>BSBN01001715.1:13540000-18483705 GCA_027924645.1 Cunninghamia lanceolata
AGAGGAAGAGAGAAGAGGAAGAGAGAAGAGGAAGAAGAAGAAGACATCTTCTTGTGCACATCGATCCAACATGCCAAATTCTAAATGTAGCACCTCTAAAAACCTCTAATCAACATATCCGAACTGCATAAATAGATATTCAATATAAAAGAAATGCAGAGAAAAACTAGAACACCACTTTGTAAGCTAGAACATCTTTACAACACACTATTTCCTCTATTATTCAAATTTTCTCAAAAGCACTTGGAAACCAAGCACCAGAAACATGTCATCACCATCTTCAATGCTTCCACATCATTAGATATAGCATCCACTCAACACCCTCTTGCTCATACAGTTGACACCAATGACAACACAAGCTTGTTGACATCAATGACAACACTGACTGGACATACTTGCAACAATCTCCACCTTTGTCATTAATGGCAACACATGATGTGAAAAAACATCAACACAACATCAAAACAATAAAATCTTCAATACTATGCTTCATACTAACTCTTTTTATTTCTCTTTCTCTCCCCCTTAGCTTACTACTCTCTTCTTGACAACTGACTCTTTCCTTTTTCACATTAGTCTCTCTCCCCCTTTGACATCAATGGCAAAGGGTGACATCTCTCTTTCATTCTCTCCTTTATTTCTCTGCATACTCCCCCTTAGGAACACACAACAACTTGGATTAACACTTAATCCCCCTGACTGAAACAACCAACAAAGCCACTACCTACTCCCCCTAAGAAGTAGACTCCAACATCAGTCTCGAACATAGAATAAATCTTGAAATCCACTAAATTGATGCACATCGTTATGCATCTAGTTCAAAGGAGGGGAAATAATCCCTAACTTCTCCCAGAGATACTCAAAAGTATCCTTAGGAAGAGCCTTAGTGAATGTGTCATCAATCTGATTCTTTGTAGGCACATACTCAAGCCTCACCTCATTTTCTACAACCTTCTCTCTCAGAAAGTAATACTAGATTGAGATATGTTTTGTTCTTGAGTGCATCACTAGATTCTTTGAAATGTTAATAGCACTTGTATTATCACAGAATATAGGAATTGGTTCATCATATACAACTATGATATCCTTCAAGGTTTGCCTCATCCACAACACCTGTGTGTAGAAAGATGTTGTTGCAATGTATTCTACCTCTGCAGTAGATAAAGACACCAAATCTTGCTTCTTACTTAGCCATGACACCAATCTACATCCAAGAAAGAATACACCGTCACTTGTACTTTTCCTATCATCCACACAACCACCCCAATCTGCATCTGTATAAGCACTTAGAGTAAAGTCAATATCCTTTGGATACCACAAGCCATGATCCCGAGTGCCCTTTAAATATCTAAATATCCTCTTCACTTCTGCAACATGTGACTCTCTGGGATCTTCTTGAAATCTAGTCACAAGACAAACTACATGCATAATATCTGGTCTAGTAGCAGTTAGATATAGAAATCCTCCAATCATTGATCTATACCTACTCTGATCAGCCTTAGGAGTTTCATCATTCTTTCTCAGTTTATTCTAGTATACCCACTTAGTTCCAATCACATTTTTATTTGCTGGTCTTGGGACAAGTTCGCAAGTCTAATTCTTTTCAATCTGCATTAGTTCTTCTTCCATAGCCTTGATCCAATACTCATCCTTGCATGCTTCAATCACTATTTTAGGTTCAACTTCAGAAAGTAAACATAGATTTACCTGTTCTTCAACAACTTTCCTTCTTGTCAGCACACTTTTGTTCTTATCATCAATGATCTAATCTTCAGAATGATGCTTTTGCACATACTCAGGAGTTTTGGGAGTCTTTTCTAGAGCTTCTTCCTCTTAAATCTGCAATTCCTTTTCCTTAGCTTTTTCTTCTTCTCTGCAAGAAGACTCATCTAATTCATATCCATTTGCTTCTGAGTTCTTCTATAGATCTTCATCAACTTTGACATTTGCACTCTCAACAATTTTTCTTAGCCTCTTGTTGTACAGCCCCACTAAGCTTTGCTTTTAGTGGAATACCCAAGGAAGATACCTTCATCAAACCTTGCATCAAACTTTACTAGGTTTTCTTCATCCTTCCATACCATAGCTCATAAGGAGTCTTAGTACTAATTGCCCTTGCTTGCACTTTGTTTAGTATATAAACAACATTATGAATTGCTTCTTTCTAGTAGACTTCTGGTAGATTTGATTCTTTTATCATTGTCCTTCCAGCTTCTTGAATAGTCATATTCTTTCTTTCAACTATCCATTCTATTGAGGAGTCCTAGGGGTAGATAAATGCCTCTTTATTCCATGATTCTCACAAAACATGTTAAATTCATTGGAGGTGAACTCTCCACCTTTTTCAGACCTTAAACATTTGATTTTTATATCCATTTCATTCTCAACCATGACTTTGTATGCTTTAAACTTATCTAGGGATTTTGATTTTTCTTTGAGAAAAGTAACCCATGCCATTCTAGAATAATCATCAATCAGTAGCATAAAATTCCTGTCACCTTGAAAACTCCTTACTCTGGTAGGACCACAAAGATCTATATGCACCAATTCTAATAGTTTCGTAGAAGATTGATCTTTGACTTTGAAACTTCTTCTTACTTGCTTTCCAACTTGACATTCCTTATAGAAAGCATTGATAGGCTTTGTAATCTTTGGTAGATCTCTCATAGATTAAACTGAACTTATTCTTACTAGGCTATCAAAATTGATGTGACACAATTTTCTATGCCATAGCCAATTCTCACTGATCCAAGTCATGAAACAATAACCATCACTAGCTTAAAGCTGATAAACATTTCCATCTATCCTCTTTCTAGTAGAAATTATAGCTCCAGAATCCTTTTTGATCTCACAGCCATCATCCTAAAACACAAGATTGTATCCTTTGCTACACATTTGTCCAACACTCAAGAGGTTATGTTTTAAACCCTTAGCATAAAGAACATCATCAATATTATGATTGCTATCAAAACTGATTGAACCTCTTCCACATATCTTAGTAGATGTATCATCACCAAATCTAACTAGTCCTCCATCATATTTTTCAAGTTTAACAAACTTACTCTTATCACCAGTCATATGATTTGAGCATCTACTGTCAATGAACTAGTAGTTCTTTTCCTATCTAGTATGAAAAGAAGATATCAAAGTGCCTTCAACATTAATACTTACTTTCGAAGCCCTTTCCTTTAAAGCTATGAACATACATTCACTATCCTAATCATTTCCATAATTAGATTCATCATCAGATATACTTGCATCATCTCTAACATAATAGCTTTTCTTAAACACCTTTTGTTCTCCCTATTTTTTCTTTTCAAAATTCTTTATGGACATCTTGAAGCATAATGACCTATCTTGCCACAATTGAAACACTTGAAAGTCAACTTACCACTGTACTTATTAGTACCCTTTTTCATTCTTCTCACAAAGTTGGCTTCCATATCATCATAATACTCCTGATTTGATTCCACAGTCTTCTCTGATTTACTAGCCTTAAAAGTAGTTTCAACTTTTTCACTACTTATACCAAATTCTCCCATTTCAAAAGCAACTAAAGTACCATACAACTGATCTCTAGTAAATTGATCCAACTTTTGTAATTCTTCAATAGCAGAAACTTTATGACTATAGGCTTTGGGAAGAGTTCTAAGTACCTTGATTACCACTTCTTTTTCTTCTAGTTCTCCACCAAGACCTCTGATACTATTGACAACTTCATCCACCTTCTACAAGTAGCTTGTGATGTTTTCATCTTCAAACATTCATAATCTCAAACATGATCTTTAGATTCTACATCTTAGCTTGCTTGACCTTATCATCTCCTTCATAAATAATTTTTAACTTTTTTCTAAATTTCATTAACAATTTTTAGATTCATAACTCTCACCAATTCAGAATTAGTAAGACCACTTGAAAGAGCATACCCTTCTTTACCATTGGTTTCATAGGCCTTGATCTCATTTGCAGTACTCGGATCATTTTTAGGTATAGTGTATCCAGACTCAACAGAATTCTAGATCTCATAACCAAGGGAAATTAGATAACCTTCCATCCTTATTTTCCATAATGCATAATCTGATCCATCAAATAGGGGAGCATCTTTCTTGTGTGCCATCCTAGATCTACCTCAAGTGGTTAAGCTTTCTTCCAAGGAACCTTGCTTTGATACCAATTGTTGAATGCACAAGACAACTAAGAGGGGGGTGAATCAGTTGTAACTTAAAACTTTAGAACCCTCACACACATTCAGATCCACATTAATCCAATTAATCCCTTAAACTGTTAAGATGATTAAGCATGAAAGAAAATAATAGAAACTGAATCAAATCAACCTTAAACACAAGAGAACACCATATTTACATGGAAAATGCAAGAAAGGAAAAACCATGGTGAGGATTAGATCACAATATAAAGTAATATCAACACCAGAATACAATAGGGCTCACTACCAAAAGGCTCAGTGCCAGAGGGCTCATTGCCCAAAAGAAAGAAAGGCTCACTACCAAAGGTTCACTGCCAGAATAGAGAAGAAGATAGAGAAGATTGTTACAAGGAGAAAACTATCTCAGTGCAAGAAAGAAGTCCACCACAATGCCATCATAACCTTTGTAGTCTCATTGAGGAATTTTAGATACCTTCTACTCATTGCATCTAGTAATCTAATGCATGAAAGCTCACATTGCATTGCACAAATTCACAATTTATAACTCTGTAATTCACATCACACACATCATACTCATCTATCCTACCATCCTTCAATAGATCAATACTTATTTATACTATCTTCAACCTTGAAAACATTCTCCAAGGTCAGAAAAGCACCTTAATCTCACAAATTCAAATTAGGTCGATACCAAAACATTCCCATGGTGGAAAGGAATGTAGTCAGACCACAACACACCTTAGCTTGGACCTAAATCTACTCATACACATCACACCATGATTCCACAAACATTGAAGCAACTCCACAATTAGTGTAAACACCCAAGGTCGACCAAACCTGTGTTAACACCATAAACAATTATGTACATGCTTCCTCAAAACCAAAGATGACTCATGGACCACACATCATGCTTGAACACAATCTAGAGTATTCCAAAAACATCTTGAAATCCAACAAATTCCTCCACAACAACTTTCACCTATCGAACAAACTTATCCTATTTACCAAGTATGCTCAAATATCTATGTTATATATTGTAACTCAAGAAATCAACTTGTAGAATGCTAAATCATGAATAAATTCAACTAAAGATAGATATGAACCTTATAAATGCACTTCCAGAACTGCAAGACCTAAAACCATTCTATGAAGAAATGTGAAGCAAAAACATTTCTCCCAGACACCTCTACAATACACAGTTCACACACTGGTGAACACATCTCCTTATACACATCGATCCAACATGCCAAATTTTGAATGTAGCACCTCTGAATACCTCTAATCAACATATCCAAACCACATAAATAGATCTTCAATAGAAAAGAAATGTGGAGCAAAACCAAAACACCACTCTGTAAGCCAGAACATCTTTACAACACACTATTTCTTCTATTATTCAAATTTTCTCAAAAGAACTTGGAAACTAAGCACCAGAAACATGTCATCAACATCTTCAACACTTCCTCATCATTAGAGATAACATCAACTCAATACCTTCTTGTTCATACAGTCGACACCAAAGACAACACAAGCTTGTTGCCATCAATGACAACACCGACTGCACATACTTGCAACATAGGGTTTATTCTATTTATGCATATATTGGATATTAGGGAATATGGGCCCACAAACATCTCTTGTGTTGTTTGAGATCTATCTTCTACATTATATTATTTCCATTATTATATGTTTGGATCATTACATTAATTGGTCCCAACCAATCAGGGAGGACCTGGATGGTTGGCGCCCATGTCTAAGAGCCCATTTTTAGCCTGGAATGAGATTAAGGAAGGGCCCAAGGTCCCAAATTGTCATGGGTGTTAGGAAATTTTCTTTGAGATGATCAATTATAATGCATAATGTAATAAATGGGACCAAGGAGATAAACAAGGAGGTAACAAGGCAAGTGTTCACTTTTTACTCCATAACATTTAGCCCCCACTTTAATGTGTGTATGATCTTATGCTCAGTACATGCATTAAAGTACGATCAAAACACATCAAACATGCCAAGAACTAGAGCCAAAAGCACACCCTAAGTTCAAAAGACCATTTATAGCCCCCAAGCTTAGGAAAACATAAGAAAATACTTGACAGTCACCCAAAACATAGTGAATACAGTAAGGAAGCATGCAATACACAGAGAAGACAATAGAAGGCACACAATACATGGAGAAGACATGAATGCGGTCACATAATACATAAGGTATACACAAATAAAATACATGATTACACAATTATGCAACTCTAACTAGGTGATGGGGGGAGCTCATCACTACGTGCCACCATCAAAATATGCAAAACACACATAAAATAGGGTGCTGCCACAATAATGGGTTACACTTTCTGAGACATCCTAATTTTTGTTGAAATCACATATTTTTAGAAAATATAATGATTTAAGCCTTGAAAGGTCCCATTTAAAGGATTTTAATTGAAGAGGGTTTGATCAAACCCCCTTAGATTCAAATCCCCTTGGATAGAACCCCACTAGTTTTAAACCATACCTATAATGGAGTCTCCTCTACATCTATCAAAATGCTGATAAAAAATAACTTTTGATTTACCTTTTGGGGAATCAAATGAATTGATTTAAAATTTATGTTTTGTAAGTATGTAGTCCTTATTATAAACTTCTCAAAAAGTATAATTTTAAATATATTTAATTTGATTATTATATTTATTTTTTATATCTTGTGAATGTAGGTTTTTCACCGAACATCAAGTTCTTTGTTCTACACACATGGAAAATTAGTAAATTAGTGAAAAAAAATCTAAAAAATATATATGCCCTAGGTATTGATGTCTTTGTTTCAACAAAAAAAAATTGAATTTTGATACATACAAAAAAAAATATGTTTTATGGAATATGTCTATGTTTATTATAATTAGTTTGACTTCAAAACTTAATTTAAAAAAATATTCAACAAAACATTATAAAACCAAATGCATGCCATATATATTAGTGTTACCAATCTAAATTCAAAAGAATCATAATTTTATCCTTTGTAGAAAAAAAGTTATGTGCTACAGAAAACACATCACTTTAAAAAAATGTTGTTTACTATTAAAAACTAGCTATCAAAGGAGAAGCAAAAAATTGTATAATTTTAACTCCAATTTTTTTTAAAAAAATATATTTAGAATCTACAAACAAAATCTCACAAATCACTAGTTCACATCATCTTCAAATTTCTAATGGTTTAGCGGCTATAGGTGTTAGAAAGTGAAGATTTAGTTCAAAATGTTGATTTCAATGTCAAGTTTGGCCAAAAAGTGTAACCCATTATTGTGGGATGACCCAACATGCAAGACATGCTAAACATGTAGGGAAAACACACAGATGACACATAGAATACATAAGAACCATAGAGTGAGTTGTCGACACACTATACATCTTATACCCAACAAACATGGGTGATGGAGAGAAGCTCATCGCTACACTCCACCATCTAAGACACGTGAAATATACCTAATGGTTAAGCTATGCTACCACAACCACCAAAGAAATGATTAAGGGTGAATATCTCAAGATCCAATTCCACCTTTGTAGAGGACTTTTAAAAGGATGTGCAACCACTCAAGGGAAGACACAATCCCACCTTGCATAGAAGGGCTTTCAAAATCCAACCCCACCTGCATCTGCAAACGCATTACGATGAAAAGGAAGAATGCACATAAAGTATACAACTCCACTTGCATCATGGAGATGCCTTATGGTAAAAAGTAGGTATATGCAGAACAAAACAAAGTACACAACCCCACTTGCATCACATATACGCCTTACAGTGAAAAAGAAGCATACACAAACATGCTTTATCACAATATCTAAAATAATCAAGCATAATACCACAATATATGCCCCCACCTTAAAGTGGTTGATCCCTCTTGCTGGTAGCAATCACATTCAAGGTAAATTTGAAAAACACGCAAGGGAACAAGAGCTTTTGCAAAGGCCATGTCCCAAAGTGACATGTTCCTTAATAATCGCCAATTGTTCCCACAAACACATCAATATCTTTTGCTAACAATATATAAACTTTGTTAGAAAATCTAATCTAGGATAACAATGAAATCATCTCATAAAACCTACACAAAAATCATATATCACTTAATAAACCAAGGCTACACTTGCAGGTTTGAAACCGAGTATAGCCGTTAGGTTATACTTAAGATATCTTAGAATCAAGTGCAACTACAAGGTGAGATACAAAACATTCCAAAGTGCCTAGAAGCAGATTTAGAGCATTGCAAGGGTTTGTTACAAGAATTGTACAATATGATACACGATCACATAAACACAAAGTGATTCTACTAGTCAAGTGTTAGTAACATATTAACCCCATCTTCATATATGGACTGGGTCCATTTTTATTTTCTTGTTGTAGGGACACACAATCCTTATCAGTAATTTTGTTATCATCATCCACCGACTAGTAGAGCCACAAAAGAATGAAAAATATGAAAAAGGAGAGAGGAGACAAAAGTGACTTAGGTGCACAACATGGGAAGATGCCCCTAAGATAATTCCCACAATGTTATGCCCCCAAGGCCCCACACACAACAATTGAAATTAGAGGAGAATAGAAGAATAGAGAAACAAATAGAAGAAGTGTCACAATAGAGATGGTCTCCTTGTATCCTTAACCTTACGAGAGTATCAAGGATCATCCAAGGAGGCCTAAATAACATTTACATAATACAAGGGAACACAACACAACATTATCAACATATATATCTAGGAGGAGGCCACCCTTGAGAGAAACTAGAATAGGTGCTACATCAAGTGTGGCTAAATGAGGGAGGAAATATACTTACCTAATTCAATGGGATATTTCCTGGAAGACAATCCATGTCTATCATCATAGGATATATCCTATTTAGTTTTGGAGTTGTTGATATTGTATTAACATTAAGTTTACGATGACGTTAAGCTTGGTTAGCTTCAAACAATGGTATCCAATACTAGTTGAGTAGTTAATTGCAACTTGTAAAGGTACTTTGATTCCTTGTTGGTTTACACCACAACGACTGCCTACGTAGTCATAATTTTTGTAGAGGATTTGAAATCCATGACCATAGAGAGACTCCATCTTTTTAGAAGAAGGTGGGGCCTCATAAGTCTCATATTTTGCAGTATAACTATGAGTATTGGCTTTTTTTTCTATTGAAGAAATTTTAGGTTTCTTAAGTATTTCCAAAGATTGCTTGGATGAGATCAAGGCAACTTTTGATACTTTAGGTTATTAAGTTTATACTCCTCCATAAAGGAAGGAGTAAAATCTAATGAACCCCAATCATCACCAAGAAGTGCATTCGATGATGGTTTAGAATCTTGCACAACATTATCTGTGGAAAGAGGTATTGATGAATCACCTTTTAAATTATTTAGAGTCTTATGATTGATAACTTGTTTTTGTGTTTCAATTTGTAAACAAATTTTTGGCTTTGGATCAACTTTGATGGTGTGAAGTTTATTTTCATAAATAAACTTTATTGATCGATGAAGGGTAGATGGAATTGCCCCCATGGCATGAATCCACATTCTATCGAGAATGATATTATATAAAAGTGCACTAGGTATGACATGGAAAAGGGTAGATAATGTCACGGGCCGAACCATTATAGATAAATTTATGGTACCCAGGGATTGTATACCATCAGTATCAAAACCACGAATGTTAAGTTTATCTGGATTAATTAAATTTGTATCAATGTTGATTTTATGTAGCAAATTAATACCACAAACATTAAGAGTCGATCCATTGTTAATAATAAATCACTTTATCAACTTTTTGTTTATTGTGATAAAGATTATAAGAGGATCCTATTTATTTAAACTTCCCTTGATGGTAACTCATGTTGTTGAAATGAAATATCTATTTTTGTCACATGCATACAATCTAACAGAGTTGCTACATCATCATGCTTAACAACGGGTGGTACAATCACCTTTTGTAAAGCTTCCTGGAGCATTTCGTGGTATGTAGGTGATGTTTGTATGAGTTCCCAAAGAGAGATCTTAGCAGGAGTAGCAAGAAGCTACTCAACAAGATCATAATATTGACCAACTTTATGCATTAAATGGGGTGGTTGAGGAAGTGTAGGTTGAGAAGTTGGTAAAGTGATTAGAATGTTTGATTGTTGTTTACTTTGTTTATTATTTCATGTATTGTATGTGTGAGAAACCACATTGTGATAGGGTTGTTGCGACACATTTTGATATACTTGATTTCCTTAAGTAATTTGTTTTGCAAAATTGAGAATGTAGCCCGGGGGTTGAGGTGGTGTTGGAGCACCTTGAACTGTAATCATCGGTTTGAAGAGAGAATGCACATTATGTACCCCATTCACAATAAGTTTAGGAACATTAGTACACTTATCCACTATCCCCTTAGTGGATGGAATAAGTCTATTGGTGATGATTGAATTAATGTTGCTTTTATATTGATTAGACTCAACATCCACCCCCAAAGTATTTAATGTGAGAGACCTTTCTTCATCCACCAATGCTTCATCTCTTAAAGGGAGAGCATTGGAATGAAGGGAAGGTACAATGTTGTTAAGAGAATTGTTGATGGTTATATCTTTAGTGATGTCCAAGGGGTTTGAACATGCAACCAAAGAAGAACTATTCATGATTTTTGCATCCTTAGTGAAGTCCAAAGTACTTGAACATTCAGCCAACGGAGGAAGATCGAGGGTCTTCACTTCCTTAGTGATATCCAATGTGTTTAAAAATTAAACTAAAGGAGGAATAGGATGACTCATGGAATCATCATCATCATCATCATATATTTTAGATATTAGATCCAAGGCATTATCATGATTTATAGTAGTAAAAGAAGAACTTTCACAATCATCTTTCTCATGAGTGTTCATGGAGATGAATTCGGTTTGATTTTCTAATATTAAAGGATGCTCACCCATGAGGGTTATGAATCTATGAAAATCAAGATATTTGATATATGTATGCAAATATACCAAAGAGAAATGACATGAAGATGCCATAATAAAATGTCTTGGAACAACAATGTACAATAAGATCTATTCATTTATCAAATACAACCAATATGAGACTTTTGTACACCCCAACACTAGTTTGAGGAAATCAGGTTTTTGAAGATTTTTGCAAAGAACAAAAACACACTAATGTCACTACAAAATAAGTGATAAAGATGTTAAAAGTGCTGCACAAAAGGCAATTTTAAAATTTCTTGCAAAGAAATGTTAAAGAGATGTCCAATTCCTTATGTTGAAATACACAATGTGAATTTTCAAACCAAGGTGTGAAATAATTCAAAATTTTAAAATGAACAATTAAAATATGCTATAAATTAATGCTAGATCTGAATTGAAATGTTTATGAAGGAAGAAAAATCTGAAACAAGATTTTTACTACAAACCCTACATTTTGAATTTGTCTAGGTTATAAAAAATGCAACTTTTCCAACACAACCCCAACAAATGAGAGCTTCAAATGTGAGATGCAACACCATGAAATGATTATCTTCTATAGTATGAATTATATCTGATGCAAAAATCAGAGATTTAAATCTTTCTGTGATGATTTATAACTTATGTAATGAAACAATGCAAAACTATGCCTTTTTGCAAGCCTAAAATGCTTAATTTTTTTACTTTTTCCAATGCAAATATGCAAAATATGTCTTGAAACAGTGAGGATGATAAGATATAGAAGCCTAAAGACCTTTAATCAATCCAATAATGCAACAAGATTTACCACAACAAGCCACTCTTAAAACCCTAGGTTGAAGATTAGCTAGATTTACTAAAAATGCAAGGATTTTTGAAACCCTAACAATGCAATTAATCTATGAAACTATGCTAAATGATGAATGAATTGAATCCAATCAGATCTAGGACATAAAATAGCTTAGATATGATGCAAGAAGGATTCCAAAGTGTAAGATCTACAAGTTCACCAAAATGTTATGTATGAAAAAGAGAATGAAGAAGACTAACATGCATACTAGATCAAACTCTCTTTCACAATAACATTCAAGGACAAGACCAAGCCAAATCACTACCAAATGGAGGAGGACTTAGCTATAGACCTTGTAATCTTGTTTGTTATGAAAAGATCAGATTTAACCAAGCCTTTTTATCAAACCCTAGGTCAAATATGCAATAAACCCTAGTTAACGAAGATCAAAGCATAACAGACAAACAAAGATAGATACGGACAATCTGAAAGAAGCACTAAGATTAGTAAATAGAGAAGAACCTGAATCCAAAGGTAAAGGTGTCAAAAGGATGAAATATGAACTGCCCAAGTCCTGGAAGTGAGAATCTACCAAAAGTCATAATTAAGAAAGTGTTCCAAAGACTGTTCTGAAGCTAGATCTAGAGCTAGAAAGGTCAAAAGACTAAGGTGCCAACCACCCAAGTCTTTTCGGGGGCCATTGTTAGATACTAAAACCTTGATTCTTGCTCAGTCTTCCTATATATTCACATTTCCTAAGTCTCTCACCTGTAACCTACACACAAGAAGAAGAGAAGGGGTTTGGGGTCCAACAATAGTCTAAGAATATTCCCCCAAAAAGACTTGGGCAGTTGGCACCCTAGTCTTTGATCTTTCTGGTTCTAGATTTAGCTTCAGAGTAGTCACTGGAACACTTTCTTAGTTTTGACTTTTGGCAGATTATCACTTCCAGGACTTGGGCAGTTTCTATTTCATCCTTTTGACACCTCTACCTCCAAAATTAGGTTCTCCTATGTTCACTAATCTCGTTGCTTCTTTTAGATTATCTGTATCTATATTTGTTTGTTTGTTATGCTCTGATCTTTGTTACCTAGGGTTTGATAAAAATGCTTGGTTAAATCTAATCTTTCCATAGTAAACAAGAGTACAAGATCTATAGTTGAGTCCTCCTCCATTTGGTAGTGATTTGGCTCAGTCTTGTCCTTGAATGTTATTGTGAAAGAGGGTTTGATCTAGTATGCATGCTAGTATTCTTCATTCTCTTTTTCATACATAACAAAAATATAAAAAATAGTTGTTTAGAAAAAAGGTAAAGGTGTTGGGATGTAGTAAAGAGTTGTTGTAGAAAATTGAAAGGTACACAAAGGTAGTATAAAGGGTAAGGATTGATGGTTGTAAGAAGAGAGTGTTGGGAAATGTTAAGAAGGCATTATGAAAGTTATAGTAGGACTAGGTAAGGGCTAGGGGAAAGAAGAGGTGAAATTCATGAAGAGTGAAGTGTAGGAAAGAAGTATGAAGGTCATGTAACAAAGTGAAGGGGTGTTTTAAGAGTGTGATAGAGTCTTAAGGAAGGCAGGAATAAGGGTAAACCAATGTTAGGAGGGTGAGAATACAAACAAATCAAAGACACATGAAAACATAGTGTGGAAAAGAACTAGAGGTTGAAGGAAAAGAGGAAATAAAACAAAGACTTGATGAAAAATAAAGATAACTTAGGAACAAACTACACTAATACAAACAAGAGATGAACAAAAAACAACTATGCTAAGCAAATGAATCAATAAACTAGTCTAATATACTGAAATTAGAAAGATATTTTTGAACGATACAATCAAGTTCACTAAATGAAAGAAAATAAAAGAGGGAAGGCTTCTACAAGGTGTTTAATTTATGATCTACAAATATATTTGATCTCATTTGTAAATAGTGTCAACTTAATATTTTAAAGCACCAACTACGAAGGATAGACCATTCTTGTTGCTCACTATCCCATCTCCAAGGTATGATGCAACTAACTTTTTAAGGACAACCACTAACTAGTGTATCATATATTATAGATAGTTGAAGGATACCTAGGATGATGAGGGTTTACTCCACCCAACACACTCCAAGCTACAAATTATAAGCTTCAAACCACAAACACAATGATTTACGTTGGGAAACCCTTTCAGGTGAAAAACCCCACACTCAAAAAGATCTCAATATATTATTCAAAAACTCAAAAAGATTACAATATACTTGCAAGGAAAGTTCTCACAAGAGTGTCTCCAACTAGAGATCCAGATGCAACTCAACATCTATCATACTTCCACCTACAACCTCTATCTTAAGCACCTGATATATAGGAGCTACAATACATGAAATCATCAAATGTTATTTCAAAACCATGAGATAAAACCACCCAAAAGTGGCACCCAAATTATCTATCAATAAAAGATGCCTTATGATGTGTCAAACTCTCATAAAAATGTGTAACTTCACTTAATAGCTCTTTTATGTGTTCGGTGCATTTTTTTTACATTCTCCAATATAGGAGGCCCAACTTCTAGAGGCCATAACTTTTGATCCGAGCGTCTAATTGATGAACCGTTTTATGTGCGTTGGAAAGCTCATTAAAAACTAAATCTTTCCAACCAATTTTTAGGCCTATACAAAACATCTAAGTGCCTCAAAATTGATTCTAAAACTTTTTCCATGAACCTCAAAAATTAAAACTTTAATATCTTGAAATCTAGACATGATCCTGGGCTGAAATTTACCAAGAATGTTTATGTTTCTATTATGAAGCTTTGGGGAAAATTTTGGGCCCAACCGCTTCTTAGATGTAGGTTTGATAAATATAGCAAGTCTTGGTATTCTCAGCCTTTTTGGAAACTTTGAAGGTTCTGAATCATTATTCAAGCAAATGGGTATTCACAAAAACCAAAATTGAAAAGAATAGAAAACAAAATCATTCCTTTGGTGATGCAAGATTTCCCTACACCTCTGAATGCTCCTATATCATAGGACTAGGTTTTAAAAATAATTATGGGGTCTTCTAGTATACTCAAAGGTACAGGGAAGGTCAAGGTAATGTACAAATGTTTTTCTAAGGTCTATGTATTGGAGTTTAATCCATCCTCACTTTACTAGACCCTTTATGGGGAATATTAGTTAGCCAAAAATGATTTTTTTTTTGAGAAAAAGTGACAGAGCCAGTAAAATTATATTAATTATATAATGAAATTTACAAAATGCCAAATTCAATAAGGCATATAGGCAAGAAAGAATCGGCAAAGAAAACCTCCGGTTGTAGCCCTTTAAAATAGATACAATACAAAATTGACTCAGAAGGATGAGTCAACCCAAAAAAAGTTTGTGGATGAAAACCTTACAAGATTAAATCTTTGTCAAAATAGCACTATTACAAACTAACCAACTGATAAAGTCAACAGATAACAAAATTAAAACTGTCTACAAAACACAAAAAATTTAATTGCCGTCCTGCAATTCTTCAACATCAAGACCCTGCAGATCATGAGCCTCTTCTTCTACCAGTTGAGGAGGAGGTGGAGGAGGAGGAACATAATGTAGAAGGAAATTCAAAGCATTAAAAACTTCTAAAGCATCATCTGCCAATTGCCTCCCCAACTCTTGCCTATGGCAGTGAATAAAATTCTGGAAAGACACCATACAATTGTTTTGGAAGCCATGCAAAATTGCCTTGAAAATGCAATGAATCGTAGGGTGACGGAGAAAGAGATCCCTGTACTCAAACAAACCTCCCACAAGAGCAGTACCTGAATGCAAATCATAATCCTCTAAAACATCATTAAAAGCATCTACAGGAAAATGTGCATCTTGAACAAACATAAGACCCAAATTCCTTACCATAACAAAGTTTTGCAAAAAATCCATAGCATTAGAAAGAAAACATGGCTTGAGATGGATAAATAGATCTAAGAGAGTGTAAAACATGCAATCCACAAACCTAGGTAATAGCTCTTTCAATAGCAACCTCATATAACTTAAAAACTTCCTGCATAGAATTTAGGATAAGAAAACCAAGAGAGGGTCGTTCCTAGCTCCAGATAGGTAAAAGGATTCTGCTATTTTGTTGGATGGAGCCCATACTAAAGTTCAATACTTTAAGTCTCTTTAAATTTTCTAGAAAGAAGAAAGAACAGAGCAAGAGAAAGACTTGCAAAAAGATTACAAATTTCATTCCAAAAAACAAGAATAAAGAGGTAAGTAACATCGAATTCAATGAATGAAATAATTCCTATCAGATTTACCATTGTGCGAGAGCTGCCACCCTACAATCAAGAAATAAACTAAAGTACTACACACCAGATGAAATAATCCTCGAGGCACACAATCATCAGCTGTCATGAAGAATGCATGTGTTTAGATGTTGTTTGAACATATAGTCAGAAAGACTTTCCCAACTCTTACCACGGACATACTTCATGTCGATGTGTCCACGGCCCCTTCTTTGCTGTGACATACTTCCATCAGCCTAACTTTAATCTTGTCTCCCGATCTCACATCTCTTACCGATGGAGATTCTCTTTTTCGCCCATTGGTGAGACTTTCACTATCGGCCACCTAAAGACTTCCTTCACCGATACACCGATGATCTAACCTTGTATATGCAAGACTTGACTTGATACAACCGGTAATCTAATGTATCTTTCCCCGATGACACTGATACAACCAGTCATCCTTTGTATCTAACTCAATGTATCTTTTCAATGTACATTTGTAACATATAACCTCGACACACAATTGCAGGATACACACGAAATGAAACTCACATACATTTGCGATATACACATGAAATGTTCTCAACATACATTAGTGATATATAAATGAATTGTATATTTGGTGAAACAACACAAAATTCACACTGAGAACATCTTCTGCAACCTCTGCAGCTACACATACCCTTTTCTCGGACAATCTAGCAAAAATTCCACTAAAAATTTGCAATAAATACCAACCAAATTATTCAATACTTTCCTTAGCCAAGATGTTACTTACTCCAGGGATCAACAAAAAGAATTAGAGTACCATTCCTTAGAAGAGTCAATAATGCCAAAATCAAAGTTAGCCAAGAAATCTGCTAATAAGTTGCCTTCCCTATATGTATGGATTATTTTAAAAGATTGGAAGAGGTCAAGTAGATTCCTTCTAAATTTTAAAATATAATCAATTTTCTAGTTAGGAGAAGATTTAATTGAAAAATCTCTAATAATATTCAAAGAATCCCCTTCCACTATAAGATTTGTAATGCTACATTTTAAAGCTAAGTTTAAGCCAGCTATTAATGCCAATGCTTTTGCCTCATTGTTTGTACACAAACCAAGCTTAACTGATAAAGCTCTTAGAACTAAACCATTATGATCTCTCAAAACACAACCAGCACTAGAATTACCAGGATTACCTCTGCTCACACCGTTAAAGTTTAGTTTTATAAAAGATATAGGTGGTGGAATCCATTTGATAGAGGATCTATCAATCTTGATATCAACACTAAAATAGTTTGAATTGGGCAATTTTAATAACTTCCAACTTTTTAACATCAAATCATCCCAAGATGTAAAAACTAAAGAACCTACCTTTCTAGAAAATAGCGAGGATGAAACTACTTTTGAAATGGATTTCTCAAATTTTCCAATAATTACATCAAAAGGATTGCTAATTTTTTTTAAAAAATTCTACTATTTCTTTCTAGCCACAAAGACCAAATAACAATACTTGGTGAGACCAACCATAGTGCAGAAAAGGTATAATTTGAGAATAAGATGGGCCAGCTTTGAAACACTTGAAGGAGAGAGAAAGGAAGGGGGCCATGCCAAAACAAGTTTGAAAGGAGCCAATACCAAACTTTTGAAGAAAGATTACAACTCAGCAGCAAATGATCCAATGTTTCCTCAACTTTAGAAAAAAAAGGATATAAGAAAGGGTTAGCAACCCCAAGTCTGACTAACCTATCACTAGTAAGGATTCTATAATTCAGAGCTAACCAGGCAAAAGCTCCTGCTTTAGGCAGGCAAGGACCACTCCAACAAAGCTTATAAGGCCAATTAATAAGTGAATTAGAATCCTTACTAATGATACTTAGATATCCTTGTTTAACCGTGTAATGCCCAGACTTTGAGGGGACCCAAATAAGTTTATCCTTTCCTCTTGACATAAAAATTCTTCTTCCCTTCAAGATATCTTTAAGTAGGACCTTCTGCTCTTAGGGAATCAAAAAATCATCAAAATTTCTTCACATAATTTTATTAATATCTGAGTTATAATCAATTTCAATATAATCTTTAACTTTTATTCCCCAAGCTTGGTGCATAAATAGCTTAATTTCTTGAAGGCCTTCTATTTTAGACAAAGGTTGATGATTATTCCAAGAATCATCCCAAAAGAGAGCAGAATTTCCATCATGAATAACCCAAGATAGAAAAGGGGAAATCACCTCTCTACATTTTATCAAAAAATTCCAAATATGAGAACCCACCTTTGGATTAAGAATAGTAAAGATCCTTTCAGGAGAAAAAGAATCTAAATATTTAGCAAACATAAATTTTCCCCATTTTGATTTTGGCTTTTCATATAAATTCCAGACTAATTTGGCTCCAAGAGCCTTATTATGTGTTTCAATGTTATGGATCCCAGTTCCTCCTTTCTGCTTCAGAATGCAAATTTTGTCCCAAGAGATTAAAGGGATCTTTTTCCCGTTCATATTAGAGCCATTCCACAAAATTTTTCTCAAAATACTCACAAGGCAAGAAAAGATAGACTTGGGAACCATAAGCACTGAAAGCATATATATAGGCACTGCTGATAAAATTGTTTTAATCATAAGAATTTTGCTAGCCAAGGTTAACCATTTACCTTTCCAAGAAGAAATTTTAGATTTGATACTTGTAATAAGCTTATCCCAAAACATATTTTTAATAGACTCCAAGAAAAGAGGAATTCCCAAATATCTTGAGGGGAGGACATCCACTTGAAAACCTAGAAATTTTACAACCCTTTCTTGCACTAAAGGAGAAGAAAAAGAGAAAAAAAAATTAAATTTGTCCTGATTCACTTTTTGTCCCAAAACTAAACAGTACTTAGAAATTACATCCTAAAGGGAACTCTAGGAATTTTAATCCCCTTCCAATTACCCAAGGAATTTTGCCTCATAATCAATTGACTCAAACCTTTAGCCATTATTATAAAAAGAAAAGGGGACAAAGGGTCACCTTGCCTTATCCCTTGAGATGACTTGAAGAATTTAGATTGAGAGCCATTAATCAGAACAAAAAAGCTTACACCAGAAATACATGATGAAATCCACTTACACCATTTAGGAGAGAATCCAAACTTAAGGAGAACTTGGAACAAAAAGTCCCAAGATACTCTATCATATGCTTTTAACATATCCAGTTTAACCAACATAGCAGGAAGTTTATGTTCATGAATTGAATGCAAAACCTCATGAGCCACTAGAGCACCTTCAGATGTTTCCTTGCCTGGAACAAAACCTCCTTGTTCATCTGAAACAATTTTTGGAATAAAATAGCAAGTCTTAAAGTGATTTATTTAGAAATGATTTTATATAAAGTATTACAAAGAGAAATGGGTCTGAAATCAGCAAAGGAGGAGGGAGTAGCAACTTTAGGAATCAAAGCAATGAAGGTAGAATTAATCTCTTTTAAGACAATTCAATTTCTGCGAGCTTCTTCTACTGCCAACCATACATCCTTACCTACAAAATCCCAACATTTTTGAAAGAAAAGTGGGGTAAAGCCATCCAGACTAGGAGATTTGTTTAGGTCTAAGGAAAAAAACCACTACCTTAATTTCTTCTAAAGAAAAGTGTTTCATCAATTCCAAATTATCTTCTTGTGAAATCAAAGTAGGGATATGATTTAAGACTTCTCACACAGTCGAAATGGGGACCGTAATATTTTCTTTAGAAAGGAGCTTCTGTAAAAACTTAACTCCTTTTTGAATAAGAACATCATCTTTCAAAATGTTCCCCATAGAATCTTTAATTGCATAAATAGAATTCTTATGTCTTCTTACCATAGCCGATACATGAAAAAATTTTGTGTTTCGGTCTCCTCCTCTCAACCAAGTCTCCCTTGATTTCTGTCTCCAAAAGATTTCTTCTCGAGCTAAAACTTCCTCTAAATTAGATTGAAGAGCTTTTACACATTCAAAGGAAGCGGTATCCATGCCCTCTCTTATAATGACTACATTCATTTGTTCTAGTTGAGATTGTAATGTTGCTTTTTGAGAAAAAATGTTACCAAACAAAAACTTATTCCATTCCTTAATTTTTCCCCTTATAAATTTCAACTTCTCATTAAGCCAGAACATGCGAGAACCTTTCACAAAAGGGGCACTCTTCCACCAAGATTCCAATAGGAGTAAGAAGTTATTATCTCTAAACCACATAGCTTGAAACTTAAAAGATCTAAATTTCTTTCTAATCATATCCAAATCTAGATGAAGAGAAATGGGAAAGTGATCTGATGTAGAGAAAGGAAGAATAGAAGTACCAAAAATTTTAGAGTCAAAACACCATTCAGAAGAGAACAGAAATCTATCCAACCTTTCTGCAATATTTAAAAACTCCTTTCTTCTATTAGACCAAGTGAAACCCCCATTTAATAAAGGGCTATCAACCAATGCATTATCTGAAATAAAATCATTAAAATATTCAATTACCCTCTGAGGAGGGCAAATCCCTCCCGATTTCTCTGATAAACAAGTGATAGCATTAAAATCTCCCCCTAAGATAACTTTTTCTCCAGATAACTTTTCCAAAAGTGCATTTAAAATATCCCAAGACCTTTTTTTTTCACTAGTCGAAATTGGTCCATAAATATTGAATAACCAAAAATTTAGAGAAGGGGAAATTATCTTAACCAATAAAAAGTGTTGAGTAGAACAAATTAGTTCTGCATCATAGCTTTTACTATCCCATAGAATAACCAAACCTCCTAAAGCCCCCTGAGAAGGAAAATGATGAAACTTCCATTTGAACCAATTTGGAAAAATAATATTAGCTTGAGTTTGGGATAACTTTGACTCCTGAAGCAAAACAATGTCCATACCTAAAGAATCAATCTGACGCTTTATCAAGCATCTCTTGTTAGCGGCATTAATTCCCCTAACATTCCAAGATAGGATCTTCATTGTTCTCGAGGAGAGTTTCTCACTCTCCCTAATCTCAAACAGGTTTCAGGGGTAGCCTACAACCCATCTTTAATTTCTTCCTGAGTTTTGAAAGATTTTGGTTTACGACCTCTCTTGGAAGGAGAAATAGACCTAGATTTTGTAGGAGAATCCTAACTTAAGGATTGGGAAATAGACATTTTTGTACCAAAATCAAAAACCTCACTGCCAATCCCATCACCTACCAAAACCTTCTAGTCTGACTTCCCCAGATTTAATTGATTATCACTTACCAACCTTGAATCAGAAATGTTATTAACATTACAAATACCTTCAACTATATGAGAGTCTTCTGCAATTACCTCATCCACAAGTTCATCAATGAAAGCAACTTTTTGAAGGGTCTTATCAACAAAAGCTTTGCTTCCTCCTCAGAAAAAGAAAAGTTGACCAAACTTGAAACATCCTGTTGATTACCATTTGGAATGTAATTATCTTCCTCCTTATTAAAAGTTGAGAGTAAATTCTTCTTTACTATATCTTTGTGAGAAAAATTAGGGGTATCTAATTCTTCATTTTTACCAATATCAAACTCAAAAGAACCCTCCTCTGAAAGATTGTTAACAGAATGTTGCCCCTCATCCAAAGCAGGGGAATCGACTAAATGATTTAAGGATACTTCCCCTAAATTAACAGAATCAAGATCTTCCCTTGAAAATTTATCTTTTTTTGAATCCTCACAAACCCATTTTGATTCAAAAAGCTCTAGCTTTTCCATAGTCATAGGGTTTTCAAAAACAACTACTTGCTTCCAGGACCCAAATTTAGAATGGAATTCCATAAATTTAGGAAAAGGAAATGAAGTATTAAGAATTAAGGAAAACCTTACTGGCGACTCTGGGTTTTGGAAATTAGACATATCATGCTTGATAAAGAAACCCATTTTCTTAGCATAGAATTCAATAATATTGAGATCTCTATATTCAAGAGGTAAATTTGGCAAAGTAATCCAAAATGGGACAAAATTCATGTTAGCTTTAATTGGATCAAAATTAGGCTCCTATTTTTGAATACAAATCCCTTTTCCTTGGTAAAACCACAATTTTTGTTTTAGGGTTTCATCACGAAAAAAACCATTCTCAAAAATTACTATAAAAACACATACGTCCTTTTACAAGAAAAAAACATCTGAAACCCCTTTCTAAGAAACCCTAACCCAATTAAGAAAGATATCAAAATTAAATTTGGAATTCCACACCTTACCGATGATTGCCCTTGTAGCAAGATCTTAGATATAGGGATTCACCATATCATCAAAATTTGGATATTAACAATTTCTGTGGAAGCCCTAGCATCAATTTTTGAAGCTTCTTCAAGAGTATTATCTTTAAGAGGAATTGGTTTTTCCCTCCACACTTGACGAATGCCACTTCCAGATTCCACCTTTCCTGAAATCGTAGCTTGATTAGTTGCAAGAAATGGCTTCTGTGCATTAAACCTTCTATTGTTACAGAAACCAAAAGAACCATTATGATGAAAACCAAAAGAACCATATCGATACTAGAAATGATACTGCCCGTTATTTCAGAATGATCTTTGAAACCCTAGTCCTCTTGATTCCTAAAAGGATGGTCACCTTCTTGCCCTAACTGCTTCAAAAAACAAACTCTATTGTGAATGCAAAGGTCTTCTATAAAAGACCTCATCATTTTGATGCATTTTGTTGCATTTGGCTTACCTAGATCAAACATGTGACTTATTATTTTTTATTGTTGCATTGTCAATCAATACATTTAAATCCTTACTACAAAGTATCTAGCATAAAAAGTTAAAAAAATACTTTTAAGGGGAAAAATTAGAATTTTTTTGAGAAAGATATTTAAATGTACTAAGCAAAGAAGTAGATGAAACACAAACCATATAGGGAAAGATGAAATAAACTACTTGGGATTTGATTTAAAAATAGAATATAAAACATGCCTTCTTTATTTTTCCAATAATTTGAGGTCCTTTCTTCATTTAGATTCTTGTCCTTTTGTGTTGATGGAGAGCATAGAATTATTTTACAAGTATTTTTTATTTCCCATCTTTTGGTTTGCAAAAAATGTGTTCAAATAAAATATT
The DNA here is from genome assembly GCA_027924645.1 of Cunninghamia lanceolata. Taxonomy (NCBI): domain Eukaryota; kingdom Viridiplantae; phylum Streptophyta; class Pinopsida; order Cupressales; family Cupressaceae; genus Cunninghamia; species Cunninghamia lanceolata. Next base: position 13,563,171 of record BSBN01001715.1, read on the forward strand.
TTTTTATGTACAATTCATTGCTAGATTTATAAATTATATTATATCACTTAAGAAGTAATTTAAGCCAACCTTCTAATGAAGAAAATTCAATTGAGGGTCCCCTTTGAATGTAGTACCTTTGATTAAAGGCCCTTAATTTAAAGGAACTTAAATTGAAGGTTTCTAAGTGGCACTTATATGTCACCTATTCCATTTGTGTACCTTTTATTGGACAAAATGTCAATTTAGGCTACATTTTACACAATCAAAGTCATCATGACACAAGATTTTGCTTGAATGTAGTGCTTCACGTAAGATTTTTGAATAGTATAACTTATAATATATATTAATTATTATATTTATTTTCTATTTTCTAATGAGAGGTTTATACCAAACATAAAGACATTTGTTTGACATGTGGAAAAACTGAAACAAGTAGATTTTTTTAGAAAAACATGACAACCCTCTATATTAATTTCTTTATTTAAAAAAAAATAGGTTATACAAAAAAGTTGTTTTAAGGAAAAAAATGTGTTTAAATTAAATCAAACTGAATTAAAATTAATAATAAATAAAATATGCAACAAAAAAATGAGTGCCAAAATGAGCTTTAGAAAAGGAAACTGAAAAATATTGAGGACAACCCTATCATTGGTGAAGGACCTACTAAGAGGACGTGTGCTGAAAAATTGAAACAACTAGATTTTTTTAGAAAAACATGACAACCCTCTATATTAATGTCTTTATTTCAAAAGAAAAATAGGTTATACAAAAAAGTTGTTTTAAGGAAAAAATCTGTGTTTAAATTAAATCAAACTGAATTAAAATTAATAATAATTAAAATATGCAACAAAAAAATGAGTGCCAAAATGAGCTTTAGAAAAGGAAACTGAAAAATATTGAGGACAACCCTATCATTGGTGAATGACATACTAAGAGGATGTGTGCTAGATTGGTCAGGGAAGACAAGGCAAAGATTATCGAGGTGGATGATGATACTATTGGGGCTCCTTTCAAAGAACATGTTAGCTTTCTAGCCAATGACTAGAAAGTTACCTCTGGACTAAAAATGCTTGTAGAATAGGTCTAATTGTTCTTTGTTTGTGTACTTTTCTTGTTCAGTTCTATTCTTTTGTTGTCTCTTTTTATTTCAGTTGTTCCTTTCCTACTTTTTTTGAAGTCTTTTGGTGATGCTTCCACACCTCATGGGGCTCATCTTTTGGGCATGTTGGTTGTTTTTATGTAAAAGGGAGAACCCCCTTTCAGAACCTCCTTATCATAATAAAAAGCAAAAAAATATGAGTGCCCTAGACATTAGTGTTAATGGTCTATGTTTCAAAAATTATGATTTGATCTTAAATTTCTATCTCAAGTTATACATTATGGGATCATTAAAAATATTATAAAATATAAAAAATAATGTATTAACAAATATTTTAAAAACAACACAAATTATTTTAAAATTATTTAGAAGTATATATTTAGAATCTACATATGAGATCTCACAAGTCATTAATTTACATTATCGACAAATTCTTAATGATTTACTTGTTATAATTGGAAGAAAATAAAAAATTGGCTAAAAATGTTGATCTGGGTGGCTCACTTAGGACAAAAGGTAGGACATATTTATGCTTCCACTCTTCTAGAATTACACATGAAATCACAATAATTAGATTACTAGCTACCTTTAAAAAATCATATGAATATTTATTCCCTAATCATTTTTATAATTCTAAAGTACATCTTATATTAAAATCTCACTAGCTAAATTCTTGATCTACCACCTGATGTTTAAAGAAATACCTATTTAATGTAAAATTAAAATATATTAGGATAATTTGATAAAAGTGATAAATGATTAATATGAGGCATGGAATCCTTCCTCCATATATAAGCATCATCTTGATCCTAGTGTTAGTGATGGTTATTCAATTTAGTTCAAATAGTATAACATCTCAAAATCAAAATAAATGATAAAAATGATAAATGATTAATATGAGGCACAAAATCCTTCCCCCCTATGTAAGCATCATCTTGATGCTACTTATAAAGTGTTAGTATTGGTATTTCAATTTAGTTCAAATATTATAACATCTCAAAATCAAAATAGATGAGGAAACAATTTTTGCAATTCAGTTACATCTTCCTAACTGGCATTGTCTTAGTGTATTGGTCATATTAGACCTTACACTATTTTATTATTTTGTTATACAAACATACTTGTTTAAAATTCATAATTTTTAAAGGCTCTATCGACATCATTCTTGGGTTCTTGTTGGTCCAAAACATATGTGAAATCAAGATTTTACTTTTTCAATGACACATGGAATACATCATGGATCTTGCTCAAGTTAGGTGATAATATTAGATAATAGACCACAAGGTTGATCAATTCTAATTTATTTAATGAGATGACATATATAGGTGATAGTTTAGTTGATCTTATGAAATAATTGGAACTCTTCTATAGATTCACATGGAAAAAGAACTTATCTCCAAATAAAAAGTCTCTAGGTGTTCAACATTTATTTACATAACTCTTTTGTCTATATGTTACTTCTTTTAGTCTCTAGTGAATCAACTATGTCTAGGTTACCATCTCCATAAGAATTTTAGGTTGAATTAAGATTTGGTTCTTTAAATGGTCTTAACTTGATAGACTATGACACTTTTCTTCCATAAAATAATTCAAATGGTTCCATACCCAAGGTGTAGTGGTATGAGTTACTATAGGAAAATTATTGCAAAGGTAGATATTCGTTCTATTGGTGCTCAAACGTGCAATTCAACAAATCCTAAACACTCAACACTAGAACCTAAGGCTAGGGATATGTCGTGCTTAGATAGTGGGTAAGGCTTATGATTAGATAATGGCATGAATGGACCAATTATTGTGAGTGGGTAAACTCACCTTCATCTTTTGGCTTTGCAATGCCAAGGGGGTGTTCCATGAGGTCTCAATAACATAAATAACAACTCAAACATTATACCCTTAAGAAACTATACGAGTAAAAGTACAAAGTTGTGTCACACTTTTATAAAGGAAATGGCCAACACTGATCCTATTCCAAGTATGTTATAAGGGTTTAATTGACCTTCTTGTACTACAAGTATATACTTGATTCAATCTAATTTTTGGATACAACTAAATATATGAAAGGTTATCTAATCATACCCATTCCAAGAAACAAAATATGAGAATTCATCTAACACAATTATGTAATACGAATAATTCATTTCCAACAAAGTAAACTACCAACAAAACCCTAGATTTTCAATTTTTTCTATAGCAGTGGTAAAAATGAGATAACATTCAAAATACTTAACAAAATCTAAAACCATAAAATGTTCTAGAAAGCTTAGATAAGTATTCACATAACCCAAGATAATTTTGCAATCCCTATCTCATGCAGAAAGCAATTTATAAAACATCAGCAGGGTTGTAACAATACTAAAATCACAATAACTTTCTTAGTACTTAATGAAATTTAAAACCATAAAATGTTTTGGAAATCTGAAAACATGATTCTCAAAACCCATAAACCTTTTTATAAACTAATTCATATGATAATACCATTGTTGTCATTAATGTCAACATGCTTGTGTTGTCATTGGTGTCAACCATGTCTTCTGATATTGTTGATTGTTGCTTGATTGAGTTGTCACATTAAGGTGATTTGAATGACTTGAATAAGTGTTGATGATGCTAGCATATTGTTCATGTTGCTGAGTTTCCAATTTCTTTTGAGAAAGTTTTCTTTTCAAATGGAAACAGTGTGTTACAAAGTATTCTAGCTTGCAAGATATTGTCTGAGTTTTTGCTCTGCATTTCTTCTATGTTGAAGATTAGAGTGTGAGATTTGGATATGTTTTAGAGTTTAGTGTTTGAAGATGTTAAATCTAGAATTTGGTGGTCTAGATTGCTGTATAGTAGAATTTATGTTTATCAGTTTGAAGATTGTATTTGATAGAGTTTCTAAGTTGTGCAGAGGTATTTGGGAGAAAGTATTTTTCTTAGCATTTCTTTGCAAAGTGGTTTCAGGTGATGTGGTTTTGGACATATGTTTATAAAGTCCTTATCTATATTTATTCCAAAGAATTTGTGATTTGGTGCTCCATAAGGCAAGTTATTGAGTAGCAGAACTTAGCAGTGTTGATTATAAGTTGTCTTCAAGTGAGATTTGTTGTCTTCAAGTGAAACTTGTTGTAGCTAGATTTGTTGGCTCCCAGGTGATTTTATGTTGTTCATGGGTGTCTCCAGATTGTGTTGAAGGCTTGTGGTTGTTCCGTAAGCTATGATTGAATTCTTGGAAGATTGTGACTAAGTATTCTTGGTGTTTGCACAAGTTTACCCAACTTGGGTGCTAACACTCTTTGCAGATGTGTTTCATGGATTGTAGAAGCATGTGAAGATGTATTTGGGTCTGAGAAAAGATGTGAAGTGTTCTACCTTCATTCATTTGATTTGCAAGATTATTTAGGTCTAGACCTAATTTGAATTATGTATGTTTGCCGACTTTGGAGACTGTTCCAAAGGTTGTAGATTGTATTGCCGAGCTTGATGTATGTTTCAAGGTTGATGATTGGTATAAATAAATGCAATAAATTTGTGTGTAGTGAGAGTGAATGCAAGGATGTGAAGATAAGGATGTGTGTGTTGTGAGGCTACAAAAGGAGATATATTGTGCTTCAATGGAACTAAACTTAGGCATGTGGTAGATGCTATTATCTCAATTCATGGCAGTACAAGCCATTTTGGCAGTGAGCCTTATTGGCAGTGATCCCCATTGGTAGTGAGCTATTTGTAGTGAGCATTTCTTTGGACAGTGAGTCCTTGGGTAGTGAACCCTTTGGCAGTGAGCCTCTTTGTAATTCGGTATTGATACTATTATATATTGTGAGCTAATCCTCACCATGGTTTTTTCCTTTTAGGGTTTTCCATGTAAAAATTTAGTGTTCTCTTATGCATGGTGTTGATGTGATTAAATTTTTGTTATCTGTTTTCATGTTTAATCTTCATAACAGAATTAGGGCTTAAGTAAATTGAAGTGAATGTGATTATGCTTGTGAAGGTTTAAAGTTTTTGATACAACTGATTCACCCCCCTCTCAGTTGTCTTGTGCATTCAACAATTGGTATCAGAGCAAGGTTCCTTGAAAGAAAGCCTAACAACTTAAGGTAGATCTAGGATGGTGTACAAGACAGACATTCCTTAGTTTGATGGACCTTACTATGCCTTCTGGAAGGTATGAATGCAAATTTATCTTGTTTCTATTGGTTATAATGTTTGGAAAATAGTTGAAGATGAATACAAAATACCTGATGGTGGTCCAAAGAATGCACTTGAGATTAGGGCCTATGAAATTAATGGTAAAGCTAAAAATGCTCTACTAAATGCTTTATCTAACACTAAAATGGTGAAAGTTGTGGATCTAGAAATTGCTCATGAGATCTGGGTGAAATTGAAAAGCATCTATGAAGGTGATGAATCTATAAAGAAGGCTAAGTGGTAGAACTTGAAGACTAGATATGAAACTATGCGGATGTCTGAAGATGAGAACATAACAAGTTACATATAGAAGATTGATGAAGTTGTTAGCAACATCAAGGGTCTTAGTGGAAAGATAGATGATAAGGATGTTGTAGATAAGGTACTCAGAACTCTTCCCAAATCTTATAGTCACAAGGTGTCTGCCATTGAAGAATTGTTTGATATGGACAAGCTTTCAAAAGATCAATTGTTTGGTAAACTAACTGCATTTGAGATGAGAGAATTTGGTACTACTAATGGCCTTGTGAAAACTGAGACTGCTTTTAAAGCCAAGGAAGAAAAGACTGCTAGATCAAATAAGTATGTTGTGGAATTAGATGAAGACTTTGATGAGCTTGAGGCAAACTTTGTAAGCAGAATGAAAAGAGGCAGTGGAAAGTTCAAAGGTAAGTTACCTTTCAAATGTTTCAGTTGTTGTAAGATTGGTCACTATGATTCAAGATGTCCTAACAGAGCTTTGAAGATCAAGAACAATGAAAGTAAAGGTAAGATAGTAAGAAATAGTTACTATGTTAGAGATGATGATGGTGTAACTGATTATGAACCTAATTTTGAAGATGGTAATGCTAGTGAATGCTTGTTTATTGCCCTAAGAGAAGAACCTATTTCTGCTAACCTTGCAAGCTATGTGAAGGAAGGAAATTCAGGAGAGTTGTCTAAATTTCATGCTAAAAAAGAAGATGAATGGACCATTGACAATGGATGTTCAAATCACATGACATGAGATAAGAGTAAGTTTGTTAAATTAGAAAGGTATGGACTAGTTAGGTTTGGTGATGATGTAGTTGGTAAGATTTGTGGAAAAGGGTTAATTACTTTTGATAGCAAGCATAATATAAATGATGTTCTTTATGTCAAAGGCTTAAAGCACAATCTTCTAATTGTTTGACATATGTGTGAGAAAGGATACAATCTGATGTTTAAGGATAATGGATGTGAGATAAGAAAAAGCTATGGAACTATAATTGCTGCTGGTAAGAAGACTTATGGTAATATTTATCATTTGAAAGGTACTTGTAGACACCCAAAAATGACCAAGTCATCACATCACTTGCATTTATGTCTAATCACTTGCATTTTAAACATTAATTAAATAATCTAATTATTTAATTAATTTTATCAAAGTCATCAAATTCTTCCTAAAATCAATATTAATTAAATAAATCCTCTTTATTTGATTAATTTAATTAAATTCCTCTATATTCTTCCAAAATTAAATAATTTTTATTATTTAATTAAATCATTATCCTTTTCAAATTTCAAATCCACATTAATTAAATAAATCCCATTATTTAATTAATTCATCACAAATCCTCCCTTATCTACAATTAAATAATTTACATTATTTAATTGAATCAATTATTCTTCCAAATTTAAATAAATCATGCAATTTTATTTAAGTTATCTCAATCATCTAAAAATAAATAAAATCAAGTATTTTATTTATAATCTTCATATTCCTCTATCATGCACAATCAATTAAATAAATTTATTTATTTAATTTCAATTATCTTTCCAATTCCTCTAAAAATATCATGTTTACTCATATGCACAATCACTCTTATTTTTAGAACTCTAAAAAGGGCAAATCTAAAGTTAAGTTAATTTGCTTTAATTTATCTTATTTTCATCAACTCATGAATTAGAAGAAAAAGCATTTTAATTTATGAAATCAAATCTATCTTTACAAAAAAAAGCAATTATCTTAATAAAAATATCTTTTTAGAGTGACACATGTCGTGTGCACATTCATATGAGTTATTTGATTTATCTCAACCATTCATTCTATGGATTTGTTTCATCCACTGATCAATCATGTTTGAAACCTACATAAACCCCCCTCATCTTCATAGCAAATCCTCTTTAATCATTTATTCTCAGGCATTCCTTAACAATGAATTGAGCATACATCGCATCGTTGAGCACATAGATCTTTTGAGCACGCATACAACCTACATCTGCTTGTTGCAAATATGGTTTCGCAATGTTATTGAGAAATCTACATTCATACAAAGAGAACTATACAATCTAGGTGAGGTCTTTCTTGTTTTAAATTGATTTATTCATTGATATTGGATTTTTACTTAGATCGATCTCTTTATGTTATGGGTAATTGAGTTGTTACTATCATTGCTTTGATGTTATCATTCGACCTCTTGATTTTCCTCATACACATTCTGGCACGCCCGGTGGGACTCGAACCCACAATCGCCTGATTAAAAGTCAAATCAAATTAAATCAATTAAAGCCTTTAAATCAATTGATTAAATTAAATTTGATTATTTAATTAAATCAATTATTTTTCTAAATTTAAATAAATCATGCAAATTTATTTAAATTATCTCAATCATCTAAAAATAAATAAAATCAAGTATTTTATTTATAATCTTCATATTCCTCTATCATGTACAATCAATTAAATAAATTTATTTATTTAATTTCAATTATCTTTCTAATTCCTCTAAAAATAGCATGTTAATTCATGTGCACAATTAGTCTTATTTTTAGAATTCTAAAAAAGACAAATCTAAAGTTAAGTTGATTGGCTTTAATTTATCTTTTTTAGAAGGCTTGATTTGAACAAAAAGTTAAATTTAAAGTTTAAAAAAAGTGGAATATTTAAAAACTTTAAAAAGAGAAATTTTTAAAAAAGTGATTTCAATTTTAAAAAAAAAAAAAAACAATAAAAGATCTTTTCAACTTTAGTAGCAGGTCACATTAGTGACCAAGAGCCAGACATAGGGGGCTAAGCCAGACCCCTCTTCATTGGGTATTTGGATCAAGTAGGCAATTTTCAAACCTCATTATCTTGGTCACACGGAGGTCAATTTGAGTATTTTTTAAAAAATAGACTAAAATCTCATGATCTACATTGTGGTGAAACTATTCTTTTCTCAAGATTCTCTATTTTTTCAGAAAACTCATTTTCTCACTGTTGTCTCTATCTCGTCACAATTTTTAGACCTTCCAAGCTTCATAACTTTCACAAACGAACTCAGATTCAGGTGATGTTTTTTTTGAAAGTTGATATTTTTTTATCCTCTACACAATGGTAAATCATTTTAGGGATTTTATGAGTTTTATTTTTTAAGACTACTCATTTGCCCATCTTCAATCTATGACTTCAAACACATGCTAACTACTTGGTTTGTTTAGAACTAATATCACTTGTTGCAACATCTTATCACAGATCAAAGAAGGTTTCTAACATATTCTTACATGATGATTGTCAAAGATATAAAATCTTTTTCACACTAAGTCTTAGAAAACATATTGTTTTTCTTAAGGGACAATTGAACAATCATCCTTTTACAATCTTGGGAACATATTACTTTCTTAAGGAATAAAACATCTTTTTTGCAAATCTAGGTCTTAGGAACATATTGCTTTCTTAAGGGACAATGGACATGAATGCAAAAACACTTCAATTTTCTAAGGGACAATGGACATGAATGCCAAACACTTCAATTTCATAAGGGACAATTGACAACTACAAAAGTGTGTGTGCCTAATCTAGTTGCACCTTATTTTTTTCTTTTAACAGGACAATTGAACCTTTATTTAACATGCTTGATCTTAAATATCAGTTATTCTTTTAGAAGGGCCTACTTTTGGATTGTGCTTCATCCAAAAGGGATGACCCTAAGTGGAGTTTTCCTTTGAACTGCTATATAAAAGGGATAAGGTGAAAGCCAAGTCCTAACTGACATCAGCCTTACCTTGTGGTGCCAAATCAAAAAGAGGTGTACTAGAACTTTGTGGAAATGATTTTCACATTGTGTGAAGTGTTTGATACTCTTAGTAGGATTGTTTAAAGTTTTTAGTAGCTTGTCACATTGCTCGTAAGGCGTTGGTCCCTCAAAGTTACTAAGAACCAATCTAGATAGTGGCTACCTGATCCACCTCTGAATGTTGTGGTAATCATCAATGCAAGGGGAATCAATTTAAGCCCTCAAGATACTCACCATTGCCTCCCTTGAGAAGATATAGTATTCCCTCAGCCATAAAGCTCTTGTGACCTACTTGAGATTTCTGAGGGGAGGGTGAGATATCCCTACCTATCATCTCTCGCAAAGATACAAATGTCTGACACCTTTATGGAATGACATTTGGTCGACAAAGAATTAAGTTGTGAGATGAACTACCGCAATGAACCTTTGTCTCTAGGGATAAAAAGTGCTTGAATTGTTTGCAATTGTCTAAATACCCATGGAAACATTGGGCTTTTTTTGGGAGCCTCGAACATACACTATCTATTGTGTTAGTCCTTTTTGTGACTTTGTTTGATATGTTTTCTCTTTCCAAAGCAAATCCAATCAAAATTAAATCCAAATCTTTCAAAATTTGCCTTATAAACATCACTGACACTACTTCAACACCTTTGGTATAATGGGAGCTTGCCTTTGGTATAATAGTAGCTCACCTTTGGTATAACAATACCTCACCTCTGGTAGACTACTTTAGCGCCTTTGGTATAATAGTAGCTCACTTTTGGTATAACAGTAGCTTGCCTTTGGTATAACAGTACCTCACGTCTGGTAGCTTAGCCCAAACAACTCTGGTAACACAGTAGCTTGCTTTTGGTAGCACAATCCTACGCCTTTGGTCAAACAGTACAACACCTTTGGTCCAGTAACTATTCATCAAAATTGTCCTTTCCAAAAACACAGCAAAATCCCAGCAAGCATCTCAAACAAAGTATCCTAGTGCATCCCATGGTAACCACTAGACTCCAACAAACTATGAAGGCTAAACAAGTTGTCCCAAGGAAGTGCAAATCACCTCATACACCTCAACCAAGCCAATCCAACATGACTCCAAAGGGTACTCCAAAAACACCAATGGAAAGACCAACCAACTCACAAAATAGGCCACAACATGACCAACCAAACAATCCTCAAGAAAGTAATGTCCCTTTGATTGATGTAACTCAATTCACCACTGGCATGCCTCATGATTTTGCTACACCCAGTTACACCACGGTTCAAGTCCCATCTCAAGAAGAGCGACACTTTGAAGAAGGTCAATCCTCTCAAGTAGATGGACATGACCTTGATGAAATCATACAAGATCCTAGAGCCATGGCTGCCTTTGACAAAATCCTTAGTGAAAACAAAGATAATTTCTTTCGCTTATTAGTAGAGCAAGGAGCCAAATTATCTCAAGATTTTGATCTATCCAATCTTAAGGAGCCAACCAAAACCCATGACGCCATAGTTGCGGTCCAAACCATGTCAACTGTGACCACACCCATACCCAAACTAAGTTCATAAGTGAGAACAATTGCACAATATGAGAATCCCCTTTATCAAAATCTCATGGCAGAAATACCCATATGATCTCTTATGACTCCTATGGAGATTTACAAACACCAACAAGAGACTCTCCAACGTCAAGCAGAACTAGCCAAACAAACCACTATAGCTCAACCAAACAACAAACTCCTATAGTAGTGCCCACACCAATCACAAGTGGAACATTGGCTACCCCATCACGAGAAGGTTTCCCACCAAATTACAATTTGGGAAACACTTATGTAGCCATGCAACAAGGGTCTCAACAAACACCACCACCAACATCATCAAACCTCTATATCATTAACCCAAACAATGTCATACGACCCCAAACATCACAAAATGTCAACACAACCTATGTCTCTCCACCACAACATTCTTCTACACTCCATCATAGCTATCCCCATCTTAGTCAACCCCAACCATCACAAAACACATCTATCTATGTCCCTCTACCACAACGATTATCTACACTAACCTTTTTCAACACATATCTCAATCAACCTCCACCATCACAAAACACATCTACCTATGTCCCTCCACCACAATAATCTTCCACTCTCAACCTAACCCACACTTATCTCAACATGTAACATTCCCAAAACCAAACTTCCCACAGCTATGTTCCACCACCACAACCAAACCCAACAAACTTTAGCTTCCCTCCACCAAATTCTTCCTTCACACCACCTCCATAATACCAACAACAGAACTCTTATCTACAACCATCACAAAGCCTACATTCTTACCTATCACCACCCCCACCTCCCCAAAATCAAAACACCCAAATCCAACCCAATCCAAACCCAACATACAACACATACGACCCTAACCAATCATAGGACCCTTATAACACCAATGCCCATGGCTTCCACTACAATCTTCCATATGGGAAACAAAAACCACCTCTCAGACAACAGGAGATGTTTCCAACCCCTCCCAACACTATGGAGCTAAAACTTGCAGAGGTTCAACAACAACTATCTGATCTTACATTTGGCCACACCAAGAAAACCTTCTCTTTGGAAGAAGTTTGTCTTTATCCATTTGATCGGTCATTACCCATGATCCCTTTTCCTCAGAATTTCACTATTCCAAAATTCAATAAATACAAAGGAAAAGGAGATCTAAAAGACCATCTTAGAGAAATATATCTTGCTTGCTTCGAGGTCTCACATAACGACACTTATCTTATGCTGCTCTTTCCTTGCAGTCTTGGAGGTCAGGATATAGAATGGTTCTCACACCTACCCATGGGTATTAAATCTTTTAATAAGCTTGTGAAGAAATTTGCTACCCATTTCTTGTACAACACAGAACATGAGATCTCTATGACTGACTTATGTAACAATAAACAAAAAAATGGGGAAACTTTCATCTCCTTCCTTCAAAGATGGAGACAAATGGCTAGAAAATTCCCATTCAAGGTACTTGAAAAGTAGCTTGTTAGTATATTTGTGTAGAACCTTAACCAAGAATTGGGTTTCCATTTACAAATCCTTAGTTCTACAACTTTCAATGAAATAACCTACAAGGTCATCAACATTGAAAAGGTCCTCATTGCTAAAGGTGTGGTAAAAATCTTTAAAGACAACAAAGACAATGATCCCCAACAACAAACAAACGATAAGCCCAAGTTCTAAAATAAAAATAAAAACGTGGTAAATGATGGTGTGGTCGATTCTAAACATGTCCATACACTGTAAACACCCCTTCATCTTTCAAAACCAAGTCAACCTCTGCCTAACAAAACTAACAACAACAAAGACAACCAAACCAAAACCAACAACAATGACAATAAGAATGACCTTAACAAAATTACCCTCCGCAACATCAATTTACTCCCTTGGGAGAGCCTATTGAGACTGTTTTATACAAATTTATAAACAATGGACTTATCACCTTACCAAAATCTCCCCCATATGGTGAACTTGTTTACAAAATAGTACGGTATAGAGAAAATGAATATTGTGAGTTCCATAGGAGCAAATGACACAGGACCTCATCATGAATGAAACTTAAACACATAATCCAAAACCTTATCGATGGAAACCTAATCTCTTTAGAGGATGAATCACCAACTCAAAACACCAATAAAGACCTCAACATGTACAAGGATCCATTCCCTAACCATGGTCAAAGTCAAAATCTTGACAAAGGTAAAGGTGTTAACAAAGCTTCAACTTCCTATGACTCTATTGTGGGTCATTTTGAAAAAACTCATGTATCTACCCTTACTATCAAAGACAAATCTATAGATTGCACTGTCACAACTCATCATGGTTGTGTCACCCTTCATGGTCCTACACCAAGTCTCCCAACTCAATCCGATTATAATCTTGTCAAACATCTAGGGAAAACCCTTGCACAAATCTCTATCTTGGACCTTCTATGGTCATCATCTGCACATAAATCTGTCCTTGAAAAAGCCCTACAAGAGTAGTCAGTTCCTATCAACATAGTGGTCATAGATTTCCAAGCTATAATAGGTAACATCGCCTCACCTTACAATGTGGTCTTTTCTGAAAAAGACCTCCCATCCCATGATCCATGTCACAATGATGCCCTTCACATTGAAGTTCTCATCCATAAACACAAGACCAAATGTATACTTATAGATGGAGGTGCTGGTCTCAATATCTATTCTCTAAAATTACTCCAACAATTGGGATACTTTAAGGATCATGTCAACATTGATCAAAGTATTACAATCAAGGGGTATGATTGTTGGCAGTGAGCCAGCATCTCTCATAGGATTCGTGACATGGCTTAACCACCTTCTGTGGATTCATTAACTCTGGCAGTTTATTGGGCATTAATAGGTTGACCTTTTGGTGCAATGGAAATCGTGTTTCCAACAATTGGTATCAGAGCCAAAGGTTTTAGGTTTGAATCTCCCCCATGAGTGATGCGGGCTCCTGCAAGTGACGCTAGGGGGGATTATTGGCATTAAGCCAGTATCTCTCACGGGATTTGTGACATGGCATAACCACCTCCCATGGATTCATTAACTTTGGTGGTTGTATTAAGCATTAATAGGTCAACCTTTTAGTGCAACGACAATTGTGTTTCCAACAATGATGATGCTGAATGTTAATTAGAAGGTGTTATTCACTTGCATATACAAGTAGGCCCTGTCATGCTAGAAACTAGGTGCTAAGTCCTTGACATTGAGTTACCTTAGAACATTATCCTAGGACGCCCATGGATCCATGCCATGAAAGCTATTCCAACCATGTACCATCAGTCTCTCAAATTCCCATTCAATGGTACTATCCCCGGAGATCCTAATCCCTTTGAATTCTATCATGTCTTGCAAGGCAGTTATAAGAATTCTAACCAAGTGCCAAATAATGACAAAGCCCATGAATCCCCATTATATGTCGACTCTAAAAAATTAAAAAAAGCCTCTGAAGTTGAGCCTAACCCTCATCCTATTCCTGAAATCAAATCTCACATCTGTGATATAGGCTTTGGAGAATATGATATCTCAAAATCTTGTTGTGTAGGGCGGATGCCCCTATCTCCTAAATCCTACGTCTAACCGCCCATAGCCAAACCAACTAAGAAAGCAACTATTCCTTCCCCAACATCCCTAACTCAATTCCAAGAGGGAAAATTATTGGCAGAGGAAATAATTGAAGACATCTCTTTTTGTGTAATGCCCTTTGATGTAACCCTAGAGTGCTAGACTAAAAGTGCAAAAGTTACAGAAATAAATTTTTTTTTTGAAAGCAAGATAGTGCAAAGTAGTAATCCAAACATATGATATTACACCGCATAAATGAAATTACTCTTCTAACAACCCTAGGGCAACATAACTACATTAATGACAGAAAATAAAACTACAGAAGCAATAACCATTACACTGCTAAAACAGATACAAATAACTTTCACTAAAGAAGAATAGATTAATTACAGAGTCTCAATATAGGATTACATGATTACAAGATTATAAGACCGATCATGTCAGTTTACAAAAGAATACATAAGAAAGCATACAACTCTGAAGGAGGAAAGCGAACTGGATCTGGAACACCTCTGCACAGAACTTGAACCGTATCTCCAAAAAGGACCAATGGATAGCTCTTACCACCCAACCATGTGGAACCCTGAGGCCCACCCCTCCAAGCTAGGAGATAATGACGAGGATTCCACTAAGCCAAGGAGACAACCAATAACATAATGACAACAAACATGGAACAACTGACCATATCAACAACACTACACAATTCAAGATATCATTCCAGAGGTACTACCAAGAATAATAGAACTGCATAAGGAGAGTGTCATCGCATGGTCCTAACATGGGTTACCCAGGCTATCTATCACCAGAAGCCGGCCCCCATCTATGGTTACCCTAGTAGCCTCTCTCTAGGCACCAGCCCCACAATGAAAGCCACTCCCTTAGCATTCTCGGGTCAAACAAACATACCACAACACATAGGTATAAAAGTCACAGATCAGATCTGGGCCATAACATATGTCATTCACTAGACCACAACAAGAAATCCATAATCTCTTCAAAATGAAGCGAACCCATCAAGAACCAAGCACTATATCCAAAAGGCCATTTCCCATTCATTGCAAGACACGGGAATCCAGTAAAGCCAATACATTGACATGCCATAATTTGAACCAAAACCAAGGACTACACCTCTGGAGTAAGGTACAAACAATAAAAGGGTAACCACCATCTGAAAAGAACAATGCTTCCACATTGACACAAGTGGTCATGACATCTCTCAAGGTTCCTACTTCACAACAATCCAACATATAGACATAAACTCCACCCATGGTGAACACAAGAACCATTATGAGCAATTAACTCAGATCGGAAGGATAAATGAACATAAGGTATTTGATGCACTTCCGGATTCAACATGAACACAACTTGAGAATTATTCACAATTTAAAGGAACATTCAAGGAATAAAGTCATGTTATCACATTGAGTTCTACCATGCACTATCTTTAAACTAGCTATATTCTAAAAGTATAATAACTTACCTTAACCAAAGATCAAATAATCTCAACTTTCACTATAATTTATAATTAACAAAGATTTTTCAACAAGGGTGATTTTCCCCAATGATGTCACCACTCAATAATAAATGATACATTCAAGTAGGTAACATCAAGCCATGCTAGGTGTGTTACTAAAATAACAAATTCTTATAATAGTATCAACTTCCTGTATCCTACTCAAACGTAATTACGACATTGCATAATATAATAAATTAAGCTTTTTCTCTTACTATCCACTAGCTAAATCCTACTCTATTAAGAATGATAAATTAAGAATGTTGCATAATTTATGTTCTTCTCTCAAACATCTATCCAGAGGTGGGTCGGTGTGGTGAGGTAAGAAGACAGTGGATCTTTGTAGACTGAGCCATGTGGCCTTGATGCATGACAGTGTTGGTGGGAATGGCATTTGAGTATGAATCAAGACATTAGTATTAGTACATGATAGATTGTCTAAAACACAAGGTTCTATAATGACCCATGTTGTTGTCCACCACTATTGATAGTCCATTAAACCTAGAACAACCCCAGTGTCATCAACCTAAACTGCATTGGTATTCATAATGATTGGCTTCACCCCATGCTTAGGGTTTGTGACATGATAGTGACTATGGTGAATGACAATCTGAATCCCATGAAATGTACCTGTGACAGTGACAGTTTATTGACTATGACTGAATAATAAAATAGTCCTCACTTAAGTATTGACAGTTCTATCCAAGGAATGTTATCTCCTATACGTATCTCACCTTAATATCTTGTAGAGTGATCAAGCCATTGGCATTTGCAAACATAAAATAATGCTAGTTCCAGAGGATCTAAATGTGATAGTGCTAGGTTTTGCATAAAGATAGTCATAATCCCATATGAGACTCTTCTTTCATATTTAACCCCCTTCTTCTCCTCATGATTATCTTAAATGCACCTTTGAAACAATGCAGTCATGGTTTCAAGATAGCACCAAAGGAACACTCTCTTCTTTAAATCAAGATTACCACAAACTATTACCAATTCTCAAACACATTCTTCACCATCTTTTGTTAATAGCATTTTTATCCAATTCATGAACCCTATTTTTATGTATTTTACAAATAACGCATTAGCATGAACTGGAATTCAAATTGGAATGTGCCAGTCAGAACTTGGTCATAATCTTGCAGCAATTCATTCCATCAAGATATTGGGAAAAAAAGATATTAGAACTTATATGCAAAATATGCTCTAATTGTCATCAGATATCATAGTTGGAAATGCTCTAATAGATAGGTATGCAAAATATGGATTCATAGACAAGGCACGTGAACTATTTGACAGAATTCCTCAAAGAGATGTCAACTCGTGGAATGCAATGCAGGAAATGTACAAAATGGATTTTGCAAGGACGCTCTCAGAATCTTTGAATTAATTAAGCATTCTGGAATGTATCTAACAGTGTAAGCTTTGCTTGTATTCTAGGTGCATGCAACCATGCAGGTTTAGTGGATGAGAGCTGTACATACTTCAATGACATTTGTAAATTCAACACAAAAAAATGGATAAATTGACTAGGAAGATGAAGCGGTGAGATATTTAAAGAAGCTGTGCAAGAACATGAAGGATTTTGTTGCCACCATGGAGAATCGATGCCTCAGAAGAGATCTAAGCAGATTGTTATTATCTAAGTTTATGTTTATAAGATAACAAAAGGGGGGTCTGGTTTTGCCTTAGGATAAACAATAAGTAGATTCTAAGCCTACACCATCAACCTCCCTACCAACGCTATGATAAGAGCTCGAATAGAAGTATAACGAATATAGAAGTTTGTCAAATGTTGTGCCGACCTAGATAGACATTCAAGCAAGATGAGGCAGTGGGTAAATATGCCAAAGGGATGCTTTCTCAGTATTGCAACGATTGCAAGATATGCACCAACAACCTATACTATATTTCTGCCCTCATTTTTTTACTGGAAGTCTAAGTTATAAGTTTTTAGACATTCTCGAGTAGTCTATGATAGAGGAGGCAGAGGAGTACACGAATAGCTAGAAGACTTCACTACCAGTAAAGGGATCAACCCAGCTTAGAGGCCACGATGTAAGAAATAGATTTGTTTACAGGCTTAAGAAACTTTTGAACAGTTGCAACAGGCAGTGTAAAGTAAAATTCCACAACCTTTGCCAGCATCCTCCCTGCCTGTGTCAAAATGGGAGCTTTCGCAACAGGGTATGGACATACATCAAGCATAGAAGAAGGACAAATTTCATCACATGTTTTAGTTGCAAATGCCCCAGTGCACATGTATGAAAAATGTAGAAGCTCACACAAAGCACATAAACTGTTTGACAAAATGCCTCAAGAAATGTGGTATCACAAATGCAATTTGTGGGTGTGGGTGAAATGCAGGCCTGGATCTACAATTTAAATAGTTATGTGGGTTGCTGTAATGGAATCTAAGGGACCACCTCAGCACTTGGTCTATTCTACAAAACATGTATGATAAGAATTTGATGGAGGGAATGACAACAACGACCATGAATAGGGGAAAAGGGAGATGGATTCAAAAAAAATCTTTGGCTTTAATCGATGGATTGCAAGAAATGCACAAGGATATCAGATAGAACCAAATAAAATCTCTCCTTTCATATGATATGATATTTTAAAAAAAATTTTGATTGCGTTTTATAGCAAAAAGGCCTAAATGCAGCTATACAACTATCAAATTTAAACCCTAACTCCAATGGCTTCAACAACAACAGGTACGCCCCTTCAATTAATCTCCAGAGACATAGGAGGGTTTTCATTACCATACTAAAGTTTATGCATTTTACTACAGGAACATAAATGGTAAAAAATTATTAAGTTCCTTCATTCATCTAAAGAAAGAAAACGAATTACAATGAAGGAAAAACTGAACATACCTTTAAGAAAAAAAATGTAGGGAAGGCTTAACAAATATTACAAATTACCAGTTCTTTTGCGATGCGAATAGGGAAATGGCATCCTTTGAAGTCCACATTTGGATGTGATTGTAGGTTAATGGGCATTTTCCCCCAAAGCATTGTTAGGGGCATGTAACCCCAAAAAAATAAAATTCGTAGGTTAACTCCCATTAGAAAACTTCCCTGCTATCTGCCTTTCCCTTTTTCCCCATACACCTATGTGCAAGAGAAAACCATGAGCTTCTCACAGCTGTCCCTTCCAAAATAACAGGTGTCCACAATAAACCCCATTGTAATAAATAGAGGACAACAAGAATAGCAACTGTCAGCCAGAATGGGCGGTGGAGGATGCTGTGTGTCTTGGAATAGCATCATTTTCCTTCCCTAGACAAGACTCCCAATTTTATTCTATCATTCTATCAAAAGGTCAGATGATGGAACCAAGTACTGAAAACTGATCATATAAAAAGAAGATAACCATTTAAGAAAGAAACTAATGTATCCTTGTAAAGTTCACCAAAATCTTTTAACTATTTTCTTGATCTTCTAATATGAATAAAGGAGAGTTGAAAATTAATGGAAATAATTTATTTGATGTAGAAGGTTATGTTGGATCTCATTCGTTTAGAGTTGCAAAAGTAAAAGAAAGCTAAACGGATGTTCGAAATAATTCTAGGAGTTTCTATATCACTTCTCCCAAGATATTTGATTTCTCTAGTTCTTCTATTTCTAAGAGAGGTTATCCATATGCTTTTCTTGTGAACAAAAAAAACAACTAATAAAAATATAAGGAAGCATGCTATTCGAAAGAGAAAGAGAACCAACTTATATCCAATGCAGGAGATGCCAGACCACATTGGAGTTTGACCCAAAAGGATGGACTAACAAATATTATACCGCTAAGTGGTGCAAATTGAGAACCACACCTCGAACTTAAGGATTAATTACTATACCAAGTGGCAAGCATGAAAATTAATCATTTACTGAACCAGGTTTTAAAAGTGGAAGTGCTACATGCAGATTATGCAAGTGTGAACTGACTAGAATAACATCTAATAATAAAACCATAATGAGGATATAAGTAGTTTATAATGACATGCATGCAAGATGTGGAAGCATAGACGAGGCATCTGAACTACTCAATAGGATGCAATAGATAGGAAATGTCTCATGGATACCATTCTAACACAAGTCAACACCGCTCAATCCCACTAAGTACCTGTAACTCCAATTTTACCACATAATCACTTTTTGGATAGCAGATTATAATTCTCACCTATTATAAAATTTAACCAAGGTGTCAACCAAAGCTTTTAAGCTAATTTGTTAATTATCTAATAAACAAAATAGGAGCATTATTAATAACCACTAATCCATTAGAGAATCTTTCATCCACATAGGAGAGTAATTTTAACATTATAAAATATGACACAACCTGACCCATCATCACAAGACAAGGACCAAGTATCCCAACACGACTCGAGACCACAACAGAAGACAAGGACCGACTTAGTGGATTAAACCTTGTGTTATCTCCTGTCACTAATATCCATTGGTGAAAGAACTTGCTCAAACCTACTATATCAGGTGGAGTCGAGGTTCGGTACCTGCAGCCTGCATCCAAACAACTGATTAAATACGATTAAGCACGTAAATGTCAACACACAGAGAGTCAGAGAATCACGGCACAACAAGGTACTCGAAATGAGTAATGCTACACTGTCCCTGCTCTTGGATAAGATTATAATCATAACATTCAAAAATAGATATCTACAAATCTAATAAGACATGTAAATAATAATCCATTACTAAACTTATTCAACACATCATAACTGAAGTACTCATAATGTCATCTAACTCATAACAGATGTCTAAATATAGCAGTCAAATATCGTTCATCAGATAAACATAAATCATAACCTACAAATCAACTACCTCAAAACTGTATCAATGAAATGAATGATTAACAACTGTCTCTGACTGACAGAGACCACTGCAGAACAACCACCATCACAAGCTAACAATGAGGGGGCACTACATTTTGGCTCTACAAAGAGAAAGAACTAGTCACAATACCTGTCAAGCAATATGGCAATGGCTTAAGGATAGTCAAAAACATGGGCTATAAAGGAAAAGGTGGCCTTGGAAAATAGAACCAAGGAACAATGGAGCCCATTATTGTGATGAAGAAACTAGACAAGAAGGGGTTAGGATTTGGTAGGAAGGTACCACGCGCCTTGGACATCGAGGGTATTCTCGACAAGGTAACACAAACTTTTCCTGCCGATTCAATGTCTAATGAGGATATCATCGATGACTCTTCCCTCCATATAACTAATCTATTCACTAAATCCTCCATTTTTAGGTTATCATCCGTATCCTTAACATCCACCACAAACACCCAGATTGTAACACTTGTCTACCTTGAACTTATCGATTGGGACCAACAAGGGTCCCGCGTACTAGATATTTTTTAGAATGATGAAGCTATTGCAAAGTTCATGGGACTCCAAGATGGTATCCCTCTTGGTGATCACAAAGCCGTTTTGTAATGGAACTAGAGCAAAATGTTTATTTTGGTGAGAATGCCAATTCCTCCAATCGCAAAAATAAAAATAAAGAAAGATCTCTAGGTGAAAACTACACTGTGGTACCTCCCGATCACAAAATAGTAAAGACAAAGGATGTATCCAAAGGTGAAAACCCAACTATGACACCTAAGGATGGAGGATTTGATCTTCCCCTACCATCTAAGTATCAAGAGAAATCAGTACTCCTAGTGGAAGATTCTACAAAGATAAATCTTGGTACAGAGCAAAATCCTAGAGAAACATTCCTAGCAGCATCACTATCAGAGAAAGAACACAAGGATCTTACCAATTTCTTCTTGCAGTGCACCATGAACTTTGTGTGGACCTATGCTAATATGCCAGGGTTAGACCCTAAGCTAGTAGTTCACTATCTCACAGTTGATACAACACTTAAACCAGTTAAACAAAAGCTAAGAAAGATGCATCCACAAATTGCTCTCTTGGTAAAAGTGGAAATACAGAAGTTGTCAGATACAAAGTTTATCAAACCTATTGATTATCCAAAATGGGTCTCCAATATTGTACCTATGGTAAAACCCAATGGGAGTATTCGCATGTGTTCTAACTTCAGAGATCTCAACAAAGCATGTCCCAAAGATGACTTTCCATTGCCAAACATTGATCTTATAGTAGACTTGACTGCTGATCATGAAACGCTTTCTCTAATGGATGGATTTTCTAGCTACAATCAGATAATGATAGAGGAAGAAGATCAACATAAAACAACTTTCACTTGTTCTTGGGCTACCTATTGTTGGTGCGTCATGCCATTTGGTCTTAAAAACATAAGGGCAACCTATCAAAGAGTAATGACAGTGATATTCCATGATCTCTTTCATCACATCATGGAGGACTATGTTGATGATATACTAGCAAAATCTTCTAGGGCAGATCACATACCAGTTCTAGGACAAATCTTTGATAGACTAGAAAAATATCAAGTAAGACTCAATCCAAAGAAGTGTGTCTTCTAGGTAACCTCAGGAAAACTATTGGGATACATTGTATCTCATAGAGGCATTGAAGTAGATCCAACAAAAGTCAAGGCTATAGTAGAGATGCCTCCACCAAAGAATCTGAAAGCATTAAGGAGCCTTCAAGGAAGGTTACAGTCTATCAAGTGTTTTATCTCATAGCTAGCCAATAAATCTCAACCATTTCAACACTTGCTCTGAAAGGATGTCTCATTTCGATCAGATGATAAGTGTCAAGCAGCATTTGGTCAGCTCAAAGAATATCTAGCTACACCTCCTATCTTGGTACCACCAGTCACCGATAGGCCTTTGATCTTATACATCTCAACTACAACTGCAGCCCTATGGGATCTTCTAGCACAACATGATGAGTTAGGAAAAGAGCATGCAATCTATTATATTAGTCAAACCTTGGTGGGTTATGAACTCAACTATTCACCTATGGAAAGAGCTTGTTTAGCCTTAGTGTTTGCTTCCCAAAAGTTGCGACATTACATGCTAAACCAACATACAAATCTCATAGCAAAAATTGATCCATTAAAGTATCTCCTAGTAAAAGCAACTCTCATAGGTAGACTAGCTAAATGGGTCATGATCCTTAATGAGTTTGACATTGAGTATGTAGATCGTAAAGCAATCAAGGGACAAGCCCTAGTAGATCAACTAGTAGAAGCACCTATGATAGATGTACATCCTATGGTCTTTGACTTTACAGATGAGAATCTCTTCACTCTTTCTACCTCAATAATGTGGAAGTTGTATTTTGATGGTTCCTACACACAGCATGGATCAGGGGCCAGAATCCTTTTTATCATGCCTCAAAATGACTATATTCCCAAGTCATATGGCTTGCATTTCCTTGCACTAACAACATAGCCGAGTATGAAGCACTCCTCATAGGTCTCAACACAACAGTTTAGTGGGAAATCAAAGAACTACAAGTATATGGAGACTCACAACTATTCATTAGACAAGTCACAGATGAGTACCAAATAAAAGATGAAAAGTTGGTCCCCTACAAGCAACTAGTGGATGACTACAAACCATACTTTTCTAGCATCACTTTTGAGCAGATTCCAAGAGAGCATAACAAAGCTGTAGATTCTATGGCTTCTGTGGGGTCACTTATAGACATGTCTGCAAACACACAAAAATGTGAATTCTTGATCGAACAATTGTTGATACCAGCCGTCGATGTTCCAACAACTGAAATCATCTGCAAACTTGTTGGTCCCAAATCCCCATGGTATGAAGATATCTATGAATACCTTAAACATGAAAGCTTTCCCTTTGAACTATCCACTACCCAACGCAAAACCTTTATCCGTCGATCCTTCTGTTACACCATTTTGGGTGATACAGTTTATCGCCGGAGTCTCGATGGTATCCTCTTATAATGTCTTAACGTGGAAGAAGTTGATGCTACCTTATGAGACATACACAAAGGTGTCTGTGGTGCACATTCTACTGGTCCTAACCTCACTAAGAAGATACTCAAAATAGAGTATTATTGGCCTACAATAGAACAAGATGTAATGCAGTTTGCTAAGAAGTGTCTACAATGCCAGAAGCATGGAGATTTGATTCACACACCAGCTCATGAACTACAACCTGTGTCTACTCCATTGCCTTTTTCACAATGGGGTCTTGACCTCGTAGGACAAGTCTACCCATCCTCATCCAATGGCCACAAATTCATCATTACTGCCACTAAGTATTTCACGAAGTGGGTCGAAGCCATTCCCATGACATATATCACTGACAGGAAAATAGCCAAGTTGATCCTTAACTACCTCATTTGCCGGTATGGTATCCCCCAAGCCATTGTCACTAATAATGGGAGACCATTTACAAATTAAGATGTCCGTGCCTTGTGCACCCTATACAATATTCAACATCACTTTTCAACTCCCTACTATCCGCAAAGTAATGGCCAAGCTGAGGCTTCCAACAAAACCATTCTCAAAATCCTCAAGAAAACGGTTAATGAAGCTAGTCGTGATTAGCATTTGCAACTCAATCCTGCCCTATGGGCCGACCACACTAGTATCAGAACACCAATTGGTGCCACACCATATGCCTTGGTTTATGTCTTTGAAACCATTCTACCTATAGAGGTCGAGATCCCATCCCTCAGAGTATCCATGTAGAACCTGATTGATGGAGAGGAGTATCACACTTCCAGATTAGCTAAGTTAGAACTACTAGATGAGAGGCACCTTTCCACACTTAATCATCTCCATGTCTATCAAAACCACCTCCGACGTAACTATAACAAGAAGATCAAAGAAAGATGGTTTCAAGTTGGTGATCTTGTCTTAAAATAAAATTAGAGAAATCAAGCAGATCGAGAAAAGAAAGGCAAGTTTGAGCCTAATTGGTTAGGACCCTTTATTGTCATAGCAACTTATGGATCAGAAGCTTATAGTTTAGCTACACCTGATGGCATTCCTCTAGATTAGCCACTCAATAATGTTCATCTCAAGAAGTTTTATGCTTGATCCCCAGAGTATCCAAAAAAAATCCATCCTCTAGTGAAATCCTGATAAACAGGTGGCTTGGATAAGTACCATAGTGAAAACTTGGCAAACAGGCACTATGTGTAGAGTCAACATCCATCATCTATCAAGTCTTGTCATCCATTCATCCATAATAAAACCATTGACCTTGTTTGCATTTCTATCTTCCTATCTAGAATTGCTTGGAGATTTGTCAATGTCCATTGTCATCATCCCACGTCTTGATCTACATCAACAGTTATCACTATCTTGTCCTAGGTCAAAACTTTCTATGTCTTCTCCATCATCAGCTATCCTATGTTGGTCAACCATAACAACACCTCTACCAGAATGGGGGCAACTTTTTCCTTGACCTAGGTCTAGGAGTGGATCCTTGTTTGTGGCTCACAACAACAAACACACAAACAATCCAAACCAAAACACAAGCACTTCAACCATCTCCCTACAATGACTACACTTTTCCTACATCATCACACCATCAAAACTACATATCATCTCATCTCAATCTTAAATTACCTTGAT
Organism: Cunninghamia lanceolata; assembly: GCA_027924645.1. Taxonomy (NCBI): domain Eukaryota; kingdom Viridiplantae; phylum Streptophyta; class Pinopsida; order Cupressales; family Cupressaceae; genus Cunninghamia; species Cunninghamia lanceolata. The sequence goes on from BSBN01001715.1 coordinate 13,588,549, forward strand.
CCCATGGATATGGATATGTAGGCAATTTGGAATATGAAGGAAGTATCCAGTACTCAGGTACATAAGATCTCCTCATTTCACCTACCCAAGCTCAAACACCTTGACCCACTCATCACTCTACCTAGAACTACATATTATCATTTTTCATCTTTCCTTATAATATTCCTTGATCCCGTGGATATAGGGTATGTAGGCAGTCTGGAGTACGAAGGATGTATCCAGTACTCAGGCACATACGATTCATCATTCTTCATCCATTTCAATCCATTGACATGTCACCTTTCTAGTCTTCCGTTTATCAAAATTCATTCACCTCAACTTGACTAACTCAAGAAGCAAAACAACAAACAAACACATCCTTTCAAAGAAAAAGTCCTTAAACAAACCTAAAGCAAAGAAACTTACTTGCAGAGCCATATGTTGTCCTACATATCGATTGCCAACATCAGCAAAATCAATCTCAACCAAGCAACAGATCAACAAACTTGTCTTATACAGAATGTTCCATGATCAAAACCAGACTAAATGTCTTTTACAACATGTTGCATTTCCTAAAACTAGACATTATCTTTTCAACAGATAACACCCTTTAACAGACACATCGTTCCTACAATAAGGCTGTTATCTATCTAACCACTCCAATCTATCCTAAGAAACCTCTTTGCAAGAGAATATGTTGGTTGTATGTTTACTTTGTAAGTCAGTCAATTTGATTTTTGGTTTATCTTTTTTTCCTTTTCCAATACCTATTCAAGACTACATTGATTTATCTATAATCTTGGTATGTTGCGATGTAGTACGGATTGGGAGCATAGTCATTGCTTTTGTGTGCCATGTTTGAGGAATGATCTTTAGCATCTTTCTTAGTAGCATATTTATCTTGTGTGTGTTACGATCTCGCATCTTACATATTAATAAATCTTCTTGCTTTTATGTATTGAATTTTATTTTATGTTCAAGACTATGGCTCATTCACATGTACAACAAGGTTATATTATGTCTAAGGGATCTTTAAGTTCAAACCACTTGCTTGCAGAGTCAACATCCATGCACTCAGATATCACAGCACCTTGGTCTTTTATACCTTGGTAGAAAATTATCCATGTACTATATTAAATATAAGGATTGCTCTTTATAAACATTTGTGAAACTGTTGCAACAAACTCATCCATTTACTCATCCATTTATCCATGGCCTCATATAGAGTTTCAAACAAAGATTGATCAACAGTCTTTTTCTATTCATGTTCTCTTCTATCTCCACTTTCTTCTATCTAACCTCATCTATCTTTAACTCACTCTTCTAGTCAAGTGTCAACCTAGTTCTTCTGTTGCTTCCCTGTCTTTCCTCTTGAGGGGGCATCCTATGCCAGCTACACAGGGGCAGCTAGCTACACTGGGGTATCAAAATTGTATCATGTCTTCAACAATCATTTCTTTGATGCAACATTGTAAACTACATTGCATCAAAGAGGGGCAAAATGTAGACACCCAAAAATGACCAAGTAATCACATCACTTGCATTTCTATCTAATCACCTACATTTTAAACATTAATTAAATAATCTAATTATTTAATTAATTTTATCAAAGTCATCAAATTCTTCCAAAAATCAATATTAATTAAATAAATCCTCTTTATTTAATTAATTTCATTAAATTCCTCTATATTCTTCTAAAATTAAATAATTTTTATTATTTAATTAAATCATTATCCTTTTCAAATTTTAAATCCACATTAATTAAATAAATCCCAATATTTAATTAATTCATCACAAATCCTCTCTTATCTACAATTAAATAATTTACATTATTTAATTAAATCATTTATTCTTCCAAATTTAAATAAATCATACAAATTTATTTAAATTATCTCAATCATCTAAAAATAAATAAAATCAAGTATTGTATTTATAATCTTCATATTCCTCTATCATGCACAATCAATTGAATTAATTTATTTATTTAATTTCAACTATCTTTCCAATTCCTCTAAAATATCATGTTAACTCATGTGCACAATCAGTCTTATTTTTAGAACTCTAAAAAAGACAAATCTAAAGTTAAGTTAATTGGCTTTAATTTATCTTATTTTAAAGGCTTGATTTGAACAAAAAGTTAAATTGAATCAATCCCATCATTTGGTTAAGGTTTGCACAAATATGCTAACAAGCTGCTTTTCAGGCTTTAATTTATCTTATTTTAAAGGCTTGATTTGAACAAAAAGTTAAATTGAATCAATCCCATTATTTAATTAATTCATCACAAATCCTCTCTTATCTACAATTAAATCGATCTCTTTACATTATGGGTAATTGAGTTGTTATTATCATTGCTTTGATGTCATCATTCGACCTCTCGATTTTCCTCATACACAGTACTGACAATTGTTGTTTGTTGGCTCAGACAAATGAAAGCTGGTTATGGGATAGGAGAATGTGTCGTATTAACTTTGACAATTTGGTGAGAATAAGCTTAGTCCAAGCTGTAAGAGACCTGCCTAAGATTGTGAAGCCTACTAATGCCATTTGCAAAGAATGTTAGTTTGGGAAGCAAACAAAGATAAGTTTCAAGAGCAAGGAACAATCCTCTTCTAATATGTTGGAGTTGGTGCATACAGACTTGTGTGGTCCTGCAAAAACAAAAGTCTACAAGGTGACAGGTATTTCATGCTTCTTATTGATGATTATTCAAGAATGACTTGGGTTACTTTCCTTAAAGAAAAATTAGAAGCCCTAGACAAAGTTCAAGGCATTTAAAGCAATGGTTGAAAATGAAATCGATTTGAGAATAAAGTGTTTGAGATTTGATAAAGGTGGTGAGTTTACTTCAAATGAATTCAATACTTTTTGTGAAGAACATGGGATAAAGAGACAAGTGTCTACCCCCATAACTCCTCAGCAAAATGGAGTAGTTGAAAGGAAGAATAGAATAGTTCAAGAAGTTGCTAGAACAATGATCAAAGAAGTTGAACTTCTAGAAGTATATTGGAAAGAAGATATTCATACTGCTGTCTACATTCAAAACAGAGTGCAAGTCAAAGTAAATGGAACAAAGACACCTTATGAGCTATGGAATGGAAGAACTCCTATTGTCAGGTATTGCAAAGTTTTTGGAAGCAAATGCTATATCAGAAGAGATGAAGAGTTGGGAAGAACATATAAGTAGTTTTAGAGTGCACAAGTAGATGTACATAGGCTCCATCAAGAGTGAGACTAGGTAAGGGTGGAAGTGATGGCAACCAAGTGCATTAGATGTATATTGATACGAGGTGGTCTATGGTAGAGGCATTCTTGTAGCAATGAGAGAGGCAACCTACTATTGGGGTCTGTATGAGTTAGTGGAGCTCGTGGATTAGAGAGCTCCCTCATATGTAAAGAATACACACAGTTGAGCTATGAGGTTTGGGAGATATGGTTTAATGCTAGATGTGATGAAGGCATATTCCTTGGGTACTCTACTAAGAGAAAAGCCTACTGGTGCTATAACAAAAGGTTGAGAAAGATGATTGAAAGTGCAAATGTGAAGGTAGATGAACATATTCAAAAGAACTCAGAGCCTGATGGATATGTGTCAGTTGAGTCTATTGATACAGAAGTAGTTGAAGAAGTCAAAGATAATAAAGTTCAGATTGAGGAAGAAGAAGCTTTGGAAAGAGTTCCTAAAACCACCAAGTATGTACAAAAGAATCACTCACAAGATCAAATCATTGGTGACAAAAACAAAGCAGTTTTGACAAGAAGAGGAATTGCAGAAGAATAAGTAAATCTTTGTTTAATTTCAAAGGTTGAACCTAAGACTATCTCTGAAGCATGTTAAGATGAACATTGGGTCAAGGAAATGGAAAAAGAATTGATGCAAATTGAAAAGAACAAGACTTGGGAACTTGTCCTTAGGCCTACATATAAGAATGTGATTGGAACAAAGTGGATTTTTAGGAATAAGTTGAATGAGAATGGAGAAGTGGTAAGAAACAAAAGTTAGACTTGTATGCAAAGGCTACTCACAAGTGGAAGGGATATACTATGAGGAAACTTTTTCTCTGGTGGCAAGAATGGAAGCCATTAGATTGTTTATGGCTTATACAACACATAAAGATTTCAAAGTATACCAGATGGATGTGTAGTCTATTTTTCTGAATGGTGAGTTGGAAGAGGAAGTATATATAGAGAAATCAGATGGATTTCGGTTATCAAACAAACTAGACATGGTATGTAGATTGAAGACGACATTGTATGGACTAAAGCAAGCTCCTAGAGCTTGGTATGCAAGATTGGATAGGTATTTGTTGCAGTAGGAATTCAGTAAAGGGTCTGTAGATAGTAAATTGTATATAAAGGTAAGCAAAGATTACATCCTGATTATTGAAGTCTATGTAGATGATATAATCTTTGGTGGAAATGAAGGTATGTATAAGAACTTTGCAGATGAGATGCAAAAAGAATTTGAGATGTCAATGTGTGGTGAGATGAACTTCTTTCTTGGACTGCAAATTAATCAGATAGATAAGGGCATTTTCCTTTTGCAATCAAAGTATGTCATGGAGTTGTTGAAGAAGTTTGGAATGAAAGAATCTAAACTAGTTTGTACTCTAATGACAACTGGTTGCAAGCTCATAAAAAATGATGAATTACCTAAGGCTGATCAGAGCAAGTATAGATCAATGATTGGAGGACTGCTATACCTAACTACTACTAGACTGGATATCATGCATGCAGTCTATCTTGTGGCAAGATTTCAAGCAAATCCTAGATAGTCACATGTCATGGCAGTAAAGAGAATATTTAGGTATTTGAAGGGCCCTCCAGATCATGGTTTGTGGTATCCTAAGAACAATGATTTCAACCTAAGTGCCTACATAGATGTAGATTGGGCTGGATGTGTAGATGACAGAAAAAGTACAAGTGGTGGTGTGTTCTTTCTTGGAGACAGAGTTGTATCATGGCAAAGCAAGAAGCAAGATTTAGTATCCTTATCTACTACAGAGGCAGAGTACATTGCAATAACATCATGTTGCACACAATTGCTATGGATGAGACAAACTCTGAAGGACATCCAAGTTGAGTATGAGGATCCAATTCCTATTTTCTATCATAATACTAGTGCCATTAACATTTCAAAGAAATCAGTGATGCATTCAAGAACAAAGCATATTTCTATTAGGTATCACTTTCTAAGAGAGAAGGTTGCAGAGAAAGAAGTGAAGCTTGAGTATGTGCTTACAAAAGATCAGGTTGCTGACATATTCACCAAATCTCTTCCTAAGGATACATTTGTGTATCTCTAGGAGAAGTTAGGGGTTATTTCCCCTCTTGTGTAGAACTAGATGCATGAGGAAGTGCATTAGTCTAATGTGGTTCAAGAGTCATTCTTTTCTGGATTGATGATGGAGGCTACCTCTCAGGGGGAGTAGGTAGTAACTTTGAAGAGTGTTGCAATCAGAGGAAAGTATTTAGAATAGCTAAGGATAATGCAAGTATGTGTTGTATCATACTCAGGGGGAGAAAGATTGAAGAAAGTGTGTCACCCTTTGCCATTGATGTCAAAGGGGGAGAGAGTTCATGTGAAAAATAAAAAGAGTAATATGTATAAAAGAAAGGGGGAGAATGAGATTAGTGTAGAATTATGTCATGATAGTTTTTCACATCATATGTTGCCATCAATGACAAAGGGGGAGATTGGTGCAAGTATGTGCTAACCAGTGTTGTCATTGATGTCAACATGCTTGTGTTATCATTGGTGTCAACTGTGTCTTCTAATATTGTTGATTGTTGCTTGATTGAGTTGACATGTTAAGGTGATTTGAATGACTTGAAGAAGTGCTGAAGATGCCAGCATATTGTTCATGTTGCTAAGTTTTCAAGTCCTTTTGAGAAAATTTTCTTTTCAAATGGAAACAATGTACTGCAGAGTATTCTGGCTTGCAGGATACTCTTTGAATTTTTTTTCTCCGCATTTCTTCTATTTTGAAGACTGGAGTGTGAGATTTGGATATGTTTTAGAGAAGTATTTGAAGAAGTTAAATACAAAATTTGGTAGTCTAGATTGCTGTGCACTAGAAGTTATGTTCACCAGTTTGAAGACTATATTTGAAAGAGTTCCTGAGTTGTGCAGAGGTGTCTGGGAGAAACTATTTTGCTCCACATTTCTCCGTAGAGTGGTTTCAGGTGATGTGGTTCTAGACATATGTTTATAAATTCCTTATCTATCTTCATTCCAAATGATTTATGATTTGGTGCTCTGGAAAGCAAGTTATTGAGTAGCAGAACTTAGCAGTGTTGTTATAAGTTGTCTTCAAGTGAGATTTGTTGGCTCCCAAGTGATTTTATGTTGTTTGTGGATTTCTCTAGATCATTTTGAAGGCTTGTGCTTGATTTGCAAGCTATGATTGAGTTCTTGGAAGATTGTGCCTAAGTATTCTTGGTGTTTGCACAAGTTTGGCCAACTTGGGTTCTAACACTCTTTGCGGATGTGTTTCATGGATTGTAGAAGCATGTTGAAGTGTGTGAAGACGTATTTGGGTCCAATCTAGGCTGTGAAGTGTTCTACCTTCATTCATTTGATTTGCAAGATTATTTAGGTCTAGAGCTAATTTGAATTATGTATGTTTGCCGACTTTGAAGATTGTTCCAAAGGTTGTAAATTGTATTACCGACTTTGATGTATGTTCCAAGGTTGATGATTGGTATAAATAAATGTAATAAATCTATGTGTTAGTAAGAGTGGATGCGAGGATGCAAAGATGAGGATGTGTGTGTTGTGAGGTTGTGAAATGAGATATATTGTGCTTCAATAGAACTAAACTTAGGCATGTACTAGATGCTATTATCTCAGTTCATGGAAGTGAGCCATTTTGGTAGTGACTCCTATTGGCAGTGAGCCCCATTGGCAATGAGCCCATTTACAGTGAACATTTCTTTGGATAGTGAGTCCTTGGCTAGTGAGCCCTTTGGTAGTGATCCTCTTTGTAATTTAGTATTGATGCTACTATATATTTGAGCTAATCCTCACTTTAGTTTTTCCCTTTTAGGGTTTTCCACGTAAAAATCTGGTGTTCTCTTATGCATGGTGTTGATGTGATTAAATTTATGTTATCTATTTTCATGTTTAATCTTCATAACATAATTAGGGCTTAAGTAAATTGAAGTTAAAGTGATTATGATTGTGAAGTTTTAAAGTTTTTGATACAACTGATTCACCCCCCTCTCAATTGTCTTGTGCATTCAACAAATCCATCTTTTAAACTTGAATCACTAAAAAGTGACATATATGTTTTGAAATTTGAAATGATGTAAACTAATACAATATTTATTTTTCAGTATATTTTATGTTTGTATTTTTTTGAAAAAATTAAAAAAAATATTTGAATATAGTTTTTAATAAATTGACACTATAATTTAGTTGCTGATAAAATATTGAAAAATTAAGTTACATGAGACGTCAATCTTTATATAGTAAATTGTATTTCTTTTTCTTCAAATTTTTGTGTATTTATAATTTGAAACTTTAGTGCATGAATATATTTTTTTCTAATTTTGATAAATATATATTTTTAAATAAATATTAAAATGTGTGTGTATTAAAACATAGTAATTTCCATTCGACATCAACTTTCATATTAACTATTCATCTAAAATAGAAAAAAAAAATATCATCTTAATATAGATTCTTTTATCTAGTGCATCATATTTTTTTTTTTTTAATAAGTTTTACTATTTTTCCTTGACATGGTAATCCACCTAATGTTTTATGCTGATAACCTACTTTTAGTAAAAATAAAAAGGAAAATATAAATAATAATTAAACTATTAAAATATATATATATTTGAAAACTAAACTTATAGACCTACAAAGGGTATTTTTTATATTTTTTAAAAAATGTTATTTACATGAGTAGAAGTAGTTGAAATATGAAGTTTTTTAAATAATTTTATTTTTTTGGTAAATTAGCCTCATTGTGGTGCTACATATGTATTTAGCCAACAGTTTTAGTTGGAAAAGTTGTGGACATATCTAACTTAGCTAGAATGAATCTTACAAGATCATATGTTTGACCAAAATTGATTTTTAGTTAGAAATACTTAAATTCACTTGTGTTGATGAGTTGGCTAAAAGTGTGACACAACTTTGTGCTTTTACCCATACCTAATGTGCTATGAACCCCTATAATTGTCACTAAGTTCATGTCAGCACTAGCTACATACAAACCTATTATACCTTTGATAAATAGATGAAATTCACTCTTACCCTACACCCAAAGATGACAGGTGTACGTATTTGCCCAGTGGCTGAGTCCACTTAACATTGCATACATAGGGATAAGAGGAAAGAACACACATGCATGATTTTCTAGAATGATGTTCAATTTTAGAATTACATAAGGTATGATTGAGTTCACAATACTAGATCATGCAAGCATGGTGGAACCTAAACCTACTCCTACAACCATCCAGGGAGAAATTTATAATTTTAGAGGATGTTAATCTTTCACCAATTAGACTAGTGCCTGCTCCATTGGGCAACAGAGTCATGAACTGTTGTGAGGTGATGCAACACACAACATACACTCAATAGAATTGTGTCATTAAACATATAAGAGCCAAAGATTTGGAAGCTGGAACATAAAAAAACTTCTATTCATCAACTCTACTGCTACAATGAGAGAAAACTCCCTTATATCCAAGAAAACAAAAAAAATAAAAAATTACCTTTTTTGGCAGTTTTCGACAATTGTCAGATTTTGCCATTTTAGGTAATTTTACAATCATATCTTGAGAATCCAATTTTTTCCCAAAAGATTCCTAAAACTAAGGTAAGATTAAAGGCCAACTAATATTGTAAATTCGAAACATGAGTTTCGAGTTATTACAAAAGCAACTTTTTAAAAATCTAGAAAAAAACACTAAATTGCCATTTTGAGGGCCAAGATGAAAGTTTCAAGCCTCGAAAAAGTGCCAAGATGAGGTCCAACCCACTAATGCAAGTTGGGAAACCATTGGCCACCTCATAACACATCCACCTATAAAATTTCATAGAAAACCCACATCTGAGTCAAAAGTTATGACCTCTGGAAATCCCTGCATCATTCTCCTCTGATTGAAAAGAACACAGCTCCTGCAAGTGAGTGTCTTCAAACTGCTGCCACTTGACTGGATCCAACCGTTGTACTTCCCACTCTGTAATCCATGTGCTATCTGTTGGGGGTAATCCTTCCCACTATACTAAATACTTGTTGTACTGCCCTTGCCGAGTGTAGATAGTGTTCTTATCAAGAACCTGTGCAATCTTTTCCTTCTTATGGGGAATGTGGTGGTGCCATGCCACTTCTAGTTGACTATCTTCAGTATCATCCTTAGCATGTAATGCATATAAATAAGAAACATTAAACACAGGAGAAATATCAAGATCATCTGGTAAACTGACCTCATGTGCATTATCATTGATCTTCTTTGTAATTTTGCAAGGACTAATTTTCCTGTACTTGAACTTGTGGTATGTTCTAGTAGGAAACTGCTCTTTTCTCAAATATACCATCACTAAGTTACCTTCATTGAATGTCTGATGTTGCCTACTAGAATCCACTGTATTCTTGTACCTCTCATTACTGTCTTGCAACTTCTGTCTCACTTTGTTCTACAACTGTTGAAGGTGTTCTACAAATGCTTCCCCATCATCACTGACCCTATCTTTCATTGGTATCTATACCAAATCTAGAGCACCCTGAAGATTCCTGCCATACACAATCTAGAAAGGGGATTTTCCCATTGATCTGTTAATAGAACTATTATAGGCAAATTCGGCTTGGGGTAATGCCAAGTCCCATTGTTTTAGCTTTTCTCCAACAATACACCTCAACAAATTTCCCAGACTCCGATTGACTACTTCTGTTTGCCCATCCATTTAAGGATGATAGGTACTACTAAACTTAACTTGGTCCCCATCTTCTTCCATAAAGTCCTCTAGAAATGACTGAGGAATTTGGTATCCCTATTAGAAGTAATAGTCTTTGGAACACCATGCAGTCGAACAACTTCTGAAAAAAAAACTCTGCTACCCTCATTGCATAATTAGTTTTCTTACAGGTAATAAAATGAACCATCTTGGAGAACCTATCAACAACTTCAAAAATGGAGTCATTACCTCGTCGAGTATGTGGAAGTCCCAACACAAAGTCCATACTCAAATCTGTCCATGGTGCAGCTGGTATTGGTAATGGCATATACAACCCTGTATTCTGTGAATGTCCCTTAGCCACTTGGTAGATTCTACACCTTGTTACATACTTAGTTATATCCCTTTTCATCTTTGGCCAGTAATATTTATCCTCTATCAAGGCTATTGTCTTGTCCTTGCCAAAATGTCCAGCCAACCCACTACTATGAAATTCTCTAATAATGTTTTCCCTCATAGAGCCAACTGGTATGCATAGTTGTTTTCCTTTAAATAGATACCCATCTTGCATAAAATATTCACCCCTAAAGTGATCCAAGTTACTAGATACTGGTGCCTTCAATTGTTCCACAATCTCACAAAAATCATCATCATACTCATACAAATTTTTAATGGCATCAAAACCAATCACCTCAGTTTCCATTATGGTCAAAAGTGCAACACACCTACTTAATGCATCTGCAACTTGATTTTATTTTCCATACTTATGCTTCAACACAAAATTGTAACCCTGCAAGAAAGAGACCCACTTGGCATGCCTACTATTCAACTTTTTCTGTGTGTTCAAGTATCTCAGTGTAAAATGATTTGTAAACAATACAAACTCCTGGGGAACTAGATAATGTCTCCAATGCCTCAATGCTTGAACAATTGCATAAAATTCTAAATCATAAGTAGAATAATTCTTTCTCACTTCATTCATCTTTTCACTGAAGAAAGCTATAGGTTTTCCATCTTGGCTAAGCACAACACCTATTCCCACATGGGAGGCATCACATCCTACTTCAAATACCTTATCAAAATTTGGCAATGCAAGTATAGGTGCTTATGTTACTTTTTGCTTCAAGTACTTAAAGCTCTCCTCAGCATCCTTGGTCCATAAAAACTCCCTTCCCTTGGTACAATCTGTTATAGGAGCTACAATACTACTAAAATTTCAAATGAACTTTCGATAGAAAGTGGCCAAGCCATGAAAACTTTTTACCTCTGTGATGCTGCTTGGACTAGGCCATTCTAGAATTGCCTTGACCTTTTCTGGATCCATTCTGACACCATCTTTAGAAATGACAAAGCCTAAAAAAACCAAACTGTCCTGCATGAACCTACACTTCTTCAAATTGGCATAGAGATTCTCCTTCCTTAACACACCAAAGATGATCCTCAAGTGTTGTAGGTGCTCTTCTTTTCTATTACTAAATACCAAAATATCATCAAAATAAACCACCAAAAACTTACCAATGTAAGGGCGTAGTATAGTGTTCATCAATCTCATAAATGTGCTAGGCGCATTTGATAACTTGAATGGCATAACCATCCACTCATATAATCTATCTCCAGTCTTAAAGGCTGTCTTCCACTTATCCCCTTCTCTAATCCGTATTTGGTGGTAACCACTTCATAGGTCGATCTTGCTGAAATATTTGGCCCCTGCAAGGACATCCATCATGTCCTCCATACGAGGTATAGGAAATTGATACTTGATGGTAATCTTATTAATTGCTCTGCTATTAGTGCACATCCTCCATGTTCCATTTTTTTGGGGTCAACAATGCAGGTATAACACATGGGCTCATGCTCTCTCTCACCACACCTTTACTTATGAGTTTTGTTACTTGCTTATTCATCTCTGCATGTTGTGTTGGATTCATCCTATAAGATGCTTGGTTAGGTAGAGTTGCTCCTGGAATCAAATCAATATGATGTTGAATATCTCTCTTTGGCGGTAAACCATTAGGCAATTCATCAGGCAAAACATCAACAAATTCTTTCAATAGCTTTGCTACTTCTAGGGGAACTGAAATGTCTTCCCATCACCCTGTCACCTTCATTTCTTTAACAAGATCTCTTTCAAACAACATGGTCTCACCTTTTCCTTCATCCTTGAGAGGCAATAAAATCACCTTAGAGCCATCTTTCCAAAAGGTGTATGTGTTTTTCTCTCCATCATGCATAACTTTTCTATCATACTGCCATGGCCTTCCCAATAACACATGATAGGCATCCATTGGGACAACATCACACCATATCTCATCCTGATAGATCTTCCCTATGCTAAACTTAATTAGGCATCTTTTATCAACAGTGACTTCATTTCCCTTTTTAAACCATGCAATGTGATACGGATGATGATGTTTTTCACAGTGTAAATTCAATTTTTCTACCATTTCTTTAGAAACCATATTTTCACAACTACCTCCATCAACAATAACTTGATATACCTTGCCACCTGAAGTGCATCTGGTTTTGAAGATATTGGTTCGAAGCCATGAACCGTCAGAGATTTTGGCTTGTGTTTTCTCTTTCTCTGGAATCACCATTGCTCTTCTCATCATGAGACTTTCTCTCACATTCGGTGGAACCTCTAGTTCCGTCCCTTCCACTTCATGCTGTGTTTGAATCAGGTTCACCCTAGGTTGTCCTCCTTGATTTCTTTCTTGCATGTTATAATTTGAGCATTCAAATGCCCTATGACCTTCTTCTCCATATCTAAAACAAGTGAAAGGCTTTCTCTGGTTTTCCCATCCTCTACCACTACCATAACCTTTGCCTCTTTGAAAACCCCTTCCTCGTTCTTGATTTGGAGGATCTTATCGAGTGTCTACTTGTTTTTCTAATCTATGGGATGGCTCTCCCCTGCTATAATTTGAACCTCCTCAAAATGGAGTTGATGTACCCCTTCTTCCTCCTTTATTCCTTTGATGGTACTGTTTATTTTGTTTTTCTTCAGCCTTTAGAGCCAATTGGTAAGCCTCTTCCATACTGTTGAGTCGATGCATGCTCAATTCATCTTGAATAGAAAATTTCAGGCCATTCACATATCTAGCAGCCATCTGTTCATTAGTTTCTTGATGCTCTATACGTATAGACAATGTATAAAACTCATTTGTATAATCTTGCACAAAAGAGAGGTTCTGCTTTAAATTTTGAAACCTACGAAAAAGGGTTTGCGCATAATCTATGGGCAAAATTTTTTCTCTCAACTTCTTCTCCATTTTATTCCATGTCCTAATCTTATCCTTGCCTTTCCTTGTTCGTTCCTTTTGAAGATGATCCCACCAAATCATTGCATGACCCTTTAATTTGGTGCATGCGAATTTTACCTTCTTCTCCTCTGTCATGGATTTCCATTCAAAAAAATTTCTTATGTCATTCAACTAGTCTATCAACTCCTCTGGTTTAAGACTGCCTACATAATCTGAAACATCTACCTTGATCCCTTCATTTTTCCCTTCTAAGGCCCTAAGCATCCTCTCTTCAAAACCCATGCCTTCTAATTCTTCTTCTTCATGTTCTATGTCTTGATTTGCACCTCCTCGACCTATCTCTTCATCAGATTCATCTCCTCCTCTACCCAGTCTTTGGTTCTCTATCCATGTTGTAACTTTTGCTATTTGCCTTTGCATATTTTGCATTTCTATATGCATCTGGGCAAGACCACCTCTTCCTCTTCCTCTCCCAGCCATCTTCCTGCTCTGATACTAGATGATGCAGCACACAACATACACTCAATAGAATTGTGCCATTAAACATATACGAGCCAAAGATTTGGAAGCTGGAATATAAAAAAACTTCTAGTCATCAACTCTACTACTACAATGAGAGAAAACTCTCTTATATCCAAGAAAACAAAAAAAACAAAAAATTACCTTTTTTGGCAAATTTTGACAATTATTAGATTTTGCCATTTTAGGTAATTTTACAATCATATCTTGAGAATCCAGTTTTTTCCCAAAAGCTTCCTAAAACTAAGGTAAGATTAAAGGCCAACTAATATTCTAAATTTGAAACATGAGTTTCGAGTTATTACAAAAGCAACTTTTTAAAAATCTAGAAAAAAACACTAAATTGCCATTTTGAGGCCCAAGATGAAAGTTTAAAGCCCCAAAAAAGTACCAAGACAAGGTCCAACCCACTAGGGCAAGTTGGGAAACCACTGGCCACCTCATAACACATCCACCTATAAAATTTCGTAGAAAACCCACATCCGAGTCAAAAGTTATGACCTCCGGAAATCCCTGCATTAGGAGGGAAGGAAATGCATCCACAAAACATAACCGGAATTATATGTGCATTCTCATGCAAATCACTGATAAAATTTCATGTAAATAGACATACTTAATAATCCAGAGCAATATTATAGATACCCATATGAAACATAAGGAAGACCATCATTATTTTTTTTAATGAATTAAAAATGTTGTCACTCATTTATCTACCTTATGGGAAATAAGAGAAAGACCATTGCAAGAAATCTTACAATGCATTATAATGTTGCAATATTAATCAAACTCTTGATGCACTCATACTAGCAAATGTGGCAAGAGAAAACACATAATCAATTTGAGGATTTTCTTGAATATTTACAAATTGCTCAACCTTGGAGACATACCATTTACATACATGATGTTAATTGAATATGCTTTATGATGCAGAGTAGCCAATGGAAATGTGCAAAATAGGTGTCAATTCCTCATTAACATACATTTAAATTTGTATGTTTACCCATTAAAATATCACACTATCGGCCAGACAAAACAACCTTCCTCTGATCACATACCTTATACTGATGTATGTACTTTGCATCGGTTGTCTATCAGCAACACATGAGCTATCGGCTTCCCCACTCTGAGTCACCCCGATACATATTGTCACCTCGATACATTCGGTTTTGTATATACAGTCTTTGACTTGCCGTGCCAATTCCTCCTACTACTCCTACTGGTCACCTCCTTGTATATTTACACAATGCATGTGCACGATGTGTATTCGCAATATACAATCAAAAGATACATTCAGAACATGCATTCAAAAGATGCAACTAAAATAGTCAGTACTGCACATGGGCTTAAACTTTTACCAATTAAGCATGTCTCCAACAATTCCTCAATCTGCCTTGCTACCTCTGTATTCTTCTCTGGGGTGAGCTTGTATGTTGCCTTGTTTGGAAGTGTAGATCTTGGGATCAGATCTATGCAATGGCTGATGTCCCTTATAGGTGGTAGGGACCTTGGCATTCCATCAGAGATGATGCCTTTGTATTTGTCCAATAGCTCTTGGACAACGGGATCTATGAACCTTTGTCTCTTCTCTCCCTTGACTTCTTGCTGCTGCTCCTTGTTCATTTTTAGGCATGGAATTAGGGCATATGCAACTGTACCTTTTTCTACTATCTCTTTCATAAATTGTTTGCCTTCTACCATCATTACCTTGACTTCTTTCCCTTTTGGTTCTACCTCTTTCTCCATCAATGGTATTAACTCTATCACCTTACCATCCTTGGTGATTGAATAGGTGTTTCTAACTCCATCATGTTGTGCTCTCAAGTCATATTGCCATGGTCTACCAAATAGGAGATGGCAAGCATCCATCTGAGCTATTTCAAACAATAATCTGTCCTTGTATGGTCCAATTTGAAACTCCACCCAAGCCTATTCTTCGACAACTATTTGTTGACCTTGGGTGAGCCATGAGATTTTGTATGGGCAAGGATGTGGCAGTCTTCTAAGCTTAAGCTTTTCTACCATTTCAATGGACACAAAATTTTTACTAGATCTAGAGTTAATCAAAACTTTACATACCTTTCCTCCTGCCTTGCAAGTAGTTTTGAAGAGAGACTTTCTTTGTGGGGCTTCTTTGTTAGGCATCTTCATGGTGGTCATTGCTCTCCTAATCATCAAAGATTCTCCTTTCTCAGGGTACCCATAACCGTCAGGAGCATTCACACTTTGATAAGTGTTTGAGCTTGTCACACTTTGACAATCAGATTCTTGGATCAAATTTGTCCTCCTTTCTCCCATTGAAATTGTTGCTTTTTCTAGACATCTGCTAGCTATATGGCCTTCTTGATTGAAATTGTAACATTTGAGAAGTCCTCTGCCCTGAGATCTTCCTCTAAATGGTGGTCTTCTACCCCTAAAGTTTCCTTTTTGATTGTAACTTCCCCCTTGAGTTTGACTGTTGTCTCCTTTGGTGTTCTCTTGATTGGATTCATCTTGGTGTCCAAATCCATTTCCTCTGCCTCTGAAAGGACTTCTTCCCCCTCTTTTTTGTCTCCCTCTTCCTCTACTATTATGCTCTTGTCTTCTCTTTAATTTCTCTTCCACTTTGAGTGCCAATTGGTAGCACTTTTGGACTGTATCTGGATTATGTAGATTTAGGTCTTCTTGGATGGTAAATCTCAACCCATTGAGATACCTTGCCACCTTCTCTTCCTCACTGTCCTTCACCTTTGTCTTGACATGTAGTTTCATGAAATCTTCAGTGTATGAGCTGACATCTAACTCCTTCTGCTTCAAATTTTGTCTCCTCTTATGTAATTGGATGTTGTAATCCAATGGAACATAGGCTTCCTTCACTAAAGCCACCATCTTCTTCCAAGTAGCAACTCTGCTCTTTCCCTCTTTCACTCGGTCATCTTGGATGAAATTCCACCAAGTTAGTGCAGCCTCTTTCATTTTGGATTGGGCCATCTTCACCCTTTGATGGTCTGGTATTTCCTCTATTTCAAAGAAATTATTCAAGGAGTCTATCCACTCCATCACTGAATCAGGATCCATTTTTCCTGCAAACACTGGCAGGTCTAGTTTCATATCCATGGTCCTTCTCTCCATGGATTTGAGGGTGTTGAGTAAGGGTCTCTAGTTTGCAGGAACATCTTCCCACCTAGGGATCTCCTCTTCATCCCTGTCTTCCTCACCAGAATCTTCTTTTCCCTTTCCTACTTTGTCCCTCAACTTCTCTAACTCATCTTTCAAAGCCTGATTTTGAGCTCTAACTGCTTTGCTCTCTGCAATTTGTTTCTTTACTAGGATAGCCAACTTAGTATTGGTCATCCTTGCTGGGAACTCTTGTGACCCTTCTCCATCTGACATCTTGTCTTCTTCTACCCAAAAGATACTCCTTTTGCTCTGATACCACTTGATGCAGAGAAGCCAACGAAAATGTACAAAATAGGTGTCAATTCCTCATTAACATACATTTACCTTTGTATGTTTACCCATTGGCCAAATATCACACTATTGGCTGACAATCTTCCTCCAATCGCATACCTTATACCGATGTATGTACTTTGCATCAGTTGTCTATTGGCAACACATGAGCTATCAGCTTCCCCACTCTGAGTCACCCCGATACATTCGGTTTTGTATATACAGTCTTTGACTTGCCGTGCCAGTTCCTCCTACCATTCCTACCGGTCACCTCCTTGTATATTTACACAATGCATGTGCATGATGTGCATTCACAATATACAATCAAAAGATGCATTCAGAACATGCATTCAAAAGATGCAACTAGAACATACATTCAAGATATACCTTTACCGAACATGCATTTGACCGTTGATCTTCTTTGTATATAAACCCAATGTACATTTACGATGTACATTCACAACATGTAACTCAGTTATGCTGTCATGCTCGCATTTCCCATGTGGTCATGACACACAAACACACGTGTCATGTCCACATTTGCCATGTGGTCATGACACGAACTACGAAAAACTTTTCTACCTATCTCTAGGAATCCTCTCACACGCGTCTGCATGCTCAGTGGTAATACGCCTAAGGCATAAACATGTCAACATAACTGCAAAGGTGAAGGCCGTCTAGGGGGTATGCGACACGAAGTGTGTCGCTTCTAGGGTTAAACTGATTTTAAATCTAAACCCTAAGTTTCCTAGGTGAAGATGATTTCACTAACAACGAACCCTATCTTAACTTGGATAAAAAAGTGATATGTAGCACAATGGTAAGATGACGTGTGATTCAAATAGAATGATGGAAAGGAATAAAATAAAACATCTCATAGAATGAACCCTAGAAATCTAGCAAAATTTTGGCAGCATAACGCATCATCGAAGAACGCAAAATAAAATTTAAAAACAAAGCACCCTTAGGGAATCAAGTAAAAATTAATAATAAAATTAAATCAAACTAAAGAATAAATTCAAAAACAATTAAAATGAATTAATAAAATAAAGTTAAATGACACGACATAAAAAAGTCTAAGAAGAAAATTAAGTTCTTCATTAAATACAATTTGACAATTATATTTAATAACTAAATCAAAATTTATTTGAGGGAGGGAGAGAGTTTAAATAACTCTTCTCGTAAAATAACAATAAAATAGATGAAATTGAACTGATAAAATTCAGTCAAATAAATTCATTATCCCCATATAAATAATTCCATAAACAAGGAAAAGAGAAACATACCCTTACTCAAAAATTAGATTCAAAACACAAGACAAAAATCAAAATACCCAAAATCAACCCATTCAAAATTAAAATTCACTTAAAGATTTCAAGAGATAAAATTTAAAACAATAAAAGGAAAAATGGAGGTTTAAAATAAGGAATGAGATAAAACCTCACCAATAAACTCCTCACAAAAATAAAATCCTCTCCAAAATAAAATATTCTCATAATAAAAAGAAAAGAAAGAAAAGCCCTATTTCAAAATTCAAGTTGTTTTCTATGCACAAGTTGCCCTAATTTCTTATTCTATTATTTTTTTTTTCCTCTTGCCCTAATCTCTTTTCCTATTTTCTCTTCTAGTTGGTTTTGTTTTCTAAGGTGCAGGTTAGGGTTTTAACTAGAATGGAAGCCATGGATCCTTCCTCAACCTCCACGGAGGTATATTGAACAAGGATGTTATTTTTTTTTTATCATATAAGTATACTATTGGTAGTTTTTTTAAAACTGAAATATGGATTATTTCAGGATTTGTTGGGACTAAATGAAGGGATTGCTGGGTTGTATAGAGGTGGAGGAAAGACCAGCAGGTAGTGGAGGCGCAGCGGCGCAAAGGCAATGGTGAGAGGGAGAGCATGGCAGCCACTGTCCACAAGGGGTTTAGGGGTTTGAGGCCGCGGAGGGCGGCGGAGGTACTGGCTTGCGGAGGAAGGATGGTGGTGGGGGCTGTATTGAGAGTGCGCGCAGGGGGAAAACCGTGGTCGAAGGTTTTTGGGGGTGTGCTTTCGGCATGGAGAGGGGGCTGTGATGGGTAGCAGTGATGATGGTTGGAGGTGTGGGGAGGAGGCTGTGTCTCCACCCACACCATTTGTTAATGAGCACGAGTGGGCTGTGGGCGTTGCCCACAGTCCCACCCCAAATTTGTTTATCTTTTTTTTTAAGAAAAAAAACTCTAAAACTGTTATATAAAACAATCCGCCCATTAATTTAAATCTCTGTGTTATTTATGATTCACCTTTAAAATATCTACATTGTGTATCATTTAAAATTTGCAAATGTATATATATATATATATATTTATATATATATGTATAAATATATATATATATATTTATATATATATATGTATAAATATATATATATATATATATTTATATATATATATGTATAAATATATATATATATATATACATATATACTTATTGCTTTGTGTTAACTACAGAGAGACATATTTTTCTATTACTGTATATATACATTTATATATAAATGCTCATATATATATATGCTTGTATATATTTAAATATATATACAGAAATCATTAAACATCAGTGTTTTATTTGATTTTATTTTATTTTCTCTTCCCTTTTTTTTTTGAGCATAACTCTATAAGCAGAATACATATATAGTATGCCTTTGAGGCCAAAGTAAAATAGAAACCACAGTCCCATATGAATAATTTTACAACTCTATTTTTTGAAAGGATAATACAAGATAAGGAATGCATTTCATTCAAGTTCCAAATAGCAACTAATCATATGAGCTTTTAATGCATCAATAGAATTGATCTAAACTTTCTTTCCCCTCTTTTTTTTGTATGCAATAAATGAATACACTTACAACTAAGATGTTTTCCTTACTGCAAGAGTATAGTGGTAGAAATGTAAATACAATTTCTCTTTCTTAGCTGCAATGATATTCATTTAATAGCACTCATATCTCTTTTTTTTGAAAGCACTATACAAAAAAGAAAATGCATTTTCCTTTTCTTTCATCAAAAATAAGGTCCAAATAGCATCCTTATAACACATGCCTATTTGCTTTTTTGAGAACTACAATGATAGAAAATTAACTAACATTTCTCATGCATTTCTCAAATCTTAACTCACAAAATAGGAAAGGTAAACAACCTTTTAATTAAATAAAGAATATTTCTCTTACAACATTTATTACAGCCAAACTCATGGCAAGGAAAACCACACAATCTTTTACAAAATAAAAATACAATGACACAATGGTCATGGCTTCAACAGCCATAAAAGTACTACAAAGCCACACAAGGAGGGTCTCTCATCCACTTCTTTTCTCCACTCAAAACCTGGAAATAACCATAACAACAAGAACAACAAAACTAGCCACTATGAAAAGCTCTCCTCCCTACCATAGACCCGCAAGAGGGTCACCCCCGAGCTAGGGAGGTAGGGATTCACACAAGTTGAACACTCCACAACATAAATCAATCACAATCACACAAAAACAACCCATATGTTTAACACAAAACTCAACTCATACAAATGAGTTGTTGAGGATAGGGAATGGACCCCTCAACTTCAAAGGGCTCCTAAGTGATAAAATCTCAACTCATGGCCTCAAGCCAAAATTTCCAAAACACCACTCTTCACAAAAACCACAAATACTCTCCATGGCACTCTTGTCATTCAATAATCTCCTTAACAAATATAAGCCCTCAAGGCACAAATACATAATGTGGGAGAGACCTCAAGGAGGTTCCTTTCCCCTACCCATACAAGTTGAGCATTACCTCCATTGGAGGTGCTCTCACCATAATTCCCATCCCAACAAAAGCAATGCAAACAATAAAACAACCAAACTATAACACAACACCTTAAATAAGCAAGAGTGAGAAAACAAGTTTAAGAGGCCTACCTCAAAAGCCCTTATAATGGAAGCAAGTTGGTGAAGAGCTCCAAGCCTTCCCAAGCCTTCCAATCCTTCAAGAAAAATCCTCTAACTCTCCCAAACTCCTCCAAAATAACCAGAAAATTAAAATTTCAAGAACCCCCACATTCCTCAACAAGAGGAGATAATATAGGCCATCAATTTGGCCTTGAGGAATGAGAAGGTGACACTTGTCACCTTCTCCTTCCTCCTCCCATGCCACTTGCAAGGGAGAGGAAGTGTGAGGATGACAAGTGTCATCCTCCCATTCCCTCTCAATCCTCACCTTATCCACTTGTGCTCTCACACGTGTGAGAGGACAAGTGGTGAGGTGGCAATTCCACTCACACCTTCAAGAGGATAAGGGGTGCCATATGGCATCCTCTTATCCTCTCAAGGAACCATCTTCCTCCAAGATGCTCTCATGTGTGTGTGAGAGTCTTGGGGGAAGCTCCCACACACTTGGGAGTCTTGGAGACCTCCCAAGTCTTCCTTGGGAAAGGGTTCCCAAACTTTGGGAAGGGAGATGAGTCTATCCCAAGGCATGACTCATCTCCCACTTCCCTTATTTCAAATTTTCGTCACTTTTACGAAACCATGGTTTAGAGTGACCAAACGTGAGTCAAATCAAGGGTTAGATAGTCCAAGTTAACCCTAGACTCATGGGTAACCACCTAGGGTAACTTTTGGGACTCTAGGATTCACAAAGGGGGTTAAAAATCCACTTTTAAATGGCCCAAAATAAAATAAATACCAAGTGGTGTAAATCAAGTAAAAATTTATACAACACTTATTATTAATCAATTAGACAAGGGGTACTAAGGCCAAAATAATAAAATTAAATCAAGTACTTAAATCAACATTCGAATTCAAACATGATCCTTATCCCTCATGGGAATGGATCGGCTTTATTGGGGATAACATAGTGTGAATTCTACCTCCAATTTCTTGTGGCTAGGGAATGAAAAACCTGCACATCTCGATCAAGTGTCAATCATGTCATGAAAATCATAGCCAAAGCAATTGGAATAAAATTCACGCAATCGCATACAACAATAATCATCAATACATAATTCTAATTTAAACTACAATTTTCAATCTCATGTCAAATAGTCCACATCACATAAATAACTAGAATCTCATCACATATATATCTCATATATCAAATCACAAAATAGCACCTGATCAAATTGAATCACAATGTCTAATCAATGTCCTATCATAATTAGAAGATAAAAACCAAGTCTGCATAACAAAACCATAGTCACTCTAAATCTGATAATGTTGTCAACTAAAATGCATATCGATCCAAAATAAGGGAGTTAAAAATAATCGGCCTCACATATGCATTTGATGGGTTTGACCGAACTGTTGACTTCCTTGTATGCCGATTGGAAACTACAACTTTCTCTCTCCTTTTGTATGTCGATAGACTTGTACATTTAGAATGTACATTTGCCACATACAACCATGACAAACATCTGCGAGATACTCACAACCTTCAACTGCAGGATACACAGGAAAAGAAACCTGATACACATTAGTGATATACACATAGATTGTATATTCATAATGTATGTTCACTGCCTTCAATCTTTGACATATAACACTTTCATGTTTTCTGATATATTTTACAACTTATACACTTGACGGACTACTGCGGTATACATACAGAATGTATATCTAACATACAAATGCGATATACACACAAATTGTATATCCGATGGAACAATACAGAATTTCACCAATTTGATCCATTGAAACCCTTGCGATTTCTCAGAACTACTTTTCCTGCAAACATACAACCCTTTGCACTTTGCCAACCTAGCACATGACCATGCTAGGATCTATCAATGCATGCTGTAAGCGATCCTACAAACCTAAAATGAACAAACACAAAACACAAAACAAAAGCACAAACTGATATGTACAACCATTCCACTAATTTCAAAGAAATCCAACTGGTGGAATGGGCTAAGAACCCATCTCGATTCCAAAATAGAAAATTGATTGCACAAGTAATTCGAATACCAGAAAGATAACACAAACAAGATCTTAGTATTGATACTTTTAGAAATGTATACAGACAATATGATTTCACAGTTCCACAACTCAACTTCACAACTACTGCTCTGTCTAACATCTGATCTCTCAAATCGATCTGATCTAGATTATTTATCCACTCACTATGAGTAGTATTGAATTGGTTCCCAGCGGCTGGGAGACAATTTCAAGCAGCTGGGAGATACGCCTGACTAACAACTTCTAATTGTCTAACCACCTTATCATAATAGATCGACAAGTGTCCTAGGGATTTACAACAGAAACCTAGATACAAACTACAATGACATGCATTGGTCATATAGACCTTATTACATTGAATATAGAAATGCATAAAACATAACAACATATTAAGACCTTAGTCTTCTCCCTTAGATGTATAGTTGGCTTGTAGAAGGCATGCTCCTGCAC
This sequence comes from Cunninghamia lanceolata, assembly GCA_027924645.1. Taxonomy (NCBI): domain Eukaryota; kingdom Viridiplantae; phylum Streptophyta; class Pinopsida; order Cupressales; family Cupressaceae; genus Cunninghamia; species Cunninghamia lanceolata. The sequence goes on from BSBN01001715.1 coordinate 13,612,059, forward strand.
CACTTTAAAAAATGCATTTCGTCCCTTTACAAGCTAGACTGCATCATTTGATGCCATATAACACTATTTGAAGCACACAAAGCCTCAAATTGGTTCAATGACCAACCCCTAATGCATCTTTCAAACATGTATATATAGCATTACAAATTCACAGTTGTAGCATGGATGTGAATCTGGAGTAGTCAACATGTTTGTATGTCATCCATAACAATTGCATCATCTTCACATGGCCATGCACCTGAAAATGTACCCATTTGGACATTTTTCCCATGTATGAGTGATGAAAATTCATCCTTGAGGGGTCCACAAGAGTTCTTGGACTCATGGAGCTCTCCACCATTGTTATCACACCTCAAAATGTCCATTAATGGTGTCTTGGGTCATGCAAGGGAGTCACTGGAATAGTAGGCATCACTATGCACTCTGTCGAGGTTTCAGGTTTCTAGGGAACTGGGGAAATGATGGATCTTGGAACCAAGTTCCAAGGTGTGGGAGAAGTTAAAAATCTCACAAAGAGGAAGGGGCCAAGAAGCGGGAGGAATCAAGAACTCAGGAACATAGGACACAGGGAAGACCAGGATTCAAGGTTTTGGAGGGACACGAGATGCTAGGAGAGTGGGCTTCCAGAGGATATGTAGACCTATGAACTTGCAATAGGTTAGGCCAAGAACTAGGGTCTATACACATAGGGATTATAATAGACACACTTATTATTGTTCCTTTAATCATTTATATTATTGCTCTTTGTTCTAGGTGCAGTTAGGATTAAAAGCACACACAAAACAAATTCTATTTTCTATTTGACTACTTGTGGGAGTTGAAAGACCAAATTAGGGGCTTGACCATTTTGGAAAGATCCCAAGAAATCACCCCCTTTTCTTCTATCCCAAGTACAAGTGATTTCTGTAGCTTCTTCTCTAGATTAGTCATCTTATTTGATAGTTTTGTATTTCTCCTTTTCCTTGTCATTCATGTTATTTCATTTAGTTTTTATTTAATTTGTACATTCTAGTATCATTTCTATTATTTCCTATTGCTATTGTTGTGTGCTTTGTTTCTATTTTGTAGGTTCCGATCATAAATCTTTTAGTTTTCTATTAACTTTTAATTATAATGCATTTGTATAGACCACAATGTGATTGTGCTAGAGTCTAGTATGTATGATTTCATCCTCTCTAAACTGTTAATATGAGTTTACAGTCTTTGTTCTAGAAATCTATTTTTACTATTTACATCCATTTTGACACTCTATCAGTAGATTATTTCTCATATTTCCCATTTCCCTTAGTTAATAGTGTTTCCTTTTTCTATAAACATAAAATTACAAAAATAGTATCTTGTACCTTATTTGTTTTAATTAGACCAGGTCGTTAAGTTAATCTAGTTAGAAAATTAGTCTATAGTATAAGTTAATCTACTTTAACATTTGAAGTAATTTAATTTATACATCACAATGACCTTTTCATTTTTGGATTTACCCTAATGATCATTGATCAATTTTCGTAACTTTTTAGATAAGTTCAAAAGCTTACCAATTCTTAGCAATTGTTTGGTTGTGATATGCTATATAAGATACAAGTCAGTCTAGTAACCCCTATTATTGAAGGAAAGATAGATGTGAATGCCTACTAGATTAACCAAATATTCTCATATTACATGGTTAATAAATTTTCTAATCAAGATAAAATAACATTTTCTCTTTTGAAAGTTTCTTTCTCAGTAAAGAAATGGTGGATTAACTACTGCATAATGCATGAGGATGATATAGACATATCTATAGATACATGGAATGGTTTCATTGTAGCTCTCAAAGAAACTTTAATCCTATAGGAAACTATGATTACTAGTACATCAAATTTTCTTAGTTGTCCCAAGGTTGAGATCAAACAATGGAAGAATACACAAACATACTTCATACTTTGGTGTCTGAACTAGGAAGTCAAGATTTAGAGAAAAAAAGTTGTTTTGGGGTATTGGTTAGGTTTGAGACCCCAAAGTCAATATAATATGGATTTATTGTAGATTGGAGAAGCCTATATATTTTCCTAAAAATTTATAGCAAAAGCAAAGTTCAAGAGCAAGACAAAAAATTCAAATTTCCATAACAAGTCACAATCTAAGCCCTCAAAGGAAAATCATAAACTAGGGAATGGATCTGAACATTATCTACAATTTAGAAGAAGTAATTACAACATGATTAGAACACTAAGAAATCCAAGACTTGCAGGTGGTGTATAATTTTCAATTCTAGTACATATTCCATAGAAGAATGTTGCACTAGGAAGACTCTACTTTTACAAATTGAGATAGAAGATACCAACAAAGTAAATCATGGAGAACAAGCCTAGTGACACAGTAGTTACCACAAATATCTCTACTTCTCTTCTAGAAACTAAGGAAACAAAAACATTATTTCACTCTTAGATGTGGATCAATGGACAACCAGTATATTTCATAGTTGACAATGGAAATTAGAAGAACCTAATTTCTCCTGATCTAATTCAGAGATTGAATTTTCCATTAAAACCTCACCCAAAACCATACTTCATTGGATGGTTTAATGTGGGCTCTAATAAATGTGTCACTTGCCAATGTCAACTAGTGTATAACATTAAACCTTTTTAGGATATAGTCCTTTGTATTTCCATGCCACTAAAGGTATATAATGTTTTACATGGGTAACCATGTCTTTATCATCAACATGTATTCTATGAAGCAAATCTGATAAATGTAGTTATAGATTTTGGTGATAGAAGATACCACATATCAAAGGTAGTGCAAAATTCACTCATCAATGCTAAGTAGCATAAGAGGATAATAAGTTCTAGCAAAAAAATTGTGCTTTTGAGGGTGACACATAAACAAAAGAACATCCTTGTGGTAACAAAACATGCCACAACTCATATAGTACCATCAATAGAAACCTTAGAATTGAACTACAAGCTAGTAGATTACAAGGATATATTTCATCCACTAGGAGGTCCTACACACTATGTGGTAAGGCGTACTATCGAATTGATTCTTGGGTTTCCTTTACCTAATTATTTGCTATGTAGAGGATCATTTGTAGAGAATGAGGAGATCAAGGGAGAGTTCTATGAACTTGGGTAGAAATAAAATATCAAACTAAGCTCATCACTTTGTAATAGACTAATTATGAAAGCATAGAAGAAAGATTGCACATAGAGGTTCTTTATTGAGTACAAATTTCACAAGATCATTATGAAAATACACTACTCTCTTCCAAGGATTGAGGACTTATTGGACCAACTCTATAGTGTGAAGTTCTTTACCAAGATTGATCTTAAATCTTGGTACCATCAAATTCTTGTTGATACCACAAACATCTAGAAGACAAACTTCATGGATAGAAAAGGTTTGTCCAAGTGAGTAGTCATTCCATTTATCCTATCCAATGCTCCAATCACATTCAGGTAGATGATGAATGATATCCCAGTAATTAACAAGACTTGGGATAAACACATGTGCCATATTGAGAAAGTATTTAACACTTTGTGGAAGCACTAATTGTATGAAAATAAGGGGAAGTGTTCATTTGGAAAGAAATAGATAAATATTTGGGATACATTGTAGATGGATAAGGAGTGCATGTTGACCTAAGTAAAATTCAACTCATCTAGGATTGACCATAACCATATAATCTCATAGAGATCCATAACTTCCTAGTGTTAGAAAAATTTTATATGAGGTTTGTGCTTGCTTTCTCATGTGATGCCCACACTTGCTCGTGAGAACAAACATTGACACAATAATTTTTTAAAAATAACAACTCTACTATGACTTCACCACACTACACATGGTAGCACAACGTGCACTCTCAACATCATAGTGCTTACACACAATGATGTGTATGTTGCATCACATGAGAGAAGGATCCACAATGTTTGCAATGATGAGGAATTCACTTTATTCACAAATCAATAAATTAATTTTCTTAATCTTGTTAAAAATACTATATGAATTTGCATAGATATTCCTCAATCGTACTTACAAAATAACTAGCAACTAGTTCATCTATTCAAATGATGATCAATTAATCAAAGTTATAAAGATCTCACAAGAACATTTGTCATCTTGTATCTATCAATCTTTCACCCTAGTTGACTTACAAGAAAGTCAGTTATCTAAAAATGAAGTTATGACATATTAAAAATAAGATGACATCATTTAATTATTGCTAATTAAATCCTAATAAATTTTGATCTCATTTTCAACTCTAACATTTTGATTGGATTTAATTTCAAATGAATTGGTTGATTAAATAAAATGTTTTGCAAAGGAAGATTAAATTTGCAAGAGTATAACTGGGCCTTAATTAAATTTGTGTTCATACTTAATCTCATTTTAATTATTTATTTACCATATTAATTATTTAATTATTTTACGACAAAGTTGCAAAATAAAATGACTTAATTTATCAGTTAATAAAATATTGGTAGAATCCCCCGTTAATGGGGTGCCTCAGGATGATCCAAGTCTCAATCAAAGGGTATTGGCAAGGTGGGTTCCTCCAAATCTAGGTTGGGTGAAATTCAATTTTGATGGCAATTCAAGAGGCAATCCAAGACCTGCCAGTATAGGCTATGTGATAAGGGATGAGAATGGGAAGATGTTGGGGGCAACTTCAAGAAGAATTGGAACCCAATCAAACAATGAGGCGGAGTTCCAAGCATTCATCACAAGTTTGAAATTGGGCCTCTCACTAGGAGCCAGGAAAATTCATATTGAAGGGGACTCACTTCTCACTATTAACACCATCCGAAGTAGGGACGCACCAAATTGGAAGTTAAACAATATGTTGGCTTGAGGACTAGACCTTTTGAACAAGTTTAGGGATTATAAGATCACTCATGTATTTAGGGAGGCCAACAAGCTAGCTGATAAAATTGCCAATGTGGCTTTTGAATTATCAAAATATTTAATGATAAGTTACTCTCTTCTAGATTGGCAAAGTCACATCCTGAACTTGGGAAATTTTCTTCAACAAGAATTTGATGATTATAGTAATATAAGCAATGGTCCAGTGACAACCCCTCTACCTTTGGTAACTTTAGAAGATAATATTGGCAACATTCTCATGTCCTCATCTCGAACATGGCAGTGATGTTAGACATCATCTGATGGATGCACATTTATTGAGGATAGGCTGGCAAATTTAAGTAGAGTGTGTGATATCTCTAGAGGAGATGTGTTTGTCATTCTCATTATTTGAAACTATGAGAAGTGAAGGCCAAAGGCAGATGTTGGTACCATGGTGTGTGAGGTATGCTCTACAATTGATCGATGGCTCATGGGAACATTTATTTAGCCATTGGGGCTGAGATGAGAACAAGCAAATTGAAATCAACAAATTTTGTGAGTATTTGTCAAGATGGACTCAACAGTCTTCCTAGTGGCCAAGAAGTGGTAGATGGCATTTGCTGGAGAAATTTTAGATAAGTGGATGAAGAAGCTTTTTAAGCTTAAATCCGCTATCACCCTACACACAATAGGTATGGTTCTAGGCTCTTCCTTTATGAATCTTAAGTAAAAGTATAGAGTAAACTCTGAGATTGCATCCATGTTTGTTGGTGTTTTACTTGACTTGGGAGAATCCAAGGATACAGTTCGTGAGATGGCTAGTGCTTTGATTAAGGTTGCATGGAGGGGTGATCTTCACAAAATGCTAGATGTAGTGGTGTCAGGGCTCAGTTTTCACCTACAGCATGGGACTTGGCCGACTCTTATTCCAGCCTACATCGACCCATGGATCCCTTTCATCATTGCAGTTGGTGTTTGCAAAGAGATTTAGAGGAATGAGGCTAAATGGGGTGTATCGTTTTTGAAAGTGATGGTTGGGGTGGTGGATGCAGAGGGGGTTGATTGGGCATCATGAGGTGGAAACTGAATCCTCCAAGGGTGAGACTAAAGCAGATGCTGAGGAGGGTGGTAGCTAGGAAAATGTAATTTATATTTACTATAGTAGTTTTTTTATATGATACTAAATATATTAAGTATGTAATATTTATAATGAAGCAAGACTAAAGTAATATATAGCAGGCCCTCATTTTGAGTAGCATATTCTAGTATTGTTTGCTCTCTTTTATTTCGGGGTATGGCTCCCTTAAGCCTAATTCAAGGATGAAAAAAATGTTTGGCTAAATTAATTACCTCATATCCAAACTATTTCTTTTAAACTAGATACTTCACTTGGGTTAAATTTTATTAAAATTAAAAATCTAACTCATTTTAATTGCTAAAATTCATTACATAAATTTTAACATAAAAGACTTAGAAGATTTAACTAGCCTCATTTTTTACCAAAACCTTTATTTAACTATTGTTTATTATTTATTTATTAATGTATATTAATTATTTTCACACATAGTCATATTACAAGGCCAATTTAATTTAATTTGATCAATTAAATTATCAACAAAATTTATTAGATTTTACCAACCCTATGTGCCACAACTTAAGCATCCTTCTTAAAACAATAAAAAAATTAATAACTTACCACTAAATTAAATTTTCTAAACCACATTAATTAAATTAAATTATATCAAAACCTTTGAAGCTCAATTTAATTTAATCCCACAATTATTAACATAATTAAAATCTAATTTATAAATGATAAAAAACTTTTTTTTTGTGTCTGGTAAACTTTTTTCACGTGACCGGTGACGCTAGCATGACACACCCTCCGATACCATAGGGACGGGGGGAGACTGGACCTCATGACCATCTTTACCCCAATGGAATTACTTAACCAATCTAGCCAGGGCCCCCACCCATAAATGATAAAAACTAAATCACTTAACTAACTTAATTAAATTCTAAATAATAATTAAATAATATAAATTAGAGCATCACTAATAAATCTTAAAATATAGTATGATATAAAATATAAATTATAATAAATCAACACACAGCTAAATTCTAAATCATGTCTCATCTATAAATAAATAAATTAAAAAAAAAAAAGAAGTCACATGACTAACTAAAAATAAATAAAATTCAAACAACTAATAAATCTCTATCATTCATTTTCTTATCACATCTTTCAATCCTAGCCATTCATATAATGATAGCTCTAGAAGTGCCCTAGTTCCTCTCATTCATTCATAACCATCTATTCTAATCAAATCTTAACCCTCAAACCTATCAACCACACATCTATAAATCAATTCTCATCCTCAACCATTTCAAGAGAGGCAAATTTATAGGTACATATTGTTGGAATCTTGAATGACTCTATAAGAAACTACATCAATTTCATCCAAGAACCCATCTCCATCAACAAAGGACTGAATTTCTTGCACAAAGTTGTGTGTCTCACATAGGTCTTCAAACAAAGAGATTTTGGAATCAATGGAAGAAGCACTTTGAGAGTTTTTAAAAAGTGGTTGCATCAAATATTAGGATTAATATTAAGAGAGACATGATGATTTGAAGTTGATTCTACAATGTGATTTTTCTAAAAATTGTGATGCACACTTTAAAAAATCACATCTTGCAATCTAGGAGAATAAATTATAATATATTTTTTGCAAATAGTTAAAAATATTTAAATATATTTTTCTATGTTATTTTCTTTTTAGATTTGTGATTAAAAAGGAGATTATGTGTGTGTGTGTGTGTGTGTGTGTGTGTGTGTGTGTGTGTGTGTGTGTGTGTGTGTGTACATATACATATACATACATATATATATATAACATATATATATGTTATATATATATATATAACATATATATATTGATTGGTAAGTGAGGGATTTTTAGGCTGGCCCACTCTAGTGGAGGTCACAAGGGGGACCTCCTCCCCATAGAACTAGCACCACCACTGCAGTGTGGATTGCCAGCGGTGTGACCCTACTAAGTCTACCATCATCCCGCTTGTGGCGCGGATTGCCACAAGTGGATTCGTCATTGCACACCATTGCTACCATGACCTGTCGAGCTGTGGAGACCAGAGTACACCAGAATTTGAACACACTTCACTGAAGGACCTCAGAGTGCCAAGAGTCACCTACATAGAGCCACAACCATTTAGAAGCCAAGATGTCTTTGGGGGGATTTGAACCTTGGTCTCCACAATAATGACCAAGTGGTCTTAACCACTAGACCACACCCACTCGACTATATATATATATTCAAATCTATTTTAAAAAACACTTAAAACATTGATGCATGTATATATTTTTTTATAACTAAGATAACATTTCAAGTGAATTAAATTTTCATTTCCCTTAACAATGAATGCATCTACAACAATTAAACCCTTTTGTTTACTGCAAGAATACGCTCTAATTTTTAATACACATATAATTATGGTTGAACAAAATAAAACCTTCCAAATACAATGTATTTTTTTAATAAAAAATTATACAAATAAAATTATTTTCTATACAATAGATATATAAGCAGCTTTCTCATTTCACAAGTCCTACATGCATAAGGAAAAATATATTTTTTCTAAACAAATCTAGAGTGACAATATTCACAAATAAGAAAAAACATTACACATCTTCACAATGAGAATTTTATAACAATATTTTGGCTTCAAAAGAGGGTTCCAAAAAATCCATGTAAGACCTTCATAAAACACAAGTTTGTCATATTTTAAAATTTCACAAACCTACAAAACAAAGCTTCACATCAAAGCCAATAGAAGATTGCTCACCTCCCAACCATTGGGCTTGCTCACAAGGCCACCCCTAAGCTAGGAGGTCCTCATAAAAACTAGTTTTCATAACATAACAAGGGAATATAGACAAAAAAATAACAACACTCATAGGCTTAAACAACACATATGAATCTTGACAAGATTCATAGAAAAGAGGGAGTCAAGGGGACACTCTAACCCCTTAGGCAAAAATAACATCAATGTATCAAATCCATCAAATATCAACATATCAACTCCATCAATATCAACATATCAACATTGTTATCTATCACTAAATGAAGCGCAGGAGCTAGATCGGGTGTGGGTTTTCAAACCCTATTCAGGGAAGGAACATGAGTGAACTAGATGGAGGTGATGGTGAGGATGATGGTTATGATGGCGAGGATTGGGTCTATGAAGATGACAAGGATTTGTTCCCATTGGATCTTTGGATAGAGGATCATAGCTCCATTTCTCATCCTCGGGCAGCTTCCTCTAGTCATAATGTCACTATTCCCATGACTAGAGATGGTGGGTTTGGTCAGGCACTAAAGCATGGCTTCCTTTCTTATTTGGACACTTTGCTTTCCCTAGCCATGGGTTCTATTCCTCCTCTTTCTAAGTCTATTTGTGTGTATCATAAGTCACCTATTCAGAGGATCGAGGGATTAGAGGAGTCCCTTCTCATGGGCCTTGTTACTACCTAGGTCAATAGATTAGTGGCTGGATCTACTAGCTTGGTGATTGATATGTGTTTGGAGTTGAATGGTACACATGATTTATGCCTTACTAGTATGGTTACTAACACTTCTAGGGGTTGTGGGTCACCGCTAGCCCAAGGATTAGATTTCTCTTTGGTGGATCAGCTTCATTTGGGAGCTGCAATTGGGGTTGCTATATAGTCAAGGCCACCCAACCTCACTACCCTTTATGCTCTATAGATAAAGAGAAATATTAGCATATTTTCATCCTAGATCTGCTCATCATTAGATCTTCCTCTATGTGGGCCAATTCCCTTGTGGGGAAATTTTTAGGAAATAGACCCAATGTGGACAACATCAGGACTTGGGCTAAGAGGAAATGGAGGATAAAAGGCTTGTTGGAGATAACTGTAATGATGAAGGGATTCTTTCTCTTCTCTTTTTCTCTTCTTGAAGATAGTTTAGACACCCAAATTTATCCATGTCTTGCAACACCTAGTCAAATACATTATTAGAGACATCATGTAGCATTTTGTCCCAATCCCACTCCTAATTCCATTTATCCAACTTTCCAACTAATTAAATAAATCCTATTTATTTAATTAATTTCCTATCCTAATCCCATTTATCTCACTAGCCAATTAATTTAATAAATCTCATTTATTTAATTAATTTCCCATTTATCTCACTAGCCAATTAATTAAATAAATCATATTTATTTAATTAATTTCCCACCTTTAGGGCAGGGGCCTGGCTTGATTGGCAAGCACTTCCTATTATAGGCACGAGGCCACGAGGTCCAGTCTCCCCCCTGCCCACCTGATATTGTAGCCAGTTCATAGCTCTGGTCAAAAGTGTTTATCCATGTTGAATTTTAAAAAAAATTAATTTCCCACCTTTCCTCTAATTTAAATAAAATAAAATATTTATTTAAATAAGCCCTCTCCCATTTTCCAACTAATTCAAATAAAATATTTGAATTAGGTCCTCACCTCTCACCACATTCCAACACTTGTCCACCTCTCAATTGAGTCATGTGTGGTAGTACAACTTTCATTTAATATCCTTCACATGTCCAATTAATAAGTCTCCTTTATTCTCCTTTGCACACTTGTCACATGACTACAACTCATGGAATGGGAACCCCTATTTAATCCTAGCCATCCACATCGTTGAAACCAACTTTCAATCACAACCCTTCATTCAAATCACTCACTTCCTATAAATCAACCCTCTCACAAGCCATTTGCAAGGTAATGAGTTTTCAAGTATCCTTATGCTATCAAAATGATATTAGAGCCTCTCATCACTCATCCTATGCCATTGTTATGCTGCTGAAATAGTGAGCACCCAACATTCCCCCTACAATCAATCCTTTGAAATCTTGCATGCATATGCGAGGTTGAAAAGAGCAATGGAGATGAATCAAGTTTAGCATGGAGATCGGTTTGCATTTGTATTTGTTATTTTGATTTTCATGTTATCTTGTGCTCTATTGTGCTTGTTAGGTTTTCATTATTGTTGTTTATGCATTTACCCTAATATTTACCCTAACTATAGATAGTATGCAGATCCTAAAGGGTGGACCATGGTTATTTAGAAGATCTTGCCTCTTCCTCAAGAATTGGGAAGTAGAGTTAGATCTACAAATTTTTTGTATTGATAGTGTTCCTATTTGGGTTACACTCCTCAATTTACCCCTAGAATATTGGGATGAGGAAGTGTGGATAGCTATCAGCCTCCTCCTTGGGTGATTTTATTATAGCTAATGAGGTGACTAAATCTAGGAAGTAGATTCTATTTGCTAAATTTTTTGTCAATATTGCTATTGACAAAGCTCTCCCTTCTTCAATCACTCTTTCATCAAAACTTGGTGACTGGGTGAAGAAAACTATTTATGAGTAATCTAGAGTGATGTGTCTCATTTGCCACAAGCTAGGACATGCTTCAACGGTGTGTGAAGTTTCCAATGGAAGGAACCACAAGAAAAATATTTAACAAGGTCCTCTCCTCTAAAGGAGATTAGGAGACTGGGCAACCCTCTTTTGGACCAGACTCATTATGAGACTCCAGTGGTGGGAATGAAGGGAGTAGAGGTGCTTCCAGCTGATCATAAGAGTAATTCCTCCAACAAGGAAAATTACATAGTGAAGACTTTAGATAAGAATTGTTGTGATTCACTCAATTTGAACCATGATCCTCAGTCTGAGAATCTTATCAATAAGAGACTTGTCCTAGTTAATTCTTGGGAGGCCAAATTGAAACAAAGTTCCTTGAAAAATTTGGGTTAAACTACCTTGATTTAATGGTCTTGTATTTGTTGGAAACATAATGTTGTCATTGATGGCAACAAGGCAAACAGTGCTTGATGGAGCTAAGGATGATTGGGAACTCAACTTGGAACAACTTGCATACAAGTTTATGGTTCAGACACAAAAGACTAAGACATAATGGCTAAGTACTAATAACACAAAGTTAGTAGCAGAGACTCAAATGGTATTCCTCTGTAGTTGATAGTCAAGGTATGTGGTTTAGGTATGTTATTCAAGATTGTTTGGGGGCACTATGTTCAAGATTACAAGTCCTGATGACTTCCAGAAGTTAAGTAGTGATTGGTCTAAGTCTGAGTGAATAGAACTAAGACAGGAGCAGTGCACAATGTCTGAGAAAAAGGGTCCGCATTTCTCCGCAGTTGCATAATTTGTCTTGCAGTTCTAGAGGTATGATCTATTATGAGTGAAGAGCCTCTGATATGGATTTGAGCAGGTCTTGTGGTCCATAGTGGAAGATGTCTGACAATTGAACTGAACTAGTAAAGAGTCTATGAATAAGGCCAACATAGTAGTATGATGTGTGTGCGGTAAAGTTTTGGTGTTTAAAACTTAATCCCAAGTGGTAAAATAGTTGAGGCCGACATGTGTGATGGTGTTTCAAATATTGTTTGGTTCTGCCATAGGATTTGGGAAATAAATTTGGCCGACAGAGCACATAATGTATGACTACATAGTACACTTTATTAGGCCAACCTAATATGAAGATTTTGCTTTTTTACAGATATATATATATATATGGGATTGATTTCGGTATTTGGAAAGTGTGTGATGTAGATATGAATATGTGTAGAATGTGAATAGTAGAGGAGGTGACAAAAGGCAGAAGAAGAGAGATCATGTCTAATGTAAAAGAAGAGCAGTGAAACAAAGCAATCAAGATGAAAATTTTTGAGACAGTATTTTGAGCATACATTGAAGCTGCATTCATGCATGTGTAGATGCAATCTAAGCAGTTCATTTCGGCAGTGAGCTATCTCCTTATTTCTTTATTTCTTTCCTCTTGGCAGTGAGCCTTTGTGCAATGAGCACTTCTTCATAGGGTAGTGAGCCCTAAGTAATGAGCCTTCTTGTAATTCAGTATTAAGCTATCATAATATATTATGAGCTAACACTCACTGTGGTTTTTCCCTTTTTAGGTTTTCCACGTAAAATTTTTGGTGTCCATGTGTTATGTCTTTATGGTTGTTGTTCTTATGCTTATTCTTCTTTCTTGTTCTTGATTTTGGAAATTGGATAAATAAACTTGTTAAGAAGTGGTTTTGTGGAATACTAATTCAATTTGGTTGGCGAGCCAGACTGAATTGACTGGTTTCTTTTTCTTTTCCTTTTCTAGCTTTGTAGAATAAGCTAGATCTTGATAAAGCCTTGGAAGCTGGTATGTATTCCAAATTATGATGAAATCAGAATCAATGGTGAAGGGTTCCCACTGTTGGATAGCTTTGCTTCATATAACACCATCATAGCCTTCAACTTCATACTGAACAAATATTAGATTATCCGTAAAACCATCAAACCCAATTTGAATCGGAGCAATGCAAAAGGAGGAACTATCTTCTTTTTCAGAATTGCCAAAAGTAATACCTGTAGTGCCTTCCATCCAAGCATCTTTGGGAAAAGCATTGTATCTTGCAATATTTAAATCTGCTCTAGTATCAATTAGGAATGCTAGAGGGTATGCCATTATACCTGGAAAGTGAATGGTTAGGATAACACCAAGGCATGAAGTGGTTGGTTTAGCAGTTCACTTGTAGGCTTTCATCTGTCGGCTATTGGAACCTTCTTCAAAGGTGACTCTAGGCTCACCTTGTTCTTCTATAGCATCATGAATGAGAGGGTTGTAGGGCTTTTCTTCACAATACAGTTGTTCTTCTGTAAAAGAGGCTTGAGCAGGCAATTGTATGGAGCCAACAAAATTGAACTCGCTGACAAACTTATCAAGTTCAGGGGCTTTCTCCATTTCTTCTATGAGATAGAAGTTTTCTTCATCATCAATTTCTAAAATTTCTACCTGAGCTTGAGTAATAACTTTTTCAAGAAAGGCTTTGCGATTTCTTCTCCAAATGCACCTTGCCATACTTCCAGGAGAAGGAGCATCAATCATGGACCTCTGATCAAAAGATCCAGGTGTTTGTGTCCGTTGAGCTAGAGGTCTGGGGAACCAAGGTGATGGTCTGTAACCATGCTGACTCTCTATGGGAGAGACTGATGGTTGAAGAACTGGGGTTCTTCTGACTGGAAGCTTAGGTCTGGAAAACCCACTTTCATTGGATGGTTGGAGTAAGAAATACTTTCTTGACTTAAGCTAATCCAACTGGGTGGTCAGCTTTCTCCATGTTTCTTGTCCCATATCCATGGTATGGAGTCGAGATTCAATTTGTACAATATCTTCAATAACCTTGTCCAATTCAGCATGGGTTTCTGAGCATTCTGCAATAGAAGGAGACTTCCGAATCCTCATTAGAGGATTGAACCTCTTTGGTCATTAGATTGACCTGGGCTTGAACTTGTTCTTGAGCTGGTTCATATTCTTTAGACTCAAATTCTTTAGATACTGTACTGGAGAGGATAATATCCTCTGAGTTTGATGGATAAGCATTGATGAATTCAAATTCATCATTCTCAACACCTGCTTCTCTTGCTGCACGGACTTTACCTTTTCCCTTTTTCTTATTTCGATTCAGGCACTTATTAGCAAAATGATCTCCCTTGCAAATATAGCAGGTAGGTTTCCATTTCTTGGAACCCTTTCTTTTCTTATCTCTTTTCCTGAAGTATCCTTTTTTCTTGGGATACTTATTTTTGAATTTCTTCTTTTTCTTCTTGTAGGTCTTGGCAAAACCGTCACAATTAGAACAAGAAGATTTTCCCTTTTCTGGGAATTGATTAGAGGGCATAATCTAGTAACATCCAAATGAAGAAAGTAAAGGTTGTACCTTTTTTATTTCTTTCTTCGTTTTTCCTTCTTCGCAGATTTCTTCATTAATCTATGTTAAGAATTGAACTAGTTGTGGATAGGTTAGTTCTTTAATTTCTATGTTGTCTACTACCAGATTCTCAAGAACTTTCTTGTGATAGAATTCTCCTATCATAGTACCAAAACTTTTCAGAAAAGTAGTGAACATAAATTCATGATTCTTCTCACGGCCTGACAAATAGAAATTCTCATATTGGACATCACAATATTTCTTGAAATATTTGAGGTCCTTGCATTTACCTTTGATAAACTTATTGTAGGCCAACTTTTCTCTAGTGTCTGTTTTTCCAACAAACAGACGAGTCAATTGAGCACAAACTTGATCTGTACCTCTGTCTAACAAACTTTCTTTGTAGGCATCATCTAGCTGATCCCAAACATGTCGTGCAATGCCAGTCATGGCATTCAGAGCTTGCTTGATCACTTGCTTTTCATCAGCATCAGCATTAGTGGATATATAATTTGTTATCCAGGCTCGCATTGCATCTATACCTCTTGTATTCTCAATATCTTCAAAATGATCAAAATTGACAAGGGGTGGTGTATCAGCTTTCAGAGTTTGAATATTTTTAAAAGGATCAACAGGGTTCGATTCATTAGGATTAGAACTAGAACCACGAGCCATTTGGAACTTTCCTTTGGCTTGTTCCTCTGGAGTGGTTTCTCTGAGATTCCCTGTAGAGGGATCATAAACCTTTTCAATTACAGGCTGCCTAACTTCAGTCTTTAACTTAGGTCCTTCATACTGAGCCTGTAAATATCCCTTTGCACTAGATGGGAAATTCTTTGTCTTTACAGTCTCCTGACAAACTGTATGGGTCACGGACTAAATAGTCCTTGACTCTTCTTGAAGTGCAGACTTTTTTTTAGAGGATTTCGATTTAATGGAATCATTCATGAGCAATTGTGATTGTGCAACTAAATGAACTTCTTCAAAGATTTCAACAAGTCTCTGACTCGTATGCTTCACATGTATATTGGTTGTATTCAGTTGAGAACCAAGCACATCACAATCTAATTTGACTTCACATCTGACTTTCTATAGAAGTTCTCTCTATTGTTCTAAAGATCATTGCTGAGCAACCCACCAGGTTTCAGCTTGACTTTTGAACTCATTGTACTGGGCTTTGAGTTCCTGGAGATCTTTGTTAACAGAGTTCATCCACTGGTCAGTGAGATGCTTTTCTAAGCATTCAAGAGTGGAAATTAGAGAATGGAAATTCTCTTGAGCACTGAGGCATGCTTTCTCAGCCTTGACTGCTTTGATCTGATGCCAGATCTTTCTATCCTCTCAAATGAACCTGACATGTGATCTGATGATAGTTCATGCATCTGTCCTATGTCAGAATAGGAATTTGTGGCCATTATAGAAAAGGCTTACCTATCATCGTAATGATGATGTTGAAAGATGCCCGATTTTATAAATTGTCTCATTCCCTTCTTGGTGTTGGTTGTGATTCAATGTCCAAAGGTCCAATCTATGTAGATTGCCTGTTAGACTTCCCTGTTAGTCTAAAAGATGGAAACCTCAAAGATGTTCTTGAATACAACTTCAAGACAATGAACCTCTTCATGAAGAAGAAGTCTTTCGACCATTCCCTGACATTTTTGGTTCACTACAGATTATATAATAAGGTCATACCCTTAATGATTAATCCCAGAAAAGCCCAAGGGTTAGAAGGTCTTTCCACTATCTAGACATCTTCCAGTGACAGCACATAGTTGACTACTCCCAGAATAGTTAGGCATAAAGATATTAAAATGCCTGAAGAATGGGCATTAGATCTTTGGGATAGTGATAGTCAAGCAGAAGTAGAAAATGAGAAACAACCACAATTGAGAGGCATCTCAATTGAAGAGATAGATGATCAGGCAGTAATCTGATTCTCATCCGGCCACCAGCCTGCCTTGCAAACTGGACCTTCCATGAGAACAGAGAAAGTTTTCAACTACAACCAACCTGGTCCATCTATGAGTTCTTTACCCCGCTCTCAGAGCGTTAGACTACAACCCTCTAAGGGTTTTGAAAGTTTGTTTACACTTCCCACTATGGCAAAACCTAGCAGTTCTACAGCCTCAGCCATTCCTGCTAATTCATCATGCACCCATAAAAAGTTTTCTGAATTAGATAATGGGTTATATAGATGTGAAGACTGCTCTTTTGTCTTTCCTCCTAAATCCAGCCATGTCTGAATGTTTTCAGCTCGACAAGCCACTATGCCTGAACAAGATATTTCTGAGTCCCATGAAAAGGCTATAGCTACTCCTGCAGGCCCTTGTCTAGTTCCTGGTACTATTCCACCCTTTAGGGATTTCATTCTATTTGATACAACCGACACTTATAAAGCTGATTTCTGGCCCCTGCATCTATTTCCTGTTGCTGAATCTTCCCAAGGTCTCAGTCAGAGCAAACTGCTTAACTGGACAAACCTGTGTCTCAGGAAATCCATGCTCCTCACTGAGGATAGAAAGATCTGGCATCAGATCTAAGTAGTCAAGGCTGAGAAAGCACACCTCAGTGCTCAAGAGAATTTCCATTCTCTAATTTCCACTCTTGAATGCTTAGAAAAGCATCTCACTAACCAGTGGATGAACTTTGTTAACAAAGATCTCCAGGAACTCAAAGCCCAGTACAATGAGTTCAAAAGTCAAGCTGAAACCTGGTGGGTTGCTCAGCAACGATCTTTAGAACAACAGAGAGAACTTCTACAGAAAGTCAGAAGTGAAGTCAAATTAGATTGTGATGTGCTTGGTTCTCAATTGAATACAACCAATATACATGTGAAGCATACAAGTCAGAGACTTGTTGAAATCTCTGAAGAAGTTCATTCAGTTGCACAATCACAATTGCTCATGAATGATTCCATCAAATCAGAATCCTCTGAAATAAAGTCTGCATTTCAAGAAGAGTCGAGGACTATTCAGTCTGTGACCCATACAGTTTGTCAGCAGACTGTAAAGATAAAGAATTTCCCATCTAGTGCAAAGGGATATTTACAGGCTCAATATGAAGGACCTAAGTTAAAGACTGAAGTTAGGTAGCCTGTAATTGAAAAGGTTTATGATCCCTCTACATGGAATCTCAGAGAAACCACTCCAGAGGAACAAGCCAAAGGAAAGTTCCAAATGGCTCATGGTTCTAGTTCTAATCCTAATGGATCGAACCCTGTTGATCCTTTTAAAAATATTCAAACTCTGAAAGCTGATACACCACCCCTTGTCAATTTTGATCATTTTGAAGATATTGAGAATACAAGAGGTATAGATGCAATGCGAGCCTGGATAACAAATTATATATCCACTAATGCTGATGCTGATGAAAAGCAGGTGATCAAGCAGGCTCTGAATGCCATGACCGGCATTGCACGACATGTTTGGGATCGGCTAGATGACGCCTATAGAGAAAGTTTGTTAGACAGAGGTACAGATCAAGTATGTGCTCAATTGACTCGTCTGTTTGTTGGAAAAATAGACACTAGAGAAAAGTTAGCCTATAATAAGTTTATCAAAGGTAAATGCAAGGACCTCAAATATTTCAAGCAATATTGTGATGTCCAATATGAGAATTTCTATTTGTCAGGCCATGAGCAGAATCATGAATTTATGTTCACTACTTTTCTGAAAAGTTTTGGTACTGTGATATGAGAATTCTATCACAAGAAAGTTCTTGAGAATCTAGTAGTAGACAACATAGAAATGAAAGAACTAACCTATCCATAGCTAGTTCAATTCTTAACACAGATTAATAAAGAAATCTGTGAAGAAGGGAAAACAAAGAAAGAAATAAAAAAGGTACAACCTTTACTTTCTTCATCTGTATGTTACCAGATTATGCGCTCTAATCAATTCCTAGAAAAGGGAAAATCTTCTTGTTCTAATTGTGACGGTTCTGCCAAGACCTACAAGAAGAAAAAGAAGAAATTCAAAAATAAGTATCCCAAGAAAAAAGGATACTTCAGGAAAAGTGATAAGAAAAGAAAGGGTTCCAAGAAATGGAAACCTACCTGTTATATTTGCAAGGGAGATCATTTTGCTAATAAGTGCCCGGATTGAAATAAGAAAAAGGGAAAAGGTAAAGTCCATGCAGCGAGAGAAGCAGGTGTTGAGAATGATGAATTTGAATTCATCAATGCTTATCCATCAGACTCAGAGGATATTATCCTCTCCAGTACAGCACAACTGCAAATGACAAATGAAGTGTGGAATAGAATATCTGATTCGTAGATAGATCTTTTGTATATTATCATGACGTACACTCAGAAACATTACATTCATCATCTTACAATGCACGCTGGCATAGACTATGTGGAAAGAGGAGCTTAAACCATACAGAGCCAGCTAGAGATAATAGCACTCTTCGGTTTTAAACTCTTCTTACAACAGAAAGAGCATGCTATACTTAGACTCAAAGAGCAAACCAGAGATAATGGTACTCTTTTCAGACTCAACACTTAAGACTCAACACTTAAACTCTAGACTCTCTAGGATTTCACTTCGCCAGAAATCGTTGAGAAGAGAAGGCGTCCCTCTTGCCTTATATAGGGAGTGTGGGCAAAACTTTAACCTTGTCTTTCACAATTCTTTTGAAATCCATCCATAGAAAGTGGACACATTGCAAACCTTATCCGAAGGATTACCCGGATGAGGATAATGATTCCTTTGGTGGGACCAATTAATCCATGAACAAAGATAAGGCCAACCGGCTGACAAAACTTTACAAGATTCCTTGATCACGAGAGGAATAACTCATGCTTACGATAAGGCATGTAAGCTATCCCCTTTTACCATGGTGTGGCCCACGTCTATCATTTTCATTGAGAAGATAGATGCTCTCGATGGATGACAAGCCCATCCATTAGCCTAGGACCTAGTACTATTGGAGGAACTGGAGTTGTGTTGACTTGGTTGGTTGAATATGTAGCCTTCACAAAATTCTCCATCAGGATGAGTGCAATCTGGTGAGCGGTAATTGCCACTGGCGCCATAAGTTGGTATTCTGGGGTCATCAACAGAACAGTCGACACAATTGGCATAGGTTTGTGTGGAGGAATGTGGAATACATCCAGGTGGTCGACTTCCTTCTTGTTCTTTCCACATAATACTTATTGTCTTCAACTTATATAGGCCATATAACCCTCGGGACATAGCTTGAGGTGTAGCACCATTCATTCGATAGGTTTTTGTATGTATCCAGATAGGGGTTTGGTGAGTATGAAAATATCTCAACCTGTTGCCTACTGTCCAATGCTCAAAAATAGAGGAAGAACCTGCAGGACCATAGACTTGACACAGATGTCTGCTAATTGGATTATCTTCAGACGAATTAAAGAGAAGTTTGAAAATACATCCTGTGTAAGCTGTGGTTCCTTCAAATTGTAGATCTTCTGCAGGTGGATATGGTCCTTGAAATAGATTGTGGATGAGAGTCTTACCATCTTCCACATTTAACCACTGTTCTGGTCATCCTATGGGTGGATTAAGAAATGTGACTGGGAGAACAAAATCTCCACACCAGTTTTGAAGCACATGCCCTCTGAGATCAATGGGTTCAGCTTCGACTAAAAATTGGAAGAATGGCTGATCTGTCCATAATCCTAGAGAGGTTAGTTGTTGTTTGGTAACAAGCATTCAGAAACGGTAAAAGAGAAAATCATTAGCCATTTGATAATTATGCAAATCTCTTCGTTGGAAAGGGTTTGTGTTCCATTCTCTATGACTTTCTTCATACCAACGCTATTCTTTGATTCGGATGATTCGAACTATTCCACTTGCTTGGCGAACAACTCCCTCTTCCTGTAGGTTATCTTCATGTCCTTCTCTTGACATAAAATCTGCAAAAATATTTTCAACTCCTGGAAGATGAACAAAATCAAATTCATATGTACTAAGGAGTTGTGCCCATCTAAGCAGGCGGCCTCTTACAACCTTGTTTTTGGACTCTTTTTGAAAGAACCCACGCAGATTTTGTAAATCACTTTTTAGGAGAAATCTCTTGTCTGCAATGAACATTTGAAAAGCTTGGAAGGTATTGATGACAGCAAGGATTTCTTTATGCGTATTGTGGTAGTCAACTTCACTGTTCTTGAAACTACCAGAGATGTAGCGAACAATCTCACCTTTGTCTTTGGGATTGAAAGAGATTGTTGAAACAGATGCAAGTGAAGGTGCCTGGGCAGGTGTTCTTCGCAAAGTAGCTCTTGCTGATCTTGAAAAATCTGAAGCAGAAATTAGGGATCTAAAGGATAACATTCAAGAAGCTGATGAATGCATTCTAAAGCTGAAAGAACAAGTCAAGAAACTCAAAGAAAAATATAGAGATGTTAGTGAACAATTGATATTATCAAATGAGACCCTAGATGATTTGGAAGTGGAAGTTACAGAAAGAGCTAAAGCAAAAGAAGATCTAAATTGGATGGTAAAAAGCAAGATAGAAGATTGTGTCAAACTAGAAAGAGAAGTTGTGAGCCTGAAAATAGACTTGGAAAAAGCTAAGAGCTATGAAGAAAAGTTCAAGATAAGTTCTACAAAACTTGATGAGATGATTGCTGGTCAAAAGAGTTCAGATGACAAGCAAGGTTTAGGATTTGAGAAAGAAGAAAGTTCAAAATTAGGTCAAGAAAACTTTCATAAGAAGCAAAACAAAGGGAACCAATTTAGGAATCAAAGAAGAAGACCTAGAAGACCTCCGGTCAAACATCCAAATGCTCAAAGGTACCCATCTTTCAATGGCCATTGTTGTAATTGCAAAAAGTTTGGTCATAAATCTACTTAGTGTAGGAGTAGAATAAATCAAAATGTTCCATCATTCTCTGGTCAATGTTTCAATTGCAAGAAAATTGGTCATAGATCAAATGAATGTAGAAGTTTGGTAAGAAATGGCTTTCACAATTCAAGGAATACTAAATCATTCAATGGAAGATGTTTTGCTTGCATTAGATTTGGACACATGGCTAATCAATCCAGATCAAGGATGAATTCATTCAGAGGAAGGAATCAAGGATAGGGAAACATTTTGTGCTACAATTGAAACAAGCTTGGACATGTTGCAAGATTTTGCAGAAGCAAGAATGTGAAAAGAAAATACTATGCTGAAGAAAGGAAAACAGAGCAGAGGAATGATAAGGGAAAAGAAAAAGTTGATCCATTTGAAACTAAGAAAGAAATG
Organism: Cunninghamia lanceolata; assembly: GCA_027924645.1. Lineage (NCBI taxonomy): Eukaryota > Viridiplantae > Streptophyta > Pinopsida > Cupressales > Cupressaceae > Cunninghamia > Cunninghamia lanceolata. Next base: position 13,633,896 of record BSBN01001715.1, read on the forward strand.
GACAAGATCTGGATCAAGAAAGAAGTAATTGAAGTCAAGGATGGATCCGCACCAGCTTCTGGTGTAGATACTTCCTTCGAAAAGTAAATTGGGAGATTTGTTGAAAATCCAAAGCCCCCAGCTAGAAAGTTAGTGTTGGAATCTGGCACTAAGGTATGTTGTAAAGAACTGTATGACAAAGCCTCTAAAAGAAATTCTGGTAGAGAAAAATCTAATGTGGAGCAACTTGGATTGACTGTGGTTGTCAGACAAGTGTTTGGTAACTTTTTGAAAGATTGCATTTATGATGATTAAGTTAAGGCATCAAGGGGTTAAAAGGATTGGATTCGTAAAATACTAATCACTTTGCATTCAATCTTTCAAGTGTTTAAGGGTATCTGAAGCAAAATTCCAAGTGACTCAAAGAAAATTAAGACAAGACCAAAGAAAACCCTAATTCAGCAAAAAGAGGTATTTTTTAGATTCGAAACCCTATTGTGAATTTATTTAAAAATGGCAAAACCACATGTGATTGATATAACTGAAAGACCGAGACTAAAATTCAAGAAACCTTTTTTCAAATCAACAGAAGTAGATCCAATAGGTGCATTTTCTAATATACCATATGGAGTTATGCATGCGGAGGATGTTAGGGCTTATATTCATGTTACCCTAGAAGAACATGGAAATAGTAAATTCACAAATTTATTCCTAAATCACTTGTGTGGTGAGGATTATGCTTTAAAGAATGAATATAAGACATTGGAAACAAATAGATTCATTCAGTACATTGATTTCCCAACATTCGTTGAGGACGAGTGGATTCGATATGTTCCGAGTAGAGTGCATGATGAATTCATGTGGCTAGAGAAACCATTCATGATCACTAATGATTCCATAAGGGAAGTTAATGGATTAAATTCCATTGGTGTAGTTCCTGTATTAAAGGTAGTAAAGAATGATACTATAATGAAAGACACTGGAGCTAAGTTTGACAAAAGGGCACTAACATTCAATGACATTGAAGACCATGCAGTAAGATTTGTATCCATGGTTATTGGGTACAATGTTTATTTCTCAAATCGAGAGAATTTAGTCTCCAGTACTACAATTTACATAGCATTTGAGATGGTTAAAGAAGATGAAAAGTATGATCTTTGTGAACTGCTCCATCAACAACTGATGGAAAATTTAAGGAAGACCAAAGCACAAAAATACTCATGCAAGTATGGTACACTGATTATCTATTTGTTCTTCTACTCCATGCAAGAGTTGCCAAGTATGAATAATCTATTTCTAGGACAAGTGATAAACCCATTGCAGTTCAAATTAGAAATCATCTTAATAGCATAGGTAGCCATGATGCCTAGAACACAACACTATGGGGCTATTTCAAAAACTTTTAGAAGTTAATGCAAACTAGAGAAAGGATCCCTACATTAGTTGTTGAAAAGTATAAGGACACTATCTACTTTATTGTGATAAAAGATCAATGCTTGATGGAGGTTTTTGAGCCTAGAACAGTATGGGTTATGCCAATGGGCTATGATGCAGATGGATCTATTCTAGATAACTATGCACAACACATGCTAAGCAAGCCCCAGGACCCCAAAGAGGAAATATTTGGAACATATGAAGAGTTGTCTGCAAAAATTCATGTTGAAGTAAGAAAACATGAAATCTCTAAGAAAATGTAGAGAGTAGCAGAGGATTTCACCCTAAGACAAGGCTTCACAAAAGAACAAGTGAAAGAGGCAAGGGAAAAAGTACAAGGTGAAAAGGTAGCAAAAGAAAAGAGAGAAAGTGAACTATTTGAAGCTCCAGAAGAACCCAAGAGAAAACCAGAAAAAATAGAGGTGTCAAGAAGGAAAACTAGAGGATCTACCTCTGTAGAAGTTGCATTTATTCCCTCTGATCCCACACCATCTGCAAGTGTGGAAACTCCTGCCACCAATCACAAAAGGAAGAAAATAAAGGCTAAAATAATGCATGTAAGCATTGCAGTCGATGAGGAAGAGACATAAATAGATGAAGAAGTGAAGAAAATGAAAACTGAGGCCACCAAAGCCTCCAGGAGAAGTAAAAACAAACCTTCTAGTAAGAGAAAAGATAAGAAAAGGCCAACGCAAGATGAGTCCTAGATAGGAGAAGCCACTATAAGTCTTGAAGATGTCCTAAAGGCCATTACAGTTGATGGAAATTTAAAGCTCATAGCCCAACTGTATGATGAGTCTAATGATTTGGATAAAAGAATTATTGAGACTATTGTTGTGAGATATCTAGACATCTACAACAAAGCCCTTATTGAGATAATTATTGATCTTCCAAACACCTTGGGCAATATTATGTCTACAAGAAAAGAAGCAGCTATGGAAAAAGACATTGAACTCCATGAGCATACACTGATAAAGTTATGTCCAAAAATCTCTCCTGAAGACAAAATAGAAATCTCCAAAGCACTTAGCAAGGAGTTCAAAACAAAGAAGAGGATGAATACTCTCATGTCAGATGACATTGAGAAAGTAGTAAAGGAGACTGAGGAATTCACTTTAAGAGTGCTAAAGGAATTTCATCTCCCAACAATATATGACAATGATGAAACAAATGTTGGAGATGATACATCTATTCTGGAAGTGAATTTGCACCAAGGGGTAGATGACAAAATGGCTAAAGAGAAGAAAGCCCCTACTATAGTTATTGAGACTAGTCTCCCTCTGGAACATCCAACAGGTGACAAGACTATTGGGATAAAGTGCCATTAACCTTGTAAATCCTAATATTGTATTTATTCTATTTATTATTTTTAATTTGTAATTACCCATAAGGGATGTACAAGTTTCACCAGTAGTTTGTTATAGTGTTACTTTTACTACTCAAGGAATCTGGGTAACTAGTAAATGAGGTGAGGTGGATAATCTTGGTGCCTATTTTAGGGAAATGTATTTTTGGGCTGTTATGACGTGTGTCATAAGTTTGTAAGAGCATCTATGACAACTTACAATTGTCATAAGGTGTAAGAGATTCTATTACAACATATGACAACAATTATTGTCTTGTAAGTTCCTATTTTTGGTTCTAGGCACCTATATTGGGAAGATGACTATGACAGGTGTACTTGGGAATCTATAAGAAGATGATTTTGGAGTATCCCAAGATAGAAAAGTTGGATTTTGTCCATCTCCCATGAATTTATTTGGTGGGTACTCATTTTTTATAAATATGAGACTTGAGAGTGAAGTTTGGAAGAGTAATAGTGAGAGGAAAACTTACTTGCAGGTAACAAGTTGAGTGAGAGATTTTCTATACACAGGTACTGCTAGATTGAAGAATGAAGAGGAGATTGGAAGTGGATGTATTGTAATCTTGTTTTGAAGATAATACAACTTGGGCCTCTCTTCTTGGTGGAGTTTTTTCCCACAAGGGTTTCTCCATGTAAACAATGTGTTATGTGTTTATTCTTTTGTTCCATTGCTACCTTGTGTTATGAGATCTTGCATTCTTATGTTGCTGATTTGTGCCTCTTTGTTGCTGCTATCTTATGGTGATGTTATTGCTGTTATAAGTTCATCTAAGTTGGTTTTATCAAGCATGTTAGAGTGGCTAATTTTAGCATCATAAAGAAGTTGAATTGTTTCATGGTATTTTAAGGATTAAGCAAACTTATTTTCAGATTTGTATACAATTTTTAGATTTCTATATTGTAGTAGTCAAAACCTTGTATCTCACCAATTGGTATTATATCTTGGTGAGTTGATGATTAACAATTGGATTAGATATTGTTCATTTATTTCAACAATTGGTATCAAAGCTTAAGGTTGTTCCATGGCTTGCATGTGCTCGTATGTGCTTGCATGTGAGTTGCATGTACTTGCATGTTTCTTGCATGTGATGGATTCATGGTAATTTGGTTCTGGGTATTCCTCCATTTTTTAATTTTAGCCTGTAAAGCTTGTGAATTTGTTGGAAGGAATTACAGAGTTGGAAGGTTTTTGGTCTGTAGTGGATGTTTTGTATGTTGGCATTATTTTACAAATCTGTGAGATTGGAAGCCATGGTATCTAACTTCTAGATGGATATTGTCAATGGAATCTACGGTGGCCTCTTGAGGCTCAGGGTTATGGATCTTCATGGAGTTGATCTTGTGGTAGTGATCTAGAGCTCCAGTTTGGCAATATGTGAGTATCCTCTTGCATGATGGTTATGTTCCTTTACTTCGTGGTCATGTGAAGTGAGTGGGTTTTCATATTGGGTGGTTTATTTTGGTGCCCTGGTTACATAGAAGAACATTTATTTTTTGAGCTATAGTATGGAGTGCTTATGTTGGATTCACGGGTTTTGCCCTTGGTTACATGAAAGCATTGGATGATTTACCACCAGTTGCATGTGGGTTGTGGAGTTGGTATTTTAGTGATATGGAAACTCCTAGACAACCCAGTTCCTCTTTCATATTCATGTTATTTTGGATATGTAGGTTTTACAGTTTTCCTATTTCAAAAAGTTGTGGAATTGTATATTTGTGATATTTCATTATTTAAGATGGCATGTATGGTGTGAATATCTAGATTTTTAAGTGATTTTAGATTTACAGAGAGATGGTTTTGCAAGTTTTACATGTTAAAAAAAAATCTGGGGTTTGTAGATATGTGGAAAGATTGTATTCAGACTGTTAGAGTATTCTGGATGGAAATAGTTATAGATTTGTGGGGCTTCTTGATGGGTTCTTATTATCTATGGTTACTCTTATGTGGATTTGTTTGGCAAATCAAGTCTACTGTTGATCCTGGTGTTTGTGTCTTGGAAATCTACATGTTATTCCTAGTTATCTTTGTTCTACATGTATTGATGCGGTGCTGAATCTATTTTTTTAATTTGAGATTAGAGAATTGCCATGTTTTTTCTCCTTTGAGATGTTGCATGAGTGCAAATATTGTAAATTATCTGATGAGGATTCTATTTGGTTGGTCTCTTCCTCGTCACCTTGTTTACATTGGTATGTTTATTGTAGTGAGATAGAAGGATGGTTTAGAGTACATGATATAGTTATTCATTAGAATCTATAGTAGTAAGTTATGGTGCATGAAAACCTCTGTTCACTTTTAGTGGAGTTTTGGTAATGATGTAGGTCATGATAGCATGTATACAACTCAGTATCACTTTTAGTGGGAGTTTTATGTAGTTACATATTGTGTTATTGTTACAAGTATGAAGTGAACCAGTGTTGTCATTGATGTCAACATACTCATATGCTGTGTGCTGAGGATATTGAGAAAATTAGTCTCAATCAGGAACAGTGAAGAATAGTGATGAGAAAAAGGCAAAAGTACTCAATAGGTTGAGATTCAGAGGATGCGGATTAAAGGGTTTGTAGATATGAGTCTTAGTCTCAATCAGGAACAGTGAAGAATAGTGATGAGAAAAAGGCAAAAGTACTCAATAGGTTGAGATTCAGAGGATGCAGATTAAAGGGTTTGTAGATATGAGTCTTGAGATGATCCAGTTAAGATTTTAGAGGTCCACATGAAGATGTGAAGAAGTTGTGATCGATCAAGTAGAACCGGTTCCAGGAGATGCTCCGGAGTGACAGAGTGTTACAAAAAGGTCTGGTGAGATCCGGAAGTGTATTGTCCCATTCTGCGGATTGGATAGAGTGTTTGGGATGTCCTTGTGATGTGTCATCTCAATTGGTATGTGGTTTGGAGGTCCAAAAGCACCTCTTGTAGTATGACAGTGGCAATAGACTATGTTCTTGAAGTTCCAGATGAGGAAGAGAAGAGATTCCAGTGAGTAGAGGAAGTGCGGATGTACCTGGTCATTTAGGTAGGCTTGTGAAGGTTCTTGGATCATGTTGAGGTTGTGTTGTTGGTCTGAATTGATGGTAGAGCCCAGAATTGAAGATATTCTTTTGGATGAAGTTCTTGTTCAAACTAGCCAACCAAATGAGTTGTTCATCCTGCGAATGTTCTTGTGGTGGCTGACCGGATGTGTTATTCATTTTGCGGATATTCTTATGGTTGATTGCTGACTTAGATGATTGTTCCTAAGTTGATGTCTTGTATAAATAAAGGTTTGTGAGTTCATTTTGAAGTGTGTGTTGTGGAGCGGATGAGTGTGGTATAGCGAAAGAGTGAAAGGCAGAGCAGAAGTGTTTCAAGCTTAAATGGAACTGATCCAGACATGGTGAAGATGTCATTCTCCAGTTCAAGGTTGTGATCCTTATGATCTTGTAGATAGTGTGTCTCTTTGTAGGTAGTGTGCCTCTTTGTGAGCAGTGTGCTCGGGCAGTGAGCTCTGACTGGCATGTGCCATGCATTTTTCTTATTCTTCTAATAGAGAATAATCCTTGGGTTAATCACCCCGTGGTTTTTCCCTTAACCAGGTTTTCCATGTCAAAAATCTTGGTGTCTAATGTGTTGATGTTTATCTGGTCCAGTGTTTATGCTTTCTGCTTTCATGAATGATTAATTGATATGCTGCTAACTAACAAGAAGAATCAAGTGTTTGAAATAGAAGCAAGGTTTTTGCACAACTGATTCACCCCCCCTCTCAGTTGTGTGCCCTAGATCTAACAATTGGTATCAGAGCTAAGTTCCTCTAAAAGGAGCTTAACCGCTTGAGGAGATCCAGGATGTCGTCATACAAGAAGGATAGTCTGAAGTTTGATGGATCCAACCTCACTCTCTGGAAAGGTCGCATGAAATGTCACTTGGAGTGTATGGGAAAAGCATACTTGGCCATGGTTTCAAAACCATATGTACCTCCACAGGGTGGTCTGTCAACTTTGAATGAAATCACAGATACTGAAAACAATTTGTGGACCAAAGAAGCTCTTCTAAGCACATTGAATGACTTAGATCTCTCAAATGTTATTGACCTACCAACTGCATATGAGATCTAGACTAAACTGGAACTTCTATATGAAGGAGATGAGTTTGTCAAGAGTGCAAGGTTGCAAAGTCTGAAAGGGAAATTTGAAAGATTGAAGTTGAGAGATGATGAAAATATCACTACCTTTATGCCAAGAGTGAATGAACTGGTGTGTAGAATCAGGAATGCTGGTGGAGTTCTGGATGAAAATGAAATTGTTTGCAAAATTCTCAGATCCCTTCCTGCTGCCTACAAAATCAAGGTTGCTGCCATTGATGAATTCAGAGCCCATACAACTATCACAAGAGAGCAATTGGCTGGCAAACTGGCTGCATTTGAAATGACTGAGTTTGGAGATGATCATCCCAAGACTGAATCTGCATTCAAGGCCAGTGCCTATGTGAAAGGTAAATAGAGATTTGATCCAGGAGAGAATTCTTCAAGGAAGCTATCATGGTATGATCAAGCAAGGAAAGACATGGAAGAGGAAGAAGTAGAAACAACTCAGCTTGAAGCCATCATTGCAAAGAGACTGCCAAGAGGATCTGGGAAGTATGAAGGAAAACTACCCTTTAAGTGCTTTAACTACAATAAGATTGGTCATTTTGCCTCAAGATGTCCGGAAAGATCTGCAAGGTCAAATGCTAACAGACAAAGGTTTCAAAAGAACTGCTATTATGTTCATGAAGAAGATGATAATGAAGGAGTAACAGATGATGAATCAGAAATGGGAAGCAAATCCAAAAATGAATGGGTGTTTATTGCCATCAAGGAAGAAGATTCAATATCCTCTGAATCTATCAGTCATAAGGTTGTAGAAAGAGCTTTGGCTAGCCAAGTTGAAGAAAAGGATGATTGGGTTATTGACAGTGGTTGTTCTCACCATATGACAGGTGACAAGAACAAGTTCTTAGATTTGGAAAGGTATGAAGGAGGAATGGTAAGGTTTGGAGACAATTCTGCTGGCAGAATCAGAGGTAGGGGAACTATTTCTTTTGATGGAAAGAGCAAAACTGGTAATATACTATATGTTGAAGGATTGAAGCACAATCTTCTCAGTGTTGGTCAGTTGGTGGACAAAGGTTATGATCTCCAGTTCAAGAATGGAAGATGCAGGATCTTTGAAAGCTCCGGAACTGAGATTGCATCTGGTACTCAAACAAAAGGTAATATCTTCCATCTAGTTGGTTCTAATAAAAGTTGTCTATTTGTTCAAGTTGATCAGAGTTGGTTATGGCATAGAAGGATGTGTCATGTGAATTTTGATAACATCATCAAGATAAGCAATACTTAGGCTGTAAGAGATCTTCCTAAATTGGTGAAACCTACAAATAGTTTATGCAAAGAATGTCAGCTAGGTAAACAGAGTAGAGTCTCTTTCAAAAGCAAGGATTAGTCCTCTACCGAATTACTGGAATTAATCCATATTGATCTATGTGGTCTGACAAGAATCAAGAGTATGCAAGGTGATAGATATTTCATGTTATTGATTGATGATCATTCCCAGATGATGTGGGTTACCTTCCTAAAAGAGAAATTAGAAGCCCTTGACAAGTTCAAAATCTTCAAAGCTATGGTAGAGAATCAAACCAGATTGAAACTGAAATGTCTGAGGTCTGATAGAGGTGGTGAATTCACATCCGGTGAATTCATAGACTTTTGTGAGAAGCATGGCATAAGGAGACAGTTGTTTGCCCCTAGAACTCCATAGCAGAATGAAGTTGTTGAGAGAAAGAACCGGACCATCCACGAAGCTTCCAGGACAATGATGATGGAAGCAAATGTTCCCCAAATGTTTTGGAGAGAAGCTATCAGCACTACATTCTACACTCTTAATCGAGTTCAAATTAGAAGCAATATCGGTAAGACTCCTTATGAACTTTGGTTTGGTGTAACTGCTACTGTGAGATATTTCAGAGTATTTGGTAGCAAGTGTTATATCAAAAGAGATGAAGATCTAGGAAAGTTTGATGCTAGAAGTGATGAAGGAATTTTCTTGGGTTACTCCACTCAAAGCAAAGCATATCGGTGTTACAATAAGAGATTGAGAAAGATGATAGAAAGTACAAATGTGAAGGTTGATGAAGAAATTGAGAATCCCTCAAGATTCTATGAATGTGATGAAGATGATCAGAATGATTCTCTAGTGCAAGGAGCTCATTCCTCCTCTGAAATTCAAATTCAGACTAATCCGGTAAATTAGGAAGAAGAGGTGTGTCTGAATGAGCCTGATCAAGAATTAGTAGTGCAAGAAACTCCCAAAGTTCCAAGGTATGTAACTCTAAATCATTCTGAAGATCAGATCATAGGTGACAAAAGTAAAGGGTTACAAACAAGGAGAAGAATTGCTCAAGATTCAAATGAATGTTGTCTGATTTCAAAGATTGAACCTAAGACAATTAATGAAGCTTGCAATGATGAGAACTGGACCAAAGCAATGGAGGAAGAGTTGATGCAAATTGAGAAAAATCATACTTGGGATCTTGTTCCCAGACCTAGAAACAAGAATGTGATTGGAACCAAATGGGTCTTCCAGAACAAACTAAATGAAGTTGGTGAAGTGATCAGAAACAAAGCTAGATTGGTCTGCAAAGGCTACTCTCAAATAGAAGGAATTGATTTTGAAGAAACTTTTACTCCGGTGGCAAGAATTGAAGTAGTCAAATTATTTCTTGCATTTGCTGCCTTCAAAGATTTCAAAGTATATCAAATGGATGTCAAGTTTGCCTTCCTAAATGGTGATCTGGAAGAAGAAGTTTACATTGAACAACTGGATGGATTTCAATTGTCTGATAATGATGATATGGTCTACAAGTTGAAGAAAGCATTGTATGGATTGAAGCAAGCCCTAAGAGCATGGTATGAAAGGTTGGATAAGCATCTTATGCAGATTAGATTCAACAAAGGTACTGCTAACAGTAACTTATATTTCAAAATTGATCATGAAAACATTTTGATTGTTGAAGTGTTTGTGGATGATATCATTTTTGGAGGAAGAGATAGTATGTGCAAAACTTTTGCAAATCAGATGAAAAGTGAGTTTGAAATGTCTATGCTTGGTGAAAAGAATTTCTTCTTGGGTCTGCAAATTACTCAAACAAAGAAAGGGATCTTCATTTCTTAGACCAAATATGTGAAAGAATTATTGAAGAAATTTGGTATGGAAGATTCAAAGCCAATGAACACTCCTATGGAAACCAGATGTAAGTTGAGCAAAGATGATGGCTCTCCTAAGGTAGATCAGACAAAGTATAGATCAATGATTGGTGGATTGTTGTATCTCACTCAGACTAGACTAGATATAATGCAGGCTGTTGGTCTTGTGGCAAGATTTCAGGCTGATCTTAGAGAATCTCATGTTATGGCAATCAAGAGGATTTTTAGATATCTAAAAGGGACAGTGGAGTATGGTTTGTGGTATCCTAGAGATCATGATTTCTCTCTTCATGCTTACACAGATGCAGATTGGGTAGGAGATGTGGATGACCAGAAGAGTACTAGTGGTGGAGCATTCTTTTTGGGAAAGAGATTGGTTTCTTGGTTAAGCAAGAAACAAGATGCAATATCTCTGTCTACAACTGAAGCATAATACATTGCAGCAGCAGGTAATTGCACTCAAATCTTATGGATGAAGTAGATGCTAAAAGACATTAAAGTAGAATATGAGGAGCCTATCACAATTTTCTGTGATAATTCAAGTGCAATAAATATTTATAAGAATCCGGTGTTGCATTCTAAGACCAAGCACATATCTATCAAATTTCACTTTCTGAGAGAACAAGTGAACAAGCATGAAGTCAGATTGGAGTATGTATCCTCCAAGGATTAGATTGCAGATATCTTTACTAAACCTCTTCCCAAGGACTCTTTTGAGTATCTCAGGGAGATGTTAGGGGTCATGGCCCCTCTGGTGATGAACTAGGATGCACTGGTGTGCATCAGTCCAGTGGATATCACAATCATATCTTGTGATCCAGATTGATGATGGGGAGTGGTTTGGAGGTCTGGAAGCACCTCTTACAGTATGACAGTGGCGATAGACTATGTTCTTGAAGTTTTGGATGAGGAAGAGAAGAGATTCCAGTGAGCAGAGGAAGTGCGGATGGACCTGGTCATTCAGGTAGGCTTGTGAAGGTTCTTGGATCATGTTGAGGTTGTGTTGTTGGTCCGCATTGATGGTAGAGCCCGGAATTGAAGATATTCTTTCAGATGAAGTTCTTGTTCAAACTAGCTGATCAGATGAGTTGTTCATCCTGCGAATGTTCTTGTGGTGGCCGACCGGATGTGTTATTCATCTTGCGGATGTTCTTATGGTTGATTTCCAACTTAGATGATTGTTCCTAAGTCGATGTCTTGTATAAATAAAGGTTTGTGAGTTCATTTCGAAGTGTGTGTTGTGGAGCAGATGAGTGTGGTATAGCGAAAGAGCGAAAGGCAGAGCAGAAGTGTTTTTGGCTTAAATGGAACTAATCCAGACATGGTGAAGATGTCATTCTCCAGTTCAAGGTTGTGATCCTTATGATCTTGTAGACAGTGTGTCTCTTTGTAGGCAGTGTGCCTCTTTGTGAGCAGTGTGCTTGGGCAGTGAGCCCTGACTGGCATGCGCCATGTATTTTTCTTATTCTTCTAACAGAGAATAATCCTTGGGTTAGTCACCCTGTGGTTTTTCCCTTAACTGGGTTTTCCATGTCAAAAATCTTGGTGTCTAATGTGTTGATATTTATCTGCTCTGGTGTTTATGCTTTCTTCTTTCATGAATGATTAATTGATATGTTGCTAACTAACAAGAAGAATCAAGTGTTTGAAATAGAAGCAAGGTTTTTTCACAACTGATTCACCCCCCCCCCCCCCTCTTAGTTGTGTGCCCTAGATCTAACAGTTATATCTTCTTAGTTTGGAGATTATGGTTTACTTGACCTTTTGGGAGTTGTCATTACAATGGTTTTCTTTGATTGTGTTGAGGCCATGGATGATCTTCATTTAGGAGATGGTTATCATGATGTCATGGATAGCTTTGTTACATGTTTTAGTGGGAGCTTTTGATAGTGATGGTTTGATGTTTATCTTGTTGTCATGTATAGCTCGGTATCAAGGTTTAGTGGGAGCTTTGGCAAGATATGATTATCTTAATGTGATTTGAAGAGGTTTTAACATCTTGTTTCATGGAGGACCCTTAGAGTCTTTGGTAAAGGTGTTATTGTTCTTCCTTTGGAGAGGATGTAGTTCTCTTTAGTTTTGAATATTAATCATTTGCTTGGAGCTTCATGATTTTGCAGGTTGCATTTGAAGTTGGCATGGATTGATTGGTGAAGTGCTCATGGATACTAGAGAGACTAAGGTTAGGCTAGAAATCTCTTGTATTTAAGAGATATGTGTTGAAATGGTTACTTGTTAAGGAAGTTTTTTAATAGTAAAGACCAGGGAGCCTACACTTAGAAATGGATGTGAGTCCATCATAGACCTGATGAGAAGGTTGTCTTTATTGAAAGCTTATATTGCTTGGTGTTGTATGCACAAGACAATCTTGTATCCCACTCTTGGTCTACTCGTCAGGTAAATGATCTAAGAGGTGTTGCCCACCTAATTATTAGATGCATTATTTATATGTATCTTGTCTTCTCTTGTGCATTAGTCTTGAAAGTTGAGTTTTGAGGGCTTGTTGAGAAGTAGATGCATGATTTTATGTATTTCTGTTGTTCTCCTTGTAATCTTGAACTTGGGTTAGTTCTGAGGATTTGGTAGGAGAGGTATAGGAGATGGTTAGTGTAGTGCCCCTCCGTTTTCACTTTGGTTATTTGGTTTGAATTGTTCATTTGATGCTATTGGTTAATCATGGCATTAAAATAATATTAGTAGTCATTAAAATATTTTTTAAATAGAAATACCTTTATGCAAATTTAGTTTATTGAATATATATATTGTAATAGTAGTCAAGTTAATAAATAAATATAATATTATTATTATTATTAAAAAAAAAAAAAAAAAAAACTAACTAACTAACCCAAAGTATTTATGGTGTACATAAACCTCAATAAAATATAGTTATAAAATAAATTATTTATAAAAAAACCAATTTTATAAATTATTATTTTATGGCACTATAGTTTATTAGCTATATTAATTTGTTACATTCTATAGTGGTATTTTTATTGGTGACTGTAATGTTATTTGATATAAGGGAAACCTAATAAATTATAATGTTATTAAATATTAGTTTAGGATACCTAATTATAGTTGCTTGAGGACAAGCAATCTTGAGTGGGGAGGGTTGTCATGTCCCAATAATGATTTATAATTGAATTGTTTATTTAAATAATAAGTTAGCCTTATATAAACTAAATATATAATATATTTATTTAAAATATATTATTAATATGTATTAGTTAATAAATAATATTATTAATTTAATATAATTTAAATATTATAAAATATATGAAGTATATATATATTTATATTTTAATTAACTAGATATATTATTATATATAAAAATAAATATTATGAAGAGTCTTACCTATTAAAGTTAGAAAGTAAAGTAATTTGGAATAAGACAAAGTAATACGGTTAAACAAAAGGTTAAATTCAAAATAAAATCATATAAAAATAAAAGTCTATTAAGACAAACATTATCCCACCATATTATATGTTTGGAAATAAAATAAAATAAAAGAGCTCCCGTACTTAATAACAAAAGTATTTATTTATACTATATATATTATATAAATAATGTACTTTAAAAAGATTAAGGGGAGATCGAAGGAAGATATTTATAAGTGCAGCACATTAATAAATAATATATTATAAATATATCTAATAATATAAATACAAATATTATTATTATTATTATTATCTTATATTGTAATATAAATATAAATAATATATCATTTATTATAATGATATAATATAAATACAAATAAGGTAAATAAATAATAATAAACATCTTTTAAACTATCCTCTTATGATAAGGGAGTTACGTATGGTTAGAACTAGTTTTACCACAAAAGGGAATTAATATAAAGTAATAAAAATAATAAGAGACATACCTCTTCGAACATATCCCTTGAAAGGGAAATAAATAAAGGTTGTGAGATAGAAGGAAATCATCATCGAAAGAATGAAGTAATAAAAAGAAATAAATAAATAGCTGTGAATTCAATAAAGGCAATAAAGAAGAAACATCGTTTGAATTCATCAAAGACACAACAAGAAAATATCACAAGGAAGACACAAGGGCAGCCAAGGAAAAGGATCATGGGGAGAAAATATAAAGAGTATGGGATAAATACATATATTTAGATCTGCATTTTATAACAGCAATACAATAAAGACTATATTACCGCAGCATAGGTAAGGAATCTCAGGTAAAGCAGGTAAGTAAGTATTTATATTTACTTATTCAATTTATGATTTGTAAGAATTTATAACTACTTGTTCAATTTATAACTTGAAAGATATAAATAATAAGGTTATTAAGTAGAAATTGATATATGTGATATATACATTTATGTCTGAAATTTATATTTTAAATATGTATCTTGTATGATTTGAATTCATAAGTTGTTAATAAATGACGTATGAGAGATAACAAGTATGTATATGTATAGATGAAGATTAATTAAGGCCTTAGGGTAAAACCTAGGGAGAAGGCTGTAGGATAAAACCTAAAGATTAATGAAGGCTTTAGGGTAAAACCCTAAGAATAATAAAGGCATGAATTCCTAAGGGTAGATATGAGACTTCCTAATTAACCACCTAACACTAAAAAGGTGGGGTAGATATTTATGGTAGGTATTGATCATTCCATGGGAATGGGCCTTGATTGACGAATCAAGAATATTATGGGCCTTGTTTGACAAATCAAGGATATTACTATGGACCTTCGACTTAAGTATCGAAGGAATGGGCCTTAGTTGACGAACTAAGGAATTATAGGCCTTAGTTGATGAACTAAGGAATTATATTAATGGACCCATAGGATTGAGATGACATCACCTACCTAACGAATCTTCTCTCACAAGGTGGAAGGTGAGGTTAATAAGAGGCCTAAGGATTATCTCACCCAAGGAGAATCATGATGTATGGAAAAAATGGATTTATGAAATGGCAAATAGTATATGGTTATGTTTATGATTATCATCAAGATTAAAACGAAATGAAAAATGGAATACTAATGTTCTCTTTTGGTAAGTTGAAATTGTTTGCAAGGGTGTGAAAATTTTGGCTTACTAGAAGGGGACATTACAGTTAGTGGCTTTGAGCATATTCCCTTATGTTGTGGGAATGTTTGGTTAGTTTGATCTACTTTCTATAAGAGGTTTACATCTATTGCTGCTATGTTTCATTATAAGTTGAATGGTTAGATGTTGATATCCTTTCAGTTTGGGAGTGTTGAAGGAGATCTTACTTTACACAGTTTGTCACATGTTAGTGTGGTATAAGGACATGGTTTGATTTAAAGGTTCTCTCTTTCTAGGTATATTGTCTTCTTCCTAAAGGTTCTTATGTGTATGAAGTTGAGGTTATGAATGGAGTCATGTGTTGTTGTTTTGTACTTCATTATTTTTTGGCAATAGTTTGGTAGCTCCTTGATCTCTTTCTTCATTGGTTTGGAGGACTTGGGAGAGTTATTTGGATTGGTAATGCAAGATGTATTTTGCATATCATTGTATGTTTCTTTGAAACTATGATAGATGAACTAGCCACATCCTCTATGTGAAGTGCTATAGGAGGACTTGTTAATGTTATGATCTTGATTTCAAATTTGACATTATCTGTGTAGTGGGAGTTCCCGAAGGTATATGTGTTTTGTATGAGAGGTGCACCTTTCTTGGACTGGTTACACTTTACTGCAGTAAGTTACTTCAAAGGTTTTTTTTATCACATGTCTATGTGTGTTGCTACCTTGGAGCCTTCTTTTGCAGGATGGTGGATATACAGGGACTTGTTTGCAGATTTTGGGTTGTTATGTTGATACCATGAAGTTCTCCCTATGATAGTTTGCTTACCCTAGTTTGAGGTATGGATAGTTTGGATGAGCTAGAAATTTGTAGTGGTTTCTATTCCAATTTGGTATGAGTGTGGTAGTCACTCAAAGTCATTTGTTATCTTTTGGATTTGATTCTTGTGTTCATGTATAGATTGGTGCAGGTTTTAGTGACATTTGATATTGTTCACTTTGGCATGTTCCTTGCCCTATCATGGGTGACATGATGTGAGGATTTCTTGCTTGAGCTGGTGGTTATCATGGTTTCTTTTGCATGTATCTTGTTGGAGCAAAAAAGCATATTAAAGAATCAATGATACATGGTTGGCTAAGGGATGTTTATTCCCTTGTTGATTTCCTATGGGCTGATTTACAATGTATAATGTCAAGTGGGAGAATGTTGGGATAATGTGCCATTAACCTTGTAAATCCCAATATTGTACTTATTCGATTTATTATTTGTAATTTTTAATTACCCATAAGGGATGTACAAGTTTCACCAGTAGTTTGTTACAGAGTTACTTTTACTACTCAAGGAATCTTGGTAAATAGTAAATGAGGTGAGGTGGAGAATCTTGGTGCCTATTTTAGGGAAATGTATTTTTGGGCTTTTATGATGTGTGTCATAAGTTTGTAAGAGCATCTATGACAACTTACAATTTTCATAAGGTGTAAGATATTCTATGACAACATATGACAACAATTATTGTCTTTTAAGTTCCTATTTTTGGTTCTAGGCACCTATATTGGGAAGATGCCTATGATAGGTGTAAGGGAATTTGTAAGAAGATGACTTTGGAGTATCCCAAGATAGAAAAGTTGGATTTTATCCATCTTCCACGAATTTCTTTGGTGGGTACTCATTTTTTTATAAATATGAGACTTGAGAGTGAAGTTTGGAAGAGTAATAGTGAGAGGAAAACTTGCTTGCAAGTAACAGGTTGAGTGAGAGATTTTCTATACATAGGTATTATTGGATTGAAGAATAAAGAGGAGATTAGAAGTGGATGTATTGTAATCTTATTTTGAATATAATACAACTTGGGCCTCTCTTCTTGGTGGAGTTTTTCCCCGCAAGGGTTTCTCCACGTAAACATTGTGTTATGTGTTTATTCTTTTGTTCCATTGCCACCTTGTGTTGTGAGATCTAGCATTCTTATGTTGTTGATTTGTGCCTTTTTGTTGCTTCTATCTTATGGTGATGTTATTGTTTTTATAAGTTCATCTAAGGTTGTTTTATCAAGCATGTTAGAGTGGCTGATTTTAGCATCATAAAGAAGTTGAATTGTTTCATGGTATTTCAAGGATTAAGCAAACTTATTTTCAAATTTGCATACAATTTTTAGATTTATATATTGTAGTAGTCAAAACCTTGTATCTCACCAATTGGTATCATATCTTGGTGATTTGATGATTAACAATTGGATTAGAGATTGTTCATTTATTCCAACAGAGACAAGAATGGAGAAGATGGATAAGGCCGATGATCAAGAAGAGAAACAAGATAAGGAAATCCCTACACCAGAACAAAAGGATGGTGCAAATGAAGATATGGATTTAAATTCTCTAGAACTAAACCAAGAAGTCTCTGGTATAGCAAGAGACACTATGGAGTTAGTCAAAGAATTTTTGGAAAAAGAGAAACAAGTCTTTGATGAGCCTAAATTTTTGCAAGGACCAATAAACCTGGACTTAATGTCCCCAGTACAAAAATTTAAATTGGTATCAATTGTGTAGGAAAAGGCACATGAAGAAATTTTGAAGTCTCACATACAGGATAGTGAACTGATTGGTGAGGCATCCAACATTTTGGAGAAGCTGATGCCATCATATAGAAGGACACCTCTTTGTCTTCTATAAGTCAACTAAAAAGACTCATAAATTTTGTAAGTGAACATCTTGAATCTTTTGAGAAATCTACTGAGACAAAAGTGAGACAAGAATTTGATGAGAAAAGGATAAATGAGTTGAAGACTATGATAGTGAATGACAAAGCTCTACTATACAATAAAATGAAAGGCATATAGAGTTCTATCAAAGAAGCAAGTGACCTATATAAATTTTATCTATCTTGGCCGGTAGCCACAAAAGAGCTAGAAGAAAAGGTGAAGGATCTAAAACATCAGCTAATAAATATTTCTAAATCATTTGATCCAGCAACTAAGTTAGTGAGTAGCAAAGAAATACAAGTAATTAATATTCATAATGAGTTAAGTGATATTGTAAATAAAGGGGGTCAAATAAAAAATAAAATGTGTCAGTTGAGAGGACTAATTAATCCTAAGCTAGATTCAATGATCAATATTGCAAGAGAAGCACAGGCAGCTTCACAAATTGACACAAATTCTGATGTGCAAAAGGCAAAAAAAATCACTTTTTAATAAATGGTCACATCCAAATTTTGGAAAGAGCCAAGAAACGATGGGATGAAGAGATTACACAATTAAAGATTGTGTATAAGGATATCCTCTCACCTACAACTAATTAAGTTGAAGATTGTATGTGTACATATGCGGCAAAGTATTGAACTTTTTGTAGTTTTGACATAATTTTGACTTTTGTACATATACCCTTTGTCATTGATGTCAAATGTGGAGAAGAAGACTAGTGAAAAATGGGAAAACACCTTAGGGGGAGAAGAATTAAGGAGTAAGTGGGAGTAGATACACATTTTTCACTAAGTGTTGCCATCAATGCCAAAGAGGGAGATTGATGGAAACAAGGTAAACAGTGCTTGATGGAGGTAAGGATGATTAGGAACTCAACTTGGAACAACTTGCATACAATGTTCTGGTCTGGGCACAAATGACTAAGACAGAATGGCTAAGTACTGATAACACAGACTTACTAGCAAAGACTCAATTGGTATTCCTCTGTAGTTGATAGTCAAGGTATGCAGTTTAGGTATGTTATTTAGGATTGTTTGGGGACACTATGTTCAAGATTACAAGTCCTGATGACTTCTGGAAGTTAAGTAGTGATTGGTCTAAGTTTGGGTGAACAGAACTAAGACAGGAGTAGTGCACGATGTCTGAGAAAAAGGGTTTGCATTTCTCTACAATTGCATAATTTGTCTTGTGGTTCTAGAGGTATGATCTATGATGAGAGAAGAGCCTCTAATATGGATTTGAGTAGGTTTTTTGGTTCGCAGTGGAAGATGTTGTCTGACAGTTGAACTAAACTAGTAAACAGTCTATTAATAAGGCCAACATAGTAGTATGATGTGTGTGCAGTAAAGTTTTGGTGTTTGAAACTTAATCCCAAGTGGTAAAATAGTTGAGTCTAACATGTGTGATGGTGTTTCAAATATTGTTTGGGTCTACCATAGATTTTGGGAAATAAATTTGGTCGATAAAGCACATAATGCATGACTACATGGTACACTTTATTAGGCTGACCTAATATGAAGATTTTGTTTTTTACGGATATATATATGGGATTGATTTTGGTTTTGGGAAGTGTGTGATGTGGATATGAATGTGTAGAATGTGAAAAATAGAGGGGGTGACAAAAGGTAGAAGAAGAGAGATCCTGTCTAATGTAAAAGTAGAGCAGTCAAGATGAAAAGTTTTGAGACAATATTTTGAGCATACATTGAAGTTGCATTCATGCATGTGTAGATGCAATCTAAGCAGTTCATTTTGGTAGTGATCCATCTCCTTATTTCTTTCTTTCTTTCCTCTTGGTAGTTAACACTTCTTCATAGGGTAGTGAGCCCTAAGGCAGTGAGCCTTCTTGTAATTTGGTATTGAGCTATCATAATATATTGTGATGTAACACTCATTGTGGTTTTTCCCTTTTTAAGTTTTCCACGTAAAAATCCCAATGTCCATGTGCTATGTCTTTATGGTTGTTGTTCTTATGCTTATTTTTCTTTCATTTTATTAATTTTAGAAATTGGATAAATAAACTTGTTAAGAAGTAGTTTTGTGGAATACTGATTCAACCCCCCTCTCAGTATTCCTTACTTTCAACAGTATTTTGGTGTCTTCCCCATGTGTGAGGTTTAGTTTTTAGTTTTTTGTTTCTTTCTTTTCTCCATGTTGTTCCTTGGTGTTGGATGAATGTCGTTGGCTGTTCCTTTTGTTTGTTTTTTTGGGGTTTTCCCCTCCTTTGTAATTCCAGTTCATAGCTCTGATCAATGGTGCTTATCATAATAAAAAACATATCAACACCATTAAATATCAATAAATTAACTCCTTCAAATATCAACATATTAGAACCATTAAATATCAATAAATCAACTCCATTGCCAACATCCTTCCAAGACAACTTAGGGTGATCCCAAAATACTGTGTCCCACTTTTTGTCAAAAGTAGGACATTGAAATCAACATTTTAAACCAAATTTTCACTTTCTGACACCTATAGCAACTAAATCGTTAAGAATTTGAAGATGATATGAACTAGTGATTTTTGAGATTTTGTGTGTAGATTCTAAATGAATTTTAAAAAAAAAATTAAGAAATAATTTGTGAATTTTTTTATGTAACTTTTAATAACCTATTTTTTATAGTTAACATCATTTTTTAAAAGTGATGTTTATACCATACATCATAAAAAAATTATAAAATTTTAAACATAGATTTGTAACACCAATATCTAGTGTACAAATATTTTTTCATAACTTTTTTTTTGCTGCATAATAGATATTTATATATTGATATGAAAAAAGTTTACAAAGCTGGCTGCATGACTTGTAGTAAAACTAGGTTCACCAACTAAGATCCCCTATCAACTACTTGACCATGCAGGGTCTTCTGAATGAAAAAATTGTTGGGAATTAAGGTGTCTCAACCTTAATAATTCCTTGTATTATTTTCATTGTATTTATTTATTTATTGCCTATGTTGTAAATTAAATTGTAAATTCATATTGTCATCTTATGGGATGTGGCATGGTGATGTGTCATCCTACATGGAAGATGACAACTTGTAATTTTGTCCTCACATGAGGAGATAGGCATCCCACTTTGTGGTAGGAATATTTTGCCATGTGTCAGCATCTTGGATGTTGTGTAAGGGAATATTGACTGAAACAATCATGACATATTCCTATGACGAAGTTATGACATGTAAGAGTCAGAAATAGGAGATTCTATGATAGGTGAAGACATGTGTCGAAGAGCATCTTTGAAAAAGGCATCTTTGGACACCCCAAGGTGGACTATGACATGTTGTAAGAGAATATGCTATTTATAGCCTATGTATGATAGATTCTCTTACATCTGTAAGTTGTAACTTCTATGACAGATTCTATGGCGGTCGTAAGAGCATCTGTCATAGCCCATTTTGGAAATAGGTGACCTCTTTGGGATGGGGTGTGTGGACAAGTGTCAAAAGCATCTTACAATGTTGACCAAGTGTCCATAGGTGTGGGTTTTGGACCATGAGACCAAGTTGGATGCCCATTCCAAGATAGAGGCAATTTTGCCTTGTATTTTATATATAAATAGGTGGTTTGAGGAGGAGATGTATTATAGGTTTGACAGGTACTATTATGCTACCAGTTTGTCTCCAGATACTAGTGTTGAAGACTCCTGAGAGCTTGCATTGCAAGTGTAATGTAAACCATTTTAGTTTTGATAAGACATTGTGCAAGTTTTGGAGTGTGGGGTTTTTCACCTGATAAGGGTTTACCCCATGTATATCTTGTGTCTCTCTTCTTCTGTCTCACTTTCTTGTTTATGTGTTTGCTGCAATATCTCTATTAGTGGTTTAACATTGCTGTAATTGTAAGGATAAAATTGAATTTACACTCTCCTCCCCTCATTAGATTGGTGTAGGAAGAAATTTTTGCACACCTTGCTTCCTTTCAAAAATGGCCATGCAAGGCCTAAAAACTATCTATTGATATCACAAAAAAGTATCATCTTTCTATGAAACTTGCAGGGGAGAAGACAAAATCCTACTCCATCATCAAACCCTAGTCACTCTACACACTGATACATAGTAGCACTATAACATTCACTAAACCATAACACAGAGAACTTCAAATAGGAAAGTCGAGATTGGCTGCCCTTACCCTAAAATTCTCCAGCCATTCAAAGGAACCGCCATGAGGAACAATTTGAAGCAACTTTAACAAAAATTCAACTTTTACCACCATTTGTTTCCTCTGTTGGAGAAGCGGCCAACCTTTGGGGTTGAGAAGAAAGGGGAAGTAACAAACAACCGCAGCCTCATCCTCCATTAGATGGAAATCTGTCAGCCTGGGGATTCTGACTCCTAGTTCAGCTACCCTCACAATATCCTCAACACCAACCAACAAATTGTTAATAAAGAGATGCCGCATCAGGAGGAGAGATCTATCCTTTGCAATACCAGCATCCATCAATGAGGCTAAGAAATGGGAAACAATAGAGGTATCTACCCTATAAAATTCACCCTCTCCCAGAAAATCCTTGCCCAAGATTACCTTAACTGCTAAAAGAATGAGTTCATCACTGTAACGTAGGATCCTTTTCAACCTATGATCTATCATCGGGCCCTTAAAAGCCAATTGCCTCACTGCACTCTCAATATGGATGGGAGTGTCCAGACCCAAACAAATCACCCCTTCTATGGAAATCATCATCAAGAAATCAGACCGGCCCACCATTAGAGACAAGATAAACCAACAAGAAGAAGCAAGGTGACAATCCCTACGCTCAGCTTCTCATAAAAACCACTTTGCCTTCTTGAAACTTCCCAAAGAAGTAAATTAAGTGAAGAGGGAAACTCTCTCCCTAATGATGATGAGTGAGTGAAATTAATCAAGGTAAGTTTTTCTCTTGGACTTTAGCTATTCAAAAATGATTAACTCCACATGAACGTCTGCCACCCCAGTCCAATCAACACCACAATACCTCGGTCACATGCCACCTCAACTGACCCTTACCGAGCTCTGAGCATGTTGCCACCCAACCATCTTAGCTAGAAACACATAACCCCAGTCCTCCCATGCTAAGTAATTGGGGTGACGCCCACCCTTCCACCCTCATTTTTTCATAATTTTTTGTTACATATATTTTTTTTATTAATTTTTGAAGTGAAATTAATTATAATTTAGACACAGGTTTATACCATACAACATAACTTATTTTGTATGTATCCAAATTATTTTGTTCTTTTTTTGTTGAAACAAGGACATCAATACCTAGTGTTTGCATTATTTTCATAAAAAAAAATTCTCTATTTTTTTATTTTTTCGCATGTGTGGAATAGAGACCTTGATATTCGGTGAAAAACCTATGTGCACTAGAAAATAAAAAATAAATATAATAATCAAATGAAATATATTCAAAATCATATTTTTTGGAAATATTATACTAAGGGCTACATACTTACAAAATATAACTTCTAAATGACTTCATTTGATCCCCCAAAAATGAAGAAAAATTGGTTTTTTGTTAGCATTTTGATAGGTGTGGAGGAGACTCCATCGAGGTTTTGATTTAAGACTAGGGGGTTCTTACCAAGGGGGTTTTATCTAATGCCCTTCAATTAAATCCCTTTAGATGGAACCCCTCAAGGCTTAAATCATTAATTTTTCTAAAAAATATGTGATTTCAAACAAAAATCAAGATGTCCCAAGTTTGGGACTTAGTATTGTGGGATCACCCCTCAATTACATCCTCCCATATCCACAATCACAAAAAAATCTCCACACAACACCTCTAACATAATATCACATAAAAATATATAGGGAAATCAATTCCAAAATTCCTTCATAAGGAATGTATATTTCCCCATCTCTTAAAAACACACAAGACAACCAATGCTAAAAATTCCTTGATAAGGAATTCATAATTTTCCATCTCATAAAAACACATAAGATAACCAATGCCAAAAAAATTTCATAAGGAATTGTATATTTTTTTCCAAGGGGGGTCATCACCTCTCTCAACCCATCACATGGGATGCTCTTAACCCCAAATGGAGAAGAGCTACTTCAAATATAACAATCTCTTCCCAAGATTCATAAATATAAATACAATAACTCAACACTTGAAAAAGGAGATCACAACCAAGATCAAGTCTATATATGAAACACACAACAAAAATAACAACAACATATTCATCTTGTATATTTTTAAAATCTATGAATCCTACCTCTAATATCTTTGAAAGATGGTAGAGATTCTCTTTGTTGAAGATCCTTCAAAGAGACTCATTTCCAAGCTTCAAGATCTAAATATTCTACACTCACAATAACAAAACAATAATGTCAACATAACATAACCCCCACAAACTCAACAAGAGGGATATAAATAAGAAAGCCATACTTAGTACAACTTCCCTCCCAAAACTTAGTAATGAAGGATTAGATACACTAAGTCAATTTTGTCACACTTTTTTCAAAGGATTTTAGAAGCATTGAATCTTATCCAAATATCAAAATCTATGTCCCAACAAGTACCCATCCCATAAGTATTCACCTTAGTGACTTATTTTAACTTAAATAGTGAATAAAAATACACTTTATGATAGACCTTTTAAAGTTCCTTCTAAGATTAAATTTGAGATTTGCCACAAGAATGACTCACAACCTAAATTTCCCACACATATAAACTTGTAAAAAAAAATAAAAATAAAAATTTAAATAATATTTTTTACATTTACAAAAGTATAATAAATGATCCCCTTATAAGAAAGAAGGAGAAATTAACATGATCCCCCAAGGACTACTAGCACAAAAGCATAATAAATGTTCCCCCCAAAAGTGAGAATGAAAGGACCCCATGCAAGGAAATACACACTCCTAAAATTGAGATGAGAAGAGAAACCATGTAGCCTCCCCTCAAACTGTCTCCTATAGTGCTAGTAGATGCTTAACACTAGATTTTGAATATGATCTATGATCACTAAACAACATTTATCCCCTTGGGATGAAATAGAGCTAAAGATGTGTGTAAGACATCTTCCCATTCTGGATAGGAATATTCAAGAAGAATGATTAATGTCTTTGAACTATATACATGATCCAAAGATAATAAGGAATCCCTAGATAATGTCTTCAAATTCTACTCAAAGGTCTCCAATCCACTATCAAACTATGATGAAAGAAAAATAGGATGAAAAATAATCATCTCCAAAGAAGATGATGGTGATGCAACTCCATCAAATATATCATCAACTAGAAGATAAATGTCCTCAATTGTGTCTTCCAATTCTACAATGAGGGACTCTACAAACAAGAATGATATGTCTAGTAGAAATGTGTCCTAATGAGATGGATCTAGAAAATTGATATGAATATCCTGCTGCAAAGAATCATTGGAAGCCACAGATGATTCAATACTTTTAGATGTAGCAATAGGTGATGATGGGAGAGATGATATCTCAATATATGTCATCAAACTACATTGCTCATTCCCAAATGATGTTGTTGTCTCACAAAATGTCTGAATGAGACCATATGATGATTCTATACGTGCTGGATTAGAATGATCATGTAAAGGAATATTATGATCTAGAAGAAGTTTCTTTATTTCCTCAATTTGTCTTTGAATAAAATCATCTTTAGTAAACTTTTTTTCCATAATAACCACATTTGATTTTCTATTTATTAGGAGGATTACAAAGAATACTCAAATAAAAAGGATTTAGTGTGAGACACATGATCTCAAAAGCAATAAATAAAAATGTAGAAACACCATATTACCCCTCTTGATTCAATCAATGAACCCCCCACGCAATTTGAAGTGATGTGACACTTTATTCATAGTGCATTTATAATTTTCACTAGGTGGATTTGATGTCATATGATTACAAATACTTAAAATAGAGGCATATGTTGAAAGCCCAATTTTAAAACACTATGAAAAAATTAATAGCACCATCATGTAGTTCTAAAAAAAAAGACAGTTTAAAAATGAGACCCAATAAGGAGTCTGTGTGTGCCTAAACAAGCTCTCTAAAGTTCCAAAAATGAGAACTAAGCATGGTTACCCTTGAGAATCTATGATTTTTAAAAAAATGTACATCAATTTTACAAATTGATCACACCATGAATAGAGCACAAAAAATTACCCTAAATAAAAAAAATTCTCAAAAAAAGGATTCCATATGGCCTAGAACAAGTCTCTTGAAGTTGAGTAAAAAATACAAATTAGCTAATGGTGAAGGGTTAAGAACTTGGGGTGAAAATGGGTGATGTCATCATGGCATTAAAATGGATATTCCAAGAATATTCCCTAGCACCCTAGAGATTGGGCCTTGGTCATTGATGTGACCAAGGGATGAAGGTAGGGGGTTGAGCAATTTGGGTGTTGGGGTGCTAAACTATGGTCACATGGGTGATAATTGTCTAGATCTTATGGTGGAACTATGGTAACAGTAGGTCATGGTACTATGGGTGACTGTTGGCTAGAGGCTAGAGCATTAGATGGTAGTCATCATTCTTCATAGGACAAGGAATTGGTGCTAGTGAGTAGATCTCTGTTGACGGTAAAATTTATCCCCCCCAAATCTTTAGCTACTAGTTAATACCCAATGTAAATTTCCATGTAAATAAAGAAACCATTGGTTAGAAGAATTTTTCCTTGTGAATAATTGAACCCCACAAATATTCCAAGGAATATTCCCTATACACATCGAATGTACACTGCATAAAAACCACCAAATATTGTTGCACCAAAAATAAACCCACCAAACAAAGTTAGTAACCAAAGGATAAAATCTTGTCAACCAAAATAGAGTTGAGGACCTGTGTAGCAGTGTATGATGATTGTACAAAACTACAATCATACGGTTTTTGTATGGATCCATATATGTATACAAAATTTTTGTAGATAAAATTTAAACCCCCCAAAAAATTACCTAAAATTTTCTAGGCTTGGATTTCAACATTTGGATAGGTAATATTAACTTTTTTGGACATTTTGGACTCAATGGTGAGGTCTATTTGGCTCCAAAAGACACCTTTGATAGGGCTTAGTGCTAAATTCACCTAAATGGAAGGGATTTGAAATTCATGGCTTTGATACCATGATGGAGAAACCAAGATATGAATACAAAATCCAATAACTTTCACAAATGAATTATGAGAAAAATAAGCCAAATATCTATCATAAAAAAGTGAATAAAAATATACAATGAGGCCTTTGCATATAAAGGAAAGGATGAGATGAGAAGATGGTTGAGGACTCTAGCCACCTTGCATGTGCATAGGATAAGTATACTTGATGTGTCATGTGCACACAAGATAGGTGTCTCTAAAGATGTGTACATTTTCCACATCCTTATGAGGTGAGACAAAAAGCAAAAAAGTCCCTAAGTGCTAACTTAACAAGTGTAAATCCTGGGACTCTCCTAGATAGACTAAAAGCTAACTAGATGTATAGGGTTGACCCACAATAGTGAGTCCCACTCATGGGACATTAGATATTTCAATTGAGGAGGGGAAGAACTTTAGAGAATACCTTTATTGAAAGGTATTTATTCAAATGAAGGTACCTTCATTCGAAGGTAAAGTGAAAATTACCTTTGAACGAAGGTTGAAGGTATTATTTTATTGGTTTTAAAAATATAAAATAATACCTTCAAACCAAGGTGACCTTTGTTCAAAGGTATTATTTTATTAATTTTTTAAAAAGTGTTAAGCCACTACTAAATGACTTTTTCATAACACATTTTTTTAACTGTTCACATTTCTAAAGATACTCGACCTTCACCTTCAACCTGTATGCTGAGTTGGACATCCATGTAGATTCAAACCAAATAAATTCCTGCTATTGCACCATGTGGGGTTCAAACGGATGTTGTGAGGGTTTGGTTTATGATGTGGATAGGTTATAGGTTGCACACATCAATAATTTGCCCCTTTTTCTTTAGTTTTTTCTCAAAACTAGACTATTTCATTGTATTTTAAGTTCATTTGTATTTGATAAATTGTAAATGGTAGTGTGTTTTTCCAACCCTAAAATTTGGAATCGAAACCCTAAAATGTGGATTTGAAACCCTAAACTATGTTTTTAAATACTAAAATTTAGAATTAAAACTCTAAATGTGGAATTGTAAACCCTAAAATATGAAATTGTAAACCCTAAAATGTTGATTTGAAACCCTAAACTATGTTTTCTAAACCCTAAAATGTGGAATTGTAAACCCTATAGTATGGATTTGAAACCCTATTTTTTTAATCATTTGGTAGCCTTAACTTTGTGCTATATTTTTAATGGTTAAACAATCTTATAACATAATTACATAAGTTAAGAATTAACTGTTGAGATTAAGAGAAGTCTTAGATCCTTTGATATTGGCTAAGTTAAAAGTTAAACAAGCAATTGGCTCATATAGAATGGAATCATAGCATCAAATCTAAGGACTAGACATGGATACTTCCTCCTCCAATCACATGTTTAATTCTCTAAGTGATTAAGAGTTTTAGATTGGTTAGCATAAGCAAACATGTTGATACAAGATAAATTGTATGTTCATTAAATAGTAGAAGTAAGCCAAACTAGCTTCCTTGGAGGAATCCTGCTACAAAAACTATTCATAAATTTTAGAAACCATCTCAAGAGGCTTAGTTTTTGTATGGAAAGGATTTATTGGGAAACCTTGATCAAAATATAAAAATACAAGAAGTAGACTTAAATTCATGGACTAAAATACAATAAAAAGATTTTCATTCACAGGCTAAATGTTGCAAGTATGAGTAGTAAGTGTTGTCATTGATGTCAATACCTAAGGTCAGCATCTAAGGAAATTATTTGAATGAGTTTGAGCAAGTGTTTTGCTCTGCATATCCTATAGATTGAATATCTTTGTCTGTGGTTTGGAAGTTATGTTAAGGGATGTCTGTAGTTGCTATGTTTCAAGTTTGAGCCTCCAGTGTGAAGATTTTTGTGAGTTCTATTCACCAAAGTAAAAACTATTTTTCTATGTATTTAATGGTGACATGGAGAATGTATTATGCTCTGCATTTAAGTTTTACAGTCTGCGGTTCTAGAATTAAGTCTAGGATGATGTTATGTGCCTTCAATTCAAATGGTTCATGATTTGGTGCTCCGCAAGTGATCTTTCCTTTATGACAGTGGCCAATAGTATGTTTAAGTGCTCCCATTTGAAGTTTCTTCTAGATAGAATGTTTGGAGGTTGTGTGGAAGTTCTTGGTGATTGTAATGTTCTTGTGGATGTCTCTAGATGATGTTCCTTCCTTTTTATTGGTCCACAAAGTGTAATCCAAATCGTGCATGAAGCGTGTTCCTAAAGGTCTTAGTGTTAACACCAGTTTTGGTTGACTTGGTTGTTTTCACTACTTGCAATTATGCTTTGGAGTTTGTGATAGTGTGTTGTTGCATAGAAGATTACATTTGAGTCCTAGGTAAGGCTTGGTGTGGTCCATATTCATTCTTTTCCTTCATAAATTTGTTTAGGTCCAGACCTATTCTAATGTATGTGTGTATGTCGACCTTGGAGATTGTTCCAATGGTTGATGATTGTAATGCTGACCTTGATGTTCATTCCAAGGTTGATGAATTGTATAAATACATGTAATGCAGTCATAAATGATTGATAAGGATGCGAAGATGCGAAGATAAGTGCGAAGTGAAAAGTAGAGTAGAGCAGAGGAAATTTATTACGCTTTAATGGAACTGAACCTTGGCATAGTGTAGATGCTACTATCTCATACTATCTCAGTTCACCAACTCTAGTAGTGACCCACCCACTGGCAGTGACCCACCCACTAGTAGTGAGCCATCCCATTGGCAGTGAGCCCCTTCTTTTGCAGTCAGCATTCTGGGTAGTGAGCCTTGCTGTAAATTTTGATATATCATTTATATTATGAGCTAACACTCACCATGGTTTTTCCCTCATTGGGATTTCTACGTAAAAAATTTTGTGTCTCATGTGTTGAATGTGTGATTGTGTTCAAGTTTCTGATTATATGCTTTCATGGTTAAATCATAATTGAGTGGTTAATGTGTTGATGTTTGAAAGAAGTTAAGTTTTCGCTACAACTAATTCACCCTCACCCCCTCAGTTGTCTTGTACATTTCAACAATTGATATTAGAGCCAAGGTTCCTTGGAACAAATCCTAATAGCTTAAGGTAGATCCAAGATAGAAAACATGAATCAGCTGCCTCACAAATGTTTCAAGTGTGATGAAATTGGTCACTATGCATCTAGATGTCCAAAAAGAAACTTAAGAAGTAATGCTGAAGAAAATAGAAGCAAAATGTTCAAAAGAACATATTATGATGTTGAAGACAATGAAGATGATGATTTCTTTTTCATTGATTCAAAGGATGTCAATTACCATAATGAAAAATGTATTGATTCAGAGGTAAGTACTAATAGTGAAGATATGCTTCAAGAAAAGAATTATTGGGTTATTGATAGTAGTTGCTCAAATCATATGACTGGTGATAAAAGTAAGTTTATTGATTTTGAGAAGTATGATGAAGGATTGGTTAGATTTGGACATGACTCTACTGCTAAAATATGTGGAAAAGGATCAATTAGTCTTGATGACAAACAACATACTAATGATGTTCTTTATGTTGAAAGCTTAAGGCAAAATCTCTTGAGTGTTGGACATTTGTGCAAAGAAGGATATAGTCTTATATTTCAAAATGATGTTTTTGAATTCAAAGAAAAATCTAGAACTATAATAGCTGGTGGAAAAAGGATAGAAGGAAACCTTTATCATCTCAGAGAAGGTGACATTATCTGTTCCATGTCTCAGAACAGTGAAAGTTGGATTTAGCATAGGAAATTATTGCTGCAAGTATGTGCCTCATTGGTGCTATCATTCATGTCAACATATCAATGTTGTCATTGATGTCAATTGTGCTCTTGTTTTTTTGCTTTCTTGTAATGAGTTAGATGCCTATGTAAGTGTTGGAAAGCCTAATATTGAGGATATTAAGAAAATTTGCTCCTCCAGTTGAAATAGTGTATGGAAGAGTATCTTTGTTTACTAAAGAACAATTTGGTAGATTGCTCCGCATTTCTAGTAGAATGAATATCTTTGTCTCTAGATTGGAATTTATTTAGAGGCATGTCTGAAGATGCTATATTCCAAGTTTGAGCCTCTGATATGAAGATTTGAGTGAGCTATGGTCACCAGAGTGAAAACTACTTTTCTGTATGTTTGATAGTGACAAGGAGAAAGTGTTATGCTTTGCATTCCTCTACATTGAAGTATTTTTGTCTGCAGTTCTAGGGTTAAGTCTAAGATGATGTTATGTGCCTTCAGTTCCAATAGTTCATGATCTAGTGGTCCGCAAGCGATCTTTTCCTTATGCTAGTAGTTGGTAGTGGTGTTTATGTTCTCTGGTTTGAAGAATCTTCTTGACACATTGGTTAGAATTTGTGCAGTTATTCCTGATGATCTCAATGTGCTTGTGGATGTCTCTTGATCATGTTCCTACCCTTGGATTGGTCTGCAAAGAGAAAATTGGATCATGGATGAAGAATGTTCTTAGTAGACCTAGTGTTCTCACCAGTCTTGGCTGACTTGGTTGATTTCACTATTTGTGGAGATGCCTTGAAGATTGTAGAAGTGTGTCGTGGTGTGAAGGATTACGTTTGAGTCCCAACTAAGGCATGGTGTGATCAACATACATATTTACATCTTTCCCTTAGCTAATTTATATATTAGGTCCAGACCTATTTCTATGTATGTTTTTGTAATGCCTACCTTGGAGATTGTTCCAATAGTTGATGAATGTATTATCGACCTTGATGTACATTCTAAGGTTGATGACTTGTATAAAGACTTATTATGTAATTGTGAAAAATGGGTGTGTGTGGGAAAATGAAGAGATAAGTGCAAAGGTGTAGAAGAGAAGAGCAAAGAAGTTATATTGTGCTTTAATGGAACTGAACCTAGGCATGGAGTAGATTCTAACAAATTAGTTCACCATCTTTTGGCAGTGAGCCATCTCTTAGCAGTGAGTCGTCCTTGGTAGTGAGTCATTCTTGGTAGTGAGCCTCAACATTTGCAGTGAGCAATTCAGGCAATGAGCCCTAAGGCAGTGAGCCTCTATTTTTTGGTATTGCTATAACTTATATATCTTGTGGGCCAACACCCACCGTGGTTTTTCCCTTATAGGGTTTTCCATGTAAAAAAAATTTGGTGTCTCATGTGTTGATTATGTTATTGTGTTGAGCTTCTTGTTTCATGCTTTCATTCTTAAATATGAACAATAGTAAATAAGTGTTTGAAGAGTTGATGTCCATAATTGTTCAAAGTTTTAGGGACAACTGATTCTCCCCCCTCTTAGTTGTCTGGTGCATTTCAACAATTGGTATCAGAGCTGATTACTCAGAAGAAATCCTAATAGCTTGAGGAAGATCCAAGATGTCTTTTAAAAAGGAGGCTTCACAATTTGATGGGAAAAGTTATGCTCTATGGAAGGTACGAATGAAAATCCATCTCCTTTGTCTTGGTTATAAAGTGTGGAAAGTTGCAGAAACAAAATACAACATACCTAAAAATGGTTTGACAAATGAAGATGAAATCAAAGAATATGAATTGAATACAAAATATAGAGATGCCATGTTAAGTGCCTTAACTGGCACTGAGTTGATAAAAGTCATGGATCTATAAATTGCAAATGAAGTTTGGGAAAAGTTGAAAAAACTATATGAAGGAGATGATTTTGTAAAAGAAGCCAAGCTACAGGGCCTGAAAGCAAAATATGAGAGTTTAAAGATGAATGAAGATGAAAACATAACAACCTTTATGCAAAGGGTTGATGAACTTGTCAATGGAATAAAAGGTATGGGAAGAACTATTGGTGATAAGGAAGTTGTGATGAAAATTCTTAGATCACTACCAAAGTCCTATAGTCACAAGGTAACTACAATTGAAGAAGTAATGACTGTGAAAACTATTGACAGAGATCAATTACTTGGAAAACTTACAGCCTTTGAGGTGAGAGAGTTTGGTGATGCTATGCCAAAAGTTGAGATTACTTTTAAAGCCAGTACTTTAGAAAAGATCTCTAGAGCTAAGAAATATAAGGTGGAACCTGATGATGACTTTGATGAAATTGAAGCAAACTTTGTTGACAAAATACAAAGAGGTTCCGGTAATTTCAAAGGCAAATTACCTTTCAAATGTTTTTCTGTGGTAAAATATGTCATTATGCTTCTAGGTGTCCTGAAATAATTGAAAAGATTTGAGAATAGGCCTAGAGCTTCAAAGAAATGCTACTATGTTAGAGATTTTGATGATAAAGGTGTGACTGATGATGAATCTGATGATGCTAGTACTAGTGCAAATGAATGCTTGTTTATTGCTATTAAAGAACCTATGTCTACTAATCCTGCTAGTTGTGTGAAGGAAGAAAAATTAGTGGAAGAAAGTACTTTGGTTGTTCAAGTTGAGAAAGATAAGGATGAATGGATTATTGATAGTGGATGCTCACATCAAATGACCGGTGACAAAAGTAAGTTTGTAAGTTTGGAAAAGTATGATGGAGGACTGGTTAGGTTTGGAGACAATGCAGCTGATAAGATTTGTGGAAAAGGATCTATATCATTTGATGGAAAGCATAATACTGATAATTTCCTATATGTGAAGGGTTTGAGGCATAATCTTTTGAGCGTTGGTCAGATGTGTGACAAAGGTTATGATCTAAGATTTAAGGACAATGGGTACAAGATCATGGACAACTCTGGAACTATGATTGCTATTGGTAAGAAGACCAGAGGTAATGTCTATCAATTAAGAGGAACTAATGATTACTATTTATTAGCCCAAGCAGATGAGAGTTGGTTGTGGCATAGAAGGATGTGTCATATAAACTTTGATAATCTGGTAAAGATAAGTTTAGGTTAGACCATGAGAGATTTACCAAAACTTGTGAAACCCACCAATACCATTTGTAAGGAATGTCAGTTAGGGGAGCAGACAAGAACAAGTTTCAAGAGCAAAGAGCAATTTTCTGTCGGTTTGTTGGATCTAGTACATATAGATCTATGTGGTCCTACAAGGGTAAGAAGTCTACAAGGTGACATGTACTTCATGTTGCTTATTGATGATTCTTCTAGAATGACTTGGGTTACTTTTCTAAGAGACAAATCTAAAGCCCTAGAGAAAGTTCAAATCCTTCGAGGCAATGGTTGAGAATGAAATAGAGCTGAAAATCAAATGCTTGAGGTCTAATAGAGGAGGTGAGTTCACATCAAATGAATTCAACATTTTCTGTGAAGAGCAAGGAATAAAGAGATATTTGTTTGCACCTAGGACCCCTCAGCAAAATGGAGTTGTGGAAAGAAAGAATAGAATAGTTCAAGAGGCTTCTAGAACAATGATGAAGGAAGGATGTATGCTAGACATTTTTTGGAAAGAAGTTATACATATTGTTGTCTACATTCAAAACAAAGTTCAAGTGAAAGGTAATTGTACTAAAACTCCCTATGAATTGTGGTATGGAAGAATTCCTATAGTAAAATATTTCAAAGTTTTTGGAAGCAAATGCTAAATCAGAAGAGATGAAGATCTAGGGAAATTTGATGCAAGATGTGATGAAGGAATCTTCATTGGATACTCTACCAAGAGTAAGGCCTACCAGTGCTACAACAAAAGGCTAAAAAAGATTATTGAGAGTGCAACTGTGAAGGTGGATGAAGACAAAGGAAGAACATTAGATCAGAGTGGCTATGAATCAAATGAACCTACTACTATAACATATGAAGAAAAGGTTGAACAAGAAGACAGTCAAGATGAGGGTGAAAAGTCTCTGGAAAGTGCTTCTAAGACCCCCAAGTATGTAAGAATCAATCACTGTGAAGATCAAATTATTGGAGACAAAAACAAAGGAGTATTGAAAAGGAGAAGAGCTATAGAAGAACAAGTGAATTACTATTTGCTCTCTACAGTTGAACCAAAAACTATGAACGAAGCCTACAATGATGAAAATTGGGTAGGCAATGAAGGAAGAACTAATGTAGATAGAGAAGAATGAAAATTGGGAATTAGTTACAAGACTTGCTAACAAAAATGTTATTGGAACCAAATGGATTTTCAGGAATAAGCTAAATGAAAATGGAGAAGTTGTAAAGAATAAAGCAAGGCTTGTGTGCAAAG
Organism: Cunninghamia lanceolata; assembly: GCA_027924645.1. Lineage (NCBI taxonomy): Eukaryota > Viridiplantae > Streptophyta > Pinopsida > Cupressales > Cupressaceae > Cunninghamia > Cunninghamia lanceolata. The sequence goes on from BSBN01001715.1 coordinate 13,668,751, forward strand.
GATATTCTCAAATTGAAGGAATAGATTTTGAAGAGACTTTTTCTCTAGTAGCTCAGATTGAAGAAATCAAAATGTTTCTGGCATTTACAGCTCACAAAGATTTCAAAGTGTATTAGATGGATGTGAAGTTTGCATTTCTGAATGGTGAGTTGGAAGAGGAACTCTACATTGAAAAATTAGAAGGATTCCAACTATTGGATCAAGGTGATATGGTATGCAGGTTGAAGAAAGCATTATATGGACTCAAGCAAGCTCCTAGAGCTTGGTATGTAAGGTTGGATAAGTACTTATTGCAGTTAGGGTTCAATAAAGGTACTACTAACAGTAATCTCTATTTCAAGATTAATGGTGATCAAATTTTGATTGTTGAAGTCTTTGTTGATGATATCATCTTTGGAGGTAATGAAGGTATGTGTATAAAATTTTCTATGTCTATGTTTGGTGAGATAATTTTCTTTCTGGGTCTGTAAATTAATCAATAAGATAAAGGAATCTTCATATCTCAGTCTAAGCATGTGAAAGAGTTGTTGAAGAAGTTTGGGATGGAAGACTCTAAATCAGTATGTACTCCCATGGTGACTAGATGCAAGTTGAGAAAAACTAATGAATCACCAAGACTGATCAGAAAAAGTACAATTCCATGATTGGAGGATTGCGTTATCTAACTCAAACTAGACCTATTATTATGCATGCAGTTTATCTTGTTGTAAGATTCCAAGAAGATCCAAGAGAATCATATGTGATGGCAGTAAAGAAAATCTTGAGGTATTTAAAAGGTACACCAAATCATGGCTTATGGTATCCAAAGGATAATGATTTCACTCTTAGTGCTTATATAGATGTTGATTGGGCCATAGATGTTGATGACAGGAAGAGTACAAGTGGAGGCACTTTCTTTTTGGGTAACAGATTGGTTTCGTGGCTGAGCAAGAAACAAGATTCAATCTCCTTGTCAACTACAGAAGTAGAGTATATTGAAGCAACATGTTGTACTCAAGTGTTATGGATGAAGTAGACTTTGAGGGACATAAGAGTTGTGTATGAAGATCCAGTTGCAATCTTCTGTGACAATACAAGTGCTATAAATTTTTCAAAGAATCTAGTGATGCACTCAAGAACAAAACATATATCTACTTTCTAAGAGAAAAAGTGATAGAGAATGAATTAAAGTTGGAATATGTGTCCACAAAGGATTAGATTGTAGATATCTTCACCAAGCCTCTGCCTAAGGATACTTTTGAGTATCTCAGAGAAAAGTTATGGGTCATTACCCCTCCTACCCTAAACTAAGATGCATGGGAATGCATCAATCTAGTGGTGCCAAATGTCTCATTCTTTGATCTAGATTGATGTTTTGAGAGCTACCTCTCAGGGGGAGTAGCTAGATGTTATCGATATGAGCTCCTGATGAAGAAAGTATTGATAACAGAAAAAGTTCAGTTGGTTCAGAACAATAGGATGCAAGTATGTGCCCTTTTCCATTGATGTCAAAGGGGGAGAGAAATCATGTGAAAAAATTAGGGGGAGAAAGAGTGCAGATGTGTAAAGAGAAAGGGGGAGAATATTGTCTTGATGGTCTTTTTAGTTTTTCACATATGTTGCCATCAATGACAAAGGGAAAGATTGTTACATGTATGTGCCTTATCGATGTTGTCATTGATGTCAACATATCAGTGTTTTCATTGATGTCAACTGTACTCTTGATTTGTTTCTTTCTTGTAATGAGTTAGATGCCTATGTAAGTGTTGGGAAGCCTTATATTGAGAAAATTTGCTCCTCTAGTTGAAACAGTGTATGGAAGAGTATCTTTGTTTACTAAAGAACAACCTGGTAGATTGCTCCGCATTTCTAGTAGAATGAATATCTTTGTCTGTGGATTGGAATTTATTTAGAGGCATGTTTGAAGATGCTATATTCTAAGTTTGAGCCTCCGGTATGAAGATTTGAGTGTGATATACTCACCAGAGTGAAAACAACTTTTCTGTATGTTTGATGGTGATAGGAAGAAAGTGTTATGCTCCACATTCCTTTGCATTGAAGTATTTTTGTCTGTAGTTTTAGAGTTAAGTCTAAGATGATGTTATGTGCATTCAATTCCAATTGTTTGTGATCTAGTGGTCTGCAAGTGATCTTTTCCTTATGACAGTAGCTGGCAGTAGTGTTTATGTGCTCCGATTTGAAGAATCTTCTTGACAGATTAGTTAGAAGTTGTGTAGTTGTTCCTGATGATCTCAATGTGCTTGTGGATGTCTCCTAATCATGTTCCTACCCTTGGATTGGTCCACAAAGAGAAAATTGGATTGTCGATGAAGAATGTTCCTAGTAGACCTTGTGTTCTCACTAGTCTTGGCTGACTTGGTTGATTTCACTATTTGCGGAGATGCCTTGAAGATTGTAGAAGCATGTCATGGCATGAAGGATTGTGTTTGAGTCCCAGCTAAGGCATGGCATGATCAGCATACATATTTACATCTTTCCCTTAGCTAATTTCTATATTAGGTCCAGACCTATTTCTATGTATGTTTTTGTAATGCTGACCTTGGAGATTATTCCAATGGTTGATGAATGTATTGCTGACCTTGATGTACATTCCAAGGTTGATGACTTGTATAAAGACTTGTTATGTAATTGTGAAAAATGGGTGTGTGTGAGAAAATGAAGAGATAAGTGTGAAGGTGTAGAAGAGCAAAGTAGAGAAGTTATATTGTGCTTCAATGGAACTAAACCCAGGCATGGATTAGATTCTACCAAGTTAGTTCACCATCTTTTGGTAGTGAGCCACCTCTTAGCAGTGATTCATCCTTGGCAATGAGCCTCAACATTTGCAGTGAACAATTCAGGCAGTGAGCCTCTGTTTTCGGTATTACTATAAATTATATATTTTGTGGGCTAACACCCACTGTGGTTTTTCCCTTATAAGGTTTTCCACATAAAAACATCTGGTGTATCATTTGTTGATTATGTTATTATGTTGAGCTTCATGTTTCATGCTTTTATTGTTAAATCTGAACAACAGTAAATAAGTGTTTAAAGAGTTGATGTTCATAATTGTTCAAAGTTTTAGGGACAACTGATTCACCCTCCCTCTCATTTGTCTGGTGTATTTCAACTATTATGTCATATCAATCTTGATGATCCAGTAAGGATAAGCTAAGCTCAAGTTATGAAAGATCTGCTAGAGATTATATATTCTAACAATATCATCTGCAAGAAGTGTCAAGTTGAAAAGCAAGCTAGAGGAAGTTTACATGATGAAGAAAAATCTTCAACTGAAATATTGGAATTGGTTCATACAAACCTTTGCAGTTCCACAAGAGTGAGAAGTTTCCATGATGACAAGTATTTTATGTTCTTTATTGATGATTATTCTAGAATGACTTGGGTTAGTTTTCTTAAAGAAAAATCAGAAGCTCTAGATGCATTTAAAGCCTTCAAAATAATGGTTGAAGATGAATTGAATATGAAAATTAAATGTTTGAGGTCTGACAAAGGAGAAGAGTTTACCTCTAATGAATTCAATATGTTCTGTGAGACTCATGGAATAAAGAGACAACTATCTAACTCTAGAAAGAATAGAGTGATGGAAATAAAGAGCATGATTGTTCAAGAAGCTACAAAGACAATGATAGAGGAAGCTAACCTACCAAAAGTGTACTGGAAAGAAGCTATACATACTGCTGCCCACATTCAAAATAGAGTTCAAGTCAAAGGTAATAGTACTAAAACTCTTTATGAATTGTGGTATGGAAGAGTTCCTATAGTGAAATATTTCAAAGTTTTTGGAAGCATAAGTTATATTATAAGAGAAGAAGAACTAGGTAAGTTTGATGCTAAGTGTGATGAAGGAATTTTCCTTGGATACTCTACTAAGAGTAAAGCCTACCAGTGCTACAACAAGAGATTGAGAAATATCATTGAGAGTGCTAATGTGAAGATTGATGATGACATATAGATGTGTTCAACAGTCAATGAATATGCATAAGATTCAAATAGGTTCCCTTACAAAGAAGAGAAAAATACAAAAAGAGGGAAAGTATATACCAAAGAAGAAGATGGGACTAAAGTAAAGGAATTGCAGGAAGATTATCAGTGTGAAGTGAAAGAACAGAAAGCTGCTAAAGAACAAATAAATTTGTGTTTATTTGCCAATGTTGAATCTAAATCAGTGATTGAAGCCTACAATAATATAAAATCCTCAGAAGATGAATGTCTATCCACTGACAGTGAAGAATCCAGAATTGCTCTTGAAGACCTGGAGAAATCTAAAGAAGAAGACATGGACTTAAAGGAAAATATAATATAAGCAAATGAATACATCAAAGAGTTAAGAAAGTAAATCATGGAGCTTAATCAAAGACTCAAAGAGGATAGTGAAGAATTGAGGTTAGCAAATGAAGAAAAAGAAAAAATTGAGGAATGTCTGAAAGACAAAACTAAAGACTGCATAAAGCTTGAGGAAGAAGTTGTGGATCTGAAAGATGATCTGAAACATGCATGGGCTCAACAAGACAAGCTCAGTGTGAGTGTTTCTAGATTTGATAGATTAATGGCAATGGCAAGTCAGAAAAATCCTAATGACAAAGAAAGTGTGAGACTTGAGAAAGGTGAAAGTTCTAGAACAGGTCAAGAGAAGATTGTTGAGGTCAAGGAGGATAAAGGCAAACATAATTAGGATCAAAGGAATAGATCAAGAAGACCATTAGTCAGGCAACCAAATGCTCAAAGGTATCCATATTTCAATGGTTATTGTCACTCATGTAGTAAATTTGGTCACAAGGCTACTCAATGCAGGAGAAAAAGTGTTCCATCTTTCTCCAGTCAATGCTTTACATGCAAGAGAATTGGTCATAGAGAAAATAAATGTAGAAGTCAAATAAGGAATGGTTTCAACAATAGAAGGAATACTCAATCTTTCAATGGAAAATGTTTTACATGCAATAGATTTGGGCATATGGCTAACCAATGAGGATCAAGAATTAATCCAATCAATGGAAGGAACTAAGGACAAAGGAATGTTGTTTTCTACAATTGCAATAAGCCTGGACACTTTGTAAAATTCTACAAAAGAAAGAATGTAAAAATAAATAATCCTCTAGAAAAGAGGAATACAGAGAAGAGGGAAGACAAAGGAAAGAATAAGGTTGATCTGGTAGAAACCAAGAAAGATGAGCAAAATTTAGATTAAGAAGGATACATAAATGAGGTTATGGATAGATCCGCACTAGCCTCTAGTGCAGATACTTCCTTAGGGAAGTAAATTGGGAGCTCTGACTTAGGGGAAGATTTCATTGAAATCTTTTCTCCCCTGCTAAAGGATTGATGTTGATGCCTCAACATGAAGAGACAAAGTGAAGGATTAATAATAAAGGTCTAAGAAGTACATCTCTAGTTGAACTGATGTTGGAAGCTAACTTTCAAGGGAAGAAAGTAGGGAACATATTGTTGTTGATATGAGTTCCTAATTAAGAGTAGTAAGTGTTACAGTGTTAATGACATGGGGAGTTGTGTAGTAAAGAAAAAGAAAAGGTTTGGCACCCTTTGCCATTGATTTCAAAGGGGGAGAGAAGTTCATGTGAAAAACTCAAGGAGAAAATTTATGATTAATGTAGCTAGAGAAAGCATAAAGTAAGGGGGAGCAAAGAAGCAAAGCAAGTTTGTTTGTCTTGATGGTTTTTCACATCATGTTTTGCCATTGATGACAAAGGGGGAGATTGTTGCAAGTATGAGTGGTAAGTGTTGTCATTGATGTCGAAACCTAAGGTCAGCATCTAAGGAAATTATTTGAATGAGTTTGAGAAAGTGTTTGAGAAAGTGTTTGAGAAGAACAGTGCAGTGTTTTACTTCACATATCCTGCAGATTAAATATCTCTATCTATGGTTTAGAAGTTATGTTAAGGGATGTCTATAGTTTCTATGTTTCAAGTTTGAGCATCCAGTGTGAAGATTTGAGTGAGTTTTGTTCACCAGAGTAAAAACTATTTTTCTGTGTATTTAATGGTGACAGGGAGAATGTATTCTACTCCGCATTTCTCTACATTTAAGTTTTACACTCTGCGGTTCTGGAATTAAGTCTAGGATGATTTTATGTACCTTTAATTCAAATGGTTCATGATTTGGTACTTTGCAAGTGATCTTTCCTTTATGATAGTGGCCGACAGTAATGTTTAAGTGCTCTGGCTTGAAGATTCTTCTAGATAGAGTGTTTGGAGGTTGTGTAGAAGTTCTTGGTGATTGTGACATGCTTGTGGATGTCTCTAATTCATGTTCCTACCTTTTGATTGGTCCACAAAGTGTAATCTGGGTCATATAGAAGAGTGTTCCTAAAGGTCTTAGTATTAACACCAGTTTTGGTCGACTTGGTTGTTTTCACTACTTGTGATTATGCTTTGGAGTTTATGATAGTGTGTTGTTAAATGGAAGATTATATTTGAGTCCTAGCTAAGGTTTGGTGTGGTCCACATTCATTCTTTTCCTTCATAAATTTATTTAGGTCCAGACCTATTCTAATGTATGTGTGTATGCCAACCTTGGAGATTGTTCCAATGGTTGATGATTGTAATGCTGACCTTGATGTTCATTCCAAGGTTGATGAATTGTATAAATACATGTAATGAAGTTTTAAATGATTGATGAGGATCCAAAGATAAGTGCGAAGTGAAAAGTAGAGCAGAGAAGAGGAAATTTATTGTGCTTCAATGGAACTGGACCTTAGCATAGTGTAGATGCTACTATCTCAGTTCACCAACTCTGGTAGTGAGTCCCTTCTTTTGTAGTGAGCACTTTGGGCATTGATGTAATGCCCCACCATGAATACCTCAAAGAACATCACATTTATGCTATATGCAACAGGATAATTTTATTTATTTTTTAAATTGAAAGAGATAGTAAAGTAACAAAGTAATATTAATGCATCATTTAAACTAATGACTTGTCCTCTAAGATATCATGGTTGCATTACTTGACAAAACAATTAACATAATCTAACACACATCATGAATTAACATCAGTAACTCATTGTAAACCTAATGCACTAAATCAATAAACATTTACATCTACATAACATCATATAAGTATTCATCAGGATCTAGTACATAGTTACAATTTCTCCCGACATATGAATACAACATTACATTGTTACATTAACATCTTCTGAATACATATGAATACATACATTATGAATAATCTGATACATAGGATAGCACATGAACATAATAACTGTCTCCATAAACAGGTACACGATCTGAATCTGCTACAAGAGTTACCACCTTCTTGCACACAAACAAAGGCAAGGAGAAACCAATGGAGATAAGCACATCCACCTGACCATGTGGAACCCTAAGGTCCACCCCCTGTGCTAGGAGATAACATAAGGTCCCAAAACATCATATAGTCAGGTAGACAATTGCCTAACAGGAACAAAGACTGAACAAGACTCCATTACAACACATGACAACACCACAAGCAACTTAAAATCACTCCCAGAGGCAACACACGACGAATGGGGAGAGTACAACTAGGGAATGCTAGGCTGCAGTAGGAAGAGTGTCATCGCATGGTCCTGACATGGGTTATCCTGACAGCCTCTCACTAGGTGCCGGCTCCCATCTACAGTTATCCTGACAGCCTCTCACTAGGTGCCGGCCCCATAGGGTGACACATGTGGAATTAACTTTCCTTTCGTGAGGACAAGGAAGTCAATTATGCCAACCAGGCCTTCTCAACCCATCCTTAGCCTAAACAAGCACTATAGGCATGGGAGAGGAAATCCAATTATCTTGTTTAATGTGTAATTTACCCTTCCCCCCAGTTCATTTTAGGTTTTCACTCAGTTATCAACTTTCAATGGGTTATCCTGACAGCCACTTTGGGCGCCGGCCCCACATTGAAAGCCACTCCCCTACCTACATCTAGAAACCCTAACCATCAAGCAAGACAATCACTATCATACTAATAAGTATATATAAACAATGCAAGGCATTTACCTTCTTGCATACAAAACATAATCACAATGACCAACCTGTACATCATTGTCCCAAATCTTTCAATTAACCAATCACAATAACCATAACAACACATATCCAGAGCAAGGTATGGGTCATCTTTCTCGCAAATCTCAACCATGAACAAAATAGTTCCTCATTACAATTTCCAAGATCTCCCCATTACAATACTAAACACAAGTTTGATATCAATACATACGTGAAGGAGATTAAATCTCATCATAATATATTCACAACACAGTATGTACATCATCTCACATTATTGTTTACCAAGACCCACATACATAGACAAAAGACATCATGTTCTTACAACCTCTTCATTTCAAGACACCTATGAACATGATACATGCCATCGAATCATATTACCTTATGCCTCTGGAACCTAAACTTGACAATTTACACATAGACCATCTCACATGAAAAATTTTGCTTGCAATAAGCAATTTCAACTAATCAACTCATTGACAACATAAATTCTTCTTACTAGAGAAATTCTATTTAATCAAATTAGCAACTGGATTCAAGTTATATCTCTACCAAGAATTTCATAAGACCTAGGTCTAGTTTAATTAATATTAATTCTATCTATTATATAAGTCACTCATCAATTACATATAACCGTCAAGCTAAACAATGCATAGATAACATTAATTACAAATACTTATAAATTAAATGCTAATTACAACATTTATAATCCAAACCCATATATCATATTTCTACTAACAAAACCTTTATAATTATGTTTAAGAAACCATCATTCAATAACCAATAAATGCATAATTTATAAATATGCCTATCTTAACCGAAAGCCCAATTGATAGTTGTTAGTAAGATATTCCACAAAATGCATTTTATCTTTAACACACACACATGAACCCTTATTGTCACCTTACTAATGCATTAAAACATAAGGCCAATTATCAATCCACTTAAAACAAATTTTCTATTCAAACGATAGGTTCACTGCTAACCCAAAATCAAGTAAAACATTACCTCATTTCACTGGTTTTCCCATGTAATAATTTATCTAATACGACTCTATTCCATTAACGTACATAAATAGTGAATTAACAAACTTAGATCATTAAAGAGGATACATCCTATATAATGCATTCATGTTATTGACAAAAGAAAACATAATATATTTAATTCCAATTAAAGCATTTCTTATACTAAAACCCTAATATAATATATATATATATATATATATATATATATATATATATTTATATATATGTTATTATCCAATGAGACACATTCTTTATGTAGTCATAAAGCACATAAAGGTATATAATTAATTAATTAAACTATAAAACTAATTATCAATATATATAACAACATCAAGCTAACTAAATTAATAAAAAAGTGTAATATAATGTCTATAAGAATTACATATCTATTTGAAGTAATCACATCACTTTAGTTTAACTTATTCCACCAATAACTACTTATAATAATGATATAAGATCATAATACATATAAGGGTTTACTACAATCCCCATAAGATGCAAGCCTAAAAAAACAAGTTTCCATCTAAGTTTAACGTAAGCATTTTGACATACTTAAAATTTTCCTTGCTTATGCAATAAGTAATGATAGATCATCCAATGGTGATCTTTACCATTATGGCATAATATTAATCCACTAATCAGGAGAAAAGTTCTATCTTTAACCTTGGTTAACTATTCTTAAATAAAATACCTAAAGAAAGTTGTCTTCATAAATCCTAAACATGAATCATACTAGAATTATTATTAAGGACCTAAGAACATATAAGAGCTCTTTCTGCATAGAGTAAAACATGAAATTTACTTATGCCTTTAAGTTTAAACTACATCTTTTCATCAACAACAAGTCTAAAAATAAATTGAGATAGGAAGATAACACATAAGAGATATACTATATTTTACATTAGATTCAAGACCTAATCCCGTAACTCATCTCCACCTATTAAATGACTTTAGTAAGGAATGAACGTAGATGAAGCTCTCAAGTTGTTATCATGAAATACAATGATTGTAGGATACACTCAAAATTGGTACATGGAGAGGGCTTTAAGAACTTTCAAGCAAAAGCTTTTGGAAAGTGTATGACCAGACTTCGTAACATTTGCTACCATCCTATGAACCTATGCTCAAATGGAGCTTTGGAACAACGTATCAATGTCCAAAGAGGATAAATGATAGAGGCATTTCGTCAGATGTCTAGCTGCAACTACCCTAGCAGACATGCATGCGAAATTTGGAAGCATAGACAATGCACATGACTATTTGACAGAATACTTCAAAGAGGTGAAATGTTGAAGCATAAACAAGCCACAGAAATAATTTTGACTGGAGATCTCAAGAAGATATGGTCTCATGGAATGCGTTGAGTGCAGGATATGCACGAAAAGGGATTTGTTAAACAAACTTTAAAAACCTTTAAGCAAATGCAATTGGCAAGCATAAAGCCAAACACCACAACTTATGCCATCATCCTCGCAGCATGTGCCAAAATGGGAGCTTTAGAACTGGGTATGGACATCCATCATAGCATAAGGGAAGGTGTTCTTTTGTCAGATATTATAGTGGAAAAGCTCTGGTAAACATGTATGCAAAAAGTGGAAGCGTAGATAAGGCACATGACTGCTGATAGAACACCTCCAAAGAAATATAACCTCATGTAATGCAATTATCGCACCCTAAACAACCAGCAATATGTAAAATAAATACCAAATCTGATCACCTAACTTAAATCACATAAATCACAATAACCAGCAATAAATATGAATTGCAAATAGCATAATAATACCAGCAATATATCAAATAAACAGCAGTGTATTAATATGGATGGCAACTGGCAGAAGTAAATTTTAATATGAAATATGCAACAGCAGTTTCTGACCATACAGTGGCAGCTGGGAAAGGATGGAATTTGATGCACAACCCTGCCATACAATTCCTATAATGCCTAACAAGGTTGGCGCAATAGTATACGGAGAGAAATTCGCCAAATATGAATTTAAACCCATAATAATGTTGCTGATATGGAATTTTCTTCTTCTGTATCCAGTTGTATTTGACCTCCTTCTAGATTTTCTAATTAATAGACTTCATTTCTTTTATAGACCATCTTTGTCATAGTAAAGGATCAGACACAATTAATATTGATATTAATCAATTCAAGTAATAGATGACTAAGAGGAAGTATTATGGTCAATAGAGAATAATAATACCTTTTTGGAAATATATTACAGCTATGAAAATGACGTATGATCATTTGGTTGCAAAAACTATAATATCATAGAATCCAAAAGAATAAAGCAAACTCCACAAAATCACATGCTGTGAGTAATATAAAACCTAATTCCATGAAAATGCAACATTCTTAGCTTGAGCAAATGATATGCATAAGAAAATCAACCTCATACCTGTACCTACAACTTCATCAAGTCATTTTTTCCTTGGAAATATGATGCAGAGGAAACGCAACAGAAGCTTACAAATAGGATGGAAAAGCCATTAATCCACTATGATGCAGAGGCATCCACACTAAAACCTTGACATACAGCCTGTATGTCTACAACCCTTCATCATCATCATATTTCTGTTAACACTGTCAGCATCATCATATTTTCTCTGCCGACCGATATCCTCCTGCAGACAAACCTTCGACCTTTCGCCTGTCAGCAGCATCATCATATTCGGCTAGCGCAATCATCCTCCTGACGATCACTGTTCATCTTACCGCCAACCTCTATCTACAGCATCATGATGTTCGACATCATCTTCATCAGCAGGATATAAAATATCCGGTTCCTCCCATATATCCTGATGACGACAACTTCAAGCACCTTTCCTTTGATGCTTACGTCACCCTGATATCCGACTACTTAAACAACAGCATCAGGATATGACTTATCCGGTCATATTGAAACATCCTGATGATGATACTCAACTTTATACTGATGACGAATATTCTGCCAAATATTCCTCTCACGATCCACTTAACTCCCCGATGCCTTACGCCTATGCCAAAACACTTAGGGTCAGCAGGATAAACCTTTATCAGGTGATATTTTGGAATGTCCTGATGATGATTATCCTGATGACGATGACGTCATATGCAATTCCTTCAATATCCTGCTGTCGGCCAAACTTAACATTATCGGCCCGTGATGGAATTGTCAACCCGATCTTCTACCTTATGCCGATATGCTCTTCCTCGACAACACCTTGCGATGATCACCCCAATGCACATTCACCTTATGCAAACTACTACATCATGCTCACCTCCATCTACTCGGATGACACCCGAAGTAACTGCAGGATATACACAAAAATATCCTGATGATGCCGTTGCGATGGATTTTCCAACCTTAGCAAATTTTGATCCGCCGAACCTCCTGGGGTGACCCGATCTGCTTCCTGGACAACTTTCCAGACTCGAACTACCAGCACGACCTAGCACATACCCATGCTAGGGTTCTCAACACCTCTCGACGACGATCCTGCAAACATACATGTGAACAAACAGAAAATGCAAACTAAATCCTAAACTATTGTACATAGCCATTCCACCGATTTGATGAATCAACCGGTGGAATGGATCAGTGAATCCATGTAACCACCAGAATAGCAACTCGATTACACAATGGAATCCAAATAGAAAATTGACACAAACAGGATCTCTTTATTGATTTCAAAAGATGCAAATACAGTACTCTGTCTCACTCTGAAATCTAACTCCTCAATCTGTATCTATCTCTCTATCTGTCTATCTGTCCTAAGACCAACCGATCCTACTACATAAATAGGAACTGCTTGCGAGTACTACCACTCGATTCCAAGCAGTTGGGAGCTTCCAAGCGGCTGGGAGGATCCAACTGAACTAACAAACTATACAGTTGTCATCAGCTGTCATAACAAACTACCTAAAAATAGAAAAGCACGGTCAAATTGGACCTTATTACATGCATTGGTCTTATAAGACCTTCTTGGAAACATTAACAAGACCTATAACAAACTAACTGCCTCATGGAGGCCAGCTGTCAGGTAGGTGCTCCTGCACCATACTCCCCAACAGAAAAGAACTCATGTCCCATGAGTTAGGATGTGGAAGTCCTCCACCTTTACACTTTGCCTTTGTAGTGTCTTGACCTATTCCAGCTTTGTCCTCTGCTGGCTCTCGACTGCTCCAAGACTTCTGAACTGTAACTTGCTTTCTTGCAAGTAAATCCTCATGCCTGTCAATGTAGGCCCTTCTCTCACATACCTTGTGTTTGTTAGGTTGTCTGACCAGAACCTCTGTCTGAACTGCCTCTTGAACTTCTGCAATGTTCAAATCTGTCTTCCTTTCAACTTTTATAGGACAAACAATAGTCCCAACTATGACAACATCCTTGTCATTCCTCTCAACTGGTTGCTGTTTGCAAACCTGTTTTTGAACCTGCTGCTGACCTCTGTCAGTCAAAACTGAAACTGTCTTCAAACTGTTGTCCTTAACAACTTCTTTCCCTGCAATGTCCTTAACTACCTTTATGCCTGCTGCTATAGGCACCTGCACAAATTCCTTCCTTCCCACTAAAATGATTTTTGCTGCCTTCTGTACTGCAGCTTCTTCCTGTAATGGCATCAACATAATAGTTTTCCCATCTTTCTTGATGGTGTAGGTATTAGCATACCCATCATACAGTACCCTCCTGTCAAATTGCCATGGTCTACCCAACAGTAGGTGACAACATTCCATGGGCAAAATGTCACACAAAACTCTATCCTGATATGCTCCAATCTGAAAATCCACATATGCCTATTCATATACAAAAAGTGATTGACTATCACTCACCCAAGATGCCTTGTAAGGGTGATGGTGTGGAATCCTTTCCAAATTCAGTTTATCCACCATTTCCTGAGATACCATGTTGTCTGTTGAACCAGTATCAATGACAACCTTACATACTTTACCTTTGCTCTTGCATGTGGTCTTGAAAAGAGCTCTTCTTTGCATCATATCCTTTGATGCCTGCAAACTAATTCTCCTAAGCATCAATGCTTCTCCCTCCTCAGGATACCCATAATTGTCAGGAACTCTATCTTGATAAGTGTTTAAACTTTGCACACTTTGCTCTACTTTCTCTTCTTGCACAAGTTGTACTCTCTTGTCATTCGTTCTGTCATTTCTGGATGATGAACCCTTGTTTTCTGGACATTTGAAAAATGGATGACCAAACTCACCACAGGTGTAACACTTTCCTGAAAATGTAGTGGAACCTCTACCACTTCCAAATCTGCCTCTATTACCTTTCCATCCACCTCTGAAATCAGACTGTCCCTGTCCTTTACCAGTGTCTTCTTGACCCTCATTGGTTTGCCTTGTTGTAGGGGCTGATCCCCTTCCCCTCATATTGTTTCCTCTTCCTCTATTATGTTGTTCTTGTTTTCTCTTTAACTTCTCTTCCACTTTCAATGCCAACTGAAAGCATTTCTGAACTGTATCTGGATTATGCAGACTTAAATCTTCCTAAATATTGAACCTCAATCCATTAAGGTATCTGGCTACCTTCTCTTCTTCACTTTCCTTTACCTTTGTTTTCACACAAAGTTTCATGAATTCTTCTATATATGAGCTGACATCTAGCTCCTTCTGCTTTAGGTTTTGCTTCCTCTTGTGTAATTGGATACTGTAATCTAATGGGACATAAGCTTCCTTTACTAATGCCATCATTTTCTTCCATGTAGTGACTCTACGCTTTCCTTCCTGTACTCTATCATCTTGGACGAAATTCCACCATGTCAAGGTAGCTTCTTTCATTTTTGGCCATTTTCACCCTCTGTTGTTCTGGTATCTCCTCTGTTTCAAAGAAATTGTTCAAGGAGTCTATCCACTCCATCACTGAATCAGGTTCCATCTTTCCTGTAAACACTGGCAAATCTAATTTCACATCCATGGTTCTCCTCTCCATGGCCTTGAGGGCATTCAACAGTGGTCTCTGGTCTGCAAGAACGTCCTCCTCGTTCCAACTAGGGATCTCTTCTTCTTCCCTATCTTCTTCTCTACCAGAACCTACTCTGTTCCTCAACTTCTCTAACTCATCCTTCAATTCCTGATTCTGAGCCTTCACGACCTTGCTCTCTGCAATCTGTTTCTTTACCAGAACTGCTAACTCAACGTTGGTCATCCTTGCCGGAATCTCAGATGTTCCTTCTTCATCTGACATCCTGCTATATCCTGATCTTTTCTAGAAGATCCTTCCTTTGCTCTAATACCACTATGATGCAGAGGAAACACAACAGAAGCTTACAAATAGGATGGAAAAGCCATTAATCCACTATGATGCAGAGGCATCCACACTAAAACCTTGACATACAGCCTGTATGTCTACAACCCTTCATCATCATCATATTTCTGTTAACACTGTCAGCATCATCATATTTTCTCTGCCGACCGATATCCTCCTGCAAACAAACCTTTGACCTTTCGCCTGTCAGCAGCATCATCATATTCGGCTAGCACAATCATCCTCCTGACGATCACTGTTCATCTTACCGCCAACCTCTATCTACAGCATCATGATGTTCGACATCATCTTCATCAGCAGGATATAAAATATCCGGTTCCTCCCATATATCCTGATGACGACAACTTCAAGCACCTTTCCTTCGATGCTTACGTCACCCTGATATCTGACTACTTAAACAACAGCATCAGGATATGACTTATCCGGTCATATTGAAACATCCTGATGATGATACTCAACTTTATACTGATGACAAATATTCTGTCGAATATTCCTCTCACGATCCACTTAACTCCCCGATGCCTTACGCCTATGCCAAAACACTTAGGGTCAGTAGGATAAACCTTTATCGGGTGATATTTCAGAATGTCCTGATGACGATTATCCTGATGACGATGACGTCATATGCAGTTCCTTCAATATCCTGCTGTCGGCCAAACTTAACATTATCGGCCCGCGATGGAATTGTCAACCTGATCTTCTACCTTATGCCGATATGCTCTTCCTCGGCAACACCTTGCGATGATCACCCCAATGCACATTCACCTTATGCAAACTACTACATCATGCTCACCTCCATCTACTCGGATGACGCCTGAAGTAACTGCAAGATATACACAGAAATATCCTGATGATGCCGTTGCGATGGATTTTCCAACCTTAGCAAATTTTGATCCGCCGAACCTCCTGGGGTGACCCGATCTGCTTCCTAGACAACTTTCCAGACTTGAACTACCAGCACGACCTAGCACATACCCATGCTAGGGTTCTCAACACCTCTCGACGACGATCCTGCAAACATACATGTGAACAAACAGAAAATGCAAACTAAATCCTAAACTATTGTACATAGCCATTCCACCGATTTGATGAATCAACCGGTGGAATGGATCAGTGAATCCATGTAACCACCAGAATAGCAACTCGATTACACAATGGAATCCAAACAGAAAATTGACACAAACAGGATCTCTTTATTGATTTCAAAAGATGCAAATACAATACTCTGTCTCACTCTGAAATCTAACTCCTCAATCTGTATCTATCTCTCTATCTGTCTATCTGTCCTAAGACCAACCGATCCTACTACATAAATAGGAACTGCTTGCGAGTACTACCACTCGATTCCAAGCGGCTGGGAGCTTCCAAGCGGCTGGGAGGATCCAACTGAACTAACAAACTATACAGCTGTCATCAGCTATCATAACAAACTACCTAAAACTAGAAAAGCACGGTCAACTTGGACCTTATTACATGCATTGGTCTTATAAGACCTTCTTGGAAACATTAACAAGACCTATAACAAACTAACTGCCTCATGGAGGCCAGCTGTCAGGTAGGTGCTCCTACACCAAAATACCCTTACCATCCCCTCCAAACTACTGGTTTTCTTTTATATTTGTAAGAGTGCAACCACCAAAATGGGAAAACCAACTAACTCAACTAATTACAAAATATTAAATTTATTAAGCCCATAGTTATAAAATAATTACCAATTACTCCATTCTAAATTTATTCATGTAAATGGGTAATTTATTTACCCCACATTTACATATACAAACAATTAATTGTTTACCCAATTACATTCTGTTTATACAACATATTATTATTATCATTAATAATAATAATTATTAAAATAATATTACACTACACATAAACAATAATTTATTTATATTTATTGGTTCACAAACAACTTATTAAATCTTACTAATAATAATAATATGATATAACCTTGTTAGATATTATAGTGGGTCAAATATCAGTATGACTATATAATGAAATCTAGGCATACAACATAACCCACTGAGAAGGATAGCCCTTGGAAGCCAAATCAAACATGTTCACAACCTGGGGCCAAAACGCACTTAACCAACAAGATCCATCAAATACCAATCAGTTGCAAACCTTGACATATTGACAGAACTGACAGGTTGAACCAGACATGTCATGCATCCTGATCGAGGATGATGACTTGGGATGTGGGACCTTAAGTTATCTCTGGACCAACTTATCCATTGGGTTTAGGGCACGCTCAGACCTGTTAATTCAGGTGGAGTCAATGCCAGATACCTGCATCCTACAACATGACACAGTCAAGCATATATAGACACACAAAAGTTGACACTAGGTGAAAAAGGAATCACAATATCGCAGGGCACTCGTAAGCGAGTGATACGACATTGTCCTTTCCACATTATATCAATCTAGATTAGATAACACATAACCATAACCAAATCAAATCTACCTCATTATCTAAACAGAACCATACATTGAACATATAGGTGCATGAAATTGAATAAGTCTTAGAAGTATCGTCATAACAAGTAAATCTAACAGAATCAATCCATGAGATTCATTCTAACATATGTAGTAAGATCGACATCTTAATCATTGGAATGCAAAACAATGTCAAAGCTTGCATTATCAGTGTCGCAATGGAGTTTATTAATAAAACACATTAACTATCATATAAAACCACACATGGATGAGACATCTATCAATATTGAACAACATCAATTGTTTACCGTACCTTACCTTAATCATTCCCGTTGTTTTACCTTCATATTCATGCACCTTAATCAGTTCACCTGTACATCCAAGGTGGGAATGGAGGGGCATTACAATTGAGCCCTAAGGTAGTGAGCCTCTGACAGTGACCCTTGTTGTAAATTTTGATAAATGATTTATATTGTGAGCTAACACTCACCGTGGTTTTTCCCTCATTGGGTTTCCCACGTAAAAAATATGGTGTCTCATGTGTCTCATGTGTGAATGTGTTCAAGTTTCTGATTATATGCTTTCATGGTTAAATCATAATTGAGTGGTTAATATGTTGATGTTTGAAAGAAGTTAAGTTTTTTCTACAATTGATTCACCCCCCTCCCCTCTCAGTTGTCTTGTGCATTTCAACACTAAAGATATAGTTGTAGAGCTTAATCAAAATAAAGGAAACCCTCAAGATGAAGTAACGCCTCAATTCAATCATTTAGATTACTCATTTTCTTAAAATGTTTTTGTCAAAATCAAGCGAGTTGGGTTGGTCTCAAACTATGCCTAGTAGAAATTCTAAATATATGAAGGAGAAACATGTTTGTAAATTATCCAATTAAAGGAACAAAAAGTTACAAGATATGGCATTATTTTTTTTATTTTTTAAAGGAGTAAATCAAGTAAATCAACTTGGTTTTTAAAATAGTGCTATTCCAATTTGTGAAGAATGACAAAGTCAAAACATTATATTAAACTTTGGAGGATTATGCTAGTGAATTGTTGTTTGTTGGTAATAATTTGCAAAGACTTTGTCTTGAAACATTCAATTTGTCTCATTGATGATTGATATTCTAGCAAGCAAGTTATAGATTTATTGATTAGTAATGGTATTTTATAGAGTTGTGTATATAATAGCACTAAAAAAAATATTTAAGTAGTGCATAGATTTCATGAGTGTTGAAGCATTTGATATTTAAGAAGAACATTATGTAATAAATGATTTTGAAGGATAATAAAAGCTCAATATTGTTTTCTGAAGACTCCTTTTTCCAACCTACCTTAAATGAGGTTGTATTTTGGTGTGCATGGTTTCTTAATGTCTTAATGCCACCAAGTACACCAATTAAATTATAACTAAGTGACAATTATAAAAAAATATGCTTGTAAAAAAATTCAAACCCTTAACTAGTAGGTCCAATGAGAGTTTGATGGTATAAAGATATTGATCTATAATATGAGGGTGACATAGGCATTCATGCAAGAGCATGTAATTTAATAGTTGATCACAGTAGCAACATTCTATTGTAGCTTTTAAGATTCAACAACAATATTATCAATAGAAGTTGGTGGAGAATTCAAACCCAATTAGCCTTGTTTAAGAAAAGTATTTCAATTCCTCGCAAGTGAAGACACTCATCTCCATTACCAACTTGTGGTCTAGAATAATAAATTAATTGGTTGAAGCAACCAAACACACATGAGGGTGGGTTCTAGAGCATGTCCATGGCTTTCAAATCAAAGTTGATCAATAACCATGCAAAGGGAGTTGATCTCTACTAAGGATCATACACTAAAGCCTAGTGCAAATATTACACAAAATCAAATTTAGATGCAATTTTACATGAAGAACCTGAGTACTTGAATACTTGGGGCTTAAAATTTTCTATTCACTTATCCTTGAATGGGTCAAATGTTTGATCTGTTTCTTTGATATAGGGTTCAATAAATATTTGGGAAATTGGGTTTACTCCTGAAAGAGATTTGATTTTTTAGCTTATTTTAGAGTATTTTAAAATAATTAGAAATTTGTTTTAGTGGATTAAATATTAATGGACTGACTTGATTTCTAGCTTCATAAATAAATGGAAAACTAAGCTTTCTCATGTAAGGTTTTTAAGATCTTAGTTTTAAATTTGTTTTAATGAATAAAATCTTGATAACTATGATTTGTAATTTTCTACCAATACAATAAATCACTAGTAGTTGTTGTATTTTGTTAAATATTAATCAATAAAAATTGAATTACTAAAATAACATTAAACTTATTCTTAGTGGTTAATATTTAGTGATATACAACAATCATTGACAATTTATTACCATTAGTAGGAAATTACAAAATCACCAAATTTTATAAATCATTTATATTTTTGGATGACATAATAATTACAAAATATTATTAAGATATATAACTTGATGTAGGGATGCATACTACAAAAAATTATTGCACACAAATGCATATTGCACAAAATTCTTGCATTCATATACATACTTGACACCTTACTTTCTCATCTACAAGACCACATAACTAGTACAATGGATGCAAGGGAGAAGAGAGTGAAAGACAAAAAACATTTATAAGGTATAGAGGGACATTATTGATTGAATGGTCCATGACTTGACTCTCCCAATAAATCCCAAGCCCTCTATGAGTAGTTTTGAAAAGAATTTCACACTAAAGAGAGGGATGATCTAATGATTTGGGTGAAACGACTTTCAGTTACTGGAGGAAATTGTAGAAAAATCTAGTCAATGATGCAACAAAACTTTGGATTAGAAATAAAACTAAGGAAGAATAAAGATTCAAACAACATCTATAGAACACATGAGACATAATGTTTAACCTAGGAAACCCTTTCAAGAAAAACCCAACACCATAAGAGAACCAACAATTGTAGTAATCTATAAAACATAAAATCCAAATGTAAAACTAGTTATCCCTTATTTCACCATCTTGAATCTATAGATATACAATGTACATTTCTACACAAACCCATCTCAACTTACACATTCATCATCACTCCCTCATCAACCTTCTCCTCTTATATCTTTATTAAGATGTAACCAAAGTCATTTCATGGAAAACTAACTGACTCCACACCCTAACCATCTTTGGAATACAAACCATCACGTTCAACTAAACAAGGACCTTATCATGACATCATTTTTGCCATGTGTTACTCCCACAAGACCTTTGTTCTTGACTAACAAAATACTTTTAGTTGAGAAACTCCCACAATAGGTTGAAGTCACTAGTCATTGACCATACATCTAATATGTAGAGATGAATGTAATACAAGAGTATCCAAAAAATGTTACAGCATTAGACTAAGATCATTTTCATGGCTGTCGTAATAGAGGTAACTCTCTTGAATGATCTAGAGTACCTTCTAGATCATCGCCTTAGTCAATTAGCCAAGAATCATCACCAATAATGTTAGCAAAAATAAAAATGTTAATACTAACTTCATCATTGCTTGAGGATTTTTTAGAGGAATCACTAAAATTTTTATGTCTTTCTAGATTTACACTCCTTTATGTGACTATCTTTCCACAATTCTAGCTTTTTACTATATACACATTGAGTTTAAGGATTTGGCCTTTGTTTGTATCTAGTAAGTAACCTAAATTACCATTTGGTGAGCTAAATCAAGATTTTTAAATTGTCAAACTTACTTAAAATTTTGAAAGGTGATCCTTTTGGGGTTACAAATTGTACCCTAACACAATTTAACCTTTACACTTATGAATTTCCATCTATGATTTATGGTGGAATTTTAAAAATATATGCAATATTGAGTGAGTTTTTTTACATTAAACTATCCTTATACTTTTCAATGTGTTCCTATAATACTACAATAGGTCTATCTAATAACATTACTTAAACTATATAATTGATGAATTATATAGGAAAAAATTACATGATTAGGCATGCTCATTTTAGTTTCCTTCTTGTAACCTGTTAAATTGTTTACTTAGAACAAATAAAGTTGACCCTTGTGGTATTTTTCATTTTTAATAGCTACCATTTATGACAACTTAAATAAGTTATTTGGAAGGTCATATTATAATTGATCAGAACTATCTTAAGGAACTCTTTCCAATTCTCTTTAAATTAAATATAATTAGATTTCTATAACTATTTGGTGGTAAACATTTGAAATTTCTACTCTTTGATTCTATATTTTTAGCTACTATTCCCTTGAAAATTTTTAAAATCTTCTTCCTCTATTGTTCTAACCTTCTATATAACCTCTTCTGTAGCTTAAATTATTACTTCTTTAATGCCATCATGATTACACATTTATGAATTTTAGATTCCCAAATCCATTCCCAATTATCTCTTTGATATATTTATATGTACATAAAATGTTCTTTATTTTGTGCAACGAACATGGCTAGCTTTTTTGTGCATACTAATATGAAAATTATTAGATTGTGAGCCATTTTGTGACATGCAAACCATTGGGGTTTATAGATTGAACTACAATATTATATTACAAGGTTTGATTCGTATTAGAAAATATTTACAAGGTTTTATTGCTTATTCTAGTAAACTTCAGAAATAATTCTTGCCCAAATGTAGGAAAGTGTGTCTAGTGATGTTTCTTTGAGCACTGTCCAACTTAATGTGCTAAAAGAAATTATTAAAATAGATTGGTTTCCATAGTATTCCCCTAGATCTAGTGTTAGGGGATGTTAGACTGATGTTTGTTTAGTAGTATTAGATTTTATGACAGTATCTTAGACCGTAGATGATGGATCTCTTGTTATCTTGTTACTTTATTATGGACCTAATTGTTATGATAACAGATGTTGATGTTAGAATAGGTTATTTTATGCTTTAGAATTTGATAAATAAACTAGATGTTACAGATGTTTGATGTTAATTTCGATATTGGATTGTAAGAGGATTGAATGTTTTATGTTGTTGATTAATATCAGATACCTTGTTGAACATAGTTAATCGTTTATTCATAAACGTGAATGGAACAGTGTTGTATTACTCGCTCTTGAGTACCCTACACCACTGCGATTTCCATTCACTACAGGACTGCATGTGGATATATATATATTTTGTTATGGTTAATCGTGTGTTGCTGCAGGATGCAAGTACTAGGCATCGACTCCACCTGATTACCAGGTCTGAGCGTGCCTTCGCCAATGGATTAGTTGGTTGGAGTTAACGTGAGGTCCCATGTCAGTGTGGTCTGGTTGTCAATTTATTCTTTTGGTCATTGTCTATCATTCGATCATGATTTGCGGACAAGTAATATTGCACCTTAGAGTCTAACTAGGTTAGAAAGTGTCTAAGTGTGTAAGGTGTCGTTGTGCTTTTATTAGAATCATATTACAGAAAGTATAATTGTTGATTATTGTTGTAAATAAATTATTATTTTATTAGAAGTATAGTTGTTAAATAAAGATTGTAAGAGGTTTTGTATTATTTAATATAATATTATTTACAATAAATATTTAAATAAATAAAATAGTTGTAAGTTATGTTGTAATTAGTGATTTACAACTAAATTAATAAAATAAATTAATATATAGTTGTACTATTATAGATAGTTGTAATAGTATAACTTTATCAAATGCAATATGGTTGGTCGGCTATAAAGTCATTAAATGTTGTCGGGAATTATGTGTTTTCATTTAAAAAATGAAATACAATAAAATAAATAAAAAACTTCTTTGGGATCATTAAATTAAATAAAAATATAAGTAGAGGGGGGAGATGCACGGGATCACATGCCGAGTCCCTTGGAAGAAGGAAGGGGCTGTGTTATAAAAGAAAAAAGCTTGTTGAGGCAAAGAGGACAGCATTACAGGTGAAAGAAGCAAAGAGAAGAAGACCGGAGAAGAAGCTTGGTCTGTAGCAGTGGGAATAGCTTCCTTGATTTGACGCCGCAGCCAGGTTCCTTTAAATGCATAACTCCTTTCCTCTGAATTTAGAATCTGTGGGTGTTGATCGTTTCCTTATTTCTAAATGGATTGTTTTGGTTGAATTTCTGCTTCAAGAGATATTTTAGTTTGCAATTAAGTTGTGTTCTACATCCCTCCGATATTTAATCTGAGATATATATCTTAACATTTCCACTAAACGGTTTATCACTAGTTTTTATTACTGGTTGCGGTAATGTTGTAGACCTAGTGCTCTTTTAGACTAGAAGGAATTGATTCCTCCGATTTTTCATACTCTCGGATCATGTTGAAGGAGTCGTGTTTGTTATGCTATGAGATCTAGAATTTTAATAAGAAATTACCACTATTTTCATCAGCTGAAAGATGACCATAATTCTACATTTTCTGTGAAATCTTGTCTAATCAAGCATCTTTTACTTTAAGAACCTAACAGAATCCTGCTATTCTTCATTCTACGATGTTGGTCTTTACCTGTTTCACATCTCCTCTGACGCAGACTCAAAGGGGCGCTGGCAAAGATTGTGATCTAGCTTTGTTTCACTTGTCAACCACCAAAACCTAGCATTTAGAAGGAGAACAGATATAGATTTTCAACAGGCATTTGCATTGGTCTGATTAATACTTTTATGGAGTGGCAGAAACAAACAAATAGGCAGGTCAATTGAAGGGTTACATGTTTCACTTTGCTTCTGCTGATTTGTGCATGCTTAAAAGTTTCTAAAGCCTTTTAACGAATATATTCTGTGCATATCATGCAATCGTGGGTTTCAAGGGATAGCCTCTCTGAGGCAGCGGTTGAACCTCACCAACCTTCCCCTAGAGGTCGGGGAGTCTGCTTGTATAGGTATAGATTATCCGTTGCGCCCTAGATTTGAGCAGAGAATCCCTAGCTTCGGTGGATGGGCCATATGCCATAGATTGAGATCTATCTAGATAGCGGTGGAAGGGGGAGAGTTCCACTGGGTGTGCAGCGGACGATAGGGTTATCTTAACTACCTCATATTTCTTTGGCCTCTTTAAATTTGAAAAACTGTTAGTCATCTTCCCACAAATCTGTTTCTACTAACCCTCTGTTCTTTCCACTCGTATTGTCTTACTGCTTATTTGGCATTTTTTTTACAACAATGTCTTCCTTTACTTCACTGTGGAGTTTGTGCTGCCATTTTTTTTAAACAGATGCCTTGAACTTCTTTCTTGATAATTTCTTTCCGCAATACCTCATTTCTTACCAAATTGCCCTTTGCATTTTCCCATTTTCCAGACCTATTCAGTGTTATCCTCTCATCTCCACTTTATTGCATTCTCCTCACTTGCATTCTCATTTCCATTGCACCAGTCTTATTTTTAAACACTGCCTCTAATGTTGAATTGAATACTCCTTTTCTACCAGAAAAAAATATATTGCCACTTCATCACAGTCGGTGAAAGCCGAATTCAGATTACAAAAGAGCAAAATAAGGTAAGGATGTCAACCTCTCAAGAGGTTACGAGAGTTGAAATAACAATGCGTATTACTAAATCTGAAACAGGTGTGAATAGTTTTGGGTTGTTTCTGGATTTAATCATTGAGCCAGTTTTGTAATTTGCTTGTAAGTTCTTGGCTTACAAGCTATTGGAGCTTAAGAGGCCGGATTATATCGAGTTTAAGTATGTTGAGACAGCCATTGAGGTTTCTCAGGGGTCTGTTTTAACTGGTGCAAATTTCTTAAGAAGAGAATGTCTATTTTGCACGTTGGGTGTGGTTAAGGCAGGATGATACTTCATTATGTACTGCTCTGCCTACAGTAACATCTGGGCCAAAGTAAATTTATACCTTGGCGGTTGACTCCACGTCTTCTCACTTTGAAGATGCCAGACTTGCAAAATTGAAGTTCTAATGAAAATTAATAATAGAAGGTCCACTTTGAAGGGAACTGTGGTGCCACAATTGATCTGTCTGCCTTTGATTTACTCCTTTGTGTATATTGATTTTCATCACCTTGTAGCATTAGCTATAATGTCCTTGGGCTACTAAATATGGTTAATAAATGCAAAACTCAGATAGCTTACCTTCCACATTATCTTCTATGTCTAACTTATTCAAAAGTACAGGTGGAGTTGTTTTTGGTACTCAAAGTGCACCCTATAACTTGCCAGATCAGGTTTTACCTCACAATGGGCTTTTTTAGCAGCCCCAATAGGCTGTCCTTAGGCAACAACAATCTGTTTTACAACAGCAGCCATCCATTCTTCAGCAACAGCAACCATCAATTTTTAATGTTTATTTGGAATATAACCAAGCACAGAAACCATCACCATCATTTTTACAATAGCAATCACAGCAGTTGCAGCAGCAACTACAAGAACTACTTCTTCTTGCCCAGCTCCAACATCAGCCCCAATAGTTGCAACAACAACCACCATTGCTACCACAGTGGAACTCAGTACAGCAAGAGCTTCAGCAAAGGCTTCACACACCTGGTGGCTTATTGCAATAGCAACAGCAGTAGAGTTCTGTTGAACAGCAGAAGTAGTTACTGCAAGCCCAAACCCTGAGGCTGTTTGATCTCCCTACAATATCAGTGGAGTCATCAAGTCAAACTGGACAATCAAATATTATTGACTGGCAGGAGAAGATCTATCAGAAGGTAAGATTTTTGCAATCTCCTATCTTCCCAGCTGTTGATCAATTTTCAATATTGCAGACACTTCATTTCTCTGGGGATAGAGTATAATCTAAAAGTATATACCAGTTTGCAAGATAAGTGAAAGGATTTATGATCGGTAGAATGATTTGTAATCTGATATGTGCAACTCATATCAGAACTAATGAAATTAGTATATCAAATAAGAAATAAAATCCAAAATGTGATTGTAAAATAGTATTTAACTGGTACAATGGATGTAAGAATTACAAATAAAATTAAAAGATAAAACCCTGAGTGATATTTGTAACTCAGGAACAATAAAATATAGCTTGTAAGGCACGCAGGATGCAAATTATAGATCTAATCTAAATATGCAGCTCTTAAGCCATGTTACCAAATGATTAACTGTGAACAGAAGTCTTTCATGCCTATTCTGCTAGTCCTTGGATAGTAGAAAGGGTAGACGAAGCTGAGGCAAATTCGGTGAGCATAAGAATAGGAGCAGTCTTTGCGTAGGGACAAATCTAGCAGTAGAGGGCAAATCTGTAGTTGTAGATGCAGCCACAGACAGCTCACAGACTCTGCGCAGAATCTGATGCACTTCACTGAGAAGAAGTCACATTTTGGAGGCAGAAACAGAGTTTTCTTATTTACTTTCCATGCATTAAGATTTATCATTTCAATTCTAGTCTGCAGAAACCCGTCATTGTTAATCTAGGTTAGTTGTGCTTTCTTGTATGCATTTCATTTGATTGGCTTAGATTAACCCTAAGGAATGCTTATTTTCTTTACAATATGTTTGAATGCATGTGTATATGTATAGTGTCCAATAATCTTGGTATATTAACAGTAATACTATTAATATCAATGTTATTATTAGTATCATTATTATAATTATAATTATTGTTATTATTACAATAATAATTATTATTATTATTGTTACTATTATTACTATTATTATTATTTCAAAAGTATAGTTGACTGTTTAAAAATGTTGTCATTATTTATTTGATTAAAAGAAAATCATTGTGATTATATATTATGGTTAATGAAATTTAATTTAGATTGACATTGGTTTTAATATGGTTTCTTCATTTTGTTAAGATAATGGATTAAGGATTAGGTATATGATTGTTGTATTGGAAATTTGATTTAAAGGTATTAGATAATTAGTTAGTGTGAATTGAAATTGTATGAAATGGTCAAAGTGTAAGTTGTCAAGGGTTCATTTCCAGAGGCCAAGGTTGTTGTGTTTCAACTTCATGTAATGTGTTGATAAGTGTCTTGAGTTATTGAAGTCGTGTCACCTTTTGTCATGTATAAGGAATTTGGTTATGGTGTTGTGAGAGATTGTAAATATTCTAAATGCATCATGATGTGTAGAAAGGCTCTTCATGAATGTTGTGATTTATTTGTTTGTCTGGGATAAAAGACATTGTGAATGATGAATGTACTCCCTTGGGGATGTATTGTTGTTCGTCTAATTATATTTATCTTGTATCCATTTTGTCGTAATTGTTGTTTGGAGAGACCTGGTATCTATAAAAGTGTAAAATGTTGTAGTGCTATAGGCGATGGATAACAATTGGTGTTATGATTCTGTTTGTAATGCAAGAGGGTTTATGCCTTGCAATGAACATGTATGTGTATTGCTATAATGCCTTGTATGGTGGTTAGGGTTTACTAGGTGTTAGGAAGGAGAGTGGCTTTCAACGTGGGCCCGGCGCCCAAAGTGGCAGTCAGGATAACCCGTTGAAAGTAGATTAATTAAGTGATAACCTAAAATGAACTAGGGGGTTAAGGGTAGATTTCACATTAAACCAGATTAATGGATTCCTCTCCCATGGCCTGTAGTGCTTGTATAGACTAAGGATGGGTAGAGAAGGCCTGGTTGGCATGATTGACTTCCTTGTCCTCATGAAAGGAAGGTCGATTCCACATGTGTCACCCTATGGGGCCGGTGCCTAGTGAGAGGCTGTCAGGATAACCATAGATGGGGGCCGGCGCCTAGTGAGACGCTGTCAGGATAACCCATGCTAGGACCATGCGATGACACTCTCCCTACTACAACCTAGCATTCCTTGTTTGGTCTCTCCACTTACGTTATGTTTCACCTCTGGAAGTTAAGTTAAGTTGTGTTGTATTGTTATCTTAAACATTTAAAAAAAAAATGTTCCTGTTTCATGTAGCATAAATGTGTATTTCTTTGAGGTGTACAAGGCGGGTGTTACGTCTGGTATCAGAGCCAAGTTGCTAACACTAGGTACTCTAGGATTTATATTAGCCCATCAAGCTATACTAGTTGTTTAAACTCTGAAGAATATATTCATTCATAGCCCTCGTCTAGCAACCTGAAGATGTTAAGTGGCAAGTGGAATTAGTCTCTAGATCTAGGATATCAGTGGACTCTCTTGTGTATGGTTGCGAGTTGAAGATAGGTCCCTTATCTACCACGGCGGATCTTTGCATTATACCACTAGGATCCTATGACATAATGTTGGGGATGGATGGGTTGGATGCCCATCGTGTAGTGAAGAGACTTCAGCTACCTGGGAAGATGCATCCCGAATGTGAGAGCTATATCCATATTTGCTCGCAGGCTTCCAGGAGTAAGCCTAATCCTAGGGGGGGAGGATGTAGTGCCCCTCAACTTGTCGTCTGTTAGACTGATGTTTGTTTAGTAGTATTAGATTTTATGACAATATCTTAGACCGTAGATGATGGATCTCTTGTTATCTTGTTACTTTATTATGGACCTAATTGTTATGATAACAGATGTTGATGTTAGAATAGGTTATTTTATGCTTTAGAATTTGATAAATAAACTAGATGTTACAGATGTTTGATGTTAATTGCGATATTGGATTGTAAGAGGATTGAATGTTTTATGTTGTTGATTAATATTAGATGCCTTGTTCAACATAGTTAATCGTTTATTCATAAACGTGAATGGAACAGTGTTGTATTACTCGCTCTCGAGTACCCTACACCACTGCAATTTCCATTCACTACAGGACTGCATGTGGATATATATATATATATATTTTGTTATGGTTAACCGTGCGTTGCTACAGGATGCAGGTACTAGGCATCGACTCCACCTGATTACCAGGTCTGAGCGTGCCTTCACCAATGGATTAGTTGGTTGGAGTTAACGTGAGGTCCCATGTCAGTGTGGTCTGGTTGTCAGTTTATTCTTTTGGTCATTGTCTGTCATTCGATCATGATTTGCGGACAAGTAATATTGCACCTTGGAGTCTAACTTGGTTAGAAAGTGTCTAAGTGTGTAAGGTGTCGTTGTGCTTTTATTAGAATCATATTACAGAAAGTATAATTGTTGATTATTGTTGTAAATAAATTATTATTTTATTAGAAGTATAGTTGTTAAATAAAGATTGTAAGAGGTTTTGTATTATTTAATATAATATTATTTACAATAAATATTTAAATAAATAAAATAGTTGTAAGTTATGTTGTAATTAGTGATTTACAACTAAATTAATAAAATAAATTAATATATAGTTGTACTATTATAGATAGTTGTAATATTATAACTTTACTAAATACAATATGGTTGGTCGGCTATAAAGTCATTAAATGTTGTCGGGAATTATGTGTTTTCATTTAAAAAATGAAATGCAATAAAATAAATAAAGAACTTCTTTGGGATCATTAAATTAAATAAAAATATAAGTAGAGGGGGGAGATGCACGGGATCACGTGCCGAGTCCCTTGGAAGAAGGAAGGGGCTGTGTTATAAAAGAAAAAAGCTTGTTGAGGCAAAGAGGACAGCATTACAAGTGAAAGAAGCAGAGAGAAGAAGACTGGAGAAGAAGCTTGGTCTGCAGTAGTGGGAATGGCTTTCTCGATTTGACGCCGTAGCCAGGTTCCTTTAAATGCATAACTCCTTTCCTCTGAATTTAGAATCTGTGGGTGTTGATCGTTTCCTTGTTTCTAAATGGATTGTTTTGGTTGAATTTCTGCTTCAAAAGATATTTTAGTTTGCAATTAAGTTGTGTTCTGCATCCCTCTGATATTTAATCTGAGATATATATCTTAACATTTCCACTAAACGGTTTATCACTAGTTTTTATTACTGGTTGCGGTAATGTTGTAGACCTAGTGCTCTTTTAGACTAGAAGGAATTGATTCCTCCAATTTTTCATACTCTCGGATCATGTTGAAGGAGTTGTGTTTGTTATGCTATGAGATCTGGAATTTTAATAAGAAATTACCACTGTTTTCATCAGCTAAAAGATGACCATAATTCTACATTTTCTGTGAAATCTTGTCTAATCAAGCATCATTTACTTTAAGAACCTAACAGAATCCTACTATTCTTCATTCTATGATGTTGGTCTTTACCTGTTTCACATCTCCTCTGACACAGACTGAAAGGGGTGCTGGCAAAGATTGTGATCTGGCTTTGTTTCACTTGTCAACCACCAAAACCTAACGTCTAGAAGGAGAACAGATATAGATTTTCAATGGGAATTTGCATTGGTCTGATTAATACTTTTATGGAGCGGCAGAAACAAACAAATAGGCAGGTCAATTGAAGGGTTACATGTTTGGCTTTGCTTCTGCCGATTTGTGCATGCTTAAAAGTTTCTAAAGCCTTTTAACGATTCTATTCTGTGCATATCATGCAATCGTGGGTTTCAAGGGATAGCCTCTCTGAGGTAGCGGTTGAACCTCACCAACCTTCCCCTAGAGGTCGAGGAGTCCACTTGTATAGGTATAGATTATCCGCTGCACCCTAGATTTGAGCAGAGAATCCCTAGCTTCGATGGATGGGCCATAGGCCATAGATTGAGATCTATCTAGATAGCGGTGGAAGGGGGAGAGTTCCACTGGGTGTGCAGCGGACGATAGGGTTAGCTTAACTACCTCATATTTCTTTGGCCTCTTTAAATTTGAAAGACTGTTAGTCATCTTCCCACAAATCCGTTTCTACTAACCCTCTGTTCTTTCCACTCGTATTGTCTTACTGCTTATTTGGCATTTTTTTTTACAACAATGTCTTCCTTTACTTCACTGTGGAGTTTGTGCTGCCATTTTTTATTTTACCGAATTCTTTTCACCCTGTTGCCATTTTTTTTAAACAGATGCCTTGAACTTCTTTCTTGATAATTTCTTTCCGTAATACCTCATTTCTTACCAAATTGCCCTTTGCATTTTCCCATTTTCCAGACCTATTCAGTGTTATCCTCTCATCTCCACTTTATTGCATTCTCCTCACTTGCATTCTCGTTTCCATTGCACCAGTCTTATTTTTAAACACTGCCTCTAACGTTGAATTGAATACTCCTTTTCTACCCAAAAAAAAAATATATTACCACTTCATCACAGTCGGTGAAAGCCGAATTCAGATTACAGAAGAGCAAAATAAGGTAAGGATGTCAACCTCTCAAGAGGTTACGAGAGTTGAAATAACAATGCGTATTACTAAATTTGAAATAGGTGCGAATAGTTTTGGGTTGTTTCTGGATTTAATCATTGACCCAGTTTTGTAATTTGCTTGTAAGTTCTTGGCTTACAAGCTGTTGGAGCTTAAGAGGCCGGGTTATATCGAGTTTAAGTATGTTGAGACAGCCATTGAGGTTTCTCAGGGGTCTGTTTTAACTGGTGCAAATTTCTTAAGAAGAGAATGTCTATTTTGCACGTTGGGTGTGGTTAAGGCAGGATGATACTTCATTATGTACTGCTCTGCCTACAGTAACATCTGGGCCAAAGTAAATTTATACCTTGGGGGTTGACTCCACGTCTTCTCACTTTGAAGATGCCAGACTTGCAAAGTTGGAGAAGTTCTAATGAAAATTAATAATAGAAGGTCCAGTTTGAAGGGAACTGTGGTGCCACAATTGATCTGTCTGCCTTTTATTTACTCCTTTGTGTATATTGATTTTCATCACCTTGCAGCATTAGTTGTAATGTCCTTGGGCTACTAAATATGGTTAATAAATGCAGAACTCAGATAGCTTACCTTCCACATTGTCTTCTATGTCTAACTTATTCAAAAGTATAGGTGGAGTTGTTTTTGGTACTCAAAGTGCACCCTATAACTTGCCAGGTCAGGTTTTGCCTCACAATGGGCTTTTTTAGCAGCCCCAGCAGGCTATCCTTAGGCAATAACAATCTGTTTTACAACACCAGCCATCCATTCTTCAGCAATAGCAACCATCAATTTTTAATGTTTATTTGGAATATAACCAAGCACAGAAACCATCACCATCATTTTTACAACAGCAATCATAGCAGTTGCAGCAGCAACTACAAGAACTACTTCTTCTTGCCCAGCTCCAACATCAGCCCCAGCAGTTGCAACAACAACCACCATTGCTACCACAGTGGAACTCAGTACAGCAAGAGCTTCAGCAAAGGCTTCACACACCTGGTGGCTTATTGCAACAGCAACAGCAGCAGAGTTCTGTTGAATAGCAGAAGCAGTTACTGCAAGCCCAAACCCTGAGGCTGTTTGATCTCCCTACAATATCAGTGGAGTCATCAAGTCAAACTGGACAATCAAATATTATTGACTGGCAGGAGAAGATCTATCAGAAGGTAAGATTTTTGCAATCTCCTATCTTCCCAGTTGTTGATCAATTTTCAATATTGCAGACACTTCATTTCTCTGGGGATAGAGTATAATCTAAAAGTATATACCAGTTTGCAAGATAAGTGAAAGGATTTATGATCGGTAGAATGATTTGTAATCTGATATGTGCAACTCATATTAGAACTAATGAAATTAGTATATCAAATAAGAAATAAAATCCAAAATGTGATTGTAAAATAGTATTTAACTGGTACAATGGACGTAAGAATTACAAATAAAATTAAAAGATAAAACCCTGAGTGATATTTGTAACTCAGGAACAATAAAATATAGCTTGTAAGGCATGCAGGATGCAAATTATAGATCTAATCTAAATATGTAGCTCTTAAGCCATGTTACCAAATGATTAACTATGAACAGAAGTCTTTCATGCCTATTCTGCCAGTCCTTGGATAGTAGAAAGGGTAGACGAAGCTGAGGCAAATTCAGTGAGCATAAGAATAGGAGCAGTCTTTGCGTAGGGACAAATCTAGCAGTAGAGGGCAAATCTGTAGTTGTAGACGCAACCACAGATAGCTCACAGACTCTGCGCAGAATCTGATGCACTTCACTGAGAAGAAGTCACATTTTGGAGGCAGAAATAGAGTTTTCTTATTTACTTTCCATGCATTAAGATTTATCGTTTCAATTCTAGTCTGCAGAAACCCGTCATTGTTAATCTAGGTTAGTTGTGCTTTCTTGTATGCATTTCATTTGATTGGCTTAGATTAACCCTAAGGAATGCTTATTTTCTTTACAATATGTTTGAATGGATGTGTATATGTATAGTATCCAATAATCTTGGTATATTAACAGTAATACTATTAATATCAATGTTATTATTAGTATCATTATTATAATTATAATTATTGTTATTATCATTATTGTTATTATTACAATAATAATAATAATAATTATTGTTACTATTATTAATATTATTATTATTATTATTTCAAAAGTATAGTTGACTGTTTAAAAGCCAAATAAAATTGGGGATTTAGGATAATGTTGTCATTATTTATTTGATTAAAAGAAAATCGTTGTGATTATATATTATGGTTAATGAAATTTAATTTAGATTGACATTGGTTTTAATATGGTTTCTTCATTTTGTTAAGATAATGGATTAAGGATTAGGTATATGATTGTTGTATTGGAAATTTGATTTAAAGGTATTAGATAATTAGTTAGTGTGAATTGAAATTGTATGAAATGGTCAAAGTGTAAGTTGTCAAGGGTTCATTTCCAGAGGCCAAGGTTGTTGTGTTTCGACTTCATGTAATGTGTTGATAAGTGTCTTGAGTTATTGAAGTCATGTCACCTTTTGTCATGTATAAGGAATTTGGTTATGGTGTTGTGAGAGATTGTAAATATTCTAAATGCATCATGATGTGTAGAAAGGCTCTTCATGAATGTTGTGATTTATTTGTTTGTCTAGGATAAAAGACATTGTGAATGATGAATGTACTCCCTTGGGGATGTATTGTTGTTCGTCTAATTATATTTATCTTGTATCTGTTTTGTCGTAATTGTTGTTTGGAGAGACCTGGTATCTGTAAAAGTGTAAAATGTTGTAATGCTATAGGTGATGGATAACAATTGGTGTTATGATTCTGTTTGTAATGCAAGAGGGTTTATGCCTTGCAATGAACATGTATGTGTATTGCTATAATGCCTTGTATGGTGGTTAGGGTTTACTAGGTGTTAGGAAGGAGAGTGGCTTTCAACGTGGGGCCGGCACCCAAAGTGGCAGTCAGGATAACCCGTTGAAAGTAGATTAATTAAGTGATAACCTAAAATGAACTAGGGGGTTAAGGGTAGATTTCACATTAAACAAGATTAATGGATTCCTCTCCCATGGCCTGTAGTGCTTGTATAGACTAAGGATGGGTAGAGAAGGCCTGGTTGGCATGATTGACTTCCTTGTCCTCATGAAAGGAAGGTCGATTCCGCATGTGTCACCCTATGGGGCCGGCACCTAGTGAGAGGCTATCAGGATAACCATAGATGGGGGCTGGCGCCTAGTGAGAGGCTGTCAGGATAACCCATGCTAGGACCATGCGATGACACTCTCCCTACTACAACCTAGCATTCCTTGTTTGGTCTCTCCACTTACGTTATGTTTCGCCTCTGGAAGTTAAGTTAAGTTGTGTTGTATTGTTATCTTAAACATTTAAAAAAAAAAATGTTCCTGTTTCATGTAGCATAAATGTGTATTTCTTTGAGGTGTACAAGGCGGGCGTTACACCATTGATATACCCTAGATTTATTGCTACACATGGTCATTATCCTAATAATGACCAAATTCTATATATTTTGAACAACAATTGTACGTTGAGGTTTACTTAGGCCTCAAGGTCAACTACTTAGATTTACCTCCATATTTGGGGCAAGGGTGTGGTAGGATACATGCGACAGGGATGCATACCGCCACATAGATTGAGAGACTCTTGCTTATAAGAGTTTGGTTGGTGAGAGGATGCCTATGATCTCTCCATACCTCAGCAATATTGGTGATGATCTAGTTATTGCTTCCTAAAGGGAAGCAATTGATGGTATTGTTGAGATTGTTGTGCAAAATCAGATGATATCTTTAGATTGGGTGGGACAGTACTTGATGAGGCATCCATGCAGATCATCTACATCATGTAAAACATCATCTCACTCAAATCCCTATCATGTTGCTAGCATCACCTCTCCCAAGGATCTTGATTGTATTACACATGCTGGTTAGATTCATAGATTGACATGATTTTATCTGAGGACCTAATGAGGGTATATCGAGTGATATCATCACAACTAGGCAACCCTTTGTCAGATGTTGGTTCATATGTGGATAGTATCCTTGCAAATTCTGAGAGTCTAGCACCTAACCTATAGCATTTTGATGGAGATCTTAGAGTTAGACCCTCTGGTGGGAAGGAGTCACATACTAAAGCAGTGCCATCTAGACTAATCTTTTTGTTGGTCCTCAGCACTCTATGGCACTTGAGCCTTTTGAGTAGTAGCTTACATAGGGTATGGATCTTGTAGAGTTTCTTTCTTTAGTATCTATGACATCCCACATTCATAGTCCATTGCACACATCATTGTTACAATTATTAGATGAGAGATCTTCAGTAGAGATAGATGTTGCTATGTAGACTACAAGGACTTATGTCGACATATGCAAATTTGGCTAGAGATGGTGTTCCTCCTGGTACAATCACATAGGTATATAATTTTTAAGTTCTTAACTTTTAAATTTATACTATAAAATTTAAATAATATTCTTGAAGTCCTAGACATAATTAAATTATATTTGAAATTAATTTTTCTTTTTTACATGCATGTGTAGCTCGAGGCAGTAGGTGATATTCCTAGTTTGAGTGTAGGGCATTTACATGTGTGCTTCACTCAATGGTAGGGGACACGTGAGCTAACTTATGTATATGTATTCTAACTTTACAATCAAATTGAAGTTCATATATAAATATATCATGTTTATATGTATGTATGAAACATGTATATATATGTTCTAATTGAAAATTGTCTATGAACATTTTTGTAGGGATCTATTCATCTATCAGAGCAAGCTTCTCACTCTGAGGGTCTTGACTAGGAGTCAAGTTGAGGATCAAACCAGCTAGTTTATATTACATAGGACACATGTTTATTTTATGTTTATATTTGACACATGTGGGAATTTATATATTAGACATTTGACATTTGATGTATGTGTTTATGTTTGATGTTTGGCATCATGGATGTTTATACTTGACATTTGACTTGGACATTTATGTTTGAGATATTTGACATTGATGTTTATATAGTTGGTTTGTTTATATTACATGATGTTTATATTTGACATGAATGTTGAGATATTTGACATGTATTTATTTTATGTTAAGATATAAACGATTTAATCAATTAATAAAGTTTTGATATTTGATTGTTGATATTTAGAATGCATATTTGATATTTACATGTATTAAGCCATTGTCTCAAAAAAAAAATTCATAAACATTAAAAATGATTACTTGATCAAATAAACATTTCACACTTACAAATTCACAAACTTTCATAATAAAATAAAATAAATCCTTTAAGTTATTAATTAATAATGGACTTCTCATTTAATTTTAAGTTCAATGTAATTTATGAGAACTTAATGTAGGATATCGTTTCAATTTCTACAATATAATAATACAACTTATAAATTGTCTATAGTCAAGCATAAAACACTTAATTTTGTGAGAAATGTAATAAATTTAATTGACTCATTTTGACTACTTGATCAAATAACATATCACACTTACATAAATACAAGTTCATAGTAAAATCAAATAAATCCTTCATTAATAGACAAATTAATAACAAACTTCTCATTTACTCTAAATAATAGATAATATGAACTTTCAACATGTACAAGTTACTAGATAAATTAATAACAAACTTCTCATTTACTCTAAATAATAAATAATATGAACTTTCAACATGTACAAGTTATCAAATATATCTACTTGTATATTTTCTAATTGAAAATGGAATTATTAATATCATATTTAATAATTTCTAAAACAAGATTTCTCCAACATTTATATCCATGTAATGAATTGGGAAGATGAACTAGACCAAATAAAATAACCTAAATGGAATGCAAGACACATAATATTCATCAAGTAGAGACCCATCCATGAACTAGTACATGTACATGTAATTAACCCATGTACCATTGCGGTTATACTACTAAAGCCAATTATGGTGTTCAGTTTTACAAAAGCCTATTAATATAAATTTAACCCTTCAAATTTATTAGGTGTCCATATGAACAATAATACAACTAATGTATATGACATGCATTTAAATCAGTCAACCATGAAAAGATGTGATAACTTAAATACCAAGACAACTCATTTCATATTATACCAAAGATTCAAGATACAAACATCATATTTGAATATAAATGAACTAGATAAAAGAAGTGCTAGGTTTGAGACCTAAATGATAATTAAACAATAATACTAAAACTCTTTACACTGACACTATTAAATGATCAACAACTTAATACATAAATACAACTATAGTTGACTATAAATCTAATGATACCTGTATATGCCTAAAAATGACACAATTCGGTCTAAGTAAATATTCTTAATATTTATTCCCTTCTAATTCTTCTATCAATAAATAAATAAATTTATTTATTTATTTGATTCATATTCTTCTAAATTAATTAAATATCGAAATATTTAATTATCTCTTCTAACGTAAAAATTAAATTAAATCCTTGATTTAATTAAATTCTTCCAAATAATTAAATAAATTTTAATTATTTAATTAAGTCAAAATTATTCTTCCAAATTTAAATAAATCAATCAAATTTATTTAAATCCTCTCAATCTCCAAAAATAAAATATAATCAAATATTTTATTTATTCTTCCAAATCATGCACAACAATTAAATAAATTTATTTATTTAATTTACTTTCTTATCTTCTAATTCTTCAAATATCTTCCAAATCTTCTAAAAATAAGTCTTCTTCTTCATGCACACAAAATTAAATAATTTATTATTTAATTTCTCTCAAATCATGCAAAAGCAAATCACAAGTTGAGTTAACTGACTCAATCAACCTTGTTTTTATTAATATCTCTTAAATTAGAAAAAATCTTTCTAATTTATGAAAAGCATGTCTTATCTTTAGAAAAGAAAGTAGTTAACTCAAATAAAACAGCTTTTGGGTGACACTTATCTTCTTCTTATTTGTGCACGTTCCTCAAGGTTTCTGTACCGTTGATCTTCTCATTCTTTTTATACCATTGATCTTATCTCTCTCGAGTCTATAAATTGAACCCTCTTCTTCCATTTCATTCATCCAAGCTTTAAGTATTGTTACTCTGTAGGAATTACAGCGTGCCTTTGGCACCAATTCTTTCATTTCTCGTGATCACACTCATTACCATACTATCATTGTTGTGAAGCTCCTCTTCATTACAAAGCATTATCATAGCCATTATCCATTGACAATCTTGGAATAGCAAGGAAGTGCACTCTCTAAGGGCCTTATTCATACATGCAAGATCAATTAAGATAGGCAACCAATGGAAGCTATGAAGCTTTGAGGTTTGCAAAGGTTTTTGAAGTTCTTTTGTTTGATTGATCTCTTTGTTTCTGTATTTCATTGAGTTTTGGATATTTTGATATTGATATATTGATTATTCATGTTTACTCCAATTTTCCCTTAACATTTTTGGCGCCCACTGTGGGGCCTAGCCCTAATTTAACCCAAAAATAAGTTTTTGTGTTTTAGAAAGCCGTACACAAGAGGAAACCATGCCTCTGACACATCCTAACACACATCTACTATCTGTTCCAGTGCATACATTATTTTGGCGCATATAGACTCTATTCTAATGCATACATTATTTCAGTGCATACAGACTCTGTTCTAGCGCATCTATCCTCCGATATGGTGTATCTGTCAATTTGGTGCATATATATTATTTTCCTGCGCTTTTGACCTCTGTCTTAGCACATATGTACTACGGCATTTCTAAGCTCTGTTTCTGCACATTCAAGCTCTGAAGCTGTACATCTAATCTAGGCAGTGATTTTTAGGGTTTCCTTGAAGCTTTTGCTAATGCTAACGTCTTTTTGCAAGAACACTCTTGATCTATTTTGCAGGCTAGGTACTAGTTTAGAATCATATAGTTGCACTTGTTAACTCACACTTTGATTTCTAATAGGAAAGTAAATGGATGCTCATGCAAATCTCACATAGTTTTAACTAGGAAGGCGGTAATTAAATCATTGCTATCTTGCATATCATTGAATCATTGCTATATTACTATCTTTCAAAGTTAACAACTCATTGCTATCTAGGTAAAATTAAACACATCATTGCTATCTTGGTAAAACTAGACCATTGCTATCTTGTTATCACTTCAAAGTTAACAATATAGGTATCGAATACCCTACCAAACAGGTAAACATGCATCATGCATACTTTTTGGATTTTGTGCAAATAAAAGCAAGTGGTGAAAACTTGGTAAACATGCGTTACTTGTGATAAACCGTTCTCTCCATACATTTTACCACCACTTCTTCCAACACCTTATTCACCCATCTATGAATCTTCTAACAATCCCAATCATGGCCAACAAATGCATATGTTGTCTAAACAAAGGGCTTCCTCCAACCCCACTTCCACCATCCCACGGGAATTCAATAATAAAAATATGGATGCCTCTACCTATAAAGTCAAAAAGCCTAAGAGTCCTCATGAACTAGGATACAAAAGCCAAGAATCAAAGAAACATCCTTCTCAAGAGCTGCATACACCTACACACCTATATGCCAAACTTAAAAAGGTGTGGGTCCACATCCAACAAATGATTACCTCTGAAGTTGCACAAAAGCTACATACACCCTAGCCCATACCTTCATAGGTACTATCTAAAAACAAAATGGCTTGGGTAGCTAAGCAAAAAGCCCTCGAGTTACATGAGGCATCCACCTCTCAAGAATCCCAACCATCCACTTTCTCCCATTACATCCAAAAGTCTCAAATTCTTCCATCCCACATGACAAGAAAAAATTAGAAAAATACTCAGTCTATGTGGATCCCTACA
The DNA here is from genome assembly GCA_027924645.1 of Cunninghamia lanceolata. NCBI lineage: Eukaryota > Viridiplantae > Streptophyta > Pinopsida > Cupressales > Cupressaceae > Cunninghamia > Cunninghamia lanceolata. The sequence goes on from BSBN01001715.1 coordinate 13,709,281, forward strand.
TGCCTAAGTCATTCATCCACAAGCAAAAGTCTCAATTGCTTCCTACACTACTTTCCCATCACCAGCTTCAATGTTTATCATGGTATGTGCAACCGTTGGTCATGATTTCATTCCATTCCACAACATTTCCACTTACCTTCATCTCCCCTTCCTTCCACTATTATCCTACATATCTTCCTCATCCTATTCCTATGGTCCATGGTTTTTCATAAGCCTTCCCTCCATCCTTGCATAAGACCTACATGATCCACATCATAACTCGCTATCTACCTTCTCTATTCTCATTTTCATGCAATCTCCTACCAACATCTATGAGAGCACTTGACATGGTCCATCCAACGACATCTTTCTAGTGGGACTATCACCTTTCACAAAACCTGGCAATTGAGTCCCTCTCATCCATTCTACCTATCCTATCCAAATGTTCAAAAAAAAAAAATCAAAAAAGTCAAGAAAAATCCCTTCGTCCAACGGTGAAAATCTAGCAAACAAGTGCCTTGGATAAGTACCATGATGAAAACCTGGAAAATAGGCGTCATGTGTAAGTTGATCTTCTATGTCACCTACACTTGGGGGCACCTTGTCTCATTGACCTATCACTCTTCTCCTATCAATTTCCTTCCATACCATTTCCTATCCTATCCTGCTACCCCTTGCATACCTATACTGTCAAATCCATCCATCCTAATCTTCCTTTCTATCTTTTTGGATCTTGATAAAGATTAGGGGAACAATGTTAATAAATGCTTTAGATGTCTCTTGACATACCTTATCCCTCCAAGCCACGCAAATCCTTCAATATCCTCCTATCCTCCTATCGTCATAAGCATTGTCATGAAAAATACTAAGTATTCTACCTACAATGGGGCATGTTATTCTTATGTGACATAGTCCTTGGAGATCACATCCTTGTTTCCTTCTACCTAACCATCTGTATCTACTATCTCTCAATCATCTACCTATCCATGGTGTTTCCTTGTCATCAATATCTAGCATTAAGGTTATCCATAAATGTCATCTTATCCTATCGTGGCTTGATACTCTATCTCTTTTATCGCCTTATCAACTAAGGTCTTATCCAGTATTCTATCCACAATGTCAGCCTAGTGTAGCATCTATTGTCAGTGTCCACATGGTCCAAGTCCATGAACTATGTTGCCTCTGCATCATCACGTAGGCAAGGCCATTTTTCAATGTGCCCTCGAGGCTCCACTTGCCCATCCATCCCATATTTGGTCCTTCTATCTATTTGAGTCCATGCCACTTTCCATCACCTATGTCTTAGGTCCATTAGGGTTCACCCTGAACTACGTTGCCTCTATGTCATCACATAGGCAAGGCCATTTAGCAATGAGCCCCCGAGGCACTAGGTCAGTCCCTTAGAGTCTGTCTCACCAATAAGGATTGTGGAACATTTCACAAAGCAAGAAAGCACAAGAAAAACCCACTTTTTAAGCAAAAATCTTGATGCAAGGCATCAACCTATCCAAGGCAAAGCAAACAAGCACCTAAAACACTCAAACTGATTCTATCCAAATTATGGTAAGAAAAACACATCTAAATGCAAGAATGTTTTGTGTTTGTGATCAGGTTAACTTACAACGTCTTGATTTGTGTTCTCATGCCTTTCTATGCAACTCGGGGATGCCAAAAGCTAGAGATGCTATGATGGGGGCATGATTAGTTTCTTTGTTTGATATTTGTGGATTAAAATTTAGTAATGTGACACCTTGTCTAATGACATGATTGGTAAAAGATCATCGAGGACATCACAGGTCTAACATGAAAGGGGGCAATCCTTGTCTATTGATATGCAAGAAATACTCAGGTCATCTTGGTTCAATTATACCTCGATGCTTGTATTACCTTGCTAAATCAAAATCCATGTAAGTAATACTCAGGTCATCTCAGTTCAATTATACCTAGATGCTTGTATTAACTTACAACATTCAGAAAAAGTACCCAAAAAAAATTGCCCAACGATGAAATAAGCACTTCAAAATACTTGCACCATCAAGATGTCAAAAGAAAACACCATTCGTATCCATACCGTACCCCATGCAATAAAGATCCAACAATGCAGAGTATCAATACAAATAATAGCTTGTGAGTTCTTATGTCGAGTCATTTTTCTATCTATCATCATATCTTTCATCCTTGTCCATTCAATCTAAACAGTGATCAAAATGCAAGTCCATCCTTAATCCATACCAATCAAGTCAAGTCAATCTTGTCAAATTATCCAAGCACCCTCAGTGGTCTTGATCCTTGTCTAGTTGTAAACCAACTCAATCAGTTAATCAATCAAATTGTCTTATACAAGATGTAACATTGTCAAAATTAGACCAACACATGCATCTTACACGACATGCTTCATTTCCTGAAACTAGACACTATCATTTGTGTTGCTCTAGGGATCCATCATTCCCCGCCATGACAACATGCCTTCCGTGTTGGTCTAGGGATATATCATTCCCCGCCATGACAACACTATCATATATCATTATCATTATATCATTGGTTTACTACTCGACAAGGGCAATACCTTGTTTGTTCTTGTATCATTTGTGCATTCTTACTTACTTTCTTGTGTGTGTTATCATTTTATCTTGCATAGCGTATCATTCAGCTCTTTCTTCATCCTTCTTCGTGAGATTGTCCATCTCACATCCCTTCTGCCTTCTTCCCATCCAATCTCCCAAGGGGGCATCCTATCATCGTAACTTATACCAGGGGCAAACTGGGGCATGTATCATTATCAAAAAAAATTATTCTTTGAAGCAACGCCGTAAACACATTGCATCAAAGAGGAGCAAAATGTATACGCCTAAAAATGACACGATTAGGTCTAAGTAAATATTCTTAATATTTATTCCCTTCTAATTCTTCTATCAATAAATAAATAAACAAATTTATTTATTTGATTCATATTCTTCTAAATTAATTAAATATCAAAATATTTAATTATCTCTTCTAAAGTCAAAATTAAATAAAATCCTTTATTTAATTAAATTCTTCCAAACAATTAAATAAATTTTAATTATTTAATTAAGTCAAAATCATTCTTCCAAATTTAAATAAATCAATCAAATTTATTTAAATCCTCTCAATCTCCAAAAATAAAATATAATCAAATATTTTATTTATTCTTCCAAATCATGCACAACAATTAAATAAATTTATTTATTTAATTTACTTTCTTATCTTCTAATTCTTCAAATATCTTCCAAATCTTCTAAAAATAAGTCTTCTTCTTCATGCACACAAAATTAAATTATAATTTATTATTTAATTTCTCTCAAATCATGCAAAAGTAAATCACAAGTTGAGTTAACTGATTCAATCAACCTTGTTTTTATCAATATCTCTTAAATTAGAAAAAAACTTTCTAATTTATGAAAAGCACATCTTATCTTTAGAAAAGAAAGTAGTTAACTCAAATAAAACAGCTTTTGGGTGACACTTGTCTTCTTCTTATTCGCACACATTCCTCAAGGTTTCTATACCGTTGATCTTCTCATTCTTTCTATATCATTGATCTTATCTCTCTCGAGTCTATAAATTGAACCCTCTTCTTCCATTTCATTCATCCAAGCTTTAAGTATTGTTACTATGCAGGAATTACAGTGTGGGTCTTTGGCACCAATTCCTTCATTGCTTGTGATCACACTCGTTACCATACTATCATTGTTGTGAAGCTCCTCTTCATTACAAAGCATTATCATAGCCATTCTCCATTGACAATCTTGCAATAGCAAGGAAGTGCACTCTCTAAGGGCCTTATTCATACATGCAAGATCGATTGAGATAGGCAACCAATGGAAGCTATGAAGCTTTGAGGTTTGCAAAGGTTTTTAAAGTTCTTTTGTTTGATTGATCTCTTTGTTTCTGTATTTCGTTGAGTTTTGGGTATTTTGATATTGATATATTGATTATTCATGTTTACTCCAATTTTCCCTTAACAATACCAAACTCACATGAGCACCAAGAAACTTTACTAGGGTTTCATAACTTATCTTTACAAAAAATATCTTCCCTTAGCTTCAAGAATATTTATTTTGTATTGAAAAGGACAACCACATAAAGGTGGAAGCTCATGTGGCTTCACCTAAGACCTAAGAAACCTAAGGCATGAATAAGACACCCATTCTTATAGACCTAAGACACCCAAGATGCATATTCTAGACACCTTATTCTAGTAGACCTAAGACACTTAGATTCTATACCTTATTCTAGTCTAGAAATAAGATAGGTCTAAGACACATATTATATACCTTATTGGTCTAAGACACATATTATATACCTTATTCTCTAAGTATCTACCTAAGACACCTATGGGTGATCCCACAATACCGTGTACCACTTTTTAGCCAAAGTAGGACATTGAAATCAACATTTTTACTAAATTTTCATTTTCTAACACCTATAGCAACTAAACCATTAAGAATTTGAAGGTGATATGAACTAGTGATTTATGAGATTTTGTGTGTAGATTCTAAATGTAATTTTTTAAAAAAATTAAGAAATAATATGTGAATTTTTTTGTAACTTTTAATAACTTATTTTTTATAGTTAACAACCTTTTTAAAAGTGATGTTTATACCATACATTATAAAAAATTTTATAGAAAGGATCAAATTATAAAATTTTAAATCTAGATTTGTAACACTAATATCTAGTGCACATATATTTTTTCATAATTTTTTGTTACATATAATTTTTTTATTAATTTTTGAAGTGAGATTAATTATAATTCAGACATAAGTTTACACCATACAACATAACTTTTTCCGTATGTATCTAAATTATTATTTTTTTGTTGAAACAAGGACATCAATACCTAGTGTGCAGATATTTTTCATAAATTTGTTTTCTCTATTTTTTTATTTTTCCATGTGTGTGGAATAGATACCTTGATGTTCAGTGAAAAACCTATGTTCAATAGAAAATAGAAAATAAATATAATAATGAAATGAAATATATTCAAATTCATACTTTTTGGAAAGCTTATACTGAGGTCTACATACTTAAAATATAGAATTTATAAATGACTTCATTTGATCCCCCAAAAGGTGAAGCAAAATTGGTTTTTTGCCAGCATTTTGATAGGTCTGGAGGAGACTCCATCAAGGTTTTGATTTAACAATAGGGGGTTCTTTCCAAGGGGGTTTGATCTAAGGGGATTTTATCTAACCCCCTTAATTAAACTGTTTTAGGTGGTGTAGATGTAGTTGTTAGTCACAACAACAAGAAATAAAAGTTTCAATCAAACCTCTATTTATCTTGAAGAATATGATGAATTCAAAGAATTCATGATTCTAAGTCTCCGTGTGTTAGGTCATAACAATCTGTTGTCACTCAAAGGTTGATGTGATATGTTTTCTAATAGGGGCCTTACATACTGATTCAAAGAAATCTTGTCCAGATATCTATCCTATTACACTTGATCTGCATGCATCTCAACAAATTGCATCAAATCTTATAATCCTTAGCTAAGATATGTGGATATTTATGTAAATTTATCATAAGTTTGATCAATTCTTCTGAAATTCTCTCCAATTAAGACTATTATGATGATCTTTCTAACTTTGATTAGTTATTCTAAAATTATCTCCAATTTGAACTAATATTCACTTCTATACCTCAAATTCACTCAAATATTATGCAAATAAACAAGTATTTCACTCTCATTATCCATTATTTGCATGATATTCACCAAGATTATATTATTCTGCTAAAATATACTAAGATGTGTAATTATCTACATTAATTATGCATATTTTCTCTATGTCTACTTATTATTTATCATTATTTGTAGCTTTGAATGATTATTTATGAAATTCAAATGAAATAGAATGAAAACAAACTAAAATTTTAAATTTATTGAAATGATTGAGTTTTGACTAATGATCCAATGCACATTCAACACTTTTATGAAAAGGGAGATAAATCAAACCATGTTTCACTAGGATAGTCCACAATTACACATGACAGATGTTAATCTTCAAAGTAATTAGATGATGACACCATGCACCATTTGAAATGTACCTCTAAGGATCACATCAATTCATAGTGACATATCCAGAAATCATCCATGAGAATACACAAGATTTATGATGAGATAGTAATCTAGATCTCCATCCTCATTCAGTATTCAAAAGTATGCACATATACATATGGTCTTGAGAAAGAACCATGGGGAAATACAAAGTTGCAAAATTTGTATACTGAGTGCCCGCAAGCTCAACAATTTAATCTCAATTAAGCTCCTAATAGTTTACAAATGAGAATCAACATCCTTTTATAAGACAAGGATGAGATTAGGTTACAAAGATCCAATGGTTAGGATCCAATCAAGATGATCAAATGGTCAGGAAAAGTGGCACGTGATTGCTAGTTGGCAATCGTTGGTGGGTGATAAATTAGGAAAATAAGAATATTCCTAGCATCTTTGACTTAGTCTTGATGTTCTTTACTCAACATCTTCTAAGATTCTTCTTCTGTAGAGTCTTCAGTTATCCAGAATCTATTGTCTATACCCTTGAAGTATGCATATGTCCTTATGCTACCTTGGCTTTCTCTTTAGCATGCTCTTGCATTGCCTTATCAATAATGTCTTCTAAGAAATGTAAGACCAGATCCTCCATTGCTAGGCTGAAATTGTCCTAAAATGCCTTAACTGCAAACTCCTCAGCCTGGTTCTCAATTTTACCTTCTACTCCACCCTCTAAATTCTCCAAAAGAGCCAACTCCTCTGCAAAAAAATTCATGTGCCTTTATGTTGATATCAACTTCTTTTGCATTGGATCTCTTCAAAATAGACACTTCAAACTTTATATCTTCTATCCAGAGGTCCATGTTAGGTATTTTCTATAGTGTCAAAATCTTGTTGGTGACTAGGACTTGATCATCAACTTTCCTCATGTCCTTGAGCATGGTCAAGAACTGACTGCTCTGGACTAACCTTTGGCCCACTTCCTTCTTTAATGCATCTGCCTTACCCTTCATTTGTATTAGCATATCCCAATTGGATAATGATGTTCTTATTGCTCTCTCTCCTTCCTCCAAGAATCTTGCAAACCATTTATTCATCACATTGGCTTGATGCTTTTGTGCATCCAGCCCAGTTATCTCTTGTTGTGAAACTAGAGCCAAAGGTGTAGTTGATGTGATAAGGACATTGGTAGGGGTTACCAATCCCTTTATGAAAGCTTGCAATTGGGCAATTTGCCCCTTATATTTCTTATTTTTAGCCTTGGCTTTTGTAATCCTAGCTACCACTGCATCTATACTTTCTCTTAGTTCTTAGATGTCTTGATCTGCAGTGGTGTGCCCCAAGTCTATTGTGGTCACTTGGAATTCTCTTGCACTGATCTCCCCTTTATTCTTATCAACTATAGGTACAAATAATTGAGTTGTCCTCTTTCTAGTGGCTAGATCTCACCTTATTACAAAGGTTTTTCTCGCTCTACGCTTGGGTTTTGTAGCCCAAGCAAAAATAATGATTGAATATCAAAATTTGAAGAATCTTGAACATGAGGCTGACTTACCTCATGTGCTAACCAATGTGTTGCACTAGATATTGGCCCTTGCTAACCATTTTTCTCAATGTGAGCATTATGCACATTTGTGTCTTTTTCTTTTGGAACCTTTGTACTCACTTGTTGCTCACTTTGATCCTTCCTAGTTTCTTTAGATATTTTGTCCTTGTCTTGTAATACTTCTTTTGCTTGTTCCTTGTCATCAGGCACATCCCTAGGAACATCCACATCTTCTTTACTTTTATCTTCAAGGGCATCCTCATTTACTCCCATATCTAGATCATGTGTACCATGTTCCTCTTGAATCTTGGGGTCATCTTTATTTGCATTTTGTTCCCCTTGGTGACTATTTTCTTGAACATCTGACTGTATGTCCTAATCTATTCCTATTTCCTTTTCTTTCAAACCTCTTCTATCACCTTCATCCTCTAGACCTTCATGTCTGAATATTGATGTTTGTTGTTCTTTTGGACTTGCTTGTCTAGATATAGATGATTCTTCTTTGTTCTTTGGACCCTCTAGTCCAGATATTGATTATGGACCTCCTTGTCTAGATATAGACATTTGTTGTTCCTTTTATCCTACCTCAGTATGTCCTTCTTCGTTTACCTTGACATTTTTCTCTAAAGGCTCTATCCAGATGCCCATGTCTTCAACTGCATCATCTTCATTCTACACATTATCCATGGCTTCATCCTTGTCTTCATCATCAATTCCATCCTATGATAAGTCAATAACTTTTGGGCTTGTGACAGTCCTCACTAACACACCTAAATTCAATGTATGCACCACTACCTCCTGATTCTTAGGCTCTTCTCCATCTCTGATATTCTTAGGTGCCTGTGGTGTGCCTTGGGGTGTTAGGGTGGTGTGCCTCAACAAGTTTTCAATGGGATTGGATGTCACCTCCCTTGTCACATCATCATCCATTAAATCAATGGTTTTGTCTAGTGACAAGGGTTGATCAACCACCTTCTTCTTTTCTTCTTCTTTTGCTTCCTTGGCTAATTCCTCCTTAAATTTGACTATGGTAGGGATGGGTACATTATGTTGAAACTCTTTGGATATTGCCTCCACATCCTTTGGGACCATAGTTGTCGTGGATGTGCTAGTTGTATATTCCTTTCTGGTAGACATCCTCTCCATCCTTGTGGGCTCTTCTCCATGCTCCTTAAGTAGGACATTTGTTTGCACATTGGTGGCTCCCCTCATTATGGGTACATATCATATCTTTTGCTTAGTGGTGCTTGCCCCTTTCAATATATCTTCACCCTTCTTCATAGCTACTTCTCCTTCATATTCCTTAATCTCTTCATATGAATCCTCAGGCTCATCCACTTGCCTTGTACTTATGCTGATAGCAAGGATAGGATTCTCTCTTTGAGGTGAGGACCTTGTGGCTATTGTAATACCACTGGTGGTGAATTCTTTAGCTTCTTTTGAAGAATCTGGTTTGGTCAACTTGGCCTCCATAATTTTCCTTTTATGAATTAGGAAGTTATCAAAGTTATGATCTCCCAACTCTTGTCTCTTTCTCTTCTTATCAATAGTCAATGCCACTCCCTTTGATTTTATTGCAGACAACTTTTAATCTACCTATTTCCTTGTGAGCTCCATGACCTTGGCTGTGATTAGCTGAATGGATGTGACTTCAAGTTGGTCCCAGTTTGGAGGGGAGATAGTTTCCTTGTATATCTATTTATCTTCATACTCCTTATTCATCAATTTACCATAATCATAGTGTAATTGAGGAGGGACATCAAAACAGTCTATTATCCTGATCTAATTAAGAGTCAATCTCTGATAACTTCTTCTCCTGACTTCTACTTCATATGGACAATATGCCCAGTAATCATCAACATGCACTTCATGCCTTAGCTTTTTATTCACATAATTTTCCATCCTATGGTATGGATCATAATATCTAGCTAAGGTGAAAGGCCACAAATGGAGCATATGCAGTTTTGCCTCTAAACATTTTGGTCCATCAATAGATGCACATACATACCATATCAGGAATAGTGGAAACCTAACATTGCCTCTTTTTTTCTTCTTCACATATGCCTAATAAGAGGGTATAATATGTCTAGTTAGCTCTAGTAGTATTACTTTGTCAGCAGGATATCTTGGTAACATGAAAGGATGCCCCTCAAATCCCTCCATTTAGATATATGTAAATGTTGGGAACTGTATAAACTAAGTTTTATTCTTTGTGATTACCTCTTGAGCATCATTGTTCAATCTCTTTGCTCAATCACACTCCATCAATCTGACCAAGTGCATGATAAAATAATCATTCACTCTTCTATAATCTTGAATGGAGGCCTTCTCCAATTGGGGATAATTATCCCATAAGGTCTTCTCTCCTAGATTTCTTCCCACTCAGCCTACTATTTGCAAGCCAGAGAATGTGGACATGCATACACCACATATGAAGACATGTAAAATAGGCATGACTTACCTCCAAAATGCCACATGCCCTCATCAAGACTGTCACTAATTAGGGATGCCCATTGTATTTTTGTGTTAGTGGATTCCACATCTTGATGAGCCCATACATCCATGGCTCAAAATTTCACAAATCTAGTTTTCTAGTCATTCTTCTCAACATCACCATCATTTACTATACCTCTAGTGTGAAGTCAAATTTAAACAATTTACTTGGCAGCTTTGCCACTACCTTGGCTTTGTTGTCTACAGCCCTCCAGTATGTAAACATGATCTTTCTGCAATAAGTGGATTTGTTCTTATACTAGGCTTATAAGTTCTCAATGATAATTCTAAATAGATTAGGGCCTGTGGGAAGTTGAAATGCCTTTTTAATCCCCTAGATAGAGAAGTCTACATATACCCTTCCCTATTTCTCTACTTTCCTGTTATCAGAGTTATAATTCTGTGCACATGCCATGACCAATTCTATGGCATCAGTTGCATACAATAACCCAGCCAAGTTCCACATCCTGGATTTGTAGATCTTTTTAGGATGGGGTGTCCATCTCCCCCAATCGATTAAGCTATCCAAGCATCTAATTTTGTGTTTCCAGAATGGGTGTCCTTCACCCTTCCAAACTGAAATCCAGTAGCTCTAGGAGTTGGGAACATGGGATTTTTAAACTCCACATCGTTACTATTCTTTATGTCCTACATTTGTCCTACAATTCACAGATGTGTAGACTTTAGCCTAAAATATCTTTATCAATCCTAGCATTTTCTTTTCTAGATATTCTAATTTTACTATTTCACAACATAATCATGTGCATATGCAGACAAAATTTTACCCTAAGTATGAGATTTACCTTTCATTAGTTCTATGAGCATATGGCAAAAATAGGAGAAAATGGTTTTGTCATTTACATACCTATTTCTTAGGTTTAAAATCTGATTTAATGTGTCTAGATATGTTCTTTTACTATGCAATCACCATTCACCATTTTTCATTCTTCATCTACATTATTCTATTCAAGATTATGAGTCACTGTAAGAATTATCATAAAATCACCTGAGCTTTGTAATTTCTTTTCTGAATGCTTTGGTGAGTTTAAAGTGATCTAAATCCACCATTTATGTATTAAAATCATGAATTAGGGCTTAATAAATGCTAAATTGCAACAACTCATGGATATTCGCTTATGTGTTTGGGAGATCTTTACAAGTGGCAAGTTCTAATTTGAAATTTTGGAAGGCTAATTACTCTCTTTCGTGGCATTAAATGAGGTCTAGACATGGGATATGCACATACAAACACTTAAGTAATATACTCACTCTCAGAATGTCTAAATGCATATTCTTTTCATCAATAATCATCTGGTCAAAGTTGACCCAAGGATGGCTATCGAGATATAAAAATCCTAAGGCATTAGCCTTTGATTTTGAATATTAGGACATTAAAATGTCCACTTTAAAAAGTTAATTGCATGCCATGTGGCATCGTTTGGTTGGTCCATGGGAGGTTGCTAGTTTAATTCATAAAAGTCAGGGATATGAATATTTAGAAACATCTAGATATTAGACCTCATGAAATATCCCTAAGTTTGAATTCCATGATGATGTCACCCCTTTTAAAGTGATTCTTAATTATGAAGAAAGTGACGTCATCCAGTTATTGGGAAGATTTGGACATTCAGATAATGTCTAGACATTAAGATTTGTGAAATATACCATCCCCAAATGTCCATATGATGTCATCATTGTTTGGTGTTTCTCTAAAATGAAATTTGATGATGTCATCTAGATATTATGTTTCTATGTGAATTGTCCTGTAATGCCCCACCAAGGAACCCCAGAGGACAACACTATCTAGGTTGAATAGGAGGAACAATTTTTTATTTATTTTTAAACTATAGAGTGCATAACATAACAGAATAACTAATCCTAGGTCCTCTAAGGTTCCTCGACTGCGCTACTCACAAAACAAGGTTACTAGAACATTTCATTAACACCAAAAGATGAACATCACATTAATTGATATTAACCTCAGCATTACTTGTTTATGGAATATGAACTTGATTAATAAATGGATGTGTATCTTGTGTGATCGAGATTCAGGTCTTGTCTGAGAGGGCAAGCCCAATCTTGTAGTTAGGTGAAGTATACTTTTAGTAATGTAGACAAGGCTAATTGTCCAGATTGCTTTGTAAGAATATAATTGTGTTCTCATGTTCATAGATGTTATCATTAGGAGAAAAATTCTAAAATTAGAAATTAGTTCTTGTAAAAGTATCCATTGAAAGTCATGATTTCTTGAAAGGATAAAAGTGAGTTGTTGTGTTTCTATACTTGAAGTGAGTGTAAAATGGCATATCTTGTTGCTTATTTTGTAAAATGCATAAGTTTTGAAGGCTAGAAAAGAAAATTCTTGTTGTTTCTACCTTTCTAAAAGTTAAAATTTAGAAAAAAAAAGTAGGAAATGATTGGATGTTCTGCCTGATCAAAAATCATGGTTATGAGGAAATTAACTATGTTGTTTTTCAGTTGTCACATGTGGAAATAAATAATAGTATTTAATGTGATGATCTTCTTTTATTGTTAATGAAATGTTTCTAGTAACCTTGTTTTGTGAGTAGAGCAGTTGAGGAACCTTAGAGGACCTAGGTTTAGTTACCCTGTTATGCATTCTATAGTTAAAAAAAAATGTTCCTCTTATTTGCCCTAGATAGTGTCGTCCTCTGGGGTTCCTTGGTGGGGCATTACATGTCCATAGTCTAATGTCCATTTGAAAATTCAAATAGGACACATCATCAAGATATTACAAGAATTTGGACATTAAGGAAAGTATGGATATTAAGGAATGTATGCACATTAAGAAATGTATGGACATTAAGATAATGTCTGGATGTTAAGATTGAATATCCAAACATGCAAATATCCATGCATATGACAGTTTTGTTATACTGATAGGGTAATCTTGACAAGTACACATCTAGACATCAGGATATTAAGGTTCACGTTAACCTTTTTTACATAGTATTTCTCAAGATTTTTACGCAAGATAATTTGTTTGGATATTAGCAAATGTGAGGACATTTAAGTGTAAGTGTGAATATTCACATGATCGTTGACCACAACTTTGACCTTGAATAATTTCCCTGTTTTAGCAAATTTTAACATGATCTAAAAGGTAAACTTGCTTAGAATTTCATCCTCTATCTCTTGGTAAGCCTCATGAAGGAGAAATCAACACTTGGCATTTTGACTCAAAATTCAAGATCTGGAGCCTAGACAAGACCTAGACACATTATCTGATGATGCTTTTACCATACCACCCAAAACAATAAAGGAAGCAAAAAAAGCCAAGAAAAATAGAAAAAAGTTGGGTCCCTATTTTGCTAGGGCAAAATGGGGTGTGTTTTGTAACCACACAACAACTTGCCACCAAAGAAAACCACCAAATTCTAATCAATTCAAGAGAAGCGGACACATTAGGACATAAAGTTCCAACTCTTATCAGACATAAGCATCCTAACCTTTCCAAATGAGATCATATTCATTAACAAAACTATATGATGAGTAGGAATTCAGGTGTGTGCATTTGATTCATTTCCTTCTTGAGAAAGGTTGAAAATGATATTAGTTAGTGTTAAGCTACATGATTGGATTTAACCCTATAAGCCAACCTTGGATAGAGCCTTGCTTCCAGTTAGGCATCCATAGTCTTGGCAAGGTTATCTTTGCAATTCTCCCAGGTAGAGCCCCATTGCTAGTCAGGCATCTATAGCCCTAGTAGAGTTACTTGGATGACCTAAATAATTTCTTTTCTTTGGATTTTCAATATTTCTTTTCTATTTTTAGTTTTCATATGATATGATCTTGTAACCTTATTTGCAAGGTGTGGACACTTGCCTATTAGGTTGATAATTGCAATGGTAGTAAGGGAAAACCTTTAGATTTTTCACTTAACACATCTACATTAGTACTTTCAATTGATCCAAGGCTATTAAATGTATTCATGTGATGATTTCCTTGAACAACAAAGGTTAATATTGATGAATATGATTTCACAGATAGGATCAAAATACTTAAGCTTAAAGGAATTATAACCCATGTGAGAATTTGTAATGCTTTCTTAAATTCCAACAATTTTATTATTTTCTAAAGTGAAAAGGTGTTCCATATTGCCTAACCAAAACAAGAACTCAACAAACAAACAAAAATAAAACAAACAAACAACTATACAAGCAAGTATTTACATAATATACATGGTTCATATTTTCCCTATTTAGGCCTAAAAGTAATGTTTGAAAAATTGTCCATTGACAAGCAATGGGACATCCTCTCTAGTCAAGGTTTTTAGCCTATAGGTACTGTCACCTAGTATTTCAACAATCTAAAAGGGACCAGTCCATAGTTTGTCAAATTTACCATGATATCATTTCTTTTCATGGGATTTATCCCAAGATAGCACCAGATCTAAGATTCTAAATGCTTTGACTCTCACCCTCTTGTCAAACCAGCATTTAACAATGGCCTGATGTTTTGAAAAGTGATCAATTGCTTGATCCCTCTTCTCTTCTAAATGTAGCAAATGTAACAGTTGGACTTCCAATTTATCTTCTATGCCTAAATATTCTTGGGCAAACTGTAGGGTTGGGATCTTCAGATTAATGGGTAGGATAGGATCCACTCCATACACCAATTGATAATGGGAGTTACCTAGGGCTGCTTTTACTGTTGTTCTATCTACCCACAAGGCATACTTCAACAGGGTATTCCACTCTCTTGAATTCTTTTATACTAATTTATTAATGATATTCAATAGATTTTTCTTAGTAGATTCTACTAAACCATTACCCTAAGGATAATAATAGGATGAAAACTTTAGAATTATGACATAGTCAAAATCCCGACTAGAAAATTTTAATGATCCAAATGTAGGACCATTATCACATACTAAAGCATAGGGAATTCCAAACCTTGTGATAATGTTGTTCTCTAAGAATATGATCACATCATCAAAATCCCAACTAGAAAATTTTAATGACCCAAATGTAGGACCATTATCATATACTAAAGCATAGGGAATTCCAAACCTTGTGATAATGTTGTTCTTTAAGAATCTGATCACATCATCAAATGTACACATCTTGCTAATTATTGCCTTTGTCTATTTGGTACAGTAATTAGTAATTGTTAGCATGTACCTGTGTCCAGTAGAAGACGAGGAATTAATAGCTCCAATGAAGTCCATGCCCCATTGTGTAAATGGGTGCATCTCCATCACTAGCTGTAGGGGTTAAGCTGCATATTTTTCTTTGTTGGAAGCCATTTGGCATGTATGAAAAACCCTGATATGTTCAACTGTATCTTTGAAGATTGTGGGCCAATAATATCTAGCCCTTAGAATAGCATGTGTGATAGCCAGATGGAACCCATGGGCAGTACCAAACATGTCATGTAGCTCAAGAAGGACCTTGGCTGCTTCTTTCTTATCCAAACATCTAAGGTATATCCCCTCATAATTCTTCTTGAATATAACTCCTCCCTTGATCATGTAATTTCAGACTTTGATCCCCAAAGCTCTTCTTTGATATGCCTGCAAATTATATGGGCATCTTCCTATGATCAAGATATGTCTTATGCTTGAGTACCAATCCTTATGTAAATCAGGATCAACTATATATTATTGACTGATCAGGTTAGGATATGTTTCTACAATCATATAGCTCAGTGTCTTTCTGCTAACTAACTTCATGGGAGTGATGTCCATGTCATATTCCTGCAACACAGTGATCTATTTGGCTCTTTTTTCACCTAGATCACTTTGCATTATCAACTTTTTTACTGCTGAATTAGGGACTATAGCAATCACCTTACTTCTCAGGATATAATGTCTAAACTTTTTCATTGCTCTGACTAAGGCTAATGCTTGTCTTTCTACATCCATGTATCTCAATTCAGCATCCCTAAATGGAGTGGTCATAAATGCTATCGGTTTCTCTTCTTTGATCTCACTCCTTTGAGTCAAGATAGCTACACGAGTAGGATCAAATGCAAAGGAATGTATGTAGAAATCCTTAGCGTAATTAGAACTGATCAACACAGGAGCATCTGCAATTATTTTTTTGATATCTTAAAAGGTTGCCTTGCCTTTAGGGTCCATTCAAGTTTAGCATCCTTCTTTAGCATGGAATTCAAAAGCCTCATTATTTCAGCAAATCTGGTGATGAATTTTCTGACAAAATTAATCTTACCAAAATAGGACTTCAATTCTTTCTTGCTTGTTGGGAGCTAAAGCTTCATGATAAAATTCACCCTATCAGGATCTATAGTTATTGTATTTTCTAATATGATATGGCCCAATAGCTTTCCTATGGTCACCCCAAAGATACACTTCTTTGGATTTAATAATATAACATATTGCTCACATTTCTTCTATACTTTTCTCAGATCTTCAATATGATCTCCTCTTTGTTTCTAAAACACTGTTAGATCATCCATGTAAATGACAATACAGTGGCCCACTAGTCCTTGGAAGGAAATGCCCATGGCTCATTGGAAAGTAACACCAACATTGATCAAGCAAAAAGGCATCCACCTATAGGCGAATATTCCCCATTTGGTGGTGAAGGCATTTTTAAATTTGTCAATTTTGTCAACCATAACTTGGTTGTATCTTGAGAATCCATCTAGGAAGGACATCATCTGTGCTCCATTCATCATTTGGAGGACTTCATCTAGGGAAGCTAAAGGATAGTTATCCTTCTTAGATGCTTTGTTCAGATTTTTGAAATCTATGCATAAGTGTGTGTCTCCATTTTTCTTGTGTACTAGAACCAAATTGGCTACCCAAGTGGAATGCCTGACTAGAAAAATGATTCAGGCAGCTAATAATTTCTTGACCTCGTCAAATATGAGGGGTTCCAGTAATGCATTTATTGGCCTCTATTTTTGCCTAAATGGCTTGGCATCTAGTTTCAACGGGATTGTATGAGTTATAATTGATGTGTCATATGTCTTCAACTCATCAAAGGTCCATGCTATTACATGAATGTATTCCTTCAAAGCCTGGGTTATCCCATCGCTTTCATTTGCAATGCATACTTTGCCAATCAGGACATTTCTTACATCCTCACCTTGCTCAATATTGATAGGCTCATATTCACCTCCATCTGTTTTAGGAAAGTCTTTTTATTTGATCATACTATCTAGATCAAATGCTCCTTGTAGCTCAATCATTCCTTTTAGAATTTTATTGCTTTGTAAATCAATAATTTCTTATTCATCCCAGATTTGATCTTCAAGATTGACTTCATCAACTATCTGAGATTCAAATACATCCATGTTAGCAATAAAATCTAGGATATGCTGGTCATCATCAAATACCTAGGAGTTTGTGACATTATCTGGAATAGATGGTATGGATAGCAGCTCAATTGAGATTCTCTTCATCCCTGATATGGATAAAGGCTCTAGTGTACTAGCCACTTGTGTTAGAGCATCCGCACAGTGATTGAACTCCCTTGGGATGTGGGTGATATTGAAGGCATCAAAACTCTTTATTAGGTCCCAGACTTTGTGCCTATGACTGGATAATCTCTTGTAATTACAAGAATATATGCTTCTCACTTGTTTTACTACTAACTTTGAGTCTTTGAAAACATGGAGGATCTTCACTTTCTTCTTTAATGCAAACATCAAGCCATAGATTAAAGCTTCATACTCTACCTCATTGTTTTTACATGGGAATTATAGTTTGTATGCTTCTAGGAATGACTTTCCTTGTGGATTGATGAGATCCACTCCAACTCTAGCTCCCTTCTTGGACTTGGATCCATCAAACCTCAATATCCTTGGTTTATCTTCTATGGGAAATTTATCTGGACCTTCTTTCTTTCTTTTGGCACAAGCAGCACTACCTATAAATATCCATTTGATTCTTAATGGGTCTTATTTGACAAACTTTGGATGTTTCTAAGAAACTAAAAAATTTGGATATTCTTCTTTCCGATTATCAATCTCCTAAATATTCTTTCCTTTTATGGATTTACTATCGCCATATATGTTATTTGGAGACTTTGTAATTTTTTCCTCTATTTCTTCTAATTCTTGTTCATGTTTTCTTGCATCTAGATGAAGCAACATGTGGTTACTCTCATCTGTATTAGACCTCTCATTCACTTCTAGCAATGATTGTTTGTTTTTCAAGCATATTTCTTCTACCTATTCCACTATGTCAAGACATAAACCACATGTGCTTTTTGAATGTGACTCTTCATGTAATCTGTACCATCCCTTCATAAGCACATCCTTGCCAGATGTTCCTTGCAATCAACATCTTTGAACCTCTTTGGACAAGTAACTTTCAAATTCAAGAAAATGGTCAACCTCATCCTTATCTAATGAATTGTGGTTAGATTCTACCATTATCCATGTTCCTAGCATGACTTCATCCTTCTTATTATCTGCATGCACATGAGTACTTCCTCTATCCTAATCGTTTGAGGCCTTAGCGTGCACACTCCTAGTTCTACCTCCAAATACAATAACTCATTGTTATGATGGTATTCTATAATCATGTGCTTCATCTGAGGTTTTTCTTCAATGTGGACCTGGTTTGGAATACCCCTCCATGGCAACCACATGTGTGAAAAGTCAATGGCCATATATCCATTGAGGGTTTTAGAGAAGTCTCTACTCAAGAGCATACCTAGGTATCAGGAATATCAATGACTTGAATGTCTATATAATATTACACTCTAGGGTTAGATGCTAACTGCATATGGATATGAGTTAGTTCTCCTATGAAATTGACTTCAGACTTGTCTAGCTAGGTGACTTTCTTTAATGACTTGGTAGGAGAAAGGCCTAATGTTTGTGGTGTAGGAGCACCTAACAAATCATGTTTTTGTTTATAATAAGGTCAAACTAACCAATGTTGTTTCTTTTCAGTTGTTGTTGTTCAGTTGTAATTAACCGGTTGAGAAACGGTTGGCCTCCCATGAGAGTGAGTTAAAAGCATAGCAGAACAAACATTGGGGTCGATTCTGTTTTGTGTCCTGTTGTGTGTTCATTTTTGGAAGTATGTATGAATTGTGTTGAAGAACAATAAAACTTTGTTTTGTCCCCTTTTATGTTTTCTTGTTCTTAAATTCAAAGATTTTGTAATTGTGCTTAGTAGATTCCCTTTTCCTATAGTCTGTTGCAAAATGGTTCACTGAAGCATTCCACTGGTACAGTCCCTGTCAAGATCGGTGGAATGGCTTCGTTGTACAAGTATTCATTTTTGTTTTCTATTTTGTTTCCTTGTTCGGTGGCATAGAGGACCAAATTGGAGCGTTTTACACAGTAGACAGCCTAGCATCTCCATGTGCTAGGGTTTGGTTGGAGAGTGAATGAGTCGTAGAAATAGCAGAGGAGTTGAAGTCATTGTCAATGAAATAGGGGCCATCGGTAAAATATTCCTCTCTCGGAGCAATAAGGATAGTCTGGCTAAGCATGAGAAGACTCTTGGTGTATTGGCTTAATAATGCCACAGTTCGTTGAAGAGAGGTTCAAGCTGTTGAATAGAAGTTGCGGTCTAAAGATTCATATCGGGATGATAAGGTCATCGAGTAGATCACTTGGCATTGGACCGACAATATTGGTCTTACTGATCAAGGCATATCAGGGTGATAAGGGATAAGTGATACTGATAGAGATCCATCAGGAGAAATCAGCTAGCGATAAGAGATCTTAAGGTTTGGCCAATAGTATTCATCTGACCGATGAGTGATCGGAGTGGCTAACGTATCAGAGACACAAAAAGGAAGTTCGTCGAAGGTTGAAGTCATGCCGAAGAGTGGTTGGTCCATCGGCATATTGGTGAGGCAAATTCTAACGTGGCCGATAGTAATTATCTTGCTGACAAGCAAGAAGTGTAGACTCACCCATCAGGAAGAGTTACGATGTTAGAGTGACAAGTTCGAAGATGATTGATGGTGATTTTCTTGCCGATATGCAAAGAGTGTTGAACCTCACATCGGAGTGACTAAGACTTTAGAGAGA
This sequence comes from Cunninghamia lanceolata, assembly GCA_027924645.1. Lineage (NCBI taxonomy): Eukaryota > Viridiplantae > Streptophyta > Pinopsida > Cupressales > Cupressaceae > Cunninghamia > Cunninghamia lanceolata. The sequence continues at coordinate 13,729,302 of BSBN01001715.1, forward strand.
TAAGTTGTAACGTGGCCGATGGGCAAAGTGTTGCCAAAAACAAAAGGAAGAGATCTGTTCGCCGAGACTAGAAATGGTTCCAAAAGGTTCAAGAGTTCAAAAATTCAATATTTGATCAATTGTTTGTTCCTGTTGTGCGCTCCTCAATATATTGGTATCAGTTTGACATATAGATAGTGGCATGACATTAGTGGATGCACCTGAATCTACTAGATAGTTATGCAAATTCTTTCCAAATATCCTTAGGATAAGGAGAAATATAGGTGACTAAGATTTTTCTTTATACAGTGCTACTTGGGTTGCATCTGCAATATGGAGTTGATCTTTTTCCTTAGGTTTAAAAGCAGTATCCCTAGGTGTAGGATCTTTGATAGGGATGTTACTAGGAATGTCATCTTTTACTACAGGCTCTTCTGGGGACTTAAGGAAAGCCTTCTTTATAATCAGGGTCTTAAGTGTTGTGTGGTTACACAACATGCCCCATTTTGACTTGACAAAATAGGGACCCAACCCTTTTTGCTACTTTGGCTTGTGTGTTCTTTTTGCTTTTCAGCGATCTGGTAAAAGTAAGTCATGCAGGTGATCTTGCATAAGGGAAGTGGGTAAGTCATCATGATGAGGTCAGTTTGTCAAAGTTAATAGTTCATATCAATAACCTCATGGCTGAAAAGAGTATAAAATTTCATGCAGGTTTGCCTTTTGGATCACCCTGATATTCCTTAGGGAATGAAAGTTGTGACAAGTCAAAGTCCTGGTCAAACCTGATATTCCTGGGGGGGTCATATTCATTAACATCAGTCACCTTAGGTTAGATCACCCTAATGCCAGTTTATCACCAGATAATCATTTGGTCCGTGAAATCTAGACATCAATTTTAGGTAATAACTGTATTTGCCTGTCAAACAGCTTTATATATTTTGCGGGGGTCATATTTCAAATATCACCTGATCTTGCAAATATCACCCAATATTTCAAATATCACCCTACCGTAGAATATCACCCCAGTGCCAATATGCCAATGACGTCATCCAATCCCGATGAACAAAGAAATCAGGAAATCACCCTAACGGTGATGTCATCATCCTTTTTACCTTGCGAAGGTACGTATCCAACGATCTCCCTTTTAAATAACATGACGGTGACGTCATCCTAATCTTTTGAAAGGGGGTCACATTCGTTAATATGACTCATCTTCGCTAACATGATGATGACATCAGCTTATCCCATTCCACAAAGGACCTAATATATCGATGACATCATCAATCAGCTTGAATTCTGAAGGTCATCTAATTTCTAACATCTGTCATATTTTGTAATATGACTGATCTTTCCTAATATGACGGTGATGTCATTCTGACCTAATAAATAAAAAAGCTCGACATGACCATGATGTCATCTTATGCGAAGGGTGATGTTCCTCAATATCAGGGTCATATTTCTTAACATCTTGATTTCCTTCAGTATGACCATGACATCGGCCTTTCACATTTTAACGAAGCCCGTCCATGATGATGACATCATCATCATATCCCAATCTATGAAGAGAGTCATATTAGTTAATATCCCTCATATTAACTAATGTGCACACCAGGACCCGATAGTTTGATTCAATGGAATTTAGTGAACATAAATGTATGCATATTTGTATGCATAAAGTCTTGTATGTATCTGAGATACAAAGTGATATGCAGAAAGTGCACAAGATACAAAAGTGAGCCTAACAGTGAAAGGGGTCATCAGGTTGAAATATGACGATGATGTTATCATTTCTCATCCGCATAACAGTGAACAAAAGTGCATGTATTGCATATGCATGATCTTATGCATACAATATACATAGAGAGATACAAAACTAAAAATGCTTACATATCATATGAAGGGTTACATTACCCTTGGAATACAAAAAGAGCTACCAGAAGGTGAAACTATTTGCAAAAATTCAGAGAAACTCAAAAAAATTAGGAAATTTTTGACCTTCCCCTTGGCAGGGTCATAACTCCTAGCTATTCTATCAGAATTTAACCTTTTTGGACTCATTGGAAAGATAAACTAATTATCTAGTTTGAGTTGCTTGGTTACTTAGGCTTAATGACAAGTTACTGATGAAGTCTTGAGCCCTAATTCCGCTCCTAAGGCCTCCGAAAATGCAATTTACTAAGATGTAGAAAACACAAAAAATTACAATTTTGATATTTTTATCAAAAAATCACTCAAATGACCCTAGACCTGATCAGATGTTGAAACCATTTTAGGGCCTGATAGCATGTTTTCCAGTCAACAATAGTCGATCAGACCCTCTTGATTACCTATGGACATTTAGATACACTAATTTTCATAGATGCTCAATATTCATAACCTGATATATATAGGTTTGCATATTCAGAGCCTGATAAAATATAAATGTTTATTTTCCTGCTAGTTATTAAATGATGATGCTTAATTCTTGTTTGTTTGTTGCAGGATGTTGGAAGTATTTGGAGATCAGTTGTATATTGCAGAGTGAAGTAGCTGAACATTGCAGAGTTGCACATAGAAGCAACATGAACCTGAGTCGAGGAATATTATCAAATGCATTGTTTGCCCGCTGGAGAGCGAATCAAGTCAAAGATGCTGGAATATTCTATGCTAGCTATGCAATTGCCAACTGGTGAGCACGTGTTATCCATCTGAACCATTAATTGTTCTGAGAGGATCCTAATCCTTGGATCAATGTAACCATTTTCTAGCTTTTGTTCTATAAAAGGGCATGGCTAGTCATTTGTAATATATAAAAAAGAGTCCTAGAGATAGATTATCTGGCAAAATAAGGCCAATTACTATGGAATTAAGAACAGATTAGATTACTGAGACTAATGAGGACTGAATTGTTGAAATATTAAGGTTCTTTCCTCAGATAATTGTAAATATACCTATTCTAAAGCATACTGAATGGAGATGAAGCTTCAGATTACATCCTGATTGTAAACTTTACGTAATCTTCAAGTTGATTTCTGGATATGTAATGTTGAATGTTGTGTTCAACTGGAAGCACTTTCATTTTATTGCATGTTGTTGTCAACTTTTCCTTTAAAGATTTGCACTGGATCATGCAAATTTGTGGAATGTCCTGGTGAAGTATGATTCTAGTTTTCTTCTCTTCATTGATGTATGGGAACATGTATGTGGATCAGTTATGCCAGTCAAGTAATTTTTGGAATCTCATTCTCTAACCCTTTTTCCCATTTTAATTTCATTGAAATCACTTCCATAACTACAAATCATGATAAATAACAAGCAGAATAGAGAAATATGCTGACATCTCATAGATAATTGAAAATCCTTAGCATATTTGAGCTAAGTGCATGTAGTGTTGAAAATATCATACAAAGAATTGCAAATAATGGTAGAAATAATGTAAATATCATGGATTATTTGGGTGAATTCATAGTGTAGAGATAGAATTGTTAGAGATTCATGCAGAGCAGATATAAAGAGCAGGATATTTGGAAGAATATTGAAGAACTTTGCAGAAATAACTAAAATACGTAAGGCCCCTGAATGATTAACAGCAACACACATCAACCACTCAGTAACGTCAATAGATTATGAACTAATTAACAGAGACTTGGGATCATGAATTCTTTGAGTTCATCGTATATTTCAAGATGAGTAAAGGTTGTTGTGTAACTTTTATTCTATGTTTGTTTATGACTAACATCATCATCAACATAAATTGGCACTAGAAGGAGGGCATGAACAAAGGAGTCTGTGGATTTCTGCAAATGTTGCATAAATATTTCATCATTTGAGGTTAATGACTACAACTATCTCTTATCTAAGAGGTTTTGACTGTATCCTTGCAAAGATCTAACTTAAAGCTTCAAAGATCTATTTGATTTTTTAAACTTTCAAGTTTTATTCTAGGATATGATAGATCTCATTAAAATTTCAAAATCCTAAAAAAATTAAAAATAGAGTCTCATTTCAATGGACATATATGAAGACAATTGTCAAGTTAACATTTCTTTATTTTAGGAAACTTTGAATAAGTAGCTCTATCCTCAAAGTTTATCTAACTTTGGTTTATCCAGTTGTTTTAGGATACACAAGTCTGTGGAGCACAGTGAAATTAATTGTCAAACTTTTCTTATAAGGTTGGATTTATATTCAAAAGGACTCATATTTTTTATAGATGTGTTCAGGGATGAAGTCTGGCAGGAAAATGAAGAAATTCTCGAGCAACAATTAGATACAGCACTAGAAGTTATTAGTTGTCTAGATAATGAAGTGGACCACTCTAAGGATTTTGAATTATACTTGTCTAGAAATATACAGTGTAGTCAAATATTAGGTATATCCACTGATGATGTCCTGATTGAAAGTTGGTGCAGATTACATGATGAAGAGCATTCAGCAAGAAAGTGTGAAGCTTGCTTGATCATGTTGGAGAAGACTCAAATTCTGGAACAGCAAAGAGAAGTGACATCCCTAATGATGAGTTGTTTAGAAAATATAATAGCTGAATCGGTTCTAGAAGGTAAAGAAGAGGAAACATCCTTCTTTGAGTCATTTTATGGTGAGAATTGGAGTTCTCTAATTCCTAATACAGGTGAGGGTGAGGCAGATTGTAGGTATGAATCTTTTGAAAATTGTGGAGAAGAAACTACTTGTCAGGATAGAGTCTTTGATTCTGATCCTAATACTTTTGATAAGGATAGTGAAACACCTTTCCTTGAGTTATTTTATGGTAAAAAGAAATGGAGACATGTGGAAGAATTTAAATGCACTATTGCTGATGAAGTTCCCATGATAGTAACCCAGGAAATTGTAGAAAAGAAAATAAATGCTGATTTACTATCTAACTTGTTTAAATTGGATGATCAAATGCAAGAATATTGCAGGACAATGGAACTAGACTCTCTACTGGATGGAAAGTGTGAGTCATTTGATGAACAATTCATGAAAGTTGAAGATGTAGAAAGCTTTGGAGTTGTTGTGCATGATCAGATGCCAATCCAATGTCATTTTGAAAATAAAACAGGGGAGTATTCCTATCAATCGAACATTAATTCACATTTACAGTTAAATGATTTAGAAATGATAAATTTCTGTATATTAGGTTATGATAATAAAGATACTCATTTAGATGCTGATGTACAAGGATTTAATGAAAACATTGAGGTGCTTCCTAAAGTCAAGAATCAGATATACATCCAGAATGAAGAGATAGAGCTAGATAAAGATGAAGAAATAATCCTCCAAGAGTCATACATCCTTCAATTTTAAGTGAGACTTAAAGTTGAGCTAAACAACAAAAAAGAAAAGTTAAATGGAGGACCAGCTATCAATAAACTAGCATGTCCAACAACAGAACCAGAAATACATCAAGTTGTATTTCTCCTTTCCACAGTAAACGATGTTGATTATTATTTTGATTATGGAAATTCAAGAGATAGGACATGCATATGGATATGTCATGAACATGATAAGCCTCCTCAGTTGTTGATAATCAAAGGTTATCCTATTAAACATAATGAATTTAGAATACAAGAATATTTTTTAGAATACAAGGATGAATTTGCTAGGGTTAGAACCATAACTAGTGCCCTAATGGTCTTGCACAATATAAGGAAGTATGCAAATACAGTTGTCTTTGGGTCTTTTCATGGGTTTTATTTTCCTTGTAGGGTTTGTATATAGTTTGGTAAAGTAGTTGTCTTGTTTCTTTCTTTGCTTTCTTGTTTTGTTTTCCGTTGTTCCCTTTTGTAGTTAGTTGTTTGTACAATTTTCTTTGTGTGTTTGCTTTTGTTTGCTTGTTGAGTTCTGTTTTGGTTAGCCAAGATGATGCAACTCATCACCCTAAGAAAATAATTGAATTGTTAAGATTCAAGTGATGAGAACAAATTCATATATAGGTTATGACTCATTTTGAGAAGTACCAGTGATCAGGTCTATGATATCTTTTCATCAAGGTGCCCTTTCTTGACCAAAGTGACTTTTTCACAATGACTCACCTAACAACCTTGGGTTTGTTGAACACACAAGTATAGATGCTAACTAAAAAATCTGAAGGGAGTCCCTTGCTACCAATACCATCTCTAGCCTAAATCAGCAAGTGACCATACCTTGAACACTAAGTTTACATGATGACATCAGATGAATAGAGTATAAATTTTGAAAACCCAAAAAATATAATAAAATTAGGCCATCTAAGTAACTCTACAGGGGCTATAGATGTCTGTTGGCAGTGGGGCTCTGCTTAGGGGGATTGTATAGATAACCTTGTTGGGGCTATGGACGCCTACTGGCAGCAAGGCCCTATCCAGGTTGGCTATGAGGGATGCTCCCAAACTATGTAGCTTCACATCAGTTACTCATGCTTTCAACTTGCTTTCAAGATGAGGATAATTAATCATTTACAAACACCTGATCCTTTGTTAGCATTATTGCCATGATGAAAACCTTATCATTCAGAGAGATTATAAGTGCTTATACTTAGAAAGAGTTAGACTACTATGTTAGAATATGATCACATCACCTGAATCATTGGAATTTGGTTGTTTTCTTTGGTGGCAAGTTGTTGTGTGGTTGCACAACACGTCCCATTTTGACTTGAAAAAATAGGGACCCAACCCTTTTTGCTGCTTTGGCTTGTGTGGTTTTTTTGCTTTTCTGCGGTCTGGTAAAAGTAAGTCATGTAGGTGATCCCGCATAAGAGAAGTGGGTAAGTCATCATGATGAGGTTAGTTCATCAAAGTTAATATTTCATATCAATAACCTCATGGTTGAAAAGAGTACAAAATTTCATGCAGGTTTGCCTTTTGGATCACCCTGATATTCCTTAGGGAACGGAAGTTATGACAAGTCAAAGTCCTAGTCAAACCTGATATTCCTGGGGGGCTCATATTCCTTAACATCAGTCACCTTATGTTAGATCACCCTGATGCAAGTTTATCACCCGATAATCATTGGTCCACAAACTCTAGATGTCAATTTTAAGTAATAACTGTATTTGCCCGTCAAACAGTTTCATATATTTTGCGGGGGTCATATTTCAAATATCACCCAATCTTGCGAATATCACCCAATATTTCAAATATCACCCTGCCGCAGAATATCACCCCAGTGCCAATATGCCGATCATGTCATCCAATCCCGATGAACAAAGAAATCAGGAAATCACCCTGACGGTGATGTCATCATCCTTTTTACCTCGCGGAGGTATGTATCCAACAATCACCCTTTTAAATAACATGACGGTGACGTCATCTTGATCTTTTGAAAGGGGGTCACATTTGTTAATATGACTCATCTTCGTTAACACGATGATGACGTCAGCTTATCCCATTCCACAAAGGACCTGATATGACGATGACATCATCAATAGGCTTGAATTCTAAAGGTCATCTAATTTCTAACATCTGTCATCTTTTCTAATATAACTGATCTTTCCTAATATGACAATGATGTCATTGTGACCTGATATATAAAAAGGTCGACATGACCATGACGTCATCTTATGTGGAGGGTGATGTTCCTCAATATCAGGGTCATATTTCTTAACATCCCGATTTCCTTCAGTATGACCATGACGTCGGCCTTTCACATTTTAACGAAGCCCATCCATAATGATGACATCATCATCATATCCCAATCTATGAAGAGAGTCATATTAGTTAATATCCCTCATATTAACTAATGTGCACACCCGGACCTGATAGTTTTATTCAATGGAATTTAGTGAACATAAATGTATGCATATTTGTATGCATAAAGTCTTGTATGTATCCGAAATACAAAGTGATATGCAGAAAATGCACAAGATACAAAAGTGAGCCTAACAGTGAAAGGGGTCATCAGGTTGAAATATGATGATGACATCATCATTTCTCATCTGCATAATAGTGAACAAAAGCGCATGTATTACATATGCATGATCTTATGCATGTGATATACACAGAGAGATACAAAACTAAAAATGCTTACATATCATAAGAAGGGTCACATTACCCTTGGAATACAAAAAGAGCTATCAGAAGGTGAAACTATTTGCAAAAATTTAGAGAAACTCAAAAAAATTAAGAAATTTTTTACCTTCCCCTTGGCAAGCTCATAACTCCTAACTATTTTATCAGAATTTAAACTTTTTGGACTCATTAGAAAGATAAACTAATTATCTCGTTTGAGTTGCTCAGTTACTTAGGCTTAATGCCAAGTTACTGATGAAGTCTTGAGCCCTAATTCCGCTCCTAAGGCCTCCGAAAATGCAATTTACTAAGATGTAGAAAACACAAAAAACTACATTTTTGATATTTTTATCAAAAAATCACTCAAATGACCCTAGACCTGATCAAATGTTGAAACCATTTTAGGGCCTTGTGGATCATGATGTTAGTCATAAACAAACATAAAATAAAAGTTACACAACAACCTTTGCTCATCTTGAAAGATATGATGAATTCAAAGAATTCATGATCCCAAGTCTCCGTGGATTAGTTCTTAATCTACTGGTGTTACTCAGTGGTTGATGTGTGTTGTTGTTTTCATTTTGGGGCCTTACGTTTACATATTAGCAAAATTCTATTCTTGTCATGATTCTACACAAAAAAGTCATTCTACATAGAATATCTCTACAAATATTATGTCTATGCTTAAATCTTTGCATGATATTTATCGATTGCACATGCTTTAGCTTCAAATATGCTAAGAATTTTCAGTTATCTATGAGATGTCTGCATATTTTATGTAAATTGCTTCTGATTGTCAATTATTTGCAATTGTGATGGTGAATTGTTCTAAAATTAAAATAAATGTAAAAAAAATGCTTCAAATTATGATGAATCTTCAGCTATTGAGTCACATACACACTTGATACAGTCATGAGAAAGAAGAAATCAAACCATATTTTCACCAGGATGTTCCACAGCTAGATATAGATGATGCAAACTTCAAAGGATGAGGAATGAAAACAATATATACAGACTGATGAGCACTCCAAGGGACGCAACAAATCAAAGCATATATCAAGAATTTAGACATAGATTACTCAAAATTTATGATGATTTGTAATCAAACTGGTCTTCTCTTTCATTAAGTATGCAAAAATATGTATGCTTACAATAACTTTGAAATAGGCCCTGATATTTCAGCAAACAAATTTCAATTAAGCTTCGAATGTTTAAAACAAAGCATCTATACACCTTTTATAGAACAAGGTGAGGGAGCGGTTACACATGATCTACAATCAAGATTTATCAATTAAGATCTATGGTACACATTCCTTTTGACTTGGTCAACTTTATCTCGTGGCACAGGTTGCCAGCTGGCAACCATCTAGGTAACTTATTTTCTCCTAAGTACCTGATGCATTTATTTCCCTTTATGGCACATCTTCATCTACTCATCAGGTTCTTCTTCATCTTCATGATCATCATGATCATTGCTTTTCGTGTCTTCATCATCCTGATGAATGTCTCCCTGTATATGGACCTGCCTGATTGACCTGATATTTTCATATGCTTCCACTACTCTTTCAATTTCTCTGCCATCCTGAGTTTTGGCTTTGCTGATGGCATGCTTATGTGATTGGAACTTATCCCTGAGGGTTTATAATTTATTTTTCCTGCTGCTCAATGTTTCATTGTAGTTCTCCACCTTGACTTTGATCCTCATGATCTTGTTCATTGCTTCTTCTGTTAGGTGGTTAAGAGGGTCATCAGCCATCAGCTAGAAATTATTATGCAGAGCTTTCATGGTAAAGTCCATGTCTTGGTTCTCAATTTTACCTTCTACTTTCCCTTCTAAGGCCTCCAGGACTTCTGCCTCATAAGACATCATGTCATGCAGTTTCACACTGATATCTCTCAATTTATTGTTGCATCTCTTTAGTACATCACATTCAAATCTGATGTCTTCATACCAAATATCAATCAGCATGGCTGTGTTATTATTCAGCACCTGGTTGCTTATTAGGACATGAGGATTAATCCTCTTTATTTTGCTCAAAGCACTTAGGGCTTTCTCCGACTGGAATGACCTTCTTCCGGTCTCCGTCTATAATTTATCAACTTTTCTCCTTGAGATACCCAAAGAATTCCACCTCTGCAAAGAGGCTTTCACTACTTCTTCAGCTCCTGTGAGTGAGGATGACATCCACTTTCTCATAATCATTGAATCATGCTTCATAAGGTCTAATTTATTGACCTCTTCCTGAGAAATCATAGTCAATGGGACTGTCTGATCTGATACTATATTATCAGGGTTAATTAACCCTTTTATGTATGCATGCAGCTGAGCAATGTGCTCTTTATGCTACTTATTCTTCTCCTCTTCTTTCTTTACCCTTTGCATTAAAGAATCTATTATGTCCTTCCCTTCCTGACCTTCTTGGTCTTCATTGGCAAACCCTAAATCAACTATAGTGATCTAGAATTATTCCAGGGTGATCTTGCCTTTCTTTTTTTCAACCGTGGGAAGTGCTACCTGGGCAGTCCTTCTGCCTATAGCAGGATCTCTTCTTATTATAGATGTTAATCCGGCCTTCCTCTTGGGCTTCATAATGGTTTCTGAGAATAATGTCAAGACATCAAATTCTTGGATCTTGAAACCTGATCCCATACCTATTTCTTGCTCTAGCCATTGATGTATTTGATCTCCAAATCCTTGATTGCCGTCATCATCATGTCTGTCATGATCATGTCCACCCTGATCTCCAACATTTATCTTTGTTCTTGGTGGAGAGGGTGATTTTCTCATTTCTTCCTCATGATACTCTTCATGAAGGGGATCTTGTGGTACTTCCTCCTATTGAGGAACTTCTTCTTCTTGCAGAGGGGAATCATGCTATGTATCTGCATGTTGATCCTAATATTTTACTTCCTCTTTCTTTGTCTCATCCACTTTAGGAATTTCCTCGTCCTAAGGCATATTGGTATCCATGGATATCATTGTGTTTGAAATAGGTGCATCTACCTAATCTTGAATCACATTATGATCCGCACCTGATGTATCTACCTCCTGGGTCTTTAGGTCATCATGACTTGATATTTCTTTATTATCTGAGGTTTCTTGAGTCTTAAGGGCATCATCAATTGATGTATCTTTATCTTCCCGCCCTTTTGTTAGACTTCCACTATTTTGGGTTCAGTAGGTATTTCTTGTGGTTGACCCAATTCTTGAGTGCTGCTTTCTGTTTCTGCCAGCTTGATCTCCTCAACATTTTCTATTTTATTAGGTGCACCTACTTGATGTTCAAGATGTGTTACATCCTCCCTGTATGTTAAATCTATCACCTCAGGGCTAGTCACCTGATCAACTAACTTATCCAGCCCTATTTGTTGGGCTACCCTTTCTGGGTTGTTCTCTTTTTCCTATTTCGCTTGCTTCAACTCTTCTAATACCGCCATCTGTGTTGATGGGGTTCCTTGTGGAGTTATGCGAGTACTTGCAGCAAGGGTCTGCATTTGCTGAGAGGTCACATTTTCTACCACCTCATTATCTAATAAGTCCATAGTTTCCTCTAGTGAGAAAGGACATCCTTGACTTGCTCCAGTGGTTTCTTTTACCTCCTCTTTAGTCTTCTCAGTTTTAAACTGAATGATGGTAGGAAGTGGTATATCATGATGCAGTTCTTTTCTAAACACTTCACTACCTGGTCCCCTTAATATTACATGGTCATGTCTTATTTCAACCCTCATTGAGGTTCTCTGCCTTTTAGGTGGTGATGCCACCAAGGGTTATTTCCTCTTTCTTGTGACCCTCATAGAGATATCTTCTTCTGTAGGTTCCTTATTTAATGGCACTTCCTCAATAAGGATATCCTCTTCTATATTTTGTTGTGAGGTTTGGCCTTTCTCTGGCATTCCTGCAGTTTCTACAGCTGGCCTTTGGACTCTTTTTGTTCTTGTTTCATCCACCAAGGGTTGTGCAGATGAGGTTGATGCCTATCCTGATGCAGATGCACCTTCAGCTTGTACATCAATTCTTTCAATTGCTACCCCTTTAGGTTCACTGTCATTTTTCCTCTTTCTCAGGGATCTCTTGCTTTGTTCTTGAGGTGGCAGCTCTTCTCCCTTAGATTTTCTCTTTTAAATGAGAAAGTCGTCATATTCCTCATCAAGAATCTCCTGCCTCTTCTTTTTATTATCTACTGTGAGGGCTACACTCTTCTTCTTTAGTGCACTTATTTGTTCATCCACCCATGCTTGGGTCAACTGCAGCACCCCACTGGTGAACCGATCCAATGAAATATCTTCAAGTTGTGTCAGATCAGGGGCTGAAATGGTGTCATTATACACCTTTATCTCTTCATATTTATTTGACAATAACTTGCCATCATATTTTTTCAATTGTACAGGCACTGTAATACAATCAAATGTCCTGATCTAGTTGAGGGTGAGTCTCTAATATTTTCTCCTTCTAACCTCAGCCTCATCCTCACAGTTTGTCTAGAAATCCTATAAGTGTTTCTAATGAATGGGCTTTCCCATGATCTTCTGCATCCTCCCATAGGGGTCATATGATCTGGCCAATGGGAATGGATGTAAGTTCATCATGTTTAGACCGGCTATGGCTTTCTTTATATTTTTTGAATCAGGGCATATATACCACCCTATAGTTACTGGAAACAAAACTAGAGGAATCTTATTATTTCCTTTATAGGCATCCAGTATAATTGATACCTGTCTCAAGAACTCCATCAGGACTACCCCATCAATAGGGTACCTAGGTAGCATCAATGGCTGGCCTGCAAAGCCTTCTATTTTTACGTAGGAAAATGTAGCAAATTGGATAAACCAGCCACCATGCCTGTATATAACTTCTTGAGCTTCCTTGCTCAGTCTTTTGGTTCTATCTTCCTCCATTGTTCTTACCAGATGCATAGAAAATGCATCATTCACTAATTTATAATCATGCAGGTAATTTTCTCTCTACAACTGAGGGTAATGGTCCCATATGTGGGCATCATTTAGACTGCCACCAATCTTTCCAACTATAATAAGTGCATCAAATGTACCCTTGTAGGTACATGAATATACAATATATGAAGTCATATAAAATTCACACTCCAAGCCTTCTAGGTTCATCATCTGTGTATCTAGGGCATCACTGATCATCTTAGCCCATAATGGCTTGTTATCTATATAGAGGCACATTATGATAACCCCATACATCAATTCTTTGAAGCTTCTAGCATTAGGCTGGCCTGTCACTCTGCTAAGTAGGGCAATCATATATTGATATTCATCATCAAAGTCAAACTTGTATAAGTGCACTGGTAGTTTGGCAGAGGCAGTTTAAGGAATATTCTTTGATCTCCACTGATAAATCCTCTTTCTCGCATTCTTCTTATTATTCTCATATTCAACTTCTAACTTTTTCAGATCCATACTGACTACTTTCTTTCCAAGTGGTAGATTGAAAGTAGTTGCAATTCCTTTGATGGACAAATCTGCATAAACCCTACCATGTTTTTCCACTTTCTTGGTCTGTGGGTTGTAGTTTCTGGCACATTCAATCACCAACTCTGGAGCTTCCATGGAATATGGAAATCTAGCCGCATACCACATTCCTAATACAAAAATGGCATCCAGTAGGGTACTTTCCTTATCATGGTGCATCTTGGATGACCATGCTATCAAATCTGTGTTTCCTTGGTGTGTATCTCTAATGACACCATATTTAAACTACACTCCCTCTAGTTGAGCAAACATAGGCTTAACGAATTCAGCCTCAGACTTGTTTCTTCTGACGTCTGCCATGGATCCCTGTAAGGAACACGACTGGTCTTACTATTTGATATTCACATGAATGCATATAACATTATTCTTTACGGCATCATGCATATTATACTTATTAACCTCTATTTCATCATGATATGCATAATTAGAGCTTCAAACCACATGAAAAGTATACTACCTAGACATGCAAAAAATGACAACAGGAGGGTTTTTTAATTACTTACCTAATAATGCTTATCTCCTAAATTATGCTGATGACTATGGGAAAGGGGTTTGGACACTAGTGACAATCATGTGTTCTATTCTGTTGCAAGCTATTAGCGTCTGCAGGTAGCTCGTACAAGAGTTTGAATGTCTGCTCTGTAAATTTTCATTTCTTCACAAGGTAAATGCAAACTGACCTTGGAAATTCACTTTTAAACTCATTCATCAGGTCAATTAGGGCAAAATGGGATTAAATTGATCATAACCATTGATTTTTTGCCATGGATCTATGGATGCTGCTAGGTGTTTGCATCGTGTTTGCAATCGGCTGGAATCCACCTACTACATTTATGTACATTTAATGTCATGGGGCAAGAGGAGCGGGATGATCTTCTGAAGATCGGGTGATATTTGGAATATCGGGTGATATTCAAAATATGACCACCTCTATGTAATATGACCATCTTCCTTTAAGCAGGAAAACTTATGTCAATAGATCGGGTGATATTTGGACCATCGGGTCATGTTTCAAAAATCAGGGGATGCTTAAAATGTCAGGTGATGTTTTTAATATGACCCCCTGAAACTAAAGTGACCCCCTTTTAGAAAGACCATGATGACGTCACCGTCATATTATGGAAAAAGGGTGATCATTGGAAATATACATCCGCAAGGTAAAAGGATGATGATGTCATCGTCAGGGTGATTTTCTTGTTTATCGGGATTGGATGACGTTGTCAGCATATTGGCTCTAGGGTGATATTTGAAAGATCAAGTGATATTTGAAATATGACCCCTACAAAATATATGAAGATGTTTGATGGGTAACTATCATGTAAAATTGACATCCGGAGCATCAAACCAAATGATTTATCGGGTGATAAAATTGGATCAGGGTGATCTTTCATAAGATGACTGACATTAAGAAATATGACCCCCCCTCAGAATATCAGGTTTGACCAAGACTTTGACTCACCATAACTTACGTTCCCTAAGGAATATCAGGGTGAGCCAAAAGGCAAACCTATATGAAATTTTGTTCTCTTTCCAACCATGAGGTTATTGATATAAAATATTAACTTTGACAAATTGACCTCATTATGATGACTTACCCAGCTTCCTTATGTAGGATCACTTGCATGACTTACTTTTACCAAACCACCGAAAGCAAAAAAACACAAGCCAAGCCAAGAAAAAATGTTGGGTCCCTGTTTTGTCAAGTCAAAATGGGGTGTGTTGTGTAACCACACAACAACTTGCCACCAAAGAAAACAAATAAATTCCAATGATTCAAGTGAGGTGAACACATTCATATATAGTATTCTAACTCTTTTTAAGTATAAGCATCATAATCTTTCTGTTATGATATAGTTTCATCATGGCAACAATGCAAACAAAGGATCAGATGTGTGCAAATGATTAATTATCCTCATCTCGAAAGCAAGTTGAAAACATGAGTAACTAGTGTTAAGCTACATAGTTTGGGATCATCCCTCATAGCCAACTTGGAGAGAGCCTTGCTGCCAGCAAGCGTCCATAGCCTTGGCAAGGTTATCTATACAATCCCCCTAAGTAGAGCCCCATTGCCAATAGGCATCTATAGCCCTGGTAGAGTTACTTAGATGGCCTAATTTATTTCTTTTCTAATTTTTTCATATTTTAAATTCTATATATTTGATATCATCATGTAAGCCCAGTGTGCAAGGTATGGTCACTTGCTGATTTAGGTTGGAGATTGTATTGGTAGCAAGGGAGTCCCTTTAGATTTTTCACTTAACACCTATACTTGTGTGTTCAACTAACCCAAGGGTGTTAGGTGAGTCATTTTGAAAGAGTCACTTTGGTCAAGAAAAGGCACCCTGATGAAAAGATATCCCACACCTGATCACAAGTACTTCTCAGAATGAATCATAACCTATATATAAATTTGTTCTCATCTATTGAATCCTAACAATTTAGTTATTTTCTAGGGTGATGAGCTGCATCATCTTGACTAACCAAAACAAGAACTCAACAAGCAAACCAAAACAAAACACAAAACAAAACTGTATAAACAACTATACAAATATACACTATTGTACACATGACTGTCATGAAGCCACTTTAGGCTTGGAAATAATGTTAGTGGAATTGTCCATTAAATGGTAATGGGACATCCTCACCTGTCAAGTTTTTAAGCCTATAAATGATGTCTCCTAATATCTCAAAAATTTGGAAGGGACCTATCCATAATTTGTCAAACTTACCATGGTCTCCTTTCCTCTCATGTAGTTTGTCCAACATCAGGACTAAATCTAAGATCCTGAAGGCTTTAACCCTGGTTCTTTTGTCAAACTAGCGTTTGACAATAGCTTGATGTTTGGCATATTGATCAATTGCATGACTTCTCTTCTCTTCCAGATGCATCAATTGAAGCAACCTGACTTCTTGCTTATTGTCTATGCCTAGGTACTCTTGTGCAAACTGTAGTGTAGGAATTAGTATAAGTTTCTGGCAAAAACTATGTATTGCTTTTTTTGTATCGATGTTTCAGATCACACTTCGTGATCCATCATCAGGATGAGAAGAAGTGAATGAACATGAGATATCATTGCAGAGAAGGTTTACTAAAAAGGAGGAGAGAGGGGTTGGGCAAAAGTAGCTGTTTGACCAGAGAAAGAAACAATTAAAAATAAGGAGGATTAGAAATATAGCAAACTAGAAAGAAGGGGGGAGAAGATAAGAAAATAAAAATACAAGTAAAGAGAGAGGAAAGAGGAGTTAGAGAGGATGGGAGAAAAGATCAATAAAAGAATAAAAACCAATAAAATCCATAAAAGAAACAAAGACTAATAATGTCAATAAATGTGAAAAAAGAAAACAAAGAAGATACCTAAACAATGACCTAGTTCAGTATAATCCCATAATCAAAAGCTCAACTTGACATTTTTGTTGAAGCAAAAGCAGAGCCATTGTCACATACCAGAGCATAGGGAACTCCATACCTAGTGACTATATTACTTTTCAGAAATCTGATGACATCATCAGCATTACAGGTCTTGCTGCTGATAGCTTCAGTCCACCTGGTACAGTAGTCAATAATCGTTAAGACATACTTGTGGCCTGAGGATGATGGAGGATTAATTGGTCTTATGAAATCCATGCCCCATTGTGCAAATGGGTGCATCTCCATCACTGGCTGCAAAGGTTGAGTAGTATATCTCTCTTTGTTGGCAGCAACCTGACATACATGATAGCATTTAATATGCTCAACAGTATCCTTGGCCACTGCTCACGCTATCCTCAGGTCAGGATACTACTGGCTGACAATTTCCAAACTTGTCATATAGCTCTGATAACACTCTATCTACTTCTAGCCTCTCTAGGCATCTTAGATATATTCCTTCATAATTTTTCTTGAAAAGGACTCCCCCTTTCATCATATACTTCTGTGACCTTATTTTTAGGGCTCTCCTTTGTGAAGCCTGCAGTCTTGGAGGACATCTTCCAGTAATCAGGATGTGACTGATGTCTAAGTACCACTCTCCATTATCCTTAGCATTGATAACATACTGCTGACTCATGATATTAAGATCTATCTCTGATGTCATTTGGCTTAAAGCCTGTCCTCTCACTAGCTTCATGGGTGTAATACCCATGTCATATTCTTGTAGGACAGTGATCCATTTAGCCTTTTTTTCACCTGGCTCACTCTACATTAAGAGCATCTTCACTGTTGCATCAGGCACCACATCAATAACTTTACTTCTCAGTATATAGTGCCTAAATTTCTTTACTGCTCTGACCAAAGCAAGTGCCTACCTTTCAACATCCATGTATCTCAGTTCAGTATCTTTGAAAGGGCAGCTCATGAAGGCTATGGGCTTCTCTTCTTTTTCTTCATTTCTCTGTGTCAGTACTGCTACAGAGGTATGCTCTGAAGCAAATGAATAAATATAGAAGTCCCTAGTGTAGTCTGGACTGATCAGGACTAGAGCATCAGATATAGCTTTTTTAATGTCTTCAAAAGTAGCTCTAGCCTCTGGTGTCCACTCAATCTTTGTGTCCTTCTTGAGCATGGCATTTAAAGGTCAACAATTTCAGCAAAGCCAGTGATAAACTTCCTAACAAAATTAATCTTACGGAAGTAAGATTTGAGCTCCTTTTTGCTTCCAGGAAGATGTGTTTTCATAATGGATTCCACCCTGTCAGGATCAATGATAATCCCATCTTCATTTATCAAGTGGCCTAGTAATTTTCCTGTTGTCACCCCAAATATGCATTTCTTGGGGTTCAAGGATATCCCATATTCTTCACATTTTTCAAGCACGTTTCTGAGATCTTCTACATGGTTTCCTCTATCTTTAGAGAACACTGCTAAGTCATCCATGTATATGACTATACATTTTCCTATTAAGCCTCTGAAGGTTATGTCCATTGCTCGCTGGAATGTTCCTCCAGTATTTATCAACCCAAACGGCATGCACCTGTAGGTGAATATCCCCCACTTTGTGGTGAAGGTAGTTTTCAGTCTGTCTATCTTGTCTACCATTACCTGGTTATAGCCTGAAAAACCATCCAGAAATGACATCATTTTGGCACCGTTTACAATTTGTAGGACCTCATCTAAGGAAGGAAAAGGATAATTATCCTTCTCAGATGCTCTGTTCAAATTTCTGAAGTCCACACATAGTCTGATGTCTCCATTTATCTTCCTCACTAGGACCAAATTTGCTACCCAGGTGGAGTGCCTCATAGGAAATATGATCCTGGCATTTAACAGTTTCTTAACCTCCTCAAAAATAATAGGTTCTAGCAAGGCATTGATAGGCCTTTGCTTTTGTCTAAAAGGCTTGGCATCTGGCTTGAGGGGTATGGTGTGAGTGATGACTGATGTGTCATACGTTTTTAGCTCATCATAAGTCCAGGCAATGACATGGATGTAATCTTTAAGAGCTTGGATTATTCCTTCTAATTCTTCTTCTATACAAACTTTCCCTATTAGGACATTCTTCTTTTCATCACTCTGTCCAATATTAACCTGTGAATATTGTCCTCCATCAGCTTTTGGAAGATCCTTCTGTTTCAACATGTTGTCCAGATCAAAGGCTCTCTCTAGCTCTATCGTTCCTTTTGGAATCTTATTGCTGGGAAACTCTAAGATTTCTTCCTCCTCCCACACATGATCCTCTACATTGTTCTCATCTATGATCTGAGCATCAAATATATCCCTGTTGGAGATGAAATCTAAAATATGCTAATCATCGTCGAATACCTGGAGGTTGGTCACATTGTCAGGTACAGAAGGTACTGATACCAGCTCTACTAAAAATCTTTTTAGTCCTAAAATAGACAATGGGTCCAATGTACTAGTAGCCTAGGCTAAAGCATCTACCCTATGGTTCTGCTCTCTGGGTACGTGGGTCATATTAAATGCATCAAAGGATTCTATCAGGTCCCACACCCTGTGTCTGTAATTAGATAATTTTTTATAATTGCAGTAGATTCCTCTTACCTGTCTGACTACTAATTCTAAGTCCCCATAGACATGTAGAATTTTTACTTTCTTCTTGAGGGAAAATAGTATCCCATGAATCAGAGCCTCATACTCTGTCACATTATTGGTGCAGGGGAACTGTAGTCTGTATGTTGCCAAGTAGGACTTTCTAGATGGATCAATTAGATCTATCCCTACTCTAGCTCCTTGTTTGGACTTGGATCCATCAAATCTAAGGATCCAAGGTTTGTCTTCAACTAAAGGCTTATTTGAACTTTCCTTTTTCTTTGCAACTTTAGCAGCTACACCACTTGATATCCACTTTAACTTAGGTATTTTAGATTTCTCAGACTTCATCTTTCCTTTCTTTTTTGAAGATAATGGCTCTTCTTTCTTTTTCTCACCAGAAGGATGATTTTCTAGACTAGGCAATGTCTATCTTTTTAGGAGATGCAAACATAGAGAGCAAGCAGTCTCTGAGTGAGGTGCTTCATGTAACTTGCATCAGCTTTCAATCAAGGCATCTTGTGGATACCTCTGCTGCTGTGTCATCTTCTAGATCTCTTGTTTTAGAAACTCCTCAAATTTAGACAAATTGCTTCCTCTGTCTTCATCAGATAATTCATAATCTAATTCAACTAAACAATCACTCCCTTTGGTGATTTTATTTTTTCTCTTAACATTACTCTGGTTGCATACCAGTACCTCTTCTATCATCTGAACATGATGTTCATCCTACTGTATAACTCCTTTATCCCTGCAGGAAATAAACAGCAATCAGCGTCACTATCATTATCACTGTCTGATGAACTTACCTCTGATGATGATGATGATGCTGATGCATCACTACACACTTGTTCCAACTCCATCATATATATGCATGCTTCATAGGTCTTCTCAGAATGTGGTTCGTTATGCAACCTGCACCATCCATCTATTAGAATATCATTAATATGTATCTTTAATAACTTACATCACTTTACCTATTTAGATAAATGCATTTCAAAATTCTTGTAATGGTCTACCTCGTTCTCATTCTAATGGTTACTATCAAATTCTACAACCTTTTTGTCATCCTAAGGATCATCATCATGATGATGCACGTCATACATCAGGATCTCCTCTATCCTAATAGTCTGAGGTCTTATGGAGTAAACTCCAGGGTCCACATCCACATACATGATCTCATTAGTTTTGTTGTATTCGGTGATCATGTGCTTCATTCTTGGTTCAGCGTCTATTCTTATCTAGTTTGGTATCCCCTTCCAAGGTAACCACATGTGACCAAAATCTATGGACATGTATCTGTTGAGGGTTTTGGACCAGTCTCTATTGAACAGCATCCCATATGTATCAGGTATGTCAACTACCTGAATGTCAATATAATATTGGATTCTGGGATCCGAGGTGAGCTACATGTGAATGTGGGTTAACTCTCCCACCACACTTACTTTTGTTTTGTCTAGTTGTGTGACTTTCTTCAAAGATTTAGCAGGATGCAGTCCTAAAGCATTGCATATAGACAGGGGCATTACATTTGTAGATGCTCCTGAGTCTACCAAATAGTTGTGCAGGTTTTTACTAAACATTCTTATGGTGAGGAGGAATAGAGGTGACTCACTTTTATCTCTATATAAGGTCATGTGGGGGGTCTCTACAGCTTGAACAGTAGCTAGCACCTTATGTTTAACATTATTGTCTTTGGCAGCATGATCTTTGCCACCAGATTGACCTGAGGGGTGACTATCCTCTTTAGGAGCAAGATCATCTAGTGATTTCATAAATGCCTTCTTGATGGCATGGGTTTTGAACAACTCTGACAAGGATAGGCTGATTTTGATCTTCTTCATTTCATCAGCCAAATATGTGACTAATTTGTCATATTCATGAGGTAGACTTATAGCTTTTGATGCTATGTTTGGTGGTGCTAGATATTGAGCATTCACCTTGGGAAATCTAGGGTTATTACTTGCCTTGGGATCTAGAGGTGTATTAAAATTGTTCAGAGGTGAGGAAGAGGTCAATGGACTAGTAGGTCTGTTGGCATTATTTCTTAGGTTATAGTTATGCTTACCCAGATATTGTTGTTGGTAGGCATACACCTCCTCATGTTCATTTGAAGGCTCATTTTCATCCTCAAAGGGGAAAACATAATTTGACTCAAAAGCCATGGCTGATTCCTCACACGCCAGGGTATAATCTTGTTGAGAAAGCACTATCTGCTGATAAGGATGATGAGTGTAACTCTCAAGCACTAATACTAAATCATATCCGCAAGGAACAAGTTCATTTCCTTCTACCTGAGGTTGATTTCCTGAAGTATTGGACACTTCAGTTTGGAAAATGCTAGCAGCAATTCTAAATTGAGGACAGTCTAACTCTGCATGTGCATTGGTGTTATGAATTCTACACCAGTTAGTGAGGGTTGCCTCTATAAGGTTGATTCTGGTAGTCTGTTTGGGTTCACCAGGAGGCAAATTGTCTAGGGGTGATGGCAAGGAACCATTGTTTGGCCTAGTGTTCCACACTCTAGGCTATCTGGGAGGATTGTTATTGCCATTGTTGTTATAATTATTGTTGTTGTACCCCCTATCGAGATAGTTTGGTCTGTCATTATTATAACCTTTGTTCTAGTTAGGTTGGGAGTAGAAATTTTGACTCCTTAAGTGAGTGATCTCAGTTGTAAGTTTCCTCAACTGAGATGATATTTCTTTAATCTCTTCTTTCTCTTCCTGAGCCTTAGCCACTACATTTTCTATCAAGGGCTTAAAGAAGGAAGATCCATTGTTGTTATTTTGGTCTACAACCAGAGGTGCCTGTATTTGTCCTGGCTACTGCAGTATTTGGCCATTTCCATTTGGAAGTGGCATTATACTCAATGGAGGTATCTGCAAAGGTGTTGGCATCACAGTTGGAAGCATCATGGCTCCATTATACTATGGTTGGGCAGGATATCCTAGATAACCAAGAAGTGTGGGAAATGCTATGTTTGGTGTAGGAGTAGGGACTAGCTGCTGATTGACTTTAATAGCTTCTTGGAAAGCTCCTGTTAAAGTTGTGATTTTAGGATGTGCTCTCCTGATGAACATGGAAGTTAAAGGATCTAGGGCTGAATAATAAATGCTCATAGTAACTTCATCTGCTACAACATATGGGGTGACTAACTTGGACAACATTTTCTGGAACCTAGCGTTGAAATTAGCAATAGGTTCTCCTTCAAACCATTTAATTGTGGCAAATAGGTGATAGTGCATTGTAGGATCGATTGGTACCTTGAACCTATCAGTGAAAGCTTTCTCCAGGACATCCCAAGATCTGATTGAACCCTGACCAAGGCTAATATACCAATTATAGGCTTCTTCCCCTAAGGAAAAAGGAAATAATCTGCATACAACGTCCTGATGTTCTATTCTGGCTCTATAGTAGGCCTCTTTGAAAGTTCTGATATGATCATCTGCATCTTGATATGGATGATATTTTGGACAAATTTTATCTAGATTCTTTGGCAAAGGATGATATACATTGAAAACTAAAGGTGATTCTGCTGCAAAGAATGACATTGCAATTGGAGGAGGTTGACCTTGAGGTATGACTGGCTGAGGTTGAACTTGAGGTGTAATTGGTGATCCTGTAGGTATTTGCAAACCAATAGGAGTCACAGGAGGATGTTCGGGTGATGTTCCTGAAGCACTAGAACCGGGAGTATGATGGATGTCAACAGTTTGAGGTCTAAATCCTCTGACAGGCAATTCTTCAAATATTCTGGTGGATTAGGACCTGGTATTTAGCCTGTAAGCTAGGATTTCTCAATGTTAAGGGAAATTGGTTGGTTAACTGTAAAGATTGGTTGGAATTTACCAACAAAGGTAGTATTTATAGTCAGCAAGGGATACTGACTGGATATTTACAAAATATTTGCACAAACATGCAAATATGGGGTGATATTTATGTCTAGTGACTCTTGCAACTAGATATCAGGTTCCTAAGGCTTATTACCTCAAAGCTTTGACAAATCTAACTGAAATAAGATTGATCTTTGCAAATTCATGATGATTTACCTTAAAGCTTGCAATATTTATGATCAACTTTGAAAAAATCACAAATGATTAACATATGCAAGCATAATACAACAAATCCTTGTGTATTATTTGAAATTTGGAGGTATTTCAGTGTTACCTTACTTCCTGCATCATCAAATTTGATAAACTTACTAATGATGATAAAGCTATGTGTTCTTTCCAATTTGGGCCCTCCTTCTAGCACCAATTTATGTTGATCATGATGTTAGTCATAAACAAACATAGAATAAAAGTTACACAACAACCTTTACTCATCTTGAAAGATACGATGAATTCAAAGAATTCATGATCTCAAGTCTTCATGGATTAGTTCTTAATCTACTGATGTTACTCAGTGGTTGATGTGTGTTGTTGTTTACATTTTGGGGCCTTACGTTTACTTATCAGCAAGATTCTATTCCTGTCATGATTCTACATAGAATATCTCTACAAATATTATGTATATGCTTAAATCTTTGCATGATATTTATTGATTACACATGCTTTAGCTTCAAATATGCTATGAATTTTTAGTTATCTATGAGATGTCTGCATATTTTATGTAATTTGCTTTTGATTGTCAATTATTTGCAATTGTGATGGTGAATTATTCTAAAATTAAAATAAATGTAAAAAGAATGCTTCAAATTATGATGAATCTTCAGCTATTGAGTCACATACACACTTGATACAGTCATGAGAAAGAAGAAATCAAACCATATTTTCACCAGGATGTTCCACAGCTAGATATAGATGATGCAAACTTCAAAGGATGAGGAATGAAAATAATATATGCAGACTAATGAGCACTCCAAGGGACATAGCAAATCAAAGCATATATCAAGAATTCAAACACAGATTACTCAGAATTTATGATGATTTGTAATCAAATTGGTCTTCTCTTCCATTAAGTATGCGAAAATATGTATGCTTACAATAACTTTGAAATAGGCCCTGATATTTCAGCAAACAAATTTCAATTAAGCTTCGAATGTTTAAAACAAAGCATCCCTACACCTTTTATAGAATAAGGTGAGGGAGCAGTTACACATGATCTACAATCAAGATTTATCAATTAAGATCTATGGTACACATTCTTTTTGACTTGGTCAACTTTATCTCATGCCTCAGGTTACCAGCTGGCAACCATCTAGGTAACTTATTTTCTCCTAAGTACCTGATGCATGTATTTCCCTTTGTGGCGCATCTTCATCTACTCATCAGGTTCTTCTTCTTCATCTTCATGATCATCATGATCATCGCTTTCCGTGTCTTCATCATCCTGATGAATGTCTCCCTGTATATGGATTTGCATGATTGTCCTGATATTTTCATATGCTTCCACTACTCTTTCAATTTCTCCACCATCCTGAGTTCTGGCTTTGCTAATGGCATGCTTATGTGATTGGAACTTATCCCTAAGGGTTTCTAATTTATTTTTCCTACTGCTCAATGTTTCATTGTAGTTCTCCACCTTGACTTTGATCCTCATAATCTTGTCAATTGCTTCTTCTGTCAGGTGGTTAAGAGGGTCATCAACCATTGGCTGGAAATTATTATGCAGAGCATTCAAAGCAAAGTCTACGTATTAGTTCTCAATTTTACCTTCTACTTTCCCTTCTAAGGCCTCCAGGACTTCTGCCTCATAAGACTGTAGGAGTCCGGACAACACTGAGAGGGGGGGTGAATCAGTGTTGTATTAGTTTTCAAATATTTTACAACTTTTTGGAAGCTTTCTCTTACAGAACAGATAGAAAGGAATACATTAATGATTTGTTGAGTTTATATGCACAAGACTTACAATAACAGATGTAAACAAAACATGATCAAACCAATAATATGCACACACATAGAAGAAATCAAGACACAACCTTTTTACCGAGTGGAAAACCCTCAGGGGTAGAAAAACCACTCATGAAGTGCCTCACTGGCTTAACTTTGAAAACATCTTACAAAGCCTTATTGGCTGAATATTATGTCTCACTGACAATTAAGAGGTCTTACTGACCTACAAGCCTCACTGGCATACTATTTAGAAGCACCAGCTTCAAGGAGCACCAACCCCTAATATAGAACAAACTGAAAACTAGAATTTAGAGGGTTTCTCTGTTTCAATACAAAACATTTCTTCTCTTTCTTGTGTCTGTCAAATGTCCATCTTATTCAAACAATCCTTCATCTGGATATACTCAACTATACTTCACTTCTCTGTATGTTTCATCTCTGTCTCACTAGTCACACCATTAATGCACCTGAAAGACTATTATATGTAAATTGGATGTCTTTTCACCTTTCACATTCTGCACAGTCATTTGCTCTCACTAATGATCATTTTGTCCTTTCATCTTCTCTTTTTAATGTCTTCAAAAATAATGCATCTTATATATTGTCACCTGCAAAAATAAAAGAACATATATCTAATCCAAAACCTTTCACATTCTTCAAATTCACGAAACCAAACACCCATTTATATTTCCTTTTAAAGATGAAAGAATATCTTTTCATATTTGAGACCTTTCATTTCAATTTCTTCATCTCCCTGCAAATAAACTCTTTATCTTCACAAAATATTAACAACCAACTTCAATACATTATTTCCTTCCTGATTCATAAAATAGAATTCTTTATTTTCTTACAGGACAAATCTTCTCCATGAAAACCTTTTCAATACCTGCATAAAACCATCTAAAAATAGGATCATATAATATCAAACCCTATTGAAAACTCTTCATATTCTCTGCTCATATCAACAATCTCTGCATGATGTTTCATATCCTCCAAAACACAAAACCCTTGCAAATTTCTTCAAACAAATTTTTCATTATCCTCTTCAAATTCTTCTTCAAAAATAATCTCCTGCAAAATAAAAAATCTTTATCCAATCTGCAACAAAAATAATCTCTCCCAATTTCTCTTCATGTTTGAATTCATACTCAAAGACAAAAAATATTAAAAGCATTTTTTGCCTTTTAACACTTCACTCAAAAATCTCTTCATAAAGACAAAAAATCTCCTTAAAAAAAGCTCCTTACATTTATGACAAAAAGAACCGACCAAAAAGGAAATTACTAAGTTTTTTTAAAAAAAGAAATTATTTATCTTGAATCGGGCTTCAAGACTTTCTAAACTCCTCACAAATTTTTAATAGTATTTTTCCTTAAAGCATCGGGCTCCCTTTTGGCGGTTTATGCCTTACATATCGGGCTTAAAACATTTTCGATGCTTTTTGAAAACTCAAAAAGAAACTTTATAAACTTTATCTCCATACTAAAAACCTTCGAAACTTATTCAAATTTCTGCCCACGTATATTTGTGGTCCCATAAATTATAGTTAATTCCAAACTTAACAAATGCTATTTAAAGCATAAATCATTCGGGCTCCAAAATATCTTAAGGTAATCGACCATTTAGCATTCGATGCTTTAAACAAAACATGCTCCTCCATGTGCAAAACAAATATCCTCTTCGAAAGCCTTTGAAATGATTTCCCGCCTGAGCACTTTTGGGAGAGACCGATGGAGTCGATTAGAAGTATGAAGTGGGCCGGTCACCGCCATGACTAGGGAATCCTCCAAACAGTGGTACTTAAGTTGCAAACCTTCAATAAGAAAAGTGAAATAGGCACTAGACGGGCAAAGAAGGTAAACAAAGAGTATGCTTTAGATACAAGATAAATATCTTCTAAACCTCCAACTTCAACTATACCTCCTTGCATAGTGTATAAAATTCCACTTCATAAGAATGATATCCAAAAGATTAACAATGCTTTAGCAACTGAATATTATGAACCAACCTTACTTTGAACATGGGTGACAATACCTATGAACTAGTATATAACTCCTGTAATCACTTTTATCAATCCTTGATATAGAGTCTGCCACACAAAATGAAACCAATCCAATCCTTATTGTAGAGAAAGTCAGACAACATGAAGAAGGCTACTGAGATCAAATGACTAAGTTATTACCACTACAAGTCATCTGTGACTAAGTCATTACCACTACAAGTCATCTGTAAAGATCATGGCAAAAACAACACACAAGATGATGTAATCAACAACATATAAGATGATATAAACTCTACACAGGATGATGTAAACTCTTGCTCCTCCTGATCCTTTAACAAGTATGTACCTCTACACTGCATAAAACATGATATGCAAAACATGATATGCACTTGCCAACTATAATGAAGATCAATACTATGTCTTGTCATGACCAACAAACCTTGCAAACACATTCCTCAACTTTTTGATATGAGAACAAGAAACACATCCTTGAGTATGAGAACACATCCTGAACAAATCTGCATCATCAACAACTAAACACACTTTTGACATCCATGACAACCTGTCACCATCAAAGACATCATGTCATGCAGTTTCACACTGATATCTCTCAATTTATTGTTGCATCTCTTTAGTACATCACATTCAAATCTGATGTCTTCATACCAAATATTAATCAGCATGGCTGTGTTATTATTCAGCACCTAGTTGCTTATTAGGACCTGAGGATTAATCCTCTTTATTTCACTCAAAGCACTCAAGGCTTTCTCCAACTGGAATGACCTTCTTTCGGTCTCCGTCTGTAATTTATCAACTTTTCTCCTTGAGATACCCAAAGAATTCCACCTTTGCAAAGAGGCTTTCACTACTTCCTCAGCTCCTGTGAGTGCAGATGACATCCACTTTCTCATAATCATTGACTCATACTTCATAAGGTCTAATTTATTGACCTCTTCCTGAGAAATTGTAGTCAATGGGACTGCCTGATCTGATACTATATTATCAGGGTTAATTAACCCTTTTATGTATGCATGCAGCTAAGCAATGTGCTCTTTATGCTACTTATTCTTCTCCTTTTCTTTCTTTACCCTTTGGGTTAAAGAATCTATTATGTCCTTCTCTTCCTGATCTTCTTGGTCTCCATTGGCAAACCCTAAATCAACTGTAGTGATCTGGAATTCTTCCAGGGTGATCTTGCCTTTCTCTTTTTCAACCATGGGCAGTGCTACCTAGGTAGTCCTTCTGCCTGTAGCAGGATCTCTTCTTATTGTAGATGTTAATCCAGCGTTCCTCTTGGGCTTCATAATGGTTTCTGAGAATAATGTCAAGACATCAAATTCTTGGATCTCAAAACCCGATTCCATACATATTTCTTGCTCTAGCCATTGAGGTATTTGATCTCCGGATCCTTGATTGCCGTCATCATCATGTCTGTCATGATCATGTCCACCTTGATCTCCAGCATTTATCTCTGTTCTTGGTGGAGAAGGTAATTTTCTCATTTCTTCCTCATGATACTCTTCATGAAGGGGATCTTGTGGTACTTCCTCCTATTGAGGAACTTCTTCTTCTTGCAGAGGGGAATCATGTTGTGTATCTGCATGCTGATCGTGATCTTTTACTTCCTCTTTCTGTGTCTCATCCACTTTACGAATTTCCTCCTCCTAATGCATATTGGTATCCATGGATATCATTGTGTTTGAAATAGGTGCATCTACCTGATCTTGAATCACATTATGATCCACACCTAATGTATATACCTCAATGGGTCTTTAGGTCATCATGACCTAATATTTCTTTATTATCTAAGGTTTCTTGAGTCTTAAGGGCATCATCAGTTGATGTATCTTTATCTTCCCCACCCTTTTGCTGGACTTCCACTATTTTGGGTTCAGTAGGTATTTCTTGTTGTTGACCCAAATCTAGAGTGCTTCTTTCTATTTCTGCCAGCTTGATCTCCTCAACATTTTTTGTTTTATCAGGTGCACCCGCTTGATGTTCAGGATGTGTTACATCCTCCCTGTATGTTAAATCTATCACCACAAGGCTAGTCACCTGATCAACTAACTTATCCAGCCCTATTTTTTGGGCTACCCTTTCTAGGCTATTCTCTTTTTCCTGCTCTGCTTGCTTCAACTCTTCTAATACCGCAATCTATGCTGATGGGGTTCCTTGTGGAGTTATGCGAGTACTTGAAGCAAGGGTCTCTATTCACTGAGAGGTCACATTTTCTACCACCTCATCATCTAATAAGTCCACAGTTTCCTCTAGTGAGAAAGGACCTCCCTGACTTGCTCTAGTGGTTTCTTTTACCTGCTCTTCAGCCTTCTCAGTTTTAAACTGAATGGTCATAGGAAGTGGTATATCATGCTGCAGTTCTTTTCTAAACACTTCACTACCTGCTCCCCTTAATATTACAGGGTCATGTCTTATTTCACCCCTCATTAAGGTTCTCTGCCTTTTAGGTGGTGATGCCACCAAGGGTGCTTTCCTCTTTCTTGTGACCCTCATAGAGTTATCTTCTTCTATAGGTTCCTTATTCAATGGCTCTTCCTCAATAAGGATATCCTCTTGTATATTTTGTTGTGAGGTTTGGCCTTTCTCTGGCACTCCTGTAGTTTCTATAGCTGGCCTTTAGATTCTTTTTGTTCTTGGTTCATCCACCAAGGGCTGTGCAGATGAGGCTGATGCTTGTCCTGATGTAGATGCACCTTCAGCTGGTATATCAATTCTTTCAATTACTACCCCTTTATGTTCACTATCAATTTTCCTCTTTCTGGGGGATCTCTTGCTTTGTTCTTGAGGTGGCAGCCTTTCTCCCTTAGATTTTCTCTTTTCAATGAGAAAGTCATCATATTCCTCATCAAGAATCTCCTGCCTCTTCTTCTTATTATCTACTGTGAGGGCTACACCCTTCTTCTTCAATGTACTTATTTGTTCATCCACCCATGCTTGGGTCAACCGCAGCACCCCACCGGTGAACCAATCCAAAGAAATATCTTCAAGTTGTGTCAGCTCAGGGGTTGAAATGGTGTCATTATACACCTTTTTCTCTTCATATTTATTTGACAATAACTTGCCATCATCTTTTTTCAATTGTGCAGGCACTGGAATACAATCAAATGTCCTAATCTGGTTGAGGGTGAGTCTCTGGTATTTTCTCCTTCTAACCTCAACCTCATCCTCACAGTCTGTCTAGAAATCCTCTAAGTGTTTCTAATGAATGGGCTTTCCCATGATCTTCTGCATCCTCCCATAGGGGTCATATGATCTGGCCAATGGGAATGGATGTAAGTTCATCATGTTCAGACCGGCTATGGCTTTCTTTATATTTTCTGAATCAGGGCATATATACCACCCTATAGTTACTGGAAACAAAACTGGAGGAATCTTATTATTTCCTTTATAAGCATCCAGTATAGTTGATACCTGTCTCAAGAATTCCATCAGGACTACCCCATCAGTAGGGTGCCTGGGTAGCATCAATGGCTAGCCTGCAAAGCCTTCTATTCTTACATAGGAAAATGTGGCAAATTGGATAAACTAGTCACCATGCCTGTATATAACTTCCTGAGCTTCCATGCTCAGTCTTTTGGTTCTATCTTCCTCCATTGTTCTTACCAGATGCATAGAAAATGCATCATTCACTAATTTATAATCATGGAGGTAATTTGCTCTCTACAACTGAGGGTAATGGTCCCATATGTGGGCATCATTTAGACTGTCACCAATCTTTCCAACTGTAATAAGTGCATCAAATGTACCCTTGTAGGCACATGAATATACAATATATGAAGTCATATAAAATGCACACTCCAGGCCTCCTAGGTTCATCATCTATGTATCTAGGGCATCACTAATCATCTTAGCCCATAATGGCTTGTTATCTGTATAGAGGCACATTATGATAACCCCATACATCCAGTCTTTAAAGCTTCTGGCATTAGGCTAGCCTATCACTCTACTAAGTAGGGCAATCATATATTGATATTCATCATCAAAGTCAAACTTGTAGAAGTGCACTGGTAGTTTGGCAGACACAGTGTAAGGACTATTCTTTGATCTCCACTAATAAATCCTCTTTCTTGCATTCTTCTTATTATTCTCATATTCAACTTCTAACTTTTTCAGATCCATACTGACTACTTTCTTTCAAAGTGGTAGATTGAAAGTAGTTGCAATTCCTTTGATGGACAAATCTGCATAAACCCTGCCATGTTTTTCCACTTTCTTGGTCTGCGGGTTGTAGTTTCTGGCACATTCAATCACCAACTTTGGAGCTTCCATGGAATATGGAAATCTAGCCACATGCCACATTCCTGATACAAAAACGGCATCCAGTAGGGTACTTTCCTTATCATGGTGCATCTTGGATGACCAGGCTACCAAATCTGTGTTTCCTTGGTGTGTATCTGCAATGACACCAAATTTTTAACTGCACTCCCTCCGATTGAGAAAACATAAGCTTAAGGAATTCAGCCTCAGACTTGTTTCTTCTAACGTCTGCCATGGATCCCTACAAGGAACACGACTAGTCTTACTATTTGATAATCACATGCATGCATATAACATTATTCTTTACGGCATCGTGCATATTATACTTATTAACCTCTATTTCATCATGATATGCATAATTAGAGCTTCAAACCACATGAAAAGTATACTCCCTGGACATGCAGAAAAAACAACAGGAGGGTTTTTTAATTACTTACCTGATAATGCTTATCTCCTGAATTATGCTGATGACTATAGGAAAGGGGTTCAGACACTAGTGACAATCACGTGTTATGTTCTTCTACAAGTTGTTAGCGTCCGCAGGAAGCTCATACGAGAGTTTGAATGTCTACTCTGTAAATTTTCATTTCTTCGCAAGGTAAATGCAAACTGACCTTGGAAATTCACTTTTAAACTCATTCATCAGGTCAATTAGGGCAAAATGGGATTAAATTGATCATAACCATTGATTTTGGTCCATGGATCTATGGATGCTGCCAAGTGTTTGCATCGTGTTTGCAATCCGCTGGAATCCACCTACTACATTTATGTGCATTTAATGTCATGGGGCAAGAGGAGCGGGATGATCTTTGGAAGATCGGGTGATATTTGGAATATCGGGTGATATTCAAAATATGACCCCCTCTGTGTAATATGACCATCTGCCTTTAATTGGGAAAACTTATGTCAATAGATCAGGTGATATTTGGACCATCAGGTCATGTTTCAAAAAGCAGGGGATGCTTAAAATGTCAGGTGATGTTTTTAATATGACCCCCTAAAACTAAGGTGACCCCCTTTTCGAAAGATCATGATGATGTCACCATCATATTATGGAAAAAGGGTGATCGTTGGAAATATACCTCCACGATGTAAAAGGATGATGATGTCACCATTAGGGTGATTTTCTTATTTATCGGGATTGGATGACGTCATCAGCATATTGGCTCTAGGGTGATATTTTGCGACAGGGTGATATTTGAAACATCGGGTGATATTCGAAATATGACCCCCTCAAAATATATGAAGATGTTTGACGGGTAAATACCCCTATCACCTAAAATTGATGTCTGAAGCATCAGAGCAAATGATTTATTGAGTGATAAAATTGGATCGGGGTGATCTTTCATAAGATGACTGACATTAAGAAATATGACCCCCCTCGGAATATCAGGTTTGACCAGAAATTTGACTCACCATAACTTGCATTCGCTAAGGAATATCAGGGTGATCCAAAAGGCAAACCTGCATGAAATTTTGTCCTCTTTCCAACCATGAGGTTACTGATATGAAATATTAAATTTGACAAACTGACCTCATCATGATGACTTACCCAACTTCCTTATGCAGGATCACCTGCATGACTTACTTTTACCAGACCGCTGAAAGCAAAAAAACACAAGCCAAGCCAAGCAAAAAAGTTGGGTCCCTGTTTTGTC
This sequence comes from Cunninghamia lanceolata, assembly GCA_027924645.1. NCBI lineage: Eukaryota > Viridiplantae > Streptophyta > Pinopsida > Cupressales > Cupressaceae > Cunninghamia > Cunninghamia lanceolata. Next base: position 13,762,478 of record BSBN01001715.1, read on the forward strand.
AAGTCAAAATGGGGCATGTTGTGTAACCACACAACAGGCCTGATAGCATGTTTTCCAGTCAACGATAGTCGATCGGACCCTCTTGATTACCTATGGACATTTAGATATGCAAGTTTTCATAAATGCTCAATATTCATAACCTGATATATATAGGTTTGCATATTCACAGCCTGATAAAATATAAATGTTTATTTTCTTGCTAGTTATTAAATGATGATGCTTAATTCTTGTCTGTTTGTTGCAGGATGTTGGAACTATTTGGAGCTCGATTGTATATTGTAGAGTGAAGTAGCTGAACATTGCAAAGTTGCACGCAGAAGTGACATGAACCTGAGTCGAGGAATATTATCAAATACATTGTTTGCCCGCTGGAGAGCGAATCAAGTTAAAGATGCTGGAATATTCTATGCCATCTAAACAATTGCCAACTGGCGAGCACGTGTTATCCATCTAAATCGTTGATTGTTCTAAGAGGATCCTAATCCTTGGATCAATGTAACCATTTTTTGGCTTTTTTTCTATAAAAGGGCCATGGCTAGTCATTTGTAATATATAAAGAAGAGTCCTAGAGACAGAATATCTGGCGAAATAAGGCCAATTACTATAGAATTAAGAAGAGATCAGATTACTGAGACTAATGAGGACTGAATTGTTGAAATATCAAGGTTCTTTCCTCAGATCATTGTAAATATACATGTTCTAAAGCATACTGACTGGAGATGAAGCTTCAGATTACATCCTGATTGTAAACTTTACGTAATCTTCAAGTTGATTTCTAGATATGTAATGGTGAATGTTGTGTTCAACTGGAAGCGCTTTCATTTTATTGCATGTTGTTGTCAACTTTTCCTTTGAAGATTTGCACTAGATCAAGCGGATTTGTGGAATGTCCTGGTGAAGTATGATTCTAGTTTTCTTCTCTTCATTGCTATATGGGAACATGTATGTGGATCAGTGATCCCAGTCAAGTAATTTTTGGCATCTCATTCTCTAACCCTTTTTCCCATTTTAATTTCATTGAAATCACTTCCATAACTACAAATCATGATAAATAACAAGCAGAACAAAGAAATATGCTGACATCTCATAGATAATTGAAAATCCTTAGCATATTTGAGCTAAGTGCATGTAGTGTTGAAAATATCATGCAAAGAATTATAAATAATGTTACAAATCATGCAAATATCAACCTGCAGGCACATTATTTGGGTGAATTCATAGTGTAGAGATAGAATTGTTGGAGATTTATGTAGAGCAGATATAAAGAGCTAGATATTTGGAAGAATATTAAAGAACTTTGCAAAATAATTGAAATACGTAAGGGCCCTGAATGATTAACAGCAACACACATCAACCACTGAGTAACTTCAGTAGATTATGAACTAATTAATGGAGACTTGGGATCATGAATACTTCAAGAGTTCATTGTATCTTTCAAGATGAGTAAAGGTTGTTGTGTAACTTTTATTCTATGTTTTTTTTTGACTAACATCATCATCAACATAAATTGGTGCTAGAAGGAGGGCATAAACAAAGGAATCTGTGGATTTATGCAAATGTTGCATAAATATTTCATCATTTGAGGTTAATGACTGTAACTATCTCTTATCTAAGATGTTTTGACTATATCTTTGCAAAGATCTAACTAAAATATGCAAAGATCCATTTGATTTTCTAAACCTTCAAGTTTTATTCTGGGCTATGATAGATCTCATTAAAATTTCAAAATCCTAAAAAAATTAAAAATAGAGTCTCATTTCAATGGACGTATATGAAGACAATTGTCAAGTTATCATTTCTTTATTTTAGGAAACTTTGAATAAGCAGCTCTATCCTCAAAGTTTATCTAACTTTGGTTTATCCAGTTGTTGTAGGATACACAAGTCTGTGGAGCATAGTGAAATTAATTTTCAAACTTTTCTTATAAGGTTGGATTTATATTTGAAAGGACTCATATTTTTTATAGATGTGTTTAGGGCTAAAGTCTAGTAGGAAAATGAAGAAATTCTGGAGCAACAAGTAGATACAGCACTAGAAGTTATTAGTTGTCTAGATAATGAAGTGGACTGCTCTAAGGATTTTGAATTATACTTGTCTAGAAATATACAGTGTAGTCAAATATTAGGTCTATCCACTGATGATGTCCTGATTGAAAGTTGGTGCAGATTACATGACAAAGAGCATTCAGAAAGGGATTGTGAAGCTTGCTTGGTCACGTTGGAGAAGACTCAAATTCTGGAACAACAAAGAGAAGCAACACCCCTAATGATGAGTTGTTTAGAAAATACAATAGCTGAATCGGTTCTAGAAGGTAAAGAAGAGGAAACATCCTTTCGTGAGTCATTTTATGGTGAGAATTAGAGTTCTCTACTTCCTAATACAAATACAGGTGAGGGTGAGGCAGAGTGTAGGTATGAATCTTTTTAATATTGTAGAGAAGAAACCACTTGTCAGGATAGAGTCTTTGATTCTAATCCTAATACTTTTGATAAGGATAGTGAAACACCTTTCCTTCAGTAATTTTATGGTAAAGAGGAATGGAGACAGGTGGAAGAATTTAAATGCACTATGCTCATGAAGTTCCCATGATAGTAACTTAGGAAATTGTAGAAAAGAAAATAAATGTTGATTTACTATCTAACTTGTTTAAATTGAATGATCAAATGCAAGAATATTGTAGGACAATGGAACTAGACTCTCTACTAGATGGAAAGTGTGAGTCATTTGATGTACAATTCATGAAAGTTGAAGATGCAGAAAACTTTGGAGTTGTTGTGCACGATCAGATGCCAATCCAAGGTCATTTTGAAAATAAAACAAGGGAGTATTCCTATCAATCGAATGTTAATTCACATTTACAGTCAAATAATTTAGAAATGATAAATTTCTATATATCAGGTTATGATAATAAAGATACTCATTTAGATGTTGTTTTATAGGGATTTAATGAAAACATTGAGGTGCTTCCTGAAGTCAAGAATCAGATATACATCCAGAATGAAGAGATAGAGCTGGATAAAGATGAAGAAATAATCCACCAAGAGTCATACATCCTTCAATTTGAAGTGAGACTTAAAGTTGAGCTAAACAACAAAAAAGAAAAGTTAAATGGAGGACCAGCTATCAATAAACTAGCATGTCCAACAACAGAACCAGAAATACATTAGGTTGTATTTCTCCTTTCCACAGTAAAAGATGTTGATTATTATTTTGATTATGGAAATTCAAGAGATAGGACATGCATATGGATATGTCATGAACATGATGAGCCTCCTCAGTTGTTGATAATCAGAGGTTATCCTGTTAAACACAATGAATTTAGAATACAAGAATATTTTTCAGAATACAAGGATGAATTTGCTAGGGTTAGAACCATAACTAGTGCCCTGATGCTCCTGCACAATATAAGGAAGTATGCAAATATAGTTGTCTTTGGGTCTTTTCATGGGTTTAATTTGCCTTGTAGGGTCTGTATATATTTTGGTAGATTAGTTGTCTTGTTTCTTTCTTTGCTTTCTTGTTTTGTTTTCCGTTGTTCCCTTTTGTAGTTAGTTGTTTGTACAGTTTTCTTTGTGTGTTTGCTTTTGTTTTCTTGTTGAGTTCTGTTTCAGTTAGCCAAGATGATGCAACTCATCACCCTAAGAAATAAACTGAATTGTTAAGATTCAAGTGATGAGAACAAATTCATATATAGGTTATGACTCATTTTGAGAAGTACTAGTGATCAAGTCTGTGATATCTTTTCATCAATGTGCCCTTTCTTGACCAAAGTGACTTTTTCACAATGACTCACCTAACAGCCTTGGGTTTGTTGAACACACCAGTATAGATGTTAAGTAAAAAATCTAAAGGGACTCCCTTGCTACCAATGTAATCTCCAGCCTAAATCAGCAAGTGACCATACCTTGCACACTAATCTTACATGATGACATCAGATGAATAGAGTATAAATTTTGAAAATCCAAAAAATATAATAAAATTAGGCCATCTAAGTAACTCTACCGGGGCTATAGATGCCTGCTGGTAGTGGAGCTTTGCTTAGGGGGATTGTATAGATAACCTTGTTGGGGCAATGGACGCCTACTGGCAGCAAGGCCCTATCCAGGTTGGCTATGAGGGATGCTCCCAAACTATGTAGCTTAACATCAGTTACTCATGCTTTCAACTTGCTTTCAATATGAGGATAATTAATCATTTGCACACACCTGATCCTTTGTTAGCATTATTGTTATGATGAAAACCTTATCATTCAGAGAGATTATAAGTGCTTATACTTAGAAAGAGTTAGAATACTATGTTAGAATATGATCACATTTCCTGAATCATTGGAATTTGGTTGTTTTCTTTGGTGGCAAGTTATTGTGTGGTTACACAAGATGTCCCATTTTGACTTGACAAAACAGGGACCCAACCCCTTTTGCTGCTTTGGCTTGTGTGTTTTTTTTTTGGTTTTTGGCGGTCTGGAAAAAGTAAGTCATGCAGGTGATCCTGCATAAGGGAAGTGGGTAAGTCATCACAATGAGGTCAGTTCATCAAATTTAATATTTCATATCAATAACCTCATGGTTGAAAAGAGTATAAAATTTCATGCAGGTTTGCCTTTTGGATCACCTTGATATTCCTTAGGGAATGAAAGTTATGACAAGTCAAAGTCCTGGTCAAATCTGATATTCCTGGGGGGGTCATATTCCTTAACATCAGTCACCTTATGTTAGATCACCTTGATGCCAGTTTATCACCCGATAATTATTTGGTCTGTGAACTCCAGACATCAATTTTAGGTAATAATTGTATTTGCCTGTCAAACAGCTTCATATATTTTGCAGTGGTCATATTTCAAATATCACCCGATCTTGCGAATATCACCCAATATTTCAAATATCACCCTGCCACAGAATATCACCCTAGTACCAATATGCCGATGACATCATCCAATCCCGATGAACAAAGAAATCAGGAAATCACCCTGACGGTGACGTCATCATCCTTTTTACCTGGCGGAGGTACGTATCCAATGATCACCCTTTTAAATAACATGACGGTGATGTCATCTTGATGTTTTGAAAGGGGGTCACATTTGTTAATATGACTCATCTTCGTTAACATCATGATGACGTCAGCTTATCCTGTTCCACAAAGGACCTGATATGATGATGACATCATCAATCAGCTTGAATTCTGAAGGTCATCTAATTTCTAACATCCTTCATCTTTTCTAATATGACTGATCTTTCCTAATATGATGGTGATATCATTCTGACCCGATATATAAAAAGCTTGATATGACCATGACGTCATCTTATGCAGAGGGTGATGTTCCTCAATATCAGGGTCATATTTCTTAACATCCCGATTTCCTTCAGTATGACCATGACGTCGGCCTTTCACATTTTATCAAAGCCTGTCCATGATGATGACATCATCATCATATCCCGATCTATGAAGAGAGTCATATTAGTTAATATCCCTCATATTAACTAATGTGCACACACGGACCTGATAGTTTTATTCAATGGAATTTAGTGAACATAAATGTATGCATATTTGTATGCATAAAGTCTTGTATGTATCCGAGATATAAAGTGATATGCAAAAAGTGCACAAGATACAAAAGTGAGCCTAACAGTGAAAGGGGTCATCAGGTTGAAATATGAGGATGACATCATCATTTCTCATCCGCATAACAATGAACCAAAGCGCATGTATTGCATATGCATGATCTTATGCATACGATATACACAGAGAGATACAAAACTGAAAATGCTTACATATCATATAAAGGGTCACATTACCCATGGAATACAAAAAGAGCTACCGGAAGGTGAAACTATTTACAAAAATTTAGAGAAACTCAAAAAAAATAGGAAATTTTTGACCTTCCCCTTGGCAGCGTCATAAGTCCTAGCTATTTTATCAGAATTTAAACTTTTTGGACTCATTGGAAAGATAAACTAATTATCTAATTTGAGTTGCTCGATTACTTAGGCTTAACACCAATTTACTGATGAAGTCTTGAGCCCTAATTCTGCTCCTAAGGCCTCCGAAAATGCAATTTACTAAGATGTAGAAAACATAAAAAAATTACATTTTCGATATTTTTATCAAAAAATCACTCAAATGACCCTGGACCTGATCAGATTTGAAACCATTCTAGGGCCCGATAGCATGTTTTCAATTCAACGATAGTCGATCAGACCCTCTTGATTACCTATGGACATTTAGATACACAAATTTTCACAGATGCTCAATATTCATAACCCGATATATATAGGTTTGCATATTCACAGCCTGATAAAATATAAATGTTTATTTTCCTGCTAGTTATTAAATGATGATGCTTAATTCTTGTCTATTTGTTGTAGGATGTTGGAACTATTTGGAGCTTGCATGTATATTGCAGAGTGAAGTAGCTGAACATTGCAGAGTTGCACGCAGAAGTGACATGAACCTAAGTCGAGGAATATTATCAAATGTATTGTTTGCCCATTGGAGAGTGAATCAAGTTAAAGATGTTGAAATATTCTATGCCATCTATGCAATTGCCAGCTGGTGAGCACGTGTTATCCATCTGAACCATTGAGTGTTCCGAGAGGATCCTAATCCTTGGATCAATGTAACCATTTTCTGGCTTTTGTTCTATAAAAGGGCCATGGCTAGTCATTTGTAATATATAAAAAAGAGTCCTAGAGGTAGAATATCTGGCAAAATAAGGCCAATTACTGTAGAATTAATAAAATATCAGATTACTGAACTAATGAGGACTAAATTGTTGAAATATCAAGGTTCTTTCCTCAGATCATTGTAAATATACCTATTCTAAAGCATATTGAATGGAGACAAAGCTTCAAATTACATCCTAATTGTAAACTTTACGTAATCTTCAAGTTGATTTCTAGATATGTAATGGTGAATGTTGTGTTCAACTAGAAGCACTTTCATTTTATTGCATGTTGTTGTCAACTTTTCCTTTGAAGATTTGCACTGAATCATGCAGATTTATGGAATGTCCTGGTGAAGTATGATTCTAGTTTTCTTCTCTTCATTACTGTATGGGAACATGTATGTGGATCAGTGATCTCAGTCAAGTAATTTTTGGAATCTCATTCTCTAACCCTTTTTCCCATTTTAATTTCATTGAAATCACTTCCACAACTGCAAATCATGATAAATAACAAGCAAAACAAAGAAACGTGCTGACATCTCGTAGATAATTGAAAATCCTTAGCATATTTGAGCTAAGTGCATGTAGTGTTGAAAATATCACGCAAAGAATTGTAAATAATGTAGAAATCATGCAAATATCAACCTATAGGCACATTATTTGGGTGAATTCATAGTGTAGAGATAGAATTGTTGGAGATTTATGCAGAGCAGATATAAAGAGCAGGATATTTGGAAGAATATTGAAGAATTTTGTAGAAATAATTGAAATACATAAGGCCCCTGAATGATTAACAGCAACACACATCAACCACTGAGTAATGTCAGTAGACTATGAACTAATTAATGGAGACTTGGGATCATGAATTCTTTGAGTTCATCATATCTTTCAAGATGAGTAAAGGTTGTTGTGTAACTTTTATTCTATGTTTGTTTATGACTAACATCATCATCAACATATATTAGTGCTAGAAGGAGGGCATGAACAAAGGAATCTGTGGATTTCTGCAAATGTTGCATAAATATTTTATCATTTGAGGTTAATGACTACAACTATCTCTTATCTAAGAGGTTTTGACTATATCTTTGCCAAGATCTAACTTAAAGCTTCAAAGATTCGTTTGATTTTTTGAACCTTCAAGTTTTATTCTAGGATATGATAGATCTCATTAAAATTTCAAAATCCTAAAAAAATTAAAAATAGAGTCTCATTTCAATAGACGTATATGAAGACAATTATCAAGTTAACATTTCTCTATTTCAGGAAACTTTGAATAAGCAGCTCTATCCTCAAAGTTTATCTAACTTTGGTTTATCAAGTTGTTGCAGGATACACAAGTCTTTGGAGCACAGTGAAATTAATTGTCACACTTTTCTTATAAGGTTGGATTTATATTTGAAAGGACTCATATTTTTTATAGATGTGTCCAGGGATGAAGTCTGGCAGGAAAATGAAGAAATTCTGGAGCAACAATTAGATACAACACTAGAAGTTAATAGTTGTCTGGTTAATGAAGTGGACTGCTCTAAGGATTTTGAATTATACTTGTCTAGAAATATATAGTGTAGTCAAATATTAGGTCTATCCACTGATGATGTCCTGATTGAAAGTTGGTGCAGATTACATGACGAAGAGCATTCAAAAAGGGCTTGTGAAGCTTGCTTGGCCATGTTGGAGAAGACTCAAATTCTGGAACAGCAAAGAGAAGCAACACCCCTAATGAGTTGTTTAGAAAATACAATAGCTGAATCGGTTCTAGAAGGTAAAGGAGAGGAAATATCCTTCCTTGAGTCATTTTATGGTGAGAATTGGAGTTCTCTACTTCCTAATACAGGTGAGGGTGAGGCAGAGTGTAGGTATGAATCCTTTGAAAATTGTGGAGAAGAAACAACTTGTCAGGATAGATTCTTTGATTCTGATCCTAATACTTTTGATAAGGATAGTGAAACACCTTTCCTTGAGTTATTTTATGGTAAAGAGGAATGGAGACAGGTGGAAGAATTTAAATGCACTACTGCTAATGAAGTTTCCATGATAGCAACCCAGGAAATTGTAGAAAAGAAAATAAATGCTAATTTACTAACTTGTTTAAATTGATTGATCAAATGCAAGAATATTACAGGACAATGGAACTAGACTCTCTACTGGATGGAAAGTGTGAGTCATTTGATGAACAATTCATGAAAGTTGAAGATGTAGAAAGCTTTGGAGTTGTTGTGCATGATCAGATGCCAATCCAATGTCATTTTGAAAATAAAACAGGGGAGTATTCCTATCAATTGAATGTTAATTCACATTTACAGTCAAATGATTTAGAAATGATAAATTTCTATATATCAGGTTATGATAATAAAGATACTCATTTAGATGCTACTTTACAATGATTTAATGAAAACATTGAGGTGTTTCCTGAAGTCAAGAATTAGATATACATCCAGAATGAAGAGATAGAGCTGGATAAAGATGAAGAAATAATCCACCAAGAGTCATACATCCTTCAATTTGAAGTGAGACTTAAAGTTGAGCTAAACAACAAAAAATTAAAGTTAAATGGAGGACCAGCTATCAATAAACTAGCATGTCCAACAACAGAACCATAAACACATCAGGTTGTATTTCTCCTTTCCACAGTAAATGATGTTGATTATTATTTTGATTATGGAATTTCAAGAGATAGGACATGCATATGGATATGTCATGAACATGATGAGCCTCCTCAATTGTTGATAATCAGAGGTTATCCTATTAAACACAATGAATTTAGAATACAAGAATATTTTTTAGAATACAAGGATGAATTTACTAGGGTTAGAACCATAACTAGTGCCCTGATGCTCCTGCACAATATAAGGAAGTATCCAAATACAGTTGTCTTTGGGTCTTTTCATGGGTTTTATTTGCCTTGTAGGGTTTGTATATAATTTGGTAGAGTAGTTGTCTTGTTTCTTTCTTTGCTTTCTTGTTTTATTTTCTGTTGTTCCCTTTTGTAGTTAGTTGTTTGTATAGTTTTCTTTGTGTGTTTGCTTTTGTTTGCTTGTTGAGTTCTGTTTTGGTTAGCCAAGATGATGCAGCTCATCACCCAAGAAAATAACTGAATTGTTAAGATTCAAGTGATGAGAACAAATTCATATATAGGTTATGACTCATTTTGAGAAGTATTGGTGATGAGGTCTATGATATCTTTTCATTAGGGTGCCCTTTCTTGACCAAAGTGACTTTTTCACAATGACTCACCTAACAGCCTTGGGTTTGTTGAACACACAAGTATAGATGTTAACTAAAAAAATCTAAAGAGACTCCCTACTACCAATGCAATCTCTAGCCTAAATCAGCAAGTGACCATACCTTGCACACTAAGATTACATGATGACATCAGATGAATAGAGTATAAATTTTTAAAATCTAAAAAATATAACAAAATTAGGCCATTTAAGTAACTCTACCGGGGCTATAGATGCCTTCTGATAGTGGGGCTCTACTTAGGGGGATTGTATAGATAACCTTGTCGGGGCTATGGACGCCTGCTGGCAGCAAGGCCCTATCTAGGTTGGCTATGAGGGATGCTCCCAAACTATGTAGCTTAACATCAGTTACTCATGCTTTCAACTTGCTTTCAAGATGAGGATAATTAATCATTTGCACACACCTGATCCTTTGTTAGCATTGTTGCCATGATGAAAACCTTATCATTCAGAGAGATTATAAGTGCTTATACTTAGAAAGATTTAGAATACTATATTAGAATATGATCACATCACCTGAATCATTGGAATTTGGTTGTTTTCTTTGGTGGTAAGTTGTGTGGTTACACAACACACCCCATTTTGACTTGACAAAATAGGGACCCAACCCTTTTTGTTGCTTTGGCTTGTGTGTTTTTTTCTGTTTTTCGGCGGTCTAGTAAAAGTAAGTCATGCAGGTGATCCTACATAAGGGAAGTGAGTAAGTCATCATGATGAGGTCAGTTTGTCAAAGTTAATATTTCATATCAATAACCTCATGGTTGAAAAGAGTATAAAATTTCATGTAGGTTTGCCTTTTGAATCACCCTAATATTCCTTAGGGAATGAAAGTTATGACAAGTCAAAGTCCTGGTCAAACCTAATATTCCTGGGGGGGTCATATTCCTTAACATCAGTCACCTTACGTTTGATCACCCTGATGCCAATTAATCACTTGATAATCATTTGGTCTGCGAACTCTGGACATTAATTTTAGGTAATAACTATATTTGCCCATCAAACAACTTCATATATTTTGTGGGGGTCATATTTCAAATATCACCTGATCTTGCGAATATCACCCGATATTTCAAATATGACCCTGCCACAAAATATCACCCCAGTGCCAATATGCCAATGCTCTCATCCAATCCCAATGAACAAAGAAATCAGGAAATCACCCTGATAGTGACGTCATCATCCTTTTTATCTCGTGGAGGCACATATCCAACGATCACCCTTTTAAATAACATGATGGTGATGTCATCCTAATCTTTCGAAAGGGGGTCACATTCGTTATTATGACTCATCTTCTTTAACATGATGATGACGTCAGCTTATCCCATTCCACAAAGGACCTAATATGACGATGACATCATCAATTGGCTTGAATTCTGAAGGTCATCTAATTTCTAACATCCGTCATCTTTTCTAAATGACTTATCCTTCCTAATATGATAGTGACGTCATTCTAACCTGATATATAAAAAGCTTGACATGACCATGACATCATCTTATGCGGAGGGTGATGTTCCTTAATATCAGGGTCATATTTCTTAACATCCTGATTTCCTTTAGTATGACCATGACGTCGGCCTTTCACATTTTAACAAGGCCTGTCCATGATGATGACATCATCATCATATCCCGATCTATGAAGAGAGTCATATTAGTTAATATCCCTCATATTAACTAATGTGCACACCCGAACCTGATAGTTTTATTCAATGGAATTTAGTGAACATAAACATATGCATATTTGTATGCATAAGGTCTTGTATGTATCCGAGATACAAAGTGATATGCAGAAAGATTACAAGATACAAAAGTGAGCCTAACAGTGAAAGGGGTCATTAGGTTGAAATATGGGGATGGCATCATCATTTCTCATCCACATAACAATGAACAAAAGCGCATGTATTGCATATGAATGATCTTATGCATGCAATATACATAGAGAGATACAAAACTAAAAATGCTTACATATCATATGAAGGGTCACATTACCCTTGGAATTAAAAAAGAGCCACTAGAAGGTGAAACTATTTACAAAAATTCAGAGAAACTCAAAAAAATTAGGAAATTTTTGACCTTCCCCTTGGTAGGGTCATAACTCCTAGCTATTTTATCAGGATTTAAACTTTTTGGACTCATTGGAAAGATAAACTAATTATCTTGTTTGAGTTTCTCGGTTACTTAGGCTTAACGCCAAGTTATCGATGAAGTCTTGAGCCCTAATTTCGCTCCTAAGGCCTCCGAAAATGCAATTTACTAAGATGTAGAAAACACAAAAAAATACATTTTTGATATTTTTATCAAAAAATCACTCAAATGACCCTGGACCTGATCAGATGTTGAAACCATTTTAGGGCCTGATAGCATGTTTTCTAGTCAACGATAGTCGATTGGACCCTCTTGATTACCTATGGACATTTACATACGTAAATTTTCACAGATGCTCAATATTCATAACCTGATATATATAGGTTTGCATATTCACAGCCTAATAAAATATAAATGTTTATTTTCCTACTAGTTATTAAATGATGATGCTTAATTCTTGTCTATTTGTTGCAAGATGTTGGAACTATTTGGAGCTCGGTTGTATATTACAGAGTGAAGTAGCTGAACATTACAGAGTTGCACATAGAAGCGACATGAACCTGAGTTGAGGAATATTATCAAATGTATTTTTTGCCTGTTGGAGAGCAAATCAAGTTAAAGATGCTGAAATATTCTATGCCATCTATGCAATTGCTAGCTGGCGAGCACGTGTTATCCATCTGAACCGTTAATTGTTCTAAGAGGATCCTAATCCTTGGATCAATGTAACCATTTTCTGGCTTTTGTTCTATAAAAGGGCCATGGCTAGTCATTTGTAATATATAAAAAAGAGTCCTAGAGACAGAATATCTGGAGAAATAAGGCCAATTACTATAGAATTAATAAAAGATCAGATTACTGAGACTAATGAGGACTGAATTGTTGAAATATCAAGGTTCTTTCCTCAGATCATTGTAAATATACCTGTTCTAAAGCATACTGAATGGAGATGAAGCTTTAGGTTACATCTTGATTGTAAACTTTACGTAATCTTCAAGTTGATTTTTGGATATGTAATGGTGAATGTTGTGTTCAACTGGAAGCGCTTTCATTTTATTGCATGTTGTTATCAACATTTCCTTTGAAGATTTGTACTGGATCATGCAGATTTGTGGAATGTCTTGGTGAAGTATGATTCTAGTTTTCTTCTCCTCATTGCTGTATGGGAACATGTATGTGGATCAGTGATCTCAGTCAAGTAATTTTTGGAATCTCATTCTCTAACCCTTTTTCCCATTTTAATTTCATTGAAATCACTTCCATAACTGCAAATCATGATAAATAACAAGCAGAACAAAGAAATATGCTGACATCTCGTAGATAATTGAAAATTCTTAGCATGTTTGAGCTAAGTGCATGTAGTGTTGAAAATATAATGCAAAGAATTGCAAATAATGGTAGAAATCATGCAAATATCAACCTGCATGCACATTATTTGGGTGAATTCATAGTGTAGAGATAGAATTGTTGGAGATTTATGCAGAGCAGATATAAAGAGCAGGATATTTGGAAGAATATTGAAGAACTTTTTAGAAATAACTAAAATACGTAAGGCCCCTGAATGATTAACATCAACACACATCAACCACTGAGTAACATCAATAGATTATGAACTAATTAACAGAAACTTGGGATCATGAATTCTTTGAGTTCATCGTATCTTTCAAGATGAGTAAAGGTTGTTGTGTAACTTTTATTCTATGTTTGTTTATGACTAACATCATCATCAACATTAAGTAATTTAGATAAGGATAAAGTGATCTTGATTTTCTTCATTTCATCAGCAAGATATGCAACTAACTTATCAGATTCGATTAACTAATTCATACCTTTGGTCACAGTTACAAATGATGCAAAATGTTGTTGATCTGCTCTTGGAGCTCCTGGATTGTTGTTGGCATTAGTATCTGCAAGCATATTGAAATTATTTGGCAAAATAGAACTATTCAGTGGACCAGAAGGATGGTTATTATTACTTCTCAAATTGTAATTGTGACCTCTTTGATACTATTGGAAAGCATGGACCTCATGGGCCTCTTGTTTTGGCTCATTGTCATCTTCAAATGGCAAGTCATCTGTCTCAAATGCCAGTGTTGATTCTTTAGAGACTAATGTATAATTCTCATGTATCACATCCATTTGATGTCTGTGATCAACAAAACTCTCTAAAAACATTGCAGATTCATACCCAAGGGATGCTTTTTCATTGCCTTCAGGGAAAGTAACATGCCCTCAAGTTTTTTGTACTTTTGCTTGAAAGATACTTGCAACAATTTTGAACTGAGGAAAATCAAATTCAACATGTGCACTGGTGTTGTGAATCCTACACCAGTTGTTTAGTGCATCTTCTGCTAAGTTGACTATTGCAGTCATTTTGGTGTAGGAGGTGCCTAATTTTCCAAAGGTGAAGGCAGAGAGCCATTATTAGGTCTAATGTTCCAAACTCTAGGAGGTCTAGGAGCATTTTTGTTATTATTGAAACCCCTGTCATTGTTGTATCCTCTATCAAGATATCCTCTATTATTATTATATCCTCTATCGGGATATCCTCTATTCTGTTCATTCTATGAGTTAGACTGAGAATAAAAACTTTAATTCATCAAATGTATCACCTTAATGGTCAACTTCCTCAACTAAGTAGCTATTTATTTGATGTCTTCTTTCTCTTCCTATACCTTAGCCACTACATTGTCTTGACCAGGGGAAAAGAAAGACTTACCATTTCCATTTGTTCTATTTTCAACAAGAGCATATCCTAGATGTGGAACTATCTAGCCATTTCCCTAAGGAGGAACTGAATTGATTGGAGGCACTTGCAAAGGATTGGCTACTAGAGAAGGATGTGACAGAGCTCCAATAATATGTTGCATCTGGTTAAGAAATGCAGGGGGTCCTATACTAGGTAAAGGTCTATGACCTACTTGTTTCATCTTTGTATTTGTATACACCTAAAAATGACACAATTCAGTCTAAATAAATATTCTTAATATTTATTCCCTTCTAATTCTTCTATCAATAAATAAATAAACAAATTTATTTATTCGATTCATATTCCTCTAAATTAATTAAATTTTAAAATATTTAATTACCTCTTCTAAAGTCAAAATTAAATAAAATCCTTTATTTAATTAAATTCTTCCAAACAATTAAATAATTCTTAATTATTTAATTAAATCAAATCATTCTTTCAAATTTATTTAAATCCTCCTAATCTCTAAGAATAAAATATAATCAAATGTTTTATTTATTCTTCCAAATCATACACAACAATTAAATAAATTTATTTATTTAAATTTGCTTTCTTATCTTCTATTTCTTCAAATATCTTCGAAATCTTCTAAAAATAAGTCTTCTTTTTCATGCACACAAAATTAAATAATTTATTATTTAATTTCTCTCAAATCATGCAAAAGCAAATCTCAAGTTGAGTTATCTATTCAATCAACCTTGTTTTTATCAGATCTCTTAAATTAGGAAAAAACTTTCTAATTTATGAAAAGCATGTTTTGTCTTTAGAAAAGAAAGTAGTTACCTCAAATAAAATAGCTTTTGTGTGACACTTGTCTTCTTCTTATTCGCGCACATTCCTCAACCATTCTATATCATTGATCTTCTCATTCTTTCTATACCATTGATCTTTTCTTTCCCAACTCTATAAATTGAACCCCTCTTCTTCTATTTCATTCATCCAAGCTTTAAGTATCGTTACTCTACAGAAATTATAGCATGCCTTTGGCACCAATTCCTTCATTGCTTGTGATCACACTCATTACTACACACTACTATCATTGTTATGAAGCTCATCTTCATGGTGAAACTATCATAGCCGTTCCCATTTGAACATCTTGGAATCATAGCAAGGAAGTGCACCTTCTGAGGGCCATATTCATAGACAAGATCATTTGTGATAGGCGATCAATGGAAGCTACGAATTGAAAGAGGTTTGCATTGTCTTGTTCATTGTTTGATTGAATCTCTTTTATTCATTATTTCATTAAGTTTTGGCTATCATTGATATTATTATATTGATTATTCATTTAGATCCAATTTTCCCTTAATAGTATTAACTTTCACAGCCTTTGTATAAGCACAAGATAAATTTGTGACAGGAGGATTTGCTCTTCTTACAAACATGGATGTCAAGGGATCTAAGGCTAAATAATAGACCAATAATGTTGCATCTACAGCAATGACATATGGATCCACAAGTCTAGCATAAGCCTTTTGAAACTAATCATTAAAGTTAGTAATGATTTCACCTTCTCCTTGCCTAATCTTAGCTAAGTGATGATAAACTGTAGCAGCATCTATAGGGATCCTATATCTAGCTTTAAATGCATCTTCCAGTAATTGCCAAGAATTAATAGAACTCTTAGGCAAATTCACATACCACTAGTATGCCTCTTCTCCTAAGGAGTAAGGAAACAATCTACAGACTACATCCTCATGCTATATTATTTCTCTAAAGCAAGCCTCTTTGAAGGTTCTAAGATGGTCCTTTGCATCTTGATATGGATGATATCTAGGGCACAACTTATCTAGATTCTTAGGTAAGTCGTTATAGTTTGAAAAGGTCAATGACAAATCCTCATTGAAGAAAGCCATAGGAATTTGCACATGTGGAACTACTGGTGGTGCTACTGGCAGTGCATGGGTTTCTAGCCTAGGTTGGACACCAGCTGGATGTGTTCTAGGTTTGATAGCAGGTAACTCTTGCAAAGGTCAAGTGGCTCTTGACCTTGTGGGAGGTCGGCGAGCCAGTTCAAAAGGTTTAGGGTCAACTTTCAATATTTGGACTAAAAATTCACCAAGATATGGATAAATCCTTTGCAAGAATAGATATTTATGGTCACTTATCCCAGGTGATGAGATAATCAGGTAGTATTTACATAAATGTAAAGCTTTCAGTTCAAATTTAGAATTCTAAAAATTCTCTATAAATATTGGACTAAATATCCTCATGGAAGTGATATTTACACTCAGACTCTTCAAATTACTTACTATCGACATGATCTTTGCGAAAACCCTCAAAGCCTTTGAGTAAACTAAAAAATTTCAAAACAATTCTTCACAGGAATGCAATCAGAGTCATCCAAATGATGAATTCTTTCAAATTCTAGTGATCTGCCCTCCTAGCACCAAAACCCTATTGATGTCATTGTTAGTCACAACAACAAGAAATAAAATTTTCAATCAAACCTCTATTTATCTTGAAGAATACGATGAATTCAAAGAATTCATGATTTCAACTCTCCGTGTGTTAGGTCATAATGATTTGTTGTCACTCCAAGGTTGATGTGATATGTTGTTTTCCAATAGAGGCCTTACATCTTGATTCAAAGAAATCTTGTCCAAATATTTATCAATTCTTATAATCCTTAGCTAAGATATGTGGATATTTATGTATATTTATCATACATTTGATTAATTCTTTTGAAATTCTCTCCAATTAAGACTATTATGATGACCTTTCTAACTTTGATTAGTTCTTCTGAAATTCTCTCCAATTTGAACTAATCTTCAATTCTATACCTCAAATTTACTCAAATATTATGCAAATAAACAAGTATTTCACTATCATTATCCATTATTTGCATGATATTCACTAAGATTATATTATTGTGCTCAAATATGCTAAGATGTGCAATTATCTATGTTAATTCTGCATATTTTCTATGTCTTCTTATTATTTATCATTATTTACAACTTTGAATGATTATTTATGAAATTCAAATGAAATAGAATAAAAACAAACTAAAATTTTAAATTTACCGAAATGATTAAGTTTCAACCAATGATCCACATGCACATTTGACACTTTCATAAAAAGGGAGATAAATCAAACCATTTTTCACCAGGACAGTCCACAATTATGCATGCCAGATGCTAATATCCAAAGCAATTAGATGATGACAACATACACCAATTGAAATGTACCTCTAAGGAGTGCAACAATTCATAGTGGCATATCCAGAAATCATCCATGAGATTACACAAGATTTATGATGAGGTAGTAATCTAGATCTCCATTCTCATTCAGTATTCAAAAGTATGCACATATACATATGGTCTTGAGAAAGAACCATGGGGAAACACAAAGTCACAAAATTTGTATACTTAGTGCTCACAAGCTCAACAATTCAATCTCAATTAAGCTCCTAATAGTTTACAAATGAGAATCAACATCCTTTTATAAGACAAGGATGAGATTTGGTTACAATGATCCAATGGTTAGGATCCAATCAAGATGATCAAATGGTCAGGAAAAGTGGCCTATGATTGCCATTTGGCAATCATTGGTGGATGACAATTAGCAAAAGAAGAATATTCCTAGCATCTTTGACTTAGTCTTCATGTTCTTTACTTAGCATCTTCTTCAGATTCTTCATCTATAGAGTCTTTAGTTATCTGGAATCTAGTGTCTATACCCTTGAAGTATGCGTATGCCCCTACTGCTTTATTTATTTCATCTTTATTTTGTATCTTGGCTTTCTCTTTAGCATGCTCTTGGGATTTTAATTGTTCTTTCAAGGTTATCCATCTGTTTGTCCTATTATCCAACTCCTCATTGTATACATCTATCTTAGATTTCATATGCATTGCCTTATCAATAATGTCTCCTAAGAAATATTGGACTGGATCCTACGTTGCTAGGCTGAAATTGTCCTGAAATTCCTTAACTACAAACTCCTCATCCCTAGTTCTCAATTTTACCTTCTACTTCACCCTCTAAATTCTCCAAAATAGCCAACTCCTTTGCCACAAGTTCATGTGTCTTTATGTTGATATCAATTGCTTTTGCATTGCATCTCTTCAAAATAGACACTTCAAACTTTATATCTTTTATCCAGAGGTCCATGTTAGGTATTGCCTGTAGTGTCAAAAACTTGTTGGTTACTAGGACCTAATCATCAACTTTCCTCATGTCCTTGAGCATGGTCAGGAAACAACTACTCTGGACTAACCTTTGGCCCACTTCCTATTGCAAATATGTGCCTAATCGGTGTTGTCATTGATGTCAACATATCCTTGTTGTCATTTGTGTCAACTGTATCCTAATCTATTATATGTCTAGAAGACTGGAATGTTGAGGATATTGAGAAAATTAGCCTCTCCGAAAGGAAGAAGTGAGTCAAACATCTTCTTTCCAGAAATAGTGAAGACATCACAGATTAGTGAAGGTGATTGCTCCTCATTTCCAAAGGAATGAAGATCAAATTTCACAGACCACATGGCTATGTAGAGGATTGTTTGAAGTAGCTCTAGTTAAGATTTGAGAGATCCGCATGAAGATTTGAAGAAGTTATGGCCATCTGAGTAGAATCAAGTTTTACAGTATTCAAAAGAGACAAAGTAATAGTAAGTTGGTCTGGATTGCTCTGCAATGAAAACTTATGATCTGTGGATCTAGAGGCATGTTTGGGAAGTCAGTGCGTATCTTCAACTCAAGTGGTTCATGGTTTGGAGGTCCGGAAGCAATTCTTCTAGTGTGACAGTCATAGCAGATAGTGTTCTTGAGGTGCCAGATGAAGATGCAAGTGATTCTGATGATTTGGAGTGGTGTGGATGTTATTGTTGAATTCAATGTGCTTGTGGAAATCTTTGGATCATGTGTCTACTGTGTTGGAGGTCTACGTTGAAGATTAAGCTCATTGTTGAAGATTTCTTCCTTGGTGTTGTTCTTCCCAGTCTTGGTCGACCAGATGTTTCAAGTGTGTTGCGGATGATCTAAGAGAAATTCGTTGGATTGTAGTGTGATAATTAAAGAAGATTCAAGTCCCAGTTGTGTTTGGCCAATAGTATAAATGATTCTCATTAAGTCAAGCCAACTTTGATGTTTATTCCAAGGTTAATGAAGCATATAAATACTTGTGGATGAATTATGGAAAGTTATCCTTGTGCAAAAATGATAAAATCCTAAGAAAGGTTTAGAGGAAGAGCAGAGAAAAGGAGCAGAAGAACAAGAGTAGGAAAGGATGACAAGATAGTGAAGAAGTATTTGGGGGCAGAGCAGAAGTTTTTGTGAACTTTCAATGAGACTGAACCAGGCATGATGAAGATGCTATTTCTCAGTTAGATCTCTTTGTATTAAACATCAATTCCTATAGGTAGTGAGCATTTTTGAGCAATGATCTCTGGGTAGTGTACCTTCCCATTTCTTTCAAGTACTTTTAATAGGGTATGAATCTTGTGGTTTAACCCCCACCATGGTTTTCCCTTAACTGGGTTTCCACATTAAAAATCTTGGTGTCAAGTGTGTTCATTTTATTTTTGCTCATGTGTTGTTGATTCATGCTTTAATGTTTACATCATTAACCTATTTGTAAGTTGTGAAAGAAGATTAAAATTAGAAAAGGTTAAATTTGTGGGACAACTGATTCACTCCCCCCTTCTCAGTTGTTCAACCTAATTCCAACACTTCCTTCTTTAATGCATCTCCCTTACCCTTCATTTATCTTAGCATATCCCAATTGGATAATGATGTTCTTATTACTCTCTCTCCTTCCTCCAAGAATCTTGCAAACCATTTATTCATCACATTGGCTTGCTGCTTTTATACATCCATCCTAGTTATCTCTTGTTGTGAAACCAGAGCTAAAGGTGTAGTTGATGTGATCAGGACATTGGCAGGGGTAACCAATCCCTTTATGAAAGCTTACAACTAGGCAATTTGCCCCTTATACTTCTTATTTTTAGCCTTGGCTTTTGTAATTATGGTTGCCACTACATCTGTAATTTTTCTTAGTTCTTGGATGTCCTAATCCGCAGTGGTGTGCCCCAAGTCTATTGTGGTCACTTGGAATTCTCCTGCACTGATCTCCCCTTTATTCTTATCAACTATAGGTACAACTAATTGATATGTCCTCTTTCCAGTGGATGGATCTCACTTTATTGTGGAGGTTTCCCTCTCTGTACGCTTGGGTTTTGTAGCCTTAAGAAAAAATAATGATTAAATATCAAAATCTGAAGAATCTTGAACATGAGGCTTGACTTACCTCATGTGCTAACCAATGTGGTACACTAGATATTGGCCCTTGCTTACCAATTTTCTCAATGTGAGAATTATGCACATTTGTGCCTTTTTCTTTTGGAACCTCTGTACTCACTTGCTACTGACTCTGATCCTTCTTAGCTTCTTTGGATATTTTGTCCTCATCTTGTAACACTTCTTTTGTTGGTTCCTTGTCATCAGCCATATCCCTGAGAACATCCACGTCTTCTTTAGTTTTATCTTCAAGGGTGTCCTTATGTACTCCCATATCTAGATCATGTGTATCATGTTCCTCTTAGATCTTGGGATCATCTTTATTTACATTTTGTTCCCCTTGGTGACTATTAACTGGAACATTTGACTGTATGTCCTGATCTATTCATGTTTCCTTTTCTTTAAGACCTCTTCTGTCACCTTCATCCTCTAGACCTTCATGTCTAGATATCGATGTTTGTTGTTCTTTTGGACCTGCTTGTCTAGATATAGATGATTCTTCTTTGTTCTCTGGACCCTCTACTCTAGATATTGATTATGTACCTCCTTGTCCGAATTTAGACATTTGTTGTTCCTTTTCTCCTACCTTAGCATGTCCTTCTTCATTTGCCCCAATATTTTGCTTTAGAGGCTCTATCTGAATGTCCATGTCTTTAGGTGCATCATCTTCATTCTGTACATTATCCATGGCTTCATCCCTATCTTCATCATCAGCCCCATCATATGATAAGTCAATAACTTTTGGGCTTGTGATAGTCTTCACTAACACACCAAATTGAAGGTCTACACCACTGCCTCTGGATTCTCAGGCTCTTCTTCATATCTGATATTCTTAGGTGCATATGGTGTGCCTTGGGGTGTTAGGGTAGTGTGCCTTAGCAAGTTTTCAATGGGATTGGATGTCACCTCCCTTGTCACATCGTCATCTGTTAAATCAATGGTTTTGTCTAGTGACAAGGGTTGATAAGCCACCTTCTTCTTTTCTTCTTCTCTTGCTTCCTTGGCTAATTCCTCCTTAAATTTGACTATGGTAGGGATGGGCACATTATGTTGAAACTCTTTGGATAATGCCTACACATCCTTTGGGACCATAGGTGTCATGGATGTGCTAGCTATATCTTCCTTTCTAGAAAACATCCTCTTCATCCTTGTGGGCTCTTCTCCATGCTCGTTGAGTAGGACATCTATTTGCACATTGGTGGCTCCCCTCATTATGGGTACCTATCCTCTCTTATGCCTAGGGATGCTTGCCCCTTTCAATATATCTTCACTCTTCTTCACAACTGCTTCTCCTTCATCTTCCTCAATGTCTTCATATGAATCCTTAGGCTCATCCACCTACCTTGTAGTTATGGTGATAGCATAGATAGGATTCTGTCTTTGATTTGAGGACCTTGTGGCTACTGTAATGCCACTAGTGGTGAACTCTTTAGCTACTTTTGAAGAATCTGGTTTGGCTGGCTTGGCCTCCATAATTTGCCTTTTATGAATTAGGAAGTCATCAAAGTTAGGATCTCCCAACTCTTGTCTCTTTCTCTTCTTATCAACAGTCAATGCCACTTCCTTTTCTTTTATTGCAGCCAACTTTTGACCTACCCATTTTCTTGTGAGCTCCATGACCTTGGCTATGATTAGCTTAATGGATGTGACTTTAGGTTGGTCCCAGTTTGGAGGGGAGATAGTTTCCTTGTATATCTGTTTATCTTCATACTCCTTATTCATCAATTTACCATCATTAGAGTGTAATTGAGGAGGGACATCAAAACATTCTATTGTCCTAATCTAATTAAAAGTTAATCTATGATACCTTCTTCTTCTTCTGACTTCTACTTCATCTAGACAATCTACCTAGTAATCTTCAAGATGCACTTCATGCCTTAGCTTTTTATTCACGTACCTTTCCATCCTATGGTATGGATCATAATATCTAGCTAAGGAGAAAGGCTAAAGTAGAACATATGCAATTCTACCTCTAAACATTTTACTCCATCAATGGATGCACATACATACCATCCCAGGAATAGTGCAAACCTAACATTGCCTCTTTTGTTCTTCTTCACATATGCCTCATAAGAGGGAATAATTTGTTCGGTTAGCTCCAGTAGTATTACTTTGTTAGTAGGATATCTTGGCAGCATGAAAGGTTGCCCCTTGAATCCCTCTATCTGGATATATGTAAAGTTTGGGAATTGTATAAACTAAGTTCCATTCTTTGTGATTACCTCTTAAGCATCATTGCTCAATCTCTTTGCTCGATCACCCTCCATCAATCTGACCAAGTGCATGATAAAACATTCATTCACTCTTCTATAATCTTGAATGGAGGCCTTGCTCTCTAATTGGGGATAATGATCTGATAAGGTCTTCTCTCCCAGATTTCTTCCCACTTAGTCTACTGTTTGCAAGCTAGAGAATGTGGACTGAGTTGTACATGGTACACCACATATGAAGACATGTAAAATAGGCATGAATTGCCTCCAAATTGTTGCATGCCTTCATCAAGGCTATCACTGATTAGGGATGCCCATTGTATTTTTGTGTTAATGGATTCCACCATCCTGATGAGCCCAAACATCCATGGCTCAAAATTTCTTGAATCTAGTTTTCTATTCATTCTGCTCAACATCACCATCATGTACTATACCTCTAGTGTGAAGTTGAATTTTAGCAATTTACTTGGTGGCTTTGCCACTACCTTGGCTTTATTGTCTGTAGCCCTCTAGTATGTGAACATGATCTTCTGCAATTAGTGGATTTGTTTTTATATTGGGCTTCTAAGTTCTCAATGTTAATTCTGAATAGATTAGGGCTTGTGGGAAGTTGAAATACCTCTATAATCCCCTAGATAGAGAAGTCTACATATACCTGTAGACACCCTAAAATGACCAAGTCGTCACATCACTTGCATTTCGTCTAATCTTGAGCATCACCTACATTTCACACATTAATTAAATAATCTAATTATTTAATTAATCTCATCAAATTCTTCTAAATCGCATACTTTCGACATTAATTAAATAAATTCTCTTTATTTAATTAATTAAATCAAATTCCTCTATTATTCTTCCATAATTAAATAATTTTAATTATTTAATTATCCTCTTTCTAAAAATCAAGTCCACATTAATTAAATAAACTCAATTATTTAATTAATTCATCACAAATTCCCTCTTATCTAAAATTAAATAATTTACATTATTTAATTAAAATCAAAACTGTTCTTCCAAAATCATGCACAACAATTAAATAAATTTATTTATTTAATTTGCTTTCAAATCTTCTAAATTAAATATTTCTATTATTTAATTATTTCTTCCAAAATATCTTCTCTAAATTTAAATAAATCAATTATTTATTTAAATTGCTTTTTCTTCTAAATTTGAGTTATCTCTAATATAACTCAAGCTTTCTATATTTAATAAAGCAAAATATCTTTTTTTCTCATGCAAATCTCTTCTTCTTATTTTAAATCACTTAACTGATTGCTTTATTCTTTAATTGATTTATCTCCTCAGTTAACTTATTCTTCTATTCTTGATAACTCCTCTCATGCAAAAGAAAGCAAGACACTTGTCTTTTTCTCATTTGTTGCACGTTCCTCAACTGTTCTCCTCCGTTGATTCTTCTAAATTATCTGGACCGTTGATCGATCTTCATTGAAATCTATATAAACCCCCCTCATCTCCTTCATTATCTCTCTCTTCGATCGTATTCTCAGGCATACTTGATAGCACTTTGAGCATACACAATGCGTCGATTGAGCAACTTTACGATCTTTTAACATTGATCTTTGAGCACATTTACGATCTTTTGACATAGATCTCTTGAGCACACTACTTGCTTGTTGCAGCTATGGCTTCGCAACTTCATTGAGCAATCCACATTCAATCCAAAGGAAACAATACAGATTTCAGTAAAAATCTTCATTTCATTGATTATTTGTCATGGCTTTTATTTAAATTCGTTTTCTTTATGTTATTGGGTTCTTTAATTTTATTTAGTTTAGATTTAATCAATTTTTCCTCATACACATTTTGGCACGCCCGGTGGGTATGTAGGCAGTCTGGATTACGAAGGAAGTATCCAATACTTAGGTACATAAGATCATATCTTCTCAACGCTTTTCCCCCATCGTCACATCAACCAGAACTACATATTATCATCTCCTCAATCTTAAGGTAACTTGATCACATGGATATGGGTATGTAGGAAGTCTGGAATATGAAGGACGTTTCCAGTACTCAGGTACATAAGATCCCCTCTTTTTACCTCGATCCATCTCATCACTCTATCCAGAACTACATATTTATCATGTTCATCTTCCATTGTAAGTGTGCCTTGATCCCGTGGATACAAGGTATGTAGGCAGTCTGGAATATGAAGGATGTATCCAGTACTCAGGCACACATGATCCATCATTCTCCACCCGTCCCAAACCATTTAGCATTCCATCCTTCTAGTCATCCATTTCTCAAAATCCATTCACCTCGACTTGACTAACTCAAGCAGCAAGCTAGTGCATCCTTTCAAAGCAAAAGTCCTTAACAAACCTGAAACAACGCAGCTTCCTTCCAGAGTCTTCTACTGTCCTGCATACCGATTGCCAACATCAGCTAAATACCGCTTAACCAAGCCCTAGATCAACAAGCTTGTCTTTTGCGAAGTGTTCCATTGTTGAGACCAACACACGCATCTCCTATGACATGTGGCATTTCCTGCAGCAAGACATTGTCTTTTTAGGTAGATAGCACCCTTTAACGGACACCAAGTTCCTACGATAAGGTTGTTATCTTTCCTATCCAATCTATCCTGAGCAACCTCTTTGGCAAGAGAATATGTTGGCTATATGTTTACTTTGTAAGTCAGTCAATTTGTTTTATGGTTTATCTTTTGTTCCTTTTCCATTACCTATTCAAGGCTACCTTGATTTATCTATAATCTTGGTATGTTGCGATGCAGTACGGATTGTGGGCATAGTCATTACTTTCTATGTGCCGTGTTTGAGGAATGATCTTTAGTATCTTTCTTAGCATTCTATTTATCTTGTGTGTGTTACGACCTAGCATCTTACATATTAATATTCTTCTTGCATTTACATGTATTGAAGTTTATTTTATGTTCAAGACTATGGCTTATTCACATGTTCCAACAAGGTTATATTATGTCTAGAGGATCTAAGTTCAAACCGTTTGCTTGCAGAGTCAACATCCACGCACTCGGATATTACAGCACCTTGGTCTTTTATACCTTGGTGGCAAACTATCCACGTGCTATATCAAAATAAGGATTGCTCTTTATATATAAATGTGAAACCATTGCAACAAGCTCATTCATCCATTTACACCATCCATTTTTCCATGGCCTTATATAGTTTTCCAGCAAAGATCAATCAACAGTCTTTCTCTTATGTTCTTTTCTATCTCCACTTTCTTCTATTCAACCTCGCCTATCTCCAACAAATCTTCTAGTCGAGCGTCAACACAGTTCTTCTGTTGCTTCCCTATCTTTCCTCTCAAGGGGGCACCCTACGTCAGCTACGCTGGGGCAACTAGCTACACTGGGGCATCAAAACTTGTATCATGTCTTCAACAACTGTTTTCTTTGACGCAACGCTGTAAACTGCATTGCATCAAAGAGGGGCAAAATGTAGACACCCTAAAATGACCAAGTCGTCGCATCACTTGCATTTCGTCTAATCTTGAGCATCGCCTGCATTTCACACATTAATTAAATAATCTAATTATTTAATTAATCTCATCAAATTCTTCTAAATCGCATACTTTCAACATTAAATAAATAAATTCTCTTTATTTAATTAATTAAATCAAATTCCTCTATTATTCTTCCATAATTAAATAATTTTAATTATTTAATTATCCTCTTTCTAAAAATCAAGTCCACATTAATTAAATAAACTCAATTATTTAATTAACTCATCACAAATTCTATCTTATCTATAATTAAATAATTCTTAAATTATTTAATTAAATCAAAAGTGTTCTTCCAAAATCATGCACAACAATTAAATAAATTTATTTATTTAATTTGCTTTCAAATCTTCTAAATTAAATATTTCTATTATTTAATTATTTCTTCCAAAATATCTTCTCTAAATTTAAATAAATCAATTATTTATTTAAGTTGCTTTTTCTTCTAATTTGAGTTATCTCTAAAATAACTCAAGTTTTTTATATTTAATAAAGCAAAATATCTTCTTTTCTCATGCAAATCCCTTCTTCTTGTTTTAAATCACTTAACTGATTACTTTATTCTTTTAATTGATTTATCTCTTCAGTTAACTTATTCTTCTATTCTTGATAACTCCTCTCATGCAAAAGAAAGCAAGACACTTGTCTTTTTCTCATTCGTTGCATGTTCCTCAACTGTTCTCCTCTGTTGATTCTTCTGAATTATCTGGACCGTTGATTGATCTTCATTGAAATCTATATAAACCCCCCTCATCTCCTTCATTATCTCTATCTCTTCGATCGTATTCTCAGGCATACTTGACAGCGCTTTGAGCATACACAACGCATCAATTGAACAACTTTACAATCTTTTAACATTGATCTTTGAGCACATTTATGATCTTTTGACATAGATCTCTTGAGCACACTACTTGCTTGTTGCAGCTATGGCTTCGCAACTTCATTGAGCAATCCACATTCAATCCAAAGGAAACAATATAGATTTCGGTAAAAGTCTTCATTTCATTGATTATTTGTCATGGCTTTTATTTAAATTCGTTTTCTTTATGTTATTGGGTTCTTTGATTTTATTTAGTTTAGATTTAATCAATTTTTCCTCATACACATTCTGAGATCATATGTAGTTCTGGTTGGATTACGAAGAAAGTATCCAGTACTCAGGTACATAAGATCTCATCTTCTCCACGCTTTTCCCACATCATCACATCTACCAGAACTACATATGATCTCATTTCAATCTTAAAGTACCTTGATCCCATGGATATGGGTATGTAGGTAGTCTGCAATACAAAGGACCTTTCCAGTACTCAGGTAAATAAGATCTCCTCCTTCCACCTTGACCCATCACATCACTCTATCTAGAACTACATATTTATCACGTTCATCTTCCATCATAGTGTGCCTTGATCCCGTGGATACAGGGTATGTAGGCAGTCTGGAATACGAAGGATGTATCCAGTACTCAGGCACACACGATCCATCATTCTCCGCCCGTCTCAATCCAGTTGCATTTCATCCTTCTAGTCTTCCGTTGTCAAAATCCATTCGCCTCAACTTGACTAACTCAAGCAGCAAACTAGTGCATCCTTTCAGAAGCAAAAGTCCTTAACAAACATAAAGCAACACAGCTTCCTTCCAGAGTCTTCTACTGTCCTGCATACCGATTTGCAACATCAGCTAAGTACCGCTTAAACAAGCCCTAGATCAACAAGCTTGTCTTTTGCGAAGTGTTCCATTGTTGAGACCAACACACGCGTCTCCTACGACATGTGGCATTTCCTACAGCAAGACATTGTCTTTTTAGGTAGATAGCACCCTTTAACGGACACTGAGTTCCTACGATAAGGTTGTTATCTTTCCTATCCAATCTATCCTAAGCAACCTCTTTGGCAAGAGAATATGTTGGCTGTATGTTTACTTTGTAAGTCAGTCAATTTGTTTTATGGTTTATCTTTTGTTCCTTTTCCATTACCTATTCAAAGCTACCTTGATTTATCTATAATCTTGGTATGTTGCGATGTAGTACGGGTTGGGGGCATAGTCATTGCTTTCTGTGTGCCGTGTTTGAGGTATGATCTTTAGTATCTTTCTTAACATTCTATTTATCTTGTGTGTGTTACGACCTAGCATCTTACATATTAATATTCTTCTTGCATTTACATGTATTGAAGTTTATTTTATGTTCAAGACTATGGCTTATTCACATGTTCCAACAAGGTTATATTATGTCTAGATGATCTAAGTTCAAACCGTTTGCTTGCAGAGTCAACGTCCACACACTCAGATATTATAGCACCTTGGTCTTTTATACCTTGGTGGCAAACTATCCACGTGCTATATCAAAATAAGGATTGCTCTTTATATATAAATGCGAAACCATTGCAACAAGCTCATTCATCCATTTACACCATCCATTTTTCCATGGCCTTATATAGTTTTCTAGCAAAGATCAATCAACAGTCTTTCTCTTATGTTCTTTTCTATCTCCACTTTCTTCTATTCAACCTCGCCTATCTCCAACAAATCTTCTAGTTGAGCGTCAACACAGTTCTTTTGTTGCTTCCCTATCTTTCCTCTCAAGGGGGCACCCTACGCCAGCTACGCTGGGGCAACTAGCTACACTGGGGCATCAAAACTTGTATCATGTCTTCAACAACTATTTTCTTTGACGCAACACTGTAAACTGCATTGCATCAAAGAGGGGCAAAATGTAGACACCCTAAAATAACCAAGTCGTCGCATCACTTGCATTTCGTCTAATCTTGAGCATCACCTGCATTTCACACATTAATTAAATAATCTAATTATTTAATTAATCTCATCAAATTCTTCTAAATCGCATACTTTCGACATTAATTAAATAAATTCTCTTTATTTAATTAATTAAATCAAATTCCTCTATTATTCTTCCATAATTAAATAATTTTAATTATTTAATTATCCTCTTTCTAAAAATCAAGTCCACATTAATTAAATAAACTCAATTATTTAATTAATTCATCACAAATTCCCTCTTATCTAAAATTAAATAATTTACATTGTTTAATTAAAATCAAAACCGTTCTTCCAAAATCATACACAACAATTAAATAAATTTATTTATTTAATTTGCTTTCAAATCTTCTAAATTAAATATTTCTATTATTTAATTATTTCTTCCAAAATATCTTCTCTAAATTTAAATAAATCAATTATTTATTTAAATTGTTTTTTCTTCTAAATTTGAGTTATCTCTAATATAACTCAAGCTTTCTATATTTAATAAAGCAAAATATCTTCTTTTCTCATGCAAATCTCTTCTTCTTGTTTTAAATCACTTAACTGATTGCTTTATTCTTTAATTGATTTATCTCCTCAGTTAACTTATTCTTCTATTCTTGATAACTCCTCTCATGCAAAAGAAAGCAAGACACTTGTCTTTTTCTCATTCGTTGCACGTTCCTCAACTGTTCTCCTCCGTTGATTCTTCTGAATTATCTGGACCGTTGATCGATCTTCATTGAAATCTATATAAACCCCCCTCATCTCCTTCATTATCTCTCTCTTCGATTGTATTCTTAGGCATACTTGACAGCGCTTTGAGCATACACAACGCGTCGATTGAGCAACTTTACAATCTTTTAACATTGATCTTTGAGCACATTTACGATCTTTTGACATAGATCTCTTGAGCACACTACTTGCTTGTTGCAGCTATGGCTTCGCAACTTCATTGAGCAATCCACATTCAATCCAAAGGAAACAATACAGATTTCAGTAAAAGTCTTCATTTCATTGATTATTTGTCATGGCTTTTATTTAAATTCATTTTCTTTATGTTATTGGGTTCTTTAATTTTATTTAGTTTAGATTTAATCAATTTTTCCTCATACACATTCTGGCACGCCCGGTGGGTATGTAGGCAGTCTGGATTACGAAGGAAGTATCCAATACTTAGGTACATAAGATCATATCTTCTCAACGCTTTTCCCCCATTGTCACATCAACAAGAACTACATATTATCATCTCCTCAATCTTAAGGTACCTTGATCCCATGGATATGGGTATGTAGGCAGTCTGGAATATGAAAGACGTTTCCAGTACTCAGGTACATAAGATCCCCTCTTTTCACCTCGATCCATCTCATCACTCTATCTAGAACTACATATTTATCACATTCATTTTCCATTGTAAGTGTGCCTTGATCCCGTGGATACAAGGTATGTAGGTAGTCTGGAATACGAAGCATGTATCCAGTACTCAGGCACACATGATCCATCATTCTCCACCTGTCCCAATCCATTTAGCATTCCATCCTTCTAGTCGTCTGTTTGTCAAAATCCATTCACCTCGACTTGACTAACTCAAGCAGCAAGCTAGTGCATCCTTTCAAAGCAAAAGACCTTAACAAACCTGAAGCAACGCAGCTTCCTTCCAGAGTCTTCTACTATCCTGCATACCGATTGCCAACATCAGCTAAGTACCGCTTAACCAAGCCCTAGATCAACAAGCTTGTCTTTTGCGAAGTGTTCCATTGTTGAGACCAACACACGCGTCTCCTACGGCATGTGGCATTTCCTGCAGCAAGGCATTGTCTTTTTAGGTAGATAGCACCCTTTAACGGACACCGAGTTC
The DNA here is from genome assembly GCA_027924645.1 of Cunninghamia lanceolata. Classification (NCBI taxonomy): domain Eukaryota; kingdom Viridiplantae; phylum Streptophyta; class Pinopsida; order Cupressales; family Cupressaceae; genus Cunninghamia; species Cunninghamia lanceolata. Next base: position 13,793,772 of record BSBN01001715.1, read on the forward strand.
CTACGATAAGGTTGTTATCTTTCCTATCCAATCTATCCTGAGCAACCTCTTTGGAAAGAAAATATGTTGGCTGTATGTTTACTTTGTAAGTCAGTCAATTTGTTTTATGGTTTATCTTTTGTTCCTTTTCCATTACCTATTCAAGGCTACCTTGATTTATCTATAATCTTGGTATGTTGCAATGTAGTACGGATTGGGGGCATAGTCATTCCTTTCTATGTGCCGTGTTTGAGGAATGATCTTTAGTATCTTTCTTAGCATTCTCTTTATCTTGTGTGTGTTACGACCTAGCATCTTACATATTAATATTCTTCTTGCATTTACATGTATTGAAGTTTATTTTATGTTCAAGACTATGGCTTATTCACATGTTCCAACAAGGTTATATTATGTCTAGAGGATCTAAGTTCAAACCGTTTGCTTGCAGAGTCAACGTCCACGCACTCGGATATTACAGCACCTTGGTCTATTATACCTTGGTGGCAAACTATCCACGTGCTATATCAAAATAAGGATTGCTCTTTATATATAAATGTGAAACCATTGCAACAAGCTCATTCATCCATTTACACCATCCATTTTTCCATGGCCTTATATAGTTTTCCAGCAAAGATCAATCAACAGTCTTTCTCTTATGTTCTTTTCTATCTCCACTTTCTTCTATTCAACCTCGCCTATCTCCAACAAATCTTCTAGTCGAGCGTCAACACAGTTCTTCTGTTGCTTCCCTATCTTTCCTCTCGAGGGGGCACCCTATGCCAACTACGCTGGGGCAACTAGCTACACTGGGGCATCAAAACTTGTATCATGTCTTCAACAACTGTTTTCTTTGACGCAATGCTGTAAAATGCATTGCATCAAAGAGGGGCAAAATGTAGACACCCTAAAATGACCAAGTCGTCGCATCACTTGCATTTCGTCTAATCTTGAGCATCACCTGCATTTCACACATTAATTAAATAATCTAATTATTTAATTAATCTCATCAAATTCTTCTAAATCGCATACTTTCAACATTAATTAAATAAATTCTCTTTATTTAATTAATTAAATCAAATTCCTCTATTATTCTTCCATAATTAAATAATTTTAATTATTTAATTATCCTCTTTCTAAAAATCAAGTCCACATTAATTAAATAAACTCAATTATTTAATTAATTCATCACAAATTCTATCTTATCTATAATTAAATAATTCTTAAATTATTTAATTAAATCAAAAGTGTTCTTCCAAAATCATGCACAACAATTAAATAAATTTATTTATTTAATTTGCTTTCAAATCTTCTAAATTAAATATTTCTATTATTTAATTATTTCTTCCAAAATATCTTCTCTAAATTTAAATAAATCAATTATTTATTTAAGTTGCTTTTTCTTCTAATTTGAGTTATCTCTAAAATAACTCAAGTTTTTTATATTTAATAAAGCAAAATATCTTCTTTTCTCATGCAAATCCCTTCTTCTTGTTTTAAATCACTTAACTGATTACTTTATTCTTTTAATTGATTTATCTCTTCAGTTAACTTATTCTTCTATTCTTGATAACTCCTCTCATGCAAAAAAAAGCAAGACACTTGTCTTTTTCTCATTCGTTGCACGTTCCTCAACTGTTCTCCTCTGTTGATTCTTCTGAATTATCTGGACCGTTGATTGATCTTCATTGAAATCTATATAAACCCCCCTCATCTCCTTCATTATCTCTCTCTCTTCGATCGTATTCTCAGGCATACTTGACAGCTCTTTGAGCATACACAACACGTCGATTGAGCAACTTTACGATCTTTTAACATTGATCTTTGAGCACATTTATGATCTTTTGACATAGATCTCTTGAGCACACTACTTGCTTGTTCCAGCTATGGCTTCGCAACTTCATTGAGCAATCCACATTCAATCCAAAGGAAACAATATAGATTTCGGTAAAAGTCTTCATTTCATTGATTATTTGTCATGGCTTTTATTTAAATTCATTTTCTTTATGTTATTGGGTTCTTTGATTTTATTTAGTTTAGATTTAATCAATTTTTCCTCATACACATTCTGAGATCATATGTAGTTCTTGTTGAATTACGAAGCAAGTATCCAGTACTTAGGTACATAAGATCCCATCTTCTCCATGCTTTCCCACATCATCACATCTACCAGAACTACATATGATCTCATTTCAATCTTAAAGTACCTTGATCCCATGGATATGGGTATGTAGGCAGTCTAGAATACAAAGGACCTTTCCAGTACTCAGGTACATAAGATCTCCCCCTTCCACCTTGACCCATCTCATCACTCTATCCAGAACTACATATTTATCACGTTCATCTTCCATCGTAGTGTGCCTTGATCTCGTGGATATAGGGTATGTAGGTAGTCTGGAATACGAAGGATGTATCCAGTACTCAGGCACACACAATCCATCATTCCCCACCCGTCTCAATCCAGTTGCATTTCATCCTTCTAGTCTTCCGTTGTCAAAATCCATTCGCCTCAACTTGACTAACTCAAGCAGCAAACTATTGCATCCTTTCAGAAGCAAAAGTCCTTAACAAACCTAAAGCAACGCAGCTTCCTTCCAGAGTCTTCTACTATCCTGCATACCGATTGCCAACATCAGCTAAGTACCGCTTAACCAAGCCCTAGATCAACAAGCTTGTCTTTTGTGAAGTGTTCCATTGTTGAGACCAACACACGCGTCTCCTACGACATGTGGCATTTCCTATAGCAAGACATTGTCTTTTTAGGTAGAGAGCACCCTTTAACGGACACCGAGTTCCTACGATAAGGTTGTTATCTTTCCTATCCAATCTATCCTGAGCAACCTCTTTGGCAAGAGAATATGTTGGCTGTATGTTTACTTTGTAAGTCAGTCAATTTGTTTTATAGTTTATCTCTTGTTCCTTTTCCATTACCTATTCAAAGCTACCTTGATTTATCTATAATCTTGGTATGTTGCGATGTAGTACGGATTGGGGGCATAGTCATTGCTTTCTGTGTGCCGTGTTTGAGGTATGATCTTTAGTATCTTTCTTAACATTCTATTTATCTTGTGTGTGTTACGACCTAGCATCTTACATATTAATATTCTTCTTGCATTTACATGTATTGAAGTTTATTTTATGTTCAAGACTATGGCTTATTCACATGTTCCAACAAGGTTATATTATGTCTAGAGGATCCAAGTTCAAACCGTTTTCTTGCAGAGTCAATGTCCACGCACTCAGATATTACAGCACCTTGGTCTTTTATACCTTGGTGGCAAACTATCCACGTGCTATATCAAAATAAGGATTGCTCTTTATATATAAATGCGAAACCATTGCAACAAGCTCATTCATCCATTTACACCATCCATTTTTCCATGGCCTTATATAGTTTTCCAGCAAAGATCAATCAATAGTCTTTCTCTTATGTTCTTTTCTATCTCCACTTTCTTCTATTCAACCTCGCCTATCTCCAACAAATCTTCTAGTCGAGCATCAACACAGTTCTTCTATTGCTTCCCTATCTTTCCTCTCAAGGGGGCACCCTACGCCAGCTACGCTGGGGCAACTAGCTACACTGGGGCATCAAAACTTGTATCATGTCTTCAACAACTGTTTTCTTTGACGCAACGCTGTAAACTGCATTGCATCAAAGAGGGGCAAAATGTAGACACCCTAAAATAACCAAGTCGTCGCATCACTTGCATTTCGTCTAATCTTGAGCATCACCTGCATTTCACACATTAATTAAATAATCTAATTATTTAATTAATCTCATCAAATTCTTCTAAATCGCATACTTTCGACATTAATTAAATAAATTCTCTTTATTTAATTAATTAAATCAAATTCCTCTATTATTCTTCCATAATTAAATAATTTTAATTATTTAATTATCCTCTTTCTAAAAATCAAGTCCACATTAATTAAATAAACTCAATTATTTAATTAATTCATCACAAATTCCCTCTTATCTAAAATTAAATAATTTACATTATTTAATTAAAATCAAAACTGTTCTTCCAAAATCATGCACAACAATTAAATAAATTTATTTATTTAATTTGCTTTCAAATCTTCTAAATTAAATATTTCTATTATTTAATTATTTCTTCCAAAATATCTTCTCTAAATTTAAATAAATCAATTATTTATTTAAATTGTTTTTTCTTCTAAATTTGAGTTATCTCTAATATAACTCAAGCTTTCTATATTTAATAAAGCAAAATATCTTCTTTTCTCATGCAAATCTCTTCTTCTTGTTTTAAATCACTTAACTGATTGCTTTATTCTTTAATTGATTTATCTCCTCAGTTAACTTATTCTTCTATTCTTGATAACTCCTCTCATGCAAAAGAAAGCAAGACACTTGTCTTTTTCTCATTCGTTGCACGTTCCTCAACTGTTCTCCTCCGTTGATTCTTCTGAATTATCTGGACCGTTGATCGATCTTCATTGAAATCTATATAAACCCCCCTCATCTCCTTCATTATCTCTCTCTTCGATCGTATTCTCAGGCATACTTGACAGTGCTTTGAGCATACACAACGCGTCGATTGAGCAACTTTACGATCTTTTAACATTGATCTTTGAGCACATTTACGATCTTTTGACATAGATCTCTTGAGCACACTACTTGCTTGTTGCAGCTATGGCTTCACAACTTCATTGAGTAATCCACATTCAATCCAAAGGAAACAATACAGATTTCGGTAAAAGTCTTCATTTCATTGATTATTTGTCATGGCTTTTATTTAAATTCATTTTCTTTATGTTATTGGGTTCTTTGATTTTATTTAGTTTAGATTTAATCAATTTTTCCTCATACACAATACCCTTCCCTGTTTCTCTACCTTCTTGTTATTAGAGTTATCATTTTGTGCACATGCCACGACCAATTCTATGGCATCAGCTGCATACGGGAACCCGACTACGTTCCACATCCCAGAGTTGTAGATCTTTTTCAGGATGGGTTGTCCATCCCCCCCAATCAATTTAGTGGTCCAACTGTCCAAGTCTATGTTTCTAGAATGGGTGTCCCCTGCCCTTCTAAACCAAAAGCCAGTAGCTCTAGGAGTTGGGAACATGGGGTTTTTAAACTCTGCATCGTTCCTATTCTTTTTGTCCTGCAATTCGTAGATGTGCAGACTTTAACCTAAATTATCTTTATCAATCCTAACATTTACTTTTCTAGATATTCTTATTTCACAACATAATCATGTGCATATGCAGACAAAATTTTACCCTAAGTACAAGATTTACTTTCATTATCTATGAGCATAAGACAAAAATAGGAGAAAAGGGTTTTGTCATTTACATACCTATTTCCTAAGTTTAAAATCTGATTTAATGTGTTTGGATATGTTCTTTTACTATGCAGTCACCATTCACCATTTGTCATTCTTCATCTGCACCGTTCCGTTCAGGATTATGAGTCACTGTAAGAATAACCATAAAATCACCTGAGCTTTGTAATTTCTTTTTTGAATGCTTTGGTGAGTTTAAAATTATATAAATCCACCTTTTATGCGTTAAAATCATGAATTAGGGCTTAATAAATGCTAAATTGCATTGGCTCATGGATATTTGCTTCTATATTTGGGAGATCTTTACAGGTGGTAAGTTCTAATTTGAAATTTTCAAAGGCCAACAACTCTCTTTTGTGGCATTAAATGAGGTCTGGACATGGGATATGCGCATACAAATACTTAAGTAATATGCTCACTCTCAAAATGTCTGAATGCATATCCATATGACATCATTAATCATGTGGTCAAATGTTGACCCAAGGATGGATATCGGGATGTAAAAATCCTAAGGCATTAGCCTTTGATTTCAAATATCAAGACATTAAAATGTCCACTTTGAAAATTCAACTGCATGTCACGTGGCATCGTTTGGTTGGTCCATGGGAGGTTGGTGGTTTAATCCATAAAATTCAGGGATATGGATATTTAGAAACATCTAGATATTAGACCTCACAAAATATCCCTAAGTTTGAATGTCCTAATGATTTCAGGCCTTTTAAAGTGATTCTTGATTATGAGGAAAGTGACATGATCCAGATATTGGGAAGATCTAGACATTAAGATAATGTCTAGACATTAACATTTGCAAAATATACCATCCCCAAATGTTCAGATGATGTCATCATTGTTTCGTGTTTCTCTGAAATGAAATTTGATGACGTCATCCAGATATTATGTTTCTATGCAAATTGTCCATAGTCTAATGTCCATTTGAAAATTCAAATAGGACACATCATTAGGATATTAAGATTTTGGACATTAATGAAAGTAAGGATATTAAGGAATGTATGGACATTAAGATAATGTCTAGATATTAAGATTGAATATCTAGACATGTGAATATCCATGCATATGATGGTTTTGTTATACCGATAGGGTAAATTTGGCAGGGGCACATCTGGATATCAAGATATTAAGGTTCATGTTAACCTTTTTTACTTAGTATTTCTCAAGCTTTTCAATCAGGATAATTTGTTTGGATATTAGAAAATGTGAGGACATTTAAGTGTAAATGTGAATATCCACATGACCATTGACCAAGACTTTGACCCTGAATAACTTCCCTGTTTTGGCAAATTTTAGCATGATCTAAAAGGCAAACTTTCTTAGAATTTCATCCTCTATCTCTTGGTAAGCCTCATGAAGGAGAAATCTACACTTGGCATTTTGACTCAAAATTCAAGATCTGGATATGCCTAGACAAGACCTAGACACACTATTTGATGATACTTTTACCATACCACCCAAAACAACAAAGGAAGCAAAACAAGCCAAGAAAAGGAAAAAAAGTTGGGTCCTTGTTTTTCTAGGGAAAAATAGGGCATGTTGTGTAACCACACAACAGGTGGAACCCCTCAAGGCTTAAATCATTAATTCTTTTAAAAATATGTGATTTTAGACAAAAATCAAGATGTACCAAGTTTGGGACTCAGTATTGTGGGATCACCCCTATTCTATATCTTAGATCTAGTAGAGGTATAAGACATCTAAGACACCTATTCTAACCTTGAAATTCTAGTGGGTCCCTAAGACACCTAATTTAGACTAGGTAAGATAATACTATCTCATAGTGTAGAGATCATACTTGGAATGAAATAATAACTTAAAATCCTCTGCTACATGATTGTGAAAATAGATCTCCTACCAAAATGAAAGGTGAAAAAAATTATAAGGTCTAGACATCATGAATTCTAAAAATTTAAGAACCATTTAAATTAAAACTAAATGAACTACTAAAGCATAAATTAAAATTTAAAAGTTCTATAAGACACTTGAACTTTAAGTAGGCTTAAGGCACATGGTATCTACCTAAGGCAATATTTTGTCATGTAGTACATATAGAGATCATACTTGGAATGAAATAATAGCTTAATCAGATCTATTCTATGCAACATACTTATGCCTTCTATGTTTCCAACCTCTACTATGATTGCAAAAAATCTCTTGCCATAATGAAATGTAAAAAAATTAGAAGGTCTAGACATCATGATTTCTAAAATTTTTAAGAACCATTCAAATTAAAATTAAATGAACTATTAAAGCATAAATTAAAATTTAAAAGTTCTATAAGACACTTGAATTTCTAGTAGACCTAAGACACCTAATATCTACCTAAGGCATTATTTTGTCATGTAGAGATCATACCTAGAATGAAATAATAAATTAATCAAGTTGCTTCTATGCAATGTACTTACACCTTCTATGTTTCCAACCTTTACTATGATTGTAAAAAATCTCTTGCCACAATGAAATGGAAAAAATTAGAAGGTCTAGACATCATAAATTCTAAATATTTTAAGAATCATTTAAATTAAAATTAAATGCATTATTGAAGCATAAATTAAAATTTAAACGTTCTACAAGGCACCTAAACTTCTAGTAGACCTAAGATACCTAGTATCCACCTAAGGCAATATTCTTCCATAGCAAGTCTAATGAATACCTAGAATCAAATGAAAGTTGTCCACATTTTTTATACCACATTGATTGGTTCAACTCACTCTTCAATAACATGTAATATTTTCTCATGGCCATCTCTATCTAGTCTCCACTTATGATATCCACATGCACGTGGAATAGGATGAAAAGACATGACAATAGCAATTACTAGGTGGCTATACTAATACACCATGTTGTGAGGTTGGTAATCAACAAAATGAATCCCATTTTGAAGGATTTTGACTTGTTTCAAATATGTTCCTTGCACTACAAATGTACTTGTGGGAAACAATGTTCCATCACTTGTTACTGGTTTGAGTAACTTTATTCTCTCTTATGTGCAACGTAATAAATAATAACTCATGCGTTCTATGTTTCCAAATTCTACTATGACCGCAAAAACATCTCTTGCCACAATGAAATATAAAAAAATTAAAACTTGTTATGAATTCTAAATTTTAAGAAGCAAACTAAATTTAAATTTTAATCATATTAGATTAAAATTTTCTACAAGTTCTAATATTTACCTTTTTAATTAATCCTGAAATGCAATCATAATCAACTGAAATCAAAGGAATGTCTTCAAAGATTTCATCTTTTTCTTCATTGTATATGTCACTCACAACTAGTGGCACTAAATTCTATTCACTAACATATCCATGTTGTTGGCTCTTGCAATTTTCATAATCTCCCAACATGTAATCATAATAAAAACAAGAGTAATCCCTAGTAGACAATGTCCATGTGTGACTATTTATGCTCTTGACACAATGCAAAGACCTTATTTTCTCTACCCTCTTACATCCATGCATTATTCTTCAATCGACACCTAGTAATTTTATACTTGCATCAAGCATTACTTACAATTATAATTTTTCAAAATTGTAATCACAATCAAATCAAATAAATATTTTTATGTAAATATTAAACAAGTCAAACATTTTTCAAACAATACATACTTGATATCTGCCAGAACACTCTATTTGGATGTGGGTTCCTCCTTAAAGATGTGCTGACCTCACATATGAAGTGGTTCTTAAACCATTCAACAACGTCATGTGCATAATTTATATGATCTCCCTCATAGTTCATTTGATGTTTTCTTATAGCACATTTGATGCAAGATCTTGCACCATCATGTTCACCCTTTCCATGACCACTTTCAAAGAAAATAAAAACATGAAGTATATTGTCATGTCAATGATATCTACAAAGTGCAAAAAATGGCCTTGGTGATTTGAATTGTAAGGAACACCCATCTAACCATACAAAATGTTTCTCGATTTTCACACTCCTTCTTGCCAGATCTTCAAAAATCTTCTTAAAGTAATGTTGTACAAAATGTGTGTCATGCTCTTTATCATCAATAATATAAAAGTAATTTTCTTTCTTAATGACTTGTTGTAGATATGTACTCTCAACACAATCCAAATCCAATTGTGCATGTTGATAATGCACCATAATAGTCACCTTCTCTAAATAATAATATTGTGTTTAAATCTCCTTTTCATACGTAAAAGAGTAATTATTTGCAAAGTTGACTATTGATAAGACTGTTCCAGGTGGGAAAGTATCTCTCAACTTAAACTCTTTTTTATTTTCACTTAACAAAAATGCATATTTGTATGTATGGTTGTATTAATTTATGAAAATTTTTCATAAATGTTCCAATAGGTACTTTGTCTTCTACATAATCTAACATTGTGGATTCTTTCCCAATTTTTTTGATACTTTATGTACTTGTACCACTTAAAATTTACCATTTTCATCATGTCAACATCTTCATTTCTCAAAGGCAATTTTACCAAATTTCCACATGTTTCACAAAGTCCTTTTATGCATTTCATTGGACCATGTACATCATCATTAGATTTATCACATAAGATGGATGATATGAACCCACTTCCTTTTTAGGAGGTGCTTTTTCAAAACCATTACTTTTTTCTCTTATATTTTGAAACACTTGATAGTAAAGATTAAATTCAATATGGTGATGACAACAAGTTTCAAAAACTTTGTTTAGCTTCACATATCATGGCCTTAACATTTCAAGTTCATTGTTTTCCCAATATTTATATGAGGATTCACATCACAAAATGAAACATACATCTAATGTTGTGTTATGTCTAACCAATATTTGGTATGTAGTTCATAATCATTTGGCCTAATCTTGTGTTTAAGAACATCTCTACTATTTGATGAAGGATGAGTATGATCATGCCAAAATTTTGAGATCAAATTCCTAAAACCATCTTCAATCTTGTCAAATTAAGGATCCCTACACATCAATGCCCAATTGCCTTTTGTAGTACTATCATCCAAAACCTTTGTCCTTTTCACATATCTTGTTAGTGTCTTTCTATTTAAGCCAATTTCACTTGAAAATGAAGAAATTTGATGCTTTCTTGACATTTTTGGACTTACAATAGAGGTCAACATCACTATTCTTAATTTTGATGGTGCTAGCAGAGGTAACCCTGGCATTTCTAGTGCTGGCTATGTGTTAAGAAATCATAATGGTGGAGTTCTTAGAGCTTTGTTAATTAAGCTTGGAGTAATAACGAATAATGAGGCAGAGGCATTGGCTTTAATACCTAGCTTAAAACTAGCCTTGAAATGTGGTTTTACAAATCTTATAGTGGAAGGGGATTCATAGAATATTGTAAGAGCTTTTGCTAATAATTCCTCTCCAAGCTGGAAAATAGACTATATTCTCAAATTTGGAAGGGAATTATTGGAACATTTTCATTCTTTTAAAATAATTCATACTTATCAAGAAGGTAATCTACTAGCAGATTTTTTGGCCAATTATGCATTTAGCATTAATGATTCTTCTTTCGAATGGGACTCCAATTCTTTTCTTTTGATCCCCAAAGTTAGTTATATTTTGGATAAGGATAAAATTGTTTAATTTGCCAAACTTTTGTTGTAATTTGTAGAGGCTTTTTTATCATTGCAATCTTTAGAGGCTTTTTGATCATCTTTTCCTTCATTTATCCTTATTTCTTCTGGTACTTTCTGTGCTGACAAGCCGACATTGTTCAAACACCTTGTAATTCATTTGTTTGGTGTGAAGTACTTCTATGTGACTCTCCATTGCAGGTTGATTGATTTCGCACAAGGGAATTTGGTTAAAATGATCTCTTTTTGGTGTATTTTGCCATTGTTTTATTTTTGACTTGCTCTCGGTTCAGTTCTATCTCTTATTTCAAACAGTTAGCTTTCAAGTTTTGACCATCTGTTAAATTCCAAGATCTGACCTTCAGTATGGGCTCCACTTAATGAAACAATAGAATTCATTGGCATATCCGAAACTAGGAGCGTCCCCTTCTTGGTTTTCTTACTCCAAATTCAATGCAAGAAGTTTTCAAGATTTATGAGGTTTCAATGGAAAGAGCAATCTCCTAGGTTTGTGGTTTACATGTGTTACATTCTCCAGTTTCCATATACCCATGTCAAGCAGTTTCTCACTTTCTTTCCAATGCTATGGACCTCTTGCAAAGTCGTGATAGGGTAAGGAATTTGGGTATAATGTTTGTTCAGAATGATCATTTCTCTGTCGATATTTTTGATGATGCTTTAGAAGATTATGATTTGCATGAGGGTACTGCTCTTGTCGGAGGGTTGTTTGATTGCAGGTTTCTTTTCCGCCATCCTGAGCTCCATTGCCTCTTTAATGTGTTCATGCATGGCCTTTAGAATAATTGTGTTATTTCCTTCCAGAATTCGATTCACTGCCACAGACAAGAATTGGGGAATCAATTGGTTGATTCTGCTACAGAAATTTTTAATGTTCTGCATTTCTTGCTGAATTATGTTCCTCCTCCTCCACCTCCACCTCCTTAGCCAGCAGATGATGACGCCCGTGCTCCACAGGTTATTGATGTTGAAGACTAATAGGGTTTCTCCTCTTTTTAGTACTAGCACAGTTTTTGTTGTGTCTCTGGTCGTCGACTGCTAGCTGTTTTATTCTGTCATGTAATTCAGAATGAATTTTGTTAAGTTTTTGAGACACAGACTATTAATTTCTAGATTGACTCATCTTGTTGAGTCGATTTTGTTATGTATTTGTAAAAACTGGGCTACAACCGAAGGTTTTCTTTGCTGATTCTTTCCTGCCGGTATGCCCCCTTGAATCTGGCATTTTTGTATTTCTCTCCTTTTTATATAATTTTAAGTGGTTCTACCACTTTTTTCGAAAAAAAAAATCACCATTCTTGAAATGATATTATCAGTTGATCAATATTTTTTTCCAATGGAACACAAACCTCTTGTGATATTTTGAACATATTTTTCTAGGTGTCTTTTCTGTTGCAAGTATGTGCCTAACTGGTGTTGTCATTGATGTCAACATATCAGTGTTGTCATTGGTGCCAATTGTGCTCTTGTTCTAATGCTTTCTTGTAATGAGTTAGATGCTTTGTATATGCCTATGTAAGTGTTGGAAATCCTGATATTGAGGATATTGAGAAAATTTGATCCTCTAGTAGAAATAGTATGTTGCAAAATATCTTTGTCTATAGAAGAACAGTCCAAACAGATTGCTTTGCATTTCTTGTAGAATGAATATCTTTGTCTACGGATTGGAAGTTATTTATAGGCATGTCTAAATATGCTATATTCTAAGTTTGATCCTTCGGTATGAAGATTTGAGTGAGTTATGTTTACCAGAGTAAAAGATGTTTTTTCTGAGTATTCACTGGTGACTGGGAGAATGTAGTATGCTCCGCATTCCTCCGCTTTAGAGTATTTTGATCTGTGGTTCTAGAGTTAAGTCTAAGATGATGTTATGTGTCTTTAACTTTAATGGTTTGTGATTTGGTGGTCCGCAAGCGATCTTTTCCTTATGACAGTAGCTGACAGTGTTATTTATGAGATCTGCTTTGAAGAATAATTTTGACAGAGTGGTTAGAGGTTGTGTAGTTGTTCCTGATGATTTCAATGTGCTTGTGGATGTCTCCTAATCATGTTCCTACCTTTGGATTAGTTTGCAAAGAGAAATTTGGATCAAAGATAAAGACTGTTCTTGAAAGTCTTAATGTGAACACTAGTCTTGGCCGACTTGGTTTCTTTCACTAATTGCAAATATGCATTGAAGATTGTAGTAGCGTGTTGTGGCATGGAAGATTGTATTTGAGTTCTAGCTAAGGTGTTTTGCATACATCGTTGCATCCTTCCCTTAGTAAATTTTTGTATTAGGTCTAGACCTATTTTCTATGTATGTTTGTAATATTGACATTAGAGATTGTGTTGGCAAGAGACACTATATGGACTCATGGTTGTTGTCATTGATGGCAACAAAGGTCATCCCACATATCCGCAAGTCATGATGTGTCTCTACCGGAAGTCAGAATAAAGAATGTTGTGGTCCGGTGAAGAAGAACAGAGCATGTGGCAAGGTCCGACAGATTGGTCCGGATCTCTCAGAGGAAGTGTCTTGGTGCAGTGCAGATTTGGGGAAGTCAAGAGGACTACCTTGAGTGGTATATTCCAAGGATTTAGCCTCCGGTGATGGACAAGGAAAAAGATATGAATGGTTGAGTACCGGATTCCTGAGAGACAGTGAAAACAGAGGAAGAACTGACTGGCAGAGTATCAAAATGCTTTCCGGATGTGTTACTGTTGATGACAGAGGTTGTGAAGGCATGAATCATGTTTGGCCGACATAATTAATGATATCTACAAGTATATGCTTGATCCGCATTGCTTGGTGAGGAAGGATTCAGCCGACAGAACAAGAGTTTGTAAGAAACTAGACTGTTCCGGATGCCGACTAGAAAGGTGATGAAATTACTTGTGCGGATATATATAGAGGATGGATTTAGTTGTGAAGTGTGTGTTGATGTGGAAATATATGCGAATAAGTCCAGATAAGAGCAGAGGTAGCAAAAAGGATCCGGTATGTGAAAGATAGCAGAATAAAGAACAGAGGAAAGATGAAGTGCAGCAGATCAGTGTACTGAGCCTAACCGGAACTGAACTCCAGCATATGCAGATGCTTCCAATCAATTCAAGACTGTGATTCTCATCACTTTGTAGACAGTGTGTCTTCTTGTAGGCAGTGGGCCTCTTGTGAGCAGTGTGCTCGGGCAGTGAGCCCTAATTGGCAAGTGCCATTTTTGTAATTTCCTATTCTTCTAACAGAGAATAATTTTGGGTTAATCACCCCGTGGTTTTCTCCCTTAACAGGGTTTCCACGTCAAAAATACTGTGTCATGTGTTTCTTATTTCATGATTAATGTTTTTGTGTTTGATTCTATGCTGCATCAATTAAAAGGAAAGTTCAATAAGGGAAATAATTAGGATAACTGATTCACCCCCCCTCTCAGTTATCAACAATTGGTATCAGAGCTAAGTTCCTCCTAATAGAGCCTAACAGCTTGAGGAAGATCTGGGATTTCAAATGGATGCATATGGTTTAAGGGAGCAACTCAAGACTGCTCTTGAGGATCTTGAACAGTCAAATTCTGAAGTCAGTGAATTAAAGGAAAGACTCAAACAGGCTGATGAATTCATGAGAGAATTAAAAGACAAATTAAGTCTCTCTATGAAAAAGAGAAAGGAGCTGCTTCAACAGTTGGCAATACAAAGTGAAGAAAGAAATACAAATGAAGAATTGACTGAGCAAACCAAGTTATGTGAAAAGTTATCAAAAGAAGTCATTATGTTAAGACATGAAATGGAATCAGGAACTATAAAGTTTACTCAAGAGATTGAAGAAAAAAAGAAAGGCTGAAGACAATCTAAGACAATCTCTTAAAGAAAAATCAGAAGAATGCCACCAGATGGACAGGATTATCAAACATCTTGAATCTGATCTTGAAGATGCCAAAGATAATGAAGGAAAACTTGAGGATCAAATTGCCTCTCTCAAAAGAGACCTTCAAACAGCAAATGAATATAAAGAGAAATTCAAGATAAGTTCTGCTCAACTTGAAGTTCTTCTTGGAAGTCAAAAGAGGACAGATGACAAGTATGGTTTGGGATATGAGAAAGGAGAAAGCTCCGGATCCGGTCAGAAGAATCTTGGATCAGAAAATCCAAGGAGCAGGCCTAGAAGACCTCCGGTAAGACAGCCAAATGCTCAAAGATATCCATCCTTCAATGGATACTGCCACAGCTGCAACCACTTTGGTCACAAAGCTAATCAGTGCAGAATGAGAATGAATTAGATTAATTCATCCTTCTCCGGACAGTGCTTCAACTACAAAAGGTATGGACACAAATCCCATGAATGCAGAATTATGCAAGTAAACAAATCATTCAAAGGTAGATGCTTCACATGCAATAGAGTAGGTCATATGGCTAATCAATGCAGATCAAGAGGATATCAGTCAAATATGCAAAGAAATGTTATTTGCCAAATCTGCAATAGGTCCGGTCATAATGCTAAAATCTGCAGAAACAAGAATCAGGACAAAAGAGGTCCGGTGTATAATCAGAATCAGGACAAGGGTAAACAAAAGATGAATGCGGATGAGGTTAGGAGTCAGATGAGCAAGATTTGGGTGAAGAAAAGTTCAGAGAATGTAGAGGTTGGATCCGCACCAAACTCTGGTGCTGATATCTCTTCCGGAAATTAAAAAGTGAGCTCAGGCTCAGGGGGAGACTCAAAGAAAATCTTGTTCCCCCAGCCAAACAAGTGGTGCCGGATGTGGCACAAGATGCGGATCAAAGGGTTTGTAGATATGAGTCTTGAGATACTTCAGTCAAGTTTTCAGAGGTCCGCATGGAGTTATGAAGAAGCTGTGATCGATCAAATAAGACCTGTTCAGGGAGATGCTCCGGTATGATAAAGGATTACAAAAAGGTCCGGAAAGATCCAGAAATGCACTATCTTGTTCTGCGGATTGGACAGAGTGTTTGGGATGTTCTTGTAATATGTTACCTCGATTTATTCATGATTGAAAGATCCGGATGATATCCACAGATCAGGACTAATCCGGGATACTCCAAACTATCCAGACAAGGCAAACCGGAATGATGTAGGTGAAGCATTTATTGCAGACAGATATTAGGGTTCGCGGAGCAATTTAAGGGATTTCTCAAAGGTCATTTGCTCATTCTGCACTCGAGAAGAAGCGAAAAGTGGAGCTCTGCAACAAGGTTCATCAAGCACACCAAGGATCTCCTGCCGAAGTTATTGCATAAAGAAATCAATCCAACCACTCCGTGCAAACCGAAGGCGCATAAGGTATTCTCCGTTTTTCATTACCTCACTGCAAATCTTTGAAGAATGGCTACTCCAAACATAGTTAAGATCTCTGATAGACCTCGCCCCTCATTCAAGAAACATCCCTACAAATCATTGGAGGTAGATCCACTAGGAGCCTTCTCTAGTGTTCCTCACGGAGTTTTACATACCGAAGACATTAGGGTTTACATACATTCAAACATTGAGGAATTTGGGGAATTCAAATTAAGAGACCTCTATCACAAGCAACTGATAGACAATGCTTTTGAGCTTAAACCAGAGTATAAGGATATCCAGAAGAAACAATTTGAGCAATTTATTCATTTCCCCTGCTTTGAAGAAGATGAATGGGTCCGGTATGTACTGAGCAGGATGCATGACAACTTTCTATGGCTAGATAGACCCTGCAAGATCACAAAAGAGGCAATTAGAGCAGTAACTAGTCTATACTCTTCCGGAGGGGTACCTATCCTCAAATCTGTCAAGAACAACATTGTAACTGAGGCCACCGGATCAAAATTTGACAAGAGGGCAATGACCATTGAAGATATTTCAGATCCGGATATCAAATATGCATCAATGATAATAGGATACAAGATCTATCACTCCAGCAGGGAGAATTCTGTATCCGGAACTGCAGTATACACTGCCTATGAAATGCTAAGAAAGAATGCAGAATATGATCTCTGCGAACTACTGCTAAGCCAATTAATGGAAAATATACAGAAAATCAAGAAGGATAAGAAGAATTCCTTTAAGTATGGTACTCTTATTGTATGTCTATTCTTCTACTTCATGAATGAGCTACCCGGAACAAGTGGATGGGTATGGCAGAACGACAAACCTGTTGCAGTCCAGATAAGAGACTACTTGCATGGACTTGGGGATGCAAAAGCGAGAAATACAGCTCTATGGGGATACTTCAAAAACTTTCAGAGCATGATGCAAGCAAGAGAGAGAATTCCCCAGTCTCTTGTTGAAAAATACAAAGACTCAGTGTGTTTTATGGTTGACACTGATCAGTGCCTAATAGAGGCAGTGGAGCCAAGGACTGTCTGGATCATGCCCATGGGGTATGAAGTGGATGAACAGATAGTGGAGCTGCATGTTCAACACATGCTAAGTCAGCCCAAAGATCCTAAGGCAGAAAGGTTTGGAACCTTTGAGGAGCTGAGTGTAAAAATACATGTAGAACTCAGGGAACCTGAGATTAAAAGAAAGGTGAGAAAAGAAGTAGAGCACATTGCTCAAGGCCTAGGCATCTCAAAAGAGGCACTTGATGCCAGCCGGGAAAAGAGGAGGAAGGCTGAGGAAGAAGAGAAAAGTAAAGAAAGTGCTCCGGTTGAAGCTCCCACCCGGACCAGATCATCAAAGAGATCTGCACCTCCCACAACCAAAAGTTCAAAACCGGAAGTCCAGGCATCCGGTAAGAGATCCAAGACAAAAGCCACAAGGGCTTATGGAAGCCAAAAGGATGAAGAGGAAACAGAGTCAGATGAGGGAATAAAAGAAATAAAGAAACAGAAAAAGAAAGGATCCAGTAAGCCCTCCACAGGCCAAGATAAGGATGAAATGGCAGAGGTAACTGTTGAAAAGCCCACTCTGTCTCTAGAGAGCATAATCAAGTCGGTCACGGTGGATGGAAACCTTCAACCAATGACTGAATCCTATGATGACTTCAGTGAGGCTGACCAAAAGACTCTGCAGGAAGCCACAGTTAAATATCTGAACATATATAATAAGGCTTTCATTGAGATCATATCTCTCATTCCTAAAATCCTAGAAAAGGAATTGGAAGTAAGAAAGAATAATGCTCATGCTAAAGATCTTGAGATCCGGGAGCAGATAGCTATTCAGCTATATCCTCAAATTGATCCCAAGACAATGAACATTATCTTCAAGGACTGCAAAGATGAGTTCAGAAGCAAAGCCAGGATGAATCAACTCATGCTTGGTGAGACTGACAAAGTGGCCCAAGAAACAGAAGAGATCCTCCGGAAGGCCTTCAAAAGGTTCAATCTTCTTGTTGTAGAGGACTTAGGTGCAGAAACAGCTGCTGATTTGGAATCTTCTGTTCCAGAAGAAGTGAGCCCTGAACAGACAAATATCTCTCCTCCGGTTTCCCCTACAGTCTCCGGATCCAAAGAAGAAGAGCAATTACAGGAGAAGGAAGCAGTGGTGAAAGACAAAGAGGTTGACAGTTCTAAGACTGCAGAAGAAAAGAAACATCTGTCTCCGGCAAGAGACACTGCACAAACTGTTCAACAATTTTTGAGCAAAGAAACTTTAGAGATTGATGAACCGGAGCTTCTAAAAGGCCCATTTGATTTTGACTCTCTCTCTCCGGTACAAACAATGAAGATAGCTTCATTTGCAAATGCCAAGGCAAATGAAAAGCTCCTGAAGTCTCATATGGAAGACTGTGAGTTGATAGAGGCTGCTTCCGGAGTACTTGTAAAGATCATGCCATCAATCCAGATAGATCCGACAGCCTCCTCTTCTGGTAATCTAAAAACCTTAGTCAGCAGTGTTGATACACATTTTGACTCTCTAGAAAAATCAGCTGAAGAAAAGGTCCGGAAGGAATTTTTGGATAAAAGATTTTCAGAAATATTAGAATTAATCTCTAAGGATAGGAAGATTGTAAGCATTGGAATAAAGAGCTTAGAGAATGCTCTTAAGGATGGCGGTGACATCTACAAATTTTGTATATCCTGGTCAAAGGCAACAGCAGCATTTGACAAGAAAATAAAAGAGGAACAAGATAAGCTACAATGCTTATCTCAAAGTTTTGATCCTCTCTCTTCCTCCATAATAAATCAAGAATGTCAGACTATTGCAGTCTTGAATGAAATAAAGAATCTTGAGAAGGAAAGGAAGAACATCACCAACCGGATGGGAGAACTTAGAAGGATTATAATCCCTAAGTTGGAAACTATGCATGAGGCCATCAGTGATGCTTAGACCACCGCCCAAACAAAAGATCCGACAGATCTCAAGCGGGCAGAAGCTTTTGCATTTTTTTTAAGTGGTCACATTTCAATTTTGGATAGAATGAAGCAAAGTTGGGCTACAGAAATGATCCAATTGCAGACATCCTTTGCAGACATTCTTCAATATATGTATGTAAATATGCGGCTAAGTATAAGAAATTTTTGAAAATTTTGATATGCGGACCCTACCCTTTGCCATTGATGTCAAAGGGGGAGTGAGGAGCAGTGAAAAATGAGGAATCCAACTAAGGGGGAGTTCCGGAAATTGTATATAAAGACAGAGCATCAGCAAAGGGGGAGCATAGTGAAAACACTTAGTCATTTTTCACTAAGTGTTGCCATCAATGCCAAAGGGGGAGATTGTTGGCAAGAGACACTATATGGACTCATGGTTGTTGTCATTGATGGCAACAAAGGTCATCCCACATATCCGCAAGTCATGATGTGTCTCTACCGGAAGTCAGAATAAAGAATGTTGTGGTCCGGTG
Source organism: Cunninghamia lanceolata (assembly GCA_027924645.1). Taxonomy (NCBI): domain Eukaryota; kingdom Viridiplantae; phylum Streptophyta; class Pinopsida; order Cupressales; family Cupressaceae; genus Cunninghamia; species Cunninghamia lanceolata. Next base: position 13,813,393 of record BSBN01001715.1, read on the forward strand.
AAGAAGAACAGAGCATGTGGCAAGGTCCGACAGATTGGTCCGGATCTCTCAGAGGAAGTGTCTTGGTGCAGTGCGGATTTGGGGAAGTCAAGAGGACTACCTTGAGTGGTATATTCCAAGGATTTAGCCTCCGGTGATGGACAAGGAAAAAGATATGAATGGTTGAGTACCAGATTCCTGAGAGACAGTGAAAACAGAGGAAGAACTGACTGGCAGAGTATCAAAATGCTTTCCGGATGTGTTACTGTTGATGACAGAGGTTGTGAAGGCATGAATCATGTTTGGCCAACATAATTAATGATATCTACAAGTATATGCTTGATCCGCATTGCTTGGTGAGGAAGGATTCAGCCGACAGAACAAGAGTTTGTAAGAAACTAGACTGTTCCGGATGCCGACTAGAAAGGTGATGAAATTACTTGTGCGGATATATATAGAGGATGGATTTAGTTGTGAAGTGTGTGTTGATGTGGAAATATATGCGAATAAGTCCAGATAAGAGCAGAGGTAGCAAAAAGGATCCGGTATGTGAAAGATAGCAGAATAAAGAACAGAGGAAAGATGAAGTGCAGCAGATCAGTGTACTGAGCCTAACCGGAACTGAACTCCAGCATATGCAGATGCTTCCAATCAGTTCAAGACTGTGATTCTCATCACTTTGTAGACAGTGTGTCTTCTTGTAGGCAGTGGGCCTCTTGTGAGCAGTGTGCTCGGGCAGTGAGCCCTAATTGGCAAGTGCCATTTTTGTAATTTCCTATTCTTCTAACAGAGAATAATTTTGGGTTAATCACCCCGTGGTTTTCTCCCTTAACAGGGTTTCCACGTCAAAAATACTGTGTCATGTGTTTCTTATTTCATGATTAATGTTTTTGTGTTTGATTCTATGCTGCATCAATTAAAAGGAAAGTTCAATAAGGGAAATAATTAGGATAACTGATTCACCCCCCCCTCTCAGTTATCAACAGATTGCTCCAACAGTTGATGAATGTAATGTCAACCTTGATGTACATTCTAGGGTTGATGAGTTGTATAAAAACATGTAATGTAGTTGCGAAAAGTGTGTGGAAGTGTGAAAATGAAAATAAAAGTGCGAAGATGTAAAAGAGTAGAGCAGAGGAGATATACTGCACTTGAATGGAACTAAACTTAGGCATGGAGTAGATGCTATCAAATTAGTTTACCAATCTTGCCAGTGAATTGATCTTAGCAATGAGCCTAAACATTTGTAGTGAGCATTTTGGGCAGTGAGCCTCTAGTTTTCGGTATTGTTATAACTTACATATTTATGTGGGTTAACACCCACCATGGTTTTCCCTTATAGGGTTTTCCACGTAAAAATCTGGTGTCTCATGTGTTGATTGTATTGATGTGTTAATTTTTTCAATTAATGCTTTCATTGTTAAATCTAAATAACAATAATCAAGTGTTTGATGAGTTAATGTTCATAAGAGGTTAAAGTTTTGGAGATAACTAATTCACCCCCCCTCTTAGTTGTCTGGTGCATTTCAATAATTGGTATCAAAGCAGGTTACTTGGAAGAAATCCTAATAGCTTGAGGAAGATCTAGGATGTCTTTTAAAAGGAAGCTCCACAATTTGATGGGACAAATTATGCTCTATGGAAGGTATGAATGAAAATCCATCTCCTTTGTCTTTGTTATAAAGTGTGGAAAGCTACAGAGACACAATATACCATGCCTGAAGATGGTTTGACAACTGAAGATGAAATCAAAGAATATGAGTTGAATACAAAAGCTAGAGATGCCATGTTAAGTGCCTCAACTAACACTGAGTTGATAAAAGTCACGGATCTAGAATATGCAAATGAAGTTTGGAAAAAGTTGAAAAATCTGCATGAAGGAGATGATTCTGTAAAAGAAGCCAAGTTGTAGGGCCTGAAAGTGAAATATGAGGGTTTAAAGATGAATGAAGATGAAAACATAACAGCCTTCATGCAAAAGTTTGATGAACTTGTCAATGGAATAAAAGGTATGGGAGGAACCATTGGTGAGAACAAAGTTGTGATGAAAATTCTTAGGTCACTACCAAAATCCTACAGTCACAAGGTAGCTGCAATTAAAGAATTAATGACTGTAAAAATTGTTGACAAGGATCAATTACTTGGAAAGATTACAACCTTTGAGATGAGAGAATTTAGTGATGCTCTGCCAAAAGTTGAAACTGCTTTCAAAGCTAGTACTTCTGAAAAGGTCTCTAGAGCTAAAAAATACAAAGTGGAGCCTATTGATGACTTTGATAAAATTGAAGCTAGCTTTGTTGATAGATTGCAAAGAGGTTCCGATAAGTTCAAAGGTGAATTACCTTTCAAATGTTTTGCATGTGGTAAAGTTGGTCATTATGCTTCTAGATGTCCTGAAATAATTGAAAGGAATAGAAAAAGATTTGAGAACATGCTTAGAGCTCCAAATAAATGCTATTATGTTAGAGATTTTTATGATTAAGGTGTGATTGATGATGAATTTGATGATACTAGTACTAGTGCAAATGAATGCTTGTTTATTGCTATTAAAGAAGAACCTGTGTCTACTAATCTTGCTAGCTGTGTGAAGGAAGAAAAACAAGTGGAAGAAAGTGCTTTGGTTGTTTAAGTTGAGAAAGATAAGGATGAATGGATTATTGATAGTGGATGCTCACACCACATGACCGGTGACAAAACTAAGTTTGTGAGTTTGGAAAAGTATGATGGACGACTGGTTAGGTTTGGAGACAATGCAGCTAGTAAGATTTGTGGAAAAGGATCTATTGCATTTGATGGAAAGCACAATACTAATAATGTCCTATATGTGAAGGGTTTGAAGGATAATCTTTTGAGTGTTGGTTAGATGTGTGACAAAGGTTATGATCTGAGATTCAAAGACAATGGGTGCAAGATCATGGAAAGGTCCAGAACTATGATTGATACTGGTAAGAAGACCAAAGGTAACATTTACCAATTAAGAGGAACTAATGATTATTGTTTATTGGCCCAGACACATGAGAGTTGGTTGTGGCATAGAAGGATGTATCATATCAATTTTAACAATTTGGTGAAGATAAGTTGTGCACAGGCTATAAGAGATTTGCCTAAACTTGTGAAGCCAACCAACACCATTTGCAAGGAGTGTCAATTTGGGAAACAAACAAAAATAAGTTTCAAAAGAAAAGAACAATTCTCTATTGGATTGCTGGAGCTAGTACATATAGACTTGTGTGGTCCCACAAGAACAAGAAGTCTACAATGTGATAGGTATTTGATGTTGCTTATTGATGACTATTCTAGAAGGACTTGGGTCACCTTTCTAAAAGAAAAATCTAAAGCTCTAGACAAGTTCAAAGTTTTCAAGACAATGGTTGAGAATGAGTTAGAATTGAGAATCAAATGCTTAAGATCTGGTAGAGGAGGTGAGTTCACATCAAACGAATTCAATATTTTTTGTGAAGAACAAGGGATAAAGAGACAATTTTCTACATCTAAGACTCCTCGGCAAAATAGATTCGTTGAAAGAAAAAATAGGGCAGTTCAAGAAGCTACCAGGACTATGTTAAAGGAAGTTGACCTACCAGAAGTATACTGGAAAGAAGCCATGCGTACTACTGTATACATGTCCTAAACAGAGTTCAAGTGAAAGGTAATAGTTCTAAAACTCCTTTTGAATTATGGTAAGGAAGGGTTCCTACAGTGAAGTATTTCAATGGTTTTGGAAGCAAATGTTATATTAGAAGAGATGAAGAACTAGGGAAGTTTGATGCTAGATGTGATGAAGGAATTTTTATTGGTTACTCTACCAAGAGTAAGGCTTATCGGTGCTACAATAAGAGACTGAATCAAATTATTGAGAGTGCTAATGTGAAGGTAGATGAAGGCAAGGAAAGAATATCATATCTGAGTTGCTATGAACCAGATGAACCTGTGATTATAGCAAATAAAAAAAAGTTGAGCAAGAAGACAGTTAGGATGAAGAAAAGGCTCCACAAAATGTTTGTAAGACTCCTAGGTATGCAAGGATTAATCATTCTAAAGATCATATTATAGATGACAAAAACAAAGGTGTGCCGACAAGAAAAAGAGTTGTAGAAGAACAAGTGAATTATTATTTTCTTTCAAAAGTTGAACCAAAAACTATAAATGAAGCTTGCAATGATGAAAATTGGGTAAAAGCCATGCAAGAAGAACTAATGCAAATTAAGAAGAATCAAACTTGAGAATTGGTTCATAGACCTACTAATAAGAATGTGATTAGCACCAAATGGGTTTTCAGAAACAAGATGAATGAGAATGGAGAAATAGTAAGAAACAAAGCAAGATTGGTATGCAAAGGATACTCTCAAGTTGAAGGAATAGATTTTGAAGAGACCTAGCTCTTGTGGCAAGAATTAAAGCAATTAGAATGTTCTTGGCATTTGAATCATTCAAAGATTTCAAATTGTATTAGATGAATGTTAAGTCTGCATTCTTGAATGGTGAATTGGAAGAAGAGGTCTACATTGAGCAACCGGAAGGATTTCAATTATCAAAACAAGGTGATATGGTGTGCAGATTGAAGAAGGCCTTGTACAGACTAAAACAAACACCCAAAGCCTGGAATAGTACAAATGGATGTGCTTTTTTTTGGGTAATAGATTGGCTTCATGGCTGAGAAAGAAGCAAGATTCAATCTCTTTGTCAACTACAAAAGTAAGGTATATTGCAGCAACATGTTGTACTCAAGTGTTATGGATGAAGCAGACATTGAAGGACATAGGAGTTGTGTATGAAGATCTAGTTGCAATCTTCTGTGACAATACAAGTGCTATAAACATTTCAAAGAATCCAATGATGCATTCAAGAACAAAGCATATATCTATAAGATATCACTTTCTGAGAGAAAAAGTGACAAAGAATGAAGTAAAATTGGAATATGTGTCCATAAAGGATCAGAATGCTGATATTTTCACTAAGCCTCTGCCTAAGGATACTTTTGAGTATCTCAGAGAAAAGTTAAAGGTCATTACCCCTCTTGTTCTGAACTAAGATGCATACGAATGTATTAGTCTAGAAGTGCTCAAAGTCTCATTTTTTGATCTGGATTGATGTTTTGAGAGCTACCTCTCAGGGGGAGTAGCTAGATGTTACTAGTATAAGTTCCTAATAAAGAAAGTATTGATAACAGAGAAAGTTCAGTTGGATCAGAGTAGCAGAATGCAAGTATGTGCCCTTTTTCATTGATGTCAAAGGGGGAGAGAAATCATGTAAAAAACTTAGAGAAGAAAGAGTGCAAATGTGTAAAGAGAAAGGGGGAGAATCTTGTCTTGATGGTCTTTACAACTTTTCACATCATATGTTTCCATCAATGACAAAGGGGGATATTGTTGCAAGTATGTGCCTAACCGATGTTGTCATTGATGTCAACATATCATTGTTGTCAATGGTGCTAATTGTGCTCTTTTTTTGATGATTTCTTGTAATGAGTTAGATGATTTGTATATGCCTATGTAAGTGTTGGAAATCCTAATATTGAGGATATTGAGAAAATTTTCTCCTCTGGTAGAAACAGTATGTTGCAGAATATCTTTGTCTATAGAAGAATAGTTCAAACAGATTGTTTCATATTTCCTGTAGAATGAATATCTTTGTCTACGGATTGGAAGTTATTTATAGGCATGTCTGAAGATGCTATATTCCAAGTTTGAACCTCCAGTATGAAGATTTGAGTGAGTTATGTTCACCAGAGTAAAAGATACTTTTTCTGAGTATTCACTGGTGACTGGGAGAATGTATTATGCTCTACATTCCTCTGCATTGGAGTATTTTGATCTACGGTTCTAGAGTTAAGTCTAAGATGATGTTATGTACCTTCAACTTTAATGATTCATGATTTGGTGGTCCACAAGCGATCTTTCCTTATGACAGTAGTTGATAGTGTTGTTTATGATCTTTAGTTTGAAGAATCTTTTTGACAGAGTGGTTAGAGGTTGTATAGTTGTTCCTGATGATTTCAATGTGCTTGTGGATGTCTCCTGATCATGTTCCTACCTTTGGATTGGTCCGCAAAGAGAAATTTGGATCGAAGATAAAGACTGTTCTTGAAAGTCTTAATGTAAACACCACTCTTGGCTGACTTGGTTGCTTTCACTAATTGTGGAGATGCATTGAAGATTGTAGTAGTGTGTTGTGGCATGGAAGATTGTATTTGAGTCCTAGCTAAGGCATTATGTGATCCGTATACATCTTTTCATCCTTCCCTTACCAAATTTTTGTATTAGTTCTAGACCTATTTTCTATGTATGTTTGTAATGCTAACCTTGGAGATTGCTCCAACGGTTGATGAAAGTAATGCCGACCTTGATGTACATTCCAAGGTTGATGAGTTGTATAAAAACATGTAATGTAGTTGTGAAAAGTGTGTGGAAGTGTGAAAATGAAAAGATAAGTATGAAGGTGTAAAAGAGTAGAGCAGAGGAGATATATTGTGCTTCAATGGAACTGAACTCAGGCATGGAGTAGATGCTATCAAATTAGTTCACCAATCTTGGCAGTGAGCCAACCCTTGGAAGTAAGCCACCCCTTGGCAGTGAGCCTAAACATTTGCAATGAGCATTTTGAGAAGTGAGCCTCTAGTTTTTGATATTGTTATAACTTATATATTTCTGTGGGCTAACACCCATGTGGTTTTTCCCTTATAGGGTTGTCCACGTAAAAATCTAGTGTCTCATGTGTTGATTGTATTATTCTGTTAAATTTTTTAATTCAAGCTTTAATTGTTAAATCTAAATAATAGTAATCAAGTGTTTGATGAGTTAGTGTTCATAAGAGGTTAAAGTTTTGGAGACAACTGATTCAGCCCCCCCCTCTCAGTTGTCTGGTGTATTTCAACATTTTCCTCTTTTCTGTGAAATCTACACCCAACAATTGTAATGGTTCTTTCAACTCATTAGGAGTAAGTATTCTTGATAAAAGTTGGGCTTTACCAATTGTATCATGATGCTTAAAATGCTTCTCAAGTATTTCCTTTGAAGTTCTATTCAATGACCTCTTAGTAACTTGACTAGGTTGTTCAACATAAAATTTCAATTTCTCTATATCAATTCCAACTAAATGATCTATATTTCTATTAGAAAATTTTCCCTTAACCTCTTTAATAGATTCATATATATATATATATATATATATATATATATATATATATATATATATATATATATCTATAGAGGGAAGTGATTTTGACCCCTCTCCAATATCAAATGATCTATACGCCTTCTCTCCAACATTAATGGGTGGTTGGGCCTCCTTGCTAACATCAATTTCATGTGGTTGTGATGCAAGTGGGGCTCCCACCACAACACATAAATCAAATCCTCACACACACAGCTCATACACAAAGCTTAGATGCAAACAAAACTATCTTCCTTTCATCAAACTCACATTGTTTACATTATGCTTTCAAACAAAATATACAAATTACAATAAACAATGGCTTCATGGCCTCTTACTATCAAACTACAGGAAGGCATCTCCTCTTAAATTCCTTCCCACCTCTACTTTTTCAAGCACTCTAATACACTCCACAACTCCTTCACATTTCTATATTGACAAACATGTCTTTTAGATCTTTTTTGTGCCCCTCTCGTGGGCAGATTTCTCTTTCCAAACCCCCTCTAAATTTGCATCAAGAAATCCCTTTTAAGCTGCAGTAGGGGCAGCTCCACTTGTTTTTAATGCCTCCTCTTTGCTATATTTTCCTTAGTGTTATTGATTTCCTCATGAAATATCTTTCCCACTACATGGTGCCCCAAGCCATATTAATCCCAACCAACAATAAAATCCTCTATGGCATCCCATTTTGGTTGATTAATTGTTGTTTTTAGTGGTCCAAATTTGTTTCATCTTCTAGCCAGCAATTAATGACTTTTTACTCTCCCATTTTCCCCATGCCACTTCCATCTTTTTGTCCACTCATGAAAAATCTAAAAAAAATACAATGCAACACTATCTTTAGTGTTCAATGCCTCACAGGAAGGTAGAAATAATATTGATTAAAAAAAGATCTCCCTTCATTTTCTAACACCTCCCAAGGAATATAATTTGTCAAACAATTCATGTGATGTAGCGTGGATAATCATTTACTGCCCCATTTTCTTTTTCCAAATATCTTGACATTATGCTTTGTTGTTATGGAGCTTTTTGAAATAACTCAAGATTGACTAAGACAAATGCTAGTATAAAAAATGGAGTAAACGCAATAAATTTACAATGCATAAATTATGAACAAAGAAGAGAACATAAAGGGTGAAGTGGTCGAAGTCAACTACAACACTTCATTGGTGGTGGCAAGTGAGTGTCGGCACATGGCTTGGAGAGTTGTGTCAAACTCTCCAAGGCAACACCTAACCACCTAAGGTGGCTTAAAGCCATGTGTAGAATATACACATAATTACTTATTAAATAATAAGTAATAGCATTATTATTCCTACACTAACACCCCCTTAAGCATAGCTTCGGTGGGCACAAACAAGGATAGGTCTCGACAACTAGGCCTAATCAGGTACCCATATACAATGAAAATCTCTCATGAAGTGGAGATAAGATAGAAAACCCTATGGGAAAAAACTACCCTCCAAAAGAGAGAAAGAAGCATGAATTTGGAAGCTGCTTGTGTACCTCAATGTTGATGTTGAACTGTGACTGAAATGACTCCATAAAAGCAAGTATCATGAAGATTCAAGAATGTTAACCATAATGAATGGCTCTCAATTTGAGATGTGTTAAATTATATGACATAATCCTCTATAGTATCAGAGTCTCTTGGACTTATACTTATGAGGTCTTTTTCTAGCTCATGACTTCTTTGTTCATTGACCTTCCCATTGGGTGTTTGCAAGGTCACAATATAAATAGAAGTTATTGGAGATAGACTTTACCACACTTATAAAAGCATGTAGATGAGATGTATGTTGCAGACTTAGAAGTATGGAAAAAAAGACTCAATGACACCCCCCCTAAATATGTGGCACTTTATAGCTGATTGTGTGTATAACCCCCCAAATTGCTCAATTACACCCCTTGATAATGTAGAAGGAAGTACAGAAGCATATAATGCTATAAGCTACAATAGATGTGAGTTCATTTGATGTGTGGGTTACATTTGGTTTGGTAATTATGAATCGTTAAAGGTAATGTTACCTAAACTATAACCTTAAAATCTAACATTAAATGTGATATAGACTTAAAGCTATGACCCCTTTTTTTTAAAGATAATGTGCCTGGTAAACTTTTTAACGCGACTGGTGATGCTGGTGTGACACGCCCTCTAGCTCCACACAACGCTTTTGCTTGGAGCTATGAACCGGTGACGCCACAACATGGGGGACCTCATCCCCAAGAAAGAACACTTCAAACCCATGATCTCATTGGCCTAGTGAAGGCGTAACACCTACAAGCTCGTTGGCCCAGTGGGGGTTTGAATTGTAGTGGCCGCCATTACAACCGAACAACATAACCACCAAACCACGCCCTTATCTGCTTAAAGCTATGACCTTTAGTGTTGTTTGAGAATTTTAAATAATTTTTTAAGATGAAAAATTTGATGACAATGCTTATGCATTGTATCTTATCAAAACATTGCAAACAAAACTATTTTGCTGAGAAAAAACCCTAAACATATAAACCATAAGGTTAGTATAGAAAGCAGGCCCAAATATGATTGGCCAAAAAATAGGAAAATAATTTGAGAAGGGGATCAATTTCTTCCCTTTTGAGGTCAGCAATAGAGGCACCTTCTTTGCATAGATCGCCCATGCTACTCACCTCTTTCACACAAAAAATAGATTGTTGCTTCAATGGGGATGAGGATCTCTACCCTGGCATGGCCTTTGGCCCTCTGCTTCCTGCTTCGCACCCTCCTAGATCATGGCATGGTTGATTTGACCTAGCACATAGACCTTTGTCACCCTTAACATGGGCCTGTCCTAGACCTCAACATGGGCTTTGATCACCCTTTGTGCAGATCAGGTGCTCAAACAGGTCTTGTGTGTGAGATGGAGACTGGATGCCTTTCAAACAGACACTTCAAACATGGATTTGTGCATAGGTTATGGCATAGTGTATGGTGTAGGGCATCCAATCACCCTTTGGACACCTTGATTGGGCTTTAAGAGCTTCAATCACCCTTTCCCATGATGGATTGGGCCTCCTGTCGCATCTTGCTCATGCTAAAAAGGCATGGATTGGGCTATGTTGCCATGCCTAACAACCTTTGTGGCTAGATAGATTGGCGCCCAAGAGAAAATTGAGCCTTTGTTGGCCTTCAATCACCCTTCAATTATGTTTTCGATCCTTTGGATGCCCCTGGCAGTGCCTTCAATGAGAAAAGTCACAACCTTTTCCCATGTTTATTACACCTAGATTGGGCTTCACATGCCTTTAAGCAGGGTTAAAAAGTATCTCCCTCACTCCATCACACCTTCAAATGGTTGGGTCAGACTTTACATGCCCTGCATATGCCTTCAAAGGCCTAGATCAAGACTCTACAAATCGAGGAGGCCAAACTTTCAAAGAGACTGACTAGGCTTGAAGAAGGCATCTGAAGAAATTAGGCTTCTAAGGAGTCTACCTCATTTCTGACCTGGGCAAGGTAGCATGCCTCCAAAATAGTCTGCAAGACAATGAAGTGGTTCCAAAAACTACAAACCAAATTTATGCCTCCAAGACGAACCAACAAATGACTTAGTTTGGCTATGATACCATGAAAGAACTCAAGATCAACTAATACAAGTGCTAGTATCAAAAATGGAGTGAAAGCAATAAAATTGCAATGCATAAATTATGAACAAAGAAGAGTACATAAAGGGTGAAGTGGTAGAAGTCAACTACAATGCTTCATTAGTGGTGGCAAGTGAGTGTCGACACATGGTTTGGAGAGTTGTGTCAAATTCTCCAAGTTGACACCTAACCACCTAAGTTGGCTTAAAGCCATGTGTGGAATATACACATAATTACTTATTAAATAATAAGTAATAGCATTATTATTCCTACACTAACACTTTTATTAAGAAAAACAATTGCCAATCCTTTGTATGGAGAAATTGAGATAAAATTAGAAGATTCTCTACCTCTACCCATTTTGACATTTTGAAATGCTTCAATGGATGAATACATAACAATTAAAATTCTTTGAATGGTACCTTTGAGTTTGCACCAATAAATATGGAGAAAAATACATTTATGGATAGTGATAAGATGTGTCAGAGTGTCAAAAATGAATTTTTGTATAACTCTTTGTCAGAAGCTCATTTTAGTGTGATAACTTGCCAAGATGTGCTCAATGACCTTACAAAACTCCCCACTGAGCCATTTTTCTCCAACCTTCACAAAACTTGAGAATTTAAAATTCTCATAAACTACCAGTAGTGAACAGAGAAAATTAAATTCTCTCAAATGGTGAAAGATATGGCCATGAAACATTTTCCACAATTGGCAAAATACCTCCAAGAATGTCCCTGTAAAAGTATTTTTTCAGCTCTCATGGATTTTCAAAAACAATTGTTTCTGTAAAACTATGTGTGAAGCATTACAACTATGATTTGAAGAAAATTCAAATTTTGCAAATCTGATTAAACCAAAGGTTACCTATTTTTGAGAGATGCTAAGAACAACCAAAAAAAGATAAAACAAGAAAATATAACTAATTTTTTTTGGGTGATGGAAGATCCCCTATGGATCTGGACACTTCTACATCAAACATGCCAAGTAAGAAACATTTTGTGAGAATGGCTCACAAAATGGATTTGGATGATTGAATCACCCTTTTAGGTTTCAAATAACCTACAACAAACTCCTTTATAGCAACAAGTTTTTTAAAAAATTCCTTCTCCTTTTCTAGTATCTACTTGGAACAATCTCCATTCTTCTCCACCTGGTCTCCTCTTCACTCCTTATAGAATTTAATCCATTATGAACTGACCTCATCCAAATTACACATCTCCATATTCTTCCTCCTTTCTTGGGATTTGAACCTCCACAATCCATTCTCCTCCATCATCAATCTACACTATCTTTTGCAGAGCCTGCATACAAATTTGCACTAACAAATTCATGAAAATAAAATATTTCCATTTGCTTCGGGCTGCATTCACCTCTTCATCAACCTTCTCATATTCTTCCACTCTAACTATGTCATGTACATGTGAATCAACATCATCTTTATCATCATAGCATTTAGAAAAACTAAATTTTACCTCTTTCCCTTCCGTTGCTGTAACATTTTCTTCACCTCCATCTGTAGTCAATGCAAGCCACTCTTTTTCAACTACTGCAATTCGTGATAGTATATCATCTCCATCAGTTTCTTCATCACCATCCTTTGCAACTTTTCCCTCTTCACTCTCAAGTGCAATCACATTATTTTCCACTTCAATCTTCTCGTCCTTTAAAGGACGTGCAATTGTTTCTACTTCTTTATTCTCATCCTCAACCGCTGCAACTTCAATTTCATTTTCTTCTTTCATGCCTTTAACAAGACACATTGTTGTAATCTCTTCCTTTTCTTCTTCTTTATCCTCCTTTCCTACATACACAATGTTACCTACATAGAAATCATCATCAAAAGAAACATGGGACTCATCCTTACCCATGCACTCTCTCCAAACTTCGTGTATTTTCCGCATCTTATTAATCTCAACCATAAATCTTCTTTCTCTCCTTTCAAGCACATAAATTCCTAAAGGTCTGCCCAAGACAAACCTCATACTTTTCCTCTTCAACATTTTGTCAAATGCTTTTGCATACACAAAACTCTCTCTGTGGTTGCAAGTACTCTTTCATACCTACAACAAACACTCACATTCACAACTCTCTCTGTAGATTCAATGTCTTCTCAGCTCTCTACTATTGTAGGACTCCTCACACACTTGCACCAAGCCTCTTGAGCTCTTCATACAACCCTCACCATTTCGCAACTTCAACCCTAGGTCCTGGTGCAAACCACCTCACATTTGGTGATCTATCTAAACAATCAAGATCTCTAGCTCTGATACCATCTGATACAAGTGGGACTCCCACCACAACACATAACTCAAATCCTCACACACACAACTCATACACAAAGCTTATATACAAACAAAACTATCTGTCATTCATCAAACTCACATTGTTTCAATTATTCTTTCAAATAAAATATGCAAATCTACAACAAATTACAATAAACAATGACCTTCATGGCCTCTCACTGTCAAACTACAAGAATACATCTCCTCTTCAATTCCTTCCCACCTCTACTCTTCCAGGCACTCTAATACACTCCACAGCTCCTTCACATTTCTGTATTGACAATCACATCCTTCAGATTTTTTTCATGCCCCTCTCATGGGAAGATTTCTCTTTCCAAACCCCCATGTAAATCTACATCAAGAAATCCCTTTTAAGCTATAGCAAGGGTAGCCCCATTTCTTTTTAACACATCCTCTTTGCTATATCTTCCTTAGTGTTATTGATTCCCTCATGAAATATCTTCCCCACTACATGGTACCCCAAGCCATATTAATCCCAACCAACAATAAAATCCTCTATGGCATCTCATTTTGGTTGATTAATTGTTATTTTTAGCGCTTCAAATCTCTTTCATCTTCCAGCTAGCAATTAATGACTTTTTACTCTCCCATTTTCCCCATGCCACTTACATCTTTTTGTCCTCTCGTGAAATATCTAAAAAAAATACAATGCAACACTATCTTTAGTGTTCAATGCCTCACATAGGAAGGCAGAAATAATATTGATTAGAAAAAGACCTCCCTTCATTTTCTAACATCTCCCAAGGAATATAATCTGTCAAAAAATTCATGTGCTATAGCCTCGATTATTTTCTATTTCTAAATATCCTGACATTATGCTTTGTTATTATGGAGCTTTTATTAAGAAAAATGGTTGCCAATCCTTTGTATGGAGAAATCACGATAAAATTAGAAGATTCTCTACATCTACCCATTTTGACATTTTGAAATGCATCATTGGATAAATACATAACAATTAAAATTCTTTGAATAGTACCTTTGAATTTTCACCAACCAATATGGAGAAAAATCCATTTATGGACCGCGAAAAGATACGTCGGAGTGCTAAAAATTGACTTTTTGCTTAACTCTTTGTCAGAATCTCATTTTAGTGAACTTTCCAAGATATGTGGAATGACCTTACAAATCTCTCCACCAAGCCATTTTTCTCCAGCTTGTTAGGTCTCAAAAATGCAGGTTGTTAACCTTAACAGGTTTCTAGGCTCTCTTGACGTTTTTGGCTAACTGACACGTGGTAGATATGGCTAAACCCCCTTCACTTCAAGCTCTGCTAGACCTATTGGTGCTCATTTTGACTTAGGAGTTGATTCTTAATGTTTAGAGGGTTTCTTCATTTAAAACCTATATCTTCTTGCCCATCGGCATGGCCTCGCAGGCTTCTTGGTGATCAGGTTGGTGGTAGGGAGGTGTTCATTGGTATAACGCTCTTCATCGGCGAGGTAATTTTATGCTAGACCGACAGGGGGAGGTCTGGCCGATAGGGGATTTAATGTTCGGTATGTCAGGGTGACTTTTGTGTTGTTCTCACCGATGGAGATTTGCCATCGGCATGATGGGGGCTATCGGGGAAGACGGTGAGGGGTTCACCGATGGAGTGGTGTCTGGCCGATGGTATCATCGTCGTGTGTTTGGCTGACGGAAGGATGAGGCCATAGTTCATCGGCATGATGGCAGGTGTCGGCGTAGGTTTGAGATGTTTGCCCGACAGTTCTGGTCTGGCCGATGATGGAGTTGCGATGTAGGCATCGGTGAGACTTGGTGGGTCGGCCAGGAGAATTATGGAGTTGGCCGATGGTTTGTATCACAGCGATGGGTATTTGGCGAAGGGTTGTGTGTCGAGCGTGGCAAAACGCTCGACACTTATCATGTGTGCGACCATGTTTATGAACTACTGATATGATCTCCTCACCATGCATGTGGGATTATTCCCCTGTATATTTTCAAACTTTGAGCAAAGCATGTTTTGGCGGGAATTTCTTTTTGAATGCTGCGATGTTTTTCCTGGTGGTTGCGGGTGGTTGAGACTCTTAATAGCGACAGTGCAGGGGTGTGGGCAACGGTACAAACAATGAAGTTGCCTATTTGTGGATGAAGACTCTCAGATGGCGGCGCATGGCTCAAGGCCCCTCTTTGTCTGCTGCATTAATATCTTCTGAGCACCATTCCTTGGTGGGATCTGTATCTGGTGGATTTTTGTCAAAACCATGTAATTAATGCTGAGTATGCTTCTTTGGCTGTTATAAGCAGGAAGTGTTACTCATTTTTAGGCTGTTGAAGTTAAATATCTGGCTCGGTAACACAATACAGTTCGTTTTGGTTGCTCTGTACAGTTAAACCTGTGAGTTTATGTATCTCTTGTTGTATGTTTTTGCATGAATCCACTGATTTCATGGTTAATTTTATATGAGAAATGCTATGTTGGCATGTGTTTTGTTAATTCTGTCTCCAGTATTGCATGTATCTTTCTTCTGAGTCTGGATATTTAAGGAATGTTCGAGACTCTAGAACATAGAATTCCTGTGTTGAATGTCTGATCTTTTAACTTCTGCTCAAGGGGTAGATTAAACTATTTTTAGATTGAACATTGGGAAGGGTATACTGCAGTAGGGATGCCATAAGTATAGATAGCTTAACACTCTGTATTGGGAGATATCTGTAAGGCAGGTATCACGTATGTCTCCCTGAAATCTAGTTTTAGTTGTTCATGCATATCATTCACAGGTGTATGTCTACTGACTCCGGGCCCTGGATAGGCACCAATCTTGCTTTGTGTTTGTGTTACAACCATATCCAGCTTTGCATCCAAACTTAAAATCAAAATCTAAAATATTTTTTAGGACATTAGAATTAGTTTTAGGATCCAAGTCCTCTGTCTACAACTGCAAATAGGCCCAAAGCTAGCCCCTTTGCTCTTATCTTTCAGTTTTGGTCTACTTACAAGAGGACTCATCTGCTTTCTGTCAGCATCCCAGCCTTAGTATGCACATTATCATGGATGTTGAGTAGGGAATCCCCCCTAGGTTTTGCAGAGCCTGAAGAAGAAGAGGAGATAAAATATAGTCTATCTCCTACACTGTTGGCCCCTGGCCCAGAGATCCTGTTGATCATTAATGGCTACCTTGTAGGGAAATCTGGGAATAAGCATCCAGTCTGGGAAAAAACCAACAGAAATTGGTGACTCTACTGGGGAATTTGTGAAAGAACCCTGGTTTACAAAAAGAAAATAGTTCCTAGTTCCTAGTAATAGGTGGCGACTCCGAAGTAATCTCCCAACCGGTCAAAGTAAAACTTATATGCAGGGGAGAAGATCCCAACAAAATCCTTTATTTGAAGAGTTACCAGTAACAAGAAGAATGATGTACAGAAGAAAGGGAGCTGTCTCAGTCAGTCATGAGGGTTCCCCTAGAAAAAGTGATGATATGCAAGATAATCCTAGGCCATCAGGACAGCATGTGCCTTACTTTTCAAATGCAGAAGCTGATATTCAGGGTGCATATGAGAGGCAACAGGGTGGTAGTGTGAGAATGAGGTCAGAGGTGCTCCAAGAACGCTCATTTCTCGACCCTAGTGAAAGGTTTGAGGAGGCAGAGTCTCTGAGGGATGATGAAGATGATGACCAGAGTGGTATGAGACCATCTACCTCCATGCCTAAGGAAGAACAGTTAGCTGAAGAAATCAAAAATCTGAGAGCAGAATTAGAGTATCTGCAAGCCATGAAAATCAGAGATGACATGAGGCAGAAAGTGCAAGCTTTAAGGACTGCCCAAAATGATTCAATTCCTACCCTTGAGAATGCAAATGTGCAGAGATATTAGCAAAGAAATGAAGTGCAACATCAGCATAATGATGAAAGACAAAATGTGAATGATGCTAGGATACCACTGAACAATGTAAGAAACTAGAATGCAAACAGAAACATCAATGTTGATTAGTTTGACAGACAGCACATGCAACTAGATAGATTCAGACAGTTGGTGTTTGATGGTATTCCTAGGTATCCTAATCCCATTAACAAGCATCTGAGGCTGCAAGTGCCTAAATTTTCAGGAAACAACACAGTGTCAGGAGAAGATCATCTAAAAGCTTTTCAAAATGTCATGGATAACTTTGAGGTTGAACATGAGGATGTTTTCATGAAGTCATTCATGCAATCTTTAGTAGATGAGGCAAGGGAATGGTATAAGAATCTGCCTGACAGGAGTATTTCATCATGGGATGATTTTAAAAGGATGTTCAAGGAGCAGTATGGTGACAAAACTGACCCTAGCTTTTTTGTAAATGAATTCACCAGTATCACTAAAGGGTCAAATGAGCAGGTTGCAAATTTTAATGCAAGATTTACTAAAGTGTTAAACAAATTGCCACATCACATGAGGGTAAATGAACCAATGTGCATAATATTGTATATCAATGCCTTTGATGCAAAAACTACATATGGATTAAGAGATAAAAGCCCTGCTACTCTTAGGGATGCTTTCAGAATTGCAGTAAATATTGAGAACAACAGGAAAGCATCAGGCAAGACTAACAGAAGGGATGATGTGAAAATTCTGCAGAATCCAAACAAGCCTCAGAACACTCAAGGTAATACATCTGCCCCTGAAGATAAGATAGACAAATTGGCAAATGTTGTTAAGGACCTAAGTTATAGACTAGCTAGAAGTGAAAAAGGGATAGGTCCAGATAGGCAAGTCTACCAAAGGCAGGAAAGGAGACCATCATTGCATGATATGCCTTATAATACCAATTGGCATAATGGTAAACCTATATTCCCACATAACAACACAAATCAGAGAGCTCAACATGTCAAAGAAACTCCTGATCCTCTAAAGAAAGCTGTAAATATTGTTGATGATACTCCGTGGTGTATAATTTGTCAGATGCCACATTCACAGTCACAGTGTATGATTGCTCAGTCCTTGTGTGATAATGCTACATCTTGTAATGAATGCAATGAGCCACATTATGTGCAAGATGATGATGTTACTATGATGTCCACAAACAATGTATACCCCGTTTATGATGCTGATGAGAGTACAGATAATGGAATTCAAGCCTGTCAACAGGAATTTTATGATGAAGGTAATGAAGAGAGCTATGTGTATGCTCAGAGCTCACACAATTTTTTGAGTAACTTACAACGACCCTCTGATGAAGAAATTAGAGCCTTCACAGCTGCAGCAGTTGCCCAAGTCAAGAGCAACTACAATCTCAGAGGTAAAGCTCAGATAGGCAGCTTGCGTCAACCAGAAGATGTTTCTGCAGGTCAGCCAGTGCATGGTTATAAAGGAATTGAATCACAAAAAGGGCAGTGGGGTAATAATAAACAGAATTTTAGACATAGAACAGGTCATGAATCCCAAGAACCAGAAAACAAAATTCCCCAAGCTGAAGATCAAGGTAAAGATTCCCAAGACAAGAATGATGATCAAGGAACTATGAAAGTAAAAGCTAAATCAGTTCAGGATAAAAACAAGATTGTGGAGCAAGCTACAACTGTTATACAAAATTATGCTCCATTTGATATAGCTCAAGTCCTCTCCCAGGTAAAAGTCTCTGTTCCACTTATGGAACTGATGAAAGTGGAAGAAATCAAGAATAGAACAATATCCCTAATTTCAGGGGTGCCTTTTCAAGCTAAACAAAATGTTCAGACCCAGGGTGAGAAACATGTCATGTATAATGAAGAAGATGAGGCTCCTGAGGTTTATTTAGGAGTGACTATGACAAAGTGTCCTTCACAAGTGGAACCATTTTATGTATCCCTGGTTAGAAATGGAAAAGTAATCAGAAATTGTATGCTTGACTCTGGAGCATCTACAAATGTCATGCCTTTAGCCGTCATGCAACAAGCTGGATTGAAAATTGACAAGGCATGTGGAAAATGTTATGCTATGGATGCCAGAGAGGTACCAGTTATTGGAATCACGAAGGATGTAGATTTCAAACTGGCAGCATTTCCTGAAAAGAGATATGAAATGAATATAACGGTGGTTGACATCAAGCTGCAGTATGGTATGTTGCTGTCAAGAAGATGGGCTGCACTAATTGGTGGAAGTATGCAGCTGGACCTGTCATATGCCATGATTCCAATGAATGGCAGGGATGTTAAGCTAATCAAAGAACAAAGATCATCAGAGACAGTGGAAGACCAAGAAGCAGAGGAACAGATATGCTTTGTAAATACTGACTGTGATAACTTCAAGGTTGTCTCAGATGATAAGGAAGATAAAGAGAAAAATGTCTGCATTAAAGAGCTGGACCAGCAAGGTTTTGTTGTGATGTTCACAACACGCCCCATTATGCTCCTTAGCAAAATGGGGACCCCTGCTGATGTTTTGCTTTTTGCTTCTGCTTGTGTTTTTCTGCTTTCTGGCGGTCTGGTAAAAATGAAGGTCAGGTGCATCATCATCATGATATTGCATGAGGTAGGTCATCATCATGAGGTCAGTTTGTCAAAGTTCATATTTTGTTGCTGTGACCTCATATTTAGAAAGAGCTTGAAATTCCATGCAGGTTTGCCTTTTACTTCACTTGAAAATTCTTCCATATGTGAAAGTAATGCACGGTCAAAGTTTTGGTCAAACCTGATATTCGCAGGGGCATCATCATATTTTTTATATCCTAAGTCATGTTGACAGGATCATCATGATCTTGGTCTATCACCCGATAAAAATCATGCAGTCGCAATATCCGGACGTCAATTTTAGGTGGTAGTGCCCTTTACCCGTCAAATGGCCTTATGCGCATTATGCAGCGTCATGATTTTTTTTTTTTAGGAGGGTCATGTGTTTTAAACTCGGTTTTGGTTACATGAAGAACAACATCATCATGATATTTGAACCCCCCCCGATAATATCCTGAGGTTCAAATATCATGATGACATCGGCTTTAAGTCAAGGTAAGTTCCCCGTCGAGCGGTTTTTGTATCGCTTCATCATCATGATATCTTTGCATCGCCTAAAATTAAAATATCATGCTGATAGTATAAGATCACCCTGACTTAGCAAAATCCACCTTCGGCATATTCTGCATGCGCATGTTCAAAACCTATTGGAGGATCATCATCATCATATTTACTGAAGTTCGAAGGATGATGATGACGACTTCATATCCTCCTGGTCTCCTTTTTGCAACATCATGATCATCATCCTGATCTTTCACGAGGGTCATTTTTTGCTGAAATTCGCTAAGTGCTGGAAACATCATCATCATAATTCAATTAAGAGGATCATCATCTTCATATCCTCCTGATCTCCGGTTGGCGAATATCATGATGATCACCCTATCTATTCAGAAGGGGGTCGATATTGCATTCCTCAAACATCATGATCATATTTTACAATATCACCCTAGCGCAAATATCATGATGACCTCAACTCATCCTTGTGCTCCGAAAACGAAATATCATGATGACGTCATCTGGATAATTCGATGAGGAGGATCATCATCATATATTTTTTATCCTGTCATTTCGTCAAGATCATCATGATCCTGTTTGTTCACCCGACATTTCGCAAAGTCCTCCTGCCGATGAAGTAAAACCTTTTGCAAGTATCCTGATGATCATCATCATCACATTTTCCCTTCGGCAGGATTTTTCCCAAACATGATCTGGTTGGCGAAATATCATGATGACGTCATGTTTTAAGTTTAACAAAAGGCCCCGGATATCATGATGACGTCATCCCGATCTGATAAACGAAGAAGCTAATATCCTAATGATCCTCATCAGCATCACATTTTCCATCAACAGGATATTTTCTAAAAACACGATCTGTTTGGCGAAATATCATGATGACGTCATGTTTTAAGTTTAACGAAGGCTCCGGATATCATGATGACATCATCCTGATCTGATAAACGAAGAAGTAAATATCCTGATGATCATCATCATCATTCTTTCTTTCAACAGGGTATTTTCCGAAGCACGATCCGGTTCCCAAAGATGATGATGATGTCTCATTCTAAGTTCGACAAAAACAAGTATCCTGATGATCATCATGATCACATTTTTCCTTCAAACAGGATATTTTTTCAAGCACGATCCGTTTGCCGAAATATGATGATGTCTTATTCCAAGTTCGACAAAAGCCCTAAATATGATGATGATCATCATCATCCTGATCTTTCGAGAGGGTTACCTTGGCCGCGAAAGGGTCATATTCACTTCATCATCCTGATCATGCTCCTTAGGTGACCCGATATCACAATTATCCCCTGATCTTAACTGAACATGATGATGACGTCATCCTTGGCATTTCAATGAAGCCCGAATATCATGATGACGTCACCATCATCTTCCTTTCCTCGGCAGCATGATCATATTCATATCCTCCTATTCTTCTTCAACATGATGATGATGATGATGTTGTTCTTTTCCCCGATATGCAGAAGCGAAACATCATGATGGCATTCATCTGGACCTTCAGGAGGGAGAACATCATATTTCTGAAATATCAAGATGATGAAGTATATCGACCAGCATGTATTTTTTCAGTCAGCGATGGTCATGCCGATGGGCGGGAAATGAGGCGGTGGACATTTTAAAGTGTTTTTTTTGGCACCTCTGACATTTTTTCAGTCAGCGATAGTTGACCTGATCAATTTTGAGCAGTCTGAGCGCATTTTGGACACGTTTTGAGAGGATTCTGGATCTGATTTTCTCCATCTTGCGCAGTCACCTGGGTTTAAACGGTTATTTTAATTTCATGATGTTTTTATGATAAATGTGAAACTTATTGCTTGTCTTGTCTTGCAGGCTTGCAGTTGAGGAAGCAGCTGGAAAGTCAGCACAGTGACCTCATGGAGGCAGAAGATCTGATCTCAGGAGCAAGAAGATAAGGATGAAGTGCGAAAGTCAAAGCCATTCAAGTGAGGAGGAAGGTTGCAGCTGAGAGTATTATCACAAAAGACAAACAGAAGTTATTGCCCAGCTGCCAGAACTTCTCAGAAGGGGCAATATTTTGCCTAGATTTGACACTGCTCAGAGATATTTTTGAGAACTGGTTCACCTGTATTTATTGCTGTAACCAGGGGTTTGAACCAGGGGTTCAGTTAGGTTTTTGCTGTAGTGAGGACAATCAGAATGTCTTTATATTGTGCCTCTCTACACTGTAATACTTTACAACAGGGGCTACACACAGGGATTTTAGGATTTTGCCAGAATTGTAGAGTCTTTCTAGGTATAGTTTAGAGTAGAAGAAGGAGGTCGCCTGTTTGTCTGCAGTAAGGTGCGCATGGAATGTCTGGCTGCCTTACTGTATCTGTAAAGCTTGTAAGTTCTCTGTAGTATGATCAATGAAACTAAGAGTCATTCTTACATTGTAAATCATGTATGGCTATTCGTTTCTAATACAATAGAATCTGGAGTTCTGCATCTATCTTCTGAGTGTTCTCCTGCTCTTCTTTGTGTTTTGAAATATCTTCTTTGAGAGCTTGCAATTTTAAATGTATGTTTGTGAAAATGCTCAGAACTTACATTTAGGGTTTTTACTGTGGATTTGATCAAATTACTGTGGTATTTACATAGTGCATAACAGAAACACTTAGATCCTTCGGTAGATTAAGTGAGGTATAGAGTAGATCTTTCTAACTTTTCCCAACCCATCTGAAATATTTAGCTGAAAACGTAGAAATCTAAAGGAAATTGTCTCAAACTTGAAGAAGCATGCATAACAGAGCTATAAGCAGACAGTTTTCATAAATAGATAAAGAAGAAAGCTGCAAAAAAATCCAAGAAAACCCTCTGAAACTTGCAGCCCGGTATCACTTGTATGCAAATGAACAGAATACTTGTTGAAATCTATGACCTCTTTGCATATTCTTAGTCCATTAAAACATCAAACAAACCTAAACTACGTAAGGCCCCTTGAACATTACAGCTTCACATTGACCAACTGAACTTGACCAACCGAACCATTGTAGACTTGGGATTAGTTGAATCACCAAATGATTCCTTCTTGTCTTTCAAGTATAGTTTCAGTTCATTTTATGTGAATTTTAACTTATTGTTATGATTGCATCAAAACAGTCATCAACAGTTTTCTGGCGCTAGAAGGAGGGCCTGATTTGGTTTAGGGTTAATTTTCTGAGTTCAAATGCTATATTCTGAGATATGTTAGATCTCATAAAATTTCAAAAGGCCTAAAAGGGTGAAAAGAAGGTCCCATTTTTTTTTAATGGACACATATGGGGACAGTTTTCAAGTTAACAGTCCTTTATTTCAGGGAGCTTTGAATGAACAGTTTTATTCTCAAAGTTTATCTAATTTTTGTTTGTCTAGTTGTTGCAGGATACACCAGACTATTGAACACAATGAACTTAAATGTTTAACATTCCTCACTAGGATAGATTCATATTTGAAAGGACTAATTATTTTTTCAGATGTGTTCAGGGCTGAAAGCTGGCAGGAAAAAGAAATTTTGCAGCAACAAGCTAATACAACACTAGAAACTAATAGGTGGTTAGAAAATACAATAGAAAAATCAATTCTGGAAGGGAGTGATAACAGGGCATCTTTTCTTAGGTCATATTATGGAGGGATTGATAGTAGGTCTCTACTTCCTAATACAGGAAAAGGGGAGTGCAAGTATAAGTCTTTTAAATCTTGTAGAGAGGAAACCATTTGTCAGGATAAGGTTTTTATTGCTGACCCTAATGCTTTTGGTAAAGACAGTAAAATATCTTTCCTTAAGTCATTTTATGGAAAGGAGAAATGTGGGCAAATGAAAAAATTAGAGTGCACTGAAATTGATGAGATCCCTACTATAAAAACTAGTGAAGTCATAGAGGAGAAAGTAAATCCCAATCCCATGACTGATTTCTCTGAATTGAATGACCAAGTTCCGGATTGTTGCAGGTTAATAGAAGCAGACTCCACACTGGACGATAAATGTGAGTCAGTTGATGACCAATTCTTAAAAATTGAAAATACAGAAGATCATGGAGCTGCTGTGCATAATCAGACATCACCCCCATGCCATGTTGAAAATAAAACAGGGGAGTACTCCTGTCAATCAAAGGATGTTGTCCCACCTTTACTCTCAAGTGATTTAGAAATGATTAAATTCTGTATATCAGATGATGATGAAGATACTTACTTAAGTGCTGATGTGCAGGAAACTAATGAGAACATTGAGAAGTTTGCTAAATTTGAAGATAAACTGAACATCCAGAATGAAGGAACAAAGCTGGATGAGGATGAAGAAATGATACATCTAGAGTCATTCTTCTTTCAACTTGAAAAAGGACTAGACATAGAGCTGGGCAATGAAAATGCAGAGCTAAATGAAGAGCCAGCTATCAATAAACAAGTGTGTTCCACAGAGCTGGGCAATGAAAATGCAGAGCTAAATGAAGAGCCAGCTATCAATAAACAAGTGTGTTCCACAGAGCTAAAGGCACATCAGGTTGTCTCTTTCCTTTCCTTAGTAAATAATAATAAATGCTATTTTGATTATGGAAATTCAAGAGATAGGACATGCATGTGGATTAATCATAAACCTGATGAGCTGCCTCAGTTACTAGTTAAGAGCTATTCTGATAAACACAATGAATCTAGAATACCAGAATTTTTTTCAGAATTCAAAGATAAATCTGCTATGATGAGGACCATAACTAGTACCCTGTTACTCCTGCACAACCTAAAGAAATATGCAAGTAGGGGTGTTCTTGGGTCTTTTTCCTGGGTTTCTAATTACCTTGTAGAGGCTTGTATATAGTCTGGTAGGGTAGTTGTTTTTTGTTTTTTGTGTTCTTCTTTTGTTGTTTTCTTTTTAGGTTAGTTGTTTGTATAGTTCCTTTTTGTTTGTTTGTGCTTTTTGTTTCTTTCTATTTGTACAGTTTTTTCTTTTGCTGTGGTGTTTGTACAGCCTGTTTGTTTGGTTTGTTTGTTGTCTCCTCAGCAGGGATCTTTATTTTACTGTAGAGTATTAAGGAGCAAAACTAGCAACCATTCAAAACAGTATATAATTTAGGATATTCAGGTTAACCATTTGCAATTTTCACATAATTTGTCACTGTCATGAATGTAGAGAGTTGTTCATCTTCTGAAGTTTTGTATTCAATAAATGTGATTGAGAATTTGAAGCAGGTTTCTCACATTGACACACCTAAAATCCTTGGGTTTGTTGAACCTAACAGTGTAGATATTAGGTGAAAAATCAGAGGTCACCCTTGCTACCATTACAATTCTCAGCTTAATTTCAGCAAGTGTCCACTCCTTGCATCATGAAGTTACAAATTGCTATATCTTATGAAATCTTTCAAAATTAGAAAACAAAAAAATAAATAAATAAATAAATAAAGCGGATTATACTGAAAATCCAGATTAAGCCATCTAAGTAACTCTACCGGGGCTATAGACGCTCGCTGGCAGTGGGGCTCTACTTAGGAGAATTGTAACGATAACCTTGCCGGGGCTATAGACGCTCGCTGGCAGCAAGGCTCTATCCGGTCGGCTATGAGGGAATATCCTCACCTACGTAGGCTAATATCAGTCACTGGTTTGTTCAACTGATCTTCAAGATGAGGATAATTAATCACATGCACACAACTAAACTGAAAATGGAAATTCATGCATCTTTATTGAATACTTTGAGTCTCAAGCTGAATAGTAATTTGCAGGAAAGATAGTTGGGAGTTATGAGTTCACTTCATCTAGTTTCCTTGAACACTCTGAATTTAATTGTTTTGTTTTGGTTGCTAGTTGTTGTGATGTTCACAACACGCCCCATTATGCTCCTTAGCAAAATGGGGACCCCTGCTGATGTTTTGCTTTTTGCTTCTGCTTGTGTTTTTCTACTTTCTGGCGGTCTGGTAAAAATGAAGGTCAGGTGCATCATCATCATGATATTGCATGAGGTAGGTCATCATCATGAGGTCAGTTTGTCAAAGTTCATATTTTGTTGCTGTGACCTCATATTTAGAAAGAGCTTGAAATTCCATGCAGGTTTGCCTTTTACTTCACTTGAAAATTCTTCCATATGTGAAAGTAATGCACGGTCAAAGTTTTGGTCAAACCTGATATTCGCAGGGGCATCATCATATTTTTTATATCCTAAGTCATGTTGACAGGATCATCATGATCTTGGTCTATCACCCGATAAAAATCATGCAGTCGCAATATCCGGACGTCAATTTTAGGTGGTAGTGCCCTTTACCCGTCAAATGGCCTTATGCGCATTATGCAGCGTCATGATTTTTTTTTTTTAGGAGGGTCATGTGTTTTAAACTCGGTTTTGGTTACATGAAGAACAACATCATCATGATATTTGAACCCCCCCCGATAATATCCTGAGGTTCAAATATCATGATGACATCGGCTTTAAGTCAAGGTAAGTTCCCCGTCGAGCGGTTTTTGTATCGCTTCATCATCATGATATCTTTGCATCGCCTAAAATTAAAATATCATGCTGATAGTATAAGATCACCCTGACTTAGCAAAATCCACCTTCGGCATATTCTGCATGCGCATGTTCAAAACCTATCGGAGGATCATCATCATCATATTTACTGAAGTTCGAAGGATGATGATGACGACTTCATATCCTCCTGGTCTCCTTTTTGCAACATCATGATCATCATCCTGATCTTTCACGAGGGTCATTTTTTGCTGAAATTCGCTAAGTGCTGGAAACATCATCATCATAATTCAATTAAGAGGATCATCATCTTCATATCCTCCTGATCTCCGGTTAGCGAATATCATGATGATCACCCTATCTATTCAGAAGGGGGTCGATATTGCATTCCTCAAACATCATGATCATATTTTACAATATCACCCTAGCGCAAATATCATGATGACCTCAACTCATCCTTGTGCTCCGAAAACGAAATATCATGATGACGTCATCTGGATAATTTGATGAGGAGGATCATCATCATATATTTTTTATCCTGTCATTTTGTCAAGATCATCATGATCCTGTTTGTTCACCCGACATTTCGCAAAGTCCTCCTGCCGATGAAGTAAAACCTTTTGCAAGTATCCTGATGATCATCATCATCACATTTTCCCTTCGGCAGGATTTTTCCCAAACATGATCCGGTTGGCGAAATATCATGATGACATCATGTTTTAAGTTTAACAAAAGGCCCCGGATATCATGATGACGTCATCCCGATCTGATAAACGAAGAAGCTAATATCCTAATGATCCTCATCAGCATCACATTTTCCATCAACAGGATATTTTCTAAAAACACGATCCGTTTGGCGAAATATCATGATGACGTCATGTTTTAAGTTTAACGAAGGCTCCGGATATCATGATGACGTCATCCCGATCTGATAAACGAAGAAGTAAATATCCTGATGATCATCATCATCATTCTTTCTTTCAACAGGATATTTTCAGAAGCACGATCCGGTTCCCAAAGATGATGATGATGTCTCATTCTAAGTTCGACAAAAACAAGTATCCTGATGATCATCATGATCACATTTTTCCTTCAAACAGGATATTTTTTCAAGCACGATCCGTTTGCCGAAATATGATGATGACGTCTTATTCCAAGTTCGACAAAAGCCCTAAATATGATGATGATCATCATCATCCTGATCTTTCGAGAGGGTTACCTTGGCCGCGAAAGGGTCATATTCACTTCATCATCCTGATCATGCTCCTTAGGTGACCCGATATCACAATTATCCCCTGATCTTAACTGAACATGATGATGACGTCATCCTTGGCATTTCAATGAAGCCCGAATATCATGATGACGTCACCATCATCTTCCTTTCCTCGGCAGCATGATCATATTCATATCCTCCTATTCTTCTTCAACATGATGATGATGATGATGTTGTTCTTTTCCCCGATATGCAGAAGCGAAACATCATGATGGCATTCATCTGGACCTTCAGGAGGGAGAACATCATATTTCTGGAATATCATGATGATGAAGTATATCGACCAGCATGTATTTTTTCAGTCAGTGATGGTCATGCCGATGGGCGGGAAATGAGGCGGTGGACATTTTAAAGTGTTTTTTTTGGCGCCTCTGACATTTTTTCAGTCAGCGATAGTTGACCTGATCAATTTTGAGCAGTCTGAGCGCATTTTGGACGCGTTTTGAGAGGATTTTGGATCCGATTTTCTCCATCTTGCGTAGTCACCTGGGTTTAAACGGTTATTTTAATTTCATGCTATTTTTATGATAAATGTGAAACTTATTGCTTGTCTTGTCTTGCAGGCTTGCAGTTGAGGAAGCAGCTGGAAAGTCAGCGCAGTGACCTCATGGAGGCAGAAGATCTGATCTCAGGAGCAAGAAGATAAGGATGAAGTGCGAAAGTCAAAGCCATTCAAGTGAAGAGGAAGGTTGCAGCTGAGAGTATTATCACAAAAGACAAACAAAAGTTATTGCCCAGCTGCCGGAACTTCTCAGAAGGGGCAATATTTCGCCCAAATTTGACACTGCTCAGAGATATTTTTGAGAACTGGTTCACCTGTATTTATTGCTGTAACCAGGGGTTTGAACCAGGGGTTCAGTTAGGTTTTTGATGTAGTGAGGACAATCAGAATGTCTTTATATTGTGCCTCTCTACACTGTAATACTTTACAACAGGGGCTACACACAGGGATTTTAGGATTTTGCCAGAATTGTAGTCTTTCTGGGCATAGTTTAGAGTAGAAGAAGGAGGTCGCCTGTTTGTTTGCAGTAAGGTGCGCGTGGAATGTCTGGCTGCCTTACTGTATCTGTAAATCTTGTAAGTTCTCTGTAGTATGATCAATGAAACTAAGAGTCATTCTTACATTGTAAATCATGTATGGCTATTCGTTTCTAATACAATAGAATCTGGAGTTCTGCATCTATCTTCTGAGTGTTCTCCTGCTCTTCTTTGTGTTTTGAAATATCTTCTTTGAGAGCTTGCAATTTTAAATGTATGTTTGTGAAAATGCTCAGAACTTACATTTAGGGTTTTTACTGTGGATTTGATCAAATTACTGTGGTATTTACATAGTGCATAACAGAAACACTTAGATCCTTCGGTAGATTAAGTGAGGTATAGAGTAGATCTTTCTAACTTTTCCCAACCCATCTGAAATATTTAGC
The DNA here is from genome assembly GCA_027924645.1 of Cunninghamia lanceolata. Classification (NCBI taxonomy): domain Eukaryota; kingdom Viridiplantae; phylum Streptophyta; class Pinopsida; order Cupressales; family Cupressaceae; genus Cunninghamia; species Cunninghamia lanceolata. The sequence goes on from BSBN01001715.1 coordinate 13,842,497, forward strand.
TGAAAACGTAGAAATCTAAAGGAAATTGTCTCAAACTTGAAGAAGCATGCATAACAGAGCTATAAGCAGACAGTTTTCATAAATAGATAAAGAAGAAAGCTGCAAAAAAATCCAAGAAAACCCTCTGAAACTTGCAGCCCGGTATCACTTGTATGCAAATGAACAGAATACTTGTTGAAATCTATGACCTCTTTGCATATTCTTAGTCCATTAAAACATCAAACAAACCTAAACTACGTAAGGCCCCTTGAACATTACAGCTTCACATTGACCAACTGAACTTGACCAACCGAACCATTGTAGACTTGGGATTAGTTGAATCACCAAATGATTCCTTCTTGTCTTTCAAGTATAGTTTCAGTTCATTTTATGTGAATTTTAACTTATTGTTATGATTGCATCAAAACAGTCATCAACAGGTTTATGGACCATGTATTTTGATGGAGCTTGTGCAAAAGAAGGCTCTGGAGCTAGAGTTGTTTTCTTGTCTCCAAATTGTAAGCTCCTCAAATTCTCTTTCTTGCTGAGATTTGTTTGCACAAACAACATTGTAGAATATGAGGCTTTAATCTTAGGCCTAAATATAGATCTCAAACATGGAATCAAAATGCTAAGAGTATTTGGGGATTCTAAGCTGATTGTATCCCAAATTAGAGATAGATATGCTTCAAAAAACAAAAGATTGAAACAATATAAGCATGTTGTTTGGGATACCATTGAACTTTTTGATGCATTCTCAATAGGCTGGGTAGAGAGATCAAAGAATGTTATGGCTGATTTCTTAGCTAATGTTTTAATAAGGCCACATGACATCACTCTGTCAGATGTTACAAATGTAGAAGTTAAAATCAGGCCTACAGTACCAGAAAATATATGCAGTTGGCAAGTGTTTAATGATGATAGGGACTTGTTAAAATTTTTGCACTGTATAGATGAATTTGAAAGTCAAGAAATTGATTTCCAAGCTTTTGTAGAAACCATAGATGGAAAAGAAACTCTTGTGGGAAAAGAGATAACTCAATTGAAGACTAATAAAATCTCTAGAGGGTTAGTAGCTTTGGAAAGAGCTTTTGACAGTAGAGACAAATTGGTCACAAGGACATCTCCCACAAATAAGGAAGATTTAGAAGAGATAAATTTGGGGACATCTCAGGCCCCCAAGAAGGTATACATTGGTAAATAGCTCAAACCACACATCAGGAGTATGCTGATTGTATTACTGAAAAGGTATAAACATGTTTTTGCTTGGTCATATGAGGACCTAAAAGCCTATAGGGAAGATTTATTTCAGCATGAGATCCCATTGAAGCCTGGAGCTAAGCCATTCAAACAGAGGCAAAGACCTATTAATCCTACCTTAGCTCCAAAGATGCAAGAAGAACTTAAAAAGCTTAGGGAAGCTGGAATAATTGTGCCAATCAGACATTCAACTTGGGTGTCTAACCTTGTCCCAATCAGAAAAAAGAACGGTGATATTAGGTTTTGTGTTGATTTTAGGAACTTGAATGTATCCTCTTTAAAGGATAACTATCCACTACCTAATATGGAAGCTATGTTGCAGAGAGTGACTGGTTGTGAACTCTTATCCATGATGGATGGATTTTCAGGTTATAATCAGGTGAAGGTAAAGGAATCAGAACAGTAGAAGACTGCCTTCACCACTCCATGGGGAACTTATGTGTATGTTAGAATGCCCTTCGGACTAACAAATGCAGGTGCTACATTTCAAAGAGCAATGGATGTTGCTTTTGCAGGGTTGATTGATTCAATCCTGGCTGTGTATCAAGATGATCTGACTGCATATTCAAAGAAGGAAGAGCAGCATTGTTTGCATCTAGAGCAGATTTTCATAAGAGCACTAGAGTATGGCATTTCTTTAAATCCAAAGAAGTGTGCTTTTGGGGTGGTTGAAGGAAAACTCCTAGGGCACATTGTTTCCAAGGATGGAGTTAGGATAGATCTAGAAAGAGTGGCTGCTATTGACAGAATTCAAATGCCCAAAACTGTAAAAGGAGTTCAGTCCTTCTTTAGACAGATAAATTTTGTTAGGAGATTTGTTCCCAACTTTGCAGAAACCACAAGGAACATTTCCAAAATGATGAAGAAGGATGCAACTGTTCACTGGGAAAGTGAAGCAATTGAATCATTTTAGAGTATCAAAGAGGCAATCAAAATGGCCCCTGTTCTTAAATCACCTAATTTTTCTAGGCCATTCCAATTGTTTTCATTTGCTTCCTTTCACACTATTGCTGCATGTTTGTTACAGAAAAATAAGGATGGGTTTGAGCAACCCATAGCCTTTTTCAGTATGTCCTTGCAGGCTGCTGAGTTGAAATATGATATCATGGAAAAATAGGCATATGCACTAGTCAGAGCCATCAAAAGTTTCAGACCATACCTGGTAGGATCACATGTACTTGCATATGTACCCCATGCAGTAGTCAAAGATATATTCACTCAACAGGAGGTGACTGGAAGAAGGTGCAGATGGATAAACAAACTGCAAGAGTTCAACATAGACATACAAATTACCAAGTTGGTAAGAGGACAAGGATTGGCCAAGATGATGGCATAGTCAAACTTGGAAGCATGCCAAGTTAATGCAGTCCAAAATGAGAGTGTAAATGTATCAAGATCTGAATGGTACAAGGATATTATCTACTACTTGCAAAATCTGAATTGTCCTTCCCATTTCAGTGACAGTCAAAAGAGGACTTTAAAGTTACATGCAATCAGGTATGTTATTGTTCAAGGTGAGCTATACTGGAAAAACCCTGATGGTGTGCTGCTGAGATGTGTGGATGAGGATGTGGCTAACAATGTTTTGATTGATATGCATAAAGGATTGTGTGGTGGACATTATACTGCTCAAACAACAGCTCATAAGACTCTCAGAGCAGGATATTGGTGGCCCACTCTCTTTTCAGATGCACAAAGGTTAGTGAGGAAGTGTGACCCTTGCCAAAGATTCTCAGGAAAATTGAGGTATGATGGCGCTTTACCCCTCAGAACTGTAACTGTGGATGCTCCATTTCAACAATGGGGAATTGACTTCATAGGGGAAATTGTAGATAAGTCAAGTGGGGGACACAGTTGGATTTTAGTGGCAACTGATTACTTTACCAAATGGATTGAGGCCATTCCAACTAAGAGAGCTACAAGTAAGGTGGTGACAGATTTCATACTAGAAAACGTTATCATTAGGTTTGTAGTACCATTCAAGATAGTCACTGATAATGCTATGTGCTTCAGATCAGGTGAAATTGTTGATTTTTGCAATAGGTATGGGATAAATCTATCATATGCATCACCATACCACCCACAAGGAAATGGTCAAGCAGAATCAAGCAATAAGAGCATCATGAAGATTATCAAGAGGATGCTGGGCAAGAACAAGAGAGCTTGGGACTCAAAATTAAAGTTAGCAATATGGGCTGACAGAGTGATAGTAAAAAAGGCTATTGGAATGTCACCCTTTGAGCTAGTATATGGTGCATCAGCCAGATTGCCCATAAACAATTTCCTACCAGTTTACAGATTCATCCAGGAAAATGATGAGGAGATTGAAGACTCCATGACAGAAAGAGTGAATCAGCTGGTTGCACTGGATGAGAACAGAAGGAAAGCACACCGGATTAATCTCAAGAGACAAGATGTGAAATATCTGTTTGATAGGAGAGCTACAAAAAGGAAGTTTCAGGTCAATGATCTGGTGCTTGTATGGAATGCAAAAAATCAGGACAAGAGTAAACATGGTAAATTTGAACCCTTATGGATGGGCCCATATCAAATCTGCAGTACTCATGGGGAGGACTCTTATTTCCTCCAGGCCCTAGATGGTGAATTTCTGGAATTGCCTGTGCATGGCCAATTCCTTAAGTTCTATTAAATGCATAGATGACTTGTCGCTGTGCACATTTGTAAAAATATATATATAGTGTAAATATTCTGTACAGTTCATGCTTTTTTGGCTTTTTGCCTGGTCTGCCCAGAGATCTGCTTCTTGCTGCAAGTTTTCACCTACACGTCCCCATTCGGAGCCAGTGTTGGTGCTCATTTTGACTTAGGAGTTGATTCTTAATGTTTAGAGGGTTTCTTCATTTAAAACCTATATCTTCTTACCCATCGGCATGACCTCGCAGGCTTCTTGGCAATCAAGTTGGTGGTAGGGAGGTGTTCATCAATGTAACGCTCTTCATCGGCGAGGTAATTTTATGCTAGACCGACAGGGGGAGGTCTGGCCGATAGGGGATTTAATGTTCGGCATGTCGGGGTGACTTTTGTGTTGTTCTCACCGATGGAGATTTGCCATCGGCATGATGGGGGCTATCGGGGAAGATGGTGAGGGGTTCACCGATAGAGTGGTGTCTGGCCGATGGTATCATCGGCGTGTGTTTGGCCGACGGAAGGATGAGGCCATAGTTCATCGGCATGATGGCAGGTGTCAGCGTAGGTTTGAGATGTTTGCCCGACAGTTCTGGTCTGGCCGATGATGGAGTTGCGATGTAGGCATCGGTGAGACTTGGTGGGTCGGCTAGAGGTTTTCTGGATGTTTCGATGGTAGTGGTCTGGCCGACTGAGGCTTGGGGAGGTGGAGTACATAGTTTTGCATCGATGAGACTAGTGTGGTTGGCAAGAGAATTATGGAGTTGGCTGATGGTTTGTATCACAGCGATGGGTATTTGGCGAAGGGTTGTGTGTCGAGCATGGCAAAACGCTCGACACTTATCATGTGTGCGACCATGTTTATGAACTACTGATATGATCTCCTCACCATGCATGTGGGATTATTCCCCTGTATATTTTCAAACTTTGAGCGAAGCATGTTTTGGCGGGAATTTCTTTCTGAATGCTGCGGTGTTTTTCCTGGTGGTTGCGGGTGGTTGAGACTCTTAATAGCGACAGTGCAGGGGTGTGGGCAATGGTATAAACAGTGAAGTTGCCTATTCGTGGATGAAGACTCTCAGATGGCGGCGCATGGCTCGAGGCCCCTCTTTGTCTGCTGCATTAATATCTTCTGAGTGCCATTCCTTGGTGGGATCTGTATCTGGCGGATTTTTGTCAAAACCATGTAATTAATGCTGAGTATGCTTCTCTGGCTGTTATAAGCAGGAAGTGTTACTCATTTTTAGGTTGTTGAAAGTTGAATATCTGGCTCGGTAACACAATACAGTTCGTTTTGGTTGCTCCGTACAGTTAAACCTGTGAGTTTATGTATCTCTTGTTGTATGTTTTTGCATGAATCCACTAATTTCATGGTTAATTTTATATGAGAAATGCTATGTTGGCATGTGTTTTGTTAATTCTGTCTCCAGTATTGCATGTATCTTTCTTCTGAGTCTGGATATTTAAGGAATGTTCGAGACTCTAGAACATAGAATTCCTGTGTTGAATGTCTGATCTTTTAACTTCTGCTCAAGGGGTAGATTAAACTATTTTCAGATTGAACATTGGGAAGGGTATACTGCAGTAGGGATGCCATAAGTATAGATAGCTTAACACTCTGTATTGGGAGATATCTGTAAGGCAGGTATCACGTATGTCCCCCTAAAATCTAGTTTTAGTTGTTCATGCATATCATTCACAGGTGTATGTCTATTGACTCCAGGCCCTGGATAGGCACCAATCTTGCTTTGTGTTTGTGTTACAACTATATCCAGCTTTGCATCCAAACTTAAAATCAAAATCTAAAACAATTTTTAGGACATTAGAATTAGTTTTAGGATCCAAGTCCTCTATCTACAACTGCAAATAGGCCCAAAGCTAGCCCCTTTGCTCTTATCTTTCAGTTTTGGTCTACTTACAAGAGGACTCATCTGCTTTCTGTCAGCATCCCAGCCTTAGTATGCACATTATCACGGATGTTGAGTAGGGAATCCCCTCATAGGTTTTGCAGAGCCTGAAGAAGAAGAGGAGATAAAATATAGAGTCTATCTCCTACACTGTTGGCCCCTGGCCCAGAGATCCTGTTGATCATTGATGGCTACCTTGTAGGGAAATCTGGGAATAAGCATCCAGTCTGGGAAAAAACCAACAGGACCTAGGCGGGAAAACCTCTAATTAATAAAGCAGATAAAGAGATGATTACTATTTTGATCAGAATTAATCTAACTATTGATAATGGCACAAATTATAAACGGATGAAAAGATAGCAAGTTAATCCTAAATGATCTAAATTGTAATGCTAAACCAATAATGCAATCTAACTAAGTAAATCTAAAGTGAATTTGTAGAAGTGAAAATGAAAATACTAGACCAGTGCCTTATTGAATATAGAGTCAGTATGATCATGAAATAAATGACTGTTTGTTTGGTAAAAACTCAAACTATCTGGCATGAAAGAATAGGTATGTAACTTGTACAACCCTGCAAGGAAGTAGTTAATATTCCATACTTATATATATCCAATTGACAAAATCAAATTACCTGCATTCATCTAAAAGGATTTAATCCCTCTTTGAAGGAACCTATCAGAATAATACTGCAATTGTAATAGATTTATCAAAAACTGGAGACAGAATATAAACCCTAACTATATGACTCTTCTTACAGATCCATGACAATGTCTTCATAGTTATGGTGATAGATATAAAGGATTTAATTCTGAAAGAAGAAACCAATTAATCTTATCACACTATAATAGCAAATGTGCATAGACAACTTGGAGATATACTTGATAACTCAAATTGAATAATAGAGAAAACTTTGAAAGGAGACAGTCATATAATTAAATAAATTAAACAGATAGTTGATACTGAAATTTGTAGTCATTGCTTCATGCTTACAGACTTGACTTCATCAGAGAATGCTTGCACATGGTCTACCAGAAATAAAATATATTAAAAATGAACTAGCATTGTTGTTCAAATCTAATCTATAGTATCCCCTGTTCTGTTTTGTAATCTGCTCCTATTCTCTCTATCTATTTTCCTCTATTCATTTTATCCTATATTCTATCCTCTTCTCTCTGGTCTTGGTCATCTCTTATAAAGAGAGGCATACAAGCTTCAGACCAGTTACAATAGTTGTGACGATTGATAACTGAAATCAGTATTTGTTCTAATAAAATAGATTCAAGAAATTTAATTCTCGCCACTAATCATCAAATGGATAATCTTTAACTATAAGTCTGCTTAATATCCTTCGAGGGTTTCTTTATTATTCCTAATAAGACTAGATAAAACACAAGTTAGTTTCTGATCAAATGATCAAAATAAATTTACTTAAACATATGTATTTACTCAAACAATTACTTCCCTTATCAATAATTTATCAGTTCCTCAAGATCCTTTCGTGGGTGTTTAATAACTTGACCCCCACTGTGTATATCCTGCAAAAAGCCCATATTTCAAATGTTAGAAGAATATCTTAATCGTCTGGATTTTAGTGTCATTTTAGGGTTTCTAAGTTTTGTATTGGCAAGACCTTTCACAACATGTCCCCGACATCGTGACTATCATGTCGGTGAGACTCACAGGCTTTATCCCGATTCATCTCTCTCACCGATATGTCTCCCTTGTATATCGAATACATTTCTTTCATATACAAGCGTGGGCCCAAGCTAAAATTCACCATATTTGATATGTCATTCAAACCCGGGCTTGTATAAACTTGTATATCAAAGATATACATTGATATTACATAAGCCCAATGTGCAAGCGGCAGGACCCACTACTTGTATCCAACCTTCATATGCAATGCCTGCTACATTCAAATTCAATTGTATGTCTTTTTCAGACTTCAACTTTCATAGACCACAATTTACTCACTTCTCGGATCTATGCCATGTATAAAGTGCAATACATCTTTTTAATCAGATTTTAATCTTTCTTGAATTCCACCTTGTATGTATATCGCGATGCATGTGTCCAAAACATACATACAAAAGCACGAAATATACAACAATTATATCTCATTTCTTAATCCTTTTGATTATGTGATATGCACATAGATTAGTATATCCCAAAAGCATATCGAGAATGTATCTTTTGTCAAATGCAAAGGGTGACTGGTAGAAACGGTAGAGAGAACCAGTGATAACAAGTCATGTATTGTATATACAATAATTTGGCATATTGGCATATCGGGAGAGATACAAGGTGCTCTTCGATGAGGGAAGTCACGCCAAAGAGTTGGGGACAGTCAACAAAGTCAAATGTATCCATCGACGCATTGGCCAAGGTTTGTAAGCATTCACCGATGGGAATGGTCACACCGATGACGATGCATCAGTGTTTTCTTTATCGATGTAATCTTCATTGTCGATGAGACCTACAAGACCCTTCCTGATAATATATATCCTTCTGATATATCCTCCCTTGGTAAGAGTCTTACCAAAATCTCTATAGCTCTAGTTATTGGAATGACTTATGCAATTGGAAGGACTTAATAAATCCACTCCGATCATCTATATCTTGCCGATTAGGGTTTTCTACTAAGTTTTTTAACTTTATATATTCTGGAGAGAATGTGGGGTGCTTCGCAATATATTTTATACATCTATTAAAATTCTCTTTTTGTTGTACTTAGAAGGATGTTCATTTCCTATTCCATAGTCCCCATCTCTGCTTTGCACATAGTCTGCAATCTTCCAAATATTTTGCACCAAGGGAGTTTGTTTTTAGGCAATATGTAGTGGACTCTATGTATTAACAATCGAGGCCATTATTTCTAGAATAGGTTTCTAAGATTGTTTTAGCAAATGTATTTCAGAGTGCAAAAAATTGTACTTTACATCATGGGAACCTTAAGATTTTTTGCAAAAAATTGCAGAAAATTTTAGGTCCAAACACAGCCTTCACGAAACTTGAGAATTTAAAATTCTCATAAACTACTAGTGGTGAATAGAGAAAATTAAATTCTCTCAAATGGTGAAATATATGGCCACGAAACCTTTTCCACAATTGGAAAAATACCTCTAATAATGTTCTTTTAAAATGATTTTTCCCAACTCTCATGGATTTCTAGAAATAATTGTTACCATAAAACTGTTTGCGAAGCATTAAACAGTGATCCAACGAAAATTTAAATTTTGCAAATCTAATTAAACCAAAGGTTATCTGCTGTTGAGAGATACCAAGAACAACCAAAACAAGGAAATATAATTGAAATTTTTATTGGGTGATGCAGAATTGCCTGTGGACCTAGATGCTCCTACATCAGGTTGGGCCTCCTTTTCTCCAGTATCTAAATTAGGTTCGACTTCCACTCCAATTTCTATATGTTTAGCCTAGGATACACATATGATATAAAAGAGAGAAATTAGAATATATAACCTCGATAGATATATATAAACCAAAAACTAGTTTTTATTTAAATAAATGAGCATTTTCAAAAAATAATTTTAATAAATTTTATTTTTTCATTCTCTTTCATATAAGATTACATCTAGTTCATTGACTTTCCATTTACTCAATCACAACATATTTTTCCAACATCATTTTCCTCCTCTATCATTTAGATACTATAATGAACTTTTGGAAATTTAAGTGGCAAAAAAGTTAAAATCCATTGAGTGGTATTGGTCATTTTTTATAAGCAATGCACTAGAATGATTGTATATGTCACTCAAAACACCTCAAGGCATATAGTTGTAATCAAGTTTGAACTCAAGTGTGTTAGGGATGAGATCAATCATTGCAAGAATACCCAAATACTCAAGTCATACTTGGTGTCCAAAAGAGGTATTTAGGATTTAAATCAAAACATTGTTTTGAAGTATAGGTTAGGCTTAAGATGACATATCCAATTAGATATGGATTCCCTAAAAATATATTCAATTAGATAATTCTATATATATTTTTTTCCAAATTTGAAGCAAATGCTAAAGTGAAGACAAAGATAGAATATTCTAATTCCCATAACAAGCCCCAATCTAAGCCCTCTAAATAGAAATCCAAACTAGGAAATAGCTCTCAATGTCATCCATAGAAGAAGTAGCAATTACAAAATGATCAAATTAAGTAGTACAAGATTGGAAAGTGATGTTTAATTCATAACTCTAGCACTCATTTTGATGTAGAATGTTATGCTTAAATTTTCATGGATGATTTTTTGTAGAATCTTGGAATTTACATGTCACTAAATAGTGTCAACTAGTATACAACATCAAGCATTTTAAAGATACATTTCTTTACAATGTCACTCCATTAAAGAGGTATATGATGATTTACCTAGGAAAATATATATTTATCATTGGATTATATTCTATGAAAAAAATCCAAGTTCAATGTTGTCATAGATGTTGGCAATAAAAGATAGATCAGATGCCAAAGGTAGTAGGTCTAAGTTGTCACTCATCTTGACACTAAATAATGTAATAAGTTAGTCCCATTAATAAATTTATGCTTTTAATGGTGAGACCTAAATGTAGGAATTCTAGTTGCAACATGAAAACATAGCATAACAAGTTCCTCCAAAAACATAAATAGAGATTATAGTGTTGAACCACAAGTTAGAAGAATACAAGCATATCTTTTAGCCACCATTTAGGGAGTTCCTACATAGTGTGTGATGAGATGTACTATTGATTTGATTCTTGGAATACCTCTACCTAATGCTTCATTATATTTATTTCAATACTTCAATTTTAATTCTGTACATACATGTGCACCCTTGATATAGTTTGTTATTGTTTGTTGCCCTATTGATAACCAACCTAAGAATATTTATTTTGGTTTATGAATTTTCATTATCTATGTTTATCTCCTAGTTCAATTTTATGTTTCCTTGGTATCTCTCTGTGTTTACACTTCCAATATTACAAATTCCTTGTGTAAATCTTGAATGCTTTGTGTTTTTTGTTAGTGTTGAAGTACTCTATTAAAACTTATTCTCTAAGTCCTATTTTAATGTTACTTGATTCTATTCAATGTCTAAATTAAATGTGTACTATTACATTTCCTTGGAGACACATGTCACAATTAGGTTGAAAGGCTAACTTGCCTATAATGTGCAACTTTGTATTCCCCCATTTGACCACTACCCATTGATCTCTCATTGATCAACATACACTAGATTGGATTTGATCGCAACATAATGCCTTTTATTTTATGTTGAAGAAATTTAAATAGTTTTCATATGTGCAACTATAGTTTGAATATATAATGACATATATAAATAACTTAGAACCTTCATTTAAGGAATCTAACTATATAGAATGATCTTCATGTGCAATAAACACTTGAAATTTATATCTTAATTAAATTATTTGATATGTAAATTTAAAAACAAGTTAAAATACATACCTTAATTCTCTTTGAAATATCTTTGTGTTCTTTCTTCATTTAATTTATTCTCCCTTTCTATCTAATGTGAGCGTGCACTTTTATTTATCCTTGTACTTTTATTTCCCATCTTCTCCTTTGCAAAAAAATGTTACAATAATCTTTTCTTCTGAATTTCCTTTCAAAAATGCTCAAAATGTGAGCTAAAAATATATTTTCTTCAATAAATCAAGAAAATGTGAGTACAATTCTTGTCTTTTTGGTTATAGTATAATTTATAATGTTCTATTTATATAAAAACATTTTAATTTTTTTTAAGTCAGCTAAAATACCTTTGAATGAATGTAGTTAAGTAAAAGTATTTTAAATATTTTTTCCATTGGCCAAAGGGACCTCTAAACAATATTTTAATCTTTTTTTTTGGGTTAACTACCTTCGAATGAAGGTCTTGAGTTAGACATTTTTACTCTGCATACTTGATTTTCCACAAATTTTCCTATTTCAAATCTTGGGTTGGATCAACAAATGGATTCAACATAACATGATAATTTGCAAGATCATAGCCCTTGAAGTCAACTTTCCAAAAAGTATAATTTTAAATATATTAATATATAATTATTATATTTATTTTCTATTTTCTAGTGAACTTAGGTTTTTCACCGAACATCAAGGTCTCTATTTTGCACATGTGGAAAAATAGAAAAATAGAGATTTAAAAAAAAAAAAACTTGTGCATTATGTATTGATGTCCTTGTTTCAACAAAAAAAGAAGTTAATTTGGATATATACAAAAAATTTATCCATGATATAATAAATCTATATCTAAATTATAATATAATATCACTTCAAAAATTAATAAGAAATAAAATATGCATGGTCAAAAAATTACAAAAAAATCTAGACACTAGATATTGGTGTTATGAATCTATGTTTACAAATTTATAATTTTATCCTTTCTTTGAAAAAAAGTTGTGTGATGGAATAAATGTCACGTTTTAAAAATACTATTCATTAGAAAAAATAAGTTATTAAAAGTTACATAAAAAAAATTACAAATTATTTATAACTTTTTAAAAAATATATATTTGGGATCTACACATGAAATCTCAAAAATCACTAGTTCACATCATCTTCAAAATCTTAATAGTTTGGCTATTATAGGTGATAAAAAGTGAAAATTTGGTTTAAAATGTTGATTTCAATGTCCCACTTTGGCCAAAAAGTGGGACACACTATTGTGGGATCACCAATAATGTATTTATTTACACTAACAAAAACAACATTGATTGTCTATGTAGAAAGATGGAGTGAGTTTTATATGTTGTAGTATAATATAGAGGACTATTTACATGTGGTGATGCTATGGTAGTAACCACAAGCCATTTGGAGGAGAACTCACAATTGCATATTGAGCTAAGTGTTTCTAGAAGCACAAATAGTTATCCAAGAGTACATGTGACAAGGCTAGAATACATACATGAACAACTGGAAGCATTGTTATGTTCCGGAGGATGTTGTAAGGTACCACAAATAGATTGGAATAGTAAAAAACCTATCCTTATTACTTCAAGATTAGTGCTAGTTGTGGTGGATGCATAAGAATACATGTTCACATCAAAAGAGTATATAGTTATTAACTATTTGACTATTGGTGTGTTATAGTAACTTGTCATCTATGATGATTATCCACATGGAGATATCATGTTTGGTAGTATGTATGTAATGTTGACATCATGGTGCTGTGTTGTTTATAATGTGATTTAGATAATTTGTGAGTAAGTTAGACTCCAATGCGACACATGAGCTGTCTCCATGCTAAGGATGACCTCTAAGTCATTCTTGTTCTTATGGAAAGAGCCAATCAAGTGGAGGTAGGTTCATGGGTTATTTTGTTCTCATTCTCGAGGGAGTAGAATGTCATGGATGGTGGTCGAGTTCTTTTCTTGATGTGTGTGTGGATGGTTGTTTCTATGGAAGCATTCAATTTTTCAATTTTCATCGAAATGGGTTCATCTGGAATTACGTCCTCTTGAAGATTAGAAAATTTTAGTTTTTTTCTTAAATCTATTTTTTTGCTTCTTTTTCAGGAAATCGTTTATTTTTTCAAAATCTGATGATTTCGGTTGCTTCAAAATGAGATTATCTACAAAACCCATGTGCCATATTTTTCTATCAAAATTTTCTTTTTAAAATAAATCAGCAAACAATTTTCAGCCTTTTGTGCAAAATATTTCCAAACATAGGCATGTTCACAGGCATTCTTCAATTTTTTCAGTATGCAGTACTCTTCAATAGAAATCAAGCCTAAAACGACGTTGCTTCATGATTACCTGAGGATCGTCAAGACAAATTTGCATAAGGTGTTTCCAACATTCAATTTACATGCTCTAGAAGACACGGGAAACATCTCCATCAGGAATCTGAGTCACTCTGGGTTGTTTGCAGCAACTTCATTCCCCGTCACAGTGCAAAGCATTTTATTTGTAATTGCTTGTACTAAGCATTACAATTCAGTTACAAGGGAAATACATTCAACAGATGGGCGCGTACTTTGCAGCCTCAGGCTTAATGAGTTTTTCAATACCATCATGGAAGGAGAACTTTGTCATTTCCATTGAAGAATGCAAGAGGGTGTGGCACAATGACAAGAAAAAATATCAAAAAAAGATTGCTCAAAAGTGGTTGAAGGAAAAGCAAAATGTTTTGCCAAAGAACATTAGACGTGGAGAGTTTAAGGAAGAATACACAATAATGATTACTTTGCTAAACCGAGTCACAGGTCAAGTAGAGGCCAATAAGTTTCAACCTTGGATGTTTTACATCATGTCCCAGATAGTTGACAGAATAGAATACTATGACTGGTCAGCACTAATCAGTGATAGTGTCCACCATTAGATAATTGATTTTCAAAGGGCCCATGAATTCCACATGATGTCATACCTCGTATATCTAATGGTCTTTCAAAGTCAATTTAGGGGTTTGCATATTGTTGGAACTCTGGGCGTTCAACATATATATCATAATTACCGACAATTAGAGTTCTCTAAGGCTGAATGACATTATAGGTAGGTAAATGATGCATTCCTTATGCATGCAGTATGAGATCTTGACAATGAGTTGCATATATAGTTTTTAGCTGATGCCAGATCAACAATGGCAGAGTGGGCTGATTGGTTTATCCAGTTTCCCACTTTCTTGTACGTCAGGGTATATGGCTTCTCAATAGAGCCAGTCATGCTACCAAGATATCCTATAGATGAGGTAGCATTTATGGATTTTCTAAGGTAGGTCTATGAAGTTCACTCATTTTTGTGTAGCAGGCACAAGGTAGCTTTCAGTTTTTCAGTTGGGATGGGTATTTACAAATGCAGATCTAGAGCAGATGCCAAAGTAATTGGTGGTGAATTGTCCAAGTATGGCCTTGAAAGTCATTTGACAAGAGGTTTTCATATGATCCCAGTGGTGTTTTTGCAACACACCTTGGTCAGAATTATGTACATGCGCATGCAGTTGAAGATTTATGGGCTAATTGTGTAGATGAGTTCAAAGTGCGGAAATGTAGCTATAGCAGGTTTACTTTTCAGCAGTTGGCTGATATCCTATCAGAGGATGTAGAGGGCTTGTCAGATGATGATGGTGAAGTTCTACTTCCCATGTATTTCAGAGATCAGGTCAAGCAAAAGCCACTATCACAAGTTGATTGGTCTGCTAAAGGGAACACCTCAATTGAGGAAAGAATGAGCCAGATTATCAAAAACAATATGATATTCTTGAGTAATAAGAAGAAACAAAAAGTAGTCATTCTAGTTGTAGAGCCACCAGTTGTTCAAACATCTATACCTTCCACTTCTAAACTGAAACCAAGAGTTAAGGCTATGAGTGTTCTTCCAGAAGGAATGAAGATGGCCAAGCTGAAGAGGAAAAAGTTTGAGTCTCCAGTTCATATTTAGCAGGAACAACCAGTAGTTGCATTAGAAGTTCTAGTTGAATCAATGTCACATGTTGAAACAATGCCTTCAGCTCATGTTTCTCCACCTCCATCACCAAGGTCTTCTCCCATTCATATAGATTTAGAACCAAATTTGCTAATTCATAACATTGCAACACACATCGATTCATCAGGAGTTGATGGAACTAGAACTGAGCCTCCCAAAGAAGTTGGCTCATCTTGGCTTGAGAACATCTTGGGTAGGAAGAGGAGAAAGCCTTCATCTAGTTGAACTTAACAGAACTTGATAGCATCTGCCAAGACATACCAAAGAAGAAACTTAATAAGCAAGTTCACATGGAGAAGAATGCTGATGGAGAGATTATTCTTGAAACTGTAAAACCGTTGAAAGATAAGAATGACAATTAGATTGAGGTTGATGACTTCAAGGTTGTCAAATCCAATCTTGGTAGAAGTAAGCCGGCACATGGATTTGAATCTCTTCAAGGTTGCAACAGATAATCTGAAGGAAAGAGTGTTGAAGGACGAGGAAGATAAAGTAGCCCTTAAGGCTTAAAATAGGCAGCTATAGAACTATATTTCCAATCTTCTTCATGGCACTTCGTAGGCCAACTTATTGCTTCATCAGATTCTGGAATCACCAGCTGATCAGTAGTAGCTAAGTTAGTTGGTCATTTACAGGAGGCACATGAAGGATTGGGTGGAAGAGTTTGTAACTAAAGGCAAATATGTACTTTCATAGATCTATCAATTGAAGTACAATGCTCATGATCTGTGTCAAGGAATTTAGGGGTTTCAACAGAATATGGTTGAGGACAAGCTAGTATTTGAGATCATAATCTCTAAATTGAAGGTAGAATATGATTCTGTTAATTCAACAAAAAATAAGAAGGTTTCTACTTGGAAAGCACAGTATCTTTTCACAGTAAAAACCCATGAGAGGATATCCTCAGAGTTATTGGAATGGAGAGAAAAAGTGATAAGTGTTCTCAAGTTCGTGAGGTCCTTTGTTTCTCAAATCTCGTGTTCATATGAGAGAGAAGATGGTACCTTGTATGATCTCAGGGAAGTACAGACATAATTCTAGACTCTCATCCACAATAGTTTTAATGGTGATCTCAGTGCCGGCAAGATGAATTGTTTTGCCGCTATGATAGTAAAATTTGATAAAGCTGTGGATGAAGTTTGTAAATTCTTATAGATGGTTGCAGATGGTGAAGAGATGTTAGAAAATTAGAATATCATCTTGGAAAGTATCAGTGTTCCTGGCAAAGATGTGGTTACCAGCTTTTTGGAGGATATTGTTTTCCAAAATATCAGTGGGTGATGTCACCAATAGAGTAGCGATATAGATGAGGATGTGACTCAAAAAAGCAGCTTTAACTCAATACTTTTTGATTTAAAGCATTTTCTTTCATTCAAAGCTTATCCATCCTCTAAATAGAAAAAAAGATCACTTTGTAATAGTTGGAGCTTTCTTTGCTTTAAAGCAAATTGTTTTAAAGCGCATGTTAGTTAGAATCTTTTGTCTAGAATAGAAATAAAGCTTGTGAGTTGGCAAGTTAGTTAGCTAGGATCAAGGAGATTTTAGGGTTCCCTATTCCTTTGATTTGTGTATAAATAAGGGCAACCTTGCTCATTGTTTAGCAACTGTAATTGTGATAGCAAAATTTGTTGAGCCTATTCTTGCCTGCAAATTGTTATTCAAGTGCTTGTTCACCTTTGTGTCTTTTGTAATATAGTGTTTGATCACTTATTGCATGCTTGTCTTTGTTGCAATACTGTTGTCCTAGAGTTGTAATAGCTAATTGATATTGAGAAAGGAAATCTAATGCTTCATATTGCTCTGATTATTTGTTTCATGTTCATTTAGTTAACATCATTTGTGTTGCTTGCATATTCTTACTTCAGTTCACATCTTAAAGTACAATGAGTCTTCTGATGCGATCTGGAATAAGTTTATTTAATTTTTTGTGTTAACAAATCATTCCTTGTTTACTTTTGATTCCTAATCTCTGAATTTACTTAGGTTGTCAAAAGCTTCATTTAGTTTAGGCCTAGCTGTAGTTAGAAGTTAAAATAAAAAAACCTGTGCTGTAGCGATAGAGTTTTATAACCTTGTGCTCGCAGCTGAGAATAAAAAAGATGGGCAATTTAGTTTATTTATCTTTTAAGCAATCATCAACAAAGAGGGAACTTGTGCATAGTTGTTCGTTTCCAACACGCATTCTAGAGGTGCGAATTGTAATGCCAACACAAGTCACAAAAGAAGAAATGGAGATAACACATAACTAATTGGGAGATAACAAATATTGATGGAATATGAGATTGGATCGACTGAGAGTCATGAATCTGTCAGGAGGAGTTGGCAATAAGTTAGACATAAAGAATCCCACAATCAAGACTCAATTTGGAGAAAATTTGGGCTAGAGAACTGGAAGAAAACATGCATAACAAAAGATGATAGGGTCACCCCTTTCAATAAGTGTGCAACTCCTTTTATCAAGGAAGGTCACCCCTTGAGACCACACTTAAAATGCAAGGTCACCCCTAGAGACCCTAAAGACATAAAGGGCGAGCAATAGAGGGAGGTTTGTACATGTGGTTTCAAGGTTGGAGAATGGTTTAGAAAGGCTGAAAATGGTTTTTAGAGTTTGAAATGAGGCAAAGGACTTCCACAAAGTAGGTCACTTCTTTTACCAAGGCAGGTCACCCCTAAAGACCACACTTTAGTGGCAAGGTTCCCCTGGGTGACCATGAAGATGAAAGGGGTGACCCACAAAAGAAGGCTTGGACATATAAATTAGAAGTACATAAGGATCTAGAAGGTTAATTGGAAGGCTCTAGAAGGGTGAAATGATGAAAAGTCCCTAGGGAAAGTGAAATTCCCCTTGTGTGAAGTGAATTGGTCATGTTGTCAGGGATTGAAAGTGATAGAATGACTTGTCAAACATGGATTAGGTGACTAGGACGATAGTGTGTAGGACCTTAGAAGGTTAGTTTGGGGATTGGAGAACAAACACAATGAAAAACTAATGAAAATGTGTCACCAAGAGTGAAGATATTGATACATTGTATATATTTCATGCTTACATATACATGATTAGGACTATAGCTCATCCTTGGACTACCATGTAAGCATGTGTGCCTTTTTCAGAGTTATAGGTACGATTAAGGTATAGTTGTGTAATGTTTGGTAGTCTATGAGGTGGTTAGATAGTTAGACGATTGGTATTTGATAATGATGCCTATATCTATCTACTTGTGTAAATGTACCAAGGTTGGTTAAAAGAGGGTCAATTGGTTAGAAGAGACATGTGTGAATATAGATGTTGAATACTCTAGTGAATGGTTGATGTAATCTAAATATGATTGCAAAAGAAGAGTATGGTGTAAACCCATAGGTTAAGACTTTGTAAAGAGACTTGTTGTATTGAATCTTTGTATTCTAAATAATATAATGTGATGGTCCTTTAGTGATAGGTTTTTTTGTAAGGGTTTCCCACATATATTTTGAGTCTTATGTGTTTCTTATGGTTTGCATATTATTCCATGTATTTCATTCAATGTTACTAATTAGATTGTATAATTGATATAACTATTTTTATAACTTAATTATAAGTAGTATCATTATCCTATCCACCATTTAGTCATAACAAGGATCTTATTACCAACAACTTATGTGTTGATAAAACATAGACCCTAAAATTTCAATAGCTTATTGAAAATGACTCCAAATTCCTCCAAATAAGGATTGTAGGTGGCTCAATGCACTCTTGTTCAACCCTCTAGAAATTGTACGATTTTGTTTTGAATTGTGGCCTTGAGAGTGAAATTGGTAGAAAACCTAATTTTATAATAACTCCTTTATTTTTGCTCAAGTTACCCTTAAATAAATATCAAAGTAGCTTCAATATACCCCTGACTAACCCTTCAAAAATTAAGAAAATTTTTCCAAAATGAGAGAGATACGCACTTCCCAAAATGACCTCCAAAATTTAAAATAATATCCTTGTTGCTTGTCTTCATGGCACCAAGATCATGCTCTAATACCACTTGTAATGAAATAACCTACACAATAGAAGAAAATAATAGGAAATATGCTACAAATACTTGATAATATTAAGCCATTATGAGGAGGTCAACCTCCAAAAGTCTCTAAGAAGAACACAATTCACAATATGATGACCAAATAACACACACTGCCTCCTATATATACCCTACTTATTTCTTGGATATCACCCAAGCTGACTTAGATACCAAAATATAACACCTAGGCTAACATAATTATCTAAATAAGAATATAATAATAATCATAGGAGCTATGATAGCCACAAGCTGACTACTCCTAACCCTTACACATTATAAGATTAAGGGCATATCATGAAAAGATAATGTTATGGCACCAAATATTAGGCCACATAGGTGAGAAGGTTCTATAGATCTTAAACAATGGAACCTTGTTGAAGGTTTATTTGATTGTAAATTCATTTAGTTGCCCTAAAGCAACACAATGTTGTGAAAATGTAAGAAGCAATATAAAGGTCGATGAACTTATTGGATCTAACGCAACAATAAGTGGCAATAAACATTTAACTAAAATATCAAGAAATAAAGACTGAAATGTGAGGATATGTCATTGGTTTAAGGATAATTTATCTATAAAAGATCTAAAATCTAGTACATAACATTTAAATAGATGTCATGAGGTAATCAAAGATTTGGAAGAATTACCTAATAGTAAAAGAATGAGTGGATTGGTTGAGAATCCAAGGGTTGCAATAGTAACCACTACATGTGACATGGATACCACAAAGGAGAGAGTAAAACAACTAGTAGTGGAAGAAAGAAAGCAATGAGGAGAAATATCCCAATGGTAGGAATCATAATAAGATAGTTAAAAAGACAAAAGACTGGATAGAAAAAAACATAAAGAAGGAGAGAAAAGTGTATTTTTTAAAGAATAAGTAGAAAAATTAAAGAAGATGGTAGAACTAGTAAAAAAACATATTATTAAAGAAACTAACACAATTTTATAAGTATTGGAACAAGAAAGAAAAAAGGAAGATAATCCAAGGAATAAAGACATTAGAAAAAGACATTGAGGAAAAATGCTTTCAAGGCATCCAAGAGTTTTATTTTAATATTGCTACTCATTTTCATTTACAAATATTCTTCTCAACTAAGCATCAACGTGAGACTAATACAAGCTCTTGTGAGCACAACCTATTATTGTAAATAAGGTCATATTGTATCTAGTTAGGATATCACCTTTCTAGGATTGACCTATTCACACTTAGCTTAAGTTTACTTTGGCTTTTTTAGGAGTTTGTCTCAACTCATATGGTTGAGACATGTGTCCTCATGCTTTTGAGACACCTCTTGCATGTTTACTGCCACTTGCATGAGCACTTGTCACTTGAGCTCACAAATGTCACATCTTAGGAAGGTTAGTCAGTCGTTGTGTTTGACCATCCTACCTCCTCTCTCATGCCTATTTATACAAGGCATATATGTACATTCTAATTAGCTTTTGAATATATTGTTTTGGCTTATTATGTGCAATTGTCTTTTGTGGAAGTGATTCTAGTTATTGTTGGTTGATCTTGGCTGCTCCAACACAACCAAGAGACCAATACAATATCCTTTAGAGCAACCACACTAGAAACCACTTATGGAAGATGAAGAGTCACAACTTAGAAATCTATTTATTTAGAAACATTTGAGGCATATTTCAACAAAATTACTCATTCATAAGAACATTCAACCCATGAAACATATTACAAATTGTGAGAAATATTGGACTAAGATGGATGAAACTGATAAAATGCAGGTGACGAGATGCAGATGCATGAACACAAGCGATGTTGAAATGAAACTTTTACTTCTATGGAATGCCATGAGTTATGACATTTGACTTTATTGCTTTGGGACTCTTTGTTCTGATTTTGGTATGAATGCAATATGGAACAAACAATATGACAGCTCTTTTAATATGATTTGCAATCCAGGGGATTTGCAAGTTGTCCTAATATAAGAGACCTATTCAAGGTTGTGAGATAGGAGTTTTAAAACTCAAGTGGGGAGCAGGGATGAAGATGGAGTGTTTCTGAACTTTGGCTTCATTAAAGACTAAACACTGATCCTTATCTAGATAAGACAAGCTGACAAGTTTTCAACTTCAGACAAGTAGCAAATTTTGTTGATGTTCACTAGACTTAGATCATAGATGGCAAGCAAGATAGACCAAGGGTAAAGGATAAATGGGAAAGAACAAAGGTCCCTAGATAGAAGATGATTCTAGAGACTACTAGACTCTCAGTTTTGCTTAGCTAGTGTGTGTGTGTGTGCTTTGTACCTTTCTTTCTCTATTAGAATGTCACCCTTGAGGCTTCGAGCTTAGACTAATCTCCACCCAAGAGTACGAACATTTAGCAATCTTCTCTCTTTCACTCTTTTTTTGTATCTCTTTTTTTGCTTTTTACTTTTTTTTTGTATTTTCCTCACTTGATTTTTCTCATTTTTTTGGATTTTCTAACTTTTCAAGAAATTAATGCTTTTGGGACTTTTGCTATGCAATGCTTTGATCTCTCAATTCTCACTTTTTGACACTCTTATTTTGATCACTCATTTTTTTATTCACTTGAATCTTAGATTGCTTCCTTCAGAGTTTTGATCTTCCTAACATATTTGGCCAAGAAAGATAAGGGGCTAAGTGCCACCTCAAGTTTTTGTAATCTGTTTGGACTTCTCCTCTACTAGGGAAGAATTGGGAAGGTCTACTTGCAAGCTTCCTTTGAACACTGTAGGTTTGAATACTGACTTTGTTTAGACCTAGCATCTTGACCCATTAAGACTAGGATCAGTGTAAAGCTAAGAGCTAGGCTTTGATTCGAATCACTGAAAATGAAGGGGGATAATGGCGATTGTGAAAAATGGGGGATCTCTAGGTCCTGAAAGGATGACGTATATCTAGGCAACCTTAGACTCCTTACTGAAGAGAAAATAGTAGAAGAGCAAGTCACTAACAATAATGCAAGATGAACAGAATGATGTAGAAATGCAAGAAACAAATTGTTTTTGACATTTTGAATTTTATTAAAAAAAATTGTGTTTTTTTGTTTTATGATTTTTTTGAGATGCCAAATTCTTTTCCTTCCATAATTCACAAGAGGTAGCATCATTTTTTACGTCTTCCTTAACTATTTATGGACCTATCCAATTTGGCCTGAACTTCACTTGAAAGTCTTTGCAAGGACACTCGAAGACTTGGTGTGAAAATGTCTTTGTATTCAGTGAGAAATTTTGTGTACTCACATGTTTCATTGTTTGATAATTTGCCCCCTAGCTTTACCATTTTGTGTTCTTGTTGAGTTCCCATGTTTGTTTTGAAATTTTCAAGGGCAATTGGAGTTGGTGTTGACTCTCCTAATTTTTGTGTGGATTCTAGTTCTTCTTCTTCAATCATGATTTCAACCATAGAGATGTCTATGTCTGGTTCAATTGGAATGTTCACTAAGTTGAATGGAGCATAAGACGTTGTTAAGTTGGGATCCAAGGGGAATTCTCCTATTGCCCCCTTTCCTATACATTTTGAGGTCTTGTTTATGTTTGCAATTTGTTTTGATGTCTCTCCTTTTTCAAAAGTGTTGATTTTTGGGTCACTAGTGGTTTCCATGGACTTTCCCTTCTTTTTGACTTGTTCAACTCTATAAAGGATGAAAGGATCAGGATCTCTTTTGATGATGTGGGTTTGTCCCATGTACGAGAAGTGTATTTCTTGAAATAATGTGGAGGGAATGGACCTCATCCTATGTATCCAAGGCCTTCCTAGGATCATGTTGTAAGTGGTTTCTTCATTGATGACATAAAATTTAGTTGGGAGGGTTTTGGGACCCAATGTGATTTGAAGATTGACCTTACCCATGGTTTGAATGCTCGGGTTATCATGAATTCTAAGGATGGAAGTTTGTTTTGTGATTTGTGTTTCGTCATAACCCATTCTTTGAAGAAGCAAAAATGAGAGTATGTTGATTGCAGACCCATCATCAATCATTACATGTTTAGTGGACTAATCTTGAACTTGGACTATTAGATGGAGGGGGTGATCATGTTTAGCTATGTCATTGTCTGAGGGTAACTTTTCAAAATCACATATTAAAGAATACTTTTCACTTGGAGTGTTTTGAACTAGATGGCTCAAATCTAAGGCTTTGAGGAGAGCATTCTTGTGTGTAGGAGAACTCTTGATAAGCTCTAGCATGTGAGAAAAAAATAAATTGTTGGTCTCATCTATTTGTTCTGGTCCTTGGGTGACACAAATTTCTTGATATTTATCCAATCCCACAAGGCCTAAGGTGTTTTGATCAAAGGTGTTGGGACTAAGTTCATCTTGTGAGAATGTGTCCATGAATGCTTTTTGTTGACGCTTTGGGAGGTTTGATATGAAGCAATGGTACCCCCGACATGACTTGATCTCATGCCCCCTTCTCTTGTGGAATGAGCAATATTTATCATGATTGTGATCTTGAGGTTTATGACGATTGTTGTAAGACTTCTTGTTGATTCTTGGGGGATAGTTGTTGGCATTTTCATTTCCCAAATTTGTATGACTATTGTAGTCACAATTGTAGTTCCCTGATGGTGAAGTGTTTGTTGACCCATCTACATCTTGATCTTTTGTCGAGGATTTGTTATTTGTATCATGGTTTATCAACCTTCCATTGGCATCATATTCCCTTCTTCCGCTATCAATAGCAGCTTGGTCAATTCTAAGGGCACTTTTAAATGCTTCTTCATATGATTTTTAAGGGAGTTTTTGTACTTGTTCTCGTATGTCATTGTTGAGAGCATGTAAGAAGAGATCACAAAGTTCTCTATGATCCATGTTTGGTGCGCTAGTTGAAGAATAGAGAACTTTCCTCCATCATGTGGTAAAATCTACAACTGACTCATTGGCTTCTTGTTTGATTGCTAAAAATTCTCATATTTATGTCTTGAGCAACTTGTTTATGTCAAAGGCAACCACAAATTGATCAATGAGTTACCTAAAAGAGTGGATTGATGCTTCTAGAAGTTGATAGTACCAATCTAAAGCGATACCCTCTAAATTTTTTGGAAAAATCTTTGCTACCACCCCATCCCAAGGAAGGAGTTCTCGCACTACCATAATGTAAGCCTCGATATGAGAGTTGGGATCACCCTCTCCTTTAAATTTTGGAAGATCAGGGAGAGGCCGTGGTAGTATTATCTGACGAATGTTGTAGTCAAGAGGCTCCTTTAAATACTCGAGGTATGTTCCTAGGAGGGAGTTACGTGTAGAGAATTTTATTCCTCCAAACATTAGCCCTTCAAGTGGGGTTTGTTGTGTTTGTTGAAGGGGTATGCTAGATTGTTGATATCCTGAAAAAGTTGGATGACTAGATGCTGTCATGTTTATGTTTTGAAGATTGGGTGGGATCATTTGTGGTTGATCTTGTGTCATAGGAATCCCACCTATTTGATTAAGACTTGTCATATTCGACTGTGAGGGCAAGGGAGGCCTGAATGCTTCATGGAAGTTTAGATGAGGGGGAATTTGGGTTGCCCCCTAGTTTGATTCAATCTTATCAATGGAAGGATTTCCCTATGCCCTAGGTTTTTATTGAATTTATCTTTGACAACCATTTCTAGCTTCAAGGGTCTTGATTCGTTGGACCAAATTTTCTATAAGGTCTATGAGTGAGGCCTCCTCTGTTCCTTGAGCTTTACAACCTTGATATGGATTGCTTTATGTTGGGGTTTGACTAACCCCGCTTGTTCCTTTTGATGACACTTCACATGTCATAGACATTTTATCTTGATGGAGTTTTTGTGCCCCCCAAGCTTCTTGTAAGCTTTTCTTTTGATGGCTTACATCATTGCCCATTTGGGTGACCATTTTTGTATCACTGGTTATGGGTTGGTCTTGTTGATGGATCTCAGATCGAACACCCACTTGGCATATTTTGATTTGGTCAATGTTGTGGGGATCTTGTTGGATCCCCTTTGAGTCTTTTGAGTTTGATTGATTTGAGATTGAAGCTATTGGATCTGAACATGCACTAATTTCATTGGAGGGGAAATTCCCTTGAACTTGGTGTGATTTTGTCCTAGTTCTGGGGTGTAGGAAACACCACGAAATGAATGAAATGAAGATGGACACAAAAGATGAGTGGGCAATGAAAGAAGCACATGGAAATGCAAAAGATCCCATCAAAAGTTTTTGTTCTTCACGTCAGGTTCACCAAAATATGTAGTGAAGCTGACGTTGTATGTGACAATGATGATGGAAATGAGATCCATGCAATGGGAACGCAAAAAGCATAACTAAGAGGCTCTTCCCTTCATGTCGGGTTCACCAAAATATGTACGCTCGAAATCGTGACTCTGATTGCCTAAGGGCTGTTGGGTTGAATTTCAGCATGCACATGAACCCTTCCCTCCTTGCCACGGGGCAATTACCATGTCACTCTCGCTCACGTGGAAGTAGCCAGTCAAGAGGAGGTGAGACATGATAGGGGTCTGGCTCGTTGGAGAGCTGGACTTCGCGAAGGGGGGTTGGCAAGTTCTGTGGCCTTTGTTGTTGTGCGTTTTGTTGAATGTTTTGCTCAGTGGTTGTGGTACTTGAGATAACCCTATGACTCAAAGGGTCACGAGTTTCTCTTCTTCTATTTGGATTCCTTAAATTCCACCTTTGTGTGGGCAATCGGTTGTTTTCGTTGATGGTCTCTGCTATTTCTAAGTCTCTGAGAAATGCTCTATCTAGTTATAATTGTCTAGCTTCTTCTAACAACAGGAGATCAAATGGGTCTCCTCGTGGCAGAATAAATGTCTGTTGCGACGGTTGCGGATGCAGCTCCTCGATCTCGCTACGGATAGCTCTCACCCACTCTCCTCTTACCCCTAAACACATCTGTGAATCAGGGTGACAGGGGATATGTGATTACTAATCTTCACCAGATCTAGGGTTTTGACCTAGGGTTTTGTTGACCTAGGGTTTGACTTTGTTTAAATGTGGTTACGTCGTGATGGAATCGAGGGTTTGTAATGTTGACTATTCTAACAAATCTATATGGATGCAAGCTAAATGACATGCAAAGCATCTTTTTGGTATTTTTTTAAAAGTATTTTGGAAAGAAAAATGGTTCTAATCTATGAAAGAAATTTGTATGCAATCCTATATGTCTTTTCAAATGCAAAGTTTAATCTATGTTTTTGTGGGTTTTTGGTGTTGTCAATACAATCTAATTTAATGGAAAGGGAAGATGCTTTTTCTAACAAAGTAGATCTAGGAATGTAAAAACGATTAATCTAGAATGCAAAATCTAACCTATCAAGGAAAAAGTAAAATGTTACTATTCCCAAGAGCAATGTGATTATCTAATTACTACGAAAGCAATGAAAGACCCTGAAAGAGATGAAGATTTGTTGAATCCACTACCCTCAGTATCCTTGTGTAGGCAACCTCGAATCCTTCTGTGACAATAGGTGATCATCTTGACAAAATGACTTGAAGAAGCAAAAAGAAGCTTTTGTGAAGCTTGTATGAGCTCGATGTGAGCTTTGAATTGAGCACAATGGCTAAGAATCAAGTAGCGTAGCATTGCTTGATTGAACAAAGAAAGTAAAAGGCACTTATGTCTTGTATGAGCATATGAATACTAGGTTGGAGAGCAAAATTGGCAAGAGCTGGTGCACAATGAATTTGCCTCCGTGGGAGAGCTTTGAAGCTATGCAACAATGAAAGCTTTGAAGTTTTGAATAAATAAAGAAAGAAATAAAGAAAGAGGCTTAAAGGCCTATGACGAAGCTTGAAAAAGCTTGTGAAGATGAGAAGGGTATTCTCCAACTTGCTCAACTTGGAAAATAATGAAGAGGTGAGGGGTATTTATAGGTTAGAAGAAGGGATGAGAGGTGGAATTGATTGAGAAGTTAACTCAATTGATTGAAGAGTTAACAAAGATTGATTGGGGAGTTAACAAGGTTGATTACCCAATGAACTCAGCTGATTAGGGAGTGATGAAGCAATGATAGCTTATCACTGGAGAGGAAATGGAGGTGAGGGAATGCATGAGATTGATTGAAGAGTTAATTTGAGATCAAATAGAGCTATTTATGCATGTGTGGGTGCATGAAACAACTAACTCTATATCAGGGATCAAAAACCATGCAAACAAAAAGAAAAACAGGCGAAAACGAAGCAAAAATGAGAGAGAAACTTGAGTTTTTTTGCGGGTCAAAAGACGGTAGGGTCACCACCTTCATCAGACAAGGTCACCACTGGGGATCATGGGTCGCCCCATGGGTGACCCTAGGTCGTCCGGGGAGATCAGGGATCAAAAGTGCAAAATGCAAAAATCCAGGCCGACAGAAGGTATAAGGGAGGAAAAGGATGATTTGTGTATCAAGAAACAGGTCAGTCATGTGGAAGAATACAAATCTCCACTTGCATCTTCAGGATCCCTAGTGGGGATCTAGAAATAATAGCGGGAGATTTGGATTGGTTGGTCAAAATCAAAAACTGACAATGGGAAATGGGTCGAGGGACCTCTAGAAGGCTTTTATGAGGTGCGCTAGAGGAAAAACAAAGGGGAGAGGTGAAAACTCACCTACAAGACTCTCACAAGGCTTAGGATCAAGGTCAAAAGCCAGAAAATGCCAGTCGACAAGTGTCGCAACAAATGTTGAAAAGTGTCACAAACAAGGAAGGAAGGGAATCGACAAAGCAGAAATGACACACGACAATAAAAGAGGACACGTCATCAAGAGGCCTGCTACCTAAAGGATTTATTTTCACGCTTACCTATACATGACAAGGATTTGAATCATCATAGGGGTCCTCGTGGAGGCAGTGTGTGATTTTTGTACTTACAATGACGATGAGGACGACGAAGATGAAGGATTTTTTTGTGAAGACTGGAATCTACCCAGTGATGATGAGGATGTGTGGATTTTGGATCTTTGGCTGGAGGCCCAATGCTTAGTTTCTCGGGCACGGTCGACGGCTATAGGCTGGCCAAAATCTCTTCTTACTGCTGGTGATGGCGGGTTTGGCCAGACCCTTAAGTGGGGTTTTCTCTCCCCAAGTCTGGTTTCGAGTCTGCTTTTGGTAGGAAGATTGGGACTTACCCTATTGTGGGCTCTACACCTAGCATTTTGGGGTAGTCTGAGATTGGTTGCCTGGAGGAGAAATCCTCAACAACCCTAAAGAAAGTGTGTTTGATGGATTCCCCTCTGGTGAGGCTTGCTCTTGGCTAGGATGGTGAAGTTTCTGGTGGGTCTTCCATGCCTCTGCTTGAGGTGGTTATGGAAACGTGTGTGACAGTTGGGGATAGTTCTCCCTAGGCTACTGGCGATTCTTCTGTTGGGCTTGTTTCTCCATAGGCCCAGGGGCTTTCTATTTCTCAGAAGTCAAAGGATCCATTTGGGAATGCCTCTGTTCCCCCCCTTGTGGATGGGGTGGATTTGTTTTCTGGCATTGGGGGTCAAAGCCTAGTCCTGTCACCTATGTTGGGTCATATGCCAGGGGCCTCGATTAACAACGATCTTCCTGAGACCCAAGTTTTTGGGGCTTCTTCTGGGGAGTCTCACATTTGCATCCTAAACTCTATTATTGATAGATCTGATGCTTGGCTTTGGAGCTCTCTTGTTGGGAGATTTAGTGGCAACCACCCTAATATTGATGTGCTCAGAAAATGGGTGCTTAAAAAATGGAAGGTTAGGGGACAGGTCAAGGTAATAGCTTTACCTAGCAATTTCTTCCTATTTTCATTTTCTAACTCTAAAGATTATTCTAGGATCCTCTTGGGAGGTCCCTGGTTCCTTGGGTAGAATAGTCTTTTCCTAAAATTTTGGTGTCCAAGCTTCAACCCTAAGCAATACTGCATCAACATGTTTCTGATCTAGGTTAGGTTGCCAGGGTTGCCTTTAGAATACTGGGATGAGGAGATTTTTATGAACATTGCTAATACTTTCGGGCCGTATAGTGCGGCTGATGCTGTTACGAAATTCAAAAGATGTTTGGTTGTTGCTAGATTTTGTGTTTTTGTGGAAGTTGATAGAGTGCTCCCTTCACAGATTACTCTATCTTCCAAGCTAGGAAACTGGGTGCAGCAGATTGTTTTCGAGAATTCTCCAGTTATATGTGATTGTTGCCTTAAACTGGGCCATGCTACTGTTGTTTGTTCGAGCCTCAACACAAATCATCTTGTGTGGAGGAAAAAGGTGTAAGCATCTGGTGATACTTGCAAGACCTCTTATGAGGATGAGAGAAGTAAGGAGAAGAATTCTGAGGACCCAAAAGCTATGTTTGAGACTCCTTTGATGGAGGTGCCAAGTGAAGAGGGGGTTTTCAAGAAAGGTAGATTTGAACAAAACTTCAACAGGTTGGGTGATTTCACTCAAACATCTTTGGAGCAATTTGGCTTCAA
This sequence comes from Cunninghamia lanceolata, assembly GCA_027924645.1. Lineage (NCBI taxonomy): Eukaryota > Viridiplantae > Streptophyta > Pinopsida > Cupressales > Cupressaceae > Cunninghamia > Cunninghamia lanceolata. The sequence continues at coordinate 13,872,121 of BSBN01001715.1, forward strand.
ACCTCCTTGAACTTAGATTGACTATTTTTGGGGGCTTTCTCCCTCTTGTTTGTCTTGTTGTAGTTGTGCAGCTGTTGTGCTGTTAGTGCCCTGTGTTTGTTCTTTGTGGATCTGTGGGCTTCGTTGTTTTATCTCTCTTTTGTACAAGGGTCTGGGACCTTTCAAAATTCCTTCTTACCATAAACAAAAACAATAAAGGAAACATCATATGATGTATTTTGAAACCTTCACAATCCTTCCCAATTTTATGTGTATCTTTCATGTCTAAATACCTTGCTAACTTCATTCTAGATGAACTCAATGTACTACCTCTATTAGGCTATGGTCCCATGGAGGGGGGCTTCCTAAAATATCTCTGCAACTGCTACTAAGAATTTTTAGGAGCTTTTATACCTGTGGTCCCATAGATTTTGTAATAATGGGCAAACTTAAAACTTTATGATCCAAAATTTCAAGATGCTGGCGGTCTCATGATTATTTTTTAGCAACAAGAAATGCTAAATCTATAGTTAAATCTACAACTATATAGCTCAATCTAAAAAAATATTGGTAGGAATTTAAAAAGTTATAGATGAATGTCATTTGGCAGCAAAATTTTAGAAATCTGGTGGGGGAAACTTTCAGCGCCACCCCAAAGACACCCCCTTAAAATCTAAAATCTAAAAAATAGGGGCTCCTATTTTCTTACACAAGATTCTAATTTATCCAGAAGCATAATTTTCTTCTTCTCATGAGACCTCCTACTGGACACAACAATAGTTTCAGGGCAGCAGAAGTGCATTATGTGAAATCAAGTTGCCAGCTAGAACAACTTCCAAGTTCCAACCACTCAATTGTTAATGGCCCAAAACAAACATAATTTTCTTACTGATACCTGCGTTAATGCAACCAGTCACTCTTGAACCAGCCTTGCTTTTTTGTATTCCCACAACAAAATAAATAACAAAGGGCAAAATAGAGAGGAAAACAAACAGATAAGGAATCCAGACAAGCACACAAGATCACACCTAACCTCCACACCTAAGCAATTCTTCAATCTCATTGATAATTTTACTGTCTAAATGTGTTACATTAACATCTGACCATGCACGACTAAATTCTCAATTATGTGACCTAGATGCTTGATATGACTACCAGCTACATTTATAGACAGTAGCTTTTGCCTGCTTATTTGTCATAACTCCCATAACATTTGATTCAAAAGGCTGAGACTGATTCATCGGTATGGGAAATAGAACAGTACTGAATACCCATATGAATGAATGCATCAACAGGAGACAAATAACTAATCAACTTTGGATTGAGTGCTGAACAACGCAGAGAAAATCCACTGGTAAATAAAACATCAGGCCTATCTCAGTTCCATATCCTTTCTCAGTTGAATGAAGTCCTCTTTCCTGCATGTTCAAGAAAGACAACCTCTACTGTGAGAAAAGATGCTAGAGGCATATAAATATGCACTAAAATGAATGCAAGAACTTCCCTAGAATAAATTTGGAGCAAAAATTCCTTAAGTCTAAACCAGAAAAAACATCACTTGCTATATAATACAGACAATCTTGATATTTGAAAATCCAAGAAATTTTAAGTCCTCCAGTTTTAGGGAGGAAAACAGCTAGTGAGTATAAGGCATGAGAATATAGTCTGTACCAAAGCTCATCAGAGGGAAAATGACCACGTTTCATACTGAATTTTGTTGTAGAGGTTGGTGAGCCTCATTTTGATTGTCCAATGGCATATATTGGGACATGATAGCCATGATTTCAGAATCCATGTATGACTGCAAAACATATAGGACAGGATTAAGATGTAAAGCTAACTAAAATCAAAGGATAAACAGAAAGCCTGAACATTTAGAGTCTTAAATTTACAGAACTTACCCGAAGTCTATACTTGTAAAACACATAACCAGCAACAACGATACCTACTAAGCCAACTAGAACAAGAAGTGTCAAGAACCAGCCAAATCTTGAAGCATTTCTGTCTGCATATTATACCACCCACAAAACAAACAAAAATGCACTCAGAAAAGTTAAAGTTATTTGAGACCTTAAAACAAAGAAAAGAGGAAACGCAAGGAAGTAATGCCCTTAAATATAAAGCCAGTATAGAGTAAATGAATTACAAAGAAACCCTTAAAACCAGTACACACTAATGTATTATAAGGAAACTCTTTTTTCTTTATGGGTAGGTAAAAGGATGTCTCCCTTAAATGAAATTGGATCTGGTAATTCCTTGTCTCTATTGCACTTGTGAAAAGAGAGGCAACATACATCATAGTATTGAGTTCTTTTGAGAGAAGCCTAAAGCACGAATATCTCACCAATGCATGTATCCTGTTCTGCAATGTATAGAAGATCTCCCTTACATTTGCAATCGAATCCTCCCCATTTGTTCTTGCATGTACAATCACTGCACTGACAAGCAGCTCCTTCTTGGCATTCATCAATATCTGGAAAATGGGAAAAGGAAAGATTCAATACATCAATGAAAGTAAACCTAAATTTGCACATCCAGGCTTACAATACAGCAATACCTTATATCAATCTATACTAAAATCTTCAGTATTATTACTTCGATCCCAAGAAAATGTGGACAAAAAATCGTACAATGAGATTGCATCTCTCTAAAACAGGGAGTGAATAAGTACCTTCACACTTTTGCCCATCACCACGGAAGCCAGTAGGGCAATTGCAACCGTTGAGTTGAGATGCCTATTGATTTTAGCATAGACACCATAGTAAGCAAATAAATGAAACATGGATTTGACCAACAGAATAACCCATCTCCAACATCTAAAATCAACGAGAATATGAATCACTGTAAAAGAAACATTACCAAGCATGCAGAAAATGTTTCACCATTTTGAGTTTCTGACCAGCAACCTCCATTTTCAATCCTACAACGACCTACTCCAGTGGCTGCCATTGAACAATGAATTAAGAGACTGTCAGTAGACTTACCAGATACTTCCCTTCTTCAGCCCACATACACCTATCCAAAAATCCGTATTCCGTATCCAAACCCTCCGACACAGTACCATTTGTCATCGGGAGAGGTATCAGTGTAGGGTTATAAGAGAAAACATTCAAAATTTACAATTAAATAATTGAAACATTTAGAAATTTTGATATATATGATGGAGAAGAGTTAAAAGTATTAAAAATATATATTTTTGGTTAAGATTCATAGTAGGAGAGACATAGAAAAGATCATGTGTCTTAGGGCTTGGACTCTTAGTCCCTTAGGCTGCTTGGTCTGTAGACGTCATTAAAATTCATTCATTCACTATTAGATTTGTTTTTTTCTTTTTCTAAATGAAAATTTATTTGTTTTTATTTATTTCAGAGGACCTCCCTACAATGATTTCAAAATAATAAAAATCTCCTTCCACTCTGTCTCCATCTCTTTCAAATATCAATATAATTAATTTTTGTTTTGATTGGCATCTATTTTTATAGATTAATTTTTTTTTTTTTTTTTAAATTGATGTATGTATCACTATAGGTATCAGATACTTCATCTGTTCGTATACAACTTGAACTAGCAGTAGCTAAATTTAAAATAAACTACAAATCTAGATCTATGTATTTCAAACAGCATTCTACCAACAAATTTTATGGAGGTTACAGGCTACTAAGTTTCAAAAAGACAACTAAAATTGAAAAGGTCACTAGATATTTGAACAATCTTCATATACTCTCCTAAGCAATCTCAAGAAATTTAAATTGCTTTGTTTAACTCCTCCTAAAGCTGTTTTAGCTTGATAGATTTGAAGAGCCTGCCTGTAAAACATCTGTCATCCACTAAGTTCTACAACTGAAAAAATAAAAGTTTTATGCATTCAGATCGAAGATAACTCCATTTAGTATAACTCAAAATTCAAATGGCTAGTGAAACCCAACTTAGACTCCATCAATACCCCCCATTAATAGCAAATATTGAGAAAAGAATAAACAAAATGGCTCAAATAACCATCTTGATGTCATAAGATAAATGGCTGGTGTGAAGCTTTACAAAACATACCGTAGCCTCCTAACAGATACAACTAAATACTTCCATACACAATTTCGATCACCCACTTGTAACATCCCTCGTCATCTTGCCAACAGCTGGTTCATTACTCCCTGGCCAAGCTAAGATTTGACGCCTGTCCCAAGTCTTTTTAAGTGTTTTACACTATTTTATGCTTTGCAATACTATTTACCCATCACCTATAAGCTAGTGTCGTTTTTATAAGCTGTCTATATCATCATATAATACATTTACAGACCCACATTAATGGTAATTTTATTATGTAATAATCTTTTAATAAATGTGTTTTGATAGAGTATAAGCTCAATTTCTTATAAAGCTGCACAGCACACCCAAATGTTGTAGGAAAGATTTTGACCTACATTTTTTATGCATAAAAGAGGGTCACTCAAGTTGGCTGCCTTCCCCAAATTTTCTATTGATGGGTGAGACTGCTTTCAAAACTCTTCCCTGCCAACAAACCATATTTTAAATGTGGGTACCTAATAAGGTTGGAGGTAGCATTTTGTCCCAAGTTTAGCTAGCTCAAAAACAAACCTTCTAGAGAAATCAACTTTTTGTTATTTGTTATGAGGGCAGCTAATTATACCAATGATGCATAGTATAGGACATAATCAAATTAAATAATTTAGTGGTTCTACAGATGAACAGGATCAGAAAATTGCCTCAAATTCATAATTACAGTATCTGTGAGAACATTCCCCAAATGCATCTATAAGCTTCCGAAATAAATAAGTTTGTAGCAAGATGCATACAACCTAGGCTTTCAAGTAAGATCATAAAAATAAGTTTGTAGCAAGATGCATACAACCTAGGATTTTAAGTAGGATCATAAAAACCTGGTTCACCATCTATAATAGAACAACCTTACCATAGCAGCCCATCTTCCTATACTTGAAGGAAATAAACGAGGAAAACAAGGTACAGAAAGAAAGAATGAAGAAACGAAATTATAATAATGTCTATACATCACATAAATACATCTATTGGACTCAAAGCTTGCGAAGAGAATTTAAAAAATGAAAGGACAGTCTAAAACATCTCCAAATAAGATAACCAAGGCTTACCAAGAGAATTTAAACTCTATAGTTGAAGGAAAATCCTAAAGAATGCATAATAACAATATGGATGTAACATAGTCACCAAGAATAGGTACAGGTACAGAGATGAGAACACAAACACCATTTTCGGGATAGGGGTATGAGCATATGTAGGGTACAGGTATGTTTAATATATGTTCAAATTTCAAATAAGGTTCTTCCTCTCAGCTATGAGGCTATCCTCAATCTTCCTTGCACATCTATGCTGATGAAAACTTACAATTTGTTTCTCATAGTCTCGAAATTCTTCCTAAAATGTTTGTTTGTGAGTGAGAACTGGCTTGGGTGTGATCTTTTAGGGCTTGGGGTATATTGTTTTCTTTTATTTCCTCTTATTTTGTTTCAAAATTTGAGTTGTAGGTCCGTGTCTTTCAGGGCATTGGGAGAAGTTGGAAGACATCCTGCCCGCTAGAGATGTCTCCTGCAGGTCTCGGCATCTCCAAGACGAATACCCGTCTTCAATATGTGTACTTTACGCCATAGTACATGTCTTCTGGTTCTAGTGGTATAAGATACAAACTAATAGACGGTGTTCCTAGGGAGAAATGGATGATAACAGGTACTTCTGGAGATTTTGTCATGGCTCAATAATTTTGACAAAGGGGGTTCTATGTAGGCCTTAATCCAACCTGCGCATCAATTTCATTATAGTAGGCTATAAAATCATTCTTTCGGTATGAGGGATGGCCAAGGGTTCAGTCTTAAGCTTTCCCAGCCTCCTTGTCAGGTTCCTCTGTCCGTTTTTGCATACGCCATTTCAAGGACCATCTAAGCAATGCAAATGCCACTTTGATTGTTACTAGTTGTGACACTGTAACATTGGTCAAAATCAGAAATAGGTTCTCATTTAGAGATCAGTCCCATGGGATTGATCTTCCTAAATTTTCTCAGGAAGTGATGCTAAGTAAATGTATAAGTCTTTTGGAGTAAATTGCTTCTATTGCATATGAAAAAATTGACTCTGCTACAGGTTTTTATGAGGCTACATCCAAAGTTACAAGTAAAAATAATTGGAGAGAAATTGTCAAATAATTTAGATTATAGGGAGTGCTGCAAACTTTCGGCTTCCCTTCTCCTTCACTCCAATAGCCACTACAAATTTTTAGTGCATTACAAATTTTCTACATCCTTAATTAATCATGTTTCGTGGAACACATGGGATATAAAAACTGGAGCAGTGCTGCCCTCCAGTGGTCTGCTGTGTTATACCCACACTGTTTTCAGCTATATTATATTATAGTTTGTGGAGACAACAAAAAATTGTCTTGCGTGGAAAAGGAGTCAATGGTAGTTCCTCCCATTTAAACCAATGAATATATGTTTTGAAGATTTCACTGCAACAAAAGAAACCCTAATGTCTAAATTGTTACAACAGAACTGGATACTATGTTTGATATTATACCATGGTTTGCCAGAAAACAAATATTTGTTTTGTATGAACGACGGCAAAAATATTTTGAAGATGCCCACGGAATAATAGCATAGTTACCAGGAGACGCAGGGGTACTGGTACTGTACAGCGTACGGGGACGGGGACGCCAATCAAATTAGGGTACGTGAGTAAATGAATAAGGAGATGGCTATTTTGTATGTAAATGAATCACGGAAAATTTTAGGTACAGGTACGGGTACGTTGTCTATGTTCTCATAATTGAGTTTCCTGGCAACAATGAACAATAGAAACTATAATGTCTAAAGCCAAACAAAGGTTTTCCGTTTTACTTAAATTTGGGTACTCAGTTGATATTTATTGTCTTTCACCCTTACACACTCCATTTGCTTTCTTTTCTTTCATAATACAATAGCAAGCAATGTTTTTCAGAATAGATTAGATTCAACAAACCTTCACAATGTGAATAGCCATCTCCTTGAAACTGAACTCCAGACACGAGGGGGCATTCGCATATTCTGCCCCTGAAGGTATCCTGAGGAATTAAAACCAATATTATTGTGTTTGTGAATTGGATCATGAGATGAATAACCGTACATGTAAATCAGGTTGTAACATTTATTCATAAGTAAATACCTTGCAAGCAGTTATATTAGCCTCCATGTTTTGCCAGCAGCCACCATTATTTGTCAGGCATTCATTTGTCTCCATATCTGCATAAAAAATGGTAAAGCTGGATCACATAGGCCATGTTTGTAAAAAGATGAAATACGAGATGTTTTAAAAAATGTGAAATATGTTAAGGAAAAAAGAAATCAGGGAAAAAAAAAAGAATAAAACAACATTCAAGATTTCTTTTTAAGAAAACCAGGTTTTTGAAAAAAAAAATAAAAATTCAATTTAGATGTTTTCTGTTACTACGAGTTGGATTAAGAAAGCCAAAACACCTATATCTCATGAAATTAAATATAAAAAGTTACAGGAATCTACCTCCACTCAAACAAATTAGTGGCTCAGTAGTTTCTTTAAATCCTGCACATATGGCCTTCAATATAGCACTTCTCTCCAGCTTGCCTGTCACAATAGAAGAAAAGATGAAATTCAAATGAAAGCCCAAAACATTAAAAAGAGAATTTTTTTTAACAATAGATTGTCTTCTTAATATTATAGGGCACCATATTTATAATTGCAAGCAAGGTGTTGAAGTGGATGGCCTTCAACCAGCCTTGGCCAATATGAAACACCATTTCATAACAAAACTTTTGCATCTACCACATTAAACTTATCCATGTAGTTACTAAACAAACTATTACAAAGGAGACACCAGATACAGATCACAACGTGACTGAATTGAGCACCATATCTGTAAATGAAAGGTTACAATAGTCTGGAAGTCCAGCATCTTTAAACTTTGTTTGATTATAGGGGGAATGTCCCTTGCATTGTGGTCAGGGTTCTGCCTTGACCACCTTTCTATGCCAGAGCTTCCTGCTGGGACCAGAAGTGCAGCTACTTGGAGTCCTCACTCCTCTGCCACTGGTGCAGACAAGGCAACACTCTGATTGGACCCCGCCTCCACCTCAGCTGTCCAGCTGCCAAAGTGACTGGTCTCTGCCTTCGCATCATTCCTGCACTTCCTCTCAATAGTGTGGATGGGCCCCTCCTGATCAGGAGAAATTCCTTCGATTGGCACTTGCTATTTGTCCACCAAGGTCTGTACAAATCAAACTTAGAGGATCTTGAGGATGGTGACAATGCTATTCTTACTGGCTGGGAGCCCATGGAAGATGGCAGGGATTTGTTGGGTGGTGGATGGGATAACCTTGATGGAGAAGACCCAACCCACCCCCGCCCTCCAGCCACCCAATACTGGTGTTGCCCTTGCAGTATAATTTAATTGTTTTTTAAAATCTCTGTTAGCCTAGTGATTTGACAGGCTGTTTCCTTTGTAGGCGGTGAACGGGCTTGGTTTGTGGTTGTTTCCCTTGTATGGCCATGAACTTGCTCGGTTTGTGGTTGTTCCTTTTTTGGGGGCCATGCTGTTTTTATTTCCCAGCTCTGTCATTGGAACTTTGAGACATGATCACATACTACTTTTTTTTTCTTGAAAATCTGGCTATATACTTTAACTCTTAATTTTAATATATAATCTCTTCATTAGAAGAAATTACTCTAATACAGAGAAAAGGCAACATTAAAGAAAGCACAATGTTCATCGGTATAATCTGTTACAAGGGATATTAATTAATAGACAATATATGACATAACAGTACACAAGAATATGCAAATACGTAAAATTTCCTGAAGTCCAACAACAGAACTGAAAATAGTGCACTAGAGGGATGAAGCAAAGTAGACCTCGGTACTGCACATTGTTAATGATCAGAGTTGGCAGGATGCTTACATCACCACGGCTGCCTTGTCCTACCTAACCAACAAAGAAGCCAATGTTATCTGCAGCTTATCAGCAACCAGTCAGATGCATAAAAGAAGAAATCGGCACAAAATAGTACTGACTTGGGCATCTTGTTCTGCCTTTAGTACAGGGTTTTCTGCATCAGCTTGTGGGTCACCCATGCATTCCTGGACCGTGTCTAAGGGCAAGCCTGACATGACATCCACAAACAGGGATGAGCCAATTAAACAATTTGATTATGACAAAGACATTTTACTTTTCAATTTTAAATCCTTATCAAAGTGTGACCTCACCTAAAGAATTGATGACGCTCTCAGCACAGTCTTTATTGTATTTTTTATCTTTCATAGGGCATCTAGTGTGGAAGTCTATAACATAGTCCCACCAAACCCAAGGTTTGTTACTTTCATTAGCAACCCTGAAGACACAAAGCTGCCTCAAATTTTCAATAACAACATCCTTTCCCTCATAACCTTCATTTAAGTCCTTATCTGGATCTGGAGCACAATACCTTCCATTATTGATGCATTGCGATACACACTGTTTACTCAAAGTAAAGGCTTGGGGGCAGAACCATGTTATATAATGTGGATTAAATTGAGTAAAGCCACTCTTTTCCAATATTTGGGCATTGCCCTTGAAGTTTCTCACAAAGTCTATCTGATCATCACATTTGGTTCCACACTCATCGTTGCTGTTTGTCCAGAACTCATACTCTACACGCTCATCAGGATGAGGCATGGATTCAGTCCAATCAAGCTTGATGGTTACATTTTCACCCTTTCCCAAAGTACTTTTCAAGTCATCTCCAAAAGACTTCTCAATCAACACAGATGGAATCGAAATCTTATCAAGATAATCATCAGCTCCCTTGCCTTCTTCAGGAGTATCCATGGTAATGAGAGGCTCCTCACGGTCATCTGCAACAAGAACAGCAGCAGCACCGCCATTTTGTGCATTCCATGCCTTCATTGCAAAATAGCATTCTGCACTAAAATAAAGTACCAAGTCAGAGCCTTTTGTAATAAATAATATTACAAGATATCAAACAAGGAAAATGTTTCCTCAAACTAATAAGATGGAAATATCTAATAAAACAATTTTTTTTAAAAAAATTGGATTGTATAGATATTAGTATTTCTATTTTATATGATGGAGAGGAAGAATACATTTAAATCAAAAGTATTTTTTTCTTTTTTTTGTTTGGGAGGATTTGAATCTTGATAGATGGTCTAATGAAAAAACATATCATGAAAAAACATATCATCATCCTCATCAATTAAACTAAAACCTTTCAATTACTAAAAAAAAAATGATTTTTAAATTAAAAAACCATTTATTTAATGAAGAACTTCTAGAAAAACTATATATTTTAATTTCATTAATAATTTAGATCACACTCAATAATCAGAACAAAATGTTAATGACATATTCTTTTCCACATTCATTTCAATCTAATGGACTGTGAAAAGCCCATTTATATTAAGACTTAACATAATCTTTCCCACATTCATTTCAATCTAATGGACTGTGAAAAGCCCATTTATATTAAGACTTAAACATATTTTTTTCCAAATTCATTTCAATCTAATGGACTGTGAAAAGCCCATTTATATTAAGATGATTTCTGGCAAATAAGCTGTTTAAACTTTAAACTAATAGCCATGACATCGTATGCTCCTACCTGTTATCTCTCTTGGGTTGAGGAAGGACATGGGTTCATAATATATCAGAAAATGAAACTTCCTGTTTGCTTATTGGTTGGGAACAAAACAGAAAAGGAAAGGAACAGGTATGGTGTATTGAGGCACAAAGGGGTATAGTTTAAAAAAGGACACTGTTTCACAGATTGTATAGACATAAAAATAAGAATATAGATCGTTACCATGTGAATAAGTGACAATCTTATTGTGAGTTGACCGATATAGTTTGGAAAACTTCATAGTTTATTAGCTTGTGAAAGACGAGCATTATAATTTGCAGTATGTAAGATAATGATAAGCATGAAATGAGAGGCAGTAGAGGGTGAGTAATGAAAAAAACCACCTCCCCGATCTGCCAGAAGAATTAGAGGAGTTGGTGTGGATTTATAATGGTTGAAGGACACCCCTAATTCTTCAAAGGAAGTGCAGGCAGATGCTCCTTTCTCTGGATATACCACGTTCCCAATCATAGTCCCTCCATACTTTGGAACTCCAAAATTCCCAATAGCACTGTCTTTCTTTCCTTGGAGAGATTCTGGAGACATCACAAGTATGCTATTCTTCTCAACAACAAACCGGCCTAATACCCCTCCTCCCATCATCACTATTATCAGCACAAGTAGTACTTCCACATTAAAACACACTCTTGCTGTGCCATGCACATTTTCCATTCTTTCAATGCCTTAAATTCTTGATGTCCTTAAATCTGCTCACAAAGGACACATTTAAAAACCGGATTTGGATAGAAAACAAGAAATTCCTGCAATAGAACAACGAACATTAATAAAAATTTATTCTTTTTTCGTCAAAGTACATAATTCATCTGAAGATCAAGGGAACAGATAATTTGGTATCATATTTGTGATACCCAAAGATTAAGTGGATTGAATTGCACAAAAAGCTTTGAACCCATATCACAAAATCACACCCACCTCAAGCAGGCCCCATGAAAAGCATCCAGAGAACCAATTAAAGGGGTATTTTCCTTGTCCTACTGGAAAACAGCTTTGGGGATTTAAAGAGAAGAATACAACGTACATGACACACTGTCTGCATGCATGCAAATATACTTACACTCTAAAACAAACCTCCGTAGTAAAATTTTTGCCTCTTCTCCTCCTACTCTCATGTAGTATTGTATAAGATAGATGATTGAAATTTTGTAATACTTTTCTTCTCAGAACGCCATGGAGAGATGAGGTGAGGCAATGGCCATAACAAGTTTACCAGGAGAGAACAGGGCAAATGATATAACGTTTCAAACAAAACAAATTTATTATTTGTTTAAAGCGTTGACCTTTTCAAAGGAATTGTTTATCTATTTTGGCCATCAGACGTGCTCATTTCCTAGATATACATGTTTGACAATTAGTATATTTTATTTTTCCTTCCTTCCAAGATCCAATTTGACAATTAGCTTTTTTTTTAACAATTAGTATTTTTTGTTTTTAGTTCCTTCCAAGATCCAATTTGACAATTAGGGTTTTTTTTGACAATTAGTATTTTTTGTTTTTCCTTCCTTCCAAGATCCATATTGTAAGGGTGAAAAGTGCACACCTTACCTTTTTTACAGACACTTTAAAAAAAAGTTATGAATTGTGTGTTGTTTCTATATAAAAGTTGCAAGTAACTTAATTTGATTGTAGAAAATCAACACAGCACCAATATTAAAGAGAATGGAGAATCAACACACCACCAATATTAAAGAGAACCAGCATAAAAAATTTAGCATGATTAATCTTGTTCTAAAAGAGAACTAACACAACACCAATGTTAAAGAGGCACTAAAATGTAAATTATATCTTAACTAGTTAAGCCCTTCCATTATTCATTTTATCTATGACTTAGGTGCCTATGGAATTTTCACACTAACAATCAACCCTTAGAAGAACCTCTTAATGATTCTCATCTCTACTGATTCTACACATGATTCTTTCTCACTTTATTCCTTACATGTTATATATTTAATTGTTTCTTTCACACTCTATTTCCTACTATTCTTTGATCCAATGCTAGTACGGTCGCTTCTTTAACCATACTTCTTTGCATTGAATTACTTTTGTAACCTATATACCTACCTATAAATTCATCTTCTCTCTTTCCATACACTTTAGTATCTAACCTATCTTATGGTTTCTATGCACCTTCTTACTACTATGTGTTACACACTGCTATGTTCTTCCTTCCTTTTCCCATGGAATTACATACATATCACTTTCTCTTGATATAACTATATCACTTTCCCTTGATATAATTTATTTGCTATATACATATCACTTTCTCTTGATATAATTTATTTGCTATGTACATACCACTTTCTCTTGATACATGTTCTTTGCTACATCCTATACACGTTGACTTCATACCCACATGGGCTTCCTATTTTCCCATGTCTTGGGGTATAGATTCAATTTCTATCCTGCATGATATTATGTTCCTACCTTCTACTATGGCTATATTCCCTTTATGACTCTGATTTAGTGGTTTACACTAGCCATGGTGTAACTTCTTTTCTCTTCACATGACTATGCACCAACGACCCTCCTTCCTAAGACAATGCTCTTATTCTTATGCTCTTCTATATGCTCCATGATTGCTTCCACTTCTCCCTACTTGTCTCTTAGCTTTTGCCCTCGATTATAATATATTATTCTTATGGGTGTTATAGCATAGAGGTTTCTTTCTCTTTTCCGTATGTTGTTCACTTAGGTTATTTTCATGAGGTATTCACTTCCTTCCTTATGTAATTAGGGGAAAGTAATTTTTCATTCCTTATGGGTGCTACTTAATTATATAAGACTCCTTCCATATTCTTATTCTTATATAGTTGCTTAATATAATTATATTTTATTTTTTTGTTAAAGGAGTTATGGTTAATTGCTAGGATTATTTGGTTCTTATGTTGGAGACTAGAGTTCAATTCTCTACAAGAACATCTTAATATTAGTAAGGCATGTTAGAGTGATATTTCGACTCTAGTGATAGTGTACAGTAAGCCCATAGGTGATGTAGGAAGAAAGCAAGGATAAATAATGAGTAGCTTCCCTGCATGAGGAGATAGAAGGAGAAAGTGTTCAAGCTATAGGAGCAAAAGTATGGAGAAGACAAAAGAGGATTCCTTGCAAGAGGAGAAAGGAGGCAAGAAGAAGGTGAAGCATTCAAGCTATAAGAGCACCATAAGAGAAGGAGTGGGAGTTTAAAATGTAATTACAGTGGTATCCCCCATTGGTAGAGCATTAGTTAAAGCAACATCATCAACAATGAATTTTATGGGATGTGGGTCTCGTGAACTATAAACCCTCACAATTCAAGGGCAGGGGCCCCAAAAGAATCCCCACTAATTAATCTAAAAATATATGGTACATATATTGTTTTTGATAATATAAGGCGGCTAAACAAGGGGCCGAACCCTTACAAAAAATAGAGAGGCCCGAAGGCAGCAAGCATCAACAGTGCTTTAAACTAGAAACAACATATACAACATACTTATTAATTATATTGTTACATATATTGTTATTTGATTGTGTTGCTATTAATTATGATTGTTAAATGACATACTTATTAATTTTTTCTTATGTTATTTAACTACATAGTTCTATTTTTTTCTCTTTCTTTCACAAGTGATTAAAATTAATTTAGTCATGAATGTGTGTTTTCTCTATTTAGACATCATTTATTTCATCACTATAAACATGATTCACAATTAAAAACATAGATATACACTATACATATCAATCATCTATATCCTACACAATCATCATATACAAAAGCTCACCAAATCATATCAAATAATATCAAATGTCCATCAAATAATCATTAAATATCTCTTAAAAATATACAATGTCTACAATATACATACAAAACCAAAATCTCACACCACTAGAAAAATTGTGGTAGTCAAAACCTATCTCTATATCATCTCCTCATTATTGTGCTATTAGTGGTGGTGCACTATCCAATGGTCTCTGCTCTTGTAGTTGCATTGATGTCATCAAACATGTCTGAGAGGGTGACCATGACTAACTTGGATTAGCTCATTTGTGTAGTGGATGTGACACCCTCCACTCTTTCTAATGCCTCACATAACTAACACTTAACAATTAGGGCACCTAATCTTGGCCATGGGGCTACATCAGTGGTTGACCTATCAGTTTGTGGCACCTACCACCAAGCCTTTTCCTCTTCCAACTCTCCTCATAGGTAATTTCCCTCAACCAACAACTTATCTCACTCTATCTTGAGGCTCTCTATATCTTCTCAAGCTTAGTCCCTCTCTAATTGGACCCACTCTTTGTCTTCTATAGCATCATCAACCCTTTTTTCTAGTAGATCCCTCACCATTGAGTGCTTGAGCCTATGAAGAGCATCATCTCACTCCCACTCTTTGGCTTCTCTCTCTAACACCATTGAATGATATGTAGCTCTTGAACCATCAAGGTCATATCAAGCAAAAAACTTTCTACCTCCAATGGTATATCTACCTCAAAAATGGTGAGGTTGGGTATCCCTAATGTGTGTGAGATATCATCCTCTCTCACTCTCAAATACCCACTAAAAATTAAACAACATCATCATCTTAGTCTTCTCATGTTAAAAAAATCTAAAAGAGAAAACTATATAAAACATCAAGTATAATATATCTATACATCAAATCTAAATTCTCATACATGGGTCACTAAGATGCTAGTTAGGATCTATGATGTCTTGTAAGGATGCTACCACAGTTGGATTCCCTCCACCTCCCCTCTCCCCTCCTATGGCCTCTTCTCTTCTATCACTGGCCTCTTCTCCCTTTCTCTACTTGCATCCTCCATCCTCTTCCTTGCTCTCCCCACTTTTTGCTTCCTCTCATTTTCTCTCCCTACCTCCTACTTCCTCCCCTCTATCTCCTTCCCCACCCTCTATGTCTCATCTTCCCCTCCTATATCCCCCCATTGATGTCCTCTATTGGAATAGGTTGTCATTGATGTCAAAGTGTCATTGACGTCAAAGAGTAGTTAAAGGAAGATATATAAGACAATAAAACAACAGAAATATAAGATGAGTTAGAAGTTTAATACAATAAACTACATTACCTACAATGGCTGACTTCCCAAGTAATTCATCATATTTATATTGTGATCAACTCCCTCATGGATAAATAGAAGTGCCAAAGTTCAAAACATATATATGTTGGCCGACTCTCCTTGGGAAATACAGATTAAGTATTTAAATTAAATTAAAGATTTAAATTGTTGTGATGGCCGACTTCTCACAAGGAAGTGTCAACATTTTTTTGAAGGTTGTATGGTCGACTCCCTAAATGAAGGCCAACTCACATATAGATTCTAAGTTTTAAAATAAATAAAACAGGATAGCTGACCTCCTATTTGAAGTGCTCCACTAGAAGACAAAACTAAAAGGTGTATAAAAAGAGTTGCCACTCTTTGCAAAAGATGTGTATTTTTGGTGTTAGTCGCCACTCTTGAAGGAATATAAAGGATAGATAAAAAGTTTGAGTTAGATGTGAGTAGAGAAGTGTGTGAATGAAGAGAATATAGAGTAGAGTTTCTTGAAGAGTATTTCACACTTATTATGAAATATATATGTAGCCCATGTGTAAAGAATAAAAGGCATATTTGTAAGGTTTATGGCAGAATTATAAAGAGGAATAAGTGCAGATTGAAGAGCAGTTTACAGTAGAGGCAATTTAGAGTAGATTATAAGGAAGAAATTTATGTGAAGAGATCTCCATATTGTGATTAGTTTTTGTTATGAAAGGATATTGTGTGAGTTGTGATCATATTTGTGAAAGAAGTATATTAACATTCAGATCTTGTGAAGACATGTCATCTATTGAAGATTTCATAGGTTGGTGCCTTGCTGGGTTGGTGCTCAGTTGTGGGGGTTGGTGTCTCCAGTGGGTTGGTGCTCACAAATTGTACAAGAGGAGATTGGATTCTCCTGTAGGTTGGTGCCTACAAATCTTGTAAGAGAATGATATATAAGCAATATTTTGCTGTGGTTTTCTCTCGTAAGGGTTTCCATGTAAATCTTGTGTTCTCCTTGTATAGCATAATTGATAGATTTTATGTGATTAATAGTGCTATGATTGTTAAGATTTGAAAAAGGTAAAATATTGTATTATACTGATTCACCCCCCTCTCAATATAACTATCTGCCAGAGAGAGCTTAAGTGCTTGAAGGTAGATCCTAAAGCACACATGGATGGACAAGATGGATATGGATTTCCCTCAAACAGGGTACCATTGTTTGATGGAACCAACTATGCCTTTTGGAGCTGTTAGCAGGTCAAGTACTGGAATAGGGGATGCCAGAGAATACCGGAAGACAGGTCAAGGAAAAGGACCTCAGTACTGGAATAGACATGAGGTGTAGAACAAGAGACATGTCACTTCAGTAGAACATATGTATATACATATCAAATGTAATAAACATAAGAAATATATAAGAGGATACTCTAATATGAATTCATACTAGAGTAGAGACTAGACCTACCTATTTATACTAGTTATGACCTGATATATATATGCATAGGAGTTATAAGGGAATTTGCGTGTCATGGATGGATATCTTTTGTCTTTTGTGCACATGTTATGATATGTTATGTAGGTTTATGTGATTCTTACTGATTAGGCTTAATTCTATTAATGTTTCCTCTAGGGTATAAATAGACTATCTAAGAAGTATTGGGGTACAAGTCTCTGGATTGTATTGGCCCCAAATCTCTTGCCAACATTGGTTCCGTTGCTGGGACTCTGGAGAGAACAGGAAAAGAATTAGGAGCCTGAAGGGAGTAAGGAAATTGGCAGGCTAAAATTTTTGTCAGACCCTAAGACCACCTCTATGAGAGGGGGGTAGGCCATTAGGGGATGACGAATGGAAAGGGGGGAGGATCCCAAAGGTCCTTGAAAAGATGTGATTGTTTAGAAAATTTCTCCAGAACCATGATATAGAGGAAAAGGTACTCAGACCAAAGACATATATGGGAAAAGGGAAAACCAAAGAGAAGAGAGAGATACCTAAAATTATTAAATTAGGGATAGAAATGGATGTAGAAGAAAGAAAACTAAAACAAGCTCAGGAAAGGGAAGAAAGATACCAGAAAAGGGAAAAAGAAAGAAGGGAAATAGAGAAAGCAAGAAGAATGGCAAAAGAGATCATAAGAAAACAAGGAGAACATGCCAAGGAGGGCGCTGCTAAGTGCACCCAAGTGGGTGTAGCCGAGAATAGGATAAAAGAAGGACAAGTACCAAAAGCCAAAGATACTGCAACCAAACAAGGAGAAGAACTGTTGGGACCCAATTCTGAGGAGTCATTAGTTAAACATAAACTAAGTTTGATTATTGATGAAGAGACATGGGTGCAATTAAAAATATATGAGGAACAGTCACCACCATCACACCAGGATCCACCCCTTGAGCCAGATATAACACACATAGAGATAGAGGAAGAAATCAAGAAACCTGAATTGTGGACAACCTACATAGTAAATTGGGATATCATAGACGAAAACGATCAATCCATCAAGTGGGGAACTATAGAAAGACAAAGTGATTGTGAAAGGACAGGAAGTGATACTGAATATAGTTCCATATTCAGAAATCTGAGAAGCGGCACCATAAGCCTGAAGGAAAGTTCATTAGAAGAGGACATGGCCACGATGAAGAAAATTCCAGTCTTTGAGAGGGATATTAGCAATGCTACGGAACATATCTTCTTACTAGAAACTTTATGGTAGAGCCAGAATGAACAAAGAGATAATACGAAGTTGTTTGATTTTATTAGTTCCCTAAGAGAAGAACCATTGAAATAGTACCAGAAATCCTACCCTCAAAACAATAAATCTTGAGATGAAGTAAAATGAGCCTTTCTGGAAAACTTCGATGGCCCGGAACTCCCAACAGAAGGGGTAAGCAAGCTAAGAGAATTGTCTCAAAAGGATGATGAATCTATACTAGAATTTGACAAAAGGTTCAAGAATGTAGTCCATCAACTGGATGAACCACTGAATGATAAGAAGAAAAGAGAATGGTTCCTTTCAACCATAATTTTGAAACCAAGAATGGCCTTAGATGGATGAAGTTTTAGTTCATATTTAGAACTAGTTGCGTTAGCATGCCAGATAGAAGGTCATCCTAGAGAAGGATAGATAGGGAAAAAGAGAATAGGAAGATGGAAAAATTATAGTTGAAGATGGACCAGTTATGGTTAAGACAAGAACTCATGAAACGTGAGATCGATTCGCAAAGACCTAATATTTGGTGTTCCTATTGTGGAAGAGAAGGCCACCTCTGGAACAAGTGTCTAATGGAAATAGGAGAAAAAAAGGTGAACGCCCTATGGGTGGACCTCCACACCATTAGGAAACCAAATTCAGTCTATTGCGAGGTATGTGGAGAATGGGACAACCATGGAATAGCGGAATGCTTGTCCAACAAGTTTTGGATAAATAAAGAACTGGACCATGACCAAGAGATGGTATATGTAAAAGGATTGGTAGAAAGGCCACTATATGCACTGGATCACAGATAATGGGCCCCACCATGGCAAAGAAATGCTAACGCCATCCAAGGACTGGGCGGCTACAATGACAACAACCCATTTCGGGGAGGAAGAGGCCGCAGACGGGGAAGATGAAGAATAGTAGATGCTACCTGTTTCAATTGTGGGAAGCTGGGACACTTTGCTATAGAATGCTATGGGGAAAAGAGGAAATAGTATGGATTTTGTGGAGAGGATGATCATGATGCCTTCAACTGTGAAAATACACGCCAACATTATAATGGTGCATAGTCTCAAAAAGGCAACCAACAAGATCCTGGCACCACAAGGGGGGCTAGACTCCTCTGCAAAACACCCAAGGAACTGAAAGAAGAAACCAAATAGTGCTGGAAAATAGGGAAGGATGATGGATACATAACAAAAGAAGATAGTACTGAAGATGATTGCCACACGAAGGCTAAAACCAAGAAAAAGGGCAAGGCCATTGTGGTAACCTAGAAAGGTATGAATACCGGAAGGCTGAGCCCAGAGACTTTAGAAGAGGACAACAACTTTGGAGAAGAAGAATTCTACCCCTAAAATGAACAACATCACCAGGTAGTAGAACAAACTAAAAAGATCCTTGAGTAGGAACAAGAGAAAGAAAAGTTAGAAAACAACTACTTTATAGAACAAGAAGTAAGGGTCCTTAAACAATTTGCAAAATTAGTAGGGTAGCAAGACCTACTTACTAAACTAACACAACTTAATAAATACTGGAACAAAAAGACCATACCCTAGATAAGAACAGTGGGGAGACACTGGAAATTGAGACCAATTATGATTAAACATTGGATCCTCCAAAAGAAGATCCCTAAGGTTATGATTGATTTGGGGTCAGATGTCAACTTAGTTCCTAAAAGAATATGGGAATATTTGGGCAAACCAGCACTAGCACGCCAACTCCCTACAATATTAGCTTCGCAAACGATACCAGAATGAAGACACTGGGAACCTGGAGGAATGTGGAAGTAAATGTAAAAGGAGTAAAATAATCTACGATTTCAAGGTGGTTACTGTTGGTTATTTTCCCAGACTGGGTGCTTGTTCCCAGTAATCCCTACAAAGTAGCTATCATTGATCAACAGGATTCCTAGGCCAGGGGCCAATAGTATAGGAGATAGACTGTATAAATATCTCCTCTTCTTCTTTAGGCTCTGCAGAACCTAGGGGGGTATTCCCTATTCAACATCTATAAAATGCATCTATGTATTTGCTGGGATGTTGACACAAAGCAGATATATCCTCTATTGTGTAGACCAAAACTGTGAGATAAGTGCAAAGGGGCTAGATTTGGGCCTATATTCAGTTGTAGACAGAGGATTTTGGTCCTAAAACTACTTTTAATATCCTAAAGGTTTGTATATGAAGTTTGAGTTTGATTTATGTCTGGATGCAAAACTAGGACTTTGGGTTACAACAGGGATACCAGACCAGATCAGTGCCTATCCAAGGCTTAGAGTCAGTAGACATATATATGTGAATGTTTACCACAGACCTAAGATAGTAATCAGATTTCAAGGGGTTTCTAAAATGTTTGCCTTACAGACAATACCCAACAGAGAGTATTTAGTTATTTCTACTTACAAACATCCTTACTACAATGTATTCTTCTCAACACTTAATCCAAAACATTCAATCTACTACTTGAGCAGAAGTAAGAGACTAAGTATTCAATATAGAAAACCTATATTCTAGAATCTATAACACCCCTTAGATGTTCAGAGTCAGAAGAAAAACACATTCAGTCTGGAGACAAATAACAAAACACACGCAATGAAGCATTACTCATTTAAATCAACATGAAATTGATAATTCTGTGCATAATACATACAACATACAACTCATAAACTCACAAAGACACCTGAAATAGAGTCACTAGAAAGTTGTATTCCTATTGTGGCACCAAAATTTGTCCAGTTTTCAACAACCACAATGAGTAACACAATTTGGCATTTTATACCAAGACTGTGTACTCAGCAAAATTAATTACAAGGCAAGGTCAAAAATTCCCGCCAGGTATACTGCACCAGAAATGGTGCTCAAAATAATAAATGCGGTAGGGGACATAACGGGAAGAAGCAAGAGAAAGGCGAGGAGTAGTTGAGCTCGAGCCCTGTGCCGCCGCTGGAAAACTCTCTGTCATAAACCAAGTACTTGGTCATTCAACCATCGGCCCATGCCTATCTGCAATCCTGCCATTAATGGCTCAACCACCCCCAGCTCCTCTTGGAAACCGTAGCAGTGCACCCATGGAAATTTCCAGCTCAAAAATGATTGCAGATACAAGGAAAAAAACATCGCTGACAGTTCAAAACATGACCGTTGATCTGAAAACCATCACCGAGATCAATGGTCCCAAAACATGCATGAAGAGTCGCCAGCCAATGACATCGTGCCACGTAGGCACCTTAACCCTCCATCGCTGAACCTTCTCCTTTTATTACTTCTTTACTGCTTTTGTATATGCAAATCCAAATGCATATACAACATACAAGGTGGATGTCAAATGTATCTATCCATCGGATTTGAAAAGCTTTCAAATCCGAGCCTTGTATCTTCATGAGTTTGCACATCGGCACATATACAAGTGCAAATATACAAGTCGCGGACGCCAAATATTTCTTCTACTGGATTGGAACACTTCTTGGAATCTGGCTTGTATCCTATCATTGTACATCGGGTTGTATATTGACATATACAAACATTTATACAAGTCACAGACCCCAAATAATTATACAACAGCCTAAAACTTTCATCGGGTTCGGAATGTATCTCCTCAATGTATATTTTGTTTGTATGTAGAATATACAAACACAAACATACAAGCAGGGAATCTTTTTAGAATATGCGACGAATGCATATTTCCCTTGTCTGCCGAATATGTACAAACCTGTTTGTATAAACCTACGGCGGGCCCCACCAATTGCATTTTTTGCCTTTGTATATTACGAAATATACAATGTATATTACGGAATATACAAGGTCACTTGTACATTGCACTGTTCACTTTGCATATCGTAGCGGACCGTTGTACTATAGCACATGCATATTTGGCTTCCTTGTATATATTTCATTGCAAAATACCCAATGTACATTTGACATACATCCATTCCTACACATACAAACATGGGATCTTCCTAGAATATTCCCACAATGTATCTTCCATCTTGAACCCGATATGCATTTGGAAATGCATACAAATTCAGAATATTCTCGGGGATCCTGCGAAAGATTCTCCCTTGTACATGCGACCCGATATGCATTAAAATATGCATATAACTCAAATTTTCAACATTTTCAAAGGCTGAATGAGATTTCACTAGCCCGCTAACAGATTTGATTACTTGCACACACAGAAACTTGACACTTTCTCATGTGTGACGGGAAAAGCGGTAAAATATTGCATGCAGGCCGATTAACCTAAGAACACTAAAGCACAAGGATGAAACCGAACAACTAGGAACCCACCACAGAAGGTCATCATCAGGATGGAAGAATGCAAGACCCTATGATTCAAAAATTTTAGGGTTTGAATGGGAAAATCTGCAAATGTTCAAGCTTAAAACCCTAAACATAAATGATTACCAACAGTTACTATGAAGGAAACATTCGACTCATTTGATGCACTCTTGGGGTTAAGATGGTTTATAGACTCCAAGGAAATTATAGATGCCCAAAAAGAGGATATTTCCTTTGCATACAATAAGAGAGTGGTCCATATACCCCTAGGGAGGAGGTCTTGAGGACCCTATGTGGAGGAAGTGAATGCAAAAGATTACGAAGATAATGACCAGACAATTAATACTATAACCATACCAGTAGAAAAAAATCCAAAAAACTGAATATAGAAGGAGAACTAGAAATAGAGGACATTGAAGGTAGTACGGATAGCGAGACAGTGTTAGAGGCATGGATGCAAGACAATCAAGAGTTGTACTCTCAGGGACTTTTTAGCTCCTAGAGAATATTTATGATAAGGAAAACACAACCGACACAAAGTAGTGTAGAGCAAGACATGTACGGTACCACCAGAAAGAAAGAAGGGTACAACAAAGGGGACCTTCGCATGATTTGTCTTATCTCCCAAAACACCCAAACAAAACTACCTAAATACTCCAGAATAGGTGAACTATTGCCTTACATAAATGAAATCAAGAAAACCATCCCCAATGAAGTAGATAAGATGGCCACACTACTGCATACCCTTACTTGCACTGCAACATGCTGGTACAACACCCACCAACAAACCATAAAGAAATGGGACACATTCAAGACCCTAACAACTGCAAGATTTATATTGGAGGTAGGGGACTATGAAGACATCCCTACCTACAAAGGTGATATCCCTCTTGAGAAACACTTAGAGATATGTCAGTACCACTGGGAAGGAAACTATGAATATGATGACTGACTATACATTCAACTATTATACTAGACTCTGTGCTCGGTGGCAGGAACCTGGTACCTTGATCAGGAGAGAAGAGGAGAGACTGGAACATGGAAAGAACTCACCACAGATTTCATCTGGACTTTTTCATTCTTTAGAAAAAACTTCTAGATACAAGTTGCACTTAGGAAAATAAAGGTAATTATCTTTAGCCCAATAGAGGAAGAAGAAATACCGGTACCACAACCCCCTTCCACACCATCAGAAGATGAAGAAATCTATAAATACAAAGAGTGGATGGAATGGGAAGATTCCAGATTGAGAAAACATTGTTGCAAGATAGAAGATGATGAAGAAGAACAAATATCGGAGATAGAAATTGGTGAAGGGGAAAGAGAAATAGAAGAAACCATCACTCCAAAGGAAAAATACTATAATGAACCCATAAAACTGATGAAATCCAACATTGCAACTAAAGATATCCCAAATTGGCTCGTATAGGAGACTACTAGGATGAAAGAGTGGTTGCACAAACAATGGAAACTCTAGCAGACTTCCAAGATCTATTTCCCTAGAACTTTATTGAAATGAAAAGTATCAAAGAAGAAGTAGGAGTGATGAAAATCCAACTTAAGGAAGGCACCAAACCTATACAGAAAAGACCATATTGATTAAATCCAAACATGAAGAAGAAAGTAAAAATTGAAATAGATAAGATGTTGGCTCCCAGAATAATTAAACTAGTAGAAGATGCGGGATGGATAAGCCCAATGGTAGTTCAACACAAGAAGACCGGAGAAATCAGGGTGTGCATTGACTTCTAGGAACTGAATAAAGCATGTATACATGATCCATTTCCCACACCTTTCACAGAAGAAATACTAGAATTAGTAGCCGGAAGGGAGATTTACTCATTCACCGACGGGTTTTGTGGATACCACCAAGTAAAGATTAGGGAAGAAGACCATCCCAAAACTACTTTTTCTATGGAATGGGGATCATATATGTACATAGTCATGTCTTTCAGACTAAAGAATGCTCTAGCAGTATTTAGTCAGATAATGATTAATACCTTTAAAGACTTTATGCATGATTTGTTGGAAGTATATTTGGATTATTGGACAGTCTATGGCCTAGTAAAAGACCATTTTTAGGTCATTTGGATGATGCTAAACTAGTGTAGAAAGATTCAAATTTCACTAAACTTGAAGAAATGTACATTTTCAGTACCTTATGGGACACTCCTAAGCCGTATCATATGCAAGGACAGACTAATGGTAGACCCAATGAAAATAACCCTAATCTGGAATCTACCACCACCAAGGAATGCTCCAAAAGTTAAGACATTTTTGGGTTATACCAGATACCACATGAAATTCATCAAAGGGTATGCTGGAATCACAACTTCATTAGAAGATCTGCTGAAAAAGAAAACATGACAAAGTATTGAATGGAATGAGGAAGCACAAAAAGCCTTTGATATGCTAAAATAGAAAATTGTAGAAGCACCAATCCTCATTTTTCTGAATTGGAATAATCTGTTCCATGTTCATGTTGATGCCTCTAGAATAGCCATAGGAGCAGTTCTAACTCAACCAAAAGGGAATAAAAATCATCCTATAGCCTTTTCTAGTAGGAAATTATCAACAACAAAAAAGAACTATACCACCACATAAAGAGAAGCATTAGCAATGGTATACGAACTACAAAAATACTGACATTATCTACTTTCCACACCATTCATCTTCTTCACAGACCATGAACCTCTTAAGTACCTACTTAACAAACCGGTAACCCATGGTTGGATCTCAATATGGTTGCTCCTATTTCAAGAGTTTGATTTTAAGATAATGGTGAAATTCGAGAGGAACAACCAAGGCCCGGATTAGTTATCAAGAATTGAAACCAGTGAAGAACTAGATGTATATAGAGAAGAACTACTTGGTGCACACTTGTTCCACATTATATCGGTACCTAAAGATTTAGAAGATAATGCAATCTTATTATCCATTGGAGAATTCCCAAAAGATTTAACCCCACAAGACAAAGGGCCAAACACAGATAATGTCGACCCCAGAAAAACTGGTAAGATATCGAAAATAGAGATGGCAAAGCTAAAGGATAATAAAGGAGAATCTAGAGAAGATAAAACAAAAATGATAGATAATACAACAGGGTCTAGATAAGACAAAGAAGACAAAGAAGAGAAGGAGGATTCCAAAGAAGTATCTACTCCTTTGGATACAATATCGACAATTAAACACTTCTTGGTCCAACAACAAAAAATTCAACCGGTGCCAATCCTAAAATTGATTCAAGTCCCAGTAGTGGACTCATAGGTAAATTTGTCTGGGATATCACCAATTCAGAAATTATAGTTAGGGGACATTTTTCATACAACCACCAGAGAGAAACTCCTCCAAGAGTATGTCCAACAAACAAAACATTAACATGAGGCAATTGACATTCTCCAAAAGGCAATCCCCCATTTTGCCAGGGACCAGTCCCTCCTGATACCATATCAACTACAACAACTGGTCACCGAGATACAAGCAGATGTTACATCCCAAAGGAGCAAATAATGAAAGAAGCTCAGGATGAGGTAATCAAACAAAATACTCAACAAGCTATCAAGAGATGTGATAAACACAAACTCACCTAGAGCAACAAATCAAACAAATAGAAGATAATATCAAAGTTGTCGGTATAATATACCAATTTTTCTTACAATGGCCTAACACCACCAAAAGCCTCTGGAACCAGATTGCACAAATAGAGGATCAAATAGTTCAGATAAGCTATGATCCTCTACATAATCCAACTGAAGAAACAAGGGATAATGTTAAACAACTCCACATCCAGCTACAACAACTCCATACTCAGTGAGAGCTAGTCAAAGAATAGGTCCAACAACTATGGGAGGTGGTGGATAGTGAACTAAGGTGCCTTCAACTTATTTTGAAAGAAGGTAAGCAAACAGTAAAAAACATCAACATCCCCACCAACCTCCAGGAGGCCGAGCTTGCACTAGTACAAATTCAAGCTCAAATAAGTACCCTCCTCCACGTACAGGCACATTGGGCTACCACATTGGAAAAGCTCAAAGTAGAACATCAAAATATATTGCCTAATTGAGCTATATGTCTTGAGCACAAGACATCATTTTAAAAGGAGGGATGATGTTAGTAGGTCAAGTATCGGAACAGGGGATACCAGAGAATACCGGAAGATAGGTCAAGGAAAAGGACCTCGGTACTGGAAGAGACCTGAGGTGAAAAACAAGAGACATGTCACTGTAGTAGAACATATGTATATACATATCGAATGTAATAGACATAAGAAATACATAAGAGGATACTGTAATATGAATTCATATCGAAGCAAAGACTAGACTTGCTCGTTTATACCAGTTATGACCTAATATATATATATATAGGAGTTATAAGGGAATTTGTGTGTCATGGATGGATATCTTTTGTCTTTTGTGTACATGTTATGATATGTTATGTAGGTTTATGTGATTCTTACTGATTAGGCTTAATTCTATAACTGTGTCCTCCAGGGTATAAATAGATTATCCAAGAAGTATTGGGGTACAACTCTCTAGATTGTACCGGTCCTAAATCTCTTGTCAACAGGAGTGTAAGGATGGAGACTTATTTGAATGCTCTAGGGTTTGACATATGGCAATCCATTATGAATGGATATACTGCTCCTACATCACCACCAATGGACAAGGATGGAAAGAAGGAAAGTGAAAATAATGCCAAGACCAAGAATGCTATTTTATGTAGTTTGTCTGAATCAGAGTTCGTAAAGGTAATGCATTGCAAAACTGCCAAGGAAATGTGGGATAAGCTAAAGAGTATTCATGAAGGAGATGGGAAAATGAAGAATGACAAACTTCAAACACATAGAGGAAAGTTTGAAAGCCTCAAAATGAAAGAAGAGGAGAATATAGGCTCTTATTTTCTTCAAGTTGACGAGATTGTGAACACCATAAGAGGTCTAGGAAAAATAGTTGAAGAGGTCATGATCGTACAAAAGATATTAAGATCTTTACTGCTACGATTTGATGCAAAGGTTTCAATGATTAAAGAAATGAGAGATCTAGACAAATTGACAAAGGACGAGTTGCATGGGATCCTTACTACCTATGAGATGATTGTAGCGTAGTAAATTGTGTACACTTGTGTATAGGCACAATTTCACTATGTTTAGCTCCTCCCTTTAGTGATCCCAAGCCTAGTCCATTTTTTAGGTTCACCTTAAACCCTCTTTTGGCCCTGTTTATAGAGAATGTTGTGATTCTAGTTAAAGTTCCATCATGACCTCGAGAAATAAGTTAAGATTTGTAGTTAGCCCCACATTAAGAGCAGACTTAAGCCTTGAAATTGCCCCAGGCTGAGGGTGCCTGAGCCCCTGGTCCCTCCTATGTTTTGAGATGCAATTTTAAGTTACAAGTTAGCTTTTATATTGCTTAGGCCGACCCTAAATTCAAATTTACTTTTTAGCGCATTATGTTCGTATTTTAATCTTAATTACTCTTTTTTATAGCCTTGTATAAAGCAAGTGACTTGTTTCATTTGAAACTAGATGCATGCTGGATGACAAGCTTGATTTTGGATGTGTAAAAGCTCTCTATTTCTATTTACTCTATATGCTATTGTGTTATTACAAGTTTTCAATCAAGTGGAGTTCTACTTTTCTCTTGGAGAGATTTGTATGAAGGATAGGAGATGAGATCTTGAGTCTATCTCATTGGCTCCTAGGTTGAAGCACTTTTCATGATTGGGAGAAGGGTTGGAACCACCAACTTGAGTTTGACTTGAGTACCCACCAAGGGTATGGTTGCATCGCCTTCTTATCCTATAAACCTTTCATGAATCACCATCCTTGAGGTGAAGTTGTAAGCTTCCTTGGATGAGACATCCTTTCCTATTTTCTTAAGTCACATAGGATTAGGGTTTGTTATTATTTGGTTAGATCTTTCATGTTACTGATCACACTTAGGATTTCTGAGCACACACGACATCTAGATTTTATCTTGGCTATCTGTGAGGTAGAAATACCGAGACAGGGGCTTGACCAAGGCAAGCTTCTATATAGACACAAACATTTTCCTCTTCTTTCTTGTGTGCAGAGTAGACGAATAGGTTTCAGAAGATGCCAGTCTGAGAGACAGAAGATCTTGCAGGTGCAGACCCAACAAAAGTTATAGTTTTTGTAAACCCTATAAGAGGTCTAGGGCACCCAAGAGCCCTAGTCCTGTGCATTCTGATCACTAGATCCAGGTTCTGAACTATTTCTTTGTCTTTGTTGTTCTATTACTTTCTTAGATCTCAGTCCCAACAGTCTTCTATAGCACAATTCTTCTCATTTAGGATTTGATCTTGTGCCCTAGCTAGATTGGTTGACTTTTGGTTTAACACTCATCTATACAAAAAAGAGACAAAACCCCTATACTTTGGCTCTCCTTCAAAGGTATAAGCCAAGCTTGGTTTGTGTCTCAATATTTGTAGAAGAGGGTTTGGCCTAGTTTAACTCCTAAGACTAGATCACTCTTTTCTACACTACATTTTTGTGAACCCGACTCTTCTTACACTCTTGAATCCTTCTTTGTTTTTTAAAAAGATTGTTTGTTGTTATAGATCTGATTTAAATTAGATGCATTCATCATTCCTTTGATTGAATATAGTGCATTTTGCATTCAAATTCATCATTAGGGTTATAAAATCCTTACATTTCATAAAAACCTAGCTAGTCTAAAAACCTAGGGTTTGAGGATTAGTGTGTTGTTTTAGATCTTGTAAGCATTGTTAGGTTGTTAAAAGTGAATCCATTTGTTTTACCTAATCATACCTTTTTTTTTAGTACATTCTTTTCATATTTGACATTTGAAATTGGAAAAAGTAGCATGTGTTTTTGATGAAAACTAGTCTATGCTTTTGACATTGTTTATGCTTCATGAAAGTAGATCATTGTAATGAAATTTAGATTTCTGATTTGATGTTTAGATCTGATTACAACTAGTTTTTTTATACATTCTTTAATCATACATCTTGCTTTCATTCATATATATTGATTAGGGTTGCCTAAAATTTCATTTTATGGTAATTCTAGTTTGAAAATTGATAAATATTGAGTATGTTTTAGCTATTTGTTGAAAAGCATAGTTAAAGCATTGTTGTTCGTATTTTGATACATTTCATATTACTTAATTTCATTCCTCATTCTTTACTTTATCATCATAAAAGTTTGGAAAAGTAGGATATGCAACTATGTCAGATTACTTCATTCAAGATTTTAATGCATTTGATGAGCCGTTTAGTAGTGATGATTTTGATATGTTAGATGAAGCCTTGAAAGACTTCATCTCTATGGAATCATCCTTTATGACTTCTAAACCATCTCTATTTCAAAGAATCATCAATACAATTTATGTTTCTGGTTCTCCAAGGGAACCTGAGAAGCCTAAAATTGTTGTGCATTTTCGTAATGATGCTCCTCAATCATCTATCACAATAGGAGGTTCTTTGAAAACACCTAGACCTCCTAGTTATATCTTCAATTATGCAAAACAAATAATTGGAAATAGTCCTTTCAATAAAAATGTGTCACAACAACCCATTCATCATGAAGTTTCTCATGCATACAACACTAGAGATAATAAACAAAAGAAACAAATGCAATTTGTTCCTACTTCTCTTCCACCTTCTCAACCTATTCTTCCTCAAGCACCTCATCTGCTTGTTCATAATGGTAGAGATTATGATCTTGTTGAGAAGCTCCGAGCTACTCCAACAAATATCTCTCTATGGGAATTGATACAAACATCACCTACATACCACAAAATACTTCAAGAAGCTTTACAAAAGGTGATTGTTCCACCTACTATCTAGTTGAATGATGTAGCAACTCTGTTAAATTGTATGCATGTCACTAAATCAGATATTATATTTCAACCACATGAATTACCTCCCATAGAATTTAAAAACAAAAATGAGCCTCTTATGATATTTGTCTTCATTCATAATATGAGAGTTAGATGTACCATGATTGATGGTGAATCAGGTCTTAATGTCTATTGCATAGACTTGTTACATAAAATTAATGTTGATACGTCTCTCATTAAACTAGATACACTGAAAATTCATGGCTTTGATAATATTTGTTTTAAAGAAAATGTGGCAGAGCCACTAAACTATTATATTAAAATATAAGGATGGCTTTGATAATGTTGGTAAACAATCATTGGGTACTATCACCTTACCTCTTAGGGTTGGTCCCGTGACATTGCCTACCCTTATTCATGCCATGCCTAATTCTCTTTTATATAATCTTCTTCTTGGTAGACCTTGGATTCATGCCATAGGGAGAGTCTTGTCTACTCTTCATCGATAAATAAAGTGTGTTCACAACAATCAGCTCCACACAATTGAAGTTGATCTGACTTCATAATGTTGTTTACAAACTGAGGCTAAAAATAATCAATATTTTAAGCCTTTTTCTCTTCTCTTTCTAAAATCAATTATGCTCCCTCTCCTAAGTGTGAGGCTGATTATTTTTCCTTCCTTATTTTGATCGTTATGCATTTCAGTTGATGACATTATTAGACTTTTAGAGACTATGGTTTCATTATGCAAATTTGATTATATCTCATGATTTTTGTTATGACATTGATTAGACATATGGTGATTCGATTTGATCATATTTTGATGCTATTTTGTGATTAGACATGCGAGATATATTAGATGATGTTCTGTGAAGTGATTTCTAGTTATTTATGTAATGATGATTATGTGACATTTGATAGAAAAATACAGTTTAATTCAGAATTATGTTATAGATGATTATTGTTGTACTCAATGGCATGAATTTAATTCCAGTTGCTTCGGCTATGAATATTCATGATATGATTGACACTTGATCGAGATGTGCAGGATTTACATTCCCAAGCCATGGGAAATTGGAGGTAGAATTCACACATATGTTATTCCCTGTGAAACCGATCCATTCCCAAGAGGGATGAGGATCACATTTGAAATTGAGTGTTGATTTAAGTGCTTGTTTTATTTTATCATTTTGGCCTAGTACCCCTTTGTTTAATTAATTAATATTATGTGTTGTATAATTTTTATTGACTTATACCACTTGGTATTGTTTTTTTTTTTGAGGCCATTTAAAGTGGATTTATGACCCCCTAGGTGAACCTTAGTGTCCCAAAATTTACCCTAGGTGGTTACCCATGGGTCTAGGGTCAATTTTGACTAACTAAACCTTGGGTTAACTCACTTTTGGTCACTCTAATTTGTAGAATTGTTGTTTGTTGTTTCATTTTTGTGTGGGATGGGAGTTTGGCGAGAGTACCTCCATTTGGAGGTAAGGCTCAACTTGTTTGGGGTGGGGGAAAGGAACCTCCTTGAAGTCACTCCCATATTTTTGTGCTATTTATGGCCTTGAGGGCTTTTACTTGATGTGGAGATTATTTGAATGGCAAGAGTGCCATGGAAGTTTATTTTGAGATATTTGGAGAGTTGTGGTTTTGGAGGTTTTGGCTTGAGGCCATGAGACTTGGTATTTGGAGTTTTTGGTGTGGCCTTTGAAGTAGAGGGGTCCATTCCCTACCCCCATCAAACTTATTCTCATGAGTTGTGTTATGTGTTTATCCTTGGGGTTGGTTTTTTTTGTGTTGTTGTTGCTTTGGTGCTTGTTGTGTTGTGTTGCAACCGTGTGAATCCCTACCTCCCTAGTTTGGGGGTGACCCTCTTGCGGGTCTATGTTAGGGAGGAGGGCATTTCGAAGTGGTTGGGTTTTTCTTTTTTGTTGTGTTTTATTTGCAGATTCTTATAGAAAAAATGGAGCTTTGGAGCAGTCCATTTTTGAGTTGCTTGGTCTTTTGTTGTTGGTTGTTTGAGCCATGGCTTTTGTGGCCCTATTGTATTTATTTTGTCAAGTTATTCTACTCTTGGAGTTGGCTGTAAAAAAATGTTGTAATGTAAACATTCTTTCTATTTTATGAAAAAGCTTATTATTCTCTAAGTTGAGGAGTTTGGGTGTTTTGAGAGTTGCATGAGAAATTATCTTTTGCTGTCATGTTTTTCCTTATATATATGAGTGTGTTAAATAAATCTTAGTGTATGCAAAAGAAAGAAAGAGAAATTTTAAATTAGTTTCTGTTTTGTTGCATTGAGAGTTTACATTATTAGTTGTTTATGTCTTAGTGCATACTAGAAAATATGAAAGCGAAATTTAATGTATTATTTTCTGCAATATTGTATTGAAACTTCCATGTTATAGATGCTATTATGAAAGATGGGTTGTTAGAAATTTAGATGAAATTGTAACTTTCTACCTTATGGTTGCATAAAAAAAAAGAGATAATATATTTCTGTGTATTTTGAACTGTTCCAAAAAAAAAGTTTCTAAATAGTATATTTTCAAGAAGAAAAAAAAAGCTTCTGTATTATTCATGTTCCAGACAGAAAGTTAGTTTAATGGGTATATATATAATTATATATATATATGAAAATATATATATGTATAAATATATATAAACACCTTTTTTTTTACCTAGTTGCTATTTATTTTATGTGTATATACTGAAGTTTGAAGAAACCTCAGAGGCTTAATAGTTGCTGTATGTATCAAATATATATATACCTTAATAAAACAAAATGCTTTTATACTGTGATATTTTGTATGAAATTGAAAGTATATATATCTGAGTATATATATATATATATATAATACTGTTAAGCATAAATTTATGTAGAAGAAACTGCTGAGAAAAAATAAAGAAAAAACAACATTGACGAACTGTGAGGCAGTTTTAATATTGTAACAAAAAAAAATGTATTTGGGACTATGGGCGGCAGCGCCCATAGCCCCACCCT
This sequence comes from Cunninghamia lanceolata, assembly GCA_027924645.1. Lineage (NCBI taxonomy): Eukaryota > Viridiplantae > Streptophyta > Pinopsida > Cupressales > Cupressaceae > Cunninghamia > Cunninghamia lanceolata. The sequence continues at coordinate 13,905,595 of BSBN01001715.1, forward strand.
TCCTTTAAGTAATAAGGGGTGTGGGGAGGAGGTGGTGCCTCCACCCACACCCCCAAACCTCCACTCGCTACAGTGCCATTGGAACTCCTTTCCCCGGGCTCCCCACAACCTCCTCAACACGGCCACACCATCCCCTTCACCCGCAGCGCCAGCTTCCGACTTCACGGCCCCAAACCCCCGTCTCCATGGCCATACACCCCCGAAGCTCTGCCTCTCCTGCGCCGATCTGTCCCTCCTCCGCGGTGGTGGCGCTATGAAGAATATTTTAGCTCTGCAATAAGAAAACAAATTTTAACACATACATTTTATATATCACTCGGTTATTTAAAAAAAAAGATAGAAATTTGTATCGACTCTGTTGTGTATACCTCCGTGAGAGGTAGCAGCAAACTTCACCCATGGCTTCCATTTTTTTTAAAAAACCCTAACCTGCACAAAGCAAAGAAGAAAACAAAACAAAAAAATAAAGGAGGAAAGAATGAGATAGACATGTTAGGGTAACAAAAAAAGAAAACAATAAACTAAAAATTAGGGCTTTTCTATTTTAGAAAACCAATTTTAAATGGAGTTAGGACAAGAGGAGAATGTGAGGGAGTTTGTTTTATTCCCTATTTTTTTTAAATCCTCCTTTTTCTACCCTTGTCTCTTTAAGTCTTGTGTCTCATTTATTTTGTTTAAAATTTAATTGGGATTTTGAGTGGATGGTTTTGATTTTTGTTAGGGTGGGAATTGTATTCCCTTGTTTTTAATTCATTTTATAGGGCATTTATCTTATTTCCTAGCATGCTTAAATTAATTTATTTGTTTATCTATTTTATTATTATTTTACGGGAAGGAGTAATTTTAATCCTTTCCCTTCTCTATTACATTGAGCTAGTTAATAAATATAATGCCGAGATTATATTTATTAACGGACTCAATTCTTAAACTTATTTTGGCATAACCTAGTTATTTTATTATTTTATTATTTTATTTCGAGTTTTAATATTTTATTGCAAGGTTGTTTTATTTGGCCTTGGTGAAGTATTTTAATTTTAATTTGTTCTTAAGTTTAATTTTTTATTCTTTAATTTTATTTAATTTCTTATTGGAGTTTTATTTTAAAATTGTTATGTCGATTATTAATAACGCGTTATGCTGTCAAAATTTTCCTAGAATTCTAGGGTTTAATTTTATGATATTTTATTAACTTTTATCTTACCATTCCACTTCATTCTTGTGTCCATCATACCATTATTTCTTAATCTTTATTTTGATTTCATTTTGATCTGAGTTAGGGTTAGGTTTTGAATCTGATAAATCCCCTTCTCACCTAGGAAACTTAGGGTTAGGATTAAAATCGTTCTAACCCTATAAGCAACACACTTCATGTTGCAGAACCCCTAGACGACTACCATTACACAGGGGATTGCATAGGACAATGTACTTCCCTGAATTATGTGGACATGTTTACGCGTTATGTGTATTGCCACCGAGCACGTAGACGCATGCGAGGGGGTTCCTAGGGATAGGTAGAAAAGTTTTTCATATTTCGTGTCATGACCACATGGCAAATGTGGACATGACATGTGTGTTGTGTGTCGTGACTGCACGGGAAAGGCGAGCATGACATTTGGTATCAGAGCTAGGTTTAAATACTAGGCTTGTTTAGGGTACATTATTATTTCCACAACTTTGATTAATTTGTGGTTACCTCATTTTTGTAGGATGCCTCCCCGACGAGTTCGGCGAGCGTAGTCCCACCACACTGCATCCGTCGAGGTGCACAGTGATTCATCAGCTAAGGGACAGGCACCACCAGCCCCACAGGTACTGCAGGAACCACCGACCCTACCTATACCAGATATTGGGCCACAAATATTACAGACATTATAGGTAGTTTTAGGTAGGCTTCCATCAGCCGTAGTTGAGCTGCGCATAGAGCCATGTGTTGAGCCCCGTGAGGATCCACGAGAGGAGCCACACATGGAGCCATGAGCAGAGTCCCGTGTCGAGCCCCACGTTGAGCTGCAAGGGGCACCACGTGTGGAGCCATATGTTGAGGTGAGAGAGACGACGGTAGAGGAGGTTGGATCAGTCGACAGGGCTTGTAGCAGGAGTCCTCCATGTCATGCTAGTCGTGATGAGGCAGTACAAGTAGAGCACATTGTTCACAGGCCTTATGATTATTATACAGATGAGCCTATCAGAGGGTACTGAGATAGAGGAGATCCCATTAGAGATTTGTTGAGGTTGAACCCTCCTACTTTCGTCGGGACCACAGAGGAAGCTGAGGCAGATGCCTGGCTCATCATCTTAGATAGATACTTCACATTGTGTCCTTACGATGGCAACACGAAGGCTCATGTGGTAGTACACCTATTGCAAGATGCATCAGCTACTTGGTGGCACACTGAGGAGTGCAAGCGTCACCTATCATTGGATACACTCACATGGGAGACCTTTGTTGAGTGCTTCAATGTGCAATACTTTTCAGATCACTACAGACAGCGTCGCATAGACAATTTTCATGACCTTCAGCAGAGAGGACTTACGGTTGCTTAGTATGAGGGTAGATTTACCGAGTTGTCTTGATATGTGGAGTATCTCCATGATGAGAAACTCTTGGTTCATAAGGCCTGTTCACATGGCAGACCCCCAGACTTTGAGTGTTGCTACCGAGAAGGCATATATTGCTGAGGAGATATAGGGATGAGGGCAGAGTTCACGCCTTCAGTTTCAAGATCGTGGGTAGCAGCAACATCAGCAGAGTTTCTGCAGACCATCACAACCACCTCATAGGGGAGGATTTAGTTTCGCATCCTTACCTCCTAGGCCCCCACAATAGTAGCAGCCACAGTAGCAACAGAGAGCTAGGACACAACAGAGGGCACATGGGGGGCATAATAGAGGTTGGTAGCAGCAGGGTCCGTACAGAGATCAGAAGTAGTAGGGACCACCTGTAGGACCCATGAGGTCGCATCAATCATATAGGGGCTCACAAGGGTCCATTGGTAGATCAGGACAATAGCAGTCGAGTAGGACTCAGACTGGATAGGTACAGGTGAGGGGCCCATGTTATGTGTGTGGTGGAGCAGGACACCTAGCCAGAGAGTGTCCATAGGGCTTTATAGCAGGGGGCAACCTCATGTAGGAGGATCCAAGCAGACTGTTGGAGATGTGGGTAGGTCCCACCATATGTTCGTAGTGGTTGATAACCGCCAGGATGATTTTCAAGTGTCAGTGATTAAGATGTTAGGTATGATAGGTGGTATCCCCATTTCTATTCTCTTTGATTCTCTTGCTACTGACTCTTTCATATCTCCATCGTTAGTGGAGCATTGCATGCTGGTGGCCTCTAGGCAGGGTGATAGGTGGGTGGTTGAGTTGACCTCAGGGGCCAAGATGACAGTAGATGCCTTAGTCCATGATTGCGAGATTTCTTTGGGACCCTTTGCCACAGTATGTGACCTTAGATTATGACATTAGGATCCTACGATGTGGTGTTGGGTATGGACTAGCTTGTGGCTCATCGAGCCAAGCTAGATTGTCGCCAAAAGGCGATTAGCTGCTTAGTTGATCACTGTACATCAGTTGAGATAGTGGGCATATAGAAGCCCACAGTAGTGTGTATGATATCTGCTCAGTAGCTTAAGCGTTGCATGCGGAAGGGATGCCAGATGTTCGCCATCACAGTGAGTGACAGATTAGATGATGAGCCTAAGACATCTTTGGATGATCATCCCATCCTTAGAGAGTTTGTCGATGTGTTTCCAGCAGAGTTACCGGGGATGCCACCTCGTCATGAGGTAGACTTTCACATTGACTTAGTGCCGGGTACCGAGCTAGTGTCTCATGCACCCTACAAGATGACCACACGTGAGCTCATAGAGCTCAAGTTACAGCTGGAGGACTTGTTCGAGAAGGGGCACATCCAATCGAGCATTTCATCTTAGGGTGCTCCTGTCATCTTTATGAAGAAGAAGGATTGGTCTCTTCAATTGTGCATGGATTATAGGCAGTTAAATAAGGTGATGGTGAAGAACCGTTATCCTCTGCCCAGGATTGACAATCTTTTCGATCAGATGCAGGGAGCCAGGGTGTTCTTTAAGATTAACCTAAAGTTTGGTTACCATCAGTTACGTATCATAGAGGCAGACATCCATAAGACTGCCTTCCAGACTTGATATGGCCACTATGAGTTCACTGTGGTCCCCTTCAGCTTGACGAACGCCCCTGCAATGTTCATGAGTCTCATGAATGGGGTGTTCCGTACCTACTTAGATCAGTTCATGATTATTTTCCTCGATGACATTTTGATATATTCACGGACTGAGGAGGAGCACGAGGAGCACCTACGTCAGGTTCTACAGTGTTTGAGAGAGCAGAATCTATATGGGAACTTGGTGAAGTGTGCATTTTTCAGGATAGAGGTATAGTATCTTGGGCATATCCTATCTGGCGATGGAATCTCAGTAGATCCATCGAAGATCAAGGCTATCAGAGATTGGCCAGCACCCATTAGTGTGACAGAGGTTAGGAGTTTTATGGGGTTAGTTGGTTATTACTGTCGCTTTGTTGAGGGTTTTTCTTAGATAGCGCACCCCATCACTTCCTTTCAATGGAAAGGGAAGAGATTTTTATGGACTGAGCAGTGTGAGAGGGCCTTTGGGGTCCTCAAGGAGCGTCTTACCAGTGCTCCCATTTTAGCAGTTCCTGATCTTGCAGTAGATTTTATGGTTTGCACAGATGCATCACTTGAGGGATTGGGAGCCGTACTTATGCAGGGTGGTAGAGCGATCGCGTATGAGTCGCAAAAGCTCAAGACCCATGAGATGAACTACCCTACTCACAACTTGGAGTTAGTGGCAGTGGTTCATGCTCTAGTTCATTGGAGATATTTCTTATTGGGTCATCGCTTTGAGCTCCATTCAGATCACCACAACCTTCAATATATCTTTACACAGCTGAATCTAAACACCTGTCAGCGGTGTTGGATGGAGTTTCTTTGCGAGTATGACTTTGATGTCCATTACATCAAAGGGGAGGAGAACATGGTTGCTGATGCATTGAGTCGGAGGCACTACGAGCTCTTGACCTTGAATCTGAGTGTGGACTTGAGAGGACACATTATTCAACATCTACCAGAGGATGAGTGGTTTCTTGAGGTACAACAGGAGATTAGTTCACAGAGGGCCCTTGTGGGCACGTTTGTAGGGTATTCACTGGAGGCAGATGGGTTACTTTGTCATCGACAACACATCTATGTACCCTACGTAGGTGACCTACATACGGTAGTATTATCAGAGGCTCACAGAGCACCATATGCGGCACATCTGGGGCTGAAGAAGATGCATGCCGACCTACGACAACTGTACCATTAGGCAGGTATGAGACAGGATATTACAGAGTTTGTTACTCGATACCTTGAGTGCTAAAGGGTCAAGGCTGAGCATCAGCATCCAATGGGTCTTTTATACCCACACGAGATACCTGAGTGGAAATGGGACACCATTTCCATGGATTTTATTGTTGGTCTTCCTATGTCTTCACGTCGCCATGATGCCATCATGGTGACAGTCGACAAGTTGACCAAGGTGGTGCATTTCTCACCTATACACATGACGTACAATGCACCAATAGTGGCGAGAGTATTCTTAGACGATATTGTGAGATTACATGGAGTACCTCGTCGCATCATTTTGGATAGGGATTCTGTATTCACTTCAACATTTTAGAGAGCCTTGCAGAAGGTGTTGGGCACATAGCTCAACTTTAGCTCCGCTTATCATCCTGAGACAGATGGACAGACAGAGCGGGTGAATCAGGTGTTGGAGGACATGCTTCATATGTATGTTATGGACCATCAATCTAGATGGGAAGAGTATCTGTATCTAGTTGAGTTTACCTACAATAATGGGCATCACAGCTCATTGGGTATGCCTCCTTTTCAGGCTTTATATAGCAGACCATGCTGGACACCATTGAGTTGGGACTGGATAGAGGACAGGGTTGCCATTGGTCCAGAGTTAGTTCAGGATATGGAGCAGCATGTCACATTGATTAGGCAGAGACTTCAGGAGGCACAGGATAGACAGAAGAAGTATGCCGATGCTAAGAGGACTAATTGAAGCTTCTCTGTAGGTGACTGGGTTTGCCTTAGAGTGTCGCCACACAAGAGTCTAATTCGTTATAGAAAGGGCTCTAAGCATGCACCACAATTTGTAGGACCCTTTGAGGTCTTGGAATAGATAGGACTTGTTGCCTATCATCTAGCATTGCCACCTAGCCTGTCACGTATCCACGATGTCTTTCATATTTCTGTATTAAGGTGATATATATCTGATTTATCTCACGTACTGGACTAGAGTGCTCTATAAGTAGAGGTGGACAAGCAGTTGGCTTTGGAGCCAATTTATATATTGGCTCATCGGATGCTGGGTCTTCAAGGTTGAGAGCTAGACCAAGTTAGGGTCCAGTGGGATCGTTATGCTGAGGTCGCAGTGACTTGGGAGGATACTAGTTTGAGGGCACTCTATCCTCACCTTTTTTGACGACTTCCAGGAGGAAGTTTAGTCTTAGGGGGGAGGATGTGAGGCTGATTATTTTTCGTTCCTTATTTTGATCATTATGCATTTCAGTTGATGACATTATCAGACTTTTAGAGACTATGGTTTCATTATACAGATTTGATTATATCTCCTAATTTTTGTTATGACATTGATTAGACATATGGTGATTCGATTTGATCATATTTTGATGCTATTTTGTGATTATACATGCGAGATATATTAGATGATGTTTTGTGATGTGATTTCTAGTTATTTATGTGATGATGATTATGTGACATTTGATAGAAAAATGTAGTTTAATTCAGAATTATGTTATAGATGATTATTGCTGTACTCAATGGCATGAATTTAATTCCAGTTGCTTTGGCTATGATTATTCATGATATGATTAACACTTGATCGTGATGTGCAGGATTTACATTCCCAGGCCACGAGAAATTAGAGGTAGAATTCACACATATGTTATTCCCTGTGAAACCGATCCATTCCCGAGAGGGATGAGGATCACGTTTGAACTTGAGTGTTGATTTAAGTGTTTGTTTTATTTTATCATTTTGGCATAGTACCCCTTTGTTTAATTAATTAATATTATGTGTTGTATAATTTTTATTGACTTATACCACTTGGTATTGTTTTTATTTTTGAGGCCATTTAAAATGGATTTATGACCCCCTAGGTGAACCTTAGTGTCCCAAAATTTACCCTAGGTGGTTACCCATGGGTCTAGGGTCATTTTTGACTAACTAAACCTTGGGTTAACTCACTTTTGGTCACTCTAAACTGAGGTTTGGTTAAAGTGACGAAATTTGAATTAGATAAGGGTGGGAGATGAGTCATGCTTTGGGAAAGACTCATCTCCCTTCCCAAAGTTTGGAAATCCCTTCCCTAGGAAGACTTGGGAGGTCTCTAAGACTCCCAAGTGTGTGGGATCTTCCTCCAAGACTCTCACACACGTGTGAGAGCATCTTGGAGGGAGATGGCTCTCTTAGAGAATAAGAGGATGTCATATGGCATCCCTTATCCTCATGGAGGCTTGAGGGGGAATGCCACCTCACCATTTGTTCTCTCACATATGTGTGAGAGCACAAGTGGATAAGGTGGGGATTGAGATGAAATTGGAGGATGACACTTGTCACCCTCACACTTCCTCTCCCTTGCAAGTGGCATATGAGGAAGAAGAAGGTGACAAGTGTCACCTTCTCATTCCTCAAGGCCAAATTAGAAGGCCTCTATTACCTCCTCTTGTTGAGGAGTGTGGGGTTCTTGCATTTTAGAGATTTCTTTCTATTTTAAGCAATTTTTGGGGAAGTTAGAGGGATTTTGGAGATTGGAAGGTTTGGAGAAGCTTGGAGCTCATCACCGAACGTGCTTCCATTATAGGGCTTTTGAAGGTAATTCTCATGACTACTGTTCTTTACCCTTGCATATTTTTATTGTGATGTGTTTGTAGAATTGTTGTTTGTTGTTTCATTTTTGTGTGGGATGGGAGTTTGGTGAGAGCACCTCCATTTGGAGGTAAGGCTCAATTTGTTTGGGGTAGGGGAAAGGAACATCCTTGAGGTCACTCCTATATTTTTGTGCTATTTATGGCCTTGAGGGTTTTTACTTGATGTGGAGATTATTTGAATGGCAAGAGTGCCATGGAAGTTTATTTTGAGATATTTGTAGAGTTGTGGTTTTAGAGGTTTTGGCTTAAGGCCATGAGACTTGGTATTTGGAGTTTTTGGTGTGGCCTTTGAAGTAGAAGAGTCCATTCCCTACCCCCATCAAACTCATTCTCATGAGTTGTGTTATGTGTTTATCCTTGGGGTTGGTTTTTTTTGTGTTGTTATTGCTTTGGTGCTTGTTGTGGTGTGTTGCAACCATGTGAATCCCTACCTCCCTAGCTTGGGGGTGACCCTCTTGCGAGTCTACGGTAGGGAGGAGGGCATTTCAAAGTGGCTGGATTTTCCTTTTTATTGTGTTTTATTTGCAGGTTCTTATCAAAGAAATGGAGCTTTGGAGAAGTCCATTTTTGAGTTGCTTGGTCTTTTGTTGTTGGCTGTTTGAACCATGGCCTTTGTGGCCCTATTGTATTTATTTTGTCAAATTATTCTACCCTTAGAGTTAGCTGTAAAAAAGTGTTGTAATGTAAAAATTCTTTCTATTTTATTAAAAAGCTTATTATTCTCTAAGTTGAGGAGTTTGGGTGTTTTGAGAGTTGCATGAGAAATTATCTTTTGTTGTCATGTTTTTCCTTATATATATATATATATATATATATATATATATATATATATATGAATGAGTGTGTTAAATAAATCTTAGTGTATGCAAAAGAAAGAGAAATTTTAAATTAGTTTCTGTTTTGTTGCATTGAGAGTTTACATTATTAGTTGTTGTTTATGTCTTAGTGCATACTAGAAAATATGAAAGGGAAATTTAATGTATTATTTTCTGCAATATTGTATTGAAACTTCCATGTTATAGATGCTATTATGAAAGATGGGTTGTTAGAAATTTAGATGAAATTGTAACTTTCTACCTTATGGTTGCATAAAAAAAAGAGAATATATTTCTGTGTATTTTGAACTGATCCAAAAAAAAATATGTTTCTAAATAGTATATTTTCAAGAAGAAAAAAGAAAGCTTCTATATTATTCATGTTCCAGACAAAAAGTTAGTTTAATGGGTATATATAATTATACATATATATATGAAAAAATATATAAACACTTTATTTTTTTTTACCTAGTTGCTGTTCATTTTATGTGTATATACCGAAGTTTGAAGAAACCTCAGAGACTTAATATTTGTTGTATGTATCAAATATATATATACACACTTATATATATATATATATATACATAAGTGCATATATATATACCTTGATAAAACAAAATACTTTTATACTGTGATATTTTGTATGAAATTAAAAGTATATATGAGTATATACATATATATATACACACACATATACACACACACATATATACATATATACATATATATACATATACATACATACATACATACATATATATATACATATACATATACATATATACATATATATACATATATAAATTAAATAGTGTTAAGCAGAAATTTATGTAGAAGAAATTCCTGAGAAAAAACAAAGAAAAAAAAACATTGACGGACTGTGAGGCAGTTTTAATATTGTAACAAAAAACAAACTGTATTTGGGATTGTGGGCGGCAGCACCCACAACCCCACCCTTCCTTTAAGTAATAAAGGGTGTGGGGAGGAGGCAGTGCCTCCACCCACACTCGCGGGTGTGGGTGGAGGCACCACCTCCTCCCCATACCCCCAAACCTCCACTCGCTACAACGTCGTTGGAACTCCTTTCCCCATGCTCCCCGCAACTTCCTTAATGTGGCCACACCATCCCCTTCATTCACAGTGTCGGCTTTTGACTTTACAGCCCCAAACTCCTATCTCCGCGGCCAGACACCCCCCAAGCTCCGCCTCTCCTGTGCTGATCCGTCCCTCCTCCAGGGCGGCGACACTATGAAGAATACTTCAGCTCTACAGTAAGAAAACAAATTTTAACACATACATTTTATATATCACTCAGTTATTTAAAAAAAAAGATAGAAATTTGTATCAACTCTACTGTGTATACCTCTTTGAGAGGTAGCAGCAAACTTCACCCATGGCTTCCATTTTTTTAAAAAAATCTAACTTGCACAAAGCAAAAAAGAAAACAAAACAAAAAATAGAGGAAAGAATGAGATAGAAATGTTAGGGCAACAAAAAAAGAAAATAATAAACTAAAAATTAGGGCTTTTCTATTTTAGAAAACCAATTTTAAATGGAGTTAGGGCAAGAGGAGAATGTGAGGGAGTTTGTTTTATTCCCTATTTTTTTTAAATCCTCCTTTTTTTGCCCTTGTCTCTTTTAAGTCTTGTGTCTCATTTATTTTGTTTAAAATTTAATTGGGATTTTGAGTGGATGGTTTTGATTTTTGTTAGGGTGGGAATTGTATTCCCTTGTTTTTAATTCATTTTATAGGGCATTTATTTTATTTCCTAGCGTACTTAAATTAATTTATTTGTTTATCTATTTTATTATTATTTTATAGGAAGGAGTAATTTTAATCCTTTCCCTTCTCTATTACATTGAGCTAGTTAATAAATATAATGCTGAGATTATATTTATTAATGGACTCAATTCTTAAACTTATTTTTGCGTAACTTAGTTATTTTATTATTTTATTTTGAGTTTTAAAATTTTATTGCAAGGTTGTTTTATTTGGCCTTGGTGAAGTATTTTAATTTTAATTTGTTCTTAAGTTTAAATTTTTATTCTTAAATTTTATTTAATTTCTTATTGGAGTTTTATTTTAAAATTGTTATGTCGATTATTGATAATGCGTTATGCTGTCAAAATTTTCCTAGAATTCTAGGGTTTAATTTTATGATATTTTATTAACTTTTATCTTACCATTCCACTTTATTCTTGTGTCCATCATACCATTATTTCTTAATCTTTATTTCAATTTCATTTTGATTTGAGTTAGGGTTAGGTTTCAAATCTGACAAATCCCCTTCTCACCTAGGAAACTTAGGGTTATGATTAAAATCATTCTAACCCTATAAGCGACACACTTCATGTCATAGACCCCCTAGACGGCTACCATCATGCAGGGGACTGCGTAGGACAACGCACTTCCCTGAATTATGTGGACATGTTTACGCCTTACGTGTATTGCCACTGAGCATGCAGATGCATGTGAGGGGGTTCCTAGGGATAGGTAGAAAAGTTTTTCATATTTCGTGTCATGACCACATGTCAAATGTGGACATGACACGTGTGTTGTGTGTCTTGACCACATGGGAAAGGTAGGCATGACACTAAGGAGGTCATTGTAGAAGAATCTAATTCACCTTCGAATACACTCTTTGGCAATAATTGGGGTTTGTTAGACTTTACACCTACCTTTGTAGGTTAGTATAAAGTCTCACCGTCAAAGCCAAAAAATTCTAAGGTGGCTTCAATTTCTATTCCTACATCACCTAAAATTTCTTTGAAAAGTAATGATGATAACACTTATTCTTATACTACTGAATATGAGACCTATAGTATTCTTCCTTCCTCTTCAAAAATGGCATCTAGTTATGGTCGAGGTTTTAAAATCCTCTCTCAAAGTGGATACAATAGTAATGGTTGTGGTATAAAGGAGCAAGGTATTAAAGTCCCTTTGGAGGCTAATCCACATTACTCTTTATTTAGACTTGGATACCATCCTTTAGGACCCACCAAAGCCACTCATCATCCTAATCTAAATGTTAACACAATTTCATCAACTACACCTAAATGGGTATTATCTAGAATTGATTGATACAAATTCTAATCTTCAAGATATCCCTTTGGATACTTTTTCAACAAATGAAGCTTTGTCTAAATTCTTAGGAGCTTATGATCACTTGCCTTGTTACCATCATGATCATGGACTTCCTTGTTGTTTAAATGTGGAAGAATACTTTGGTAAGGATGCTTGTTTATCTGATGATACCTTGGTAAATCATGAGCCACCTATAGAATCCCTTCATCCTCCTGACACTCAAGACCACAGTACTCTCATTAATGGAAAAATTGTTGATGTTTTGATGGTTAAGGATGACTCCAAAAAAGTCATCCCTATTGGAAATTATCTAGATATAGAAGAAACTCAAGAAATCACATCTCTTTTACATGAATATCCCGACCTCTTTGCTTGGACATACTCTGATATGCCCAGCATCAATCCTTAGGTGGTAACACATAACATTGTCATTCATCCTGATGCTAAAGTAGTTAAACAAAAGATATGCAAGATGAATCCTAAGGTTGCATTGTTAGTAAATGATGAGATAGAGAAGCTTTTACAAGCAAGCTTTGTCTGCCCTATTGACTACTCACCTTAGATCTTGAATATTGTGGTTGTCACTAAATCTGACAACTGTATTCAAATGTGTAATGATTTTCAAGATTTGAATAAAGCATCTTTGAAGGATGAATTTCCTCTTCCTAATATTGATATGATTATTGATTCTACTACTAGCCATGCGTTACTTTCCTTCATTGATGGTTTCTCTAGTTATAATCAAATATTCATCAATCCTCAGGATCAATATAAAACAACTTTTATAACTCCTTGGGGAACATTTTTTGGGTTGTCATGTTGTTTGGATTAAAGAGCACTAGTGCAACTTAGAAATGGGCTATGACACTAATCTTTCATGATTTCATGCATAATAGCTTAGAGGATTATGTTGATGATATTTTGGCCAAATCTGTTTTACGCCAGGATCATGTCAAAATTCTCTGTCAAATCTTTGAACATATACGTAAATATAACATGCACTTGAATCCTCATAAATACATATTTGGCATTAATGGCGACAAGCTATTGGGATTCATTGATTCACATCATGGTATTAAGGTAGACATGAAGAAGATTGATGCCATTGTTAACATGCCATCTCCTAAGAATAATTCACAACTTCATAGTTTGCAAGGGAAAATTCAGGCAATTCATCGATTTGTTTCACAACTCATGGATCAGACTCTTCCTTTCACACAACTACTTAAGAAATAATCTACCTTTAATGGGATAGAGATTGTCATAAATCTTTTGATGATATCAAAAGATATCTTGCCAATCCCTCTATATTACAACCGACCGTCTCCAGACGACTGTTCATTCTTTATACATCAGCATCCCCTAATGCTCTCACAGCTTTGTTAGCACATCATGATGACAATGGCAAATAATGTGTTGTGTATTATATTAGCTGAACTTTGCTCAATTATGAAATGCGATACACTATGATAGAAAGGCAATGCCTAGCTCTTATTTTTGCAACACAGAAATTGAGACATTATCTCTTAAATGCTGAAATTAATGTAATTGTTAAATTTGATCCTTTAAAGCATCTATTTGCTAAAATAGATCTTTCTGGATGCTTAGGAAAGTGGGTTATGTTGTTAATGAAATATGACCTTAAATTTGTCTCTCAAAAGGTAATTAAGGGGCAAATATTGACCGACCACTTAGTGGAAGCTCCTTCACCATTCACTATTGCAAATCAAGAATATTTTCCCAATGATCAAGTCCTTTTAGTGGATGTTGCAGTTAAGTGGAAATTATTCTTTGATGGTTCTAGATGTCAAACTGGCTCCAGTGATGGTGTTATACTAGTACCTCCTGTAGGTAAGTTGATTCCTCTATCCTATCATCTCAATTTTCTATGTACCAACAACATTGTAGAGTATGAAGACCTTATTGCTGGCTTGTGTGCCACTTTGTCTCTAAACATCAAACATATTTCAATATTTGGTGATTCTCAATTGATCATAAGACAAATCACTGGATCTTATCAAGCAAAACAAGATAAGTTATCTCAGTATCGAGACTTGGCCTTATCATTATTGAAGAAATTCTCGTCTTATACAATTGACACAATTCCATGAAAAGACAATCGACATGTGGATGCAATGGCAAGCACTGCTTCCCTTATGTCCCTTGAAGATTATGTAGGGAATTATCAACTCACCATCTTTAATATCAAAGAACCTTCAATATCTAAAATCATCAATGTTGCGTTTTGCGATAATATAGATTCAGGAGAATGGTACTCCCATATATTTCAATATATATGTGATGGTACCTTCCCTGATCCAACATCCAAAAGCACTTGGGTACGCATAGGAAAATTTGTAGAGCATTACATCATCTTATCAAATGTTCTATACCAATGAAGCTATGAAGGCCTTCTCCTTCGTTTCCTTAATAATTCGAATATCCTGATTGCCCTAGAGGAGGCACATTCAGGTGCCTGTGGAGGACATTTTGGTGGAAGATCTCTAGTTCAAAAATTGCTTTGTATGGGGTACTATTGCTAATGCATGGAATGAGATTCATTTGCCTTCGTCAAAAGTGCCTGCAATATCAACAACATAACAATCTCATTCTAGCTCCTGCCCAGGAACTTTGTGCTCAGGTTTTACCTTGGCCATTTTTTGTGTGGGGGTTGGATCTTATTGGAAAAATTTCTCCTCCTTCCTCTCAAGGATAGACTTTCATCATCATAGCTATCAATTACTTTATGAAGTGGGTTGAAGCGATACCTCTCCAATCCATGATTGCTGAAGTAATATGTCATTTCATTCAAGATAACATAATCTCTCGATTTGGTATTCCTTCCAGTTTGGTTTCTAAAAATGGTGCCTCATTTAAGAACAAATTTGTGAAGAAATTCCTTGAAAGATATCATATTCAACACTGCTTCTCTACGTCGTATTATCCTCAATCAAATAGAAAAGTAGAAGCTTCTAACAAAGTAAATGGACAAATTCTTTGAAAAACTATTAACAAGCATAAAAAATATTGGCATACTCATTTATCATATGCATTATGGGCTTATCGAACAAGTGTTCGTACGACTACAGGGACTACCCCATACAACCTTGTGTATGGTGCCAATGCGATTATGCCTTTGGAGTTAGAAATTCCTTCATTGCGAATTTCTCTCAAGAGCATCCTCGACGATAATACTTAAAGGGAATTATGGTATCAACAACTTGAAATGCTTGATAAACAACATATAAGCACTCTCGAACATCTTCAAGCTCATCAAAAGTTTAGGCAACACTTGTACAATGAATGTGTTATTAATCGTTCATTCGAAGTTGGAGATTTGGTACTTTATGAAAATCAATGCAATGTTAACACACCTTTTGGCGAAAAAGGGAAGTTTATCCCGGATTAGTTAGGACCTTACATCATCATTGAATCCTTTGGATCGAGTGCATATAGACTAGCTAATGAACAAGTACGCCTCTTAAAGAACCTATCAATGCTAATCACTTATGTAGATATTATGCTTAAAATTTAGTTGTTTACTTGTATGCTATTATTTTCTTCAGAAAGAATATGTTTGGTAGATAGTAAATGCAAATTTTCTATTTCATTATTTGCTTCAGTCTCGACAAAATATGTAGTTTGTCTTGATTTCTTTAGAGTAGTTTTCTTAGTTTAAAGAGTTACTTAGTTATTAGCATACAAATCAATAGATGTGTATCATGGTCAATAATTATTGTCAAATCTAATCTAACAATGTTACAACGTTGTTTTCATGAGCTCACAACTGAATTATTTCATCATATGTACATCTTGTTAAAACCTAATTAAGCATACATATGTGTGTTTTATTAGAGCATGTTTCATTTAAATCATTGTTGCATTTGTTAAACAATTACACGCAATTGTTTACACAAATCAGTTTTAGCATTTAAGTTGACATACATGTATAAAAACAAATCTAGATCTTTATTGCATTTACTTCACAAGTAGATCACAAATGACATCTAGAGTAAACACACCAAGTCATGAATCAAAAGTTATGTATGTATAGATCATAAGAGTTTGAGTACATAAGTTCACCACTACATCAAAATGTGGTGAATCCAATCATAATACAATAAATATCATCACTATGCTAGACCGTGCTAACCATATCCCTCAGGACCTAGTGGTGAGAGAGTACTAGATGGCTGCTTGTGTGAAGCTACTGATTTTGAATGACTCGTAGAGGTACTCTGTGATAATAAGATCCTAAGCTCGTTCATAAGCTCCCTTATCTCCTGACGGGACTCTATGTGTAGATGTTGGAAGTGATCTCTCTCAACTCTAATTCAGTCCAACTCAGCCTTTAGATAGCTCAGTAGATCGTGCTTAGTACCTAATTTTTCCATGACTCTATGCTAATCTAGTTATGTTCGGAAAGCATCATGTGCCTCCTTGACACTCACTACCCTCTAAACCACCTGGTCTCGCTCGATTACTAGTTGATCACGCTCCACTTGTCCCATCTCAAATGCTGCTCTAAGCTCTCTAGTTATGTTCGGAAAGCATCACGTGCCTCCTTGACACTCACTACCCTCTAAACCACCTGGTGTCGCTCGATTACTAGTTGATCACACTCCACTTGTCCCATCTCAAATATCTCTATGTGCCGACCTGCCTCATGTGGTGGCCTATAACAGGCTATCACTAGCTGCTATGTTGACTTAATAGGTACCATCGCTACTATGATCCAACCCACAAAGTCATGCCACATACTAGAACCCACTGCAGAGAGTAAAATCATCATCATGTTAACATCTCAATCAAATCAATCTCATTCTAAAATCACTATAATAATAATATCAAAAATATAATCATCACCTGGATCACCCCCTATCATGATGGATCACGAGGAACAATGACTGCACTGGTATCTATAGTCGTCCTAGTTGTTGGGGAATCATAGTGGCACCACCACTTGACTCTCCCTGCTTGAAGTGACATTGTACTCCTCTGGCTATGCACTGTGGTCATAGGCTATGAACTCAGACTACTGGTCCCTCCTCGCTGACTCCTACACCCTCCGCTAGCTGGCATCACTTACCTCTCTCCAACTACACTGGTGGATCCTCTTCATCATCATCATCTTCACCACTCTCTCTCTCTCTCCCCAGTAGGATAATTGTTAGGGGTGATAGGGGAGGGCATGTTGTCTCCCATGATGTTGTATATGCTAGGCTCACACCTACATCATCAATCTTGGGGACAAGATCATCACCCTCTATATCATCACCAAGATCACTTGGCACCACGTCTACAATGGTGAGTCATGCCCTATCCTGAGGTAGCACCCCGCAATGTGATGACCTCACATAGAATGGTTGTGTGGTAGGAACTCCCTGTAATCGACTAAACTGCCTCATCACTCTATCATAGTAGAAGGAAACTATGATGCGATCTCAGTGATTGGTCAACAACTGATCCCTCTACATACTCTCTAGCTACCTCCTCTGTCTCATCCATATCCTACATCTTCTATACAGTCTCCACATGATGGCGTCAGGCTGCAGCCTATTGAATAAAATCCTCTAGAATAGCAAATATCCATATCTCCACGATCCTCTCATGTCGTAGGCATGTCCTTGTGAGTTGGTCCTAATAATCTCTATCGGATAACCCACAGGCCTTGTGCATGTAATATGCTTGAATGCCCACACCTGTAGGTTGTGTGCCTCATGATGTACATAGTGACCCAAGTCATAATATAAGTGAGCAAGCATACTCTATCCCTAGGAGTATACTGTCCTTTGCTCCTCTATCACTCTAATGGTATGGACTAGGCCCTTGTGAAGATATGTGTCTCGCCCATCTTGTGTAACAACAAGTGTGACAGTAGCGATCATGATGTGACATATGGTTGGTATAACATCCACACCTTGCTCTAAAAACCTAATGTCGATGTGTCCTCAAGAATTTGATGATACTGTATGTCCTAGGAAGTATAGTTGGCTCACATGAGTATAGTCCTTAAACCTCTGCTCTGTGACCCTGATTGCCTCTTCGTACATAGGTAATCACAGTATCTTGTACACATCCTCGAGGGTCATGGTCATCTCTCCTATTAGAAGTTGAAAAGTGGATGTATCTATGTTCCACCACTCCATGAGTGCCATCAAAATAGCACGGTGGTATGTCATCGTGGGCATAGTGTACACCCACCATAGTCCAACATCTCGCAGATGTCCCATCTCTGTGTCAATAAGTATGCTTGATTAGCTGCGTATAAATGTGAATAGATGACTGTCAGCATGCTCTCGCATCCCTAGGAGATCCTGAAGCATAAAAAGAAAAGTATACATCACATTTCATCCTTAATAACTTCATCAACAATAAGAAAAATCATTTCTAGCTTTATCCTAGGACCGGGGTGCCCAGACAAGTTTGGGGTGCTCAGGGAGGACCTTGGTGCTCAAAAAGGTTTGGGGCACTCCAAGAGGATAGTGGTGCCCTAGGTTGACATTGAAAAGTGTCCCCTGGGCCCATTTTGGCTCGAAATTTGAAAAAACTATTAAAATAATCACATAAATAAATTTGCAAGTCAGATAGATGCCTACCTCATGCTCATCAAGTCCCTACGCCACTTGGCTCCATAGTGCCTCTAGCCTCAGTGGTTGATACGACCTTCGACTCGACATGATGGCTTTTCTCCTTTCTCTATCTCCTCAAAGACTAAAAATGACAATAGAATGGTAAAATGTGAGAACTACTTTTACTATTTATAGTAAAAAGCTAGAACTCCTGATTGCTATCTAGGGTCGAAGACCACTTTTTCTAAAGAAATCTCTTCATCTAAATATCGATAACTTGAGCTAGTAAACTCAGATTTGAGTGTTGTTTGTGGTGTTGGAATCCTAGTTTTGTTGTCCTCACAACCATATGTTTTGCATCTCGGTGTTTTTTTTAGAATGACCCTACCAAAGCATATTCATCAACCTTCTCTCTCTAGAAAGTCAAAGTGGAAAGATCCCCACCCTGTTTCTAGATCCTAAAGTAGCAAGCAGAAACAGGAGGGGCACATATCTACCTGTGAATTTCTCTCTCATCACCTTTACCCTTTAGAACTTTTGGACTAACACATACGTCTGTTGGTTGCAGGTTTATCTTATCACATTAACATTGTGATTTGCAAGATCACAAACTAGGGGCTTTAACCTCTTGCTCGGTGACAATTTGCATCCTCTATAGTACCCTTTTTGATATCCTTTTAACAATATGTTTTACTTTCTTATCCTTTAGCTTGCATATGCATGTAGTGTCATATGACTGATAAAGTGGGGGATAAATGTAGCATAGTAAATTGTGTACACTTTGTTTGTAGGCACAATTTCACTATGTTTAGCTCCTCCCTTGAGTGATCCCAAGCCTAATCCATTTTTAGGTCCACCTTAAACCCTCTTTTGGCCTAGTTTATAGAGAATGTCATGATTCTGGTTAAAGTTCCATCATGATCTCAAGAAATAAGTTAAGATTTGGAGTTAGCCCCACATTAAGAGTAGACTTAAGCTTTGAAATTGCCTTGGACCCAGGGTGCCCAAGTACCCTAGTCCCTCTCATGTTTTAGGATGCAATTTTAAGTTACAAGTTAGCTTTTATGTTGCTTAGGCTGACCCTAAATTCAAATTTACTTTTTGGTGCATTATGCCAGTATTTTAATCTTAATTACTCTTTTTCTATAGCCTTGTATAAAAGCGAGTGAGTTGTTTCATTTGAAACTAGATGCATGCTAGATGACAAGCTTGATTTTGGATGTGGAAAAGCTCTCTATTGCCATTTTCTCTCTATGCTATTGTGTTATTGCAAGTTTTCAATCAAGTGGAGTTCTACTTTTCTCTTGGAGAGATTTGTATGAAGTCTAGGATATGAGATCTTGAGTCTATCTCATGGTCTCCTAGGTTGAAGCACTTTGCATGATTGGGAGAAGGGTTGGAAACACCAACTTGAGTCTGGCTTAAGTACCCGCCAAGGGTATGGTTGCATCACCTTCTTATTCTGCAAACCTTTCATGAATCTCCATCCTTGAGATGAAGTTGTAAGCTTCCTTGGATGAGACATCCTTTCCTATTTTCTTGAGTCATATAGGATTAGGGTTTTGTTATTGTTTGGTTAGATCTTGTTGTAGACACCTAAAATTGTCCATCTCTTACATAATCACCTTGTCGATACATTACTTGAGACATCTTATGGCATTTTGTCTTAGGTCCCTTACATAATCCCTCCATCACCTAATTAGTTAAATAAATCTTATTTATTTAACTAATCCCATCCTAATCCCATTTTTAATCCAATTTATCCCGCTAACCAATTAATTAAATAAATCCCATTTATTTAATTAATTTCCCACCTTTCCTCTAATTTAAATAAATAAAATATTTATTTAAATTAAATTAGCCAATTAATTAAATAAATTATATTTATTTAATTAATTCTCACCTTTCTTCCAACTAATTTAAATAAATAAAATATTTAATTAAATTAGCCCTCACCTTTATTGTCATCACAACACATGTCCCTCTCTCATAATTTAAGTAATTTTTTATTTGACTTATGTGTCATACTACAAGCATACTACAACTTTCATTTAATGCTTTATCACACTACCAACTAATTTAAATAATTTTATTATTCAAATTAGGTTAGCTCTATTCTTATCCACACACTTGTCATACCACCACCCTTTATTAAATGAAAGGGCTTATCTTAAAATCATCTTTTAATCTTAGCCATCCACATCACACAATTGACCTTTCAATCCTAGCCATCAATCCTTATCCCTCACCTCCTATAAATCAAGCCTCACCTAAGCCATTTGGGGGATCCATCTTCAAGTATTATCATGCTGTCAAAATGATCCTAGATCTCCATATCCATCATCTTCTATCTATCGTTATGTTGTAGATTTGAGCAATCAACATTCCCTCCAATTAATCATCCATCAAAGAGAACAAAGCTAGTAGATTTAGGTGCATCTACTCCGTTCTACCATGTGTTGAAGACTTGGTTTGAAGGTAAAGGTATTGGATTTGTTGCATTATCTTCATATTTACCTTTTCACCAATTTTTCATTCACATTTTGGCACACCCACATCTCTAACCATCACCTTTTGCAGGTTTATGTGTTTAAATGTACAAATCTAACACTTTTTTGTCAAGTTTGGGAAATCAACTTTTACAGGTTGGCTCCTACGCAAAAATTGACCTCACTATTGCATCCGGGAGGTCTCATAGGTGAAGATCGACATAAAATCCGATATATATTGCTCACTGCAAATTTTTTGATTTTTTTTGAATTTTTTGTTTGTTTGTCTGCTTTGCATTTGCAAGTGGTATTTGCATCTGTCGATTGTGTTTTGATCTAATTGATTTGTTAACTTGTGGTATTTCCCTCCTATCAACCTTATTTATCCTATTGACCTGCTACATCCCCAAACCCTCGTCCCACCTGGTTTTACTGATCCACCACCCTTAAGACCTTTGCTAACCTTCATTTACACCCCGTTGTCGCTTAACCCACTGACCGCCATCTCCTTTCTCCCTGTTCGGCCCTATTTGTACCGTCGACCACCTCCCATTGACTTACCTTAAAACCATGACCTCTACTTTTGTTGCCACTTACACTCCTCCCTGGATCCCTTATTGACCCCCCTTCTGTGACTTCAACACCTCGTGGCCGGCCTCTGGACAATTGTTGACACCCTCAGCTTTCTGTCGACACCAAGCCTCCACTCTCAACTCTCTTTCAATGGTAATCATCACCTCCTGATGGTTGATGGATCAACCATTTTTATTTTTGCAGTGGTGTCACCCCTAGTCGTATGGACTACTAGGGGCCTGCTCAATATTCTTGATTGCTATTGTGACTCCCTGTGGTTTCATAGTGCATGTGATCGACACTCACTGGACCATCACAGTTAGCCCTCACTACCACCTTTAACCACCTGCCTAACATTAACCGCCTACATAAATCGCTACAGGAGACCGCACCTTGTGACTACTTGTCCCCTAACTATTAGCGGTTAGCCCTTAACTGTGACTTCATCGCCAGTCTTAAAACTACCAACGCATGTGACCAAATAGCTAGCACATGTGACCAAACTACCTTAACTACTAGCAGTTAGGACTTAACTGCTAGGCCTGTCACCTTCTTCCTAAAGCCCTAATTGGGCAGTTTTTTTCTTTTCATCATAACTTTCTCATAATAGGTCAGATGTTTGTGAAGCCAACAACATCAGAAAGCTGGTTTGCCCAGCTTCACTATGACAAAGAAATTTTCATGTAATTATATCAGATTCAACAAATACATTTTGCAATCAAAGTCAACCTTATTTGCAAACTTCAAACAAGCATAACTTGAGTAATTTTTATATGATTCTCACGAAATGTTTTTTGAAACAACATTGAATTTCATGTAGATTCTAATCATGCTATTTATTTTGTTGTCACTACTCACCTAAATTAGAATTTAATCAGATTGCTTCTTTTTCATCTAATGCATTGGATTGCAAGTTTCTTTGTCTTTTTTTCGTTTTGGTGGATTCTAGGTAAACATAAGGTACTGTACAACATCAGCTTCAACATCAGATTTGAAGACAAAATTTTTAGGTGCACTCAATCCATCTTTTCTCTTTTCATTTCATCAAATAAACTTGTTTGCACTCACACTTCAATTTGGACTTAAAACAAACTATTGTTTGCAATTACACTTTGAAATTGGGCTTAAAATAAACTTGTGTCTTCCTCATCACATTTGGCTTTAGGCTTAAAATGAACTTGTGCTTTCATTGTTTGGTGGATTTGAGTGTGATTGAGGGTGTGTATGCTTTTCTCATGCACTTCGTGTGACCTTGAGAATCAAAAACATCTTTCATCCATTCATCTTCACAACACACATTACAATCATCTAAAGGGTAAATAAACATTGCGAGTGTGAATCTAGTGTGTGTGTGTGTATGCTCTCTCCTTGCACCACAAGGTGATCTTGGAGATCAAAAGCACTCACTTGATTTTCTTTTATCACCCTTTCTAGGAGGCCTGCTTAGAGACACACCACTCCAAGGGATGACCTCAACTCTAGTGTTCTGACAAAGTCTAAAAAGTGAGGAGTGAATCAAAAGACACCCTCTTAGAAGTTGAAATATTGTCATTTAGGATAAGCTCCCAATAAATTTATACCTTGGGGAAGTGAAGGTGAAGGGTGGGTTACCCCTTTTCTCCCAATTGTGTGGCATTATTTCACTTTCATTTCATAAAATTGGGCCCCCTGTACTTTGAGTATATTGGGGACATCCTTAGTCAAACTTGTACATCCTAGATTAAGACCTATTGGCCACACCCACTTGACTAATATTAGGCTTTTTGATGTGTCTTCAAGTTTCTTCAAAATCACAACAATCAATTTTCAATGTCAAACTTGCTATTTTGTCAAGAGGGTGTGTGATTCATGCATGTACATGTGAAATATTGTGTTTGAAAAATTTGCCAAAGTCAAGCTATCAACACAAACACATTCCATATCATTCTAAGTATTCTTGTCATCACATTCATCCTAAGTCAAGTCATCCTTATCGAAATCCAAATCCTAATCTTCCTACTTGTCATATCCAAATCACCATAATCATTATCCACCTCCATTCATTTCGAGAGTCTACCCATGTCTTTCACTCCCACCTATCCTCTTTGAGAGGCATCATTCCACATCATATAATCACCATTAACATAATCATATTCTAATCACTCCACATTATCATATCTTAGTTCTAATCCATCACTTGTCAAAATGGTTGTGATCATTAACAAGCCTAGGTCAAATCTAAAACCCAAAATCATAATTCGAGGAGGCCCTCCTTATAGTTCCAATGATGATGAGAACCTTGTAAATTATGATGCATATCTTGAGGAACAAGCTAAAATACAAAGATGTAAACATATGTACAACTCCATGCCAACACTAGAGAACAAGATCCTAGCACCACAACTACAAGACATCATCCAAACATTTCACCAACTAGCCCAAATGCAACAACCCCTAGACCAACAAACCATACAATAACTACAAGCCATCGTCCAACAACTTCAACAAAACCTTTCACCTCAAATACAACAACTCCTAGCCCAAGCCCAACAATTCATAGCCACCTACCCATCCAAAATTCAACAAACACAACCACAATATCAACAAATTTCACCTCAATTTTATGTGTCACCTCTATCATCATACCAACCTAGTCCATCTACATATCAAGTTCATTCTACATCAACCTATCCCACTTCTTTCAATGTTAACCAACATCCATTTCAATTCACATCCCCAAAACACCCATTTCAATTCATATCCCAAAGACATTCATACCAATCCCTATCCCAAGATCTTCCACCTACATATCCCATCATTTCACCTCAACCCCAAATCCATTCACAAGATTATCCAAGTCTTATGGTACTTTTGACAATGGAGACACCACTCTAGCTTATGCATCCTATGGGTATCCTCCATCATCATCCAATCAAATGCCTACCCAAAAGCCTACTAATCCTATACAAACACTACCATGTACTCCCAATCCTAATTCATTGGTTCCTCCACCTTCTAATCCATCAGGCCCTTCATTATCCTCCCCACTATCTAATCCTCCATCAACTCCACGCCCTAAATTTAAATCATGCAAAAGAAAACCTATGGGGTCATCCAAATCCACCCATCTTATGCCAATCCTATCTAACATAAGCATTTCCAACACCAATCCATTCAATCCTATTAACCCTCCATCCAATCAAAATCAAAATCCTAAGCCTACAACATCTTCCACCCCTTTTATCACTCCACCATGGGATCTATCCACTCCTAATCCTAGTCCATCCAATACCCTTATTATCCCTCCACCTAATCCTAAGCCTACAATACCTTCCACCCTCATTATCCATCCATTATATTGTCCATCCACCCATACACTTATGAAGGATGTGATCTAATGGCTATTAGCAAGGAATCAACTATGTCATCCAACACCTATCCTTGAGCCTATCAAAGAGTCTTCCAATACCAAGTCTAATCCTTCAAATACATCATGTAATCCACAACATATCAAGCCTATTGAAGAATCTCTCGCCATAAGTCCAAATCAAGGTAAATCATACCCTCATGCGGTGATTGTCAAGAGTCTATCAAGCCCATCCAAGAGTCTCCCATATCCACTTCTATTAAACCACAAGAGCTATGTCAAGATTCTAGTCCTAAGCATGTGGAACCATTAGCCCCTCATACAAATCAAGATCAAATCCCTTCCATTCAACCCATCCACAACCTATATCTTCTTTATGATCAAGCTCCCATCTATGATCGAGATCCTATCTATGATCAAGAAATCCATGATGATCCTCTTGGTCAACTTTATGTATTCCATGGTCAAGAGATTATTACTCCATATATCCATAATCCCATAAATATCCATGAGCAAGAAATCCAACTTGCTTCTATCCATCTTCCATCTAGCCCTACCCATGATGTACATCATCCACCAACATCCACCTCCCTTGATGAGACACTTGGTTTCAAAGCAAATATAGATGGTCAAACCAATAGCTTGGATCTTAGTGAGCATAATGATAATCAAGATCCTTTTGATCCTTCCTCATCCACTATTGTCAATATGGCAAGTCTGTCATATCCTTTTGGTCTTACCACCTTCATCCATGAATGTTCTGTTGGCAAGAGACACTACTATGCATGACAGGTGTTATCATTGATGGCAACCAAGTCCATCTTACATATCCGCATTACATAATTTGTTCATACCAGAAGTCAGAGTGAAGATTTGTCCAAGTCCAGGTAGTCAGAAATAGAGCATGTGACAGGGTCCAGTATCTGGATCTGGATCTCTCTGGTGGTAAATCACAGTATGCTACAGATCTAAGGGATTAATAAGGATTGTTAGGACTATCTAAATCTAGGAATTTAGGCTCTGGTGATGAACGATTCAAAAGTTATAAGCATCTAAGTATCGAGTTCCAGGTAGTCAGGAGAGTCAAAAGAAGAACACGCTGACCTAGCATTTGATCTTAGTCTAGATGAAGAAAAGCTATTGGTTAAGCAATTTGTGATAATTAGTGGTATTGGCTAACATGATTGATGTTTTGAGAACACAAGATTTTGGTTCGCATTGTTGTTTGTGTATGGATTCAGCCAACAGATCAGAGTTCTTAATAAATTTTCTAAGTTTTCTCGATGCCAACTACAGTTGATTGAATCTCTTGATGTAGATATATATATAGCTAATGGATTTGAGTGTTTTGGAGTGTGTGTGGGGTGTGGTGATGGAGTAAGTGTGAAAAAGGAAAAAAGAAGTGCGAAAGTGAAGATCTAAGCTTGGGTTATGGCTGAAGAGTGAAACAAGGCAGAATAAAGATGAAGTGTGTAAGATCAGTATTTTGTGCTTAACTGAAACTAAATTTTTGCATTGGTAGATGCTATTCATCAGTTCAAACATTCTATAATCTTCTTGTAATCATTTCTGTAGGTAGTGAGCCTCTTGGAGCCATGAGTTTTGGGTAGTGTGCCTTGAAGGCATGTGCCTTCCCCATTTGTAATACTTTTAACAGAGTATAATTTCTTGTGGGTTAACCCCCACCATGGTTTTTCCCTTAACTAGGTTTCCACGTAAAAATCCTGGTGTTATGTGTGTTGATTATGTTTCTGCTCATGTGTTGTTGATTTATGCTTTCATGCTTATATCATTAATTTGTTAATAAGTGATAAAGAAGGTAAATTGCTGCAAGTGATAAATTTTTTGAGACAATTGATTCACCCCCCCTCTCAATTGTTTGCTCTTATTTCAACAATTGGTATCAGAGCAAGGTTCCTTGGAAGAAGCCTAACAGCTTGAGGAAGATTTGGGAAGGAGTTTCAATGGGTTCACTCAGAGAACAACTTCAATTAGCTTTAAAAGAACTTGATTAGTCCAAAGCATAAGTAAATGAATTGAAAGTGAACCTTAAAGATGCTAATGATTGCATTGAGATGTTAAACGAAAAACTAAAAAAATGTATGGAAAAGAGGATGGAACTACTTCAGCAGTTAGCTAATCTTACTGAAGAAAATGGCATGAATGAGGCTTTGGAAGAAAAGACAAAGGAATGTGAGAAGTTGACAAAAGAAGTTTCTATTCTAAAACATGAGATGGAATCTGGGGTGATGAGGCTAACCAAAGAAATTGAGGAAAGGAAGAAGAATGAAGAAAACCCAAATCAAATTCTGAAGGAAAGAACAGAAGAATGCTGCAGAATGGACAAAGCAATTGGTCACCTAAAATTTGATCTACAAGAATGCATATATAATGAGGAGGAACTTGAAAGGCAAATTGTCATCCTCAGACATGACCTAGAAGTTGCAAATGAATACAAGGAGAAGTTCAAAATAAGCTCAATTAAACTTAAAGTGCTGCTAGAGAGTTGAAAGAAGGTTGATGATAAGTATGGTCCTGGGTATGAGAAAGGTGAAATCTCTAGATTCGGACAAAGAAATTCTCAATCAAGGAATGGAAGAAGTAGACCTAGAAGACCTCTGCTAAGACAACCTAATGCTCAAAGGTATCCATCTTTCAATGGCAATTGTTTCAATTGCAATAAATTTGGTCATAGAGCTACTCAATGCAGAAGTAGAGTGAATCAAAGTGGTTCATTCTTCTCTAGTCAATGCTTCAATTGTAAAAGGTATGGTCATAGATCTAATGATTGCAAAAGTATGATGATAAACTACTCTAATAGCAGAAGAAATATCAATTCTTTCAATGGCTACTATTTTGCATGCAATGGATTTGGACACATGGCTAATCAGTGCAGATCAAGAAGAAATCAAGTAAATAAGCAACGAAATGTTGTGTGCTTTAATTGCAATAGATCTGGTCATAGTGCAAGATTCTGTAGAAGCAAGAATAATGAAAGAAGAGGTCCGGTAAATAGAAAACTAGATGAGTAGAGACAAGACAAAGGCAAGGACAAAGTTGATGTAAATAAGATCCATAATGAAATGGACAAGACATGGGTGAAGAAAAGTGTAAGAAATGATTGTGATGGGTCCGCACCGGAATCCAGTGCTGAGAATTCCTTAGGAAACTAAAATGAGAACTCTGGCTCAGGGGGAGCTGCATTGAAAATCAAATTCCCCCAGCCAGTAAGTGGGTGCCTAAATCTGGCAAGATGAGAGTAGACAATTTGGGTTATTACAGATCATTTGAAAGGATTTTTGGAAGAAAAGAAGTGGATATGGTGATTTGTGGAGCGTTTCATGAGAAACTGCATCAAGAAATAGAGTAACCAGATGAAGTTAGGGCAACACATTTATTACAATGGAAAATTAGGTTTGCAGAGAATAAAAGGTCATACTTTCATCATTTGGATCACTTTTCATTCAAAGAAAGCAAGCAGAAGAGCACCTGAGCTAAGATTTCAAGGATTTGAAGTGCGATTGGTGAATTCATCAGCTAACCCTAATTCTGTGAAAGAGGTATTTTTTTTTCTACAAAGCTTTGAACTTGTAATCTTTTGCAATGGCTACACCTTTGATTGTTGATATCACTAAAAGGCCCTGACCCAAATTCAAGAAGCATCCACACAAATCAGTAGAAGTTGACCCATTAGGTACATTTTCAAGTGTTATGTATGGTGTATTGCATGTTGAAGATATTAGGGTCTATATTCATACAAGCATAGATGAATTTGGGGACTCAAGGCTTGTTGATTTGTTCAAGAATCATCTAAGGGATGAAATTCATGGTCTTAAACCTAAATGTAAGGCACTGCACGATAAACATTTCATTCAGATTATAGGGTTTCCATCCTTCGATGAAGATGAGTGGGTCTGGTATGTGCTGAGCCGAATGCATGATGAATTTATATGGCTAATGAAACCCTTCAAGATCACCAAGGACACCATTAAGGTTGTGACAGTGTTAAACTCATCTGGTGGGTTGCTAATGTTGAAAGCAGTAAAGAATCAAACAGTAATTGATGCTACCGGTTCAAAGTTTGACA
The DNA here is from genome assembly GCA_027924645.1 of Cunninghamia lanceolata. Classification (NCBI taxonomy): domain Eukaryota; kingdom Viridiplantae; phylum Streptophyta; class Pinopsida; order Cupressales; family Cupressaceae; genus Cunninghamia; species Cunninghamia lanceolata. Next base: position 13,934,560 of record BSBN01001715.1, read on the forward strand.
AAAGGGCAATGACAATCAATGACATTATTGATCCGGATGTTAAGTTTGCTTCAATGATAATTGGTTACAAAATTTATCACTCTAGTAGGCAGAACTTTGTTTTCGGAATGGCCATATATGCTGCATACAAAATGTTAAGAGAGAATGATGATTATGACTTGTGTGAGTTGTTGCAGAACCAACTGATGGAAAATTTGAATAAGGTAAAGAAGGATAAGAAGAACACCTTCAAATATGGTACACCAATCTTATGTTTGTTCTTCTACCTCATGAATGAGTTACTCGACAAGAAAAGCATGTGTTGGACAGATGATAAACCTGTTGCTATATAGATAAGAGAGCACTTGAACAACATTGGTGACTCTAAAGCACATAAAACTACAATTTGAGGTTACTTCAATAATTTTCATAATATGATGCATTCTAGGGAAAGAATTCCTAAATCAGTTGTTGAGAAATACCAGAATGAGATCTGCTTCATGGTGGATACTGATCAATGCTTAATGGAAGTAGTAGAACCTAGAACTATTTGGATCATGCCCATGGGGTATGAGGTAGATGAGAAAATTTTGGATATGTATGCTCAACATCTCTTGAGCAAACCCAAGGATGATTATGTGGAGAGATTTGGGACATATAAGGAGCTTAGTTTGAAACTGCATGTTGAGCTCAGAAAACCTGAAACTAAGAGGAAAGTTCAAAAGCAAGTAGTAATGTATGCTGAAAGCATTGGCATAACCAAGGAAGTTGTGAAGCAGAACAAAGAAAGGATAGAAAAACCTGAGAAAGAGATGCAGGATAAGAAACAAGGAAGTGCTCCAAAAGTCTCCACCAACTAACCTAGAAAAACAAGAAGCTCTGTTGTTGCCTCTATTCACACAAAACCTGTAAGAATAGAGAAACTGAAAGACAAACCATCTGGTAAAGATGGTAAAAGAATGAAGACTAAAGCATCCAGAACATATGAGAGCATTAAAGATGATGGGGAAACAAAATCAGATGAAGTAGTAAAGGAAATAAAGACAAAGAAAGCAGAAGCTTCAAAGACTGCAAAAGATAAGCCTTCTAGAAGTATGAAGGTAAGTAAAAGACAAAAGACTGAAACCCAAACTAGAAAATCAATTTTTTCTATAGAAGAAATTGTGAATACTATGACAATTCATGGGAATCTGGAGGATGCCACTGTAAAATACTTGAATACATTCAATAGAACTCTTATGGAAATTTTATCTGAAATTCCTAAGAGTCTGAGTAACATTTTGGAAATGAGGAAAGAGGCTGCTAAAGCTAAATATTTGGAGTTGAGGGAACATGTGTTATCTTTTTTGTGTCCCATGATCTCCAACAAAGAAGCAAATAAAATTTCTAAAGAGGTCAAGAACAAATTCAGAAGCAAAACAAGGATGAATAAGCTGATGATTGGAGATATTGATGAAGTTGTTAAAGAAACAAAATAGATTCTGAAGAAAACATTGGACAAGAACAAGTTCTATGTGGTTACAGAAGAACCAGTTGATACTGAGGATGCATCAATTCTGAATGATGAAGGGGAGTAGAGAGATGAACAACAAACTGAGATAGATGACTCCTCTGTTCTGGAAGAGGAAGCAATAAACAAAGAAGATGAAAAGATGACAGATATAACTAATGATGCAAGAGGTATTCAAACTCCTCTGGATCAATCTAGAAAAGAAGATACAAAGAAGAATGTTGAGCCAGATGCTCAAACTGAAGATGATTCAATGAAGAATAAAGAGCATGAAGCAGAAGAAACTAAGGACCTAGAAGTAGAAACGGCCAAGAACAAAAATGAAAAAGAAGAAGAGATTGCAAAGGTTGATGAAGAGCCCAAGTAGGTCAATCCGGTTGATAGTACCAATAAGGATCAACTAGATACATATGTATCTTGGGTAAGAGACACTGCAGAAGCAGTGAAGGAAGTTTTGGAAAAAGATAAACAAATTGAAGAAGATAAGGACATAATACAAGGTCTAATAAATTTTGATACCTTATCTTCGGTGTAGAAGATAAAATTGGCCTCCATTGCTCAAGCCAAGGCCAGAGAAGATATTCTGAAGTCTCACATAGAAAACGGTGAGCTACTTGGTCTTGCATCTAGGAGTCTAGAGAAAATCATGCCAACATTCTAGAAGGATTCATCTGCATCTCCCTCTGGCCAATTGAAAAGTCTAATAAACTTGGTAAGTTCTCATTTTGAATCTCTAGAGAAGTTTGCAGAGGTCAAGATTCAAAATGAATTCAATGATAAAAGATTTGATTTTCTAAAAGGGATGATTGGAGTAGATAGAATTGTGCTAAATACTAGTATAAAGAGTATTCAAAATGCTCTTACAGAAGGAGGAAATGCATATGAGTTTTTCTTATCTTGTCCTAAAGTAATAGAGGATATTGAAGCTAAAATAAAGGAGTCTAAGCAAAAACTATCAAATGTATCCAAATCTTTTAATCTTGTGACAACATCTGTGGCAAGCAAGGAGTGTCAGGTAATCAGCTTAATTGAAGAAATAAATAAATTGACAAAAGAGAAGGAGAGCATTGAGGCAAGGATGAATGAGCTCTAGGGACTAATTTTGCCCAAATTAGAAGCAATGTTCAATGCTTTGACTGAAGCCCAAGTTGTTGCTAAGTCAAGTGATCCTACTGACTTGTGGAAAGCAGAGTCTCAAGTATTCTTATTTAGTGGTCACATCTTAGTTTTGAACAGCATGAAGAAGAGTTGGGACAATGAGTTGGCACTGTTGAGGAATGTTTTTGGTGATGTGTTCAAACTTATGTAAATAAGTCATAGGGTTGTTTTTATATATGCCAATGTACATAAAATTTTGGTGAATTTTGGTATGTGGATTTTATCAAGTTTGATGCTCAATTACAGAAATTGGAACTACTGGACCATAAGGAAATATTCACTCTTGTCTATAAAGTTGTATTGCATATACACTCCATTGTGGAAGAATGTGAGATTCTAGAATTGTTACATCAAGTCCAGCCTTTGTGATTGATGTCAAAGGGGGAGTGAAGAGCAGTGAAAAATGAGGAATCCAGCAAAGGGGGAGCACTGGAGAACAATGAAAAGCATAAGTGTACATGGTAAGGGGGAGTTGTTCCGACACTTAGTCATTTTTCAATAAGTGTTGCCACTAATGCCAAAGGGGGAGATTGTTGGCAAGAGATACTGCTATGCATGATAGGTGTTGTCATTGATGGCAACTAAGTCCATCTTACGTATCCTCATTACATAATTTGTTCATACCGGAAGTCAGAGTGAAGATTTGTCCAAGTCTGGGTAGTCAAAAACAGAGCATGTGATAGGGTCCAATATCTAGGTCTGGATCTCTCCGGTGGTAAATCACAGTATGCTACAGATCTGAGAGAGTAATAAGGATTGTCAAGACTATCTAAATCTAGGAATTTAGCCTCTGGTGATGAAGGATTCAAAAGTTATAAGCATCTAAGTATTAGGTTCTAGTTAGTCAGTACAGTCAGAAGAAGAACAGGCCGACCTAGCATTTGATCTTGGTCCAAATGAAGAAAATTTGTTGGTTAAGCAATTTGTGATAATCAATGGTATTAGCTGACATGATTGATGATTTGAGAACATAAGATTTTGGTCTGCATTGTTGTTTGTGTATGGATTCAGCTAACAGAGCAGAGTTCTTAATAAATGTTCTACATTTTCTTGATGCCAACTATAGTTGATTGAATCTCTTGATGTAGATATATATAGCTGATGGATTTGAGTATTTTGGAGTGTGTGTGTGGTGTGGTGATGGATTAAGTGTGAAAAAGGTAGAAAGAAGTGCGAAAGTGAAGATCTAAGCTTGGGTTATGGCTGAAGAGTGAAACATGGCAGAATAAAGATGAAGTGTGTAAGATCAGTAATCTGTGCTTAACCGGAACTAAATTTTTACATTGGTAGATGCTATTCATCAGTTCAAACATTCTATAATATTCTTGTAATTATTTCTATAGGCAATGAGCCTCTTGGAGCAGTGAGCTCTAGGCAGTGTGCCCTGAAGGCATGTGCCTTCCCCATTTGTAATACTTTTAACAGAGTATAATTTCTTGTGGGTTAACCCCCACCGTGGTTTTTCCCTTAACCAGGTTTCCACATAAAAATCCTGGTGTTATGTGTGTTGATTATGTTTCTGCTCATGTGTTGTTGATTTATGCTTTCATGGTTATATCATTAATTTGTTAATAAGTGATAAAGAAGGTAAATTGCTACAAGTGATAAAAGTTTTTGAGACAACTAATTCACCCCCCCTCTCAGTTGTCTGCTCTTATTTCAACATGTTCTTCCTTAGGAAAGCAACAACCTCTATCTATCACCTCACCTTTTGCATCCAATAATAAGCTCAAGTGTAGTGTTCAAGACACACATAGTCCCATTGTCCATCACATACTCCAAAAAATAAATTATCAAGGTAAAGGCTTAGGCCTTCATGAACAAGGTATTTTGGAGCCTATCCATGTCAAGGTCCCTCCACACTCATATGGCCTTGGATATAAACCCCAAGGAAACAATCTCAAAATGTTGGTACTACCTCCATGCCTCCTAAATCTACTCCTTTACATCATAAATCCTATCATACCCCCAAAACATATGTTTCCATTCCACCTCCATTATCCTATAGATCCCAAAAGCATGTGACCATACACCTTCCACCATCCACTTTGCCTCCACTAATTCCAACTCCTAATATCGCTCCATCCACTCTACCTCCACTTCTCCCTACACCTAATAGACCTATCATCTAATCCCCTGATCCATTTATCCATAAATCCACTTTTAATTCATCCATCCATAAGTCCCCTAAAATTTCTAATCATGACCAATCAATGCACACATCATCTAATCATGAAGCTTCCACCAAACCCATGGGATTCAAATATAAAAATTTGGATACCTCCTTCCATAAAGCAACAAATCATAAAGGTTCTCATGCCTTAGGACATCAATGCAAAGAATTAAAGTAAAATCCATGCAAAAGGCTACTAAAGCCCATATGTCCAAAAGAAAAGACCAAAACTAAAATGGTTTGGGTACCTAAGCAAGAAGAAATCAAGTCAAATGAAGCATCCACATCTCAAAAATCCCAACAATTCTCTTCCATAAAAAATCCCAAAAATCCCATTCCATTCAAAAATTTCAAATTCCTTCATCCCACAAGAAAAACAACAATCATGAAAATCCTAAGTCTATGTGGGTACCTAAATTCCTACATCAACCATCTCCTAAGAAAACATGTCCATTTCTTCCTACACCTCCTCCAAATCAAAAGATTCAATGTTTATCATGGTGTGTGCAATGATTGGTCTTAGTTCCTTTCCATTCTGCAACATTTCCACATACCTCCATCTCCTCATCCTTCATCCACTATCCTACATATCTCCCCCATTCTATCCCTATGGTACATGCTTTTGCATAAAACCCTCCATAATCCACATCATAATCCACTATCTTTCATTACATAATCCACATCATAATCCACTATCCTTTCCTCCATAATCCACATCATAATCCACTATCCTTCCATGCATAAACCTTTCATAACCCACTATCTACCTAATCCATCTTCCTCTCACGCAATCCCCTACCAACATCTATGAGATAATGGCATTTGAAATGGTCCATATGCAATGACATCCATCTCTAATGGGACTATCACCTTTCATGGAACTAGATGCTTGATTCCCTCTTATCTATATCCACCTATCCCATTCAAATATTTCAAAAAAAAAAAAAAAATGAAAAAAAAAAGATTAAAAAATCAAAATAGTAAAGAGAAATCCCTTCATCCAATGGTGAAAACCACCCTTGGTGGCACCTTGGATAAGTACCATGATGAAAACTTGTCAAACAAGCATCATGTGTAGGTTGATTATCTATGTCACTTACACTTGGGGGTATGTTGTCTCATCCAAACTATCTATCCCATCATACCATTACCATTTCATCCTACCATCCTTAGCCATTATACCCACATATACCTATCCTATTGAATTCAATCATCCTCTCTTCCTCCTTTTGATCTTGATAAGGATATGGGGCCAAAATGTTGACAAATGCTTTGGATATCTCTTGATATACCTCATCCTTTCCAAACGATCCTCTCATCATCCTATTGTAAAATCCTAAGTATTACACCAAGAATGGGGCATGTTATTCTTATGTGACAAAGTCTTTGGAGATCACATCCTTTCTCTCTTACGCATACATCCATCCCCTCCACTATAGTCTATCACTTTATCCATCCATTTATCATGATTCATCCATCCCCTCCACTATAGTCTATCCTTTTATCCATCCATTTATCATGAGCCTTCCATCCTATTTACTATAGCCCATCCTTTTATCCATCGATCTTACATCCATCCTTGCATCTAGACTTGGTTTTCCATTGTCATTGGTATCTAGCACAAAGGCTACCCAAATTGTAATCCATTGAAATCCCAAAACATCAAAAATCCAAAAAAAATCAAAACAATTCAAAAATCCAAAAAAAAAATCAAAACATTTCAAAAACTCAAATCAAATCAATCCAATCATCAAATCAATCACATCCATCAAATCAATCAAATCAATCAAATTGAATCAAATCAAATCAAATAAAATCAAACATCAAACTCAAATCAAATTAATCCAATCATCAAATCAAATCAATCCATAAAATCAATCAAATCATTCATCAAACTCAAATCAAATCAATGCAATCATCAAATCAATCAAATCAATTCATCAAACTCAAATCAAATCAATCCAAGAAATGATCCAAATGCAAGTCATCCTTAATCCATACCAATCAAATCAATCAATCTTGTCAAATTATCCAATCACGTCCTTTGGTATTGATCCTAGCCTTGTAAACCCAATCAGTCAATCAATCAATTAATCACACATCAATCATACCATCAGTCTTATATAGGTTGTCGTACTCTCAAAACTAGACTAGGTGTCTTATACAAGGTGTCTCATTCCTAATATCAGACACTATCATCATCAACTAATTAATTAATCATTGGTTTACAGCTTGATAGGGGCAATACCTTGTTTGTTTTTGTATCATTTGTGCATGCATGCTTGCTTGCTCTTGTTTGTTATCATTTTTATCTTGCATTTGCATCAAATCCATATCTAGCTAATATTCATATCTTGTGTATATTGGAATAGCTTTTTGCACTATCCTTTTTATCTAAGGTCATATCATACCTTTTGTGCATTAGGACTTTAATGCTCTAAGTTTTCTTCCTCATACGTCTAACAAGGTTGTATTACACTAGGTGCACAAGACACATCGTCACCATGGTCTTTATACCTTGGTGCATAATGTCTAGTGCTATATCAAACTATATGATTGCTCACTTCATGGTAGCATAACGTATCATTCATCTCTTTCATCCATCCCTTATCTAATCCTCCATTTTTTAATCCATCCTTTATCATTTAATTTCATTTTGAGAGCATACCCATGTTCTTCCAACCCACTTGAGGGGGCATCATCCTATCCTTATATCATCATCCCATTTCTTCATACATTCCTCCTTGTCACTCTTTCAAGTGGTTGGGGCATCATTTTCCTCTATCCACACCTTATCTTCTTTGAAATGATGTTACTTCTCTTAGTCGCAACATCATCTCAAAGAGGGGAAAAATATAGACACCTAAAATTGTCTATGTCTTACAACAACACCTTGTCGATACATTACTTGAGACATCTTATGGCATTTTGTCCTAGGTCCCTTACATAATTCCTCCATCACCTAATTAGTTAAATAAATCTTATTTATTTATCTAATCCCATCCTAATCCCATTTTAAATCCCATTTATCCCACTAGCCAATTAATTAAATAAATCCTATTTATTTAATTAATTTCCCACCTTTCCTCTAATTTAAATAAATAAAATATTTATTTAAATTAAATTAGCCAATTAATTAAATAAATTATATTTATTTAAGTAATTGTCACCTTTATTCTAACTAATTTAAATAAATAAAATATTTATTTAAATTAGCCCTCACCTTTATCCTCATCACAACACATGTCCCTCTCTCATAATTTAAGTAATTTTTTATTTGAATTATGTCATACTACAACTTTCATTTAATGCTTTGTCACACTACCAACTAATTTAAATAATTTTATTATTTAAATTAGGTCATCTCTATTCTTATCTGCACACTTGTCATACCACCACCTTTTATTAAATGAAAGGGCTTATTTTAAAATCATCTTTTAATCTTAGCCGTCCACATCACACAATTGACCTTTCAATCCTTATCCATCACCTCCTATAAATCAAGCCTCACCCAAGCCATTTGGGGGATCCATCTTCAAGTATCATCATGCCATCAAAATGATTCTAGATCTCCATATCCATCATCTTCTATCTATCATTATGTTGCCGATTTGAGCAATCAACATTCCCACTAATCAATCATCCATCAAAGACAACAAAGCTAGTAAAGGTAAAGGTATTGGGTTTTTTACATCTACTTTGTTCTACCATGTGTTGAAGACTTGGTTTGAAGGTAAAGGTATTGGGCTTTTTACATTATCTTCATATTTACCTTTTCACCAATTTTTCATTGCCACTTGCATGTTACTGCTCACACTTAGGATTTCTGAGCACACACGACATTTGGATTTAATATTGGCTATTCATGAGGTAGAAATACCGAAGAGGGGGTTTGACTGAGGCAAGCTCCTATATAGCCACAAACATTTTCCTCTTCTTTCTTGTGTACAGAGTAGACGAACAAGCTTCAAAAGATGTCAGTCTGAGAGACAGAGGATCTTGCAGGTGCAAACTTGACAAAATTTGTATTTTCTGTAAACCCTAAAAGAGGTCTAGGGCACTCAAGCACCCTAATCCTATGCATTCTGATCACAGATCTAGGTTATAAACTATTTCTTTATCTCTGCTATTCTATTACTTTCTTAGATCTTAGTCCTGACTGTCTTTTGTAGCATAATTCTTCTCATTTAGGGTTTGATCTTATCTCCTAGCTAGATTGGTTGACTTTTGGTTTAACACTCATTTATACAACAAAGAGGTAGAACCCCTATAGTTTGGCTCTCCTTCAAAGGTAGAATCCAAGCTCAGTTTGTGTTTCAATGTTTGTAGAAGAGGCTTTGACCTAGTTTAACTCCTAAGGCTAGATCACTCTTTTCTACACTACAATGAGAACCATAGATCAACCATCCAAAAAGGAGGTAGCATTCAAAGCCTCAAGAAAAGTAAAGAATAAATAGCATGAACTATGTAATAACTGATATGGTGAAATAGATGAAAAACAAGCCCACTTCATAAGAAAGATAAAGAAGGGATCTGGAAAGTATCAAGGTAAGTTACCTTTTAAACGCTTTAATTGTGGGAGAATAGGTCACTTTGCATCTAAGTGTCTGCATGGAAAAAATGAGAGCAACAATGGTGAAGAGGATCATAATATGAGGAAAGGAAGAAAGTTCAAACAAAATAAGAAAAGCAACCAACAAGGTCAACAAGAGAAAAAAAACTTCCGAAAGTATAAAAAGAGTCTTTATTCTAAGGAATATGATAGCTCATTGGAGGTAAGTGATGAAGAATTGTTTAATAGTGATAGTGAAGAAATACTATTCATGGCAATAAAGGAAAAGAGTGAGGAAGATAACTAAAAAGAAGAAGAGGAAGATTTAAGGATAATGAAGAAGTGGATCTTGAGGAAGAACTTCATTTTGACTATGATGAGATTGAAATGCTTCAAAGGAGAAACTATAAACTAAAATCAAAGATTCAAGAAGATAATGAATCTAAGGCTAAAACATCTCAAGCCCTTGAAGAAGTAGAAAAGATGATTACAGATCTAAAGTTTCAAATTGAAGAAGGAAAACATATTGAGGAAGAAGTAAGAAGCTAGTTGGAGAAAAAGATAGAAAATTGTGAAAAGTTAGAATCTGAGATCATTTCTTGAAGGAAGTAGTTAGAGAAAACTATGGCTCAACTAAACAATGATTTGAAGAAAGAAAAGAGTTAAAAAATATTAGATAAATAATCAACTCTCAAAGGTTTACATTTGACAAGAGTGGTATTGGATATGAAGAAGGTCAAAGTTCTAAAATAGAGGAATTAAATGAAGAAAAACCAAAGACCTATTTAAATGATCTTCAAAGTCCTATAAAAAATGAAATCAACAAAAGGAAGGACAACTAGAAGCAAAGCATGTATCTAAAAGCATAGAATGGCACATTTAGGAAACCTCCACCACAAAGGCAGGTTCACATGACCAGGTTATATCATTCCTTTTATGGTTATTGTTTTTCTTGTAGTAACTTTGGGCATAAAGCAGTGGATTGTAGAGTGCATGTGAGAAATAATTTTAGGCATAAAGAAATGAATTATGGAGCTTACAAAAATTTTACATGGAATAAAATAGGAGTCAGGGGCTCACAAACAAAAAACTCAATTCATTTGCTCCACTTATGGACTACAATATCATATGTTATAAATGCAACAATTTTGGACATACGAAAAAGCTTTGTAGAAGCAAATTTGTAGAACCTCCTAAACCAAATAAGGAAGAAGAAGAAATGACTAAGGAGAAAGAAGAAAATTCAAAATTTTGGAGAAAGAAGAGGGAAGAAGAAAAGAAAGAAAAGTCTATGTTAGTCCAAATAACTATACATGCACAAAATGAAGGAGAACAATGGTATATAGATAGTGGGTGTTCACGACATATGACCAGTGACAAAAGAAAATTCATCACTTTGAAAATGATAAATGGTGGAATGGTAAAGTGTGGGGATAATGCTTCTGGAAGGATAGCTGGAAAAGGCTCTATCAGTCTAGACAATGGTAGAACAAGAGCGGAAAATGTATTATATGTTGAAGACTTAAAACACAATCTCCTAAGTGTGATTCAAATGTGTGACCAAGGGCACACCCTCACATTTCATGTAGAAGGATGTGAGATTAGCAAAGCGGGGAAACAAGTTGCATAAGCTAATAGGACAAGCAACAATCTTTACATTCTTAGTGAAATTAAAGGTGAGAAATGTTGCATGGGACAAGAAGATGAAAGTTGGCTATGACATAGGAGAATGGGGCACTTGAACTTTGAGAGTGCAAATGTGAAAGTTGATGAAGAAGGAAATTACCAAGATAAGCCACAAAGAGTTGATTATCATAATGAAAATGATTGCAACTTTTAGAAGAGGAGGTAGAAAAATAAAATGAGAATGAGTTAGTTGAGCAAAGAATCACGAAGACTCCATCAAGAATACCACCTAAGACACAATCCAATTTTGTTAAAAGAAATCATCTAGAAGATTTGATTCTATGTGACAAAGATGGTGAAATTAAAACAAGAAGGAGAATGACAAATATTGAAAATGAAAATCCATCTTTACTCTCCAAAATAGAACCTAAGAACTTCAAGGAAGCAAGTGAAGGTAAACATTGGATAGAGGCCATGGAAGAGGGATTAAATCAAATAGAAAAGAATGAAACTTGGGAACTTATCCCAAGGCCTAAAGACAAGAATGCGATTGGCACCAAGTGGGTCTTCAGAAACAAGATGGATGAAGATGGCCAAGTTGTGAGGAACAAAGTAAGGTTAGTATGCAAAGGTTATGCCCAAGTAGAAGGTATTGACTTTGAACAAACTTTTGCACCTATTACTAGGATGGAAGCTATCAGAATGTTCTTAGCATATTCCAGTTTAAAAAATTTGAAGGTTTATCAAATGGATGTCAAGTCTGCCTTCCTAGATGGAAATCTAGAGTAGGAAGTATACATTGAACAACCAGAAGGGTTCTTATTATCAAAAAATAGTTACTATGTGTGTAGATTGAAGAAATCTCTTTATGGATTAAAACAAGCACCCAGAGCATGGTATGAAAGACTTGATTAGTATCTACAACAACAAGGATTTAAGAAAGGGATTGCTAATAGCAATTTTTATATCAAAATGATGTGTGATGATCAGTTGATAGTTGTGGTATATGTAGATGATATCATATTTGGTGGAAGTAGTGACAATATGTGTCGAGGGTTTGCCATGGAGATGCAAAAAGAATTTGAGATGTCTATGCTTCGTGAGTTGTCCTTCTTTCTTAGGCTATAGATTTCTCAATTAGATAAAGGAATATTTATCTCACAAACCAAGTATGTCAACGAAATGTTAAAGAAATTTAGAATGGAGGATTATAATCCTATGAGTACTCCCATGGTAATAGGATGTAAGTTAAAAAAGATGATGAATCTTCTGAAGAAAATGAAACTCTCTATAGGTCAATGATTGGAAACTTGTTATATGTGATAGCTTCAAGGCCTGACAATATACAGGCAATTGGTATAGTGGCAAGATTTCAGGCTACACCAAAGGAAACACATGTACAAGTAGTCAAGAGGATATTCAAATACTTGAAAGGTACATTAGACTTTGGTTTATGGTATCTCGGAAGTGAAGATTTCACTGTAGTAGCATATATAGATGTGGATTGGGCAGGCAATGTTGATGATAGGAAAATCACAAGTGGAGGAGATTTCTTTCTTGGTAATAATCTTGTGTTCTGGTTAAGTAAGAAACAAGCTTCAATCTCTTTGCCCATAGTAGAAGTGAAATACATAGCAGTGGCATCTCGTTGCACTTAGGTTTTATGAATGAAGCAAACATTGAAGGATATCAAGGTAGAATATGATCATCCTATTTCTATATTCTATGATAGTACAAGTGCAATTAATATTTCAAATAATCTAGTTACTCACTCAAGGAAAAAGCATACCCATCAAGTATTATTTTATAAGGGAACATGTGGTAGAATAGCAGGTTAAGTTGGAGTACATTTCTACTCAAGAACAAATTGTAGATATCTTCACAAAGCCACTTTTGAAAGAGACCTTTGAGTATTTAAGGAAAAAATTGGAGTAAAATCACTCTCAATCATTCATTGAGAGTGTTGGGTCCCAAAATAGCAGAAACCTAAAACCCTAAAACATTTCACAAACACTAAGGCCAAGGGTGTCATTAAGGTGATTGAAAGAGGTTTATCAATAGGTCAAGGGCAATTTTGGCCAACTGACAGGAGTGGGTATACTCCTCTGTACTTCAGGCTAAGCTATACCTAGGAGGGATATTTCTAGAGGCATGAAATAAAACACAAACAAACTAACATGGCCATACCTAATGTACACTTGATCCCCAAAGTTGTCACTAGATCAAGACAAACTGGTTACGTAGGCCTCTGATTAAGTTGATCACTGCACTATGCATTTGTGCCCAAATATAACTACATCACATTCCCTATACTCCTTGAGATAAATCCACTAAACTTTTCATACACAAGATACATAGTGCAGACATACATGTACATGACCCACCAATGATTAAAACAATTTTTCATCACTTCAGATTTATCCTTGTTTATTACATTAAATCATGGACAACATGTAGAACCTAAACTAACTATTCCTACTCCTACAGATAAAAGAAGAGGGTTTGATTAAAATAGTGATTGATCCATCCCCAATATGGACTAGTGCCTACTCCATTGGGCAACTGAGTCATAAGCAATAAAAAGGAAGGAAATGGATTGAAAACACATCAACATAAAACTAAATTGTACTCACATACATTTCTCAGATTACACTTCATGCACTAGACATACTTATTTATCCAAAGTCAAACTACAATGACCCATTGGTAACAAAGAAATGACCCAACACAAAGCTTGTATTGACTTAAATGCTGTCACACATTATCAAATCCTTATTACAATCACACCAACAACTGTGGTGAAGGCAATATATAAGGTTGTGACCATGCATTCCCCATGAATCATTAGAAATAGCCATGGAGACATACCACCATTTTAAGACATCCATTGAAATTTTTTCATACATTGTATCAAATGCATTCCTCCATTCAATACTCAGACATTATCATCTGCTTGATGCTTGAAGATCTCCCTTAGGCTTTCCTGACCAGATAATTGGTTCAGCAACCAACCCTTAAAACATCTTTCTCATGTGCATATATAGCAATCTCATTCACTGTGTAGCCTAGGCCATTGAAACTGACTCAACACACCAAGCCCATGCTGCATTAAAATTGGGCCACAACCTCTGTCAGAAAATCTATGGATTTTGTGGATGCCCATGTCCTATGCACTAATTTTGTCCTTGGAAGGTCCTGCAAAAAATATTGACAATTGAAACATTTCATCCTCCTCATTAAATTTGAGTACCTGTACATTGTAGGCATGCACCATTTTAGCTACCTGCAACTAACATTGGCCAGTAATCATGGTGTCACCTACAAAGACATGTTCTCAGGCTCCCAAGAAATCATGCCCTTTTTGAAGCTTTTACAATACTTTAAAATATTTTAAAACTTACTTTAAAACATTTTAAAATGACTACATTTATAATTCATGCTTCACTCCTTATTTTTACATTTCAACTTTCCTTATCAGCAAAATCCTTCTAGTGCAAACTTGCCTCTTTTTCTCCTTTTAAATCCCTTATCAAAAAATTGCCTTATCGATGATCTTGATAAATCACAAACCATTCATCTTTCATTAAATTTGCTTTGTCGATGAAATTCTCCCTTCGCGAACCACTTTCTCTGCAGACTTGTCTTTCTTGCTTGTTTTTTCACCTTATCAGTGAATCTTTATTTTTGTGAACCAAACCTTAAGCCTTTTCCTTCATCTTCTCTATCTTCCTTGTGTCACCTTCTTTCCTTAGCGGATCCTTCATCAGGTGAGGGATTACCCCGACGACGAACTAGGTTGTCGACGAACCCAACGGTTCACTAACCAACCACATTTTTGACAAAGGCTTACCATTATCTCTTTCTTCCTTCGCTATAGCCTTTATCCCTTTTTCACCTTCCTTTTTGTCAGAAAATATTCATAGCAGCGAACTCTTTAGTCGATGAAGCTTCAAGTTCACAAACTAAAACTTTCGCTGATAAAAGACTCCGAGCCTTCTTTGCCTTAGAAAATTTTCAACTTTCCTCAGCTGCTTTTCACTTCTTTCAAACCCTTCTTCTTTTGCCACTTTTGCCACCTTATCAGTAAATCAGTAAAACTATGAACACATGAACTCAGTCGGTGAAATCGTCAATTTGCGAACTAGACGATTCATTGACAAAGGCCTTAAATGAACAAATTTTTCTAAGGGAAGAAAACATATTGTCTTTGGGGGATTTTTACTTAGAATTTTTTTTGAAGGAAACCCATGGAACACATCTCAGATTGGTTATAAATAATGGCTTTAAACTACAAAGACAAAAGGTGGGAATTTTTAATCAATTTTTGGAGCAAAATAATGCATGTCTAGAAACTGATTTTTTAGGTCCCAATAGAGAGTAAGCATAAAGTCAAGGGGAGCTAACCAATGGATTATCTTTAGATCCATGGAAAATAAATTCAAAGATTGATGAAGATTCCTTTGCCATTGATGTTAAAGAGGGATAAGTAGAGACAGAGAGAGTAGTATAGAGGAAAATAGATGTTGCCATCAATGACAAAAGGGGAGATTGTTGGAATAGGTTGTCATTGATGTCAAAGAGTAATTAAAGGCAAATATATAAGACAATAAAAGAGAAGAGATATAAGACGAGTTAGAAGTTTAATACAATAAACTACATTACCTACAATGGCTGACTTCCTGAGTATTTATCATATTTAGATTGTGGCCGACTCCCTCATGGATAAATAGAAGTGCCAAAGTTCAAGACATATATATGTTGGCTGACTCTCTTGGGCAATATAGATTAAGTATAATTTAAATTAAAGATTTAAATTGTTGTGATGGATGACTTCTCACAAGGAAGCGCCAACATTTTTTGAAGGTTGTATGGCCGACTCCCCAAATGAAGGCCAACTTACATATAGATTCTAAGTTTAAAAATAAATAAAAAAAAGATAGTTAACCTCCTATTTGGAGTGCTCCACTAGAAGAAAAAATTAAAATGTGTATAAAAAGAGCTACCACTCTTTGTAAAAGATGTGTATTTTGGTATGAGTCACCACTCTTGAAGGAATATAAAGGATAGATAAAAAGTTTGAGTTTTATGTGAGTAGAAAAGTGTGTGAATGAAGAGAATATAGAGCAGATCTAGGGTAGAGTTTCATGAAGAGTATTTCAGAATTATTTTGAAATATATGTAGCCCATGTGTAAAGAATAAAAGGTAGATTTGTAAGAGTTTATGGAAGAATTATAAAGAGGAATAAGTGCATATTGAAGAGCTGTTTGTAGATAGAATTTAGAGCAGATTATAACCTAGAAGAAATTTATGTGAAGAGATCTCCATATTGTGATTAGTTTTTGTGAAGAAAGGATATTGTGTGAGTTGTGACCAAATTTTTGAAAGGAAGTATATTAACATTCAGATCTTGTGAAGACATATCATCTATTGAAGAGTTCCTAGGTTGGTGCCTTGCTGGGTTGGTGCTTAGTTGCAGGGATTGGTGTCTCCAGTGGGTTAGTGCTCATAAATTGTAGAAGAGGAGATTGAAGTCTCCTATAGGTCGGTGCCTACAAATCTTGTAAGAGAATTATATATATGCAATATTTTTCTATGGTTTTCTCCCGTAAGGGTTTTCATGTAAATATTGTGTTCTCCTTATGTTGCATAATTGATAGATCTTGTGTTAGTAATATTGCTATGATTGTTAAGTTTTGAAAAAGGTAAAATATTGTATTATACTGATTCACCCACTCTCAATATAACTATGTGCTCATCATCCTCATCTATCTCATCCCCCTCCTCCTCTTCTACCTCCTTGTCTAGAGCAACCTCCTCTACTGCTTCTCCTCATCCCCCCTCTACCCTCTATTATGGATCTACCCTTTCATCATTTCCTCCTGTCGCTACCTCCCCTATCTCCATATCTCCTCCTTTCCCTCCTCCTCTATCCCCTCCTACTAGTGTTGCATATAATAACAATGTTTACCATCTCTATGTCCAATCCTAGACTCCCACATGATGTCTACCTCTTTGACATCTAGGATCACAATGGCCTCATCATGCTCATCATCATCTATAGTGAACCATTTTTTAAATGTTGACCTTCACACCTCTCCTACCCTAGGAGAACACCATTATGTGGGTCTCAAAAAGGGGGCATGTAGGAGAAACTATTTGTACAATCCTAAACTATTTCACTAGCCACTCAAAACAAAATCTCTCTAGCACCATCTAGTAGTGACCTTGATACTAACTAATCCTCCTAATCTAACATATCTATATTGAATCCTCCACCCATTTGACCATCTCTCTATATGGTCTCCATTTAATTGATTTAATGTTTCTAACCTCTATGCCCACTTTGATAAGGTGCCTCTCCTCCAGTAACCATGATGGTCTATTGCATGTATCTATAGTCCTGGGGTCCTCAAGGTTGAGAACTAATGATAGACCCATTGGTCAAGCCATCACAATGTGCTTAAATACTCACATGTACAATAATGTGGTTGCCAAAATGCAACTATCCTCCCCTAATGTAATATTTGCATCTCATGATATTAATATGTCAACATGTAGTTCCCTATGAAAAACAACTATCTCCCTCTACATAATCTTGATGTAGTGTACCAATCTTGAGTATAGGTATGTCCCCTATCCATCAACTATGACCACATTAACCACCATAATAATCATCATCTTGCATACTCAAGGTATGTTCCATGTCATGATCTCCCTCAAATTGGTCATTCATATCCTTACCTATAGCTATTTTTCCATACAATATACATAGGTGTGAGCTCTTAGTGACATCCACCTCTGATACTCCACTTGACTACTTCTAATTGTTAATCTCAATAATCTTCATGCATCCTCTAGTGTAATAGTCAACTCACCTATTAGTAGACAAAATATGTTGGCATCTAAATCCCATCTCTCCACAAGTATCATCAACATCCTCACACTGCAATTGACCTCTAGTAAATGACCTATGTACCATGGCTTAATGGTCCTCAACTATACATTATTTCCATCCTCTAAATTTAGGATGTGTAATGATCATAGTACCACATTATGTGATCTCTCTCTAGCATCTATAAGTTTTTCTAGCAAGAATTATTATGCCAAGTGGTCGATGAGATCTTGTTGTGAAATTCTGGAAGTCTTAGTGTTAATGTTAGAGAGGAAATGTAGACTGATTTGAATTATTTAACACATATATATGCATATATAGTATAACTCTAATATCAAATATTTAATATCTTAATGCATTACATCATCTATCCATATCTCTCATAGATATATCACTCTATATTTCTATATCTATTCTTACATATCTATATCTTACGATGCATTATCCTATTCTATAAATATATGCTATAATATTCTAAGGACATGATCCGAAGATGTGTCCCTTCATAAACATATTCTTAGGTGGTATCACATTATCTTTGTTTGTGTCACACTGATTTTAAATATTTATATATGTTCATCCTTCTTAGTGATACTGATCTTGGTGAATTTATGTATTTTCATTGAGGCATATATCTTGCTAACATTTTCCCTAGGCCTAAAATATTGCCATATCCTTGAGATAACTCAGTCTTGCTCTGTGTAATTTTTAGTCTAGCTCCATTAACATATTTTTTTCTAAGTTTATCACTTAACTATTTTTGATGGATTACATTAGAATCAAGGATGTGATTGATTATATAGGGACATAACCAATCATTTTTAGTTTTCCTATATTCTTGAACTTGCTATGATTAAACAATACTTCATCACCTCGATTGAACTATTTGAACTTCCAACTCCTATCATGTCATTATTTTTTCCATCTCTTTTCACGAGTGATTATATACAGTTAGAAGTATTTTTTAATCAACCTTTTCTAGTTTTGTCAATCTCTCCTTGAATGATTCTTCTTCATTTGAAACTATAGATTGCGAGCCTCAAATTTGACTCTAGATATTAAATTGGTAGTGTTGCATCTAATCTATAGAGTAATTAGAATAGGAAATACTTTAGTCTTTTGTAAGTAATAATGTATACTTGGATAGAATGATTGGTAATTTGAGGTTCCAATTAGTTGTGTTACTAAGTAATATTTAGTCAAAATGTGCTCCATTATAATCTTCACTTTATGGAATACCTTCTTAATTTGTTTGAAGTATTATTTAAACTCTCCAACTCTAGTAAACTTAGGAATTTTGACATGTGAAATCCCTTTGGTAATACTTCTTAACCTTCTTAATTTCTTTGTGTAGTATTGCGAACTTATTTGTGCTACTAGTCTCACATGTTTTTATGCTTCTCTTAATGGTGATAGTTTTTCTATCCCTTATCTCATGTTTGCCATAGATCCAAGCCTCTATCTTCTTCAAATCTTGTCTCAATTTCATCACTATCCAGTATGATCTCTCCCTTTGAATTAGGTTCTTGACTAGTATTATCTTTTTGGGTTTTCACTATTGCATAAATTCCCTTTGTTCACACTCATTACTCCATCATCCTCCCAATCTTGTTCAATCCAAATTGCTATTGTATCAGTCTCCAATGGGAGATGGATAGTGATTCAATTTCATTTGAATGTTATTTGTTCTTCTTCTAAGTCAAATACATTATTTTTTATTATGGTAATCTGTAAACCAGGGTGCAAGTCCCTTTAACAAAAAGCCACAACAACAAGCAAAATAGGCCAAACACACCACCAACAGTAGAGAAGCAACACACTAACAATAGTATAACATAATATAGTCCAAAGTTATAAACATATACCATAACTAGAAACAAGAACCAAAGTAGAAAGAAAAGCTAAGAAAACAACTAACTCTAGTCATCTTTGAGGAATCCATACATTTCCTCGTAGTTAACAAAAGTATTAACATCCAGGTCACGTCTTTTAATTTCAAAGTCCTACAAGACCACTAGTGTAGTAGAAGACCTATGAATCATCTTCAAGATCAAAGAATCCATCACCTTCAGCTTCCCTTCCATGGGCTCCACCCTCAACCTCAACTCAACAATCTCTCTAGTGAACTGATCACATTCACACACTCCTTCTGTATAGGAGCATTCACCTTCACTAGTTTGACCTCCTCAAGTTCCATCTCAGTCTCAGCATCATTGAAATCATAGGAGATATTCAGTTCCTCAAAAAAACTATCTCCATCTTGACAATCCTCACTCTTCAGGTTGAGCTTAACCTTCTGAATTTCCACCTCATCTTCCTAATAAGAATCACTGGAATCCTCCACAATTTTGACTTTAGGGGTTTGAATACTTACAAGTCTACTAGAGCATCTAATGTATGGCTTCCTAATAGTTAAATCACCATACTTCACCAACTTACCACTAGTGTCTTTGATAGTGTCCTTCTCCTTATCCTCCTCCACTTTCATGTCATCAAAAGAAGCCACCCTATCATTCTTGGGTTTCCCTTTAGGGGTAAACTCAACAGTCCCCACACTCGTACATTTCTCTTTCTTATTTAGAACTGGTTCACCCTTAGGCTTCTTAGCCTTGGTCTTCCTCATGGGGTCCAATAGGCTACGCTTCACTGATGACTTTTCTTATCCTAGGAAGGGGTTAGGTTATTATTTTGATCATAGATCCCCACAACCACCTCCTTCTGGGAAGAGGAACTAAGGGTACATGTAGAGGAACCAATAATGGAGAGAGTGGAGGGTTTAACAATGGGTTCCTCAGAATGGACTTCAGTGACATTCTTAGGTGGAGATACTTTCATAGGGGAATTTTGATTTTTTTGTTTAGGGTGGGGCAAGGGGGATCCAACAGCAGGGGACTTTTTATCTAAGGGAGACACAACGACACTAGGGGACTTACTCGGGGGGACCTACCAGTAACAGGGGACATTTTAAACAAGGGTGCATCTACATCAACAAGATTTTTAGAAGAAGACCCATCTTTAGCAAGTGAGTGAGGGGCTTTATCCACCAAACCCTTCACAAGAGATTCCTCAACAAGGTAGGATTTAATTGGTTTAGGAGGGTAGAGGGCCAAATGGAATTGATAAAGGTGGGGGATTAAACCTTGATGCAGGGGAACAACTATGACATTGGGGTTTTTAGAGTATGCATCTTTTGTAACTTTGATAGAGGACTCCAAAGACGACAGAAGATAAAAAGGAAAGTTGATAATCACCTTATGTCTAAAATGATTTAGAAATGCAAAGAGATAATGGTAAAAACATTTATATATACCTTTCAGAGTTACCTATTTCATCAGCATGAAACATACCTTGTCCCATGTTGACACTAGTTTGTCCCTTTTGAAACCCCCTGTAGCCTCATCGGGGTTTCACCCTCCTTGAAGAACAATGCCATAATGTCATTGTCCTAGAATTTACTTTTTTTTTTCAATTTCTTACCCTTGCACAACATACCAATAGCTCAACCTATGATCTTCTCACTCACTTCAAACTAAACACCGCCCACTTGAACCATTCGCTTATCCCACGACATCGCAAACTAGATAGAAAGACTTTCATCAAACCCGTTTAGACATTCTAGAAATGGGGTGATACCTCCTGTTGGCAAGAGACACTATATGGATTCATGAATGTTGTCATTGATGGCAACAAAGGTTATCGCACACATCCGCAAGACATGATGAGTCTCTACTGGAAGTCAGATTGAAGAAGTGTCATGATCCGGTAAGCAAGAACAGAGTAGTCAGCAAGGTCCGACAGTTAGGTCCAGATCTCTCAGAGGAAGTATTTCAATAAAGTACAGATTTGGTGAAGTTAAGATGAGTACCTTGACTAATAGATTCCAAGGATTTAGCATCCGGTGATGGAAGGGTGAAGAGATATGAACACTTGAGTGTTGGGTTCCTGTTTGACAGAGTAGACAGAGGAAGAACTGTATCGACAGAGTATCAGACTAAAATCTGGAAGAGATATTGCTAATGACTAAGTTCATGATTGGCTGACATGATTGAAGACTTCTACAAGCATATTCTTGATCCGCATTTACTTAGTATGCAAGAATTCAGCCGATAGACCAGAGTTTGAGATAATATTGACTATTCCGGATGCCAACTAGAAAAGTGTTGAAATCAGTTGTACGGATATATATA
This sequence comes from Cunninghamia lanceolata, assembly GCA_027924645.1. Classification (NCBI taxonomy): domain Eukaryota; kingdom Viridiplantae; phylum Streptophyta; class Pinopsida; order Cupressales; family Cupressaceae; genus Cunninghamia; species Cunninghamia lanceolata. The sequence goes on from BSBN01001715.1 coordinate 13,956,638, forward strand.
CAAGATGGATTTAGATGTGAAGGTGTATTGTGTAAGTATTGAAGTGCGAATAAAAATAGAATAGAATAAAAGGCAGAAAAATAGGTTCAGAATGTAAGAGGACAGCAACACTTAAGGAGAGCAAGAATGAAGTGCAGCAGATTAGTCTATTGAGCTTAACCGGAACTAAACTTCAGCATGTGTGGATGCTTCTCATCAGTTCAAGTTTTCTTCTTTTATACAGTAAGTCTTTTGTAGGCAATGAGCCTCTTGTGAGTAGTGTGCTCGGGTAGTGAGCCCTAATTGGCAAGTGCCATTTTGTATCTTCTATTCTTCTAACAGAGAATAATATCTTGGGTTAATCACCCCGTGGTTTTTCCCTTAACAGGGTTTCCACATCAAAATCATTGTGTCATGTGTTGGTGTTATTTCCATTTCATGATTATGCTTGCTTATTTGATCTGATGTTGCATTAACTATTAAGAAAGCACAGAAAGTTAAAATATTAGGATAACTGATTCACCCCCCCTCTCAGTTATCAACAACTCCCTCATAGCATATACTCCATAGCATTTCATCTACCCTAAACTCATCACAAGATTTGAGTTCCATTCTAACCCTATCTCCGCCCATGACCAAACTTTTCAAGAAGCAACAAAAACGGTAGCCAAACTATAGTGAAATGAGGCAATGGTGGAAGATAAAATCTTTATCTTTTCTAAACCTTCTCTTCAAATAATGCAGACTGCAATTATGGAATCTACACCAAATCTAGGGAAAGATACTTGAGCTAGCCTCACAATCCCCTTCACATCTTGTGTCATAATTACCATCATTACAACCATCATTCAGATGGTGATCATTGGAAGGAGATGCCTCCAAAGTTTGAAAATATTCTGATGACCACATAATCCACAACCATGTGAGCACAAGGAGCTAGAAAGAGATGATTTGGTCATCATCCATCCTACATAGCATCATCCATGTCATCCCATTCCATAGAGGCTCCATGAAATACATTGTTAGAATATATGAACCACTCTAAATTTAGTAGAACAAGGTAGGATGTTGCATTTTTTATTTACATCAATAACTTCAAAATTGTTGGGAATTAAGGTGTCTCAACCTTTGCAAATTCCTAATGTTGCATTTATTTATCCCATGTTGTGTTGGCATAGTCAGCACCTTGTGTATATGCAATAGGGTAAATTTTGGTGACTTTGGCAGCCGCAATTTCCCCCTTGAATAATTAACGGGGGTTTGGGGGTAGCGCCCCCAAGATAGGGTCAAGGGGCGTAGCCCCTTGCGGGGTCCAAGGGCAACACTCCTGGCGCGCTCCCTGTCGCGGTACAGGGCAGGGTCAAGGGGCAGCGCCCTCGTGGGGGCTCGAGGGCAACGCCCCCGAAACCTCAAATGATTTTTAATTAATGACAATTTTTGGTGAGTATCTTTGCACTAGAGAAAGGCATCTTTGGGCGGTCAAGGGAGGTTATGACATGTAAGAGGAATATGATATTTTTAGTCAATGTATGACAGATTCTATGACAGCTGTAAGGTGTGTAAGAGCATTTGTCATAACCTATCTTGGGACCAGTCACCCACTTCGGGATGGGATGTTGGACAAGTGTCCTTAGGCGTGGGTTTTGGGGCATGAGTCCAAGATGGACGCCCATCTCTAGAAGGTTCCATATTTGCCTTGTAAACTCTATATAAACAGGTGCTTGGATGGGAGATAGACAACTTTGGTACAAGTACTGTTATGCTGCCGAAATATCTTCAAATTCGACATTCGAAGACACCTAAAAGAGCATTGGTTCTGAAACTGTATTGTAATCTTTTATTGTTTACTGTAATATATTTGAGCTGTGTTTTGGAGTGTGGAGTTTTTCACCTGTAAGGGTTTTCCCCACGTATATCTTGTCTCTCTCTGTTCTGTCTTCTTTCTGGTTCTTGTGTTTTGCTGCAATATCTCATGTTAATGGTTTAACATTGCTGTAATAGTTAGGATAAAGTTAGATTTGCATAGCCCTCTCCTCATTAGATTAGTGTAGGAAGCATTTTCCACACACCTAGCTTCCTTTCAAAAATCTACTTTTCTTTTAATTCCCATAAGATTGGACTCAACATATAGTAATGTTCCTAATGGGCTACATGGAATACTATCATCTAATGCAAGGTCACATTCTTTCTCATATAATGTAGGTTTTCCCATTAACTTCCATGTTTTCCTATGTATATATAATATTACCATCTACACCTAAATCCAACAAGCTATTTATAATCATCACACCATTTAGTTTGAAATCAATGAGTATACATTTCTTTTTCCAATTTGTGGATGTTTTTAAGTCATTCTTCCTTGGTGGATTTTCTAATTTCTTTATTCTCTGGAGTTTTTTTCCTTTTTATTGTTTATTCCAGTACTTACAAAATTGAGTTAATTCTTCCAATAATACTTGTTTTTGTACTAATTCCACCATTTTTCAATCCCACTTCTTCCTAAAATAATTCACTTATTTCCTTATTCTATTTTTATCTTTCTATCAACTATTTTGTCATTTTTAACTATCTTATTGTGGTTTTTACCACTATGATATTTTTCTTTTTTTTACTCTTTTTTCCACCACCGGTTGTTTTTATTTCTCCCTTGTGGTGTCTGCCACATCTAATGGTTACTACTACTCTTGACTTGTCAATCAATCCACTAATCTTCTTCCTATTGGGCAAATCTTCCCAATCTCTTATTATCTCATTGCATCTATTTAAGTGTTGTGTACTAGATTTTTGCTCTTCTACAAATGAATTACTATATTTAGTTCTATGGAATCTCCTAACATTTTGGTTTTTATTCCTTGGTATTTTTTTTAGATGTCTAGTGCCACCTCTTGTTGCATTTGGCCCAACAAGCTCCTCTATATTTGTATTACTTCATGTATTTTGTAATATTGTGTTTCTTTGGGACAACTAAATGAGTCATGCTACATATCACAACAAAACCCACAACTTGGTTGCTTTTTATCCTCATAATAGTTTTGAGAAAAATGGCCATTCTTTCCACATTTATATTATGTTATCTTGTTTATAACCTCTACCTCTGTGATAACCACTCCAATTGCCTCATCTTTTGCGGTAACTGGTGCAGGAGTACCTAAGAGCATACCTTGGAGCAAGAAGAAAAAAATGACCATGGAAGGAACCTATGGAACAAATCAAGTCAATTGGGACACCTTACAACCAATTATGGCATGTTGCAATATTCAAAATGATGTAATAGTTAAATGTCCTGAGGGTCCTGGTAAGGACCCTAGGACCAAAAATGATGTAAGTTGAGCCAATAGTGCCCTAGAGTCAAATAGAGGTGTCTAAGACCAGTAAGAAAGTATAATGAACCTAAGAAGATCATACATGGTGAATTAATAAGGTAGGAGTTCATTAAATAAGGTAGAAATCCTTTAAACCAATGTTTTAAATTTAAATTTCTGAATTATGCATTTAGGCGGGAAAAGCCTTTTTAATTAGTTTTTGAAAGTTTAACCATCCCTAACTGATGGGAATTGGTTGTAGAAGTTAGGGAGAGGTTATATAAGCTTGTTCAAGGCATGATATGTACGGACAAGTACCTTGGAGGGAGTTTAGAGGTGCACAAATTGAATAAAAATAGAAATTTTTTTTTTCTGTAAATTTGTTGTTCTAGGCCGTACCATTTCTCTGTATGGAATTGTTTTGATCTAAAACCAATTGGATGTGGTAGGGGATTGAGTTAAATTTCATTTTAAATTGGTTTGAGGTTTTTTCAGTGAATTTTGAGGGAGATATCACATTTTTTCTGGAACTGCCTGTTTGACTGTGAAAACAGGGATTTTGAGGGTTTGCAATGCATTTTTGGACCTTTCCATGAATGTAGGATCCTGATTCTCATGGAGTAGGTCCTTATTAACATGTACCATATGTTTCTAACCCTAACAAAGTAGGAGGAGTGTAAATGGGAGAGGTGATCACCGTTTGGAGTCAAGTTTGCATGTGAAAAGAACATGAGAATGGTGGCATGGTTATAGCAGCCAAAGATTTGTCTTAACAAGGTGATATTTTTATGATTGATGTTGTTTAATATGGTCAATAATATGGTGTTGGACCTTTGAATGAGGTCTGGAAGTGATTGGAAGTGGGAGATCTAGGAAGCCCTAGGTTTTGAGGCCTAGAAATGAGGTTTTTGTATTGTAAACCTTAAATGTGCAAACCTCCTAATAAGACCTAGAAAATCCTTAGTTTTGAACCCTTTCCTAAGACTATTTTTAGGTTTGAAGTGTGTGGGACAAGTTTGTCATAGGGTTCCTTTGTAAAATGGTCAATTTAGGCCTTGTAGGAAGGCAGCAGGGTGTTAGGACAGTCACATTTCGTCCAAAACAACAATAGGTGAGTTTGAGATATGTTTTAGAAATCAATAGAGGGTATCCAAATCAGTCATTTGTTTCAAGAGTGTTTTGGGAAAGTTTGGAGAAAAGTATAGTTTAGTCGCTGAATAGGGCTACTTTGATTAGGCCTAGTCAAGAGGAGTTATCAAGAATCAATCAAATTGGTTTGTGAAACCTATTGAATCTTGTTGATTGGGGTATGTTGAGACCCTAGAAGGTGTAAGATTTCATCTGAGAAGTGGAACCTTAAATTGAGCCCTTTGGTGGAGTTTAGGACAAGAAGAAGACTAGTGAGTCTTATTGGTTGAGGCCATCATTGTTTCAAATCTTTTGATCTTGTTAAATTACCTTTGGAGACCTGACACCTCTGTATCATAGTGGTATCAGAGTAGCAAGTAGGTCCTTGAGGGAGAAGAAGGATCTTGTGAAAAAGTTAAGGGTTTGGTAAGAGTTGTAAAGATGCCTCCTAAGAATCAGATGGCTAGGGAGAACAATGAATTGAGGGAAGCCTTAGAGGCAAGAGAAAAAGAGTTGAGGGATAGAAAAGAACAGGATGCTGCAAGGGAAAGAGAGTTAAGACAAGTGAGAAGGGAGAATGCATCAATCTTGGCAAGGTTGGAAGCATTGGAAAAGAATTCTAGAGGGGATGAACAAGATGATCAAGAAGGAGATGATGGAGGACATGATAAGGCAGATGAGAACACTCCCGATGATGAGTTGGATGTTGAAGAAAGGAAATTTGTGAGATTGCTTAAGGCAGTCCAAGGAAGTGGAACAAAGGCAAACATAGAGTTACCTATCTATCAAGGGAAGATGGATAGTGAAGAGCTATTAGGGTGGATAGATGCCCTTGAAATTTTTTTTGAGTATGAGGAGATGAGTGATGAGAAGAAGATTAAATTTGCAAAAACAAAGTTGAGAGGGATAGCACTTACATGGTGGAGTAGTGTGCAAACAGAAAGAGTGGCTAGAGGTGGAACAAGAATCACTTCTTGGGGTAGGATGAAGGATATGATGAAGGATCAATTTCTTCCATCTGATTACTCCATTCAAACAAAGAGGATGAGGTAGAATTTGAAACAAAAGGACATGGATGTTATGTCCTATACTGAGCAATTTCATAAGCTTAGTATTAGAGGGGGATTGGAAGATGAAGAAGAGAAAGTGGCAAGATGCCTTAATGGGCTTAGGTATAACTTGCAAGATGAGATTGGTTTGACAATACCAAAATCACTTGGAGAATGTTTTTAGTTGGCCATAAGGGCTGAAGAGAGGGTGAAGAGGAAGCAAGAAAGACAAGGAGGTAGTGGTGGAGGATATAGAGGTAGGGGTAGACCTACTAATGAAGGACAAGTACCAATGAGAAAGGCAAAGAGTTTTCTGCAGATCAGAGAGGTGGATATAGAGGTGGAGGTAGGTTTGGATTAGGTAGAGGAGTATTCACAGGTAGGTGTTATCATGGCAATGAAGTGGGACACACATATTTCAAATGTCCTAAGAGAGATGATGCTGATAAGAACAAGGAGAGAAGAGTTCATTTGGCACAAGAAGAGAAAAAGAAAGAAGACCAAGAACCAGCACCAGCCTATCCAGTTACAGATGGAGATTTGCTCATGGTGGAAAAAGGCAAAATGTAGCAAGCACCACAGGTATCCATTTTAAAAAGTAATTGTTTAAGCCATGGAAAAATATGCAAGTTGATTATAGATTCAGGTTCACATGATAATCTAGTTTCCTGGGATATGGTGCACAAGTTGGGATCGAAAACATTTGATCATCCTAGTCCTTACAATGCCACTTGGGTAAGTCAAGAGCAGCAAGTAAGGGTTAGTCAAAAGGCATATGTTGATTTTTCAATTGGTCCATATCATGATTTTGTTTTATGTGATGTTATTTCAATGACATGTGGGCATATAATTTTGGGTAGACCATGGTAGCATTTGAGAAAGACAGTTCATGATGGGTATACTAATAACTATTTGGTGCACAAAGATGGTAAATAGTTTAGACTAATCCCTTTACCTTGTGAAGACAAGAAGGAACATGTTACTATCTGTTTTGGAGAGAAATTGAAGTTGGATGTGCAGGTTAGACAACAGGAACAGTTGCAGTAGAAGAAGGTTTATAACAGTCCTAAAGAGCAACAAATTTGGGACTTTAGTTGCATCAAGATTGGGGCCATTGAATGCCCTATAGGGAGGCAGGAAAAGGAAGGTAGACAACAGACCTTACAAAGAAGAACAAATCAGATGGAGAAGGCAGAAGTATTGCAGCAGCAGGGCCCTAGGCAAGGACACCACAACATGTTTTATGATGCTAACATTGTTTGTAAGAGCCATGCAGGTGGGAGAAGGAGAAGGATAACCCTTGGAGAGTTCATGTTTCCTGTCATAAATCAGAGGAACACTTCAAAAAGATTGCAAGAGGTTTGGAGTAGATCACATGACTCTTGGGACAAGAGTTTTTATCATGCTGGGGATTATGGTGCAAGAGCACCTAAGAGCATACCTTGGAGCAAGAAGAAAAAAATGACCATGGAAGGAACCTATGGAAAAAATCAAGTCAATTGGGACACCTTACAACCAATTATGGCATGTTGCAATATTCAAAATGACGTAATAGTTAAATGTTCTGAGGGTCCTGGTAAGGACCCTAGGACCAAAAATGATGTAAGTTGGGCCAATAGTGCCCTAGAGTCAAATAGAGGTATCTAAGACTAGTAAGAAAGTATAATGAACCTAAGAAGATCATACATGGTGAATTAATAAGGTAGGAGTTCATTAAATAAGGTAGAAATCCTTTAAACCAATGTTTTAAATTTAAATTTCTGAATTATGCATTTAGGCGGGAAAAGCCTTTTTAATTAGTTTTTGAAAGTTTAACCAACCCTAACTGATGGGAATTAGTTTTAGAAGTTAGGGAGAGGTTATATAAGCCTGTTCAAGGCATGATATGTACGGACAAGTACCTTGGAGGGAGTTTAGAGGTGCACAAATTGAATAAAAATAGAATTTTCTATTTTTTTCTGTAAATTTATTGTTCTAGGCCGTACCATTTCTCTGTACGGAACTATTTTGCTCTAAAACCAATTGGATGTGGTAGGGGATTGAGTTAACTTTCATTTTCAATTGGTTTGAGGTTTTTTCAGTGAATTTTGAGGGAGATATCACATTTTTTCTGGAACTGCCTATTTGACTGTGAAAACAGGGATTTCGAGGGTTTGCAATGCATTTTTGGACCTTTCCATGAATGTAGGATCCTGATTCTCATGGAGTAGGTCCTTATTAACATGTACTATATGTTTCTAACCCTGACAAAGTAGGAGGAGTGTAAATGGGAGAGGTGATCACCGTTTGGAGTCAAGTTTGCATGTGAAAAGAACATGAGAATGGTGGCATGGTTATAGCAGCCGGAGATCCGTCTTAACAAGGTGATATTTTTATGATTGATGTTGTTTAATATGGTCAATAATATGGTGTTGGACCTTTGAATGAGGTCTAGAAGTGATTGGAAGTGGGAGATCTAGGAAGCCCTAGGTTTTGAGGCCTAGAAATGAGGTTTTTGTATTGCAAACCTTAAATGTGCAAACCTCCTGATAAGACCTAGAAAATCCTTAGTTTTGAACCCTTGCCTAAGACTATTTTTAGGTTTGAAGTGTGTGGGACAAGTTTGTCATAGGGTTCCTTTGTAAAATGGTCAATTTAGGCCTTGTAGGAAGGCAGCAGGGTGTTAGGACAGTCACATTTCATCCAAAACAATAGTAGGTGAGTTTGAGATATGTTTTAGAAATCAATAGAGGGTATCCAAATCAGTCATTTGTTTCAAGAGTGTTTTGGGAAAGTTTGGAGAAAAGTACAGTTTAGTCACTGAACAGGGCTACTAGGATTAGGCCTAGTCAAGAGGAGTTATCAAGAATCAATCAAATTGGTTTGTGAAACCTGTTGAATCTTGTTGATTGGGGTATGTTGAGACCCTAGAAGGTGTAAGATTTCATCTGAGAAGTGGAACGTTAAATTGAGCCCTTTGGTGGAGTTTAGGACAAGAAGAAGACTAGTGAGTCTTATTGGTTGAGGCCATCATTGTTTCAAATCTTTTGATCTTGTTAAATTACCTTTGGAGACCTGATACCTCTGCATCAGTAACCTCCCTTATGGTTGTCTAAGTTTTGTTGAGGTTCATATTGTTTGTTTTAACTACCCTATGGTACCACATTTATACTACATTGTAATAAGATTTGGTCAATAGAAGTTTTATGGTATGCCTAAGTATTAGATAGGATTTCTTGCATTTCCACGAATCTTGCTCATTGTACTCTTAGATATACTAATGCTTGGTTTGCTAGATAGTTTATATGTATATTGTTAAGGATCCACATATTATACAATAATTGGTCTATCCCAGCGATGTTGCTTCTATCAAAGGGTAGGTGTTATCTCTTGTGAATTCTATCTTCTACAAAAATTAGACCATTATCTTCCTAATGTACTTGCACCATTAAATGATGTGTCTCCTCTTACTACGACTATATTCTACATGGTTTATCACTATAGGGGTAGTAATTTTTAGTGCCATTCTACACAACAATTAGCACACCAAATTTAGGTTTTTTTTTTGGTTCTATCATGAACATTCTCATCTGTCACGCTTAGCTAATATTTCTTATTTGAGTCTTAATTACACCCAGCTCTTGCTATAAAATTTCTATTTTAGTTGTTACACTAGTCTTCTTCTCTCTTGTCCATGATCAAGATTTTACTTTTGAAGCTAATTCTAATACATCTATTAATGAAAAATATTATTCCATCCATGGTTACTTTGATATTTGATACCAATCCCAAAGTGGACAATTCAATTTGTTACTTTTTGTTAATGGTTCTTCTAGTTTTCTCACAACTATTTTAAATCTTTGATCATAGTATTTTACATATTATCCTTCTTTTTGAACCAACTCCCTCATCTTGTTATTGTTGACCCATTTTTTCCTCTGACCAGAGGCAAACGGTCAACCTGGTATTTTCCTTGAAAAGCCTTTGGAAAGTGTTGCCTAAAATGAAAAGTGTCAAATTGCCTAAAAAACCTTACCATTGGAAAGAGCTTGAAAAAATAGGCAGGTTTTCTTTTTACATCACCCTGAAATTCGGCCAAATAAAGAAGTTATTGAGGGTCAAAGTTTTGGTCAACATACAGTTCAAATATACATTTGGTGGGCTTGAAAATCTCCATCGGCCTTAGGAAATAATGAAAAAATAAAGTTATATACATTTTTTGAATGTATATTGGGCCAAGGAAATGCATATACATTTCGGGAATCTTTTGCAGATTCTCAGGAATATTCTGGGTTTGTATATCGGTGATATACAAGTGGAGATGCAAGTGAAACATACAAGGTATAAAATACATTCAGGAAATATTCCTCAAAGATTCCGTATTTGCATATAATGGCTTATATGTTTGCCTTGTATGTTTGCACATACAATAAAATATACATTCGCTAAATGTACAAGGCAAGTATACATTGAAGATTCCTCAGAATATTCCGCGCTTGTATGCATAAAAAGGCTTGTATATTGCTTTGTATGTTTGCACATACAATCGGCTATATACAAATGGAAGATATGCATCGCGGGTATATTCCATCAAAGATACCCTATTTGTATGTGAGAGGGTTTGTATATTGCGTTTGTATATTTAACATACAAGGCCAATATATACATTTGCTACAATGCCGCAAAGGGAGATGCAAGTGGTGGGTCCCGTGAAGATACAAAGAGGTTTGTATATCATATACATACAAAGGTTCAAATGCTACAGTGGAATGTATATCGACTTGTATGTTCGTACATACAAGCCAATATACAAGGAAACATATACAATCCAGACCCAAATAGAAGTTTCAATCTATTCTATGTTGTTCTCGGGTTTGCCTTGTATAAAAGGTGTTTGTATGTCTTGACATACAAAAGAGCATGTACAAGCCGGATTTCAAGACAGGTACAATTTAGCGGAATGCAGTGCTAAGTTAGTGGCTTGTATGTATATGGCAATTGTATATTGCGATATACAAGCCAAAGATGCAAAAGAGTTATACAAGACGGATCCGATGTGAAAATCAATTCTGGCACATTCAGGCTTCAGGTTCGCAGCTTGTATGTTTGCATATTCAGAGGGGGAGATACAAATGGTGGGTCCCGCGCATATACAAGAAGGATTGTATGTTTTTACATACAAAGGGTCACGTGAACAGTAGCTTGTATGATGTGATATACAAGAAAAAATATACAAACCGATATGCAAGCCGGACCCGACAGGTAATCAAATATACTTAAAGGTCAGTTGGGGTCTGATTGTATGTATATGGCGCTTGTATATGGTGATATACAAGTCAATGATGCATTGCATATACAAGGTGGATTTGAATCAAGGATCAATTTTGGCACATAAGAGTTTGGAGTCCGCCTTGTATATATGGGTGTTTGTATATTTGCATATACAAAGAAATGTACAAGTAGAAAATATGCAAGCCGGACCTGGCAGAACAATGAAACATAGTTTAGTGGTATTTTGAGGTCTGTGGCTTGTATATTCAGACATACAAAGGAGCAGATACAAGGTTCTCGGCATTTTCAAAGAGGTGGGGCCCGCATATACAAGGGGAAATTGTATGTATATACAATTTCGAACATACAAGGCATATACAGGGGCCGATATGCAAAGTTCCATGTATGTGCAGAAGGAGTTACAGGATGAGTTTTTGAATGCCGATTTAGGTGCCAAGATGCAGTGATATACACAAAAATGCAAAAGTGATATATACAGGCAGTTGACCAAAAGTTTGACTGCCTGTATCTCCTTCATTTTGGCAAATTTCGGCATGCTCTGAGAGGCAAAGTTGCATATTTTGGTCCCCTCTTTCATTTGGCAGGGTTTTTTTTAGGGGCTTTATCACTTTTCAAATTTCAAATATGGAAATGCATATTTTGGGTGATTGGACATTTCAGCGACGACTTTCAGCAGATGAAGATATCTTTGGGGCATTCATTGTTGCACAAAGATGATACAGCTCGCATTGATGGTCAAAAATATCTTCCCACCTTCCTCTTCCAGATATTTTCATCTTTTCTACTACAGATCGATGAGTGAGCTGCTTGCATTCAAGACTAGAAAATATCTCCTCATCTGCCCAGTTCCAGATTTCGACGCCATAACTAATGCAGCTGGACAGTCATCGATGGAGATATTTTTCCATGACAGCTCTTTGAGCAAATTTTTGTAACCGACTTAGGATAGTTTTGGAATGCTATATGTATGCATTCAAATGTTGTAAATAGGGTTGGAAATCTTTTGGCATTAAGGCTTTTCTGTTTCCAAACAGAGTTTCCATATACTGTAACCTTGCCTTTCTGTCAAATATATGCAAGTTAATTTTTACCTCTTTACTGATTTTTCTAGTTCTATGTGAATCTGCATATGGTTTGTCTGTGAATGTTTTATTCCTCTCAATCATATTGCTTCTCACCTCTGCTAGGGTCATCTAATCTGTGTATGTTTACTTGCTGCATTTGATTATACTGTGCATTTTCTCAGTGTTGTGGAAGTCTCTTTTAATCTATCTGGTGTATCACCCCTTTGATGTTTTCAAGCTTTTACTCATTTTCATTACAAGCATTCTCTCTCCCTTTTCCCTCAAAATTTAGTACTTTCAAGTGATAGCTAGACAAGGAAGCCAGCCTTCTCCGGAGGTCTGATCTCATTTAGCAAAGTCCCACACTTAGAGATCAGTCCCATGTTACTCCAGTTTGCAGAGGTTTCACAACTGTATGCAATGGTGCAAAACTAAGTGATAACAACTTTGGCACGCCCAGTGGGACTCAAGAGATCAGAGTAACAATCAAATTAATAGCCATTATTGCTGGTTTTGATGTGCAACCAGTAATTGTAGACTTTTAAGAGGTTAAAATTTACACATCTGGCGACTCAGATTGAGGAAAGACAAATAGATCAGTTTTGCTGATATATATTTTATGAGAAAGATAGCAACTAGGAGTTCAAGTTCAAGTCCATTCAAATATTTGTAGCTCTCTCCACCTAGAAGACTGAGTAGAGCTGCATCAAGGACTCCAGTTTCCAAAAGAGTATAGTCAACTCCACCAGGTTTCAGACCAGTTGCTTCTGTAGTTCCCACAGTAACTCAAGCGAATCTACCTACAGCTCTTTAGATGGCAAGAAATCAGCCATTTGTGACTTTTGATGGGGGGAGTCCTTTGAATCTAATAGTGCATGATGTGATACCAATGGCAGCTTTGAAGAATCTACCCTATTTCACAGGGGAAAATCAAACTACTCTGATCGAGCACATTAGAGACATAGCATCTCTGTGTGGGGTTCATCATGTCACTTAGGAGAATGTAGCCATCAGATTGCTGGCTGCCTCTTTCAAGGGGAAGGCATTACAATGGTTCAGAAGTCTACCAGTGCAGACTATAGGAACCTGGGATGAGCTAGGAGAGAAATTAAACAAGCAATTTCAAGAAAAATTAGATAATCCATCATTGGTCGAACAAATGACCACCATAAAGAGAGCTCCGTAGGAGCAAATGATGGATTTTAACTTTAGATTTTAGAAGACATGGGATAGAATCCCTACCATGGTAAGACCTCCAACTGAATATGCATTTCTATATTTTTTGAAAGCCCTAAATAGTGATATTTCAGTAATGATTCAATCACTAGGAGGTAATAGTTTACCAGATGCTTATGAATTAGCAATTAGGGTAGAGAATAATCTCATCCAGGCTAGAAAATAGCACCCAGACCACCAGTGCCTATCTTTCCTGAGATTCAGGCTTCTATGCCTTTGCCAATTCCATGTTTTCCCCCTGTGCCTACTATCGCAACATTACCTAATATTGCTAATTCTGAACTTGCTGCCTCTAGTTCATCTCAAGAGTTGAAAGAGATTAAAAACAATCAACAAAAGATTGAGGGTATCCTTCAAACTTTTGGAAATGAACTGGTAAACATAAAGAGGCAACAGCCCCAGAGGCCCTTTCAACCTTATCAGTAATCTAGCCAGGGGCAGAATCAACCACTTCAAGGCCACAATCAGCTGTATCAAGCTAATAGGCCACCTTATCAAAGCAACTATCAAGGTGCCAGACAGAATATAAATCAAAGGCCTTTTCTGCCTTATAATCTAGCACCTATTAACACTATAAGGGACCTTGTCCCTACTCAGAACAACCTAGAACCTGAATATGAGTGGTGCTACCCATGCAATCAGCTACACAGTCAAGCAGCCTGCTCAAATGGAGTCATAAATCAGGCTTTAATGGTGCAAAATGTGTCAGCCTCACAACCAAGTACACCAAATGATGGGGCTGTGCAATAACAGGAACAACCTCAGAGTGATTCTACTTTCATGAATTGGTAGCAGGGTGAATTTTGTGGCATAAACAGTGATAACACCTTAGTTGCAGCAAATACAAGAGCAAAGAAAAGGGGTTATGAGGTAGAACAAGCAGCAAATAAAAGAAAAGCATCTGTTGATGTTCTTGCACCCCAAATTCCCCATATTCTACAAAGAAATGACCCAGCAAAAGCAAGGGAGATTCCTCGTTTGCAACCAGACGTCGCTGCTACAAAATCAAATCAGAAGGTGAGTGCCATTCCACCTTTCGATATTATTGAAAATATGAAAAAGATAAATGTGACAATGTCTATGTGGGATTCTTAGCCATCCCTGGCCAAAAAGACATATTGCAATCTGCCTTGTCTGATTTGAAGGTGTCCAAAGATACAACTATTGACCCAAATAGGGTTGTCCTTACTAATTCCTTCGAGGATAACAACAAATAACCTAACAAAAGTACTAAGCCACTCCCATTTTATATATCATTGATAATTGGAGATAAATTAGTTCATAATTGCATGGTGGATAGTGGAGCAAGCAGTTCTGTGATGCCTAAACAAATTGCAGACCAATTAGGGCTCAAGTACCAGCCTCTTGAGAAGGGTGTACTCCAATTAGATGGCACAGTTGTTAGTACTATGGGTGTAATAAAAGACCTAGGTCTTACTCTACATAACTGTCCCAATGTTTCCATCTTCCAAAAGGTCTTCATTATTGATTTGCCCCCCTATTTTGCCATGTGCCTATCAAGAGAATTCACAGCCAAAATAGGAGGATACCTATCCTCTGACTGGTCCCATATATTTTTTAGGACTAGATATGGCACTAAGGTGACCCTAAGATCTGAATTGCTTTCAAACCATCACATAGAACCCTATACACCAAGTGTGGTTAATGTAAATCACATTATTTATGATCCTGAACTTGTGGCAGCTCAAGAGTTACAAACTGAGAGTATACCAGAAATGTTATTAAGGGAATGGTCCTCAGAAGATGTTGTAGATGATCCTAAAGCACATATTCAAGAAAATAGTATGGGGGTCTATATACTCCATGAGCCTGAGGCAACAATTCCAAGTATGGTAAAGGATGTAGAACAACAGACAGAGTAGTGAGGAGAAGTATGGAAAATGTACTTTGATGGCTCAAGGAGCAAAAATGGATCCGGTGGTGGTGCAATGCTGGTGTCACCACAGGGTGAAAAATATTATGCTGCTTTCCATTTTTCCTTCTCATGCACCAATAACACTGCTGAATATGAGGGGCTAATCCAGGGATTGCAATGGGCAAGAAGGAAGAAAATTCACTGTTTGCAAGTATTTGGGGACAGTGAACTAATTGTAAATCAGGTAAGAGGACTGCATCTTACCAAAAATGATACCTTGAAGTGCTATAAGCATAGGGTATGGAACATGATTGAGGAGTTTGATGCTTTTAATCTGATTTCCATTCCAAGAAATCAAAACTCCCATGCTGATAGATTGGCTGCAATTGGGGCACAATTTGACATCCCTAGTGACATTCAAAAGGAGAAAATATAGCCTCATGTAAAAATAGTTGACAGACCCTCTATCCCCGACAATAATGTTCATTGACAGGTCTTTAAAAGTGATCAATAGATTCTGAGATTCCTATTAGAGGAAGATGAGTTTTCCATGATGAATCAGGATAAACTCAAACAACAGTATGGCAATGATCAGATTATTCAGTTGAAGACAAACAAGCTGCCCAAAGGATTGGTGACTTTGGAGTCTATTTTTGGCACCGATGATTAGATGAAGAAGACTAAGACTGGTATGCAAATAAAAGAGGAACATTATGAGGAGTTAGAAATTTTTAAGGGAAAACTCCTCAAAATAGGTAAAATCTGTTCAGCTGAGGATAGGAGAGCTTTTATTGCTCTTTGTCAGGAATTTAAGGAGGTATTTGCTTGGGATTATTCAGACCTAAAGGGATTTGATCCTCATATTGCCCAGCACACCATAGAATTGGAACCAGGTACAAAGCCTGTAAGGCAGAGGTAGAGGCCCCTAAATCCAAAGCTAGAGCCCGTGATGATTAAAGAATTGACTAAGCTAATTGAAGGAAATATCATTTTTCCCATCAAACATACTTCTTGGGTCTCAAACCTTGTCCCTGTGAGGAAGAAGAATGGAGAAATTAGGCTGTGCGTTGATTTCAGGGATCTAAACAGAGCCTCCCTAAAAGACCACTACCCACTTCCATCAATGGAGTAGATTTTACAAGTAGTGGCTGGCTCGGAGAGATTTTCTTTTCTCGATGAATTTTCTGGTTACAATCAGGTGTTAGTCAAGGAGGAGGATCAGTTCAAAAATACTTTCACTACCAAGTGGGGCACCATGGCCTATAGGAGGATGCTTTTTGGTCTCTCTAATGCTGGCTCGACCTTTCAAAGAGCCATGGATATGGCGTTCAAGGGTTTGCTATACAAATTGGTGCTGGTGTACTTAGATGATATAACAATTTTTTCCAAGAATGCATCTGAGCATTTATCCCACTTAAGGCAAGTTTTTGAGAGATGTCGAGAGTTTGGGATATCCCTTAATCCAAACAAATGCATTTTTGCTGTCCATGAAGGCAAGCTGTTAGGGCACATTGTCTCAAAAGAAGGCATTACTATTGATGCTGAAAGAGTAAGGGCCATTTTGGAGTTGCCTTTACCAAGTCATAAGAAGGGATTACAAAGTTTTATTGGCAGAATTAATTTTTTGTGAAGGTTCATCCCTGATATCGCAAACCTTTTGAAACCTTTGACATCCATGTTGAAAAAGAATATAATCTTTAATTGGACAAATGAGGCCAGACTTACTTTTGAGTCTATAAAAGAAGCATTGTCAGTTGCACCAACTTTGGTACATCCTGACTTTTCCAAAGATTTTATCCTATATGCTTATGGCGGCCTAGATACAATCTCTACGATTTTAGTGCAGAAGCAGAGTAGTGGCTTTGAGTAGCCAACTGCTTCTTTCAGTCAGGGGCTGGAAGAATATGAGCAGAGGTACAGCTTTGTTGAGAAGCATGTCCTTGCAGTGATAAGGAGCCTCAAGAAATTTTGGCATCTTGTTTCCAATAACAAGATACATTTAATGGTGGCTCATCCCAGCATGAAAGAGTTCCTGTTGAGTAAAGATGTTAATGAGAAGAGAGCGGGTTGGATCACCAAGGTCATGGAATATGACGTAGATATTTAAGTAACCAAGCTTGTCAGAGGCAGAGGACTCAGTGAGTAGCTCGCTACTAGTTCCAATAAGGAGGATGAGACACTTTTTACCATTGAGGATGCACCTCAAGATAATGTAGCAATAGCGAGCATAGGTTGGGTTACTAATATGACTAAATTTTTGCAAACTGGCAAATGTCCAATGGGTTTGGATAGAACCAGGAGAAGATACTATAGACTGCAGTCCGTTCCATACATTTTGATTAATGACACCCTTTTTAGGAAATATTTTAATGGTGTATTGCTAAGATGCATTGCTGAAGATCAGACTGATAAGGTGCTACATGAATTTCATGATGGAATAGCAGGGGGTCATTTTTCCCCGAAGACTACTGCCCGGAAGATAATGAGAGCTAGCTATTACTGGCCCAGCTTATTTAAGGATGCCCATGCATGGGCAAGGAAATGTGTAAAGTGTGCTATTTTTGCAGGGAAGGAAACGCTGCCAGCCTTACCTTTATGGCCAATTCAAATAGAGCAACCCTTCATGAGATGGGGTGTTGACTTCATAGGACCCATTAATCCACCATCAAGTGCAGGCCACAAGTGGATTCTTACAGCTACAGATTTTTTCACAAGATGGACTAAAGCAGTAGCGCTACAGGAATCAAATGAAAATGCTGTTTTAAATTTTTATCATGACTTGATTTCCAGATTTGGAGTGCCTGAGTCAATAATTTCTAACAATGCTTTAGCCTTTGTTGGCCTAAAGATAACTGATTGGGCTGTCAAAAATGGGATCTATTTGAATACTTCTTCTAATTATTACCCACAAGGTAATGGTTTGGCTGAGTCTACCAACAAAAATCTCATAAGGATTATTAAAAGATCAATGGAGGACAACTAGAGGACCTGGCACACTAATTTGAAATATGCCTTATGGGTAGATAGAATAACTCCTAAGAGGTCCATTGGAAATTCTCCATTTATGTTAGTATATGGGAAGGAAGCAAGATTGCTTATCTCTGTAGAACTGCCAGCACTGGTCATCATGAATCAGCTAGAAATATTTGAAGAAGAAGATCCCATGGCTGTCAGATATGCTCAGCTCATGGAGCTTGAAGAAATCAGAGACAAGGCTATGAAGACTATGGAATATCATCAGCTACAGACCAAAAGAAGTTTTGATCAAAAGGCCACTCCCAAGATCTTTAGAGAAGGTGATATGGTGCTCAAATGGGACGAATTGAAGAGCAGGCTTGGAAAGCACTCCAAATTTGACAACATGTGGAGTGGTCCATTTCTCATTACTGAATGCAAGGAGCACAATGCATTTCAGTTATCAAATATGGATGGGCAAAATCTACCTATCCCGGTCAATGGGATACACCTAAAGAGGTGTTTTGAGGTATGAGTGCCTTGTAAATCAATAAACTAGGTCTCTATGCTTTTAATAAGTGTTGTTGCACATTAGTTTAGATCTACTTTTGCTTTCCCTAAATGCTGTCTAGCATAGTTGAAGGAGTTTGCTTTCAACATTTTATTTTGGTTTGGCCTTCTAAGTGTTCTTCATTGCTTCTATCTTGTTTTACTAAGGTCAGAAATATCTATATTTTAGTCTCTGTGTGACTCTATGCCCAATAGATGTATAGGCCACTGATCTAACTGTTTAGTAGGCAAACATCCCATAGAGGTCACCAAATTGTTGACCCATTTTTTCCTCTAACCAGAGCCAAACGGTCAACCTGGTATTTTCCTTGAAAAGCCTTTGGAAAGTGTTGCCTAAAATGAAAAGTGTCAAATTTCCTAAAAAAACCTTACCATTGGAAAGAGCTTGAAAAAATAGGTAGGTTTGCTTTTGACATCACCCTAAAATTTAGCCAAATAAAGAAGTTATTGAGGGTCAAAGTTTTGGTCAACATACAGTTCAAATATACATTTAGCAGGCTTGAAAATCTCCATCGACCTTAGAAAATAATGAAAAAATTAAATTATATACATTTTTTGAATGTATATCGGGCCAGGGAAATGCATATACATTTCAGGAATCTTTCGCAGATTCCCAGGAATATTCCGGGTTTGTATATCGGCGATATACAAGTGGAGATGCAAGTGCAACATTCAAGGTATAAAATACATTCAGGGAATATTCCTCAAAGATTCTGTATTTGCATATAATGGCTTGTATGTTTGCCTTGTATGTTCGCACATACAAGCAAATATAGATTCGCTAAATGTACAAGGCAAGTATACATTGAAGATTCCTCAGAATATTCTGCGCTTGTATGCATAAAAAGGCTTGTATATTGCTTTGTATGTTTGCACATACAATCGGCTATATACAAATGGAAGATATGCATCGTGGGTATATTCCATCAAAGATACCCTATTTGTATGTGAGAGGGTTTGTATATTGCGTTTGTATATTTAACATACAAGGCCAATATATACATTTGCTACAGTGCCGCAAAGGGAGATGCAAGTGGTGGGTCCCGTGAAGATACAAAGAGGTTTGTATATCATATACATACAAAGGTTCAAATGCTACAGAGGAATGTATATTGACTTGTATGTTCGCACATACAAGCTGATATACAAGGAAACATATACAATCCGGACCCGAATAGAAGTTTCAATCTATTCTATGTTGTTCTCGAGTCCACCTTGTATAAAAGGTGTTTGTATGTCTTGACATACAAAAGAGCATGTACAAGCTGGATTTCAAGACAGGTACAATTTGGCGGAATGTAGCACTAAGTCCATGGCTTGTATGTATATGGCAATTGTATATTGTGATATACAAGCCAAAGATGCAAAAGAGTTATACAAGACGGATTTGATGTGAAAATCAATTCTGGCATATTCAGGCTTTAGGTCTACGGCTTGTATGTTTGCATATTCAGAGAGGGAGATACAAATGGTGGGTCCTGCGCATATATAAGAGGGATTGTATGCTTTTACATACAAAGGGTCACGTGAACAGTAGCTTGTATGTTGTGATATACAAGAAAAAATATACAAACTGATATGCAAGTTGGACCTGACAAGTAATCAAATATACTTAAAGGTCAGTTGGGGTCTGATTTGTATGTATATGGCACTTGTATATGGCGATATACAAATCAATGATGCATTGCATATACAAGGTAGATTTGAATCAAGGATTAGTTTTGGCACATAAGAGTTTGGAGTCCGCCTTGTATATATGGGTGTTTGTATATTTGCATATACAAAGAAATGTACAAGTAGAAAATATGCAAGCCGGACTTGGCAGAACAATGAAACACAGTTCAGTGGTGTTTTGAGGTCCGCGGCTTGTATATTTAGACATACAAAGGAGCAGATATAAGGTTATATGCTGGGCATTTTCAAAGAGGTGGGGCCTGCATATACAAGGGGAAATTGTATGTATATACAATTTTGAACATACAAGGCATATACAGGGGCTGATATGCAAAGTGCCATGTATGTGTAGAAGGAGTTGTAGGATGAGTTTTTGAATGCCAATTCAGGTGCCAAGATGTAGCGATATACACAGAAATGCAAAAGTGATATATACAGGTAGTTGATCGAAAGTTTGACTGCCTGTATCTCCTTCATTTTTGTGAATTTCGGCATGCTCCGAGAGGCAAAGTTACATATTTTGGTCTCCTCTTTCATTTGGTAGGGTTTTTCAGGGGCTTTATCACTTTTCAAATTTTACATCTGGAAATGCAAATTTTGGGCGACTAGACATTTCAGCAATGACTTTCAGCAGATGAAGATATTTTTGGGGCATTCATTGTTGCACAAAGATGATACAGCTCGCATTCATGATCAGAAATATCTTCCCACCTTCCTCTTCCAGATATTTTCATCTTTTCTACTGTAGATCAATGAGTGAGCTACTTGCATTCAAGACTAGAAAATATCTCCTCATCTGTCTAGTTCCAAATTTTGACGCCATAACTAATGTAGCTGGACAGTCATCGATGGAGATATTTTTCCATGACAGCTCTTTGAGCAAATTTTTGTAACCGACTTAGGATAGTTTTGGAATGCTATATGTATGCATTCAAATGTTGTAAATAGGGTTGGAAATCTTTTGGCATTAAGGCTTTTCTGTTTCCAAACAGAGTTTCCATATACTATAACCTTGCCTTTCTGTAAAATATATGTAAGTTAATTTTTACCTCTTTACTTATTTTTCTGGTTCTGTGTGAATCTACATATGGTTTGTCTATGAATGTTTTACTCCTCTCAATCATATTGCTTCTCACCTCTGCTAGGGTCATCTAATCTGTGTATGTTTACTTGTTGCATCTGATTATACTGTGCATTTTCTCAGTGTTGTGGAAGTCTCTTTTAATCTGTCCGGTGTATCACCCTTTGATATTTTCAAGCTTTTACTCATTTTCATTACAAGCATTCTCTCTCCCTTTTCCCTCAAAATTCAATACTTTCAAGTGATAGCTAGACAAGGAAGTCAGCCTTCTCCAGAGATCTGATCTCATTTAGCAAAGTCCCACACTTAAAGATCAGTCCTATGTTACTCCAGTTTGCAGAGGTTTCACAGCTGTATGCAAGGGTGCAAAATTGAGTGATAATAGTTATCTCTATCACTTGAGACTTATGGGAAATGGAATTCATTTTTAAAGTCCTATTTTATTTGATTCCAACTAAGAGTGTGTTATAGGTTGATTTACATATACCATTTCAACACATCATTTCTTAATTTGTTATTACAAAGTCAAAAGGTTTCACTTGGGGAACTATATTTCCCATCCTTTTCCAACTAGAGTCTATAAAAATAAATACCCATAGTCATTTTTAGCTTCTTTTCCAAACAATGGAAATTTTACCTTATTTGTTTCCATGGGAGGATGAATTTTAGGTCTATGGTTTCTTTTGGTGTTAGTGTGACCACTGTTTAATTTGTGTGTAGAGGCTAACATATGTTTTCTTAGTATGTTCTTTTGGTGATAGATGTGTTTTCCTTTTTTATGCTTTCCTTTTGGTGTGTTTATTAAAGTGGTAAAATAGGTTTTGAAGGGTCCATAAAACCCTATAACAAACAATAAAGCTTCAAAGAACTAGGAGCTAAACTATAGCAAAACAATAGCACAACTGCTCTCCTTCTGGTATTTCTTGGTACTGAATACTTTCCTTTATTTTACCCCTCTCTAACTCTATGTAAAATAGTATGGCTTTAACACTTTTTCTAATTATTTCATAAATCTCTCTTTATTCTCTTGTCTTCACCTTATTGTCTATAAACTCCTACATAACTCTACCTATCTTATCTTCTCCTATCTTTTGATATTTATCGAGTGACATGGGGGATGACATTTGGTCGAGGGGTTCATGTTCTCTTAGTGTATTTCATGTTTTGGATTTACACCTCTCAAGGTTTTATTAGTTAGCACTAATTCTTTATGACTATTCACTTCAGTTTCTTCACTTCCTTTATTTCTTCTAATTCTAGTATTTTTACAAAATTGTCTCTTTTATATTCAACCCTACCTATTTTACTAGATCATTTTTCTTTATGATCCTATATCTTTTTTATTTTGGTCTATTTATTTTAACATGGTATTGCCTCTTAATGTTGACACCTAATGGATTTATAGAATAAAAAATCTTAAATCTTCATTGATTAGTATTAAGGTCTTTGGGTTTGTCATAGGTCTTGTTGGGTCCCCAAATTGCAAATCCACAAACTTAGAGTATTATCCTATCCTCAAGGCTAGGGAATTATCTTCAAGAGGATGGTACATGGGCTCATCAATAGATTATGGGTGATTAAAGGCCAATTTTTGAGAGTGGGTATTCTTTCCTTCAATCTGGGCTTAACTAGACCTAGGAGGGTATTCCTAGAGGTGTCCTTAACAAGGCATCTAACCAAATAAGATGAATCATGTTTTAAATAACACTTACACCTAATACACACTTGACCCCAATATTTGTCACTATGTGAAAGACTAACTAGTTGCCCATAAAACCTCTTAAGTTGATAACTACAACCTTGCATATGCAACTATAGATGACATCAGTATTATATCCCCAAAAGTGAATTTACTTAACATTTGTATACAAGTACAAGGTATAGGCATGCATGACATGATTCTCTAACTATCTAGATGTTTGAGGTCACTTAGAATTTTCCTTGAGTTATACTACTAAATTATGAAAGCATCTACTCATAATCTACTAAGGATAGAGGAATGATTAAATAAAGGATGTTTGGCCTCTCACCAATGAAACTGATGCCTACTCCATTAGGCAATAAAGTCATGACCACGTCCATTATGACACCTTCTCGACATCACCTTACAACACCTTGCAACACATTTGTCCTAGGTTCCCCTTTATTCCAAATTAATTAAATAAGTCATATTTATTTAATTAGTTAATCTATTTATCCATTTTCCAAATTAATTAAATAAATCATATTTATTTAATTAATTAATCTATTTATCCATTTTCCAAATTAATTAAATAAATCTTATTTAATTAATTAATTTATCGTCCCATGTCACATGTCTCTCATAATTGATTAAATAATTTTATTATTTAATCAGTTATATCCCACTTGTCCTCATCCTTATTCACTTGCACAAAAGTCAAACTAACTTCTAATCCTAGCCACACAATTCAAACCAAACCTCTTAATCTCAACCATTCACATAAGGATTGTCCTAATCCTCCACCTTTTAATCCTAGCCATCCATTGCACCCCTTAATCCTAGCCATCCATCCTATCAACCAAGCATTTAGAAATCAACCCTCATTAAGCCATTATCATGAGAATTAAAAGTACTATTATGCTATTGAAATACTAAGAAACCAAGATATCAATCAAACATTATCAATGAGCATAGCTAGGTAGTACTAGGGTGCATACTACTTTAACTCTATCGAGGAGAAATAGTGATTTGAGGTAAAGGTTTTGTATATTGCATTGATCTTTTTTATATTTCCTCTCATCATTTTTGATGTTGTGAAGACATGTGGGGGCATACCATACCGACATATGATATAGTGAAGGATAAACTTTGTTATTTGTTTATCGATGACGTATGTGAGTGGAATAGCCTCAACCCACTTTGTAAAGTACTCAGTGGTGGTTATGATGAACTTTTGGCCATTGGAGGATGAAGGGTGAATTTTTTCAATGAGGTCTAGCCCCCACTATGAAAAAGGCCAAGGGGTAGTAATAGGTTACAACTCTTGTGATGGTGCATGGATTAAGTCATCATGTTGTTGGCATTAGAGACACTTTTTTACAAACTAATGAGCATCATGTTCTATTGTTGGCCAGTAGTAACTCATTTTTAAGATCTTATTTGCAAGGGTAGGACCACTAGAGTGAGCACCATAGATACCCTCATGTACCTCTTGTAAGTTAGTTTGGGATTCTTTCAAGCTAAGACAACTCAAGAGGGTACCATCAAGATTCCTTCAGTATAGGGTATCACTCAGGATGGTGAAACAGGAGGATCAACAAATGAATGTGTGGTGTTGGGTGTTAGAAAGGTTGGATGGAAGGGTGTTATCATGAAGATAGGCATAGACATCCTAATACTAGGGGGAGTTGGGACCAACAACTCGCATACCAGCTCATTAGTAGGTACATCATAAGTAGGGATAAGTAATTGTTCTACCAAAAATTCCCATTGATGGTTGTTCTATGGCATGTATAGGAGAGATCCAATGGTATATGTGGCATCATCATCTTTGTTATTCAGTCTAGGTACTTGTTCGAATTGGATGTCTAAAAATCACTTCTTGAAATCATCTACCATTTTCTTATATGGAAGTTGTTGGTTATTTTTAAATCCCAACCTTATCTCACTGAATAACCTATGACTTAGCCACTGTCAATGCTCAACTATTATGAGGGGCTGGCCAATATATAGGTGAAAGTTTTGGTGTAAAACCTGGGAGGGTGGTCCCTTCTTAATATGACATTAGTTTAACAAACACTTACTTACAGATCTTTAAGTTTTCAAAGTATTTGGATTGGACTGATTTAGGATATCGAGGACAATACATAGAGTAAGAGACAAGTGCCTTAACCTATGGACACAGAGTCAAAATCATATATAACCAAAAGTTGATGACAGAGTTTCAACTTGAACACCACAAAGCTTTACAATATTGCCTTACAATATCATATCAAATATATCCTAAAAGCAGTCATACTTAGTTATCCTCACACATAGTTACACACATCAATTTTCCTGTTAAAGTATTTAACTCATTCTTTGAATGAGAGCTACTCATAGAAAAATACATTCATAAAGGCATTTCATGAAGACAAATTGAACCATCTTTGATATAATCAATTTATGATTTGTATAAAAACATACACTAGGAAACAACTACTTTTAGAAATTTATCACGCACATTCTATTATAGATGCTGATACTGTCATAAACCTTATATAAAGTATACGATTCAAATCACAAAGCAAAGGAAAAACACTAACTCTTTTCTCTGTATCTTCACAAGAATTTTCCACCAAATCAACAACCAATCTGTAAGTGGCCCTGAATTCATTTTTATATTTCAAAGGAGCAACAAGCTTCAGGCCACCTATGCACGTCTCATTCCACAATGATATTCAAAAAATTGTTACATTGGAAAAGAGCACAGTAGGCTACTAGCTAGGCACACCACATGAGACAAAACATTTAGCACCTGATGAGAGAGAAACCCACTCCCTTCAAAAGAGAGCACCAGAAAGGAGAGTGGTCCAATGAACCAACATATAACTGACACAATGCACACACTCCAATAATCTGGGACTATAAGGAAAGGACAGGTACTTCCCACTACATTAAAAATATGAGTAGCTCTTGTAGTGGGGACAACCATTGTAGACCATAATGCGTACAAGTCTTAATCAATGTATTTCATGAGCCAAGCATTGTATTCCTCTTTAGAAGGCCACTTCACATCAAACAATTTCTTAACTTTTGAATTATGCAAGTTGAAATAGGTGTCCACAATAGCCCTAGCCTCCTTCACAAACAAATCCATGTTTATTTCCATCCTGAATAATTTATCAATTGAATTGTTCAATTTTGTCTATTCTAGTTCTACATCCTTAAAAACATAAGAAGACATTTTGGGAAAAATGCTTCCAAATTCAACTTTCCAACCAATGAAGTCCTTAATTTCATGTGCCTCATCTAGAATACTTGGAACTTCATCTTTCTCCATATCACTAAACATCTACATCTTGTTACTAAATTGCAAGTCTAACTTACTTTGGAAAGAAAAGATATTCAATAGACAAATAGAATCAATCATCAAAGATAAATTATTTAGCTCCTTAGGATCACACTCCATATTCTTCTGTATTTCTTTGAGAGCCCCAATCCTCACACTCCATTTTCTCCATACATTTTGGAAACAATATTGAATGGTGAGATGCCTCTCATATGCCCAATGGATATCCTTGTAAATCTTCCAAACATTGTCTAACCTGTAGAGAATGCGAGAGATTCTGTAGCCAATGATATCGTCAATGATATTAACTACTACCTTCTTTGCTTCATCTCGTGCCTTCTGCTCATTTTCTTTGTCCAAATGCAGTTCTTCTTTCAATCCCTTAATTCTTAGAGATAGAGTATCTCTATCCTGACTAAACAAATCATGCGAAAGAGAGGCAAAGGGGATGGGTTCAATCGTAGGCAATACAACCTTTTCTTGAGAGACATAACTTCTCAATTTGAGATTTTCCTCTTGCAATAAGTTGAACTTATCCATTAACCTTTCATATTTCTCTTTCATCACCTCAGCAGTGTTTGGACTAAGCACTGCTGCATGCACAGTGAGTTTTGTAGCATGTGTGGGGTAACCTCCATTGCTCTTCTCATGATGACCTCTCTAGACCTGACTAGCCTTGGCTTTCTTATGTTTGGGGCCATTGACCAAATGGCCATTGCATGTAAACTTGTACTATAGGCTGAAACAAACACTCTGTTATCAATATCTTCCTTACAAATAAGGGCATCTTTTTCACTCTTTACAGCATCAAAAGCAATAGCAGATAAAATATCGCAACCAAGAAACAGAAGAATATTACTTTGTCTAATCAATTTTCTACCTTCTATAGGTGACATTGCTATAATCTCATTTTGAATCTTCTCTTCTTCACCCTTTATGACTTCCTCATGCATAGAAGGGTGTACTCCCTCCTTTACCCTTTCAAGTCTATCATAAATTTCTTTACACTTTACTTGGGCTACAAATTCCCCAAATTCTCTTGTTTACACAAAGGATTCATCACTTATAAATTATCTACATGCCATTATCCTGACATCATTATCAACTTAAGCAATTTCTTCATTATAAGTGGTGTCAACCATTCTATCAGGGGGAATGAAAGAATCAATTGTATCATCTATGTGAGGAGAAGGGAAATTCCTTTTGACATCTTCCTCATTTGGGACATGTTTTGTAGACTCCTCCATAGCAATCCCAACTTCAGTATCAGCTGAATAATCAATCAGAGGCTTAATTATTTCCTCCTCTTCAACATCCACTTGGTGACCTGGAGAACCATGTACATAGGACCCAATAGGCTTGAGCCCAACTGCAACTGAATGCTCTTCTTCTCTCATTCCTACTACCTCTACTGCCCTATTTACTTCATCTATGAATAATCCCTTCTCATGGTCCTCTAGCATCCTCATAGCCCTCTGAAAAAGACTAGGGATATGGATATAAGGACTAACATACCTTGGATTTTTATTAATCACATTCATCTCAACTTCATTCACATAACGCCAAGAATCCTTTCTTTTCTCAATTTTTCTACATGACACTAGATTCCTGATGATATCTTTTGAATATAGGAAATGATGGGAGAAACTGGACCTACCCACACATTTCCTTGCTTCATCAATGAACCCCTCAGGATCACATCTCCTTATTTTCTCAATGTCCATCCTATATGATCTCAACATCCCTATAAAGTTATCAATACCCTCATAAAATAGGAAAAAGCAAGTTGTCCTAGGATGAATGATCCCTTCTTAGCACTTCTGAAGTGCTCTTTGTCCATAGAATCTAGCTACCACATGATTTCCATAAATGCAATTCTGTCAGACACAAAGATAAGAAGGAAATGGGGTGGAACCATGGCGCCATACACTCTAAAGATAGTGCATGTTTTGAAAAAGTATCAATCCCCCCAATTATGTTCAATCATAGTATCAGGCCTGAAATCCTTAGGCCTCAGAATTTCCATAAGAGATCTAGAAACTCTCTCCACAGGTTTCAACCCTAAGTTTCCAAGACAAAAAAAACCAATTTATTGCTAAAAGCAAGATAATTTGGTTTGGCATAGTGTTGATCCCAAATGTGAGTCCACAATTGCACTGGTAAATCACTACTATCTTTCTCCTTAGTGGTAAGATCAAAGAATTTGGACCAAGTTCTCACTCCACTATGCAACAACATATGTATGAACAATGAATAATGCTTAAAAACTAGAGAGGCCTTAGGATCTTTCAACTTGGTCAATTCATCATGAATTCTATTAGCAACATATGAAGCAAAGTCAAAACCCACACGCAACTCCTTATCCTGAATGTCAACAGCCATGATCATCAAAGGGATGGGCATATTCAAGTCAAATTTCCTGCCCAAAACCTAACATAGGGCATAGTAGGTATTCTTAAAATAGTCTTCAAATTTATCACAACTAAAGGGCTTAGATTCTTTTTTAGAAAATTTCTCTCCTTTCTTGCCCAAGTCTCTTCTTCTATGCCAAGGAAGCTTGTGATTTCTATAGGAAAACTTGTTCTTATCATATTCTTGCTTCAATGCACAAAATGAATGGCAACAGTAGCAGAAGGGTCCAATTTAAAAGTTTTTATGACCTTAGTTCTACTTATCCCCATTCTATGAACTCCTTCCACACTTCTTATAGCTTTGGTCTCTGGATCATAGCATTTGGAAATTTCCCTTATTAGGCTGACATCCACAAATACATTAGGCACAATCAACTTTCCCAGATCAACTCTGCATAGATTGTTGATAGGCTTAGGGTATTCAGACCTTTTGTAAGCATAATGGAACAAATCCCATCCAGTCAGGGGCACGATGATATCTCCAATTTCTCAGGAAGAATCCTGAAGATGATCAGACAAAATGCCTTCACCAGTGGCCCTTTTCCCAACATCTTTAGCCCTAAGGAACAATCTCATGGGATCATCCTCCATGAATCTAGTGTAATCTCATTTTATCCCTTTGGTTCTTGGTTTTTTATCTTCAATTTCAGGCTTCACTGTATCAGTTTGCATTTTCATTCTCTTGGCCTTAGGTTTGCTTGCAGACAAATTACTAGTTTGACTCATTTTACTAATTCAAACTAAAACTAGGGTTCTTTGAAATAAATCATCAAATACTAGACAACCCTTTCACAACTAATATTTCACTAGGAAAAAACTAGACTTTCAATAGACTTGGGTCATACAAATTTTGCAGGATGTTTTCTTTCATACTAGGGTTTATAGATTTAACACAAGCATACAAACTCTCTTCAAATTTCAGACGTTGGAAATTCACAAGAGATAGTTGAGAACCTACTTACTCAGATCAAATCATCCTGGACTCAAATCTCCACACTTTGATTTTCTTTAGCTCAGGTACTTGAAAGATTGCATAGGCAAAATGACAAGAAGTGAACAAAAATTCAATTCTATGTGGCTTTGAAGATATCAAAACACCATTTATGACTGAATGATAGTTCACGTGAGCGAAATGGGAGTGGTAGGTGCATAGCCATTCTAAATTTGAATGAGGATCGGTGATGGAGAATGCTCCGAGATACAACAGATGGCTATCGCAACAAATGCCTATGTCGCTCCTTTGGTTTGTAACCTCACCACATTGATTGCAACATGAAAGGTCCTAGTGATGTACTTAGCTTCATAATTTCCTTTACCACCAACTGAACATAGGGACTATCATACATTGGAATCCTTACCACTATTTTTTTGAACAATTTGCAACATAAGGAGACCAGGCGACGAACACAGGTGAGGACACATAGCAGGACCAAAACTATTAGTGCATATCACTACTAGCATCATCCCTTGGGCATGTCGAACCACAATGTGAATGGTACATGTGATGCAACATAGAAGAAACACTTGTAGGTAAGTACATTGCATATCACACTTCCTCCATGAGACATCAGGGTCACAAATGCGATCTAAAAGGCAAACGCAACAAGGAACTTAAGTTATAACATTAGCGCATGTGCATAAAATATGTTTCAAGGAACAAGGCCACGCTAGGTACATGACAAAAGGGGGGTTATGAAACATGATCCTATATCAGATCTAGGATAAAACTTCAAATATTTCATAGGGGCAAACACTTAAAATTTTTCTTTTTAAACACAGGTTTGGACAAAGTCACTTAGCAAAGGTAACTAACATCAGGCTCAACAATCAAGTACAAGGGTTCTTGACAGTTTACACATTTTGATAAACCCTTAACATAGTTTTTAGGAATCCTTAGCCACCAAGACCATACCAGGGATCACAACAAAGGGGGAAGACATCCCAAACCATAGAATTTCACAAGTCCCACCAAAAGCAACTTGTCATCTTTTGTTTGGTATTCATCATTAACTTGTTTGATGACTAGTTGTGAATCTCCAAAAACATGTAATTCAGTGATTTTCCATGAGATGACCATTTTCAATCCAATGATGAGAGCTTCATACTCTACAATGTGATTAGTGTATGGAAATGCTATCCTATAAGATTTTGGTATACAGTCCCATTGTGGAGTGACAAAAAGGATCCCAACTCTAGAACCATGATGTGTGTAGGATCCATCAAAGTACATTTTCTAGGTTGCGAGAGGCGTGATAGAAAATGGATTCATCTGGAAACTTTGAGATAAGTGGATGATAGGTTGTTATATATGCATCCACTATTTGATCAACTATCACCTATCCCTTGATGACTTTGCAATCCACATACTTGTTGGTCATGATGTTAGTCATTCGCAAACATAGAATAAAAGTTACACAACAACCTTTACTCATCTTGAAAGATACGATGAATTCAAAGAATTCATGATCCCAAGTCTCCGTTGATTAGGTCTTAATCTACTGACGTTACTCAGTGGTTGATGTGTATTGCTGTTTTCCATTCAGGGGCCTTACGTGTTTCTGCACAGTTCATCATCATTATCTTCAAATATCCTGCTCTGGATGTTTGCTCTGCATAAGTCTCCAACAATTCTACCTCTGCACTGTGAATTTAGTCAAATAATGTGCCTACAGGCTGATATTTGCATGATTTCTATCATTATTTATGATTCTTTGCATGATATTTTCAATAATACATGCATTTAACTCAAATATGCTAATGATCTTCAATTACCTACGGGATTTCAGCATATTTCACTGTTTCTGCTTGTTATTTATCATGATTTGCAGTTATGGTGATGAATTAATGAAATTGAAAAAGGAAAAAGGGTTAAAGAATGAGATTCCCAAAACTACTGGACGTAGATCACTGATCCACATACAAGCTCCCATACATGCAATGAAAAGAAGGAAAACTAGAAATCATACTTCACCAGGACATTCCACAAATCCGCATGATCTAGTGCAAATCTTCAAAGGAAAAGTTGACAACAACATGTAATGAAATGAAAGCGCTTCCAGTTGAACACAGCATTCACCAGTACATATCCAGAAATCAACAGAAAGATTACGCAAAATTTACAATTAGGATGTAATCTGGAACTTCATATCCATTCAGTATGCTCAAGAACAGGTACATTTACAGTGATCTGAAGAAAGAACCTTGACATTTCAACAATTCTATCCTCATTAGTCTCAGTAATCTGATCTCCTAATTGATTCTACAGTAATTGACCTTTTGCGCCAGATGCGTCTGTGTATTCTAATGTATTCCCCTTTTTAATGTTTCAGGCTCTGGCCTTTATATAGAGCAAACGCCAAAAACGGTTACAATGATCCAAGGATCAGGATCCTCTCATAGCAATTAGCGGTCCAGATGAAAAGCACATGCTTCGCCAGTTAGCAAATGTACAGCTGGCACAGAATATTCCAGCATCTTCAACTTGATTCGGTCTCCAGCTGGCGAATAGCATATTTGACAATATCCTCCTCATTTCTGGCTCATGTTGCCTCCATGCGCAACTTTGTAATGCTCAGCTTCAGCAGCAGCTCTAACAGCATCATGACTTCAATGCTCAGCCTCAGCAGCATCATGACTTCTTCCTGCAAGTAAACAGACAAACATTAAGTTCATCATCATGCGGATAAACAACAGGAAGTAAAACGTTTTATTAAACAAGCCCCCAAAAATGCGCAGCTACAGGCAATCGGGCTCCAAATTTCCATCGCTTCATGTTTTAGCCCATTTTCTTGTATATCGGGTTCAAAATATGATGATGATGATCTCAAATTATACAAGGAAATAATCGCCCCTTAACCATCCTTCGAATCCGGCTTTGCATGCTCTGCCTGTATGTTTCGGGTCATCATCATCATGTTCGCATCGGTGTGACCACATATGATCAGGTTGACAATATTAGACTTGGCCGACGGCAACAGTTATACCAACGCCAAAAATCATGATGATGCCCAACTATATGCCTTCTATCTAGCTGCAGGATATCACAAAATATGATGCTCCTCCTTTCCGAATGCTCTGATGAAAAGCACATCAGGATGTTTCACTTCTGCATACCGGGGAAAGAAAGACATCGTCGTCATCATCATGATGAAGACAAACAGGAGGTTTCGGAATATGATCCTGCTACTGAGGAAAGGAATATCATGGTGACGTCATCGTCATATTCGGGCTTCAATAAAATGCAAAGGGATGACGTCACCATCATGCTTCGTTAAAATTAGGAGATAACTGGAATATCGGGTCACTTCTAAGGAAGATGATCAGGTGGTGCATGTAAAATGACCCCTTTTCGGCCAAGGTAACCTGCTTGGAAGATCAGGATGATGATGATCATCATCATCATATCCGCACTGGGTGATCTAAAATATGATCCTGCTGAAAGTCCAGAGGACGTCATCAGGATATCCGTGGCCTTCGTTAATCTTAAAACATGACGTCATCGTCATCATCATATTTGGGAACCAGAATCATGCCTTGGAAAATATCCTGCCGAAGGAGGAAGGTCATGGTGACGTCATCGTCATCATCATATTTGCAAAAGGTTATACTTCTCGGCAGGATGATATTACGAACTGTCGGGTAGACGAACAAGATCATGATGATCTTGTCAACAAGGCAGGAATGAAATAACACCCTCCGCTTCGGAAGATAAGGTGATCATCATGATCACACAAAAGGAGATCAGGAGGATATTTCGAAATGTGATCCTGCCTTGAAATATCATGATGATGATGATCACCAGGACTATCGTGCGCGTGCAAATTATGCAGATGGTGAATTTTCTAAGTAGGGTGATGATGATCATCAGCATGATATTATCACATCAGGTGATGTTAGAATATCATGATGCTCGCGATGTGCCCAAGGTTACTTGACGGGAAAACACACTATCACTTAAGATTGACGTCCGGATGTTTCGGGACTGCATGATTTTTATCAGGTGATAGAGTAAGATCATGATGATGACCTTTGGCGATACAAAAGACCGCTCGACGGGGACAACCTACTACGACTTAAACTTGACGTCCGGATATTTCGACCTCAAGATATTATCGGGGAGCTTTTCAAATATCATGATGATGATGTTCATCATACAGCAATTATCAGGTTTGACCAAAACTTTGACTGTGCATAACTCCCTCATATGGACGAATTTTCAAGTGATGTAAAAGGCAAACCTGCATGGAATTTCAAGCTCTTTCTAACCATGAGGTCATAGAAACAAAATATGAACTTTGACAAACTAACCTCATGATGATGACCCACCTCATCCTGACCTTCATGATGATGATGCACCTGACTTATTTTTACCAAACCGCCAGAAAGCAGACAACACAAACCAGAACAAAAGTTGGGTCCCTGTTTTGCCAAGTCAAAATGGGGCGTGTTGTGTAACCACACAACAATACTCAATGTCAAATTCACTTCAGATCATGATCCATTTAGTTGCGCAGCTTATGAGAGTAGCTTTGGACAAAAGATACTTAAGTGGGTCAATCTTGCAAATGAGCTTGGTTTTATGGCTGTGCATGTAGTGTCAGAGTTTTTGTGAACTAAATATGATAGCCAAGCATGTTCACTCAATTGGTGTGTAGTTAAGATCATAACCTACTAGAGTACAACTAATGTAATATATGGCCCTTTCCTTTCCAGTATCGTCATGATGTGCCAATAGTTCCCCTACTACTGCTAAAGTGGCAGAGATATAAAATAACATGGGTTGTCCTGCAATAGGTGGCATCAATACAGGAGGTGACACTAGATATTCCTTCAGTTGATCCAAAGATTTCTAACAATTGGAATTCCACTTGAATGCCACAATCTTACAAAGGAGATGTTGAAATGGATGGCATTTATCTGCTAATTATGCAATGAAGCATCTTATGGATTGGAGTTTGCCCTGGAGGCTACACAACTGCTTCAAATTATTTGGTGGAGGCATTTCTACTATAGCTTTGACTTTTGTTGGATCCACTTCTATGCCTCATCTGAATACTATGTAACCCAAGAGTTTTTGAGAAGTAGCCCCGAAGTGTCACATCCCTAATTTTGATTATGATTTACTTTTCACTTTTATACAGTTAGTGGATAATTTTGCAAGGATTAATGATTTGATGTTTAGAGAAAATGTCAAGATAAATCAAAGATTGTATGAGTTATTATGCATAAGAATTTAGACATATGATCATATGATGTCAAGATTATTTATTAATTTATTTGGTTTAAGAATGGATTAACAATGCACTAATCCTAGTTTGGTGTATGTAAGTTGTAAATAGGAAATAGGTTTCCACCATCTGATAAAGAGAGGGAGAGTATCATCAGAGAGAAGTGAATAGATGTATGAGAAGGAATAGGTTATTGCCATCTAAGTCTTGTGTTTATTATTTAGTGAACCCATGTCAAGATTTGGTAAGTTGTAACTACCCTTTTTGGTCATAGGTTTGGGTTTTGACTTGACACTCGTCGATTTGACATCAAGATCCATTAGTGTTGGTTTTGTCAAAACTAAGTCGGGATAAAATAACCATCGACAAGATATGGTCGATAGATGTTGTTTTCTCTATACACTATGATTATAGTTATGTCATAATGATTTAAATTAGAGGTTAATTATGCTGATTTGATGAATTCTATTAATACATTTGTTTGGTAATGTAACCGTTCTTTGATGTTTTTGCAAGACAAATAGGGGAGATAATCTTGACCCTATTCTCATAACCTTGTGGATGTCAATATCAACATAAGTAAGAAGTGGATGGTTTTTACCTTTTATATATATATATACATGTTTGTATTTTAATTGAGTCTAAGGAGAAGGCCTAAGAAGGTGGTCAACAATCTTTTCCATGAAAGTGGGAAATGATTCCATGTTAAATTATGAGGTTGTTCTATTCCCTTTTCATTCTCTAACTATTTAGAGGAGTAGAGGCACATTGCTATTGTTTTTGGGAAGTCATATTTAATGACCATAGCTTCCACTTAATAGGGTTCCTTTGTGGAAGTCCTAGAAGCATCATTTTAGGAGTGTGGAAGGTGATCATTAAAAGGAGATTCTCTCAACAGTTATGAAAGGAAGGAAAAGAGAAACCGATGAGAGCTCTGTTCAAGTAAGCTGTGTGCTAGAGGTGACACGAAGGGATAGCTTAGGAGCTTGTTGAGGAAAGAGAGTGAGAAGAGAATACTCTATTCATCTCTGTGAACTCTCAAGTTCTTTCCTATTTTCAATAACTATTAACTATGTTTGCAATTTCTTTTGTGTTTTTAGCATTATCATTATGCAACTAAGAGGCTGAAGATTTTAGTTATTACTATGTTATTTCTAGCACCATTTATATCTAGAAATGTTATTGTGTTTTTATCTAACTATAGAGCCATCAAGCTCATCATATTACTATGTGTAATCAGAGCCTATGTGCTCATTATACTACCATTTGTAATAGAGCCAATATGCTCATCACACTTCTGTGTGTAAATAGAGTCAATGTGCTCATTACATTACTGAATGTAAATAGAGTTGATATGATCATTATTTAGCTGTGTATACCTATGAATTGACGTGCTTATCGTTATGTCTAATCCATCATGTTTAAACAAGTCCTAGTGTGCTATTATGTTTAGTGTATCACTATTGTGTTTATCCAGTACTGACGAGCTTATTCTTTATCAATTATATCTAAGTAGTCATCTATGTTTATGATCTTCAGTCTATGATTAATTTGAAGATCACATGATAGAGAAATAGTGGTGTGCTTAAGTTGATTTGGATAATCTCTTCATGTTAATACCAGTAGCATATGATATTTTAGTAAACTTTCTATGTAGACCGATAGGCCAACAAGATTCTATTATGTGTTGTCTATTGAGTATAGCTCATATAGATCAAAAGGCTATAAGTTATCCGATAAAGAATACACCTATAGGGGTGAATACTTAGCCAATTCGATAATGTTTTGAAACTTTGTGTAGGGTCTAACCAGGTTTATACTCAGGTTTTAGTTACATGGTCAAGGTAAAGCCTATATAAGACCATGGTAGATTGGAATATCCATCAGTAAGACCAACTCATTCTAATGTTATATCTCTAAAACTAGATAAGAGATCTTTTGAGTTTTCTATATTCCAAGATTGAAATTACTAAGAGTCAGATAATAAAGCTAGCTATATATCACTCAACGACTCGCATGTACAGTTCTATTAACTCCAAATAGATTGTTCTGTGATAGGTGTAGACACCTAAAATTAACTTGCTCTACAAACTAATTTATCCCTCCTGTTAATTGAATAAATTCAATTAATCCCTAACCATCTGTCTATCCCTTGTGATCAATTAATTCATTTAATTTATCACTAGACCTTACAACACTATCCTCATCTATTAAATAAATATTTCTAATATTTATTTGGCTATTTTGTCCATCTCCCTAATCCCTATTAATTAGATAAATCATTCTTATCTAATTAATCTAGCCTACTAATTGACCTACCCTACCCTACCCTAGCCTATCTCATCCTAGCCCTAGGATTAATTAAACAAAACCTATGTTTAATTAATCCTAACCTCTCATTTGGGTGGTCAAACCTAGTTTAACACCCTTCCCCACATCCTCCAAATAAAAAATTGAAACATATCACACATCACATTTACTTCTCTTACAAACCCCTTACCACCCCCATACCTCATTTATCATCTCTTATCCGCAAATGAATTTTTAATTCATTTGCCATTCCCCATATGAATCTTTAATTAATAAATATTCCTTCACACCCATGCTCATTTAATCACCCCTTCCCCAAAATGAATAAAAGATTTACTTTTTATTCCTAGCCCTTGATCTCATCTTTCAATCCTCACCCTCCATCCTCATTTCCAAAACTCTATAAATGAAACCCTTCTCTAATCCATTTAGAGGGACATCATCTTGTATCAAACCTCTGCCAAAATCTCTCCAAAGTCTTCTCATCTTAACACCATAATGCCAAAATCACTCTAATCATTCCCCATCTCCATCTCAATCTCTATCTGAATCCACTTGTCTCTCATCCTATTGTGTTGAAAAGCATTGAGCAATCCACATACATTCTAGTCTTGGGTAAAATCTGAGGAGCCATCGAGTGCAACTCCTTCCCTCTCTTGGATTTGTGAGTCAAAAGGAAGGTATAATCATTTGTTTTTGCATTTGATTCATATTTAATCTTCATTTTGTTCTCGTAGATCACATTGGCATGCCCGATTTCGGATCTAATCGTCACTTTTTGCAGGTTTTGTTGTCAAAATCTTTATTTTCTAATAGTTTTTGTGAAGTTTTGGGAGTGAAGTGTTGCAGGTTGCGTCCTATGCAGAAACTAACCCCACCATCATGATCAGGACACTGTTTCTAAGTTTTTTGAAAGTAAACTTGGCCATATTCTGTGACAAAATTTTTTTAAAAATTTTCAATTTTTTTAGGGTACAGTCTGTACTGCACAGACTGACCGTACTAATCCGTACTACCCGGGTTTGTGTTTGATGGTTGCAGGCATTTTTTTTTCAGGTTATAGATTTTTTTTGGTTTCATTATAGGTTTAATTTTTTCCTTAAAGCCTGGTTAAATCCCCTAGTCGCCGCTCCTTTTACCCATCAAAACCCTAACACCAGCATTCCACCACTGCTGCCTTCTGCAAAAAACTCTGGTCTGCTGCCCAAAACCCTAGCGCTGCCCGCCACCTCTTCCACCTAGCGGCCACTTCCCACCCCCACCTACAGATCCCTCTCCCTGCACGCTGCCTCCCGCACCACCCGTGTGTTAGCAAGAGACACTATATGGTTTCATTATTGTTGTCATTGATGGCAACAAAGTTCATCCCACACATCTGCAAGACATGGTGTGTCTCTACCAGAAGTCAGAGTGAAGAATGTTGTGGTCCGGTAAGCAAGAACAAAGCATGTGGTGAGGTCTGACAGTCAGGTCCGGATCTCTCAGAGGACATATCTTGGTGAAGTGGGGATTTGGGCAAGTCAAGAGGACTACCTTGAGTGATAGATTCCAAGGATTTAGCCTCCGGTGATAGATGAAGAAAAAGATATGAATACTTGAGTATCAGGTTCCTGATTGGGAGTGTGGACAAAGGAAGAACTGACTGGCAGAACATTAGACATTATTCCGGATGTGTTACTGATGATGGTAAAGGTTATTAAGGCATAAGTTATGATTGGTCGATATGATTGATGACTTCTATAAGTTGATTTGCATTACTTGGTATGCAAGGATTCAGCCGACAGATCAGAGTTTGTGGAAAATATTGACTATTCCAGGTGTCGACTAGAAAGGTGATGAAATCACTTTTGCGTATATATATACAAGATGGATTTAGTTGTGAGACGTGTCATGGTTTTTGGTGATGTGCGAAGAAAAGTAGTAGAGCCGAATAAAAGCAGAAAGGAAGGTTCAGTATGTGAAAGGATAGCAGTACAAAAGAAGGGGAAAGATGAAGTGCAGTAGATCAGTGTACTGAGCCTAACCGGAACTAAACTTCAGCATATGTTGATGCTCCTTATCAGTTCAAGTATTGTATTACACTCTTTATAAATTGTAGATAGTGTGTCTCTTGTAGGCAGTGTGCCTCTTGTGAGCAGTGTGCTCAGGTAGTGAGCCCTAATTGGCAAGTGCCATTTTGTATTTTCATTCTTCTAACAGAGAATACAATCTTGGGTTAATCACCTCATGGTTTTTTCCCTTAACAGGGTTTCCACGTCAAAAATATTCTGTCATGTGTATTTCCATTTCATGGTTATGTTTGCTTATTTGAATTAATGTTGCATTGATTATTAAGAAATTTTAGAAAGCAGAAATAATTAGGATAACTGATTCACCCCCCTCTCAATTATCAACAATTGGTATCAGAGCCAAGTTCCTCCTAACAGAGTCTAACATCTTGAGGAAGATCTAGGAATTCAAATGGATGTATATGGTTTAAGGGAGCAACTCAAGACTACCCTTGATGATCTTGAGCAGTCAAACTTTGAAGTCAATGAATTAAAGGAAAGACTCAAACAGGTTGATGATTTCATGAGAGAACTAAAAGACAAATTAAGTCTCTCTATGAAAAAGAGAAAGGAGCTACTTCAGCAATTAGCAAGTCAAGGTGAAGCCAATGATACAAATGAAGATCTAAAGGAGAAAACCAAGTTATGTGAAAAGTTATCAAAATAAATCATTATGGTAAGACATGAAATGGAATTAGGAGTTATGAAGTTTACCCAAGAGGTTGAAGAGAAAAGAAAAACTGAAGATAATCTAAGACAATCTCTCAAGGAGAAATTAGAAGATTGCCACAAGATGGATAGAATTAATAGACATCTTGAATCTGATCTTGAAGATGCTAAAGATAATGAAGAAAAACTTGAGGATCAAATTGTCTCTCTCAAAAGGGATCTTCAAATAGCAAATGAATATAAAGAGAAATTCAAGATAAGTTCTGCTCAACTTGAAGTTCTTCTTGAAAGTCAAAAGAGGGTAGATGACAAGTGTGGTTTGGGATATGAGAAAGGAGAAAGCTCCGGATCTGGTCAGAAGAATTTTGGATCAGAAAATCCAAGGAACAAGTCTAGAAGACCTCTGGTAAGGCAGCCTAATGCTCAAAGATATTCATCCTTCAATGGATACTGCCACAACTGCAATAACTTTGGTCATAAAGCTAATCAGTGCAGGAAGAGAATGAATCAGACTAATACATCCTTCTCCAGACAGTGTTTCAATTGTAAAAGGTATAGTCACAAATCTCATGAATGCAGAAATATGCAAATGAACAAATCATTCAATGGTAAATGCTTTGCATGCAATAGAATAGGTCATATGGCTAATTAATGCAGATCAAGAGGATATCAATCAAATATGCATGGGAATGTTGTTTGCCAAATTTGCAATAGATCCGATCATATTGCAAAATTCTGTAGAGACAAGAATCAGGACAAAAGAGGTCCGGTATGTCATAATCAGAATCAAGACAAAGGAAAAACACAGGTGAATGCAGATGAAGTTAAAAGTGAAATGAATAAGATTTGGGTAAAGAGAAGTACAGAGAATGTTGGAAATGGATCTGCACCAGACTCTGGTGCTGATATTCCTTCCGGAAACTAAAAGGTGAGCTCTGGCTTAGGGGGAGCAACAAAAAGATAAGCCAATTCCCCCAGCCAGTCAATTTGTGCCTGAAATTGGCACATAGGAAGCTGCGAATCAAAGGGTTCCTAGAGAAACATCTAAATAAGGTATGGTGAATATTTGAGACATATGCAAAAGATTTGAAGAGTCTAATCTTTCTAGAATTGATCCGGTAAAATAGTCTTCTGGTAAAAACAGGTTCTTCACAAAGTTTGGTCCGGTATGATTCTAAAATTGAGACATCTTGATCTATGGATAAATCAAATGATTAAGGAAGATAAGAAAGCCTGTAGGAAATCACCGAGGACAACTCTAAGTATATCATTATGATCCAGAAAGATACATATTTCAGAGTAAAGAAAATAGAGCAACTGGAACAACTTAAGTTGTGCATTTATTGCAATAAAGAATTAGGGTTTGCACAGAAGTATAAGGGCTCATTCGCTCGTCATTTGTACATTCACAATCGAATAGAAGAGGAAAAGAGCTTTGCAAACAAGTCTTCTTCATCTCTCACAAGGATCAATCACGGAATTCAAGTCAATTGGCGATCTTTTTAGCTCATTCCGGGAACCCTAAAAGCTTAAGAGGTATTTTCCACTTTTGAAATCCATTTCTAAATCCTTTTAAGTTGGACACACTAAATGT
Source organism: Cunninghamia lanceolata (assembly GCA_027924645.1). NCBI lineage: Eukaryota > Viridiplantae > Streptophyta > Pinopsida > Cupressales > Cupressaceae > Cunninghamia > Cunninghamia lanceolata. The sequence continues at coordinate 13,998,094 of BSBN01001715.1, forward strand.
TGTAAAGATCTTTGATAGGCCACACCCTAAATTTAGAAAGCATCCCTATAAATCCTTAGAAGTTGATCCCCTAGGTGCATTTTCAAGCATTCCGCATGGGGTTTTACACGTAGAAGATGTTAGGGCATATGTTCATGCAAACATTGAAGAATTTGGGGAATCCAAACTGGCTGATATCTATCACAAACACTTGATAGATGACTCTTTTGAGCTCAAACCTTAGTATAAAGTTATCTGGGACAAGCATTTTGCACAGTGCATTCACTTCCCCTATTTTGCAGAAGACAAATGGGTCCAGTACGTATTAAGCAGAATACATGATAACTTCATATGGTTGAATAGACCATTCAAGCTCACAAAAGATGCCATTAGGGTAGTTACTAGATTGCACTCATCCGGTGGGATACCTGTTCTAAAATCTATCAAAAATCAAATGGTGAATGAGGCTACTAGATCAAAGTTTGATAAGAGGGCAATGACAATTGAGGATATCACTGATCCGGATATCAAGTTTGCATCCATGATCATCGGATACAAAATATATCACTCTAGCAGGGAAAACTCAGTCCCTGGAACTGCAATATATACTGCCTATGAAATGTTAAGAAAGAATGCTGACTATGATCTCTGTGAGCTCCTTCTGAACCAACTTCTGGAAAATCTGCAAAAGATAAAGAAAGACAAGAAGAACTCCTTCAAATATGGTGGCTTGATACTATGTCTATTCTTCTATTATATGAATGAGCTACCCGGATCTAGTGGCTAGATATGGCAAAATGACAGATTGGTTGCCATACAAATCAGGGATTATTTGCATGGACTTGGTGATGTTAAGGCACAAAATACAGCACTTCGGGGCTATTTCAAGAACTTTTAGAGTATGATGCAAGCAAGAGAGAGAATCCCCCAAGATCTAGTTGAAAAGTATAAGGATACTATTTGCTTCATGGCAGAAATTGATCAGTGCCTTATGGAGGCAGTGGAACCAAGAATAGTATGGATCATGCCGATGGGGTATGAAGTTGATGAGAAAATTGTTGAGCTGCATATTGAACACATGTTAAGTCAGCCAAAAGATCCCAAGGTAGAAAGGTTTGGAACCTTTGAGGAGCTAAGTGTAAAGATTCATGTGGAACTCAGACAACCAGAGATCAAGAGGAAGGTAAGAAAAGAAGTTGAAGATGTTGCAAAAGGCTTTGAAATATCAAAGGAGGCACTTGATACCAATAGGGAAAAGATGGAAAGGGCTGAGGAAGAGAAGAAAAAGGCAGAAAAGAAATGTGAGGAAAGTGTTTCGGTAAAAACTTCCACTCGGACTAGATCATCAAAGAGATCTACACCTACCACTACCAAAAGCTCTAAGGCATCAAAATCGGAAGTCCAGGCATCTAGAAAATGAGAAAAGAGAACAAAGAAAAAGGCAACAAGGTCCTATGTTAGCCTAAAGGATGATGAAGAAACTGAATTAGATGAGGAGATAAAGAAACTGAAAAAGAAGAAGAAATCATCCGGTGAACACTCTACCAGTCAAGAAGAAGAAGAGAAGGAAGAAGAATTTGTTGAAAAACCCACTCTATCCTTAGATGTTGTAGTGAAAGCAGTCACTGTGGATGGGAACCTGCAACCCTTAACAGAATTCTATGATGCATATAATGAAGCAGATAAAAAGATTCTGGAGGAAGCCACAATTAAGTTTTTGAACACTTACAATAAAGCTTTAATTGAAATTATCTCTCTAATTCTCAAAAGCTTAGAGAAAAGGCTTGAAATGAGGAAGAACAATGCTTGAGCAAAAGATCTCGAGATCCAGGAATAGGTCAGCATTCAGCTCTTTCCTTTAATCGCTCCGCAACAAATGAATATGATCTTCAAAGATTGCAAGGATGAGTTCCGGAGCAAAGCCAGGATGAATTAGCTCATGCTTGGTGAAACCGACAAAGTGGCAAGAGAGACTGAAGAGATCCTCCAAAATGCTTTTAAAAAGTTTAACATTCCCATCATAGAGGACTCCGGTGAAGGTAAAGACAAGGGCTCAGAATCCTCTACTCCAGAAGAGGTGGCTCATGAACAACCAAATATCTCTCCTCCGGTTTCCCCTACAGTCTTTGGATCTAAAGGAGAAGAAAGAATAGAGGAGAAAGAAGAAGAAGCAAAAGAAAGAGAAGAAAGTCAAGCTGAGAAGAACAGAAGTGACAGTATAGAAGAGAAGAAATCTCTGTCTCTGGCAAGAGACACTGTAGAAACTGTTAAGGACTTTTTGACAAAAGAAATGTTGGAGATTGATGAACCGGAGTTACTTCAAGGTCCATTTAACTTTGACTCTCTCCCCAGTTCAAATAATGAAGATAGCTTCATTTTCCAATGCAAAGGCAAAAGAAAATTTTTTGAAGTCTCACATGGAAGATTCTGAGCTAATAGAAGCTGCATCCGACATTTTAGAAAAGATCATGCCATCTTTTTAGAAGGATCACTTAGCCTCCTCATCAGGTAATCTTAAAGCTCTTATTGATTTAGTCAGCACTCATTTTGAGTCTTTAGAGAAATCAGCTGAGGAAAAGGTCTGGAAAGAATTTTTGGATAAGAGATTCTCAGAGCTGCAAGGGTTAATATCAAATGACAGAAGAGTTATGGGTATTGGGATAAAAAGTTTGGAAAATGCCCTTAAGGATGGAGGTGATGTATACAAATTTTGTATATCCTGGTCTAAAACAACAATGGAGATTGAGAAGAAAATGAAAGAACAAGAGGATAAACTGATAAAACTTTCTCAAAATTTTGATCCACTTACTACATCCATAATAAATCAAGAATGTCAAACAGTTGCAGTTTTAAATGAAATTAAGAAGCTTGAAAAAGAGAAGAAAAACCGAATCAATAGGTTGAGTGAGCTCAGAGGGATAATTGTCCCTAAGTTAGAGGCCATGCATGAGGCCATAAAAGAAGCTCAAATCATAGCCCAGACCAATGATCCAACAGATCTAAAAAGGGCAGATGCGTTTGCATTCCTATTGAGCGATCATATATCAATTTTGAATAGAATGAAGCAAAGTTGGGCTACAGAATTCATTCAATTGAAAACAACTTTTGCAGACATACTTCAGTATATGTAAGTATTCCATATGTATATACTTATGTGGATAAGATTTTGAAAATTTTGGTGTGCAGATCGTACCCTTTGCCATTGATGTCAAATGGGGAGTGAAGAGCAGTGAAAAATGAGGAATCCAACTAAGGGGGAGCTCCGAAAAATGTATATAAAAACAGAGCATCAGACAAGGGGGAGCATAGTGTATACACTTAGTCATTTTTCACTAAGTGTTGCCATCAATGCTAAAGGGGGAGATTGTTGGCAAGAGACACTATATGGTTTCATGATTGTTGTCATTGATGGCAACAAAGTTCATCCCACACATCCACAGGACATGGTGTGTCTCTACCGGAAGTCAGAGTGAAGAATGTTGTGGTCTGGTAAGCAAGAATAGACCATGTGGCGAGGTCTGACAGTCAGGTCCGGATCTCTCAGAGGAAGTATCTTAGTGAAGTGTGGATTTGGGCAAGTCAAGAGGACTACCTTAAGTGATAGATTCCAAGGATTTAGCCTCCAGTGATAGATGAAGAAAAAGATATGAATACTTGAGTATCGGGTTCCTGATTGGCAGTGTGAATAGGGAAGAACTGACTGGCAGAACATCAGACATTATTGTGGATGTATTACTGATGATGGTAAAGGTTATTAAGGCATAAGTTATGATTGGCTAATATGATTGATGACTTCTACAAGTATATCCTTGATCCACATTACTTGGTATGCAAGGATTCAGCCGACAGATTAGAGTTTGTGGAAAATATTGACTATTCCGGGTGCCGACTAGAAAGGTGATGAAATCACTTTTGTGTATATATATACAAGATGGATTTAGTTGTGAGACGTGTTATGGTTTTTGGTGATGTGCGAAGAAAAGCAGTAGAGCTGAATAAAAGCAGAAAGGAAGGTCCAGTATGTGAAAGGAGAGCAGCACAAAAGAAGAGGAAAGATGAAGTGTAGCAGATCAGTGTACTAAGCCTAACCGGAACTGAACTCTAGCATATGTTGATGCTCCTTATCAGTTCAAGTATTGTATTACACTCTTTATAAATTGTAGACAGTGTGTCTCTTGTAGGCAGTGTGCCTCTTGTGAGCAATGTGCTCGGGTAGTTAGCCCTAATTGGCAAGTGCCATTTTGTATTTTCATTCTTCTAATAGAGAATACAATCTTGGGTTAATCACCCCATGGTTTTTTCCATTAACAGGGTTTCCACGTCAAAAATATTGTGTCATGTGTATTTCCATTTCATGGTTATGTTTTCTTATTTGAATTAATTTTGCATTGATTATTAAGAAAGTTCAGAAAGCAAAAATAATTAGGATAACTGATTCACCCCCCTCTCAGTTATCAACACCATGGCCACCTCTGTCCGCCTTTCCCCTCACTTCACCACCTGCCACCTGCAGCCACCGCTGTCACTGCTCCACCTCCACCTTGTCACCACCTCTGCCCTCTCCTCCCTGCACTCACCGTCACTGCCCCTCTCAACTCCACCCAATCTCTATCATCTGCCGCCCTCTGCTGCCATCGCCACCATCAGTGGCGTCTAAACCCTCTGACCACTGCACTCGGTCGCCACTAAAAAATCCTAGCTCCACCCACATACCCGTCGAATCACTCCCATCCAACTGCCCTAAGTCTAAATCACCCGACCGCTGTTGGGGGTCATGAGCATTGGGGTGGTCCCATTGGTGACCAAGGGTGTTATTTTTATTATTGACCCCCCCTCATTGCTTTGAAATTCCTTTTTAATTTTTGCATACGACTAGCCCTTGGTCATATGAATGACCAAGGGCTTCTCCTAAACTTAACCCTCAAACAACCTATAGGCCTTAACCGTTTTCTTTAAACAACAACATGTGACCAACATTTTACAAATAGCTATCGGTTATCCCAACAGTTAGGTTGATCTTTTGCCTCCTACATGCCGAAGGAGGCTATTTTTTTTCAAATTTTCATAACTTTCGCATACAAAGGCAAAATCGAGCAAACAAACACTCATCGGAAAGAGGACTCAGTGAACTACGCAGTTGTGAGGAAATTTTCAAGTGACTATACATTTTTCTAGCCTTTTTTCGTAGTCAAAGTCAAAGCTACTTGCAAACTTCAAATGCTCATATCTTTTGCATTTTTGATCAAATTTTTGCAAATTTTTTTTAGAAATCGTATAGAATTTCCTGAAGAATCTATTCATGCACTTAGTTTTTTTGTATCAATTCTTTTTTCATCATATTTTATCAGATTATCAATTTTCACATAACAATCTCCTATGCTAGTCTATTGCTTCGTTTTCATTCTTGTGACTTGTAGGTGATCATTTGGGGCTGGAACAACATCAGGAACAACATATACAGAAGCTTGGACAGCAAAAACAATCTGGGTACATCCATTTTAATCTTTCATCTTCAATCTTGTTTGCAAACACACTTTAATGTGGGACATAAAATGAATCATTGTTTGCATACACATTTCAATTTGGGCTTCTAAAATGAACATTGTTTGATCACACATCATTGAAATTGGGCATAAAATGAACCATTGTCTTCAATCACATCTTGAAATTGGGCTAAAAAGAATCATTGCTTGACGTGTCTTACACACATTCATTTTTCTAAGGGTTAATTTACAAGTGTGAGTGTGAGTCAAGTGTGTGTGTGTGTATGCTCTCTCCTCGCACCACAAGGTGACCTTGGAGATCAAAAACACCTCACTTGATTTGCTTTTGTTTACCCTTTCCTAGGAGGCCTGCTAGGGGATTTCATCACCCCTAGGGATGACCTCATTCGAGGCTGAATCAAAAGACACCCTCATTGAAATCAAAATCTTGTCACTCTTGGCTAAGCCCCAAAGAACTTTCTACCTTTGGGAAGTGGAGGTGAAGGGTGGGTTACCCCCTTCTCCTAGCTGTGTGATAGGATTTTACTTTCAATTCTTAGTCAACCTCGTGTAAACATTGCCCAAACCAAAATGGCCATACCCCATCAAACTAGACATTAGGGCATGTTGATGTGTCATCCACATGTGCTTGTTTAATCATCATATTATTCAAATTCAAAATTCAAAATTGCTTGTGTCTTGCGTGATCATGATTGTACATGTGTGATCATTTCATTGAACATTGCCTAAACAATCTAAACATCAAACACATAAGACAAGTCATTCAACACATTCAAAATCTAATCACATTCATTCTAATCACTCATTTTTTGCCACTTCATTGATAATCACATCCAAGTCATCTTAAATCAATCTTAATCACATCCTTTTCACTCTACATGATCAATCATCATCATTCTATCTAAATCATTATCTAAACAACATCATTCTAATCATTACACTACATCATTATTCCATTCTTATCAAATCAACCTCAATCCCAATCATCCCTAAACACATCCTATTCACATCTCCATCCTTCATCCTCATCCTATCAACATCATCCCTAATCATTCCATATCAAACCCTAATCATATCCAAGTCATCATCACATCATATCAACATCGATCCCAATCAACATCCAAGTCCCCCAACATCATTATCAAACTCCAAATCCAAATCAACCCAATCAAAAATCAAGACCTTAGTTGATCACATCAACCCTCTTGCTTAAGATCATTAGTCTATCAAAAGCATAGAGAACCATCCAACAAAAACAAATCAAATCAAATCATCTTAAGGTCTTGAAATTTGAATCCCAACATCACAATCATCCATCATCCCTCATCATCCCATACCTCCCCAACAATATGGATCCTTATGAAGCAATGCAACACTTACAAAGACTTAGAAAAGCCTATGAGAACATGGATCCTAATGCTAAGGAAAAATGCAAAAATGACATTATAAATATGCCCTTAGCACACCTCATCATTGGAGAATCCCAAGCCCCTACCCAACCTTCATCATATCAACAAACATCCTACATATCATCCCCATCCACATCATATCAATCTTCATTCTTTCAACCTTCATCATACCTACCTTCATCCTACATATCCACTCCATCAACCTCATATCAACCTTCAACCTCATACCAACTTCCATCATATCAACCTTCATCATATCAACCTTTACCCTTATATCAATCACCATCCCCTTACACATCCATGCCATCATACCTATCCAACCAATCAATACCTCCAACTTATCCACCCCCCAACCTTTGTCATGATAACTTTGATCAAGGGAACACCAATGATCTAGCACACCTTATTTCCGAAATCCAAACCTTATATCAACAACAATTTCCCCAAGCAAATCCCCAATTCCCCAATCCCCATCCTCCAACCCTCCCATAACAATATCCCCCCAACCTTATCAACCTTAATCCATCACCCTACCTACCTCACAATCCATCAATCCCAACAGCCCCAACACAATGTTCCTCCAACCTTAATCGATCACCCTATGTATCTCCCAATCCACCAATTCCTATCACCCATCCACCATCTAATCCACCATCAAATCTTCCAAGTCCTAAGCCCACAACATCCAAAGAATCCTTTTGGGATTTCCTCCAAAGAACATCACCAAGAAAAGAAATGGACTCCCCCAAATCCTCCACCCCTCCAACACCACCATCTAGTCCAACACCTATCCTTGAACCCATCCAAGAACCATCACTACATAATCCCATCACCCCCCTATCCAATCCTAATCCTAATCCCACACAAACCACCATCATTATCCATTCATTATATTGTTCTTCAACCCACACAATCATGAAGGATACCATCCATTGGCTATTAGCAAGGAATCAAAAACCCTCATGCAATCCAACATCCACCAAATCTCTTGAACAATCCCCTATCATAAGTCAAGAACCATCATGTAGCCATGTTCAAGAACCCATAAGTCAAGCACCTATTGCATCCATCCAAGCACCTATCACATCCATCCAAGCACCCACCACATCTATCCAAGTCACTCCAACTTCTATCAAACCACATGAGTTATGTCAAGAATCAAATCCAAATCATGTTGAAACATCAACCCCTTCTCTTAATCAAGATCTCACCATCCCGTCTAATCCCATCCCCAATCCCCTACCATTTATTGATCAACTTATTGATCTCACACCATCTTCTACCACCCCTTTCCCATCCCACATGAATCCTTCACCTCCATCTACCAATCCCATCCCAAATCTATCCCCTTATCCACTTGGAAAAAGCACCTTCATCCGTGGTAAACCCCTTGTGGGATGCGAACAACTTCCATCCACCACCTTTCTATCTCCAATAAATAATGGAATTGCATCTTGTTTCCAAAGCACCAAACATCCCATTGCATGTCGCATGCTCCAACACATGAACTATCAAGGCAAAGGCTTAGGCCTTCATGAACAAGGCATCTTGGAGCCCATTCACACCACATTCCATCCATCCTCGCATGGCCTTGGCTATACATTCCAAGAAAAACAACCTAAACATGCTGGTACCATCCACCCACCTTCCAAAATCCATTCATCCAATCCCAAACATGGTGCATCTCATCGCACCCCCAAAGCATATGTCGCCATCCCTCCTCCATCATCCTATCATTTGCAAAAGCATGTGACCATCCATCTTCCTCCATCAAATTTACCTCCACTACTTCTAACTCCAAATATTCCTATTAAATCCACTTTACCTTCTATTCTACCAACTCCCAACATCCCTATCCACAAATCCTCTTATCCTCCCATCCTCCCAACTCCCAATATCCCCATCATCAAATCCCCTCATCCATCTATCCAAAAATCCACTTTTTACCCCTCCACCCATAAACCCCCTAAATTTCCCAATCAAGACCAACAAAAGCACACATCTTTCAAACATGAAGCTTCCCCCAAATCCATGGGATTCAAAAGTAATAATTTGAATGCCTCAACTCATAAAGCACAAAAGCCTAAAGATGTTATACCTTCCAAGCAAAATCAAAAATCCAAAAGGCTATCAAATCCCACACTATCACAAGAAAAAGCAAAAACAAAAATGGTGTGGGTCCCTAAGCAAAGATCAATCAAAACAAATGAGGCATCCACATCTCAATCTACCCCACAATCCCAAACATCCCCCTCCCCATCTAAAAATCCCCTAAATCCTAAGTCTATTTGGGTCCCTAAAACCCCAAATCAACCATCCAAAAATCCCCCATCTCGATCCCCATTACTCCCAACTCCACATCCCAAATACAAGCTTCCAAATACATCATGGTGTGTGCAACCATTTGTCTTTGTTCCCCTCCATCACTTAACATTCCCACATACCCCCATCTCTCCATCTTTCGTTCACTATCCTACATATCTTCCCCATCACATTCCTATGGTCCATGCTTTTGCATAATCCACATCATAATCCACATAATCCACATCATAATCCATTATCCACCATCCATTCCATCTTCTCCTATCTACCAACAATCCATGCAATCATCATCCAAAATGCTATCCAACATGGGACCATCTTCTCCGTGATATGGAAATAGACGCTAGACTCCCCCTTCCATCAAAAAAGCAAAAAAGAAAAAAAATTAAAAAATCAAGAAAATAGTAAAGAGAAAAAATCCGTCCAATGGTGAAAACCACTCCTTGTGGCACCTTGAACAAGTACCATGATGAAATCCCCTTGTGAGCATCATGCATAATCCCTTATCCATCCATTTTGTATCCCTACACTTGGGGGCAAAACCATCTAATCATCCACATCCATAATATCCTTTGTACATCTTATCCACTATCTTCTCCTTATCCTATCATATTCCTATCTACCATCCCCTATTTATCTTACCATTTCCCATCCATCATATCCATTATATCTTGCTTTTACCATCTCCCACCTTAGATCTTGATAAAGACAAGGGGCAAAATTTCAACAACATGCTTTGGACACCTCTCAGCATACTTCCTTTCCAACTACATCCTCCATCCATCTACTACAAAGTCCATCCATTCAAACATGAGCCCATCATGCAAAATTCTTTAAGCATTGGGGCATATGATTCCTTGCAACCTAGCCCTTGGAGGAAATCCTTATCCCCATCTCCCATCCATCTATCTTGCATCCATATCTCTATCTTCCAATCCATCTATCATGAATCTCCTCCCTCTCCAACCCCATCACCCTCACCTCTAGACTTGGTGTTCCCTTGTCATTGGTATCTAGCATAAAGGTTACCCACACGAAATCCAATGCAACCATCTCATAATAAACCATTCCTTTTCCAAAAACATAGAAAATTAAAAAAATCCAAAAGCAATACAAAATCCAAAAATCTAAAAAAATCAAAAAATCCATAAAATCCCAAAAATATCCATCACAAAATCAACATTGCTCCATCAACATCTCATCATCTTCCAACATCTTCAACACCACCCAAATCATCCAACACATCATCTCACACCATCATCACAAATCAGAACTACATATCATCATCACCCACATCTTAATGTGCCTTGATCCCATGGATACAGGGTATGTAGGCAGTCTAGAATACGTAGAAAGTTTTCAGTACTCAAGTCCATAAGATGCACCCATCCAACCCACTGAGCTTACACTAGATCCAAGCATTGAATCACCTATCAAAGCATTGTCCCTTAATCAAAATCATCAACTATCAAATCAGCATCAACCACAACTTGTCACCATCACATCTTGAGCCAATCTTACAACATCAACTAACCATGATCCAATCATCAATCGATTTCTGCCTTAGGATATATCTTTCCTACAATAGGTAGAATCTATCAAATCATTATCCATTTTGGCAAGGGATACAATGGCTACTTGTTTGGTTCGTTGGTCTTTTTGTTTTTGATTTTTATCTTTTGTCCTATTCGAAGATCACATCAAAGCTACCTTGATCTCACTATATCATGGTATGTGGCGAAAACATATAGAATGGGGCATAGTCTTGCTTTTGTATGCTGTGCTTGTGGGTTGTTTTCATTACTCCAAGCTAGTATTCATATCTTGTTGATCATAGGGTCGGTTCTAGCATATTGATCCCCTTATGCATCTAAGGTTCATCATACCTTTTGTGTACTAAGGACTTATGCTATGAGTCCCCTTCCCTCGTCAGGACAAGGTTATACTATCTTGGGCATGCATGGGATCATCCCTTTGTTTGCGCATCTAGTCTGTTGGATAAGCATCATCACCCTAGTCTTCTATACCTTGGTGAAAATATCCACTTTGCTATATCAAACCTAGGATTGCTCTAAATCATTTTCAACACAATGATCATCCACCAATCAATCTCCCAATATTATCACACTTTCATCTCACCCCTTATCCTCCAACCACTTCTACCAATCTCTTCCATCCATTTCGAGAGCACAACTGTGTTCTCGCAACCCACCTATCCTCTCAAGGGGGCATCACCCTTACCAATTATCCCTAAACCTTACCTTATTCTTCCAAGCCAAAATCTTTTTTCTATCTAATCCAACTCTATGTTTTAACTTCTTTGAAATGATGTTACTTAGCCGCAACACCATCTCAAAGAGGGGCAAATGTAGACACCTAAAATTGACTTGCTCTCAAACTAATTTATTCCTCCTATTAATTGAATAAATTCAATTAATCCCTAACCATCTGTCTATCCCTTGTGATCAATTAATTCATTTAATTTATCACAAGACCTTACAACACTATCCTCATCTATTAAATAAATATTTCTAATATTTATTTGGCTATTTTGTCCATCTCCCTAATCCCTATTAATTAGATAAATCATTCTTATCTAATTAATCTAGCCTACTAATTGACCTACCCTACCCTACCCTACCCTACCCTAGCCTACCTCATCCTAGCCCTAGGATTAATTTAAAAAAACCTATGTTTAATTAATCCCAACCTCTCACCTGGGTGGTCAAACCTAGTTTAACACCCTTCCCCACATCCTCCAAATAAAAAATTGAAACATATCACACATCACATTTACTTCTCTTACAAACCCCTTACCACCCCCATACCTCATTTATCATCTCTTATCCCCAAATGAATTTTTAATTCATTTGCCATTCCCCATATGAATCTTTAATTCATAAATATTCCTTCACACCCATGCTCATTTAATCACCCCTTTCCCCAAAATGAATAAAAGATTTACTTTTATTCCTAGCCCTTGATCTCATCTTTCAATCCTCACCCTCCATCCTCATTTCGAAAACTCTATAAATGAGACCCTTCTGTAATCCATTTAGAGGGACATCATCTTGTATCAAACCTCTGCCAAAATCTCTCCAAAGTCTTCTCATCTTAACACCATAATGCCAAAATCACTCTAATCATTCCCCATCTCCATCTCAATCTCTATCTGAATCCACTTGTCTCTCATCCTATTGTGTTGAAAAGCATTGAGTAATCCACATACATTCTAGTCTTGGGTAAAATCTGAGGAGCTATCGGGTGCAACTCCTTCCCTCTCTTGGATTTGTGAGTCAAAAGGAAGGTATAATTGTTTGTTTTTGCATTTGATTCATATTTAATCTTCATTTTGTTCTCGTAGATCACAATAGTTTATTATTTCAATCCAAGATATTTAAAAATAATGATATTTTTGGAATCACATTAGGATAGTGTTGCAGTATCTCTTTAGTTTTAAAGTTATGATAAGTGTTATCTTTATTTTCTTAAGAAGAGATTTGTGGAAACAAAACTATTCCTTATTTTTAGTCAGAAGATTCGAGAAGACCATTAGGTCAATAATATTGATGTAGACTTAAGCTTATCAAAGTGAAAGATTGAATAAGTTTAGAGTATAGCTAGGAATTTGATAGTATCCTTAGGAAAAGGATAAATCTCGAATGAGATGTCTATTGAATATACTTAATTTGTAAATATTATAATGTTCAAGTGGTCAAGAGTAGACTAATGGATATTTTTATAATCTATTATTTGGAGATCGTTAAATTTTTTATGTTTTGGGTTAGAGGAATTCAAACCCTAGAACTAACTTAGATGAGTTTAGAGATCATAGAATCACTTAAGTTTTATTATGACACTATACTATTCTATTGTTTTGTATGGTCGACAGATAAGCTTGAGAAACCACAAAATAAGATGTTATTAAGAATATGAGAAGCTCTTTTATGAAATTTAATGTTTTCTTGTTAGAATTGAAACAAGACTTATAGTTCATAGAATGCTTAAATCTTGTATCTGAGTAGCATGATAGGAAGTCTAGACTCTTAGGGTTGCAAAAATGCAACTAAGAACTCATTGAAGAGTTATATCTTCTAAACTTATACTTTGTATAAATGGATAACCTAGAGTACAATATTAATTTCTAAGTCAGATTGACTAGGAGTAAAGTAAAGTCTAGACATATAAGTCTAGTGTTTTAGCTTAATAAGCCACACTGTAGGATGGGATAGTTCCCAAGTTGAGTTAAAGGTGTGTGAACATACAACTACATTTATTGTAAATGTTATTTATACTGAAACTTTGGCCAAATTTATGCATTTGTCTCTGCATGCATTAGTCAGTTCACATGTGTCCAGATGACGTAACTCGTCAGGATGATCATACTTAGCTAGAAGATAGTCTAGAGTGGTATGGTCGAATGTGTTACATAGGACACAACACTAGGACTCAGATGGCATAAATGTTTGGTTCCATATTTCTATACTCTTTGTGAAGGGTATGGCCACTTCCAGGAAGGAAGATGTGCGAGGGATCACTGATTTGTGGTTGGAGGTAAAGCACTCAGATGATGCTCTCCCTTTGAAGTTGAAGACTTGCCAAGACTTGAGTGACAGATGTCAAGATTCTAGATGTAGTATTCTTTGTATTGATGTAAAATGATTATCATTGCCAAGTGCAAATTATGTAATGTAATGAAGTGAAATGATTTCACTATAATTCAATCTTTGAATACGTTGTAATTTCAAGGTTGAAAATATTTTGAAAATATATGCTTTTATTTCTTTGTAATCATGTAAATGATATTAAAAAAAATATACCTCTTGGTTACCATGTTTATTTACTTTCTTATAAATCCTTGAGTTAAAATGAGTAATATGAGATGACATGTTACACAAAGTGTTACATCCCCAACTTATGATTTAGTTTAATCTTTCTTTTATGTGGTAAACAAGATGATTAATCATAGTTTAATAATTTTATGTTTGTGGAAAATATCAAATAGAATAATTGATTATATGAATATTGACTAATGTTTAGTTTAGGCATGAGATTACATGTTGATAAGATTATTTTATCATAATGTTTTGTGAATCAAATGATGATACACTAATCATATTTATATGGTTGTGAGTGTAATTAGGAAAAGAATCTTCCTCCGAGGATGGAAGGAGAGTATCATCCGGGAGGAGGAGATAGATGTTGGGAAAAGGCCAAGACTCAAATTGTCATCTGAGTATCCAAATTAGTCTTTGTGAACCCATGCAAGGTGGAGTGAGTTATCATCTTTCCTTTGCTAGTCATTTTCAGTTTGATCTATGTTGGCATGACAATTTGAGTTATTTTGACGTCATCCACGTCAATTCGACTAGATGTTCTTATAATGTCAATTTTGGTCGATAAGTAATCTCGTTGGTTTGTTGAGTATTTCCTTGTTTCCTTATCCATTTCCTTATTAGGTTTTGTTATTATCGTTATATATATATATTATTTATGGTTATTATGGTGAAGAGGGGGAGTGAAACTCAACCTAAAGGTTGCATTTTGTTGTTGTACCACCCTAACAATGATGTTATCATTTGATGACACCTTGGATTATTTGATAACTCTTAAACATTATTTAGTTGTAGGGGAAATTATGTGTGTGCTATAATTATTCTTAACTTCCCTAGAGGTCGAGTACCCTTATTAATATTAATATATTTATATTTATCTTTTGGACAGTCGGCCAACCACCATCTACGATAAGTGGAGTGAGTGGAGGCTGAGTAGAAGCTTATCATGAGCTTCAACTTCGTTGCCACATCATGATGGAGTTAGTGGACTATAGGGAACCCCACGAGGTGGCAGAGGATTTTGAAACTGTTTCTTTCCACTACCCACAGAAAAGGGTGACAGATCTTTCTAGTAGTCAGTTAATGCATGCAAGAGTATGCATAGGGTATCATTTTGATACATGTTTTGTGGTGTTCATTATCAAAGAATAGAAAGTTCAAAAATAGGACAACAAGAAAAAGAATTGCTATGGAAGTAGCGTGGGGTTGGTGCATGTAGCTCGTGGATAGAGCCACTGATAGGCACACAAGAATTATCCTCGGAGGGATAAACTCAACTGTATATTTTATATATAGGTATGATTCTTGTTTACAAATTGAACTTGAACTAGCAATGTGAGTAGATATCTCTACTGTTATTTTAATGGTGTCGACTGTGTTATTATCATATACACTAGTGTATTACTGTGTAATCATTAAGAGGCCATTAAGGCCATAGTTGATACCATTGTGTAATCATTATGAGGACGTCGAGGCCATAGAGGATACCACTGTGTTATCATTTAAAAGTATTGCTAAAACCTATCACTTGGCCGAGGCCATGAGGCCGATACCAAACATAATTTTTGCTTGCAAAACTTTTGAATGTTGATATGGAAAGGTTTGTAGACCAGATGATATACATCTTGATACTCTCTTTGTTGGAGGCACAAGACAACTGAGAGGGGGAGTGAATAAGTTGTATCAAAAACTTTAACTTCTTTTAAACAAAATCACATTCACTTTTGCTTACTTTAACTCCTTAATCTGTTATGAAGATTAAACATGAATAGTAGAATCAAAACATAAACACATCAACACCATACACACATGAACACCAGATTTTTACCTAGAAAACCCTAAAAGGGAAAAACCATAGTGAGTGTTAGCTCACAATATAATGTAGTAACATTACCGAATAACAAAAGGGTCACTGCCCAAATGAATGCTCACTGCAAAAAGGTTAACTACCAAGTGGTGGCTCACTGCCAAAGGGTGGCTCACTACCATGAACTGATATAGTAGCATCTACAACATGCCTAAGTTCAGTTCCATTAAAGTGCAATATATCTCTTCTACTCTGCCTTTACAACATACACACTTTATCTTTGCACACTCTCACATCACTCATGGATTCATTACATATATTTATACCAATCATCAACCTTGGAACATACATCAAGGTTGGCAATACAATTTACAATTATTGGAACTATCTCCAAGGTCAACATACATACATAATTCAAATTAGGTTTGGACCTAAACAAACTTGCAGAGTAAATGAATGAAGGAAGAGAACTTCATGACTTAGCTTAGACCCAAACACATCCTTACACACTTCAACATGCCTCCAAAATCCACAAATCACCTCCGTAACAAGTGTAAGTAACCAAGTCAACTAGAACTAATGCAAATATCAAGAATACTTAGATACACGCTTCCAAGAACTTCATTATAGGTTGCAGATCAAGTACATGCCTTCAATACATTCTGGAGACATCCACGAGCAACATAGAATCACTTGGGAACCAATAAATCTAACCGCAATAGATCTCTCTTGAGGACAACAAATATCACTTGAAGACATCACAAACTACTTCACAACAAATATTGTTGAACTCTGCTAATCAATAACTTGCTTTCCAGAGCACCAAATCACAAATCATTTGGAATGAGGATAGTTAATGAATTTATAAGCTTAAGTCCAGAACCACAAGACCAAAATCCAAACTACAGAGAAATGCAGAGCAAAATACTTTCTCCTTATCACACTACAAACATTGCCAGGTGTGCTAGGGAAAAACTAGTTAAACATGCAGAAATAAAATTACAGGTAACCCTAACTGTAATGAGGTGTAATCTAACTCAGAAATAAAGCAAACAAGCATGAAAAACAACTAAAATCTAAGATAGTATTGGATAATCTTCATTGTTCTCCTCTTCTTGCATTATGTTCTCAAATTTGCAGATTTATGCACAATCTTGAGAAACTCAAATGAAAATGGCAAGATATTAGAGATTTGCAGGCTAAGAGAGGAAAAATGGAACTAAGAGAGCATAAGGGATTGAACATCAGGGGCAAAATGAGGCTCAATGAGGTGTTTTATAGAAGAGGTTTTTTGAATGAATGGCCAGCATTCATTGTTGACTTTGGAGCAAAATCAAGGGTGGAGGTTGATTAGGGTTTCACTTCACTAGAGGATAAAAGTTAATTTAAAATTAAATAAGCTTGGTTAGTTTATTTAATTCATTTGAAGTCGACATGTGAACTTTAGTTAAATAAATGAGATTTATTTAACTAAGTGAGGGGTAGGATTTATTTGTTTAAATAAATCAAGTGAAGGGAACATTAGGGAAATTAATGATAAAATAATTAATTAATTTAAACTAATTATTGAACCATAGAGAAAAATTAGGGAAAATCAGTAGAACGAGGAAGTGTTTAGGGTTTTACGATCTAAGGACACTTTTAGGTGTCTACATTTTCCCCCTCTTTGAGATGATGTCCGAGATGATGTGATTTATGTTGAGCAACATCATTTCAAAGAACCCAAGGAAATGGATAGAGGAAAAGGATGATGATGGAAAGATAGGATGGTGATGCCCCCTTGAGAGGATAGGGGGGTTGGAAAAGCACGCGTAGGCTCTTGAAATGAAAGGGGTTGGTTAAGGAAGAAAGATAGGGGAATGGATAGAAGAAAGGAATTATACGTTAAGCTACAATGAAGGTGGAGGAATGAAGGATTTGAGAGAGAGATGGAAGAATGAAAGATTGGCTAGAAGAATGAGAATGAGATCTTGCCTTAATAGATTTTTGAGCTTCTCAAGTGCAATTTTTTTCTACTTATCATCATAGAACTTATTATGTCAAGGGATGACAATCAAAATGGAGTGATAGAGGCCAAAGTGTGAAAATGTGATCCCTTGCAAATCAGGCACATGACAGATAAGGAATGCCTGACTCGGACTAGTAACTAACACCTTGTTGGAACATGCAATGAGATAATTGTGAGGTGTACAAGTCCTTATGCAAGGAAGCAGTTATTCTTTCCAATGCATAGGATGTCTTTGATTGACACCCATTGGAATCCTGATCACACGCAAGACACCAAGTTGCCCTAGTCATTTTACCAAGACAAACCGCAAACAACAATCAAAGAAAAAGGTCTTGCTCTATCCTTGCTTCCCTTCATCACTTAGGGACTACCTTGAGAAGCATAAGAACGGGACTGCAAAACAATCTGAATGAAAGATAAGATAGACTAGACCAACAGTCATTTGGACCTTTTGCCAAGTGATATGTGTTTGATTGATTATGATGAATAGATGAAGGAGACCTGGTTTCGGGATGGAAGGTATGTCGTATAAGATGCCTAGTCTAGTTTCGACAATGCCCCTACCTGTCTAAGGCAAGTGATTGATTGATTGACATTAGTGTTGTTAGCCATGCAAGCAGCACCAGGGTTTGATTGATGATGTTTGATAAATGATGCATGTGATATAAGGAACAAAATCCTAGTTTTGATGATGCCCCATTTCATGAGGGAAATGTGATGGTTGATATTGATAGTGAAATATAATTATCACAAGGCAATTGATTGATTTGGCTGATTGGATAGCTTGTCTTGTTTGATGTTCTGGGATTGTTTTTCATGCGAAAGATTGATTTTGTTTGTCTGATCAAAGTGTCCATCTCATTAAAGGATGAATTATTATGATAGTTGATTGGATGGACCCTAAGGAACTGACCTAATGCCTCAGGGGTGCATCAAAGATGGCCTTGCATATGTGAAAGCTCAGAGGCGACGTAATTCGACCATGTGAACTATGGATGATTTGAAGAACTGATTTGAATGATATGATGATGTGATTGAGTTGATTGATTGATATGATGAGTTGATCGATTGATTTTATTTCTTAGATTTTTGTAGGATATTTGATTTTTTTGAATTTTTGTGGACTATTTTGATTTTCTTGGATTTTGACATGTTTTGATTTTTTTGTATTTTTGGAATGTTGTGGTTTTTTTGAGTTTATGAGATGTTTTGATTTTTTGGATTTTTGACATGTTTTGATTTTTTTGTATTTTTGAAATGTTTTGGAATGTCAATGGATGACAACTTCAGGTAGCCTTTGCGCTAGATACCAATGACAATGGGGAACCAAGTCTAGGTGCAAGGGAATGGATGGGATGGATGTATATGAAAGAGGGCAAGGATGTGATCTCCAAAGGCCATGTCGCATAGGAACAACATGCCCCATTATAGGTGGAATACTTAGGATTTTTCATGACAAAGCTTATGAAAATATGATGATAAGATGGATCATTTAGAAGGGATAAGGTATGTCAAGATATGTCCAAAACATTTGTTGACATTGTGCCCCCAATCTTTAACAAGATCAAAAGAGGAAGTGATGATGAATGGACTCAATAGGATAGGTGTATGGGTGCGTAATGGATAGGATAGAAATGATAGTTTAGATAGATGAGACATTGTGCCCCCAAGTGTAAGTGACATAGAAGAGCAACTTACACATGATGCCTGTTTGCTAGGTTTTCATCATAGTACTTATCCAAGGCACCTTTTTTTTAGGTTTTCACCATAGGATGAAGGGATTTCTCTTTACTTTTTTGATTTTTTGCTTTTTTGAATTTTTAACTTTTTGAATGGAAGAAGGTGGGTATGGATGGGAGGGACTCAAGTGTCTAGTTCCATGAAGGAGATAGTCCCATTAGAGATGAATGTCATTGCATGGACTATGTCAAGTCATTATGCTCATCCATTTTGGTAAGGAGATGACATGAAAGTGAGATGGATAAGGTAGATAGTGGATTGTGGGGGGGAACGATAGTGGATTATGATGTGGATTATGTAGGGATGATGCAATGATGGATGAAAGGCTTATGCAAAAGCATGGACCATAGGGATATGATGGGAAAAATGTGTAGGATAATAGTTGAATGATGGAGGGAAATGAATCATGACCAACGGTTGCACACACCATGATAAACATGGAAGTATTTGAGTGGATGGTGGTGTAGGAAGAAATGGTGATGTTTGCTTAGTGGATGGATGGGTAGGATTTTAGGAACCCACATAGACTTAGTATTTTTATGATATTTGCTTTTCATGTGGGATGGAAGGACTTGATATTTTGAATGGAATGGATCAAAAATGATGGTTGGGATTTTTGAGAGGTAGATGCCTCATTTGACTTGTTTGATTTTTGTTTAGGGACCAATACCATTTTAGTTTTTGACTTTTCTTTTGGAGGTATGGGCTTGGATGGATTTATTAATGGATTTTGCTTTGAATTTTTGCATTTGTACCCTAAAGCATTAGGGCCCTTATTATTTTTAGCTTTATAGGTAGAGGCATCCAAATGTTTTATTTTGAACCCCATATGGCAGGTGGAATGAATGGAAGCTCCTTATTTAGATAATGTGTGCATTTGTTGGTCATGATTATGAATGTGAAGGAATTTATGGAAGATAGGGATATTAGGTGTTGGAAGCAACAATGGTAAAGTGGATGGGGGGATATGCAGAGTTGAAAGGATTGGAGGAAAAGTGGATGGTGGAAGGTGTATGGTCACATGCTTTTGACACTTGTAGGATGATGGAGGTGGAATGGCAACATATGTTTTGGGAATATGATGTGATTTGCGGTGGAAAGTGGTGGACTTAAGGGGAGTGGATGAATTACCAACATCATTATATTGTTGTCCTTGGGGTGTATATCCAAGGCCATATGAGTGAGGGGGGAATTCGACATGGATTAGCTCCAAAATTCCTTGTTCATGAAGCCCTAGGCCTTTGCCTTGGTAGTTCATGTTTTGTAGCATGCGATGGACTATGGGACTATGTGCAATTTGGGCACTAGACATGAGCAGATTATTTGATGGAGAAGGAGAAGTGGTAGACAAAGATTGTTGTGTTCCTAAGGAATAACATTCATGACCGAAGGTGGTAAGACCAATAGGATATGATGGATTTGAAATGGAGTCAATAGGATCTTTATTATGCTCATGTAGATCTAATCTATTGGTTTGATCTTCTATGTATGCTTGGGAGGCACCTGTCTCATCATGGGGAGGGGATGTTTTCTCATCATGGATCGGTGAGATGGAAAACTCTTGACCATGGAATGCATAAAGTGGGCTAAGTGGATCATCATGGTCTTCTTGATCATAGGGGGGATCTTGATCGTATATGGGAGCTTGATGATGAATAGGATTAAGCGTGTTATGAATGGGTTGAATGGAGGGGATTTAACCTTGATTAGGATGAGGGCTAGATGTTTCCTCATGCTTAAGATTATGCTCCTAACGTATCTCTTGACTTGTTTGAATGGAGGTGGAAGACACTTGGATAGGTTCTTGGTCAACAACATGAAGGCATGATGGAGGTTGACTTGGATTAGTGGTGGGAGACTCTTGAATTTTGTCGATGAGTTGTGGATTATGTGAAGGGGTTGTAAGAATGGGCATGGTGTTTGAAGTATCATTGCTAGGTGCCAAGGTAGGTGTTTGACATGGAGATAGGTTGTTCCTTACTAGTAACCAATGGATCACATCCTTTGCAAGGGCATGTATGGAAGGACAATATAGTGGATGGACAATGAGGGTAGATTATGTGGACTTGTGATTAGGATTAGGTGGAGTAAAAAGTTCCCATGGTGGAGGGATAAGAGGGATGGAAGGTGTTGGCTTAGGGTTTGAACTTTGATTAAGTGGAGTGTCAAAAGGATTGGATGAATTAGTGGATATGGACAACCCCTTAGGCTTGCTTTCGTAATGTTTGATTCTAGGACGTAGAGTTGATGTTGGGTTAGAGTGCGGTGGTAGAATGTACTTATATGATAGATGAGGTAGACTTATGTTCCCCTTGTCAAAGGTAGCATTGGACGTTTGAAGGCACTTTGTCTTGTTACCAAGGTGGACTTGGATAAACTTGTGAATAGGCTTGGGGTGCTAGAACCTTTTTCTCTAGGATTGGCATGGAATGACACGTTTTCATATCTTTGTATATCTTCTTGTGGGATTAGGACTATGTTGACAAGTGCTTGACTAAGATGAATGATGATGGGGAGTGACTAATATTGTGATAGAGTGTGAGATTGATTGAATGACTAGGTAGGTGATTAGGAATGATTAGGTTATGGTTAGGGTTGTAATTAGGATGACTTGGAAATGATTAGAATATGATTAGGGGTGAGGTGATTAGGGTGAATTTGATTGGACAGTATGATTAGAAATGGTGATTAGGATGTAAAGGTGGAATGATGAAGATATGAGTAGGATGTGATTATGATATGACAAGGATGGTGTCAATTGGATGATGTGTTGGAAGGAATGTTTAGGATGTTTGGAATGAGGGGTGACTAGGAGGATCTACTCCATTTCTCTTCTTTTTTTGCAACCGTATCTTGTGAATTATGGGATGCTATGTGGATGTCAATGCAAGGTGATGAGGCCCAAACTATGATAGAGGCTAATGATATTAGTCTTCGAAAAGTCTATCTCCAAGAGGGTACTCTCTTCTACTAATGACCTTGTCAAAGTATAAATTAGATTTATTGATACCTTGAGGTGTGGAACAAATGATTGATTAAAGTGAACCCATGAGTTTCATAATTCACTTGGAAGGATGGACTTAAACTAGCCTTGTGGTATTAAGCCCAAGTTGCGATTGATTTGAAAAACATATCAAGGTCTCTTGGTCTAGATTTGTACTTGTGATACAGTCAATCTTTGACAGTTTCTCCCTATGTTTCAACCTTAGGAAGACTATGTTTGGGAACCTCTATAGATGTCAAGGATTGAATGGTAATGAAATGTGATCAAAAGGGAATGGAATTGGATATGTAATAGGTGGCTTTGACACAGTTGCAATTAGATTCGATATGGGGTGTAGATACTCAAAGTTTTCCCTATGGTTGTGGTGTATTGTGATGGGGAATGAAATTGATTGGATTGGAATGAAGATGATTATGTGTAGTGACAAGATTAGAGGACTTGGATGATTGTGATGAAGTTGATTAGATTATGAATGAAGATAATTTGGTATAGTGACTGGGATGATTAAGATGATGGTGATTAGATGAAAGAAGCGATTAGAGTTTGACAAGGATGACTTGGTTATGATTACGATTATGTGCAATGATTGGGAATAATGATTAGGATGGACTGGGATGGCTTGGATATGATTAGGAGAATGATGATGTTGTGATTAGATGACATGGATGGATTAGGGAGAACTAGATTGGATTATAAATGAAGATGATTATGTGCAGAGATAAGATTAGAGCACTTGGATGGATTAGGAAATGATTAGGATGATGTTGATTAGATGAAAGAGGTGATTAGGAATTATGAATAGGAGATGATTATGATGTGGTGTAATGATTAGGAATGATGAATAGGATTGATCAAGATTTGAATGGTGGGACGATGTGATTGGGAAAGGTGATTATGATAATGTGATTTGGATAATGATCAGAATGTTTAGGATGAAATTGATTGGCCTTGGGAGGGTGATGATTATGATGTTGGAGAAGGACAAGTTTGGATGATGGTGACAAGGGATGATTAGGTTATGGTTCGAATGATTAGGATGAATGATTAGGTGTCAATTTGACTTGGGATGGTGTTGATTAGATTAGAAAGAGAATGATGTGGAAGGATGATAATCTAATTAGGATGTGATTAGGATAGGACAAGGATGATGTGGAATGACAAGGAGGATATGATAAGGAGAATGATAAATTGGAATGGATGGATGGAAAGAATGTCTAGGGTGATGATTAGGCAAGCGTACACATCAATCATAGAAGACATTTGGCAGTTAGATTGGCTATTTTTAGTGAATTGATGTTTTGCAAACACTTGTAGACATGCACAATCCTAGGCTAGTCAAGGATAATACTTGTTGAGTTCCCACTTGGATTGCTCTAGCCACACTTATTTAAATTGGATAACTTAGAAGCTTGGTGGCATTGGCTCCCCCTTACATGGTACTCACTTCTTGGGCACACCAAGCTTCAAATCCCTCAAGACTTGAAGATCTCAAGAAACTTGTTATCTCTACTTTAAACTGTGAGAGTGTTGGATGGCTCCAGAGGTCTATCTTTCGACATCTTGCATTAGCAAATAGAGGGATTTTGGCCACTAAACAAAGGTTCATAGTGAATATTTAGGGGACCAACACCTTATGAGCATCCAGAAAGCCACTTAAGTCTTTGACTAACCCTACTAGGAGTTTTAATATACACAAAGGTACACCTCCTTTCGAGCTAGCGTTGTACGGTAATCACTAATACCTGTTTGGACTTGGCTTTCGTATTATCCTAATTTGTATAGCGGACTAGATGAAAGTACCACTTGAGATCACAAATGAGTTCTCCTTGTGGATGTGTCTCAAGAGCAGGCCCACTCTAAAGGGTAACAAAAGCAAGACAAGTACATGTTTTTTATCTCTAGGCTTGTACTAAGACACAAGGAGAGAGCATACACATGAAACTTGCTCACACTTGCACATGTTCATTGACCTTTAGAATTTGAATGTGTGAAAACCAAGCATAGAAAGCAGTGATTCATTTTAAACCCCTAAAAGACAAGTGTGAAAACAACAAGGCATGTTCATTTTATTGCCCAAATTGAAATGTTCCTATGATAAGAAAACACATGCACATGAAAGAAGGCACCCTACATCAAAATGTGTTAGTATTTTCAGATTGGATTCTTTGACCAACAAATGTCACAAGCTACAAATTAGACATTAGTAGAAGCAAATCACTGTGATAATGCAAAAAACATGAAATGTCAAGTAAAAACCCCTTTTTGCAAGCCTTGAAGTCAAAGAGGTAAAAAAGAAAATGTGAAAAATATATGAAAAAATTGATCAGTGACAGTGAAATAAATTGCAGAATCAAATTGTTCATGAAATTCCATGCAGTTTTTTAAAAAAATTGCCAAAAATGGAGCAAATTTGCACAAGTTATGAGCATTCAAAGTTTGAAACTAAGTTTGACTTTGACCATAAAATAACTGATAAAATGATGTCATTACCTAAAATTGACTGTACCATAGAGAAATTAGGTGATTCTTCTCCGTAACGCAACTTGTTTCGTGCGATTTTGACCTGTTTTGCAAAAGTTATGAAAATTTGAAAAAAAATGCCTATTTAGGCATGTGGGGGACAAAAAAGGGAGGGCTGGTAGTTACCATTAATCGCCGACAGTCAGGTAGTGGTGGTCACATGTCACAGTTAGCAACTGGTGGTTAGAGTTGGGCAGTCTATGTTAGGCCTGCCCCTAGTCACTCATATGACCAGGGGTTGGGTGGTTGTAAACAAAAAGACAAAATCTTTAAGCCCCGTATTAAAGCATGAACATTGCACAGTCAAATTCCCCTAAGCACTAAATGCCACATAGTAAATTCTAAGCCTAATTGTTAACCCTGAGTGCTAAGTGATAAATACCATACAGCAAATGTTTTCACCCAAGTATTAACCCTAAAATGTTAATGTTAACTTAAAGGGTAAAAGCCAAATGCTAAAGATTACAGTTCAGGTTTTCTATGGAGGTGACCTCCACAGAGGTGTTGACGGCTTCATGGAGATAAGTCGATGGTGAACAGAGGGGAGGTGATGGGAAAAAAAAAGGGCACTGGTGGTGATAGTGGACAGGAGGTGGCGGGGGTTCAAACAAAGGAGGTGACCATAATAAGAATGATGCAAGATGGAATGGTGGTGGAAGTATGTTGAAGAGGTGACAGGGATATCGCTGGTGGTGACTGAGGTAATGTGAGTGGCGACATCAAATGTGAGTGGCATGAGGGTTAACATTAAATGTCAGATAGTTTAGCAGACAAGGCTTAGGGTTAAGCCTAGTCGAGATGCAAGTCTAGTCGACCAACCTTAAAGCTGACCACGACTTCAATGCAGACCTTTCACACTCTCTTAGATGAGTCTGAATGTAATTTAATAGAACAAACCATACAAGATTTCAGGAATGTTTCAGATGAAGAGTGATATTTGATCTCGATAGGTATGTTGATCTCGATGAGTTTTCTTTTAGGAGGAGGTGTAGATGGCAAGAGGGGGAGACGGTCTATTTAGGGTTTGGAGGGACGAAATAGAGACTAGTGGAGTCAGCAATGATAAAGCCCCAAGGAAATATCAATGGATTCTCAGAGGGTGGTGGTCGGCTCTGAAGTGGGTAGTGACAGCTATGAACATGATGGCATTTAGGGTTACCAAACAAGTTGAGCAGTGGTGGAGGATTGTTGAGGACTGTGAGAGTTATTTGGGAGGAGTCAAGGTAAGTGTCGACTGGGAGGCATAAGGGTTTTTACAAACTATAGAGAAGTTGTTTCCTAGCAGTGACAGATGCAAAAGTGGAGGTGATAGGTTTGTAGAGGCAGAGGATGGGTACTAAGCTGGTGGCAATTGGCAGCTTGGAGTGACGGGACGAGGCTTGGCCAAGAGGATTAGGGTTTTTTTAGCAGAAGGACAAATGGTGGCTAGGGAAACCGTACAATCGACTAGGGTTTGAAGGCATTGGGCATGTCTGCAACAAAACAATAAGCCTATACTGCCTTTGCAATTGAAACATCAATTTAAACCTTCCATAAAACCATTATTAAACACAAACATATGCAGCGATAAGATCAGAGACCATTCTAGGCCATACAGAGGATCTATATAGTATGGATCCGTACAATACAAACTTGAAGCTAAAAAAATTTCAAAAAAAAAAAAAATTTCCTGTGAGAAAAATGTATCAAATTTGATGTTATTTTTTACCGAAAGGGCCTCTTAGACTCAATGGTGAGGTTAGTTTGAGCTTGGAAGGTCACCTACAAATTTTTCCTTTCAAAAGTTGACAAAAACTAATCTTTTCACGTCGGGTTCACCATTTGTGCTAGGGAAAAGTGGTTAAACATGCAGAAATAAAACTACAGTTAACCCTAACTGTAATGAAGTGTAATCTAACTCAGAAATAAGGTAAACAAGCATGAAAAACAACTAAAATCTAAGCTAGTATTGGCTAATCTTCATTGATCTCTTCTTGCATTATGTTCTTAGATTTGCAGATTTATGCACAATCTTGAGAAGCTCAAATGAAAATGGCAAGATGTTAGAGATTTGCAGGCTAAGAGAGGAAAAATGGAACTAAGAGATCATAAGAGATTAAACATTAGGGGCAAAATGAGGCTCAATGAGGTGTTTTATAGAAGAGGTTTTTTGAATGAATGGCTAGGATTCATTATTGACTTTGGAGCAAAATCAAGGGTGGAGGTTGAATAGGGTTTCCCTCCACTAGAGGACAAAAGTGAATTTAAAATTAAATAAACTTGGCTAGTTTATTTAATTCATTTGAAGTGGACATGTGAACTTTAGTTAAATAAATGAGATTTATTTAACTAAGTGAGGGGTAGGATTTATTTGTTTGAATAAATCAAATGAAGGGAACATTAGGGAAATGAATGATAAAATAATTAATTAATTAAAACTAATTATTGAACAATAGAGGAAAATTAGGAAAAATCAGTAGAACATGGAAGTGTTTAGGGTTTTGTGATCTGAGGACACTTTTAGGTGTCTACACTAGGCACAGCCTTCAAATTGTTCAATAGGACTTTTAGTCCACAGTGATCTGGAGCACCAAATTCTAGATTTATCATCTTCAAACACTTCTCTAAATCATATCCAAATTTCATACTCTGGTCTTCAATACAGAGGAAATATGAAGCAAAAACTCAAATAATGTCATTAACATGGAAAATTAATCACTCAACAAACAACAATATCAGAAGACACTGTTGGCACCAATGACAACACAAACATGTTGACATCAATGACAACACCAGTTAGAACATACTTGTAACAATCTCCCCCTTTGTCATTGATGGCAACATATGATGTGAAAAACTGAATAACATGTTCCTCCATCAAGACATATCTTTGCATCAGAATTCCCCCTTTCTTTTTACACATCTGAACTCTCTTTCCCCCTAATTTTTTCGCATGATCTCTCTCACCCTTTAACATCAATGGCAAAGGGAATCACATCTCTTCCACTACACATACTTGCACACTACTGTTTGATCATTATGAAATCATTCTTTACTCCCCCTAACTACAACAGTCATCTCAAACCACTACCTTCTCCCCTTGAGAGGTATCTTCCAACATCAATCCAAAAGGAGAAATGTACTTTGAGGCACACTGGATTGATGCATCTTTTTATGCATCTAGTTCAAGGAAGGAGGGGCAACAACCCCTAACTTCTCCCGAAGATACTCAAATGTATCCTTTGGAAAAGCCTTAGTGAATATATCAACAACTTGATCTTTTGTAGGCACATACTTGAGCTTCACTTCATTCTCTACAGCTTTCTCCCTCAAAGAGTGATAATTAAAATTTGCTTTGTCTTTGAATGCATCACTGGATTCTTAGAAATATTTATAGCACTTGTGTTATCACAAAGAATAGGGATTAGCTCATCATACTTAATTTTGATATCCTTCAAGGTTTGTTTCATCCACAACACCTGAGTACAACATGATGTTGTAGTAATATATTATGTGTTTGTAGTAGACAAGGAAACTAATTCTTGTTTCTTGCTATGCCAGGGCATCACCCTATCTCCAAGGAAGAACGCACCTCCACTTGTACTTTTTCTATCATCAACACATCTGGCCCAATCTGCATTTGTATAGACACTTAAGGAAAAATCATTATTCTTAGGACCACAAGCCATGATCTGGAGTGCCCTTCAAATACCTGAATATCCTCTTCACTGCCATAACATGTGATTCTCTGGGATTTGATTGAAATCTGGCCACAAGATAGACTGCATGCATGATATCCAGTCTAGTAGAGGTTAGATAAAGCATTCCTCCAATCATTGATCTGTACTTGCTCTAATCAGCCTTAGGAGATTCATCATTCTTACTCAACTTGAAACCAGTAACCATAGGGGTACATACCAATTTAGAGTCCTCCATTCCAAACTTCTTCAACAACTCTTTAACATACTTGGATTGAGAAATGAAATTACCTTTACTAGTTTTAATGATTTGCAGTCCAAGGAAGAAGTTCATTTCACCACACATAGACATCTCAAACTCTTTTGCATCTCATCTGCAATCTTCTTACACATACCTTCATTTCCACCAAATATGATGGCATCAACATAGATCTCAACAATCAGAATTTAGTCTCTACTTATCTTGGTGTATAGGTTACTATCTACGGACACTTTACTAAATCCCTGCTGCAACAGGTACTTATCTAGTCTTGCATACCAAGCTCTGGGGGCTTGGTTCAATCCATACGAATCCTTCTTCAATTTGCATACCATATTTGGTTTGTCTGGTAGCTAGAATCCATTTGGTTGCTCTATGTAGATTTCTTCTTCTAGCTCACCATTCAAGAAAGAAGACTTCACATCCATCTGGTATACCTTTAAATTTTTATGTGTTACAAATGCCAAAAATAGAGTGATAGCTTCCATTCTTGCTACTAGAGAAAAGGTCTCTTCATAGTCTATTCCTTCCACTTGTGAGTAGCTTTACACACAAGTCTTTCCTTGTTTCTCACAACTTCTCCAACTTCATTTAGTTTGTTCCGAAATACCCACTTTGTTCCTATCACATTCTTGTCTGTAGGTCTAGGAACAAGTTCCCAAGTCTTGTTCTTCTCAATCTACATTAGTTCTTCTTCCATTGCTTTGACCCAATATTCATCATTGCATGCTTCATTTACTATTTTAGGTTCCACCTTTGAGAGTAAACAGAGATTTACTTGATCTTCTCCAACTCTGCTTCTTGTTAACACCTTTCCTTTTGTCACCAATAATCTAATCTTCAAAGTGATCTCTTTGCACATACCTGGGGGTTTTAGGAATTCTTTCTGGAGCTTCAACTTGAACTTCTTCTTCTTCAAGAGCAACTTGTACTTAAGTTTGAACTTCCTTTTCTTTGTCTTTTTCAACCTTTTTTGTATCAACAGATCCATCTAACTCATATCCATTTGGCTAAATATCTTCATCTACCTTCACATTTGCACTTTCAATTATTTTTTTAGTCTTTTTCATAGCACCAGTAAGCCTTGCTCTTAGTAGAGTACCCAAGGAATATGCCTTCATCACATCTAGCATCAAACTTTCCTAATTCTTCATTTCTTCTGATGTAACATTTGCTTCCAAAAACTTTGAAATATTTGATAGTAGGAGTTCTTCCACACCATAGCTCATAAGGTGTCTTTATTTCTTTTACTCTAACTAGTACTCTGTTCTGAATGTGGGCAGTAGTGTGTATTGCTTCTTTCCAATATACTTCTAGTAGGTCTACTTCCTTGATCATTGTTCTAGCAGCTTCTTGAATAGTTCTATTCTTTCTTTCAACCACTCCATTTTGTTGAGGAGTCTGGGGGGAAGACAAATGTCTCTTTATTCCATGTTTTTCACAAAAAGCATTAAACTCATTTCAACCATAGCTTTGAATGCCTTAAACTTGTCTAAGGCTTCTAATTTTTCTCTAAGAAAGGTAACCCAATTCATTCTTGAATAATCATCAATAAGAAGCATGAAATACCTATCACCTTATAGACTTCTTGTTCTTTTAGGGCCACATAAGTCTATATGCACCAACTCCAGCAAACTAGTAAAGAATTGTTATTTGCTCTTGAAAGTAGTCTTTGTCATCTTCCCAAACTGACATTCTTTGCACATAGCATTAGTAGGCTTCACAATCTTAGGTAGGTCTCTCACTGCTTGTACTATGCTTATTCTTACCAAATTGTCAAAATTAATGTGACATATTCTCCTATTCCATAACCAAATTTCATTTGTATGAGCCAACAAACAACAATTATTAGTACCCTTCAAATGATAAACATTACTATGAGTCTTCTTACCAGCAATAATTGAAGTTCTAGAGCTTTTCCTTATCTCACACCCATTGTCCTTAAACACCAGATTATACCCTTTGTCACACATTTTTCCAATGCTTAGAAGATTATGCTTTAAGCCTTTGACATAAAGAACATCATCTGTATTATGCTTGCCATCAAAAGTAATTGATCCTTTTCCACATATCTTGCCAACTGCATCATCACCAAACCTAACCAGTCCTCCATATTTTTCAAACTTAACAAACTTACTCTTATGTCCTGTCATGTGATTTGAATATCTGCCATCAATGATCCATTCATCTTCCTTTTTAGCATGAAATGCAGACAACTCTCCTAGACTTCCTTCCTTCACACAACTTGCAAGATTAACAGAAAGATGTTCTTCTCTAAGTGAAATAAACAAGCATTCACTACTATTATCATCATCATAATCAGGGTCATCATCAATTACACCATCATCTCTAACATAGTAACTCTTTCTTACCATCTTTTCTTTACTTTCATTGCTTTTGATCTTCAAAGCTCTATCAGGACATCTTGAAGCATAGTGACCAATTTTACCACAATTGAAACATTTGAAACGTAACTTACCTTTGAACTTTCCTTTGCTGCCTCTTTTTATTCTGCTTACAAATGTTGCCTCAAGCTCTTCAAAACCTTCTTCATTTGATTCCATAGCATATTTATCTGATATAGCAATCTTCCTTGGCCTTAAAGGCAATCTTAGTTTTCACAAGGCCATCAATAGTACCAAATTATCTCATCTCAAAAGCAGTCAGTTTACCAAGCAATTGATCTTTTGAAAGCTTTCCCATATCAAACAATTCTTCAATCGAGGATACCTTGTGACTATAAGATTTGGGAAGAGTTCTGAGTATCTTATCTACAACATCCACATCCTCTATCTTTTCACCAAGACCCTTGATGTTGTTGACAACTTCATCAATCTTTTGTATGTAAGTTGTTATGTTCTCATTCTCAGCCATTCACGTGGTTTCATATGTGGTCTTCAAGTTTTGCAACTTAGCCTTCTTGACAAATTCATCACCTTCATACTTGTTTTTCAATTTGTCCCAGATCTCATGAGCAATTTCCAAATCCACAACTTTTTCCATTTTAGCATTAGAAAAGCATTTAATAGAGCATTTTTAGCTTTGTGATTAGTCTCATAATCCTTAACCTCTTCATCAGATTATGGACCACCTTTAGGTACTATGTATTTATCTTTTACCATCTTCCAGACATTATAACTAATAGAAATAAGATAAATTTGCATTCGTACTTTCCAGTAGGCATAGTTAGATCCATCAAACTAAGGAATGTCTTTCTTGTGTGCCATCCTAGATCTACCTTAAGCTATTAGGCTTTCTTCCAAGAAAACTCACTCTGATACCAATTGTTGAAGGCACAAGACAACTGAGAGAGGGGGTGAATCAGTTGTATCAAAAAATTTAACTTCTTTTAAACAAAATCACATTCACATTCACTTACTTTAACTCCTTAATTTTTTATGAAGATTAAACATGAATAGCAGAATCAAAACATAAACACATCAACACCATACACACATGAACACTAGATTTTTATGTGGAAAACCCTAAAAGGGAAAAACCATGGTGAGTGTTAGCGCACAATATAATATAGTAACAATACTAAATAACAAAGAGGCTCATTGCCCAAATTAATGCTCCCTACAAAAAGGCTCACTTCCAAGGGGTGGCTCACTGCCAAGATGGGTGGCTCACTACCATGAACTGATATAGTAGTATCTACAACATGCTTGAGATTAGTTCCATTGAAGCACAATATATCTCTTCTGCTTTGCCTTTACAACATACACACTTTATCTTCAGATCTTTACACACTCTCACATCACTCATAGATTCATTACATATATTTATACTGATCACCAACCTTGGAACATACATCAAGGTCAGAAATGCAATTTACAATCATTGGAACTATCTCCAAGGTTGGCATACATACATAATTCAAATTAGGTCTAGACCTAAACAAACTTGTGGAGTAAAGGAATAAAGGAAGAGCACTTCATGGCTTAGCTCAGACCCAAACACATCCTTACATGCTTCAACATGCTTCCATAATTCACAAATCACCTCCGCAACAAGTGTAAGTAACCAAGTCGGCCAGAACTAGTGCAAATATCAAGAATACTTAGATGCACACTTCCAAGAACTTTATTGTATCTTGTGGATCAAGAACATGCCTTAAATACATTCTGGAGACATCCATAAACAACATAGAATCACTTGGGAACTGAAAAATCCAAACGCAATAGATCTCACTTGAGGACAACAAATATCACTTGAAGACATCACAAACTGCTTCACAACAAACATTGTCGAACTCTGCTAATCAATAAATTACTTTCCATAGCACCAAATCACAAATCCTTTGGAATGAAGATAGTTAAGGACTTTATAATCCTAAGTCCAGAATTGCAAGACCAAAATCTAAATTA
The DNA here is from genome assembly GCA_027924645.1 of Cunninghamia lanceolata. Lineage (NCBI taxonomy): Eukaryota > Viridiplantae > Streptophyta > Pinopsida > Cupressales > Cupressaceae > Cunninghamia > Cunninghamia lanceolata. The sequence continues at coordinate 14,031,528 of BSBN01001715.1, forward strand.
CAGAGAAATACGGAGCAAAATGCTTTCTCCCTATCACACTGCAAACATTGCTAGGCATAGTCTTTAAACCGGTGAATAGAACTTTTATTGCACAACAATCTAGAGCACCGAATTCTAGATTTAGCATCTTCAAACACTTCTCTAAATCATATCTAAATTTCATACTTGATCTTCAATATAGAGGGAATGTGGAGCAAAAACTCAGACAATGTCCTTAACATGACAACTCAATCACTCAACAAACAACAATATCAGAAGACATAGTTGGCACCAATGACAACACAAACATGCTGACATCAATGACAACACCAGTTAGCACATACTTACAACACTCTTTGTCTATTATTCGAGTTGTCTATGTTCAAACCAAAGTAATATTGAATAATAATGACTTTCTAAGTGTATAAAGAGAATTATTATGGGTGTTGGTTGAGAGTAGTGCTCAAACCATAATAACTTTATTGATAATATTTAAGCCTTGATTGTGCCTAAGGCACTTAGTCTATTAGTCAAGGGTATTGTGGATAACAGTGCTCAACTGTTATGAAAGATATTATGTTATCTATGGTGTAACCTATGTGTATAAAAGGGTATTATGACTCTTGGTTGTTTAAGGAGAAATGGTAATATGTAACTAATATTGTTACCCGAACAGTTTTAAATGCATGCCTTATTTTTTTAGAGAAGTAAAACCTCCTTTGACGTTTATTTTCTTATGGGAACAAATACAATGTCTAGCATGAAACTCTTGTGTTTAAATGTATATGAATGATACCCCTTTATGAATGGCAATACTTCATGAATGAAGTGTAGGGTATCAAAAATTCATGCAGATTCTTTGAGTTAGGGTCTATTCAAGAGGACCAACCCATTAGACCATTATAATATGAGTCTTGTTTATATGAATTAGAATGTAAACCTTGTGATGAGGTAAACATGAAATCTTGAACTGGGAAAGGTCATAAGCTTGGAAAACATGATTGTGCAACTGTCATAAAGAAAGAACGGGAACAAGAGTGACATGGAGTCATAGGTTCTCTATTACAAAGGCAACGTAACAATAGTGATTCTACTCCCAAAATAGGAGTCAAATGTCTATCTTTCCAAGACCTAGAGGGGTTGATCTTGATTACTATAGGATGAGACAACTTCTAAGTCGAGTCGAGGTGGTGAATAGTCGACTACATTTATTACAAAATGTATATGTATGTAAATCTTTGGCCAAAGTAATGCATCCATCTCTGCATGCATTAGTTAGTTCATTGTGCTCTAGATGGCATAATGTTTCCAGTAGTGTCATGCATAGTTAGATTGGATCTATAGTTGTATGACCATGAAACATTATGAAGGACACAACACCAGATACTCAGATGGAAAACATAATAGTTCCTTATATCTATACCCTCCATGAAGGGTAGGGCCGCTTCCAGGTAGGAAGTTGTGTGGGGGACCACCGGTCTATGGTTGGAGGAAAAACACTTGAGTGATGCTCTCCTTTCTAAGCAAAAGACATGCTGAGGCTTACGAAGACAGATGTCAAAGTTCTAGATACAATACTTACCTATATTTGACTTGTTAGAAAACCTTATATGTAATCTATCATTGATGCTATGAGAAAGACATTGCAAATGTAAAGCAAAAGAAAATCACTACTATGATAAATTGTAAATGTTGAAAAACTCTTTTGAAATGTTTAGAATAGATATGCATATTGATTTGATTCATTGGATATTGATTATTACTTGATTAATTTTGATTATGCTAATCATGACTTTAGACTTAATGGTGATTAAGTTGGTTAATTTTTGGGTTAACAAGAGATGATTTGTTACATATGGTATAAGAGCAACCAAGTTCAATACATGGACCTATGAGCTCACTACATAATGTTTTCTTTTTCTAGCATTAATGGTTGCTAATCTTTGGATGTTCTTATGCCAGGATGGTAAGAATAAGAATGACACCTAGAAAGAAGGTAACAAGAAATGGACGTTACCTGAAGGCCTTGAGGGAGCGAGCCTCAAGAATGAAATGCCTTGAACAAACTAATTGCTTGGTAGGCGCATGGTTGGCTAATGATGAAACCTTCGTTGATGCTATTAAGCTCATCAAGTAGGAGATGAGAAAAGAAGTTAGGATTACTACGCCTATCTTTGAAAATGAATCAATGAAACCCTCTGCACCTAAGGAACCAGTCATGGAAAGTGACCCTAAGGATCCTAATGTTACTAGGAAGGTTGTGGATGAGTACCTGTGAGTACGTCCACCTCCTAAAACTAATTTGATAAATCTCAAGGATGAGAAATGAAAATGGGAAGGTATCCCAATCTAATTATGACTTGCAGTAGCAAGATGTAAACAAAATTTTGTAACTATGGATGGATTGTATGTAATCCATGGAAAACTATATAATGAATTTTGAAAAATTCTGGCAAATCTTTCCTTTCTTGTTAAAGATTACATGAATGAGAATGGATTTACATTTATGAATGGATTCATTGGTATGAAAAACTAATTGAATGATTACTCTTCAAACTTTAGGAGAAGTATATTCTGGCATGGTTCACATAAGAACCACTATGGGAGATAGCCAGGAAGAAGGGCAACCTTCAGGCCACTCTGAATCTAAACTCAACTAGATCCTTGCTATGCTCCAAGAGACAAGAGTGAGAATTGGAACTCTCAAGCAGGAGGTCAGGGGTTAGCATGGACCTAGGCAAGAATCCTTTTATAGGGATGATGACAAGACACGTCATGATGACACCACCCAAAGTGAACACGAAGAGAATAACTCCAAGGCCAGACAAGAAGAGGATAGAAGAAGCCACTTGGCTTTGGAATTATCGTGAGATATGAAAAAGTTATGCCTCCCAAGTTTGATGGGTCTGTAAGTGGAGATGTTGCGGAGGCATGTCTTATGGAGATGGAAAAATACTTTGAAATAAGAAATTATACTAAAATCACCAAGGCGATATGGGGAACATACCAGTTGGCGGGTGAAGCATCCACATTGGATGAATAAGAAAATGGAGTTAGGCTTGAGGTCTACATGTTTAACTTGGGACAAGTTTGTGGAACTCTTTAGGAAAAGATGGTTGCCTCAGCTGTATTATGACCAAAAGCTTAGGGATTTTCAGAATCTGAAACAGGGTGATTTAACTATGAATGAATACTGGGAAAAGTTCACTTGCATACTCAAGTATGTTTTGCAATATCAACAGGATGAGAGATTCCACATTCAAAAATTTATTATGGGATTGAACACCCAGATTGGGGGTGAGGTTGATGTGCATGGTCCCACTTCAATGGACCAGGTGTATGAGAAAGCTATCAAATAGAAGTAGAAACTGAAATCTATGTCTTCTTACAGGGAAAGAAATTGAAAAAGATATAATTGGTCCCAATCCTCCCAATCTTTTAAGAAAAAGGGGAAAAAGATAGATTTTTCTAAGAAAAATGATTAAGGATCCAAGAATAAGAAAAATGAATCCAGGGGGGAAAAGAAGGGCAACAATAACTCCAAGAAAAATGGAGATAATTTTAGTAAGCCTTAGGAGAGGCAAGGACCCATGGGAGGGTGTTATACATGTGATGGTGATCATTATGCCAACCAGTGTCCTAACAAGATGCAAGGAACACAACCATGAGGAAACCCTCTGCCCTCTCAGCAGGCAGCATTCCAACAATGCATACATGTAGCCCTGGATAATAGACAAGTTGAATACCAAATTACTCCCATTGAAACTACATGTATTTTATGTAGTTTCCCAATTTCAGTTTTGATAGATACTGGTGCTACAGAAAGTTTTGTTTCTCCAAAAGTTTTAAATAAAATTCCTAGAAAAGTTGGATACATGGCAAACACTTGGTCAATTGAATATGCAAATCAGACCAAAGCTCAAGTAGAGCAATGCTTGTTTGAGGCTAAGGTTGAACTTCCAAGTTTCTCCACTGAGGTGAACCTTTACGTAGCCCCATTAGGCTCATATGATGTTATCCTTGGGATAAATTGGTTATGGAGACACTGGTCTAAGGTGGACTATTATGCCAAAACAATAGAATGTCTAGATGACCTAGGAAATAAATGATTTCTACAAGGAAACCCTAGAGAGGTCAAGCTGAGACAAATTTATGCCCTACAAATGAAAAGAGCTCAAAGAAAAGGATTCCAACTTTTTGCTGTCAAAATGAAGAAACTAAACAGTTTTGAGGAAAATAATTTTCAAGATGATTTAACATTTTATGAATCTCAAAAACTCGGCGGAGTTGAGAAGAGGGAATCTATAGATCAGGAGAGATCAGATATGGACAAATACCCTTTTCTTAGAGATTTTGAGCATGTATTTCTAGATGAGCTACTAGGATTACCTCCTAAAAGAGCTTTTGATTTCTCTATAGATATAATTCTAGGATCAAAACCTATATCTAAAGCTCCATACATAATGACCACAACTGAGTTAATGGAGCTAAAGGCTCAATTGCAAGAATTGTTGGATAAAGGACTAATAGACCTAGTGTGTCACCCTGGGGAGCACCAGTAATATTTGTGAAAAAGAAAGATGGTACATTACAGTTATGCCTAGACTACCATATGTTAAACAAGGAAACAATTAAGAATAAATACCCATTGCTCCACATTGATGATCTTTTCAATCAAATGAGAGGAGAAACTATGTTTTCTAAGATCAATCTTTGATCTGGGTACCATCAACTACAGTTAAAGGATGATGATATCCACAAAATAGCCTTTAGAACAAGGTATGGGCATTACGAGTTTATTATCCTACCCTTTGGATTAACAAACACACCTGCAACATTTATGAACTTAATGAACAGTGTGTTTAGAGACTGTTTGGAAAAGTTTGTCCTAGTTTTTCTTGATGATATCCTAATCTACTCTAAGAATGAAGAAGAATACCTTACGCATTTAAGGATTGTTCTTCAGAGGTTGAGATAGCATAAATTGTATGGTAAGCTCTCCAAGTGTACTTTCTTTCAAAAGGAAGTGTGGTATTTGGGCCATATAATTTTAGCTAAGGGAATAGTTGTGGACCCAGCCAAGATTAAATCCATATTGGAATGGCCAGTACCAAGGAATGTACATGAGGTCTAAAGTTTCATAGGCCTAGCAGGATACTACAAGAAATTTTTGTAAAACTTTTCAAAAATTGCTTATCCTATTACTTCTTTATAGAGAAAAGGCAAGAGGTTTGAGTGGTCAAACAAGTGCTAGGAGGCATTTGACCAACTGAAGGAAAGATTGATGTTAGCACCAATCTTGGAAGTACCCGACTCAGAAGGTCATTTTGTAGTCATTAGTGTGGACAAGTTATTGCATATGAATCAAGGAAACTAAAAATTATGAACAAAACTATGTCCCTCGTGATTTGGAATTAGTAGCAGTAATACATGCTTTGCAAATGTTGACACTTCTGGCTTGGAAAACCCTTGGAATTGAAAATAGACCATCAAGGGTTCAAATATCTGTTCACCCAACCATATTTAAATGCTCACCAAAGAAGATGGTCAGAATTAATCTCAGATTATGATTTTGAGATCAAATATATTCAAGGTAAGGAAAATTGAGTGGCAGATGCCTTAAGTAGGAGAAGACATATCTCCTCAATGATCTCTATACATTCTGATTTTAAGAATCAAGTACTACAAAACTCTAAGGGAGATGAGTTTTACAAGCAAGTAAAACATGCCCTTTTGGAAAATCCTCAAAATCCAAAATATGATGGATTTTACTTTGAACTAGATGAGTTATTAAGGTATAAAGGAAGGATGTATGTTCTAAACTTTGAGGAACTAAGGAACACTATGTGGAAAGAGGTTCATTCTGCACCTTATTTAGAACATCCTAGAGTAACAAAGTTACTAGCTAATGTGAAACCCTTATACTTCTGGAAGGGAATGAAGAGGGATGCTACAAAGTTTGTAGCTGCATGTCTAGAATGTCAGATGGTGAAGGTGGAACACCATCACCCGGTAGGACTTTTATACCCTCATGAAATTCCAGAATGGAAATGGCAAATCATAAGCATGGACTCAAGGACTTCCTATCTCAAGGAATAGGCACAATGCTATTTTGGTTGTGGTGGATAGACTCACCAAAATACCTAGGAATTTGATGGATGGGTTACTTGTTATAGCCCACAAATTTGTGCAAGAAATTTTTAGATTGCACAGTATTCCTAAGAAGATTATCTCAGATAGGGATGCTCAAATGACATCAAGGCTTTGGCAAACCTTGTTTTCTTCACTTGGAACCTAGTTGAATATAAGCTCTACTTATCATCCTGAGACAGATGGCCAAACTGAAAGGGTAAACCAAGTGCTGGAGGATTTATTGAGAATGTATTGCATGGATTAGAAATACAAATGGGAAGCTTATCTTCCTCTAGTGGAATTTTCCTATAATAATTCCTATCATTTTGCGATTAAGATGTCTCCATTTGAAGAATTATATGGAAAAAAGTGCCGAACCCCTATAAGCTAGGATAAGATAGAAGATAGAGTTAGTCTTGGTCCAGAAATGCTGTTAGAAATGGAAGAGCAAGTCCATCTGTTTAAGAAAAGGCTAGCAGAAGCCAATGATAGGTAGAAAAGTTATGCAGATGCTAAATGCATCAAAAGGCATTTCTCAGTGGGAGAAAAAGTCCTTCTAAGGGTAAAACCTCAAAAGAGCTCAATTAAGTTTTCCAAGACATCCAAACTAGCTCGTAAATATGTGAGTCCTTTCAAAGTTCTCAAAGAGGTCAACCTAGTCTCATACAAAATTGCTCTACCACTAGCCCTTGCCATGATGCATAATGTTTTTCATTTTTCCTATTTGAAAAAGTTTATTTTTGGAGATAATCATATTCCTATTCTTGATTGAAATGCTATACATGTGAAGGACCCAGGGGTGGTAGTGATCGAACCCATCAAGGTGCTCGAAATGCATAAGCTACGCTTTCGTAATAAAGAGATAATTCAATGCAAGGTCTATTGGGACCAGTATGTAGAAGAGAATTCCACATAGGAAAACTATGAGGATATTTATGCAAGATTTCTCCATCTCTTTTGAAAAGCTTTTTACTATGCTTAAATAACACTTTTCTCTACTATGTTGGTTTGATTTTGAAGACATTTAATCATTGGGGATGATGATTCTTATGGGGGGAGATATGTCACATCCCCAACTTATGATTTAGTTTAATCTTTCTTTTACGTGGTAAATAGGATGATTAATCATAGTTTAATGATTTGATGTTTGTTTAAAATATCAAATAGAATCATTGATTATATGAATATTGACTAATGTTTAGTTTAGACATGATATTACATGTTGATAAGATTATTTTAGCATAATGTTTTGTGAATCAAATGATGATACACTAATCATGGTTATATGGTTGTGAGTGTAATCAAGAAAATAATCTTCCTCCAAGGATGGAAGGAGAGTATCATCCAGGAGGAGATAGATGTTGGGAAAAGGTTAGATTGCCATCTGAGTATCAAAATTAGTCTTTGTGAACCCATGCAAGGTAGAGTGAGTTATCATCTTTCCTTTTTTAGTCATTTTCAATTTGAACTATGTTAGCATGACAATTTGAGTTATTTTGATGTCATCCACGTCAATTCAACTAGACGATGTTCTTAGAACGTCAATTTTGGTTGATAAGTAATCTCATCGGGTTGTTGAGTATTTCCTTGTTTCCTTATCCATTTCCTTATTAGGTTTTGTGATTATCATTTTATATATATATATTATTTATGGTTGTTATGGCGAAGAGAGGGATTGAAACTCTGTTGCAAATATGTGCCTGATGTGTTGTCATTGATGTCAACATATCCTTCTGTCAGAAACAGTGAAGACAGTGCAAAGGAGTGATCAGTATTTCCAGTAAGGTGAAGAGCAGAGTTCACAGATTAAAGGGTTTATATAGGGTTGTCTAGTCTTGCTCTAGTTAAGATTTGAAAGGTCTGCATGAAGATTTAGTGAAGTTATGGCCCTTTGAGTAGAACAGGCTTCTATAGCTGTTCAGTTGTGACAGAGTGACAAGAAGTTGGTCTGGATTGGTTCGGTATGAGAATATTGTGATCTGTGGATCTAGAGGCATGTCAGGGATGTTGGTGTGTTCCCTCAACTCTAGTGGTTCATGGTTTGGAGATCCGGAAGCAATCTTTCTAGTTTGATAGTCACGGTAGTGTGTGTTCTTGAGGTTCAGTATGAAGATGTGAGTGATTCTGGTGATGCAAAGTGGAATGGTTATTCCTGTTGACTTAATTGTGCTTGTGGTGGTCTCTGTATCATGTGGTTGTTGTGTTGTGGTTCGCATTGACAATGGAGCTTGTGATTGAAGGTTTCCTCTTGGTTGTTGTTGTTCTTCCCAGTCTTGGCTGACTGGATGTTCCTAGCATGTTGTAGATGATCTAAAAATCATTTTATGAAGCATGGCATGTTAATGGAGGAAGACTCAAGTCTCAGTTATGATTGGCCGACAGTGTAAAGATTTGCGTTAAGTTTGGCCGACCTTGTTGATCATTCCAAGATGGATAAAGTGTATTAATACTTGTTGAAGAGTTGTCAAACATTATCCTTGGGCATAACAGATAAAATCTGAATAAAGGATCATAAGCAGAGCAAAGAAGAAAAGGAGCGAGAGCAGTATAGAGTGTGAAGATAGTAAAAAGGAATCTGGGGCAAAGCAGAAGTTTTTGAGCATCCATTGAAACTGAACCAGGCATGAAGTAGATGCTATTTCTTAGTTAATTCATTCTATTCTAAATTAATTTTGTAGGCAATGAGCCTCCTCTTCTGAGCAGTGAGCTTTGGGCAGTGCGCCTGAAGGCATGTGCCTTCTATTTTTCTAAAGTACTTTTAATAGGGTACAAATCTTTGTGGGTTAACCCCTGCTGTGGTTTTTCCCTTTACTGGGTTTCCACGTCAAAATCTTGGTGTCAAGTATGTTGATTATGTTTCTTCTCTTATGTTGTTGATCTATGCTTTAATGTTTACATCACTAATCTGGTAGTAAGATAATAAAGAAATTTAAAAGAAAAAAAAGATTAAATTATGGGACAACTAATTCATCCCACCTCTTAGTTGTCCAGTCTAATTCCAACAATTGGTATCAGAGCCAGATCCTCTTTTAAAATCCTAACCACTTGAGGAGATCCGGGATGTCGACCTACAAGAAGGATAGTCTGAGATTTGATGGAACAAATTATTCTGTTTGGAAGAATCACATGGAGTGCCATTTACAATGCATGGGTGATGCCTATTGGGTGATAACCATTGTTGAGTATAAACCTCTGGAGAAAGGTCCTTCAACTCCAAATCAAGTCAAAGATGCTGAAAATAACCTTCAAGCTAAAGAAGCCTTGTTGAGTGCCCTGACTGATTCCGAGATGACAAATGTCTTTGGTCTAAAAACTGCTTATGAAATCTAGAAAAAGTTGGAATATCTGTACGAAGGTGATAAGTATGTCAAATGTGTGAAGATACAAATTCTGAGAGGAAAATTTGAAACTATGAGGATGAGTGAAGATGAAAACATCACAATCTACATGCAAAAGATAAATGAACTTATGTGTGGTATCAGGTGTGCTGGTTGAACTTTGGAAGAATTAGAGATTGTATCAAAAGTACTCAGATATTTACTTGATTCTTACAAACATAAGGTTGATGCTATAAAGGAGATCAGGACTATCTCAGTTGTTACAAGAGATCATCTAGTTGGAAAATTTTCAGCTTTTGAATTAAGTGAGTTCGGTGATTCTCTTCCCAAATCTAAATCTACATTTAAGGCTAGTGTATATGGAAAACAAAGATATGATCTGGGTGAAATCTCTTCTACAAGATCAAATAGATTAATGAAGACAAGGAAGGATCTTGAAGATATTGAACTTAAAACTGCTGATCTTGAAGCTCTTCTCGCCAAAAGATTACCATGAGGATTCGGTAAGTATGAAGGAAAATTGCCACTCAAATGTTTTGCTTGTAATAAGATTGGTCATTTTGCCTCAAGATGTCCGGAGAGGTTTTCAAAACCAAATCCTAACAGATATCAAAATAAAAACAAATGTTACTATGTCCAAGAAATTGGTGAAGGAGTCACAGATGATGAATCTGATCATGGAGGTTCCCTTGAAAATGATCGGGTGTTCATTGCCATTAAAGAAGAAGATCTAGTGTCTACTAAATCTGCTAGCTACGCAAATATGGAAAGTGCCTTGGCTGCTTAGGTTGTTGAGAAAGATGAATGGGTAATTGATAGTGGATGTTCTCATCATATGACTGGAGACAAGAGTAAGTTTGTGATTTTTGAAAATTATGAAGGTGGGCTTGTGAAATTTGGAGATAACTCAGCCAGTAGAATCCGTGGAAGAGGATCCATCTCTTTTGATGCTAAGGACAACACAAATGATGTTCTGTATGTGGAAGGACTAAAACATAATCTTCTCAGTGTTGGATAGTTGGTTGATAAAAGTTATGATCTTCGATTCAAAGATGGAAAGTGTAGAATCTTGGAAAGTTTCAGAACTAAAATTGCATCCAGTACTCAAACCAGAGGTAACATTTTTCATTTAAGTAGCTCTGGCAAATGTTGTTTGATTGCTTAGATAGATCAAAGTTGGTTATGGCATAGGAGGATGTGTCATGTGAATTTTGATAATATTGTCAAAATAAGTACCACTCAGGCTATGAGAGATCTTCCAAAACGTGTGAAACCTAATAGCATGTGTAGAGAATGTCAATTGGGGAACCAGAGCAAGATTTCATTCAAAAGTAAGGAACAAGTCTCAAATGGATGATTGGAACTGGTACATACTGATCTTTGTGGTCCTACTAGAATTAAGAGTGTATAAGGAGATAGATATTTCATGTTGCTGATAGATGACTACTCCAAGATAATATGGGTAACCTTCCTAAAAGAAAAATCAAAAGCTCTTAAAAAATTCAAGGTGTTGAAAATGATGGTGGAAAATGAAATTGATGAAAAATTGAAATGTCTAAGAGCCAACAAAGGTGGAGAATTTATTTCCCATGAGTTTGATTCTTTCTATGAAAAGAATGGCATAAAAAGATGATTATATGTTCCTAGGACTCCCCAACAAAATGGAGTTGTGGAAAGAAAGAACTAGACCATTCAAGAAGCTGCCAAGACCATGATGATGGAAACAAATGTTCCTCAATCTTATTGGAGAGAAGATGTAAGTACTATTGTCTACACTCTTAACTAGGTGCAAATCAGAGGTAATTCTGGTAAGACCCCTTATGAACTATGGTTTCGTCATCCTCCTACTGTGAGATATTTCAGAGTTTTTGGTAGTAAATGCTATATCAAAAGAGATGAGGATTTAGACAAATTTGATACAAGAAGTGATGAGGGAATATTTTTGGGATACTCTACTCAAAGTAAAGCTTACTGGTGCTTTAACAAGAGGTTGAAAAAGATTGTTGAAAGTGCTAATGTTAGAGTTGATGAGAGCAAGGAAGGACATTCTAGGTTCTACGGATATGATTCAGATGATCAAACTAAGAGTCAAAATCAAGGAAGGTTAGTTCAAACTCTGATGCAGATTGATCTAGAAACTCCAAAGACTCAAGAAATTAATACGGATGTTGAGGAACAAGCTCAAGAAACAGAAGCTCAAGCAATTCCCAAAACCCCCAGGTATGTAAGGATGAATCATCTTGAAGATCAAATCATAGGGGATAGAAACAAAGGTGTTCGAACTAGAAGAAGAGTTGCTGAAGATCAAGAAGAGATTTGTTTGATTTCAAGGATTGAACCTAAATCAATTGGTGAAGCCTGTACTGATGAAAATTGGGTAAAAGCAATGGAAGAAGAATTAATGCAAATTGAAAAGAACCACACTTGGGATCTTGTTCCTAGGCCAAAGGACAAAAATGTAATTGGAACCAAATGGGTCTTCCGGTATAAACTAAATGAAGATGGTGAAGTTGTAAGAAACAAAGCAAGGTTGGTATGCAAAGGCTACTCTCAAGTAGAAGAAAATTATTTTGAAGAAACTTTTGCTCCGGTGGCAAGAATAGAGATAGTTAGATTGTTTCTTGCATTTGCTGCTTTCAAAGATTTTAAAGTGTATCAGATGGATGTCAAATCAGCATTCCTAAATGGAGATTTGGAGGAAGAAGTCTACATTGAGAAACTAGAAGGATTTCAGTTGTCTAATCAGGGTGACATGGTTTGTAGACTAAGAAAAGCATTGTATGGACTCAAGCAAGCTCCAAGAGCTTGGTATGCAAGATTGGATAAATATTTGCTCAAGATAGGTTTTAGCAAATGTACTGCTAAGAGTAACTTTACTTCAAGATTAATCATGAGGACATCCTAATCATTGAAGTCTTTGTTGATGATATCATTGTTGGTGGAAATGAATGTAATGTGCAAAACATTTGCTGACCAAATGAAAAGTGAATTTAAAATGTCTATGTTTGGAGAGATGAATTTCTTCCTAGGTCTATAAATTGTTTAGTCAGACAAAGGTATCTTTATATCTCAATCCAAGTATTTAAAAGAATTACTAAAGAAGTTTGGAATGGAAGATTCAAAACTAGTAGGCACACCTATGGCAACCAGATGCAAGTTAAGTAAAGATGATGATTCACCCAAGGCAAATCTAAAAAGGTATAGATCAATGATTGGAGGACTGCTCTATCTAACCCAGACCAGACCTGACATCATGAACGTCGTTGGACTTGTGGCTAGATTTCAATCTGATCCAAAATAATCCCACGTTGTGACAGTCAAAAGAATTTTCAGATATCTCAAGGGAACAATTGATTATGGATTGTGGTATCCAAAAGACAATGACTTTACTCTTTATGCATACACAGATGTTGATTGGGTAGGAGATGTGGATGACAGAAAAAGTACTAGTGGTGGTGCCTTTTTCTTGGGAAAGAGATTAGTCTCTTGGATGATTAAAAAGCAAGAGGCAATATATCTATCTACTACAGAAGCAAAATATATAGCAGCAACAAACAATTGTACTCAGGTTCTATGGATGAAGAAAATGTTGAAGAACATCAGAGTTGTGTTTGAGGAACTAGTCACAATCTTTTGTGATAATTATAGTGCAATAAGTATCTCAAACAATCCAGTGTTGCATTCAAAGATAAAGCATATATCTATCAAATTTCATTTCTTGAGAGAAAAGGAAAATGAGAATGAAGTCAAGTTGGAGTTTGTGTCATGCAAAGATCAGATTGCAGATATCTTCACTAAGCCTCTTCCCAAGGATACCTTTGAATATCTTAGAGAGAAGTTAGGGGTCATTACCCCTCCAAATAAGAACTAAGATGCACTAAAGTGCATCAGGCCAGTGGAATTCTCAGTCATATCTTGAGATCCAGATTCATGTTGAGAGAATACTACTCTAGGGAGTAATCAGTATGTAAACATTGGAGATCAGTTTGAAATAAAAAGGGGAAGAGATGATTGCAAATATGTGCCCTTTTCCATTGATGTCAAAGGGGGAGAGAAGTCATGTGAAAAACTTGGAAGTAAGTAGTTGTTGGTGAAAGGGGGAGTAGTGAAGAAAGTGGTTGCAGGTGTGATAAGAGAAAGGGGGAGAAGTTCTTGTCTTGATGGTTAAATCATTTTTTCACATCATATTTTGCCATTAATGACAAAGGGGAGGATTGTTACAAATATGTGCTTGATGTGTTGTCATTGATGTCAACATATCCTTCTATCAAAAATAGTGAAGATAGTGTACAGGAGTGATCAGTATTTCCAGTAAGGTGAAGACCAGAGTTTGTGGATTAAAGGGTTTGTATAGGGTTTCCTAGTGTTACTCCATTTAAGATTTGAAAGGTCCACATGAAGATTTGGTGAAGTTATGGCCCTTTGAGTAGAACAGGCTTTTACAGTTGTTCTATTGTGACAGAGTGGCAAGAAGTTGGTCCAGATTGGTCTGGTATGAGAATATTGTGATCTACGGATCTAGAGGCATGTCAGGGATGTTGGTGTGTTCCCTCAACTCGAGTGGTTCATGGTTTGGAGATCTGGAAGCAATCTTTCTAGTTTGACAGTCACTACAGTGTGTATTCTTGAGGTTCAGTATGAAGATGCGAGTGATTCTGGTGATGCGAAGTGGTGTGGTTATTCCTGTTGACTTGATTGTGCTTGTGGTGGTCTCTAGATCATGTGGCTATTGTGTTGGTGGTCTGCATTGACAAAGGAGTTCGTGATTGAAGGTTTCCTCTTGGTTGTTGTTGTTCTTCCCAGTCTTGGTCAACTAGATGTTCCTAGCGTATTGTAGATGATCTAAAAATCATTTTATGAAGCATGGCGTGTTAATGGAGGAAGACTCAAGTCTCAGCTATGATTGGCTGACAGTGTAAAGATCTGCGTTAAGTTTGGCCGACCTTGTTGATCATTCCAAGATGGATAAAGTGTATTAATACTTGTTGAAGAGTTGTCAAACATTATCCTTGGGGGCATAAAAGATAAAATTTGAATAAAGGATTAGAAGTAGAGCAGAGAAGAAAAGGAACGAGAGTAGTATAAAGCATGAAGATAGTAAAAAGGAATCTAGGGCAAAGTAGAAGTTTTTGAGCATTAATTGAAACTGAACCAGGCATGAAGTAGATGGTATTTCTCAGTTAATTCATTCTGTTCTAAATTAATTTTGTAGGTAGTGAGCTCTGGGCAGTGCACCCAAAGGCATGTGCCTTCTATTTTTCTAAAGTACTTTTAACAGGGTACAAATCTTTGTGGGTTAACCCCCACCATGGTTTTTCCCTTAATCGAGTTTCCATGTCAAAATCTTGGTGTCAAGTGTGTTGATTATGTTTCTTCTCTTATGTTGTTGATCTATGCTTTAATGTTTACATCACTAATCTGGTAGTAAGATAATAAAGAAGGTTAAAAGAAAAAAAGATTAAACTATGGGACAACTGATTCACCCCCCTCTCAGTTGTCCTATCTAATTCCAACAAACTCAACCCCAAGGTCACATTTTGTTGTTGTGCCACCCTAACAATGATGTTATCATTTGATGACACCTTGGATTATTTGACAACCCTTAAACATCATTTAGATGTAGGGGAAATTAGGTGTGATATAATTATTCTTCACCTCACTAGAGGTTGAGCACCCTTATTAATATTAATATATTTATATTTATCTTTTGGGAAGTTGGCCAACCACCATCCACAATAAGTGGAGTGAGTGGGGGCCGAGTAGAATCTTGTCATGAGCTTCAACTTTGCTACCACATCATGACAGAGTTGGTGGACTGTAGGGAACCCCATGAGGTGATGGAGGATTTTGAAACTGTTTCTTTTCACTACCCACAGAAAAGGGTGATGGTTCTTACTAGTAGGAAGTTAACGCATGCAAGAGTATGCATAGGGTATCATTTTGATACATGTTTTGTGGTGTTCATTATTGAAGAATAGGAAGTTTAGAAATGGGATAGCAAGAAAAAGAATTACTATAGAAGTAGTGTGGGGTTGGTGCATGTAGCTCACAGATAGAGCTATTAACAGGCACACAAGAATTATCCTTGGAGGGCCAAACTCAACTTTATATTTTATATACAGGTATGAATCTTGTTTATGAATTAAACTTGAACTAGCAACATGAGTAGATATCTCTACTGCTATTTTAATGGTGTCGACTATGTTATTATCATATACAGTAGTGTATTACTATGTAATCATTAAGAGGTCATCAAGTCCATAGTTGTTACCACTGTGTAAGAGGTCATCAAGTCCATAGTTGTTACCACTGTGTAATCATTATGAGGCCATTGAGGCCATAGAGGATACCACTGTTTTATCATTTGAAAGCATTACTAAAACCTATCACTCGGTCGAGGCGATGAGACCGACACCAAACATAGTTGTTTCTTGCAAAACTTTTGAATGTCGATATGGAAAGGTCTGTAGACCACATGATATACATCTTGATACTCTCTGTGTCTATTATTTGAGTCATCTATGTTCAAACCAAAGTAGTATTGAATAATAATGATTGTCTAAGTGTATAAAGATAATTATTATGGGTGTAGCCTGAGAGCAGTGCTTGGACCATAATAACTTTATTGATAATCTTTAAACGTCAACTGTGCCTAAGGCACTTAGTCTATTGGTCAAGGGTACTGTGGATAACAGTACTTGACTGTTATGAAAGATATTACATTATCTATGGTGTAACCTATGTGTATAAAAGGGTATTATGACTCCTCATTGTTGAAGGAGAAACGGTAATAGGTAACTAATATTGTTACTTGGTTAGTTTTAAATGCATGCCTTGTTTTTTGCAAAAGTAAAACCTTCGTTGTCATTTATTTTCTTATGGGAACAAATACGATGTCTAGCATGAAACTCTTATGTTTAAATGTATATGAATGCCGCCCCTTTATGAATTACAATACTTCATGCATGAAGTGTAGGGTATCAAGAACTCATGCAGATTCTTTAAGTTAGGGTCTATTCAAGAGGACCGACCCATTAGACCATTATAATATGAGTCTTGTTTATATGAATTAGAATGTAAACCTTGTGACACGGTAAACATGAAATCTTATATTGAGAAAGGTCATAAGCTTGGAGAACATGATTGTGCAATTGTCATAAAGAAAGAATGGGAAAAAGAGTGACGTGGAGTCACAAGTTCCCTATTGCAAAGGCAACATAACAATAGTGATTGTACTCCCAAAATAGGAGTCAAATGTCCAATAAATGGACTAAGAATGAATTGAAACTATCTTTCCAAGACCTAGAGGGGTCAATCTTGATTATTGTAGGATGAGACAACTTCTAAGTCGAGTCGAGGTGGTGAACAATTGACTACGTTCATTATGAAACATATATGTTTGTAAATCTTTGGCCAAAGTAATGCATCTGTCTCTACATGCATAAGTCGATTCACTATGCTCCAGATGGCATAATGTTTCTAGTAGTGTTATGCATAGTTAGAGTGGATCTATAGTTGTAAGATCGTAAAACATTATGTAGGACATAACACCAAATACTCAGATGGAAAATATAATGGTTCCTTATATCTATACCCTCTGTGAAGGGTAGGGCCATTTCCAGGTAAGAAGTTGTGCGGGGGACCTCCGATCTGTGGTTAGAGGAAAAGTACTTGGGTGATGTTCTCCTTTCCAAGCAGAAGAAATATCGAGGCTTATGAAGACATATGTCAAAGTTCTAGATACAGTACTTACCTATATTTGACTTGTTAGTCAACCTTATATGTAATCTATCATTGATGTTATGAGAAAGACATTACAAATGTAAAGAAAAAGTAAATCACTACTATGATATATTGGAAATGTTAAAAAACTCTTTTGAAATGTTTAGAATAGATATGCATATTGATTTGATTCATTGGATATTGAATATTACTTGATTAATTCTGAATATGCTAATCATGACTTTAGACTTAATGGTGATTAAGTTGGTTAATTTTTGGGTTAACAAGAGATGACTTGTTACACATAGATACACTTTTTTGGATTAAGGCGCACCTAATATTCTTCTAGGAGATTAAAAAATGTTTAGTAAGACATAAAGGTGGCCTCTTGTTTTTTACTTTCCTAGGAGGTCATCGACATAATCCTCCATTGTCTTGTGCAGCATATCATGGAAAATAGTTGTCATGACACGTTGATAGGTGGCCCTAGCATTTTTAAGGCCAAAAGGTATTGCCTGCCAATAGTAGGTATCCCAAACACATATGAAAGTGGTCTTGTGTTGATCTTATTTGATGATTTAGATTTGATTATGCTCATAAAAACCATTCATAAGAGATAACATCTCATGTCCAATAGTTAGGTCTACTATAATGTCAATGTTTGGCAATGGGAAGTCACCTTTAGGACATGCTTTGTTAAGATCATGAAAATCTATACAAACACATATGCCCCTAGTGATCTTTTCTATTGGAATGATATTGTACACCCATTCAGGGTAATCAATGGGGTAGATAAATCTGACTTCTAGTAGTTTTTGAAGCTAAGCTTTGACAAAAAGGGCTATCTGAGGATGCATTTTTATAATCTTTTGTTTTACTAGTTTGGCATCAGGATAAACTATGAGATGATGTACTATTAGTGACGGATCCAAGCCAGGCATGTCAACATAGGATCATGTGAAATTTGTAGCTCTTTCTTTGAAGAATGTCAAGAAGTCTATCTACTCTAATGGGGTTAATGATGCTACCATGAAAGTGATTTTAGGTGTGTCTTCAGTTCCCAAATTTAGTTCTTGTGCTTCTTCAACCAAGATTGTAAATTTCTCTTGGTAATATTTTGGTACATCAAGGAGGTCAAGTTCCTCATCCTTTGGTGCCTCAGAGAGGTTTTCACCAGAGGATACATCCTTTATTTTTACTTTTTTTCATCCAAAAGTACTACATTGTGGTTTTCACTTGGGGATGTTATTCTTTTTATATTTTCCTTTTTGTGACTAAGGAAATTTGTGGTCTCCCTGAAGTATACAATTGTTTCTAACTTAATGGCATGCCTTGCTTTATGATCTCCTAGGGGTATGTGTTCTCTTAGTCCCATTAGTTCTATGATGGTCTCATCATTTTGGATGGTATTGAGGATGAGAGGCCCTTGTTGGTCCCAATCTATTAGCTAGGGATAGATGCGAGGAAGATCGTTGGATGTGGATTGAATGGATGAGAGGTTGTATATGGTACAAATGGACACTTCTTGAAAGAGGTCGATGCTATGCTCAAAGGAGTCTTTTTAGGTCCATCCATTGGTACTCTCAACAATGGGAAAGGCTTTGGCTACCTCACTAAGTATATATTCGAGTTCTGTAGATACAGGCTCAAGTGTTCCAAACCCAAGGCCTTGGTGATGATATTTTTGTGTTGACTTTATGAATTCAATAGTACCTTGTTCATGTAGTCCTAATCCTCCATGACCTTTGTAACCCATGTTTTGGATGATACGAAGACCTTTTCCATATGTTTCTAGAGGTAAGGAGATGGCCTTTTCTTCTTAGTCTTTAAAGAGCCATGATGAGATGTCCTTAAGAAAATATTGATCCATAAGATGCCTCCATTTAAATTTACCTTTAGTAACCACTATGACCACCAATTTAGAAGGTTTTAGCTTCCCACATGATTTGGGGGAAGGTGGAATTTGCCCTACGCAAAAGGCACCATGTAGGTTATACTCACCACAACCTATGTTGCTTTACTTTGACCTTGACCTCAGGGATGAAGGATTGTGAGTTGAAGGATGATGAGAGTGTGGATGGGTTGATATAAGATGGGGATGGTTTTGTTGACTTTTTCCCAGACTGGATGCTTATTCCCAGATTTCCCTACAAGGTAGCCATCAGTGATCAATAGGATCTCTAGGCCAGGGGGCCAACAGTGTAGGAGATAGACTCTATATTTTATCTCCTCTTCTTCTTCAGGCTCTGCAAGACCTAGGGGGGTATTCCCTATTCAACATCCATGAGGATATGCATACAAGGCTGGGATGCTGACAGAAAGCAGATAGTCCTCTTGTAAGTAGACCAAAACTGAAAGATAAGGGCAAAGGGGCTAGCTTTGGGCCTATTTGCAGTTGTAGACAGAGGACTGAGGTTCCTAAAACTAACTCTAATATCCTAATGGTGGTTTTAGATTTTGCTTTGGAGTTTAAGTGTGGATGCAAAGCTGGATATGGTTATAACACAAAACAAAGCATGATTGGTGCCTATCCAGGGCCTGGAGTCAATAGACATACACCTGTGAATGATCAGCATAAACAACTAAAACTGGATTTCAAGGGGATATATGTGATACCTGCCTTACAGGCATCTCCCAATACAAAGTGTTAGGTTATCTCTACTTATGGTATCCCTACTGCAGTATATCCCTCCCAATGTTCAACCTGAAAACAGTTTAATCTACCCCTTGAATAGAAGTTAAAGGATCAGACATTCAACACAGGAATTCTATGCTCTAGAATCTAAACATTACCAAACATCCAGATTCAGAAGAAGGATACATGCAATACTGGAGACAGAATTAACACAACACATGCCAAACAGCATTTCTCATATAAGTTTAATCATGAAATCAGTGGGTTCATGCCAAAAACAAACAACAAGAGATACATAAACTCACAGGTAAGCTGTACAGAGCAACCAGATCAGCTTGTCATGCATTACAGAGCCAAAATCATCAACTTTCAACAACCACAAATGAACAACACAACCTGCTTATAACAGCCAGGTAGGTGCTCAGCAATTAATTACAATGTTGACCAAAATTTCGCCAGATACACAGTATCATGAAAATGGCGCTCAAACACAACCAGATTGGCGCCCAAACTTGAATGCAGCAGGTAGGGGAGGAGACAGGAAGATTTCTCGAGCCCTGCGCTCCTGCCCGCTGATTGACACCTCCAGTCGGGTACAAGATCGACCCACGCCATCGCCCACACCTCTGCAACAATCGCCATTAATGGCGCACCAACCCGCGGCCTAGGGAAAATCATCATACAGACCATCGCAAGCTTTTCCCGCCGAGACCCATCATCATGATATTTGAAAATGCAGGATAACAATATCCCACATGCACCCCGCGATGACCTCAATAACACCTTATATACTAGGTCATGAGCATATATCATGTCGGTGCTTTTGCTCCTGACGACACTAGTATAGACTTCATCATCATCATCTTCCAGCAGCATGATATCCTGTTGTTCGAAAAATCACCCTGACGTCATCATGATATTTGAAATATAACCTTCATGATAATCGGCACAACCTGATCCTTCGGAGGAACATCCTCCTGCTGAGCTTATAACAAAAGTCTGGCCGATGAACATCCTGATGACGTCATCATCATATCCTGCTGACGTCATCATCATATCCGCCTACTGCGCACCTCCTCACATCCGGACGACGTCATCATCATGTTTGCAAATATCAGGAGGTCTCTTCAAGATGATCAGTTGTTAGAAATATGACCCCCGCGGACCTTGATGACGTCATCATCATATTAACATCATCATGATATTCGGAAGACAACCGGATATTTGGAAATATCCTCCTGACGTTCGAACATCAGGTTGCACTGTAGCTCCTCTGTAAGATCGGGGCGAAAACTGAACATGATGATGCTGCTTGAAAAGATCACCCTCAATAGATAACACGCGAAACCAGCAGGCGGATATCTCCTTGATATCAGCATCATCATGATGCTGGAACAAACATATATCCGGGTGATATGAAAATATCACCCCCTCCTTCGCGAATATCATGATGCAGATAGGCAGAAAGAAAAATATCACCCTGATATACGGATGACGTCAGCATCATCAGGATGAGAAACAAAGAACAAGAAGTGATACAACATCATCAGGATGATATTGACTAAGATCATCCTGACGTTCCAAAATATGATGACCCTAGTGAATATCGGGTCGCAATTACAACTCTTCAACAACATCATCAGGATGATGTTAACCAAGATCACCCGATGATAAAAATATCACCCCGGCGAAATATCATGAAGGCAGAAAATATGATGACCTCCACAAGCAGCAGGATGATAACTAGAAATATGATGATGATGAACACGACCCTTAGGAAAAAACAAGTTAGGTCGAGCAATTCAAAGAATAAGCAACATCATCATCATGCTCGCGCAAGGTGATAAATGGAAGATCACCGGAGACTTTGAAACATCACCCTCGCAAGCAGATCAGGGCGCACTGTAGCTCGGCAGCATCATCATGATAAAAACCAAACATCACCCGACAGTTGAAATATGATGATGACGTTGAAAAACAAGTCGACGAGGAACATGATGATGCAGATCATCATCGAAGACAAGATGATGATGATGACCTCCTCCTCAGGAAAACATGATGCTGCAGTTGAAAAATGCTGAGGAGGTCCAACACTTAGAAAAAATGGGCAAGAAGATAAAGGCTTCAAATGAAGAAACCTCCTGATCATGACAAATCAACCCTTGGTCAAAATGAGTGTCAACAGTGGCTCCGAATGGGGACGTGCAGGTGAAAACCTGCAGCGAGAACCAGATCTCCGGGCAGACCTGACCAAAAGCCAAAAAACGCGAGCTGTACAAGGCATTTACACTACATACATATTTTACAAATGTGCACAGCAACCAGATATTCATGTAAAATAGAACCTAAGGAATTGGCCATGCACAGGCAATTCCAGAATTTCACCATCTAGGGCCTGGAGGAAATAAGAATCCTCCCCATGAGTATTGCAAACCTGATATGGGCCCATCCATAAGGGCTGAAATTTGCCATGTTTACCCTTTTCCTGATCTTTAGCATTCCAAATGAGCACCAGATCATTTACTTGAAACTTCCTTTTTGTAGCTCTCCTGTCAAACTGATATTTCACCCCTTGTTGTCTTTTGAGATTGATCTGGTGGGCTCTCCTTCTGTCTTCATCCAATGCAACCAGCTGATTCACCCTTTCTGTCATGGGATCTTCAATGTCCTCATCATTTTCCTGGATGAACCTGTAAACTGGTAGGAGATTGTTTATGGGCAGTCTAGCTGATGCACCATATACTAGCTCAAAAGGTGACTTCCCAATAGCCCTTTTCACAGTCACTCTGTCAGCCCATACTGCTAAATTCAACTTTGAGTCCCAAGCTCTCTTGTTCTTGTCCAGTATCCTCTTGACAATTTTCATGATGCTCCTATTGCTTGATTCTGCTTGACCATTTCCTTGTGGGTGATATGGTGATGTATATGACAGGCTTATCCCATACCTGTTGCAAAAATCAACAAACTCACCTGATCTGAAGCACATAGCATTATCAGTGATTATTTTAGATGGTACTCCAAACCTGATGATGATGTTCTCTAGTATGAAATCTGTCACCACCTTACTTGTAGCTCTTTTAGTTGGAATGGCCTCAATCCATTTGGTAAAGTAGTCAGTTGCCACCAAAATCCAACTGTGTCCCCCACTTGATTTGTCTGCAATTTCCCCTATAAAATCAATTCCCCATTGCTGGAATGGAGCATCCACAGGTGCAGTTCTGAGGGGTAAAGCACCATGATATTTCAACTTTCCTGAGAATCTCTGGCAAGGGTCACATTTTCTTACTAACCTCTGTGCATCTGAAAAGAGAGTGGGCCACCAATATCCTGCCCTGAGAATTTTATGAGCTGTTGTTTGGGCAGTATAATGGCCACCACACAATCCTTTATGCATGTCAATCAAAATATTGTTGGCCATATTCTTATCCACACATCTCAGCAGTACACCATCAGGATTTTTCCAGTACAGCTCACCTTGAACAACAACATACCTGATTGCATGTAGCTTCAGAGTCCTCTTTTGATTGTCACTGAAATGGGAGGGACAATTCAGATTTTGCAAATAATAGACAATATCCTTGTACCATTCAGATCCTGATGCACTTACATTCTCATCTTGGACTGCATTAACTTGGCATGCTTCCAAGTTTGACTGTGCCATCATCTTGGCTAGTCCTTGTCCTCTTATCAACTTAGTAACCTGTATGTCTATGTTGAATTCCTGCAGTTTGTTTATCCATCTGCACCTTCTTCCAGTCACCTCCTGCTGAGTGAATATGTCTTTGACTGCAGCATGAGGTACATATGCAATTATATGTGACCCTACCAAGTATGGTCTGAAACTTTTGATGGCTCTAACTAGTGCATATGCCTGCTTCTCCATAATGTCATATTTCAATTCAGAGGCCTGCAGGGACATACTGAAGAAAGCAATGGGCTGTTCAAAACCATCTTCATTTTTCTGTAACAAACATGCAGCTACAGTATGAAAGGAAGCAAAAGAAAACACTTGAAATGGCCTAGAAAAATCAGGAGATTTAAGAACAGGGGCCATCTTTATTGCCTCTTTGATATTCTGAAATGATTCTGTTGCTTCCCTTTCCCAGTTGACGGTTACATCCTTCTTCATCATCTTGGAAATGTTCCTTGTGATCGCTGCAAAGTTGGGAACAAATCTTCTAACAAAGTTTACCTGTCCAAAGAAGGACTGAACTCCTTTCACAGTTTTTGGCATTTGGATCCTGTCAATGGCTGCCACTCTCTCTGGATCTATCCTGACTCCATCCTTGGAAACAATGTGTCCCAGAAGCTTTCCTTCAACTACTCCAAAGGCACACTTCTTTGGGTTTAAAGAAATACCATATTCTAGTGCTCTTATGAAGATCTGCTCCAGATGCATACAATGCTGCTCTTCTTTCTTTGAGTAGGCAGTCAGGTCATCCTGATATACTGCCAGGATTGAATCAATCAGCCCTGCAAAAGCAACATCCATTGCTCTCTGAAATGTAGCACCTGCATTTGTTAGTCCAAATGGCATTCTAACATACACATATGTTCCCCATGGAGTGGTAAAGGCAGTCTTATACTGTTCTGATTCTTTTACCTTTACCTGATTATATCCTGAAAATCCATCCATCATGGATAGGAGTTCACAACCAGTCACTCTCTGCAACATAGCTTCCATATTAGGCAATGGATAGTTATCCTTCAAAGAGGATACATTCAAGTTCCTGAAATCCACACAAAGCCTAATATCACCATTCTTTTTCCTGACTGGGACAAGGTTAGACACCCAAATTGAGTGTCTGATGGGCACAATTATTCCAGCATCCCTGAGCCTTTTGAGTTCTTCCTGCATCTTGGGAGCTAAGGTAGGATTTATAGGCCTTTGCCTCTGTCTAAATGGCTTAGCTTCAGGCTTCAGTGGGATCTCATGCTGGAATAAGTCTTCTCTATAAGCTTTTAGGTCCTCATATGACCAAGCAAAAACATGTTTATACCTTTTTAGCAATGCAATCAGCATACTTCTTATGTGTGGTTTGAGTTGTTTGCCAATATATACCTTCTGAGGGGCCTGAGATGTCCCCAAATTTATTTCTTCTAAATCCTCCTTATTTGTGGGGGATGTCCTTGTGACCATTTTGTCTCTACTGTCAAAGGCTCTTTCCAAAGCCACTAACCCTCTAGGGATCTTGTTAGTCTTCAGCTGAATGATCTCTTTCCCTACAAGAGTTTCTTTTCCATTTACAGTCTCTACAAAAGCTTGGAAATCAATCTGTTGGTTCTCATAATCATCTATGCAGTGCAAAAATTTCAGCAAATCCCTATCATCATTAAATACTTGCCAACTGCATATGTTTTCTGGTATGGCAGGCCTAATTTTAACTTCTACATCTGTGACACCTGACAGAGTGATGTCATCTGGCCTTATTGCAATATTAGCTAAGAAATCAGCCATAACATTTTTTGACCTTTCTACCCAGCCAATTGAAAATGCATCAAAAAGTTCAATAGTATCCCAAACAGCATGCTTGTATTGCTTCAGTCTTTTATTCTTTGCAGCATACTTATTTCTGATTTGGGATACAATCAGCTCAGAGTCTCCAAATACTCTTAACATTTTAATTCCATGTTTGAGAGCAATATTCAGGCCTAAAAGTAAAGCCTCATATTCTGCAATATTGTTTGTGCAATCAAACCTCAGCAAGAAAGAGGATTTGAGGAGCTTACCAGTTGGAGACAGGAAAACAACTCCAGCTCCAGAGCCTTCTTTTGCACAAGCTCCATCAAAAAACATGGTCCATAACCCTTGCTGATCTAGCTCTCCAACACAGGCATTTTTCTTTTTGTCTTCTGCATCATCTGAGACAACCTTGAAGTTATCACAGTCAGTGTCTACAAAGCACACCTGTTCATTTGCTTCTTGGTCTTCCACTGTCTCTGATGATCTTTGCTCTCTAATTAGCTTGACATCCCTGCCATTCATTGGAATCATGGCATATGATAGGTCCAGCTGCATACTTCCACCAATTAGTGCTGCCCATCTTCTTGACAGCAGCATACCATACTATGGCTTGATGTCAACCACTGTTATATTCATCTTATATTTCTTTTCAGGAAATGCTGCCAGTTTGAAATCTACATCCTTCATGATTCCAATAACTGGTACCTCTCTGGCATCCATAGCATAACATTTCCCACATGCCTTGTCAATCTTTAATCCAGTTTGTTGCATGATAGCCAAAGGCATGACATTTGTAGATGCTCCAGAGTCAAGCATACAATTTCTAATTATTTTACCATTTATGACCAGGGAAACATAAAATGGTTCCACCTGTGAAGGACACTTTGTCATGGTCATTCCTAAATAGACTTCAGGAGTCTCATCTTCTTCATTGCACATGATCTGTTTCTCACCCTGGGTCTGATCATTTTGCTTAACTTGAAAAGGTACCCCTGAGATTAGGGATATTGTTCTATTCTTGATCTCTTCCACTTTCATGAGTTCCATAAGTGGAACAGAGACCTTTACCTGAGTGAGGATCTGGGCTATATCAAATGGAGCACAGTTTTGTACAGCAGTTGTAGCTTGCTCCACAATCTTGCTTTTATCCTGAGCTGACTTAGCTTTCATTCTCATAGTTCCCTGATCATCATTCCTGTCTTGGGAACCTCTACTTTGATCTTCAGCCTGAGGGGTTTTGTTTTCTGGTCCTTGGAAATCATGACCTGTTCTGTATCTAAAGTCCTGCTTGTTATTTACCCACTGCCTTTTTTGTGGTTCAGTTCCTTTATGACCATGCATCTGCTGTCCTGTAGAAATATCTTCTGGCTGATGTGGGCTGCCAACCTGATTTTTACCTCTGAGATTGTAGTTGCTCTTGACCTGAGCAACTGCTGCAGCTGTGAAGGCTCTGATTTCCTCATCAGAAGGTCGGTGTAAGCTACTCAGAAAATTGTGTGAGTTCTGAGCATACACATAATTATCCTCATGATCTTCATCATATGGGGACTGTTGGCAGGCCTGAACCTGATCATCTGTCTTCTCATCAGCACCATATAGAGTATATCCATTACCTATGGACATCATGTTAACATCATCATCCTGCACATGATGTGGCTCATTGCACTCATTACAAGATGTAGCATTATCATACAAAGATTGGGCAATCATGCACTGTGACTGTGAATGTGGCATCTGACAGATTATACACCACGGAGCATCATCAGCAATATTTATAGTTTTCTTCAGGGGATCAGGAGTTTCCTTGGCATGTTGAGCCCTCTGACTTGTGTTGTTACGTGGATATACAGGCTTACCATCATGCCAATTGGTGTTATAAGGCATATCATGTAATGATGGCCTCTTTTCCTGCCTTTGATAGACTTGCCTATCAGGACCCATCCCTTTTTCACTTCTAGCTAATCTATAGCTTAGGTCCTTAACAACATTTGCCAGTTTGTCTATCTTATCTTCAGGAGCAGATGTACTACCTTGAGTGTTCTGAGGCTTGTTTGGATTCTGCAGAATTTTTACATCATCCCTTCTATTGGTCTTGCCTGATGCTTTCCTATTGTTTTCAATATTTACTGCAATTCTGAAAGCATCCCTGAGAGTGGCAGGACCTTTATCTCTTAATCCATATGCAGTCTTTGCATCAAAGGCATTGATGTACAAAATTATGCACATTGGTTCATTTGGCCTCATGTGATGTGGCAGTTTGTTCAACACTTTAGTAAATCTTGCATTAAAGTCTACAACCTGTTCATTTGACCCTTTGGTGATACTGGTGAACTCATTTACAAAGAAGCTAGGGTCAGTTTTATCACCATATTGCTCCTTGAATATCCTCTTAAAATCATCCCATGATGATATGCTCCGGTCAGGCAGATTCCTGTACCATTCTCTTGCTTCATCTATTAAGGATTGCATGAATGACTTCATGAAAACATCCTCATGCTCAACCTCAAAATTGTCCATGACATTTTGGAAGGCCTTTAGATGATCTTCTCCTGACACTGTATTGTTTCCTGAAAACTTAGGCACTTGCAGCCTCAGATGCTTATCAATGGGGTTAGGATACCCAGGAATACCATCAAACACCAGCTGCCTGAATCTATCTAGCTGCATAGGCTGTCTGTTTGGCTGATTAACATTAACATTTCTATTTGCATTTTGGTTTCCTGCATTGTTTAGTGGTATCCTAGCATCATTCACATTTTGTCTGTCATCATGATGCTGATGTTGCATTTCATATCTTTGCTGATGTCTTTGCATATTTGCATTTTCTAAGGTAGGAACTGAATTATTTTGGGCAGTTCTCAAGGCTTGCACTTTCTGCTGTATATCATCTCTGATTTTCATGGCTTGTAGGTATTCTAGTTCTGCTCTTAGGCTTTTGATTTCTTCTGCCAATTGTTCATCCTTAGGTCTGGAGGTAGATGGTCTCATACCATTTGGGTCATCATCTTCATCATCCCTTAGGGACTCTGCCTCTTCAAACCTTTCACTTGGGTCTAGAAAGGGGCGTTCTTGGAACACCTCTGACCTCATTCTCATACTACCACCCTGTTGCCTCTCATATGCACCTTGGATATCAGCTTCTGCACTTGAAAAATAAGGAGCATGCTGTCCTGATGGCCTAGGGTTATCTTGTACATCATCACCTTTTCTGGGGGAGCTCTCATGACTAGCTGAGACAGTTCCCTTTCTTCTATACATCATTCTTTTTGTTAATGGTAACTCTTCAAATAGAGGATTTTGTTGGGATCTTCTCCCCTGCATATAAATTTACTTTGACCGGTTGGGAGATTACTTCGGAGTCGCCACCTATTGCTAGGAATTGTTTTCTTCTGAAAACCAGGGTTCTTTCACAAGGTTCCCCAGGGTGTTTTCTTCTGTTGCTGACTCAGATGGGTCACATATATATCACTGGAGATGATTAGATAGCACTTTTACTCCTCATTCCCCAGTGGAGTCGCCAATTTCTGTTGACTTTTTCCCAGACTGGATGCTTATTCCCAGATTTCCCTACAAGGTAGCCATCAGTGATCAACAGGATCTCTGGGCCAGGGGGCCAACAGTGTACGAGATAGACTCTATATTTTATCTCCTCTTCTTCTTCAGGCTCTGCAAGACCTAGGGGGGTATTCCCTATTCAACATCCATGAGGATATGCATACAAGGCTGGGATGCTGACAGAAAGCAGATAGTCCTCTTGTAAGTAGACCAAAACTGAAAGATAAGGGCAAAGGGGCTAGCTTTGGGCCTATTTGCAGTTGTAGACAGAGGACTGAGGTTCCTAAAACTAACTCTAATATCCTAATGGTGGTTTTAGATTTTGCTTTGGAGTTTAAGTGTGGATGCAAAGCTGGATATGGTTATAACACAAAACAAAGCATGATTGGTGCCTATCCAGGGCCTGGAGTCAATAGACATACACCTGTGAATGATCAGCATAAACAACTAAAACTGGATTTCAAGGGGATATATGTGATACCTGCCTTACAGGCATCTCCCAATACAAAGTGTTAGGTTATCTCTACTTATGGTATCCCTACTGCAGTATATCCCTCCCAATGTTCAACCTGAAAACAGTTTAATCTACCCCTTGAATAGAAGTTAAAGGATCAGACATTCAACACAGGAATTCTATGCTCTAGAATCTAAACATTACCAAACATCCAGATTCAGAAGAAGGATACATGCAATACTGGAGACAGAATTAACACAACACATGCCAAACAGCATTTCTCATATAAGTTTAATCATGAAATCAGTGGGTTCATGCCAAAAACAAACAACAAGAGATACATAAACTCACAGGTAAGCTGTACAGAGCAACCAGATCAGCTTGTCATGCATTACAGAGCCAAAATCATCAACTTTCAACAACCACAAATGAACAACACAACCTGCTTATAACAGCCAGGTAGGTGCTCAGCAATTAATTACAATGTTGACCAAAATTTCGCCAGATACACAGTATCATGAAAATGGTGCTCAAACACAACCAGATTGGCGCCCAAACTTGAATGCAGCAGGTAGGGGAGGAGACAGGAAGATTTCTCGAGCCCTGCGCTCCTGCCCGCTGATTGACACCTCCAGTCAGGTACAAGATCGACCCACACCATCGCCCACACCTCTGCAACAATCGCCATTAATGGCGCACCAACCCGCGGCCTAGGGAAAATCATCATACAGACCATCGCAAGCTTTTCCCGCCGAGACCCATCATCATGATATTTGAAAATGCAGGATAACAATATCCCACATGCACCCCGCGATGACCTCAATAACACCTTATATACTAGGTCATGAGCATATATCATGTCGGTGCTTTTGCTCCTGACGACACTAGTATAGACTTCATCATCATCATCTTCCAGCAGCATGATATCCTGTTGTTCGAAAAATCACCCTGACGTCATCATGATATTTGAAATATAACCTTCATGATAATCGGCACAACCTGATCCTTCGGAGGAACATCCTCCTGCTGAGCTTATAACAAAAGTCTGGCCGATGAACATCCTGATGACGTCATCATCATATCCTGCTGACGTCATCATCATATCCGCCTACTGCGCACCTCCTCACATCCGGACGACGTCATCATCATGTTTGCAAATATCAGGAGGTCTCTTCAAGATGATCAGTTGTTATAAATATGACCCCCGCGGACCTTGATGACGTCATCATCATATTAACATCATCATGATATTCGGAAGACAACCGGATATTTGGAAATATCCTCCTGACGTTCGAACATCAGGTTGCACTGTAGCTCCTCTGTAAGATCGGGGCAAAAACTGAACATGATGATGCTGCTTGAAAAGATCACCCTCAATAGATAACACGCGAAACCAGCAGGCGGATATCTCCTTGATATCAGCATCATCATGACGCTGGAACAAACATATATCTGGGTGATATGAAAATATCACCCCCCTCCTTCGCGAATATCATGATGCAGATAGGCAGAAAGAAAAATATCACCCTGATATACGGATGACGTCAGCATCATCAGGATGAGAAACAAAGAACAAGAAGTGATACAACATCATCAGGATGATATTGACTAAGATCATCCTGACGTTCCAAAATATGATGACCCTAGTGAATATCGGGTTGCAATTACAACTCTTCAACAACATCATCAGGATGATGTTAACCAAGATCACCCGATGATAAAAATATCACCCCGGCGAAATATCATGAAGGCAGAAAATATGATGACCTCCACAAGCAGCAGGATGATAACTGGAAATATGATGATGATGAACACGACCCTTAGGAAAAAACAAGTTAGGTCGAGCAATTCAAAGAATAAGCAACATCATCATCATGCTCGCGCAAGGTGATAAATGGAAGATCACCGGAGACTTTGAAACATCACCCTCGCAAGCAGATCAGGGCGCACTGTAGCTCGGCAGCATCATCATGATAAAAACCAAACATCACCCGACAGTTGAAATATGATGATGACGTTGAAAAACAAGTCGACGAGGAACATGATGATGCAGATCATCATCGAAGACAAGATGATGATGATGACCTCCTCCTCAGGAAAACATGATGCTGCAGTTGAAAAATGCTGAGGAGGTCCAACACTTAGAAAAAATGGGCAAGAAGATAAAGGCTTCAAATGAAGAAACCTCCTGATCATGACAAATCAACCCCTGGTCAAAATGAGTGTCAACAGGTTTAACGACATTGTTGATGGGACATTGATTAAAGTTTTTGTATTAGCCTTCCAAGAATCTGCAATATTGGAAGGGGTGGGGATCAACATATATGGTGACTTCTATCCCATTGTGGGTAAATTTAAGACATTGATGGAAAGTAGATGGAACAACTTGCATGGAATGAATTCATGGGCATCCAAGGAGAATGTTATATGGAAGGTTAAGGTCAAGGACTTAACATGTGATTTCCAGAATCATAGGTCCCACTTGAATAGGTAGCTCGATTATTCCTTCTGATTAACGCTCGATGCCATCATATCCTTTTATTGTGATACTTTTATGAGAATCTACAACACCATGAGATTATCCCAATTGCTTTATTAATTTGAGAACTTGTAAATATTCAAGCTAGACCCACCATCTATCAAGACTTGTTTGATTTTAAGTTTGTGGATGTGAACTTTGATGTGTAGAGCATCATTGTGGGATAGGTCAGATGTTGGTAGATATTCTTTTGAAAATACAAGGTGATGTTGTGAAGATAAGTACCCTATCATATTGGGATCAAAATTCATTTCATTACCCTTTTGTGTTATTTGTTAATCCTAGGGGTGTTATCTCACGTATGTTCTCTCCTTGAACTTTGTGTGATCTTGGAGATCAAAAGTGTATAGTATTCCTTCCCTTTAGGAGGCCTTCTTGGGGATTTCATAACCCTAAGGGATGACCTCAATCACACATTCTAGTGGGGTATATCAAACGAAGGAGAATGAAATTTGTACCCCAATCTAGTCATGTAGTCATTGGCATAGCCTTGGGGCCCCTAGTAATTTAGGACACAAGGTGAAGTGACATTCTATTGAGCTTATGTTGCATGCCTTTAATATAAGACTAGTGTTCATGGATTTGTGCCCGCATACCTTGCATATATATGGGACTCCCTTCATAAGCTTGTATAATCCTAGTTAATACCTTTCAGCCATCTTCTAGTGTTGTGCAAAGTTTAGTGATTAATCCTGAAGATACTCACCATGTACCTCCGTGAGTAGAGATAGAAAGCTTCTTTGGGAAAGATATCAAGACCTCTAAATAAAGGGATATTAGGTGGAACACCTTTATCCCTATCTATTTTCTTAGGGTGAAGTATTCCTAGTTAGGTAGGAATATGGATGCGTATCCTATTGTGTGGGCCTACACTATGAAGACAATCCCACTTTAAATGATTTTAGGGATGTGCTAATGTGTTTGGTGTGTCTTCTTGTGAAAAACTAGTAAAAGTTGTATACACCTAAAAAAGACACGACTCTATCTAAATAAATATTTATAATATTTATTTTACCTAAGTTCCTCTATCAATAAATAAATAAATAAAATTATTTATTTGATTCATACTATTCCAACAATTAAATAAAATCAATTTATTTAATTAAATCCCTAAATTCTTCTAATGTCCTCCAGCAAATTAAATATTACCAATTATTTAATTAGTTCTTCCAAAATCATTCCAAATTAAATAATACCAATTATTTAATTGTTTTTTCCAATAATATCTTCTCTAATTTAAATAAATCCAAATATTTATTTAAGTTGTCCATTTCTTCTAAAAATTAAGTTATCTCTAAATATAATTCAATCCTTGTGCACATGCAATTGAATATTCCAAATATTTAATTGAGCTAAAATATCTTCTCATCCTCATGCAATATTTATCCTCTAGTTCTAATTGGTTAACTCTTCTATCTATTTTGTTAATTGATTAATCTCTTCAGTTTACTCATTCTTCTATTTTATTAATTCCTCTCATGCAAAATAGAGCAGGACACATGTCCTCTTCCTATTCACGCACATCTCTCAAATATCCTCTACCATTGATCTTCTCTCTCTCAAGTCTATAAGTACAACTCTATTCCTCCATTTAAATCATCCAAGCTTTTAGTAAACTTACTCTACAGGAATTACAATGTGCCTTTGGCACCAAACCATTCCATAGCTTGTGATCACCCTTTTATCATTGTAATTTGTGTTGAAACTCTTCATTACAAGAAGTATCATAGCCATTCCCACTTGACATCTTGGAAAATAGGAAGGAAGTGCACCTTCTAAGGGCCATATTCATACATAAGATCATTTGAGATAGGCAATCAATGGAAGCTACGAAGTAAAGAGGTTTGCAAGGTTTTTTTCCTTGTTGTTTGATCTCCTTTGTTTCTTATTTCGTTGAGTTATTGGGTATTATTGATATATTTGATATTCATGCATATTTTCCCTTAACAAAAGTCATTAAGTATTTACCTTGAAAGTTCAAGTCAGCCATTGTGTCTTTTTGTATGCTTATCTCTTGCCAAATCCTTGAAACATTACAAAAACTTGTAGAACCTCTTATATGACTATAGTTTAGCACCTTCACTTACGCTTTAACACCTTTGACGTATATTCATGCACTTTTGACCAACAACTGAGTGCCTTTGCCTTTCTCTTTGGTGCTTTTGATTACTTTAGTCATATGATTGTACTTCAACACTTTTGGCCTGTGAACCACTTAGACCTCGAACCAAACAACTGTAGTCTGTCTTTAACTTGGGAAACCATATATTTGACCTAGAATCACCCATTATCCCTCCCATCTTCAACCTTCACATCAAAACCATACCTTTTCACCATCCCTTTTATCAAAATTTCATTTCTATTTTGGAGTTGAACCTATCCTTGAGACTTTGATCAATCCATCATCCATTTTGGACATATCCCTCATCAATATTTATCCAATCCATCCCTATCCAAAACCAAATTTGTTAAGAGTCTAAAATAGATCTTTTCATCCTCCTAATTTGCATTTTACTTGATAACTTCTCTACCTCAAGTAGTGTGTGAATTAGTCATAACAATGTTTGGATAAATTAGCATAAGAGCCTTGACTACTCTTAAGTTAGTGGGCTCCATATCCCATTTTTCTTGGGCTCTTGTCTATCCCAAGTAAAATAATCCTTATCCTTCTATTTCTTAGGTTCTTGTCTACCCTAAGTGAGAAAGGATAAAATCCTTGTTATCCACCAAAAGATCTATATTTTACTTAAACCATTTTGGTTGTACCCAAAGTATCCTTTCGATTATCAAACCCCATCCAAAGTATCCTTCAATCATCCAAATCATCCATTATCAAATCAATTTGGTCCAAATCCCTTAAAACAAACCACTTATAAAATTGTTTAAGCATAAAAGATCTCCACAAATTATCCATACTTCATATTTCAAATCTCTCATCCTCATCCTAGGTCACTTCCTTGTATGCCCATAACAAGGTTAAAAGCAAATAAAATGGGGTGAAGTTGACCAAGTGGGATACCCAAAGATATTTGGAATACAAATGACCAATGGGAGGGTACATTCTCTTCTCCTACCCAAACATTACATGTTACAAATGAACCCAACCAAGATCAAGAGATGATTGAATTTTCCCAAAATCCTGAATGCATGGACATGGTAGACCATATTCTTAAATCTGATCCAAATCTCTACCTTTCCTATCTACTTCAACATAGTGCCAAGTTGCCTAGTGACATTAACACTTGAAACACCTCACAATAAAATCCTCCAAACAACACCATAAGGATATCCCAACCTCAACCTTCCCAACCCCAACCTTCCAACAACCAAAACATCTCATCCACATTCCATCAAAATCCCCATCCAATACATCCCCTAATCCTAATCCAACATTTACAAACACCATGAGTTGGTTTGATCAATTCATTATGGAACTTAGACCATCCATGTCCCCTCCTTTGTATGAAGGACATCCCAAACCAAAAGTAATACTCAAAGGACTCCCTCTAACTAACAATCATTCCCATGTCAAACCCAAAGTCACCCTCATAGGAGGCCCTCAAACTAGTCTGAATGCTTGTAGCCATCAAGATTCCTTTAACCAAAAGCATACTAGCACTAGCCATCCTATAGGCCCACATCAAACATCTATCAACCATTGTTATGCTACCTTTGATCAAGGGAAAACCAACCTAAACTAAGATCTTACCAACCATCTTATGGCCAAACTCAAAAGATTACATGCTAAATATTTGGCTAAAAATCCTCCACCTCCCAATCAATCCCTATAGCTCCTCCATCACCATATCCATCCAATCCTCCTAACCCTAATACTTTGATCCACCCATCTCCCAATCCATCAATCCCTATTGTCCATCCACCATCTAATCCAGTATCAAACCTTCCAAGCCCTAATCCATCGACCCATGAATCCATGAAGGACCTTCTCCAAAGACTATTTGCAAAATCTAAAAGTAAAAGCAAAGCTATGGAACCATCCAAATCCAATCATGATATGCCATCCCCTTCTAGTACAAGCACGCCAAATCCCATCAATCATGAACAAGAGCTTCCAATTACCCTACCTATCCCTCCAAATGTACCATGTAATCTAACACCTATCATAGAGCCTATCAAAGAGCCTCCTAGTCATATGCCCAAACCATCATGCAGCCCAATCCCTATTAAGCCTTTCAAGGAATCTTCCATTTCCATCCAAACCCAAGAGTTGTGTCAAGAGCCTAGTCCAAAGCATGTAGAAACACTAACCCCCCATCCTAATCAAGATATAAACATCCCATCTAATCCCATTTCTAATCCCCTCCCATATTGTGATCAACTTATTCCAACTAATCTCATCCCCAATCCCCTACCATCTTGTGATCAACTTATCCCATCTAATCCCATCCACCATCGCACAACCACTCATAATCATGAACCCCAAACTAGTCATATCCATAATCCAACAATATCCACTTCCCATGATGAGATACTTGGTCCCCAAGAAAACATAGATAATCAAACAAATAACTTGGATCCTATCACACCACATCTTATTGAGCATAATGATTGTAACATTGGAAATTGTCCTCTTGTATGGAATAGTACAATTTCCCTCAGTTTAGCTCCTCACTCTTGGTGGTCTCTCAACCTTTTCTTTTTCAGCCTTCTTGAAACCTTGATTGACTTAGTCTAGGAGCAGTCTATTCACTTTTTGAGGTAACTGATTGATAAAACCTAGAAAGAGATTTGAGATTAGGGTCCCTAGGACCCCCAAAAATGTAGATTTGAGCTAAAATTGGGGGCTTGGATGGGCACCCGTGCCCTAGTCCTCCCCAATTTCATAGGATTTTGAATTTTGGTGGGGTATCAGTTCCCACCGAGTGCCTCGGGATTTTGTTTTCAAATTCTTAGTTTTCGCGCGATATCGAGACGTTATTTTGAAATTTAAATTCCCTAAAGATTGATATAAAAATACATTTCTAAATAATTTTATCACACACAATTCTTATGCAAGCTTGATGCCAAAAACTCTACTGCAATTTCCATTGAAGATCAGTGACTTGTTGAAGCTATTTGAAGTATTCTTTATTTGCTATATTGGAGACAATTGATGAAGGTTGGGAATCAAGATCTTGAGTCTATTTTGCTCTTCCTAGGGTTTGTACACCCTTTGCATGATCAGGAGAAGGGTTGAAGCCTCCAACAGTAATCTTGGAGATCCTCCACAGACATCCCTGATTTGCCTTCTTGTTCATGCAAGTCTTCATTTGTTTCATCTCCTTGAGGTGATGTTGTATGTGTTTATTGATGCAAAGCAAGTTGTTGATCTTCCCTTGATTGAGACATCTAGGGTTTGATTTTATGCATACACACATTTTTAGGTTTGTACACACTTCTGTAAATCTTTTCCTTTGGCTATTGTTGAGGTAGGAATACCGAAGATAGGGCTTGACTGAGGCAAGCTCCTATATAGCCGCAATAATTTCCTTCTTCCGTATGTGTAGATCGTGTTTCACAGGTTTCGGTGAAAAGAAGCTACAGAAATTAGGGTATTGCAGATACAGTCATGACAGACTTTCAGATTTTCAAATTCTGAGACTTGCGAGACATTGGGGCAGGTGCCCTAGTCCAACTAGGTGTTTTATCTGGGATTTGGGAGCCTTTTGACAATCCCAGACACCCTATGCAGAAGGTTTTCCTATTCAGGAATTTGCAGGACATTGGGGAGGGTGCCCTAGTCTAGGTGGCCCTCAAATTCTAGGTACACTATCTCTGAAACCCCTCCTCTGCACTTCTATGATTAGCTTTACCAGATACTTCATCAGTTTTTGTATATTGTTGATTTGAGGCATAATTAGGGTTTTACTTGGTTGAAAGTACAATACTTGATAAAATCTTGATTAGGGCCTTAGGTTCCATAACCACACAAGCATAAAAGGGAGGCAAAGTGATTAGAAGCTTGTTCACAAGCTCGATCCTTGTCTCCCCAATGTTTAGTGGTGAAATTGAGGTACTTAACCTAGAATAGGCAAACCAACAAATTTTCACCTAAACATTTTGGTGAACCCAAGCTTTAAAGAATTTGAATCCTTTGAAACTTTAGATCTAAAATAATTTGCTATTCTAAAGCATAAGTGGATTGGAAAACCTCTTTAGTGAAATTTGCATATGTTAGATTGTGGATTACATTCTTTATCTTTTCACTAAAAGAGTTGAAATTTAGCATTTTACTGTTGAAAGTTGTATTTCATTTGTAAAGGCCATCATTAAGCATTTAAATCTTGGTTTATATAGTGCATGCTAGAATGTCAACTTATTTTTTGCAATATTTTCATGCTTATGATGAGTCGTTTAGTCATGATGACTTCGATATGTTAGATGAAGCCCTTGAGGACTTTATCTCGATTAAACATTCCACTATGGCCTTAAAGCCGTCACTATTTCAAAGATTTGTAAATGCAATTTATGTTCCTAAATCTAAAGAAGAGATTGAAAAATAGAAAATTGTGGTTACTCTATGTTCAAATGTGGTTTAACCATCCTCTAAACCTATGCTTGTTGTTAAAGGTCTTTCATCTTCTTCTCAATCTCTTGATCACATTTATGATTGTGTAAAACAAATTGTGAAACAAAACTTACAACAAACCAATCATAATATGGTTGCTCATGCATATAATACTCAGAATAATAAACAAAGTACACAACAAACAAATGTTTTGATATCTTTACCAGCTTCTCAACCTATGCTTCCTCAAGCACCTCTATTAACATATAAAGGTGGTAAATACTATGATCTTGTAGAGCAGCTTTGCACTACTCTTGCGAAGATATCTCTTTATGAACTTATACAAACTTCACCTACTTACCATGGAATGCTACAAGAAGCTTTAGAAAAGGTGATTGTTCCTCCTGTTGTTAAACCAAATAATGTTACCACTTTACTAGATTGTATGCATGCAACATAAACAAACATTTTATTCCAACAACATGATTTACCATCTCTCAAGGTTCAGAAGTAGTATGATCCTTTGGTTATCTTTATTACGATTAATAAAACATTGGTTAACAGAGTTATGATTGATAATGGGTCAACCCTTAATGTTTGGGGTATTGATTTATTGCATAAAGTTAAAGTTGATATATCTTCTATAAAACCAGAATCGTTAAGTATTCATGGATTTGATAATGTTGGACAACAATCTGTGGGCACTATAACTTTACCTATACAAGTTGGACATGTGATGGTGCCTACCTTGATTCATGTCATGCCTTGTTCTCTATCTTAGAATATGATTCTGGGTAGACCTTGGATACATGCATTAGGAGAAGTTCCTTCTACTTTACACCATTCGATTAAGTTTATCTTTAAAGGAAAATTGCATACTATCCATTTAGATCCTAAACCGGATAGTTGTTTGCAAATGGAAGTGCATAACCATGTTGTTGGTCCTAAGATTTTAAACAATCTGAAAGCTGAATTGACAGCTCCTCTTGCCTCTAAAAATGTTATGCAAGAGCCTAAGAAATTGAATGCACTTGTTGGTGATGACTGGGGTTCCTAAGATTTTGCATCCTCCTCCACAGGAGAGTATAAACTTAAAACCCCCATCCCCGAAACATCAAATATTGTATCGATCATATCATATGCTATGAATGATAAACACAAGATCTCTTTGTTGATAAATAAGGATAGTACTCCCAGCTATACTACTAATTATGAGACTTATGAAGTTCCACCTTCATCTAAAGAAATGGTCTCTCTCTATGGCAGAGGATTCTGAATCCTTTACAAAAATTATGACTATGTAGGTAATGGTTGTGGCATAAATCAACAAGGAATCAAAGTCCCTATAGAATCCCCTTCGCAACATTACTCAAGTGGCATTGGATATAATCCTTTTAAGGACTCTAAAGCCCACAAACACACTACTCTAAATGTGAATACAATATCAACACTTAGTTTGATATACCCTAAGATGATTGACACCAATTGTCCTCCAGGATCACTTCCATTAGATATGTTTATGGGGGATGAAGCGATAATGGAATTCTTAGGCGCTTATGATGGTATTCCTTGTTACCACCATAAATGCGGCCAACCTTATTATTTAAACAATGATGCATATTGTGGAAAGACTACTAGCACAATAACTACTATAGTAGAGCATAATAAAGAAATTGAAGAACAATTACAATCTTACAATCCCCCGGACCATAGTACTCTCCTTAATGGAAAGACTATCGATGTTGTTATGGATAAGGATAATCTTGAAAAAGTTATCCCTATTAGTGATTGTTTAGATGAGGAAGAAAAACAAGAAATAATTAAATTATTGAATGAATTCTTGAAATTGTTCACTTGGAATTACTCAGATATGTTTGGTATAGATCCTCAGATTGTAATGCATAATATCGTGTTGAAACTAGATGTTAAGCCTTTCAAACAAAAGATTCGTAAGATGAATCCTAAGATCGCTTGGCTTGTTAAAACCGAAATAGAAAAACTCTTACAAGATGGTTTTATTTGACCTATTGATTACTCTCCATGGATCTCAAATATTGTTGTCGTTGCTAAACCTAATGCTCATATAAGAATGTGCATAGATTTTTGGGATTTAAATTTGGTGTCTTTGAAAGATGATTTTCTACTTCCTAATATCGATATGATTGTTGATTCCATAGCTGGACATGAGTTGCTATCTTTTATGGATGGATTTTCAGGATATAATCAAATCCTTATAAATCCCCTTGATTAGTATAAAACAGCCTTTATAACACCTTGGGGTACATTTTGTTGGGTAGTCATGCCATTTGGACATAAGAATGTAGGAGCTACTTACCAATGTATGATGACTCTTATATTTCATGACTACATGCACAATATTTTAGAAGATTATGTTGATGACATCCCAGCAAAGTCTATCCATCATAAGGATCATGTTACAAATCTTTGACAAATATTTGAGAGCATACAAAAATATAATATACGATTGAATCCCCGTAAGTGTGTTTTTGGTGTGGACAGTGGAAAGTTACTTGGATTTATTATTTCAAATCGAGGTATAGAAGTTGATACGAAAAAGATAGATGCAATTGTTAATATGCCAATACCTAAGAACATATCTCAACTTCGTAGTTTGCAAGGAAAGATACAGGGCATTCGCCGATTTGTTTCACAACTAGTGGATAAGACTCGCCCCTTTACGCAACTACTAAAGAAAGATTCTCGCTTTCAATGGAATTCTGAATGTCAAAAAGCTTTCGATGAATTAAAGGATTACTTAGCTAATCTGCTTGTTTTACAACCTACTATTTTTGATAAACCATTTCTATTATACATCTCAGCATCTAACAATGCCCTAGCTGCTTTGTTAACACAACATAATGTTGAAGGCAAAGAATGTGTTGTATATTACATCAGTCGTACTTTGCTTGATTATGAAGTGTGATACACAATCATAGAGAAGCATTGCCTAGCTTTAGTGTTTTCCACTCAAAAGCTTAGACATTATCTCTTAAATGTTGAAGTGCATGTAATGGTAAAATTAGACCCTTTGAAACATCTCTTCGCAAGAACAGATTTATCAGGGTGTCTTGCTAAATGGGTTATGATGTTAACATAATTCGATCTCAAATTTATTTCAAGTAATAGGTAACCAGTTAGATGAAGCTCCCTCACCCTTTTCTATACAAAATGTTGATGCTTCTCCTGACAAACAGATTCTAACAATCTCTACGGAGGAGAAATGGGAGTTATACTTCGATGGATCAAAATGTCGAACTGGCTCCAGAGCTAGTGTTATATTAATACCTCCTATGGGTAGGTTGATTCCCTT
This sequence comes from Cunninghamia lanceolata, assembly GCA_027924645.1. Classification (NCBI taxonomy): domain Eukaryota; kingdom Viridiplantae; phylum Streptophyta; class Pinopsida; order Cupressales; family Cupressaceae; genus Cunninghamia; species Cunninghamia lanceolata. Next base: position 14,073,185 of record BSBN01001715.1, read on the forward strand.
ATCTTACCATTTAGATTTCTTATGCACAAATAACATAGTTGAATATGAAGCTCTTATAGCTAGACTTTGTGCAGCTTTGGCTCTTAGTATCAAGAATATTACAATATATAGAGATTCTCAGTTAATTGTTAAATAGATAACAGGATCGTATCAAACTAAGCATGATAAGCTATCTTAGTATCATGAGTTTACATTATCTCTCTCAAAATAGTTCAAATCATATATGATCGATACCATCCCTAGGAAAGATAACCGGCATGCAGATGCAATGGCAAGCGCAACTTCCCTTATATCTCCTGATGGTTCTCCTAAGGGATTTACCTTCATTGTTCATAATCTTAAGACACTGGTAATTGAAAGTCCTATAGTTGCAAATTTAGAACTCTATGGTAATACATACATTGATGAATGGTTCTCCTACATATTCAACTATTTACATGATGGAACCATCCTGGATTTGACATCTAAGAATGCTCGACTCTGTTTAAATAAACTAGTAGCGCGATACATTATATTATCGAATGTATTGTATAGACGAAGTTATAATGGTGTTTTACTTCAATGGCTAAGTAATGCAAAGATTCTGATAGCATTAGAAGAAGCTCACTCTGGTGCCTGTGGAGGGCATTTCAGTAGAAAATCATTAGTGCAAAAATTGTTACATATGGGGTACTATTGGCAACATATGGAACAAGATTTCTTTGCTTACGTCAAGAGATGCCCACAATGTCAACATCATAAACACATCATCCATGCTCCTGCTCAAGAACTTCATGCCCAGGTGTCACCATGGCCATTTTCTATCTGGGGCTTGGATTTTGTAGGTAAAATTTCCCTGTCCTCCTCTCAAGGACATACATTTATCATCACTACTACTGATTATTTTACAAAATGGGTCGAAGCGGTCCCTTTGCAATCCATGACCACTGATGTAATCTGTCGGTTCATACAAGCTAACATAATTTCTTGATTCAGAATACCTTCCTCCTTAGTTTTGGACAATGGTACACCATTCAAGAACAAGGATGTGAAAAAGTTCCTCAAAAAATATCATATACAACATCACTTCTCTATGCCTTATTACCCTCAATCAAATGGCCAAGCAGAAGCCTCAAACAAAGTTATTAGATAGATTCTAAGGAAAACAATTAATAAACATCAAAAATATTGGCATACGCAATTATCCTATGCACTATGGACTTACAAAACAAGTATTCAAATAGCTACGGGTAACACACTGTATAATCTTGTCTATGGCATAGATGCAATAATGCCCTTGGAGTTAGAAATTCCTTCCTTGCAAATTTCCCTAAGAGACATCATGGATGATGACATAGAATGAGAGAAAAGATTATAGGAACTCGAGATGCTGGATGAAAGACGTGTTAATGCTCTTGAACATCTCAAGGCTTATCAAAAAGGAATACAATGAGCCTATAATGCGTAGGTCATACAACGTTCATTTAATCTTGGGGACTTGGTTCTTTATGAAAATCAACGCAATGTAAATGCACCACCTGGTGAAAAAGGTAAGTTTAGCCCCAATTGGCTTGGACCATATATAATCATGGAAACCCTTGGATCTAGAGTGTATAAATTAGCCGGTGAGAAAGGTACATCGCTTAAAGAACCTATTAATGCAGTGTACCTCAAAAGGTTTTATGCTTGAGATCTAATGTTAAGTGTTCACAAGCTAATTTAGCACATAGATTAGTTTTCAATTTCGACAAGATAGTACTATTTTGTCTTAATTCATTTAACATTATATCTTTGTTCAGTGGATCATTGTTGTATCATGTTTTAAATTGCTTAGATCACTCTTGTATTAACTGAAGATAGCATGAAAATTAAAGTTATGTATAAAATGATTAATCATTGTGCTTGTTGCTACATGTTCTTTTTAGAATTGTTAGTATAACACAATAGCATTAATTACAGCCTTTAGACATCATCACTAGTTACATTTTCATAAAAATCACATGTGATAGATCAAAATCCATTACACATAGATCAAAAGAATTAATCATATATATATATATCTCAGTTTCATGTATACATCCAAGTCGACTATCCCTAAAAAGAAAATGGGATGTCGTAGTGCCTAAAGTCTAGGAATCACATAGCAGAACCTCGATCGCTAGTACCCTTAGGCCCTCGTGGTGTGTGTGAGACAGAAGCCTAGCCATGTGTGGTTATAGATCATGAATGACTCCTAGAGATGCTTCACGATCATAACCCCCTGAGCTCACCTCCCATCTCTATCATTTGCTCATGTGCCTCCTGGTACATCCTCTGGTACCGGTCTCTCTCAACCAAAACCCTGTCTATATCAGCTCTTGCTTGCTGGACCTCCTGCAGTAAGAACTCACTGACAGTTGGCTCTCCCTTCAATGTAGGAACCGCTACTATCTACTCTCGTTGTGCCCTGAGCTCAGCCTCAGCATACTCAGTTCTGTGTTGAAACTCATCTCTCTCTCATGCAAACTGCTCTAGCATGGCCTCTGTAGCAATCCTGTATCTGATGACAAGAATAAATAACTCAGCATGCTGCCTAGTGGATGATCGTGGTAAATGATCTGCCTACACCTACTACTCTGAGGCATCTGTTGGTAATATGTCTCCTATGACGCAACTCACAAAGTCTCACCATGTGTCTATCCCAATTGAAAAATAGAGAATGAGATAGATGTTAGACCCCATATAAAAATCATAAATAATAAACTATACCAAAAAACAAAACAATAAATCAAACCTTACCTGGATCTCCATCTCTCCAGGATGGATCTCAGATCGTTGATGATGTGACAAGCTCTGCCATCTAATTTGTAGCTAGGGGCATAGGCTTGCTACTCTCCCCTTGCTCTATCTGATTAGGCCTCACATCATTTGCAGTAGTAGGACCACGAGCCTTGGACCATGGTCTCGACTCGGTCTCCTTATCAGTGTCCACCTCCTGCTGGCTCTGTTGTGATCTCGCTCTGAAGACGTACTGTGATGGGACCTCCTCAGACTCATCCTCATCTCCTCCATACCCTCCTTGAGATCATAGTATCCCATGAAGTCACTGACGTCCTCCTCCACCCTTGTGTCACTAGCATGACCGGCCCAAGGTCGAGCATCTCCTATAGGGCGCCCAGGTGGAAAGATAGGTGTAGGTCATGCTGTGTGCCACCAGGTCCAATATGCTCGGGTACACCTGACATCATCTATGCCTGATACTAGCTCTACATCCTTAGGACCCTCATCATTGCTAAGTGGTACATCTACTATAGTCAGCTACAGGATAGTATTAACTCTGACTGCACTCTAAGTTGCATGTGCATAGCTCAGACAAACTGCAGGAACATCTTGTACCTGTCCAAACTCTCGTGCCACCCTGTCAAATTAAAACCAAGATACAATGTGATCAAGGTGACTGACCATTAGCTGATCCCTCTGCATCTGAGTTAACTGCCTCTACTCACCAAGCCATCTGATGAAGCCATGATACGGTCTTCAGATGATGTCACCAGGCTACAATCTGTCAAATACTACTCTCCAGTATAACAGAGTGTCGTGCCTCCAACACCTAACTAGTGAGTAGGCATAGATGTGTGGATGGGTGAATGCTGCCTCTATAGGAAAACCCATTGGTCGTGTACACCTGATGTGCTCAAAGGCCCAAACTTGTAATAATGTGCAGGCCATCAGACTCCACATCTCATAGTGGACATATCGCCCTAAGTCACAATATAGGTAAGCAAGCATACTGCGCCCCCATGCGTAGACAGTCTAATTCACCTCCATCGCTCTGATAGTATGAACAAGACCCCTGTGAAGGTGAGTGCCTCATCCATCCGGTGCAATGGCTAGTGCGACTGTGACAATCATGATCCTCTATAGTAAGGGAATGTCTCTGCATCCCTGCTCTAGCAAACAAAACTGAATGTGTCCTCACTTTGCCTGTGAAACTGTATGACCCAAACAATATAGTTGACTCTTATGAGTATACTCCTCTAAGTGATGTACAACAACCCTCGCTGTCTCTCCTCAGATCAACAGTCGAAGGATCCTAAATACATCCTCCACTGTGATGGTAATCTCGCCAGTTAGTAAATGGAATGTGGAAGTATCTGCATCCCATCTCTCCATCAGTGCTATAAGCATCACGTAGTGGAATCTGATTGTGGGCATCTCAAACACCCACCATAGGCCCACCATTTGTAAGTTCTCTCTCTCTGTGGCTGTCAAAGTGCTAGTGTGCTCTCACAGAAGTGTCATCAAATGACCACTTGTGTGCTCCCACATCTCAGGGACATCCTGTAGATCAGAAAGAAAGCAAGAGTATCAGAATCCCCACTAGAATAGAATACCTGAACCTTGGGCCCCTGTCCTCTGAGGACCACGGCACCCTAGGAAGACTAGGGTGCCCCAGAGGGACACTGGTGCTCCTGTGGAACTTGGGCACCCTAGAGAGACTTTGGTGCCCTAGGTGGACCCAGGCGCCCCTATTTGGGAACCCTGTCTACCTTCCCCTCTTGGCACAAACATTGATAAGCATGAAAGCAAAATACGACAAAAGATGACAAAAGCATGGAATCAGGACCCTACCTTGGCCTCGAAGTGTCTCTCCACCACTCAAGCTTAGAGCATCTCCAGTCGTGGTGGATGGTATGGACGTTAGCTCAGCATGGTCACTCTCCTATTCTCCTTCTCCCTCTCTCTACAATAACAAGAAACAAGAATGAGTTAAGTGATAAGTGACAACTCCTTTTTACATAACGTAAGTAAGCAAGAAATCCTATCCCTGACTAGGTGCAAAAGTGTGCTCTTTCACTCTGGAGCCCTTTTCTTGAGCTATCAAACTCTGATTTTAGTACCATTTGTTGCATTGGAATCTTGGTTCTACTTTCTTCCTTACCCAATGTGTTGTGTTTGAGTGTTGTTTCTTCAAATGACCCTCATACCACATTTCCCTTGAAATTGACACGTGGATATCTCCTTGTTTCTACTCTCAGACTAAGCAAGCAGAAACAAGGGGAGGCATATATCTCCCTCAATTTCCTCCCTCACCATGTTTCACCATTCAACCCCCTTAGTGTTTTGATACTGACTCATTGGTGGTGGTCGCAGGTTGATTTGATTTTGATTTTACTGACAAGTGTTCCTTTGCAGGATGCGGTTCCTAACTTTGTGGTCTTGCAGGATTGAAGAACTGGGGGCTTCTTCCTGTTCATCGACAACGCTTCAACTTCCTCTACAGTATCCTTTTGGGTATCCTTTTCATGATTAATGCATTTACTTTCCTTTAGTTGCATATTCACATAGTATCATATGGCCACTAAAGTGGGGGCTAAATGTAATGTCAGAAATTGTCCTCCTATATAGAATGGTACAATTTCCCTCGGTTTATCTCCTCATTCTTGGTGGTCTCTTAACCTTTTCTTTTTCGACCTTCCCGAAACCCTGATTGACTTAGTCTAGGAGCAGTCTATTCACTTTTTGAGGTAACTGATTGATAAAACCTGAAAAGAGATTTAAGATTAGGGTCCCTAGGACCCCCAAAAATGCAGATCTAAGCTGAAATTGGGGGCTTAGACTTGGGCACCCACACCCTAGTCCTTGATTTCACAGGATTTTGAATTTTGGTGGGGTGTCAGTTCCCACTGAGTGCCTCAGGATTCCATTTTCAAATTCTCATTTTTCACGCGATATCGAGACGTTACTTCAAAATTTGAATTTCCTAAAGCTTGATATAAAAAGAGATTTGCAAATCATTTTATCACACACAATTCTTATGCAAGCTTAATGCCAAAAACTCTACTACAATTGCCATTGAAGATCAGTGACTTGTTGAAGCTATTCAAAGTATTCTTTATTTGCTATCTTGGAGACAATGGATGAAGGTTGGGAATCAAGATCTTGAGTCTATCTTGCTCTTCCTAGGGTTTGTACACCCTTTGCATGATTGGGAGAAGGGTTGAAGCCTCCAATAGCAAGCTTGGAGATCCTCTGCGGACATTGTTGATTCGCCTTCTTGTTCATGCAAGTCTTCATTTGTTTCATCTCCTTGAGGTGATGTTGTATGTGTTTATTGATGCAAAGAAAGTTGTTGATCTTCCCTTGATTGAGACATCTAGGGTTTGATTTTATGCATACACACATTGTTAGGTTTGCACACACTTCATCAAATCTTTTCCTTTGGCTATTGTTGAGGTAGGAATACTGAAGACGGGGCTTGACTGAGGCAAGCTCCTATATAGCTACAACAATTTCCTTCTTCTGTATGTGCAGATTGTGTTTCGTAGGTTCTGGCGAAAAGAAGCTATAGAAAGAAGGGTATTACGGATACTATCATGATAGACTTTCAAATTTTTAGATTCTAAGACTTGCGGGACATTGGGGCGGGTGCCCTAGTCCAACCAAGTGTTTTATCTGAGATTTGGGAGCCTTTTGATAGTCCTAGACACCTGTGTAGAAGGTTTTCCTATTCAGGAATTTGCAAGACATTGGGGCAGGTGCCCTAGTCTAGGTGGCCTCAAATTCTGGGTACACTGTCTTTGAAACCCCTCCTCTGCACTTCTATGATTAGCTTTACCAGATACTTCATCAGTTTCTATATATTGTTGATTTGAGGAATAATTAGGGTTTTACTTGGTTGAAAGTACAATACTTGATAAAATATTGATTAGGGCCTTAGGTTCCATAACCACGCGAGTATAAAAGGGAGGCAAAGTGATTAGAAGCTTGTTCACAAGCTCAATCCTTGTCTCCCTAATGTTTAGCAGTGAAATTGAGGTACTTAACCTAGAGTAGGCAAACCATCAAATTTCCACCTAAACAATGATAATCAAGACCCAAGCATTCTAAATCCATCTCCCATTGATACTCCATCATCTTATCCTCTTTGTCCCCCTACCTTCATCCATGGTGGTTCTCTCCTAGGTGAGAAATAAAATATATCCACCACCCATCCTCCCCCATCTAATAATGGACTCGCGTCTTGTTTCTAAAACAAAAAACATCCCATCACACATCCCATGCTTCAAAACATGAATTACCAAGGAAAATGCTTAGGCCTTCATGAAAATGGTATATTGGAGTCCATCCATGTCAAACTCCATCAATGATTGCATGGCCTTGGCTATATATCCCATGGACAACAATCCAAAAAAGTTGGTACCACTTGCACACCTCATAAGGCATCTTCTTCCAATCCTAAACTAGGTGTCCCTAATCACACCTCCAAATCATGTCGTCATCCGTCCTCCATTATCATACCATTCTTGAAAGTATGTGACCATATATCTCCCTCTATCCACTCTACCTCCACTTCTTCCAATGCCTAATATCCGCATCCTTAAATCCCCTTATCCTCCCATCCATAAATCCTAATCCCCTAAAATCCCTAATCATGGCCAACAAATGCACACATCGCCTAAACTTGAAGCTATCACAAAACCCATCAGATTCCAAAACAACAATTTAAATGTCTCCTTACATAAAGTGAAAAGTCCACAAAGCCTCAAGGTTATCATGCCATAAGGCATCGATACACCAAATCCAAGAAAAATCTAAAATCTGAAAGGCTACAAATGCCCACACCCCAAAAGAAAAAACAAAAATGGTGCGGGTCCCCAAGAAAATAGCATTAAATCCTAGTGAAGCATCCAAATCCCACTCTATCAAAAATACCAAATCCCAAATATCCCATCCCTAATGAAAAAATCCCCAAAATCGCCAAATTGGCAATCCCAAAATCACCCATCCTGATCCCATAATCACAAGTCCCCATTACTCCTCACTCCCTATCCCAAATATAAGCTTCAAAATCCATTACAGTGTGTGAAACCATTGGTCTCGGTTCCTTTCTACTCCATGACATTCCCACATACCTCCATCCCCCCATCTTACATCCCCTATCTCGCATATTTCCTCCATCATATCCCTATGGTCCATGCTTTTTCATAATCCTTTCATCCATCATACATTAATCTAGTATCCCCCATAAATTCATAATCTACATCATAACCCACTATCTCCCATCCATCCATAATCCACATCACAATCCATTATCCTCTATCCATCTCATCTAATCATCTACAACATCCATGCGCGTAGTAACACTTGGCATGGTCCATGTGTGACAACATCCAAAATGGGGCATTATCGCCTCCTATTGGAAACAGACACTCGAGTCCCCATCCTATCCAAAAAAAGCAAAAAATTAAAAGAACAAAAAAATTTAAAATAGTAAAGAGAAAAAATTCGTCTAATGGTGAAAACCACCTCAGTGGTGCCTTAGATAAGTACCATGATGAAAACCCATTTATGGGCATCATGTGTAGATTGATTATCTATGTACCTTACACAAGTGGGGGAAAGTTGTCTCATCTATCCCCTACTATCATTTCTCTCCTATCCTATCATACCCATCCATTATATATCTGCATACCTATCCTCCCTTCTTTGATCTTGATAAGGACATGGGGAAAAATGTTGAGAAATGATTTAGACATCTCTTGATGTACCTAATCCTTTCCAACCAATCCTATCACACCTTATCCTCATAAGCATTGTCACGCAACATCTTGCACATACTAGATCTAGACTGGGGTATATTATTCCTATGTGACATAATCCTTGGAAGATCCATCCTAAACCCCTCTATCCATCCACCATGAATCTTCCATCCATCCAATCCTCTTTTTATCCTTGCCTCTAGACTAGTTTTCCCTTGTCATTGGTATCCATCAATAAGGCTATCCCAAATGCTCTCCAATGCCATCCCATAAATCAAAAAATCAAAAAAATCATAACATCCAAAAAATCCAAGCAACAAATCTAAATGCAAGCCATCTTTAATCCATACCAATCTATCAAATCATCCAAAAGTATCCAATGGTTTTGTTCATCTTTGTTGCAAACCTGATCATCATCAATTCATCATCAAATCAATTTTTTCTTAAGAATGTAATCTTATCTTAAGTATAGAAATAAATCCATCAATCAATCAATCCTGGTGTTGCTCACATGGACAACAACACTAGCCAATAAATCATCCATCAATCATTAGTTTCAAGCTTGACAAGGGAAATCAACCTTGTTTATCTTTTTATCATTTGTGCATTCTTTCTTTCTTGCATGTGTTTTCATTTGTATCAATCCTTGCAACATATTTTCACCACAACATCATGGTCTTCCATATCATGGTGCCCAATGGCATATGTTTTCTTGTGACCTTTTATCTTTTATGCACGAGACACATTATCACCCTAGTCTTTATACCTTGGTGCATAATGTCTAGGGCTACATCAAACTATATGGTTGCTCACCCTGTGCAGAATAATGTATCATTCATCCATTTCATTCATCCCTTATCTTTCCTCCATTTCCTTAACCAATTCATTTTATCCATTTCAAGAGTATACCCGTGTTCTTCTAACCTGCCTATCCTCTCGAAGGTGTTGAAAGGAACAAGACAACTGAGAGGGGGGGTTAATTAGTTGTATCAAAAACCTTAACCTCTTTAACCAAAATCACATTCACATTCACTTGCTTTAACTCTTTAAACTGATATGAAGATTAAACATGTATTGTAGAATCAAAACATAAACACATCAACACCATACACACATGAACATCAGATTTTTACGTGGAAACCCCTTAAAAAGGGAAAAACCATAGTGAGTGTTATCTCACAATATAATGTAGTAACAATACCGAATAACAAAGAGGCTCACTGCAAGGGGGTGGCTCATTGCCAAGGGTTGCCTCACTGCCATGAACTGATATAGTAGCATTTACAACATGCCTGAGTTCATTTCCATTGAAGCACAACATATCTCTCCTTCGCTGCCTTTACAACACACACACTTTATCTTCACATCTTTGCACACTTTCACCTCACTTATGAATTTATTACATATATTTATACACATCATCAACCTTGGAATGTACATCAAGGTTGGCATTACAATCTACAACCATTGGAACTATCTCTAAGATCAGCATACATACATAAACCAAATTAAGTATGAACTTATACAAACTTGTGAATCAAATAAATGAAAGAGTAACACTTCATGGCTTAGGTCAAACCCAAATACATTTTCACACACTTGAAAACACTTCTACAATACATGAATCACCTCTGCAACAAGTGTAAATAACCAAGTTAGCCAGACTTAGTGCAAACATCAAGAATACTTAAATACATGCTTCCAAGAACTTCATTATATATTGCAGATCAAGCACATGCCTTCAATACATTCTGTAGACATCCATGAACAACATAGAATCACTTGGGAGATGACACATCCAATCACAATAGATCTCACTTGAAGACAACAAATATCACTTGAAAACATATCACAGACTGCTTCTCAACAAGCACTGCCAAACTCTACTAATCAATAACTTGCTTTTCGAAGCACCAAATCACAAATCCTTTAGAATGAAGATATCTAAGGACTTTATAAACTTAAGTCCAGAATTGCAAGACCAAAATCCAAATTGCGAAGAAATGCAAATCAAAATACTTTCTCCTTGTCACTCTACAAATATTGCTAGGCACAGTCTTCAAAATGGTGAATATAACTTTTTCTACACAGCGATCTGGACCACCAAATTATGAATTTAGTATCTTCAAACAATTCTCCAAAACATATCCAAATCTCATACTCTGGTTTTCAACATAGAGGAAATGCGGAGAAAAATACTTAGATAGTGTTCTTAACATGACAACTTAATCAATCAACCAATAGCAATATCAAAAGATACAGTTGGCACCAATGACAACACAAACATGTTGACATCAATAACAACACCAATTAGCACATACTTGCAACAATCTCCCCCTTTGTCATTGATACCAACATATGATATGAAAAACATGTTCCATCATCAAGACACAATTATGCATCAGAACTCCCCCTTTCTTTTTGCACATCTAAACTCTTTCTCCCCCTAAGTTTTTCACATGATCTCTCTCCCCCTTTGACATCAATGGAAAAGGGCATCACATCTCTTCTACTACACATACTTGAACACTACTACTCTGATCAGTCAAAAATCATTCTTTACTCCCCCTAAATTCAACAATCATCTCAAACCACTACATGCTCCCCCTAAGAGGTAGCCTCCAACATCAGTCCAAAAGGAGAAATGTACTTTGAAGCACACTGGACTGATGCATCTTCTTATGCATCTAGTTCAAGGAAGGAGGGGCAATAACACTTAATTTTTCTCAAAGATACTCAATTGTGTCTTTTGGAAGAGCCTTAGTGAATATATCAGCAACTTGATCTTTTGTAGGAACATACTTAAGCTTCACCTCATTCTCTGCAACTTTCTCTCTCAAAAAGTGATACTTAATTGAAACATGCTTTGTCTTTGAATGCATCACTAGATTCTTTGAAATATTTATGGCACTTGTGTTATCACAAAGAATAGGAATTGGCTCATCATACTTAACTTTGATATCCTTCAAGGTCTGTGTCATCCATAGCACCTGAGTGTAGCATGATACTACAGCAATATATTCTACCTCTATAGTAGATAAGGAGACTGATTCTTGTTTCTTGCTATGCTAGGACACTACCCTATCTCCAAGGAAGAATGCACCTCCACTTGTACTTTTCCTATCATCAACACATCCAGCCCAATCTGCATCTATATAACACTTAGGGAAAAGTCATTGTTCTTAGAATACCACAAACCATGATCCGGAGTGCCCTTCAAGTACCTGAATATCCTCTTAATTGCCATCGCATGTGATTCTCTAGGATCTGATTGAAATCTAGTGACAAGACAGACTGCATGCATGATATATGGTCTGGTAGTAGTCAGGTAAAGCAATCCTCCAATCATTGACATGTACTTGCTCTGATCAACCTTAGGAGATTCATCATTCTTGCTCAATTTATAGCCAGTAACCATAGGAGTGCATACTGGTTTAGAGTCCTCCATTCCAAACTTCTTTAACAATTCCTTGAGCTATTTTGATTGAGAAATGAAAATGCCTTTATCACTCTAATTGATTTGCAGTCCAAGAAAGAAATTCATCTCACCACACATAGACATCTCAAACTACTTTTGCATTTTATTTGTAAAATTTTTGCACATCTCTTCATTTCCACCAAATATGATGTCATCCACATAGACCTCAATAATCAGGATTTGATCTTTGCTTGCCTTGATATACAAATTACTATTTGCAGGCCCTTTACTGAAACCCTATTGCAATAGATACTTGTCTAGTCTTGCATACCAAGCTCTGGGAGCTTGCTTCAATCCATACAAAGCCTTCTTCAACTTGCATACCATGTCTGGTTTGTCTGATAGATGGAACCTATCTAGTTGCTGTATGTAGACCTCTTCTTCTATCTCACCATTCAAGAAAGCAAATTTCACATCCATCTAATATACCTTGAAATTTTTATGTGCTACAAATGCCAAAAATAGTTTGATAGCTTCCATTCTTACCACCAGAGCATAGGTCTCTTCATAGTCAATTCCTTCCACTTGTGAGTAGCCTTTACACACAAGTCTTGCCTTTTTTTCTCATAATTTCTCCAACTTTATTTAATTTGTTACGGAAAACCCACTTTGTTCCAATCACATTCTTGTTTACAGGTCTAGGGAAAAGTTCCCAAGTCTTGTTCTTCTCAATCTGCATTAATTCTTCTTCCATTACCTTAACCCAATGTTCATAATTGCATGCTTCATTTACTGTTTTAGGTTCCACCTTTGAAAATAGACAGAGATTTACTTGTTCTTCTACAGTCCTACTTCTTGTCAACACCCCTTTCCTTTTGTTACCAATAATATGATCTTTAGAATGATCTCTTTGCACGTACCTGGGAGTTTTAGTTCTTTCCAAAGCTCCATCTTGAACTTCTTCTTTTTCCAGAGCAGCTTGCACTTCAGTATGAACTTCCTTTTCTTTGTCTTTTTCAACCTTTTTTGTATCAACAGATCCATCTGACTCATATCCATCTAGTTGAATATCTTCATCTACCTTCACATTTACACTTTCAATGATCTTTCTCAGTCTTTTTTATAGCATCGGTAAGCCTTGATCTTAGTAGAGTACCCAAGGAATATGCCTTCATCACATTTAGCATCAAACTTTCCTAATTCTTCCTCTCTTCTGATGTAACATTTTCTTCCAAAAACTTTAAACTATTTGATAGTGGGAGTTCTAGCATACCACAACTCATAAGGTGCCTTTGTTTCTTTTTCTCTGACTTGCACTCTATTATGAATGTAGATAGTAGTGTGTATTAGTTCTTTCCAATATACTTCCAGTAGGTCTGCTTCCTTGATCATTGTTCTGGTAGCTTCTTGAACAATTCTATTCTTCCTTTCAAACACTTCATTTTGTTGAGGAGTCTGGGGGGTAGACAAATGTCTCTATATTCCATGTTCTTCACAAAAAGCATTGAACTCACTTGATGTAAACGCACCACCTCTGTCAGACCTTAAGTACTTGATTCTCAAATCCAACTCATTTTCAACCATAGCTTTGAATGCCTTGAACTTATCTAGTGCTTCTATTTTTTCTCAAAGAAAAGTAACCCAAGTCATTCTTGAAAAATCACCAATAAAAAGCATGAAATACCTTTCACCTTGTAGACTTCTTGTTCTTGTAGGACCACATAGGTCTGTATGCACCAAATCTAGCAAACCGGTAGAGGATTCTTCTTTTCTCTTGAAAGTAGTCTTTGTCATCTTCCCAAACTGACATTCTTTGCACATAACATTGGTAGGCTTTACAATCTTAGGCAGGTCTCTTATAGCTTGAACAGTGCTTATTCTCACAAGATTAATGAAGTTAATGTGACACATTCTCCTATGCCATAGCCAACTTTCATCTATCTTAGCTAACAAGCAACAATTTTTAGTACCTTTCAAATGATATATATTATCATGAGTCTTCTTTCCAGTAGCAATTAAAGTTTTAGAGATTTTCCTTATCTCACACCCATTGTCCTTGAATATAAGAGTATACCCTTTGTCACACATTAGTCTAACACTTAGAAGATTATGCTTTAAGCCCTTGACATAAAGAACATCATCTGTATTATGCTTGCCATCAAAAGTAATAGATCCTTTTCCACAAATCTTACTAGTTGCATCATCACCAAACCTAACAAGTCCTCCATTATACTTTTCAAACTTAACAAACTTACTCTTGTCTCCTGTCATGTGATTTGAACATCCACTGTCAATGATCCATTCATCTTCCTTTTTAGCATGAAATGCGGACAACTCTCCTGGACTTCTTTCCTTCACATAGCTAGCAAGGTTAGCAGAAATAGGTTCTTCTCTAAGTACAATAAACAAGCATTCACTATTGTTACCATCATCATAATCAGGTTCATCAATCACACCATCATCGTCTCTAACATAGTGACTCTTTCTTACCATTTTTCCTCTACTTTCATTATTTTTGAACTTCAAAGCTCTGTCAAGACATCTTGAAGCATAGTGACCAATTTTACCACAATTGAAACATTTGAAAGGTAACTTACCTTTGAACTTTCCTCTACTGCCTCTTTTTATTCTACTTGCAAATTTTTCCTCAAGCTCTTCAAAATCTTCTTCATCTAATTCCACAACATATTTATCTGATCTAGTAGTCTTTTCTTCCTTGGCCTTAAAAGCAGTCTCAGTTTTCACAGGGCCATCAGTAGTACCAAACTCTCTCATCTCAAAAGCAGTCAATTTACCAAGCAATTGATCTTTTGTAAGATTGCCCATATCAAACAATTTTCAATGGCATATACCTTGTGACTGTAAGACTTTGAAAGACTTCTAAGTATCTTATCTACAACATCTGCATCCTCTAACTTTCCACCAAGACCCTTGATGTTGCTGCCAACTTCATCAATCTTCTATATGTAACTTGTTATGTTCTCATCCTCACCCATTCACATGGTTTCATATGTGGTCTTCAAGTTCTACAACTTGGCCTTCTTGACAGAATCATCATCTTCATAAATGTTTTTCAATTTGACCCAGATCTCATGAGCAGTTTCCAGATCCACAACTTTCACCATTTTGGTGTGAGACAAGGCATTTAATAGAGCATTTTTAGCTTTGTGATTAGTCTCATAATCCTTAATCTCTTCACCAGTCTTAGGACCACCTTTTGGTATTGTGTATTTATCTTTAGCCATCAACCAGACATTGTAACTAATAGAAATAAGATAACTTTGCATTTCTACCTTCTAGTAGGCATAGTCAAATCCAACAAACTAAGGAATGTCTTTCTTGTGTACCATCCCAGATCTACCTTAAGCTATTAGGCTTTCTTCCAAGGAATCTTGCTCTGATACCAATTGTTGAAAGGCACAAGACAATTGAGAGGGGGGTGAATCAATTGTATCAAAAACCTTAACCTCTTTAACCAAAATCACATTCACATTCACTTGATTTAATGCCTTAAACTGATATGAAGATTAAATGTGTATTGCAAAATCAAAACATAAACACATCAACACCATACACACATGAACACCATATTTTTACATGGAAAACCCTTAAAAGGGGAAAAACCACGGTGAGTGTTAGCTCACAATATAATGTAGTAACAATACCGAATAATAAAGAGGCTCACTCCTTAGGGCTCACTACCTAGGGCTCACTGCCCAAATGAATACTCACTAAAAGGGGGTGGCTCACTGCCAAGGGTTGGCTCACTGCCATGAACTAATATAGTATCATCTACAACATGCCTAAGTTCAGTTCCAATGAAGCACAATATATCTCTCCTTCACTGCCTTTACAACACACACACTTTATCTTCACATCTTCACACACTCTCACCTCACTCACAAATTCATTACATATATTTATACACATCATCAACCTTGGAATGTACATCAAGGTCAGCATTACAATCTACAACCATTGGAACTATCTCCAAGGTCAGTATACATACATAAACCAAATTAGATCTAAACTTATACAAACTTGTGAATCAAATAAATGAAAGAGTAACACTTCATGGTTTAGCTTGGACCCAAATACATCTTCACATGCTTGAACACACTTCTACAATACATGAATCACCTCTGCAAAAAGTGTAAATAACCAGGTCAGCTAGAACTAGTGCAAATATCAAGAATACTTAAATACATGCTTCCAAGAACTTCATTAGAGCTTGTAGATCAAACACACACCTTCAATACATTCTAGAGACATCCATGAACAACATAGAATCACTTGGGAGCTGACAAATCCAATCACAACAAATCTCACTTGAAGACATATCACAGACTGCTTCTCAACAAACACTGTCAAACTCTACTAATCAATAACTTGCTTTCTGGAGAACCAAATCACAAATCCTTTTGAATGAAGATAGCTAAGGACTTTATAAACTTAAGTCCAGAACTGCAAGACCAAAATCAAACCTGCGAAGAAATGCGGAGCAAAATACTTTCTCCCTGTCACTCTGCAAACATTGCCAGACACAATCTTCAAACTGGTGAATAGAACTTTTTCTGCATAGTGATCCAGACCACCAAATTATGGATTCAGCATCTTAAAACACTTCTCCAAAACATAGCCAAATCTCATACTCCAATCTTCAACATAGAGGAAATGCAAAGCAAAGTACTCAGACAGTGTTCTTAACATGACAACTTAATCAATCAACAAATAGCAATATTAGAAGATACAGTTGGCACCAATGACAACACTAGTTAGCACATACTTGCAATAGAGGGTGAATACCATCCCTCCATCATTCCTCCTCGTCATTCTTTCGAGGGGGCATACCATCCCTCCATCATTCCTCCTCATCACATTTCTTTGGACTTGGGAAAAGTAGAATTATGGATTTTATTAGTGATGAAACTATGACTAATAATTGTGCAAATTACAATTTATTACTAAAACAACTCTTACATCCATTTTAATTGCTTTAGTTTTTCATTGAATGAAAATAGGAACTACATGACACATTCCAATGGTATTTATGAAATTTCTATTTTATTTTGCATTGCACTATTTTAAAGTGATTACCTATGGTGCTATGTATAATGTAAGTATATTTTGCAGTGAGTTCCTATGGTATTAGGTATAGTGTAAGTATATTTTGATCAATAGGTTATTTTTGAAATAAATTTATTTGTAACTCCCAAAATTTTGGTATCATTTGGTCATCTAAAAACCAATTTTTTTAAAAAAATCTTATTAAAAAATAGAGGGATGGACATGTTTATTTATCTTTTTTTATTTCAACTAGCTTATTTTTTATTTATCTTAACATGCAAGCTTTTTCATTCTAATAACTTTTTAATAGCAGTTGTAATGAAAAGATTATCTTGTAGACCATGATTATAGACCATAAAAAAATAAATGTAGAAAAAACTAAAAATACTTGACAACATTAAAGTTTTTGCTATATAATGATTTTAGGCAGAACTACTACATTAGAGAAATGAAGCACATTACCTTTAAACTTTGCTACTATATATTGAATTCCTTTAGAAACAAATATGTACACTTTGATGTATATTTTTGAGGAATAGTTGTCAATGTATAGAGATGTGCATTTTGAGAAAATTATCAATGTTCACACATATACCTTGATGTTTGTTTTTGTAATGTGGTCAAGAAATAATGTCAAATTTGAATTCCTCAAGTTTTGGTGGGAAAAGTTAAAACATCCCATGAATTTGTCAAGAAGAAATAATTTGAAAATTATATAGGTTAGCCTTTTATTTTAGTTGTTTATTTCCCACCTCATCTACTCACACATTAGTTTCTTCTTAGATTTATACTTCAACAATTCATAATGCTCCCAACTGCACTATTTTCTAACATCTACAAAGCAAAATGGTTTGGGAATATTAAAATACACCACCTACAAATATTCAAAGGGATTGCTTTCAATACTCTATATTGTTGTCCTAGACGAGATTTTTATCACAACTATATTATGGGTGCTATTTTAGTGTTGTATTCTATTATAAATCTAAAATAGATGAATAACCCAAGAACTTTTAAGAGAGAATTAAGAACTATAAAACTATAAATGCATAAAAAAAAATAGACCAAAATTTTTTAGAGATATGTAAAATGAAAAATCTACATTACGACTCACAAAGAGAAGTTGTTGAATCAATTTGAAAATACAATCTAGGTAGTGAGTATAAATAGACTCGAGGAGAGGGTGGAGGTGGCAAATCTAGACAATAAGAAGTGACCACCAAGAGGTCTAAAAATAGAAAATGTAACTCCCTTGGAAGATGGAAACACCTCAACTACTCATTCACCCATTTAATACTCACTTTATTAACCTATGCAAGCTTAATAAAAGTGTAGGAAAAACCTAGGAAAAGGAAATAAAAACCTACACTAACACCCCTCCTTAAGCATAGCTTAGGTGGATGAAAAATGGGTCTTGACAAATGAAGCTTGATGAGGTATCTATTTACATAAATATCCCTCACAAAGAGAAGAATCCCTCTCTAAGAAAAGAGAGAATAGCTCCCCCAAATAGAGAGAGAAAAATCCCCCCAGAGTAGAGAGAGAGAGAGAGAGAGAGAGAGAGAAGATGAAGGACTAAGAAGACCCCCAAAAAGATGAAGCTGAGCCTGCACCCATGGTAGATGCTTGGCACTTGATGCTGAAGATGGTCAATGATCACTAAACAACATTCCTCCCCTTGGGAATAGACAATGCCAAAGGTAAATGCAAGATGTCTTTCCATTCTTGAAAGGACTACAAGGGAAGAAAGTTTAGGATAAATGAATTCTCTGAAAGTTTCTCAAGTCTTGCCAAGTTGGTGTTGAAAGGTGCCACAATCAATTCAAGAGTCCTAGGCCTAATGAAAAAATGTGGCAATAAAGAATGATGTGGAGATGGATGTAGAACAAGATCCTAAGGTGAAGATGCAACTCCATTCTAGAGCTATCATCAAAGAGAGAATACAAATGTCCTCAATAATGGACCATCAAGATTTGAAAGGTGAGTGTCCACGAATAGATGTGAAATGTTGGGTAAGTAGAACTCCCAATGAAGTGGATTCTATAGACATGAAGAACCCTACTATAGAGAATCATTGGAAGCTCCCAAAGAAGCAACTTTGAACTCTAAAGTAGCAACAAGTTCAAGGGGAATATACTCAAGAAATGTCATCCATCTATATTGTCCATCCCATGATGATGTGTCTATAGTATGAACACTAGTGGATGAATCTACCAATGTTTGAATGCATAAGTCCTCAATTGAATATGGGGTATTTTTAGGGGGAGAAGGATCAATATCATCCACATGGGAATGGTTCTCCAAGGAAGAATCACTCTCAGATGGAGAATCAAGGTCTCCATACAACTATTGGATGAAGTCCAAGTAGTGAAAAGGAACTCAATGTACTCAAGTTGATGTTGCATATCCTTAGAATTAGTAAAACATATTAGTTCGTATACCATGTCATTATTTCTAAACCATGCAATCTTCTATTCATAGTCACTTGGCTTAGGAATGAGTCCAAGGAGATAGGGTAATAGATCTTGCTCAAGGCAATGATTATTTATCCCTTGTTTCTAAGACAAAAAGTTATCTAAATTTATCCTAACTATAGAAGGATGAAATTTAATACCAAAATCCATGATGAAACCCCCCAAAATGGAACTTTATCCTAGTTCATAATTACAATACCCCATAGGAGATTCCCTTGTAACTGAATCAACGAACCATGATGCAAAAATTAAGGTGTGTGAAAAAAGAGACCACAAAAATAATTAGTGTGAGTATGATTGCCACTAGAAAAAACTATAAAATGGACTTGATTTCAATGCTTTACAAATACTCAAAATATGCTATAATAATGAAAGTATAATTCTAGAGTAGAACCAAGTGAAAAAAATAGCACCACCATAAATTACATGAAAAATCATGCACTTTGAAAAAAACATGCACCTAAAAGGTGCGTGTATGTGCCCGAACGGAGCCTTTGAAGTTCCCAAAACAAGAACTATGTAGTGTCACCTATGAGAATCTACAAATTCTAGTCAAATCATGCATCAAAATCAAAAAATACCTACACCACTACGAAGAGCATGGAAAAATAGCCCAAATTTAAAAAATTGCTTGAAACTGCCAAGAGTGGAGCCTTTGAAGATGGACTGCCAAAACTGAAATTGCATCCATGAAGGGGCTGAAGTGGAGGGGAAATGGCTAACATCACAATGACATCATGTTGACATCACGATTAAAAAATTAAAGATGCCCTATAATATTCCTAGGGTGCTAGAATATGCAAATGGCACCCTCTGAAAGTCACAAAACTACATTACCAAGCTAGAACTGCTGATTTTAAAAATAAAACTACCTTTTTGAAGGTGAGAAACACTTTAGGGAGAAAACATGGTTTTCTCTAGGCAGGCAACATAGGAGCACTAGAGGGGTGGTGGATTGGAGTGCGGCCAATGGTAGGGTAGTAGGGGTAGTGATTCAAAGGAGCTTGTGTGGTCAAATGGATGAACCTGGAAGGTAGCCTCGTTGTCCAAGGGATAGCACTAACTAGGCTAGGACCTTATTTGTACAGCCCAAAACTAGGACGCTTCATCCCAAAAGCAAGCTAGCTTGGGCTTATGAGTCTCGGTCGACTCAAAATTTCAAGATTTTATTTTATTTTAAAATCCATGCCGTACACCTATGTTCAAGAAAAAAAATTCCCCAAATTCATGTGAGTCAATTTTAGTGATTTGATAGGCCATCTTAAGGTTTTTGGGCCTTTTGAATGCAATGGTAAGGTTCTTTTGGCCTAAAAATTCCCTAAAAATAGTTGTTCAGCAATTCCAAGATTTAAACCCTCATTTGCTACTATCATTTGATCTCAAAATCTAGTGAAATGAAATATTTTTTGACTTTCTTGAGTCTCTTAAATGTGTTGGAACAACTGAAAATGTTGCCAATATAACTAAAAGAGTTGCAATCACCTAGATCTCACAAGAACACACATGCAACACAAGAGATTAACATATCTTCATAACCCTTTTTGATTCTTTGGATCATTCATAAATGCAAGAGAAGAGCATACAAAAAAATTTAAGATCTTATAAAAGAAAACTCTACCCTCTCGGTCAGGAACTCTAGTACTCAAAACTCTCAAAACATAAACTTTGATACAATGTTAGATATATTAAATATATGAATAACCTAAAAACTTTTTAAAAGAGATTTAAGATATAAAATTTTAAATGCATAAACAAAAATAGACCAAAATGTTTGAGAGATATGCAAAATGTTGAGATGCCAAATTTGCATTAAGATCTCACAAAGAAAAGCTATTGAATCAATTTGAAAATACAAGCTAGGTAGTGAATATAAATAGACTTGGGGAGAGGGTGGAGGTGGCAAATCCAACCAATAGGAGCAACCACCAAGAGGTCTGAAAATAGAAAATGCAACTCCCTTGGAAGATGGAAACACCTCAATTACACACTTACCTAATTATTACTCACTTTATTAACCTAAGCAAGCTTTAAAAGTGTAGTAAAAATCTAGGAAAAGGAAATGAAAACCTACACTAACATATTCTTCTTGGGTTTCTACTTTTTTAAATCTTAAATCTAGCACACCCAAGTTATAAATCCATATAGGGTAATACCCTATATAGTTGTTCTATTTTAGATTTTATCATAATGTAAGAATAATAGAATATTATTTTCAAGTTCATTTTGTATCTAGTATGCACATGTTTAAATTTTCTATAAATTATTTCTCATTACAAAGTTCTTTTGATTTATTGTATTTTCCTAATTGAATATTTCAAAACTCTATATAATTCCAAATCCCCACTTCAATAAATTGGAAGCCCTATTGCACCTACACTACCACCAATGCTTCTAAAAGCCCTGGTTCAAAATTCATAGTAAGGTACATGAAAATGAAGTCCAATTATTTCTCTCCCTTAAGCCAAAGAGATATTACAGAATGTCTACAGTACTCTCTTTTGTAGGAATTCAACAACATTCAAGAACTTGGATATGATTTGGAGATTTATACTTGCAAGCAAGGATTTTAGAAGGGTTAATTACAATTTGGACAAGAGAGTGTCAATGTATAGATGATATGATTGTGGTTGTCATGGGAGAAGGAAGATTGGAGAATAGTGGTTAGGAATCATCGTATAGTATATAATTTATCCTAAAAACTATAGTGTAAAAGTAATATTTATATCCTTCTAGAATGACTTTTAAAGTATAAATATAAATTACTTGGCTGGCTATTAATATTTGTGCCTATCAACAATTTGATAGCACCTTTGAGCATTTTTACTAGTTTTAAATTTTTTTATTTTTCTTAAAAGATGTGTGTGGGTTGAGCCCCCACATGGGGGTTGTATGTATTGTTTGGAATTGATGTTCTCATCCATGCATAGTGGTCTTTCAAAAGAACAACATCAATTTATAGGGATAAAAACATAGGTGCAATGGAGATCATTTCATGATGATAGTATTCATTGGGTGTGGAAACCTTTTGTGAGATGGAGAAAGCTTTTGTAAGTTCATCAACCTTTAAACTAAAAGGCTTTGTTGGCAATATGTGTTGTCATTGATGTCAATTCTATATTTGTCAACTTAAGGTCAGGCTTGTATAGAAGTTGAAGATATGTGGAATATTTGAGAGAGATGGTTTGACATAAGATCAGCATGATTAATACAGTGGAATATTTGAGAGAGATGGTTTGACAATGTTAAAGACATAGGGTCAGCATGCTTAAGGCAGGTCAGCTTGAAAGACCTAGCAGATGGAGAAAAACTATCTAAGTATAAGAATGGTAATCTTCCTGATGTCTAAGTATGATGTGGAGGTGAGTGTACATGTTTCCAGCATGCCTACATTGATATCCTACCAAGATGGTGTACCGCAATCAAAGATAAGCTGTAGAAGTTTGGCTAAGGCATTCACAATCTTTACCCTAAGGCAGAGTTACAATATTTTGGTCCGCATTCCTCTGCAAAGCAAGATTAGTCTTGTGGTTCAAAAGATAAGTTGATTACCATATGAACATGTTATATCCAATATTTCAGTTCATTACACCTTCAGTAGAGAAAGTTATCAGTGACAGAGTTTTGATTAGTGCTCAAGTAGAGTAAAGCAATGGTGGAGATCTGTTGGAATGCTATGCATTCCTATGGAAGAGAAGTTGTGCCCATGTAGTCTGAGAACATGATCAGAGATGTGTAATACATGCTTCCTTGTAGTATCAAGTGTTCTGATGGTCTGTAATGTCAGTTCTCAACTGACAGAAGTAATACAGACAGTTCCGGATGCTAAAGTATTCTATAGAACACATGTTTGAGTACTTGCGAAAGATGGAGAAGGTATAAATCAGCTATATGAGTGTCTGTGGAGACTCTACATGCTTCATATTATCTTAGGTTTGAACCACATGCAATTCTCTCTTATTTCCTATACTGCAAAAGGTACTCAAGTTAGTTAGTAAAGAGTTGTATATGACTATCCTCCGGATTACATTATACCTGACTTAAGCCTCTGATTTTCTATGGAAGTGATAGATGAGGTTGTTTGGATCTGGGAACATGTTCATAATAGTGCATAAGTTCATTTCTAAGAGTTTCATATGTTTTGGTATACTGCAATGCAAAATCCTAAGTCTTGGAATATCATAGTCTATCTAGAATGCTCTAGTTTCATCAGTTCAAAATGTTTCTTATTTTGCGGATGCATATATTAATTAGATACTTTAGGAGGATGGTGTATGGATAGTATTAAGAAGATAAATGGTTGAAAAGTTGGTCTGCATAATGTTTTTGTTGTCTCCCCAGTGGTGCAAACATGGACAGTTAGCAGTGTTAGTATGGTTTGGCCTGACAGTCTGGTTTCTTTCATGTGTGATGGATCTTGATCACTTGTTTTAGCATTGAAAGATGTGTTATAATGTGCTTTGATTCTTGTTGTGACGTATTGAGATCCATACCCTATTTTCTTTTCATAATGTGTATGTTTGAAGCCGGCCCATGGAGAATTACACATTTCATATAAAAGTCTTTTTGGTGCCGACCTAATTAATTTTTTGAGATGTTGCAAAAGGTATATATAGAAGAACAAATTCATTTGTGAAGGGTGTGGTCTGATAGAATAGTATGTGGAAGGATGAAGTGTGCGAAATTAGTATGATGACGTAATTGTACAAAAAGAAGGGACTGCAACATCAGCATAAGTCAGATGCTTCTTTTATAGCAGTTCAGGTTCCTATTTTCATTGTAACTTGCATGTATCCTGTTATTAGATAGTGAGTCTCCTCAACATGTCCTTGTATCTTGCCTAAGGTTGTAGCCTTTGTTTGCAAGTCCAAGAGGGAGTAGTATCTTCCTTGGATTGTAGCCCTAAAACAAAGTTGTAATCCTTTATGGCAGTGAGCATTATATATTGTGAGCTAACACTCACTATGGTTTTTCCCATTTTCGGATTTCCACGTAAAAATCATGGTTTCATTGTTTTGATTAATGTGGTGCATGATTTACTTTCTGTTCTCTAAGTAATTTGATTTGATCTACAAATAAAGAAGTTAAGTTTTTGTATATGTTGATTCACCCCCCCTCTCAGCATCCCTGTGTGTTCAAAAATTGGTATCAGAGCTCCAAAGTACCTTTGAGAAGCCTAACAAGATGAGGTAGATCCTACCCTTGAAGACATGGAATCTAAAGTTAAGTCTCATGTTGTGTTTACTCTGAAACTAGATCTAGAAGAAATGGAACCTGAAGGTTGGGATCTCAACCTAGATGAAGCTGACCTTGAAGGAGAACTCTGATCATCCCTTAATGATCTGGATGAATCAAGAGAACTAAATATGAAATATGAGGTCATTCTTGAAAAATCAAAGAAGAAAACTGACAAATTGAAGACACAAGCTGAAAAATTAAAGGAAGAAATTAGAAAACTGAAAACTCATATAGAAGAAGAAAAAGGATGTGGAGTTAACCTCAAGAAGGTAGAAGAAGTGGTCTATGATTTGAAAGTCAAAATTGAAGAAGGCAAGAGGATTGAAGATTGCTTAAATACCAAGCTCAATGAGAAAGTTGTTGAATGTTCAAAACTTGAGGTAGAATTTGTCACTTTGAGAAAAGAACTAGAAAAGGCAAAAGAATAAATTGATAAAGGTTTAAAACTGAAAGGAGGTTCTAAAATTCTTGATGAGTTGATTTACTCTCAAAAGACATTTAAAGAAAAATTTGGTCTTGGTTTTGAAAAAGGGAAAAGTCATATAACTAGTGCACCTGCAAACTTATATGATAACTTCAAAATAGAAGGAAAGTCTGAAACAAAGGAAGAAAAATCTTGCATTGAATATCCTAAGAAGATGAATTCATTCGTGTGTGGAGACAAAGAAAGAATAACAAGAAGAAGAACTTCAGAAAGTTTGCTCCTAAACAAATTGCTCCTACCAAGTACTCTCAAGTTTTCAATGGTAATTGCTATGCTTTTAATAAGTTTGGTCACAAGGTTGTTGAATGTAGAAGCAAGATGAATCAGAATTCATTTAGGCCTCCAAGGTACAATGCTGTGAACTCTCATTTATTTCATTGTCAGTGTTATGCTTGCAACAAAGTTGGTCATAAGGAAAATAAATGTAGATGTAAAGTGATGAGGAATAGTTTCATGCATAAGAATTATGCTATGACTTCCCAACCCTTCTATGGTTATTATTACACATGCAACAAGTATGGTCATAAGGTTGTTGATTGCAGGTCTAATGTAAGAAGAGGTGGTTATGCTCTGTAATTCAATGCCACCTGCTATAACTGCAATAAATTAGGACACATTGCAAGGTTTTTCAAGGAAAGAGTGTAAGGTCTTCTGCTCCTCAAAAGAAGATTGATATTGCTTAGCCAAAGAAGGAACTGAATAGGACATGGAAGAAGAAGGAAGAAAATGAAGTAAAGGAAGGGTCTGCACCTTTTCCTGGTGATGAATCCTCTGGAAACTTAAAGGAGAAAGTATTGGTTCAGGGGGAGTTGCAACTGCAAATATTTTCAAAACCCCTGAATGCATAAGATGCTGAAATCTTCAGCATAATGGCTAAAAGTGATATGGATATGTCTAGATGATGATATGATGATGATTGATCAAATTTTTGGAGAAAATAGACTCTTTGCGGAGGATTGCTAAGTGATCATAGATCTCTATATAGTAAAAAATTAATTAGGTCAAGAACAGAGAAATGAAATCAATGCAGAGTAGCCAAGCTTGGTGAGAAGCCCATTTAGTTGATACTTGATCAAATTTGATCTCATTTGAATGAATTCAAGTGTGTGAAAGAGAAAAGAAGAGAAGATGATCCTCAGTAGAGCTTATGTGCAAACCATAACAACAGTATTATCAGGTATTCTTCAAATTTGTTGGTTAAATTCTAGTTTTCTAAAAGAATTATCATGGAAACACCTGTAGTAATTGATGTTGTGGAGAAGCTACGTCCTAAGTTCAAGAAACATCCTCAAAAATCCATTGAAACTGATAAAGATGGAGCATTTTACTACATCCCCACCAATGTGCTACATACAGAGGATGTCTGTGATGCAGGAGCATCCACGGTCAATGGCAATCTTGCATAACCAAAAATATTTTAATTTATGTTTGTTTATTTTTAATAAGGTTTGTGGGCTTTGGAAAATAATATTAATATTTGGAACAAATGTATTTTCTTGGGATATATTAATAAATGCAAATTTTGATGTAAAAAATCCTGGTAATTTGTAAATTCCTCAATTAGTGGGGAGAATCTTACCTTGGCACCCACTTGGGAATATGCATTAATTTCTATTTGGTGGGGCTGATTTGGTGGGAAGATTTCATCATAAGTGGGTCAACAACTCCTATTTTTTATTTCCAAAATTGTAACCTCCAAGAAGGGTGTGGATTTCCAAGAGGTGGTTCCAGCTGATGGTTTTAGTGAAACCATGGGAAATTTTAATGAAACCATGTGGGCCACAAGTTTTGCATGTTGTTGCATGTCTCGGTCATAATTATGAAACCTAGTCTTGATAAAATGGGCATAACTTTCTCATTTTTTATTGAAATAAATAAATTCAAAAACCTAGAAACTATTTTAGAAAATTCAAAAAAATGAGGGAGCGGGGAGAGGAAGAAGTGACGGGTTTTTATTAGAGCTAGGAAGGGGGAAATTTCTAGATACCTAGATGCTTCCGGAAGGAGTCCAAAGGTGGAAAAACTTATTTGTTGTAGGTGTTGGATGTGTAATTCTCATAATCCCATAAGCTTCCTTATGTTGTAATGCATTTTCATATTTGAATAAAAGATTGTGTGCAGATTTCTCTTCATATTTCTGTTGTAATATTTTATTTTTAGCCTTCTTGCATAGGCTTGTTTAAGTGTTGTGTTGCAGATTTGTAAGGGAGAGTATCCCTCTTGCATTAGTCCAGATATATATTCACAGGCAGCTGGATGAGTATGATCATTTGAAGCTGGAACAGTTCAAGAATGATTATCTTCTGGGTGATGATTTTCAACTTAAGTCAGAGTTTGCAAATGTTGAGGCAAAATGGTAGACATATGGAAGGGTTTTCCCAACTTCCTCTATGAAGAAGATTGGGTCAAAATTGCATTAATCTGAATCCATGAGGATTTATTTTGCCTTGACCAACCTCACATGATCACAAAGGAAGTAATCAGAGTTGTGACCAGATTGTGCTCCTCCGGACCTGTGCCTACATTAAAATTTGTAAAGAATGAGGAGGTAATGAAGCTTATCAGAGAAAGTTTGACAAGAGAACCCTCATAGTGGATGATATCATTGATCTAGGGGTCTGATATGCCACAACGAGCATCGCATATAAAGTATATTACACCAACAGAGAAGGTTTTGCTACCACAACTGTCATCTACACTGCCTATCAAATGGTGAAGGGAAGGACTATGACCTTTATGAGCTCATGCGGCAACAATTGATAAACAACCTAAAGAGAACAAGGGAAACAAAGTACAAACTTTGGTATAGATCCTTAATCATCTGTCGTATGTTCCATTTCCTGAAGGAATTTCCTGCCATGAAGGGTATGGTCTAGAAAAGAGACACCTCTGTTGCTCATCAAATTAAGGACTACATGAGAAGTTTTCCTAATCATAAACAATGTGATAAAATGTTTTGGGGATTTTTCAAAACATTTCAAAATGACATGCAAATGAGGGAAAGGATACCTACAAAAGTTGTAGAGAAATACAAAAATGATATAACATTTATGGTGGATAAAGACAATTGCTATATGGAGACAGTAGAACCAAGGACCTTTTGGATAACCACCTTGCCTTATGAGGTGTCTGAACATGATTTGATTGGATATGTTGATATGTTGCTCAACAAGCCTAAGGATCCTACTGTTGTGAGATTTGGGACTTATGATGAAATTACCAACAAAATAATCAGGAAAGATGTGAAAGAAAAGGCAGAAAAGATGAAGTCAAAACTAGAAGAAATGTTGAACACTCCTGAGGGTCCTACAGGAGAAGCTCAGACCACTTCTACTACACAAACTCCAAGAAGGACAATTATATTTGTCCCTACTGTAGCTACTTCCTCCAACCCTTCTGGATCAACTCAAACTCTTCCTAGCAAGAAACGAGCTACTGAAGTCCCTGTATAGACCAAGACTGCAATGACAAAGAAACACAGACCTAGGGTCCAAGCAAAGAGAGGAAAAATAAATTTGGTAAATATAGAAGATGATGAAAAGGATGAAGAAGAAGAAGAAGAGGAATCTTGTATGTTGGAGAGAAGAAAGAAAAGAACAAGAGAAGAAGAAGAAGCAGAAACCTCCAAAGGAAAGGGAAACAAAAAGCAAAGAAAACAAAAATTGCTCCTCAAGAAAAATTAGAATATAGGCCTCTACAGCTTGAGGCCACAATCAATGCTATTGCACAACATGGTGCTCTAAAAGAAATTGTAGAGCTTTATGATGAGATGCTTGACAATGATAAAGCTACAATTAAGGAGGCTATAATCAGGTACATGATGGCCTTTAATGTGGCCCCAATTGAGTTCATTGATCAGCTTCTTGTAAACCTTGCAGACCTACTCACTAACAAGAGAAATGAAGCCATGACAAAAGAGGCTGAGATGAGAAAACATACATTTGAAAAGGTTGGTCCATCCATCATTAACGAAGAAAAGATCAAGATATCTCAAAAACAAGCAAAGGAATTTAGAACAAAAAAAAGAATAAATATTCTGATGGGAAAGGACAAGGAAGAAATAGAAAGATTAGAGAAGGAAACATTAGAGACAACTGCCAAAATACTTGAAGAGTTGAAGAATGTTGCGGTAATTATTGAGGATATATCTGATGATGTAGATCTGTTAGCATTTGAAGACAATGTGGATAGTGGTGACATGACTAAGAAAGATAAGGAGACTACTCTAGAAAATACTGAAGCACAAAATACAGAGGGTCAAGATAAAGTAAGTACACCCCCTCCAAATAACACAAATCTAGGTACAGAACATAATAATCCTCCTCCAGAGAATACAGGGGAAGATGAGCAAAGGAAAGAGGATAACCCTAAGGAGAAGCAAGAAGATAAAGTTCTAGAGAAGAGTGAGAAGAAACAAGATGAGAAGATTCAAGATGAAATAGAGAAGCAAGATGAGGATGTTGAGGATACTTCTATAGATATAGGTCAGAGTCCTTCAGGATCAGATTCATTCAAGGACCTATTAGATTTGAAAATGTAGTTTCAACCTCTGATCACACCTCAGCTTCTAGAAATTCCCACTCATGGGGGGAAGTAGACTTATCAAATATTTCACCCCTCCATAAGCTACAACTTGGTGATATCCTGCATGCTTTTGCAAGAAAGGATTTCTTGCAAGAAATTTTGAAGAAGACTAGTTTAGTTGAAGATATAGTGAAGTTGATACAGGAAGGATTACCAGAGGTAATCATTGACTCCTCTCTACCTCTAGAACAAAAGCTAAAGTTGTTGATGGATTCTTTTAAGGATCATTCTTCTCATGTTGAGCAAACAGTAGAACAAGAGGCATTAAGGAAGATAAGTGATAAAAGGTTGGGTGAGATGTCTGACAAATGTGCCAATGTACATAACAAACTACAAGAAAATTGAAGATATTTAAGGGGTGCATTGATGAAGCCATTGCATTATATCTATTCTTCTTAAAATTGCCAAGTTTCACCAAGAATGTCAAAGCTCAGATTGACTCTATTGAGTAACAGATCATTCAAATGGTCGGATTGTATGATTTGTTAAAGGAAAAAGATGGAGAAACAAGGGCTCAACTAGAAAATCTTCATGCAAAGTTGTCACAACTTCAACACCAGAGAGAACAATTGAAGAAATAGTTTGGTCAGCTGAGGGGAGTGTTGGCACTAATTTTGGTCTGGATTTGAGCGCAGATGTTGGAGGGGTTTTTCTTTTTGAACCCTAAGTCTTTTTGTTCATCGGAGTACTTGGCATTTCGGTGAAAGTTCTTTTTGAAGTGCTCCGATTGTGTCTTTGAACCACCCGCTTGAACCTTTTTCGTCAAGGTTCAATGGTTCAAGGTTCAACGGTTCGCGGGCTTTGGTTCCGTATTTTCTGTGAGTGAATCCTTTATTCATCTGTGATCCAATCGGTGAACCTCAGTGTTGAACCACCGCATTGAACCATCGGGTTGAGCCGGTTCATCGGTTCATTGGTTCAAAGCTTTTTGATTTTGGTCTTATAGGGGTGATCATTGTTATTGACAGGCTTCATTTCTATTTGACTGATATGGATGGTCTGGCCGACGAGAGCTTGGAAGGTGTGTGTGGTCATCGGCATGTGTCTGGCCGACCAAGGGGCAAAGTCTAGCTTGTTGATGCATCGGCATGATGACAGGTATCGGCATAGGTTTGAGATGCTATTCTGACAGTGTAAGTCACACCGACAGAGGTGACAAGCTGATGTGTTATCGGCAGGAGTGATGCTATCAGCGAGGGCATTTTGTGGTTCACCGATGGATGAGGAAGGTGGACTGGTAACTGCTAATGGGGTGTGAGCTAGTCATCAAAGAGACTCATACTATCGGTGGGAGTGTGGAGAGCTAACCCGATGGTCTTTCTTTGGCCGATGAAGGGAGTGTGGAGTTTGCGGTCGGTGAGACTATTGAGGTCGGTGGGAGCTTTCATTGGTGTGCCGATGGTCTATGTCTTGGTGACAAAGGATTATGAAGTGGTCTTCGGCATGACGTGTGTTGTCGGCAGGAGAATTAGTCATTGGGCCAACAGTGGAGGTTTCACCGACGAGGGTGTTTTGGTGGCCATCGGGGAGAGTTGGTCTATCGGCCGAGGGGCCTTTTGCTAGGTCGATGGTGTAGGTCTGGGCGATGGGGCTTTGGGCGGAGGACCGTGGGTCGAGCGTGGCAAAAGTGCTTGACATTTGATATGCATGTGGCTATGTTTATAAAGTGCTAAAGTGGTCTCGGCAGCATGCATGTGGGATTAATTTCCCTACATTTTTGAAACTGCGATAAAACACATTTTGGCAGGAGATTCTTGTTGAATGCTGCGACAGTTCCCAAGTAGGCCGTGGGTGGTTGAGCCATAAATGGTGATTGTAGCAGGGGTATGGGTGATGGTACACAGATCAGGTTGCCCAATTTTTGGATGAAGACTTCCAGGTGGCAGCACAGGGCTCGAGGCCACCCTTGTCTACTTTCTGTCTGATGTAGCAATAACTTCTGAGCGCCATTCCTTCTGAGGACTGTATCTGGTGGTTTTTTGTCAAACCATGTAATTAATTGCTGTGGGTACACTTTTTGGCTGATATAGGCAGACTGTGATACCATTGTAAAAGTTGTTGAAAGTTGAACATTTGGCACTATAATGCAATACAGCTGATTTGGTTGCTCTGTGCAGCAAAACTTGTGAGTTTATGTATCTCCTGTGGTATGTTTTTTGCATGAATCCACTGATTTCATGGTTAATCATATATGAGTAATGCTATGTTTGCATGTGTTGTGCTAATTCTGTCTCCAGTGTTGCATGTATCTTTCTTCTGAGTCGAGATATTTAAGGAATATCTAAGATTCTAGAACATAGAATTCCTATGTTGAATGTTTGATCTCTTAACTTCTGCTCAAGGGGTAGATTAAATTGTTCTCAAATTGAATATTGGGAAGGATATACTGCAGTAGGGATGCCATAAGTATAGATAGCTTAACACTCTGTATTGGGAGATATTTGTAAGGTAGCTATCACATGTGTCCCCCTGAAATCCAGTTTTAGTTGTTCATGCTGATCATTCACAGGTGTATGTCTATTGACTCCAGGCCTTGGATAGGCACCAATCTTGCTTTGTGTTTGTGTTACATACCATGTTCAGCTCTGCATCCAAACACAAAATCAAAATCAAACTCCAAAACAACCATTAGGACAATAGAATTAGTTTTAGGATCTAAGTCCTCTGTCTACAACTGCAAATAGGCCCAAAGCTAGCCCCTTTGCTCTTATCTTACAGTTTTGGTCTACTTACAGGAGGACTTATCTGCTTTCTGTCAGCATCCCAGCCTTTATATGCATATCCTCACGGATGTTGAGTAGGGAATACCCCCGTAGGTTTTGCAGAGCCTGAAGAAGAAGAGGAGATAAAATATAGAGTCTATCTCCTACACTGTTGGCCCCTGGCCCAGAGATCTTGTTGATCATTGATGGCTACCTTGTAGGGAAATCTGGGAGTAAGCATCCAGTCTGGGAAAAAACCAATAGAAATTGGTGACTCCGCTGGGGAATTTGTGAAAGAACCTTGATTTACAAAAGAAAACAGTTCCTAGTAATAGGTGGCGACTCCGAAGTAATCTCCCAACCGGTCAAAGTAAAATTTATATGCAGGGGAGAAGATCCCAATAAAATCCTTTATTTGAAGAGTTACTAGTAACAAGAAGAATGATGTACAGAAGAAAGGGAGTTGTCTCAGTTAGTCATGAGAGTTCCCCCAGAAAAAATGATGATATGCAAGATAACCCTAGGCCATCAGGACAGCATGTGCCTTACTTTTCAAATGTAGACGCTGATATTCAGGGTGCATATGAGAGGCAACAAGGTGGTAGCATGAGAATGAGGTCAGAGGTGTTCCAAGAATGCCCATTTCTAGACCCTAGTGAAAGGTTTGAAGAGGTAGAGTCTCTGAGGGATGATGAAGATGATGACTAGAATGGTATGAGACCATCTACCTCTATGCCTAAAGAAGAACAGTTAGCTGAAGAAATCAGAAATCTGAGAATAGAACTAGAATATTTACAAGCCATGAAAATCAGAGATGACATGAGGCAGAAAGTGCAAGCTTTAAGGACTGCCCAAAATGATTCAATTCCTACCCTTGAGAATGCAAATGTGTAGAGACATCAGCAAAGAAATGAAGTGCAACATCAGCATAATGATTAAAGACAAAATGTGAATGATGCTAGGATACCACTAAACAATGTAAGAAACTAGAATGAATGCAGAAACATTAATGCTAATCAGTTTGACAGACAGCCCATGCAGCTAGATAGATTCAGACAGCTGGTGTTTGATGGTATCCCTGGGTATCCTAACCCCATTGACAAGCATCTAAGGCTGCAAGGGCCTAAATTTTCAGGAAACAACACTGTGTTAGGAGAAGATCATCTAAAGGCTTTTCAAAATGTCATGGATAACTTTGAGGTTGAACATGAGGATGTTTTCATGAAGTCATTCATGCAATCTTTAGTAGATGAGGCAAGAGAATGGTACAAGAATCTGCCTGACTGGAGTATTTCATCATGGGATGATTTTAAAAGGATGTTCAAAGAGCAATATGGTGACAAAACTGACCCTAGCTTTTTTGTAAATGAGTTTACCAGTATCACTAAAGGGTCAAATGAGCAGGTTGCAGATTTTAATGCAAGATTTACTAAAGTGTTAAGAAAATTGCCACATCACATGAGGCCAAATGAACCAATGTGCATAATATTGTATATCAATGCCTTTGATGCAAAAACTGCATATGGATTAAGAGATAAAAGTCCTGCTACTATCAGGGATGCTTTCAGAATTGCAGTGAATATTGAGAATAACAGGAAAGCATCAGGCAAGACAAACAGAAGGGATGATGTGAAAATTCTGCAGAATCCAAACAAGCCTTAGAACACTCAAGGTAATACATCTACCCCTGAAGATAAGATAGACAAATTGGAAAATGTTGTTAAGGACCTAAGCTATAAACTAGCTAGAAGTGAAAAAGGGATGGGTCCTAATAGGCAAGTCTACCAAAGGCAGGAAAAGAGACCATCATTGCATGATATGCCTTATAATACCAGTTGGCATAATGGTAAGCCTATATTCCCACATAACAACATAAATTAGAGAGCTCAACATGTCAAAGAAACTTCTGATCCTCTAAAGAAAGCTATAAATAT
The DNA here is from genome assembly GCA_027924645.1 of Cunninghamia lanceolata. Classification (NCBI taxonomy): domain Eukaryota; kingdom Viridiplantae; phylum Streptophyta; class Pinopsida; order Cupressales; family Cupressaceae; genus Cunninghamia; species Cunninghamia lanceolata. The sequence goes on from BSBN01001715.1 coordinate 14,107,584, forward strand.
TGTTGATGATACTCCATGGTGTATAATTTGTCAGATGCCACATTCACAGTCACAGTGTATGATTGCTCAGTCCTTGTATGATAATGCTGCATCTTGTAATGAATGCAATGAGCCACATTATGTGCAAGATGATGATGTTAATATGATGTCCATAAGCAATGGATACCCTCTTTATGATGTTGATGAGAGTACAGATGATGGAATTCGGGCCTGTCAACAGGATTCTTATGATGAAGATAATGGAGAGAGCTATGTGTATGCTCAGAGCTCACACAATTTTTTAAGTAACTTACAATGACCTTCTGATGAGGAAATTAGGGCCTTCATAGCTGCAGCAGTGGCCCAAGTCAAGAGTAACTACAATCTCAGAGGTAAAGCTCAGATAAGCAGCCCACATCAGCCAGAAGGTATTTCTACAGGTTAGCCAGTGCATGGTCATAAGGGGATGGAATTACAAAAGAGGCAGTGGGTTAATAATAAACAAAATTTTAGACATAGAACAGGTCATGAATCTCAAGGACCAGAAAATAGAATCCCCCAGGCTGAAGATCAAAGTAAAGGTTCCCAAGACAAGAATGATGATCAGGGAACTATGAAAGTAAAAGCTAAATCGATTTAGGATAAAAATAAGACCGTGGAGCAAGCTACAACTGTTATACAAAATTATGCTCCATTTGATATAGCTCAAGTCCTCTCCCAAGTAAAAGTCTCTGTTCCACTTATGGAACTAATGAAAGTGGAAGAGATCAAGAATAGGACAATATCCCTAATTTCAGGGGTACCTTTTCAAGCTAAACAAAATGTTCAGATCCAGGGTGACAAGCATGTCATGTGTAATGAAGAAGATGAGGCTCCTGAGGTTTATTTAGGAGTGACTATAACAAAGTACCCCTCACAAGTGGAACCATTTTATGTATCCCTGGTTATAAATGGAAAAATAATCAGAAATTGTATGCTTGACTTTGGAGCATCTACAAATATCATGCCTTTAGCCATCATGCAACAAGCTGGATTGAAAATTGACAAGGCATGTGGAAAATGTTATGCTATGGATGCCAAAGAGGTACCAGTTATTGGAATCATGAAGGATGTAGATTTCAAACTGGCAGCAATTCCTGAAAAAAGATATAAAATGAATATAACAGTGGTTGACATCAAGCCACAGTATGGTATGTTGCTGTCAAGAAGATGGGCAGCACTAATTGGTGGAAGTATGTAGCTAGACCTGTCATATGCCATGATTCCAATGAATGGCAGGGATGTTAAGATGATCAGAGAACAAAGATCATCAGAGATAGTGGAAGACCAAGAAGCAGAGGAACAGATATGCTTTGTAAACACTGACTGTGATAACTTCAAGGTTGTCTCAGATGATGGAGAAGATAAAGAGGAAAATGTCTGCATTAAAGAGCTGGACCAGCAAGGTTTATGGACCATGTATTTTGATGGAGCTTGTGCAAAAGAAGGCTCTAGAGCTGGAGTTGTTTTCCTGTCTCCAACTGGTAAGCTCCTCAAATTCTCTTTCTTGTTGAGGTTTGTTTGTACAAACAACATTGCAAAGTATGAAGCTCTACTCTTAGGCCTGAATATAGCTCTCAAACATGGAATCAAAATGCTAAGAGTATTTGGGGATTCTGAGTTGATTGTATCCCAAATTAGAGATAGGTATGCTTCAAAAAACAAAAGATTGAAACAATACAAGCATGTTGTTTGGGATACCATTGAACTATTTGATGCATTTTCAATAGGCTGGGTAGAGAGATCAAAGAATGTTATGGCTGATTTCTTAGCTAATGTTGCAATAAGGCCAGATGACATCACTTTGTCAGATGTTACAAATGTAGAAGTTAAAATCAGGCCTGCAGTACCAGAGAACATATGTAGTTGGCAAGTGTTTAATGATGATAGGGACTTGTTAAAATTTTTGCACTGCATAGATGAATATGAGAATCAAGAAATTGATTTCTAAGCTTTTGTAGAAACTATAGATGGAAAAGAAACTATTGTGGGGAAAGAAATAATTCAATTGAAGACTAATAAAATCCCTAGAGGGTTAGTAGCTTTAGAAAGAGTTTTTGACAGTAGAGATCAATTGGTCACAAAGACATCTCCCACAAACAAGGAAGATTTAGAAGAGATAAATTTGGGGACATCTCAGGCCCCCAAGAAGGTATACATTGGTAAATAGCTCAAACCACACATTAGGAATATGCTGATTGCATTACTGAAAAGGTATAAACATGTTTTTGCTTGGTCATATGAGGACCTGAAAGCCTATAGATAAGACTTATTCCAGCATGAGATCCCATTGAAGCCTGGAGCTAAGCCATTTAGACAGAGGCAAAGACCTATTAATCCTACCTTACCTCCAAAAATGCAAGAAGAACTCAGAAAGCTTAGGGAAGCTGGAATAATTGTGCCAATCAGACATTTAACTTGGGTGTCTAACCTTGTCCCAGTCAGAAAAAAGAATGGTGATATTAGGCCTTGTGTTGACTTTAGAAACTTGAATGTATCCTCTTTAAAGGATAGCTATCCACTGCCTAATATGGAGGCTATGTTGCAGAGAGTGATTGGTTGTGAACTCTTATCCATGATGGATGGATTTTTAGGTTATAATCAGGTGAAGGTAAAAGAATCAGAACAGTATAAGACTGCCTTCACCACTCCATGGGGAACTTATGTATATGTTAGAATGCCATTCGGACTAACAAATGCAGGTGCTACATTTCAAAGAGCAATGGATGTTGCTTTTGTAGGGTTGATTGATTCAATCCTAGCTATATATCAAGATGACTTGACTGCCTATTCAGAGAAGGAAGAGTAACATTGTTTGCATCTAGAATAGATTTTCATAAGAGCACTGGAGTATGACATTTCTTTAAATCCGAAGAAGTGTGCTTTTGGGGTAGTTGAAGGAAAGCTCCTGGGGCACATTGTTTCCAAGGATGGAGTTAGGATAGATCCAGAGAGAGTGGCTGCTATTGACAGAATTCAAATGCCAAAAACTGTAAAAGGAGTTCAGTCCTTCTTTGGACAGATAAATTTTGTTAGGAGATTTGTTCCCAACTTTGCAGAAACCACAAGGAACATTTCCAAAATGATGAAGAAGGATGCAACTGTCCACTGGGAAAGTGGAGCAATTGAATCATTTCAGAGTATCAAAGAGGCAATCAAGATGGCCCCTGTTCTTAAATCTCTTGATTTTTCTAGGCCATTCCAATTGTTTTCATTTGCTTCCTTTCACACTGTTGCTGCATGTTTGCTACAGAAAAATGAGGATGGATTTGAGCAACCCATAGCTTTCTTCAGTATGTCCTTGCAGGCTTCTGAATTGAAATATGATATCATGGAGAAATAGGCATATGCATTAGTCAGAGCCATCAAAAGTTTCAGGCCATACCTGGTAGGATCACATATAATTGCATATGTACCCCATGCAGCAGTCAAAGACATTCACTCAATAGGAGGTGACTAGAAGAAGGTGCAGATGGATAAACAAACTACAAGAGTTCAACATAGACATACAAGTTACCAAGTTGGTAAGAGGACAAGGATTAGCCAAGATGATGGCACAGTCAAACTTGGAAGCATGCCAAGTCAATGCAGTCCAAAATGAAAATGTAGATGTATCAAGATCTAAATGGTACAAGAATATTATATACTACTTGCAAAATCTGAATTGTCCTTCCCATTTCAGTGACAGTCAAAAGAGGACTTTAAAGTTACATGCAATCAGATATGTTATTGTTCAAGGTGAGCGATACTGGAAAAGCCCTGATGGTGTGCTGCTGAGGTGTGTGGATGAAGATGTGGCTAACAATGTTTTGATTGACATGCATAAAGGATTGTGTGGTGGACATTATACTGCCCAGACAACAGCTCATAAGATTCTCAGGGCAGGATATTGGTGGCCCACTCTCTTTTCAGATGCACAAAGGTTAGTGAGGAAGTGTGACTCTTGCTAGAGATTCTTAGGAAAGTTGAGATATGATGGTGCTTTACCCCTCAGAACTGTAACTGTGGATGCTCCATTTCAGCAATGGGGAATTGACTTCATAGGGGAAATTGCAGACAAGTCAAGTGGGGGACACAGTTGGATTTTGGTGGCAACTAATTAATTTACCAAATGGATTGAGGCCATTCCAACTAAGAGAGCTACAAGTAAGGTGGTGACGGATTTCATACTGGAAAATGTTATCATCAGGTTTGGAGTACCATTCAAGATAGTCACTGATAATGCTATGTGCTTCAGATCAGGTGAATTTGTTGATTTTTGCAACAGATATGGGATAAATCTATCATATGCATCACCATACCACCCACAAGGAAATGGTCAAGCAGAATCAAGCAATAAAAGCATCATGAAAATTATCAAGAGGATACTAGATAAGAACAAGAGAGCTTGGGACTCAAAATTAAAGTTAGTAATATGGGCTGATAGGGTGACACTAAAAAAGGCTATTGGGATGTCACCCTTTGAAATAGTATATGGTGCATCAGCCAGATTGCCCATAAACAATCTCCTGCCAGTTTACAGATTTATCCAGGATAATGATGAGGAGATTGAAGACTCCATGACAGAAAGAGTGAATCAGCTGGTTGCACTGGATGAGAACAGAAGGAAAGCACACCAGATCAACCTCAAGAGACAACAAGATATGAAATATCTATTTGACAGGAGAGCTACTAAAAGAAAGTTTCAAATCAATGATCTGGTGCTCATCTGGAATGCAAAAAATCAAGATAGGGGTAAACATGGTAAGTTTGAACCTTATGGATGGGCCCATATTAGATTTGCAGCACTCATGGGGAGGACTCTTATTTCCTCCAGGCCCTAGATGGTGAAGTTCTAGAATTGCCTGTGCATGGCCAATTCCTTAAGTTCTATTTTGCATAGATGACTTGTCTCTGTGCACATTTGTAAAAAATATGTATATATTGTAAATGTTCTGTATATGTTCGTGCTTTTTTGGTTTTTGCCTGGTCTACCCGGAGATCTGGTTCTCGTTGCAGGTATTTCACCTACACGTCCCCATTCGGAGCCAGTGTTGGCACTAATTTTGGTCTGGATCTGAGTGCAGATGTTGGAGGGGTTTTTCTTTTTGAACCCTAAGTCTTTTTGTTCATCGGAGTACTTGGCATTTTGGCAAAAGTTCTTTTTGAAGTGCTCTGATTGTGTCTTTGAACCACTCGCTTGAACCTTTTTCTTCAAGGTTCAATGGTTCAAGGTTCAACGGTTCGTGGGCTTTGGTTCCGTATTTTCTGTGAGTGAATCCTTTGTTCATCTATGATCCAATCGGTGAACCTCAGTGTTGAACCACCGCATTGAACCATTGGGTTGAACCGGTTCATTGGTTCAAAGCTTTTTGATTTTGGTCTTATCGGGGTGATCGTTGTTATTGGCAGGCTTCATTTTTGTTTGGCTGATATGGATGGTCTAGCCGACGAGAGCTTGGAAGGTGTGTGTGGTCATCGGCATGTGTCTAGCCGACCAAGGGGCAAAGTCTAGCTTGTTGATGCATCGGCATGATGACAGGTATCGGCATAGGTTTGAGATGCTGTTCCGATGGTGTAAGTCACACCGACGGAGGTGACAAGCCAATGTGTTATCGGTAGGAGTGATGCTATCGGCGAGGGCATTTTGTGGTTCGCTGATGGTTTTGGTCATACCGATGGATGAGGAAGGTGGACTGGTAACCGCTAACGGGGTGCGAGCTGGTCATCGGAGAGACTCATACTATCGGTGGGAGTGTGAAGAGCTAACTCGATGGTCTTTCTTTGGCCGATGAAGGGAGTGTGGAGTTTGTGGTCGGTGAGACTATTGAGGTCGGTGGGAGTTTTCATTGGTGTACCGATGGTCTATGTCTTGGAGACAAGGGATTATGAAGTGGTCTTCGGCATGACTTGTCTTGTCGGTAGGAGAATTAGTCGTTGGGCCGACAGTGGAGGTTTCACCGACGAGGGTGTTTTGGTGGCCATCGGGGAGAGTTGGTCTATCAGCCGGGGGGCCTTTTGCTAGGCCGATGGTGTAGGTCTGGGCGATGGGGCTTTGGGCGGAGGACCGTGGGTCAAGCGCAGCAAAAGCACTCGACATTTGATATGCATGCGGCTATGTTTATAAAGTGCTAAAGTGGTCTCGGCAGCATGCATGTGGGATTAATTTCCCTGCATTTTTGAAACTGCGATAAAACATGTTTTGGCGAGAGATTCTTGTTGAATGCTGCGACGGTTCCCAAGTAGGCTGCGGTTGGTTGAGCCATAAATGGTGATTGTAGCAGGGGTATGGGCAATGGTACACATGATCAGGTTGCCCAATTTTTGGATGAAGACTTCTAGGTGGCAGCACAGGGCTCGAGGCCATCCTTGTCTACTTTCTGTCTGATGCAGCAATAACTTCTAAGCGCCATTCCTTCTGAGGACTATATCTGGTGGTTTTTTGTCAAACCATGTAATTAATTGCTATGGGTACACTTTCTGGCTGATATAGGCAGACTGTGATACCATTGTAAAAGTTGTTGAAAGTTGAACATTTGGCTTTGTAATGCAATACAGCTGATTTGGTTGCTCTGTGCAGCAAAACTTGTGAGTTTATGTATCTCCTGTGGTATGTTTTTGCATGAATCCACTGATTTCATGGTTAATCCTATATGAGTGCTATGTTTGCATGTGTTGTGCTAATTCTGTCTCTAGTGTTGCATGTATCTTTCTTCCTGAGTCGAGATATTTAAGGAATATCTAAGATTCTAGAACATAGAATTCCTATGTTGAATGTTTGATCTCTTAACTTCTACTCAAGGGGTAGATTAAATTATTCTCAGATTGAATATTGGAAAGGATATACTACAGTAGGGATGCCATAAGTATAGATAGCTTAACACTCTGTATTGGGAGATATCTGTAAGGCAAATATCACATGTGTCCCCCTGAAATCCAGTTTTAGTTGTTCATGTTGATCATTCACAGGTGTATGTCTACTGACTCCAAGCCCTGGATAGGCACCAATCTTGCTTTGTGTTTGTGTTACATACCATGTTCAGCTCTGCATCCAAACACAAAATCAAAATCAAACTCCAAAACAACCATTAGGACAATAGAATTAGTTTTAGGATCTAAGTCCTCTGTCTACAACTGCAAATAGGCCCAAAGATAGCCCCTTTGCTCTTATCTTATAGTTTTGGTCTACTTATAGGAGGACTTATCTGCTTTCTGTCAGCATCCCAGCCTTTATATGCATATCCTCACGGATGTTGAGTAGGGAATACCCCCCTAGGTTTTGCAAAGCCTGAAGAAGAAGAGGAGATAAAATATAGAGTCTATCTCCTACACTGTTGGCCCCTGGCCCAGAGATCCTATTGATCATTGATGGCTACCTTGTAGGGAAATCTCGGAGTAAGCATCCAGTCTGGGAAAAAACCAATAGGGAGCAGTCAGTTTAAGACTGGATTCATTATCCAGATTGCTAGGTGAGGCTGAGGACTTATGTATGCAATTTGAATGTCAAAATCACATTCTTCCCTCAGAGAAAGAAAATTGGGTATCCACTCTTATGCAACTCAAGATCATCTACAAAGCCATTCTTGTTGGAAACAAGGTGGATAACTAAGAGGGGGGATGAATCAGTTATCTTAATTATTTAACTTTCTTTTCTTCTTTAACAATTAGTGCAGTATCAAAATATATGAGCATACATGAACATGAGAGATGAAGAGAAATCAACACACATAACACAAGGATTTTTACGTGGAAAACCCTATTAAGGAAAAAAACATGGGGTGACTAACCCAAGATTGTATTCTTTGTTAAAAGAATAGAAGTACAAAATGGCACTTGCCAATTAGGGCTCACTGCCTGAGCACACTACTCACAAGAGGCTCACTGCCTACAAGAGACTCACTATCTACAAGGTATAAAGAAAGTAACTAGGTGTTTGAACTAATCAGAGGCATCCACATATGCTAAGGTTCGGTTCTGGTTAGGCTCAATAAACTGATCTATTGCACTTCATTCTTCCTCTCCTTTAGTGTTGTTGTTCTGTCACATACCGGACTTGTATTATTGCTTCCACACCTATCTCTACCTTTCTTCACACATTATCACACACCACACACACCTTCATATCAAAATCTATCTGGTATATATATTCGCATCAAGGATCTCAACATCTTTCTAGTCGGCATCTGGAATACTCAAGATTTTCCTAACATACTGATCTGTCGGCTGAATCCATGCTTACTATGTGATGCGTATCAAGGACATAGACATAAAAGTCATCAATCATGTTGGCCAACCATGAACGATCCCTCAAGTAGCTTGATCACCACTAGTTTCTCATTTGGATTAAAGTCTGATGCTCTGCCAATTGGTTCTTCCTTAGTCTGCTCTACCTGTCAGGAACCCAACATTGAGATGCTCATATCTTTTCTCTCTTTCATCACCGGAGGCTCAATCTCTGGAATGTAGCAGTCATGGTACTCCTACTGACTTCCCCAAGTCTGCACTTTGCTAAGATACTTCTTCTAAGAGTGTTATAACCTAGATTTGCACCCTCACCGAGTTGTAAAACTTGGCAATCTAGAGAAACATAGGAATGATCTCAAAGTGTGGGACCTTGCGAACTAAGATCAGACCTTCAGAGAAGGTTGGCTTCCTCTTTCTAAGCCTAATGCTTAGAGGAATATATCTAAACCTACTGCTAATGCTTGCAGGGGAAAAGGGTTAGAAGGAAACTGAAATGAAAGGGGTGATACACCAGATTTAGTGAGCGATAGTGATTTTGGAAGAGAGACACAACAATGATCTCAATCATGAAGGGAGTTCACACAGACTTATAGGGCTGATTGAGGCTTCAATATGAAGATCTAACCTATAGAGGAGCCATTTTACTCACAAAACAGACTATAACTCCAATTAAAACACAAAAATCAAGACACAAGAGAGGCAAGAAGTCATGCATATATTAATCATGAAGGCCAAAAACCATTACATTATAGAATTTTCTGTTATAGAAAAATGGCAGCATAACAGCCCAAAATAAAACCATCCTCTTTATTACATCTCATGATTATGCATATATAGCATTTTTGCATCTAACCTAAGTTGGCTACAATGAATTTGCCCATGGGCTTTGTCAGAAAAATATCTGCGTCTGAAGGGAAGTCCACCTGCAAGAATTCATGGCATAAAAATATTTGGAACATGGGCAGATGGAAGATATTTTGAATCTTCAATGTGAGCTGTTGAATCATCAACATGCACCCATAAATGCAACAAATATCTACATCTGCATATGCCAAATTGGTCGCTAAAACGTCCAGTCGCTCAAGCATGCAAATTTACATCAAATTTTGAAAGTGAAAATATCCTCCTAAAAAGCCATCCAGATGAAAGAGGAGGAAAAAATGAGCACTTTTTCCTTTTGAAGCATGTTGAAATTCGCTAGAATGAGGAAGATATCCATGGTCAAAGCTATGGTCAACTGTATCTTGCATCTGCACATCACTTTGCATCGGCATATACAACCTTTGTATATATCAAGCTGTCAGAGTGACCTCAACTGAGTCATATCAATATACAAAGGTCCTACCGAAATGTTCATTGCATTTGCTTTTGCATTGGCATTTTAATCGGCCTTAGAATCGCCTTTTGTATATACAAATGTATATACAATACAATTGCCAACATACAAAAGTGGACCTTTACCTTTGTATCACCCTTTGTATACATGCCCTTGCCATGTATCATCACCTGATTTGCCGCTGTGCTGAAATTGAGACCCATCGGTGAACATTTGCATGCTTTATCGATCGTCGGAAAGACCACAAACTAAGCCGCTGATGCACTAAGTCTCACTAAAATCCTTTGTATGTGACCCTTTGTATATTGCTTTGTATATGACCTTTGCATCTACAAACATACAATGCGAACATACATACAATTGGTGCATACAATCGTATCTGCCTTTATAAATCAAATTGCATATTCCTTTCAAGCCTGGGATTTGTATGTCAGGATTGTATATGCAAATGTATATGCGATTGTATGTGCAAAGATACAGTCACATATACATACAATTGGTGGACCCCACCCTTTGTACCTTTTCCCCCTTGTATGTTGCCTTGTATATACAAGGATAACCCGATGTACATTCTCTTTTGTATCCCGCTTTGCATATTGCCTTTGCATCTTCCCCTTGCATATTGTCTTGTATATGCACTTGTATATGAGATACAATCACCCGATATACAAAAGTGGATCTTTACCTTTGATATCTTCCCCTTTGTATATACAATTGTATATGCGATTGTATATGAGATACAATCGATATACATACAATAAAACATACAATTGTATATGCATATAAAAATGACTAAGTATAAAACTGAGAATTATCTGCAATGGAAGGCACTTGAGGACAAAAGATTTTTGGGTTTTTCTAGGTTTTCTTCAAGGAATCTCTAAGTGAGATTTTGGGAACTTTTGCAAGGTACAGCATGGGCAAATGCAGGATTTAATACTTTCCTCTTTCTATTTAGGCTTTCTCTAATCAGATTTCTTTGATAGAAAGAGGGGAACAGGAATTTTTTTTTTGGGGGGGGGAATATGACAACAGAGAGATCTGGACCTGATTGTCAGACCTTGTTGCATGCTCTGTTCTTGTTCACCGGACCAAAACACTCTTCAATCTGACTTTTGGTATAGACATACTATGTGCTACGGATGAGTGGGATGGACTTTGTTGCCATCAATGACAACACTCATGAAGCCACACAGTGTCTCTTGCCAACAATCTCCCCCTTTGGCATTGATGGCAACACTTAGTGAAAAATGACTAAGTATTATAACAAACTCCCCCTTGGCTGATGCTCTATCTTATGTACACTTTTATCGGAGCTCCCCCTTAGCTGGATTCTACATTTTTCACTACTCCTCACTCCCCCTTTGACATCAATGGCAAAGGGTAGAACCCACACACCAAAATTTCCAAAAATTAGCCTATACATAGCCACTTAAGTATATATACAAGTTATACTTACATATGCTTAAGTATATCCGCAAAAGTGGTTTTCAACTGGACAAATTTTGTTGCCCAACTCTGCTTAATCCTATCCAAAATTGAAATGTGGCCACTCAACAAAAATGCAAAATCTTTTGCCCTTTTTAAGTCTACCAGATCACCGGTCAGGGCTGTATTCTGAGCATCAGTTAGAGCCTCATGCATTGCCTCTAACTTAGGGATGATTATCCCTCTTAGTTCACTCATTCTGCTTATTCTATTCTTCTTCTCCTTCTCAAGCCTCTTTATCTCATTCATAGTGGCAATAGCCTAGCATTCTTGATTCATTATGAATGAGGTGAGAGGATCAAAATTTTGAGATAAACTTAACAGTTTACCCTCTTGTTCTTCCACCTTCTTGGCAATGTCTGCTGTCACTATGGACCAAGATAGACAAAATTGTATATTTCTCCTCCATCTTTAAGAGCATTTTCTAGGCTCTTTATCCCAATATGCAGATTTCTCCTATCATTTGGTATGAGTCCCTATACTTCAGAGAATCTCTTACCCAAAAACTCTTTCCAGACTTTTTCTTCTGCTGATTTCTCCAAAGAATAAAAATGTGTGCTAACAGAATTGACAAGAGATTTTAGATTCCCAAATGAAGAGGCCATAAGATCCTTCTAAAAGGATGGCATGATCTTTTCTAGTACACCGGATGCAATCTTTATCAGCTCATAGTCTTCCATGTGAGACTTCAGAAGTTTTTCTTTTGCTTTAGCTTGAGTAAAAGATGTTATCTTCATTGTCTATACCAGAGAGAGAGAATCAAAATTGAGTGGTACTTGGAATAATTCTGGTTCATCTATCTTTAACATTTCTTTGTTCAAGAAGCTCTTTACTGCCTCAGCAGTGTCTCTTACCAGAGACTGAATCTTCTTTCCTTTTGCCATCTCAAAACTGTTATCTGGAATCTTCTCTATTTGATCTTCTTTTCTTCCCTTTTCCTCTTCTTCTTGACTAAATTTCTTCTCTTTTCTTCCTTCTCCTTCAATTCCAGAGTCTACAGGGGGATCTAGAAGAGAGATGTTAACTTCTTCATGGGCTTCATCTTCCGGAACAGAGGAATCCAAGTCCTTAGTCTTTTCTTCATCCATCTCTGTTTGCCTTTCTACATTTTTCTCAGAAGTTTCTTCTTTTGAAGTACTTAATCCCTCAACGTCCATGGTAGAGAGTTCTTCATTTATGTCCTCTATAATAGGGAGATTGAATCTCAAGAAGGCATTTTGAAGGATGTCTTCAGTTTCTTTTGCCACCATATCAGTCTCTCCAAGCATAAGCTAGTTCATTCTTGCTTTGCTTTGGAACTCATCCTTGCAGTCCTTGAAGATCATGTTCATTTGTTGAGAGGTAATGGAAGGATAGAGTTGAATAGCAATCTGAACCCAGATCTCTATGTCCTTTGCCTTAGCATTGTTCTTTCTCATTTCAAGTTCCTTCTCTAGGATTTTGGGAATTAGAGATATGATTTCAATGAATGCTTTATTATAGATGTTTAGATACCTGACTATAGCATCTTGCAAGATTTTCTAGTCAGCTTCACTACATTCATCATAGAATTCTGTCATTGGTTGCAGATTTCCATCCACAGTGACTGCCTTGATGACATCATCAATGGAAAGTGTAGGTCTTTCAACAAATTCTTCTGCTTCTTCTTTGTTTTTGTCAGCAAATGATTCCACAGAATTTTTCTTTTTCTTCTTCATTTTCTTAACCTCCTCATCTGTCTCTGTCTCTTCATCATCCTTGTGGCTTGTGTATGACCTTGTGGCCTTTGTCTTTGTTCTCTTTTCTCCTTTACTGGATGTCTTTGCTTCCGGTTTTGAAGCTTTTGAGCTCTTAGAAGTGGCAGGTGCAGAGCTCTTGGAGGATCTAGTCTGGAAGGGAGCTTGCACTGGATGACTTTATTTTTCTACTTCTTGTCTCTCTTTTTCTGCTCTTTCTACTTTCTCTCTATTTGCATCAACTGCCTCTTTGGAAATGCCATATCTCTTGGCAACTTCTTCTACTTCCCTTCTTACCTTTCTCTTGATCTCAGGCTGTCTTAGTTCAACATGAGTTTTTACACTCAACTCTTGAAAGGTTCCAAACCTTTCTGCCTCAGGGTCCTTGGGCTAGCTTAGCAAGTGTTGGATATGCAGCTCCAGGATTCTCTCATCTATTTCATAGCCCATTGGCATAATCCAGACTATTATGGGCTCTATTGCCTCCATTAGACATTGATCAGTGTCTACCATAAAACACACTGTATCCTTATATTTTTCAACTAATGTCTGAGGAATTCTTTCTCTGGCCTACATCATACCTTGGAAATTCTTGAAATATCCCTAGATAGCTGTGCTTTGAGCCTTGGCATCACCAAGCCCATAGATATAGTCTCTGATTTGTATGGCCACAGGTCTGTCATTTTGCCATACCCAACCACTAGATCCGGGTAGCTCATTCATATAGTAAAAGAAAAGACATAGTATCAAGCCACTGTACTTAAATGAATTCTTCTTATCCTTCTTTATTTTCTATCAATTCTCTAACAGTTGGTTCAAGAGAAGCTCACAAAAATCATAGTCAGCATTTTTCCTTAGCATTTCATATGTAGTATATATAGCAGTTCTAGATACTGAATTCTCCTTGCTAGAGTGATAGATTTTGTAACCAATTATCATAGAGGCAAATTTGATATCTGGATCTATGATGTCTTCTATTGTCATTGCCCTCTTGTCAAATTTTGATCCGGTAGCCTCACTTACAGTTTGGTTTTTGACTGATTTGAGAGCAGGCAACCCACCAGATGAGTGCAATCCGGTTACCACCCTAATGGCATCTTTTGTGATCTTAAATGGCCTCATCAACCACATGAAGTTGTCATGCATTCTGCTCAAAACATACCGGACCCATTCATCTTCTGCAAAATAGGGGAAATGGATGCAATGTCCAAAATGCTTATCCTGAATGGCCTTGTATTGGGGTTTAATTTTAAATGTTTCATCTATTAATTCCTTGTGATAGATATCCATCATCTTGGATTCCCCAAATTCCTCAATGTTGGCATGAATGTATACCCTAACATCTTCTACATGCAGAACCCCATGCAGAATGCTAGAGAATGTGCCTAGGGGATCAATTTCTAAGGATTTGTAAGGATGTTTCTTGAACTTAGGGCGCAGCCTATCAGTGATCTTAACAACATTTGGAGTAGCCATCTTTCAAAAGATTTAGAGAGAGATATTCAAGAGCAGAAATACCTTTTTATGCTTCTAGAGTTCACGATAAGAGCTGAAAAGATTGCTGGTTGAATCAAATTCTGCAGTTGATCCTTGAGAGGGTTGAAGTAATCTTGTTGCAGAGCTCTTTCTTTCTTCTTCTTGAATGCAAATGTGCAAATGATGAACAAAGGAACCCTTTTATTTCTGCGCAAACCCCAATTCCACATTGCAATAAATACACAACTTAAGTCATTTCGGTTGCCTTGTTCTCCTTGTTCTGAGAGAGATCCTTCCAGATCACTGAGATGTACTTAGAATGATAACTTACAATATATCTCCCTTCCTTGAATCATCCTATTCATCCGCAGATCAATGTATTTCAATTTTGAATCATACCAGATCTAACTGTGGAAATCCTGCTTTTACCGGATGACTGTCAAACCGGATCAATTTTGGATGATTAGCCTCTTCAACCTTCTTGCGGATCTTTTATATTTTTACCAAAGGTTATTTAGACATCTCTTTGAGAACTCTTCAATCCAATGCACTCCATGTGCCAATTTAGGCACCAATTGACTGGCTGGGGGAAAATGTTTTCTTTTGTGACTCCCCCTGAGCCAAAGCTCATCTATTTAGTTTCTAGAAGGAATATCAGCCCCAGATTCTAGTGTGGATCCATCCCCAACATTTTTTGTACTTCTCTTCACCCAAATCTTGTTCATCTCCCTTTGAACTTCATCCGCATTCACTTTTCCTTTTCCTTTGTCTTGATTTTGATTATGATGCACTGGACCCCTTTTATCTTGATTCTTACTTCTATAGAATTTGGCAATATGACCGGATCTATTGCAATTATAGCAAGCTATATTTCTTTGCATATTTGACTGATATCCTCTTGATCTACATTGATTAGCCATATGTCCCATTCTATTGCATGCAAATCATCTACCATTGAATGAATTGTTTATTTGCATATTTCTACATTCATGAGATTTGTGACCATACCTTTTGCAGTTAAAACACTATCTGGAGAAGGATGAATTAGTCTAATTCATTCTTCTTCTACACTGATTTGCTTTATGACCAAAGTTATTGCAATTGTGGCAGTATCCATTGAAGGATGGATATCTTTGAGCATTTGGTTGTCTTACCAGAGGTCTTCTAGGCCTATACCTTGGATTTCCTGATCCAGAGTTCTTCTGACCGAATCTAGAGCTTTCACCTTTCCCATATCCCAAGCCATGCTTGTCATCTACCCTCTTTTGGCTTTCAAGAAGAACTTCAAGTTGAGCAGAGCTTATCTTGAATTTTTCTTTGTATTCATTTGTTGTTTGAAGATCCCTTTTAAGAGTGTCTATCTGATTTTCAAGTTGTTCTTCATTATCTCTAGCTTCTTCAAGATCAGATTTCAGATGTCTGATTATTCTATCCATTTTGTGGTAGTCTTCTGACTTCTCCTTGAGAGATTGTCTCAGATTATCTTCCATTTTTCTTTTCTCTTCAATTTCTTGGGTGAATTTCATAACCTCTGATTCCATTTCATGTCTTACCATAATCACCTCTTTTGATAGCTTCTCACATAACTTGTTCTTCTCATTCAGGTCTTCATTAGTATCATTAGATTCACTTTGACTTGCTAATTGTTGAAGTAGTTCCTTTCTCTTTTTCACAGAGATACTCAGTTTCTCTTTTAGTTCATTTATGAAATCATCAGCTTGTTTGAGTCTTTCCCTCAAGTTGTTGACTTCATAGTGAGATTGCTCAAGATCATCTAGAGCAGACTAAAGTTGTTCCCTCATACCATACATATCCATTGAGATTCCCAGATCTTCCTCAAGCTGTTAGGCTCTGTTTGGAGGAACTTAGCTCTGATACCAATTGTTGGAAACAAGGTGGATAACTAAGAGGGGGGTGAATCAGTTATCTTAATTATTTAACTTTCTTTTCTTCTTTAACAATTAGTGCAGTATCAAAATATATGAGCATACATGAACATGAGAGATGAAGAGAAATTAACACACATAACACAAAGATTTTTACGTGGAAAACCCTGTTAATGGAAAAAACCACTGGCTGACTAACCTAAGATTGTATTCTCTATTAAAAGAATAGAAGTACAAAATGGCACTTGCCAATTAGGGCTCACTGCCTGAGCACACTGCTCACAAGAGGCTCACTGCCTACAAGAGACTCACTGCCTACAAGGTATAAAGAAAGTAACTAGGTGTTTGAACTGATTAGAGGCATCCACATATGCTGAGGTTCAATTTTGATTAGGCTCAATAAACTGATCTACTGCACTTCATTCTTCCTCTCCTTTAGTGTTGTTGTTCTGTCACATACCGGAGTTGTATTATTGCTTCCACACCTATCTCTACCTTTCTTCACACATTATCACACACCACACACACCTTCATACCGAAATCCATCTGGTAAATATATCCGCATCAAGGATCTCAACATCTTTCTAGTCAGCGTCTAGAATACTCAATATTTTCCCAACATACTGATCTGTCGACTGAATCCATGCTTACTATGTGATGCGTATCAAGGACATAGACATAAAAGTCATCAATCATGTCAGCCAACCATGCATGATCCCTCAAGTAGCGTGATCACCACCAATTTCTATTCCAGATTAAAGTCTGATGCTCTGTCAATTGGTTCTTCCTCAGTCTGCTCTGCCTGTTAGGAACCCAACACTTAGATGCTCATATATTTTCTCTCTTTCATCACTAGAGGCTCAATCTCTGGAATGTAGTAGTCATGGTACTCCTACTGACTTCCCCAAGTCCACACTTTGCTGAGATACTTCCTCTGAGAGATCCAGACCTGATTGTCAGACCTTGCTGCATGCTCTGTTCTTGTTCACTGGACCAAAACACTCTTCAATCTGACTTCCGATATAGACATACTATGTGCTATAGATGAGTGGGATGGACTTTGTTGCCATCAATGACAACACTCATGAAGCCATACAGTGTCTCTTGCCAACAATTCTATCTTCTAAGTGATTTACAAGAGTATTGTAGATAAGAAAATTTTGGATGTATATAGACTTGCAGAGGCTAGTAGTGTCATACTATGTACATAGCATCAATTTTTGATGTATTTCCATCCCAGAGGAGTACTGCTTATAGTGTGTATAGGTAAAATCAAGATTATAAAATGAGATCAAAGCAATGATAATAAAAAACACTCAATCCTATAACCTTCAAAAGGTCAATCTAAATGATAACCAAATCAATGTATATGTAAATCAAAACAATAGAAAGCTATCACCTAGATTGTATTGATCTCTTGGTTCTTTGTGGATTGCTCAATATATTGCATACCTATGGCTGCAACAAGTGGACATAGATAGTATGCTCAAGGGTCGATGTGCTCAATGATGCTAGAATGCTCAAGCGCTATAGGAATGCCAAAGCTTAAATGATCGAAGAGTGCTCAAAGCCAAATGATCGAAGAGGATTTTTGATGCAATGAAGGGGGTATATATAGGTTTCAGGGAAAAATCGATCAACGGTGGAGATAAATCAATGAAATCAATGATTTAGATGAGTCAAGAGTTCATGATGAATGTGCACACGACATGTGTCATGTTTTAAAGAATATTTTAAAGTTGCTTTGTTGAGTTAAATGGTTGATAGAATAAAGATAGGATTTGATTTCATAAAAATAGAATGGCTTTTTCCAATTTATGAGTTGATGATAAAAATAATAATGATTAAAGCCAATTAACTCAACTTTAGATTTGCTTTTTGAAGTTCTAAAAATAAGAGCACATAGAAGAAAATGATATTTTTAAGAAGATAAAAACAAATTAAATAAATAAATTTATTTAATTTATTGTGGATGTAAGAAAAAGATTATTTTTGGAAGATAATTGAAGATATTTAAAAATTAAATAAATATATTTATTTAATTAATTGTGCGTGATAGAAGAAAAAGATAAGATATAAAATTTAAATAAATTAAACAAATAATTTGATTTAATTTATTTTGCATGATAGAGGAATATAAATAAAATATTAGTTTTATTTATTTTTAGAAGATAAAGTCAACATAAATAAATTTAAACAATTTATTTGAATTTAGATGAATATTTAATTAATTAAATAATAAAAAATATTTAATTGTGGATAAGAGAAAACTGAGTGATGAATTAATTAAATAATTGATGTATTTAATTAATGTGGATTTGAAGATTGAAAGAAGAACTTAATGAAATTAATTAAATAAATAGAATTTATTCAATTAATGTTGAATTTAGGGAAAATAGAGGAAATAGATGAATTTGATGAAATTAATTAAATTATTCAATTAATGTTAAATGCAAGTGATTTAGGAGAAATTGATGTTTGTAAGTAATGTAATGCAATGAGTCATTTTTAGGTGTCTACATTTTGCCCCTCTTTGAGATGGTGTTGCATAGTAACAACATTTCAAAGAAATTTAAAACATAGTGTTTGATTTGATAGAAGAAAATTGATTTAGAACAAATTGGTTGGAAGAAAATGATTGGATTAGAGATGGTGATGCCCCAATCACTCAAAGTGAGGGTGACAAGGAAAGATAAAGATAAGTTGATGTGTAAGATGAATGATGATGATGATTCCAAGACAAACAAGGTATTGCCCCTATCAAGCTGTAAACCAATGATTAATTGTTGACGATTGATAAGGATAGTGTCTGGTTTCATAAATGAAACATCTTGTATAAGACGCCTAGTCTAGTTTTGAGAGTGTGACAATCTGTATAAGACAATTGATATGATTGATCGATTGATGATAATGTCTAGTTTCAGGAAATGAAACATGTATAAGACGTTTGTTCTAGTTTCGACAATGCAACATCCTGTATAAGACAATTGATTGATGATGATTGATTTATTTGGTTTACGACAAGATTAGGATCAAGACCAAAGGATTTGATTGGATA
This sequence comes from Cunninghamia lanceolata, assembly GCA_027924645.1. Taxonomy (NCBI): domain Eukaryota; kingdom Viridiplantae; phylum Streptophyta; class Pinopsida; order Cupressales; family Cupressaceae; genus Cunninghamia; species Cunninghamia lanceolata. The sequence goes on from BSBN01001715.1 coordinate 14,126,784, forward strand.
ATTTGGCTAGATTGGTATGGAAACGATGAGGTATAACTATAAGATGAATGATGATTTGATAATGCCCCCTCAAGAGGACAGGTGGGTGCAAAGAACACAAGTGTGCCATCAAAATTAAAGAAGAGATGAAGATGAAAAGTTAGATGAAAGATGGAAGATAAATGGAAAAAGAATAGAAGAATGGATATTTGATTGATCGATCTTCATGAAAGATGTAGATTTTATTAGGATGTATGGATGGGTGGATGGATAGGATGAAGTGTTTTTTTGAGGATGTTTAGGTGAAATGATGATATCTTATGTACCTAAGTATTGGATACTTCCTTCATATTCCAGACTTCCTACATACTTGTATCCACAGGATCAAGGTACTTTAAGATTTAAGATGATGATATGTAGTTCTAGAAGTGTGATGAGATGGGGTGTTGTTGCAATGGTTATGCGAATATTTATAAAGAGAAATCCATATTTTGATATAGCATATGGATATTATGCACCAAGGTATAGAAGACCAAGGTGACAATGTATCCAATGCATATGATGTTGACTCTGCAAAAAAATGGTTTGAACTTATGTCTACTAGACATAATAGAACCTTGTTGGATATGTGAATGAGCCATAGTCTTTAACATATAATAAACTTTATGCATAAATACAAAAGAATATTAATATGTAAGATGCTAGGTTGTAACACACACAAGATACATATTAGCCATAGTAGGATAATAAGGTCATCCCACAAACGTAGCATACGAAAACAATGACTATGCCCCAATCCGTACCGCATCGCAACATACCAAGATATAGATAAATCAAGGTAGCTTTGAATAAGTATTAGAGAGGAAAAAAAGATAAACCAAAAATAAAATTAACTGACTGATAAAGTAAACACACAACCAACATATTCTCTTGCCAAAGAGGTTGCTCAAGGTAGATATGGTAGATAAATCCTTATTGTAGGAAAGATGTATCCATTAAAGGTTGTTGATCTGATCTAGGATAAATGGATTGGTGTAGCAGATGTGGTAAGTGGTATGTGGGACAACATAGGGCTTCATGAGTAGTTTTTTTGGGGTTTGGTAAGGTACTTGAGCTTTCAAAGGATGCACAGTTCATTTTTTGCTTGAGTTAGTCAAGTCGAGGTGACAGGATGGAGAGTGATAAATGGAAGACGAGAGAGATGGAAGTGTTTGATAGATTGGGATGATTAGGTGAGTCATATGTGACTAAGTGCTAGAAGTTTTACTAGGTGACATTGGATTGCATTTGGATAGCCTTAGTACTAGATACTGAAGACAAGGGAAAACTAGGTCTAGATGCAAGGAGATAGATGGGATTAGATAAGTGAACAAAAGGATAGGTGATAGTGAATGGAATGGATGAGGTATGATAGGAGGATGAATAAAAGAATAGACAATAGTGAATGGAATAGATAAGGTGCTTAGGATGTGATCACCAAAGATTATATTGCATAGGAATAACATGCCCCATTCTAGGTATAATACTTAAGATTTTACATGACAAATCTTATGACGATAGGATTGATTGGATCGGTTAGAAATGATGAGGTATATCATGAGATTTTTCAAAGCTTGATTCAATATTTTACCTCTATCTTTATCAAGATCAAAAAGGAGGAAAGGAAGATTGATTGGATTAAGGGGATAATTAGGTGGATATAATGGATAAGGAAGATATGATAGGAAGGATAGGTAGAAGGAATGATAGGATGGGTAGATGAGACAACATGCCTCCAAGTGTAAGGTGAATAGACAATCAACCTACATAGGATGCTTCTTTTTCCAGGTTTTCATCATGGTACTTATCCAAGGTGCTTGTTTGCCAAGTTTTCACCATTGGATGAAGGGATTTCTCTTTACTATTTTGATCTCTCTTTTTTTAACTTTTTCTTTAGATGGGATGGAGGATGAGGACTCAAGCGTCAGTTTCCAATAGCAAGGTAGTATGTTAGCATTTTAATGCTTGTTTGCACAAGGACTATATCAGGTAGCATTATGCATATGGATGTTGGTATATGTGGGAATATGGAAATGGAATGGATGGTGGATTATGATATGGATGATGGATGGAGATGGAAGGATAAATGGGTGATTGAGCAAAAGCATGAACCATAGAGGTATGATGGGGGAAATATATTGGATAAGGGATGTAAGATGAAGGGATGGAGGTATGTGGAAATGTTGTGGAATGGAAAGGAACAAAGATCAATGGTTGCACACACCGTGATAAACATTGAAGCTTTTGATTAGGAGGAGGAGTGGGGAGTAATGTGAATTAGGATAGGTGATTTGGAAATCGTCAATTTAGGAGTTTAGGAAGCCAAATGGACTTAGGATTTGCAGGATTTTTTAATGGGGAATAGGATTTTTGGAATTGGGGGATAGATTGAGATGTGAATTCTTTATTTGGGGTAATTTCTTGTTGCTTGGGGACCCACCATTTTCATTTTTTTTTGAGTTGTGTGGGTGTATTTGGAAATCATCAATTTAGAGATTTGGGAACCCTAATGGACTTAGGATTTGCAAGATTTTTTAATGGGGAATGAGATTTTTGGAATTGGGGGATAGATTGAGATGTGGATGCATCTTTTGGGGTAATATCTTGTTTCTTGGGGACCACCATTTTCATTTTTGTTTTGAGGTGTGTGGGTGTATGCAGCTTTTGAGATGGATTTGGCTTTGCCTTTGTGTATTGATGCCCTATGGCATGATATTCTTGAGGTGTTTGCAGATATTCTGCTATATATGTGGAAGCATCCAAATTTTTATTTTTGAATCTCATGGGATTAGGAATAGCTTCATATAGGGTGGATGTGTGCATTCATTGGCCATGATTAGGAATGTAAGGGGATTTATGGATGGAGGGATTAAAAGTGGATTTGTGGATAAATGGATAACAGGATTGGATGAGAGGGATATTAGGTGTTGGGATAAGTGGACGTATAGTGGATGGAGGGATATTAGGAGTTGGAAGGAGTGGAGGAAGAGCGGATGGAGGGAGATGTATGGTCACATGCTTTTGCAAATGGTATGACGATGGAGGAGGGATGGCTACATGAGTGAGAGGTGTGATAAGAAGCACTGAGATATAGAGTGGAAGAAGTAGCTAGAGAAGGCATGGTACCAACATCATTGGATTGTTTTTCTTGGGATGAAAAACTAAGACCATGTGCTCGAGGATGGATTGTGACATGGATGGGCTCTAAGACACCTTGTTCATGAAGGCCTAAACCTTTTCCTTGATAGTTCATGCTTTGGAACATATGATGTCCAATGGGATGTTTGTTTTGGAAACAAGACGTGAGTCCATTATTTGATGGGGAGAGTGAAGTGGTGGATAGTGGTTTTTATTCTCCTAAGGAAGAACATTCATGGATGAAGGTGGTAAGACCAAGAGGATAGGATAATGGATTTGGAATTGGATTGATGGGAGATGGTGGAGGATCAACATGAGATAATGGAGGATCCACAAGAGACAATGTGGGATCATGCAATGGATGACATGGGATGCTTGGATCTAGACTAACATTATGATCAGTAGGAGATGAAGGGATAGGATCCAAGTGACTTGTTTGATTGTCAATGCTTTCTTGGGGATTAAGTGTCTCATCAAGAGAATTAGATGTTGTTGGATCATGGATAGGGCTAGATGGAGTATGGATTAGAGTAGTGTGGATAGCTTGTTCATGGATAGTTGTGGGATCATTGATAGGTAGTGTGATAATCTCTTGACCATGGAATGCATAAAGTAGGCTTAGAGGATCATCATGGTTCTCTTGATCATAGATAGGATCTTGATCATAGATGGGATCATGATCATAGATAGGATTAAGTGTGCTATGGATGGGATCAATTTGCTCATGTATAGATTCTTCATCAAAGATAATATCGTGATCATAGAAAAGATATAGGTTATGGATGGGTTCGATGGAGGTGTTTTGATATTGATTTATATAAAGGGTTGATGTTTCCACATGCTTTAGGTTATACTCTTGACATAGCTCTTGATTTTATTGAATGGAAGTGGAAGTGGGAGACTCTTGAATAGGCTTGATAGGCTATTGATGGTCAACCACATGAAGGTACAATAGATCTAGACTTGGACTCATGGTGGGAGACTCTTTAGTAGGATTGACAAGTTGTAGACTATATGATGTATTTGGAGGACTAGACATGTTGTTTGAAGGCTCTTTGATAGGCTCCTGGATAGGTGTTTGATGACATGGAGATGGTTGATTCCTTTCTAATATCCATTGGATCACATCCTTCATAAGAGTATGGGTGGATGGGAAATATAATGGATGGATGATAATGGTGGATGGTATTGTAGGTTTAGGATTAGGATTAGGTGGAGGGATAATATGATTGGATGGATTAGGATTAGGATTGGAAATATCCCACAGTGGAGGGATTAAAGGGGTTAATGGACTATGATAGGGACGACATGGTGGTGTGGGGAAAGGACTAGTAGGCTCTTGTATTGGTATATGAGTGGATGATGATGGAGGGTACACATAGGATGCATAAGCTAGAGTGGTGTTCCCCTTGTCAAAGGTATCATAAGGACTTAAAGACACATGATTTTGGTGCAAAGGAAGACTTGCATGTTCTTGTGGTAAAGGAACTTGATAGCCTTGTAAATGGGTTTGATAATGAGTTGAAATGTTAGAATTCTTTGTGTTTGGGATTTTGTGTTTCCTACATGTTTTTTGGATTTTTGGATTTTGAAGTTTTTGGATGGGTCACCCAGCGGAGATCTGGGCTCGATAGGGTTTTTGAAGAAAAACAAGTTGGGAGATGAAAGAAGAGAAGAAAAGGAGGGGTTCTACCTCTAGAAATAGGTCAGTTATGTGCAAGAATCCAAATCTCCACTTGCACTTGTAGGATCTCCCGAGGGAGATCTGGAAATAATAGGGGAATGGTTTGATGTTTTTGGATTTTTGTATGGGTTTGATGATGAGTTGAAATGTTGATTGAGGAGTTGGATGATCATGGGGTGGATGTTGTTGGGTATCAATAGGATAGGTTGATGTGGAATTGACATGATTTATGGGTAGGCTAGATTGGTATGGTGATGGAGGTGACACATGGTATTGAGGTGTAATTTGTTGAGGTTGTGGTTGTGTTTGGAATTGTTGTTGAGGTATGTGATATTGTTGTTGTGGAGTGTGTTGATATGTAGGTGGGTTAGGTTGGAATTGTTGGTATTGTGGTTGGAATTCTTATTGTTGTGGTTGAAATTGTTGTTGTTGTGGTGGTGGAGGGATTGCATAGTGTTACCCCAAAAATTTAAACCCAAAATTTTCAAATTTTTGCACTTAAGGATTGATGCAATCATCACTTTGCTCCAATCTAGTTTTTTTTTCAAAAATCTTAAAGTCTTGGAAACCTCTCTATAAGTCTCTATCATCAGGCAGTTTTAATTTCATGAATCTTTTGTTTACCCGACTTGTGTTCTTAAGTTCTTGAAATAGCCGACTCCCTAACTTCTCCTTTGTGTCGAGGAAGTTCAAAGCCCCTGTCAGAAATTTTCATGTCTTGTGAACTCCTTCAAAGTTCTAAACCTGCTCTAACCGCTAACCAGTCAGCATCTTCAGGGTGTCCATTTTCTGAGGTATCGCCAACCTGTCAATTTGCTTGTGTGATATATGGTGAGAATGTCTTTTCAGAAGCTACGGAATTCAAGTTCAAATCTTGAGACCCATTTCCCAACATATAAAATTAATAATGCATTAATTACAAGTGTAATGAAGCTCATTAAGATAGTGGCACGATGTTAATAAGTTTGAAAGACATCATTACCTACTGACGTAATTAAGTAAAGGTGGCGGTGCTCTCTGTGTTCAATTTTCTTGCTAGCCAAGCTATTTTTCAGAATGGGACTTCCAGTAAATAATGAAATCTGGGATAATGAACATATGCCTCTCCTGCAACCTGATTTACAATGGCCTGAAGAGTAGCAGATCGATATCATCTCTTCGCTGTGCACAGTCGCTTGGAAGGAGAAAACTAGCTACGTTGAATACCGTAGGATAATTGACATTCTGGAGGAAGAAGAAGAGCATGCTTAACTGCGCCAACTTTTTATGGAGATATGCCTAGAATTGGGGGAAGATTAATGCCACCTGTCTTGCATAGTAGAAGTCTTTTTGTATTTAGTGATGATTACTACAATTTTGGTATGATGTAACTATTTCCATTTTGAGAAGTCACTTTCTTGATTATGGTTACTCAAAAGGACCGTTTTCGAATAGTTATAATTTTTGGGAAGTTATATAAGGGGAGGGGATTTCAAAAGAAGGGATCTTTTTCTAGTGGCTGTCTGTGAACAGTGGGGAAGAAGAGCAAGTTTATTTTGTATTAATTTCTAGTTATACTTTTCTTAGCTCTGTTTATGTATAGAGGCATTACAAAAACTTTGAGTTTTGGTTGTATTGAAGAAATGAAGAATTACTTACAGAACTTTGTGTCTCCAAGTGTCTTCTATGATTGTAATTGTTCTTATGTCAATTAGTAATCTGTCTTCAATATTGTTTCTTTTATGTTGACATGTGTTAAGGCAGAATATAACTGTATCTCTCAATTAATTTATCCTTGTTTATGAATGTTGGATAAGTGGGCTGTGTATTGTTTATCTACATTCATTTCTTTCTATAATCAGTCATGCACATCTATTTCATGGTGATGGGTAGATGTTAATACACCTTTTCTGCTTTCTGGTTAAAAGCACACCCCATATTTTTATTCGTTGCATATCTTAAGAGGGCACTGTACCTCTAAAATTCAGAGGAAAGTTGTCAATCTAATGACAACTTCTCCAATTGTTAGTATTGTTTGTTCTTCTTGGGCGTCTTGAGTCATTTTCTACATTTATTCTCGAAGGACAAATCTGTCAACTAACCAATTTTTTGCGACTCTACTAGGGATCGTAAGTGAAGTACAATGCCTTTGTTTACCTAGATATTTAAAGATGCCTCCCCGAGGACGGAGGCCGGCCGCTCTATGAAACGGACATTACTCAAAAGCATTTAGTTCCAACAAGACTCCTGCTGATTCTTTTTACAGTTTTGCATGATGGCTTTGGTTTCTCCTCAGCCATGGGGAAACCATTTTGGAACTCTCTTTTTGTCTCAGTTTTCACCTCTGCCAGAAGGATCACAAAAATATTTTCCAAAATTTAGTGGAGAAGGCTCTCAAGATGTTGAAAACCATATTCTGGCATTCATAGTTGCGTGTGGTATCCTAGGAGTACGTGAAGAAAATGTTTTTGTAAGATTATTTATTGAATCTTTGATTGGGCCTACAGCAGATTGGTTTTACTATTTAGAAGAGAAGTGCATAACCAATTGGGATTCATTGAAGAAGAAGTTCTTAGCAAGACATAAGGGTCCTGTTGATGAAGCTGCCCTGTTGTATCAATTTTTCAACATTCAAAAGCAAGAAGGTGAATCCATCAGAGATTTCGTGGACAAATTCAACCGGATGCTCAAGAAGATTCCAGCCCTTCTTCAACCAAGTGAGCAACTTCAGCTTTGTATTTTTATTTCCTCTTTGCATCTTGATGTTCAATTTGAGTTGAAACAAAGTAAAGTGAATGATATTAAATTTTCACAACAAGAGGCCGTAAAAATAGAAGATAATTTGATTTTAAGTGGTCTTGAGAAAGCAAATTAGGTTGTAAATAATTTAAATGTTGAGCCTATGGAAAAGTCTGTCATGCATAAACAAAGATTCCAGCTTGTGAGTTTTCAAAATGCACCTCTTTCTGTTGAATACTGTAATCTCTCTATTTTTTATCAAAAAAATTTGGTTAAAGTAAGATAAATAGTGTAGAAATTAAACCTCATGTGGATAGAAGAATGGAAACTTTCTATTTCCATTACAAAGAAGATAATGTTGAACTTGTAAGCCCCCCATATGGCGTAGAAGAAAAATGATCCTCCCTTGGTGCAAATCATGGTGTAGATGATACAGAAAGGGAGTCATTCACTTTTTCCGATAATGAAACGCAATTTGAGGCTACATGACATAAAGATGAGGTGTTGAATATTCATTCTTCAAATTGTATGCAAGATGAATATATGACTTTCAAATTTCAGGAAGAAGATGATAAAGGAGAAATATTGCAGCCAAAGGTGAGTAAAGAATTCATCTTTGAGTCATTTTACTTCAAAGATGCAATTATGTCTTTTGAAAATGATTCATCAAATGAAGCTTGTGTTGGAAGTATATGCAATAATTGTTCAAAATCCGAGGCTAATAAGGAGGAAAGGAATAGTCAAGTTGATGAAAGTTCGTAGCCTCAAGAATTTTCAGAAGCTCTGGATGGTGACCTTCTTTGTGAAGAAGATGATGTGCTCTTTCCTATACTTGAAGACGAATGCCCTGCTGCTGAAAGCGTAGCCAGTAGACAAATTTTTAATAAGGAGATTATTTCGGTTGAGGATGATTTTTAGCCTCATGAAATTATTGCTTGAGATACAGATTTTTAGTCTAACTCACTTCCAATTTTGCATAAGGTTGATGATTGGTCCTCTGATGATTTGAATGATTCTCTATCTACTGCCAAAAAAGTTAATTACATGCGGGAATAGTATGAGACATATGTGGCAAGTCAGAAATCAAAAATTTTAGATGGTGCAGTCATTCCTACATACAGTAACAAAGAAAATTTATTATCTCAAGGCTTATGTGTGGGATCTCCAATTCAAGGATTGGTTTCTCTAGGCTTGTCAAATCAAGTGCATCATGAGGTCACAACTAGTGTTTTTCAGTCAAAAGTCAGTAATTGTATACTGGGAGATACTGATGTGAGTCGTCAAATTTGAGGAGTGTACAATGAAGAATGGCTTCTCGAGCATCAAGTCATATCCAGAGAATTTTTATCTAAAGTCATTTTTATCAGTTTGATCATGATGGTCACAAGTTTGCAACTGGTCACTTGTGGGCTTTTTGTGCATTTGGCATTATTTCACGCAGGCAACTATTTCTCCCAGCTAGTTAATGGATTTGCATGACTACTCTGAGGTCATTGGGAGGTAGGATCTTCCTGCCACATATATATTAGGAGTTTTTATTATGCTGGTAGTCTAGTTTCCTTTCCTATTTGCCCTATTTTTGGCTTGTTCTGGCTCCTTTGTTCCCTGTGCTGTTCAACTCTGTTGTCTAATGGATAAGGCACTGATCCGTACTTATGATTCTGGGTTCCTTGTTTTGTCCTTTGTAGCCCTCGTCCCCAATCAGAGCTTGTTGTTACCCCAAAAATTTAAATCCAAAATTTTCAAATTTTTGCTCTTAAGGATTGATGCAACCATCGTTTTGCTCCAGTCTAGTTTTTTTTTCAAAAATTCTAAAGTCTTGGAAACCTCTCTATAAGTCTTTGTCGTCGAGCAATTTTAATTTCATGAATCTTTTGTTTACCCAACTTGTGTTCTTAAGTTCTTGAAATGGCCGACTCCCCGACTTCTCCTTTGTGTCAGGGAAGTTCAAAGCCCACTATCAAAAAATTTCATGTCTTGTAAACTCCTTCAAAGTTCTGAACCTGCTCTGACCGTCGACCAGTCAGCATCTTCGCAGTGCCCGTTTCTGAGGTATCACCAACCCGTCAATTTGCTCATGTGATATACGATGAGAATGTCTTTTCAAAAGCTATGGAATGCAAGTTTAAATTTTGAGACCCATTTCCCAAGATATAAAATTAATAATGCATTAATGACAAGTGTAATGAAGCTCATTAAGATGGTGGCACGACATTAATAAGTTTGAAAGACATCATTACCTACTGACGTAATTAATTCAAGGTGGCGGTGCTCTCTGTGTTCAGTTTTCTTGCCAGCCAAGCTATTTTTTAGAATGGGACTTCCAGCAAATAATGAAATCTAGGATGATGAACCTATGTCTGTCCTACAACTTGATTTACAATGGCCTGAAGAGGAGTAGATCGATATCATCTCTTAGTTGTGCATAGTTGCTTGGAAGGAGAAAACCAGCTACGCTGAATACCGCAGGACAATTGACATTCTGGAGGAAGAAGAGCGCGCTAAACTGTGCCAGCTTTTTATGGAGATATGCCTAGAATTGGGGGAAGATTAATGCCACTTGTCTTGCATATTTGAAGTCTTTTTGTATTTAGCAGTGATTACTACAATTTTGGTATGATGTAACCATTTCCATTTTGAGAAGTCACTTTCTTGATTACAGTTACTCAAAAAGGACCATTTTTGAATAGTTATAATTTTCAAGAAGTTATATAAGGGGAGGGGATTTCAAAGGAAGGGATCTTTTTCTGGTGGCTGTCTATGAACAATGGGGAAGAAGAGCAAGTTTATTTTGTATTAATTTCCAGTTATACTTTTCTCAACTTTGTTTATGTATAGAGGCATTACATAAACTTTGTGTTTTGGTTATATTGAAGAAATAAAGAATTACTTACAAAACTTTGTGTCTCCAAGTGTCTTCTATGATTGCAATTGTTCTTATGTCAATTAGTAATCTGTCTTCAATATTGCTTCTTTTATGTTGACATGTGTTAAGGCGGAATATAACTGTATCTCTCAATTAATTTATCCTTGTTTATGAATGTTGGATAAGTGGGCTGTGTATCATTTATCTACATTCATTTCTTTCCATAATCAGTCATGCACATCTATTTCATGGTGATGGGTAGATGTTAATACACATTTTCTACTTTCTAGTTAAAAGCACACCCCATATTTTTATTTGTTGTATATCTTAAGAGGGAGTTGTACCTCTAAAATTTAGAGGAAAGTTGTCAATCCAATGACAACTTCTCCAACTGTTAATACTATTTGTTCTTCTTGGGCATCTTGTGTCATTTTCTACATTTATTCTCGAAGGACAAATCTGTCAACTAACACATAGGAAAGTTGTTCTTGGGAATTGGATGGAGATGAATATATAGATAGAGAATGGTATGGATGACCTTGATGTCCCTTGTCATAAGATATACAATGAGGTATAGAATTGTGACTTGTGCTAGCTAATGTTTGATGGTAAGAAGTTTGTGTGTCGAAGTATGAATTCATGATTTGATGATTTGGAGTTGGCATGGACATGTAAGATGGTGTTGTTGATATGATAGGATTAGGAGGATCTCCAATGATGAGATGGGCATAAGGGTTATCACAAATGATATTTCTATATTTTTCCTTAGTTATAAGATCCAATCTCTCATAGCCATGTTTAATTTGTTGTATTTGTGCTTCAAGTGGACTAGGAGATGTGTATGATGGAGGTTGGTATGATAGTGATGTGTATTGGTTTGAAGATATAGCTTGGGGATGAGATCCATATAGGTGTTTAAGTTCTTCTATGTCTGCATCATCTGAGTATGGTAGGGATATTGGTTGAATTGGAGATGGAGGGTGGTTTAACCTAGGCTTATGGATTATCAAGACCATTTTGATGAGGATTTTGGGCTGATTTCTTGGCAAGAGAACAAAAACACAATAAACAAGATGGCTGAGGACAACAATGAGTGTATGTTTAAGGCTCACAAAAAGCCCAAATTTCCATGAGTATAACACAATTGAAGACAAATCAAGCACTTTTTATACCTAAGGACAAGCTTCACTGCAATAATATTAGCCCACAACTTGGAATCTTCATCGATTCAAGTGTTATCACACCTAATGTGGGTGTGTACACTTTTTTGTCTTTGTGAGAGAGGACAAATAGGGACCTCCAAGACTGGAAGGATAACCTAATCACCCTTTCCCCAGAAAGCTACTAGTAGCTTATGCTAAGCCGGGGATCTTTGTCTCATCTCAAGGGAGCCTTATGGTGAGTAATATTGGGGGTGTCATACCCTTGCACTGAAAATTATCACAATGTTCAGAGGTAGATCAGGTAGTCACTAACTATGAGGTTTTTAGTTTTTTGGGGGGGGACCAACACCTTGCGAGCATCTGGCAAGCTACTAAAAGCTTTAACCAACTTTACTAGGAGTGTAATATACCTAACACAAAAGTGTTGGTACGCCTCCTTTCAAATTGGCACCATATGGCAAAGGCTAACGCTAGTTAGGACTTGGCTTTTACCTTGACCAATTTATATAGTGGTCTAAAGGAAAAATCCACTTAGGGTCGTCCCATTTGGATGAAACGCAATCCAAAAGACAGGCCCTTCTAAGGGATACACAAAAAGTAAAAAGAGATGGGTCTAGTTTTTGGTCACCCAAGTTTTTACACAAGGAGAGAGCATACACCTATCACCTCACAAGCACAGGAAACACTTTTTCATTTATCCTCCTAGATTAAGCTAAGTGCAATTAGGCTAATCACACAAGATTGAATTACTTTATCAAATTGAGGTGTTTCTAAGACTTAGTATGATAAAGTTGATGTCTTCGACAAACGTCCTGCAAAAATATGTGAGAAACCTTCTTTGATCTATGATAAGATGCTACAACAAGTAATATTAGTTCCACACAAACCAAGTAGTTAGCATGTGTTTTGAAATCATAGATTAAGGATGGGCCAATGAGTGGACTTGAAAATAAAACTTACAAAATCCTTGAATCGATAATACTACTACGTAGAGGACATAAAAATATCAACTTTCAAAAAAAACATCACCTGAATCAGAGTTCGTTTATGAAAGTTATGAAGCTTTGAAGGTCTAAAAATTGTGACGAGACAAAGACAGCAGTGAGAAAATGAATTTTCTGAAAAAATAGAGAATCTTGAGAAAAAACCAATGTCGCCACAATGTAGAGCATGAAATTTTAGCTTATTTAAAAAAAAAAAGCACTAAAAAACATGTCTGTATGACCAAGATATTAATATTTTAAAATTGCCTACTTGATCAAAATGCTCAATTAAGAAGGGTGTAACTTAACCCCCTTGTGACTAGTTCTTGGTCACTGATGTAACCTGCTGGGATGGAGGTGTTTTTAAAAATAAAAATAAAAAATAAAAAAGATTTTAAAAAAGATTTAACTTTTTACTTTTTAAATGTTTTTATGTGTTTTTTTAAGGTTTTTTTTTTTAAATTTAAAAAAACATGCTCATTGCCTTTTTTTTAAAGAAATCTTATCCCAAAAGCTACGTTGGAAAATAAAGGACTAAGTACCTTTGTAGGTGCTTTTTTTTTTTTTTTTTTGGTTTTGTTTTTGGTTTTTATTGTTTTTGTTTTTGTTTTATTTTTGCTTTTTAGGAAAACCAAAAAAAAATTAAAAAAATAAAAATAAAAAATATAATTTTTTTAACTGTACCTCACAGTACGTCTCGGGCTACATGCCTGGAGCAAAAAAAAATTGTCTCAATTTTACCTGCACTGAAATAGGCCAAATTATATGTTTTTCTTCACCTACCGCCCCTTCTGGACGCAATCGTGGTGCCCGTTTTTGCTCAGCAAGCTTCCTATAAAAATTCACCTTCAGATCTTTCCTAAAAAAGAGTTAAAAACCTATGAAATCAAACTAAAAATTCCACAAATTTGATATTAGATCAGGACTAAGGGGTTGCACTAGGCATGCCAAAATGTGTATAGGTAAAATCGAGATTATAAAATAAGATCAAAGCAATGATAATCAATAACACTCAATCCTATAACCTTCAAAAGATCAATCTAAATGATAACCAAATCAATGAATATATGCAAATCAAAACAATAGAAAGCTATCACCTAGATTGTATTGATCTCTTGGTTCTTTGTGGATTGCTTAATATATTGCATACCCATGGTTGTAACAAACAGATGTAGATAATATGATCAATGTAATGTCCCCTTCTAGAAAGTCAAAATTTTCTCAACCTTGCACACAATTTCAACTTGTAAAAGAGAACATTAATGACCAATTCATCTTTATAATATCAACATATCTCAATTAGACATTCATGTGTAATTATCAATATCAAGATTCATATACTTTCCATATTTCTTCTTAGGATTAGTAACCTTATAATTGTAATTCAATATGCATTTCACATTTCCTCATATCTATTATATATGTTCCATGGTTTACCTTGGGAGAGACATCCTTGAGCCTGAATGTTAATCAGACCACTCACCCAATATGAGAGGGTGCATTAAGGCATTGGTATACAAGACCCACTGCCATAGGCCCAAGGGTTTTCACCTGCTTGGCTCATAAGGGCTTCATCGCTATACATCCGTGATACTTTGCCAACTCGAGGGTCACCTACCATTAAGTCATTACAAATATCTAGGTCTATGCAACCATGGGCCCAAGGGATTCACGCTATACATCTGGCGATACTTCACCCTTGGCTCAGAGGGGTGATATTTCACCAGCTCGAGGTTTACCTAGGTGCTAGATCCTAACCACCTTTCTCTAACCACCAGTCTCATACTTATAGGGTGTGTAGGCGATTAATGATGAGGCTTCTATTCTCATCCCGGGTATTCCATGATTATGAATTACACTTATTAGAATTATCTTTACTATCTCATGATTGTTTGTCACATCACTTGGCAATATTCAATATGCCTTCTTATAGGAATAGTATCCATCATCTTATGCCTTAATAAGCTATAAATATAAGCTTTTTTCATGATACTAGGATTGTACATCCTTACTTTATATTTCAGTTTATTCTATTAGCATGGATATATGAGCATTCCTTAATATCATTGTAAGCATATGTTCTTTTATCCTACATTTCATGTCATAGACATAAACATTCTTAAAACTCTATGATGGCTTTTCATTCTATTATAAGTATTCTTATTTTATCATGACAAATACTCTTATGTTATTCGATTTCAATATGATTATAGCATTTTCATTTCATTTTACTCATATATTCTTATTCTTTCCATATCCTCATGTTAGAACATTAACATCACATACTCTTATTCATTCTATTATCATGACTATGATATATTAGCTTTAAATCAGATCACATACCTTATTGATCAATCCTTTTATCTGCTATCTATTGAATGTTGCGAATATCTCAGTCATATTGTTCTTATATATGATGTTCACTGATCTTATAAGCAATGATCAATTGTTATTTTTCTGCTATCCCAAATGTATATCAGTTCACTAGAGTGTTTGACTCAATGATGAATATAAGAATGTCTTTACTTTTGCTCTATGGATCTATGTATTTTTTTTACTGCGTCTGATCTGTGGTGATTTGATTCAATACTTAGATTGAGTGAGCGATGTCCAATGCCATTTCAAACACTACCTCGACCTTTCTTATATCTTTGATATTCCATGACAAGTTGTGTCCCTTCATAGATCATCGTTGACCTTTGGTAAACGATCTCTTGATTATTATTTAATCCAATCATAATCAGCGCCATATAACTGTTTATCTTTTATTGCTTGTTTTATCTCCAAGCGCTATTTGTCTCATTCAATATCAGTGTTGCCTTCCTAATCACACCTTTCTTGCAATGGTTGTTAGTATTAATTATTATTAATCATTGTCTTTTGAATGTTTATTAGATATTGTTTATCATAGTTGTCTTCCCTCTAATCGCCTTGTGTTTATAACATAAGCGCTAACTTGTCTTTATTTTTAATATTTATTTTGTCTTACTCTTGATCACTGCCTTGGGTCCTCTATCGATTTTCTTTACATATAATTTGTTATTACTTTGTTTATGTATATGCTTTCTCCAAGTTGGCATATGATAGTTGTATTTACTTCGACATTTATGGAAATTGGCCATATGAGAGAATTGCACTCTTGTAAGTCTTTGGCTTCAACATTATATGTACACCAATTCATGTATGCAATGGAATCGGCCATGTTATCTTGAGATCTCTTGCATTTGAAACTCATGCGTCTAGGAGAAATTTACCTTCTCTTTATAACTTTGATATCCGTCTTATGGAGGGGTCATCACATTCAAAAGGTTGATGTGCTCAATGATGCTAGAATGCTCAAGTGCTATAAGAATGTCAAAGCTTAAATGATCAAAGAGTGCTCAAAGCTGAATGATCGAAGAGGATTTTGATGCAATGAAGGGGGTATATCAATTCAGGGAAAGATCGATCAATGGTGGAGATAAATCAATGAAATCAATGATTCAGATGAGTCAAGAGCTCATGATGAATGTGCACACGACATGTTTCATGTTTTAAAGACTATTGTAAAGTTGCTTTGTTGAGTTAACTAGTTGATAGGATAAGGATAGGATTTGATTTCATATTTAAATAGAATGTTTTTTCCAATTTATGAGTTGATGATAAAAATAATAATGATTAAAGCCAATTAACTCAACTTTAGATTTACTTTTTGAAGTTCTAAAAATAAGAGCACATAGAAGAAAATGATATTTTTAAGAAGATAAAAACAAATTAAATTAATTTATTTATTTAATTTATTGTGCATGGAAGAAAAAGATTATTTTTGAAAGATAATTGAAGATATTTGAAAATTAAATAAATATATTTATTTAATTAATTGTGCATGATAGAAGAAAAAAATAAGATATAAAATTTAAATAAATTAAACAAATAAATTGATTTAATTTATTTTGCATGATAGAGGAATATAAATAAAATATTAGTTTTATTTATTTTTAGAAGATAAAGTCAACATAAATAAATTTAAACAATTTATTTAAATTTAGAGGAAGATTTGATTAATTAAATAATAAAAATTATTTAATTGTGGATAAGAGGAAATTGAGTGATGAATTAATTAAATAATTGATGTATTTAATTAATGTGGATTTGAAGATTGAAAGAGGAAATTAATGAAATTAATTTTAAATAAATAGAATCTATTCAATTAATGTTAAATTTAGGGAAAATAGAGGAAATAGAAGAATTTGATGAAATTAATTAAATTATTAAATTATTCAATTAATATTAAATGCAAGTGATTTAGGAGAAATTGATCTTTGCAAGTAATGTAATGCAATGAGTCATTTTTAGGTGTCTACATATAGAAATCATATTGTAAGGGGGAGTTTTGGGATGTTATAAGTAGAAGACATTAGGCTCATTGTCCTTGATGTCAAAGGGGGAGAGAGAAATATATACATCTAAGGGGGAGTATGTGTTGCCATCAGTGACAAAGGGGGGGATTGTTGGCAATATGTGTTGTCATTAATGTCAACTCTATATGTGTCAACTTGAGATTAGGCTTGTATAGAAGTTGAAGATAGGTGGAAGATTTGAGAGAGATGGTTTGAAATAGGATTAGCATGATTAATACAGTGGAAGATTTGAGAGAGACGGTTTGACTAAGTTAAAGACATAGGGTCAGCATGCTTAAGGCAGGTCAGTCCAGAAGACCTAGAAAATGGAGAAAAACTATCTAAGCATAAGAATGGTAATCTTCATGATGTCTAAGTATGATGTGGAGGTGAGTGCACATGTTCCAACATGTTTCCAACATGCCTACTTTGATATCCTACCAAGATGGTGTATCGCACTTAGAGATAAGTTACAGAATTATGGCTAAGGCATTCACAGTGTATACACTAAAGCAGAGTTAGAGTATTTTGGTCTGCATTCCTCCGCAAAGCAAGATTTAGTCTTGTGGTTTAGAAGATAAGTTGATTACCATATGAACATGTTATATCCAATATTTTAGCTCATTACACCTTCAGTAGAGAAAGTTATCAGTGACAGAGTTCCGGTTAGTGCTTAAACAGAGTAAAGCAATGGTGGAGACCTATTGGAATGCTTTGCATTCCTCCAGAAGAGAAATTGTGCCCATGCAGTTTTGAGAACATGATTAGAGATGTGTAATACAGGCTTCCTTGTGGTATCAAGTGTTCTGATGGTCCACAAGGTCAGTTCTCAACTGACAGAAGTAATAAGTAGATAGTTCTGGATGCTGAAGTATTCTATAGAACACATGTTTGAGTACTTGTGGAAGATGGAGAAGGAATAAATCAGCTATATGAGTGTCTACAGAGACTCTACATTCTTCATAGTATCTCAGGTTTGAATCACATGTAATTCTATCTTATTTCCTGTACTGCATAAGGTACTCAAGTCAGTTAGTAAAGAGTTGTATATGACTATCTTCTGGATTACAGTATACCTGAGTTAAGTCTCTGATTTTCTCCAAAAGTGATAGATGAGGTTGTGTAGATTTGGGAATGTGTTCATAATAGTGCATAAGTTCATTTCTAAAAGTTTTAGATGTTTTGGTGTACCACGGTGCAAAATCCTAAGTCTTGGAATATCACAGTTTGTTTGAAATGCTATGTTTTCATTAGTGCAACATGTTTCTTGTTTTGTGGATGCATATATTGATTAAACACTTTAGGAGAATGGTGTATGGATAGTATTGAGAAGATACATGCTTGAAAACTTGATCCACATAATGTTTTTGGTGTCTCCTTGGTGGTGCAAAGATGGATAATTAGCAATGCTAGTATGGTTTGGGCCAACAGTCTGGTTTCTTTCATGTGCGATTGATCCTGATCACTTGTTTTGGCATTGAAAGATGTGTTGTGACATGCATTGGGTCCTTTTGTGATGTGTTGAGATTCGTAACCTATTTTCTTTTCATAATGTATATGTTTGAAGCTGACCCATGGAGAATTACATGTTTCATCTAAAAGTCTTTTTAGTGCTAACCTAATTAATGTTTTGAGATGTTGCAGACAGTATATATAGAAGAACAAATTCATTTGTGAAGGGTGTGGTGTGATAGAATAGTATGTGGAAGGATGAAGTGTGTGAAATCAGTATGATGAAGTAATTGTACAGAAAGAGGGGGTTGCAACATCAACATAAGTCAGATTCTCCTTTTACAGCAATTCAAGTTCTTATTTTCATTATAAATTTCATGTATCCTACTATTAGACAGTGAGTCTCCTCATCAGGTCCATGTATCTTGCCTAAGGTTGTAGCCTTAGTTTGCAAGTCTAAGAGGGAGTAGTAGCTTCCTTGGGTTGTAGCCCTAAAACAAAGTTGTAATCCTTTATTGCAGTGAGCATTATATATTGTGAGCTAACACTCACCGTGGTTTTTTCCATTTTAGGTTTTCCACGTAAAAATCCTAGTGTCATCGTGTTGATTAAATTTGGTGCATGCTTTACTTTATGTTCTCTAGTAATTTGATTTGATCTACAAATAAAGTAGTTAAGTTTTTGTATATGTTGATTCACCCCCCCTCTCAGCATCCATGTGTGTTCAACAAGCTTTTAGTGGGTCAAAGATCTAATTATGCTTATTTTTTAATAATGGTTGATTTTTGTCTCAACCCCTTTCCATCTCTATAAATAAAAATTATGTGTAATATAAACCATCTAGGTTATGGCTCAAAGTATATTGATAGTTATAGGAGATGAATGAGGATTTTTTTTAAAAATGTGTTTCAAAAGTATAGCATATCCTTTCCCTTTGCTCATAGTGAAGGCAAGAACTTGGTTTTGGTTTTTGTGAATAGTTGAAGTGGATTAATATTTTTGCTATAATGCTTTGGAATGATAAGAGCTTAGCAAGAACTTATTTATATTCAAAACTTAGAGCACCCTTATTATAGGGTTTCTTTCTCTTTTCCATAATAAGACATGGATATGTTATATCCGTTAAATGTGAACTAGAAATAGATAAAACAAGTAAGGTTTTTTTTGTTTGATTTGTTCTTTCTAATTGATGTTTGCAGGTATAAGGATGCAACTACAAGTTGTTCTTTAACTTTCTAGACACATTAGTGAGGATATCTCTATCAAAATTGCTATTTAAATTAATATGTTGTCTGGTTAAAATTTGTGTTAGAAAAGGTTGATATTGTGATAGATGTGTTGTTCTCAAAATCAGCTACGCTCGTTTTTGTAGACAACCCCACGAAACTTGTCCATTTCGTGAATCTACACTCTAAGATCGCGAATCAAGAAAAGATGTTCTTGTTCTCGTGCGAGGTCATTTGACATTTTAAAACTCGTTTACGACGTTTCCTTGAATTGATTTCTTAATATTTGCGAAGAATATTCAAGTCGTAAATTGGTTAAGGTGTTAATTTTAGTCATTTTTGAGTGTTAGGTAAATTTTGACTCTTGATATGCAAGAGCGGAAAAAAATACCGCCCTTACATATTATTTTAAGTTTATTTTTTGTTTTGATGTAATGTCGGCAAAATTTGCTGATATTACATCGTTTTAAGCTCAAATGTGCGAGAGCGGTGAAATTCACCACCATCGCATATGTCTTTCATCAGAGTTTCACTAACATGTAATGACGGCCTTTTTTGCCAACGTCGCACATTTGTCAACTAGGATGTCGTAGCGGCCGAAATCGCTGCCCAAACGGGATCTTCAGGATTTCGATCTCGAGTGCCATTAATGGCCACTCGTGCCAGGCATTTAAACTCTGATTTCAACCTTTTAAAAGCGTCATTACTCCCCATTGTCGTCATTTCCTATGCTAAAACCTTTTAAGTTGACTCACCAACGCTCTCCTCGACTGCCTAATTGCATACTCCAGAGCTGTGATGGATTTTGCGTTGAAGACCGAATATAGGGTTTTCAGTTCTAAACGGGTATGTACTCCTTGTGTTTTCCATTTTCCTCTCTCACGGATTAAGGTTTATGTCGTTTAGGTTTTTGATTCTGATTTTTAGATATGTTTTGTTTTAGTTTTTTCTTGTTGTTTGTTTCGTTTTGTCGTTTTAGTGTTTTGTCTTCAGAATGCCCTAGGTTTTACCTCGAAAACCCTAGGAATTCTATTGCCCTAGGTTTCCCAAACCCTCGCATACATCCCGTTTTTGTGACATCGGCAGATTTTGCCGAGCATACCTGGAGTCGATGTAACCCTTATCAAATGTGCATTGTCGGCGGATTTCGCTGAGCCTTCAATTGTATCAGGTGACCCTTGTCGTGTCTAGTCGGCGAATCTCCAGACTCACACTTAAAACCTACAAATGTCATCAAATGCAACATCAGCATTATTTGCCGCTCATACAAATGTCATCACTTAACTAGCCCATGTAATGTCGGCAAAATTCTCCACCGATGTATAAACTTACAGTGTCTTATCAAATACATCATCGACATTTTTTGCCACCCCGACATGAAACCCTTCAAATTCTTGTTGCCTGTAGTAGCGGCAAAATCCACCGCTCGTACCGACTCAAATTTTCCCAACACATGCAAAGGCGGTAAAATTTGTTGCCGATGCAAATATTGCAAAACCCCCATATGCAAGGGCGGCGAATTTTGCCGCCCGTGCAAAAATGTCTCAAATTTTCCTAACACTAGAAAATTTCCAATTTTGATTTCCCCAGCCCGCTTCTCCTCTGATTCTTGGCCAACTCGCACTATAGCCCCTTTTCAAGCGCATTCCCATAGTCGTGATCGCTCAACATGCAATTTTCCCAGATTGCCCATATTTTCCCTGATTGCATGATCATGACTTTTTTTGCAGTTTCTCTTGCGGAGCTCCGTTCAACGTCAGACTTCTTCTCGGTAAAAGTTCATCCAAATGACTGACTTGTCTCCGAAGAAGGCAAAAGCAATGAAATACAAATATCAAGGTGTTTTCCCAATCACCTCAGTCCATTCTAATGTTGAGAACATTAGAGATACGGAGATTGGCCATGTTGATATGGCTGAGTTTGTAGAGAGAACCAAGTCAAGCAACCCCAGTGCCATGATGAGGAAGATAGTGGAAAGTAATATTCATCTGGTATCCTCCTTCTCGGTGGCGGCTCACAATACAGAATTTGTTCTTCAGTGTGCCCATTTTTATAACAAAGATATTAGAGCCGTGGTGGACGCCAGTGGTAATGTAATAATCAGGATGGATCCTGAGTTCATTGACAAGGTGTTCATGTGTCCTCCTGCGACAGAGGTATTGAAGCTTGACTTTGTTGAAGCTCAAAAGGAATATGACAAGAATCCAAAGAAAGCAAAGAAAGTGATCAACAACAAATGGTTGAAGATTGCAAGGTCAAGTTTGTCTAGATGGCCACGTAGCTTTCCTCGAAGCGACTTTGTGGAAGAAGTTGGTGATTTGATTACCCTCCTTAGCAGGATAAGAGGTTTGTCTTCCTCTTCACAATTTCATGAATGGATGTATCCGTTCATTAAGGTCATACTCCAGGGCAGGCAAGTTATTTTCTAGGGAGAGCAAATCAGTAACGCTTTGCATGATCAACTGACAAAGGTATCCACTACCTCTAAATTCTTCATGACTTCCTATCTGGTATACATCGCAGCCTCCATGAGGATTTTTCCAGGATTATCATCAGAAGGGGATAGGAGAGTAGTCCCAGTATATCAGTATTATTCTCAGCTGACATTGAAAGGTTCCATTCACCATTTCAGGAGAGTGAATGATGCATTCTTTGCTGTATTCTTGTGTCTTTTTGATCCCCAACTGGAACAGAGAAGAATTTCAGACGAGGCATGGACAGTGGTGAATGGCTTTGGTTGTATGTTTTTGCAATTTCCTTCTTTTTCATACTTGAGGGTTGGCTTTTTCCAAGGCTGCCCTTATATGCTTCCTAGGTTTCCTTCAGATAGACTGGTCTTGATGGAGTTGTGCAGACAGATGATTGTTATGCATAACAAACAGATGGAACTCAAGAAGCCTGGCTTCAGATTTCCAGTGGAAATTGGTAGATACTCAGTGTTGACTACTGCTAAGGCAAGGGCTATGGAGACAGAAATGCAATTGGTCACCATGAAGCAATTCAAGAGGAGACCAAAATTTGATTACCGGGGCGTAAAGGATAAAATCAAGAGGAAAACACAGTTTCATGAACCCATGGTGGAGGATGTCTGGATAGATTTGAGGATAGAGGAAGATATCAGGAAACTGGATTATAGTAGGCTATCTCTAGAACAAATTGAATATCTGGGGCTTGCTGATATTCTAGAAGACCTTGTGGATGATGGGGAATTGGTTGATGCCAGGTATGACGCAGAAACGATAACTAGTACTCCTTTACCTCCAATTCAATGGTCCCAAAAGGAGCTGACTTCACTAAGGAAGAGATTTGAGCCTATATTGGCTAACACCAATAACTGGCTGGAGGATAAAGGAATTACGCTGAAGGAATTCCTCACTAGTTCGGAGACTGAAGTTCAAGATCAGACTGGTAAGAAGGTTGAGAACAGAACGAAGAACAAGAGTGATGCTCCATCATCCTCTAAAACACATAAACCTAAAATCAGATTTGTGACGAAGAAAGCAAAAGTTGTTGAGGAGGAACCTGAACCAAAAGAAATGGAAGTCGAGGAGCCAGCGACTGAAGAGCCGGCAACTGAAGAGCCAGCTACAGAGGAGATGGAGGTTGAAGACAGGAATTTAGATCAACAAGATGAAGAGGCTTTGTCTCCACAGGACAATACACCTATTGCACCCCCTGTGCCTGCTTCCCCTATTAATATTCCTTCCTCTGAATCCCCCTCTCCTCCTAAAATAATCTTTGATAATCCCCACAGCACTTTTGAAAATGTTCTCCGTTCTTCTGATTCAATTCCTAGTTTGTCTTCTTCATCTTTTGATATTGGAGACACGTCTATGTTTGATCATTTTGTGATGAATACTGAACAAGTTTCAAGTGCCAATGTAATAGGTGCGGTTTTTACCAACACCCCGCCTATTGTTTCTACCACCAGTACAAGCACAGTTCCAGGAACACCAGTGGTAGGAATGGACTCCAATGTGAATACTTCTCTGCTTCCACCTTGGTTGTCAGCTTACACGCCAAAGAGAAAAAAGCAAGTCATCTCTCCAGATGATTTTGATTTCACTAAGTTGGTACCTGCAAAACCTAAGGCTCCGAAGAAACCAAAGATCCTTTCAAGGGTACTTGAAGATAAGGGGCATAAAATTTTGGAGATAGCAAAACCCCCACTGGATGCAACTATTGAAAATTTTGATATGAATGACTACTCAATTTCTAGGGTTGAATTGGGCAAAATCACCCATGAGAGCGCTAAAAATGATATGCAGTCAGCCATGGATATCCTGATCCAGAAATTCGACAGGGAAAAAGAAATGAAAGATTACTATAAGGAAAAGGCAGAACAGCTGACTGTGGTGGTAAGAAAGATCACTTTGAATTCAGAAGCAATTACTCCAGAGGCCATTTCTGTAGAAGACCCTATCATTCTGAAGGCAGAAAAGACTCACCTCAGAGGAAAAGTACTGGAAGAGTATTTAGACAGGATGCAAACACAGGGAATCTCTTTGCTCATGGAGGTATTTGAGAAAACGGATAAGATGAGGAAAGTAAGGGCAGAACTCAACGATCTCATTGATGCCATCTCTCAAGATATTGAGCGCACAGAGGATACTCATGATAAGTGGGTGGAAATGAGGAAGCTGAAAATAAGTACCCTGATATCCATTGGCGCCATTTCTAACAGGGATTCATACACTGAAACAAAGGAAGCTCTGATGTATAGGAGCAGTATGCTAAGGAATTTGATCAAGGATCTTGAGGCTGCAAAAGAGATCAGCGAAGAAAATGATGTCAACCTTTTGCACAAGTTGGAGGAACTGCCTTGTAACTTGGTATCGCAAGATAACCAATTCCTGTCAGCAGAAGAAATGGTCAAAGAATTTGAAGACATGTTCCAAAAAGAATTTGAAGATAATGTATTTTCAATAACTTCTGTGGACAACCTCTTGGACAACCAGTTAACCTTGGACAATCTGAAAACTAGGTTAACCAATCATGCCAAGTCAATCACTACAGTAAGGGATGCCATAGTGAGGGCCAGGATGATCTTCAAAAACACATTCAACCCAGATAGCATTGAAATGCAAGCGACCTTCACTATGTATGATCACCACGTGAGAAAAAGTGGTGACACAAATTGAAGCAGCTGGTTTTTTCCCTTAGTTTATTTTATGATTTTCACATGTACTTTCAAAACAATTTTGGACATTTTTACATGTACATTTTCAATATGTAATTACATGTAAAAATATAGGAATGTCCCAAGTCAATAAGGACTCCTATTTTTGAATAAGTCAAAGTAGTTGTAGATTTCCTAGATTTTCTCAAGGTCTTTCCCTATAAATAAAGGGGACCTCTTTTGTAAATATCTATCTTTTGTCTATTGCAAGAAAACTTTGGCGAATTGAGAATCAAATCAAGACTTTGTGCTTTTTGTGAAAATCAATATTCAAATATTTATCAATACAAGAAAGCAAGTTCAATTCCAATCTTTGTCTTGGAATTATTTGTGTTGTGATAGTTTTGTTCTTACGTCTTGCTATCATAGTCTTATTTTGATAATAATTGAAGTGTGGAGTTTATTACAAGTGATTGAAGAGCACTCTTAATTTGATTCTGGTAAACTTTGTGTTATCAAATCAGTTGTGGGTTATATGTTCATGTTTGTGAAAATACAATAGTTTGGAGACTTTGTGCTGCAAGTTGTTCTATTTGATTTACTTTTATCATCTTGAGGAGGAGTGAAGACTTTGCGCTGCATTCTACTTCAAATATTTTCGTTTACAAGTAATAAGTGAGGTAATAGAGAACTTTGTGTTTCTGTGATATTGTGATAATCTATGAGTCTTATATCAAGAGTTTGAAATATAAACATCTATTCTGAAAAAAGAGAATGAGATGAGATGGAACCACCACAAACATAGTTTTTAGTGTACGTAAATCTGATAAGTTGTTTGATTTGCACAAGTTAAGTAATTAGAGGGAACCTCCCCTTGCTGAGAGGAGAGACTTTGTCTCATCATAGCTGTGGCTGATATACCCATTTCGCCGTTAGCGAGTTAACGACAAAATATTCACCCAACAGTTTTTTGGCGACTCTATTGGGGAAGAAAGCACAACTTGAAGCCTCACGCTTCGAGTTGAAGCATTTTCAGTTCTTTTCCGTTTTCTTGCAATATTGTGTTTAGTATAATACAGTCTGGCAGATTCCTGGTACACCAGAAGTAAGAGGGCTCAGGGTATTATTGATCCTGCATTTGAGTTGATGCAGCAGAATAATTTTGGATTCTTAACTCCACGGCCTCGTCTTCAGCGCAGCAGGAGTTTTCCCCCTACAAACACCAGGTCCCCAATACCAGGTGAAGTTTCTATTGCCAGTGCTAATAGAGTTTTGGTTGTTCATACGCCACCAAGATTTGTTATACCATCTTTCAATCAGCGCGTCATGGCAGCCCAATGTCCTTGGGGTAATACCTTTGGTCCTCTAAATTTGACCCCACCATTACATGAACTACCTCGTAGTTCAAGAAAGAATTTCCCCAAATTCTATGGTGACGGAAAAGTTCATCCTGATGAGCATATTGTGGCTTTCTGTATAGCCTGTGGTGTGATAGGTGTCGAGCACGAAGACGTGGCTGTGCGACTCTTTGTAGAAACACTACAAGGCGCTGCCGCAGATTGGTTCTATCACCTCCAAGCCCAGACCATAACAAACTGGGCTACTCTCAAAACCAAGTTCGAAGCTAGGTTCAAACCTGCGGAAGATGCTCATGCATTGTTGGCACAGTTGACACAGATGAAAAAGGAACCTCGTGAACCAATGCGAGATTTCATCGCTAAGTTCAACAAATTGAGAAACAGGATTCCCACCGCTGCTGAGCCCACGGCGGAAAACCTCAAATGTTTCTTTATCAATACACAGCTTCCGGAGGTGAGTTTCTTATTGAGGCGAGCTGCTCCTACTGATCTTGCTGCGGCTCAGATTCTGGCAACTGAGGTAGAAGATGATCTTATCCTTGCGGGTAAGATAAGAAGGGACACTAATAGAAATAAAAGTTCCTCTTCTACTGAGAACGCTTCCACAAGCACCACAGATCCCATGGTGCAAAAGCTAGCAAATGAATTGCTAGCTCTCAAAAGACAAATGTCCCAAGGTATATCTGCACCTCCTTCTTACCGAGATATACCAAGGAGGACATTTCCAAATAATTCGTATCAAGGCAATGCTACTAGGAATCAAGGACAGCAAAACCGTCTTCCTCCTACACAGGGGAAGCTTGCTATTGAAGCAGCGCCAGTCAACTCTGCCGTTGGATACTATGAAGGGGAAAATGAACTTTCTTTCCAACCTGAGTTGGAATATGAAAATGGTGCTAATCTCTTCACAGAAGGAGAAGAAGAGATAGCTGGCGACTCTACCATCAGCTTTCTGAACTACCAAGACGAAGCTGAAAAAGGAGAAGTGAGTGAAGGAGCATATGCTGTTTTCACTAGGTCTCAAAATTAGTCAGCACTTCAAGCTGATAAAGGGAAAGCGAGGGAAGAATCTCAACCGGCGATTTCAATCGCTAAATGGGGGACTCCGCTACCTTTCTAGTCAAAAGACCCGGTGGTCAATAAACAAGTAAGTGCCTCTAATGAATTTGTACCTTCCACTTCTACTCCTTAGACTAGTGCTGTCACTACTAAAAATCAAAATGATGGTTTTTCTTCCCTCCGTATCTAATTCTTTTCAGCAGTTCAATATAATAGACCATGCTAGGAGAACTAAGATACAAATGTTTGAAGTTGAATATTTATAGGCTAATCCTGAACAATTTGATAGGTTAGCCAAATATGTCAAAAACAAGGCCGTCCCTGTAGGACAAGAGTTTCCTAAAGCTACTCATAACTCCTCCAAAAGTAAACCTACCCAAAACAATCTTGTTACTACTCCTCCTGTGGTTTCTGGAAAAATTGAACCTTTCTATGTTTCCCTACTAGTGAATGGTCACAAGTTGAGCAATTGCGTAATAGATTCTGGAGCCTCAGACAATGTTATGCCTGCTAAGGTGGCAGATGCCCTTGGCCTCACCTTAACCAAAACTTTTGGGAGGTGTTTCTCTATGGAGAATAAGCAAGTTCCACTTTTGGGTCAAATCAAGGACGCCCAATTTGCATTTGCAGCTTTTCCGGATAAGAGAATCAAGATGACAGTCTTGGTAGCTGATGTTCCAGCTTCATACGGCATCCTCCTTGGACGTAATTTTTGCAAGGATGTGGGTGGAGAGTTGAACATGGATTTGTCTGAAGCTAGGATACCTGTTAAAGGTGTCATGCAGAAACTGCTTCCTGAGAAGGAGGCGAAATATATTGTTACTCAAACATCAAACCCCAAAGCTCAAATTTTGTTTGAGTCCTCGGGAATGGGTAATTATTTTCTATCTACTGAAGATTGTTCTGATTCATCAGATGAGGCTACATCGGGTGATAGCTCCGATATGTCAGATGGAGACTCGGAAGAGTTTTCAGATGAAAGTTTAGGTAAGGGTATAGCAATTCCAGATTCTTCCCTCACAGATGAAGAGGAATCTTCTGACCAGAGAAAGTCTAAGAAATCAAATTCTAATGGAGTTTGGATTTTAGAATTTGATGGCAGTTGTTCTTCTACCGGTTCTGGAGTCGGAGTGGTCTTGATATCACCACAAGGTGATATTTTACCTTTTTCATATAAGCTACAGTTTGACAATACCAATAACACCGCCGAATACGAGTCCTTGTTGCTCGGATTGGAAGCGGCGCGTGCCAGAGGTGTTAAGATCCTGCATGCTCAAGGGGACGCCGAATTGGTAGTTTGTCAAGTAAGAAATTTGTACCAAACAAAAAATGAAAGATTGAGACACTATCGCAATCGCGTATGGGATTGCATTGAAGATTTCGATGCTTTCAATATTTCAGCGGTACCAAGAGAGTTCAATGACCGTGCAGATTCATTGGCTGTTTCCGCCACTCTCATGGTGCCTCACAAGGATTTCAAAGGAAGCAAGTACACTATTGAGCTAGTCTTCAGACCAAGTGTACCTGATAACGCCAACCATTGGCAGGTGTTCAATGGCGATAATCAAATCATTGCTTTCCTAGAAAAGATGGATAGTTTTGATGAGCTTTACTTTGAAGGAAGCGAATCACCACCTCGTGAATATGTTTCTGAGGTAGATTCGCAGACTGGCGAAGAATTTCTACAGTTGAAAGGAAATAAAATCCCAAAAGGTTTGGTTTCCCTTGAGAGACTCTTTGATAAACATGATAGGTATATCAAGCAGCGGCAACAATAGCAGGATTTGAGTTCTTCCATGGAATTTGAGCAGGTCAATTTGGGTGCGGAAACAGATCCTAAGATGGTCAACATTGGAAAATGTTGCACTGCTGATGAAAGATTCAAATTCATTACCCTCCTCCGCCATTACATTGATGTTTTGGCTTACTCCTATGATGATCTGAAGTCTTTCAGGCCTAAGGAGGTTCGACACGAAATTCCCCTCAAAGCTGGATCGTTGCCTTACAAACAGAAGCAGAGGCAATACAATCCAAAGATATCAGGTACGATTCTTTCTGAAATTCAGAAGATGCTGAATGCAAGGATTATTTTTCCAATTCATCATTCCACATGGGTTTCAAACATAGTACCTGTAAGGAAGAAGAACGGAGAAATCCGTATCTGTGTTGACTTCAGAAACCTCAACCAGTCTTCCTTGAAAGATAACTACCCTTTGCCCATCATGGACCAAGTGTTGCAAATAGTGACAGGTTCAGAAATGCTATCTATGTTAGATGGTTTTTCAGGGTATAACCAAGTGGAGGTAAACGAAGCTGATCAGTTCAAAACTACCTTCACCACACCACGAGGCACATTTGCATATCGCAGAATGCCTTTCGGTCTGATCAATGCTGGCGCAACATTTCAGAGAGCGATGGATCTTGCCTTCAGATATGAAATGGGTAAGTTTATCGTGGTGTACCTCGACGATTTGACTGTTTTCTCCAAAAACCGTCATGATCATGCGCATCATTTGCGACAAGTGCTGGAACACTGTCGGCAAAATGGTATTTCCCTCAATCCTAAGAAGTTAGTTTTTGGGGTGACAGAGGGTAAGCTTCTTGGGCACATTGTATCCCGGGAAGGTACTAAGATTGACCCAGAGAGGGTTAAATCTATTCAAAGTCTCACTCTGCCAGCAAGTAAGACTGTTGTTCACTCTTTCTTCAGAAAGGTGAATTTTCTGCGAAGGTTCATTCCTGAGTTTGCAGAAAAAACCCGTCACATTGTTAATATGATGAAGGGTAAGGCTACTTTCCGTTGGACCGTGGAAGGTAAGGAAGCGTTCGAGGATATCAAGAGAGCTATTGCTCATGCTTCGGTTCTTGTTTGTCCCGACTACACTAAGGATTTCCTAGTCTATAGCTACGCTTCAGAACACACACTTTCAACTATTCTAGTTCAGCAGAATGAAGAAGGCGTTGAATCCCCCATATCATTTATGAGTTGTCCTCTCAAAGCTCATGAATTGAAGTATTCGAATATGGAGAAGCATGCCTATGTCGTAGTCAAAGCGGTTAAGCATTTCAGGTTCTATATTCTAAACTCACACACTGTTGTCATGGTGCCTGATACAACAGTCAAATCCATCCTAACTCAACAGGAGTTCAGAACAAAGAGGGGTAATTGGATCGCTAAGATTCAATAATTCGATCTGGATATCAAGCCTACCAAGCTTGTGTGGGGTAAAGGTTTGTGTCAATTGATCGCAGACAACGTTCCAAAAGAGATAGGGGACGAAGAAGAAGAAGTGGTGGACACGCCAACTGTCCTTTTTGTTACTACAACTGACGAGTGGTATTCCAATATCGCTCATTTCCTTACCTATGGTGAGTGCCCTTCTCACTTGTCTTATAAGGAAAGGAGAACTGTCAAGTTAAAAGCTGTTAACTACGTCCTTTGGGACAATGGTTTGTACAAGAGAAGTCTTGACAGTGTATTTCTTCATTGCGTGGATAAAGCGCAACAAGGTAGACTTTTGGAGTCTTTCCACAATTTGGCTTGTGGAGGGCATTTTTCAGCACCTGTAACGGCTCACAAGATTCTGCGAGCTCGATACTATTGGCCCACACTATTCCAAGATGCGTACAATTGGGTACGCAGGTGTGAGTTATGCCAACAGTTTGTTGGGAAACCAAAATTGGCAACCTTACCTCTAAAACCAGTGGTGATTGAGGAGCCCTTTCAGCAATGGGGTATTGACTTCATTGGCGCAGTGAATCCATCATCAAGTGCCGGACATAACTATGTCCTCACGGCAACAGACTATTTTACCAAATGGGTGGAAGCTATTCCAGTCAAACACGCCACTTCTGAGGTGGTATGCAGTTTTCTTAAGGAGAACATTATTTTCAGGTTTGGAGTTCCAAACAAGATTGTAGCAGACAATGCTACTTGTTTTTCCTCTTATGAGATTACTGAGTTTTGCTACGAACATGGGATCACCCTTTCCCATTCTTCAGACTATTATCCGCAAGGGAATGGTCAAGTAGAATCAAGCAATAAGAATCTGGTCACTATCATCAGGAAGCTGGTAGATGAGAATCAGAGAACTTGGCATAAGGCATTGTTTGATGCTCTATGGGCAGATAGGATTACACCCAAAAGGGCAATAGGCATGTCGCCATTTCAGCTTCTATATGGTCTGAATGCAGAGATACCGATTACTTTGGAATTGCCAGCATTGAAGTTGGTAAAGGCATTGGAAGATAGAACGTTTGATAGTTCTATCGATAAAAGGATCATGTATTTGACTGAACTTGAGGAACATCGCACTGTTGTGGTGGACCGTATTGCTGAGCACCAAAATCAAGTAAAGAAACTCTTTGACAAGAAGACAAAGGCTCGTGAGTTTCAGGTTGGAGATCAAGTCTTGTTGTGGGACAAGAGGAGAGAACCAAAAGGAATGCACGGAAAATTTGATTCTTTGTGGAGAGGTCCATTCACCATTCATCAGTTCTGTGGTGAAAATAGTTTCTTGCTGGAGTATCAGGATGGGACACCATTCTTGTTGCCTCACAGTGGACAACATCTGAAGCACTTCAATCCTTGAAGTGTCAGATAAGTTAAATTGTACATTTGTATAGTTTTGTGTTTTATTTTTGTGTTTTCATGTAGTATTTTGTGTCTTTTTCTTTTCTACTTGACTCTATAGCCCAATGGCATGGATGAAGGCACTTAGAGACTGGATTCTACTCCCCTCAATTGTTTCAAAGTTTGATTGAAGGAAGTTCCCCAGTTAGAGCCAGCTGTTGTTCTCAAAATTAGCTACGCTTGTTTTTGTAAACAACCCCACGAAACTTGTCCATTTCGTGAATCTACACTCTAAGATCGCGAATCGAGAAAAGATGTTCTTGTTCTCGTGCGAGGTCATTTGACATTTTAAAACTCGTTTACGACATTTCCTTGAATTGATTTCTTAATATTTGCGAAGAATATTCAAGTCGTAAATTGGTTAAGGTGTTAATTTTAGTCATTTTTGAGTGTTAGGTAAATTTTGACTCTTGATATGCAAGAGCGGAAAAAAATGCCGCCCTTACATATTATTTTAAGTTTATTTTTTGTTTTGATGTAATGTCGGCAAAATTTGCTGCTATTACATCGTTTTAAGCTCAAATGTGCGAGAGCAGTTAAATTCACCGCCATCGCATATGTCTTTCATCGGAGTTTCACTAACATGTAATGACGGCCTTTTTTGCCGACGTCGCACATTTGTCAACTAGGATGTCGTAGCGGCCGAAATCGCCGCCCGAACGGGATCTTCAGGATTTTGATGTCGAGTGCCATTAATGGCCACTCGTGCCAGGCGTTTAAACTCTGATTTCAACCTTTTAAAAGCGTCATTACTCCCCATTGTTGTCATTTCCTATGCTAAAACCTTTTAAGTTGACTCACCAATGCTCTCCTCGACCGCTTGATTGCATACTCCAAAGCTGTGACGGATTTTGCGTTGAAGACCGAATATAGGGTTTTCAGTTCTAAACGGGTATGTACTCCTTGTGTTTTCCATTTTCCTCTCTCACGGATTAAGGTTTATGTCATTTAGGTTTTTGATTCTAATTTTTGATATGTTTTGTTTTAGTTTTTTCTTGTTGTTTGTTTCGTTTTGTCGTTTTAGTGTTTTGTCTTCAGAATGCCCTAGGTTTTACCTCGAAAACCCTAGGAATTCTATTGCCCTAGGTTTCCCAAACCCTCGCATACATCCCATTTTTGTAACATCGGCAGATTTTGCCGAGCATACCTGGAGTCGATGTAACCCTTATCAAATGTGCATTGTCGGCAGATTTCGCCGAGCCTTCAATTGTATCAGGTGACCCTTGCTGTGTCTAGTCGGCGAATCTCCAAACTCACACTTAAAACCTGCAAATGTCGTCAAATGCAACATCAGCATTATTTGCCGCTCATACAAATGTCATCGCTTAACCAGCCCATGTAATGTCGACAAAATTCGTCGCCGATGTATAAACTTACAGTGTCTTATCAAATACAGCATCGGCATTTTTTGCCGCCCCGACATGAAACCCTTCAAATTCTTGTTTCCTGTAGTAGCGGCAAAATCCACCGCTCGTACCGACTCAAATTTTCCCAACACGTGCAAAGGCGGCAAAATTTGCCACCAATGCAAATATTGCAAAACCCCCATATGCAAGGGCGGCGAATTTTGCCGCCCGTGCAAAAATGTCTCAAATTTTCCTGACACTGAAAAATTTCCAATTTTGATTTCCCCAGCCCGCTTCTCCTCTGATTCTTGGCCAGCTCGCACTATAGCCCCTTTTCAAGCGCATTCCCATAGTCGTGATCGCTCAAAATGCAATTTTCCCAGATTGCCCATATTTTCCCTGATTGCATGATCATGACTTTTGTTGCAGTTTCTCTTGCCGAGCTCCGTTCAACGTCAGACTTCTTCTCGGTAAAAGTTCATCCAAATGACTGACTTGTCTCCGAAGAAGGCAAAAGCAATGAAATACAAATATCAAGGTGTTTTCCCAATCACCTCAGTCCATTCTAATGTTGAGGACATTAGAGATACGGAGATTGGCCATGTTGATATGGCTGAGTTTGTAGAGAGAACCAAGTCAAGCAACCCCAGTGCCATGATGAGGAAGATAGTGGAAAGTAATATTCATCTGGTATCCTCCTTCCCGGTGGCGGCTCACAATACAGAATTTGTTCTTCAGTGTGCCCATTTTTATAACAAAGATATTAGAGCCGTGGTGGACGCCAGTGGTAATGTAATAATCAGGTTGGATCCTGAGTTCATTGACAAGGTGTTCATGTGTCCTCCTGCGACAGAGGTATTGAAGCTTGACTTTGTTGAAGCTCAAAAGGAATATGACAAGAATCCAGAGAAAGCAAAGAAAGTGATCAACAACAAATGGTTGAAGATTGCAAGGTCAAGTTTGTCTAGATGGCCACGTAGCTTTCCTCGAAGGGACTTTGTGGAAGAAGTTGGTGATTTGATTACCCTCCTCAGCAGGATAAGAGGTTTGTCTTCCGCTTCACAATTTCATGAATGGATGTATCCGTTCATTAAGGTCATACTCCAGGGCAGGCAAGTTATTTTCTGGGGAGAGCAAATCAGTAACGCTTTGCATGATCAGCTGACAAAGGTATCCACTACCTCTAAATTCTTCATGACTTCCTATTTGGTATACATCGCAGCCTCCATGAGGATTTTTCTAGGATTATCATCAGAAGGGGATAGGAGAGTAGTCCCAGTATATCAGTATTATTCTCAGCTGACATTGAAAGGTTCCATTCACCATTTTAGGAGAGTGAATGATGCGTTCTTTGCTGTATTCTTGTGTCTTTTTGATCCCCAGCTGGAACAGAGAAGAATTTCAGACGAGGCATGGATAGTGGTGAATGGCTTTGGTTGTATGTTTTTGCAATTTCCTTCTTTTTCATACTTGAGGATTGGCTTTTTCCAAGGCTACCCTTATATGCTTCCTAGGTTTCCTTCAGATAGACTGGTCTTGATGGAGTTGTGCAGACAGATGATTGTTGTGCATAACAAATAGATGGAACTCAAGAAGCCTGGCTTCAGATTTCCAGTGGAAATCGGCAGATACTCAGTGTTGACTGCTGCTAAGGCAAGGGCTATGGAGACAGAAATGCAATTGGCCACCATGAAGCAATTCAAGAGGAGACCAAAATTTGATTACTGGGGCGTAAAGGATAAAATCAAGAGGAAAACACAGTTTCACGAACCCATGGTGGAGGATGTCTGGATAGATTTGAGGACAGAGGAAGATATCAGGAAACTGGATTATAGTAGGTTGTCTGTAGAACAAATTGAATATCTGGGGCTTGCTGATATTCCAGAAGACCTTGTGGATGATGGGGAATTGGTTGTTGCCAGGTATGATGCAGAAAAGATAGCTAGTACTCCTTTACCTCTAATTCAATGGTCCCAAAAGGAGCTGACTTCTTTAAGGAAGAGATTTGAGCCTATATTGGCTAACACCAATAACTGGCTGGAGGATAAAGGAATTACGCTGAAGGAATTCCTCACTGGTTCGGAGACTAAAGTTCAAGAGTAGACTGGTAAGAAGGTTGAGAACAGAACGAAGAACAAGAGTGATGCTCCATCATCCTCTAAAACACATAAACCTAAAATTAGATTTGTGACGAAGAAAGCAAAAGTTGTTGAGGAGGAACCTGAACCAAAAGAAATGGAAGTCGAGGAGCCAGCGACTGAAGAGCTGGCAACTGAAGAGCCAGCTACAGAGGAGATGGAGGTTGAAGAGAGGAATTTAGATCAACAAGATGAAGAGGCTTTGTCTCCACAGGACAATACACCTGTTGCACCCCCTGTGCCTGCTTCCCCTATTAATATTCCTTCCTCTGAATCCCCCTCTCCTCCTAAAATAATCTTCGATAATCCCCACAGCACTTTTGAAAATGTTCTCCGTTCTTCTGATTCAATTCCTAGTTTGTATTCTTCATCTTTTGATATTGGAGACACGTCTATGTTTGATCATTTTGTGATGAATACTGAACAAGTTTCAAGTGCCAATGTAACAGGTGCGGTTTTTACCAACACCCCACCTATTGTTTCTACAACCAGTACAAGCACAGTTCCAGGAACACCAGTGGTAGGAATGGACTCCAATGTGAATACTTCTCTGCTTCCACCTTGGTTGTCAGCTTACACGCCAAAGAGAAAAAAGCAAGTCATCTCTCCAGATGATTTTGATTTCACTAAGCTGGTACCTGCAAAACCTAAGGCTCCAAAGAAACCAAAGATCCTTTCAAGGGTACTTGAAGATAAGGGGCATAAAATTTTGGAGATAGCAAAACCCCCACAGGATGCAACTATTGAAAATTTTGATATGAATGACTACTCAATTTCTAGGGTTGAATTGGGCAAAATCACCCATGAGAGCACTAAAAATGATATGCAGTCAGCCATGGATATCCTGATCCAGAAATTCGACAGGGAAAAAGAAATGAAAGATTACTATAAGGCAAAGGCAGAACAACTGACTGCGGTGGTAAGAAATATCACTTTGAATTCAGAAGCAGTTACTCCAGAGGCTGTTTCTGTAGAAGACCCTGTCATTCTGAAGGCAGAAAAGACTCACCTCAGAGGAAAAGTACTGGAAGAGTATTTAGACAGGATGCGAACACAGGGAATCTCTTTGCTCACGAAGGTATTTGAGAAAACGGATAAGATGAGGAAAGTAAGGGCAGAACTCAACGATCTCATTGATGCCATCTCTCAAGATATTGAGCGCACAGAGGATACTCATGATAAGTGGGTGGAAATGAGGAAGCTGAAAATAAGTACCCTGATATCCATTGGCGCCATTTCTAACAGGGATTCATACACTGAAACAAAGGAAGCTCTGATGTACAGGAGCAGTATGCTAAGGAATTTGATCAAGGATCTTGAGGCTGCAAAAGAGATCAGCGAAGAAAATGATGTCAACCTTTTGCATAAGTTGGAGGAACTGCCTTGTAACTTGGTATCACAAGATAACCAATTCCTGTCAGCAGAAGAAATGGTCAAAGAATTTGAAGACATGTTCCAAAAAGAATTTGAAGATAAAGTATTTTCAATAACTTATGTGGACAACCTCTTGGACAACCAGTTAACCTTGGACAATCTGAAAACCAAGTTAACCAATCATGCCAAGTCAATCACTACAGTAAGGGATGCCATAGTGAGGGCCAGGATGATCTTCAAAAATGCATTCAACCTAGATAGCATTGAAATGCAAGCGACCTTCACTATGTATGATCACCACGTGAGAAAAAGTGGTGACACAAATTGAAGCAGCTGGTTTTTTCCCTTAGTTTATTTTCTGATTTTCACATGTACTTTCAAAACAATTTTGGACATTTTTACATGTACATTTTCAATATGTAATTACATGTAAAAATATAGGAATGTCCCAAGTCAATAAGGACTCCTATTTTTGAATAAGTCAAAGTAGTTGTAGATTTCCTAGATTTTCTCAAGGTCTTTCCCTATAAATAAAGGGGACCTCTTTTGTAAATATCTATCTTTTGTCTATTGCAAGAAAACTCTGGCGAATTGAGAATCAAATCAAGACTTTGTGCTTTTTGTGAAAATCAATATTCAAATATTTATCAATACAAGAAAGCAAGTTCAATTCTAATCTTTGTCTTGGAATTATTTGTGTTGTGATAGTTTTGTTCTTACGTCTTGCTATCATAGTCTTATTTTGATAATAATTGAAGTGTGAAGTTTATTACAAGTGATTGAAGAGCACTCTTAATTTGATTCTGGTAAACTTTGTGTTATCAAATCAGTTGTGGGTTATATGTTCATGTTTGTGAAAATACAATAGTTTGGAGACTTTGTGCTGCAAGTTGTTTTATTTGATTTACTTTTATCATCTTGAGGAGGAGTGAAGACTTTGCGCTGCATTCTACTTCAAATATTTTCGTTTACAAGTAATAAGTGAGGTAATAGAGAACTTTGTGTTTCTGTGATATTGTGATAATCTACGAGTCTTATATCAAGAGTTTGAAATATAAACATCTATTCTGAAAAAGGAGAATGAGATGAGATGGAACCACCACAAACATAGTTTTTAGTGTACGTAAATTTGATAAGTTGTTTGATTTGCACAAGTTAAGTAATTAGAGGGAACCTCCCCTTGCTGAGAGGAGAGACTTTGTCTCATCATAGCTATGGTTGATATACCCATTTTGCCATTAGCGAGTTAACTACAAAATATTCACCCAACAAGATGTTGAATTTTTTATGTGTTATGGAATGCATCCCTCAAATAAGGGTGTCATGTTTTGTAGAATCATGTTGGACATAACTCACCATGTCTAATGTTACATCACTTTACAACTCATAAAAAAGATCAAATTTATGTTAGTTAAATTATTTAGAAAAATTCTTGAAAAGGGATTTATGCATAGTTTATTTAAATGAAATATTTTTGGATTATGTTAGAGCATAACATTTATTAGGAGATTTGTAAATACTCCTAAATAACATTTAAATAAAACTCTAATTTATAAGGTTTAGGCGTAAATTTATAAAGTTAATAGGGGTAAATTTATAAAGTTTAACTTTTTAAATAATTAATTAATCTAATAACCAAAATATTAGAAAGTGAAATATGATCTAAACACTAACCCCTTGGATTACCTTAAATATAGGCAATCATATTAAAAAAATATATCACAGTATATACTTTTGTATGTGTAAGAAGCAAAACTGTATGTGAAGTGTATTTAAGAATGCATTGTATATGCATGGAAAGAAAGAATGGAAGATGTTATGAAAACCAGGTTCTTGATATGTTTGTTTATACAAACATTATTGTAAGTTTCCTTAATAATAAATTATTTTTAATCTAGTATTGTATAATGTATTATCTCTCTACATTTTGCAACTCTCATTTCATTTATTTTCTATTTTATATATGATGATTAGCTACCTAAGATCTTAATTTTTAAGATAGTATAGAACTAATTAAGTTGTACTAATTATTGGTACCTCCTTTGGCCAGTACTATTGCAATGAGTTCGATTGTAAACCAATCAAAACACAGGATTATTTTTCTTGTCGGGCAAATTCAATTGGTACTTTTCCTATGTCAACATGATAAATTTTTAATAAAAAATTATTGAAAAATGATTTATCTGTATTGTCATTTGCTAAAAAAATTGACCTCTTCTCTGTGGATTGTCCAAGAGTGCAACAAAAAACTATAAATGTGGAGAAAATTTTGGTTTGAGGGGAGGATGTGGCAAGTAAACAAATTATGAACACAAATTTTGTCTCCCACTAGTTAAGTCTACACATTTCATTTTATGAAATTAGATTATTTTTGGGATTTCAATGTAAATATTTTAGTGCTATTTTATTTTTACCAAATTAAATTATTTTTTAGATTTCAATTTTATTTACCGAAGACATTTCAAAACGAGTTCACATAAATTTTTCTTATAAATTTAGTTATGGAAATATAATAGTTACAAATTTGAAATTTAAAATCATGTTCTCTAAAAGTACTTACTATTATTACTTAAACAAAAAATTAAGTGACTAAGATAAAATACTGTAGTGATCTAAATATGAATATGTTATTGTTATTATATTGTGTAATTATTCTTCAAACTTACAATATTTTAATGCATTTTAAATTGTAATAGTATTCAATATTATTACATTTTAATATCTTAGGCAGACATTTCAAATCTCTCCACACCCAACTAGGGTTAGGGTTCTACACATTTTATTTTATGAAATTAGATTATTTTTGGGATTTCAATTTTATTTAGTCAAAAGTTAAAAATCTACATCACTAAAAATATTTCGCCATGTTATTACATTTTTTATTTTATTCTTCAAACTTACAATATTTTAATGCATTTTAAATTATAAAAGTATTAGTATTATTACATTTTAAGGAAATGTTTGTGTTATTTAATAGGCTTTGTAAAGTTTATTTTTATAGTTAAGGAAATATTTTTCATCCTATTTTATTTTTAGGAAATTAGATTATTTTTGAGATTTCAATTTTCTTTACCCAAGACATTTCAACACTTTTCAAAAATTAATTTTTCAATTATTGGAATGCAATTTGTCTATACAACCAATACCTAATCAACAAAAAAATTACAACTAAACAAATACTATATACAACCAATAAC
The DNA here is from genome assembly GCA_027924645.1 of Cunninghamia lanceolata. Lineage (NCBI taxonomy): Eukaryota > Viridiplantae > Streptophyta > Pinopsida > Cupressales > Cupressaceae > Cunninghamia > Cunninghamia lanceolata. Next base: position 14,166,635 of record BSBN01001715.1, read on the forward strand.
TAATCAACAAAAAAAATTACAACTAAAAAAATACTATAATAACAACACTACAAGGCAAGTACTGGCCACTACGTGGCACTTGTTTATTATGTGTGAATTCATTTTTTTCATCATGATTTGATATTTGAAGTAGTTCAATTGGTTGAGCACAATTAGTGAGGATGATGGTATGTGTTGATGATATTTGAAGTAGTTCAATTAGTTGAGCACAATTAGCGAGGATGATGGTATGTGTTGATAATAGTAAGCATGAGTTTTCCACAGTCCATGGCAGTAAGTGAAAGTGCTTCTAGACTCAATTGTGCATTTTTTGCTTCACGTTTGGGATCATACTCAATGATCCATCATCAGGAAGAGGATAGTTATGGTTTAGATAGCAGACTTGAGCTTTTTAAAGGAAATAGAGGGGAAGAAATGAAAGGAATGAAAAACGAAGGGCAAGAGGGGAGGAGAGAAAATAAAATAAAATAAGAAAAAGAAATAAAACAAAAAACAAAGAGAGCATTAGTGAAATAAATAGAAAAGAGATAAGGTAGGAAAAAATTAGTGTTAAAAAACAGATCAATCAAGCAACCATACATACATACATACAAACAAAAGCTAAGATATCTAAAACATATACAAATACAAGTACATAGATATATACATACACAAGTGCATGTATATGTATAAAACATTATATTTCAAAAATACATATATATACATCCACACACCCAAGTATAATATATTATATTATAAGTAAACAAATAAATGGGAATAAGTACATATAGATATGAACTGCATGCATTCATAAATGAAGCATACTAGCAAACTATATTATATGAACCCTTATATATTATTCAAACCTATAAAAATGTACCCAAATAACCAAGTATAAAAATAAAAATAAAATAAAATAAAATAAAATAAGTACAAACACAAATAATCAAATATAAAAATAAAAATAAAATAAAATAAACGAAGACACAAATATTGAAAACACAAACCCCCGTATAAATGTGGATATATAATATACTAGCAGTTGTACCCTAACGAATTCTCTTATAGGGTCAAATATTGAATAAAAATATGATCATAATCTAAATACATAAGTTTATTTAAAATAAATGTGAACATTGAATATGGGCAATATTAATGAATGATTGTTTTTTCAACTTTTATGACTTCGTCAAAGTGGTGGAGGAACACAAATTTGAAATCTTCACTAAAAAGATTGTTAGAATATGCTTTAACATATTCTAACTGCATAAGATTCTTATTGTACTTAATCCCTCAAAATATTTCAGTTGGCAAGAGGAAGTATACAACTTAGCTAAAGAAAGTTCATTACAAATTCTCCTTTTGATATCTCACATCCGATAAGCCATAAGACATTTAAAACAGGCATATTTAGCAGGTGCTATATTATATATCACTAAAAATTTTGGACTGGTGGCTGTGAGAAAATAGTTCCTAATCCAGAACTAGCAATTTTTGCAGGTTCTACATTATATATTACAAAAGAGTTTAAACTGGATGCAACCACCACAGGATTATCAGTATTATAGGAGGTCTGTGCAGCACTTTGAGGGCTGGATTTTTTGCTGACACATTTGGAAGGCGCAAGATCTTATCTGTGGCTGGATTTTTCTATCTGCTGAGTGCCCTTGGAATGGGCTTGTCTCCTACTGTTAATATTCTAATCACAGCTCGATTTTTGGTTGGTTGTGCTTATGGTTTATCTGCAACTTTCACAGCCTACTGTGTGGTTTTCTTACTTTCCCTTAGGGATACAGCTAGTTGGAGGCTTATGACAGCAGCTTTAGGTGCTCCTGCTTTTGTCTATATTTCTTTGTGTATTCTATACCTTACGGAGTCTCCAAGATGGCTGCTAAGAAAAGGCAGAATGAATGAGGCAAAGCAAACACTACAGAGGCTCATCAACAAAGAAGATGTTACAGGTATATGAAATAAAATCCAGGCAATAGAATATGTATATGATAGGTGAAAAAATTCATCTATATGGCCTTGAGGAGGAGTGGATAGGCAAGCCAGCTTCTTGTGTGGAAGCAGCACCAATAAATTCATATCGTTTAATGATCCTACAGTGGCGCTTATTGAAAGTCTTCAACTAAAAAAATAGAATAGAAAATGAATACATGCATAATGCTTTCTATGGAGCAAAGGCAATACATGGGGAACATACATACATCGCCGCCTGACAAAATGAAGGAAAATTTACGTTCAGAAAAAGAAAAGTTATCGAACGGTTTCTGACTACCGAAGGAACGGAAAAATGGTGCCTGATTGCAGGATTATCGGATTATCGAACAATTCTGGTGATCCAACTTTTTCGGCAATGGTTCTCCTACAGATAGCCTAACGGCTAAATATATATTATATTATATGTACACATATATTTCTTAGAAAAACAAAACAAATCTAAAAAATATATATATATATTTATTTATTTATTTGTGTGTTAGGAAGCTAGGAGGAGTACGCCTTAAGAAGGGAGAAACAAACAACAAAAAAACACAAGAAACACAAGGGAGGGGGAAAAATGAATAGAGGTCAAGAAACAAAGTCAAAAGGAGAAGAGGGGGAAGGGAGAGGTGAAACTGAGGCAACCAAGGAGGAAAGGAATCAGAAAGGAGTGGGGGTGACGAAGGGTAAAGGTGAAGAGAATGGAGGGCACCGGTTAATGAGGAGAAAGTAGAGGAGGGAAGGTTATGGTAGGAGGAGAAGGAGGGGGGAGGATGGATGGGAGGGGCGGTGCATTGGAGCGGGGTGAATCAAGAGGGATTAGGGTGTATTGATAATGTCATCCACCAAGGTTTAGGTTCGACGACCCCTAGTGACTTTGACGAGCAGGATCCCACTACTCATGGCTGTTTAGCTGAAGGACGACTTCTGGTTTAAATGTATGCTTACTCATCATGTTATAATCCGCTTGTTCATAAAAAAACAGAAATACCAATATCTATATAATCCAGTTGTTTCCATTAAAAAAAATTACCTACATCATCATAGCTGGAATGAGTTGACAGCAATGGTTCTAAGATATGTTAGGGTGCAGAAAGAATTCACTGGATATTTTTCAGTTTCGCAGACAGTGACAACCTCGTTACTTGGGGTGAAATTTTTTCTTTCTTTAAGATACTATAAAGATCAATGTCAATAGGGCGCAACTAAGCAAAATCAAAATCGGAACCCCTTTTTCTAAATAAAGCAAGCCATTTTGGGCATAAGCCAGACTATCTTAAACATTGTGAAATCAATGGCGGCTTGAAAACAAATCCGGAAACATCAGCAGTCGAGGAGTTCAATCTCTTTAGGCCATATCCCAACATGGCTGCTGGATTTCAATTTCATGCTGGCACCCTTGAAACATATGCGCCTGCATTTCAGTGCTGCGCAATCCTTCAATTCTCTGCTCCAAGCTTACTGTGTGTTGCCATACAAATACAACAATGCGCCATAGTTATACTGCATGCTTGCGCTATGCAACACAACTTTATACCAGCTTCTTATATAGCTGAGTCAATCTACTACTGGCTGGCTATTCTTAAACATCATTCACTTCAATATTTAAATGTCAATTTTGGCCAAAAAAAAATAGGACAAATATTTATGACTTTTTCGTATGCATGATGTGTAAAGTTGCTATTGAGTGTTTGACCATTGAAATGGATGATGTTTAAGTAGAGTGCTACTCGGCTTGTGTCATTCAATATTTAAATAAAACATTTTTCTAGCATTGGAAGGGGTTATTATCTTGTTGCTTGGATTATTGTTTATCTTTTTGAATGGAGCTATGCACATGCTCAATTTTCTTTGGGTAGAGTACATGTTGGGAATATGAACTGTTATTGCTATTTAGGGTAGATTTTATATTTTGGAGCAAAGTTGAAGTTGTAAAATTGTTTAGGTAAAGGTGGGTTTTTGAAAGGGCCCAAACCCTTTTACAAAGGCTAGTTTAGATATGGCATTTAGTCTCACTAGCAATGAAGAAACAACCAAAAAAACCAGTAGCATATGCGTGTAATACACTCAAACAACAACATGGAATAATAACATGGAACAAACAATATAAAATCTGCAAAACATTGGCTAAACAACAACAGAGGAGAAATAAATAGGGCAAACTACCCACTAAAAACCACAAGCCTACCAACTTAAGGTGGTTTGAAACCAAATTGTTTGAAGGAACTCTGAATCCTACCAACAACCTTATCCTTTGACTCGGTCAATCCAAATTCATTCTTGGCAAAATTCTTGTCTTTATGTGCAAACTTGAATTCAAATGGATTAATGAACCTGAAGAATGCTTCCCTGCCTAAGATATTTTCCTTGTTAGGGGCCAACAAGGTGGGCAAAAGCCCAGACCCAAGAGAAGGGCAAGTTAGATCAAGGAGCTCACTACCCAAGCCAGCCCTAACCAAAACCTTCTCCTTGCAAAGTTTCTTTGAACTTCTCTCAAGAAAAATAAACTCATGCTCACCAACAAGATTAACACCATCCGAATTGTCCTTCTCCACAACAGGACTAGCCACCTCTTCGACATACCGTGGGGTGATCTCATCCAAACCATGAGATAAAGAAGACACCCATCGAGCCTGTTTCTTCTTATGACATTGACTTATGTTAAAGAACCTACACCCACTAGTAGCATGGCCCAACATGTGGCAATGGTGACATAACACCTAGGACTCCTCATACACGATATGTTGCACCCATACACCAAATTTGGAGGATAAGGTGATTGAAGAGGGAAGCACCTTATCAACCTTAGCATTAACACAAAATTTGGTGAATAACAAACATAATTTGGATTTGGTCACCTTGTTAATAACAATGAGCTTGCCAAAAGAGCTAGCAAACTAGACTAGACTTTCTCCTCCCAAAATTCCAATGGTAATCTAAGAAGTCTAACCCAAATTGGGACACTCTTGATGCACTCCTCTAGATCAAAGCCTAGTTCCCACCTCTTAAGGAAAAGACCAGAATGACCCAGAAACCAAGGGCCCCCTCAGAGGGTTTGAACACAATCTTTGTGTAGAGAGAAAGTGAGCAAGAAAAAACCTTTTGACAACACTTAGATCTCCAACAAAGTATGAAACCTCTACTTTCTTTTTGCCCAATTTCTGAAAGTATTGGCATTAGGCCTAGCCCCTAAAAATTTACCAATGAGAGTGTTCCCCAACTTGGAGGAAGCTCTATCCACAATGGTCTCAAGGACCTTGAGCATCGATTCCTTACCCACTTTGATTGGGACCATAGAAGACAAATCAAGACAAACATAAGATTTACCTTTAATTACAACATCCCCCTAGAAACTTGAAATTGTCGTTTATACCAGACACAATCCCTTGAGTAGGTGAAGGAACAAAGGATAGACCAGCTTCCCCATCCTCCAAGGCCAACAACAACAAAGAGTGGGAACAAGAGATTCAAGTCATCCTAAGAGTGAAGGAGAAGAGCTGGGTAACTAGGAAGAGACAACATCCTTGACCAACCTTGATAGCACAACATCCTTGTAGGAGGTTGTAGAGCAAGCAAGTTGCCCCTTGACCACATTTTGACCACCAACACTAGCAACACGCAGAACACCCACTCCACAAACCACATCAAAGCGGGGATAAAACCCAATCCTGTTAATCGGTAGAACACCAAGATCATGAAGGACCCCAATCCCCTTAGACTGGATCTTCTCACCAATAGTGGGAGCAATAACATTGACACATTCCCTAATAGTATTCTCAAAACTAAGGGAGAGAAGGAAGCATCTTTGTAGTCCTTGCCCTAGAGATTTCTATTCCCTAGGGCCCTTTTGGACACATGACCATATAAGTCATAAGTGAAGGTAGAGTCGAAACCTCACATGAAAAAGCCCAACGGAGCATAGAGGCAAGGCTCACAGTTTGGCAGGCATCCAACCAAATGTCCAGAAACCAAACATCATCCTCATCAAATGCTCTAACCCACTCGATCTCTGAACCTCCATCAAAGTTGACCTCCCCTTTAGCCTCACCATCCTTCTCTTCATCCTCACTCTTTGCTAGTTTAAAACTTGTGTTCTCACTCCTCTCGCTCATTTTCACTAGATCTTTTAAGTTGAGGCATGACTATAATGAAAGAAACTCCACTTATTAGTTGAGTTGTAATAGGAATGTGGCATAACTCCTAGTTTGGTTTGAAAATGAACTAAATAAGGATAGTTTGTAGATAATAGAAAATCCCACATTCAATCATAGTGTAGTTGATAAAAAGAGACTAGCTTCATTTTAACATGGAGGTCCTATACTTAACTATGCACAAGTATACAATGTAGAACTTGACTGCTAGAATTTGGATAAAAATGTTCTTTTAAGAATAGTGTCTCAATGATTGATGTTAACACTATGAAATTAGTTGGACATGAAATAACATAAACATGGCATTGTGGGTAGTCTTTTTAGAAGTTTTTGAAAAGAAATTAATTTATCTAGAAAAATGAAGATTTCTAAAAATGAAACTTTTTGTCTTAATAACATCATGTTGATTTATAATTGAATTTTTTAATTTAAAAAAAAAAATGATCTATTTTTATAAATTGTGACATTAAAATTGATATTATAAAAAATGTACAACATTGGTGCACCATTGAGACATTGTACTTTTAATATTAGATATTTGATTTATTATTGTGATTAAATTAACCCACAAGTCTTTGAGATACATTTATTCTTGGAATTAATCTCTTCAAAAAATCTTTAAAAAAAAAACTATTCTCTCAAAATTGAAATGTTGTACAATGAACACTTATATAATCTTAATAAAATCTTCTCTTGATTTATGAATCCTTTAGGAGTGTACAAAAGACCATAATAATATGATACATTATTTGCAAGAAAAAATGTTACTCGAATAAATTTTAAATTGTTTAAATATTTTAACAAAATATTATTTTTAATTGTTTGCATTTCTTTATCATAAAATAATAATTATTTATGATTGACAAAGTTGACATATTTATATATTCTAAAATTGTCTCACATTCAACTTTTTTTTTTTGGGGGGGGGGGGGGGGGGGGTGGGGGGGTGGTGAGGGGTGCTATTGATTATAATATTCCTCATAAAGGGAGGGAATGCTACCCATAAAATATGGAGAAGTAATGGAATCATTTGACCTATAAATTTGGAAGCAAAATACTATCATGCTACCCTTCAACTCCCTGTCTTTTGTGGTTCTAGGTAGAGGCATCTTTTCTATGTCATGATATATATTTTTGAACCAAACATTTAAGGGTTTATTCACTTTTGTTTATTAAATTTTGTTTGATATTGTATTGAGACTTGTACATTGATCTTGAAATTATATTAAAATTCATTTATAGTATTTGAAGTTGTATTCAATTTTTTTTTATTTATAATTTATACATGTAAATATCTATTTTGATGATTATTTTTAATTATATATTTATTTTAAATTTTATTTGTAAGTTGTATTTGATATTCCTATCTTAATAATGTAGTCTCAATTACACATCTAATTAAAATAATATATGGATATTGGATATATAATCAATGGTACTCTATCCTTAGTGAAATTATATTTGAACTCTTTTGTGGTCTCTTATTTTCCACTCCCCTCATCTATTTAGTTAGTTATGACCTGCAATTTACCATTTTTACATTCTTTCCTCTTACTTTCTACATCTTGATGATAGATTATGGAGTGCGATTTGATAACAAAAATCCTTTATAACCAGTAATGCATTTCAGATTTATGCTCTGAATAATCAGTTATGAAACTTTGTCTTTTCCTTCAATTTTATGCAACATAATTTGTCGGCATTACAAAACCCTTTATTTTATTCAAATTATTAAAAACCTTCATATGGTCAAGCCATGATACTAATATGAAAACTTTATCATATGGTCAAACCATGATACTAATATGAAAACTTTAATTGACTCGACGAGGTGAAAGATACACAGCTCAAGAGTATAGCTTACACAGATAATCAAATTAAATTTTTTTTTTTAAAAAAAAAAATCTTAATTTTTATGAATCTGGAGTGTTTATAGATAAATTTAGAAACTTAATAATAATGGCATTGTTCGAAGTACTGCCACACATAATTATCACACTACTGAATACTTCTTGCAAGATGATCTGTATTGATAAGAGCATGTGAGAAAGGAGCAAATCGGTTTCCTTGTGGGGGGCATTTTATCCTTGACAACTTGATTCCCTTGGGAAACAATCGAATGGGCCAAACAATCAACCATTATGCTATTTTCATCAAGTTGTATATCGACAAAGCCTAGGTAGCACTTGATCAGATAGCCCTTCATCCTTGAAATGCTTGGCTGGTATGGACTCATGCAAAAGACTCATCCACCATGTGAATATATTATTTAGTGATGCTTCTGCCAGAATTACAGTCAACAGATCTCTCACCGATCTCTTTGTCCTGCATAAGTCCATAACATACGGTTGTCCGTTAGCTCCCTTCATATATGTCCTTGCTGCTGATGCTGTTGGCTAGTAGCTATTTGAGAAAGCTAGACAACTGGGACATGTTAGAGGTAGAGACCTTCCTCAACAAAACTATGCTTTAAGGTCGCATTTATGATAGTGTGCTTTTCCTCGGGAATGAGGAAGAAATCTATACCATCATGGGAAGATTAGATATCTATCACATGGCCTCAAGCTCCCAACTTTCTAGGCACAGAATACAGTAAATTCTTGTTTGAGAAACCCTCCACCCCCTTCAATAGATTCACCCTAAATGGAAGCAGCTCAAACATGGTAAAATCATGTGCTACCATGGCATCCCCTCTGGCATTGGAGTTATAATGCCTTAGCCAAATAAGGAATTGATTTTTATCTAAATTCAACAAGAAAATTGAAAGCTGGAATGCAAAGTTCCTTACACTTACTGGAAGAGTTCAAATCGTCAATAAGATCTTCATAGCCACTCACATCTTCTTCTCTTCTTGTTGGCCACCAGCTAAATCCAACTATATCACGTCATTCCATAAAGTTAGGAAATTTATTTTTTGCGATAAGTGGGGTGAGCAGAAGGGTATGCATGTTGTTTCTTGGCTAAATTGCATGTACCCAAAGAACATAGTGGACTGGGATCATAGATCCCTAGATTTAAGGCAAATGCTTGATAGCAAAATGGATTGTTCTGGCTTTAAGTGGTAATGATCTGTGGAAGATCCTACACCACTGTATAGAGATGGCCAGTGCACGGCGTCATTGGAGTGGGTTAACATCTAGGACAAATTGTTGAGCACTAAGTTCTTTAAATTGAAAACTTCCATGCCCATCGACAGCATTTGGAAAGCTTGGCAAGAAATTGCAAATGTTCTTGTTTGGAATGTACTTCTCTTGGACATGGTCATAGCTTTCCCACCTCTACTAGATGGTGGAGTCAACTTGTTCAACTCAATGACCAACCCTTGGTTTTATCTCCCATTATTCAAGGCAAACAGCTATTTAAGAAAGGAATCCATACATTTATGGATCTCTGGCACTTACCCACCCTTGAATGGAAGCCATGGCACTCAATCAAACTCTCCTTTGCTCTTCACAACATGGATTAGGAAGTTGATAACTACATCATCAACCTTGTCAACAATGAACTGATCATCAAGATGACTACTATCGTTCAATATAACTTCACTAAATATTGGAGATGGCCAAATGGGCACCGCTTTGATCATTTCCCTCTTAAAAGTGGCGTACCAAAGCCTTTTGCCTGACTTGCCTTGAGAAGCCCATCTGAATAGGAATGAAACTACAAATTAAAAGAATCCAACCGGACAAACTTTTGTTATTTGAAAATCCAAAAATTGTTTTGATCACTCAACCTCACAGGCCTGGAGATTGTTGCACTATAAGCACTATAAGCTTCCAGCGGATGAATGGATTGTCTACATCAAACAAGACAAGTCTGCCTGCACCCTTGTAAATGTAAAGAAACGGTTAAACATATGGTCTGGGCATGGAGATAAGCAAAACTCGTCTTTCACAGTTCAATCTGATCTACCAGCTCTGTACCCCTTCAAACTTTCCTGGAAACGAGCTTTGTTGGGCCCAGATATCTCTCTAAGTGAGGTCACTAAAACATGAAAACAACTTAAAATCAAACATTTGTGGAAGAATTAGATGTATCACTTGCTATAACAATGACTGGTTTCCTTTGGGAATTATAATCCAGAGGCTTTACATTGAATTCTTGCTGCAGATGTTGAGGTTGCTTAAAGCGTGTCTCAAATGTGGAATCAGGTCAACATGAATGCCTTGGAGCAACAGATGATCCACCTAGCGGAGAACCCAAACAATCTCTCCAAGAAACTAGAAGATCTCAAAAAAATCTGGAGAAGCTTTCTCTAATCTGGGCCACACCCTCTCTGTGCAAGGGAAAATGAACCGCCAAGCTTTCTAGTACATCCACAGTGTGCACAATGTTGTGATGTAATCACACATCGCCCCATTGCCAATGGGGACCCCTCTTTTTTCGCAATATTGAGCTTGCACTCTTGATAGGAATGATCGAATGAATCTCTCTGAGGAGGTTTTGTTCTGGAACTAGAAGTCTAACCTGGAATATGAACTTGCAAACGATGAAGTTACGAAGTCACATAGCATGAGATTCAAGGAATCAGACACCTTAAGAAGATCAAAGGACAATGAAACACGTCAAGTTGAAGTTTCAAGCCGAAATCTTGTCTACACTTGCTTGAGTGCACATTTTGGCTCTCCCTGCATTTTGAGATTTCTATGCATAAGTGCATGATTTTGGCGCTTTTGGAGGGTGGCTCTGCATCATGGATATCATTGTACATCTTGCATGAACTTGCATCCTCAACACTTTGAATTGACATCATCATAGATTGGTTAAGGTGCTCCTCTAGATCAGGTTTGCATTTTAAAAACTTAGCATTTTGACAAAGACTCAATCTTCTAGAGCGCACTTTTTAAGGAGCCTTGCATAAGGCATTTTGAATTTCATACGCAAGCACAAAGAAAGGCTGCTTGAGCGCACTTCTTGAAGGGTTTTGCACATTGCATTTTTCAGATTTTATACATGAACCCCTCAAATCAGCGTTAAAACTCCTCTAGGGCGCACTTTTGGAAGGTCTCTGCATTGTGCAAGTGTTAGACATTATACATGTTCTTGCCAAATCAGCGCTCAAGGCGCACTTTTACATAACCCTTGCATAGTGTAAAACTTAGATTCCATGCATAGACATACAAAATCAGCACTCATTCCTGAGGCGCACTTGAAGAGGTCCTTTGCACTTCGCACAAATTGAATTTTATGCATATAGGTTGAAAAGTAGCGCTCATTACTCTCTAGGCGCACTTTTGGAAGCACTTCGCATTGGACAACTTTCAAACTCATGCATGATCACTGGAAATCAGCGCTCAACCTTGGCGCACTTTTACCTCATCTTCACACTTGACAACTCCAAACATCATGCATACTCACTTAAAAGTAGTGCTCCAACCTCCTAGGCGCACATATGACATGACTTTGCAATAGACATTCAATACATACGCATGCAAGATCAGCGCCCCACTTCCTTCTAGGCGTACTTTTAGCATATGCTTGCACAAACACATAATGCACACTCAGGTAAAATGTGCACTCTCTTTGATCATGCATGCACTTTGAAAACCAGCTTTAGGAATTGAGAAGTCGGCCTTGGAAGGAAGAACTATGAGTTTTAAACATTGAAAAAACTTGAAAATTATGCCAAGGAGGCCGACCTAGATGACTTTAGATGAATGCATATTAATGTAAGAACATTTCACTATTCAAAGCATTCATTTCCAAAACTGATTTAAGTGCAGAAAATAGCAGATCAAGGGTTAATTAGAGCAGAATTGTTCAAGGATAGATAAACAACGAATCTAAAATGTTCAAAGTTTCAAAGTTTATCTTAATAGCTTTCTCTTGTCAAGCACTAGATATTGATATAACGTGTGGTGTCTATTTTGCAGGTGAATGGCAAGTTACCGAGCGAGGAAAGTTAACGGAAGGAAGGATTTCAAAGGATGTTGCCCAAGTTTGAGAAGACTTCTTTTCCGGAAGGCGAGCATCACTTCACCTTGCACGTCCAGGAAGCATCACCAAAAGGACATCCATCCAGAAGTTCATTCAGAGGTTCATTGTCACATTCAAGCTTCAAAGCCATTTCATGCGCCAGGCAGAGAGAACATCCAGCATGAAATCTACTCCAAGAAGTCATGTACAAAGACATCTTCTACTGCACCATCCAGAGTCAAGTACTACACAAGAATGTCACAAGAAGAGAAATGAGTTCCAAGCATCAAGAAGTCTGAAATTACATCAAGACAACAAGGGTCATTCCAAATTTCCCAAATTACAAGTTCGAGAGAAGCTAAGTTCCAAAGGTGAAAATCCAAGTTCGAAGAAAAATGACAGAATTTGAGAAAATATTCCAAGCAATGTGAACACGAGGAAAATCAAACCAGTTTGCTCGATGCTGAGGTGGCATATGCACATCATCAGGGCAATCACATTTTGCCACGTTACCATGTCCAAGTTCAATGTATGTGTTACAAGCAAGAGGCCAAAGAGGGCGCCCACCTTGAAGATGCTTTATTCATCCTTGTCACATTGAAAAACGTGCCATCATTGTCTCTCATTTTCTAAAAATAGTAATTTTTGTAACAAATTGCCTTGTTGTCTTAATCTGGGCTGTTGATTTGCAAATTAATCCTAGCCGTTCATGTAATTTTAGAGTCTATATAAGGTCCATTTCTCTCATTCGTATCATATAGATCAATATAGAAGTAGGAGTAGATGCTGTCAAAGTAGGAGTAGAGTAGAGGAGACTCTTCTAAGTCATTGAAGAGACATATGAAATTGTTGTAAAAATGCACTTCAAAATTAATACAAGCTCATTGTTGGTTCACATGGTGATCTTGTGGTTTTAAAATGTTAGCATGGTTTCTAAACTCTCGAATATGATGGAGATGTGTTTCCAAGTAGAGTAGAATTAGATTAAAAGTTCATTGATGTAATGTCTATATGTGGAGATATTTGATGAATTCCTTAAATGGTTCATACTTTTTATGATTTGTCGATAATAAGTCATTTTAAAAAGTTAGCCTGAACCACGTTTGCTTTAGTTCGGTTGTAAATGATTGTTCAAGCTGCGCCAGCTGTGGGTGTTTGGATGGAAGTTTATTATAATGTTCACCCTAGGTTGGCATAAAGAACTCAATGCAATTTATCAAAAAAATTATTGATGCAAATTTATTAGTAGAAATAGTATTGACCACTGCTATAGCAATGCACAGGGACATAAATTGAAGTCAAACACAAGTTGTTACCTTTGGAAACCCATTGGAATATGATGTTTATATGTTGCAGTGATACCACAAATTCCTTCTTCAACAATGAATCTTCTATATTGACTGAGAGCAAATTATACAGAGGGATGCTATGGGGCAATCAAGCCATTTACACTCAAAAACAACCCAGATCACTCCAATCCTACAAATCCATGACTACAAATACTGCTAGTACGGTGTACAGGACCCAAATTAAACAAAGTTTCCCACACACGACTGAAACTCTTCCAAACTCACGCCAACTGTGTTTGTATGCTTCACCGAAGGTCTGATCCACGTCGAGCTAAGGCTGCTACTCTAGGAGACTCCAAAAGATAACAAACTCACACCCAAAACATTATTCAGAATTACCATACAATCCCTTCAAAATACATCGATTTCCATTTTGCTCAGGTTTGATTTCTTTAGTTAAAGTGATGATGGTTCCAACTAGGTCTGGTCTCACACAGACGAAACTAGAGGTTGTTGTGGTGAACACCACAATCTCCGTTGAACAGCAAAGAATGACCAAGATAATCTCTAAATCAGAAATTGCATCCAGAATACCTCCAAATGAGTGAATTCTCTTTTTAAATAACCCCACGCCAAGCCCACAATAGCCAAAAGAATATGCTCTGACCACTCAGCTACCACTCAGCAACGTCCAGCCCCAAAATAGCAAATGCATTAACTAAATATTCTCCCCCATAGAGGAGCGCTCTCCACCAAGTTACAGGGCCTAACATAGGTGTTGAATAAGAATAATGGGCCCACTATACCCAACACAGTCAGGGGAATCTGTCGGCAATAAAAGGATACGTTGGGGATTGAAACATTAAATTATCTATTACCCTTTTATATTTCCATTTTTCCTTGAAGTTTAGTTAGCAGTCGGGAAAACATGAAAGGCTAACATGTTTTTTTATTTTTTTTTAAATCACTGAGGAAAAAGGTACATCACATTTATAACATGAAAATCCTTGAGTTTCCTTAGAAGATTGCACCGACTTCATGTAGTTGTTGGTTCTCATGGCGAAGCGGAGTTTGATTTCATGAGGAGTTTGTCTATCTTGGCATGTTTCATTATCTCATTGTCCTTAGAATAGCCTTCTAAACCCTTGGCCTTTTATCCTTTCTTTCATGTTCGGTTAGAAGAAGTTCCATTTCATAAGAAGGAAGTAACATATTTGAGTGGAGTAAGGAGTATATTCAGCGTAAGTCCCTTTGTGATTACCAGCAAAATCACATCAACTACTGAGTCTATCCATTGCAAAACACGAATCAGGAACCTTGGAGTTGTCTCATTGGATCACATTGTTTAGCCTTTGAGAGACTTTATTCAAAAGGGGAAAAAATACTTAGTATTTTATCCTGAGTTTGCATGTGCATAAAAAACACATCAACACACAACACTATATGCACCTTGGCCACCAAAATGAATGTTGATGATGGCACACCTATCATAGAAAAATAGCGTTGTTTCTAGCAGTGTTACAAGACTCAAACTCGAGTAAGACTCGGCAAGCTGATTTTTGACCCAAAATCGGACTCGGCGCTTAGACTCGGCCAAGACTCGGCAAACTGAAAAAACCATGAAATATAGAGATTTTTAAGGATTTAAAACTTGTTTCATGCACCCTTTAATAAATAAACTTTAAAGACACAATAAACTAATCAAATAGAAGCTACTTTGATCACATAAACAAGTATACATCAATCACGAGTATAAAAGCGGATTTTAGCTGAAGGAAACAGCATTTTTAGATGTATAAATATTGTCAAGTGTTTTAGGTGTACAAAACTCATGGATGATGATATCCATGGCATCAAAAACAAAAATCATAATATAAAGTCACGAACTATGGTAGAAAGAAGCTTGTATCACTCAGCCCAGCATTGCTAGCTTTATGTGGAGTCATGTGTTTGTATCTCAGACAAGTCTGCAAATGCTGCTACAGCCGTAGGAGTATTACTTAGGATAGGAATTGACTTAGCAGACCAGAAGTATAAATGTAATTCAATTACTTGGGATTTAATTGGAAAAAAGTCGAATAAAAAAATGTTGCTTTTCCATCCAGAATGGCCCAGAATGATTTTTATTTTTTGCTTTTTAAAACTAGAGGAGGGGTTTGGGGGCAGCACCCCCAGCAGGGTTGAGGGGCATATCATTTTTCATAATTTTAACGCTTTTAACCATCCAAAAGTCCTCCAAACCCTTCAAAAAACACTTGACTTTCATGCTTTTACGTTTAACCATTTTCTGTTTTTTGTTCTTTTTTTTCCCTTGATTTTCATCGACTTTGCTGAGTCTTCCCAACAGGACTTGCCAGGTCCAGTGAGTCTGACCATACTCGCTGAGTATCCAAGTCAAAACGGATCCCAGGTCATGAGTCCCTGGGATCCGTTTTGACCTGCTCACCTTGAGAGTCGCTGAGTCTTGGCGAGTCCTGGCAAGTCTTGTAACTATGGACTAATCTCTTTTGCATGGCTGCTTTTGTTTACTAGATTTGGTTTCTTCCCTACAGAGATGTTGATACTTTTATTCCTTATGCTAACTTTGATGCTGGCTGTTTCCTTAATTGGGATAGCTCAAAGTGGATAACTGTGCTGTCCTTACTATTGTGTGTGTTGCTGTAACTTTAAATAAAAATAATAATTTTCAAAACTTCTATATGTCATGTACTTTTCTTTCAGTTCCATTAACCTGTTACAGACAGTGAACAATGATATAAATTTCCAACATGTGAAAGACATGTATAGAAGATTAGAATCCTCAAGTATGTAAAGAGAACCTGAATAGAAAACTCAAATAACATTCAAATGATCATCACAACACAACCACACAAGCGACAACATAACAGAAAGGGGTTGAGGTGAAGATACATAGACTATTGCTTCAATATGTGAAATTGGTAGAATAGACAGAGCCAAACAAAATTGATGTAGGAAATATTTGGTTGTCTCTTAAATTTTGTGTTCTATTAAACATAGAGGGCAAAAAAACATATTTTTACAGCTTAAAATCCAGATTAACTCCAAAGGTTTTACTCAATTCTGCCCATTGAGAGAATATGCCTTTTGTCTATGGGTGCAGCAGCTACTTAGGGGTCAAATGAACAACTGTCAAACAGGCACACAGAGCATACAAAGGGAAACAAAACAAGGAAGAAAACAATGGAATCCAAATGAAATTGTAGAAAATAAATGGAAAGACGACAAAGGGCCACAAATATGTGTAACTCTATTGCACTATGCTACCCAATCCTAGAGATATACATGTAGAGACTCTTTGCAACTACAATCATACTAACCTCTTCAAATGACCAGAGCTTCTCATTATATAGCGCATGCCACTCACACTACCACATAGGATAAAAATTGATCGCTGAAATAAATGGACGATCAATAGGTAGCTCGACCAGGAGGGTGTTGTCTAACAAAGAACAATCCAGCCACTCCTCAATAAATTTGAAATGACATCCTTCTAACCTTCAGAATTAGCAAGCCATCAGAAAATCTAATCACTGTCGTCTGATAGAATGACTAACTCCCTAACATATGACATCAGTTGATTGCTGCAAAGTACACCCACAGAACTAGGCTATACGAAAGATCAATGGCTGGTCTTCGGCCCAGAAGAACATGCACACGCAGAGATGCGTGGGGATGCACCAACAAATGCACAGGACAGAAAAGCCGCCCAACACAACATAGTGCACACAGTTATGCCAGTGCGTGACAAACTACCACAACACAATACACACACAAGTTAAGCCTGTGTATAGAAACTACACATTTATTTTTGGGTGATGCAAGATTACGCCAACCCAAGATTGCTCTTGCACCGTCTATCAAAATCATCTCAAAAGGCTAATGATATGTCACCAAATAAAGAAATTTATCCCAATAAAATTGCACATTGACATCATTAAACCAACCTTGTAGGCAAAGTTTAAAAAAAATAGAATGACACTATCCACAAAGTGAAAATTTTCAGACAATCTATAATTGCTGCTCAACTTGGAGTATAGTTTATTTCCAATGCGTCAGCATGCAGCAAGGCAGATACCATGCACAATAGTCTATACTTTACGAATGGTCAGTCTTCTCGCCCCAATAATGAGGTGCTCAAAGTCAAAGTAGGAAATTAGCCAGACATTCTTGATTCGGAATGATCAATCCATTTCATGTTGGTAAATTCCTTTAACCAAACCGAGGACTTTATCCCAACAATATTGCATATCAATGTCATTAAACTGAGCCTGTAGTAAAAGTTGTGGAAAAATGGAATGATGCGATCCACAGAGTGAAAATTTTCAGACAATCTATAATTGCTGCTCAACTTGGAGTATCAAGCTTTTCCAATGTGTCAGTATGTGGCAGGGGAGATACCATGCACCACACTTTATGGGTCAACACTGTCTTCATGCCCAATAATGAGGTGCTTGAATTCAAGGTAGGAAATTAGCCAAACATTCTTGCTTCGGAATGATAAATCCATTTCATATAGGTAAATTTCTTTAACCAAATAAAGGAATTTATTCCAACAAAATTGCACATCGACATCAATAAACCAACCCTGTAGGAAAAGTTGAGGAGAAATAGAATGACACAATCCACAAAGTGAAAATTTTCAGACAATCTATAATTGCTGCTCAACTTGGAGTATCAGGTTTTTCCAATGCATCAACATGAGGCAGGGCAGATACCATGCACCACACTTTATGAGTAAACACAGTCTTCTCGCCCAATAAAGAGGTGGTCAAATTCAAGGTAAACATTCTTGATTTGGAATGATCAATCCATTTCGTGGTGGTATTGCTGCTATACTTGAATATCATTTTACATTCTTAGTTTAACTGAGTGGTTATCACTATACATTGTTAGTTTATTATTGAGTGGTAGTTTGTGAAATTTCACCTAGACAAACCTAAACAATTCCACTTGATCTCTAAAAGACATCACCAAGAGAGAACAGCTATGAACTAAATTCCTGACTCTACTTTGAAGGGTTGAACTCTCTAGATGTAATCTGGCAATACATAATAAGAAAGAATTAATGGTTTCTCTAGATGATATTTGCATCAAGGAAAAGGCTCACGGCTCAAGGCTCAAATGCTAGCTTTTCTAGCTTTCACGGAATGAAGTTTTCCATATAATTCTTATGCTAAGCGGATATATCTCTCATGCTGTTTGTGTAACATCAAATGTATTTAACTTGGTTTATTTTTTAGTTAGACTTAGTATCTGAACTTGGCCGAAAACCCAAAAAATACCCAATCCCTGACAGCCACCCTACATCTGGCAATAGATGCATCTTGCTATGCCATATTAGGCTGTTGTTTTTTTAGTTACTCTACACAGAGTCACAACAGGAACACTGTCCGTCCTTGAAATGATTGAAACAGAGAGCATCTTTCACAGTAATTTCTTGTCCAGCAATTTGGGAGATGACCTTAGTGGCAGAATAGCAGTCACCACATACTAACGCAATATTTAAATCTGATAAGTGTCAATGGAGACATATTCGTAAACTCAAATTGATTTGATTTGATTTGATTTTGAACTGGTGACACCCAGGGCTCAAAGCTCGCACTCGTTCATTAGACATCTGGGTTCAAACTCTGACCACCAGGGACATAATCTGCCTCCATCAGACACATCAAAGTGTCCAACTTTGCATAAAGGTTTCCAATATGTTGTTAGTCATTTATCTCCTGTGAGGAAAGCATGTACCTGATTATTAATCTCTATCCAACTAGACCCTGGCACTCTTAGTACCTTCCTATCCTTCATCATTTTCCTTATCCTTTTCACATCATCCCACCTACCAGCAGCTGCATACATATTAGATAATGCCACATAATGTGAACCATTTGTAGGATCTAACGCTAATAGATGTTCTGCTGCATATTCTCCGACTGCTATATTTATATGGATTCCACAGGCACCAAGCAGAGATCCCCAAACAGCAACATCAGGTTTCATTGGCATTTTGGTGATCAAATCTCGAGCCTCATCCAGGTGCCCAGCACGTCCAAGGAGATCGACCATGCAGCCATAGTGCTTCAATGCAGGCTCTATTTGGTAATCCCGAGTCATGCAATCAAAATATTTCCTGCCATCATCCACAAAGCCTCCATGACAGCACGCAGACAGAATACCAAGAAATGTGAGATCGTCTGGTCTCTCACCATAGCACTCCATAGATTCGAAAAGTTGGAGGGCATCATTGCCATACCCATGCATGGCATACCCAGCAAGCATAACATTCCATACAACTATGTCACGACTAGGCATTTTGTCAAACATGTTGCGTGCCTTGTCTATTCTCCCACACTTGGCATACATGTCTACAAGGGCACTCCCAACATATACATCAGATTGAAATCCAGTTCTAATTATATGTTCATGGACCTCTTCACCCAGGCGGAGAGATGCCAGATTTCCACAAGCAGGGAGAATACTGGCAAAAGTGTTTGCGTTTGGCTCTATAACTTTTAGTTGCATCTGTTGAAAACTGTTTAAGGCTTTTTCAAAATGCCCCCTTTGTGCATAGCCTGCAATCATTACATTCCATGAGACAACATCCTGCCATGACATTTCAAGAAACACTTTGCAAGCATCTTCTATTATCCCCAGTTTAACATACATATCTAGAAGAGCATTTCCTACAAACAAATCAGATTGTAAGCCAAGCTTGACTATGAGATCATGAAGCTCCATGCCCATGGGTAGAGATTCCAAATTAGTACAAGCTGGGAGAACGCCAGCAAAAGTTTCAGCATTTGCCTTCATACCAGACGTGTGCATTTGTTGAAAAAACTGGAGGGACTCATGAAAACGCCCATTCTGTGCATGTCCAACAATCATTGCACTCCAAGAAATAACATCTCTTTCAGGCATTTTCTGAAAGAGCTTCAGAGCTTCTTCCACAAACCCATTCTGTAAATACCCTGAAATCATGGCAGTCCATGACATGACATTAGAATCTGGTGTTTCCTCAAAAAGCTGAACAGCCTCCCACATCCGTCCACACTGTATAAAGCCTGAAATCATTGCAGTGTAGGTGATAACATTCCGCTCGGGCATTTTGTCAAATACATTGCGTGCACCCTCGATGCTACCACATTTGCAATACATGTCAACAAGCGAATTCCCCACAAAGACATCCGATTCATATCCACCTCTGGTTACGTCTTCATGGATTTTCTTGCCCAATTCCAACATCCTCAATGTGGCGCAGGAGTGTAGAACTCTGGTGAAGATAAATGTGTTGGCCTTGGTGTCTACCAATTGCATTTGTTCATAAAGTCTCAGGGCTTCTTCAAAATACCCATTCTGCATATAACCTCCAATCATGACACCCCATGATACTGCATCCAACACAGGCATACTGTAAAAAATTTGGCGTGCCTCCTCTAAGCTACCACATTTCACATACATATCCACCAGAGCACTCCCAACAAAAACATCAGACTTGAAACCCCTTGCAACTATCTCCTTATGGATGTCTCTCCCGCGCTCGAATGCCGCTTTATTGGCACAAGCCATAAGCACGCTAGCAAAAGTATGCTGATCAGGTTGAATTCCTGCCCCTTGCATTTGATCAAACAGAGCAAATACCTCCTCGGACTGTTTCTGCCTTGCATAAGCTGCGATCATAGCAGTCCAGGTGATGACATTACGGTCAGGCATTTTGTCAAACAGTTGGCGAGCGTAATCCAAACACCCATATTTGGTATACAGGATAACAAGTTTGGTTTCCAAATAAACGCTGAGACTAAATCCTGTTTGGATGATGTGGGCATGGACTAATTTGCCCTGGCCGAGGGCTTTGACGCCAATGCAGCATTGCAAGAGAGAGGCATAACTATATTTATCCGCTGGAATGCCTTGTTGGTTACAAAGATGTAAGGCTTCTAATGCTTGTTTTAGCAGGCCTTGCTTGGACAGGGATTTCACACAGTAGTTACTAATGTCATTCATTGTCAAGTTTTTACAAACATCACGTTCTTCGTATTAACTTTCACTAATTGTGAGATTGGTACTGTCATCCCCAATGCAGTAGTGAATCTCCTCATGACTGCTGCTCAGTTTTCCATTGCCTAAGACACGCAACATGGATTCAGATATAATTTCACTTGAGTGCCTACTCTCCTCTTTATGCAACGATCATTCTCTGTGCAAGCCTGGTAACGGAATATAGATCATATCAGAAACCCACGTCCATAAATACAAGCATGGATTAATACATTCTGTACAGTTATTGCTCATATGAATAAAAAAGATACAGTCAAATTAGCATTCATCGATCTCAATCTGAAAAACATCCCGAGTTCTTTTTTTTATAAAGGAAAATTGTAACTCCGATTTTAAAGGGCTGCCTCTTCAATACAACTACTTCTGAAGAGGCAACATCCCTTTTAAAAAATGAAATTCAGAAAAAAAACACAATATCACTCTTTAGCTCTACCACCACTTTTTTTATAGAACTTCCAAATCAGAACTAGCATAAATATTTTTAATACATCTATTTAAAATATGGTAAGGACATATGTATCTAAGCATATATGATAGTGTAGATACAGTTTTTTTCTTTCATTTAATACTCATTTTTTTAATGCCTTTATTTTATTAAGCATGGTCTTGTTCTTTTTTTTTACTATTTTACATATTTATTATTTTTAAATATGCATTATGTATTACAATTAACCTTTTTTGCATCTAAATATTTTTCCCTTTGTCAATCTTTATTGTTTCATCATCCTAAATATTATGGGGTCTACAATCTTGTCTTCTAAATGGAGCTTCACACAATCGCTTTTGTAATGTGCAAAAACGGATTTCTTATGTTGCAACTTTTGCTTTCCTATTTCAGTTTGCACACAAATCTTATCCTACACCATACTAGACATTAATAGTCAAATTATGCGTAGTAAATAAAACTAAAAGAAATCAATGCAACATGCACAAAAGAAGCACGTAGCAAGGCATAAGTACTTAATAGAAACACATATGACCAAATCATAAGTAGTAGTAGCAAAATAGATGTTTCTCGTTGTATGAAATCCATTACTAGTTGCACACATTCATTCCACTTAAGATCCACACAACTCCCAAGGAACCCAATTCAATCTTGTTCAAATCCATAGTAGGGAATCTGACTAAGGTAGATCTTTAAACATTCCTAAGGCACCATCTTGTCACAAGACCAATTTTGTTGGAAGTACATGTTGTAGAAGCATAAAAGACGTCATCATGATTGTACAAATGCCAACACACTAGAGGGACAAGACAACGACCACACTAATCAAGTTAGGAAAGTACACGAGTTCATCTAGCCAACATAAGGCCTAATGATAGAAAGCAGATAAGTTCATCTAGCCAACATAAGGCATGATGATAGAAAGAAGAGACAAAAGACTATACAATAGTCCCTCCTCCCAAGTGCTAAAAACTATTAGAACCTTCATAAAATGCTAGATACTACACATATTATCTTTCCCTTCTTTCATGTGTTCCTTTTATAGTCATTTTCTAGAATAGCTTAAGATAAATGAAATGAATATTTAAAATGCTCATTTATGTTTTACATTCATGTTGAAAATTAAACTAAGAATAATTGTTGCAGTCATGGATGGAGGGTCTAATTAAGGACAGTCCAACCTTGTAGCCTTAATGCAAACACTCACAAATAATGCATAGTGAAACTCAAATATCAATGTACAATCTTATGATAATGAATTGAATTCAATATATTTTCTTAATAATTAGAAATACATCCTCAATTTTTGTCACAAGTGTATACAATCAATCTAGACCTTAGTCTTAACTTAGAAGATTATTCAAGCACTTCACATGAGTGTGGCCACAAACATGGGCATCCTTATGTTGGTCTTACCTCTCTTGCTTTGTTTTACCCTACTTAGAAACTACTTGTTCCTTGGATCTCTCATTGTCCTTTGATATCCTTCTACAAAAGAATTAGACCTCCTTTTATAGTGCATCTTTGGTGTAGAAGGTTCTTAGTCAACCCAAAATGAGGCTTATATTTCTAAATATAATGTGGTTCTAAACATGACCCGTCATGGGACCAATAAAGCCTCTTAAGTGATTGTCCTTTAGTGCAAGGTCCTGAATCTTTGCACACAACATATAGACCTCCTTAAGTTGATCTAACATGCCACCAAGTGTAATTATCATGAACTATGAAATAGATATGTGGACGTGTTTGAGGTTCTCTACTGATGCTCTAGGTGAAACCACATGGTGATATGATCAAATGCGGTACCATACATATGATTCTAATTGGTTGGTCTGAGTGCTCAACTTAAAATTGTGTCAAGCAAATCTAACTATGACACACCAAAATGACTAGAAAAGAAACTACTAATCTACAAAACAAACACATTTTAAGGAAATATTTTAGTTGATGCAAGATTGCTCATAGGCTTGGAATGCTCCTACATTAATAATGGAACAGGATGAAAAACCAAACAACTTAGTAAAACATCTTTTTATCCATTTCATTTTAGTGAACTTGATACTCAACATGTGTAGCTCTTCACATCCTTCTTCACCAACCACACTCTTGTGGATTTGTTTTTCCAATAACATAAGGTTAAAGTAAAAGTGTATTGTCAACGATTAATTTTTTTCCAACACTTTAATCCTCCCTTAACTACTTGTTTGCTTTTGTTTTCCTTCTCTAATATCTTCTTCTATATCTCTCACCTTTCTTCATTAAAATCTCAATGACACCCATGTATGTTGTAAATTCCTCTACAATCGACCCCACATTCTTGAATGAGTGTTATCCTACTTTGGCCAAGATGAAAAGTCATTTTCTCTATATCTTCTAATGGAAAGTTTAACCAATTAATTGTCCTTTGTCACTTTTATTAGCCTCTACCCACACATATTAGAAACTTTTGCTGCTCTTCTAAAACTTGTGTGAATTCCCATTCTCTCTGTATACCTCATGCCACTCCAAATTCTAAACTTCCTTCTTCCATGCTTTCTATTTCCAACTTCACAATTCATAATAACATTTTATTTGATGATGAAAATATCCCTTCCTCTTTTCTGAATTTTTCTTCTAATCAAATAAAACTCAATACATTTTATGGTTTATAAAATCCAACATTACATGTTCAAAATTTCCTTTCCACTTTTTATGAATATTAGGGTCAGTGTGGGATCATCATGGGCCAAACAATGGCAATAGACAAAAAAATACGTGTTTACTTAGCCAAAAATGTGAATCAGATATTTGACTTTTTGTTTGGGTTGGACAAAAGTTTGCATTTAGCTTGGTAATGCCAGACCAAAATAGATATTTGTTAATAATAGATATCCAGTAATAATAGATATCCATTAATAATAGATATTTGAGTTAGTAATAGATATATGTTTTGATCATAATGGATATTTGTTATGTATTCACCAATTTTGTAGCACATTATAATGTCGACCCGTGGGTATATTCTGTCAAACATAATGGATAGCAGAAAGGAGCAGATATCAAATATTAATGGATATCAAATCCAAGCAAACCAATTTTCTTTGAGCATTCAACAATTTAGAGGTAATTTTTAAGTTTTTAATTTCTATTTTTTTCTAAATTAAATAAAAAATATTTATATCATTTAGGGTTTTGAATTTTCTTGGTTCTTAGCAAGTTTTTTCATTCAATTTTCTTGAGGCATTGGTTTTGAATTCAATTTCAAATGTAATTTAGTAATTTTTATTGAGTTTTATATGTTTAATGTAAATTATATATGGTTTAATAAAATTTGTTTTTTTAAATTTTAAGTTTGTATGTTTTAAATTTGTAATAGGTAATATGGATGAGCAACCTCAAAACCCAAACCCTCCCACACTGAACCCTCCACCAATAATTCAAGAACAATTGAAAAAAATATTATTGAAATAAATAGGATTAGAGAAATTTATCATCGCCACACTCAACTGAGCTCAATGACATCCACCTTAGAGGGAATTATTAACCATGTTCATACCCTCACAAGACAACATGACTCATTTCAACAATGGTGAGAAGCTAAGAGGGTAGAATATTCCACCGATTTATCATATGACCAAGTCAAAGAATTAGATATTACCAAATCCATGTTGGAGAAACATTTTGTGAAACCCAAAACTAGATTACGTGTTGATGTACTTAAGCCTAAAATTTCAATTAAGTGGTGCACACATCATGGTATCACAAATAATTTTTAGGATCATTAGTAGATGGTTTTTGATAAACCACCCAACAACAATCTTGATGTACCATTATATTTCGTTTGTAAACTATATGCAAAGTTTATATTAGGTCACCATGTGAACTATTCTGATTTTAGAGATTTCCAAGGAGTAAGTAGAGGAATGCCTCGAGATAGACCTAGGGTAGTGTGAAATGTGTAGGGTCCATTTGTTCCCCTTCTTCCTATCCCTTTACCTCCTATTCAACACCTGATCATTGTTGTAGATGCAACACATCAGAGCCTCTCTTCCATACGCTCTTTGACTGAGCATTTGATTATGTAGACTTCTTAGCTAGCACAACCACATGATATTGATGGTCGTAGTGGATCACTTGATATTATAGGACCCTCCTTGTCCACACATGTTTGTGTGCCTCATTGTTGTATTTTATGTAATCAGTTGTGCTTGGGTCCTCTTGGAGAGATGAGTGAGTCACCCTTGAACACATTAGAATATGATGTCCCTCATATTTCACATACATGATTTGAGGCATCAGGGTCTAGATCACAATATGAAGCATTAGGGACAAGAACTCAAGATTAGGCATCAATGACTAGAACACAAGTTGATGCAGCAAGGACTAGAGCACAAGAGGAGCAAGGCTTATCTTTCTTTAGGTAAAATTTAAAGTTATTAAATCATGACATATTCTATTTGAATTCAATATAAACAAAGATTAGTACTAATGTATATAAGTGGGATAATAGTTGATGATAGAGGAGGAGCTTACAAAAGTTCATCATGGTTCTCTTTTTGCCATTCAGTTTGGCTTTGACTTGACGGTATAATTTTTCTACACATCTAACCTTCTTTTATATGCATTTCCCTTTTTGTCAATAATTATATATTAATTTATATCTTGATGTTATTTTACTTTTATAGTCTATTAAAAAATGTGAGTGATGTTGCACATCTCCCCACATGCTTTAGTAGGACTCTTGATCATCCTTAAAAACCATCATTTACAGAATGACTCTTTGAACATCAACAAAGAGTCAAGGTAATTGAATTAATTTTTTCTTTAATTGATAGTATAGAAAACTTATAATTGATTATAGCAATTTAGATTCAAAGTTCTTATGATTATGTACATGCAGTCATACATTCTTGTCATTTTTCATAGAGGAACTCTTAGTTGGTTCATATGTGACAAGTCCTTCTTAGTGAATCCAACGGGCCTCATTGGTGGTATATACTTATTTTACAGTACATAATTTTCTATTTGGTACTCTAAATTGTTTATTTTCACATATAACCTATTTTTATTGTATGTGTTTCCTTTTTTGTCAATAATTATATATTAATTTATATCTTGATGCTATTTTACTTTTATGGTCTATTTTAAATGTGAGCGATGTCACACCTCTACGAACATGTTTTAGTAGGACTCCAAACTATCCCAAAATATCCTCATTTACTGAACAACTATTTGAACATCAACAATGAGTTGAGGTAATTGAATTGAATTTTGCTTTAGTTGATAGTTTAGATTTTATAGTTGATTATAGTGATTTATCTATTAATTTCAAAGTTCTTATGATTATGTACATACAGTCTTACATTTTTGTCATTTTTCATATAGGAAGTTCTCTTAGTTGGTTCATCCATGATGAGTCCTTCTTAGTCAATGTGAGAGACATCATTGGTGGTATGCGCTTGTTTTATAGTAGATAAGTTTTTATTTAGTAGTCTAATTTTTTTATTTAGCATTGAACTAATTAATCAAATTTGTGGTTTGACTTGTTGTTGTAGTCAACTTCGCTCCATCAACTACCAAGCATTGGGGCACCAAGAGGCCACTTTTTGAGGATCCACCAGAGGTTGAGGATTCATAATAGATAAAGGGTCTATAATGCCCCAAGTTTTCACCCAGGACATTAGCTGAACAAACAAATTTTTCATGTTTACAAGTGTGACATTTGCATGTCGCATTACACTCACACGTGCACGAGGTGTCATAACAACTACAACAACAGCTAAGAAGACATCACCATTGCACTAAGAAAGGTGGCACAAGTGGAATACTTCACTCATCATGTGACAATTCACCATGATAACCCAATGAGAGGTGGAGCTCACTCCATGACACAGATCAGATACACATCCATGACCTCACTCCCTTGCCAACACATGGAGTATGATGAGGATAACAACTCCCTCAATCCATTCCTTGACTACGCAAGACATCCCAATGCAAGGGTAAAACTCACCTACAGGATGGTTCAACTAGGAGTTACAAGCCCTCAACCAAATGGAATGGTCACTAGTCGAGTCGTGCAAAGGCATGTTTCCCAAAGAAAAAGAGGGAATAAATCCAAGAATGCACATCACATCATGAAAATGAAACCATGGATAGACTCATGCGAGCAAAAGAGCACCTTTCGTCAGCAAGTTTCACTT
Source organism: Cunninghamia lanceolata (assembly GCA_027924645.1). Classification (NCBI taxonomy): domain Eukaryota; kingdom Viridiplantae; phylum Streptophyta; class Pinopsida; order Cupressales; family Cupressaceae; genus Cunninghamia; species Cunninghamia lanceolata. Next base: position 14,194,653 of record BSBN01001715.1, read on the forward strand.
AAGGTTAGAATAGCTAGCATGGGGCACTGCAACCAAGCCCGGACACCTGAGCTAGGCCCCACTGTTTAGGACACCAGCACTTGGCACTGTAGTCCTTCGACACTAGCATTGGGCGTTGTAGTCTTGGGACTCTAGCATTGGGAACTATAGTCTTGGGACTCTAGTGTTGGGTGCTATAGCCTTGGGACTCTAGTGTTGTGCGTTGTAGTCCTGGCAGTGCCTAGAAAAAGAATGCCTAAAGGCATAAAAACAACACAAAATTGTCCACAAACTTGCCTAATGCCTCAAAACATGTTTTTCTATCAAATAAGGTTCATTTTAACCAAAAAAATAAGGTGTTGAACCAACAATGTCTACATGCCAAAAATATATAAGCATTACAAAGGTTATTCATGTTTGACATCAATGTCGACACATGCCAAAAAAAATGATAGGATCCTCACCACCTATGTGGATAGAATATGATTCAATACTAACACATCCATAATCATCAATTATGACATCAAATAATTCAATTTAAACATGCTAACATAACTAGATTGCAAAATGTGAAAATTATAGCTAGAAGTGAACTTGTGATCCTAAGAATCACCTGCCCATTCAGAATCTATGTATTCAACCAAGTCAATATCAATGCCTATAGCATACTAAATCCCATAGTTTTGAGTTCCCTAAGCATAGTGAAGTATCCACTTGGATGCCTTCTAGTGTAGTTCATGTGGTTCCTACATAAACTAAGAGAGCATGCTAATGACATGAATGTAGAGTCTTGTATGACCAAAGTAAATGAGATTACCAATAAGTTGTCGATACAAGGTCACATCAACCAATGATGTAGAACACTTTGCCTCAAGTTTGACTCTAGACAAAAAGGGAGTCGACATAGGTTTGTAGTCATCCATATGAAACTATAAGAGCATATCAAGTGCACACTTGGACTGTGCAATGTTAATCCTATAAGAAGAATGATAGATCTCAATCATGAGAAAGTAGTCCAATAACCCAAAGTTAGTCATGAAAAAATTGTCATGAAGGATAGTTTTTGCTATTGCAATGGAAGATGATGAGCTCCCTATGATTAATAGGTCATTGACATATAAAACTAGGAGTAAGAGAGACTTATCCTACTACAAGATATAGGTGTTTGTATCATAGTGGAAATGAGTGAATCCAACTATGAGAAGGAAGGAATCCATCTTGGCATACCAGGCCTGAGGGGCCTATTTCAAGCCATAAAATAGATTCTTTGAGATGACATACCAAGAAAGAGTCATGCATAAAACCTTGTGGCAATGTATATCTCCTCCTTTATATTACCTTGAAGAAAAGCGCTCTTCACATCCATATGATGAGCTTCCCATTGATGTGTTGTAGCAATAGCAAGGGTGAGTCAGATCAAGTTCATCTTTGCAATAGGTGTAAAGTCTCAGTGTAGTCAATGCCGAGAACTTACAAAAATCCCTTAGTCACTAGTCAAGCCTTGAAATCATCAACTAACCCATCTGTTACAAATTTGGTTTGATACATCCACTTACATTAAACTAGTTTTCTTCCCTTGGGAAGAGGGACAAAATCCCAAGTATGATTCCTCTTTATGGAATTACATTCCTCCTATATTGCTACTTCCCATTTAGGAATTCCTAATGCCTCTTGAAAAGATTATGGATTAGAGGTAGAGGTGATGAAAGTCTGATGTGGTGACTTGAACTATGAGTGAGTCTACTAGTTTCTAAAGGATCTCTAACCCAATCACCTGTAGATTATAAAGTCTATCTAGCCCAAAGTGGACTAGAAATAGGATAGTTAGGAGGATATTCTATATCCTTGGGTGAAAGTTCAAAGTTGTCTTACACTTTTATAAAGGAAATGACAAACACTGATCTAACTTTTTAACTTGAATCACTACAAAGTGATGTATATGTTTTAAATTTTAAAATGATGTAAACTAATAAAATGCATATTTTTTAGTGTATTTTATGTTTGTTATTTAAAAAAAAAAATTATTTAAATGTAGTATTTTATAAAATTGACACTATAATTTAGTTGCTGATAAAATGTTGAAAAATAAGGTTGAATGGGACGTTGCACCTTATATAGTAAATTGCATTTATTTTCTTTTTTTTTGTGTATTCATAACTCGAAACTTTAGTGCATGGATTAATTTATTCTCCATTTTGATAAATATATATTTTTAAATAAATCTTGAAAGTTGTGTGTAATAAAAAAAAATTGTTTCAATGGGACGTCAACGTTTATCTTACCTATTTATCCAAAATAGGAAAATATTATATCATCTCGACATGGAATCTCTCCTCTAGTGCATCATATTTTTTTCAATTTTTTTTTATAAACTTTACTATTTTTCTTGAGAAGACAATCAACATCATATTTTGGTGCTGATGACCTACTTTTAGTAAAAATAAAAAATAAAATATAAATATTAAAATTGAAATGTTTAAAAATTTATATTTTTATAAAGTAGAATTTTAAATCTATAAAAATGTATTTTTAGATTCTTTTAAAATGATTATTTGCATGAGTAGGATTTGTTAGAACATCAAGTTTTTCAAATAATTTTTTTTGGTAAATTATCCCCAAAGTGATGCTACATATGTTTTTAGTCGATGGTTCCAATTGGAAAAGTTTTGGCCTAGATCTAATTTAGCTATAATAAATCTAGATAGAACATATGTTTCACCAAAATTGACTTTTAGTTGGAAATACTTAAATTCATTTATGCTGATGAGTTGGCCTAAAGTGTGACACAACTTTGAACTTTTACCCCCTTAGAATGATGATTGGGACAAGAGGGATGATGATCCTCATCATCACTCTCATAATTCAAAGTAGAGGAAGTATAATCCTCAACATCAAAACTATGCACAAGTGGATCTACCTCATCTAAGGAATTATCATATGTCCCAAGTATGCCCCAAGTGACTGAAGAAGGAGAAGTCTCAAGAGTTGGACTCAAAGATCCTTCCTCAAATATAACATTCATCTTAATAAATAGCACATTAGTATCTTGATGAAGGGGCATATATCCTTTTACACCATCTAGATAACCCACAAAGATGCACAACTTACTCTAAGGATCCATGGCTTTCTATTTTTTTGCTAGAATGTGGGCCCGATATGGACATTTGAAGGCTCTAAAGTGTTTCATTATGGGTTTCCTCTTGCTCCAAGCTTCAAAATGAGTAACTCCTTTCAAAAATTTATGTGGAACTCTATTTTGAATGTAGTTTACATAGTTAACTGCTTCTACCCAAATTTGTGTTGCAAGGGATCTAGAGTAGATCATGTAGTTTTCCATTTCTTTTATGGATATATTCTTATGTTCTACCACCCCATCTATTGAGGATTGTATGAAATTGAAACTACAAGTTGATGCCCTCTAAAGCACAAAACTACTCAAATAGATGGTTGACATATTGACCACCATTATTAGTGTGTAAAATCTTTATGGATTTCCCAAATTATTTCTGTACAAGTCCTTTGAAATCTTAAAAATACTCAAAGACCTCTACCTTGTATCAAAGAAAATACACCCAAGTGAACCGAGAGAAGTCATCAATGAATGTAAGAACAGATCTATCCCTACTGAATGAAGGCTTACAAAATGGACCAATCAAATCATTGTGTACCAACTCTAGAATCTTATTAGCTCTCCATACTTTTCCCATGCCATACTTCTCTTCTATATGTTTACTAATAATGCATCCCTAGAAAAATCCATCATAAAAGTGAATAGTGAGGCAACCTTGTTACTATGCCCTATTAGTTGAGCTGTTGTAAATAGTGATAGTTCAAATGACAAAACTACTCATGCCAAAGCTTAATTACCTAATTAGAATGAGTAAGTAGTGTGGTGGACTTGGAGAGTCAACAACAAAAATGTGAGAATGCATATTGTTAAGATTTAGAATCTACCCTCCCAATTGCTACTATGGAGCCATTATGCAACTCACTAATGACCATGGAATCTAGAGCAAACTTGACCCTTTTTCTTGAGCTAGTGTGTGATCTAGTAAATAGATAGGAGATTAGTTGACAAAAAAGGCCCACAGAGAATAGCTTGAAATGTTCCATCACCTATGTTAATAGACCCACTAACATAAACCTCAATTGAAGTATTATCACCCATTAGAATATGTGGCATGGCACCTGGTTCCAAGGATGTGAGATCATTCCAATTTGATGCCATGTGGTGTGAAGTACTTGAGTCAACAATCTGTGTGGATGGTGAAGATGAAATAGCAACAAGGGCCTTTCCCTTTCCTTTCTCCTTATTCTTGTTCTTCTTAGAGGAATCCTCTTATGATGAACTTTATTTGATAGAATTAAATACCCCAATGTTGTTCTTCTTAAGTAGATGAGTTAGGTGATCAATCTACTTCTTCATATGATGAACTTTATTTGATAGAATTAGATATCCTAATGTTCTTCTTCTTAAGTAGATGAGTCAGGTGATCAATCTACTTCTTCATGCACTTGTGTTCATCATGTCAGGTCCTCTTATAATAAGAACAATTCTCTTTCTTAGGAATTTCACCCTTAGAAGAGAATGTATTAGTTTTAGGAGCATTGGAAGATTTTTTATTCTTGTCTGTAGAACCATCTTTCTTGTCCGTGTTCTTCTATTTCCTCTCCTTATTGCTGGTAGTCTTCTAGTCTATTATGTCCTGATGAGTCACCAATACATGTGACTTTGAATTCTTAAGGGTTCCCATTTGAATGATTTTGTCTTGCTCCATTATGAGAGAACAAATTCAGCTTGAAGGTAGGCATGCCAAATGTTGTACCAAGATCATGTTTTGTAGCATGAAAAGTAGAGACAAATATAGAATAGTCAGAACCCAATTTAGATAGAATTCCCACAATATTGAGTCCCAAACTTGAGGCATCCTAATTTTTGTCTAAAATCACATATTTTTTAGAAAAATCAATGATTTAAGTCTTGAGAGGTTCCATCTAAAGGGGTTTAATTGAAGGGGGTTAGATCAAAGCCCCTTAGATCAAACCCCCTTGGAAAGAACCTCCTAGTCTTAAATAAAAAGCTAGATGGAGTCTCCTCCGCACCCATCAAAATGCTGACAAAGAACCAATTTTGTTTCACCTTTTGGGGGATCAAATGAATTCATTTAGAAATTCTATTTTGTAAGTATGTAGCCCTTAGTATAATCTTTCCAAAAAGTATGATTTTTAATACATTTGATTTGATTATTATATTTATTTTCTATTTTCTAGTGAACATAGGTTTTTCATCAAACATCAAGGTCTATATTCCACACATGTGGAAAAAAACATAGTGAAAAGAAATTAGGAAAATATCTACACACTAGGTATTGATGTCCTTGATTCAACAAAAAAAACAATTTAATTTGGATACATACAAAAAAGGTTATGTTGTATGGTATAAACCTATGTCTAAATTATAATTAATCTCACTTAAAAAATTAATAAAATATATATATGTAACAAAAAATTATGAAAAAATATTTTCACACTAGAATCTATGTTTAAAATTTTATAATTTGATCCTTTCTAGAAAAAAGTTATGATGTATGGTATGTTTATGCCACTTTTAAAAATGATGTTTTTGATTATGATAAGCTACAAACCAGGGTGCAAAACCCTATAAAAAAAACCCCAGGGCAACAAAACAGGCCCAACAGGCCACCAACAGCTGAAAAGCAGCCAACTAACAACACTTAAACATATAAAAGTCCATACAATTTAAACAAAACCATAACCAAAAACAAACAACAGAACAAAAGAAACAACTACTACAAAAGTTGGCTCCAATCCTCATTGAGGAAGCCATACATTTCATTATAATTAACAAAAGTCTTCATATCCATGTCATGCTTCTTTACTTCAAGGTCCTGGAGAACCGCCAAAGTAGTGGTTGCACAATGCATGACCTTCGAGCACAAGGTGGCCATGACTCTCATCTTATTCTTGAGGGAGTCCATTCTCGATCTCATCTCAATCATTTCATCTTTGAACTGGTTACAATTCCCACAGTCTCTGCTCTGGGCTAGTCTTTTCCACCAGTTCCACATCATCCTGGGCTGACTCTATTTCCTCATCCTAGGTGTCATAATAGGAATTATTAAGTTCCTCAAACAAGCTAGCCCCATCTTGGAAATCATACTGCTCAGGAGTTAGTTTGACTTCCTATATTTTAATTTCTTCCTCAGGATCAGAAGCACTAGAGTAGTCCACAATTTTAACAATAGGGGTTTGCATGCCAACCAACTTGCTAGAGCGACTGATACTAGGCCTCTTGGGGCTTACACCAATACTCTTCTTCTTACCCACCGTGTTGTCCATGCCTTTCTCCTATGAAGTAACCCTCTCCACTCTCTCCCTGACATCACCAGTAGCCCTTTTATGATTATCTTTAGGAGAAATGTTCTTAGACTCCACCTCCATAGCTCGGGTCACAATACTCTTGAGTTTTTTGGTCTTGGCTTTCTTCGAAGCCTCAATCAATCCACTTTTCCTCTAATCCCTCTTCCTGTCACCAGAGTGGATGGAACTATTCTTCAGGTCACATCCTGGCCCTCAGCAACATTCTTTTAAGGAGAATTACTGGGAGAACCAGCAGGGGTGCCAATAGTAGGGAGTGAGGGTTTAATAGAAGGGACCACAGGGGCTGACGCGGGTGTAAAAGCCCTCAAACCATCACAAAAGTAAATAAATTAAATAATCCATTTAAATTACAAAATCACAAGTAACAAAAGTAAAAAGATGTAATTAATTCACTTAATTACAACTTCACAATAACGAAAGTAAAATGATGTAATTAATCCGTTTAATTACAAGTAAAAAGATAAGTCTCATAAATAAGATTCAATAAAGTCAATAAATCTTCACAAAAAAAAACCTCATAAATAAGAATCCATAAGAATCATTAAAACTTGCAAAAGATAATCTCATCAATATAAATCAAATAAAGTCATTAAATCTTACGATTCGCGTGCTCATCCCAGGTAAAAGCACTATAAAATAATATACAAGTCCATTGGCATTCATGCCATAATACATCCAATTACAAGTTACAATAAACATGTGCAACAAGAATAAATAAATCAATACGCTCATCAGTCGCACAAACCAAGTGGTCCTCTACCTGCGAGCTGAGAGACAAGAACATGGCCCAGGGGCTTTTCCACCCAACCATGAAGTAATTACACTTCCCCGAATCCCTTCATGAAATAAAGGAAACCCATCCCTGCACTAAATGTCTAGCTACCTGAAAACAAATGGCAGGAGGGAACACCCGATGCAACCCTGATGTCTAAATGTGCAATTCTAAATAATGAAATGCAGATTGTCTCACAACAGGATGTGGCAGAGATATATATAAATAAGTTTGTTGGACAAAATAAACATCTTTTTCAATGTTAGCTCGTTTAAATCTAAACATTTAAACATAGTAACCTAGTTCAATTCTCAAAAAGAGGAAAAGCCATCTCTGATAATCCACATTTGGCATCCTAGCCCAAAAAGTAACCCAAACACATTCCTAGATAAAAATCTACATTCTTTCCCTAAATAAACAAGTAAATAAATCAATAAATCAATGAATAAATAAAATAAATAAATCTAAAATCACCCATGACCACTTCTAATCCCTTTCCCATGCATCAATCATGAAAACACACCTTTCAAGCAATAATCCATCATTTGTTCATACAATTGCATCTATAAAACTATTAAATTGGTTTCATTTCCTAGTTCATATTTCATTCTATTTCCATAATATGTATTGAGTTTTCTAAATCATTCTAATCAAGTATGCCAATTCTTTTTAGGAAGTTTTAATAAGATAATGATATTTACATCTCGGAATTTACTCCTTCACAACAACATTTAAGGAAAAGATAATTTTAACTTATAATCTAGTCATTCCAATATTTGTAAAGTAATAGGTTTTCTAAAATAATTTAACAACCTTACTATCACTGTTGTGATAGGAAGTCAAAGAAATAAGAAAACAGTCTTCCTATCACAACTGCGATAGGAACTGTAACAAAACTAAAAAAATAACAGAGTTTAAAATCAGACTTACATAGATCTTAGAATAGCATTCTAAAATAGGTGAAATTATAGTTGTAGGAATCCCATATTATCATCTAAGTGTAAGAGTTATTTGCACATTTGTTTGATCAATAAGAAGAAGTTGATTCTAACAAAAGACTGTTTTCTAACAACAAAACAAATATGCGATAGTAATGAGTTTTTAAGTTTGTCAGAGAATAGTTTGTCAACTACTAGAAATTTAGTTAACTATGGTGTCAACGGTTATATCAAGATCAAGAAAAGAGGGTGATTCTCTTAGCATAAAATTAGGAATACAAAGAAGAGCAAAGACAATGAATGGGAACAGCAGGCCGAGCCAACTACAGGCGCTATTGGTTAAAGGAAAATGCAGCAACATTAAAATCTAAAGCCATTCAAGTTCCCAGTGCCCATGAGGAGTTTAAAGACGCAGGTCTGGTATTACTACAGCGATCAAGAGAATAGAATATTGTTTCTAGAATCTATTTTGTAAGTCAGCTAAATGGCAGGTTGATCTCAAAAGCAAGAAGGATAGAACACAGTCCAAAAAGAAGAACATTTCTCTAGCCATAATAACTAAGATTTTTAATAGTCAAAACAATAATTATTATTTGCAAACCTATAAGGAAAATATCCAGTTTTCTGAGCTAAAAGAAGAAGGGCGATTCTACCTTGGTCGCTCAATATTTCTGCCTTCCAATTGCTGCTATCAATTACTTTCTGTCACTCCCCAGATTTGGAGTTATTTGGTTGCTGGTAGATGCTCAGAAAAACACTGATGAAAAAATCTCTTTCTACTACCAAAAAAACGTGGTGCCAAACCCTCTGCTGTTTCTTATTTTCTCCAATCGCTACCTAGAAAATAAAAACAAGTCCTCTTCTTTTTCTAAAACTCTCACTAAATAATGTGAATATCTTCAAAGTATTTCTGGGTTTTGTTCTTCTCTTTCCCATCTTTCTAGAACATTTTACAGTTTCAAATTTTGTTTTGATATGACAAAGTTATCGTCATTTTTCGATCATTGTTCTTAACTAGTTTTTCTCTCTCTTTTAAAACACCTTTCTTCTTTTTTATTAAAAATATCTTCTTAATTTTTGGTATCTCTTATTTTTAGTTTTCTTGCTTTTTGATAATTGAAGATTACCTCTGATTTTGTATGAGATTTTAATTTAAAACATTTCTCAAATTCTATTTAAATTTGAATAAAATAACTTATTTATCTTTCTGTCATTTGCATGACGATAATTAAATTATATTTCTATCATTTGCATGACAGTAAATTAATTTAATTCTTTTAATTAGATTCTAAATATATTATTAATATAATTTATCCATTTTTAATAAAACACAATTACTAAAAACAACTCAAGAAGCAATTTGTAATAATAATAATATTATATATCTATTTATTTAAACATAGTTGTTTTAAATCTAAAATAGATATTATTTTTCAAACAAAATATGAAAACACTTATTATTAAATAAAAATACACCATTTTAAATATAATCGAAAGGACCTGAATGTTTATAATTAAATCATGCATTCGAATAGGATTTTCATAATAATTATAAACATAATATTTTCTAAGCATCTAACCATCAATCACATTTATTATCCACACAATTAATGCATAAATAACCATTCAAAAATGCAATATGAGACTACGTGAGTGTATGATAGCATCAGAGTTAACCATCCCAAACAGTTCTTGCCAAGTGGCTAGAACACCTCTACCTCAACCATGTTCTCAGCTTCGACGAGTACCTGCATTCATTTGCACTCAAGTCGACATCAATAGGTTAGTTTCCAAAAACATAGCCAAAGCAAAACATCATGATCGCATCGATAATATTCAATATTTAAATCAACTTTCTAATTTACTCAAATATAACTTCATGATAATTAATTTCACACATGTGGAACTTACTCAAAGTAAAATAATCATGGTAAATGTTCACTAGTCTAGAATAATTATATAGTCCATAAAAATGAGACATGATAGCGGGACTCTTCACAGCCAAGGGAGACTTAACAACTCTATGTTTGTTCTTTTTAGACTGGGAAATTAGGGTTTCAACAATAGGGGACTTAGTATCTTGGGGGACCCATAAGCCATAGGGGAAACCTTCACAAAGGACTTACCAGCAACCAACTTAGAAGGACTAGCCCCAACCTTAATAGAAGGAAGCAGAGCTTTCTCACTTGACTAATCATCTTGCATGTCCTCAATCAAACATGCTCGAATAGGTTTGGGAGGGCAAAGGGTGAGATGGAACTGGTAGAGACGAAAGATTAAACTTTGATGTAGGGGGACAACAACAACACTACGGTTATTGGGATGCACAGCTTTAGCAACTTTAACCAAGGACTCAAGGGAGGACAACAAGTAGAACGGAAACATAATGAGACCTTTGTGGTGGAAATGACTCAATAGAGAAAAATGATAGTGATAGAAACATTTATAATGACCCTCAACGGTCACATACTTCATCAACAAAAAGCATACATTATCCCACATAGGCATGAGACTATCTCTTTCGAATCCTCCTTGCAATCTAACAGGCTATTATCCTTGCTTGAAAAACAAGGCCATGCTTTTGTTATCCTGAACTTTACTTTGTTTCTTCAATCTCTTCTCATTGTAGGATAAGCTCATAGCCTAGGATATGGTTTCCCCACTAACCTCAAATTGAACTCCACCAACCTAAACTACTCTCGAGTCCCAGGACATGGTGAATTGCACAGACAGGTTCTCATCAAATCTGTTGAGACAATCTAGGAAAGGGGTGAAACCTCCTTCATAAAAAATGCTCCAAAGCATGTTGTTCTCTGAATTCCTCGCAGGAAATGGGTTCAGTTCTCACCTTATCACCCCCCATTATCAGCCTATTCTAGTCCCAGTGAGGAAAAAACAAAGCTGTTGCAAGAAACACTAGAGGCATCGATTAACTCTAGTGATCTTTCCAAAATTTCTATACAATAAAGAACTTTTGCACTTATTATTTTTACTCTGACAATTGTGCACATGGGTAAAAGTTCATAGATGTGTCACACTTTTGGCTAATTAAATAATTCTGAGCATAAGGTTTCTGGGCAATACACAGTCAACCAACAAAGTTTCACCCAGAACCATGTGGCACATACATGGCACAAACGTGGACAGACCTTTTCAGGTGGAAAGGTTACACCCGATAGCTTACCAGGTGACACGATTCTGGGTGAAACTCTAAAAAAAAAGTTGAAATGTCATTTTCGTCAGGATTTCAGTCGACTGGAAGACTTCTGCCTAGAGCCCGCAACCTCACAGAAGGAGCCTGCAACCCCACAGAACCCTACCTGCCAGGTAGGGTTTGTTGTTTTTTTCTTTTTTTTTTTGTTTTTTTTTTAAAAACTATTTTAAAGAATTTTTTGTATTTATAATTTTCTTATATTAAGATATGTCATAGTAATTTAAAGGCACCATTGAATAGATAACTGTCATAAAAATAATTGCTTGACAACCAAGGTCAACTGTCAAATTTAGGCCCTAAAAACTAAAAGAAAGCCCTAAAAACTAAAAGAAAACTCTAAAAATGAAAAGAAAACCCTAAAAATGAAACAAAAACCCTAAAAATAAAACAAAAACCATTAAAAGGCAAGTTTTAAGAGCATACCATTTAGTATATTATACAAACACATCACATTATAGTTAGTATGAACATAACATCATATGTATAAATGAATAAATAATTCATAATATGATTTATCACACAAATAAATGAACAATGTTATTGTAAGCACCCATACCAAACCATAAGAAATTTCATATTGCTTTCATGCACAACAAATATGCATTAAATGTTTCACTTAAGGGTCAACTACAAACAAGTATTGCAATTGTTTCTCTAAGGAGCTAATAAAAAGTTATCAACTTAGAAAAATGTATAAATAATAGAAGAGATCTCTGGGAGAATATCTACTAAAACAAAATGCATGATCATAAAAGCTATGAAATAGAGGAAAGGGATTGTTAAAATAGAGGGAACTAAAGAGAATCTAATATGGCATATGCCATTGACTAGACTAATAATGTTTAGGTCCATGAAGATTATTCAATGTGTGTATACATGTGTATGCAATATGTCAGTCTTGTATGAGTTTAATTACCATGACTTGAACATGTGTGTGTAATTAAATGTATAAATGAGTTGATATTTTTGGGAACCCATAAAGCTTAAGAGAAATTCTTGAATTATTGAGTAATCTAAGCAATGGGGACAAGGTTACTTTAGTAAGAAAAGTTGTAGCTAATTAGGACAAGTTCAATTTGATAAACAAAACTAAGTAATGGGGACAAGATCAACATAATTAAGCAATGGGGACAATATTAGTCTAATTGAATGACACTTGAACAAGCTCATCATTAAGGTTGTGACTGTTTCAAAGTTATGAGAGATTTAGAAGAGGCTTAGTGATGAGTGTAGTGTATGTGTGTACATGTAATATTAGTATGTCCAATCCTAGTCTAGTTTTTGAGTCATGTGTGCACATGTATGTGAGTATGTGAAGATAGATGGTGTTTCAAATGGTCATGAACCAAGTTGAGCAACATAGCCCACAAGGATTGTTTGAGTTGGATAAGATGTTAACTAGTCATAAAGATTGGTAACAGTTGTGTACTCAATCCAAAAGGATTTGAAGCTGTATGTTCAAAGGAAAACTTAAAGAAAAGATTGAATGCACATGCACAATTAGTTGTTTTATAGTGTTCTAGAATTGTAAAACATAAGACTATACTACATGTGTGTTAACATCTAGGATTTAACATGGGTGCACTAGCATCCAATGATAGTGCAAATGATAAACATAGAATCTAAAATGCACAAGAACTATTTCAACTTCCTATGATGGTTGGTTTACTCCTAGGGCTCTAGAAAACTCTATTGTTCACTTTAAATCTTATCAATAGCCATGTAATGCAAGGATTGTTAAATGATTTTTATACATATTTATTGTAAGAAAAATACATAGAAGTAGAAGGAAATATTTCCCATTTTTTGTAGCATCTCTTTCCAATTAACAAACTACATGGTAGCAAGATAAATTGCCACTACCAAAGCATATTATTTTTTTGGATTATTGTGGAAGAGTATTTTGTGTGATACTGTTAACAAGAGGTCAAGGTATAGACATGGAGTAACTAAATATACCATTGACAACAGTAGAAGGCAACAGAAGAGTCATCACATAAAACATTTATCAATTCTAAAGAAAACATTAAGAGCACATGAGTAGGCAACAAGGTAAAATAGAAGAATAACAAACTTCAATTGGCGAGTTGGTTAAAGATATGGATAAAAAATTGGTATTACTAAAGATGATTTTAAAGAAGAATATTTTTTGAACGATTCTAATATAGAAGCAAGGGGAAATAGTGTAATTCCATTTAAGCCTAAAACAAAAGTATACTAGTGAGATCTATCTTAAAAATAGAAATAAGGGTAGAGAAAAATGTTACATTTCTAAATCTATCTTAATTGTTCAAGAGGGTGAAATGGAAGTAGAGGATTGTTAAGATATTGATGACAAACATATATGCATGCCCACTAAGGAAAATGAACTTGAATAATTTAACAATCCTTTTGTGTTGAAGTTGCAAGTTAAAAAGAATAGAATTAATGCTTTGGTAGATCCAAGATTATCATGTAATCTTATTTAAGATAATTTGGTTAAAAGTCTTAGGATAAAAGTAGAGAAACATCCACATCTATACCCAATGAGATGGGTGAAAAGTGGTGTACAGATAAAAGTGAATAAAAGGTGCAAGGTAAAAATTTGGAACAAATACACTTTTTTTTGTATGTGGCATCTTGTGGCATCTAGAGAGTTATATGTCCTAAAATTCATTCATGTCAAATAGTTAAATGAATTTGTATATTTTTTTTATTTTTTAATACTTGTTGTCAATGATGTAAATGTTGTATTGATTGATCAAGATGTTTTGATATATGTTTTTAAATTTTATGTATATGTATCCATATTTTATTGTATTGATTGATCAAGATGTTTTGATATATGTTTTTAAATTTTATGTATATGTATCCATATTTTATATGTCTTCATTCTGCATGTAATTTATGGACACAATTTATAACTTGATAAATAAATTATGAAAATTATTTACTAAGTTTTGTTAATTTAAACGTGTACATTGAATGCATTTAATTTTTAAATTTTAAATGTTTTTAGTTTTCTTAATTTAAATGTGTAGATTGAATGTATTTAATTTTTAAATTTTAAATGTTTTTAGTTTTATTAATTTAAATGTGTATTTATTGAATGTATTTAATTTTTAAATTTTAAATGTTTTTAAATTTTATTAAATTTTCATTTTATAAATTAAATGTATGCAATTTTATTTTTAAATGCAAATTTGCATACACGTGTACACATTTCATAGATCATGGATGATCAGGGTTCTCATCATAGTGCTGATATACATATTGCTAATATTGCTGATATACATAGTGCTAGGAGTGACTTGTATGTGAGCACTCTTGACAGAATGAATAATGCTTTGACACATTTGGATCATACGATCCATAATACACCAAACCTATCTAATAGAGATAGGTTGGTGGCTATCTAAGCTTAGTTTAGCCATATGCTAGACATTGTCAAATCATATAACCCATATGATGATGTCAGTATTGAGGATTTTATGTGTCACTTGCTAGTAGTGTTATTGGGACTGTGAAATAGACAACAATTAATAGGGCCATTTCATTAGATATGGTTCATACGATGTTTCCACACTATACTGGACGAGATAGATTTTGAGGCTATCCCATGACCAGGTGCACAGATCACATTGTTAGACTACTTATATACCCTAAGTGGTTGGCAACACATCATTGATGGCCACATAATGATGAGTTGCCATTATATTTTTGTAAACAATTATATGCATAGGTTCATTTACATTTTGATGTTGATTAAACATCTATCTCTACACATGCTGGATAGGGAAGAGGGAGGTTTTCTGATAAACATCAATTCAGACATCTTGAGCTACCATCACCCAGTGATAAGAGGTCATTAGTTGGTCCCAACCTTTTGGTACTTCCCAAAAGGTTGAATCTAGGACCAGCAGCTGAGTTGACACTTGCATCATCGAGACAGGTCATTTTTCAGAGTTTAGGTACTATTGCTAGTGAGATTGACCACTTGGCATTTGATCATGTTGGTAGATACATCTTATGCCCACGCACCAACATTCCTTTAGTTGATCCCACTTCCACAAATTATGATCCTTTCATCCACACTGACATAGTTTCGCCACGTGATGTGGCACAGACTACTGGAGAGGGTGAGCTTTGTAGATTGAGTACATGTCTCACATAGGATCTATTAGATGCGTATGAGTTTATCAGTTCAAAGTACATGATCCCTCTTTATGCTATGGCCACACATGTTAGCCACCACACTGATGTCAGACACATAGTCACACAACCACATAGGACCACATAGGGGGAGACCAGGTTGATCTCAGAGGTTAGTCTACAGTGCCTTCACAGTAGATTCCACTACAACATGATATTCTTAGTCCACATTTTCCACAAGGATCATTCCGTGGACTTTTGTTTGATGATGTTGCAATGACCCTCAATTCATTTGACCTTAGTGGGATTGGGAGGGTCATCCATGGAGCTACACAGGTTGTTGATGATGAGGTATATCTTAATTTTTACGTTTATTCTAGTGTAATTTTTTTATAAATTATATATTTAAATTATAAAATTTAGTTTTACATCATCTGTGCTGACTCTTAAAATCAATCTTACATCATGGACCGACTAGAGTGGTGGGACATGACACTACGTGCAATAGACACCAGATGTGGTTGAGGGATGCAAGGTAAAGTATTTTATTATATAAAATTTGAACCGAGTTTCTTGCTTTTACCCTATATTTCTTGTTTTATCTCATGTCATTTGATGTACATACATGATATTTATGTTTAGTCAATTTTGCTTCTTGATGCTTCTCATAGGAGGTCACAACTCCAGCCCGTCCAACTATAGACAAAGAAGCTAGAGACAAGATGATGGAGAGTGATCATCAGATGATGGTAAGTGATCGATTACATATGTGATGTTATATATTTCATGTACATTTTCTATAGTAATGTGCATATTGTTTGATTATATTAACAGGTGGAGTTGCATGAACTTGACCTGTTGAAGAGGTCTACTCGACGACAGAGAGAGGATGAGTCATGGATTGGCTCTCCATCTTCACGGTCAAGTAAGGGCCTCTGATTATTTCATAAAAGTCCATAGGAAACTAGTTTTTGGGACATTTTTTGTATTCCTAGATGGATTTGTATACATACTTTTGTATGTTACCGATGTATATTTTTCTATATATGCATGTATGGCTTTGTTTGGACATGCCTATATGGCTTTGTATGTAAACTAGATGTTATGTTCATGAAATTATGTATATGACAATTTATATTAAATATTTAATATGATGATCAATTAGCCTTACATGAAGTTAGTTTTACACGTGCCAATTGCATTTGCTTGAAAGTAAGGAATGCATAATTGTGCAGGTCTATTGGTTGTCTATTGTTTGATGATACCATTATTCTTTCAAGATATGTTGTTGGATTTTGTGATATAAAGACACTTGCTTCTTCATAGAGTATGTGATGTGATGCATAGAGTTGTAGTGCTTCAAGACAAGTCATGAACTTGAATAGTGAAGATCTCACTCAAGTAGTGGTATGAACTTGAGCAGTGAAGGCCTCATGATTGGTTTGATTTGCTTTCTATGGTATACATTTGATGTTTGCATCATCATCATGTTATGCTTGATGGGGTTAGATCTAAGTGATAGATGAAGTTGATCCTTATTGGTCTTAATCCTGTTCACTCATGTTTCACTCATGTCATATCAAGATTGATGTCACAAGGTTTGGATGTTAGTTCATAACATTCATGTTTATCATTTTACAATAGTAGGACATAGTTGCTTATGTCATTGGTTCATGCCATTGGATCATTGGATTTGGTTGTGGTTCTTCATCATAACATGTCATGCTTTTAGGAGTTGGATTAGGTTGTGGTTCTTCCTCATGACATGAGTTTGTTCATGTCTTCATGCTTCTTTGTCCTCCATATCTTTAGTGTTCTCAGTGTCTTCATGTGTCAAATATTTCTTCAATGTCCTCATGATGTTGATGTTGATAACAAAATATGGTGTTAAGCGCCTCAATCGTTCAGGGCAACAGGCTACCGACAAAGTCCCTTAAGATCCCTAAGATAGAAAAATTGCCAAACTTTGACAAAGCAGTTCTCAGAATTCGTGGCAGCTGGGAACATTTTGTTTGGACCTACAGGTGCATGTGGGGTCCAATCACAATAAGCTCTCTTGGTTTTGGTCAACTCTAGTCCATTTGACTATGCCAAAATCAAATGCTTTCTTGCAAAATGCTTTAGTTTCATGCAATGGAAAGGTGCTAGGAGTGACATTTTGTATTCCATAGCTCATGGGGCTAAATGGTCTTTTGCAACATGTTGGGGTGGGTGGGTAAATGCCCAGAGAGATCTCATTTTATGTGCCAAGCACCCAAGTCGTTTGGGGCAATAGGGTACCAACAAAGTCCCTTAAGATCCCTAAGATGAAAAACTGCCAAACTTTGACAAAGGAGTTCTCAGAATTCGTGGCAGCTGGGAATGTTTTGTTTGCACCTATAGGTGCATGTGGGGTCCATCCACAATAACCTCTCTTAGTTTTGGTCAGCTCTAATCTGTTTGACCGTGTTGAAATCAAATGCATTCTTGCAAAATGCTTTAGTTTCATGCAGTGGAAAGGTGCTAGGAGTGACATTTTGCATTCCATATCTCGTGGGGCTGAACAGACTTTGCCAACACGTTGGGGCGGGCAGGTAAATGCCAGGGGAGGTCTCTTTTTGTGTGCCAAGTGCCCCAGTCATTCAGGGCAGCAGGCTACTGGCAAAGTCACTTAAGATCCCTAAGACGAAAATGGTGCAGGAGCTTCAGTCTTAGACTATATCATTTTGAGACCTTGTTATTTTTTTGGTTTTTCCTAAGGCTTTGAAAGCCATTTTTTTTTCTTGTTTTGGAATAAAAACTTAGTAATTTGTTTGACTAGTCTAAAATGGAGTGAACTAAGGCCTATTTCATAGGAAGTTTTCTTTTAGAAACTTGGTTTTATGAAAATAAAACTTATTATTTTTGTTAATTCATCTTTTTCCTTCAGTTTCCTGCCTTTCTTGGGCAGTTGTATGGACTGAGAAGGAAGGGCAACCATTGGGAAAGTTCCTATAATACTAGAGTTTGTAAACATGCCAAAAACATATGAAAAGGAGGAGTCTTTTAAGGAGAAAAATAGTTTTCTGCATTTTTTATTAGAAACAACATCTTGTACGGCCTGGTACGGATTTCTCATGAGTTGAAATATTGCAAATTTATTAGGTTTGCAAAACACCTTTCATTTGCATCTATTTGGAGTTCTTGATACTCCTGTAGAAGGTAGAAACAATCTAATTTGTAGAAATTGGTTTGAAACCCTCTTAACTAGGGTTTGTGCACAAAAATGGTGTATTTGCCCTCTATCCTCTGAAAGTTTCGACCATTTTCAGAAGGATGGAGGAGATTAGGTTAGGCTTTATTGTTTTCTATGGTTTGCAGGTGGAAGACTCCTTCTCCAAGCGTTTGGCATGACACTAGCTAGTCAAAATCAGTGACTAGTTAGCAGAAAACAATGGCAGTGTTGTGAATGCTGATGACAGCCATGAATAAGAGTGATTACATGGTGAATTTGATGTCTTGTGGTGAGGACAAGACTATGTGACTGTTTGGTAGGCCTGGTATATGAAAGTTGGATACATTTCTCTCTTACAACCTTCAAGAATAGGCCTTTTCCATTGAAAGAAATAGTTTGATGTTATTTAAACTTGTGACAGAGTACGGTTCTGTAGTTTGAAGGACAGTTGAAAGCTCATAATGCAGTTTGGAAGGGGTATGGCATATTGAATGCCTTTTGAAGGTCTGAGGAAACTTCTTGATGTAGTAGTTCTCAAGATTACAAGAGAGTAGTCTACTTTTAACACTGGTTTTAAGACAACCAATAGTAATTGCTGTCCATAGTCCTGTTTAGTGCAGTGTTGTGTTCATTTTGTCAACAGTTTATTGTTGTTCTTATCCTTTGAAGATACATGTGGGGTGGATGAGAAGATCCTTACTGATATATTTGTATAATGCCAAGTTTATTGTTCACATAAGCTATAAGATATAACTGTCATTCTAATACTGTCATAGGACAGTCAAACTACTATTGTTGTCCTCTGTTTGCATGAAGTAAATGGTTGTTGTTTGCATGGATTATTTAGTATGCAATGAATGTTGAGGGTCATTTGAGCCCTTGGAAGGTTGATTAAATCAATTCTAGAAGACTTAAGCCTTCTACAAATACTGTCCTAGAATAGTCCCTCTGCTATTACTATCCATTATCATGGAGATGCAAAAAAGTAGTCTTTTGGTCAGAGACCTCATGGTAGTTGTGATTCCTTGACAAGTAGTTATCATCAGTTGTATAAGGACACTATTGGTAGAGGTGTGGGTAGTAGATTGTGAATCCTTAAAAGGGTGCTTTGTGATTAAGTTGAATGGAGCAATGACTCTCCAAGTTGAGAAGTGGGTAGCCTGTGAGGAGGACACTAGATAGTCGTCCTAGGCTAGGTAAATCTCAGTAATAGCCTTGTGTAGGTTTTATTTTCACAAACACTTTTGTAAACCTTTTTGAAGGAAGTTAAGTTCATTGAGTGAACTACAACCTTTCTACCTTCCTCTGCATCAGAAAAACTGCCAAACTTTGGCAGAGCAGTTCTTAGAATTCGTGGTAGATGGGAATGTTTCGTTTGGACCTACAGGTGCATGTGGGGTCCATCCATAATAAACTCTCTTAGTTTTAGTCAACTCCAATGTTTGACCATGTCAAAATCAAATGCATTCTTGCAAAATGCTTTAGTTTCATGTAGTGGAAAGGTGCTAGGAGTGACATTTTGCATTCCATAGCTCGTGGGGTTGAACGGACTTTGCCAATGCATTGGGGTGGGTAGGTAAATGCCAAGGGAGGTCTCATTTCATGTGCTAAGTGCCCCAGTCGTTCGGGGTAGCAGGCTACCGACAAAGTCACTTAAGATCCCTAAGATGAAAAACTGCCAAACTTTGATGGAGCAGTTCTCAGAATTTGTGGCAGATGGGAATGTTTTGTTTGGACCTACAAGTGCATGTGGGGTCCATCCACAATAACCTCTTAGTTTTGGTCAACTCTAACCCATTTGACCATGCCAAAATCAAATGCATTCTTGCAAAATGCTTTAGTTTAATGTAGTGGAAAGGTGCTAGGAGTGACATTTTTCATTCCATACCTCATGGGGCTGAACAAACTTCACCAACGCGTTGGGGTGGGTGGTTAAATGCTAGGAGAGGTCTCATTTCATGTGCCAAGCACCCCAGTCATTCGGGGCAACAGGCTACCGGCAAAGTCACTTAAGATCCCTATGATGAAAAACTACCAAACTTTGATGGAGCAGTTCTCAGAATTCATGGAAGATGGGAACATTTTGTTTGGACCTACAGGTGTATGTGGGGTCCATCCATAATAACCTCTCTCAGTTTTGGTCAACTCCAATCCGTTTGACCATGCCAAAATCAAATGCATTCTTGCAAAATGTGTTAGTTTCATGCAGTGGAAAGGTGCTAGGAGTGACATTTTGCATTCCATAGCTCGTGGGGCCAAACGGACTTCACCAACGCATTGAAGTGGGTGGGTAAATGCCAGGGGAGGTCTCATTTCATGTGCCAAGCACCCCAGTCATTCGGGGCAGCAGGCTACTAGCAAAGTCCCTTAAGATCACTAAGACAAAAAAACTGCCAAACTTTGATGGAGCATTTCTCAGAATTCATGGTAGATGGGAATGTTTCCTTTGGACCTATAGGTGTATGTGGGGTCCATCCAAAATAACCTCTCTTAGTTTTGGTCAACTCTAATCTGTTTGACCATGCCGAAATCAAATACATTCTTGCAAAATGCTTTAGTTTCATGCAGCACAACCTTGCCAGGTGCCTTATTTTTTGATATGCTTGTCATGAGGTTGAACAATATTTGCCAACATGTCAGGGTGGGTGGGTAAATGTTAGGGAAGGTCTCATTTTTTGTGCCAAGCATCGTCAACCTCATTTTCATGGTAATTTCTTGAGTCATAGGGTCTCTAAGAGGGCATAATGATAGTCTTTCTTGACTGTGACATCAATAGATACTCTTTTGAAACCTTCTTTGAAACTGACTTCTCACATTCACCCAGTAACTTCACCTTTTTGACACATCATGGCCTTGAAAAGGAGCAATTTAGCATGGTCATACATCTTTCAAGGCAATCCCCCTATGGATAACAACCTTATGATTTCATGATAGTCCCTTGACCGTCTGTGCTTTTGATTGTTTTGTACTTTCTTTACTGCGTACGATAGTAGGGTTTGGAAAGATGGAAATTTCTTGTTAAAATTCACAACATCTTGATGGTATTGTGACTATGATCTCCTCATATGACATGAGAAGAGCTATTCCATAACCTTACTGTCCCATAACCTTGTTGTCCCATAACCTTGATTATTATGATTAGAAGCATGAAAACAACCCCTACAACAAACAAAGCAACGATTAGATCTCAATATGATCATGAGATACCCAAGCATATGTGTTAGTCTAAATCATAAAATCTCTTCATTTATAAAGATTGATCTGAGGGTTTGGTGAGTTGCCATTGGCACCCAAACCCTAGGTCTTCATTAGAAATCTTGGAATGCTAATTATTGCCATTATGCTTATTTCTTATTAATTCTTACTAATCAGGGTAATCATATAGAAATATATAGTATCTCATGTATTCTTACAAAATGCATATGGGAATTTTATCAAATGTTGTAGTTGCATTGAATGATGCCTAAAAAAATGTGGTCTATTGGAATTTTGAAAAATGTTGTAGTTGCAACTGCCCTAGAAGACATGTATGCAAAATGTGAAAGAATAGAGAAGGTGAGTGAACTATTTGACATGATGCCTCAAAGAAATGTGGTCTCATGGAATGGTGGTGCAGGAGCACCAAGGCTCAATGCAGCCGTACATAGTTTTTGATTTTTTAATTTTGCATTTGCAGCATGTAGTTTTGTTTGTCGAGTTTTCTTCGAGTTTTCTGAAAATGCAGTGGCGGGAGAAGCATTTTGTTTCTAATCGGTTTTTGAACCAAGTGCAAGTTCAAGTTGAAGGTGTTTGGTATTTGTTCAACGGTTGAACCTCGCGATTGAACCGCGCCATTGAACCTGTTAGTTGAACCCCGTGGTTGAACCTTGAGATTGAACCCCGCTATTGAGGTTCAATGGTTCAACGAATGGAATAGTGATCAGGGTGAGATACATATCGAGAGGAGATATTTCGGTTAGGCCGAAGACATAGGTCTGGCTGATGGTTATATGGAGGTTGAACCTCACTGTTGAACCTTGCGATTGAACCGCTATTCAAGTTCAATGGTTCAGCGAAGGAGTATGTATCGCGGTGATAAAAGGCATCGGCACAAGTTTCATTTCTTGTGCCGACGATGTATTGTCACAGACAGAGAGGAATGGAGGAAGCACATCAGCATATGGTAAAGTGTCAGAATGACTTGAAGAGCGCCGGCTGATAGACTAAGTCTCACCGATGGTCAACAGATCAAAGTGTGCATCGGTGTAAGAATTAAGATCGGTGAGTGGAAAGAAAATTTCGCCGACATTGGTAGCTCTTGCCGATGGGAGTCTACGGGATACAAAGGTCATCGAGGTGAGATGATATATCGGAAGAAGGGAATAATATGTGGCTGATAATACTTTGCTTCGCCGATGGTGGTCTGGTGCAGGAGCACCTACCTGACAGCTGGCCTCCATGAGGCAGTTAGTATGTTTTAGGTCTTGTTAATGTTTCCAAGAAGGTCTGATAAGACCAATGCATGTAATAAGGTCATGTTGACCATACTTTACTATTTTTAGCTAGTTTGTTAAGACAGCTGTTATGCTGTAGGTCCGGTTGGATCTCCCAGCCGCCTGGAGAGATTTCCCAGCCGCTTGGAGTCGGGTCAGTAGTACTCGCAAGAGATCCTATTTATGCATGAGGATCGGTTGGTTTTAGACATAGATGTTGAGAAGCTAGGTTGGGGAGAGTGAGATAGAGGGAGAGACTGAATATTGTATTTGCATCTTTTGAAATCAATAAAGAGATCCTGTTGTGTCAATTCTCTGTTTTGGATTCCATTGTGTGATCGATTTGCTGTTTTGGTGGTTTCATGGATTCGCTGATCCATTCCACCGGTTGATTCGTTGAATCGGTGGAATGGCTATGTACAGTAGTTTAGGATTTAGTTTGCATTTGTGTTTGTTTGCATGTCTGTGTGCAGGATCGTCGTCGAAAGGTGTTGAGAACCCTAGCATGGGTATGTGCTAGGTCGTGCTGGTTGTTAGAGTCTGGAAAGTTGCCCTAGAAGTAGATCAGGTCACCTCAGGGGGTTCGGCGGATCGAAATTTGCTAAGGTTGAAAATTCGTCACAACGGCATCATCAGGATATTTCTGTGGATATCCTGCAGTTACTTCGGGCGTCATCCGAGTAGATGGAGATGAGCATGATGCAATAGATTGCATAAGGTGAATGTGCATTGGGGTGATCATCATCAGGTGTTGCCGAGGAGGAGCGTATCGGCATAAGGTAGAAGATCGGGTTGATAAAACCATCGCAGGCCGATAATGTTAAGTTTGGCCGACAGCAGGATATTGAAGGAACTGCATGTGACGTCATCATCATCAGGATAATCATCATCAGGATATCGGGGCAGCAGGATATTGAAGGAACTGCATGTGACGTCATCGTCATCAGGATAATCGTCATCAGGATATCGGGGTGACATAAGCATCGAAGGAAAGGTGCATGAGGTTGTCGTCATCAGGATATATGGGAGGAACCGGATGTTCCATATCCTGCTGATGAACATGATGTTGAACATCATGATGATGAAGATAGAGGTTGGCGGTAAGATGAACAGTGAACATCAGGAGGATGTTTGCGCTTGCCGAATATGATGATGCTGCCGATAGCCGGATATGATGATGCTGCTGACAGGCGAAGGGTCGAAGGCTTGTCATCAGGAGGATATCGGTCGGTAGAGAGAATATGATGATGCTGACAGTGTTAAGGAAAATATGATGATGATGATGGGTTTTAGACATACATGCTATATGTCAAGGTTTTAGTGTGGATGCCTCTGCATCATAGTGGTATCAGAGCTCAGCAAAAGGTCTGGGCTGTTGTGTGTTGATTCTATCACCGAAAGAGCAGAGGTAGAGTTGATTCTGTCACTGAAAGGACAGAGGTAGAGAAGTGAGAGGTTGACAAAATGCCTCTGAAAGGTAGTGGTACTGCAAGGGAATTGCAGGAGATGAAGGAAAAACATGCCAGAGAGATGAGGAAGATGAAGGAGCTTGCTGAAGCACTTCAAGCCAAGCTTGTAGCCCTGGAAAAGAACAAAAAGAGGGAAGTGGAAGACAGTGAATCTGAAGAAGATAAAGATGCTGTTGAAGAGTATGAAGAGGTAGCTGAAGATCTGGATGCTGAAGACCAGAGATTTGCAAAACTGTTAAAGGTAGTGCAGAGTGATAAACCTAAGGTAAAAGTTGATGTTTCCAAGTATAATGGAAGTTTGAATGAAGATGAGTTACTGGATTGGATTGCTGCACTTGATAATCACTTTGAATGTGAAGATGTTGCTGAGGATCAGAAGGTAAAGATTGCAAAGACCAAGTTAGGAGGTCATGCTTTGGTTTGGTGGGATTATGTACAATCCGAGAGAAGGAAACAAGGGAAGTCAAAGATCACTTCATGGGATAAGATGGTAGCAAGGATCAAAGGTAAATTCTTGCCTAGGGATTATGAAATTTAGATGTTTAAGAAGCTGCAATTTTTAAGGCAGAAGGAAATGGATGTGAAGGCATATACTGAGGAGTTTTATAAGTTGAGTATGAGATCTGGTCATCATGAGAATGAGGTAGAAAAGGTGGCTAGGTACTTGGCTGGCTTGAGATTGAACATACAGGATGAGTTAGTTTTAGCTAACCCTAAGAGTGTGGAGGATTGTTACCAAATGGCAATCAGGATTGAAGAAAAGATGAATAGGGGACAAGATAAGTCCATGAGAGGAAGAGGAAGCAATATGAGGGGAAGAGGATTAGCCCCTACAACAAGGCAAACCAATGAGGGTCAAGAAGACACTGGTAAAGGACAGGGACAGTCTGATTTCAGAGGTGGATGGAAAGGTAATAGAGGTAGATTTGGAAGTGGTAGAGGTTCTACTACATTTTCAGGAAAGTGTTACACCTGTGGTGAGTTTGGTCATCCATTTTTCAAATGTCCAGAAAGCAAAGGTTCATCATCCAGAAATGATAGAACGAATGACAAGAGAGTACAACTTGTGCAAGAAGAGAAAGTAGAGCAAAGTGTGCAAAGTTCAAACACTTATCAAGGAGATAGGGATCCTGACGGTTATGGGTATCCTGAGGAGGGAGAAGCATTGATGCTAAGGAGAATTAGTTTGCAGACATCAAAGGATATGATGCAAAGAAGAGCTCTTTTCAAGACCACATGCAAGAGCAAAGGTAAAGTATGTAAGGTTGTCATTGATACTGGTTCAACAGACAACATGGTATCTCAGGAAATGGTGGATAAACTGCATTTGGAAAGGATTCCACACCAACACCCTTACAAGGCATCTTGGGTGAGTGATAGTCAATCACTTTTTGTCTATGAATAGGCATATGTGGATTTTCAGATTGGAGCATATCAGGATAGAGTTTTGTGTGACATTTTGCCCATGGAATGTTGTCACCTACTGTTGGGTAGACCATGGCAATTTGATAGGAGGGTACTGTATGATGGGTATGCTAATACCTACACCATCAAGAAAGATGGGAAAACTATTAGGTTGATGCCATTGCAGGAAAATGCTGCAGCACAGGGGGCAGCCAAAATCATTTTAGTGGGAAAGAAGGAGTTTGTGCAGAAGCCTATAGGAGCAGGCATAAAGGCAGTTGAGGACACTGCAGGGAAAGGAGTTGTTAAGGACAACAGGTTGAAGAAAGTTTGAAGAAAGTTTCAGTTGTGACTGACAGAGGTCAGTAGCAGGTTCAGAAACAGGTTTGCAAATAGCAACCAGTTGAGAGGAATGACAAGGATGTTGTCATAGTTGGGACTATTGTTTGTCCTATCAAGGTTGAAAGGAAGACAGAGTTGAACATTATAGAAGTTCAAGAGGCAGTTCAGACAGAGGTTCTGGTAAGACAACCTGACAAACACAAGGTATGTGAGAGAAGGGCCTACATTAACAGGCATGAGGATTTACTTGCAAGAAAGCAAGTTACAGTTCAGAAGTCTTGGAGCAGCCAAGAGACAGCAGAGGACAAAGCTGGAACAGGTCAGAACACTGACATGACAAAGTGTAAAGGTGGAGGACTTCCACAACCAAACTCATGGGACATGAGTTCTTTTCTGTTGGGGAGTATGGTGCAGGAGCACCTACCTGACAGCTGGCCTCCATGAGGCAGTTAGTATGTTTTAGGTCTTGTTAATGTTTCCAAGAAGGTCTGATAAGACCAATGCATGTAATAAGGTTATGTTGACCATACTTTACTATTTTTAGCTAGTTTGTTAAGACAGCTGTTATGCTGTAGGTCCGGTTGGATCTCCCAGTCGCCTGGAGAGATTTCCCAGCCGCTTGGAGTCGGGTCAGTAGTACTCGCAAGAGATCCTATTTATGCATGAGGATCGGTTGGTTTTAGACATAGATGTTGAGAAGCTAGGTTGGGGAGAGTGAGACAGAGGGAGAGACTGAATATTGTATTTGCATCTTTTGAAATCAATAAAGAGATCCTGTTGTGTCAATTCTCTGTTTTGGATTCCATTGTGTGATTGATTTGCTGTTTTGGTGGTTTCATGGATTCGCTGATCCATTCCACCGGTTGATTCGTCGAATCGGTGGAATGGCTATGTACAGTAGTTTAGGATTTAGTTTGCATTTGTGTTTGTTTGCATGTCTGTGTGCAGGATCATCGTTGAAAGGTGTTGAGAACCCTAGCATGGGTATGTGCTAGGTCGTGCTGGTTGTTAGAGTCTGGAAAGTTGCCCTGGAAGTAGATCGGGTCACCTCAGGGGGTTCGGCGGATCGAAATTCGCTAAGGTTGAAAATTCGTCACAACGGCATCATCAGGATATTTCTGTGGATATCCTGCAGTTACTTCGGGCGTCATCCGAGTAGATGGAGATGAGCATGATGCAGTAGATTGCATAAGGTGAATGTGCATTGGGGTGATCATCATCAGGTGTTGCCGAGGAGGAGCGTATCGGCATAAGGTAGAAGATCGGGTTGATAAAACCATCGCGGGCTGATAATGTTAAGTTTGGCCGACAGCAGGATATTGAAGGAACTGCATGTGACGTCATTGTCATCAGGATAATCGTCATCAGGATATCGGGGCAGCAGGATATTGAAGGAACTGCATGTGACGTCATCGTCATCAGGATAATCGTCATCAGGATATCGGGGTGACGTAAGCATCGAAGGAAAGGTGCATGAGGTTGTTGTCATCATGATATATGGGAGGAACCGGATGTTCCATATCCTGCTGATGAACATGATGTTGAACATCATGATGATGAAGATAGAGGTTGGCGGTAAGATGAACAGTGAACATCAGGAGGATGTTTGCGCTTGCCGAATATGATGATGCTGCCGATAGCCGGATATGATGATGCTGCTGACAGGCGAAGGGTCAAAGGCTTGTCATCAGGAGGATATCGGTCGGCAGAGAGAATATGATGATGCTGACAGTGTTAAGGAAAATATGATGATGATGATGGGTTTTAGACATACATGCTGTATGTCAAGGTTTTAGTGTGGATGCCTCTGTATGTCATCGGGGTGAGATGATATATCGGAAGAAGGGAATAATATGTGGCTGATAATACTTTGCTTCGCCGATGGTGGTCAAATAGAGTAAAAAGGGATATTGGCCAAACTAATACTATCGGCCAATGAAGATAAAGACTTGCCGACAGGGTGGGGTCTTGCTGATGGGAACGCAGATGTTTGTTTCGGTAAGACATCAATATTATTTTGTCGATAGCACAGAACTGAACCGGCAGTTAGAATATGAACCATCTGGTAGTTGAACCGTCCTATAACGGACATGAGCAGAGATATAAAATGTAGCATTCTTTCTGTAGAGAGAGTTCAGCAGAAGAAGAATCGAAGAAGTGAATTTTGGTGTGTGAAGCATTTTGATGTAATCAAAATTTTTGAATAGAAATAAAATACAGCAGTTCGATCATTTGTATATTCTATTCTGTTTTCAGTTTATCATTCTGAAGTAGATTAGTCATTTCTGTTTTCTACATTTTTGTTTCCTTTTGCAAACCATGACTCTGTTTTGATGATTCTTCTAATCCGTCTGTACAGTATGGAGGTCATCAAACAGAGCCATGATTTTGTTTGTTTTTCTTTTGTGTGGTGGTTGGATTGCCAGCTAGAGGCAATGCATGCTTGTTCTAGGCGAGCTCAATGAGGAGTCCGGCTAGATAAACAAGTAGGTAAATAGATTTGCAGGGGTGGAAAAATAGAGAGAAAGAAAATGAGCACCAAGCAGTCCAGACCCTTGAACAGAGTGAGAAGGGTGGGCAACAGGCTCAGAAAGTTATGTGCCATTGAGGCAGCATCTTGGAAGCAGTGAGGACAATGTATGTGTCCCACACCAAGCAAAGAAGTAATGTTTTCCATCTTTGCAAAGAGTATGTCTTTTACCACTTTGAATTGGTAGGAAGGCTAGAGTTGTCAAACAGTCTTGTATACCTATAGGATGTAGAAGCAGGCAGCCTAGAGTCCTCCCTATCAAATTGGTATCAAAGCAGTAAGATTTGGGTTATTCCTAGATAGGAATAGAAGAGTTGTTTGTCATCACCAAGTTTAAGTGAGTCTGTAGGTTCATCTAAGAAAATGGTGACTAATGCAGAGTTAGCAAAGAAAGTTGAAGATCAAGAGGAGGAGAATAGACTCCTACAAGAAAGACTAGCAGAAATGGAGAGTAAGCTAGGTGTAATGTTGCAAAAGACTGAAGAAGTCAGCCAGCGAGTTAAGTATTCTGAGGATAAGGGAAAAGGTGTGTCTGTAGAAGATGAAGAGCCCAAACCTGATCCTAAGTTGGAAGAAGAACCATTCTTGAAAGCTTTGAAAGCAATGAGTGGTAAAACATTGGAAGGAGTACCACTTTTCAGTGGGAAAATGGACCCAGATTTGGTCATGGAGTGGATAGAAGGACTTGAAAATCACTTTGAATGTGATGGTGTAAGCGAGGCACAGAAAGTAAAGGTGGCCAAATCTAGACTCAGGGGAGCTGCCTTAACCTGGTGGAAATTTGTGTAGACTAAAAGAGCAAAAGAAGATAAGAAGCCCATAGCTACTTGGAAGGGAATGGTAGCTAAAATCAAAGAAGCATATATGCCAGAAGATTATGAAATACAGCTGCACAGGAAGAGACAGAATCTGAGACAAAAGGAATTAGATGTCAGTGCATACACTGAAGAATTCCCAAAGCTATGCTTAAGGTCCAAAGTAATGGAGGATTAAAGCATAAAGGTAGCAAGGTACCTTAATGGTCTGAAGTGGAATATACAAGAAGAAATCAGTTTGCTGTGCCCTACCATAGTGCAAAAATGCTATCAGCTGGCACTGAAAGTGGAGGAAAAGAACAAGAGGAGACAAGACTCAAATAGCAGAGGAAGAGGAAGAGGCAGAGATAACAGAGGACACAGAGGAGGTTTTGGTGGAAGGAATGCTGACAATAGATCCCAAGCAGAATCTAAACTCACAGAGCAGAGTGGGGAGTCAAGTGGTAGAGGAAACCACAGAGGAAGAGGATCTAACAGAGGAAGGTCAGGAGGATCAGGCAGAGGATCCTATTTCACCAACATGAAGTGTTACAACTGTGGCAATCTAGGTCATCTAGCATATAGGTGCCCAGAAAAGGCCACATCCTCTTCTCAAGGAGGTGATAAGAGAAATCACTATGTCCAAGATAATGCATCCAGCAGCCAGTCACCTGAGGTCAATCTAAACTCAGAAGATGGAGAGAATCTGATGATAAGGAGAACCTTGATGAAGGAACCATTAAAGTCTGAACCAAGCCAGAGGAGAGCACTATTCAGAATCAAGTGCAAGATTTTGAATAAGGTATGTAAAATTATCATAGACTCAGGATCTACTAATAATATTATTTCTGATGAAGCAGTTAAGAAACTGAATTTGAAAAGAATTACTCATGCAAACCCATATAGAGTCACATGGTTGAATAAGGGTCAACATGTGGTAGTGAATGAACAAAGTTGGGTAGAGTTTAGTATAGGTGGCTATAAGGATAAGGTATTATGTGATATACTACCCATGGATGCATGCCATCTCTTATTGGGCAGACCATGGCAGTATGACCGAAAAGCAGTACATGATGGTGAGAAGAATGCCTATTCTTTTCAGAAGGATGGTGTCACCTATAAAATTCAATCATTGGAAGATGAAGATGTAGTTCAGACAAAGAGTCCTAATATCTTGGTTGTGAGTGGAAAGGAGTTTCTGAATACTCTTAAGGAAGATGGTATTGGTTATGCCATCATAGTAAAACCAAAAGAAGGACAGCAGGATAAGAAGACAGAGATTTCCAAAGAAATGCAGCCTATACTGGAGAAGTATAAAGGCATAATTAGTGATGGTACACTAGCTACATTGCCTCCACAGAGAGCAATAAGCCATCAGATAGACCTGATTCCAGGGGCATCTTTGCCAAACAAGGCACCTTACAAGATGACTCTAGATCAGCACAAAGAGATTTCCAAGCAAGTGCATGAGTTGCTAGATCAAGGATTGATCAGGAAGAGTATTAGTCCTTGTGCTGTGCCCACAGTATTGGCACCCAAGAAAGGAGGATCATGGAGATTATGCATAGATGCCAGAGCCATAAACAAAATAACTATAAGGTATAGATTCCCAATTCCCAGAATTGAAGATCTCATGGATTGTATTGGAAAAGCAAAATATTTCACCAAGATAGACCTGAAGAGTGGTTACCACCAAATAAGAATCAAGGAAGGAGACGAGTGGAAGACAGCCTTCAAGACCACAGAAGGACTGTATGAGTGGCTTGTTATGCCATTTGGTCTATCAAATGCACCCAGTACCTTTATGAGACTCATGAATGAAGTCCTAAAGGATTACATTGGTAAATTTGTTATTGTTTTTCTAGATGATATTCTAATTTTTAGTCAGACCAAGGAAGAACATCTAGAACATGTAAATACTGTTTTGCAAAAATTACATGATGAACAACTAACCATCAATCTAGAGAAGTGTGAATTCATGAAGCAGGAACTGGTATACCTTGGTTTTGTGGTGTCCCAGGGAGAGTTGAAGATGGAGAAGTCCAAAGTAGAAGCCATATTGAGCTGGCCTACTCCCAGAGCAGCCACAGAGGTGAGAAGTTTTCATGGCTTAGCCCAGTTTTACAGAAAGTTTATCAGAAATTTTAGTGGAATATGTGCACCCATGTTGGATACAATCAAGGGTGGAATGAAAGAAAAATTCAGATGGACACCAACTGTAGATAGAAGTTTTGAAAGGTTGAAGAAAGAGGTAGCAACACAACCTATTTTGTTGTTGCCCAGTTTTGATAAGCTATTTACTATTGAATGTGATGCAAGTAATATAGCTGTAGGAGCAGTGCTAAATCAGGAAAACAGACCTGTAGCCTTTTTCAGTGAGAGGCTGAATGAAGCAAAGAGTAAGTACTCTTCGTATGACTTAGAGTTGTATGCTCTAGTCCAAGCATTGAGGAAGTGGAGACATTATTTCCTGCCTAAAGAATTTGTTGTCTACACAGATAACCAAGCTCTGAGTTTTCTAAACTCACAGGATAAGTTAAGCAGCAGGCATATCAAATGGATGGAGTACCTGCAATCTTATACCTTTACAATTAAGCATAAGAAGGGGCAGCTAAACAGAGTTGCAGATGCTTTGAGCAAAAGATTGCTCACAGTGTAGGAAGTGCAGTTGAAGAGCATTGGAATTGAAGATTTCAAGAATCTTTACCAAGATGATGAAGATTTTGCTGAGGCATACAAGGTATGTCAAGATTTTGAGAATCACTTTCACAGTGAGTTCGCAGATTTCACCTTATAGTAGGGATTACTATTCAAAGGTGGACAATTATGTGTGCCAAGAGGATCTATGAGAGAAAATCTCATACAGGAGAAGCACAATGGTAGTCTGAGTGGCCATTTTGGTCTGAATAAGACACTGGAGCTAGTCCAAAGGTTCTATTATTGGCCAAGGATGCACAGAGACATCAGAAGGTATGTAGAGCAGTGTATCATATGTCAGAAGGCCAAGGGAACCACTTCAAATGCAGGACTATACCAACCCTTACCCATTCCTTCCAGACCATGGGAATGTGTAAGTATGGATTTTGTAGTTGGTTTGCCTAAGACTAAGACTGGTTATGACAGCATATATGTAGTTGTGGACAGGTTTAGCAAGATGAGTTATTTCATTCCCTGCAAAGTGACTCATGATGCCAGTCATATAGCACACTTGTTTTTCAGAGAAGTGATCAGAATTCATGGACTTCCAGCAAGCATTGTGTCTGACAGAGATGCTAAATTCATGGGGCATTTCTGGAAAACATTGTGGCAGAGATTGGGGACAAATTTGTCATTTAGTTCAGCATATCACCCAAAGACAGATGGTCAGACAGAGGTGGTAAATAGGACATTGGGCAACCTGTTAAGGTGTATAACCAAAGAATATGGACAGAGTTGGGATCTTGTCATTCATCAGGCAGAATTTGCCTATAATGACAGTGTGAATAGGACTACTGGTAAGAGTCCATTCGAAATAGTCTATGGAATGCATCCCAGAGGTATATGTGAGCTCAGAAATATGGGAAACATGGAGAACAGAAGTGGACATGTAGAGGATTTTGCACAATCCATGAAAGAAGTGCATGAGCAGGTGAAGAAAACCTTGACAGAGAACACATAGAAGATCAAGGACAGAGTAGATGCCCACAGAAGGGATATTCAGTTTGAGGTTGGTGATCTGGTTATGGTGCACTTGAACAAAGCCAAAATGCAGAAAGGAATGCCAACCAAACTGCAGATGAGGAGAATTGGTCCTTGCAGAATACTAAACAAGTATGGAAATAATGCATACAGAATTGAATTGCCAGAAGATTTGGCAATCTCACCAGTGTTTAATGTCCAAGACCTGGTGAAATACAGGGGTCCTCAATCAGCAGCAAGTGGATTCATTTCAGAGAAGGAACAGACAACAATAGATGTGACTTTGCCATTACAACCCAAACTATAGGCAGAAAGAATATTGGATTCAAGAGTACAGAAGCAAACCAGACATGGTGTCTACATGGAGCATTTGGTCAAGTGGAAGCAGTTGCCTGAAGCAGAAGCTACCTGGGTTGCAGAGTCAGAATTCAAAAAGAGGGGCATTGATTTTACCTCATTATCACTGGAGGTGACTTAGCTTCTTTCCACACAGGGGGAGTATGGTGCAGGAGCACCAAGGCTCAATGCAGCCGTACATAGTTTTTGATTTTTCAATTTTGCGTTTGCAGCATGTAGTTTTGTTTTTCGAGTTTTCTTCGAGTTTTCTGAAAATGTAGTGGCGGGAGAAGCATTTTGTTTCTAATCGGTTTTTGAGCCAAGTGCAAGTTCAAGTTGAAGGTGTTCGGTATTTGTTCAATGGTTGAACCGCACCGTTGAACCTGTTAGTTGAACCCCGCAGTTGAACCTTGAGATTGAACCCCGCTGTTGAGGTTCAATGGTTCAACGAATGGAATATTGATCGGGGTGAGATACATATCGGGAGGAGATATTTTGGTTAGGCCGAAGACACAGGTCTGGCCGATGGTTATATGGAGGTTGAACCTCACTGTTGAACCTTGCGATTGAACCGCTATTGAGGTTCAATGGTTCAGCGAAGGAGTATGTATCACGGTGATAAAAAGCATCGGCACAAGTTTCATTTCTTGCGCCGATGATGTATTGTCACACCGACAGAGAGGAATGGAGGAAGCACATCGGCATATGGTAAAGTGTCGGAATGACTTGAAGAGTGCCGACCGATAGACTAAGTCTCACCGATGGTCAACAGATCAAAGTGTGCATCGGTGTAAGAATTAAGATCGGTGAGTGGAAAGAAAATTTTGCCGACGTTGGTAGCTCTTGCCGATGGGAGTCTACGGGATACAAAGGTCATCGGGGTGAGATGATATATCGGAAGAAGGGAATAATATGTGGCCGATAATACTTTGCTTCGCCGATGGTGGTCAAACAGAGTAAAAAGGGATATCGGCCAAACTAATACTATCGGCCAATGAAGATAAAGACTCACCGACAGGGTGGGGTCTTGCCGATGGGAACGCAGATGTCTGTTTTGGTAAGACATCAATATTATTTTGCCGATAGCACAGAACTGAACCGGTAGTTAGAATATGAACCGTCTGGTAGTTGAACCATCCTGTAATGGACATGAGCAGAGATATAAAATGTAGCATTCTTTCTATAGAGAGAGTTCAGCAGAAGAAGAATCGAAGAAGTGAATTTTGGTGTGTGAAGCATTTTGATGTAATCAGAATTTTTGAATAGAAATAAAATACAGTAGTTCAATCATTTGTATATTCTGTTCTATTTTTAGTTTATCATTCTGAAGTAGATTAGTCATTTCTGTTTTCTACATTTTTGTTTTCTTTTGCAAACCATGACTCTGTTTTGATGATTCTTCTAATCCCTCTGTATAGTATGGAGGTCATCAAACAGAGCCATGATTTTGTTTGTTTTTCTTTTGTGTGGTGGTTGGATTGCCAGCTAGAGGCAATGCATGCTTGTTCTAGGTGAGCTCAGTGAGGAGTCCGGCTAGATAAACAAGTAGGTAAATAGATTTGTAGGGGTGGAAAAATAGAGAGAAAGAAAATGAGCACCAAGTAGTCCAGACCCTTGAACAGAGTGAGAAGGGTGGGCAACGGGCTCAGAAAGTTATGTGCCATTGAGGCAGCATCTTGGAAGCAGTGAGGACAATGTATGTGTCCCACATCAAGCAAAGAAGTAATGTTTTCCATCTCTGCAAAGAGTATGTCTTTTAGCACTTTGAATTGGTAGGAAGGCTAGAGTTGTCAAACAGTCTTGTATACCTACAGGATGTAGAAGCAGGCAGCCTAGAGTCCTCCCTATCAAATGGTATGGTTGTAGTGTATGCAACTAATGGATTTGTCGATAAGGCTTTAGAAACTTTCACACAAAACCAATTGGTGAGTGTAAAGCTAAAATCCACAACCTTTGACTACATCCTCTTTGCTAGTGCCAAACTAAGATTTTTGGAACACAGTACATGGACATCCATCAAATTGTAAAGGATATGGGAATTTTGTAAGATGTTGTAGTTGCAACTGTCGTAGGAGACATGTATGCAAAATGTGGAAGCATAGAAAAAGGCAAGTGGATTGTTTGACATGATGCCGTAAAGAAATGGAATCTCATGGAATGCCATGATTGTAGGATATGTACAAAATGGTTTTGTTGATAAGGCTTTAGAAACTTTCAAGAAAAAGAAATCAGTGGGTGGAAGCACATGGGAATTTTATCAAATATTGTACTTGCATGGAATGATGACTCAAACAAATGTGGTCGCATGGAACATGCCATTATTGTAGGATATGCACAAAATGGATTTGTTGATATGGCTTTAGAAACTCTCAAGCAAAAGCAATAGGCAGGTGTAAATCCAAATTCCACAACCTTTGACTGCATCCTCTTTGCCTATGCCAAACTGAGATCTTTGGAACATGGTACATGGACATCCATCAAAGCATAAAGGATATGGGAATTTTGATAGATGTTGTAGTTGTAACTACCCCAAATACATGTAAAATGTCGAAGCATAGATAAGACAAGTGAATTGTTTGACATGATGCCTTAAATAAATGTGGTCTCATGGAATGCCATGATTGCAGGATATGCATAAAATGGATTTTTTGAAAAGGCTTTAGAAACATACAAGAAAAAGTAATTGATAGGTGTAAATGACAAAATGGGATCTTTGGAATAGGGTATGGACACCCACCAAAATAGATTGTTTGGAACAATGTATGAACAACCATCAAAGCATAAAGGATATAGGAAATTTGTCACATGCTGTAATTTTGTAGTTGCCCTTGTAGACATGTATGCAAAGTGTGGAAGCATAGACAAGGCACGTGAACTGTTTGGCATGATGCCCCAAAGAAATGTCGCCTCATTGAATGCAATGATTGCAAGATATAAACAAAATGGATTTTTTGATAAGGCTTTAGAAACTTTCAAGCAAATGTGATTGGCCAGTGTAAAGCAAAATTCCACAACCTTAGCTAGTATCCTCCTTGCCTATGCCAAAATGGACATCCATCAAAGGATAAAACATATGGGAATTTTGTTAGATGTTGTAGTTGCAACTGCCCTTAGAGACATGTATGCAAAGTGTGGAAGCATAGACAAGGCATGTGAATTATTTGGCATGATGCCTCAAAGAAATGCTGCCTCATGGAATGCAATGATTGCAAGATATGAACATTTAATAATTTTTTTGATAAGCCTTTAGAAAGTTTCAAGAAAATGCAATTGGCGATCACACAAAACCAAATTCCAAAAATTTTAGAAGTGGTATCTTTGGAACACGGTATAGACATCCATCAAAGCATAAAAGATATAGGAATTTTGTCAAATGTTGTAGTTGTAAGTACCTTGTAAGAAATGTATGCAAAGTGTGGAAGCATATACAACGAACGTGAATTGTTTGACATGATGCCTCAAAGAAATGTTGTCTCATGGAATGCAATGATTGCAAGATATGCACGAAATGGAGTTTTCATAAGGCTTTAAAAACTCTCAAGCAAATGCACAAAATTAAATTTCAACCAAACATAAATTTTGGCACGTCTAAAACCAAATTGCACAACCTTATCCAACTTCCTCCTTGCCTATGCCCAAATGGGATTTGGGGAACATGGTGTTGAGAACCATCAAAGCATAAATGATATAGGAATTTTGTCACATGTATTGTATTTGTAGATGCTCTTGTAGACGTGTATGGAAAGTGTGGAAGCATATACAAGGCACGTGAACTATTTGAAATGATGCCTCAAAAAAATGCATAGTCCCACAGAATGTAATGATTGCAAGATATGCACAAAATGGATTATTTGAAAACAATTTATAAGTTACTTTCAAGCAAATACAATTGGCATGTGTAAAACTGAATTCCTGTAACGATAATTGATCATCATATTAAATATTTAATATAAACTGTCATATACATAATGTCATGAACATAACGTCTAGTTTACATACAAAGCCATATAGGCATGTCCAAACAAAGCCATACAGGCATATATACAAAAATATACATCGGCAACATACAAAAGTATGTACATACAAAGCCATCTAGGCATACAAAAAAGTCCCAAAAACTAGTTTCCTATGAACTTTTATGAAATAATCGGCGGCCCTTGCTTGACTGTGAAGATGGAGAGCCAATCTGTGACTCATCCTCTCTCTACCATCGAGTAGACCTCTTCGACAATTCAAGTTCATGTAGCTCCACCTATTAATACAATCAAACAATATGCACATTACTATAGAAAATGTCCATGAAATATATAACATCATATATGTAATCGATCACTTACCGCCATCTGATGATCACTCTCCATCATCTTGTCTCTAGCTTCTTTATCCATAGTTGGACCTGCTCGAGTTGTGATCTCCTGTGAGAAGCATCAAGAAGCAAAATTGACTAAACATAAATATCATGTATGTACATCAAATGACATGAGATAAAACAAGAAATATAGCGTAAAAGCAAGAAACTCGGTCCACATGTAGGGGAAGTCGTGTGGGCAAAAAAATTCTTGACAGGAATGGGCACCCGAAGCCAAACGGTTACCCATTTAGTAATGGGTAACTAAGCCTAAATGGGTACCCATTATATAATAGATATTATAGAAATGGGTACCCATTATAAAATGGGTACCTGTTCTTAAAATAACGGGTACTCGTTATATAACGGGTACCCGTTTTGTTTATAAATAGGTACCCATTCTATGAATTTTGAAATCACCGATTGCCTTTTCCCTTCCATTTTCTTCGATTTTAGGCTCGGGATAGGCATGGTTAGCTGACCTTGAGCCTTGGACCTGC
Organism: Cunninghamia lanceolata; assembly: GCA_027924645.1. Lineage (NCBI taxonomy): Eukaryota > Viridiplantae > Streptophyta > Pinopsida > Cupressales > Cupressaceae > Cunninghamia > Cunninghamia lanceolata. Next base: position 14,233,155 of record BSBN01001715.1, read on the forward strand.
AAGTTTTTTTCTAAGTACAGAACAAGAGGAAAGACTGAGTTTACCTATATGGCTGACGACCTTTTTTTCTGAATTGTTTTACAAAATGAAAACCCATTATAGATGACAGTGTCTAGTTTTCAAATATGTAATTTTTTTTTGTTATTGGACATGTTTTTCTATTTATTATTTAATTTATGAGCAAACTGGTCTAAAAACTTGAAATGACATGTGTTTGTATTTTTTTAATAACTTTTAATTTTTTTTTTTTAAAAACAAATTATATGTCATCAATCTATACATAATTATTTACACAATGAAAAAAAAGTTTAATTTTATGATTTTTTTTTGCTCAAATGATGTTGGCCGTACACGAGGGGTTTTGAAAAGTAGCAATTAGGCTTAATAAAAAATTAATAAAAAAAAATATTTGGAAAAAAATTATAAAAAAATATCCTCATCAAACTTTACTGTACTACACATCTTTTCCCAAAAGGAAATTATGTTGGCCATACAGGTGCATGGTATGGTTAAAAAAAATGACTTTTAAACAGTGGTTTTTAGAAATGCCTATTGAAAATCAATTTGTATCATCTGGGTATTGAAATACATTACATATTTAGAAACTAGACTCAGAGTACTACATTTTATATTTAGCGACTTTTTTAAAGATTCCATCTCTAAGTGCTTCAAATTTTAAGGTCAAATGTGACAAATTTTGAAAATCAGGGAAAACACTTCCACTTTTTGGCCAAAAAGTGGACCCAACTTCTTGCACTGACCCTACAAAATTATGACATTTTCATGTTATTGGCTCATACCTCGGTTAAAGGATTTGAAGACATCATGGCTACAACAATGCCTATCTGCGCTGACTCACGAAGATGAGGAGGAGTCTCCACATTCAGCATCTAAAAATTAAGTTCAAGATTATTTGAGCAAAATAAATACATAGTTCATTATTTTAAAAATGCATAATGATTAGAAATGGTTAAATTTACCTCCGTAAAAGTGGTGGATTTGTGTCTAGGGGACCAAGGAAACCGTGGAGGTGTCGGTGACTATTGAAATCATCAAATTTCTACAAAATAATATTACCATTGACATATCTACAATAATTATGATCATGTGATAAATTACATACCTGCTGACTTGACCTCCTGTCATAACCCACCAATGGACGGCTAATGGAGGTAGGATGAAGACTTTGACCTTGGAATTTCATTGCGCAGACAATTACATGTTATTTTTGACTTATAATATAGATAATCATATAAAATTATTTATAAATTTCAAATAACTATATATTAAATCAAGATGAAACTTGTAACAAATTACCTAAGAGTCAATACCAAATGTAGTCTGTAAGAGATCATTGGTGAGAACAATCTCATCCAATATGGTTGTCTCCATCATTGGATGCTTCTCCTACGTCGCAACATCCTGCCATGTGTCCTGCATCGTAGCATCCTACCGAGAGTCCTACTGTGCATCCTACATCTCATAATCACACAGGTTCCCACATAAATTGCACAAATGTGGGGACACATGACGCCTACTATTCTCACCCTCATCAGCCTGGGTAAGATCATCGGCATGTTGTGAAAGAGTTTGGGTGAGAGTAGTCAATGAATGTAATTTATCCACCTCAACACTCTCCTTCAAAGTTGAAGGGAGTGACCTACGTTCTGGCCTCAACAAAGGTATAGGCACACGGTTTTCATCTCGCTGAGCCCCGGGTCTATCTTGGGTAGAGCTACCACCTCTACCCTGGAACTCATGAATGTCAAAATAATTGGGAATCTTCTTGAGGACGAACTTGCAATGGAGTTTCCTTAAGAAATATTGTGGTACCTCATCATTGTTGCATGGGCACTCATCGAAGACCATGTACCATCTATCCCAAAAGTTTTGGATTATTTGTTCATTCCTACACCAATGAATAGGAAACTGTTTGCAACTTTCTTCTAATCTTTGGCCGGTTTTGGGATTAATAAAGTGTGTACATAATTGAGATTTTGTAAATTTTTCATTCTTGACTTCTTCATATGACAACTTGTTGGCATAATATTGCCGACACCTCTCCCTATAGTCTTGGAATTCAGTGATTTGTTTTTTCACCGAATCGGTGTGGGAAATAATTTCCTCTAGTGACTTTGCAAGTGCCCTCCTACGATCGGTGGTTCCACTTGGATTGTTTAGCATTTGAATAATAGTTTGAAGATGTTTCTTGTTTTCTTCTATTATCTATAGGTAGTTTTCTTGACTATCCCTTACATTGTGAGGACGTGAAGATGGGTTTTGAGGGTTTAAAGGGTTTTGGGGGTTTTTTTCACCCTCCTCAGCTAGATTTGGGTTTTCTCTTGCCCCAATAACTATAAATGCAATATAAAAATAAATCAAACATTGCAAAACTCAAAAATTCTTCTCAAACTAACAAAAATCAGTTAAAACCTACCTTCTTCCTATGCTAGACCCTCCAAATTTGCTTGACAATGTCTTTGGCGGCGAGGTGGCATCGTGAATTTGTTGTTCTCTCTACACTCGCTTGGAGAGGCTTCCCTTCAGTGCGATCATGCTTTGAATTGAGTTTTTGCTGTTGTTTCTCTCAATGTCATGACTGTATGAGGAGAAATGGCTTTTTTTTTCTTTTAAGTAAATCAAAATGTGAGCATGTTATAACATGCTCATGTTATAACGTACATGCATTTTAAAATGCGAGCGCGTTATAACGTGCTCATGCTTTTTTTACTTTTGGACCGAAAAGTCCCATGGTGGTGACTTTTTGGTCCCCCATCTCTTTGCATTCACCCAAGAAAGCCACCATGATGAAATACTACAATTAGAAATTAGTCCTAATGAGTGTTTTGAAAGGGTAGTAAAATCTAAAATGAGATTTTGACTACAAACCCTAGCTAATGCAAAACTAGGTTATATGGAAAAATGCACAATTTTAAGCACTTTTTAACAATTTGATCATGAAAATACAATGTAAATGAATGGTGAATGAAGAATTTCTATATTTTAAATCAGCTCTGATGATCATGACATAAATTTATTGAAATTAAATGCCAACTAATTCAAATTATTTGAAAATGCAAGCTAAAAATGCTAATTTTTTCAAAATTTTCAAAGTTTTCAAATTTTTTGTAATTTTTCAAATGCAATAAGACGAATAATGAAATGAATGTAAATCTAAAGTACAATACTCAACAAGGTGCAAAATTCATTAAAAACATAGGTTCACTAAAATGTTTAATAGAAAAAAAGAGGGGTTGAAAATGATTTTAAGGGGTTTGTGTTGATCCTCCTTTCACCACTAAACATTTAAGGACATTCAACCGAGTAGAGAACTCCATTACATATCTCCTGTCACTTGGAACATAGGGGAAGATTGGAATTGTGTAAATTTGTTGTTCAATTAAGTCTAATTATTCTTAAAACCCTAATTTCGTGAAATCGTAAACAAACGAATAAATTACAGAAAATGATCGCACACAGAGATATCAAATGACAACCAAATACATACCATATTTTGAAGTTTGGTGTGTGGAAAAGTCAAGGACTAATGAGCAGGTACCCTAGTCCACTATACCTACTTTTGTCAAGATCTCTAAAGAATGTCTGCAACCTATTCCCGCTGTCATAGAGATTTCACTGCTTCAGAATATGGAGGACTAATAAGCAGGCACCCAAGTCCAGGCCCTAGTTTTCTTCTTAGATCTGCAATTCTGATAGTTTGCATTGCTATCCTGCAACTCCACTTATTTCACTTCTGAAACATGTAATCTGTAATCATAGAAAAATGGGTTGGGGGTTGTGGTGTTTAGAGGCTTTGCTCGGTCAAGCCTCGGAGAGACATTCAAGTCTTCTGAACACCATTTTCAGATAAAGAGTGTGTATCCTTGCAGGATAGAGGCAAAATCCAAATGATAAATGATATAAAACATAATTGATATCACCTTGTAGTGTAGATCTCACATAGATGAAGGCTCTTCAATCACATGAGAAGATAAAGTCAAATCTACAATCACAAACACAATAACAATTCTCTTCTCTTACAACAATGAATATCTTGAAATCACAAGTATGCCTAAAGTTCACAATCATCTTCTAGTTTTCAAATGAATCACTAATCATGCTCATATATATACAACTACAAACATTCCCGCTAAGAATTTCATAATTCAAACTTGAGATGTCAGCATAGGACCTAATAACGGTCATAAAACCAACACCCAAAAATAGGTCCTGAACTAAGATAGGGCAGGACTAGGGTGTGGGCACCTAAGTCCTCCCCCTATTTTATGTAGGATTCATGCTAAGAACACCCCCTAAGTCCCATTTGCCATGAAACTTCAGGGTTTTTTCATCGGGAGTCACCATTAACATGCAAGATGACCTAAATGCATTCTAAAGGACCCGAGAGCTAAACCTTAAGAGGGAAAAGCCCCCAAGGGGACATTTCCTGACATAACAATATACATTTAGAAGAAGACGTAAAGATGTCGTAATTAGGGATCAAGCTCAGCAATCTCCTCAACATGCCTAGCCTCCATCATCTCCTCTACCAATGCGACAAATGACTCCTCCCTCTACACAAGTAATAGAACAAGTATCACCTCCAAAGGAATCATCTCCAAAAAGAAGAAAGGTTGATGAATCCCCCCTGGTAGATCATCTAGTAGTTTCTGATGAGGAGGATGAATTTGAAATAACAGGGGATGACATAATCAGAGAAATGCCTTCTCCTACGAGGGATGAGAATGTGCAGCCACCCTTAGATAGACTAACAAAGATCATCATTAAGGGAAAAGATAACACAGATGACATGAGGGCCCTGGCTTGCCAGAAATTCTTGAATGATAAACAATTCATCAAGTCTCAAGAATTTGTTGATTTCATATGGAGGTGTAGAAAGGATGAGTATGCCAGAAGATTAAAATAAGAAATGGCAGTGTCCTCAGGAAACACAAGAGCAAGTGTCTCTTAGGATTTTGACATAGATGAAAGCAGAAGCTAAGGACATTACTCCTAAGGAAGATAGGCATATGGTTAGAGAGAATGGAATTTTACTGCTCCCTAAATGGGATATAGCTTCTTCCATTGCCTTGGATACCATTGGAAGACAAGATCAGGAGGTTTTTACTACAGAGGATGAAGTTGCAGTGGCTCTGTTTGGTGCAAGTTTTAATCCAAAATGGGAGACTTTGGCTATATGGGCATTGGTTCCTAACACCAATAAGCCCCTTATTGCTGAACCCAATCAAGACTTAAGGGGAAGCCTGATTATCAAAAGAGTGTCTGATACTTTTGCAGTTGAAGCAACAACAATGGTAGCTAATGTTGCCAAATTCAGTAAGGTAACTACTGATGCATTGCAAAATAAATATGACAAACTGCTGGAGGAGCATATGTAGGTTTTGCATGAGTATAATAAGTTGAAATAATTAGAAGCTTAGTGGCAATGATAGCAACAACATAAAAATGCATCAATATCTTCACCCCCATCAATGGCATTAGTAGTAAGAGATATGCGAACCATGGTTGCTAGTAGTTCTTTAGCTCCACCATCAAAATCTAAACTTGAAAAGGAGAATGAATAACTAAAGGAGAAACTCAATGCCTTTAAGGAGATCTTCATGGACTTTAAGAAGGACCAATAAGAGGATAATATGCACATTGTTTCAAATGTGCTTGGATATTTAATGAGTAAGGTTTTAAGGAAGGTGGAAAATGTCCATAGGGACTACTACAAATTATTGATGGTAATCAAGAAAATTGATGAGGACAAAGAAAAGGTTACACCCCTATTGAATAAATGGATCCCAAGGACTACTTCCCTACTAGGGATGTATAAAGGATCAGCCCATGAGACTTACCCCCTAAAGGAGATCAAGCCTTCTTATAGAGTAATCAAGGTAGTAGGGGAGTTACAGGGATTTGTGAGCCAACTCGAAGAGAAGGCACAAACTAAAATTCAAGATTTTGATAGTGATAATGCAAGGCTAATGCCTAAGATTAAAAAGGAAAATGGAGAGGTTAAGCCTTACCATATATGGCTTTCTCATTTTGAGGCTAATATTCCAACTCTCTCTTTTCTGATATGCAAAGATGATAAAATTGATGTTGATCTCTTTAGAAGCAGTGTAGGTAGATTGTGGGATACATATCAACATGTGGAGGAGTTTCTGAGAGATGATGAATCAATTTTGACAAAATATGATAATAAAAATACACCTAGTGTGAATGAATTTTTAGCATTCCAATGGCCTACAAAGGAGCAGTATAACACTTGGGATGACAAATATAATAATCTTTCAGTGTAGGGGCCCTTTGCTAACTTATATTTCTTATTATTTCATTCTTTAGTCTAAGGGGAAATATTCTTTTGGCTTTTTGTGCCCACTCAACATCAACGTGCATCTTAGAAGGTCTCAACTAGTTATTTTGTCTTCTTATGGACCTACCTTTTGTCCTCCCTATGAAATCAGTATCTCCTGAGTTTTTGGGATTTCAAGAAGGTTGTTAAAGAGATGGTAAAAATAATGCAATAGCCTTTTGCAAATGCATTTTGGAGGTGTAGACACCTAAAATTGTCCATGTCTTGCACCATCACCTTGTCGACACATTGAGCAAGACATCATATGACATTTTGTCCTAGGTCCCTTTCATAATCCCATCCTAATCCCACTTCTAATCCTATTTATCCCACTTGCCAATTAATTAAATTAATCATATTTATTTAATTAATTTCCCTCTCCCATTTTTCAACTAATTCAAATAAAATATTTGAATTAGTCCTCACCTTTCACTACAATCCAACAAATGTCACATAGTACATTTTTCATTTATTGCCTTCACATGTCCAACTAATTTAAATAATTCTATTATTTAAATTAGGTTAGCCCTACACTTGTCACATGACTACAACTCCTTGTGGAGAGGGAAACCCTATTCAATCTCAACTGTCCACATCGTTCAAATCAACTTTCAACCATAGCCCTTCATTCAAATCACTCATTTCCTATAAATCAACCCTCACCCAAGCCATTTGGGGGATCCATTCTGCAAGTAGCCTCATGCTATCGAATTTCCTCTAGAATCATTCGTCTCATTCATCTTCATTCCAATGTTATGTTGTTGAAATAGTGAGCAATCAACATTCATCCTTCGATATCTTGCATTGCTATGCAAGATTGAGAAGAGCAATGGAGGTGAACCAAGTTTGATAGAGGAGTTTAGATATTATATTTTATGCTTTGATTTCTATGTTCATTTTGTACTCCATTGTGCTATTAGGGTTTTATGCTTCATGTTTATGATATAGCTCTGATTTCTACTCTAATACATTTGATGAACCTAATGTGAATTTAACATTTTTTGTTGATTTTGGGAAGTCAACTTTTGCAGGTGATCTCCTGGCCTAAAACATACCTCACCATTGAGTCTGGGAGGCCTCATAGGTGAAAAACAACATAACTTAGTATATTTTGGTCACTGCAATTTTTTGAATTTTTTTTAGTTTACATATTCATACAGTACGGATCTGTAGTACGACCTGCACATCTCTATGTTTATGTCGCTACTATGTATGAAGGTTTTATTCATAGATTTTGTCTAATAGGGTTGATTCTATTATCCACTAGGTCATAGCCATCACAACTGCCTAAAAACCCTACCGCCACTCGCTACATCCTTCCTCTGTCACCAGTCTAAACCCTAGAGGTCATTCTCCACCCTTCTACTGTTGGCAACTTGGCAAACATCATTATAAGAGAGACACTGTTGGTATGATGATGAATGATTGAGAATAATTTTTGAAGGTGTTTTCATTGATAACAACAAGAAAAGGAATAAGGTTGGGACAAAGATTTTGGTTCGGTGAAGAAGACTTAGTCATTCTGGCTAAGTGTTGAAAGTATACAAGAGATAGTGACAGAGAGATAGTATAATGGCTGGCATTGGTCTACAATTGAATATCAGATCATGCAGTTCTAGTATGTTTTATCTAGTCCTTAGGTGATCTTATATCCAAGATTTTATCTCTTGATGAATACTGGAAGCATATCTTCAAACAACCTAAGTCTGACAGAGCAGAATACAATGCTATTTCGAGAAGAACACTCAGTTGATTTGATCCGCATTCATCTGATGTTTCATACCTTGTTATGTAGTTTTGAGGTGTTGTAAACACTTGTATCAAGTGTCTAAATATAGATTTACAAAGTCTAAATTCCACTAGAAAGATAGTTATAAGTTGCTGAGTATCACTAGATGGTTTGACAGTGTTTGACTGTATCAAGGTCTGAGTTCTGATGGTCTACATTTTGCTGCAAGTTGATATCATGCCTCATGGTTGTAGTCTGATAGATGAACTAAACCAGTGGCAGTCTGTGTTGGAGGCTGACATGATAAGTTTAATTTGTATGCGGTAAGTTTTGGTGTTTAGAACTTAATCCTAAGTGGTAAAATAGTTGAGGCCAACATATGTGAATGTGATTCAAGTGTTATTTGGGTCCACTGTAAATTTTAGTGAATGAATTTGGCCGACAAGCTACTTAAGGTATGACTACATGCTACACCTTAATAGGCTGACCTATTATGAAGATTATATATATATGAGATCAAATTTGGTGTTTGAATTAAGGTGTGAAAATGTGAATAGGTGTGTAATATGTGAATTTTAGTAAAGGCGACAAGAGCATAAGAAGAGAGAGATCTTGCTTAATGTAAAAGCAGAGCAATGAAATAGAGCAGTCAAAGATGAAGAGTTTTGAGATAGTATTTATGAACTTCATTGGAGCTGTCACCATGCATGTGTAGATGCAATCAGAGTAGTTCAACCTGGCAGTGAGCCATTCCTTCTTCCTTCTTTCTTTCTCTAGGCAGTGAGCCTTTCTTGCAGTGAGCATTTCTTTGGGCAGTGAGCCTTCTTGTAATTCAGTATTGCTATTACATAATTACTGTGAGCTAACACTCACCGTGGTCTCTCCCCATTTAGGATTTTCCACATAAAAATCCTAGTGTTTATGTGTGATGTTTTGTGGTTGCTTCTTCTATGTTTAATTTTCTTTATCATTATCAAATGTGGCAAATGGATTAATGGTTTAATAAGTAAAAGGTTTAAAAGAATACTGATTCACCCCCCTCTCAGTATTCTAGGTGTTCAATAATTGGTATCAGAGCCTGGTTCCTTGGAAGAAGTCTAACATCTTGAGGAAGATATTGGAGATTGAACACATGGCAGGCAAAAAGTATTCTACTCCTGAAGAAATTGATTCAACTGAAACTATAGAAGAAGATTGCATACTTGTCATTCAAGAAGAACTCAAGGTTGCTCTTGAATATCTTGAAAAGGTTGAATTAGAAAACAGGGATCTGAAAGATAATGTCAAGGAAGCAGATGAGTGCATAAAAAAATTGAGGGAGCAAGTCAAGAAGTTCAAAGAAAAATATGAGGTCAGTGAACAATTGATATTTGCAAATGAAACCTTAAATGATTTGAAAGTAGAAGTTGTAAAAAGAGCAAAAGTAGAAGAAGACCTAAGTCAGTTGGTGAAAAGAAAATCTAAAGATTGTACAAAGCTTGAACAAGAAGTTGTGGATTTGAAAGTTGATATGAAATAGGCATGGATTTAGGAAGATAAATTCAAATTAAGTGCTACCCAACTTGATAAAATACTTGCAAGTCAAAAGAGTCCTGATGACAAAGAAGGCTTGGGATTTGAGAAAGGTGAAAGCTCTAAAGCTGGTTAGGAAAAGAATGCTAAGATCAAGAAGGGCAAAGGGAAACCAATCCAAAATCAAAGGAACAGACCTAGAAGACCATTGGTTAGGCAACCAAATGCTCAAAGGTACCCTTCTTTCAATGGTTATTGTAATACATGCAATAAGTTTGGTCATAAGGCTACTCAATGTAGGAGTAAAGTAAATCAAAATGTTCCATCATTCTCTAGTCAGTGTTTCACTTGCAATAAAGTAGGTCACAAAGCTAATGAATGCAGAAGTTAGATAAGGAATGGTTATAACAATGGAAGGAATGCTCAAAAAAGGTAACTACTTTATATGCAAGAGGTTTGGTCATAGAGCTAGTGAATGCAGAAGTCAGATAAGGAACAACTATAATAATGGAAGGAATGCTCAATCTTTTAATGGGAATTTCTTTGCATGAAATAGATTTGGACACAAGGCTAACCAATGTAGATCAAGGATGAATGAAAGAAACAATGGTCAGAGAAATGTTGTATGCTTCAATTGCAACATGCCTAGACATATTACAAGGTTCTACAAAAGCAAGAATATGTAGAAGAATAATCAGGAAGAGATGAAGAAACCAGTACAAAAGGCAGATCTAACAGAGATTAAGAAGGAGATGAACAAGATTTGGGTTAAGAAGGAAGCCCATGAAGTCAAGGATGAGTCCACACCAGACTTTGGTGTAGTTACTTCCTCTAGGAAGTAAATTGGGAGCTCTGGCTCAGGGGGAGTTTAAATGAAAAATCTTATTTCCCCAACTAGAAAAGTGGTGCTGACATTCAACAAGAAGATGTAAGATAGAAAATAAGACAACAGAGGTCCAGAGAAGATAGAAGAGAAATTTGATGAAGGGGGTAAATCATAAAACACACAACAATAGAAATTGTACATGTAAAATAGAATGTTATTTTATTGATTTGGACAACTCATTACATTATAGAAGCTCAAATACAATCAAAAGATGAATCCTCCATAGGCTGCAACACATTACAACTTCCTATCTCAAGACTCTAGAATCTTCAACCTTCTGTAACCCCAAATCAGCAAGGGTTTCTATTTTCCTGCCTTTTCCTGCCTCTACACTTTCCCCCTCATCTCTACCACCCAAAGGATTCCCAAAAATGGTCATAAATAACCCTTTTTTGGCAGCCACTAGGCAAATTTTAAAATTTGCATCTCCCTCCAAAAATAGGTCAACTTTGAAGAGCCATAACTTTTGATCTGGGTGTCCAATTGGCGTGCCATTTGAAGTGTTAGAAATCTCGCAGAGTGTTCTATGCGCTATGAACCCACTCTACTAGTTCCACCCATTTTTGGGGTCGTACGGGGCCATTTAGTGTCTCAAACTTGAATTTGAATAATTTTTAGTGTTTTTTGGGAAACATAAACTTTAATATATTTCAGCCTACAAATGATATTTGCTTGATTCCTTTGCCAAAGGTCTTATATTTCATTTACAAATCTTCCTGTAAATTTTCTCTTCCATCCATGTCCAAATGCAAACTTTCCAAAAATAGTAGTTTGCTATTTTTAGTAGTTTGGAAAAACTAAAAGTTCAACATCATTATTCAAGTGATTATGGAACCAGAAACACTAATTATGGAAAGAAATGAAAACAATTTCAATGATTTTGAATCAACATCTTTTTGGTTGATGCAAGATTGCCCTTACACCACTAGATGCTCCTGCATCAAAATATGAGAAAGAAAAGCCTACCTCTAGCTCTGGAAGAAGAACAAGAGCCTCGACCTCCGCAATAGCTACCTCCAAGAGCTCTGGACCTGAGAAAGAAAAGATAGAGCCTACAAATATTGAAGAACAAGTGCCAAAGAAGAAGTTGGAAGAGAAGAAAAAAAAGTTAAGGTCACTAAGAAGATCAATGATAAATTTAGAACCAAGAAGAGAGTTAATGCTCTGATGTCTGGTGACACTGAGAATCTGGTCAAGGAAACTAAGGAGATAACACTAAAAGTGTTATATGAGCTACAAATCCCAACCATTGTTGATACTAATGAAGAGGAATAGTATGATGATGTTGATAATACAGTTCCAGAGATAAATATGGAACAAAGCATAGTTACTCCTCTGGTGGGCACAAGAAATGAAGAAGTGAAAACAAAACAGAGTATGGATCAAGGTGGAACACCTCCTCCGGTAAACTCTGAGCAAGTTGAAGAGATGAAAGAGACTGAGGGAGAAAAGAAGTCTAAGGAAGAAAAGGCAACACTTAAAGAAAATACCTCTGAGGGACAAGGTGAGTAGAAGGAAGAAGCCATTGAACAAATGAATGACAATCCTACTCTGGTTGTAGAGGGACATGAATAAGAGGCTGCCCAAGAAAATCCTCTAGAGAGACAAGATGCTGAGGCATCTCAAGTTAAAGATAACAGAGACACTACTGACTCTTTGAGAGAGTTTTTGGAAAAGCAAAAGGAAGCTCAGATTTTGACTACACCCGAGCTATTGCAAGGATGTATTAACCTTGCTACAATGTCCCCATTGTAGAAACTAAGACTTGGGACAATATTTCAAGCTACACCACAAGAAGAGATATTGAAATCTCATATGGAGGATAGTGAGATAATAGAAGATGCATCAACAATTTTTGAAAAATTAATGCCTGGAATAAGGAGAGATACATCATTGGCCCCTGTTGCACAAATGAAAAAGTTAATGGAATCAATCAATTCTCATTTTGAGTCCCTGGAAAAAGCAGTAGAGAAGAAGGTAAGGGTAGAGATTGATGACAAAAGGTTAGTGGAGCTAAATGACAAATTTGCTCAAGATAAAATTTTGTTAGATAAGAGAATAGCATATGCACAAATGGTAGTTAAAGAAGCTAGTGAATTATATCAATTTTGTCTTACATGGCCTGATAAGACTAAGGATATAAAAGAGAAAATAAATGGATGGGAAGCTCAAATAATGAAGATCTCCATAAATTATGACCCGGTAAAGGATGCTATTGGCAATCAGAGGGCACAAGTTGAGACCATTCATTCCAATATACATAAGTTATAGACTCAAAGGGAGGTTATAAATCATAGAATGAGCCAGCTTTGGGAAATATCAAGATTCAAGATTGCATCCCTAACTAGGCTAGTAGTAGCAGTAGATAAGACAAGACAAATCACTGAGGCCCCTGCTACTATGAAGAAAGCAGAAGAGTTGGTGTCCCAATTTAATGGGCATATACTAGTTTTGAGCGATGCTAAGGTTAGTTGGGATGAAGAAGTGGTGCAATTGAAGAAGATCTATAAAGATATTCTCCCTGAACAACAATAAGCATTTTGATTTCACTTGTATATATATATGCGGATAGCAAAAAAACAATTTTGAAGTTTTGGCAACTTGCACATATCTTTGTATCATACACCTTTGTCATTGATGTCAAAGGGGGAGAATGAACCATGTGAAAAACATTTGAAAAGTAAGAAGATAAGCATGAAGTTAGGGGGAGCAGTGTGTAAAGAGAAAGGGGGAGTTGTAATAGTTTTTCACATCAAGTGTTGCCATCAATGCCAAAGGGGGAGATTATTTGTAGCTTGGCAAACATCATTATAAGAGAGAGACACTGTTGGTATGATGATGAATGATTGAGCATGATGTTTGAAGGCATTGTCATTGATGGAAACAAGAAAAGGAATAAGGTTGGGACAAATATTTTGGTCTGGTGAAGAAGACTTAGTCATTCTGGCTAAGTGTTGGAAGTATACAAGAGATAGCGACAGAGAGACAATATAATGGCTGGCATTGGTCCACAGTTGAAGATCAGATCATGTGGTTCTGGTATGTTGTGTGCAGTCCTTAGGTGATCTTATATCCAAGATTTTATCTCTTTATGAGTGTTGTGTGGTTACACAACATGCCCCATTTTGCCTTAGCAAATCAGGGACCCAACGTTTTGCTTCTACTTGTTTTGCTTTCTTGCTTTGGGCATTTGGTAAAATCCAGTCATGTATGTCACCCTTACTTATGCATGTGCATCACAAAGAGGGGTTAGTCACCAAGGTTAGAATTTGTTAGTACAAACCTCATAAATGGAAAGAGTACAAAATTCTATACATCTTTGCCTTTTGGATCACGCTGATATTGTTTAAGGGTAGAAAGTTATGCTAAGTAAAAAATCGGTCAACCTAGATATTTCCCGTAGGGTCATATTTCTAAATATCAGTCACATTCGCAAACATGACGCCGATTTCAAAAGATCACCCGATGTCCATTCGTTCCCCAATATGCGAATGTCAAACTTAAGTAAGATGGATTGTTTGCCCGTCATAACCTAGGTGCATGTTTTGGAAGGTCATATTCCCAAATATCCATCATCTTTCAAAATATCACCCTTTGTGAATATCACCCTTCACAAATGTGACCATGATGTCATTTAGTTTCAATGAATAGAAGAGATTGCCATGATGATGACGTAATCAAATATGCCCGACCCATGGAGGGTCACAATTTGAAACATCTGTCATATTTCTTAATATGATGATGATGTCACCATAACTTGATAACAAAGAAAACATGATAGCATGATGATGTCATCATGATCCAACCTAAAAAGGTCATATTTTGAAATATCCCAAACCTTAACAAATGTGAAGATGACATCATCTTTCTTAGATAACTGTCGAAGTCCATAAGTCGGTGATGTCACCCTTGCACTTTCGAATGAGGAGGATATTTCTGAGTATCAAAGATCCGAATATTACCAATATCCCTCATTTTGAACTTTATGACCCGATATGCTTGGCTTCACAATAACCAATCCAATCACACCACGTGGCAGAGTCCTCAGCGTCATATGAATATAGTATTATCATAATTTATTGACAAAGGTAATGTGACTTGATCTTGCTTATTAGCCGAAGGTTGACCATATGGATGGTCAAATCACCCTGATCGTTAGTAAACGATTGTCTTGGAGGGTCATATTCTCAAATATCCCTGATCTTCTAAGAGATCACCCTTTAGCATTAAATACTAAGTCCAACGGTAGGTCGCACCCTATTGATTTCAAATGTAAACCCGACACTTGGTGGCATCTATAAACATCATGTGAATGATCAATGGATTTAAACATAATGATACACGCGCCCTAATTTGTCATATTGATGGGTTAAAAGGTAAATTTTAGGGATTATTCATAGTTACCCTATGATAATTGAAATTTACAGAGCTCTGAAAGTCAGTGCCTCGCAGTCATCTGCAAATGGAACAGGATCATCAACTCAATGGAATGGAATTAACGATAAGTGTATTCAAATCTACCCCGTTATCAGTCATATAGTTAGAGAAGGGGGCGATTATTAGGTAAGTAAAGTTAAAACCCTCTCTTTTGTCATTTACTGTAAATCATAAGGTAAAATGGTTTTTTTTTATGGTGATGCATGAAATGAATTAAAATGTTGAATTGCTACTATGAAATGCATGACATCTTCGAATCCCCCTCCATACAAACATGTTAGGGTAAGAAATGCATGTCTTTATTATAGGATTTAATGGATATCAAAAGGAATAGATCTGAATCAGAGTTCCTAAATCCCATGTTCTTACAACCTGAGGGGGTATGATTCAAATATGGAGTGATAGATGACACACATCAAGGGAAGACAGATTTGGATGCCTGGACAAGGTTAGACAATGGAAGTGGGAACCCTATACTGCAAAGAATATATTCCACAAGAATGTGGCACGCTGGGGGATTTCCTTACGCTATGGAATCTACTAAGTTAGTGGTGGAGTGTGCATGGAATTACAACCTTGAGACTAGAAGAGTAGAGAAGCATGGTAGAGTGTATGCCAATTTTTTGATCAAGGGCATCACCTCTGCATTCAATTTGCCTGTAGGGAATAATGTTGTCAGATTGAGCCTAAGTAGGTTGGAAAAAGAGTATCATGGTAATGAAAAGGAAGCTAGGAGAATCATGTATCAGTGGAGGAATAAGAGTAGCACTTACTAAGCTTCTCCTAAGCTGCCCAAGTACTTGTTTAAGTTTGATTTTGCTGAAGAGTATCAGTATATGATGACCATGTTGAGTAGGATGACTGGGAGACAACATGTTGGGAACTTTGAGAATTGGATGTATAGGATTATCTAGATGGTACAATATTTAGATAACAAGCCTCTCTGGTCCAAGATCATTAGTGATAGTTTAGATGAAGGGATGCAAAGGCTAGGTGGTAAAATGTGTGTTTTCCATATGACATCTTATGTCATATATGCCTGAGCTTTTAGAGGCACATTTAATGCTTTACAAATGGTGGGTAGGGTTGGAAACAATCCTGGTGATGTAAACATATGGGAACATTGCTCACAACTAAAAAGGAGGGAATACCTCAAAAATTACAAGTTAGTAAATGACCCTTTTTCTATGCATCTAGTCAAGACAATGGAAGAGGATAGAATGAAAAGGTTGAGTATGGAAGCTCAAGCAGTTATCTACAAATATGGGGCTTGGTTTATCCAGTTCCCCACCTTTTCATACATGGGAATAGAATTATTTGAGGGACAGCCCCTCATGTTACCCAGATACCCAACTGATAAGGTCATTTTAATGGAGTTCGTTAGACAGGTATCAACTTCAGTTGAAGTTCACTTGGAGAAAGGGAAGATCTCGCCTATTTTGTTTCCAATATTCATTGGCTAGTGTTTGTGTCCTGATAGATAAAGTATTAAAGATGCCATTAGAGGATTGAAGCTAATGCATCTGCAACCATTTTCTATAGCTAGGTCATATGACCCATATGGAAGAATGCATAAGTTATTGGGAAAACAAATACATCAAAGACACCTTGAAGATTATTGGACTGATTGTGATGATGAGGCAGAAGTTAGGAGAAGAACTTATGAAAGGCTCACTCTCAATTAGATCCAGACTTTTGACTGACACCATCTCAGCTCCTGATTTGACTCAGCCTAAGGAGACTTTGCTAGACCAAATAATGCAAAGGTTATCCAACTGACCTAGAACTAGCTTAATACTGAAGTCACTAAGTTGAAGAAGAAGGGTGTAGCCCTTATTGTTGATAATAAGAAGAAAAGACAAGAGTTATCTGAAGAGGAATATGATGACTTCCTCATTGAAAATAGAAAATCTAATGGAGAAAGGTTACCTACTGAAGAACAAAAGTAACCAGGAAAGAACAAGAAGGTCGTTCCTATACAACAAGGGGTAATTATTAAAAGGCTTCAATCAAAGGGTGATGTGGCATCAACATCTACATTTGCAGATACATCACAAAAAACCCTTGCTAAACAAAAGAGTAGGAGAGTCATAAAGCCTGTTCCTGTGATTGTAGAAGAACCAATGGAAGATAAGCTATTACAGGATGAACCGTTGGAAGAGGATCCTTTAGATGAAGAACTTGGAGATGATGAATTATTGATAACAAATAAGAAAATAAAGAAGGTGCAACAAACACCACCTCAGAAGAAGCAGAAGACAACAATGAGGGGAAATGTTAACATTGATCCTATCATGTTAAGAGGTGTAGGTGGTTTGACTTTCATGAAAGAACTGCAACATGAGATCCCAATTCCAAATATTATTTAATTCAAAACTGAGAAGGTAGAAGAGATAAGAGAAGACAGACATAAGGCTAGAAAATAGCCACCCCTTCCACTGGATGACATAGTATACTTATTGGATGATGAGGTAGTTACTGATGTTGCTACACAAAAGATGGAGGCTCTAGTAGCCAATACTAAAATGACTCCTCATGGGACCCCTATGGCCCAAAAGGTGACTAGCCAAGAAGAGGTTGAAATAGATGAAATGGAACAGGATAATCCCAAAGAGGTAGCCCAATAGATATGGTTGACTAATCTGGTAGAGCACGTTACTAGTCCTACAGTAATAGACTTAGCCCTACCAGGTTGATATAAGCCAAAATAGAGATAATGATCCACCTTCGGAGTCTAAAAAGACAAAAATTAGAGTACATAAAGAGGCTGATGAGAGGATACTTGATCAAGATAGAGATCAAGGAAATGCACCTCCAGAGAAAGAATAGATAGAAACTCAGCTGCAGAGAGGGGGTGATAAAGAAATACTTGATAAGAATATTGGTCATGATGAGGGTATGCATGATAATAAAGATAATCAAGATAGTGATCCTGCACATGAGGAAAATGATAAGGAAATCCTCGGTAGGGTGGAGGATCAAAATGCTTCTTCATCGCATGCAGAAGGAAGTAATCAAGGTAATAACCTAGGATCAGAAGAGAAATTAGATGAGAAAGAATTAAGCCTTGGAGAAATAAGCATATCTAAGGATGAAGAACAAAGTTTGGGACAAGATAAGGGTCAAGAGAAGGAGATATGAAATGTGACTAGGGATGATCAGGCTGATCCCCAAGGTCAAAATTCACAAGCTTCTCAAGAGGACTAGGTGCCATAGAACACACAAGATCAAAATGTTCAAGGAACACCTGAGGATAAGTTACATGAGGAGAAGAATGATCAGAATGTGAACACATCACAAGAACCTCCACCTCAGGAAGAAATCCCTCAGCAGGAGGTACCTCAACAAGATTCCCCTCATGAGAATGTGCATGAGGAAGAACCAAAGAAAGGGAATTCACCACCGAGGGCAGGGCACAATACTAAGTCTCATGATACTTGAAAGGAGCAAGGGGACCAACAGGAGCCTAAGGGTGATGTTCCATATTGGTTGCAACAAGAAATAAATCTGCAACAAGTAGATGAGGTCCTTGAATTTTATGTTTCCACATTGTTTACTACAAGCATGCTGAAACCTAAAAGAAAGGCAAGGCCTACATTTGCCATAAAAATAGACCCTGCTACAGGTAGGAGGATAGCCCAAATAGATTTACCAATGGTTGAGAAGGAGAAAGGAAAAATATGCTTTGATGAGTTTCAAATAACAAACATTGACTTAGGTTTTGCAAATGAAGACCAAGAAGGTCAGGAAGCTAAGGATATTATTGATTCTTTGACACAAAGGGTAAAAACAGAAAAGGATAAGAATAGGAAAAATAAAGAGCACATTGCTCAATTTCATTCTTTCATTAAAGGGTTGATTGACCCCAAACACATACCGATCAGTCCAGCTACCCGGTTAACAATCATATCTCAAGAAGAGATGACAGGACTAGATCTTATGAAGCATAAGGCATAATTAATGGACAATTGGTTCATTTCTTTCACGTTTGAAGCAGAAAATGTGGTGAAAACCTCCCTAGCAAATTGAAATTCTCTTGGCGTTTTGAAAAGTAAAGTGGATAAATTACAGAATGAAGTAGACAAGAGGTCTTTCAACCTAGAAAAGCACCTAGATGCTTTGGGAGAAATGAAAAGGATTGACATGAAAATACTTATGGATAACAAAATATTGGATAATAACACATCCCAGTTATTGAGTATTTGGTATGAAGATGTTGGTTTTGAATGTGATATCTTGAGAAGATGCAGTGGCAAGCTTAGGGACATAAGTGTCAAAATACATGATCTCATGGTAAAAGAAATAGAAACCCTGGAGGCTTTAGAAGACAAGGTAGAAGGAAAAATAGAAAATCAAGATACTGATTTTGTTGTCTAGGCTTTCCATGACAATTTTAAGCAAGCAGCAGAAGATCCCCTTCACCACTTGACATAAGAGGTGATAAACAAAGCCATGAGAATGAAAGCCAAGGTGGAAGCCTACAATGAAATGTTGAACAACAGGAAGAATAAATGGGATGCTCTTCAAGTGAAGTTTCATTCCCACAAGCATGTAGTAATAAAGGCCAAGCTCTAGGATGGAGGTGAAGTTGAGAGAATAGTGCAACTATATGAATCTATCAGAGCAGTGATAAAGGTACACATAAGGGGTGATCTGCATAAAGATGACATTGATGATGATGATGATGATGATGATGATGAAGATGAAAATGAAGAAGAAGATGAAAGTGAAGAAGAGGAAGGAGATGAAGAATAAATAAAGATGCATGATAATAGAATTATATGCATAATCAAATTACAAATGATCAAGCTTTACTAGATAGTTGCCAGCTGGCAACTTGTACCTCATATGCAGATTGTTGACTTGGTCAAAAGGAGGAATTTTGGTCATTGATCTAGATAGACAAATTTTAACCGTTGGTCACTTGTAACCGCCTCCTCTCCTTATTCTATAAAAGGGGATGGAGTGCACCTTTTAAAGCATTAGAAGCTTAATTGAAGTTAGATTGCTGAAGCATTTAGGACTAATTTCAAGGCTTTTGTGAATGTACATGTCTTTTGAGTACTTAATAAAAGAGAAGTTGTTTTGATTACAAATAATTGTAAATCTTGAGTAATCAGTGGATGAAATCTGGATATATGCATTTATTAGCTGCGTCCCTTAGAGTGCTTATCAGTTTGCATGTGTTGTTTTCATTCCTTGTTCCTTTGAAGTTAGCATCAACCATACCTAGCTGTAGAACATCCTAGTGAAATTATGGTTTGATTCCTTCTCTTCATGAATGTATCTAGAATGTATGGGATTCAATAGCTAAAGGTTCACCAAATTTAGAAATATTTTTTGAATTTCATTACAAATCACCTTCATAATAGCAAATAACATACAATCTAAACAAATAAACCTGAAATATGCCTATAACTCATAAATAATTGAACACATAGAGCATATTTTGAGTGAAAGCATGTCAAAATGATAAATATCATGCAAATACATATGAATACCAAGGACAAATAGGTAAATATCTACTTATAGGCATATTATTTGAATAAATACATAGTGCAGTAGCATAAAATAAGTTCATGATAGTAAATGCTCAGAAGAATTTATCAAACTTATAAATATAATCATCTTTTGTTGAGCAAAGTGGAAATAATCGTGAAGTAAATTTATAGGAAATAGATGCAAAATCAGATATATAGGCAACAATTCACAGTACAGACAATGTAAGATCCCTTGAAATGGAAAACAACATGTCACATCCACCTCTGAGTAATGTCAGAAGATCATGATCTGATCAACGGAGCATTGGAGTCATTAGTTTGTTCCAAATTGATCGTACTTTTCAAGATAATAAAGGTTTGTTGTGCAAATGTTTATGCATGTTGTTATGACTAACAATCATCATCAACAATGAGTACCAAAAGCATATCTTCAAACAACCTAAGTCTGATAGAGCAAAATACAGTGCTATTTAGAGCAGAACACTCAGTTGATTTGATTTGCATTCCTTTGATGTTGCATAACTTGTTATAGAGTTTTGAGGTGTTGTAAACAGTTGTATGAAGTGTCTAAATCTAGAGTTGTAGAGTCTAAAGTCCAGAAAGATAGTTATAAGCTACTAAGTATCTCTACATGGTTTGACAGTGTTTGACTGTGTCAGGGTTAGAGTTCTGATGGTCTGCATTTTACTACAAGATGATATCATGCCATGTGGTTCTAAAGGTAAGCTTGGGGATGTCTAAATAGTTTTTGACATGATTTTGAAAGTATCTTATGGTTCATAGTGAAAGTTGTAGTATGATAGATGAACTAAACTAGTGGCAGTCTCTATTGGAGGCTGACATGATAAGTTTAATTTGTATGCGGTAAGTTCTGGTGTTTAGAACTTAATCCTAAGTGGTAAAATAGTTGAGGCCGACATATGTGAATGTGATTCAAGTCTTGTTTGGGTCTACTGTGAATTTTGGTGAATGAATTTGGTCGACAAGCTACTTAAGGTATGACTACACACTACACCCTATTAGGGCAACCTATTATGAAGATTCTAAGTGTTGCAGATATATAATATATAATGAGATCAAATATGGTGTTTGAATTAAGGTGTGCGAATGTGAATAGGTGTGTAATATGTAAAGTACAATAAAGGTGACAAGAGTAGAAGAAGAGAGATCTTTCTTAATGCAAAAGTAGAGCAGTGAAACAAAGAACTCAAAGATGAAGAGTTTTGAGACAGTATTTCTGAACTTCATTGGAGCTGTAACCATGCATGTGTAGATGTTGTTGGTTACCAAATCTACAAAGGGTTTGATAGTTCCAATGCACGGGAGGTTGTGTGAGCTACCTCCCCTTCACTTCTGGTTCTGCCGCACCAAGGAGGGTGTCCCTATAACTAAAGATGTAACATTGACTAGCTCAATAACAGAAAGATTTAGCTTGACAGCAACAGGCAGAATACTCTCATGTATGGACCAAGATCTGCATGATAGATCACAAGGTTGGCAACATTCTTGGACATATGTGTCTGGTTGGGTATGAGAGTATGTAGGGGGTTCCTAATCCTACTCCTACAACTAACAGGTGGAAGTGATGAGATGGGTGGACATAATGTCCTAGATGCAAGACAAGGGGTTTTGGCTCATAACTACTGACCCAGAAGCAGACTGGTGCCTATCCATTGGGCAAGGAGTCAACTAGACGTATACAGCAGATGGTTTGTAACTTTCACTCAAGTTTCAGGGGGTTGGACTGATGCTTGCCTTACAAACATCACCCAAGAATGGGTATCTAACTGCCTCTACTTATAGATATCCCTGCTGACATGCAACCTTCTCCATGCATTAACCTAAAATAGTTTAATCTACTCCTTGAATGGAAGTTAGAGATCAAACATGTGATACAGAACCCTGTACCCTAGAATCTATGAAACCCTTAGCAACCAGATTCAGAAGGAGAATAACATGCAGCAAATGGAGACAAGCAGATAAACACATGCAATGAAGCATTTCTCATATCAAATCAACACTGAAACTGAAATATGTGCAAAATACACACATGCTGCAACACATAAACTCCAAAATGAGATGGAACAACCAAGTTCATGCCCTGTTCTTCATTATTTACACAAAAAATTGCCCAGGCCTTCAACAACCTTAAATGAGTGACACAGTCTGCCTTTTATAGCAAAATTGTGTACTCAACATTAATTACAAGGGAGGCCAAAAATCCCGCTAGATACACAGTATCAGAAAAGTGGCGCTCAAAAATAAACAATGCTGCAGAGGGACAAGGAGGAGGGACAAGAAGTAACATCGAGCCCCACACCGCCGTCCAGGGACATTCCTCATAAATCGGGTAGTTGAACTAGTCAACTCGACCCATGCCTTCTGCAAAAATTGCCATTACTACCTCACCTACCCACAGCCAACGGACAATGTAGGAACTACGCCCCTAACACCTTCCCGCCAAAACCTATTTCATTGAAAATTCAAAATATGTAGGAAGAATAGTCCCACATGCATCCCATAGAGACCACTTTATCAATTTAAAAGCAGGGTCACATGTAAACTAAGTGTCGAGCGCTTTTGCCCCGCTCAACCCATAAGCCTTTGCCCAAAGCCCATCGCCATGACTCCTGCCAATACCACCCCCTTTGGCCAGATATAGACCATCGGGCTAGCATGAAACTCCTTCGCCGACACCTTCGGTCACACCGATGAACACTTGAGAAACATTAGAAACACTTTGGGACTCTCACGGATGCCGACACTTGGCAGCGTCCGCAGCACTCAAGAAACATTAGAGACCCCAGGAGACTCACGCGGAGGCAGAGAGATGGCGGGCTCCGCGCTCTCTTTGAAACACACAAAGAAACTTCCCTGAAACTCCCGCGGAAGCAGCCACGTGGCACATTCCGTGACCTCTTGAAACATGTATTGAAATTGTATTGAAACTTTGGCAAAACTTTGTTGGAAGTCGACACGTGGCATGCTCCGCGGGAAGCATTCAAAAGCGAAGGCGCGGGAAAAAACTGGGGCAAAAACAAAGACACGGCACTGATATCAGGGTTCAACACTTGCGAATCCGCAGCATAGGCACAATTTTGACCCTCCAGTCACTCACAGAAACAATTAGAGACTGAAATTGTGACCCGATAAGCATCTGGAATACAGGTGACCCATTTTTTAACATTTTTAGGGGCCGATGGAGATTTCTGACCCGCCACTACATATTTTGACTTGCACCAATCTAATTTTTGGCATTTTTAGCACTGCAGAGGCCGAAAGACACATAAATTTGGATTTTTAGGGAAGAGGCTTGACTTGAAACCCCAAACATAAATTATTACTAACATAGGCTCCGATTGGGGACGTGCAGACGCAAGACTGCAGCGAGAACCTCAGATCTCTGGGATGCAGACCAGTCCCTTATCCATTGGGCACAGAGTCAAATAATGCACTGACCTGCATCACCAAACACATTATTTCAAAATAAACATGGTGGCCCAGGGCCACCAAAAAGGAAAAACCAAAATTTTCCTTTGTCAAACACCTGATTTTCTTTTGATTTCTTAAAATGAAGCCTAAAAGTATTTAACCACTTGCAGCAACCTTCTTTGCAATTATTTGTGCTGCTGCTCATTTTTCTTTCTTTAACAATTCTACAACTAGCTTCATCAGCATACATTATCATCAGTTGTAGAATGTCATCATCATATGAGTTACTGATGTTGCTTGGAAAAATAACAGACTCACATGAAACAAATGAATCCACATCAGAATTTTGCCCTTCTTCAAAAAATAAGAGCTCCTCTGTATCAAACACACAATATTCAGGCACAAGCAACATCTCATAATTAAATTTATCTTCATAAGCATACAGATATCCATCATCATCATGCTCAGTAGTTTTGTCACTAAGATCCACCTGAAATGTCTCAAGAGAAGTTATAAAAAGCTCAGAGTGCAGCCCTATTCTGAAAGCATCATAGTTACCACTACAACCAACACTATCCCCAACTATAAGAGCACACACATCTACAACCTCTCCATTCACCTCTGAATAGTGACCCTATTCCTCTTCACCACTACACTGATAATCAAAAGCAATTTTTTCAACCTCTGCACTGTGAAGGTGGTCAGAATCTTCAAGGAAACACTCATATTTAGCATCCATATATATTTCATCATCTGAAAGGCTCATATATGCATCTGAATGCTGACAGTCACTAACATATTCACTATCATCCCTTGAATCAATGTTTTCTATATTTAGAGTGAAGCTCTGTATATCCACTTCATATAAATAATCAGGCATAACTGGGATATGCACACTGCTGCAAGACACAACTTCATGTATGTCTCTCATTTGATCAATTGGAGGGCATCTTGTGTTTGCAGGCTTGTCTCTAGAGGCTGATAACAATCTTTGTTTTCATTATTACAAGATGTGCTTACATTTTCTACAACATTTTTTTCATGCATCACATCATGGCTGCACACATTATTCTGAAATATATTTCCCTCTACACAATCATCTCTCAATGCACATGCTGGGAGAGCTGAAATATATTCAATTTGATAACTGTTTTTACAACTTGCAGCCATGAAGCCTACAGGCATTCCATATTTCTCATTATTTTCTATATCCATAGCAAATTGGAAAGCTTGGTGAAGGGTAGCTGGTTCTTTATCTCTTAATAAATAACTCATTTCTTCATCAAATACAGCCAAATAAATTGTCAAGCATAATGCATTATTAGGTCTCATATATTCAGGAATTTGCCTGAGCAACTTAATAAACCTAAGATTAAAGGCTGGAACCAGCTCCTCATCTTCCCTTTGGATATTCATAAAATGTATGATCAATGAGGCCACATCAAACCTTTCACCAAACTGCCCTAGGAATGCAACTTCTAAATCTATCCATGAAGAAACTGAATAAACAGGTAGGTCTGAAAACCATATCCTAGCATCATCTTCTAATGACTGAACAAAGAGTCTCATTACTACATCTTCATCCTCTACCTCATAATCTTCTATTAAATTACAAAATCTTTGCAGATGCTTGTTTGCCGATTCAGAATTTGATCCACTATATTTTGGCAAACATCTTCTAATTTTATTGGGAATAGCATTTGGGTAACCATATATCCCTGTGAAATCTAGGGCTTTATATCTTTCAATAAAAAATGGTCTTCTTTGAGAGCACAACCAGGCCTGCTGTTTTAAACTTAACATTTTGAATCAAAGATGAAATACCTGGAAATATGTTGCAGCATGATAGGTTCAATCAACAGAGTTGCCACCTCTCACAGAGAGGATAGAAATTCAACAAGGCACACTTATAATTCTGGATTCACCATGCCAGCAGAGCACCATATGGTTACTTTTTTTTTATTTTGCTGCTTCCAGCCTTCAAATCACTTGACTCTCTCTCTCCCCAGTAGAGTCGCCAAAATCTGTTGGTGACTCGGATGGGCACATAGATACATTCTTTTTTATCAATTCTTCCCCAGTAGAGTCGCCAAAATCTGTTGCAACTCGGATGGGCCACAAAGATATCACCAAGGATGACTAGATATTACTTTTGATCAATCACATCCCTAGTTGAGTCACCAAAATTTGTTGGTGACTCGGATGGGCACACAGATACATTCTTTTTTATCAATTCTTCCCCAGTAGAGTCACCAAAATCTGTTGCGACTCAGATGGGCCACAAAGATATCACCAAGGATGACTAGATATTACTTTTGATCAATCACAACCCCAGTAGAGTCACCAAAATCTGTTGGTTACCAAATCTACAAAGGGTTTGCCAGTTCCAATGCACAAGCGGATTCGGCCAATAGATTATGGGAGGTTGCGTGAGCTACCTCCCCTTCACTTCTGGTTCTACCGCACCAAGGGGGGTGTCTCTATAACTAAAGATGTAACATTGACTAGCTCAATGACAGAAAAATTTAGCTTGACAGCAACAGGCAGAATACTCTCATGTATGGACCAAGATCTGCATGATAGATCACAAGGTTGGCAACATTCTTGGACATATGTGTCTGGTTAGGTATGAGAGTATGTAGGGGGTTCCTAATCCTACTCCTACAACTAACAGGTGGAAGTGATGAGATGGGTGGACATAATGTCCTGGATGCAAGACAAGGGGTTTTAGCTCATAACTATTGACCCAGAAGCAGACTGGTGCCTATCCATTGAGCAAGGAGTCAACTAGACGTATACAGCAGATGGTTTGCAACTTTCACTCAAGTTTCAGGGGGTTAGACTGATGCTTGCCTTACAAACATCACCCAAGAATGGGTATCTAACTGCCTCTACTTACAGATATCCCTGCTGACATGCAACCTTCTCCATGCATTGACCTAAAACAATTTAATCCACTCCTTGAATGGAAGTTAGAGATCAAACATGTGATACAGAACCCTGTACCCTAGAATCTATGAAACCCTTAGCAACCAAATTCAGAAGAAGGAGAATAACATGCAGCAAATGGAGACAAGTAGATAAACACATGTAATGAAGCATTTCTCATATAAAATCAACACTGAAACTGAAATATGTGCAAAATACACGCATGCTGCAACACATAAACTCCAAAATGGGATGGAACAACCAAGTTCATGCCCTGTTCTTCATTATTTACACAAAAAATTGCCCAAGCCTTCAACAACCTTAAATGAGTGACACAGTCTGCCTTTTATAGCAAAACTGTGTACTCAACATTAATTACAAGGGAGGCCAAAAATATCGCCAGATACACAGTATCAGAAAAATGGCGCTAAAAAATAAACAATGCTGCAGAGGGACAAGGAGGAGGGACAAGAAGTAACATCGAGCCCCACACCACCACCCAGGGACATTCCTCATAAATCAGGTAGTTGAACTAGTCAACTCGACCCATGCCTTCTGCAAAAATCGCCATTACTGCCTCACCTACCTGTAGCCAACGGACAATGCAGGAACTGCGCCCCTAACACCTTCCCGCCAAAACATATTTCATTGAAAATTCAAAATATGCAGGAAGAATAGTCCCACATGCATCCCACAGAGACCACTTTATCAATTTAAAAGCAGGGTCGCATGTAAACTAAGTGTCGAGCGCTTTTGCCCCGCTCGACCCATAAGCCTTCGCCCAAAGCCCATCACCATGACTCCTGCCGATACCACCCCCTTCGGCCAGAGATAGACCATTGGGCTAGCATGAAACTCCTTTGCCGACACCTTCGGTCACACTGATGAACACTTGAGAAACATTAGAAACACTTTGGGACTCTCGCGGATGCTGACACTTGGCAACGTCTGCAGCACTCAAGAAACATTAGAGACCCCAGGAGACTCACGTGGAGGCAGATAGATGGTGGGCTCCGCGCTCTCTTTTAAACACACAAAGAAACTTGCCTGAAACTCCCGCGGAAGCAGCCACGTGGCGCCTTCCACGGCCTCTTGAAACATGTATTGAAACTTTGGCGAAACTCTGTTAGAAGCTGACATGTGGCATGCTCCGCGGGAAGCATTCAAAAGTAAAGGTGCGGGAAAAAATTGGGGCAAAAGAAAAGACACGGCACTGATATCAAGGTTCAACACTTGCGAATCCGCAGCACAGGCACAATTTTGACCCTCCAGTCACTCACAGAAACAATTAGAGACTGAAACTGTGACCCGATAATTATCTGGAATACAGGTGACCCATTTTTTAACATTTTCAGGGGCCGATGGAGATTTCTGACCCGCCACTGCATATTTTGACTTGCACCAATCTGATTTTGGGTATTTTGAGCACTGTAGAGGCTGAAAGACACAGAAATTTTGGATTTTTAGGGAAGAGGCCTGACTTGAAACCCCAAACATAAATTATTACTAACAGATGCAATTAGAGCAGTTCAACCTGGTAGTGAGCCATTCCTTCTTCCTTCTTTCTTTCTCTAGGCAGTGAGCCTTTCTTGCAATGAGCATTTCTTTTGGTAGTGAGCCCTGGGCAATAAGCCTTCTTAAAATTTGGTATTACTATTACATAATTATTGTGAGCTAACACTCACTATGGTTTTTCCCTATTTAGGGTTTTCCACATAAAAATTCTAGTGTTTATGTGTGATGCTTTGTGGTTGCTTCTTCTATGTTTAATTTACTTTATTGTTATCAAATGTCACAAATGGATTAAGGGTTTAATAAGTAAAAGGTTTAATAGAATATTGATTCACCCCCCTCTCAATATTTTGGGTGTTCAACATCTGATGCCCTAACACAGTCACCACCTGCGAGCCCTTTCCCCGATGTTTGGTCGAAGCCCCAGTCTTTGTTGAAACCCCATTCTGCCACCTCGATCACTGCCAGTTTAAAGCTCCTCTACCAAATCCCTACTCAACCTCCACTAACCCCCTCTACTATTGACTCCCCCTTATCTCTATTAGTCACCTGCTTAAAACCCTAACACGTCCATTGCACGGTCCATGCTCTGATCTTGGTTGCTACTCCAAACGGTGGTTGTCACCCTCTAAAGACTATCAACACCCTTGGTCAACTATCTTAAGTTGACCCTGCCCTTAGCTCTTGGTCATGATTGTTAAGGGGGCTATATCCATCGGCCCCCTTCTCCTTTTTATTTTTTATTTTTTGCCTATGTTTAGCGCCTAGTCACATGGGTGACCAGGGGGGCTTAAAACTTAAACAAAAAAACTAACCACCCAAGCTAAACCACCAACACCAATAGTACATGTGACCAGAATCCTGCTAAACACTAGTGGTTTATGCAGACAGATAGGCCTGCCCTTTGCTTTCCTCATGCCCTAAACATGCACTTTTTTCTTTCGATCATAACTTGGTCATACAAAGGTAAAATTTCATGAAACTTGTGGCGTTGCGAAGATGGTTAGCCCAGTTACACTGTGGTGAAGTCAATATCAAGTGACTATGTCATTTTCAAACACATTTTTTTAGTCAAAGTCAACCCTAGTTTTGAACTTCAAAGCACATATCTCTTGAAAATTTCATCCTTTTTTTGTGAATTTTTTTTTCAAACTGCATACAATTTCATCTAGTTTCTATTCATGCTATTCATTTTTCTATCACTATTCATCTACATCAAATTTCATTAGATTCTTCATTTTCCACATAACCCATTTCTTTGCAAGTTTAGTTGTTCTTTTTTAGTTTTTGTGGGTTCAAAGTGATCTTAAGGAGCTGTAGCAGTGTTTACATCAGTCACAACAACAAATTGGAAAGTGAATTTTCCAGGTGCACTCATTTCATCTTTCATCTTTCATTCAATCAATCTTTTTTGTCTCACACTTCAATTTGGGCATTAAAACAAATCATCTTGTTTGCTCTCACATTTGGATTTTGGGATCAAAACAAACTATTGTCTTCATTCACATCGAAACCAGGCTTAAAACGAACCATTGTCTTCCTTCACACATTTTGGCTTTGGACTAAAAACGAACAAGTGCTTTCATTGTTTGGTGAATTTGAGTGTGATTCAAGTTGTGTATGCTCTTCTCATGTGCTTCGTGCGATTTGAGAATCAAAAACACCATTCATCCATTCACTTTCACACCACACATTTCATTTTCTAAAGGGAATAAACAGTGCGAGTGTGAACCTAGTGTGTGTGTGTATGTTCTCTCCTCGCACCGCAAGGTGATCTTGGAGATCAAAAGCACCCACTAGATTTGCTTTTGTCACCCTTCCTAAGAGGCCTGCTTGGAGACATACCACTCCAAGGGATGACCTCAACTCTAGCATTCCGACAGAGTCTAAATAGTAAGGTGTGAATTGAAAGACAACCTCCTGGAAGTTGAAATATTGTCACTTGGGCTAAGCCCCCAAGAACTTTATACCTTGGGGAAGTGAAGGTGAAGGGTGGGTTACCCCTTTCTCCTGTTTGTTTGGCATTAATTCACTTTCATTTCACAGAATTGAGCCCCCCGTTGTCACGACCCTACACTCTAACATTAAAATTAATAATGTTGTAAACTATTAAACACATATTATTGTTATGCAATATTAATTGGAATTAGATTTTAATTACTTATTTACACCAATAGTTAAGTTATTTAGTTAGTTTATGATGCATATATTTTATCTTTGTTATGAGATTTCTCTATGATTATGGTAATATGGTTTTTTGTTGTAATACTAGACTTTAATACAATAAAAATTATAATCTAATTTTTTTATAATAATACTATATTAATTATAATCCAAAGGTAGATTATCAATAAATAACAATAATAAATATTAAGTTAAAACAATTAAATTAGTAATTAATAGTTAGGAAATAGAATTCAAAATTTAAATCCTGTTGAATAAATTTAAAAAAAAAAGAAAATTGATTATAAAAAAAAAAAACCCAAAATAGGATGCATGAAATTAGCACGCAAAACTTGAGTAATGAAGGGATTTCCTTTTCTTTAAGGGATATTCACACTTGATTTTGGGAAAGTCTCCATTATTGCTGGGAAGAGAGGAAGATTCGAAGATAGGAAGATTCTAAAAAAAAAGGGAAGAGGATTAGGAGCCTGATGGTGGCCTTCAAATGAGGAGGAAGGGAAGAAGATGTTTTTTTTTTTGGGAGATACCTTGCAGATTTTGGTACTAGAGGATTGGAGGAAGCACTGTCTGTGTGAGGGGCTAAGCTATGGCCTTATCCTAGATTTCTCCATCATTGCTCTCAGGTAAGTTTCTCCATAATCTGATGTTTATTTTATTCTTTGGATTTGGGTAAATATTTGAATGCAGAAATCCTATGGAGCCAATAATGGCACACATGCTTTGAATTAGTTGGGTATTTCCAATATAGTTTAATGATTTGAGCTTGAAGTAGATCAATGCAATCGAAGTCTCTTTTATTTGAGATGTCTCTGTATTTGTGAATGAGTGTATATGGTTCATATGCACAAATGCCTATTGTACCCATTTATATCTCTAAATCTATTTCTTTCTGTGTGCATATTTTATATATGGTGTTGGCTTGGATTGTGGAGTCTTCACTTGCCGATGTTGTTTGTTTGGAAGTTCTTAATGTCTCTAGCACCTCTTTGTCTTTCTTTAATTATTGCTGTCAAACTAGCATTGAAAATTCTTATGGGCGTCTGTATATATGAGGCACTTGACGTCAGGTTGCATGCATGGTCTAGTTCGATGTTTTGCATGCGTCTTGTTGGAGATTATCTTAACCTAAAACTTTGAACTTTTATTGATATATTTATGATCTCTAACAAGTCAAGGAATTCAGCTTTGCACTTGTTGTAGCTTGACAATTTCGTAAACCATGATGACACATCGATTTTGTGCTCATCCTGCAGTCGTTGCATTCCATGCTTGGAAAAATCTTGTGCTGTTTCGCCCAACAGCTCGTGTGCCTTGTTTAGGATTCACTTTATGCATATATGTCTACTAGAGAATTTTAATACCTTGTTGGCTTCTTGAAAGTTTCTAAAGCCTTGTCAACAAATCCATTTTTGTACATATCCTGCAACCATTGCTTTTCATGAGTTGGCATCATCGAAGCATTCTGTCAATGCTTGTTGCATATTATTTGCACTTACATGTTTGCATTTGTCATAAAAGTATTTTAGGTTGCTCAACAAATCCCTTTTTGTGCATATTCTGCGATCATTTCATTCCAAGGGAAGATGTCTCTATGAGACATTCTATCAAATGATTCACATAAAATAAGCCAAGTAGTTTGTAGCCTTGTCTTCGATTCTACATTTTGCATACTTATCTGCCAGGGCACTTTCATCTACCACATCTAATAAACATTACTTCTCCATGATGCTTTATTGGATGTCTCTTCTTACTTGAGAACAAGCTAATCGACCATCTACAACTGAGATAATTAACACAAAGCCATCCATCATAGGTTTATTGGCGGCTAAATGTTAAAGTTTAGGGTGACCTCGAGATAGCCAACTTTGTCAAAAAGGTCAATCATGCACTCATAACAAACATCTGTAGTTGTATAACATAAGGATTACTCATGAGATTGAAGTACATATGCAGACCTCATCCGCTAAACCTGCACGGGTGCTTGGGTGCAGCTTTGTAATAATTGCATTCCATAAGATGACATCTCTTTGAGGCATTCTGTCAAGCAGTTTGTGTGCATTGTTTATGCTTTTGCATTTTTGCATACATGCCTTCCACGACATTCGTTTTTACAGTTGTCCTTAACCATTTCCAAAAAATCTCCATTATGGCGCTTGAATAGGCTGTGGAATTGAGCTTTTCACCTGTCAATTGCATTTTCTTGAGAGTTCTAATTTTTTTTTTTAAAACAATCTAGTTTGTGCATTTCTTGTAGTCATTGCGTTCTGATAGACTGCCTCTCTTTGAGGTATCTTGTGCACCATAACTATGTGCTCATTATTAGCATGCATTCTTTAAAATTGTTAAGGAAATTTGGCTCCATGAGTTCTGATCGTTTCCGTTCTTAAAGCTTTAAACCGATCCATTATTTTAAAACATTCTAACCTTAACTCTTAAAACTTCCCAAATTTTAGAGACTTGTTTGAGTTTCTTTTTCTTAAGAAACTAAATTCCTTTTTAGAATCGTGACTCTCTTCTTAAGTATTTTATTAAATTAGCATGTAGCTTGTTTTAAGAGAAAAAAAAAATGAATTTATTAGTTTCATAAAATATGAACTCAATTTTATATTTAAATATGAACTTATTTTTTTTTCTTATAAGTATGGATTTGTATGTTTCCTCTTCAAATTAAAATTATTATTATTTTCTTATCTTGTTATATAAAGAACTTATTTAGTTTATATAAAAAGATTATATCTTATATATAAATGACTGCGATTTTTATCTTATATTTTTGAATGGGAAACTATCTTTAGTTGTTATTTGAATTTGTATTAAATAAAAATTAGATTGGAAGAGTTATAGTTGTTCTTTGAATTCATTGTTTAATTGTCCTTTACTATCATGGACATGAGAAATCTTGTATTATGGTTGTTTAATAAGGATCTTTGATTAGCATAATAGGTAGTATTGTCATTGTTTGTTGTATTGATTTGTAATTATCACTTTAAGCTATCAATGGGGAAAACTTTCAATGGGGAAAACTTGCAACGGGAAACCAACTTTATTTATCTCCTTCATTCTTATAGTTTTTGCAAATGATTGTAGTTGATTGGTTTCGTCCTTATGAGTGAGTATAGATAATATTTAAGGCATCTAGGTTTCTATTAAAGCTTTTTGTGTATAAATAAGATTTTATCTCAGGTCGCATCTTACCCTCATTTGTTATTAAAAAAAGTATGTCCGAGACAAGGATTTTGGAAGATTCAACAAAGGATCAATGGGGAAAACTTTCAATGGGGAAAACTTGCAACGTGAAACCAACTTTATTTATCTCCTTCATGCTTATAGTTTTTGCAAATGATTGTAGTTGATTGGTTTCGTCCTTATGAGTGAGTATAGATAATATTTAAGGCATCTAGGTTTCTATTAAAGCTTTTTGTGTATAAATAAGATTTTATCTCAGGTCGCATCTTACCCTCATTTGTTATTAAAAAAAGTATGTCCGAGACAAGGATTTTGGAAGATTCAACAAAGGATCAATGGGGAAAACTTGCAACGGGAAACCAACTTTATTTATCTCCTTCATTCTTATAGTTTTTGCAAATGATTGTAGTTGATTGGTTTTGTGCTTATCAGTGAGTATAGATAATATTTAAGGCATCTAGGTTTCTATTAAAGCTTTTTGTGTATAAATAAGATTTTATCTCAGGTTGCATCTTACCCTCATTTGTTATTAAAAAAAGTATGTCCGAGACAAGGATTTTGGAAGATTCAACAAAGCATCATTCTTTCCTTTGTGTACTATTAGGATGCTCTCTTTGAAATTGCATTATGACATTTTTGCTGAAGTTGTATTATTGTACCGTGTAAGGGCTCTTAGTATGAATATTATTGACAATTGTTAGTCAATAGCTAATCAATTGCATTTGTGGTAACATCTTAGGTCTAATTGAACACATATATTTATATAAGTATGCATAAATATCGATAGCGCTATAATTGCTTTAAGTTGTAAGATTATGTTTTCCATAGATGAATTAGACATAAACTTTTTTTAGTTATAAAGATAATATCTAGAGCATTCCATGTAGAATATTAATATGATATGATTTTCTTGTGTTGATTTAATGGGATCAAAACCTCTTCATGGTCATATGGAGCGTAAGCATAAAATGAAGGTGATGAACCATGTTATCATTATGTTGAGTTTTAAGACTAATTTATTTATTTAAGTAGCAAGGTGAAGTTGTCAGTATTTAATGAGAATAAGTGAATATTAGCATCTGAATTGGAGATCTTTTTCTTGAACTTGAGAGCCCATATCGATCATTAAGGAACAATGCATACTTGGAGTATAAATTGTGATTTACGCACCCTTTTATGGTTAGTTAACTTTCATATTGGTAGGGTAGGGTTTTCATTGACGACCGAATTCTTTTCCTCAAGTTTTAGACTTGTTGACCATGAACATCATAGTAGTCCAAATACGACACCTAAAAGCTTCTATGGGAACTTGTCGAAGAAACCTTGTTCTTTCAACGAAAGATCTTTTGGGGAGAGGTTACCAATTAGTAAACTCTAAACATCTTAAAAACTAAAACATTTCAAGTCAAACACCCCTACTAGGTGTTTGCAAGCAATTGTTCTTAGGGTTTCATTCTTGTTCCACCTGAGTGGGTGGCAGCTGACAAAGAACTGTCTGGGGAAACTAGACCCTAGAAAGGGTTGCGTACCCACTCGACAGTTACATAAACCTAGTACAAATAGAACTAGATATTCATGAGTGTGATTGAATTCTCCATGGCCTCGATCTCATGGATACAGGGTATGCAGGTAGTCTGGGCAACAAAGGAAGTACCCAGTATGTAGGCCATGAGAATATAGTCTAAATGTTTCTTTTGCATGTTGAGAGAATCATTGTCTTTTAGCTTGCTTTAAAAAAAAAGATTTTTGGCTTGGGTCTTTACACCCATACCTTGAGTATATTGGGGACATCCTTAGTCAAACTTGTGCATCCTAGAGTAAGACCTATTTGGCCACACCTACCTAACTAATCCTAGGATTGTTGATGTGTCTTCAAGTTCTTGCTTAATCATCACATTCAAATTTCAAATTCAAACTTGCTTATGTGTCTTGCGTGTGTGATTCATGTGTGTACATGTGAAATCATTTGTTTGAAAATTGCCAAGTCAAGCTATCAAAACAAACACATAAACACATCATTCTAAACATTATTACCATCACATTAATTCTAATACAAGTCATCTTAATCAAATCCTAATCATTTATAATCATTACACATCATCATCTTCATTCTAGTCTAATCAATTTCATCCTAATCATATCCTAATCATTCCACATCATCATCCTAGTCCTAGTCAAACACTTGTCTTGATGGTTATAATAGTTTTTCACATTATATGTTGCCATCAATGAAAAATGGGGAGATTGTTGCAAGTATTAGCCTAACCGGTGTTGTCATTGATGTCAACATACTCTTGTTGCATTGATGCCAAGAATTGGATGAATTGTGTGCTGAGGATATTGAGGAAATTAGTCCTATCAGAAACAGAGAAAATCAGTGTAAACAATGAAGCTCTATGAAGTGAATATCCCAGATAGATGAAGATCAGAGAATGCACATCAAAGGGTTTGTAGCTATGTGTCTGAAGATGATCCAATCAAGATCTGAGAGGTCAGCATGAAGATTTGGAGAAGTTATGGCCATATGAGTAAAACTAGTTCTGGCAGCTGTTCAAAGGTGACAGAGTGACACAAATAGGTCCGGTGAGATCTGGAAATACAATATCATGTTCTATGGATTTGGTGGCATGTTTGGGAAGCTAATGTGCATTGACAATTCAATTGGTTCATGGTTTGGAGGTCTGCAAGTAATCCTTCAATTGTGACAGTGATGATTGACTGTGTTCTTGAGGTTCCAGGTGAAGATGTGATTGATTACAGTAAGAAGAAGTGGTGTGGATGTTCTTTGTGATTCAAACAAGATTGTGGTGGTCTCTAGATTGTGTCCAGTTCATGTTGGCAGTCCGCATTGAAGATTGAGTTTCCAAATGAAGATTTACTTTCAGACATTAGTGTTCTTCCCAGGTTTGGCTAACCGGATGATTTACACATGTTGCAGATGATCTTGAAGATGTTTTACGAAGTGTGGCATGTTCCCAGAAGATGATTGAAGTCCTAGTTATGTGTGGCCAACATTGTAGTGATGCACATGAAGTTTTTGTAATAAGTCAAGTTGTATTTTTGTAATTGCTTTGTAATAAAATAAATGTATGTTGTGCCGACTTTGATGATCATTCCAAAGTTGATGTCATGTATAAATAAGAATTATGAAGTCATTCAAAAGTGTCCTAGCAACAATAAGAAGGTGGTAAGAAAGAAGAAAGAAAGGCATAGTAGAGGTGTTGGGCTTAAATGGAACTGACTCAAGCATAGTGAAGATGCTGATCTCCAGTTCAAGTATGTAATATTTATATTATTCTGTACAGATAGTGTGTCTCTTGTAGGCAGTGAGCCTCTTGTGAGAAGTGTGCTTGGGTAGTGAACCCTAACTGGAAAGTGCCATTTTATTCATCCTTATTCTTCTAACAGAGAATACAATCTTGTGTTAATCACCCTATGGTTTTTCCCTTAACCGAGTTTTCCACGTCAAAATCTTGGTGTTATATGTGTTGAATTTATTTTTGCTCTTGAATTATTGCATTATGCTTCCTTGATTAATCTTTGATATGCTGTTGAAATATAAGAAGGCTTAAAGAATAGATATTTTGGTAACAACTGATTCACCCCCCCTCTCAGTTGTCTATCCTAAATCCAACAATGTCAAGGGTCTAATCCTAAGCACATGGAAACATTAAGCCCTCATTCTAATCAAGATCAAATCCCCTCCATTCAACCCATTCATAGCAAGCTTTATCCTATCTATGACCAAGATCCCATCTATGATTAAGATCCCCTCTATGATCAAGAATGTCATGATGATCCCCTTAGCCAACTTTATGAATTACATGGTCAAGATCTTATCACTCCACCTATCCATGATCCAACAACATCCATTTCCCTTGATGAGAAAATTTCCTCCCAATAAAACATAGAAGATCAAACCAATTCCTTGGATCTTAATGAGCATAATGATAATCAAGATCCTAATTATCCTTCCTCATCCACTATCGACCATGTTTCAAATCCACCATCATATCCCCTTGGTCTTACCACCTTTATTCATGAATGTTTTTCCCTAGGAAATCAACAACCTTTATCCATTACCTCACCTTCTCCATCAAATAATAAGCTCAAGTCTAGTGTCCAAACTACACCTAGTCCCATTGTCCATCACATACTCCAATATATGAACTATCAAGGTAAAGGCCTAGGCCTTCATGAACAAGGAATTTTGGAGCCCATATATGTCAATATCCCTCCACACTCATATGGCCTTGGATATACACCCCAAGGTAAACAATCTCAAGATGTTGGTACTACCTCCATGCCTCCTAAGTCCACTACTTTCCATTATAAATCCTATCCTACCCTCAAGACATATGTCGCCATTCCACCTCCATTGTCCTACAAATCCTAAAAGCATGTGACCATACACCTTCCACCATCCACTTTACCTCAACTACTCTCAATTCCTAATATCCCTCCATCCACTTTACCTCCACTTCTCCCAACACCTAATATCCCTATCATCCAATCCCCTTATCCATTTACCCAAAAATCCACTTCTAATCCATCTATCCATAAGTCCTCTAAAAGTCCTAATCATGACCAATCAATGTACACGTCATTTAAACATGAAGCTTCCACCATGTCCATGGGATTTAAAAATAAAAATTTGGATGCCTCTACTCATAAAGCTAAAAATCCTAGGGATTCTCATGTCTTAGAGTACAAATGCAAAGAATCAAAGTCAAGACATTCAGAAAGCTATCCAAGCCCATACCTCCAAAAGAAAAGTCCAAAACTAAAATGGTTTGGGTCCCTAAGCAAAAATAAGGCAAGTTAAAAGAAGAATCCACATCTCAAAAATCCCAACAATCCTCTTCCATCCAAAAATTCCAAAAATCCCATTCCATATACAAATCCCATAAGAAAAACAAAAATCATAAAAATCTTAAGTCTATGTGGGTACCTAAATTTCTAAATCACCCATCCCCTAAGTAAACATTGTCATTTCTTCCTACACCTCCTCCAAATCAAAAGCTTCAATATTTATCACGGTGTGTGCAACCGTTGGTCTTGGTTCTATTCTATTTCGCAACATTCCCACATACCTCCATCTCCCCATATTTCATCCATTATTATCTTCCCCATAACCTCCCTATGGTCCATGCTTTTGCATAAGTCCTACATAATCCACTATCTACCTAATCCATCTCGTGTTCATGCAATTCATTTACCAACATCTATGCGCATAATGATATTTGACATGGTTCGTATGCAACATTCATCTCTAATGGGACTATCACCCTTCATGGAACTAGACACTTGAGTCCCTCTTATCCATATCCACCTATCCCATACAAATATTCCAAAAAAGTAGAAAAAAAAAGAAGAAAAAGAAAAGAAAAGATCAAAATAGTAAAGAAAAATCCCTTCGTCCAATGGTGAAAACCACCCTTGGTGGCACCTTGGATAAGTACCATGATGAAAACCTAGCAAATAGGTGTCATGTGTAGGTTGATCTTCTATGTCACTTACACTTGGGGGCACATTGTCTCATCCAAACTATCTATCCCATCATACCATTTCCTATCCTATCTTACCATCCTTGTGCATTACACTCACATACGTATACCTATCATATTGAGTCCATTAATCCTCCCTTACTCCTTTTGATCTTGATAAAGATATGGGGGCAAATTGTTGACAAATGTTTTGGTTATCTATTGATATACCTCATCCTTTCCAAACAATCATATCATCCTCCTATCATCCTAAGCTTTGTCATGTAAAATCCTAAGTATTACACCAAGAATGGGGAATATTATTCCTATGCAACATAGTCTTTGGAGATCACATCCTTTCTCTCTTATGCATACATTCATTCCATCCACAAGTATCATGAGCTTTTGCCCACCCTTTTATCCATTCATCCAATCCCACCTACCTCCTTGCACCTAGACTTGGTTTTCCCTTGTCATTAGTATCTAGCATAAAGGCTATCTAAATTGTAATCCATTGAAATTCCAAAACAATACAAAAATCCAAAAAAACAAACATTACAAAAATCCAAACAAATTCAAACATTTCAAAAATAAAAATAAAATCAAAACATGTCAAAAAAACAAAAAAAAATCAAATATTCTCAAAAATGCAAAAAAATCAAATATTCCTAAAAAATACAAAAAAATCAAATATCCAACAAAAACCCAAGCAATCAAATCAAATCAATCAAAATTTCAATTCTTCAAATCAAATAATCAAATCAATCAAATCTACCAAATCAATTCTTCCACATCAAGTCATCAATTTTTCAAATCAATTCATCTAATCCAATCATCAGTTCAACTCAAATCAATCCAATCATCAAAATAATCGATCAATTGATCAATTCATCCAATCCAATCATCAATCAATTCATCAAAGCAATCAAATCAATTCAATCATCAATTCATCCAATCCAATCATCAATCAATTCATCAAATCAATCAAATCAATTCATCAATCAATTCTTCAAACCAAATCACTCAATTCAACTCAATCAAATCAATTCAATCATTCAAATCATTTTTTCTTCAAATCAATTCAATCTAATCAATCAATTCTTCAAATAAATCCACTCACCAAATCATTTCAATTAAATCAATCACTCCTTCAATTCATCAACTCAAATCAATCTAATCAATCAATTCATCATAATCATCAATTCTTGAATTCAATTCATCTAATCCAATCATCAATTCAATTCTTCCAATCAATTCAAATTAATTCATCAAATCATTCAATCAAATGACTCCTTCAAATCATTCATCCAATAATCAAATCATCATCAAATCAATCCAAAAAATCCAATCCAATAAATCCAAATGTAAGTCATCATCAATCCATACCAATCAAGTTAATCAATCTTGTCAAATTATCTAATCACATCAATGGTCTTGATCCTAATCTTGACGTAAACCAAATCAATCAATCAAATCCTGGTGTTGATTCGCATGGCTAACAATACTAGTGTCAATCAATCATATCAATTATCTTATACATGCTGTTGCATTGTTGAAACCAGACCTGGCCTCTTATACGTCATGCTTCATTTCTTAAAACCAGACACAATCATCAATCAATCAATTAATCAATCAATCATTGGTTTACAACTTGACAGGGGCAATACCTTGTTTTTTTGTATCATTTGTGCATGCATGCTTGCTTTCCTGTATGTTATCATTTTATCTTGCATTTTTATCAAATCCATAATCATTCCACCTAATATTCATATCTTGTGTGGGTACGTGCAAGATCATCGTGGGCCAAACAGTGGCAATAGGAAAAAAATCGCATTTTTACTTAGCCAAATTCATGACTTGGCAAAGTTTGACTTTGAAACGGGTATCTGTTTTCAAAATGGATATCCATTCTCAAAATGGATATCCGTTTTCTAAAAAAATTTGGGAAAAAGGCTTTTTACTCTTTTTGAAAATATACCTCTTAAATCTTGGATCTCCCATCAATATATGAACCTCCTTAAAGACTATTTCTAGTGAAGGAGGATGACAAATTAACATTGGTAGCTTCTTTACACATTGATCCATAAGGATTTGTTAAACACTAAGAATCATCACTAATGAATTACTCAAATAATCAATAATAAAATATTCAGTTTTGTTCATCATGTGAAATAATCACTTTTAGACTATGTTCCAATATTTCGAGGATAAGAATGGTGGGGCAGTAGGGGATGTGTTTTGAGGCATTTTGGATTTCATGCCCTAAATTGCTTTACCCAATCCTTCATATGATTTGATTCATGATACATGGTTTGAGAAGGATACACATGATATACCCTTACCCTCTAGTGATAAAATTATGAATGATACTTTATGTGGTGAAGCTACACCTTTGTTAATCCTTCATGACATTGTTATTCCTTGTGATGATGATGTCCTTCATGTGATATGTTAGGACATAATGCAAAGTTAACATGGCATGAACTCTCTTGGAAGGGTAAGCATGGACTATAAGAACATTGAACTAGTTGGATCTGTTAAGCTCACCATTTATGAAAGAACCTTAAAGGTTAACCTTAATTAGGTAAGGTTATGTTTCAGTGTGGTTGTTTGTGCAACAATGTGTAAATTAATGTTACCGAAGGATAAATCTAACTATACTAACATTTTAATAACCATGAGAGCTGGGACTAACAATTAGACTAAAAACTTGACAAACAATACAAATTGGACACATGTAGGACTTGGAAAATGGAAAAGAATATAATTAAATGTGGAAAACAATGAAAAAGTGGTATTAGTTGCACCTATATAGAGAAGTGGTTTAGAGGTTGGTTAGGGGAATTATTTAGGGTTTAGAGGTTTAGGGTTGCTCGGGTTTAGGGGTTTAGGGTTTACAGTTTAAAGAGAGATAGAGAGAGGGGGGCTGATAGAGTTTGGGAGAGATAGAGGAGACAGAGGGGAGAGATAGGGAGATAGAGAGTGAGAGACATGTCTAGAGACATAGAGAGAGAGAGAGATTGAGAGGTAGAGGGATGATAGAGATAGGGAGATAGAGGTTTAGGGTTGCTTGGGTTTAGGGGCATTATTTAGGGTTTAGGATTTTGGGGTTAGGGGTTAAGGTTTAGAGGTTTAGGGTTTAGGGTTTAGAGAGAAATAAAGGACCAATAGGGAGATATAGAGGAGTCCGAGGGGAGAGATAGGGAGATAAAGGGTGAGGGACATGGCAAGAGACATAGCAAGAGAGATTGAGAGGTAGAGGGACAAAGGTGATAGGGAGATAGGGGAGAGATAGGGAGATAGTGGTTTATGGTTACATGGGTTTAGGGTTTAGGGGTTTGGGGTTTAGGGTTTCTCAGGTTTAGGGGTTAGGGGTTAGGGTTTAGGGGCATTATAATTTAGGGTTTAGGATTTATTGTTTAGGGGTTAGGGGTTAGGTTTAGAGGTTTAGGGTTTTGGATTTAGGGTTTATAGAGAGAGAGGAATGATAGGGAGATATAGAGGAGTCTGAGGGGAGAGATAGGGAGATAAAGAATGAGGGACATGGCCAGAGACATAGGGAGAGAGATTGAGAGGTAAAGGGACAAAGGTAGTAGGGAAATAGGGGAGAGATAGGGAGATAGTGGTTTAGGGTTACTTGGGTTTAGGGCTTAGTGGTTTGGGGTTTAGGGTTTAGGGGTTTAGGGTTTCTCAGGTTTAGGGGTTAGGGGTTAGTGTTTAGGGGCATTATTTAGGGTTTAGGATTTAAATTGTTTAGGGGTTAGGGGTTAGGTTTAGAGGTTTAGGGTTTTGGATTTAGGGTTTATAGAGAGAGACAAATGATAGGGAGATAGAGAGAGGAGACTGAGGAGAGAGATAAGGAGATAGAGAGTGAGGCGCATGGCCAGGGACATAGGGAGAGAGATCAAGAGAGGTAGAGGGATGATAGAGATAGGAAGATAGGGGAGAGATAGGGAGATATAGGTTTAGAGTTGATTGGATTTAGGGTGTACCTGGGTTTAGGGTTTCTCAGTTTTGGAGATAGCTAGATAGAAAGAGAGAGGAGACAGATAGGGAGAGATAGAGGTGACAAAGGGGAGAGATAGGGAGATAGAGAGTGAGCGAGATGTCTAGAGAAATAGGGAGAAGGATTGAGAGGTAGAGGGATGATAGAGATAGGGAGATAAGGGAGAGATAGGAGATAGGGTTTAGGGTTGCTCGCGTTTAGGGTTTAGGGGTTAAGGTTTAGGGGCATTATTCCAAGTTTAGGGTTTGTGGTTTAGGGGTTAAGGTTTAGGGGATATATGTCACAGCGAAAGGTTCAAAGGCTCGTCAAAAGTGGAGTGATCAGAGCATCGGTATAAGAATTTCTGAGTCAACCGATAGTGTTTATCTTGTCGATAGGAAGAATGTATATGATTTGATGTTATTTGGGACTTTGAGAAGGTTTCTTAAAACTGATTAAGCTTTAATCTATTTGAACTATGGGTTTTGATGGGTATTTCACCGTGTTTTGAGAGCTTCCACTATGTGCTCTGCATCAGACCAATAGGGAGATATAGAGGAGTCTGAGGGGAGAGATAGGGAGATAACGAGTGAGGGACATGGCAAGAGACATAGCAAGAGAGATTGAGAGGTAGAGGGACAAAAGTGGTAGGGAGATAGGGGAGTGATAGGGAGATAGTGGTTTATGGTTACTTGGGTTTAGGGTTTAGGGGTTTGGGGTTTAGGGTTTCTCAAGTTTAGGGGTTAGGGGTTAGGGTTTAGGGGCATTATAATTTAGGGTTTAGGATTTATTGTTTAGGGGTTAGGGGTTAGGTTTAGAGGTTTAGGGTTTTGGATTTAGGGTTTATAGAGAGAGGAATGATATGGAGATATAGAGGAGTCTGAGGGGAGAGATAGGGAGATAAAGAGTGAGGGACACGACCAGAGACATAGGGAGAGAGATTGAGAGGTAGAGGGACAAAGGTGGTAGGGAGATAGGGGAGAGATAGGGAGATAGTGGTTTAGGGTTACTTGGGTTTCAGGTTTAGGGGTTTGGGGTTTAGGGTTTAGGGGTTTAGGGTT
This sequence comes from Cunninghamia lanceolata, assembly GCA_027924645.1. Taxonomy (NCBI): domain Eukaryota; kingdom Viridiplantae; phylum Streptophyta; class Pinopsida; order Cupressales; family Cupressaceae; genus Cunninghamia; species Cunninghamia lanceolata. Next base: position 14,277,355 of record BSBN01001715.1, read on the forward strand.
TCTCAGGTTTAGGGGTTAGGGGTTAGGGTTTAGGGGCATTATTTAGGGTTTAGGATTTAAATTGTTTAGGGGTTAGGTTTAGAGGTTTAGGGTTTTGGATTTAGGGTTTATAGAGAGAGAGGAATGATAGGGAGATAGAGAGAGGAGACTGAGGAGAGAGATAAGGAGATAGAGAGTGAGGCGAATGGCCAGAGACATAGGGAGAGAGATCAAGAGAGGCAGAGGGATGATAGAGATAGGGGAGAGATAGGGAGATATAGGTTTAGAGTTGATTGGATTTAGGGTGTACTTGGGTTTAGGGTTTCTCAGTTTTGGAGATAGCTAGATAGAAAGAGAGAGGAGATAGATAGGGAGAGATAGAGGTGACAAAGGGGAGAGATAGGGAGATAGAGAGTGAGCGAGATGTCCAGAGAAATAGGGAGAAGGATTGAGAGGTAGAGCTCGATGATAGAGATAGGGAGATAAGGGAGAGATAGGAGATAGGGTTTAGGGTTTCTTGTGTTTAGTGTTTAGGGTTTAGGGGTTAGGGGTTAAGGTTTAGGGGCATTATTTAGGGTTTAGGGTTTAGTGTTTACAATCTTTTTATGACAATTATCTATTCAAAAGTTCCTTTGAAATACTATGAGATACCTTAGTATAAGTAAATCATATAAAAATCAAATATATATATCATCATAATCCTATATAAACTTTGATAGTTTGTCCAAAATCTCTCCTTTCATATGATACAACCTTTCTAAAATTTGGATTGTATTTTATAGCTAAAATGCCTAAATACTAAAATAAAAAGCAATGAAAATAATTGAGAAAAAGAAAAGGGATATCCGTTTTGAAAAACATAAAAAGTGAAAAAGACACTGCATTTTTGTAAACCCGCAGCTTGCAAAACGTAGTGGCATCTTTGAAGAACGGATATTAGAGGTGAACGGATATCCAATCCTAAAAGGTAAGATCTTTAGCATTTTTTTTGTTTGTTTTGTATATTCAAGCAATTTTTTTGGTTTTTTATGCTAAGTGGGTATGTTTTCCTTTTTTAATTAGGTAAAATGGATGCACAAAATGAAAACCCAAACCCTCCACCACTAAACCCTCCCCCTCCAACAATAGAAGAGAATATTCAAAGAAATATTGATCATATAAGTAAGATCATAGAAATGTATCGCCGCCACCCTTGATTGTCTACAATGACATCGAATTTAGAGGGAATCATTAATCATGTTCAAACCTTGTCAACCCAACATGAATCATTTAGGCAATGGTGAGAAGCCAAGATGGCCGAATATGCTAACGGTTTGTCATATGATGAAGTCAAAGAATTAGAGATTACAAAAACTATATTAGCCCAACACTTTGTCAATCCTAAAACCGGATTGCATGTTGATGTCCGTAAGCCCAAGTTTTCAATCAAATGGTGTATTCATGAGGGCATTAGTCAGAACTTTTGGGATTGTTGGTGGATGGTTTTTGATAAACCACCCAACAACAATTTAGATGTACCTTTGTATTTCCTTCGTAAACTCTATGCAGAGTTCATCATGGGTCAACATGTTAATTATTTTGATTTTAGAGAGTTTCAAGGAGTGGGCAAAGGAATGCCTCAAGATAGACCTGGGGCAATTAGACAAGTACAAGGTCCCTATATTCCCCCTCCTGCTATCCCTTCTCCACCCCCAATGCAACACCCAGACGTTGTTGCAAATGCAACACAACAGGGCCTTAGTGCCATACACTCTTTGACCGAGCATTTGATTATATAGACATCTCAGTTTGCACAAGCACATGATGAAGGCAATGATATTGGATCACCTGGTTCTATTAGACCATCATCATCCACACATGTATGTGTGCCCCATCATTGCATTTCTTGCAATCATTTATGCTTAGGTCCTATTATTGAGAGTAGTGAGCCACCATTGAACACATCAGAGTATGATCTCCATTCACGAGATGAGGCAATGGGGTTCAGAACTCAAGCTGAGGGGTCAGGGACAAGAGTAGAAGTTACCGGATCAGTGAACCATAGAGGAGAAATGCATGAGCAATCTTTTGTGCAGGTAAAATTTAAAGTTAAATTTTATGGTCTATTCCATTTGAATATATAAACAAATTTATTAGTACTAATGTATCTAAGTGGGATAACAGTTGATGACAGAGGAGGAGTTGATAGAAGTTCATCATGGAACTTTGTCTGCCATCCAATTTGGCTTGGACTTACCGGTATAATTTGTTCTACACATCAACTTTTTTTTATGCATTTATTTCTTTGTGAGTAACTATATATTAATTTATATCTTGATGTTAATTTTATTTTATAGTCAATCAAAAATGTGAATGATGTGGCATCTCTGCCAATAGTCTTTTCTCGAACTCCTGATCGAGCCAAGGGACTATCATTTGCAGAATGGCTTTCTCAACACCAACAAAGGGTGGAGGTAATTTGATTGAATTGTACTTTAATTGATAATTTAGAAAACTTAAATATTTGATTATAGTCATTTAGAGTCTTACATTCTTGTCATTTTGATAATTCAGAGTCCTTCTCAATTGATGCAGGAGGCCTTGAGGGTGGTATGTGCTTATTTTCTAGTAGATAAGTTTTTGTATAGTGCACTCTAGATTGTTTGTGTGTAACACATCTAACCTTTTTAAATGTATGCATTTCCTATTTTGTTTAATAATTATATATTAATTTATTTCCACGATGAGCAAAACAAAAAATATTGTTCCAGTTGACACATTCTCAATCATTGACATGGATGATATCTCAGTACCATTCCTTTAGGCACAATATGAGCTTCAATGGAAGGCGCAATTGTGAGGTTAGAGATGATGAAAAGTGTGTGTCATTCACAATCATGTTTTACTTGTCTTCAATGATGATTCCTTGATTCAACTTAATCCTTTGATAATACATTTTAACCTCCTTTTGAAAGCAGACTTTCAAGGTTGCTTGAGCAAGAGCTAGCGCCTCAACATCTAGGTGCACTTTTGGTGTTCTAGAAGCATGAACTAGCACCTCAAATAGTAAGGCACTCATTCTAGGTTGTTTATTCAATAATTGGTGCCTTGTATTCATTATCAAGGCGCATATCCAAAGTCATAGAGATATGAAGTGGCACCTCACTAATCTAGGTGCACATTTGATGGTGTAGAGAGGTAGATGTGCACCCAAGTCATCATTTGATGCCTTCAATAACTATAAACTCCTTTGATGATGCATTTTATCCTTCCAATTCACTATCTAGCCTTAGGCGCACATTTTAGGTTGATCAATCATAATCTAGCGCCCTAAGTACCAATGCACACTTTTAGGTTAGTTTGATCAAGGATTAGTGCCTTCACTTCTAGGCTGAAGTTTGGAGTTGAAATACATCAAAATAACAAGTTTCTTCATCACGTCAAACATCTTTAACACTTTGAAGATCTCCAATGCATGATTGAATATCAAGAAACCAATGTATCATTTCATGAAGGTCTTGATGAGAAGAACAAAAAATATTGTTCAAGTTGACACATTCTCAATCATTGAACCAATGAAATTGATGCAAACATGCAATTTGTTCATGTTGTGCCATCATGTTGATGCAAACATTCTCTATCATTCATATTGTCACATGTTGTAAGCCATGTATGTGAAGAGGTAAACATAGTATTGGTGACATGAGCAACACTACTACATATTCTTAGGTGTTGTAAATATGCATCTTCTTATTTAATCATGTGTTGTAAATGAAGGAATGCAATGATTGCAATATGTACACAAAACATAATTTTTGATAAGAATTGAAAGGAAATGTTAAGAAAATGCAATTGGCAGGTGTAAATCCAGAGTGTGGAAGCATAGACAAGGCATGTGAATAGTTTGGCATGACACCTAAAAGAGATGCTATCTCATGGAATGCAATGATTGCAAGATATGCACAAAATGGATTTTTTGAAAAGGCTTTAGAAACTTTGAAGCAAATACAATTGGAATGTTTAAAACCAAATTCTATAACCTTTGCAAGCATTCTCCCTACTTGTGCCAAATTAGGATCTTATATATACATATATGCATAATGTCATGAAAATAATGTATAGTGTATATATCAAGCCATATAGGCATATACAAATAAAACCATATGGGTATATACAACAATATACATCGGATAACATACAAAAGTATGTCTACAAAGCCAAATAGGCATATGTAACAAAATGTCCCAAAATCAAATCTCCTATCCAGATTGCTATCAAATAATCTATGGATCTTGCTAGGCCATGAAGATGGTGAACCAGTCAATGACTTATCCTCTATCGCTCATCGACTAGACCTCCTCGATAAAGATTTTTGAATTTCCACCTATTAATACAATCAAACAATGTGCACATTAATATAGAATTTAATATTCAAAATATATAACATGACATAAGTAATCAATCACTTACCGCCAATTGGTGATCCCTCTTGATCATTTCTTGTCTCTCTTCTTCTGTAGAGCTAGATGGGTAGGGGAGGTGATGTCCTATGAGAAGCATGAACAAGCAAATTTAAGTAAACATGAATATCATAAATATGTACATTAAATGCTGCGCTTATTATAGGACTGTTCTAGGACTATTTTAGGACTGTTGTAGTTAAAACTATCCTAGTAGACATGTATAGGACTGTTATGGGACTGTCATCTCATGGAATACAATGATGGCAAGATTACTATCAAGATTAGTATGAAGATTAATTATGACTATTATAGGACTTTTATAAGAATGCAAAGTAAGGAAGCATAGGCAAGGCACATGAACTATTTGGTGGAATACCTTAAAGAAATGAGAATTTTGTCAGATGTTGTAGTTGCCATGTATGTAATATGTGAAAGCATAGACAAGGCACATGAACTATTTGGCAAAAGACATCAAATACATGTCATCTCATGGAATGCCTTATGTAGAAAAAGGTACAAATGTGCAATATTAAGAAATACAAATGAGAACTAAAAATCATACCTCGAGTATAGTCAAAATAACCTATGATGCCATATAAAATAATTTATGATACCATGCAAAATAATCTATGATGCCATGTAAAATAACTTTATTCACAGTCTTGTATAGTCAAAAGCATGCATTATAGTTAAAGTAACAAGATTTTTAATAAAACAATTCTAAAAAATAGAAAAAACAAGAACAAGTTAAGATAAAAAATGTCATACCTGTCCTTCTGGAAGTTTAAATGCTAGTCAAGCATACCTGAGGGGTCATCTCTTACCTTCAAATTATCCAATATTGCTTCATGATCAGCATTACTAATTGTCCATAGTTCTTTTAATTTTGGTTTTCCACGATGCTTTAGTAACTTGACATTTGTTGCTACAACTAGGTGAGAATACATCAATATGGTTTTATGCTTCTCAAAGTCTTCAAAGGTCAGGATGCCATTCTTTTTAATCATTTATGTTCGTAACCAAGTCCCAGCAATAACAACTGATCCTGTAGGATATGTGAACCCATCATCATCTGTCACAGGTTGTGTTAGCTTTTGTTTTCCCTGTACACATCGTGCCAACCAATAGTCTAACCTCTCTTCATTTCCATGCAGTGCAACAACTGCATAAACATGACCTAGCTCTACAAGGTCTGAAAGATGTTCATAGTCAAATGAGCTCTCTATGTCATTGACGGAAGATGATTGACCTTCATATAAAGGGATTAAATATTGTGGAATCCATGCATCTACCCACTCACTTGACTCACAATTGTTCCAATCACATTTAATACAACTCTGACAAAAACAAGCTAATTCTTGTGTCCAAATAGTCCATGTACTTGCATCTGAGCTTTGAAATGAATGCATCTTTGATGATTCACTGATTCTCTGACATTCTAATTTCTCTATTGCTATCCCATCATCAACCAACCAAAAGAACCTGCGCACTTCAGAATCAAGAGCCACTCCTCGTGACAATGCATAGTTACACCACTTAACAATGGAATCTACATCACTGAATGTAGCACCACCTCTAATCTTTAGTTGTTCTTTAAAAAAGAGCTCTCTTCACGCATGCACCTGCTCCATCATGTTCACCTTTTCCGTGCCCGGCTTAAAAAAAATTCCAACTATGAGGTATACCCTTCTCTACATGCATTTTGCTCAACCAATAGAAATTACGAGCATTCTTGAATTGACCAGTGTAATTATCTAACCAAATGAGATGTTGATCCATTCTAATATCTTTTTCTTGCAAGAACCCATAAAATTGTTGAAAACAATATTGCACAAACTCTGCTGAATGAGATCGATCATCACTCATGTAAAAATGGTATTCTTTGACAATCTTCCTGTTCTCTTCTGTACTCTCAGGGGCATGTCTATATGTGATGTGAACAAAAATAGCAATCTGAATAGAATTGTAGTATTGGGATTGAACTTCATTTTGGGGTTGCAATGTATAGTTTTCTGCAAAATCAACTATAGAGACAATAGTTCTAATCGGGAAAGAGTCTTTACACATCTTGAACTATTGATCTAACCATCGAGACCTGTGTCTATGTCTGACATACTTGTAGAAAAGATTTTTCTTAAAATCAGCAATACTTACCTCTCTTACAATCAACTCACATCTAGAACCTTCACCTCCACTTTTCAAATTGTATTTCACTATCTCATATCTCTTTTTCTCAACCATTCTCTTTCCAAAATCATGCCCGTTGCCCTCATGAAAACATGATACAAACTTTGATAACCCACCACATTGTAAACACTTTTCATTTAAACAATCATTCTTTTAGAACATGCAACCATCATCTCTAATACATAGAAATAAATCCAATAAGTCCCTAGATGACTTTGGTAGTTGAATTGCACCACACTCTTGTAACATTTTGTCAGTGTGCAAAGTAGAATGAATATTGCATAATAATTCATGGTACATAGAAAACTCTACATGGTATTTGCAACAACATGTATTACAAACTTTAAGAGGAACACAATAAAATGGCTTAAGAGATTCAAATGCTCTTTGTGAGATTGTCATACCTGGGTGAGTTTCACAATATTGTTTGTACAATGTTGTTTGGCTACATTCCAAGTAATGTTCAGGATGTGGTGTGCGGCCTTTATCACCAATTCTTAACTTTACAACATCTTTTGCATTTGGTGATACCCTAGAGTTAGTGTGCCAAAATTGTTCAATTTTTTCCTTTGTGCTATCAATTAGCTTCTTGTCAACTTGTGGAAGCCTACCACTGAAAGCCCAAGTATCATTGGCAAGAGGACTATCTAGCCTTGATCTTAATGCTAGTGCTTTTGACAATGTTTTATGATTCAATCTTAAGTGAACACAAGTTTGCCTCATTAATCAAGCATTTATTAATTGTTTGCTTACTATTGAGGTTGTTATTACTCTACAGGCAGCTCTTTTATCTTTCTCCTTGCTAGTCTTTCCAATAGAATTGAGTGCATTGAGAAGGCTTCTATCGGACACTTTGTTTAACCGAATCTTTAATTTCTTTAGTAAAGGTCTCATTTTGTACATCTTTAATAATTGCACAAAAAGTTGGCATTGTTCGGTTAATGTTATCTTCTCAAAGTATTCATTGAAGAGTTTTGTAGCCCACAACCGAACTGTTCGTGACGACCTCTTGTCTTCAAGTTTTTCCATTATGTTCTCATCAATTTCAAGTAACCATTTTGGGGTCCTTGGGTGTTTTCCAATTTCATCACGGTTATTCTCTTCTTGACAAATGTCCTCTCTTCTTATGAAATTTGGAGAAACATTGATTGTTCTTGTTTCATCCATGTTATCAACCTCATCAATTTTATCAACAAATGGATTATGGAGTGCAATTTCAACATCATGATGTTCAAATCCACTTTCTTCAAGTGCACATCTTTGTTTTTCTTCTTCTTCTTTGTCCATGGTATTGCTATTATGAATAGGTGTTTCATAACATTTTTCAATATTTTCATTTGCAATATCATGGTGAGTTTCATTCTTATCTAACATTTCATTATAATCAAAATTAACATCTTCAATTTGCATGTCATTAGATGGTAAAGAAGAAGATTCACCTTGATGAGCATCCACCAAACCCACTCTTCCAATCCTCTTCCTTTCCCTATCTTTTTCCCTAATTGATTCAATTTCCTCCAATGTAACTTTCCTCCTCCTTTTTGCTTTACGACAACTGTTGCTCCCCATTAGGGGAACAAAAATATCACCCTTATGATTGTAACAAGAAAATTGTCTCCAAAAGTGTATAAAAATATTCCTTTCACTGTCATAGCCAGAAATCATGAGTATTTCGACAGCAGAAGGTCTTTGGTTGCGGATGTCAAGCCCAACAATATTCCTTTTGTCTTTTTTCTGCATTTACAAAATGGATATCTGTTTCTTAAATCCCAATTCTTTGCCAACGGACACTCTGCAACATCCATATCGCTACTACAAAACATATATCCATTTTATTATGTACATTTGGATTCTAGACTAGGGATTCATTTTATTACTCTATAAACTTGTGAATTACCATCTAATATGAATGTTTACACACTAATCCACCTAGGTATTAACTTAATAAAGCTTTGGATATAAGCCATTATTTGATTTGAGTAATCTTACTTTGGACACATTTGTGAAGACTCCTAAAGAGCCTGGACATACAATTGTAAAGATGATATAGCCTCCATATAAGCATAAAGATGATATATAATTTTAACTTGTTGAAGGCCATGTAAATCAGTCATTGATGAGGACTCTGCTACACCTAAAATTGAGTCCTTTGTTTGGAACTTTGAAGCAAGCAAAGAGGCAAGTGACTTGTAATGCTTAAGTAAACACAAGTCTCAACATGATGTAGTTCAACTTGATGACATGTCCAAATATGACACATTTTAGTTTGTATTACATGAGGACTTCCTTATTCATGCATATCAAATTTATAATTAGGTATATTTTTCTGAAGTGTATGAGTTTGAGGCTTTCAATTTTTGTATTGACTCACTTGAAGATGCTAGTAGCCATGTGAACATGATTAATATGGGATCCAAGAGTTGTCCTTTTCCCATGTATTTGGAGTGGATGTTGGCCCTTATGATTGTTTAAATCATGTTGGCCTAGCATTTGAATAGTTGCTTCATGACATGGATGGGAATAGATAATGTATAGACTTTATCACACTTTAGGGTTTTCCCATTATATGCTAAAATGCTATGACTATCCACTTATTCTATTTTAGGCTATCATCAAATGAGGAGCTTCTAAAGGCAAAAATGTTGTCCCAAAAGAAGGCTCAATGTTATTCGTAAAGACATTAGATTGTTAAAATATAAATTCAAGGGTAGATATTCCTTGGGCTAGTTTAGTATAGAGAAGCAAAATTGCAATATATGACTATCCTAGGAATTAGAATGGTTGATCATAGGATATTCATGGCATTTTGATATTAATGGATGGATTGATGGATGTTTAGGGAGTTTAAGTTTAAATGTAATGTATGAGAATTCTTATTTATGAAGGATCTAATAGGTCTTATGTCTTATTTGTAGGCCATTCAAGAAAGAAATGAAAAGATACCAAGGACTATCATAACACCTATTACAATTAGGTGCATCAAAGGATTGTCATCCAGGACCTTACCAATATGGGAAGTTATCAAAACCATGTCATGTTTAAAATTAAAGGCTTTATCACCTCTTTGTCCCTATAGGCCTATTAGAACAATAGGTCACATTTTATTCACATACCGGGGTTGAGAATAAACACTAAGCATTTGTAGTTATGGCAACTGTAAATGGAAATAGATTACAACTTTAGACAATCTATCCTCTCCTAGATTGCACTGATCCTAGATTGCACTGACTGAGTGGAAATTAAAAATTCCCTATCAATGTCCTTTATATACTGAAGGTATGGGTGAGAAAGGTAAACTTTGTATGTTGTAGACAAGGCCTCAAATGTAAAATATATTATGACAATAACGATAAGGACTATTAGGCATGAATGCTATCACTATTATAAATTGTCATGCCAACCATAGGCTGCCATAATAGTACACTGCTGACTATCATACCTTTAGGCATGGTACCATGAACCTTATGAGTAGAATGCATTGGTATTTGTGAGAAATGTATTGCTTATGTTAAGAATAAGTATTTATATTGTTTGAACATCATCAAAAGGTGGACTACAAATACGACTTTGTCAAAGGAAAACTTTAGTGGCAAAAATCTAACTATGAACTATTGTGCCATCCAAGCACAATCATGACCAACATCAAGGGATAGTCAAGGCATGGGTGTCTTAAGAAACACAATTGAAATTGTCCATGGATATTTGAAGTAATTCACAATATTCATGATCAAGTCTCAACAGTGGTAAATTTAGCTTCAAGATAATTAAAAATTAGGGATTCATTATCACCAAGTAATAAAGAAGAGTAACCATAAGTGTCGACCTTCAATTTCATTATACAAGAGGATGAAGAAGGGGCCATAGTATTTTCATACCATATGTAGACACCCTAAAATGACCGTGTCATCAAATCACTTGCATTTCGTTATCTATCTCATCACCTGCATTTCAACGTTAATTAAATAATCTAATTATTTAATTAATTTCATCAAATTCTTCTAAATCACATACTTTCAACATTAATTAAATAAATCCTCGTTATTTAATTAATTAAATTAAATTCCTCTATATTCTTCTACAATTAAATAATTTTAATTATTTAATTAGATCATTATCCTCTTTCCAAAAATCATATCCACATTAATTAAATAAATCTAATTATTTAATTAATTCAACAAATTCCCTCTTGTCTAAAATTAAATAATTCTTAAATTATTTAATTAAATCAAAATATGTTCTTCCAAAATCATGCACAACAATTAAATAAATTTATTTATTTAATTTGCTTTCAAATCTTCTAAATTAAATAATTCCAATTGTTTAATTACTTCTTCCAAAATATCTTCTCTAAATTTAAATAAATCAATTATTTATTTAAATTGCTTTTTCTTCTAATTTGAGTTATCTCTAAAATAACTCAAGCTTTCTTGCTCATCAATTAAATATTTCTATATTTAATAAAGCAAAATATCTTCTTTTCTCATGCAAATCTCTTCTTCTTGTTTTAAATCACTTAATTGATTGCTTTATTCTTTTAATTGATTTATTTCTTCAGTTAACTTATTCTTCTATTCTTGATAACTCCTCTCATGCAAAAGAAAGCAAGACACATGTCTTCTTCTCATTCGTTGCACATTCCTCAACTTATCTCCTCCGTTGATTCTTCTGAATTATCTGGACCGTTGATCGATTTTCCTTGAAATCTATATAAACCCCCCTCATCTCCTTCATTATCTCTCTCTCTTCGATTTTATTCTTAGGCATACTTAACAGCGCTTTGAGCATACAATGATTCGATTGAGCACTCTTACGATCGTTTGACATTGATCTTCTTGAGCCACTTTACGATCTTTTAACATTGATCTTGACGCAACCCTTACGATCTTTTAACATTGATCTTGGCGCAACCCTTACGATCTTTTGACATTGATCTCTTGAGCACTACACTTGCTTGTTGCAGCTATGGCTTTGCAATTTCATTGAGCAATTCTACATTCAATCCAAAGGAAACAACACAAATTTCGGTAAAAGTCTTTATTGCATTGATTATTTGTCATGGCTTTTATTTAAATTCGTTTTCTTTATGTTATTAGATTTTTGGTTTTTATTAGTTTAGATTTAATCCATTTTTCCATATACAAAGAATGTGCAACGAATGAGAAGAAGACATGTGTCTTGCTTTCTTTTGCATGAGAGGAGTTATCTGCTTTAGAAGAATAAGTTAACTGAAGAAATAAATCAATTAAAAGAATAAAGCAATCAGTTAAGTGATTTAAAACAAGAAGAAGAGATTTGCATGAGAAAAGAAGATATTTTGCTTTATTAAATATAGAAATCAAATCACTGGCATTCTGTCTAATCACCTGCATTGCAAACATTAATTAAATAATCTAATTATTTAATTAATTATCATCATATTCTTCTAAATCTCCTAAATTCAACATTAATTAAATAAATCCTCTTTATTTAATTAATTAAATTAAATTCCTCTATATTCTTCCACAATTAAATAATTTTTAATTATTTAATTAAATCATTGTCACCTTCCAAAATTCACATCTACATTAATTAAATATATCCAATTATTTAATTAATTCAACAAATTCCCTCTTATCTAAAATTAAATAATTCTTAAATTATTTAATTAAATCAAAAATCATTCTCCCAAAATCATGCACAACAATTAAATAAATTTATTTATTTAATTTGCTTTCAAATCTTCTAAATTAAATAATTCCAATTGTTTAATTACTTCTTCCAAAATATCTTCTCTAAATTTAAATAAATCAATTATTTATTTAAATTGCTTTTTCTTCTAATTTGAGTTATCTCTAAAATAACTCAAGCTTTCTTGCTCATCAATTAAATATTTCTATATTTAATAAAGCAAAATATCTTCTTTTCTCATGCAAATCTCTTCTTCTTGTTTTAAATCACTTAACTGATTGCTTTATTCTTTTAATTGATTTATTTCTTCAGTTAACTTATTCTTCTATTCTTGATAACTCCTCTCATGCAAAAGAAAGCAAGACACATGTCTTCTTCTCATTCGTTGGACGATCTTTTAACATTGATCTTGGCGCAACCCTTACGATCTTTTGACATTGATCTTCTTGAGCCACTTTACGATCTTTTAACATTGATCTTGGCGCAACCCTTACGATCTTTTGACATTGATCTCTTGAGCACACCACTTGCTTGTTGCAGCTATGGCTTCGCAACTTCATTGAGCAATCCACATTCAATCCAAAGGGAACAATACAGGTTTTGGTAAGAGTTTTCATTTATCTTTGATTTGTGATTTATGGCTTTTACTTAGATTCGTTTCATTTATGTTATTGGATTTTTGGTTTTTATTAGTTTAGATTTAATCCATTTTTCCATATACACATTCTGGCACGCCCGGTGGGACCCATTGGTCCTGATTTAATATCAAATTTGTGGAATTTTTAGTTTGATTTCACAGGGTTTTTAACTCTTTTTTTGGAGAGATCTGAAAAAGGATTTTTAAAGGAAGCTTGCTGGGCAAAAACGGAGGTCACGGTTGTGTTCGGAAGGGTCGAGGGACGAAGAAAAATATAAAATTTGACCTATTTCGGTGAAGGTAAAATTTTTTCACCTCTGGCACGCAACCCGAGGCCATACAATCACTGTGAGGTACGGTAAAAAAAAAAAAAAAATTCTTTTTTCAAAAAAAAATTCAAAAAAATTCAAAAAAAAAAAAAACAAAAAGAAAAAGCAAAAAAAATCCAAAAATAAAAAAGCAAAAACAAAAACGAAAAAAAAAAACAAATAAAACAAATAAAAAATGAAGTGTTTTTAGTTTTTATTTCTTTTAAAAAGTAAAAAAAAGTAAAGAGAATCTTTTTTCTTTTTTCTTTTTATTTTTTGAAAAAAAAAATAAAGCACCTTCAGCCCAGCAGCAGGTCACATCAGTGACCAGGAGCCAGTCACAGGGGGCTAAGACAGACCCCTCTTCAATGAGCTTTTTAAATGAATAGGTGATTTTCAAACCTCATTATCTTGGTCATACGGACACGTATTTCAGTGCTTTTTTTTTTGAAATAGGCTAGAATTTCGTGATCTACATCGTGGTGAAATTGGTTTTTTCTCAAGATTCTCTGATTTTTCAGAAAATTGATTTTCTCACTGCTGTCTTTGTCTCGTCACAGTTTTTTGACTTTTCAAGCTTCATAACTTTCACAAACGGACTCGGATTCAGGTGATGTTTTTTTTGAAAGTTGGTATTTTTCTGTCCTCTACACAATGGTAATATTTTTTCAAAGATTTTCTGAGATCTATTTTTTAAGACCACTCATTGGCCTATTCTCAATCTCTGACTTCAAGCACTTGCTAACTTTTGAGTTTGTGTGGACCTAATATCACTTGTTGCAGTTTCTTATTACTCATACAGAGCAAATAGGTGTTTTTAACATGTTCATGCATGATGAGCATTGAAGACCTCTTGATCTATCTCACTAAGTCTTAGAAACACATTGCATGCTTAAAAGGATAATTGAACAAATCTTTTCTTGCAATCTAAGTCTTAGGAACATACTACTTTTCTTAAGGGACAATGGACATGTATGAACAAACACCTCAATTTTCTAAAGGACAATGGACATGTATGCCAAACACTTCATTTCATAAGGGACAATTTACAACTACAATCGTGTGTGTGCATAGCTTAGTTGCACCTTATTTTTCTTATAACGGGACAATTGAACCTTTGTGTGACGTGCTTGATTTTACATTTTTTGTACTTCCTTTAGAAGGGCCTGCTTTTGGATTGCATTTCATCCAAAAGGGACGACCCTAAGCGGAGTTTTCCTTTGAACCGCTATATAAAAGGGATAAGGCGAAAGCCAAGTCCTAACCGACATCAGCCTTACCTTGTGATGCCAAACTAAAAAGAGGTGTACTAGCCCTTTGTGGAAATGATTTTCACATTGAGCGAAGTGTTTGAAACTCTTAGTAGGATTGGTTAAAGCTTTTAGTAGCTTTTCGCATTGCTCGTAAGGCGTTGGTCCCTCAAAGTCACTAAGAACCAATTTAGATAGAGACTACCCGACCTACCTCCGAACATTGCGGTAATCATCAGTGCAAGGGAAATCGATTTAAACCCTTAAGATACTCACCATTGGCTCCCTTGAGAAGAGATAGTATTCCCTTGGACATAAAACTCTTGTGACCTACTTGAGCTTTCCAAGGGGAGGGTGAGATATCCCTACCTATCGTCTCTCGCAAAGATACTAAATATCTGACACCTTTATGGAATGATATTTTTATCGACGGAGTATTAAGCTGTGAGCTGATCTACTGCAATGAAACTTTGTCTCTAGGGATAAAAAGTGCTTGTTATTGATTGCAACTGTATTAGACCTGTGGTAACATTGGGCTTGTTTGGAGCCTTGAACATACACTATATGTTGTGTCAGTCCTTGTGCCTTTTTTGACCACTTGTTTGCTGTGTTTTCTCTTGCCAAACCAATCCAATCAGAAACAGAAACATCTTTGCCTTTGAAAAACATCAGTCACTACTTCAGCGCCCCTGGTACTACAGCAGCTCGCCTTTGGTAATACAGTAGATCGCCTTTGGTCAGCAGTAACCCGCCTCTGGCAAAACTCTACTTCAGCGCCCTTGGTATAACAGTAGCTCGCTTTTGGTCACTGTAGCTCGCCTTTGGCATAGCAGTAACTCGCTATTGGCAGCTCAGTCCGTCGCCTCTGGCCCACAGTAGCACGCTTTTGGTAGCACAGTCCTGCGCCTCTGGTCAAACAGTATAGCGCCTTTGGTCCAGTACTTTGTGCATCAGAGTTTGTCCGTTTCTTCAAAGCATCTTACAGATTCCCAGCATTACATTGTGTCCTCAGTATATCCCATGGTCACCACTAGGCTACAGCAAACCATGAAGTCTAGGCAAGTTGTCCCTAAGAAGCACAAGTCACCCCCTCGCACACCACAATCAGGTCATCTCAACGTTACTCCCAAAGTGACTCCTAGTACACCCGCGGCAAAACCAATCAGCTCTCCAAACATGCCGCACATAGATGAACTAAGCAATCCTCATGAGGATAGAACCCCTTTGATAAATGCACCGCAGTATACCACAGGCTTGCCTCCAGATTTTGTCCCACAAGGTTATATCGTAGATCAAACCCCATCTCAAGAAGAGCGACACTTTGAAATAGGTCAATCCTCTCAAGAAGATGGGCAAGATCTGGATGAATTTATACAGGATCCTAGAGCTATAGCTGCCTTTGATAAAATTCTTAGTGAGAACCAGGATTATTTCTTTCGCTTGCTTGCAAAGCAAGGTGCCAAGTTACCTCAAGATTTTGATGTGTCCACTCTCAAGGAGAGCACCAACACCCAAGAAGCCATACAAGTGGTGCAAACCATGTCCACGGTAACTACGCCCTTACCTACTCAAGGTTCACAATATAGGAATCCCCTTTTTCAAAATCCAACAGGGGAGAGGCCCATATCACCACTGTTGACTCCTATGGAGATCTATCAAAACCAACAAGAAACTCTCCAACGACAAGCAAAGATAGCTAAGCAAGCCACCTTAGCTCGATCAAGTGTGCAACCACCTCCTACAGTGTCCGCCCCAAGCGCAAGTGGAATCTTGGTTACCCCATCACGCGTAGGTTTCCCACCCAATTACAATCCGGGGAACACGTATGTAGCCATGCAACAAGGGTCTCAACATATGCCACCTCCTATATCATCACACCTGCATGTCTCTCAACCAATTGGAGTCACGCAGCCCCAACCACAACATTCTTCTACTCTCATCTTCAATCAACCCCCACCGTCGCAAAACACTTCTACCTATGTTCCTCCTCCACAACGTTCATCCACGCTCAACTTCTTTCATACATTACCTAGCCACTCGCAACATTCCCAACATCAGGTTTCCCAAAGCTATGTGCCACCTTCACAACCTAATCAAACGCACTTTAGCTTTCCTCCCCCCAATACGTTTCTTCAACCATCGCAGAGCCAACATTCTTACCTAGCGCCACCTCCACCTCTGCCTAATCAAAACCCCCAATTCCAACCCAATCTGAACCAATCATACAATCCATACAATCCCAATCAATCTTACGACCCTTACAATACCACTGCGCATGGCTCACATTATAATCTTCCATATGGGCAACACCAACCACTTTTTGGACAACAGGAGATGTTACCAACCCCTCCCACGACTATGGAACTAAAGATTGCGGAGGTGCAACAACAGCTATCTGATCTTACATTTGGCCACACCAAAAAGACCTTCTCCTTGGAGGAAGTGTGCCCTTATCCTTTTGATCGGTCGTTACCAATGATCCCTTTTCCTCAAAATTTCACTATTCCAAAGTTCGATAAGTACAAAGGAAAAGGTGACCCAAAAGACCATCTTAGGGAATTCTATCTTGCTTGCTTCGAGGTTTCTCACAACGACACATATCTTATGCGTCTTTTTCCTCGCAGTCTTGGAGGACAAGCAATAGAATGGTTCTCACACTTACCGACGGGTATCAAGTCTTTCAACGAGCTAGCAGAGAAGTTTGCCACCCATTTTTCTTACAACGCAGAGCATGAGATTTCCATGACGGATCTATGCAACAATAAACAGAAAAATGGCGAGACTTTCATTTCTTTCCTTCAGCGATGGAGACAAATGGCTAGTAAATTCCCTTTCAAGATTCCGGAGAAACAGCTTGTTAGCATATTTGTACAGAACCTCAACCAAGAGTTAGGTTTCCATTTGCAAATTCTTAGTGCTACAACCTTCGATGAAATCACATACAAGGGTATCAACATTGAGAAGGCCCTCATCGCTAAGGGTGTGGTCAAAATCTTTAAGGAGACGAAAGATAGCAATTCGCATCAACAGTCGAATGATAAACCCAAATATTGGAACAAAAACAAAAACGTGGTCAATGATGGAGTGGTCGATACTAAGCAGGTCCAAACGTTGCAAACACCGCTGCAACTCTCCAAACCAAGTCAAGCTCCACCTCAACAACAACAGCAACAAAGGCAGCCTTATCAAAATCAACAACGACAACAAGAGCGGCCTCAACAAGATTACCCTCCGCGACGTCAATTTACTCCTTTGGGAGTGCCCATCGAATCGGTCTTACAGTAAGCTTTGCAGAAAAGGCTCATAACCTTACCTGATGCTCCTCCTTATGGAGAACCTATCTACAAAACTGCACGTTACAGAGACAATGAGTATTGTGAGTTCCATAGGAGCAAAGGTCATCGAACTGCATCTTGCATGAAGCTTAAGCACCTCATCCAAAACCTCATCGACGGTAATCAAATCACCTTTGAGAATGAATCACCAGCGCAACACACGAACAAGGATCTCGATATGTACAAGGAACCATTCCCTCATCATGGTCCACCTCCTCCTCAGGATAGAGGTAAAGGTATCAATCATGCTTCCACGTCCTTCGATTCCATTGTAGGTCGTTTTGAAGAGAGTCGCGTGTCTACCCTCACCATCAAAGGCAAATCTATGGATTATGCCGTTACTACTCGTTGAGCTCATGTCACCATTCGTGCACCTACACCTAGGCTTCCGGTTCAGTCTGATTATAATCTTGTCGAACATCTAGGGAGAACACCAGCACAGATCTCTATTTTGGACCTTCTACGGTCATCACCTGCACATAGAGTGGTGCTAGAAAAAGCCCTCCAAGAGTCGTCCGTTCCTAACAACATAGCTGTCGCAGATTTCCAAGCTATAGTGGGTAATATTGCTTCACCTTACACTGTGATCTTCTCTGAGAAAGACCTTCCCTCCCATGATCCTTGTCACAACGATGCCCTCCATATTGAAGTGCTCATCCATAAGCGCAAAATCAAACGCATCCTCATAGATGGTGGTGCTGGTCTCAACATCTGTTCTTTAAAGTTACTAAAGCAATTGGGATACTTTGAGGATCACGTCAACACTGAGCATAGTATTACAATCAAGGGGTATGATGATGCAGAACGCCGTTCAGAAGGTGTTATTCACTTGCCTATACAACTGGGGCCTGTCATGCTTGAAACCAGGTGTCAAGTCCTTGATATTGAGCTGCCTTACAACATTATTCTGGGCCGCCCATGGATCCATGCAATGAAAGCTGTTCCCTCCATGTACCATCAGTCCCTAAAGTTCCCATACAATGGTACGGAGATCACCATCCCAGGAGATCCTAATCCTTTTGAATTTTGTCGTGTCTTGCAAGGAAGCTATAAGAATTGCAACCAAGTGCCTAAAAATGACAAAGCCCTTGAGTCCCCTCTCTATGTTGACCCTGAAACTCTCACGCAAGCCTCTACAAGTGAGCCTACACCCCTCCCCAAAATCACAACTCGCTTTCGGGATATAGGCTTTGGCACTTATGATATCTCTAAATCTTGTTGTGTAGGGCGGATGCCTTTATCTCCAAAATCTTACGGCAAACCACCCATTGCTAAAGTTACCAAAAAAGCAAATATTCCTCCCCCACCATTCCTAACCCAATTCCAACATGGACGGTTATTGGAAGAGGAAACTATTGAGGACATCTCTTCTTGGCTCTACAAGGAGAAAGAACCAGTCATGATACCAGTCAAGCAATATGGCAATGGCTTAAGGATAGTGAAAAACATGGGCTATAAAGGCAAAGGTGGCCTTGGGAAACAGAATCAAGGCACTATGGAGCCCATTGTGGTAACAAAGAAGCTAGACAAGAAAGGATTAGGATTTGGTAAGAAGGTACCACGCGCCTCGGACATCGAGTATATCCTCGATGAGGTAGCTGACAATTTTCCCGCCGATTCGACATCTACAGAGGATATCACCGATGACTCTTCCCTCCACATGACCAATCTATTCGCAGAATCCTCCATTTTTACACTATCCTCCGTATCCTTAACTTCCACCACCAGCACCCAGAATGTCACGCTTGTCTACCCTGAACTTATCGATTGGGACCAACAAGGGGCCCCCGTTATAGATGTCTTTCAGAATGACGAAGCTTTAGCTGAATTCATGGGACTTCGAGAAGGTATCCCTCTTGGCGATCACAAGGCAGGTTTTGTAATGGAACTTGAGCCCACGGCTTATTTTGGTGAGAATGCCAAATCCTCTAGTCGCAAAAGTGCAAATAAAGAAAGATCTCTAGGTGAAAACCACACTATGGCACCTCCCGATCATAAAATAGTAAAAATAAAGGACGTATCCAAAGGTGAAAACCCAACTGTGGCACCGGAGGATGGAGGATTTGACCTTCCCTTACCATCTAAGTACCAAGAGAAATCAGCTCTACTAGTGGAAGATTCTACAGAGATCAACCTAGGTACAGAACAAAATCCAAAGACAACATTCCTAGCGGCATCATTATCTGATACAGAGCACAGAAATCTTAACAACTTCTTCTTGCAACGAACCATCAACTTTGCATGGACCTATGCAGATATGCCAGGGCTAGACCCTAAGCTGGTAGTTCATTATCTCACAGTTGATCCCAAGGTGAAACCAGTCAAGCAGAAATTGAGAAAAATGCACCCACAGATAGCTCTCTTAGTGAAGGTGGAGGTACAAAAGCTATTAGACGCAAAGTTCATACGACCTATCGACTATTCAGATTGGGTCTCAAACATTGTACCTGTGTCTAAACCTAATGGGTGCATCCGCATGTGTAATGATTTCAGAGATCTCAATAAGGCATGTCCCAAAGATGATTTTCCACTACCAAACATTGACATTATAGTGGACTTGACAGCAGGTCACGAGATGCTTTCTCTTATGGATGGATTCTCAGGCTACAACCAGATTAGAATAGCTGAGGAGGATCAACACAAAACAACCTTTACATGTCCTTGGGACAATTACTGTTGGTGCGTTATGCCGTTTGGTCTGAAAAATGCAGGAGCAACCTATCAGCGAGCTATGACAGTGATCTTCCACGATCTATTTCATCACATCATGGAAGACTATGTTGATGATATATTGGCTAAATCTTCTAGGGCAGATCACATACAGGTCCTAGGGCAGATCTTTGACAGGCTTGAAAAATACCAAGTAAGACTTAATCCTAAGAAGTGTGTCTTCGGTGTCACATCAGGGAAGCTGTTGGGATACATAGTATCTCGTAGGGGCATCGAAGTAGATCCAGCAAAAGTAAAGGCTATAGTGGAGATGCCTCCACCAAAGAACCTTAAAGCAGTAAGGAGCCTCCAAGGAAGGTTGCAGTCCATTCGACGTTTCACCTCACAGCTAGCAGATAAATGTCAACCCTTTCAACACTTGCTCTGAAAGGATGTTTCATTTCGATGGGACAACAAGTGTCAGGCAGCGTTTGATCAACTTAAGGAGTATCTAGCTACACCTCCTGTATTGGTTCCACCAGTTACGGACAAACCCTTGATATTGTACATCTCCACTACAAATTCAGCCCTAGGGGCCCTGCTAGCACAAAATGATGACTCAGGCAGAGAGCACGCAATTTACTATATCAGTAGAACCTTGGTGGGATATGAGCTCAATTATTCACCCATGGAAAGGGCTTGTCTAGCAGTAGTGTTTGCCTCCCAAAAGTTGCGGCATTACATGTTGAACCAACACACAAATCTGATAGCCAAGATTGATCCCTTGAAATATCTATTAGCAAAAGCAGCTCTCACAGGCAGACTGGCTAAATGGGTTATGATCCTTAGTGAGTTCGACATTGAGTACACAGATCGTAAAGCAATCAAAGGACAAGCCCTCGCGGATCAACTAGCAGAAGCACCTATGAAAGATACACATCCTATGGTCGCAGACTTTCCTGATGAGAATCTATTCACTCTTGCTAACTCCATAATGTGGAAATTGTACTTTGACGGTTCTTACACACAGCATGGCTCAGGAGCTGGCATCTTATTTGTTACACCTCAGAATGACTACATTCCAAAGTCATATCGGCTTGCATTCCCTTGCACCAACAACATAGCCGAGTATGAAGCACTCCTCATAGGTCTCAATACAGCAGTTCAATGGGACATCACAGAATTACAAGTATATGGAGACTCACAGCTAGTCATTCGCCAAGTCACAGATGAATACCAAACAAAGGATGAAAAGTTGGTCCCCTACAAACAACTAGTGGATGCCTACAAACCACACTTTTCTAGCATCACATTTGAGCAAATTCCAAGAGAGCATAACAAAGCTGCAGATTCTATGGCTTCTGTAGGGTCACTGATTGACATGCCTGCAAATACACAGAAGTGTGAATTCTTGATCGAGCAATTGTTGATACCAGCCGTCGATGTTCCTGTTACTGAAATCATCTGCGAACTTGTTGGTCCCAATTCCCCATGGTACGAAGATATCTATGAATACCTCAAGAACAAAACCTTTCCCCCTGACCTATCATCCACTCAACGCAAAACCTTTATCCGTCGATCCTCTCGTTACATCATTCTGGGTGATACACTATATCGCCGGAGTCTCGATGGTATCCTCCTACGATGTCTTAACGCAGAAGAAGCCGAAGCTACCTTACGAG
This sequence comes from Cunninghamia lanceolata, assembly GCA_027924645.1. Lineage (NCBI taxonomy): Eukaryota > Viridiplantae > Streptophyta > Pinopsida > Cupressales > Cupressaceae > Cunninghamia > Cunninghamia lanceolata. The sequence goes on from BSBN01001715.1 coordinate 14,299,491, forward strand.
ACATACACGAAGGTGTCTATGGCGCACATTCTACCGGTCCTAATCTTGCTAAGAAGATACGCAGAACAGGTTATTATTGGCCTACAATCGAGCAAGATGCCGCACAGTTTGCTAAGAAGTGTCTACAATGTCAGTAGCATGGAGATTTGATTCACGCACCAGCTCATGAGTTACAACCTGTGACAACCCCATGGCCTTTTTCTCAATGGGGTCTCGACCTCGTAGGACAAATCCACCCTTCCTCCTCAAATGGCCACAAGTTTATCATTACCGCCACTGAGTATTTCACGAAGTGGGTGGAAGCCATTCCTATGACCTATATTACCGGTAAGCAAATAGCCAAGTTTATCCTAAACTACCTCATATGCCGGTATGGTATTCCCCAAGCCATTGTCACTGATAATGGGAGACCATTCAAGAACCAAGATGTCCGTGCCTTATGCATACAATACAATATCCAACATCGCTTTTCAACTCCCTACTATCCGCAGAGTAATGGCCAAGCTGAGGCTTCCAATAAAACCATTCTCAAAATCCTCAAGAAAAGAGTCAGTGAAGCTGGTCGTGATTGGCACTTGCAACTCAATCCCGCCCTGTGGGCCTACCGCACTAGTATCAGAACACCAACTGGTGCCACACCATATGCCTTGGTCTTTGGCTCTGAAGCCATCCTACCTATAGAGGTCGAGATCCCATCCCTTAGAGTATCCATGCAGGACCTGATCGGCGGAGATGAGTATCGCACTTCCAGATTAGCTGAGCTTGAACTACTAGATGAGAGGCGCCTTGCCGCACTTAATCATCTCCATGTCTATCAAAACCGTCTCTGGCGTAATTACAACAAAAAGATCAAAGAAAGACGGTTTCAAGTTGGTGATCTTGTACTTAAGGAGAATCAGAGAAATCAAGCAGATCAAGAGAAGAAGGGCAAGTTTGAGCCTAACTGGTTAGGTCCCTTCATTGTCACAGCAGCATATGGATCGGGAGCTTATACTTTAGCTACACCTGACGGCATTCCTCTAGATGAGCCACTTAACAGTGTCCATCTGAAGAAGTTCTATGCCTGATCCTCAGAGTATTCCCACAAAAAATCAAAAACATCAAAAAAATCAAAAACATCAAAAATCAAAAATAAAAAAAAAATCAAAAATACAAAAATACAAAAACATTCATCCTCTAGTGAAAACCTGGCAAACAGGCGCCTTGGATAAGTACCATAGTGAAAACCTGGCAAACAGGCACTATGCGTAGAGTCAGCATCTATCGTCTATCGAGTCCTGTCCACACCTTGTCCAGTTCGCAACCTGCTTCATCCAGCCATCCATAATAAAACCATTGACTTTGTTTGCATTTCCATCTCCCTATCTAGTATAGCTTGGAAATTTGTCAATGTCCATCATCGTCATCCCACGGCTTGATCTGTGTCTACAGTTAACACTGTCTGATCCTAGGTCAAGTCTTTCTGTGTCTTCTTCGGCGGTCACCCCTACAGTTTCCTCTACCAGAATGGGGGCAACTCTTTCCTTAGCTTTAGTCTAGGATTGGTTCCTTGTTCGCGGTTCGCAGCGCATACTTCAATCTTGTCTCATTTCCACAGGTAACACCCTTTAACGGACACTTCGCTCCTACGATAAGGCTGTTATCTTCTCAACACTTGTTCTACATCATCACAATAACCAGAACTACATATCATCTCTTCTCAATCTTAAGGTACCTTGATCCCATGGATATGGGCATGTAGGCAGTCTGGAATACGAAGCACGTTTCCAGTACTCAGGTACATAAGATCACCTCTTCTCCGCTCTTGTCCCACATCATCACATCTAACCAGAACTACATATCATCTCTTCTCAATCTTAAGGTACCTTGATCCCATGGATATGGGTATGTAGGCAGTCTGGAATACGAAGGAAGTTTCCAGTACTCAGGTACATAAGATCTCCCCCTTCCCTCTTGACCCATTCATCACTCTATCCAGAACTACATATTTATCATGTTCATCTTCCATCGTAAGTGTGCCTTGATCCCGTGGATACAGGGTATGTAGGCAGTCTGGAATACGAAGGATGTATCCAGTACTCAGGCACACACGATCCATCATTCTCCACCCATCCCAATCCATTAACATTTCATCCTTCTAGTCTTCCGTTTTTCAAAATCCATTCGCCTCGACTTGACTAACTCAAGTAGCAAGCTAGCACATCCTTTCAAAGCAGTAGTCCTTCGCAAACCTGAAGCAAAGAGGCCTACTTCCAGAGTCATCTACTGTCCTGCATACCGATTGCCAACATCAGCTAAGTACCGCTTAACCAAGCCCTAGATCAACAAGTTTGTCTTCTACGAAGTGTTCCATTGTCGAGACCAACACACGCGTCTCCTGCAACATGTGGCATTTCCTGCAAGTGAGACATTGTCTTTTTAGGTAGATAGCCCCCTTTAACGGACACAGAGTTCCTACGATAAGGCTGTTATCTTCCCTATCCAATCTATCCTGAGCAAACCTCTTTGGCAAGAGAATATGTTGGCTGTATGTTTACTTTGTAAGTCAGTCAATTTGTGTTATGGTTTATCTTTTGTTCCTTTTCCAATACTTATTCAAAACTACCCTGGTTTATCTGTAATCTTGGTATGTTGCGATGCAGTACGGATTGGGGGCATAGTCATTGTTTTTGTGTGCCGTGTTTGAGGAATGATCTTTAGTATCTTTCTTAGCATTCTATTTATCTTGTGTGTGTTACGACCTAGCATCTTACATATTAATATTCTTCTTGCATTTACATGTATTGAAGTTTATTTTATGTTCAAGACTATGGCTCATTCACATGTACCAACAAGGTCATAGTATGTCTAAGGGATCTAAGTTCAAACCGCTTGCTTGCGGAGTCAACGTCCACGCACTCAGATATTACAGCACCTTGGTCTTTTATACCTTGGTGGCAAACTATCCACGTGCTATATCAAAAATAAGGATTGCTCTTTATAAACAAATGTGAAACCATTGCAACAAGCTCATCCATTTACACCATCCATTTTTCCATGGCCTTATATAGTTTTCCAACAATAATCGATCAACAGTCTTTTCTATCATGTTCTCTTCTATCTCCACTTTCTTCTATCTATCATCAACCCAACCTCGTCTGTCTCCAACAAATCTTCTAGTCGAGCGTCAACACAGTTCTTCTGTCACTTCCATGTCTTTCCTCTTGAGGGGGCACCCTACACTAACTATGCTGGGGCAACCACCTACACTGGGGCATCAAAAAATTGTATCACCTCTTCAACAATTATTTTCTTTGAAGCAATGCTGCAAGCTGCATCGCATCAAAGAGGGGCAAAATGTAGACACCCTAAAATGACCGTGTCATCAAATCACTTGCATTTCGTTATCTGTCTCATCACCTGCATTTCAACGTTAATTAAATAATCTAATTATTTAATTAATTTCATCAAATTCTTCTAAATCACATACTTTCAACATTAATTAAATAAATCCTCGTTATTTAATTAATTAAATTAAATTCCTCTATATTATTCTACAATTAAATAATTTTAATTATTTAATTAGAGCATTATCCTCTTTCCAAAAATCATATCCACATTAATTAAATAAATCTAATTATTTAATTAATTCAACAAATTCCCTCTTGTCTAAAATTAAATAATTCTTAAATTATTTAATTAAATCAAAATATGTTCTTCCAAAATCATGCACAACAATTAAATAAATTTGTTTATTTAATTTGCTTTCAAATCTTCTAAATTAAATAATTCCAATTGTTTAATTACTTCTTCCAAAATATCTTCTCTAAATTTAAATAAATCAATTATTTATTTAAATTGCTTTTTCTTCTAATTTGAGTTATCTCTAAAATAACTCAAGCTTTCTTGCTCATCAATTAAATATTTCTATATTTAATAAAGCAAAATATCTTCTTTTCTCATGCAAATCTCTTCTTCTTGTTTTAAATCACTTAACTGATTGCTTTATTCTTTTAATTGATTTATTTCTTCAGTTAACTTATTCTTCTATTCTTGATAACTCCTCTCATGCAAAAGAAAGCAAGACACATGTCTTCTTCTCATTCGTTGCACATTCCTCAACTTATCTCCTCCGTTGATTCTTCTGAATTATCTGGACCGTTGATCGATTTTCCTTGAAATCTATATAAACCCCCCTCATCTCCTTCATTATCTCTCTCTCTCTTCGATTTTATTCTCAGGCATACTTAACAGCGCTTTGAGCATACAATGATTCGATTGAGCACTCTTACGATCTTTTGACATTGATCTTCTTGAGCCACTTTACGATCTTTTAACATTGATCTTGGCGCAACCCTTACGATCTTTTAACATTGATCTTGGCGCAACCCTTACGATCTTTTGACATTGATCTCTTGAGCACTACACTTGCTTGTTGCAGCTATGGCTTTGCAATTTCATTGAGCAATTCTACATTCAATCCAAAGGAAACAACACAAATTTCGGTAAAAGTCTTTATTGCATTGATTATTTGTCATGGCTTTTATTTAAATTCGTTTTCTTTATGTTATTGGATTTTTGGTTTTTATTAGTTTAGATTTAATCCATTTTTCCATATACACACCATAATACAACATACAAAAGGAAAATCATGAAGTCAAAACATGTGCAAAGGGTATCTATGTTAAAGAGGAGACTTGTGAATGGACGATGACTATCACTATCAAAATAAGATATAGTCTCACTAAGGACAATTAGGTGATTTGTGGATTGTCATGACTACAGGGCATGAGAATCTTATGTATGAAGAGGAAAGAAATATAAATAAAAGAAGATTGAAGGATTGTCATGCTAAAAGGATAATCAACAGTACAAAGATTCATATTTCAAGGCTATCCTTAATCTCATTCACATGGTCCTAATGTTGGTTTGATTTGCATGGAGTGAGATGACACTATCAGGATTAATTGAAAAGGTGAAAGGGTTTGGTACCAAATTTGGTCACAAGTGTAAAAATTGCAATAAGCTTGAGAATATTGTTCACTAAACCTAGAACTATCACCAAGCAACATCCTATTCATAAGATGTGATCAACAAACATGTAACAAAAATGGATATCAACCTTCTTGGTTATGCGTGCTTGATAAGATATCATACTTTTCACAAGGAGCCACCAATTTTTAACTAAATATTTCCATTATAAACGGATAAAAAAATGTTCCCCCATATGAGGAAACTAGATTGTTAATTAGAATTCTATGTGTAATGTGATATGAAACAATAGATACACCTATAAATGACCAACTAACTTTAACTTCTTGTATTATTGCCTCGATGTTTTGAATATGTTGCTTCTCTTCATCCAAAACCAATGGTACAAAAATTTTCATAGATCAAGGAAACGGATATCCGTTTTAGAAATGAATATCCGTTTTGAGTTGCTTTTACCGAAGCAAAATGGATATCCGTCTTGCTTTGGTACAAAGCAAGACGGATATCCATTTTGGTTGTTGACTTTTCTGGATTCTAACATGTTTTCATGTTTCAGTCTCTTCTTCGAACTTCACCCTTCGTGCTGACGACTTTTTTTTTATGCAAAATTGATAAAACGAAAAGGGTTTATAGAAAAAATTGTTAGCTTTCTAAAAATATAAGATTTGTTTGGTTATCATTTTATTAAATAATTATTAATAATTTTCTATATACCGTGTCTCTGAAATCCTGATGGACACACTGATTGAAAAACATCCATAACTTTCAAACCATTTCACCTTTTTGAGATCCGAAACCTGCGTCACACTCTATGCTTTTCTGGCTATAGGTTAAATTTTTTTTTTAATTTTAATTTTTTTTTATCGAGTTAGGTTCGCTGGAAAATTACTTTTTTAGTTTTTAAAAAAAGTCATAGTAAAAAAGTCATAACTAATTATTTTATTGAAAAAAAAATTCAAATAAATATGCGTCACATCTGGACATGAGTCCTCTAATTATTTTGAAAATTGAAAAAAAAATTTTTTTACTCATAGTTAGGTTGGCTGGACAGACACCCACTTTTTATCTTTTTTTGAAAAATTTAAAAGTTGTTCATTGAAATATTCAATTTTCACTAAGGAAATTTAGTTTAAAAAAAAAAAATAGTAGCCTATAAACTAGATTCAATTCTCTACAAATTTTGTTCTTACATCTTTTTCAAATTGTGTAGATAATCCATTCAAATTTTCACATGAACTTGATAAAGTCTGATTTTTTGTATTTTCATTGCCACTTAGAGGTATAGTTTGGCCCATCATGATCTTGCACATACCCATGTATGTTGGAATAGCTTTTTGCATTATCCTTTGCATCTAAGGTCATATCATACCTTTTGTGCATTAGGACTTTAATGCTCTAAGTTTTCTTCCTTATATGTCTAGACAAGGTTGTATTATGTTGTTGCACAAGACACATCATCACCTTGGTCCTTATACCTTGGTGCATAACGTCTAGTGCTATATCAAAATTCATGGTTGCTCACCTTCATTATAGTATAACACATCATTCATTTCTTGTATCCATTCCCTTATCTTTCTTCCTTGACCAATCCCTTCCATTTCAAGAGCCTACTCGTGTTTGTCCAACCTGCCTATCCTCTCGAGGAGGCATCATCACCCTATCCTTACATCATCATCCTTTTCCTCTATCCATACCTTAGCTTCTTTGAAGTGATGTTACTTCTCTTAGTCACAAGATTCGCAACATCATCTCAAAGAGGGGCAAAATGTAGACACCTAAAATTGTCCATGTCTTACACCATCACCTTGTCGACACAATGAGCAAGACATCATATGACATTTTGTCATAATTCCCTTTCATAATCCCATCCTAATCCCACTTCTAATCCAATTTAGCCCACTTGCTAAGTAATTAAATAAATCATATTTATTTAATTAATTTCCCTCTCCCATTTTCCAACTAATTCAAATAAAATATTTGAATTAGTGCTCACCTTTCACTACAATCCAACACATGTTACATAGTACATTTTTCATTTAATGCCTTCACATGTCCAACTAATTTAAATAATTCTATTATTGAAATTAGGTTAGCTCTACACTTGTCACATGACTACAACTCCTTGTGGAGAGGGAAACCCTATTCAATCTCAACCGTCCACATCATTCAAATTAACTTTCAATCATAGCCCTTCATTCAAATCACTCATATCCTATAAATCAACCCTTACCCAAGATATTTGGGGGATCCATTCTACAAGTAGCCTCATGCTGTCAAATTTCCTCTAGAATCATTCTTCTAATTCATCTTCATTCCAATGTTATGCTATTGAAATAGTGAGCAATCAAAATTCATCCTTCGATATCTTGCATTCCTATGCAAGATTGAGAAGAGCAATGGAGGTGAACCAAGTTTGATATAGGAGTTTAGATATTGTTGTTTATGCTTTGATTTCTATGTTCATTTTGTACTCCATTGTGCTATTAGGGTTTTATGCTTCATGTTTATGATATAGCTCTAATTTTACTCTAATACATTTGGTGAACCCAACGTGAATCTAACATTTTTTTGTTGATTTTGGGAAGTTAACTTTTGTAGGTGATCTCTTGGCCTCACCAATTGAGTATGGGAGGCTTCACAGGTGAAAAATGACATAAAACTCGGCATATTTTGGTTACTACAATTTTTTTGAAATTTTTGAATTTTTTTTAGTTTGAAGAACTGTACAGTATGGATCCATACAGATTCATACCATACTATTCCACTGTACGGTCTATGCATCTCTTTGTTTATGTCACTATTATGTATGAAGGTTTTGTTCGCAGGTTTTGTCTGATAGGGTTGATGCTATTATCTGCTAGGTCATAGCCATCGCCACTACCTAAAAACCCTACCACCACTCACTGCATCCTTCCTTTGTAACCAGTCTAAGCCCTAGAGGTCGTTCTCCACCCTTCCACCACCCTAAACAGTCACCACCTATGAGCCCTTTCCCTACCATTTGGTCAAAGCCCCAGTCTTTGTTTAAACCCCATTTCGTCGCCTTGGTCATCGTCAGTTCAAAGCTCCTCTGCCAGATCCCTGCTCAACCTTTGTCGATCCCCTTTGGTATCAACTGGCCCTTATCTCTATCGGTTGCCTCCATGAAACCCTAACACGTCCATCGCGTTGTCCATACCCTAATCTTAGCCTCCAGTCCAAATGGTGGTCTCCAAGATTGAGAAGAGCAATGGAGGCGAACCAAATTTTACATAGGATTTTAGATATTATTGTTTATGCTTTGATTTCTATGTTCATTTTGTACTCCATTGTGCTATTAGGGTTTTATGATTCATGTTTATGATATAGCTCTGATTTTACTCTAATACAAGAGGCAAATGATTTGGACTTGTACGTGTCACTGTCTTTGTCCTTTTGGGATACTCTCTCCATAGGTGGCTGCACCTATGTCTTGTTATGATTAAAAATTGTCAAATGAAAATGTGACATGTGTCAAAACGCTCGAAGCTTATTTACTCCCTTGTTTCTATAAAAAGGAAATTAGGGCCTTTTGTAAATAATCTTGGAGAAGTTTTGTATTGTAGAACATAAAGTAATTGAGTCAATTTTTCTGGTCTAGGTTGTTATTTGAGAATAGTTTGTGATGTGAATTTAGAACTCTGTATGACAGTACCAGTTCAATTTTGAAATACATTTCCAAGTTCAAAGCTATATTGTCTCCTTTGTTGCAATCTCCCTTTCATTTATGAATAAAGTTTAATCAAGGATTTCTTTGTTCATCTTCTAGTCTTTCTTGTGCATGAATATATTTCTTTATGGCTTTTGCTCAAGAAAAAAATTAAATGCTCTGAAGGAAATGTTGAATGTAGTGGAGGTTTACAGGGATCTATAAGTACAATCAGCTTTGGAATATATAAGTGTAACAATGTAATGCATTGTTTCAATGCTTCATGAATTAGGGCAAAATATTGTTGTGTAGAGGTATATTTACATTCATCTTGACTCTGTACCATAGGTTTTAAGGCACCGATCTCTTTGAATTTGTGTCTGATGAAACTCCTTGGTCATGCAAATTTGAAAATCAAAATGAATTTCCATTTCTGCTTTAAGTTATGAGTATAATGTTATTCCTATGTTCTTCTACAAATGAATTGTGTTAAATCTTGACGATCTAGCCCATTACTCTAGTATATCAGTAATTCTTTTGGCATCTTAGAGAAAACATATTTGCTCTTAATAGTATTTGAGATAAATGGAAAGGATATCCTTAAATAGTACTGGACAAGATCACCCTCCTAGGTTTTGTAGAGCCTAAAGTGCAGAGCAAAAGGATTAGTCATCTTTTCCTGTTCGTTGGCCAACTCCTTGAGGCAAATTGATAATTAGAATTGGTTATTCTTTAGATTCTCTAAGATCTAGTTGGGAATTTAAAAAACCAACAGAATGGAAAAGATTATTGTTGGGTTAATTTAGAGCAAGATGGTATTTTCAGAATTTTGAATTTCATTGTATTTTGGAAGTTGAATTTTTGGTGTGAAAATTGGGACAGGACGCATCAAGATCCATCAATGGAAGACCCTGGACATTCTTGAAAATTATTTTATTTTATTTTGGATATTTTGGGAAATTCCGAATGTTGCATGTTATGTGGAATGATGGATTCTCCCATATGTTAAATTTTATAGTTGCATTAGGAAGTGTGCCTTTAGGAGAAAAATGCTCTTTTTCTATTTTTGGATTCCTTGAAGAAGGATTACCTTGGTTTGTGTGATTTGAGTGATGAAAATTCACCTTGAGGCTCCTAGGAGATTGCTGATGTCCTTATTGAATCACTTGTTTGTGTACAATGCCCAATTAGCTAATTGGTGTGTTGGCATAGGGCTGAGGTATAAGAATAGGGAAGGAGTGGGCTCTCGCCCTATACCACGATACAAAGTGATCTTTGGAAATAGTGGGCATGAGTTTTTAAATAAGTTTAACCATAATCACATTGGGTAATTAAAATGTAATAAGATTTCTATGACAAGACAGAGATACTATCTATGATCTGATTATCATGTCACCACTCTAGGAGTTGGTGAATGTTGGAGTATGTCTATACTCAAAATTTATGTGAAAGAAAGGGATGCTATCTAAGATCTCGTTTTGATCGTATTGACACTCCTTAGCCCACTTATGGTATACTCATCCTATCATTTCTTTAGATTTGGTATCTAAATGTGTTTTGACCCTACATGTATGTTGTTGGATTCTAGCGTTCACATTGTTAGAATATGTTTCAACCTTGTTGGGTATGTATTTAAGGTGTGAGAATCCCTTATGTTTGACTATTGTGATGGCATTATGTTATGTTGGATAGCTTGTACATCATTCTTATTTTATAAGCTTTTGATTGGTATTTTTCCATGTGAGTGTTGTATGGGTTGGTTGGCATGTACATTCTATGTTGCCTTATATACTAGTTGTATTATGAGTTGCCACATGTGTGTTGTGTTCTTTTATTGGCTCAAGTGTTGTCACGTATTCCTTGATTGGTATGAGATGGCCTTGATAGTAGGTTTTCCATGATTCTCTTCTCCATAGCTTGGGGGTTGCCTAGAGTGGCATAGTCATATATTGCACTCGATGATTGTAATATGGTTGGGAGGTGGGTAAAATTTCCCCATTGGTCCTTGAGCAGATATTTCTAGAGCAAGATGAGTTCTATGTTCATTTCTAGACATTTGACTATGTTATACTATGTGCTTGTTGGGCCATTTTGGTGGTGATTTATTATTGATGTATATTCATGCTTTGTATTATTTATTCATTGGAGTGTGATCCTTCCATGTTTGGGAAGTAGCCTCCATCATGTTGTAACTTTATGATGTCATTGGTTGGAAAATGAATCACATTTTAGATCGAAATTGTCATTTTTTTAACGTATTCTCTTGTGTTGAAAATGGTTGATTGAGGATGTTGGAGTCCTCTAGTTTATATGATGTGTTTATATTATGCTATGTTTATGTATTGGGATGTACTTTCCCCACATTATGATTGAGAATTCTATGTTTGGTTTTGGCCTGATTCGAGGTTGGTGTGGAATAAGTGTGGCATTCCGTTTGGAATTTATCATATTTGGCATATATGTTAGCATATTGGAAAATGGTTATAGTTCTATATTTGAGTTATTTAATGCTTTGATGCTAGATAACATGTTTCTCATGGTCGTTGTGTGGATTCCATGTGATTTGGATCCTTGTGGATATTTTTTTTGGTGAGGTATCGTAGTCGACCCTTCATTTGGCTTGTAGGATGAATGTCGACATTTCTTGGTGTGTTGTCCACATGTTGAAATTGGTTGTCTTGCTTGGAGGATTTTGATGTGTTGAGAAAGGTGTTTCCTTTGTGTTCACTTTCTCCCATGTGCCTTGGCGTTTGTGTCATCTTGCGTGTCCATATCCTTATTGGAGAATCATTTCAACATGCATGTGTTGTCAATCTTGTGAGATCTTTGGGATTTTTTTGTCTTCTAAGTGTTTTCCAAGGGTCCTTGTGTGTTTCTAGGGTTGGTAGTGGCCTTGGGGATATGTGAGAGTTGTTTCTAAAATTGTGCCTTTGCAAGATTTTCATTTGAGAAAAGTTCACGGACATTAGTGCCCCAAGTGGACTCCAATACCTAGAAAGGACTATACCACCCTAGAAGGACACTAGCACCCAGGTGGGACACTTGAGATAAGTGCTAGAGTCTTGCTACTCGTTGTTGTCTTGTTTCATGTTGTAGTCCTTGAGCCATCCGACAATGAGCATTTCCTAACATTTTTTGGGAAATTTTATATACGAAAGTTGTTCCCCATGGTCCCCTGAGTCCTCCCATATTTTTACCTATGCTATACATGTATTCTAGGAGTTATTACCATTTTTTCATGGAAAGCATGCATCTCACTATGTCGACTGACTATTGTTTTCTTTAGGGAAGGTTGTGATCTCCTTAGTGGATCCCCTCCTTGAGTGGGTTATTTGGTGTGCCTTATGATTGTGTGGTATCATGTTGGGATGGATTTGAGGTGATTACCACCCTCATCCTATTCCATGTAGTCATGAGACTGTGAGGTTGTGGATTGGCATTTGACCTTAGTTGTGGAGTGAGTTCCATTCTCTCATAGGGTTATCGTGTTGGCCTTGTCACATGATTGGTATGTCTTTCGCTTGTGTTTGGTTGGTGTGTTGGACCCTGAGTGGTCACCTTGCTTGTTTTGTGTCATGTTTCAGAGTCTTTTTGTGGGATGTTGTGATGTTTCTAGTGCATGATTGTGTAATTGGTACATGCGCATGTCAAAATTACATCGCAAAAAAATTGTTCATCCTATTTTTGTCCATTAATGTCCTGGTGTAAAAGATGAGGTATTACACTTGGTATCAGAGCCCATGTTTCTACATTAGGAGCTATGGGTTGTTTATGGTTCATTATGCTTTGCATCTATGGCATGTCTTGATATATGTGCTTATGATATGATGTAATTACTTTTTTTTTTATGCGTGTGATTATGTGTATAGGAGGATGCCTCCTAGGAGTTTTCATACTTATCAGAGTCATTTGGATAACCCTAGTCAGGAATCTATGGAGATCCTAAGTGATCACTCTTCTTCATTGAAACAAGCTCAATGAAGAGGTTGGACTTCTAGAGATAGCAGGTTTGTTGAGAGAGTTGTTGACCAGGCTTCCCCTAGGCAAGAGGAAGTATAGGCTAAGGTGTCTCCACCTTATGAGGGGTTTGGGGAGAGTTCATTTTAGAAGAGGAAGCATTCCAGGTGGTTTCCAAATAGTGAGTATTGCAGGAATTGGCAAGCATAGTTGCAATGTGGGCTTGTTCCTCCACCTCAGTAGCAGTCTAGTAATAGGTATAGGTGGGCCTGGAATAGAGAATGTCACAAGGAGTGGTGAGTATAGTTTGAGGGTGGATTTGTTTATCCACCTCAAAAGCAGAAGTTTGGTGGGAGTCAAGCTAGTGTTGGCTCCTCAAGTTTTCAGTAGTTGAGTAGGTCTCAACCCACACAATCTCGTTTGAGAGGACCTTGCTTTGAGTGTGGTGTAGTGGGCCATTTTGTGAGGAACTATCCCCGAGGTGTTGGGTTTGATAGGGGACAAGGTATTGTTGCATCGAAGCCAATGGTAGGTGATGTAAGGAGATCACATCAAGTGTTTATTGCGATTGATCATCAGGTTAACCTTAGGGCTTTGATATTTGAATCTATATTAACTTGTGTTGGGTAGCCACCTTTGTTGTCTTCCCATCCACATTTTGTAGGGTCTTCTTAGTCGAGGCATGGATCTGGTAAAGGTCTAGTGGAGCAGCTTTGTTGTGTTGTTCTTTTTGTGAGGAAGCTATGTGGTTGTGGTGTTAGTCCTTGTTTTGTTGTAGCCTTCCAAGAGTAAGTCTATCTCTAGTGGAGGAGGATGTAATGCCCATAATAATTTGTTCCTTTCTCTTTATTGCCTTTTGCATATCAATATTTTGTTGTGATATTTTGTATTGTAATTGGTGATCGCTAGTCTATACCAATGTTTGATCTAGATTATTGATATGTGTATTTTTGGACTAATGTGACTCTTAGATGTGTGTGTGTGTGTGTGTGTGTGTGTGTGTGTGTGTGTGTGTGTGTGTGTGTGTGTGTGTGTGTGTTTATATTATTTGGAGTTTCATCTTCACTATTTTTATTTAATAGCATGCTAGGTTGGTAGATCAGATTCCTTCAGTGTGATTATTTTAAATGATTAATTGTATCTTGATCAAATTTTTAGAATACTTGATTTAATTAAAATAAGCATTTTAAATGATTAATATTTATTTACGTAATTTCCATCATTGCTTTGGCTATTGTTACATTTTGGGCAAATGCACATAACATTTGCATTGAGTGTGCAAAAAATAATAGGTATTGACCAATGAGTAAAATGTGGAGTAGATGGCATGGGACGCTTGGCTATCTCACCTCACCATCCTTGTGTTGTTAAAACTAGTGAAAACCTCATCCAAATCGATTACAATTTTGGATCCCCCTTGTGATAGACCTATAAATTTCTTCTTGAGTGTGTTTAAATTATTGCTTATGTGATTTTGCTTATGCCTGGTATGTATAAAATGATTTATGATGCCTTGGAAATCGTTGAATTATGCTATCATTTCCTAGTGTAGGAGAAAATCATTTAAATGAGTTATTAAGTGTTTGGAAAATATTTAATTTGAAAAGGCATTTTAATTAATTTCTTAGAATTTGAAATAGATTAAATTCTATTTGAAAAGATTTATATTAATTTTGAATTATTGGGTTACTGAAATTAGCTTTGTGAAAGTTAATTGGGGTTTAGCCTAATCCTGATTAGTGCCTTATAAGGAAAAAGGGCTTTGTAATTCATTGAATTATGCATTTGGATATTTTGGGGAGGAAAATTGAAGGAAAAGGCTCATTTTCAAACCCTTTTTCAAAGAATTAGATTTTGCATGTATGAATTGCCTGAAATTGAGGGTTGATTGAAGGGATGAGGTAATCCTTTGTTGGTTCAAGTTTGGATTTGATTTTATTTCAATTTTTGAGTTTTAGGAATGTTTTTTTTTTTAAACTGAATTTTCAACAAAGGTCATGTCAAAATTTTCTGAAACTACAATATTTTTTCAAAAGTGCCTTGTTGGGTAGATCAGACACAAAAGGGTATGTTTGCATTTTTAGTTTTGAATTTCTTGGAAAATGTGAAAAGTGTGTGAATTTCCATATTTTGACCTATCATAATTAGTTGGAAAAATTATGTGAATGAAAAAGATTGTTGTTGGGTTAATTTAGAGCAAGAGAGTATTTTCAGAAATTTGAATTTCATTGTATTTTGGAAGTTGAATTTTTGGTGTGAAAATTGGGGAAGGATGCTTTAAGATCCATCAATGGTGGACCCTAAACATTCTTGAAATAATTTTATTTTACTTTCAGAATTTTTGGGAAATTCTGAATGTTGCATGCTATGTGGATTGATGGATTCTCCCATATGTTTAATTTTATAGTTGCATTGGGAAGTGTGCCTTCAGGGGAAAAATGCTCTTTTTCTATTTTTGAGTTCCTTGAAGAAGGATGACCCTGGTTTGTGTGATTTGAGTGATCGACATTCACCTTTAGGCTCTTAGGAGATTGACGATTTCCTTCTTGAGTCACTTGTTTGTGTACCACACCCAATTGGCTAATTGGTACATTGACATAGGGTTGAGGTATAAGAATATGGAAGGAGTGGGATCTCACCGTGTACCATGATATAAAGTGATAGTTGGAAATAGTGGGTATGAGTTTTAAAATAAGTTTAGCCATAAATGAAATAAGATTTCTACGACAAGACAGGGATGTTATCTATGATCTGGTTTTGGTTGTAAAGAGCAGGTCACCTCTTTAGGACTTTGTGAATGTTGAAGTATGTCTATACTCAAAATCTACATGAAATAGGAGGATGCTATCTAAGATTCAGTTTTGATTGTACTAACACTCCTTATCCTACTTCCGATATACTCATTCTATTCTTTCTTCAGATTTGGTATTTGAATGTGTTTTGATCCTACATGTATGTTGTTGGATTATGGTGTAGAGAGCAGGTCACCTCTTTAGGACTTTGTGAATGTTGAAGTATGTCTATACTCAAAACCTACGTGAAATAGGAGGATGCTAGCTAAGATTTGGTTTTGATTGTACTAACACTCCTTATCCTACTTCTGGTATACTCATTCTATCCTTTCTTCGGATTTGGTATCTGAATGTGTTTTGATCCTACATGTATGTTGTTGGATTATGGTGTTCACATATATGTGTGTTGGAATATGTTTCTACCTTGTTGGGTATGTATTAAAGGTGTGAGAATCCCTTATGTTGGTTTATTGTGATGGAATTATGTTATTTTGGATAGCTTGTGCATCATTCTTATTTTATATGCTTTTGATTAGTATTTGTGACATATGAGTGTTGTATGTGTTGGTTGGTGTGTATGCTATGTTGCCTTATATACTAGCTATATTATGAGTTTCCACGTGTGTGTTATGTGTTTATATTGGCTCAAGTGTTTCTATGTATTCCTTGGATTGGTGTGAGATGGCCTTGATAGCAGGTTTGCCATGATCATCTTCTCTATAGCTCCGGGGTTGCCTAGAGTGGCATAGTCATCTATTGCACTTAACAATGGTAATATGGTTGGGAGGTGGGTAACATTTCCCCATTTGTCATCGAGCAGATCTTTCTAGACCTGGATGAGTTCTATGTTCATTTCTAGACATTTGACTATGTTGTACTATGTGCCTGTTGGGCCATTTTGGTGGTGATTTATTATTGATGTATATTCATGCTTTGTATTATTTATTCATTGGAGTGTGATCCTTTCATGTTTGTGAATTATCCTCCATCGTGTTGTAATTTTATGATGTTGCTTGGTTGGAAAACGAATCATGTTTTAGATGGAAATTGTCATTTTTGTAACATATTCTCTTGTGTTGAAAATGGCTAATTGAGGATGTTGGATTCCTCAATTTTATATTATGTGTTTATATTATGCTATGTTTATGGATTGGGATTTATTTTACCCACATTATAATTGAGAATTCTATGTTTGGTTTTGGCACGATTCGACATTGGTGTCTAATGATTGTGGCATTCTGTTTGGAATTTATCATATTTGGCATATATGTTAGTGTATTGGAAAATGGTTATAATTCTATATTTGAGTTATTTCATGCTTTCATGATAGATAACATGTTTTTTATGGTCATTGATTAGATTCCATGTGATTTGGATCCTTGTGGATGTTTTGTTTTGGTGAGGTGTCGTAGTCGACCCTTCATTTGGCTTGTAGGATAATTGTTGAGATTGTTTGGTGTGTTGGACACATGTCAACATTGGTTTTCTTTCTTGGAGGCTTTTGATGTGTTGAGAGAGGTTTTTCCTTTGTGTTCACTTTCTCCCACATGCCTTGGTGTTCATGTTGTCTTGTGTGTCGATCTCCTTCCTTGTTGGAGAGTCATTTCAACATACATGTGTGTTGTCAATCTTGTGAGATATTTGTCCTTTGTTTTGTCTTCTAGGTGTTTTCCAAGGGTCCTTGTGTGTTTCTTGGGATGGTAGTGGCCTTAGGGATGCATGAGAGTTGTTTCTAAACTTGTGCCTTTGTAAACTTTTCATTTGGGTAAAGTTTAGGGACACTAGCACCCCAGGTGGACTCCAACACCTAGGAAGGACTCTAGTACCCTAGAAGGACACTAGCACCTAGGTGAGACACTAAAGCTAACTTCCAGAGTCTTGCTACATGCTATCATCATGTTTCATACTATAATCCTTCAGCCATCAGACAATGATCATTTCCTGACATTTTTTGGGGAAATTTTGTATACATAAGTTGTTCCCCATGGTCCCCTAAGTCCTCCCATATTTTTATCTACGTTGGACATGTTTTATTCTAGGAGTTATGGCCATTTTTATTGGGAAGTGTTCATCTTGTTGTGTCGATTGGATGTCATTGTTTTTAGGGAAGGTTGTGATTTCCCTAGTGGATTCCCTTCTTGAGTAGGTTATTTGGTGTACCTTATGGTTGTGTGGTGTCATGTTGGGATGGATTTGAGGTGATTACCACCCCCATCCTATTCCATGTAGTCGTGATAGTGCGAGGTTGTGGATTGGTATCTAACCTTCATTGTGGAGTGAGTTCCATTCTCTCATAGGGTTATCACGTTGGCCTTGTCGCACAATTGGTAAGTCTTCCACTTATGTTTGGTTGGTGTGTTGGACACTGAGTGGTCACCTTGGTTGTTTTGTGTCATGTATTGTGTAATTGGGCTATGCACATGTCACACAATTACATCATGAAAAAAATTGTCATCATATTTTTGTCTATTAATGTCTTTGTGTGAAAGTTGGGGTATTACATTAAATAAGTGCACCCAAAACTATAATTAGTTTCAATCACCAAAGATGAATCCCCTTAACATTACATATATACTTATATCTTGCATCCACATCATTACAATCCTTGGAATATTTATTTAACATTACTTCACTAGAGATATACAATCACAAAGCACTAAACTGTAATGATGGGATAAACTCCTACATGCACAAACCTCTAAACATCTACTTGGCACTAGCTGGCTGAAGATATACAAATTTAATAATGTTGGTTTATGTAGGTAGGCAAAGAAGGAACCTAACCTAACTCCTACACTATTGGTTAAAGATGTTTTTAATTTTAAAGAGTGTGATTGATCAAGGGCTTTCATGATTGGTGCATATCTAGTGGTTAATAGAGTCACAATTTTCCAAGAGAAAGAATAGATTGAAACCACAAAGAAATATGAGACATGCACTTACATCACAAATATGGTACCAAAAAATAGAACATACATAATGGTCTATCCCCATACTATAGAAATCCTTATGAAATACATAAAAGACCATTAAAAGAGCCTTGCAATAAATCCTACAACATTTATCAAATCTAATATTACATTCATACTAGCAAATGTGGAAAGAGGAAACATACATTTGTGATTGAGGGTTTCCCTAAAAATCTACAAACATCCATGGAGACATTCTATCATAGATGCCATTTACGATATGAATCTACTTCTAAGGTTTCCCTGAAAATCTACAAACATCCATGGAGACATTCTATCATAGATGCCATTTACAATATGAATCTACTTCTAATTTACAAAATGTGCTGCTTAAGTAGACTAGAATGGTAGGATTTGAAACCTTAAATGATTCTTAGGACTTGTAGACACCTATGGAAGTGAAGAATGATCAACCCTTTGAATGACAAGCAAACCTATATTAATATTATTTTGTTTCTTTCCCAAGACTACTTGCAAGAAATTGATGTACTTCAACATGTTGAAACATTTAATGTAGATCCATTTGAGATGTTTCCCACTCAAAATGAGCAACTTGGAACATGCACGCAATAAACTAGTAGCTGAAACTCACCTACTGCATTCATGGTGACCTTATCAGATTTCATCATCCTCCATTCAAATTATGCATCTAGAATCATACCCTTAAGATGGACAGTATTGCTTGGGTGGGAAAATACCTTAGAGAAGTTGTAGGGGGCAAACTGGGTCATTAATGATGGCCTAAAAGGTTGTTGGCAAGTGTTGAGGTTTTCTAGAGAAGTTTTAGAAATTTGTTGGGATTCGATGTCAAATGACTTGTGACAACAAGATACGAGTGTATGGAAGATGTCTTGAAGGATGGGAAAGTTCCATGAGAGAGAAGGGAATGAAGGATTTGGCCCTTAGAACAAGTGTAGGGATTATCCTTGGGACTAGAGGAAAGAATGGAAGTGAAGTAGAGAAAACATGAAAAAAAGTATAGTGGAATAGGATGAGAGGAAGGAATGTAGAATTGGTAAGGGGAACCAAACATTATAATAGGATGTAAATATATCTAGTTTGAGAGAGGGATTCCATCAAGTGATAAGGAGGATGAACAAAAAAAAAGCAAAACAATCTTAAAAGACAAAGTCTAATACCCAAGAAAGGTTCTACAAACAAGAGGAAACAAGTAGTGAGAAAAAGATAAAGGCTTGAAAGGATTTGAGGAATTTTTATGTCATGTCCCTTTTTCCAAAAATAGAACTTACTAAAAATAGTAAGTTCCCACTATCCATAAATAGTAAGTCAGGAGTTAAAGGACACATTGGAAAATATTATTTATTTAATATTTATATTGTCTCGGTGTAATATTCATCCTTTGGACAAATAAATATAAAATTAAATATTAATTTGAACAAGTAGGGCATGATTTTGGTAAGGATCCTTCTTAACTGCCACTTCCTAATTTTGAAGTGATCATGACAACTATGGCAAGAATCTATGAAAGGATCAATGACAAATTGTACTTGCTTGTTAGTGGCAGATTTTTTTTGGCATGCGAGGTGGCGTGGAAACTTCAAGATGCATTTTAATTGTTTTTTTCTTCTTAAGATGGCATTGGGATTTTGGAGTATCTTTTGGAGATCAATAGCAAACTTGGAAAAAACATTTATGATGGAGTTGCCAATTGTCATTCCTTATTTGGCTAGAAGATATTGGAAAGGTTCTAAATGATTTTTATTTCTTTTTCCTTCCAAGAAAGGGCATTAGATTTGGGCACCCATATCCAATATTGTAACACATAAATTTTTAAATATACTTCATTTGGGGTTGTTGATGATTTTGCCTCTTCTCTCATACTTACAGATTTGCATGCATATTCTTCAATGGATGAAAACCCATTGGATTTGGAGGCTTGTGGATGAAAAATTGTAAGTATCAAGTGATTAGAGGATGAAAAATCTTTTCTCACAAAGAGAAATCTCATCCAAAGTTTGCATTGGTACTAAAAAGAGTTAGAAGTTTGGCAGATTTCATAGTTTGTGTGCAGGATTGCCTAGTTTGCAGTTTCAGTGTGTGAAAAGTAGTTTCCATTATTGTTGTTGTGGTCTCTTCATGTGTATTTATATTAGTTGATATTTTTCATCCATTCCAAGTGCTAGTATCTGATCTTGCAAGTCTTGGAAGTGTTGGTTGTGTTTTGGTTTTGTAGTGTTGAATTACACAGTGTGTATTCAACACAGTTTAGTGTAGTTTGTTGTAGTTCTTGGATATTTGTTTTGCAGAAGTTTTCTACTATTATTATTAGTGTATCAGACTTGATTATGTGTTATTTAAATCTTAAAATCAAATAAATTCATTTCATGGTGTTTCCAATAATTTGTGGATTTTTTCTACAATTTTTTCTAGAGGGTTTGAAATAAAATATATATTTTTAGATTTGTTATGTGATACCAAATAATTTAATTAGAGTCATTACATCTTATTTGAGAGTGGAAGTGGATATCAGATGATATAAAGGGGGAGAGATCTGCTAGCAAGTCAAATTTCTATAAACTTGCAAGAGTGAAGTAAATGGAAGAAATAAAGTGTTATAAGGTTTGCAATGAAATTTAGTAGAAAGGGATGACAAATCCATATTCAGAGCTGAAAGAAATAAGTTTGGTAAGGGGTTAGTATCCTACAAAATTGAAAATTGGAGGGAAATAAGAGAAATAGAAGGAAAATAAAATCTATGGGGATTTCATGCAAGAAGGGAAGTGAATGCTAGATATGGAGAGAACATAACACATCCAATAGGAGAAGAAAATCCTACAAACAATAAAAAATACAAGAAAATGACTTAGGACCCTCCAACTTGGGATTTTTATAGATTTTTGCAACTTCCAACATACAAGGTAGACCTTCGAGATGACCAAAGGAAAAACTTAGGCAAAATTCAACAACATGGGCAAAGACAGATAAATTTTTCAATTTTTAGAATGGATCCCAACATTGGCTCTAGTTGGAGATGTGTGTTTCTTGCAAGCACAACAAGGATCCAACTATCTATGAAAACATACAAAAAAATTAAAAATGGACAAGGAGGGAGGGGATAAAAAAAGAAAGATGATATATATAAGGTAAAATAACAACATATAGCCAATGACATGGAAGCACATAGATACTAAAAACTATGACTATAAATAAAATTTACAAACTTGCAAGCCAGGCCCTACAAAAAATATTCATGGCATAAGGCCATGGACAAACTATTGCATACCACTTGCCTCTATCAAATATAAACCTATTGAAGGAGATGATCTCCCTGAAACCAAATTTGTATCCATCACCCAATAGAAATAAATAGTACATCTTGCATTCATGCACATGCAAACTACCAATACCAAGAGGATTCTACTAAAACTAACAATGAAGATCATCCTCTTTCCAAACCTAGTCAACAATCCAATCTAAATTCATGGAGAAAATAAGACTTTCACTATCCATGCCAGATACATCCCTTTGGTTGCTAATAGATTGAAATGATTCAATATAAAAACTAAAAGTATCAAACTCATACACATTTAAAAATATACCTAACATAGACTTTGATTAGCACAAAAATAAAGATTTTCCTACACCACAAATTAGAAGGTCTTGAAGTTGTGTCATCAAGTTGAGTTGAAACACATTGATATTCGTGTTCATTAGTGAACTATAGATTAACATCATATTAATCTATATGTTGGACCCACAAAAAAAATTCAAGATCAGGCACATCACCATCATCCATATAAGTAGAAGCTACATATTCATCACAAAGGAAATCTTCATAATTAATAGTATTCATGTCAAGCTCTTAGATAACTAGTGGCTAGAATATACCATTGTCATACATGTTGATGTATACCATGCCTAGATCAAACACTTGATCCACATATCCATTGTCATCAATAGCATAAGAGTCATATTAAGACATCTCAAATGATATGGGATAAAATGATCCCACTACTTCTCTATTTCTATCTCATTAATGCAACTTGTTGCATCACATCTACTACAATAGTTAGATTTTAGGATAAATTTCTTCTTCATCTTAATCTTTTTCATGAGCACAAAGACATGTTGCAAAGAAAGGAGATTCATTACAACATTTAAAACTTATTTAGTATCAAATTTATCATCAACGAACTACTCATGTTATGAATTATTGAAATATCTAATTGATACAAATCAGTATATAAATCATTAGTAGAGGAGGGAAATGCCTATGAAATATCACTTGAAGCATGAGGAACTTAAACCTCCATATGAGCAACTACAACACACTTTCTCCATCACTATCAAGAGGGACAAAGTATAGAAGTTTGTCTAACAAACACTCATCATCGTTATCATATCCATTAACTGACCCATTCAACTATAAATAAGTGCATATGTTATCTTCATCATCTGTATGACTCTTGTACGATACACCATCATATACTTCTACCCTCTTAACAACACTCTCATACTAATCAAGTATTGTAGTATCATCCTTTCTATCTTCCACCAAAGATTTACTAGCCACAATATTTTCTTACACATCCTCAATGCACTGCATATTTTTAGCTTGAATCCCTAGAGTTAACAACCTCATCACATATTCATCTCTTTTTCTTTCAAGGTAATCAACTAATTCACAAGCCTACTACATATTATCAGGCTTGAATTCATTTAGCATGGATCTCAAGCCAACCTCATAGGCCTCATAGAACATGTTAATGCATATAGATGTGTTAGGCCTATAATCACTTGGGATTTTGGAGAGTTCAATAGAAAACCTATGGCTAAATTCCATACTAGACTCCTCTTACCTTTTGATGTTTACAAGTTCATTGACAAGAGAAACATGGTCCACCTTACTTTTGTATTCATTATCAACTATAGCCATGAGATCCTTCTAAGAAGAAAAGTGATGTTCTAGAAAGCCCTCAATCCATCTCCTTACTACTACACATAGAGACCTAACAAAGAATCTCATCCACATGTCTTCATCTTCAAACTAAAACTTCTCCATGAATTTTGAAAACTCATCAACATGTGTGTCTCCTTCATGAAGATCATACCCACAGAATCTAGGTGTTTAGTTGAATACCTTGGATAGCATGGCTTGTATTCATAATCAACCTTAGAGAGATCTAGTTGTTTGTAAGTGGAATTAAGGGGAATGGTAGGAGATAGAACAAGTAGGTATTTTGTGGTAGC
This sequence comes from Cunninghamia lanceolata, assembly GCA_027924645.1. Lineage (NCBI taxonomy): Eukaryota > Viridiplantae > Streptophyta > Pinopsida > Cupressales > Cupressaceae > Cunninghamia > Cunninghamia lanceolata. The sequence continues at coordinate 14,323,058 of BSBN01001715.1, forward strand.
AGGATGAGCCTTGAATTGTAACTTGGACTCAAGCAATTTGAATTTTTTTCTTCCATTTCTTTTTTCTACTGTAAATTAGACTCAAATAGCCTAATTTAACTTTTAATTTTTTATTCTCCTTAACAAGCACATCAAGATGGTGTGGGGATTCTTTGATGTTTTAAGAATATATTGGATATGTAGTATGACTAATAGGGATAGAAAAGGATGCATTGATACCATAATCTAAGTCATACTCATCTATATAATACCTAGGGCTTGAATCATAAGAATGTGAATATGAAGTAGAGGCCCTAGAGTTACTTTTAGACTTAAAGGCCATGATTAACAATTTATAGCATGCTAAAACATAACCGCACCTCTTACAAGCCCAAGTTTCTCCTTTGCATAACAAATTCTTCCTTCATGAGAAGAAAAGGAGAAACATTTCACTTGAAGCACTAACAAATTGACAACATAAAAAATAAATATAAATATTAATAGAAGAGCCACCACCTCTTTTGAAAGAGGAAACCTTTGGAAAAAAAGGAACACCAAGGCAAGAAGATTTTCTAGGTTGTCTCACCAATAAAGTCATAAAGTTCACATAACCCAAGATAGGAATAATTCTAAATTATCCCCAGTAGTCACCAATCTACTGAGTCTCAAAATAATAGGCCCTCTCCTCTAGCACCATTACCAAGATTGATACAAGTGGAATGAAGTATTATAGGTAGGGACAGTGAAACATTGATAAAGAAAAGGTAGTTCTAGTCCAATGCATAGAATTGGGGCCAAAACCTCTTCTTCTTGAGGATCTACAAAACCTAGGGGGTATTCCATTGAGGTATAAATATATGGAAACAACTATAATAGAGCTTTGACTACCAAGCCCTAATGGTATTCAGGAACAAGCCTACTAGACCTCATAATAGTAGATTACAAACAAGCATATAAGTGCACCCAAAATATAATTAATTTTTGTATATTGAAAATTTTTAAAAAATCAAAAAGATAAAAAAAAACAAATGCATTACCTCAATCCAAACCTTTTGAATACCTCAGATAGATGTATGCATGTTTGATTGATGTTGAGATATTGATTGCTCATTTTCGCAGCATAATGATAAGATGAAGATGGATGGAAGATAGATGAAGATAGATGAAGATAGATGAGATGAGAGGATTGGAGGAATGATTTTGATAGAGTGAGGATACTGGATGAAGATGGATGCCAAATGGCCCATGAGAGGCCATATTTATAAGAGGGGGATGATTTGATTCAATGGCCAAGATTAAAAGTCAAATGGATGATGTGTATGGCTGGGATTAAAAGTTTAGTTGAGTGCCTATGACGCACATTAAGTGGGCTATGACATGAGGCTCAAAATAGGATGTGAGGGGATAAGTGGGATTCTTTTATTTATTTGAGAGAAAAGATGCTTATGATGCACAAATAAGTGGGGTTAAGAATAGGATGTGAGTGGGAATCTCATAATTTAAATAATTAAATTATTTAAATTATTTGTGCATGAGAAGAGTTGTAGCCATGTGACACATGTCATAATGAGGGATTTGATTTAATATTTAATTTAAATTGTTTGTAGGACATGTGAAGAGGGATTAGTTAAATAAAGAGGTTTATTTAATTAATTGGAAAGGTGATCAAATGGGATTATGTAAGTGGGATAAATGGGATAATATAATGACTTAGGATAAATATTACAAGATGTTTTACAAGGTGAGGTATGATTAGGTGATGTTATGAGTTTAATGCATAAATAATGAAATGGGACAATTTTGGATGTTTACATTTTGCCCCTCTTTGAGATGATGTTTGAGATGATGAGATTTATGTCGAGTAACGTCATTTCAAAGAAGCTAAGGTATGGATGGAGGAAAAAAGATGGGATGGTGTAAAGATAGATAGGAAGAAATGGGATGATGATAGAAAGATAGGATGAGGATGCCCCCTCGAGAGGATAGGTGGTTTGGACAAACATGGGTAGGCTCTCGAAATGAAAAAGATTGGTCCAGAAAGACAGATAAGGGAATGGATAGATAAAATGAATGATGTGTTATGTTGCAATGAAAGTGAGCAACCATGATGTTTGATATAGCATTAGACATTATGCACCAAGGTATAAGGACCAAGGTGACGATGTGTCTCCTGTCCCAACATAATACAACCTTGTCTAGGTACAAGATATGAATATTAGCTGGAAAGATAAGGATTTGATGCAAATGCATGATAAAAATGATAACACACACAAGTAAGCAAGCAAGCATGCACAAATTATTCAAAAAAAAACAAGGTATTGCCAGGGTATCAAGCTATAAACCAATGATTGATTGATTGATTGATGATGATGATAGTATTGTCATTGTGGGGAACAATATATCCCTAGATCAACACAAGGATGATTGATTAATTGATTAGGTTTACAACAAGGCTAGGATCAAGACCATTGATGCAATTGGATAATTTGACAAGATTGATTAACTTGGTTGGTATGGTTTTAAGGATTGACTTGCATTTGGATTTATTACTTGGATGATTGATGATTTGATTGATTTGAGGATTTGATTGGTAGAAGTGATGGATGTTTGGATTTTAGGTGTGGGAGATAGATGATAGAAGAAATGAGATGGATAAAGATGATGATTGATGAATATTAGAAGAAGGATGGAAGATGGAAATGGGCTATCGCCTATGCTCGAATCTGGGTACTTCCTTTGTATCCTAGATTGCCTACATACCTTGTATCCATGGGATCAAGGCATTTAATGATAAAGATGAGATGTAGTTCTGATTTGTGTTTTATTGATGGTGATGATGAAGATGGATTGATTGATAGTTTGGCTTGATTTGATTTGATTTGATATGATGGATTATTTGATGATGTCATTGATCTTATTGCTTGGAGTTTTTGTTCGATATTTGATTTTTTGTATTTTTGGGAATATTTTGATTTTTTTATTTATTTTGAAAATGTTTTGATTTTTTTGGATTTTTGAAATGTTTTGATCTTTTTGGATTTTTGAAATGTTTTGAATTTTTTTTGGATTTTTGGAAATGTTTGGATTTTTTAGGGTTTTTTGATATGTTGTGATTTTTTTGGATTTTTGGAAATGTTTTGGTTTTTTTGGATTTTGGAATATTTTGAGTTTTTTTGGATTTTTTAAATGTTTTGATTTTTTTGTATTTTTGAAAATATTTGGGATGGTATTGGATGACAATTTGGGTAGCCTTTGTGCTAGATACCAATGACAAGGGGAAAACCAAGTCTAGGCGCAAGGATAATGGAGGATTGGATAAATGGATGAAATGGATAAAAGGATGGGTGATAGAATAAGGGATAAAAAGGCTCATGATGGATGGATAGATAAAGGGATATACTATAGTGGATGGATGTATGCATAAGAGAAAGGATGTGATCTCAAAAGGCTATGTCACATCAGAATAACATGCCCCATTCTAGATAATATGCTTAGGATTTTTCACGACAACGCTTAGGACAAAAGGATGATAGGATTGTTTAGATGGGTTAGAAAAATGTGAAATGGCAAGAAGGTAATGATAAGATTGGTTTGGATGGGATGAGGTACATCAAGAGATATTCAAAACATGTTTCAACCATTTTTGTTTTGCCCCTATATCTTCATCAAGATCAAAGAGGAAGGGAGGATGAATGGACTCAATAGGATAAGTATGTGGGTAATGGCTAAGGATGGGAAGATAAGATATGGTGGAAAATGATAGGATAGATAGTGTGGATGAGACAAGGTGCCCCCAAGTGTAAGTGACATAGAAGATCAACCTATACATGACGCTTGTTTGCTAGGTTTTCATCATGGTACTTATCCAGGGTGCCTGTTTACCAAGTTTTCATCGTTGGATGAAGGGATTTCTCTTTACTTTTTTTTTAATTTTTTGACTTTTTTTTGATTTTTTGAATAGGAGAAGGATAAGGGGACTTAAGTGTCTAGTTCCATGAAAGGTGATAGCCCTGCTAGATGGATGTCATTGCATGGACCATGTCAAATATGCTCATAGATGTTGGTAAGGGATGACATGAAAGAGATAGATGGAGTAGGTAGATAATGGATTATGATGTGGATTATGGAAGGAAGATAATGGATTATGATGTGGATTATATAGGGAAGATAATGGATTATGATGTGGATTATATGGGACTTATGCAAAAGAATGGATGAAAGGTTTATGCAAAAGCATGGACCATAGGAATAGGATGGGGAGATGGAGGTATGTGGGAATTTTGCGGAATGGAAGGGAACCATGACCAATGGTTGCACACATCATGATAAAAATTCAATCTTTTGGTGGGAAGGTGGTGTAGGAAGAAATGGAGATGTTTGCTTAGGAGATGGTTAACCAAGTGCTTTAGGTACCCACAAAGACTTAGTATTTTTACAATTTTTGCTTTGCTTGTGGGATTTAGGAATTTACAACTTTTGAATGGAGTGGGAATATGAGGTGGAAGTGGATGGTTGGGATTTTTGAGATGTGGATTCCTTATTTGACTTTCTTTTCTTTTTCTTAGGGACCCAAACCATTTTACTTTTGGCTTTTCCTTTTGGAGGTATGGGTTTGATTGCTTGTTAGATGGATTTTTCTTTGATTCTTTGCTTTTGTGTCCAAAGGCATGAGGGCCTTTAGGATTTTTTGCTTTATAGGTAGAGGCATCAAGATTTTTTCTTTTGGATCCCATGGGTATGGTGGAATGAGTGGAAGCTTCATGTTTAGACAATGTGTGCATTGATTGGTCATCATTAGGATTTTTAGAGGATTTATGGATGGATGGATAAGAGGATTGGATGATAGGGCTATTAGGTTTTGGAAGTAATGGAGGTAAAGTGGATTGAAGTAAATTAGGAGTTGGAAGAAGTGGAGGCAAAGTGGATGGTGGAAGGTGTGTGGTCACATGCTTTTGACATTTGTAAGATGATGGAGGAGGGATGGCAACATATGTTTTGGGTGTATGATAGGATGTATGTGATTTGGGATGGAAAGTGGATTTAGGAGGCATGGAGGAAGTACCAACATCTTTAGATTGTTGTCCTTGGGGTGGCTATCCAAGGCCAAATGAATGTGAAGGAACCTTGACATGGATTGGCTCCAAAATACCTTGTTCATGAAGGCCTAAGCCTTTACCATGGTAGTTCATGTTTTGAAGCATGCGATGGACAATGGGACTAGGTGTGGTTTGAACACTAGACACAAGTTCCTTATTGCATGGAGAAGATGAGGTGGAGGACAAAGGTTGTTGTTGTCATAAGGAGGAACATTCATGGATGAAAGTGGATAAGCCAAGTGGATATGTTGGTGGATTTGAAATGCAGTTGATAGTAGATGTGGAAGGATGATTAGGATCTTGATCATGCTCATTAGGATCCAAGGTATTGGATTGATCTTCTATGCTTTCTTGGGAGCCATATGTCTCATTAGAGGAAGTGGATGTTTGTGCATTAGAGATAGGGCTAAGTAGAGGATGGATAGGATCAATTTGAATATCTTGCTCATGGATGCTTATGGGAGGAAGAATAGGTGGAGTGATAGCCTCTTGATCATGAATTTCATAAAGTTTAGCTAAGAGGCTCACCATGATTTTCATGATCATATATAGAATCTTGATCACAAATGGGAGCATAAATAGGATTAATTTGGCTATGAATGGGATAAATTTGCTCACGAATAGGGTCATGATTATAAATAATATCTTCATCAAAGAAAATATATAGGTCATGTATGAGTTGGACTTATAAATGCTTTGATCTTGATTTAAACAAGGGCTTGATGTTTCCACATGCATTGGATTATACTCTTGACATAGCTCTTGGGTTGCTTGAATGGAAGGGTATGACTCTTTGATAGGTTTTTGGTCAACAACATGAGGGTATGATGGGCTCATGAGAGGAAAATTTTCAATAGGCTCAAGGGGTTGTGGATCACATGATGGGGTTGAAGAAGTGGACATGGAATTCAAAGTTTCTTTGATAGGCTCATCAATGGGTGCTTGGCATGGGGATGGTTTATTCCATGCTAGTAGTCCTTGAATCACATCCTTTGTAGGTGGGTCATCCCACAATAATGGGTTAAACTTTTTGGCCAAACTTGACATTGAAATCAACATTTTGAACTAAATCTTCACTTTCTGACACCTATAGCCGCTAAACCATTAGGAATTTGAAGATGATGCAAACTAGTGATTTGTGATATTTTATTTGTAGGTTCTAATTTTTTTTTAAAAAAAAATTGGAGTTAAATTGTAAATTTTTTTGCATCTCCTTTGATAACTAGTTTTTAATAGTAAACAACATTTTTATAAAGTGATGTGTATTCCATAACACATAACTTCTTTTCTACAAAGGTTAAATTCTGATTCTTTTGAATTTAGATTGGTAACACCAATACATAGGGCATGCATTTAGTTTTATAATGTTTTGTTGAATATATTTTTTTAATTATTTTTTGAAGCCAAACATATTATAATTTAGACATAGGCGTATTCCGTAAAAGATAACTTTTTCTGTATGTATCGAAATTCATTTTTTTTTGTTGAAACAAGGACATCAATACCTAGGGCATAGATATTTTTCAAAAAAAAAATTCACTAATTTACTAATTTTCCATGTGTGTAGAATAGAGAACTTGATGTTCAGTGAAAAACCTACATTCATAAGAAATAAAAAATAAATATAATAATCAAATTAAATATATTTAAAATTATACTTTTTGGGAAGCTTATAATAAGGACTACATACTTACAAAACATAAAATTTAAATGAATTCATTTGATCCCCCAAAAGGTAAATCAAATGTGGTTTTTTATCAGCATTTTGATAGGTGTAGAGGAGACTCCATTATAGGTATGGTTTAAAACTAGTGGGGTTCTATCCAAGGGGCTTTGAATCTAAGCGGCTTTGATCAAACCCTCTTCTATTAAAATCCTTTAAATGGAACCTTTCAAGGCTTAAATCATTATATTTTCTAAAAATATGTGATTTTAGCAAAAATTAGGATGTCCCAGAAAGTGTAACCCATTATTGTGGTAGCACCTAGGTGGAGGGGTGATGGAAGATGAAGGCTCATGATTGGGCTTAGGGATAATTGGATTAGGTCTTGTGAGATGGATAATGGGATTAGATGGGCTAGGACTTGGGCTAGATGGAAGAATAATGGGATTTGATGGATGAAGACTAGGAGTAAGATCACATGGTGGTGCCAAGATAGGACTAGTAGGCTCATGTGTTGGCATGTGATTGGATGGTGGAGGTGACTCATAGGATGCATTTACTAGATTGATATCTCCCTTGTCAAAGGTTATTAAGTCTTGTAGCATAGGATAACTTGGGCTCACTTGATTTATGTACAAAGAGCCACTTGAACTTGCATGTGCTTCTTGTTGCAAAGGTGGACCTAGGTCTATCAACGGTGCTTGATGGTCTTGGTGATGTGTTGGAATGATGAATTGGATAATCTTGGGGTGGATATTGATAGATTGATATGGAATTGACATGATAGGTTGATATGGCATTGACTTGATAGGTGGATGGATAAGGCTGACATGATGGGATAGGTGGTACATAAGATTGATGCAGTATGGGTTGAGGATGTGCTTGTTGGATTTTACAAGAGGCCAAGAGGTGTTGGATTTGTTCCAAGAGGTATTGCATGTGTGGGGATTGTCTTGTTTGAAGCTTTTGGATCATGTCATGGATGTCTTGGAGGGTTTGTTGATTTAGGGATGATTGGCTTGCATAAATTTGGTGAAGAAGGGGGATGAACTTTTGTGCTAGGTCCTGAGGTGTTGACATGGTGTAATTATTAGCAAGATTAGGGTTATGATGAAGATTTAGAATGATTGGGAATGATGATTTCTTGAATGACTAGGATGATGTGGTAAATTTTTATTGATAGTTTGACTTGGGCAATATCAAACACAAAATTTCACATATAAATGCATGAACACACACACCAAACACAAAGATAAATTTTTCTTTCAAGATTAAATGTTATGATCAAGCACACAATTGAAGACACAATAAAAAGCCTAATGATAGTCAAGTGGGTATGGCCAATTAGATTTTAAACTATGTTGCACAAGGTTGACTAGGAAACAGATTGAAAGCGAAATCCTGCCACATAGCCAGGAGAAAGGGGTAACCCACCCATCACCTTCACTTCCCAAAGGTATACAGTTCTTTGGGGCTTAGCCAAGAGTGACAATATTTGCAATTCCCAATGAGGGTGTCTTTCGATTCAGCCTTGGTTGAGGTCATCCCTTGGAGTGGTGTGTCTCCAGGAAGGCCTCTTAAGATAGGGTAAACAAAAGAAACCAAGTCAGCTGTCACTTGATTCACACTTGCAATTGTTAATTGTCCCTTAGTGTAATGCCCCTCTATTCTCATCTTGGATGTGCAGATGGTCTAGCTAAGGACTATGAAGATGAAGGTAAAATAATAGGAATATTTAGGGTATGTTAGATAGTTGATGTTGTACATTATATGATGTTGGTAGATGCTACATTATGCTCATGTGTGGTTTCATATGACAGTTAGTATGTTTTATTGATAATCTTTATTGCGACACTGATAATTTATATGCTCTAACATTGTTTTACATTCAGGTGATTATGATGTTGATCTTACTATGATTGTCATATGTTATAATAGATTTTTATGCGACTGATTCTATATCATAGGATGTTATGTTGTGATGTTTTGTGTGGATTAATCTTATTATGTGTATCATGCGATTATTTGATGATGGTTCTTATTTATTCATTCAGTAACTGATTGCTATGTGTGTTGTGATTACGTGTTTGATGTGATAGTAAAAGAGACAGTTTCGCATTACTCATGTGTGAGTACCCTGCTACACTGCGATTCCCTTTCATAGTGTATTTGACTATATGATTATATATATATGTGTCTATTTGTTTGACTGTTTAGTTGTTGCAGGATGCAGATACCAAGCATCGACTCCACTTGAATTGACAAGTCTGAGTGTGTCTTAAACCTAATGGAAACTATTGAACAGAGATAACATGTGGTCCCGTAGTTAGCCATCATCCTTGAAAAGGATGAGTATCTAGTTTTGCACCCAGTCAGTGTTGTCTGTATGGGCGTAATGGTCAGTCATTGTCATTGTGGTCATGCTTTCGATTTGCATTGTGTCAGGTATTATTTAGCATTTGAGTTATTTTGTTTGGAATTGTTTGATTAATATTTTGGTTAATTGCTTCATTACAATAAAATTATTAAGTCAAGAGGGCACTTTGATAAATAAATATAGATGATTTTATGTAAATTATAGTTGTGTGGAAATATGTATTATTATGTCTGAAAAAGAGTTTCTTTCTTTATTATTATTGCCTTAGTAATTATTTTCTATGTTGGCCACTTGGAAGAAGTGGAAGTTACGCACCTCAAGAGGGAATCTTAGAAATAATTGTTTCTTTTGTATAAGAGACTAATTTTAGAAAAGTAGAAAGAAACTATTTTTGTTTGGTTGTAAATGAAATAAATAGCAAATTATAAAATAAATAAAATCAAAGAGAAATTATTGTTTGGTTAAAACTAGCAAATTGTAATAAAGTAATAAAGGAGAATCTTCTAGAAGAAATTATAGGGGTGGTTATGCATGCTCAACATTATTTTGAAATCTCAAGACATAATTTGGGGAGGAGCATGCATTTCAAATAGAGAATATGTTTTATGTTTTGGGGATCTCTCTCTCTCTCTTAGGAAGTTTTCATTTTTCTTTTGGCACCATAAACCATAGTTTCCAGAGGAAAAGACTTGGGGGAAAATGGATGCAAGCTTGAAATTTTGTGAAGATGTGATAGAAGTAATATTCCAGGTATGGGTTGAGATATGAATTTGATTTATTGTTGCATTAGATTTAGTAAAATATTATGTGAATTCTCTTCTACATTTTTTGAACCTAGTCTATTGCATTAGCCATAACTTTATTTTTACGAACTGGGTTTCTCTAATTTTTTTATATATAGTTCACGACCTGGAAATCTAAATCATATCAAAAAATCAACCATACACAGTTTGTCATTTTTGAGATATGAATATTTTGTGATTGTCTACCTCTGACCCATTTCATCTCTATTTTAGCAGTCTATTACATTAGCCATAACTTTATTTTTATGAATTGAGCTTCTCTAACTTTTTTATATATGGTGTACGGCCTGGATATCTAAATCATATCCAAAAATAAATCATACCTAGTTTGTCATTTGTGAGATATGAATATTTTGTGACTGTCTACCTATCACATGTTTCGTCTCTGTTAAAACAGTTAGTTGCATCATCAATAACTATATTTTTGAACTGGGTTTCTCTGTGATTTTTTCAACAAATTCATTTTGTACATATCCTACTATCATTTCTTTCCATCATATGACTCTATTTGAGGCATTCTACCAATCAGTCTGCGTGCCCTGTCTATGCTTTCACATTTTGCATTGTTGGTAGCTTCTAAAGCCTTCTCAACAAATTCATTTTGTGCTAATCCTATCATATGCATGTGGTTAAAAGTGTAGTAGATTTGATGAAAATGTTAGATCTATAGGAATGTTTTGTTGTTTTGTATTCCATTCCTCTCATGCTAACCATAGAACAAGGTTCTTTCATTGTAGCTTCGGGTTTGTATCTTGTGATTCTAACTAGTATAAGATATTTATAGCATTCTTATATTATAGGCTTTTAGCCTTGCTTATACAGTTATATTTAATAGTATTTACAAAATTGTCTAGATTATTAATGAAATCTACATCAATGTAAATAATTGTTGTGTTTAATTTGTATGCCTTAGAGTTATTTGCAGTTTGTTTGCAATCATTTTAATTACATGAAATTAACATAAGTCTTGGGAACTATTAGTTAAAATATTGTTACTCGTGGACTCTTATATCTTATGATCATAAAAGTAACTATTACTAGTGGTTGGAATATGATTGTTCTATATTGTTGAGGAAGATTCACTTTATGATTGTTAGATGATTGATCATGATTCAATTAATGTTACATTCTTCAAGACCCGTAATTAGTGCATTATGTCATATGTCACAATTGTGGTGTTGTATTTGAATTATTGATGAAGGATCTTAGTTTGGTCTATTAGGTGATGATGTGTATTTAAGAGTGAATGTGATGTGTGACCATAGTGTTTAGTGTGTCAAGTGTTTGTGTCATTTGGGAAAGTTGATTCCAGAGGCTAAGAGGGATAGTCATGTGTATGACTCCTATGATTATGTAATCTTATTAATGGTTGAATATGTATTGGTTATATGTTGACTCCCCTCTGTTTATGGATTCATGTGGTTATTATGACTATGCAAGATGGATAATGCCTTGCTTAGTGTACCTATTCATGTGGTTATGATGACTGTGCAAGATGGATAATGCATTTTTCAGTGTACCTATTCATGTGGTTATGATAACTATGCAAGATGGGTAATGCCTTGCTCTGTGTAATGTGAAATGATGTATATTTTATGTTGTAAATGTATCATGATGAAAAATGTGATAGTTCATGCTTGGGTTTTGTTTTGGGCTTTGAGAATCTAGATGCAGTGAAGGGGGAGTGGCTTTCAATGTGGGGTCAGTGCCCAAAGTGGCTTGTCAGGGTAATCCATTGGAAGTTATTAATCTAGTGATAACTTAATAATAAATTTAGAGGGTTGGGTAGTTTTCACACTATTCAAGATAATTGGATGCCTCACTCATGCCTATAGTACTTGTTTGGGCTAAGGATGAGATGAGAAGGTCATGGTTGGCAAAACCAACTTCCTTGTCCTCACAAAAGGAATGTTGGTTCCACATGTGTCACCCTATGGGGCTGGCATCTAGTGAGAGACTATCAGGGTAACCATAGATGGGGGCCGACGCCTGGCGAGAGACTGTCAAGGTAACCCATGGATGGGGGCCAACATCTAGCTAGAGACTGTCAGGGTAACCCATGCTAGGACCATGCGATGACACTCATCCCTACTATAGTCTAGCATTCTCTAGTTATGTTCTCCCCTTTGTTTTGTGAATGCCTCTGGAAGTGTTGTTTGATTTACTTGTGATGTTCTGTTTGCCCCGTGTTGTATTGAAGTCTTGTGTAGTCCTTGCACCTGTTAGTCTACTATCTTTCTTGATTGTTTTCTTAGTGGGACCTTAATGTTATCTCCTAGCATGGAGGGTGGACCTTAGGGTTCCACATGGTTGGGTGGTTGTGCTTTTATCTCCATTGGTTTCCCTTGCTGTTGTTCATGTGTGATAAGGATGTCCCTTGTATGGCAAATTTTAGATCTTGCTCTAGCTTGAGGAGACAATTACTTATGATCATGTTTCAGTCTTGTATATCAGTTGAATCATGTACTATTATCTTGATATATGTACTCCAATGTAATCTGGATAGTGATATTGTAAACAATGTAATGTTGTACTCTCTTGTAAAGAAGCTTGTTTATGTACTTATGATCCTATTTGCAGGATCTTGATGCTTACTTATCTGTTGATATAATATGGAATTGTATGTGTTTATTCATCTGATGCAACTAGACTTAGAATGAACTATGGTTGTTAGTTAATTCATAATGTTGGTTAGATCTTGTCTTAGTTTGTTAGTAATGCAGTCATGGAACCCTAGAGGATAAAGCTTAATTTAAATGTTATGAATAAATATATGATTGTTGTTATTTCTTTTGTTTATATATATATATATATATATATATATATATATATATATATATATATATATGACCTTTTTGTAAGCTTAGTTGTGTTATCCTCTAGGTTCCTTGGTGGGGAGTTACACTTAGAAAATGAAATGTGTGGAAAACAGTTCAAGCACTTGTTCTTTTTAGATCCCAAATCAAGATGTGATGGAAGACAATTGTTCGTTTTAACCCAATTTCAATGATGTGATAGCAAACAAGAGTTCGTTTTAAGCCCAAAATCCAAATGTGTTTGCAAGCAATGATTAAGAGATGAAAGATGGAATGTGTGAACCTAATTTTTTTCACTTTCCAAGTTGATATTTCAACTGATCTAAACTCTGCTCCAGTTCCTTTGATTCACCTACAAGCCACAGAATTGAAAAAGACCAAGTAAACTTGCCCAGAAGAAAGCTATGTGAAAAATGAAGAATCTAAGAAAAAACTGATCAAGATGAACTAATACAGAAAAATGGATTACATGAACAGATTACAGATAAAATTCTATGCACTTTTAAAAAAGAATTCGTGAAAATTGGATCAAAAATACAAAAGTTATGGTTGTTTGAAGTTTGCAAGAAAGTATGACTTTGACTATAAAAAAGGCATCAAAATGGTATGGTCACTTGATAAAATCTCCACCACTATGAAATTGATGAAGTCCTCTTTCCAATGAGTCCTCGTTTGCATGATTTCGCCTACGTATGTGAAAGTTATATGAATTTTAAAAAAAGTGCCTCCTTTAGGGTTTTAGAGATCAAAGGGGTAAATTTGATTGCCAGAGGACATACTGCTAGCTATTTAGCAACTGGTCACATGGACTATTATATTGGGCAATTTAGGTTTATATTTAGCAGTTTATGCTAGCGGGGCCCCTGGTCGCCCATATGACCAGGGGCTACACCGTAGCAAAAAAACATAAAGAAAATAAAAAAGAGGAACCCCAATTATGCAGAGAGCGCCGACCTAGTCACTAATGTGACCACAAGCTAGGGTCAAAGGAGCTAAGGCCTTTACCCACGGCTAAAGTGATAATGGTTAGGGGTTTTACTGCTCGCGTAAGGTCTTAAGACGCCGACATGGAGATAGGGTTTTGCCAGGGCCGCTAGAATGCGCAAAGATCGCCCAAGACAAGGTGATCATCAGAGATAGGATTTTGTAGAAGGCTACAGGAGGAGTTTGATAGAGGGAAGTGTGTCACTGCCAATGGTAGTGGCTTTGGATAGAAGTGGCGGTAGTTCTAGATGGAGGGGGTGATCCAGTCCATGCCGAGATTTAGGGTTTTAAGCAGCAGAGATAAGGGTTGAAAGGAGGTGTCAAAGGAGATAGAAAATGAAAGAGGAAGTTTCAACTGGTAGAGCCATAGTGTAAGAGAGATGTTAAGGTCATCCAAAGTGGTGGTGACATAGGAGATCTACAAGGTGATTGTACTTTGAAAGTGATCGACAGGGCACTCTTAACAGGTTGAAGGTGGAGAATATGGAGTCTAGGGTTTTGGGATAGTGGCATCAGTGAACAAAACAAACCTACAACAACTTAAGACATGTAACCCATTAATCTTCAAACTTGTAGTCACAAAACCTGACACAAACCAGTAAGATCAGTCCGTACTATACGGCCTGATAAATAAATAAATTTTAAAAATTTACAAAAAAATTCCCGTGAGTGAAATAGGTTGTATTTTATGTCATTTTTTATTTCTCAGGCCTCCTAGACTCAACATCGAGGTCTGTTTGAGCTCTGGAGGTCACCTGTAACAATCACTTGCAAAACTTGCCAAACAAGATGTTGGGTGAATATTTTGTCGTTAACTCGCTAACGGCAAAATGGGTATATCAGCCACAGCTATAATGAGACAAAGTCTCTCCTCTTAGCAAGGGGAGGTTCCCTCTAATTACTTAACTTTTGCAAATCAAACAACTTATCAAATTTATGTACACTAAAAACTATGTTTGTGGTGGTTCCATCTCATCTCATTCTCTTTTTTCAGAATAGATGTTTATATTTCAAACTCTTGATATAAGACTTGTAAATTATCACAATATCACAGAAACGCAAAGTTTTCTATTACCTCACTCATTACTTGTAAATGGAAATATTTGAAGTAGAATGCAGCGCAAAGTCTTCACTCCTCCTTAAGATGATAAAAGTAAATCGAATATAACAACTTGCAGCACAAAGTCTCCAAACTATCGTATTCTCACAAACATGAACATATAACCCACAACCGATTTGATAACACAAAGTTTATCAGAATCGAATTAAGAGTGCTCTTCAATCACTTGAAACAGACTCCACACTTCACTTATTATCAAATAATATTATGATAGCAAGACGTAAGAACAAAACTATCACAACACAAATAATCCCAAGACAAAGATTGGAATTGAACTTGCTTTCTTGTATTGATAAATATTTGAATATTGATTTTCACAAAAAGCACAAAGTCTTGATTTGCTTCTCAATTCGCTAGAGTTTTCTTGCAATAGACAAAAGATAGTATTTACAAAAGAGGTCCCCTTTATTTATAGGGAAAGACCTTGAGAAAATCTAGGAAATCTACAACTAATTTGACTTATTCAACAAGAGAGTCCTATTTGACTTATGACTTCTCTTGTTTCACATGTAATTACATTTTGGAAAATTACATGTGTAGATGTCCAAAACAAAATTCCATTTACATAATATCTAAGAAAAATAAGCTAAGGCACTAGCTTCCTCCATCCTTTTTCCTTAGGAAGTTCTGATACATGGTTTGAACAACTGACATCTCGCATGCATCTGGTTTTGCTGTATTTTCAGAGATGGTGCGAGCTCAGAGGATTGAATCCTTCACCACCTTTACTGCCTTTTCATGCTTCTCTAAATTATCCTTCAGATTCTCTAGAGTCAAATGTTGAGCATACAGGTTGTCCATTGAAAGCATTGAAGGAGCTTCCTCTTCAAATTTCTTTTGTACCATTTCTTCAAAAGAACTTATCATTTCCTGTGCTATGAGGAAACTATGATCTTCTCTTGTCAAGGTGCAAGGAAGTTCTTCCAGCCGATGTAGGAGTGTGACATCACTATCTTCGCTGGCTTCTTGAGCTTGGCATAGATCTTCAAGTAGACTCTTTATTATGAAAATACGATGAGCTAGAGTCTCCTTGGTCTTGAGATATGATTCCCTGTTGGTGACGACCCCAATGGTGATCAAATTCTTTATCTTGATCTTCTTCATATCTGTCCACTCTTCTAGACTCTCTTCTTGATCTTGCAGCTCTTGCGAAAGTAGATCCACCAGATTATCTAGCTCATCTTTAGCTTTGTCAATTTTCTCCTTTCTTTCCACAGCGGTTTTCAACAGAACTCGTCCTTGGGACAACAACCGCTCCACTACATCCCCCACTATTTTGCCTCTAGCTTGGGCTTTTTCTATCTTCTGTATTAGGGGTTCTTCCACTGTCACTGCCATTGGTTCTACTATCTCTGATGACTTTACTATTTTTTGAAGGACAGCGGCCAGTTGTTCTGCTTTTGCTTTGTATTGCTCTTTTTCCCTTTTGGCTTCATCATACTTTTCCAGTAGAGTAGTGGCAGTGGTTTGGAAATCTGCTTTGACACCCTCATGAGTCACTTTACCAAGTTCAACCCTTGAAATGACATAACTATTCACGTCAAAAGTATCAACTATGGCATCTTCAGGAGGTTTGGCAATTTCGACATATCTGATTCCCTTTTCAGTGACCAGCCTAGAAACAGTCTTAGGCTTCTTCTTTTGATTCTTAGCTTTCACGGGCAATAGCTTTTCAATGTCAATCTCATCAAGTGAGATGGCTTGTTTCTTCCTCTTTGGAGTATAGGCAGATAACCATGGAGGAAGTATAGATGCATCGATAGCTGGAGGGGGATCCACTACTTGCTTGGTTGGCTCTATGCTTATACCTGTGATGGTGACAATTGGACTTGTGTTGGTAAACACAACACCTATATCAATAACCTTTTGTGAAGCATCAAGAAGGTTCTCCAGAATAGTCTGTTCCCCGATATCAAAAGAAGGGGAAGATAAGCTTGGAATGGAACCAGAAGAGTAAAAAATGGTTCCAGGACTAGCCCTCATGGATTGAGGAGTATTGTCAGAAGAGACAACAAAAATGGGAGAAAGGGAAACATTTGAAATTACTGGAAAACCATCAGAAAATGGAACATGAGGAGGAGGTGTAAGAACTTGTGTATTAGAAGGAAGGTCTTTCACAGGAGTCTGTGGGGAACCATCAAGTCGCTCTACTTCTGTATCTTCATCTTCACCTTGTTCAGATTCTGTAGATACCTTTGTCTTAGACCTTTGAACATTTTGTTCTTCAGTCTCAACATCTTCAATTTCCATATGATCATCATTGGTGTCTTCAACATCTGACTTAGTGGCATCAGAAGCCTCGGTGGTTTCCTTCTTCTTTCCTCCCTTGGATACAAATTTGATCTTTGGTTTGTGTACCTTAGAGGAGGAAGGGGTGTCACTCTTGTTCTTGGTTCGGTTCTCTACTTTTTTACCTATTTGCTCCTGTGTTCCTTCTTCGGAGCCTGTCAGGAACTCTTTCAACTTGATCCCTTTACTTTCCAACCACAAGTTGGTGTTTGCCAATATAGGTTGGAATCTTTTTCTGATGGATGTCTCCTCCTTGATTGACCATTTCACCTCTGGGAGAGGTGAAGCCTCAACATTCTTTGACTCATATTCGTGATCTAGGACATCTCCATCATCCTCCATTCCATCTAGAATATTAGCTAGTCCTAGTTCTTCAATTTGGCTCAGATGAAGCCCACATAAATCTAGTTTTCTGATCTCATTTTGGGTTCTGAGATATGCCCATATGTCTTCAACCATTGGCTCATGAAAATTCGACTTCCTCTTGATTTTATCTTGAACCCTTCTGAAGTTGAAATGATTTCTCTTCTTGTAGGTCTTCATGGTGACTAACTATAACTCGGAGTCAATTATTTTAGCTTTGTTGGCAGACTGAACTGAATACCTCCCA
The DNA here is from genome assembly GCA_027924645.1 of Cunninghamia lanceolata. Lineage (NCBI taxonomy): Eukaryota > Viridiplantae > Streptophyta > Pinopsida > Cupressales > Cupressaceae > Cunninghamia > Cunninghamia lanceolata. Next base: position 14,340,795 of record BSBN01001715.1, read on the forward strand.
ATTTCAATGGGAAACTTTATCCCTGACTTCTTAAGCTCCATTTGTTTGTTATGAACCACAATCAGTTGTCTACAAAGCTCCATAAGAACAATGCGATCACTGGGATACCATGGCAGCATGTAAGGGTAACCAGGATAGTATCCTACCTGAAGATAAGTGAAGGTGGGGAATTGTAGGAACAAACAACCAAAAGAATTTACAACCTACCATGCTTCATCAGAAACTCTTCTCTGAACCAGTTCACCATTCCACAAGCACATGAAAACTGAGAAGAACGCATCATTGACTCTTCTAAAATGATGAATTGACCCCTTCAGAGTGATTTGGGGGTAGTATTCATACACTGGGACCAATCTCCTGTCCCCTACTTGGGTCAAACCTGGAAAGTTCCTCATACTTGCAGCAGCATAGACAAGGTAAGAGGTCATATAAAATTTGAAGGTAGTATTGACCCTTACCAGTTGCTCGTGCAAAGCATTACTGATCTATTCACCCCAGAATATCTTCTGATTACTCCGTAGAATCACCTTGATGTAAGTGTACATCCAGTCCTGGAATTTGGAAGCAGAAGGGAGTCCTCTGATGCGACTCAAAAGTGTAATCAAGTCACACACTTCCTCCACAAAATCACTCCTGTGAAGGTCTTTAGGCCATTTGGTCAAAGTTGCCCTTGGAATCTTCAACCATTTGCTGTTTATGTGCCTTCTGGCGGATTCCAAGTCATTGTCATAGTCTTGTTGACCCTGAGCAAAATCAATTTGCCCGACATTTTCAATTGGTGGACACATGAAGATTTTGTACATGAACTCCATGTCCAATCTCATGATAACATTTCCCTGTGAGTCCGTCATGGCTCTAGTGTCCCTATTGTAGTGGTTGGCCACTTGTAGAATAAATTCAGGATTATGTGCACTGACAGGAAATGATGCAACCAAATGAATATTGCTGTCAATGATTTTCTGCATATGCCGGGAAGGATTTGTTTGTTTAATTCTATCTATGAATTCAACCATATCTACGTGTCCAATTTCAGTGTCTTTGATTTCATCAACATTCGACTGAACTGCTGTTACCAGAAAGACACCCTAGTACTTGTACTTCATGGCTCTGGACTTTGAAGGAGATGATTCTGACATGAGCCCTGGAGAAAACTGTGAATTCAAACACCACCATGAACGCTGATTGAGAACTGCAAAAGGCCATGATCTCGCAGTTAGGGAAAAATTGGATAAACTGGGTCAACTGCATTTTGATGATCATGGATGGGAAAGCATGCGTTTAAAGGGCTTGAGCATGCAAATCGAGGCGAGGGTGAAAGCGGGCTTTTGGCTTTGAAAAGTGAATTTTCCAGTGTTAGGGAAAAAATTAGGGAAATGTGCTTGGGCGGGTGTATTGACCGCTCTCGCAAGTTGGAAGGACTTCTAGGTGTAAAAGCAGTGAAAAAGGCTGCTTCTACATGCACTTTGGAAGATTTGATTTGTCATGGTCGAGCGGTCGAAATCACCGCTTTTACATGTGGTGTAAAAACTCCGAATGTTCGGGCAGGGAATTTAGCCGCTCTAGCGAGTTGGTAGTGATTTTGGGTTTCGGTGTAAGGACGGATGAAAACACCGCTCATGCATTTGGGAGATTCATCGATTAACATGTTCGAGTGGATGAAATGACCACTACTGCAAGTTAAAGGGAAAATGTTAACAGATGTTCAAACGGCATGAATCGCTGCACATGCAAGTGGGAGTGAATGAGTTTTGGTGTCGAGGCAGAAAAATCCACCGTCTTTGCACACAATGGGAGTTGGTAGTTGGTGAAGGTTTAGCAGCGAATATGGTCATTGTTGCATACAATGGGAAGTTTGGTAAATGATGAAGGTCTGTTTGATGAAAGACACAAAGTCTTCAAAACGAAAACAAAACCCTAATCCGAATACGAATCACAAACAACAGAAAAACCTAACAAAACTTCATAAACTAACAATACTAGCAGTTAATAAGTAACAATGGGGAAGAGAAACGAAAGAAACTTACCCGTAAAAACTTGAAACCCTAGGCTCAACCTGCAACGCGAGATCCATCACAACTCTGGAGTATACGATCGAGCAGTCAGAGAGAACGTTGGCGGGTCAATTAGGGTTTAGTATAAGAAATGACAACAATGGGAGTGAAAAACACATTTAAAAGGTTTGAGATTTGAGTTTAAATGCCTGGCACAAGTGGCCATTAATGGCACTCGACATCAAAATCCTGAAGATCTCGTGTGAGCGGCGATTTCGGCCGCTACGACACTACAATAGATAAATATGTAATGTAAAGTCGGCAAAAAATGCCATTGTAACATATATGATGGAAAACACATGCGATGGCAGTGAATTTAGCCGCCCAAGCGCATTAAACTTAAAAACGATGCAATAGCGGCAAAAAATGCCGTCATTGCATCAAACAAGAACAAGTCTAAAAATAATATGTAGGAGCGGCGTTTTTCGCCGCTCTTGCATATTAAGAGTCAAAAATTTACTAACTCCAAAATAACATTTTACTAGTTTACGACTTTAAAAGATCCTTGCGAAAACTGAGAAATCAATTCAAGGGAATGTCGCAGACGAGTTTAGAATGTCAAATGACCTCGCACGGGACTAAGAAAATCTTTCCTCAATTTACGATCTTAGAGTGTAGGTTCACGAAACGGACAAGTTTTGTGGGGTTGTCTACAAAAACGAGCGTAGCTGATTTTGAGAACAACAGCTGGCTCTAACTGGGGAACTTCCTTCAATCAAACTTTGAAATGATTGAGGGGAGTAGAATCCAGTCTCTAAGTGCCTTCATCCATGCCATTGGGCCATAGAGTCAAGCTAAAAAGAAAAAGACACAAAAGACTAAATGAAAACACAAATAAAACACAAAACTATACAAATGTACAATTTAACTTATCTGAAACTTCAAGGATTGAAGTGCTTCAGATGTTGTCCACTGTGAGGCAACAAGAATGGTGTCCCATCCTGATACTCCAGCAAGAAACTATTTTCACCACAGAGCTGATGAATGGTGAATGGACCTCTCCACAAAGAATCAAATTTTCTGTGCATTCCTTTTGGTTCTCTCCTCTTGTCCCACAACAAGACTTGATCTCCAACCTGAAACTCATGAGCCTTTTTCTTCTTGTTGAAGAGTTTCTTTACTTGATTTTGGTGCTCAGCAATACGGTCCACCACCATAGTGCGCTGCTCCTCAAGTTCAGTCAAATACATGATCCTTTTATCAATAGAACTATCAAAAGTTCTATCTTCCAAAGCTTTTACCAACTTTAATGCTGGCAATTCTAAGGTAATCGGTATCTCTACATTCAGACCATATAGAAGCTGAAATGGCGACATGCCTATCACCCTTTTGGGTGTAATTCTATCTGCCCATAAAGCATCAAACAATGCCTTATGCCAAGTTCTCTGATTCTCATCTACCAATTTCCTGATGATAGTGACCAGATTCTTATTGCTTGATTCTGCTTGACCATTCCCTTGCAGATAATAGTCTAAAGAATGGGAAAGAGTGATCCCATGCTCGTAGCAAAACTCAGTAATCTCATGAGAGGAAAAACAGGTCGCATTGTCCGCTACAATCTTGTTTGGAACTCCAAACCTGGAAATAATGTTCTCTTTAAGAAAACTGCATACCACCTCTGAAGTAGCGTGCTTGACTGGAATAGCTTCCACCCATTTGGTAAAATAGTCTGTTGCAGTGAGAACATAGTTATGTCTAGCACTTGATGATGGATTCACTGCGCCAATGAAGTCAATACCCCACTGCTGAAAAGGCTCCTCAATCACCACTGGTTTTAGAGGTAAGGCTGCCAATTTTGGTTTTCCAACAAACTGTTGGCATAGCTCACACCTGCGTACCCAATTGTACGCATCTTGGAATAGTGTGGGCCAATAGTATCGAGCTCGCAGAATCTTGTGAGCTGTTACAGGTGCTGAAAAATGCCCTCCACAAGCCAAATTGTGGAAAGACTCCAAAAGTCTACCTTGTTGCGCTTTGTCCATGCAACGGAGAAATACACCGTCAAGGCTTCTCTTGTACAAACCATTGTCCCAAAGGACGTAGTTAGTAGCTTTTAACTTGACAGTTCTCTTTTCCTTATAAGACAAGTGAGAAGGGCACTCACCATAGGTAAGGAAATGAGCGATATTGGAATACCACTCGTCAGGTGTAGTAACAAAAAGAACAGTTGGCGTGTCCACAACTTCTTCTTCTTCGTCCCCTGTCTCTTTTGGAACGTTGTCTGCAATCAATTGACACAAACCTTTACCGCACACAAGCTTGGTAGGCTTGATATCCAGATCAAATTCTTGGATCTTAGCGATCCAATTACCTCTCTTTGTTCCGAACTCCTGTTGAGTTAGGATGGATTTGACTGTTGTATCAGGCACCATGACAACAGTGTGTGAGTTTAGAATATAGAACCTAAAATGCTTAACCGCTTTGACTACGGCATATGCATGCTTCTCCATATTCGAATACTTCAATTCATGAGCTTTGAGAGGACAACTCATAAATGATATGGGGGATTCGACACCTTCTTCATTCTGCTGAACCAGAAGAGCTGAAAGTGTGTGTTCTGAAGCGTAGCTATAGACTACAAAATCCTTAGTGTAGTCGGGACAAACAAGAACTGGAGCATGAGCAATAGCTCTCTTGATATCCTCGAACGCTTCCTTACCTTCTGCGGTCCAACGGAAATTTGTCTTACCCTTCATCATATTAACAATGTGACGGGTTTTTTCTACAAACTCAGGAATAAACCTTCGCAGAAAATTCACCTTTCCAAAGAAAGAGTGAACAACAGTCTTACTTGCTGGCAGAGTGAGACTTTGAATAGATTTAACTCTCTCTGGGTCAATCTTAGTACCCTCTCAGGATACAATGTGTCCGAGAAGCTTACCTTTCGTCACCCCAAAAACTAACTTCTTGGGATTGAGGGAAATACCATTTTGCCGACAGCGTTCCAGCACTTGTCGCAAATGATGCGCATGATCATGACGGTTTTTGGAGAAAACAGTCAAGTCATCGAGATACACCATGATAAACTTACCCATTTCATCTCTGAAAGCAAGATCCATCGCTCTCTGAAATGTTGCGCCAGCATTGATCAGACCAAAAGGCATTCTGCGATATGCAAATGTGCCCCGTGATGTGGTGAAGGTAGTTTTGAACTGATCTAGAAATTGGATTTCCAATTTCACTCCATATTAGGAGGATGCAGAATCACAAGTCTATCTACCTAGTAACAATCACAAAGAATCTCACAAGATTTCTCGTGTCATAATCAGGTGATTGACCTAGATCACATATTTTAAATAGGTATACAAGTTACTACATTCAAAACTATGCTATGTCAGAAGACGCAAGCTTATATCATTATTCTCCACCTAGTCTTAATTTTATATTTAAATTACGGGAAAACTACTTCCCAATAAACAATAATTCACTATCCATATCAATAATGAATTTTATAATAATCAGATAAAACCTATTATTATCTTTTACCATTTCCTTGCATAACATTAATTTCTATTTTCATATCATCATGTCTTTAACTAGAAGATTCAGTTTCCTACCTTATCAGGATTATGAGGTTTTCTAATACATCTTATGCAATACAAAGTAATTCAAATTCAAACAAAAAAAATCTTTCACATATTATAATCTTTCCAAGATAAGTCCCTACCTTTATATCCTAAGTCAAATATAAATAGATAACTAAACCATATTGGTATTTCAAATCCTAAGACAAGAAACCTAGTATATTAACAAAATAAGATGTTATGAATTCTTCTTACTATAAAACAACTTTTAATGCATTGCTCAAATGATGGATTAGGATGATTTGCACTAAGAATTAGTATACCCAAATGATGAATCGGTCTACTAAATTACACAAATATAAACTATCCATAGTGGATGTACTGAAAACACTTCCAAATAGTAATTGATTTAACCATGCATACCATTCATTTACAAATATAAGGTAAAATACAAATGTTGACTGGATGAGGTGTTACCTGAATACATATCAAAACATACATTAAAATAAATTATTGCAGGTTAATAACTTCTTTATCTGCTAACTTAGATCAATAAGAAGTCAAAGGTAAATAGGGATAAGGTCACTAGCCTAAAGAGATTAAGTCGACACCAACTAAGGTTTTAAATTTGTTTCAGAGATAAAAAGTTGGAGGAGTTACGAAGAAGAAAAATAAAATGATTTCAAAAGCTATGTCAAAATAGAAAGAGGAGAGAAAAGTTATTTCTCAACAAAAAGACGTCATAATGACCCAAATAATAGTTATAATCTGAAGCAGACAGGTCGCTAGAAAGAGATTATCATCCTATCATTATGGAACGAATAATGATTTCTGCATAAGGAGATCTTCTAGATTCGATAGTAGTTACTCAAGAAGCAAAATGATAATATTAGGCATGATATGACACTAAGACGTAAATAAAACTATCAGATAAAAGTTTGCGTCAAATAGAGAAGAAAAGAATTAAAAAAAAGAATTAACTCTCATTCCATCAATTAGAGTATTACACAGGATGGTGGCAAGCTCAAGAAAAGTGCCATATCTATTTAACAGTATGCCTCTAAGAGGCACATATAAGAATAATAAGGAAAGGTTTTAATGTTGTTAATACAATCGCCTTTGGCAGACATATATGCAGAAATTGGAAGCATAGAGAAAACGTGTAAACCATTTGGATCACGCAGAATGCAATGATTGCAGGATATGCACAAAATAGATTTGTTAGCTATAGATGCAAGTTTCTAGGGTTCTTGTGAACTTCTGGAGTATAGTTGAAGGTGAATTTTGATGCAGAGATAGTGTGAACTTTTTCCCAATATTAATTATAACTAAATGACTTTAATTTGACTTATGAGCATTATGAAAGATTATATGCAAGATCAAGTAGTTGTTTTTATAAGGAAAAAAAACCTAATATGCACCTTCCAATATCCTAGATTTTCTTAATTAGATATTCAATATAGCTTGATACAAATAAATACTGCTATGCCCTTAAAGCCAAAACAAACATAGTTAATTTTCTACCATTAACCCTTAGAGGAAAAGTAATGCAACTTTCAAAACATAATGACATGTAAATTAACACTTTAAAAACATGAAAGAAAAAAAATAGATAGAAGAGAAGAGACATCAATATACGTGGGAAAACCCTTTCCCATAAACAATCCCACACTCCAAAGCATAACAAGGAGATTAACACCTTGCTCCTCTCCATGAGTTAATACCACGCTCAACTGTAGCACCCAAATTGGGTAGGAAATATCCATGCCTAGTCATGGAGAATCAAATCCACGGTAAAATAGAAAGTTACTTACACATGTTAAATTATAAGTGTGAGTTTCCAAGGTAACTCTCTTTTACAAGCTCTTTCCATTCTAACAACTCTTATTCACATTATAAGTTGCCATAGTTGCTAAAGTGATAAATACAAATTGCCAAAATATAAACTACAAGAGACACATAATACCACTCCAAACTAGACCCCTAAAATATTAGAAATTGTAAGGTATATGATACACCAAATCCCAACAGTTTTGATTTTCGTGCAGCTTTGTCTTCATCTCTCTTCCAACACTCGCATCCATGGGAGGTTCAAGGAATAAGCCGATAGGAATAGTCAACGAGTTTAGAATCTTTCCAAGCGTGTAATTTTTTTCTTTTTAATGGTGTGAGACAATTTTCTGAGCACTATAATGTTCACATAAAAAACCTTATCAGCTAATAAATAGTGGGCTACCAAAAAAGGATAATCTAAGCATCATGTTTGTGATATGATAACAATCAGTTTTTGAAGCACAACATAGAAAAAGAAGATCTAAGGGTCGGCCTTTAAGGCTAGTCATACGTTGTTTTGCATCCACTAAAAGAGAAACATACTAATTTGATTGATCAGGATAGAAACGATTAAGCACGAACATATATTGAAATAGAAGGAATATATAGAATCTCTTTATAATAGTAAGGGATTATGGTAAGGAAATCCTCTAGTAAACATACATGTAATTGCGAGACCACAGGCAAGGGCACAAACTGTTCGACAAATTGAAATCAAATGATTGCAGTTTGCACGAAAATGGATTTTGTAAGGATTCTCTCAAAATCTTTAATCTAATGAAGCACATGGAATATATTCTAACATTGCGCACTTAGCTTGCGGCCTAGGTGCATACAGCTATCTCATTAGCGGATGAGACTGAACATACTTCAATCACATTTGCAACCGTTATTGCATTATGCCTAACATTGATCATTAAGCGTGTATGGTGGACCCCCATGCCTGTGCTGGCTAACTTGAAGATGCCCTAAACTTTACTATTGAGATACCTATTAAATTTGTGGTGATTGTATGAATGCATTTCTTGCAGAGATTATTGGTGATGCTAAATAAAGCTAACTGCAAAATAGGCTTGCATTATAATAGCGCCGCACATGATAACATGCACAGTTTGTTAGATAAGTAGAAGATGCTGTATAATCTGCCATAACTTGCACCCATACGAGGTTTAAGGAATATGTTGATATGAACAACCGACATGATTAAAAAAATTTCCCACATGAAACACCTTAAGCACTATAACACAACAATAACACAGGAAAATACTGTCATTAATAAAATGGTCTTAAAGAAATCATTATGACATTTTCAACTTATACGGAGGGTTTAAGAGTGCTGGAGACAAACTAAAACATCTATCATTATAATTTGAAATAAGTTAGATTCCATTTTGCAGGTGCCCACACTCACTATAGTGAATCACAAGATCTACAATGTGGCTATTTTTAGATCAGCATGACACAGGTAGGAATTGCACAGGCACAGAAATGCAATCATGTCAGCAAGATTTACAGTTGATGCAACATTGATTCAGAATGATTAAATGGCACTCATGAATCCATGGCCAGAGGAGAATATATGCAAGGTAGATTTTAACTAAATTTAAGAAAGATTCTAAGGCAAGATACAGACAATCTATGAGACTGTGAAAACCCTGGTTCACAAATTTGTAGAAGGTAAAATAAAATGATTCAAGGAGAAATAGATCATGATAAGCCATACTTGCAGAGTATACACGACTTCAAAAAAAATTCTTAAAGAAAGATCATATGGCAAGCTAAAACCAGAATGCCTCCAAGATGCTTTCTCATGCAATAAAATGTTTGTAGATTATACACATAATGGCCTAGTAAAACTTACCTAGACATGTACATTTGATAGATTTAAGAGCCCTTAGTAACATACCAGTGAATGTAATAAAAAGATGTACGTTTGACCTTGAAATTTCTAGTAACATCCTTCCTATTGTGCACATGTTGCCTCCTCCAAGGTGTCATCCCACCTTATTTTCCATTGGAATCTGAAAGATGGAGAAATTCTCCCCAAAATCTTCACCCCATCGACTAACAAAAGACATATTTAACCTCATCGTCAGAAGACAATCATGCATAGGTTGAGGCATATGAGAGGGAGGAGTGGTGTGACAACCATTTCTCAACATAAGATTTAAAGAGTAGGAATTCTATAAAGTACCAAGAAATTGGAATTTAAAACATCACAAACAATTATCATATTATTTAACTATGTATTGTTTAACTACAAATATCATTCTTTCAATCTATAATTAAAACCAACAAAGATAAAATAATTCATCAAAGATAAAACTCAAGAATGAAGTGGACGGTTTAGAAGGATCAACAATTTAAGGTTGTTGGAGCCAAAACTCAAAACAATTATCTGACCACTAACCGGGGTCAAAAAGAAAAATTTCAAGCAACACTGACTGACCACCGACCGTACTGACAAGGTATCAAACCGGGTACTCATCCTCTTCGAGGATGATGGCTAGGGTAGGGGACCAAGTGCTATCTCCAGTCAACTAATTCCATTGGGTTCAAGGGACGCTCAAACCCACCAATTCAGGTAGAGTCGATGCCTAGCACCTGCTCACTCAACATACAAGTTAGAGCACATGTGCATAATAGCCTAAGCACTTGGAAAGGAATTCTAACATTCGTATCTCATTCCTGTATGTCCCTCATATGTTCAATGGTACAATGTCACCCTTTCCACTTATCCTAACAACATACTACTGCATCACCTGACTATCCAAATAATTCCCTGCATAAAAATAATAACATAACAATATGCATCATACCTATGAAAGTACTAACTGAAGCTCCTATTCCATCATCATCTCCAGGTTCCTTAGCCAGACTACTTGCACCACCAAAGTAAGTACGGAGGGGCACTACACCAATAATTTAGTGGATGGTGCCACATGAGAGGATGAAAAAGGAAAATATACTTTGTTAGAAATGATGATACCTTAATGATACTTTGAGTTTGATTACTGTTTGAGATACTTTAAGTTCAGTTATGCTTTGATACTTTGAGTTGTTGATTATGATCTTTTCATACTTTGAGTTGAAGTTATTATTTAAAGTCACCTTGATACTTTATTAGTGCTTGGTGAACACTTTATTGTTTTGATGTTTAATAAGACATCGGGGCGATGTCTCTTCCAAGTGGGGAAGGATGTCACGTCTCATTTTTATGGATAATATGATTATTCTAGTTTATTGAACAATTATTGTGATTGACTTTACTCTAAGTAATTTTGCATACGTGGAGGTAATTATTATGAGTTATATTGATGAAAATTAAAAATTATTTTTAAATATTGAATATTGATGTAGATGCAATGATTTGCTTTGGCTATGTTTTTGGAGACACTAACCTATTGACATCGAGTTGAGCACAAATGGCTGCAAGTACTCGTCAAAGACGAGAGCATGGCTGAGGTAGAGATGTTCTAGCCACTTGGCAAGAACTGATGGATGGATTAACCTGATGTAATCACACACATCACGTAGTTGCATATGCATTATTAAATAGTTCTTATTGCATTAATGCATGATTTTTAATCATTTTTACTTTAACTTAATATCTTTTCAAAATATATTCAAATGTATTGTGTGTTTAAATAAATAATAAAATATTATCTATAAGATGTTTGGAAGACAATATGTTCCTTACAAATAAATAAATATATATATATATATATATATATATATATATATATATATATATATATATATATATATATATATTAAATTATATATAATTATGCAATATTGTATTGCATTTCTCTTTTGATTATTTAAATGGTTTTGCTTTAATTAAAATAGATAAATAATATTAAAAATAGCATTATTATATTTAGAGTTTTTGACAAAAGAATTAAAATAGGTTTCCTGTCATCCATGCGATAGTAATTTGCAAAAGGATATTATTGACTATTTTAAATAGCTACTATTGGATTTAAAAAAAAAAAAAAAGATTGTGATTTTTTAATGATTATTTTTCATGCAAACTAAAATGCAACTTTAGTTCTAAACTAATCGTTAGAATTAAAGGGAGAGAATTATGTTAAAGAGTAGATAGCTCAGCAAAGAGGGGACCATGAATTGCAAAGAGAAGGGTTTTACCTCAGCGACAGGAAGAAGAATTGGAGTCTATAACAGGAGAAAGAAACCAAGGCAACAACTTCAAACTGCAAATTCTTTATCATTCGACTGCTATCACCAGGTTTTCTTCAATTTTCTTTTGTTGTATTTAAATAAACCTGGTTGTATCTGTTATTAGTATGTTTTTATCTACTTGATTTAGAGGGCGACTATATGTGTTTTGGTCAATCCCTGTTGTGACTGGATGTGCATCTTTTTGGGCCATTTCTTCTTTTATTTCTGGCTACCAATTATAAATCTTTAAGTTGGCATTTTATTACCTTCTGATTCTCCTGCCTGAGTCCATTTTGGTGTGTACCATTGACTTTAACTTTGACCCATCGCTCTCTTCTCATGGAATCAAAGTGCAGAAAGGTTGGCTGCCACTCATTTTATCCTAGTCATTATCTTTGGCCATTACATTTAAACTAGCTGCTCTTTCCTAATCAACCCATAATTTTGCCTAAACCATTTGTTACTTTGGGTTTTCACTTTACTTGAAGTCATCCCATTGTATGGTCGATTGGCTATTTTCCTTGAGTCATCTGAATGGATGACGGGTTTGACCTAATCATTTTTATCTTATTTCTTGTTTAGATCGGTCAAAAACAAAGTCACTATCCTCAGGAGTTGGTGTTTAAGATTAATTGTAAACCAATAATAAGATCTTCTACAACTGCCATAAACGTTCTTTTTAGACCTTAGAATCTCCAAATTGTTGTAGGTAAATTCCCTGTCAACATTAGTATGATTGTTCTTTTTACAATGGCTAAAAATAATGGTAGGTTAGAAAATCGACCTTTCTTTGATAAAACTCAAACTCTTAAAATATTTAGAGGAAACTACCTTATTTCTGTAGATACTATTCTTTATGAAATTATTGTTCAAACTTTGTTGAAACATTGTCAATGGATGACAGTAGATTATGTATAAACTCAGTCGATTATCTGTTAGATTCTGCAGCTATTCCTGTCGCCACAACAATAGGAAGGTTTTAGAAAGATATATGTGCTTAAAACTAATTTCTTAAAAAGACTAGTTTCCTATCACTAGAACAACAAATAAGTTAGAGCAATCTAAGAAAGAGATTTTTATAGTATTTTTATGACCATAAATTAGATTAAAACTATGTTCAGAGTTCTTTCTTTATTACTGAGTTAGTTCATGTCGCAGCAGCGACAGGAAGACTATTTTTATTATTTTTATTGTTGTTCTTGAAACTTCCTACCACATAAATAACAACAAGATAGATTATTATTTTAGAATGATTATTCATTGAAATACTCAATGAGTGAAATACTAGATAGAAAACTGTATCATTTTGATAAACCTATGGACTAATTTTAATGATTTAGACTTCTTGTCACTATTAGGACAACAAAGTGAAATTATAATGAGAATGTCTTTTATTTGAAGATTGAGATTAAATCTTGGATTAGATAATATATCTATTTGACGTACTTGTGAGTGCAAACAAAGAAGAATGATTTGATTGGAAAAGTGTAATCTCTTGAATGTGGTATGGAAAAAGGAACTTGTGATTAAATTATAAAACTTATGGAGGTAGATTGAGTTAGTTCCTGTCACAAAATATGATAGTAGATCTGATAAAACTTAGAATGACTTTTGTACAAAGAATTATGACTGAATATGGATTAATTTCTTGTAAAGTTTGTTTCTGTGATTAGAGTTTTGGAAAAAAAAGGGATTTGAAATGATTTATAGGAGAACATTGATTGTTTTAATCTATTTACTTGACCTTGAGAAAAGATAGAATTACTATTTGACATAAGCATGCATGAAACCTCATTATGAGAGAGTGGAGTAGTCAAACCTCATCATTGATTTTATTGCTTGATTTATGAAACAATATTCAGATATGAAGCATAATCATTAGTTTCTACAATTTATTTAACCATAGAAATACAAATCGAGAGTATAATTAGATATATTTCTTTTTGATGATTCTTTATTACTGCTTGATTGAAAAGTGTGCTTTCTTCATTAATGCATGGGAAAGGGATCAGAAGTGGTCATAGGTGATTTTGGATCTTTATTCCTTGGATTATTTAATTCTTGCTTATTCTCTTCTTGGGGAAAGAAGGTAGGTTTTTATCTAGGAATGTATTGGGTTACTTTTGGGATGGCGATGGCAAATGTGGATATTTAGAGATGGCTTTTCCTCTTTCCAAGATTTGACCAATTTACTTAAATGATTAGATCTAATTGGAATAAAATTAAAATAGATGTTTATTGTCTAGCAAACTTATTTATATATATCTCTACCAAATCCTATTGTGAGACAATCTGCATTTCATTATTTAGAGTTATACATTCAGACATCAGGGTTGCATCAGGTGTTCCTTCCTACCAGTTGTTTCCAGGTAGCTAGACATTTCATGTAGGGTTGCGTTTTCTTGATTTCGAGAAGGGATCCGGGGAAGTGTAAATACTTCATGGTTGGGTGGAAAAGCACCTGAGCCATGTTCCCGTCTCTCGGCTTGCAGGTGGTGGGCCACTTGGTTCGTGTAGCTGGAGAGTGTATTGATTTATTTATTCATGTTGTTCATGATTGTTGGATGTATTATGGCATGCTTGCCAATGGATTTATGTATATGATTTTATAGTGCTTTTACCTGGAATGAGCACGCGAGATGTAAGATTTAATGACTTATTTGATTTATATTGATGAGATTTTCTTTGTGAAGATTTATTGACTCTATTGAATCTTATTGATTAAGTTATTATTTATTTTAATATGGTAATTAAGCGGATTAATTACACCTTTTACCTTTGAATATTGTATCTAAGTGGATTATTTACATCTTTTTGATTTTGGTTATTGCGATGTTGTATTTAAGTGGATTTCTTACTTCATTTATCCTTGAGTTGGTTTAAATGCTTTTACATGATTTTTTTGAGGCTTTACATGTTCACTATCATACGTGAGAGCTGAGATGTATACATGCTTAAAACTGAATAGAATATATTTGTCTAAACCCAATCTACTATACAATATCTTTCAAAGACATGCAAAAAATTGTCCACAAGGCATCGTCCCAGTTTGCTAGACCAAGCAATTCCCAAAGGAGGCATAGATAGGGGCTTGATCTTTCCAATCCTTCATTAATCTCAATACTTCCCATTTCTTTTTTTAAACTCTCACATACCAAGTGGAATGGTATGACACTATGGAAAGTGGGAAGGGATTGAAAATCAACAAGTCAAAAAGTTTAAACAACAATATTCAGATTTGAGGTGGCCCCACCAAATAGCTTCACTAAAGCAAACTTTAGATAATACAAAGTATGGGGCACTCTGTCCTTTATCAAATTCCCACAAACCTTCAATATTGAAGTTCCAAAAGATGTTGTGTACCTTTTTTAAAGGTTGTGAATGTGTTTTATGGGCTGCAACTAGTATAAGGCTACACAAAAATGAGCTTTCAAGTGATGCTAGTGCCAAAAGATCTTTAATTAATGCTAGGGTTAATGGCATAAATCTTCCATAAATATTATCAATTCCCAATCACAGACATCGCCATATAATCACATAAATTTGTATTTTACAAATCTCACAAATTTGAATTAAACTCTTCTACAACCAAACCTATAGAATGATGAATCTTTCTGAAACAAGAACTTCTGCAATTTGAAAACCAACATTATAAACAAATGGCACAAGCATTCAACACAAAGGTAATCTTTGTATGAAATTACTCCAATCTTCTGCATTCAACACACGTGTGATTTCTGTGTGAAATCACCACAACCAATGAGGGTGGATCTTTCAGCACCAAAAATGATCTTCTCCAATAGGATTTTTGTCCTCAAGAAGGAATGGAAGAACATGTAGGTTCAATCCAATAGTATCCCCAAAAATGAGATCTCAATCCCCTTATATAACCATTTTTAGGTTACATAGGAATATGATTATTTTTTAAAATAATTAAATTTTGTAATTTACTTCAATAATACCTTTTTCCCATGTTTAGGCACTCACTTCAATGTGCCCCATCAAATAATATAACACTTTACCTTTCCAAAGAGCTATAACACTTAAGTCACTTTTAAATATTTTCAACCTTTGGAGACTTAAGTGAAATTAACAATTAAATAGCTCAATTAACCACCCAACTTACGGAAAATCCCAAATTGAAGAAAATTACAAAATAAACCATACCAACATGATCCTAAAGGTTTGGGATGAAGAATCACATCAACTGGGTGACTTACTATAAAAAGACAACTTCTGCAAGAAGTTTTGGAAAACAAACCGGGAAGCTAAAAATGCTTTGAAAATCATCACTGTGATCTTGAACAAAACCTGAGCTCAATTCCATTGAAAGGAATAAAAAAGAATTGAACATGTGCTCTCAAAGAAATAAGGAGTCCCTTAACCATACCTAATAACCTACAAGAACTTAGGAAATAGGCTATTAGTCTCACAACTGTCTAGGCTTGAGAAGGGGACATTACAGTCCTCCCTCCCTAGAATTGCTTATCCCCAAGCAATTGGTAGCTCAACCTACAACTCAAATACACATAAAACCAAATGTGATCTCAGGGTCCCAAGTCAGTCTAAGAGGTGTGTAGCTCCATCTGCTAGAAGCACTATCTTGCTGGCACCTGCACAAGTGACCTCCTAAATTCCTTTTGTAAGAAGAGCGACCAAACACTATAAGATCTTGGTCAACTCCTGAGAAAATCACTCTTCATAATCACTAATCTGTAACACCATAGGAGTAAACTCAAGAAAGTTAATGTTAACTCTCTCATTTTAAACAACTTGCACTCCAACATAATGGTTGTCACTAAAAAATAATATGTTATTCCAAACATAAGTGCAAGATGATAATAAGAAATAACATTTTTTTGGTGCCTAAACACCCATCCAACACCAACCTGGATTAGACAAACTTGTCATTCCCTCCATCTAAGGCCATAAAATAACCATGTCAAGGAGTTAAATGGACTGAAATTGCTTAGATTTGTAGCTATTCAAATATGATTTTTCAAAATACATCACCTAGAAAAAAGGGTAATTGCTACAACACTGTAAAACCTTGGCCAAAATGAATTTTCTGATTATTCCCTTGGCTGAAAACTGTTTACTACAGAAAATGGGGAGGCAAGATAGAAGACTTCAAGTCCCTCACTTTCACATACTAAAGCATTAGGGAAGCAAGGGATAAGTTTTGGGATAAACTACTAATTTCCAATGTTCCCTTTTCCTGTTAATTGTGTCTATGGCTGTTTGAATCAGGTTTTGTAAGCTAGTATCTCTCTCTAACCATGAAACCTAATTTTTCCAATCAAATTGTAATAACTTGATTTTCAACATAGTTATGAATGAAATGATTACAAAAATACAAAGGAAACAGTTTAGAGACAATGTACCTAGAAACTAAGGAGATGTTGGACTAGGGTGTTAGTGGCAATGTCCTAGAAGCTTCTGAATGTCGGTATTTTTTGCAATAGTTGTCTCACAATCTCCAAATGCTTTCAAATCCCAGAGAAATCACCTAGTTGGACTAGGGCGCTAGTGGTAATGTCCTGAAAGTCTTGCAATCTTGAAATCCAAATTTTGTGACGACTGTGTCTGCAATATCCGTCTTCCTATCACTCCTTTCTGCTAGATCTCGACAAATGTAACCTGTACATGCAAAAGGAGGATAAAGATGGTTGTGGCTATATAGGAGCTTTCCTCAATCAAGCCCCATTTTCAATATTCCTACCTCAATAATAAACCAAGATAAAGATTTGTAGATGTGTGTGTTCATCTAACAAATGTGCACATGCATAAACATAAAACCCTAGATGACTCAAGCATCAAGGAAAGATCAACAATTTTCTTCACTCAATGAACAAACACAATTTCACCTCAAGGAGATGAAAACAATGAAGACTTGCATGAACAAGAAGGTGAATCAACAATGTTCATAAAGGATCTCTAAACTTGATGTTGGAGGCTTCAACCTTTCTCTCAATCATGCAAAAGGTGTACAAACCCTAGGAAGAGAAAGATAGTCTCAAGTTCTTGATTCCTAATCTCCATCCATTGTCTCCATGATAGAAAATTCAAATAACTTCAAAGACCTTCAACAAATCACTGATCTTCAATGGTAATTTTGGCAGAGTTTTGGTATAAAGTTTACATATATAGATTGTGTGTAATAAAATGATTTTCAATTGTCTTTAAATAGCTAACCTTAGGAATTTCAAATTTTGAAATAAGATGTTGACATCACGTGAAAAACAAAAGTTTGAAAATAGAATCCCAGAATGCATGGCGGGAGCTAACATCCCTCCAAAATTTAGGTCCCCAAGAAATAGGGCAGGACAAGGGCGCTAGCGCCCAAGTCCAAGCCCTGATTTCTCGATCAAGACTGCCTCAAGGAGGTTAGGGGGTCCCAAATCCATGTTTTATTTTCACCCTCAATCTTCAATTATTCCAAAATACGGCATTCTTCTAGTTAGACCTAGGTCAATCAGGGTTTAGGAAGGTCTGAAATAAACTAGGTTGAAAGGTCACCAAAGGAGAGGGGCTAAACCATGGGAAATTGTACCATTCCATACAGGAGGACAATTTCTTACATAACTTTTAGCCGTCACTTTAGTGGCCATATGACACTACATGCATATGCAACTAAAGGAAAGTAAATACATCAATCAAGAAAAGGATACCCAAAAGGATACTATAGAGGATGCCAAAGTGTTTTCACAGAAGATGAGGAAGCCCCCAAGTCTGTAATCCTACAAGACCACAAAGTTAGGAACCACAACCTACAAGGGAACACTTGTCAGAAAATCAAGATCAAATTAACTTGCAACCACCACCAATAAGTTAGTCTATAAACACTAAGGGGGTTGAGTGATGAGACATGATGAGGGAGGAAATTGAGGGAGATATATGCTCCCCTTGTTTCTGCTTGCTTAGTCTAAAAAGTAGAAATAAGGAGATATCTACATGAGTCGATTTCAAGGAGCCTTGGTGAGAAATACATTGTGAGGGTTGTTTGGACAAACAACACCCAAGCACAACACATTGGGTAGAATAGAGAGCGGAACTAGGATTCCAACACAATAGACGATGCGAGAATCCAAGTTTGACAGCTCAAGATAGAAGCTTAAGAGTGAGACTGTTCAATTTTGCACCTAGATAGTGATAGGAATTCTCATCCACTTACTATATGTAAAGAGAGTTTTCACTTTTTACTATTCATTTTTACTTCTCATTGTGTAGAGGAGAGAAGGAGAAGGAAAGAGATATTGACAATGCTGACCCGACGTCCATACCAGCTTCTGACTCTGGAGATGCTCCGAGCCTGAGTGGTAGAGAGACGTTTCAAGGCTGAGGTAGATTCCTAATCCTTGCTTGCACTATCATTCATTTCATATTCTTTAAGTTTTGTCATTTTTTGTGCCATTTAGGACATTCTGGAGAAGGGTTCATAATAGGGGCGCCCAAGTCCACTCAGGGCGCCCAGGTCCTCCTAGGGTGCCCTAGTCCACCTGGGGCACCCAAGTTTAACTTGGCCACCCAGGTCCTCCTAGGGTGCCCAAGTCCAGAAAGGACAAGGGCCCCAGGGACATGGCACTAATTTCTATTGTATACATTAGGTAATGATTTTATGCTTGTAAACTGATTAAACTTCTCGTTGTTTGTATCATGCAGGTTGTTCCTGGGATGTGAGAGCATATAAGAAGTCACCTAATGTTGGTGCTTCGAGATCACATCAGTACCATGACCAATGTAGAGAGAGGCCACTTACAGTCAATAGGGCTCTGGTGGGTGTTTGATATGCCCACAATTAGATTTCACTCTAGTATGTTGATGGCACTGATGGAGAGGTGGAATGCAGATACTTCTACATTCCATTTACCTATAGGGGAAATGACTATCATGCTAGAGGATGTCTACTGGATCCTGCACCTGCCTATATGTGGGGAGACAGTGAGGTTGGTAGAGTGTCACTTAGCAGAGTATACACAGGAGAGCTAGATGTACTGTCGAGGCCGCATAGTCGCTCAGGCAAAGTGTGGGCACATTCAGCTTTAATTACTAGAGCAAGGGTGCGCTGACATCCCTTTAATTTAGAGGATTATGATTGTTACAGTTGCATTAGTAGTCAGACTGGATGGATGAGGCACTCACCTTCATGAGGGCCTTATTCACACTATCAGGGCGATGGATGAGCAGGGGACATTTTACGCGCGAGGGTGTAGTATGCTTGCACACCTCTATTGTGAGTTGGGATGGTATGTCCATTATGAGGTACATAGCTTGATGTGTTGCACATTACTACAGGTCTGGGCCTTTGAGCATATCAAATGCACGTGGCCTATAGGTGTTCCTATAGAGTTAGTTTTTACCTATCCACGAGTCCATCCCTATCCTCTTGTTAGATGTTGGAGACATGGTGATCTACTATACTAGAGAGTTGTATTTGATAGATTGTAGCCCAACGATATCATCTGGAGACCATATCGTAGCTATATAGCATGGCTAGGTCAACGGAGATAGTTAATGAGGATGTAGAGTGATCAGTTGATGGATGATCACCTCGATCACATTGTTGTATGGTTTTAGTTTGATAGGGTAGCATGACAGTTCAAATACTGACATGATGTACCTATGATGCGTTTGAGCTATGCATGCTCTGTGTGCAGTGCAATCAGGTGAACAACAACCGACGATCGACATTAGCAGATGTAGAGGTTAGTGATGATGATGGTATATAGGATGTAAAGCTGATATCTAATGCAGATGACATCAGAGTTACCTGAGCATATCAGATCTGGTGGCAGACAACGTGACCTACTCCTATCTATCTGCCCGGTCACCCTACAGGTGATCCTCAACCTTGGGTCGGTCACACGAGTGACACAATGGTGGAGGATGATATTAGTGACTTTGCTAGCTATTATGATTTGGATGATGATGAGGATGATGATGATGATGAGGAGGAGGTCCCATCACGGTACATCTTTAGGACGAGATCGGGGCGAGATTGATAGGAGGTAGACATTGATGAGGAGACTGAGTCTCAATCACAATCAAGAGCTCATGCTCCCTCTCCTGCGGATGTGAGGAGATCAAGCCGACATGAGTGAGGGGGGACCAGTAGTCATATGCCCCTAGCTATAGAGTTAGCTATAGAGCTAGTGACACTATCAGCTATCTGAGATCCATCTTGGCATGATGGAGATCCAGGTAGTATGCTTTTTAATATATAGATGTAGTTATTTGTGATTATTTATTTATCATGTCTATATAAGGTATTGATATATATTTTGTTTACTTTTTGCAGTTGGGACAGACGCATGACGTGACTTGGTGAGCCGCGTCATAGCAGAGATAGTTCTAATCAATGCAACCAAGTAGCAAGTGTGGACGGGATACTCACCACAGCCATCCATGGGGTGACATGCAAAGATCTTTATGCCTTTTGTGAGATACAGGTTATCGGTGGAGTCTATTCTAGATCAGGCTATCTAGAGAGCTAAGCATGCAGAGGCGGAGCTCCAGACACTATGAGATCAGGCTGCTGTAGTACTTGCACCTGTGGGAGATCCTATCATGAGTGAGACCTTACTTCTTGATTTGTACCAAGCGAGAGCTAATGGGGATAGGCTCCGGGCAGAGCTAGAGATAGCCACATCTGAGAGGGATCGATTTCAGCAGATGTTTCGAGAGTCACATGATGAGGTGTTAAGACTGAGAGGAGAGATCATGGGGTTATGATCGTGGAGTGTCTCTAGGAGTTATTTGTGATCCATAGCCACACATGGTTAGGCTTCCATCACAGACACACCATGGGGTCCTGAGGGCATAGGTGACCGAGGTTCAGCTATGTGATGTGTATTATGTACTATGACATCCCATTTTGATGCACTAGATAGTCGACTCTGATGTATATGTAAACTGATGATGATATATATAATGCTTTTCTATTGTTGTTTTTAATGTTGTCTAATCTATCACATGTGATTTATGTAAAATGCAACTAGTGATAAATGCTCATGTGGAAATGTGATTAATGCTAATGTGATACTTAAACAATTCTTTGTAGAATATAAAGTAAAAGGCACAATGATTAATGAATTTCACACATAACCATTATTCTATGCTTAACTCAGTTAATACAAAGGTGATCTTCAATAGAACATGTTTAAACAAGATAAACAATGATTAACTGAAAAAGATGCTATGTTAAATGAATTAAGACAAAATAATCATATCTTGTCAAAATCAAAGCTAAACTAATTGAATAAGTTTTTCTTTTTACAGTAACATCTAACATATAATCTTAAGCATTAAATTTCTTGAGGTGCGTAGCATTAATAAGTTCTTTAAGTGGATGATGCAGGAGCATCCACGGTCAATGACAATCTTGCATCACCAAAAAATATTGTTATTTTAATTTGGTTTGTTTTCAATAAGGTTTATGGGCTTGGGAAATAATATTTTAATTTGCAACAAATGTAATTTCCCTTGGGTGCAATTGTAAATGTAATTTGGGTGGGATTTGAGTGATTTTGTCATAAGCGGGGCTGCTAAGAATCTTGGAATTGATTTCCAAGAGGTGGGGCTAGAAGCTTTGCATGTTGTTGCATGTCTGGGTCATTATTATGAAACCCAGTCTCGGTAAAATGGGCATAACTTTCTCATTTCTTATTGAAATTGCAAAATTTAAAATGTTCTAGAAAGATGGAAAGAAGGTGCACAAAACTTGAAACCCATTTTAGAAAATCCTAAAAATTGAGGGAACGATTGCAAGTTAGAAGTGATAGATTTTTCTTGTGGATTTATGGAGGTTGTTTTGAGAAACCAATAATGGTTTTCTTCTCATGCAATTGCTACATATTGAGGCTTTCTCATTTGAGAAGTAGGAGGGCTTTGGGATGAAGATATTTGCATAGCCAGATGCTGCCAGTATGAGTCCAGATTGATGAAGACAAAAATTTGTTGCAAGTGTGGATTGTATTGCTCAGAAGCTCATATGCTTCCATATTTTGTAATGAAATTTCAAATTGAATGAATATTATTGTGCATATTTCTCTTCTTCTATTTTTTGTTCCATTTTATTTTCAGCCTTCTTTCAGAGGCTTGTGAAGTGTTGTGTTGCAGATTTGAAAGGGAGAGTATCCCTCTATGTTAGCTACGTACCTTGTTCATCAACTAACTTATACACTCCTAATCCAAAGGCTTCAACAATGACGTACGATCCGAGCCAATTAGGGCTGAACTTTCCTTTTTCTCCAGGAGGTGTGTTTACATTGTGTTGATTCTCATAAAGTACCAAGTCTCCAACATCAAATGAGTGGTGTATGACACGTTCATTGTACAATCATTGTATACTCTTTTGATGGGCCTTAAGATGCTCGAGAGCATTAATACACTATTCATCCAACATCTCAAGTTGTTGTAATCTCTTTTCTCTTTCCATGTCATCATCGATAACATCTCTCAAGGAGACTCTCAATGAAGGAATTTCAAGTTCCAAGGGTATTACCATGTTAGCGCCATAAACAAGATTATACAGGGTAGTTCCAGTAGCCATACGAATACTTGTTCTATAATGTGTAGGATAATTGAGTATGCCAATCTTTATGATGTTTGTTTTAACAGTTTTTCAAAAAATTTGTCCTATAACTTTATTTGAAGCTTTTGCTTGGCCATTCGATTGAGGATAATAAGTCATAGAGAAGCGATGTTGAGTGTGATACTTTTCTAAAAATTTCTTCACATCCTTGTTTTGAATGGCATGCCATTGTCAAAGACCAAGGAGGAAGGTATACCAAATCAAGAAATTATGTTATCTTGTATAAAAAAACAAATTACTTTAGCAATCATGGATCATAAAGAAACAAATTCAATCGACTTTGTTAAGTAATTAGTAGCGGTAATTATAAAGGTATGTCCTTGAGAAGAAGGTGGGGAAATTTTACCAATTAGGTCCAATCCCCAAATAGAAAATGACCAAGGTGACACTTGGGCACGAAGTTCTTGGGCAGGTGCTTGGATGAAATGTTGATGTTGACATTACGGGCACTTCTTGACATAAGTAAAGGAATCTTGTTCCATACATTGCCAATAATATCCCATACATATTAATTTTTGTACCAATGATTTTCCTCCAAAATTTCCTCCATAAGAACCAGAGTGAGCTTCTTTTAAAGCTATCTGAATCTCTAAATTACTAAGACATTGAAGAAGAACACCATTATAACTTTGTCTATATAAGATATTAGATAGAATGATATATCGTGTTGTAAGTTTTTGTAGGCGAACTCGAGTGTTTTTAGACGTTGAATTAGGGATGGTTCCATTGTGCAAATAGTTGAATATATGGGAGAACCATTCATCAGAGTTTATATCACAACAAAGATCAAGACTTGCAACTACAGGATCTTCTACGGCCGATGATTTAAGATTATGAATAATAAAGATAAATTCATTAGGAGAATCTTTAGGGGATATAAGGGAAGTTGTGCTTGCCATTGCATCCGCATGTCAATTGTCTTTCCTTGGAATAGTATCAATTGAAAAGGATGTATATCATTTTAATAAAGACAAAGTGAAGTCACAATATTGAGATAATTTGTCTTGTTTAGCTTGATATGATCCAGTTATTTGTCTTACAATTAACTGAGAATCACCATATATAGTGATATTTTTGATGTTTAGGGCCAAGGTGGCATGAAGTCCTACGATAAGAGCTTTGTACTCAATGATATTGTTTGTGCATGAGAAGTTTAGGCAGTAAGACATAGGAATCAGCTTACCTATGGGGAGTACTAGTATAATACCATGATGCAGGAGCATCCGGAAGCATTCAAAGCAATTGGGATAGTTAACAATGAAGTTGCAGAGTACTGAGGGAGCAACCTTAGAGAATACTACATTTTACAACATTTGCATATCATAGGCTGCGGAGCTAGACTTACCATCTAGACATAGTCATCTACAACATATCCAAAATTTAGATCATTTGGGTTTGATTTTGGAAAGTTATCGCATTCAGAAGATTACCTATTTTCACCTATTTTCATAGAGTAGAGCCTACGGTGTTTAGTGAAGTCTAATTGTCTTGTGGAGAAATTTCATGACTTGTGGAGCCTAAAGGAACATTATTTAAGGAAGTATAGGACCTGGCCGACCTTCATGGAGATCCACATGAATTTTTATGTACCAGCGAAGTGATACCTTATGTTTAGGTCTGACCTATCCGTGTCTACACATTTCATAACTAGTCATTGCAATTAGGCTAACTTGATAATGATTTGAAGGATTATGGAGGATATAAATGAAGGATAATGATTTGTTACAATGTACCAGTGATGAAATAAATAAGTATGATAAGATATGAAGCAAGATCATAAGTGTTTTGATCTGATGAAGAAGCAGAAGTGAAGCAAAGAGTAGAGTAGTGAGAAGAAGAAGTTGCAGAATAGAGAATTGTTAAGCAAAAGGAAGAAATCATGAAATAGTATTGTTATATGAATCTTTTGTAACCTTGGGTTATGGCCAAGCATCTATTAAGCCCTAGAGGCATATGTAATGTGTTTTAAGATCATCATATAAGAAGAATAAGCTTTGAAGGCTGGGTTTTTCCCTTTTAGGGTTTTCCCAGGATATATCTTGTGTCATGGGTGTATGAATGTCTCTTTCTTTCTATTATTAGCTATTTACTTCTGTTGCATCTCTGATTGATCATGTTGTTAGTTGTTTAAGGCTGCAAGGTTGGACAGTCCCTCACCGGACCCTCCTACCTTGACTACATCACACTGGCATCAGAGCCAGTTTGACATCTTGATATGTCAAAATACAATTCCCATTTATCTTCCTTATCAATAGCTAATATTTGATCATCAGGGAATGTCTCCTGATTTTGTATAGTAAAAGGAGAAGGTTCCTCAGCTAAGTGGTTGGTTAATGCTTGTCCTTTAATCACTTTTTGAGATATAAACTTGAGATCAAATTTAGTTAACAACATAACCCATTTAGCAAGGTAACTGGAAAGATCTATTTTAGCAAATAGGTGTTTCAGAGGGTCAAATTTTACCATTACATGTATCTCAGCATTTAGGAGATAATGCCTAATCTTTTGTGTTGCAAAGACAAGAGCTAAGCATTGTTTCTCAATGACAGTATATTGTACTTCATAATCGAGCAATGTTCGGCTGATGTAATATACAACACATTCCTTGCCTTTTAGTATCATGTTGTGCTAATAAGGCTACAAGAGAATTATTAGATGCTGAGGTGTAAAGTATAAAAGGTTTATCAGAAACAATAGGTTGTAAAACCAAAGGTTTAACAAGATAACTTTTAAATCCTCAAAAGCCTTCTGACATTCTAAATTCCATTAAAATTTTGAATCCTTCTTCAATAGTTGAGTAAAAGGGTGAGTCCTATCCATGAGTTGTGAGACAAACCAGTGAATGGCCTATATCTTCCCTTGTAAACTACGAAGTTGAGATATGTTTTTAGGTGCTGGCATGTTAACAATCACATCAATCTTTTTTGTATCTACTTCAATACCATGATTTGAAACTATGAATCCCAACAGTTTCCCATTGCCGACACCAAATACACACTTATAGGGATTTAATCGCATGTTGTATTTCTTTATTCGTTTAAAGATTTGTCGTAGAGTCATAGTATGATCTTGGTGATTAATAGACTTCACCAAGATGTCATCAGCATAGTCTTCTAAAATATTGTGCATGTAATCATGGAATATAAGAGTCATAGAACGTTGGTGAGTTGCTCCGGTATTCTTAAGTCCAAACAACATGACTATCCAACAAAATGTTCCCCATGGTGTTATAAAAGCTCTTTTATATTGATCATGAGGGTTTATGAAAATTTGATTATATCCTAAAAATCTGTCCATGAGGAAAGTAGTTCATGGCTGGCTATTGAATCAATAATCATATCAATGTTACGAAGTGGGAAATTATCTTTCAGAGATGCAAGATTTAAGTATCTAAAATCGGTACACATGCGAATACGACTATTAGGTTTAGTGACAACCACTATATTCAAAATCCATGATGAATAGTCAATAGGGCGGATAAACCCAGCTTGTAGAAGCTTTTGTATCTCAACCTTGACAAGTAGCTCAATCTTAGGGTTAATCTTACAAATCTTTTGTTTGAATGGCTTAGCATCTGGTTTTAATACAATATTATGTGTTACAATTTGAGGATTAATGCCAGGTATATTTAAATAATTCCAAGCAAATAATTCATAAAATTCATGTAACAACTTTGTCATATCTTCTTTTTCTTCTACACTTAAGCAATCACCTATGGGGATAACTTTTTTAGTGTTATCTTTCTCCATGAAAACATTAACAGTCTTTCCATTAAGTAGAGTACTGTGGTCTAGGAGATCAGGTGATTGCAATTTAGATTTCAGAGTAGTATTTATCATTCTAACAGTGTCATGCCCACATTTCCCATGCGGTCACAACATGTATTCATGCGTGTCATGTATATATATATATATATATATATATATATATATAAATTAAATTTATAAGGAGAAATATAATTATAATATAAAAAGAGCATAGGTAAATATATTTTAATTTTAAGTAAGAGTTTTCTCAGAAGTTTCAACAATTATCACAAATTATTTAACAGGAAAATGAAGAGGAAAATATGATCCTTTCATTTACAAAGGACACTGAAAATAAATGCAAACAATCCCTCATAGGCATTCCATGAGTGGCCATTTTAAACTCAACTGTAGATTTAGAGAATAAATGTCTAATTGAAAAAAAAAGAGAGAGAAAGAGAAAGAATAGCTAACCTTGGAAAACAAAGAAGAGAAAATGTGCGGCATTTCTGAACAGGGCTAAGAGAACTAAGTAAGTTTAACCTACCATTAATCCTGTTTAGGAACAGGTTGATTATTAAAATTAATTCAAATGTTAAACTAAAACCTAGAGCAGAACCCTAGGGGGACTGAGCCAAGTGAAGTTAACCAACCCTGTGTAAGTGATCTGGTTTACCAAGAAATTAGGAATAATGTAAAGGATGTAGTGTTATTGTTGTTCGATAAAGAATGTGAAGAAAAAAAAGATAGGATAAGAAGATCTTGCACAACGGGAAGGAGAATCAGATAGAAATACAATCAAAATTAAATTCCAAGAAAAGGAAGAGAGGGCAAATGAACAGATGATCGTGCTTTGTTGAAAAATGATCTATCACCTAAAACAACTGTTGTTCAAATGTAATTCATGAGATTAACCTAAGTTAGGAAACCACACATTTTCTTGCGTAGGGTGTGCGCACATGTACTTGGTACCCCGCCGACAACTGTATTGTTTTCGCCTTAAGCGTACACCGCCGAGCACGCTTATGCGTGCGAGGGGGTTTTCAGAGTAGTAAGAGAAAATTTTTGATAGTTCGTATCATGACCACATGACGCATGTGGACATGACACGCGTGAATACATGTTGTGATCGCATGGGAAATGTGGGCATGACAAACAGACTTTCCAAAATATGCAACACTATTCAAATAATAAGGAAATCCATGTTTATGATGGTAATGGGGAATATTGTCATAAGCACCTAATAATTCAATTATCTCTTCATCTGTTGAAAAGACATCTAAGGGGATCTCTCTTGGAGGACAATTAGTGTCAATCATCTTAGGAAAGACCAAGTTAAGCATAGATATTGTATTCACATTAAGAGTAGGATGTCTACAGGCTTTAGATTCCCTAAAAGGGTTATATCCAATGCTACTTGAGTAATGTCGCAAAGCAGATTCTATAGGTACACAAATCCCTTGTTGATTAATATCGCAACCATTACCTAAATAGTCACAATTCTTATAAAGGATAAAAAATCCTCGATCGTATAGAGAATCCATTTCTTTGGAAGAAGGTGGGGCTTCATAAGTCTCATAATCTATAGTGTAAGTAAGAGTATTATTTATATTTGTTAGCAAAGAGACTTTAGTATTTGAGCATTGAGATGAGATCAATGCCACACTTGATGTTTCAGGAGCGGAGTTGTTAATTTTATATTCACTATAGAGGGAGATGTAAAATCTAACAAACCCCAATCATCACCAAGAAATGCATTTGATTGTTTGGACTCTTGCACAACATTATCTGTGGCAAGAGGGGTTGACAAGTCAACTTTCAGATTGTTTAAGATCTTATGTTGAACAACTTGCTTTTGTGATTCAATTTGTAAACAAAGATTTGGTTCAAGATCAGCACGAATAGTATGAAGTTTATCTTTATGAAAAAACTTGATTGAACGATGAAGGGTAGAAGGAACTGCCCCTAGTGCATGAATCCACGGTCTACCAAGAATCATGTTGTAAGATAAAGAACAAGGCATGACTGAATCAGGGTAGCTAAAGTTACAAGCCCAACTTGTACTGGTAAATTTATAGTGCCTACAAATTGTCTTCCAACATTATCAAAGCCACAGATACTTATCTTATTGGCTTAATCAAAGATGTATCAATCTTAATCTTATGTAATAAATTGATGCCATGAACATTAAGAGCTAATCCATTATCAATCATAACTCGTTTAATCAATTTCTTGTTTATTGTAATGAAAATAATCAAAGGATCATACTGGTTCTGAACTTCAAGAGATAGCAACTCATGTTGTTGAAACAAGATGTCTATTTTTGTCGCATGCATAAATCTAAGAGAGCTACTACATCATTAGGTTTTACAACGGGTGGTACAATCACCTTTTGTAAAGCTTCTTGGAGCATTCTATGGTATGTAGGTGAAGTTTGTATAAGTTCCCAAAGAGATATCTTAGCAGGAGTAGCACGAAGCTGCTCAACAAGATCATAATCTGACCAACTTTTTGTGTTGAATGAGGTGCTTGAGGAAGCATAGGTTGAGAAGCTGGTAAAGATATTGGAATACTTGATTGTTGTTTGCCTTGTTTGTTATTCTGAGTATTGTATGTATGAGCAACCATAGTATGACTAGGTTGTGAATTTTGATGTCTTATCTATTTAGCATAGTTATAAATGTAATCATGAGGTCGAGAAGAAGGTGAAAGACCTCTAATAGTGAATACTAGTTTAGAAGGAGGTTGAACCGCATCTAAACACAAAGTGACCACTATTTTCGGTTTGACAGGTTCTTCTTGAGTTTTAGGAACATAGATTGCATTTACAAATCTTTGAAACAAAGATGGTTTAGGAGTCATAATGGAATGTTCAATCGAGATGAAGTCCTCAAGGGCTTCATCTAACATATTGAAGTCATCACAACTAAATGGCTCATCATACACATGAAAATCTTGCAAAAAGTAATCCAACATTATAACATGCTCAAATTAACTCAAGACTTGAATGTCAAATGATTAAGCATGAACTTTGTGCAAGTATAATAGAATAACACTATGCAACACACAAAGTTGTAATTTCAAATTCTTTTAATGAAAGGATAAAGGAAATCACTCAAGTTTCAATATATGTACTTTCAAAAAAGAGGGTTTGCAATCTAAATATGTTTTAGGACAACAAACTAACTCAGATCTGATGTTTAAAAACGATGCAAACTATTTAGAGTATGGGTTCACCAAAATGTTTAGTAGGGAAAATGGGGAGGCAAGATAGAAGACTTCTAGTCCCTCACTTTCACATACTAAAGCATTAGGGAAGCAAGGAATAAGTTTAGGGATAAACTATTGATTTCTAATGTTTCCTTTTCCTGTTAATTGTGTCTATGTGTCTATTTGAATCAAGTTTTGTAAGCTAGTATCTCTCTCTAACCATGAAACCCTAATTTTGCCAATCAAACTGTAATAACTTGATTTTTGACACAGTTATGAATGAAATGATTATAGAAACGCAAAGAAAATAGTTTAGAGATAGTGTACCTAAAAACTGAGGTGCTGTTGGACTAAGGCATTAGTGGCAATGTCCCAGAAGCTTTTGAATGTTGAGATTTTCTACAACAACTATCTCACAATCTCCAGAGGCTTCCCGATCCCTGAGAAATCACCCAGTTGGACTAGGGTGCTAGTGGTAGTGTCCTAAAAGTCTCGCAATCTCAAAATCCAAATTTTGTGATGATTGTGTCTGCAATATCCATCTTCTTGCTACTCCTTTCCTCCAGATCTTGACAAATGTAACATGTACATGCAAAAGGAGGAGAAAAAAGGTTGTGGCTATATAGGAGCTTGCCTTAGTCAAGCCCTGTTTTTGGTATTCCTACCTCAACAGTAGCCCAAGATAAAGATCTGCAGATGTGTGTATTCATCTAACAAATGTGCATGCATAAGCATAAAACCCTAGATGACTCAAGCATCAAGGAAAGACCAAAATTTTGCTTCACTCAATGAACAAACATAACTTCACCTCAAGGAGATGAAAACAATGAAGACTTGCATGAACAAGAAGGTGAATCAACAATGTCCGCGAAGGATCTCCAAACTTGATGTTGGAGGCTTCAACCCTTCTCCCTATCATGAAAAAGGTGTACAAATCCTAGGAAGAGCAAGATAGTCTCAAGATCTTGATTCCTAATCTCCATCCATTGTCTCCATGATAGAAAATTCAAATAACTTCAAATAGCTTCAACAAATCACTGATCTTCAATGGCAATTTTGGTATAAAGTTTGCATATATAGATTGTGTGTAATAAAATGATTTTGAAGTGTCTTCAAATATCTAACCTTAGGAATTTCAAATTTTGAAATAATATTTCGGCATCGCATGAAAAACAAAAGTTTGAAAACTGAATCCTGGAATGTACGGCGGGAGCCAACATCCCTTTAAAATTTAGGACCTTGGGAAATAGGGCAAGACAAGGGTGCTAGTGCCCAAGTCCAAGCCTTGATTTCGTGATCAGGACTTCCTCAAGGAAGTTAGGGGGTCCCAAATCCATGTTTGATTTTCACCCTCAGTCTTTAGTTATTCCAAAATATGACATTCTTCCAGTTAGTCCTAGGTCAATAAGTTTAGGAAGGTCTGAAATAAACTAGGTTGAAAGGTCACCAAAGGAGAGGAGCTAAACCATGGGAAATTATACCATTTCATACAGGAGGAGAACTTCCAACATAACAAAAACATCCTTCCAAGAGTCACCAACACAAAAGAACTCCAAAATTTTCTTAAAATCTCCCTCCAGTCCACTTGCAAGAGCTCAAATAAACTAATGAGATGACTGAAAAAAGAGGTAACAACAACATTATCATTGCTTTTTGGGTTCATAACCTCCCATGGTATGCTTCTTCCATCATCATTTGTCACCAAAAACCCATGAAGATGGTCTTTTGCATAGATACTTACCTAAAAAGAAACTCCACCATGTTGATTTTGTGCTACTCTGATCTTCATTTAGACTCCATCTAGAGTGTATTTGATGATGCTTGAAGCTTCAACACCAATGGTCCCCACCCCATCAAACTCTAAACCACAATAGTATTCCTTTCCTTATGGTAAAACTAGAAGGTCAACCATCAAACCATGATGATCCATTCCATTATAGTCCATTGTAGGAAGCAATAGGGAGGATTTATTTTAGCATACCACTCCCCTCTACCCTGATGCAAAACCTTTTAGATAGAATCAGAGATTGGTCAAGCCCACTCTTGCTCCTCAAATGCAAGAGGAATTAATGAAGTTGAAGGAAGGAGGTATCATCAAACCTATCAGACATTTAGAGTGGGTTGTAATGCCCACCTATATAAACACTTACAAGTGGGCACACACATACGTAACTACAATTTTTTTTCTCTAAGCATAATAACATTACTAAAGGTCAAAGAACATTAATTAAAAGACTATAAATAAATTAGCAAGGAACTTTCAAAGCAACCCATATCCTATTATTCATCCATAGGTAATTTTAATGACATTAAATTTTCTAATACTTCAATTGATAAAGGTTAATTTTGTATGATAAATTTTCTACAATTATAATACAACCATCCTTTATATAAATTCCTTTAAGAATCTAAACAATTAGTTTAGGTATAACAATATAGATAAATTTGAAGAGTTTATTATGAAACTTTATAATATTTTGTAGTTGGAACAAATATGTATTTTCTCTTAGGATTAAAAGAAAACTATATAATTACATTATTAATCTAACTTATAAAAGTTTAAAGAAAATATTCCCTAAATATGTTGAACATAAAAACAATTTAACCAATATGTAACGATGATCTCAAATAATATAAAGTTATTATGTATGATAAGATTTTAAAAGATTCAACTAATAAGCATCTTACTAGCATATACTCCAACTTTATTTCTAAATTAAGACATAACTAAATTCTATTAACACTATAGGAAAATTCAAAGACATATTTTGGAAAAATGATAAGTTAAATTAGAAAACTTACTGGACTAAAGAAATTGGCATAGCAATTTACTTGAACTACTCTTGGTAAAACAATTAAATATAAAAGATAACATTTCCTTTGTATAAAACTAACCCAAAAGATATAAAGTTTAAAATCCTATTCTTTATTATTTTATTATAAATTCCACAATTTAATTAGTTTTATTAGTTTAAAAGGATAATTAAAATAAGAGATAATTAATTTGATTTAAATGATTAAATAAATAAATTAAACGTTAGTTTAAAAATTAACTTATTTTATTTTATTATTAATTATTAATGTGAATATCAACTCGAAAAAGATAAATAATTAAAATAACTTAATAAAGAAAACTACAATTCAACTAAAAATAATAAAAGCATAATAAAGCTGGTAACTTCTAAATTAGTTATACATAAGCAAATAAAGTGGGTAAATCTATTTTTTTAAACAATTTTTTTCTATTTTTATAAAATATTACAATAGTTAAATATCTTTACTTCTAAATTTGTATCATTCACTTAACTTATTTTAACAATTTGCCTTTGTGAATGAAGAGTTAATATAGTTTAGAAATAAATATTATCGTGTTTTTGATTTGTATAAAAACAACTTCCTTTAAGAAAGCCATAACTTTCTTAAAATAAAATATTTTTCTAATTTATAAAATGTGTTAGAAAAGTAACATAGAGATATGAAAATATCAAAAATAATTTAATAATAATTCCCTTTAATATAATTATCTAAAAAAATATAATCATATGTAAAATCATAATTTTCAAAACGGCAACATAGATATTAGTCACTATTTCATACAAATCTCATAATTGAAAATTTGGGTATGACTGAATTTGTATGAAGATTTGCATCTTCAATAAAATATTGAAGAAGCCTAATTTCTAAAATGAAATTTATTAAAGATGCAATAGACTAGTTTTTCTAAAGATAATTATATAACAACACATACAACTAGTCACAAATGTTTTTATGTCTCAAAATATAGAATATGAGTATCACTGATTTTTTCTATGATTTAGAAAACTTAATGGCACACTTGTCCTAAAATTTTTAGAAGAACCCAGTTTAAAAAATAAATTTTATTGAAGACACAACAAATTGAATTATAAACAAATTGTATTGAGTAGTGGATTTACAAAGATACAATGAAAAGAATTAAATACATAACAATTTAATTCACCCAACTTACTACCTCCTTCTATACCTCATAAACAAATATTGTACATAAATATTGCATACACACGTAAACACAATTTTAGTTCCTTGATCCACACAAAAACAAATAGAATTACAATTGACCCATCAACTTAAACCATCTATAATGACTAGATTTAAAATCCATAAACTTCCACTTTTCATAAGATTCACAAGGAAGAGCTCCAAGATCTAGAACATATTCAAATTTTGCACAACACTAGTCTAATCAAAATCCATTGCAACTATCCTACACACATCACACCAAAACTGGATGGCCAGACACACTCTCCTCCATATCGTAGGATTGAATAACCAACCCACCCTCGAGCTAGGAGATCTTCCAAGAATAAGGGTTTCACAAAAAATAATCAATTTGACCACAAACATATAAAAAGACAATTTCAACAATTCCACAACATGACTCACAAACTATGAATCCAAAAGGATTCATCAAACAGGAGGAAAGAGGGGATAAACATACCTCTTGGGGGATAAATAACATATCCTTTTCATATGTTTTTGATTATATAAGTCAGAAAAAACTAGGGGCCGAACCCTTACAATAAGACAAAAAGAGACAGCAGAGGCTCAAGCACAAAAAGAGCCACATGACCACTATAGCAGAAACAACAAAAACAACATAAACAACTTATAGACAACAGATAGTATTTGTAGATGATAGACATTATAGAAAGAAATAGAAATAAGGAGATACATTCTCCTAGGCTTTAGCCAGAAATTCAACAAATTCATCAAGTTTTTTGAATTTCCCCTCCTCTTCATTAGCATGAGTCCCAAGATCCTGTAACAGAGAGAGGTTAAGCAATGCTATTCAACTAAGCATGCTGCTTATGAGCTCTCCCATAGAAGAAACCTTCTACTCCAGATCCTCCACATGACCCCTCAGGACAACAAGATCATGCCTATGGTCATCCCCTTCCTTAGTCTCGTCACCAACCTCCTCCATGATCATCCTCTCCCCTTCGCCAGCATTGTCCACAGGATCCCCGTCAGCACCTCCCGAATCACCAACCTGATTCCTTTCATTCTTACCTGCATCATCTTCAGAGATCTCTTGAATATCAAAATCTTTAGAATTCAGTTGATCATCCCCCTACATGGAGGCATCAGAAGCACTTTCAGAGTAGTCAATCAATTTAGCTTGCGGCACAGGCTTACCAGCAATCCTACCCAACCTCCTAACCCTAGAAGAGAATCCCTCCTTCTTCTCTTTAGCAGACAAATTAGCTTTATGTTTATTGCCAAGTCCCATAGGGTCACTGCTCAGATTTTTATGGGTCCCCACAGAGTCCCCCACAATATCCTCATCCAACTCCCTAATTTTTCTCTTCTTACTTTTCACACTCCCTTTAGAAGCTGGAGTATGAGTAACCTTCACCGTGGTGGTCCCCTTAGTGGTCATGGAGAAAGAAACCCCTTTCATTTTGTGGGAAACAGGGGAAGGGCAAGGTTCCTCAGAGGCAGCAAGATCAAGGGGGTCAAGGTTGGCAGAAACCTCACCACTAGGAGTTTGAATTGGCTTAGGTGACTCCAAAGCAAGATGAAAATTATATAAACAAAGGATAAGACCTTGGTACAAAGGGACAGGCTTTTGAGAGGGTTTCTTATCCATCTTAGCTTTAGTCCTAAAAATAGAGTGTTCAAGGGATGACAATAAATAGAAAGGGAAACTGATAAGAGTATTACACCTGAAATGATTAAGCAAAGGGAGATGGTAATTATAAAACCTGGTAAAATGACCCTCCAATGTGAAGTATTTCATGAGAAGGAAGCACATTTCATCCTACAGCTCTGGTAGCTTGGCCCGTTCAAACCCTCCCTGGTAGGGAACTAGTTCCTCTCCTTCCCCCAAAAATAACTTCTAGTTCGAATGATCAACCACTTTCGCCTTCCTTTGCAACTTAGTCCTCTTAGTAGATAGACCAGTCACCATGGCAATGACTTTCTTAGAGATCTTAAAACTAATTTTTCCTACAGTGACTCTGCGATTTTACCAGGACCAGGCCAATTGCACAGACAAATTTTCATCAAACCCATTAAGGTGTTCCAGAAAAGGGCTGATTCCACCTTCCTTGCAATAATGCCAAACCATAGCATTATCCTTGAATTCACAATAGGATATTGGCTCCATGTGAATCTTGTCTCCCCCCATTCTCTCAAAGACACAGAAGACACAAAACTAAGAATTCATAGAGAGTTTTCGAGTGGTAATTGTAACAGCTTGGGAAGGAATAATGAAAATGCGGCTGCACAAGTCATCATTATTTAGGAGTTCCTTCCTAAAAATCAAATGATACCAGCCCTTCCCATGCTCAAGAATGATAATCATAAATTTCCTATGATTACCATATAACCAACTCGCCTTAACACGAGTGATAAGTAATGCTGAAATGACATTAAACAAAGAAGTACAATAGGGCCTGTACTTTAAAATACACATCAGCAATGCCCAAAAAAGCTGACTGAATAGGCTAGCACCCTCTATATGATGAGTCATCCTTGACAAGTCATCTCTTTTTGAATCAGTTCCCTTATATTCTTAGGAATATTTTTAAATTGGCGCCAACATCGCTAATTCAAAAATTGCTGACCATACTCAACCAGGGCATCAGCAACCTCATTCCCCTTTCTATAATAATGAGAGAGTTCCACTCTAGAGATCCTCTGCACAAGGATTTGAATATCCACAATAATGTCCTTGAGTTTCCACCCACATGTCGATGCCTTAGAAACTGCATCAATGATCAGCTTAGAATCCCCCTGGATATGCAAATGCGGAATGTCAAGCGAAATAGCCAATTTCACCCCCATAAGAGAGCAGAGGCTTTAGCATAATTATTACTTTGAATACCTATTCCACCAGCATAGGTAGCAACCAACCTCCCTTTGCCATCCCTGATAATCCCACCACCACTAGCCTTAGCATTAGACTTAGAAGCTCCATCAAAGTTAAGTTTGAACCAATGGGACCTTGGAGGGATCCATCTAGTATTTAATCTCTGAATTTGTTTAGAGTTATCATATACCAAAATTTGGTTTAAAATTCTCCAATTGACTGCAATTTGTTCTTCCTCTTGAGTAAGTGGTTTGTCAATAGTTTTGATGTGGGAGCTAACAACACTTTCAATGAGGGTCTTAGAAAAAGATTGGAAGACTTGAGAGGAATCCCTGACAACTTCCCTAAATATTTTGTTATTCTATTCCTTCCATAAAGTCCAACCAAGGATGTGAGAAAGTAGGACACCAATTAGCAATGACTTCCCTAATATCAGGATTACAAACCCATTGAATGCCAAAGTTCTTTAAAATTGTACTCCAAATTTCCATGGCAAAATCATAGTGAAGAATTAAATGAGAAATGGTTTCCTCCTTCTCAAGGCATAGGAAACACCTATTCACCAGAGTGAATCCCCTCCTCTGCAAATTATCTTGGGTTAAAATTTTATTATGAACAATAGTCCACCAAAACATATTAACTTTAGGAATAAGCTTATGATTCCAAACTTTCCTCCAAAGCTCACTTTTGTGAACATCAGGGATCAACAGATGGTAAGCAGAGTTAACTGAAAAATGACCTCTCTTATCAGGCCACCAATACAACTCATCTTCCCTAGGAAATAGAAGGATTCTGACACCTAACAACATTTGTTGAATAGAACTCATCCTAGAGATAAACTCAGGGTGATGAGCACAATAATCAAGAATATTTTTCCAAAGTCTGATAGCATTCTCACATGTTTCTTCTTCACAACACACAACATTTCCTCATCACCACCAAAAAAACAATATTCCTTCCACATAACCACACAAATCCCCTTTTTTTTCCCAAATAAAAATACACAAATCTCCTTTTTCCTCCCAAATAACAATACATAAATCTCACTTTTCCTTTCAAATCACAAAACATCATCATAAAACATCAATTAGCTATCCATATCATAACAATCCCATAATCAACAAAACCCCCACAACCAAAAGGGTTCCCAAAGAGAGGCTTCACACCTCTCTCAAACCCCAACACATGGGAGGCTCTCACATCTTAGGGAAGAACAACTCCCAAACAACCCATCCCTCAAGAAAATTGCAAAACATTTAAAACATACAACAATTTCAATTTCAAAAAACATATCAAACACTTTTACAATAACAATAATGAAGATAAATCCTACCTTCTTCTCTCCAAGTTAGGAGAAGCACACAAATGGTATGATCCTTTCTCAAAATTCTATACTGTTAAATCCTTCTTTCTATAGCCAATCCAAGTCTCTTTCTTCTTTCAAAAAAAATATTCCTTCTCCAACTTTATTTTCAAAAAAATACCATGAAAACCAAAAATAATAAACTTGAAGAAAAGATGCAAAAAAAAGATGAAAAGGCCCCTTCTTCACCAATTTACTAATCAATAAATCATAATCCCTAAAAAGACTTCTTCTTTTCCCCCCAAAAGAATCCATTAAAACAAAATAAATCTCTCAAATAAAACAATTAAAATACAATAAGTTATAATATAATCCTTTAAAACAAATTCAAGTTTAAAATAATCAATTAAAACAAAAATAAAGCTTTTCCATTAATAATTTAAAAACAAAAGAATAATCTTTTAAAATAAATTAATTATCCACCAAGAAGTTATCCACGCATACCAAAATAATAATATTAATTAAAATCAACAAAATATTTAAAATTAAATAAATAAATAACATTGACTCAACACATTTACAACACAAACACACATAAGCCAATATTCCTCTATGCAGAATAGGCTTAGGATAACTGCGTTAACACATAACGATGTTTTTGGAAAGATCTCTAAAATCTATTGCCTTGGCCATCCCATGTAAACTCAAATTTTGAATATCAGAATGCCTTGGTAGAAATAGCTGAAGCAACATTAAAGTAATCATACAATTAAAATATTAACTAATTATTTCTCATCAAAAATCAATTTAATTAAAATAACATTAAATTTCACATTTCAATATACATTTTAAATTAAATGGACATCCACTCAATCAAATAATTATTCTAACATTCAATTTTCCAAGTCAACATATGTCTAGTAATCACAAACACAACATAACACATAAATAATGTCCAATCCACTCATACCATAGTCTCTTACTCTATGCACAAGAGTATTATCATAATAATAAAATATTATAGTCCTAAAAGCATAAAGTCGTAAGAGCATACAAAATATCTAAGTAAATAGGTAGGCCTTACATCCTCCCAACCTAAGATTAGGTTTTCTCCTAGAAGCCCTTAGAGAGGAGAGAAGACTTAATTCATTACAAGGACAAAACATTCATTGCTTGCTTCATAACCTAAGTTGTAAAGAGTTAGTAACAACATCCAATATATTAGACACTATGTTTTCTATAAAGGCTAACCAAATTTTACTAATGTCAAATAATTAAGACATGATGACCTCCAGGGACAATCCCAAGATAAGGTGCACATGATACTACTTAATTCACATAAATATTTGTGTCTTATACAAGAATAAGATCCTATTAGTTGGTATTAATGCATAGTTTCTATGAGACTATTATCTATAATACACTTGGTATCTAAGGTCTTCAAGAATATTCTTGCCACCTTCAACCATCTCCCCATACAACCTACCAAGGGCCCCTTTCAAAAGATATAATTTTAATACATGAAAAATTTTACACTTACCAATAGTGTCAATAAAACAACAGCCTCAAAATCAATAGGCAATAATTTTCAAAGGTAAAATACTAAAAATCTAAAATGAAATCTCATAAAAATAATAAAATATAAAGGGTGATCACCATATTAAAATGTTTAAACTCAATCAAAGGTCCAAATAAAAGAGTTCCTGAGGCAAGGGAACATATCAACTTAAATTATCTAAACAACCAAGGGTAGGAAATAAATTCTTATACCATTGGATACAATACGATAAATCCACAACATATATAACATAGAAATGAAATCAAATAGTCAAATAAAATTGTTTCACAAAAATCACTTCGTGACTATAACAAGCCACTCAAAGAGGAGGTGTAAGATGGTCTTAACCTCAATACTTAATCTAGGATAAACCTACTCATTGGATAACCTATACCTATCATCATACCTATATTTCTAAAATACCATCATAATCATCTTACAACATTCACTTGCACAAAGGTACATACAAAAACATGACCCAAACATATCCCTAGAGTTCCCAAAGTGTTAGAAACTTGGCTCTGATACCAAATACAATGCCCACTTGTATAAACACCTACAAGTGGGCACACACATATGTAACTACAAATTTTTTTTCTCTAAGCATAATAACATTACCAAGAGTCAAAGAACTTTTAAGACACTATAAATAAATTAGCAATGAACTTTAAAAGCAACCCATATCCTATTATTCAATCCATAGGTAATTTTAATAACATTAAATTTTCTAATACTTCAATTGATAAAGGTTAATTTCGTATGATAAATTTTCTATAATTATAATACAATCATCCTATATATAAATTCCTTTAAGAATCTAAAAAATTAGTTTAGGTATAAGAATAAAGATAAATTTGAAGAGTTTATTATGAAACTTTATAATATTTCCTAGTTGGAATGAATTTGTATTTTCTCTTAGGATTAAAAAAAAACTATATAATTATATTACTAATCTAAATTATAAAATTTAAATAAAATAT
This sequence comes from Cunninghamia lanceolata, assembly GCA_027924645.1. Classification (NCBI taxonomy): domain Eukaryota; kingdom Viridiplantae; phylum Streptophyta; class Pinopsida; order Cupressales; family Cupressaceae; genus Cunninghamia; species Cunninghamia lanceolata. Next base: position 14,381,631 of record BSBN01001715.1, read on the forward strand.
TCCCTAAACATGTTGAACAAAATCCATAGAAATAATTTAACCAATATGTAACAATGATCTTGTTGCAAGTATGTGCCTAACCGGTGTTGTCATTGATGTCAACATATCTGTGTTGTCATTGATGTCATTGGTGTCAACTGTGCTCTTATTTTGTTACTTGATTGTGATGAGTATTGCTTTGCATAAGTCCTGAAGATCATGAGAATATGTTTCTAATATTGAGTTTCCAAGTGCTTTTGAGAAAAGTTGCCCTCCTAGTGGAAACAATGTGTTACAAAGTATCTTGGTTTGATGATGAACAGACCAATAGTTTGCTCCGCATTTCTTGTAGAATGAATATCTTTGTCTGTGGATTGGAAGTTTAGAGGCATGTCTAAATATGATATGTTCCAAGTTTGAGCCTTCGGTATGAATATTTGAGTAAGTTATGTTCACCAAAGTAAAAATTGCTTTTTTTGTGCATTCAGTGGTGATAGAGAGAAAGTATTTTGCTTCGCATTCCTTTGCATAAAAGTATTTTTGTTTGCAGTTCTAGAGTTAAGTCTAGGATGATGTTATGTGCCTTCAACTCAAATGGTTCATGATTTGGTGGTTTGCAAGAAATCTTTTCTTTATGACAATAGCTGACAGTGTTGTTTATGTGCTCCAGTTTGAAGAATCTTCTTGACAGAGTGATTAGAGGTTGTGTGGTTGTTCCTGATGATTACAATGTGCTTGTGGATGTCTTTTGATCATGTTCATGCCTTCTAATTGGTCTGGGAAAATTAATTTGGATCATGGATGAAAACTGTTCCTAAAAGACTTAGTGTTAACTCCAAGTCTTGGAAGACCTAGTTGTTTTCACTACTTGCGGAGATGCATTGAAGATTATGAAAGTTGTTGTGGCGTGGAAGATTGCAATTGAGTCCCAGCTAAGGAGTTATGTGATCTGCATTCATCCTTTTCCTCTGCAACATGATTTAGGTCCAGACCTATTCTAATGTATGTTTGTAATGTTTGTAATGCCGACCTTGGAGATTGTTCCAATGGTTGATGATTGTAATGCTGAACTTGATGATCATTCCAAGGTTGATGAACTGTATAAATACTTGTAATTGAGTCATGAAAATGTATCTAAGTATGAAGATGTGAAGATAAGTGTGAAGTGTAAAGGCAGAGCAGAGCATAGAAAATAAATTGTGCTTCAATGGAACTGAACTCAGGCATGGAGTAGATGCTATCAAATTAGTTCAAAAACCTTTGGTAGTGAGACACCCTTGGCAGTGAGCCCTAACTTTTGCAGTGAGCATTTTGGGAAGTGAACCCTAAGGTAGTGAGCCTCTAATTTTTAGTATTGCTATAACATATTTATTTTGTGAGCTATACTCACCGTGGTTTTTCCCTTTGGGGTTTTCCACATAAAAATTTGGTGTCTCCTATGTTAATGTGTGAATATGTTTAAGTGCCTATTTCATGCTTTCATGATTAAATTACAAATACAGTGTTAATTGGTTGATGTTTTAATGGTTTTGAAATATTGGCTACAACTAATTCACCCCCCTCTTAGTTGTATTTCTCTTTTCAACATTTGGTATCAGAGCGGAGGTTCCTCAGTAAAGTGTCTAATAACTTGAGGTAGATAATAGATGTCGCACAGAAGGGAGTCACCATAATTTGATGAAATGAATTATGCCCTTTGGAAGGTATGGATGAAAAGTTATCTTATCTCTCTTGGTTATAATGTCTGGAAGATAATAGAGAAAAAATATACTATACCTGAAAATGGTCCATTAGATGATGATGAAGTCAAACAGTATGAAATTAATGGAAAGGCTAGAGATGCTTTATTAAATGCCTTATCTAAAAATGAGTTGGTGAAAGTTATGGATTTGGAGACTTCTCATGAGATCTAGGATAAGTTAAAAAGTTTATATGAAGGAGATGATTCTGGAAAAAGTGCCAAACTACAAAACCTAAAGGTGAAGTATGAAGCCCTGAAGACGAGTGAAGATGAAAACATAACTATGTACATGCAGCGAGTTGATGAAATTGTCATCGGAATCAAAGGTCTTGGAGGTACTACAAAGGAGGATGAGGTTGTGATGAAGATTATGAGGTCATTGCCTAAATCCTATAGTAACAAAGTGGCAACAATTGAAGAACTTATGAGTGTACAAAAGGTTTCAAAGGATCAATTGCTTGGGAAACTTACAGCTTTTGAAATGAGAGAATTTGGTGATGCTTTTCCAAAGATTGAGACTGCTTTCAAAGTCAGTACTTTAGAAAAGACTTCAAGAGCTTAGAAATATGCTGTGGAATCTGATGATGACCTAGATGAGGTTGAAGAAAACTTTGCAGATAGAATGCAAAGAGGTTCCAATAAGTACAAAGGTAAATTACCATTTAAATACTTTTCTTGTGGTAAAATTGGTTGCTATGCATCTAGATGTCTAGAGAGAATTGAAAGAGGTAAGAATAAATTTGAAAGTAAACCTAGAGTTATAAAGAAATGTTATATTGTCAGAGATCTTGATGATGATGGTGTAACTAATGATGAGTTTGATGATGCTAGTACTAGTGCAAATGAATGCTTGTTTATTGCTATTAAGGAAGAACATGTATCTACTAATCCTGCTAGTTGTGTGAAGGAAGAAAAACCAGTGGAAGAAAGTGCTTTATCTATTCAGGTGGAGAAAGATAAGGATGAATAGATTATTGACAATGGATGCTCACATCATGATTGGTGACAAAAGTAAGTTTGTAAGTCTAGAAAAATATGATGGAGGGCTGGTTAGGTTTGGAGATAATGTAGCTGGTAAGATTTTTTTGAAAAGGATCTATTTCTTTTGATGGAAAGCATAATACTGATGATGTCCTATATGTGAAGGGCTTAAAGAATAATCTTTTAAGTGTTGGTTAGATGTGTGAAAAAGGCTATGATTTGAGATTCAAGGACAATGGATGCAAGATCATGGAAAGCTCTGAGACAATGATTGCTACTAGTAAGAAGAACAGAGGTAATATTTATCAATTAAGAGGAACTAATGATTACTGTTTGTTGGCTCAGACATATGAGAGTTGGTTGTGGAATAGAAGGATGTGTCATATCAATTTTGACAACTTGGTAAAGATAAGTTTAGTACGGGTTGTGAGAGATTTACCTAAGCTTGTAAAGCCTACTAATACAGTTTGCAAGGAATGTCAGTTGGGAAAGCAAACAAGAACAAGTTTCAAGATCAAAGAACAATTTTCTGTCAGATTGTTGAATCAGGTGCATACAAATTTGTGTGGTCCTACAAGGATAAGAAGTTTGCAAGGAGACAACTACTTTATTTTACTTATTGATCATTATTTTAGGATGACTTGGGTCACTTTTCTAAAAGATAAATCAGAAGCCCTAGAAAAGTTCAAGTATTTCAAGGCAATGGTTGAGAATGAGCTAGAATTGAGAATCAAATGCTTAAGGTCTTGGTATAGTCATAGTTAGGAGAGTCCTCAAAGAGAACAATCCAAACCGTGCAGCTAGAGTAAACACAATGGAAACAACTTAAAGATATAAAGCAAATGCAGATCTAGTCATTCAATATATTATAGAAATCAAATACAAATCAACCGGCAACATGCGGGCTTACAATTAGGGCTCACAGGCCTGGTTACAGAATATTAGCATATGCAAAAGATATATCTTTGAAGCTCCTTCACACAAAATCCAAACTATGAACTTATTCTAATGATCATGACTACTTTCCTAGGCATCTATTACATCAATATATATCATATTCGGAACATAAGTGTAAAATCCCTCAAAACCATCACAAAAGTAAAACGAAGTAAAATGAAGTAAATAATCAACTTAAATACAACATCACAAGAAACGAAAGTAAAATGATGTAATTAATCCACAAAAGATAAAAAGGTGTAATTAATCCACTTAATTACAATATAAAAGATGAAAAGGTGTAATTAATCCACTTAATTACACTATCACAAGTAAAAGATAAGTCTCATAAATAAGATTCAATAAAGTCAATAAATCTTCACAAAAGAGAAACCTCATAAATAAGAATCCATAAGAATGATTAAATCTTGCAAAAGATAATCTCATCAATATAAATCAAATCAAGTCATTAAATCTTACAACTCATGTGCTCATCTCAGGTAAAAGCACTATAAAATCATATACAAAGTCCTTTGAAATCATGCCATAATACATCAAATTACAAGTTTACAATAATAATGTTCAACAAGAATAAATAAATCAATACGCTCATCAGTCGCACGAACCAAGTGGTCCTCCACCTACGAACCGAGAGACAAGAACATGGCCCAGGTGCTTTTCCACCTAACCATGAAGTAATTACACTTCCCTAGATCCCTTCATGAAACAAAGGAAACCTAGCCCTGCACGAAATGTCTAGCTACCTAGAAACAACTAGCAGGAGGGAACACCTGATGCAACCCTGATGTTTGAATGTGCAATTCTAAATAATGAAACGTAGATTGTCTCACAAGAGGATGTGGTAGAGTATATATAAATAAGTTTTCTAGACAAAATAAACATCCTTTTCAATGTCGGCTTGTTTAAATCTAAACCTTTAAACATAGTAACCTAGTTCAATTCCTGAAAAGAGGAAAAGCCATCTTTGATAATCCACATTTAGCATCCTAACCTAGAAAGTAACTTGATAACATTCATAAATAAAAATCAACCTTCTTTCCCCAAATAAACAAGTAAATAAATAAATTCAAAATCACCTATGACAATTTCTAATCCCTTTCCCATGCATCAATCATGAAAACACGCCTTTCAAGCAATGATCCATCATTTGCTCATATAGTTGCATCTAAAGGTTGTCAAACTGGTTTTATTTCCTAATTCATATTTCATTCTATTTCCATAATATGTATCAAGTTTTCTAAATCATTCTATCAAGTATGCAAATTCTTTTCAAGAAGTTTTAATAAGACAATTGTATTTACATCACAAATTTTACTCTATTATTCTAACATATAAAGAAACATAATTTTTAACATACAATCTATTCATTCAAAAATGTAAACATAAATTAGGTGTCTAAAATCTTATTATACTCCTTAACTGTAATTTGTTATAAAAAAGGTTGAAGAAAAATAATGTTTAACTCTTTCCATTCAAAACTGTTTCATGATTTTAATCATTCATAAAGTTTTATTGTAATAGAGGTTTAAATAGGTTTCAACACTAAATAAGCATAAATACCAATCAGTAAATAACTGTGTCTATTCTATGAAAAACATAGCTATTTTAAAAGTGTTTTAGAGAAGCTACAGGAACCAGTTTTCTACAGAAGACAATCTGCTACAAGAGCTTGAAAAATGGGTGACAGGAACCTAAAACGTAGGCTACATGAACCGTGTGAAAACATGGGACAGGAGTAGAACGTTTCTGCTACAGGAACTCACAAAAAGTCTAAAACAAAAATTTAATGATTGTGATAGGAACTAATAAGATCTAAACTATAGTAAAATAGATAAAAGATAGCTACAGGGTTAATGTTCTTTCTGCTAAGAACTCTCTCGTTGGCTGCTACAGGAATTTATAGAACAACTTGAAGGAAAAGAAGATAATTAGCAATGACAGGATAAATCAGTAACAATGATAAACTAGAAAAAAGAATAGTAGTAACATAGATAGAATCTATTTTTATGGGTACTAGTAATTTCAACACAGGCATGAGCTGATTTGTTAATAGCGACTATGAATTTATTTAGAAGATCACAACACTATTTCTTTACAGCAGGCCATTACTTCTAGCCAGGTCGTTCAAATTAGGCTTGCTAAAAGTAGAGAACAAACCAAGAGTACCAAAGCATATAGTATTTATTCCACCATTAATTTATTGCTAACATGACAAGTAAAATACTTGATTTATTTCTTGCAAAAGGGGTAGAATCTTTGCTGCAGTCGCTGATCTTGCTTCCCTCCTATCACTGGCTAAAAATTTCCTTTCTCTTCCTGTCACTGGCTGCTAATTCCTTCCCTCTGATGTTACAATTCGTGGGTGTCTTTTCTCTGTCACGACTTGCTTTTTTTTTCTTTTTGTCGCTAAGAAGAAGAAGAATTTTTTCCTCCCTTCATCTGTATATATTATTTTTTTTATCAAAACTCTCCTAATATTGGCATTTTAAAATTAGGTTTTGAGGTTGCCTTTTTAATTGAAGTTTGTTTTTAGTTTGCATGAAATTTGGCCTTTGAAAAACATTCAAAAATAATAAAATAAACTTATTTTAATATTGCATGATAGAATTATTTTTCTTTTAACTCTTTTTATTAGATTTCTAAATATAATATTCATAATAATAAAGCAATTTATCTAATTTTAAATAAGCAATAACCATTTCTTTTAATTCCTATATTTAAATTCTTAAATATAATAGTTATTATTAATATAATTTATTTATCTTTAATAACACAAACACTTTAAATCAATCAACAAGCATTTAAATAATATTTAAATAACATTATATATACCTATTGGAATTTAAATATAATTGTTTAAATCTAATTTAGATATTGTCTTCCAAACATCCATATTTAAATAATTAGGCAAACATTTTTTTTTTTTTATTAAATAATATAAATACATCAATTAAATATATATATTCACCATTTAAATATAATTACACCATAAAATACACCATTTAAAATATAAATCGAAAGAACCTTAATATTTATAATTAAATCATGCATTCGAAAAGGACACTTAAAAATCATTATTTTTCTAAGTATCTAACCATCCATCACATTTACTATCCACACAATTAATGCATAATAAACCATTAAAAATGCAATATGAGACTATGTGAGTGTGTAATTGCATCAGAGTTAACCATCCCAAATAGTTCTTGCCAAGTGGCTAGAACACCTCTACCTCAACCATGTTCTTGTCTTCGACGAGTACCTACATTCATTCGCACTCAACTCGACGTCAATAGGTTAGTTCCCAAAAAACATAGCTAAAGTAAAACATCGTAATCATATCGATAATATTTAATATTTAAATAAACTTTCTAATTTATGTAAATATAACATCATGATAATTACCTTCTCACATGTGAAACTTACTTGAAGTAAAACAATCATGGTAAATGTTCACTAATCTAAAATAATTATATAGTCCATAAAATGAGACATGACATCGTCCCGATGTCTTATTACAAAACAAAAATAATAATTTACTAACCTACCATCAACAATGTATCAAAGTATCTTAAAACAATAACAATAACTCAAAGTATCATTAAGGTATCATCAATTCTAACAAAGCATATTAATGTCCTTTTACATCCTCCCATGTGGCACCATCCACCAAACTATTGGTCCTACTCGACCTTATACAAAACAATATCTCAATTTCACACTTAACACTGCATCCATCAAATAAATCCAAGTATAATCAATCAATCAATTCACATGCACCAACTACCAATTCAATGTATATAATCTATCACATGGTACAACTACCACTCAATTACATTTATTCTAGCATAAGAGTAACAATCACATCTTTAATGCACACTAAGATGGCATAAATCAATTCATCATAGACACGATTCAATCCTCATAATGCATGTGCAATCACATGGTAACACAATAATATCAAAAGATCAGTCCTCCAAATAAACATTGGTTGAGATCTCCAACAACAAGACAAAACTCCGAAGGTGCACCAACTAGGTCATATCCACTTAGCATGCAACAACCCTCTAAAACTATACCTCTCATATCATTCCTACTAATGGAATCCATTTACTCTTTCATTTCTTGTAACCAAACTTTATCTTCAACTTAATCTACAATTCAAAATTTCTTAGAAAACTCTTCCTTGTCTTCCTCACACTTTTGCACAATGCTAAAATAATTCAACTTCTTCAATTTCTTTACTATTCTCTGCACTTGGCTATTCACTATATTTGGTTGTTTTGTTTCTGTTGTTCAATCCTTTTCCTTTTTCTTTGCCAATACATTTATCCAACCACAACTCATTTTTAAACAACTTGTCATAGATTCATTTTTGAATTCTCTATTCCAACATGTCTTTTCAATATGATTTCTTTTCAAACCACAAATTTTTGCAATGATGTAAATTCCAACAATTTTCTCTTCTATGTCCTTCTCTATCACAATGTGAACAATGTAAGATCTTTTTTTTGAAATGACTTCTTAGTACTTGCAAAAACATCTGTCTTTTCTTATTCTTTACCTCGATCCCTGAGACTTCATACTAAATCCCCACAATTGATTCAATGGGCTCTTTGATTCTTGCCCATGCTTACCCCAAACCTTCACTTATATATTTAATTTCCTTCAAGATTTTCAACCAACATTATCATCAAAACAACTAGCTATGATAGTGGATTCATCACCATTCTCATCCTTACATTCTTTGGCAATAAGCAACTTCAACAACTACCAAGTGATTGATCAACGAACACAAATCATCTATCACATGAGACTTCACAAACTAATTTCTTGATTTCTAGCATTCATTTTCCTTTTTGGCATGCTACAAACATTTGTTTCAACTCATCATTTTGATCTTTCTATTTGAAATTTTCTCCTTCTAGGTTCTTCAACTTTTCTTGCAATTATTCATTCCTTCAAACAACTTTAACTCTTCTTTCACCAATTCTTTTTCCAAAAGGTCATTTTCACAAAAAATTTCATACTTTTCCTTTCCTAACTCTTTTATTCTTTCCATATATTCTATATTAATCTTTTAACATTCATCAATTCTTTATTAACTTTTTCCAATTCTTCTTATCAAAATTTCCTTTTCACCCCATAAACCTTTAACTTCAAACAAAATTTCAACTTACTTCAAGTGATCCAAAGTGAAACCAAAATCCATTTCAAAACTTCCTCAACACTTCAACAATGTTAATACCTCTAACAACAATTAATAAACTTGATCTACCAAAGCTCTTAGTAACACACTTGCTACAAGATAGTATATTCTCTGCATCCTACTCCCTTACAACCTATCAGAGGCCCATCATGGACATGATAGAAAACATAACATGATACATGACCAACAGTTTAAAAAAATTCAAGCATAGCCACCAATAATAAATAAATAAATAATTTTAAAGGAAAGAAAAAGTCAATTCCAACAATAAGACATAAAAATGCGCGCAATTTCAATAGTAAATCCAACATGACCATCAAGGTCACCAGCTAAGTAAATATCAAATTTTGATGGCTATGCTTTTTCATAAATAAGAATAAAATTTCAATGTTGGTCCTTACAACGTTTAAAGAAGTTATCAAAGTCAAATAAATAAATATCAAAGTTTATAAAGTTTCACATTACATGAACTATGTGACTAATTCTAGCCACTAGAGAGGGAGTACGATGCTACACTACCCCTAGATCCAAATTGGGGTGAGTTAAGAGAACACACTCAATCGTACAAGCAACCTAGTCCTCTAAGATTCCAAACACCTCTATATCATAAGATCATTTCCACACAACATCGCTCAAGATACCTAGCAACAAAGATTGCATTCTGACCTAGGAAATCACAATCAAACTAAAGAATGCCTGACCCAACCTGGTGCGTCCCTATTAACCTACATGCATCCCCAACTTGAATGCAACATCTCATTAGCATGATATGGCAGGGAATTAAATACATAAAATTGATTAACAGTGTATAGGTTTTGAAAATAAAACCTACTTCCTTGTTTCCCCATATTCGACACTCGTCCTAGAAGACAACTTCCCAAAAATATAGAAAGCAAAATAACCATTCTCCTTTCAAACACAAATTTACGACACAATGAAACATTCATACAGTCATATACTTGCAAACATTCAACAACCAAGATTTAAGTTAGGACAAAATTAGGTTCACCAACCAAGATATCACCACTCACCATTCTTTCCTACAAGCAACGGTTATCATTTCTTTCCTTAAAACTTTAATAAGGCAATGTAATACTATTTTTCTTATAACCACATAATGAATCCATATTCATGATCATGCTCTCAATAAAACAATGCAATATGCTTTTTAAGCAAGCATTCACCAGAAAGAAAAATAAAATAAGTCAAATATATGATCCAACATCCTCTTTCACATACTAATGCATAACCCTAAAAGAAGAAAAGAAACTAGTTCATTCATGCTCAAGAACAATCATCAGGGTTTATCTAACCCTATAAAATAAAGACACATGCTATTCACAGTAGGCCAATACACAAGGACCCACACATGCTCGATCAAACTGAGCAACACACACACCCAAAGCTCCCAATACTGGAACCACGCTATGATACCAAATGTAAAAGCCCATCAAAACCATCACAAAAGTAAAATGAAGTAAATAATCCACTTAAATAAAACATCACAAGAAACGAAAGTAAAATGATGAAATTAATCCACAAAAGATAAAAAGGTGTAACTAATCTTCTTAATTACAATATAAAAGATGAAAAGGTGTAGTTAATCTTCTTAATTACAATATCACAAGTAAAAGATAAGTCTCATAAATAAGATTCAATAAAGTCAATAAATCTTCACAAAAGAGAAACCTCATAAATAAGAATCCATAAGAATGATTAAATCTTGCAAAAGATAATCTCATCAATATAAATCAAATAAAATCATTAAATCTTACAACTCATGTGCTCATCCCAAGTAAAAACACTATAAAATCATATACAAAGTTCTTTGACAATCATGCCATAATACATCCAATTACAAGTTTACAATAATCATGTTCAACAAGAATAAATAAATCAATATGCTCATCAGTCACACAAACCAAGTGGTCCTCCACCTGCGAGCTAAGAGATGGGAACATGGCCCAGGTGCTTTTCCACCCAACCATGAAGTAATTACACTTCCTTGGATCCCTTCATGAAATGAAGGAAATCTAGCCCTACATGAAATGTCTAGCTACCTGGAAACAACTGGCAGGAGGGAACACCTGATGCAACCCTGATGTCTAAATGTGCAATTCTAAATAATGAAATACAGATTGTCTCATAATAGGATGTGGCAGAAATATATATAAATAAGTTTACTAGACAAAATAAACATCTTTTTCAATGTCAGCTCATTTAGATCTAAACCTTTAAACATAGTAACCTAGTTCAATTCCTGAAAAGAGGGAAAACCATCTCTGATAATCCACATTCGGCATCCTAGCCCAGAAAGTAACCCAATAACATTCCTAGATAAAAATCTACCTTCTTTCCCCAAATAAACAATTAAATAAATAATTCAATGAATAAATAAAATAAATAAATCCAAAATCACCTATGACCATTTCTAATCCCTTTCCCATGCATCAATCATGAAAAAACACCTTTCAAACAATAATCCATCATTTGTTCATATAGTTGCGTCTAAAGGTTGTCAAACTAGTTTTATTTCCTAATTCATATTTCATTTTATTTCCATAATATGTATCGAGTTTTCTAAATCATTCTATCAAGAATGCCAATTCTTTTCAAGAAGTTTTAATAAGACAATGATATTTACATCACGAATTTTACTCCATCATTTTAACATATAAAGAAAGATAATTTTTAACATACAATCTATTCATTCAAAAATGTAAACATAAATTGGGTGTCTAAAATCTAATTATACTCCTTAACTGTAATTCGTTATCAAAAAGGTTGAATAAAAATAATGCTTAACTCTTTCCATTCAAAACCATTTCATGATTTTAATCATTCATAGAGTTTTATTGTAATAGAGGTTTAAATAGGTTTCAGCACTAAATAAGCATAAATACCAATCAATAAATAACTATCTCTATTCTATGAAAAACATAGCTATTTTAAAAGTGTTTTAGAGAAGCTACAGGAACCAATTTGCTACAGAGATAATCTACTATAGGAGCCTGAAAAATGGGTGACAGGAACCTAAAACGTAGGCTGCAAGAACTGTGTGAAAACAAGTAATAGGAGCAAAACGTTTCTACTACAGGAACTCACAAAGAGTCTAAAATAGAAATTTAATGACTATGACAGGAACTAATCAGATTTGAACTATAGTAAAATAGACAAAAGATAACTACAGGGTTAATGTTCTTTTTGCTAAGAACGCTCTCATTGGCTACTACAGGAATTTATAGAACAACTTGAAGGAAAAGAAGATAATTGGCAATGACAGGATAAATCAACAACAGTGATAAACTAGAAAGAAGAATAGTAGTAACAAAGATAGAATCTATTGTTATGGGTGCTAGTAATTTCAACACATGCATGAGCTGATTTGTTAATAGTGACGATGAATTTATTTAGAAGATCACAACACTATTTCTTTACAGTAGGCCGTTACTTCTAGCCAAGCTGTTCAAATCAGGCTTGCTAAAAGTAGAGAAAAAACCAAGAATACCAAAGCATATAGTATTTATTCCACCATTAATTTATTGCTAACATGAAAAGTAAAATACCTAATTTATTGCTTGCGAAAGGGGTCGAATCTTTGCTATAGTCGCTGGTCTTGCTTCCCTCCTATCATTGGCTACAGATTTCCTTTCTCTTCCTATCACTGGCTACTAATTCCTTCCCTCTGCTTTGCAATTCGTGGGTGTCTTTTCTCTGTCGTGACTTGCTTTTTTTTCTTTTTGTCGCTAAGAAGAAGAAGACTAATTTTTTTCTCCCTTCATCTGTATATATTATTATTTTTTTATCAAAACTCTCCTAATATTGGCATTTTAAAATTACGTTTTGAGGCTGCCTTTTTAATTGAAGTTTGTTTTTAGTTTGCATGAAATTTGGCCTTTGAAAACTCCGAAAATAATAAAATAAACTTATTTTATTCTTGCATGATAGAATTATTTTTCTTTTAACTCTTTTTATTAGATTTCTAAATATAACATTCATAATAATAAAGCAATAACCATTTCTTTTAATTCCTATATTTAAATTCTTAAATATAATAGTTATTATTAATATAATTTATTTATCTTTAATAACACATAAACACTTTAAATCAATCAACAAGCATTTAAATAATATTTAAAATAACATTATATATACCTATTGGAATTTAAATATAATTGGGGGCGAGGGGCCTGGCTCGATTGGCTAAAAATTCCATTGTGGTAAAGAAGGTCAGAGGTCTAGTCTCCCCCCGTCCCTATGGTACTATAGGGCGTGTCATGCCAGTGTCACCGGTCACGTGAAAAAAGTTTACCAGGCACACTGCAATTTATAGGGGGGCTACCCGATTCCTGCAGTCTAAAAAAAAAAGAATTTAAATATAATTGTTTAAATCTAATTTAGATATTGTCTTCCAAACATCCATATTTAAATAATTGAAAAAACATTTATTTTTTATTATTAAATAATATAAATACATCAATTAAATATATATATATTCACCATTTAAAATATAAATTGAAAGAACCTTAATATTTATAATTAAATCATGCATTCGAAAAAGGACATTTAAAACTCATTATTTTTCTAAGTATCTAACCATCCATCGCATTTACTATCCACACAATTAATGCATAATAAACCATTCAAAATGTAATATGAGACTATGTGAGTGTGTGATTGCATCAGAGTCAACCATCCCAAACAGTTCTTGCCAAGTGGCTAGAACACCTCTACCTCAAGCATGTTCTCATCTTCGATGAGTACCTGTATTCATTCGCACTCAACTCGACGTCAATAGGTTAGTTCCCAAAAACATAGCCGAAGCAAAACATCGTAATCATATTGATAATATTTAATATTTAAATCAACTTTCTAATTTATGTAAATATAACATCATGATAATTAGCTTCTCACATGTGGAACTTACTTGAAGTAAAACAACCGTGGTAAATGTTCACTAATCTAAAATAATAATATAGTCCATAAAATGAGAGGTGACAATAAGATTCCTCCACATCGGCCAAGGAAGGTTATAGACTCCAATGAAGAGGTGTAACGTGTGTACACAGATAGGTTGGACCTAAAAGAATAGAATTCCTCCATGAATGAATGGAATGATGAAAGGATCTCGGGGAAGGTTGGCCATGAACCAATAAACATTGAATGATGTTTCTTTTAGCCTCTCAAGTCTTGAAATGCTCCACAGGACTTCTCCCTTAGCTGATTATTTGAGACTGTCAGGATGCTCTATTTTAAGAAAAATAGTTGATCATCTGATAGCGATATCTTACCGATACTTGATCCAAATGCTTTGAGAATTGGATATGATGTACATGAATGAATCTAGATGCTAAGTCCAGCTCCACAAGGTCTGAAATGTAACTATGGTAGAATCTAGACCAAAATATAAATACTGGTACTGACTGAACTACCTAAACTGAACTAGAAAGTGAAAAGAAACAAACTAAAATGCAAATATTTTTGGTTGATACAAGATTGCTCTTGAACTAGGGATGCTCCTGCATCAAACATCCGAGGTTATTGAAAAAGTAAGTCCCTCACTTTGCTGGTGCTAGAGGAAAACCAAGACGGTCCACCTCAGCATGATAAATCCATGATGAATCTTCAGTCAGTCTACCTTTCCACTTCACAAGGTATTCTTTGTATTGTCCTCTGGTGTTGTGCCCAACTCTGTTGTCCAAAATGTCTTCAATATGTTTCGGTGCTAGTTGTGGTAACTGCTTCTTCAAGTCTTCTTCCATGCTGTCACTAAACTCTACTTCCTGATACTGATATAGGTCTATAATGTTGAAAATAGGTGATATGTCCAATGTCTCTGATAACTCCACTTCATATGCATTTCGTGAATCAAATTTCTTCATCTTCAACTTGTTTTTGATTAGTTTAGCAAGAAAAGAGGGTCCTGAACCCTTTACAAAATAGCCCCCAAGGCAAAAAGCCAAAAGCTTACCAAAAACAACCCATTAACAGTACATTAATAGCTCAAGGACAACAAACACAAAATGACTAACCAAAAATAGTAGAAACAACAAGAAACTAGGGACTGTCATTCATCCCATACTTGGTCAGGAATTCCACCATGTATTTGTAATCCCCTAGGCTATCTAGCCCCATCTGCTTGACCTTATCATCCAAGTCTTTGACAGCCACAAAGATCGATGCAGCCTTGTGAAGGGCTTTAGCAGCAAACTCTGCCATCACCTTCCACTTCTTCTGCATACTCACCATCTTCTCCTGGAGGTGCCTTAGGTCCTCGGTAGTCTTAACACATAGAGAGCAACTTCCATTTCTATCCTAACCCCCATACACTTTAGCAGCTTCACCCACTTCCTCAGAGCTGGATTTGTTCATGGAGGCGAAGTGGCTAGTCCCCTCCACTTCATGAACTGACTCAGTGGGGGTTTCTTCCCCTCCCTCCTCCATAGTTTCTTAGACAAACTCTAACTCATCAGAAATCTCCACCCCTTGAGGAGATGCAGAAGGTTTACCAGCAATGTAGGTAGACCGATGAACCCCCAGGTTAACAGCCTTCACACCTTCCCCACTACTAGCAATCTTAGTCCTAGAATCTAGCTCAATAATTTTCATAAGCTCCATCATAATCATAGTCTCCTTACCCTTTTTTTATTTTTTCTCAGTGGCAACCCCTTCCTCCTCAGGCTTTGTCATAGGCACAATCTCCTTACCTTTCTTGGATTTTTTCTCAGTAGTTGCCCCTTCATCCTCAATCTCTGCTCTAACTCTTTTGACCGGCCTCTTCCCAGTCATCTGGGTGGTGTCATACTAGATTGGGTTTGAATAGGGGTATCCTCCTCGGTACGAGGGTCACCCTTAGGGTTTTTAAGAGCAATATTAGGGGTCCCCACACAGGTCTTCACCTTTCCAACAGAATCAGGGGAAACACATGGTTGTGTGTCCTCAAGTAGTTTGACTTTAATTTGTTTCAGGGGGCACAAAGTGAGGTGAAAGTGGTAAAGATGCGGGATAAGCCCTTGATTGATGGGAACAAGTGAATGGCCAGCATTTTTAGCTCTAATCTCCCACACTGACTTGATAGAATTATCCAGAGAAGAAAGGAGAAAGAAAAGAAAACTAATTTCCAGCTTATTCCTAAAATGATTAAGGAGAGAAAAGTGGTAGTGGTAAAAATCCTTGAATCTTCCCTCCAGCATGAAGAATTTCATAATCATGAGGCATATTTGCCCCCATGGCTCCGACAACTTTTCTCTTTCAAACCCTCCATGAAGCTTCACGGGTGCCTCCCCCTCTCTAAAGAAAAGAGCCATGTGTTCAGGGTCGGCCACCCTACTGCGCCTTGAGTGCTTTTTCCATCTGATTGGCGGCCCAGTAGCCTACCCGATCACTTCTTCATAAACCTGAAATCCAATGCCACCAATATTGACTTCTCTGGTAGAATCATCCCAAGACTCCACAAACTAGCATGAGAGGTTCTCATCATGGCCAATCATCCCTTCTAGAAAAGGAACCACCTCCCCTTCATGGATAATATGCCACACTATAGGGTCTTGTTTAAATTCCTCTGTAGAGTTGGGTTTGATCTTGACAATATCTTCCCCTATCGTGATAGCTTGAAAGTTACAGAGCATGTAGAGCTTATGGTTACTAAAGTAGCTTAGGTAATTAGCAATAGGCTTGTTAAAATAAGAAAGCCCGTAATAATGATCAACCCATAGCAAAAAAAAAATAATGACAGAGTGATTAATGAGGAGATACACCACATCCTTGCCACTTAAAAATGTCTCCTTGGGGAAATAATTTGGCCGCCACCTCATGTGAAGACAGACGTCACCCGCCATGGACATAACCCAAATATAATTGCCCTTCTGGAATCTTGCCCAATCAACTCACCGTAACTTAATCAACTGACTGCGCGATGTCCTTTTTAACCCACTATACCTAATCTCCAAAAAGCTCCTATTCCTGATGCCAGTAAATCTTTCTTAAAATTACTGCAGCTAGACATACCAATCCTGCCACTCTCCCACCAACACCAAAGAGTGACGACAACACCAACTTCCCTAATTCCTGTGGCTATCACCATCCCTCAGAACAAGGGTATGATCTTCCTTAGGTAAGCTGGATATGCTCCTCCAGCAACACCATCCTTCTCTACCACTACCCACATTGGCCAAAGCATTAGCAACAGTATTTCCCTCTCTGTAGATATGCGAGATCTTGAAATCTTCCATTCCGTTCAGAAGCAATTTGATGTCTCCCATGATGTCCATTAAGTTCCACCCAATTTGAGTCAAACCTAGGGCTACATTAACTATAAGCTGAGAATCTCCTTCAACATGAAGAATCTTGATGTTCAGAGAGGTGGCCAACTTAATCCCCCACAGCATAGCAAGTGCTTCTGCCTCACTGTTACTCTTTAGCCCAATTCCCCTAGCAAAGGTAGCCACAAAGGATCCCACGTCAGACCTGATGATTCCTCCTCCACTAGCCACCCCTGGATTCCCCTTAGCAGCTCCATCAAAATTGAGTCTAACCACCCTTTTTGAGGTAAGGCCCATTTGATTTTGGCCCTGGCAATCTTTTTAGAGTTGTCTACCCGACAATAGTCAGGTCCAATGCTCCACTATTTTAATGACCTCTGCTCATCCCCTCCTGGAGTGCTCTTCACAGCTTTATACTTGCCCAAACTAATGTTCTCCATAAGTAATTTGGAGAAGCCCACGAAGACCTCCTTATGGGTTCTGCACTTCTCCCTAAAAATTTTGTTATTGCATTCTTTCCATAGGCTCCAAGCTAAATGAGGAGGAATTTGTGACCAAATCTCCCTGGTCACCGGGAGGACTAGTTTGAAGGGGGGCCTCCATTCCCAGACCAATGCTTCAAGATTGTTGTTGAAGGACCAATTCATACTTAGTTTTTCAAGAACTAAACCCCACACCTCCCAAGTGAAACTACAGTGAAGAAAAAGATGGTCAGTTGTCTCTTCCTCTGATCCATAGAGATTGCATCTACTCGGCATTTGGAATCCCCTCTTCCTTAGGTTGTCTATGGTCAAAATTCTGTTATGTATTAGAATCCACCAAAAGAAACTAACTTTTGGTATAAGTCTTGGTTTCTAAACTCTTCTCCATAAAGGATTCTCACCTGGGTCAAGTAGCAGACCATAGGCACTTTTGATAGTGAACAAGACTTTAGTGTCATTATCCCAAATCATCATATCTCTTTTAGGAAACATGGAGAGTCTGTAGTCATTTAATTCCTTCTAGAACAGCTGAGCTAACAACCTATCCTCCCCACTTTCTAGATCACCAACAAACAAAACCATCCAACTCCTGAGACCCCCATTGGACTTTATATAATCAGCCACCCTGGGGCCAAATACCCTGTCAGTCTTGTCGACAATTCTGCCATACTCCAGTTCTATCAAAGGATTATCCTTCAGCCATCTGTCCTTCCAGAAATGAACTTCCCTGCCATCCCCAATCTTCCACCAGATGCCATGATGAAGAAGACCTTGGGTCTTGAGGATCCCATTCCAAATAACCAAGCCTTTGGGGAGTCCATTCTTTGAGAGTAAACTTCTACCCTCATTCCCATTGAGATACTTAGCAACCATGATGTCTCCCCAGTCTGTATTACCATGAACAAGGTTCCATCCCACCTTGGACAAGAGGGCATGATTTAATAGATGTATTCTTCTTAGTCTAAGACCTCCATGATACTTGGGGGTGCAAGCCATTTCCCACCCAATGAGGGCAATTCTCCATTTCCCCTCAACCCCAAACCAAAGGAATTTCTTCTAGATCTGTTCTATCTTATCCGCCACAAACTTAGGAATCTTGAAGAGGCTTAGAGAATAGTTAGGCATCCCCTGAAGGGAGGCTTTTAGGAGCTAGAATTTCCCTGCCTAACTCAGAAGGGCCCCTTTCCATCCAGCCAATTTCCTTTGCATTCTCTCTAGCATCCCTTTCCAAAAGTCAGCAGAAACTTTAGAGGTAGTCAAAGGGAGGCCTAGATAAATGGATGGAATCTTTTTGTTAGAGAAACCCAAAGCTCTAGTGACCCTCTGTTGTAAGTCCTCTGGGTGTTCAGGAAATAGATGTGGCTTTTCTCAAAGTTAATGTTCTACCCCAATACTCTCTCATAAGAAATGAGGAGCTCTTTCCATCTTCTAGCTTCCACAATAAAGGCTTTTCTGAAGAGAATGGTGTCATCCACAAACTGCTAAATAACCACCGTCTAAGCAGTAGAGGCGGGTTTGATGCCCCAAAGAATCCCCTATGACAACAAATTGCAAGCATTCCTACCTAACACTTCAGAAAACAATATGAAAAGATAGGGCAAGAGAGGGTTGCCTTGTCTAAGACCTCTCCTTGAGGGGAAGAATCTTCTAGGAGAACCATTGACCAGCACCAAGAACTGCACCGTAGTAATACATTCTTTGATAATATTAACACTATTCTCATTAAAGCCAAATTTCCTGAGGACCTTAAATAGAAAATCCCAACTAACCCTATCGTAGGCTTTAGAAATGTCCAATTTGAATATCATACCTAGGTTATTGCTACTGTGGATGGAATGGGTGATTTCATGGGTGGTGATACCTGCATCCAAAATTTGTCTCCCCAGAACAAAACCATTTTGGTTAGAAGCAATGAGTTTGTCTAGAAGAGGTTGCAACCTGAAGACCAAAATTTTGGTGAAGACTTTGTACAATCTATTGCAAAGGCTAATAGTTTTGTATTCTATCATAAGAATCACATCAAGTTTCTTCAGAATTAAGGCTATAAAGGTGATGTTCAACTGTCATAAAAGTCTACTCGTCCTAAAGAAGTCCTTGGCCGCCATGAAGACATCATTCCTGACAATCTCCTGGAAAGTTTGGAAGAAGGCCGAGGGGAACCCATCCAGGCCTGAGGCTTTGAAAGCACCCATGGAAAAAATAGCAAACTTGACCTCCTCTTCCAAGATAGGTTTAGTCAGGGAGCAATTATCATCCTTTGAAAGTATGGTAGGAATGTCCCTTATTAGAGAATCAATGTCTTCAATAAGAATAGTGGTATGCTGGGCAGCAAGCAGAGTTTCAAAGTGATTTGAGGCAAGGCCCCCTAAATCTTCATCCTCCTTAAACTCCCTCCCCTGCTCATCTTTCAGCATCCTGATGGAATTTCTCTTCCTTTGCCTTAAGGTGGATTGATGGAAGAAAGCAGTGTTCCTGTCTCCTTCCCTCAACCATTGGACCCTAGACTTCTGCTTCCAGTAGATCTCTTCTTCTTTGAGAGTCTAAGCCCACTCCCTAGAGAGGTTCATCTCAAGAGGTTGCAACTCCTCCGACCTGTCCCCCTGTTCCATTCTACTCTGCACCTCCTTTAACTGCTCTTCATCTTCAACTTGTTATAAGTCCCAACTGAAAATCTTTCTTTTCTCAAGTATACCATCACTTCATCTCCCACTGAAAACTCCTTATGTCTTCTCTTCTCATCTTCTTATTCCTTATACTTGTGGTTCATCTCCTCCAAATGCTTCTTCACTTTCTTATGCACTACCTCCATGTGTCCTGCAAATTCTTCTGCTTCTGCACTCCTCCTCTCTTCCATACTAATATCTCTCAACTCTGCAACTCCTCTAGGGTTTAATCTGGCAACAATCTCAAAAGGTGTTCTTCCAGTACTCCTATTCATTGAATTATTATATGCAAACTCTGCTTGTGAAAGAATCAAATCCCAACATATTGCCTTCTCTCCAACCAAACATCTCAACAAGTTTCCCAAACTCCTATTCACTACCTCTATTTGTCCATCAATCTATGGATGAAATGTTGAACTAAATTTTAAATCTGTCTTCATCTTTTTCCAAGGTATCTTCCAAAAGTATCCAAGAAATCTTGTATCTCTGTCTAAAATTATGCTCTTAGGTAATCCATGCAACCTCACAATCTCCTTGAAAAATAGATCAGCTATATGCACTGCATTAGTTGTATTCTTACAAGGTATGAAATATGCCATCTTTGAAAATATGTCTACCACTACAAATATTGAATCATGTCCTCTTTGTGTCTTCAGCAATCCCATTACAAAATCCATACTTATGTCTTCCCAAGGTCTCTCCGGTACTGTCAAGGGTTTATACAATCCAGTATTTTGACTACTCACTTTTGCAATTTGACAAACTCTACAACTTTGCACAAATTTTCTAACATCCTTATGTATCTGAGGCCAAAACTAGTTTTCACTCACCAAAGCCACTGTCTTATCAATGCCAAAATGTCCTACCAATCCACCACTATGTTTATCTTTGATCAAATTATCTCTCACTACACTTTTAGGTATGCATAACTGATTTCCTTTGAACATAATATCTTCCTGAATGAAATAATCCAACCACTTACTCCTATCTATCACAACAGGTTCCTTACATGCTTTCCAAGGTTCTACAAAATCAAGATCTTCCTCATATAGGTTCTTCAACTAATCAAACCCCAACACTTCAACTCTCATCTTTGTAAACAAGTTTCTTCTCCTACTCAATGCGTCTACAATTTTATTTGATTTTCCACTCCTATGTTTCAATACAAATGTATAACTCTGCATGAACTCTACCCATCTCATATGTCTCTGATTCAACTTATCTTGATTGTTCAAATATTACAAAGCTTGATGATATGTATACAATACAAACTCCTTAGGCAACAAGTAATGTCTCCACTTATTCAAGGCTTGAATTATGGCATAGAACTCTTGATCATAAACTAAATATCTTCTCCTTGCATCATTAAACTTCTCACTGACATATGCTATAGGTCTACCTTCTTGACTTAACACTGCTCCAATTGCATTCCCACTTGCACCACAATCCACTTGAAATAACTTATTGAAATCCAGTAATGTCAAAACAGGTTGCTCTATCACTTTCTGCTTCAACAACTCAAAACTTTTGTCTGCTCCTGATGTCTACTTAAAGTCTTTTCTGTCACCTCTCATTGTCTTTGTCATAGGGTTACAAATTGAACTGAAATTTTTTATGAACTTCTGGTAGAAACTAGCTAATTCATAAAATGATCTAACTTCTCCAATGCTCTATGGTGTAGGCCATTCAACAATTGCTCTCACTTTCTCAGGGTCCATTTTTAATCCTTTCACAGAAATCACAAATCCCAAGTATACCAATTCTTCCTTCATGAAACTACACTTCTTAAGGTTTATCAACAATTTTTCTTCTCTTAGTCTCTGCAATACTTGTCTAATGTGCTGCAAATGTTCCTCTTTTGTCTTACGAAATATCAGAATGTTATCTCGATATACAATAACAAACTTACCCAAGAATTTCTTCAAGACTTCATTCATTAATCTCATGAAAGTACTCGGTGCATTTGTCAATCCAAAAGGCATTACTAACCACTCATATAATCCTTCATTTGTCTTAAAAGTAATCTTCCATTCATCTCCCTCTCTAATTCTGATCTGATGGTATCCACTCTTCAAGTCTATCTTTGTGAAATATTTTTCTCCACTCAAACAATCCATGATATCATCCATCCTAGGTAAAGGAAATCTATACTTAATTGTGATCTTTTTTATTGCTCTAGAGTCTGTACACATTCTCCATTCTCCATCTTTCTTTGGTGCTAACACTGTAGGTACTGCACAAGGATGCAAACTTTCTCTGATCAAACCTTTCCTCAACAATTATTGTATCTACCTATTCAAGTCTTGATTCTCTGTCAGTGTCATTCTATGTGTTGCTTTGTTAAGCAAACTAGCTCCAGGTATAAGATCCATGTGATGAATGATACTCCTGATTGATAGCAATCCTTTAGGTACATTGTTTGATATGATGTCTTCATACTCTGTTAGCAATTCAGTGATCTCCTCCGGATGTGATTCTTCAATCTCCTTTGTTTCAGGCTTCTTAGGGATCAAAGCATAACACATATTCTCATGTCTCAAACCATCTAGATATTTTTTTCCATCTACCAAACATATTCTAGCATTTCCATATACTTCACTCTTAGGGTCATCTTCCAAAAGAATCAAACTAATTCTCTTTCCATTTTATGTTATAGTGTATGTTTTCTTTCTCCCATCATGTATAGCTTTCCTATCATACTACCAAGGTCTACCCAACAAGATATGACAAACATCCATAAACATAATATCACACAATACTTAATCATGATAAGATCTAATATGAAATTTCACCAAACATTGTTCACTCACCAGTACCTTATGATCATCCTAAATCCATGCTATTTGATAGGGCTTAGGGTGTTTCAATCTTTCCAACTTCAACTCACTCACCATCTCCTCTAAAACTATGTTATCAGAACTACCACTATCAATTACAACTTTACAACATTTACCTCCTGATTTGTATCTTGTTCTAAACAAACTTTTCCTCTGTGGTGGTTCCTCATTTATCTCTACTTGAAATAGTTCTCTTCTCATCACAAGTGATTCTCCTTTCTTAGGTTTACCAACTGAACTAGGTGATCCAACAGGTTCTTCTTCTACATAGGCTGATCTTCTACTTTTCTATGTCTTCTTTCTTGTACTCCCCTGATTACATTCAAATGTTCTATGTCCTTCACCTTCACACTTGAAACAAGTTCCTCTGAATGTTCTCCTATCAGGTCCTCTCCCTTCTCTTATGTATCCTTCACTCCAGCACAGATTAGGGTTTCCTCTGTGGTAGAAATTTATGTCATCTCTTCGGCATGCATTGTTATCTTTGTCCTCCTTGAATGTGTTCTCTTATCTGTTATGCTCCGTAAATGACCTCATTCCTCTAGAAAATGTTCTACCTCTCTGTCTCTGATCATGTCTCTTATTCAACTTCTCTTCAACTTTCAGGGCAAACTGATATGCTTCTTGCAGTTGTGTCAGCCTTACCAAACTCAATTCTTCTTGAATGTTCAATCTTAGCCCTTGATGTATCTAGTGACTTTCTCTTTGCTTGCTTCACTATGTCCTATCCTTATAATCATCTTATGCAATTCTTTAGTATACTCCTTCACAGATTTCTCCTTTTGTCTCAGGTTCTACAATCTCTTCAATAGTTCCAACTCATAGTCAACAGGTACAAACTGATTCTTCAATTTTATCACCATCCTATCCCACTTTGTAATATTTTCTTTTCCTCTTCTATTTCTATCCAATTGAACTTCTTTCCACCATATAGCAGCATGTCCTTTTAACTTTGTTTTTGCAAATTTCACCTTCTTCATACTCAAAGTATTCTTCCATGTCATTTATCCAGTCAATCAACTCTTTAGGGTTCAAATTGCCAGTGTAATTAAGTACATCAACTCTAGGTCTTTTTCCAATCTTTAAAATAGTTTGCAACATCTTAACTTGATCTAATTCTTCTTCTTTTATATCTCCTAGGGTTTCACCATTTTAATTAGCGGATTGAAATTCTTCTTCATCATCACTCTCAATATTAGGTCTAGGTGTCAATCCTCTTCGTGTATCTTCCTGGACAACATCCAATCAAATTCTCATTGTTTTCATCATTACATCATCTCATCCATCCTAATCCATTGTTCCAATAGCAGGGATTCTCCTCAGCGGCATCTTCCTAGGATCAAGTGCAAACTACTTCAATTTGGCGATCAGGCTACAAGGTGACAATTGCCTCACAATCAGTGATCGATTACGACACAAGTAACTTGCCTCAAATTTGGTGATTTGTCCATAGCAAGATCTTATGGAATTCCTTCACCAACTTTGTTCAATTCGCTCCCAACGATTCAAACTTTCTCTCTGATACCACTTGGTGCAGTCATGGTTAGGAGGGTCCTCAAAGAGAACAATCCAGAGCATGCAACTAGAGTAAAAATAATGGAAACAACTCAAAGATATAAAGCAAATGTAGATCCAATCATTCAATATGTCATAGAAATCAAATACAAATCGGCTGGCAACAAGCAGGCTTACAATTAGGGCTCACAGGCCTGGTTACAGAATATCAAAATATGCACAAGATATAGCTTTGAAGCTCCTTCACACAAAATCCAAACAATGAACTTATTATAATGATCATGACTACTTTCCTAGGCATCTATTACATCAATATATATCATATCTGGAACATAAGATTCCTCCACATCGGCCAAGGAAGGTTACAGACTCCAATGAAGAGGTGTAACGTGTGTACACGGATAGGTCAGACCTAAAAGAATAGAATTCCTCCGCGAATGAATGGAATGATGAGAAGATCTTGGGGAAGGTCGGCCATGAACCAATAAACATTGAATGATATTCCTTTTAGCCTCACAAGTCATGAAAAACTTCGCAAGGCTTCTCCCTTAGCTGATTATTTGAGACTGTCAGGATGCTCTATTCTAAGAAAAATAGTTGATCGTCTAATAGTGATATCTTACCGGAACTTGATCCAAATGCTTTAAGAATTAGATATGATGTGCATGAATGAATCTAGATGCTAAGTCTAGCTCCGTAAGGTCTAAAATGCAATTGTGGTAGAATGCGGATCAAAATACAGAAACTGCTACTGACTGAACTACCTGAACTGAACTGGAAAGTGAAAAGAAACAAACTGAAATACAAAAAAACTAAAATGCAAATGTTTTTGGTTGATGCAAGATTGCTCTTAAACTAGGGATGCTCCTGCATCAGGTCTGATAGAGGAGGTGAGTTTACATCAAATAAATTCAACACTTTCTGTGAAGAATGAGGAATAAAAAGATAGTTATCTGCTCCTAGGACTCCTCAGCAAAATGGAGTTGTTGAAATAAAGAACATGATAATTCAAGAAGCTGCTAGGACTATGATGAAGGAGGCTAACCTACTAGAAGTGTATTGGAGAGAAGCCATACCTACTGTGGTCTACATTCAAAACAGAGTTCATGTTAAAGGTAATAGCACTAAAACTCCTTATAAGTTGTGGTATGGAAAAGTTCCTACAGTAAAATATTTCAAGGTTTTTGGAAGCAAATTCTATATCAGAAGAGAAGAATATCTAGGCAAGTTTGATGCTAGATGTGATGAAGGAATTTTTATTGGTTACTCTACCAAGAGAAAGGCCTACCAGTGCTACAATAAGAGACTGAAAAAGATTGTTGAGTATTAATGTG
Source organism: Cunninghamia lanceolata (assembly GCA_027924645.1). Taxonomy (NCBI): domain Eukaryota; kingdom Viridiplantae; phylum Streptophyta; class Pinopsida; order Cupressales; family Cupressaceae; genus Cunninghamia; species Cunninghamia lanceolata. Next base: position 14,407,590 of record BSBN01001715.1, read on the forward strand.
AAGGTGGATGAAGACAATGAAAGAATATCAGATCCAAGTGGCTATGAATCAGATGAACTTGTGGCTACAATGACTGAAAAAAAGTTGAACAAGAAGACAATCAAGATGAAGAAGAAAAGTCTCCAGAAAGTATTGCTAAAACTCCCAGGTATGTAAGGATTAATCATTCTGAAGATCAGATTATAGTTGACAAAAGCAATGGGGTACTAACAAGGAAAAGAACTGCAGAAGAACAGGTGAATTACTGCTTGCTTTCTAAGATTGAACCTAAAAAATGTTAGTGAAGCATGCAATGATGAAAATTGGGTAAAAGCTATGAAAGAAGAGATGATGCAGATATAGAAGAATCAAACTTGGGAATTAGTTCCTAGACCTGCTAATAAGAATGTGATTGGAACTAAATAGGTTTTCAGGAACAAGATGAATGAGAATGGAGAAGTAGTTAGAAGAAAAGCAAGGTTGGTATGCAAAAGGATACTCTCAGGTTGAAGGGATAGATTTTGAGGAGAACTATGCTCCTATGGCAAGGATTGAAACAATCAGAATATTTTTGGCATTTGTAGTACATAAAGATTTCAAAGTGTATCAGATGGATGTGAAATATGCATTCTTGAATGGTGAGTTGGAAGAGGAAGTTTACATTGAACAACCAAAAGGATTTTAGTTGTCAAATCAAGGTGACATGGTGTGCAAATTGAAGAAAGATTTGTATGAACTAAAGCAAGCCCCTAGAGCCTGGTATGCAAGATTGGATAAGTATTTGTTGCAATTAGGGTTTAGTAAAGGTACTACTGATAGCAATCTCTATTTCAAAATTAGCAGTGATCAAATTTTGATTGTTGAAGTCTTTTTTTGATGATATTATCTTTGGAGGCAATGAAGGTATGTGTAAGAAATTTGTAGAGGAAATGCAAAAGCAGTTTGAGATGTCCATGTTTGGTGAAATGAATTTCTTTCTAGGTCTGCAGATTACTTAATCAGATAAAGGAATCTTCATTTCTCAATCCAAGTAAGAGAGCTGTTGAAGAAATTTGGAATGGAGGACTCTAAACTAGTATGTACTCCCATGGTGACTGGATGTAAATTAAGAAAGATTGATGATTCACCCAAAACTGATCAAAAGAGGTATAGATCCATGAATGGAGGATTGCTTTACCTAACCCATACCAGACCAGACATAATGCATGCATCTTTTCTTATGGCAAGATTTCAAGAAGATCCTAGAGAGTCACATGTGATGGCAGTCAAGAGAATCATGAGATATTTGAAAGGTACACTAGATCATGGGCTATGGTATCCAAAGGATAATAATTTCACTCTTAATGCTTATATAGATGCAGATTGGGCCAGACATGTTGATGATAGAAAAAGTACAAGTGGTGGTGCCTTCTTCTTGGGCAATAGATTGGTTTCATGGTTAAGAAAAAAGAAAGTTTCAATCTCTTTGTCTACTTCAGAAGCATAATACATTGCAACAATAGGTTGTTGCACTCAAGTGTTATGGATGAAGCAAACATTGAAGGATATAGGAGTTGTGTACAAAGAACCAATCTCAATACTCTATGATAACACAAGTGCTATAAATATTTCAAAGAATCTAGTGATGTACTAAAGAACAAAGCATATATCTATAAGGTATCATTTTCTGAGAGAAAAAAGTGACAGAGAATGAAGTAAAGATGGAATATGTGTCTACAAAGGATCAGATTGTAGACATTTTTACCAATCCTCTGCCTAAGGATACTTTTGAGTATGTCAGAGAAACATTAGGGGTTATTACCCCTCTTTCTCTGAACTAAGATGCAAAGGAATTCATCAGTCCAATGGTGCTCAAAGCCTCATTCTTTGATCTGGATTGATGTTTTAAAGGCTACCTCTTAGGGGAAGTAGCTAGATGTTGCTGATATGTGTTCTTTACAAAGAGCAGTAAGTGTTACAGTGTTGATAAAAGAGCAATTTCAAGTTTGATCATAGCAGCAGAGTGCAAGTATGTGCTCTTTTCCATTCATGTCAAAGGGGGAGAGAAATCATGTGAAAAACTTAAGAGTGCAAATGTATGAAGAGAAAGGGGGAGAAGGTAATCAGTATTGAATCTTGTCTTGATGGTGTTTATAGTTTTTCACACCATATGTTGCCATCAATGACAAAGGGGGAGATTGTTGCAACTATGTGCCAAACCAGTGTTGTCATTGATGTCAACATATCTATGTTGTCATTGGTGTCAATTGTGCTCTTATTTTGTTACTTGCTTGTGATGAGTATTGCTTTTCATAAGTCTTGAAGATCATGAGAATATGTTTCTAATATTGAGTTTCCAAGTACTTTTGAGAAAATTTTCCCTCCTAGTGGAAACAGTGTGTTACAGAGTATCTTGGTTTGATGATGAACAATCCAGTAGTTTGCTCCGTATTTCTTGTAGAATGAATATCTTTGTCTGTGGATTGGAAGCCATTTAGAGGCATGTCTAAATAAGCTATGTTCCAAGTTTGAGCCTTCACTATGAATATTTGAGTAAGTTATGTTCACCAGAGCAAAAACTATTTTTTCTGTGCATTTAGTGGTGATAGGGAGAAAGTATTTCGCTCTACATTCCTCTGCATAGAAGTATTTTGGTCTGCGGTTCTAGAGTTGAGTCTGGGATGATGTTATGTGCCTTCAAATCAAATGGTTCATGATTTGGTGGTCCACAAGTGATTTTTTCTTTATAACAGTAGATGAAAGTGTTGTTTATGTGCTCTGGTTTGAAGAATCTTCTTGACAGAGTGATTAGAGGTTGTGCGGTTATTCTTGATGATTACAATGTGCTTGTGGATGTCTCCTAATCATGATCCTACCTTTTAACTGGTCCATGAAGAGTAATTTGGATCATGGATGAAGATTGTTCCTAAAAGACTTAGTGTTAACTCCAAGTCTTGGCCAACCTAGTTGTTTTCACTGCTTGCGGAGATGCATTGAAGATTATGAAAGCATGTTGTGGTGTGGAAGATTGCAATTGAGTCCTAGCTAAGGAGTTATGTGATCTGCATTCATCCTTTTCCTCTACAACATGATTGAGGTCCAGGCCTATTGTAATGTATGTTTGTAATGTTTGTAATGCCGACCTTGGAGATTATTCCAATGGTTGATGATTGTAATGCTGACATTGATGATCATTCCAAGGTTGATGAATTGTATAAATACTTGTAATTAAGTCATGAAAATGTATTGAAGTATGAAGATGCAAAGATAAGTGTGAAGTATAAAGGCAGAGCAGAGCAGAGAAAATAAATTACACTTCAATGGAACTGAACTCAGGCATGGAGTACATGCTATCAAACCAGTTCACAAACCTTTGGCAGTGAGTTGATCTTAGCAGTGAGTTGGTGCAGTCATGGTAGGATGGTTCACGGAATGAACAATCTGGACCATACAGCAAGAGTAAACATAATGCAAACAACTCAAATAAAATGGAACAAATGCAGATTCAGTCATTCAGTATATCAAAGAATTCAAATACAATCTGGCCAACAACATGTGGGCTTACAATTAGGGCTCATAGGCCTGAATACATACATGTGCAAGATAAAGCTTTGAAGCTCCTTCACACAAGATCTAAACTATGAACTATGAATCAGTTTCCAACTTCTTAACTACTTTCCTAGGGATTTTTTACATCAATATATATCAGCTCTGGACCAATAGATTCCTCTGCGTTGGGTAAGGAAGATCACAAACTCCAATAAAGAGTTGTAACATGTTCATAGATAGGTCAGACCTAAATGCATAGAACGCTTCATCAAATCAATCGAACAATGTGCGAACCCTTGAGGAAGGTCATCCATGAACCACAGGACATTGAATGATGTGTCATTGAGATCTGCAAGTCAAGGAATGATCCGCAAGTTTTCTCCTTCAACTAATTGTCAGGAACTGTTAGAATGCTCTGTTTAGAGAAAATAGTTGACCTTCTGATAGCAATATCTTTCTGGTAACTGATCCAAATGCTTTAAATTCTTGATATGATGTAGATGAATGAATGTATACGCTAAGTCCAGATCTGTAAGATGTGAAATGCCAAAACCAGACCACAAGATGAAAACTGCTACTGACTGAACTGCCTGAATTGAACTGGAAAATGAAAGAACTAAAATACAAATGTTTTTGGTTGATGCAAGATTACTCTTGAACCAGGGATGCTCCTACATCAGACATGCAGGGTTATTGAAAAAAGTGAGTCCCTCACTTTATTAGGGCTAGGGGAGAACCAAGATAGTCCACCTTGACCTGAGGAATCCATGATGAATCTTCTTCCAATCTGTTGGTTATTTTCCCAGACTGGATGCTTGTTCCCAGTTATCCCTACAAAGTAGCCATCATTGATCAACACGATTCCCGATCCATGGGCCAACAATATAGGAGATAGACTCTGTAAATATCTCCTCTTCTTCTTTAGGCTCTGCAGAACCAAGGGGGGTATTCCCTACTCAACATCTATGACATATGCACATGAACTTACTTGGATGTTGATACAAAGTAGCTAAATCCTCTCTTATGTAGACCAAAACTATGAAATAAGTACAAAGGGGCTAGCTTTGGGCCCATATTCAGTTGTGAGATAGAGGATTTTGGTCCTAAAACTACTCCTAAAGTCCTAATGGTTTGATTTAAAGTTTAAGTTTGATTTTACGTTTGGATGCAAAACTGAGACTTTGGGTTGCAACCAAAATACAAGACCAGATCGATGCCTATCCCAGGCTCGGAGTCAATAGATATATGTGTGTGTGTGTGTGTGTGTGTGTGTGTGTGTGTGTGTGAATGTTTATCACAGACCTAAAACAATAATCAGATTTCAAGGGGATTATGCAATGTCTGCCTTACAGACAATGCCCAAGACAGAGTATTCAGTTATTTCTGCTTACAAATATCCTTGTTGCAATATATTCTTCTCAACACTTAACTCGAAACATTTAATCTACTCTTGAGCAGAAGTAAAAGATTAAAGCATTCAATATAGCAAACCCATATTCTAGAATTACTAATACCCCTTAGATATTCATATTCAGAAGAAGAACACATTCACCTTGGAGACAAATAACAAAATACATGCTATAAAGCATTACTCATTTAAATCAACATGAAACTGAAAAATTATGTATATAAGACATTCAACATACAACTCATAAACTCACAAAGTACCCAAAACAGAGCCACCAATAAGATTGTATCCGATTATAGCACCAAAAAAGTTGTCTAGTTTTCAAAAACAACAATGAGTAATAGTTTGCCTTTTATACCAAGATTGTGTACCCAGCAAAAATTAATTACAAGGTAAATCAAAAATCTACCAGATTCAATGCATGAGGAATGGTGCGTAGAAACATTCAACGCTGCAGAGAAACAAAGAGGAATAAGCAGGTGGAATCAGGATCCGCACTGCCACTCAAGGACTTTCATCTTCAATCAAGTTGCTAACCTGTCAACTCCATCGACTATCCTCTACAAATCTGCCATTATTGCCTCACCTACCCACAAGCCCCTTTGAAATACAACAGCGGATGCATCTACTTTTTTCCTGCTCAAAAATGATTGCAAATACACAGGAAAACACCCTCACTGCGGGTTTAAAACATGGTCATCGATCATGATTCCATCGCTGAGATCCACGGTGTTAAAAACCGTAAAAAGCTAAGAGCCAATGATTACATGCCATGTAGGCACATTATTCTTCTATCGCTGACTTTTCCTTTTCCTATTTTCCCCTTTTCGCCTTGTATATGCATGCTCAAATGCATATACAAGTGCCACTATTCACCCTTCAAAACCCTTTGTATATGCAAGAGCAAATGCGTATACAACCTTTCAACATACAAGGCAGACATCAGATGCTATAAAACAAATTAGAATTCAGTTTGGGTCCAGCTTGCACTTCATCCTTTGCACTTTTCGTATGTATATTTTGTTTGTATGTTGAATATACAAACACAAACATACAAGCAGAGAATCTTTTGAGAATATTCGATGTACATTCTCCCTTTGTATGTTGAACATGCACAAACTTGTTTGTATAAACTTGCGGCGGGCCCCACCAATTTTACCTTTTCAATGCATAAACTCAATGTATGTCAGACATACATTCATTCCTTCCCGCATATACTTGCGAACCCAACCCACATTTTAGTCCTGTTTTGAACCCTTTTTTGAAATCCACAATGTATATTTGGCATTGTATGTCAAACATACAACGAAACAAATATACAAGAAAACTGCTCGATACAATGATGGCATCTTCAAGGAATCTTCAATGTATATTCTGCCATTGCACATTTTTCGCTTGCATATAGCCTTTGTATGTTAGGACATACAACAAAAACATGTACAAGAAAAACCCTATATACATGCAGAAAATATTCTAGGAATCTTGCAGAAGATTCCCCTAATGTACATGCATCCTTTTGAAACCGATATGCATTTAGAAATGCATACAACTGTAGAATATTCCTGGGGAATCTGTGATAGATTCTCCCTTGTATATGCAACTCGATATGCATTTGGAAATGCATATAACTCAGTTTTTTCACCATTTTGGAAGCTGATTGAGATTTTGCAAGCTTGCCAACATACATTTACCTTTGCATAGATAGAAATTAACATTTTTCTCAAGTGCGATAGGAAAAAGTAGTAAAACATTTCATGGAGGCCGAAGAAAATTCAAACTAAGGCACTAAGGGTTTGAAGGAATAAACATAAGAACCTGCAAACTCAATTTTAGAACCCTAATCCTAGGTGAACACCACCAGTGGCTCTGACTGGGGACGTGCAGACACAAGACTACAGCGAGAACCAAACTACTCCAGGGCAAACCAGACAAAACACAAAACTCAAAACATGATCGACTATACAAGCTATGTACAAACATTTACTTCTAGTTTACAGTGTGCATACAAGGTAATCATTTATGAGAAAAAAGCTTTAAGGAACTGACCGTGCACAGGCAATTCCAATAATTCACCACTTAGGGCTTGGAGAAAATAGTAATCTTCTCCATGAGTGTCGCTAACTTGGTATGGTCCTACCCATAAGGGCTCAAATTTACCGTGCTTGCCCTTATCCTGGTTCCTTGCATTCCATGCAAGGACCAAATCACCAATCTGAAACTTTCTTTCTATGGCCCTTTTATCAAACAAATATTTTACCTTTTGTTGTCTCTTGATGTTTGTTTCCTGTGCCCCTTCTCATTTCATCTAGTGCAACCAGCTGATTTATTCTTCTAGTCATTGAGTCCTTAATCTCCTCATTTTCCTGTATGAATTTATAGACTGGTAGGAGGTTGTTTACAGGCAATGTAGCTGTTGCACCATATACCAATTCAAAAGGTGACCTTCCAGTTGCTTTCTTGACTGTCACTCTGTTAGCCCATAATGCCATTTTCAGCTTTGAATCCCAAGCCCTTTTGTTTCTACCTACTATCCTTTTGACAATCTTCATGAGGATTTTGTTACTTGACTCTGCTTGACCATTTCCATGTGGATGGTACGGTGATGCATGCAACAAATTTATTCCATAAGTTTTGTAAAAATCAATAAACTCACCAGACCTGAAGTACATTGTATTATCTGTGACCAATTTGGTTGGTAATCTAAATCTGATAATAATATTTTCTAGAATAAAATCCATCACCACCTTGCTTGTAGCCTTTTTAGTTGGAATGGCTTCAATCCATTTAGTGAAGTAATCAGTAGCGACCAAAATCCAACTGTGTCCTCCACTTGATTTTTCTGAGATTTCCCCTATAAAATCAATTCCCCATTGTTGAAATGGAGCTTCTACAGTTATAGTCCTAAGGGGAAATGCACCTTCATATTTTAGCTTTCCTGAAAACATCTGGCAAGGATCACATTTTCTTACCATTCTTTGTGCATCTGAGAAGAGAGTTGGCCACCGGTAGCCAGCTCTGAGAATTTTGTGGGATGTTGTATGGGCAGTATAATGTCCACCACACACTCCATTGTGCATGTCATTTAGAATATCCTTAGCCTGATCTTCATTCACACATCTGAGTAATACACCATCAGGATTTTTCCAATACAGTTCTCCTTGAACAATGATGTATTTAATAGCCTGTAGTTTTAAAGTCCTCTTTTGATTATCATTGAGATGGGAAGGACAGTTCAAATTCTGCAAATAATGTACTATGTCCTTATACCATTCAAATTCTGACATATTTATAATTTTATTATGCACTACATTCACTTGGCATGCCTCTAGATTTGACTGTGTCATCAATTTTGCCAAACCTTGTCCTCTTACCAATTTTGTGATCTATATCTCAATATTGAACTCTTGCAATTTATTTATCCATCTACATCTTCTTCTAGTTACCTCCTGTTGAGTAAAGATATCTTTAACTGCTGCATGAGGCACATATGCAACTATCCGAGAGCCCACCAAATATGGCCTGAAGCTTTTGACTGCTCTAACGAGTGCATATTCTTGTTTCTCCATAATGTCATACTTCAATTCAGCAACCTGTAATGACCTACTAAAGAAAGCTATAGGTTGTTCAAAACCTTCTTCATTTTTCTATAGTAAGCATGCAACAATAGTATGGAAAGAAGCAAATGAGAATAACTGAAATGGCCTAGAAAAATTAGGAGATTTTAGCACAGGAGCCATCTTTATAGCCTCTTTTATATTCTGAAATGATTTAGTTGCTTCATCTTCCCATGTGACAGTTGCACCTTTCTTCAACATCTTAGAGATATCTTTTGTGGTCTTTGCAAAGTTAGGAACAAATCTCCTAACAAAATTAACTTATCCAAAGAAGGACTGAACACCTTTCACTATTTTAGGGATCTAGATTTTGTCAATTGCAGCCACCCTTTCAGGATCAATCCTAACTCCATCCTTGGAAACAATGTGTCCAAGCAAGTTTCCTTCCACTACCCCAAAAGCACATTTCTTTGGGTTAAGTGAGATGCCATATTCTAATGCTCTAATAAAAATCTGCTCCAAGTGCATACAGTGTTGCTCTTCCTTTTTTGAATAAGCTGTCAAGTCATCCTGATATACAACTAGGATTGAATCAATTAATCCTGCAAAAGCAACATCCATAGCCCTCTGAAATGTGGCACTTGCATTTGTTAGTCCGAATGGCATTCTCACATATACATAGGTTCCCCATGGAGTGGTGAAGGTAGTTTTGAACTATTCTAATTTTTTTACTTTCACTTGATTGTATCCTGAAAATCCATCCATCATGGATAAAAGTTCACAGCCAGTCACCTTCTGCAACATGGCTTCCATGTTTGGCAATGGATAATTGTCCTTCAAAAGAGATACATTTAAATTTCTAAAGTCCACACAAAGTCTTATGTCACCATTCTTCTTTCTAATTGGAACAAAGTTGGACACCCAAGTTGAGTGTCTAATAGGCATGATTATTCCAGCCTTCCTGAGCTTCATAAGTTCTTCTTGCATTTTTGGAGCCAAGGTTGGGTTGATAGGTCTCTGTTTTTGTCTAAATGGTTTAGCTCCAGGCTTCAAAGGGATTTCATGTTGGAATAAATCTTCTCTATAAGCTTTCAGGTCCTCATACGACCAGGCAAAAACATGCTTATATTTTCTCAGTAGTGCAATCAACATAGTTCTGATATGTGGTTTGAGCTGTTTGCTAATATATACCTTCTTGGGGGCATGATATGTCCCCAAGTTTATCTCCTCTAAATCATTCTTGTTTGTTGGAGATGCCTTTGTAACAAATTGGTCCCTATTGTCAAAAGCTCTCTCTAAAGCAACCAGCCCTCTAGGAATTTTATTTGTCTTGAGTTGAATTACCTCCTTCCCTAAAAGAGTTTATTTTCCATCTACAACTTCTATAAAGTTCTAAAGATCCACTTCTTGGTTCTCATATTCATCAATGCAATGTAGAAATCTCAGCAAATCCTTATCATCATCAAACACCTACCAACTGCATACATTATCTGGCACTACAGGTCTAAGTTTGAATTCAACATTTGTGACATTTGACAAAGTAATGTCATCTGGCCTTATGTCTACATTAGCTAGAAAATCTGCCCTGACATTTTTTTATCTCTCTATCCAGTTTATTGAAAAAGCATCAAACAATTCAATTGTATCCCATACAACATGCTTATACTATTTTAACCTCTTCTTTTTTGACACATACTTGTCTCTGACTTGGGAAACAACTAACTCTGAATCCCCAAATACTTTGAGCATCCTGATCCCATGCTTCAAAGCAACATTCAATCCTAACAATAGAGCTTCATACTCTGCAATATTATTTGTATAAGTAAACTTTAGCAAGAATGAGAATTTTAGAAGCTTACCAGTTGGAGACAGAAATACAATGCCAACACTAAAGCCTTCCTTCAAACAAGCTCCATTGAAAAACATGGTCCAAAGACCCTATTGGTCAAGCTCTTGAAAGTACGTCTCTCCCTTCACCTCCTTTATCATCTGAGACAACCCTGAAATTATCACAGTCATTGTCCACAAAACATATATGCTCCTCTGACTCCTGGTCCTCAACTATTTTTGATGATCTTTCTTCTCTGATTAGTTTGACATCCTTACCATTCATTGGAATCATAGCATATGACAAATCTAATTGCATACTTCCACCAATCAACGCTGCCCATCTTCTTGACAACAACATGCCATATTGTGGCTTGATATCAACAACTATTATGTTCATTTTGTAGGTCTTCTCAGGATATGCTGCCAGTCTAAAATCTACATCTTTCATAATTCCAATGACACGCACTTCTCTAGCATCCATGGCATAGCATTTCCCACATGCCTTATCTATCTTTAACCTAGCTTGCTGCATAATGGCCAAAGGCATGATATTCGTTGATGCTCCTGAGTCAAGCATACAATTCTTAATTACTTTTCCATTTATGACAAGGGAGACATAGAATGGCTCAACCTATGAAGGGCATTTTGTCATGGTCATCCCCAGATAAACTTCAGGGACCTCATCCTCATCAATACACATAACTTGTTTCCTACTGTGAGTCTCAATATTTTGATTAGCTTGATAGGGTATTCCTGAAATTAGGGACAATGTTCTATTTCTGAACTCTTCAACTCTCATCAACTCCATTAATGGAATAGAAACCTTTACCTGGGACAAGACCTAAGTTATGTCAAATGGACCATAATTTTGTATAACAGTTGTAGCCTGATCCACAGTTTTATTTTTATCTTGATATGATCCAGCTTTAATTTTTGTGGCTCTCTAACTGTCATCTTTGATCTGAAAATTTTTGTTTTGATCCTCAATCTGGGGCATTCTATTTTTTGGTTCTTGAGAATCATGACCTATTTTTTTCTTAAAAATTTGCTTATTGTTGTTCCATTGTTTCTTTTATGGTTCAGTCCCTTTATGACTGTGCACTGGCTGGCTTGCAAAGGTATTCTCTGGTTGGTGTGAGTTACTCACCTGAGCTTTACCCCTGAGATTGTAATTGCTTTTGACTTGAGCCACTGCTGGAGCTGTGAAGGCTCTAATTTCTTCATCAGATGGTCTCCTCAAATTATTCAAAAAAATATGTGAGTCCTGAGCATAAGCATAATTATCTTCATCATCTTCATCACAAGGAAACTGCTGGCAAACCTGAATCTCATTATTTGTGCTTGCATCAACATCTTGAGATGGATACTCCCTATTTGTAAACAACATTTTGACATTGTCATCCTCCATGCAATGTGGTTCATTGCACTCATCACAAGCCATGGCATTGTTATATAGAGACTAAGCAATCATACATTGTGACTGTGAGTGAGGCAACTGGCATATTATACACCATGGGGTGTTATTAACATTATTAACAGCCTTCTTCAAAGGGTCAGGTGTTTCCTTAACATTTTGATTCCTTGGATTTGGGTTGCTATTTGGGAGAATGGGTTTACCATTATGCCAATTGGTATTATATGGCACATCATCTAATGATGGTCTTCTTTCCTGCCTTTGGTAAACCTGTCTGTCAGGACCTACCCCTTTTTCATTTTTAGCCATTCTATAGCTCAGGTCCTTGACAATAGTCGTCAACTTGTCTAATTTATCCTCAGAAGTAGAGGCATTGCCTTGAACACTTTGAGATTTAGTATTTGGATTTTGCAAAATTTTTACATCATCTCTTCTATTTGTTTTACCAGACGCTTTTCTATTATTTTCAATATTTTTTGCAATTTTGAAAGCATCCCTGAGGCTGTGAGGACCTTTATCCCTTAACCCATAAGCTATTTTGGCATCAAAAGCATTTATGTACAACACTATACACATAGGTTCATTAGGCCTCAGGTGATGTGGCAGTTTGTTCAACACCTTTGTGAATCTGGCATTGAAATCAGCAACCTGTTCATTTGATCGTTTGGTAATGCCAGTGAATTCATTAATGAAAAAACTTGGATCAGTTTTGTCACCATACTGTTCTTTGAATATCCTCCTGAAGTCCTCCCATGATGAAACACTTATGTTAGGCAGACCCTTGTACCATTCTCTGGCCTCATTAACTAAGGATTGCATAAATAATTTCATAAAAGAATCTTCATGCTCAACCTCAAAGTTGTCCATGATATTCTGAAAAGCTTTTAAGTGGTCTTCTCCTGACACAGTATTATTTCCTAAAAATTTAGGCACTTGTAGCCTCACATGTTTGTCAATAGGATTGGGGTAACCAGGGATGCCATCAAAAACAAGCTGCCTGAATCTGTCCAGTTGCATCGGTTGTCTACCAAACTGATTTGCATTTACATTTCTATTTGCATTCTGATTTCTTACATTATTTAATGGTGTTCTAGCATTATTTGCATTCTGTCTTTGATCATTATACTGATCCTAGACTTCATTTCTTTGTTGATTTCTCTACATATTTGCATTTTCAAGGGTAGGAATTGAATCATTCTGAGCAACTCTCAGTGCTTGCACTTTCTGTCTCATGTTATCTCTAATTTTTACTGCTTGCAGATATTCTAATTCTGCCCTTAAGCTCTTAATCTCCTCAGCTAATTCCTCCTCTCTGGGCATAGAAGAAGATAGTTTCATTATATTCTGATCATCATTATCATCTCTTGGGGATTCAGCTTCTTCAAATCTATCAGGGGAATCATGGAAAGGGCATTCTTGGAACACCTCTGATCTCATTCTTAATCCTACCCTTTTGTCTTTCATATACATTCTAGATTTCATCCTCAGTGTTTGAAAAATAAGGTATTGTCTGCTCTGAAGATCCCAGATTGTCCTGAATATTATCATTACTTCTGGGAGAACCCTCTTGACTAGCTTGAACAATCCCTTTTTTCCTATACATCATTTTTTTGGGTAATTCTTCAGACAGAGAATTACGCAGGGATCTTCTCCCTAGCATACAAATTTTTACTTTACTAGTTGGGAGATTGGTTCGGAGTCGCCACCTATAACTAGGAATTAATTTCTTTTAAAAATTAGGGTTCATAAGATAACACTTTCACTTCACCTCCCCAATAGAGTCGCCAAAATCTGTTGGTTATTTTCCTAGACTAGATGCTTATTCCCAGTTATCCCTACAAAGTAGCCATCATTGATCAACAGGATTCTCAGGCCAGGGGCTAACAGTATAGGAGATAGACTTTGTAAATATCTCCTCTTCTTCTTTAGGCTCTGCAGAACCAAGGGGGGTATTCCCTACTCAACATCTATGACATATGCACATGAACTTACTTGGATGTTGATACAAAGTAGATAAATCCTCTCTTATGTAGACCAAAACTGTGAAATAAGTACAAAGGGGCTAGCTTTGGGCCTATATTTAGTTGTGAGACAGAGGATTTTGGTCCTAAAACTACTCCTAAAGTCCTAATGGTTTGATTTAAAGTTTAAGTTTGATTTTGTGTTTGGATGCAAAACTGAGACTTTGGGTTGCAACCAAAATACAAGACCAGATCAATGCCTATCCCAGGCTCAGAGTCAATAGAGATATATATGTGAATGTTTATCACATACCTAAAACAATAATTAGATTTCAAGGGGATTATGCAATGTCTGCCTTACAGACAATGCCCAAGATAGAGTATTCAGTTATTTCTGCTTACAAATATCCTTGTTGCAATATATTCTTCTCAACACTTAACCCAGAACATTTAATCTACTCCTTGAGTAGAAGTAAAAGATTAAAGCATTCAATATAGCAAACCCATATTCTAGAATTACTAATACCCATTAGATATTCATATTCAGAAGAACACATTCAACTTGGAGACAAATAACAAAATACATGCTATAAAGCATTACTCATTTAAATCAACATGAAACTGAAAAATTCTATATATAAGACATTCAACATACAACTTATAAACTCACAAAGTACCCAAAATAGAGCCACCAATAAGATTGTATCCAATTACAGCACCAAAAAAGTTGTCCAGTTTTCAACAACAACAATGAGTAATACAGTTTGCCTTTTATACCAAGATTGTGTACCCAGCAAAAATTAATTACAAGGCAAATAAAAAATCTGCCAGATTCAATGCATGAGGAATGGCGCTCAGAAACATTCAATGCTGCAGAGAGACAAAGAGGAATACGCAGGTGGAATCGGGATCCGCACTGCCGCTCAAGGACTTTCATCTTCAATTAGGTTGCTGACCCGTCAACTCCATCGACTATCCTCTACAAATCTACCATTATTGCCTCACCTACCCACAGGCCCCTTTGAAATGCAACAGCGGATGCATCTACTTTTTTCCCGCTCAAAAATGATTGCAAATACATAGGAAAACACCCTCGCTGCGGGTTCAAAACATGGACATCGATCATGATTCCATCGCTGAGATCCACGGCACTAAAAACCGTAAAAAGCCAAGAGCCAATGATTACATGCCACGTAGGCACCCCATTCTTCTATTGCTGACTTTTCCTTTTCCTATTTTCCCTTTTTCGCCTTGTATATGCATGCTCAAATGCATATACAAGAGCCACTATTCACCCTTCAAAACCCTTTGTATATGCAAGAGCAAATGCATATACAACCTTTCAACATACAAGGCAGACATCAGATGCTATAAAACAAATTAGAATTTAGTTCGGGTCCAGCTTGCACTTCATCCTTTGCATTTTTTGTATGTATATTTTGTTTGTATGTTGAATATACAAACACAAACATACAAGCAGAGAATCTTTTGAGAATATTTGATGTACATTCTCCCTTTGTATGTTGAACATGGACAAACTTGTTTGTATAAACCTATGGCGGGCCCCACCAAATGTACCTTTTCAATGCATAAACTCAATGTATGTCAGACATACATTCATTCCTTCTCGCATATACTTGCGGACCCAACCCACATTTTAGTCCTGTTTTGGACCCTTTTTTGAAATCCACAATGTATATTTGGCGTTGTATGTCGAACATACAACGAAACAAATATATAACAAAACTACTCGATACAATGACAACATCTTCAAGGAATATTCAATGTATATTTCGCCATTGCACATTTTTCGCTTGCATATAGCCTTTGTATGTTAGGACATACAACAAAAACATGTACAAGAAAAATCCGATATACATGCAGAGAATATTCTAAGAATCTTGCGGAAGATTCCCCCAATGTACATGCATCCTTTTGAACCTGATATGCATTTAGAAATACATACAACTATAGAATATTCCTGGGGAATCTGTGATAGATTCTCCCTTGTATATGCAACTCGATATGCATTTGGAAATGCATATAACTCAATTTTTTCACCATTTTGGAAGCTGATTGAGATTTTGCGAGCTTCCCAACATACATTTACCTTGGCATATACAGAAATTAACATTTTTCTCAAGTGTGACAGGAAAAAGCAGTAAAACATTTCATGGAGGCTGAAGAAAATTCAAACTAAGGCACTAAGGGTTTGAAGGAATAAACACAGGAACCTGTAAACTTAATTTCAGAACCCTAATCCTAGGTGAACACCACCACAATCTACCTTTCAACTTCACAAGATATTCTCTGTATTATCTTCCTCTAGTGCTACGTCCAACTCTGTTGTCTAAGATGTCTTCTATTTGCTCCGGTGCTTGTTGTGGTAACTGCGTCTTCAAGTCTTCTTCCATGTTGTCACTGAACTCTTCTTCATGATACTGATATAGGTCTGCAATATTGAAAATAGGTGATATACCCAAAGTCTCCAGTAACTCCACTTCATATGCATTTCTTGAATCAAATTTCCTGAGTATCCTACAAGGTCCAAACTTCTTCATCTTCAACTTGTTATAAGTCCGAACTAGAAATCTTTCTTTTCTCAAGTACACCATTACTTCATCTCCCACTTCAAATTCCTTATATCTTCTCTTCTCATCAGCCTTCTCTTTGTACTTATTATTCATATCCTCCAAATGCTTCTTCACCTGATTACACACTATCTTCATATGATCTACAAATTCTTTTGCCTCTGCACTCCTCTTTTCTTCTATATTGATATCTCTCAATTTTGCAACTCCTCTAGGATTCACTCTGATAGCAATCTCAAAAGGTGTTCTTCTGGTACTCCTATTTACTGAATTGTTGTATGCAAACTCTGCTTGTGAAAGAATCAAATCCCAACTTCCCGCTTTGTCTCCAACCAAACATCTCAACAAGTTTCCCAAACTCCTATTCACTATCGCTGTCTGTCCATCTGTCTGTGGATGTAAAGTAGAACTGAACTTCAAATCTATCTTCATCTTCTTCCAAAGTGTCTTCCAAAAGTATCCAACAAACTTTGTATCTCTGTCTGAAACTATACTCTTAGGTAATCCATGTAATCTCACAATGTCTTTGAAAAATAGGTCAACCACATGCACTGCATCAGTTGTCTTCTTACAAGGTATGGAATGAGCCATCTTTGAAAATCTATCAACCACTACAAATATTGAATCATGTCCTCTCTATTTCTTAGGCAATCCCATTACAAAATCCATGCTTATGTCTTCTCAAGGTCTCTCTGGTACTATTAAAGGTTTATACAATCTTGTGTCCTGACTACTCCCTTTTGCAACTTGATAAACTCCACAACTCTGCACAAATCTTTGAACATCCTTATGTATCTGAGGCCAAAAGTAATTTTCACTCACCAAAGCCACTGTCTTATCAATGCCAAAGTGTCCTGCCAATCCACCACTATGCTTCTCCTTGATCAAATTATCTCTCATCGAACTTCTAGGTATGCACAAATGACTTCCTTTGAACAACATATCTTCCTAAATGAAATAGTCCAACCACTTCTATTTGTCACAATAGGTTCCTTACATGCTCTCCAAGGTTCTGCAAAATCAATGTCTCCCTCATACATGTTCTTCAATTCATCAAAACCCAACACTTCAACTCTCATCTTTGTCAACAAGTTTCTTCTTCTACTCAAGGCATCAACAACTTTGTTTGATTTACCACTCCTATGCTTCAACACAAAAGTATAACTTTGCATAAACTCTACCCATCTCATATGTCTCTGATTCAACTTACCTTGACTATTCAAATATTGCAAAGATTGATGATCTGTATACAACACAAACTCCTTAGGTAACAAGAAATGTCTCCACTTCTTCAAGGCCTAAAATATGGCATAGAACTCTTCATCATAAACTAAATATCTTTTCCTTGCATCATTAAATTTCTCACTAAAATATGCTATAGGTCTACCTTCTTGACTTAACACTGCTCCAATTGCATTTCCACTTACATCACAATCAACTTGAAATACCTTATTGAAATTTGGTAATGCCAAAATAGGTTGCTCTATCACTTTTTGCTCCTGATGTCCACTTGAAATCTTTTCTATCACCTCTCATTGTTTCTATCATAGGGTTACAAACTGAACTAAAATTTCTGATGAACTTCTAGTAGAAACTAGCCAATCCATGAAATGATCTAACCTCTCCAATGTTCTCTGGTGTAGACCATTCAACAATTGCTCACTTTCTCAGGGTCCATCTTCAATCCTTCTACAGAAATCACAAATCCCAAATATACCAACTCTTCCTTCATGAAACTACACTTCTTGATGTTTATCAACAATTTCTCTTCTCTCAACCTCTGCAAAACTTGTCTAATATGCAACAAATGTTCCTCTTTTGTCCTACTGAAAATTAGAATATCATCCAAGTACACAATCACAAACTTATCCAAGAATTTCTTCAAGACTTCATTCATCAACCTCATGAAAGTACTCGGTGCATTTGTCAATCAAAAAGGCATCACTAACCACTCATACAATCCTTGATTTGTCTTAAAAGTAGTCTTCCATTCATCTCCTTCTCTGATTTTGATCTGATTGTATCCACTCTTCAAATCTATCTTTGTGAAATATCTTGCTCCACTCAAACAATCCATGATATCATCCCTCCTAGGTAAAGGGAATCTATACTTAACTGTGATCTTATTTATAGCTCTAGAATTAGTACAGATTCTCCATTCTCCATCCTTCTTCAGTGCTAACACTGCAGGTACTGCACAAGGGCTCAAACTTTCTCTGATCAACTCTTTTCTCAACAACTCTTGTATCTGTCTATTCAATTCTTCATTCTCTGATGGTGTCATTTGGTGTGCTTCTTTGTTAGGCAAACTTGCTCCCAGTATAAGATCCAGGTGATGACTGATACTCCTTATAGGTGGTAATCCTTCAGGTACATTATCTGATATGATGTCTTCATACTCTGTCAGCAACTCTTTTATCTCCTCCGGTTCAGTCTCTTTATTCAATATTTCAGGCTTCTTAGGAATCAAGGCATAACACATACTTTCTTGTTTCAAACCATCCAAAAATTTCCTTCCATCTACCAAACAGATTCAAGCATTCCCACATACCACATCTTTAGGATCATCTTCTAAAGGAATCAAAGTATTTATTTTCCCATTTGCTATTAGAGTATATGTATTCTTTCTCCCATCATGTATAGCTTTTCTATCATATTGCCAAGGTTTACCCAACAAGATATGATAAACATCCATAGGCATAATATCACACAAGATTTCATCATGATAAGATCCAATATGAAATTTCACCAGGCATTGTTCTCTCACTAGTACCTTATGATCATCTTGAATCTATGCTATCTGATATGTCTTAGGGTGTTTCAATCTTTCCAACTTCAGCTTAGTCACCATATCCTCTGAAACTAGGTTATCTGAACTACCACTATCAATTACAACTTTACAACACTTACCTCTAGATTTGCATCTAGTTCTGAATAGACTTTTCCTCTGCGATGGTTCCTCATTTGTCTCTATTTTAAATAGTGCTCTCCTCATCACCAATGATTCTCCTTTCTCTATTTTACCAATAGAACAGGTGTGACTTAGTTCAACCGGTTCTTCTTCAACATAGGCTGCTCTTCCACTGTTTTCTATCCTCTTACTTGTACTACCTTGATTACATTCAAATGCTCTATGTCCTTCACCTCCACACTTGAAACAAGTAACTCTGAATGTCCTCTTATCAAATCCTCTTCCTTCTCTTCTATATCCTTCATTCCGGTATGCACTAGGGTTTCCTCTTCGATAAAAATTTCTGTCATCTCTCTGGTAAGCATTGTTATCTCTGTCATCCTTCCGTACTGGGTTGTCGAACTTGTTTTGCTCTGAAAATGGTCAATGATATCTAGAAGATGTTCTTCCTTTCTAAAATTTACCTCCTTTGCCTCTCTGTCTCTGATCATATCTCGTACTCAGCTTCTCTTCAACTTTCAGGGCAAACTGATATGCTTCTTCCAAAGATGTCATCCTTACCAAGCTTAGTTCTTCTTGAATGTTCAATCTTAGTCCATTGATGTATCTAGCCACTTTCTCCTTGCTTGCTTCACTATGTCCTGTTCTTATGATCATCTTATGAAATTCTTCAGTGTACTCCTTCACAGATTTCTCCTTTTGTCTCAGATTCTGCAATCTTTTCAATAGCTCCAACTCATAGTCAGCAAGTATAAACTAATTCTTCAACTTTGTCACCATCTAGTCCCACTTTGTAATCTTTTATTTTCCTCTTCTTCTTCTTTCCAACTGAACTTATTTCCACCATATAGCGGCATGTCCTTTCAACTTTGTCTTTGCAAATTTTACCATCTCTAGATCTTCAATTTCTTCATATTCAAAATATTCTTCCATGTCATTTATCCAGTCAATCAATTCTTCAGGATTCAAATTACCAATGTAGTTTGGTACATCAACTCTAGGTCTTTTTCCAATCTTTGAAATAGCTCACAACATCTTTATCTGATTTGATTCTTCTTCTTCATTGCCTTTTAGGGTTTTTCCAATTTGTTTAGCAGATTGAAATTCTTCCTCGTCATCACTTTCAACATTAGGTCTAGGTGTCAATCCTCTTCGCCTATCCTCTTTAACAGCATCTAAACAAATTCACATTATTCTCATCAATTCCATCATCTCATCCATTCTATTAACCATTGTACAAATAGGAGGAACTCTCCACGGTGACATCTTCCTAGGATGAAGTGCAAATTACCTCAGGTGCAGTGATTGGGCTACAAGCGACAACTGCCTCTCAATCAGTGATTGGTTATGCACAAGTAACCTACCTCGGATCAACAATCTACTCACAACAAGATCTTGCAGAATCCCCTTCACCAATTCGCTCCAAAGAATCAAACTTTCACTCTGATACCACTTGGTGTAGTCACACTAGGAGGGTTCACGGAATGAGTAATTTGGACCATGCAACAAGAGTAAACACAATGGAAACAACTCAAAGAAAATGGAACAAATGGAGATTCAGTGATTCAGTATATCAAAGAATTCAAATATAATATGGCTGGCAACATGCGGGCTTACAATTAGGGCTCGCAGGCCTGAATACATACATGCACAAGATAAAGCTTTGAAGCTCCTTTGTACAAGATCTAAACTATGAAATCAATTGCCAACTTCTTAACTACTTTCCTAGGGATCTATTACATCAATATATATCATCTCCGGACCAATAGATTCCTCCGCATAGGCTAAGGAAGATCACAAACTCCAATGAAGAGCTGTAATGTGTTCATAGATAGGTCAGACCTAAATGCATAGAACACTTAAATGAATGGAACAACATGCGGACCCTCGAGGAAGGTTAGCCATGAACCACAAGACATTGAATGATGTGTCATTGAGATCTACAAGTCAAGGAACAATCTGCAAGCTTTCTCCTTCAGCTGATTGTCAGGAATTGTTAGAATGCTCTATTCTGAGAAAATAGTTGACCTTCTAATAGCGATATCTTTCTGGTAACTAATCCAAATGCTTTGAATTCTTGATATGATGTAGATGAATGAATGTATATGCTAAGTCCAGATCCACAAGATGTGACATGCTAAAATTGGACCACAAGATGAAAATTGCTACTGACTGAATTGGAAAATGAAAGAACTAAAATGCAAATGTTTTTGGTTGAAGCAAGATTACTCTTGAACCAGCGATGCTCCTGTATCATGAGCCTTAACTTTTGTAGTGAGCATTTTGGGCAGTAAGCCCTAAGGTAGTGAGCCTCTGATTTTTGGTATTGCTATAACATATTTATTTTGTGAGCTAACACTCACCATGGTTTTCCCCCTCTGGGGTTTTCCACGTAAAAATATGGTGTCTCCTGTGTTAATGTGTGAATATGTTTAAGTTCCTATTTCATGCTTTCATGATTAAATTACAAATGTAGTGTTGATTGGTTGATGTTTTAATAGTTTTGAAATATTGACTACAACTGATTCACCCCCCCTCTCAATTGTATTACTCTTTTCAATAGATCTCAAATAAAATAAAGTTATTATGTATGATAAGATTTAAAAAGATTCAACTAATAAACATCTTACTAGTGCATATACTCCAACTCTATTTTTAAATCAAGACAACTAAATTCTATTAACACAATAGGGAAATTCTATGACATATTTTGGAAAAAATTGATAAGTTAAATTAGAAACCTTACTCGACTAAAGAACTCAACATAGCAATTTAGTCACTACTCTTGGTAAACAATAAAAGATAAAAGATAACATTTCCTTTGTATAAAACTAACCCAAAAGATATAAAGTTTAGAATCCTATTCTTTATTATTTTATTATAAATTCCATAATTTAATTAGTTCTATTAGTTTTAAATGATACTTAAAATAAGAAACAATTAATTTGATTTAAATAATTCAATAACTTAATTAAAGGTTAGTTAAAAAAAATTAACTTATTTTATTTTATTATTAATTACTAATGTGAATATCAACTCAAAAAAAATAAAATAATTAAAATAACTTAATAAATAAAACTACAATTCAACTAAAAATAATTAAAGTGTAATAAAGTTGGTAACTTCTAAATTGATTATGCATAAACAAATAAAGTGGGTAAATGAAATTTATTAAAGATGCAACAGACTGATTTTTCTAAAGATAATTTTATAACAACACATACAACTAGTTAGAAATGTTTTTATATCTCAAAATATATAATCTAGGTATCACTAATTTTTTTATATAATTTAGAAAACTTAATGGTGCACTTGTCCTAAAATTTTCAAAAGAACCTAATTTGTAAAATAAATTTTGTTGAAGAGGTAACAAATTGTATTGAGCAATGGATTTACAAAGATATAATGAAAAGAATTAAATACATAAAAATTTAATTCACCCAACTTACTAGATCCTCCCATACCTCATAAACAAAGATTTTACATAAATATTGCATACATATATCAAAACAAAATTTTAATTTATTGATCCACACAAAAAGAAATAGAATTATAATTGACCCATCAACTTAAACTAACTATAATAACTGGATTTAAAATCCATAAACTTCCACTTTTGATAAGATCCACAAGGAAGAGCTCCAAGCTCTAGGACATATTAAAAATTCGCACAACACAAATCTTCTCAAAATCTATTGCAACTATCCTACACACATCACACCAAAACTGGATGTCCAGGCATGCTCTCCTCCCTACCATAGGATTGGATAACCAACCCACCCCCGAGCTAGGAGATCTTCCAAGAATAAGGGTTTCATGAAAAATAATCAATTTGACCACAAACATATAAAAATACAATTTCAACAATCCCATAGTATGACTCACAAACTATAAATCGAAAAGGATTCTTCAAAAATGGGGAAAGAGGGGATAAACATCCCACTTGGGGCATAAATAGCATATTCTTTTCACATGTTTCTTCTTCACAACACACACCACCTCCTCATCACCACTACAACAACAATATTCCTTCCACATAACCACACAAAACCCCTTTTTCCTCCCAAAAAACAATACATGAATCTCCTCTTTCCTCCCAAATAACAATACAAAAATCTATTTTTTCCTCCCAAATCATAAAACATCAATTAATTATCCATAGCATTACAACCCCATAATCAACAAAACCCCCACAATAAAAAAGGTTCCCCAAGAGAGGCTCCACACCTCTCTCAAACCCCAACACATAGGAGGCTCTCATGTCTTAGGAAAGAATAACTCCCAAACAACCCATCCCTCAAAAAAATTTGTAAAACATTCAAAACATACAACAATTTGAATTTCAGAAAACATATTAAACTTTTTTACAATAACAATAACAGATATATATCCTACCTTTTGCTCTCCAAGTTAGGAGAAGTACACAAATAGTATGATCCTTTCTCAAAATTCTATACCATCAAATCGTTTGTTGCAAGTATGTGCTAACTGGTGTTGTCATTGATGTCAACATGTTTGTGTTGTCATTGGTGCCAAATGTGTCTTCTGATATTGTTGTTTGTTGAGTGATTGAGTTGGCATGTTAAGGATACTATCTAAGTTTTTGCTCTGCATTTCCTCTATATTGAAGACCATAGTATGAGATTTGGATATGATTTAGAGAAGTGTTTGAAGATGTTAAATCCAGAATTTGGTGGTCTAGATCACTGGCAGCAAAAGTTCTATTCACCAATTTGAAGACTGTGCTTGATAGCATTTGCAGTGTGACAAGGAGAAAGTATTTTACTCCGCATTTCTCCATAGTTTGGATTTTGGTCTTGCAGTTCTAGACTTAAGTTTATAAAGGTTATGTGCAGGATCATGATGGGCCAAACTATACCTTTAAGTGGCAATGAAAATACAAAAAATTAGACTTTATCAAGTTCATGTGAAAATTTCAATGGATTATCTACACAATTTGAAAAAGATGTAAGAACAAAATTTGTAGAGAATTGAATCTAGTTTATAGGCTACTATTTTTTTTTAAAAAACTAAATTTACTTAGTGAAAATTGAATATTTCAATGAACAACTATTAAATTTTTTAGAAAAAAATAAAAAGTGGGTGTCTGTCCAGCCAACCTAACTATGAGTAAAAATATATATATATTTTTGAAACTTTCAAAATAAGTAGAGGACTCATGTCTGGATGTGACACATATTTATTTGAAAAAATTTTCCAATAAAATAATTAGTTATGATTTTTTTACTGTGACTTTTAAAAAAAAATAAAAAGTAATTTTCCAGCCAACCTAACTCGATTAAAAAAAATTGAAATTGAAAAAAAAAATTAACCTATAGCCAGAAAAGCATAGAGTGTGACGCAGGTTTCAAATCTCAAAAAGGTGAAATGGTTTGAAAGTTATGGATGTTTTTCAATCAGTGTGTCCATCAGGATTTCAGAGACATGGTATATAGAAAATTATTAATAATTATTTAATAAAATGATAACCAAACAAATCTTATATTTTTAGAAAGCTAACAATTTTTTCTATAAACCCTTTTCATTTTATCAATTTTGCATTAAAAAAAAGTCATCAGCATGAAGGGTGAAGTTCGAAGAAGAGACTGAAACATGAAAACACGTTAGAATCCATGAAAAGTCAACAACCAAAATGAATATCCATCTTGATTTGTACCAAAGCAAGACAGATATCTGTTTTGCTTCGGTAAAAGCAACTCAAAACGGATATCTGTTTCCAAAACGGATATCTATTTCCAAAACGGATATCCGTTTCCTTGATCAATGAAAAAACTTGTACCATTGGTTTTGGATGAAGAGAAGCAACATATTTGAAACATTGAGGCAATAATACAAGAAGTTAAAGTTAGTTGGTCATTTATAGGTGTATGTATTGTTTCATGTCACATTACACATAGAATTCTAATTAACAATCTAGTTTCCTCATTTGGGGGAACATTTTTTTATCCGTTTCTAATGGAAATATTTAGTTAAAAATTGGTGGCTCCTTGTGAAAAGTATGGGCTCTTATCAAGCACGCATAACCAAGAAGGTTGATATCCATTTTTCTTACATGTTTGTTGATCACATCTTATGAAACAAATGTTGCTTGGTGATAGTTCTAGGTTTAGTGAACAATATTCTCAAGCTTATTGCAATTTTTACACTTGTGACCAAATTTGGTACCAAATCCTTTCACCTTTTCAATTAATCCTGATAGTGTCATCTCACTCCATGCAAATCAAACCAACATTAGGACCATGTGAATGAGATTAAGGATAGCCTTGAAATATGAATCTTTGTACTGTTGACTACCCTTTTAGCATGACAATCCTTTAGGATCATTGTACCCAGGTGCAACAATCCTTCAATCTTCTTTTATTTATATTTCTTTCCTCTTCATACACAAGATTCTCGTGCTTGTAGTCATGACAATCCACAAATCACCTAACTGTCCTTAGTGAGACTATATCTTATTTTGAGAGTGATAGTCATCGTCCATTCACAACTCTCCTCTTTAACATAGATACCCTTTGCACATGTTTTGACTTCATGATTTTCCTTTTGTATGTTGTATTATGGTATGAAAATACTATGGCCCCTTCTTCATCCTCTTGTATAAGGAAATTGAAGGTTGACACTTACAGTTACTCTTCTTTATTACTTGGTGATAATGAATCCCTAAGCTCATTTTTGATTGTCTTGAAGCCAAATTTACCACTGTTGAGATAGTCAGAGTTGATTCTTGATCATGAATATTGTGAATTACTTCAAATATCCATGGACAATTTCAATTGTGTTTCTTAAGACACCCATGCCTTGACTATCCCTTGATGTTGGTCATGATTGTGCTTGGATGGCACAATAGTTTATAGTTAGATTTTTGCCACTAAATTTTTCCTTTGACAAAGTCATATTTGTAGTCCACCTTTTGATGATGTTCAAACAATATAAATACTTATTATTAACATAAGCAATACATTTCTCACAAATACCAAAGCATTCTACTCATAAGGTTCATGGAACCATGCCTAAAGGTATGATAGTCAACAGTGTACTATTATGGTAGCCTATGGTTGGTTTGACAATCTATAATAGTGATAGCATTCATGCCTAACAGTCCTTATCATTATTGTTATAATATATTTTACATTTGAGGCCTTGTCTACAACATACAAAGTTTACCTTTCTCACCCATACCTTCAGTATATAAAGGACATTGATAGGGAATTTTTAATTTCCACTTAGTCAGTGCACTCTAGGAGAGGATAGATTGTCTAAAGTTGTAATCTATTTCCATTTACACTTGCCATAACTACAAATGCTTAGTGTTTATTCTCAACCCCAGTATATGAATAAAATGTGACCTATTGTTCTAATAGGCCTATAGGGACAAAGAGGTGATAAAGCCTTTAATTTTAAACATGACATGGTTTTGATAACTTCCCATATTGGTAAGGTCCTGGATGACAATCCTTTGATGCATCTAATTGTAATAGGTGTTATGATAGTCCTTGGTATCTTTTCATTTCTTTCTTGAATGGCCTACAAATAAGACATAAGACCTATTAGATCCTTCATAAATAAGAATTCTCATACATTACATTTAAACTTAAACTCCCTAAACATCCATCAATCCATCCATTAATATCAAAATGCCATGAATATCCTATGATCAACCATTCTAATTCCTAGGATAGTCATATATTGCAATTTTGCTTCTCTATACTAAAATAGCCCAAGGAATATCTACCCTTGAATTTGTATTTTAACAATCTAATGTCTTTACGAATAACATTGAGCCTTCTTTTGGGACAACATTTTTGCCTTTAGAAGCTCCTCATTTGATGATAGCCTAAAATAGAATAAGTGGATAGTCATAACATTTTAGCATAATGGGAAAACCCTAAAGTGTGATAAAGTCTATACATTATCTATTCCCATCCATGTCACGAAGCAACTATTCAAATGCTAGGCCAACATGATTTAAACAATCAAGGGCCAACAATCCACTCCAAATGCATGGGAAAAGGACAACTCTTGGATCCCATATTAATCATGTTCACATGGCTGCTAGCATCTTCAAGAGAGTCAATACAAAAATTGAAAGCCTCAAACTCATACACTTCAGAAAAATATACCTAATTATAAATTTGATATGCATGAATAAGGAAGTCCTCATGCAATACAAACTAAAATGTGTCATATTTAGACATGTCATGAAGTTGAACTACATCATGTTGAGACTCGTGTTTACTTAAGCATTACAAGTCACTTGCCTCTTTGCATGCTTCAAAGTTACAAACAAAGGACTCAAATTTAGGTGTAGCAGAGTCCTCATCAATGACTAATTTACATGGCCTTCAACAAACTAAAATTATATATCATCTTTATGCTTATATGGAGGCTATATCATCTTTACAATTGTATGTCCAGGCTCTTTAGGAGTCTTCACAAATGTGTCCAAAGTAATATTACTTAAATCAAATAATGGCTTATATCCAGAGCTTTATTAAGTTGATACCTAGGTGGATTAGTGTGTAAACATTCAAATTAGATGGTAATTCACAAGTTTATAGAATAATAAAATGAATCCCTAGTCTAGAATCCAAATGTACATAATAAAATGGATATCTATTTTGTAGTAGCGCTATGGACATTGCAGAGTGTCCGTTGGCAAAGAATTGGGATTTACTTAAATTTGCTTGTTCATGCTTCTTACAGGACGTCACCTCCCCTACCCATCCAACTCTACAGAAGAAGAGAGACAACAAATGATCAAGAGGGATCACCAATTAGTGGTAAGTGATTGATTACTTATGTCATGTTATATATTTTGAATATTAAATTCTATATTAATGTGCATGTTGTTTGATTGTATTAAAAGGTGGAAATTCAAAAATCTCTATCAAGGAGGTCTAGTCGATGAGCGATAGAGGATGAGTCATTGACTGGTTCACCATCTTCATGGCCTAGCAAGAGCCATAGATTATTTGATAGCAATCCATAGGAGATTTGATTTTGGGACATTTTGTTACATATGCCTATTTGGCTTTGTAAACATACTTTTGTATGTTATCGATGTATATCGTTGTATATACCCATATGGTTTTATTTGTACATGCCTATATGGCTTGATATATACATTATACATTATTTTCATGACATTATGCATATATGTATATATAAGATCCTAATTTGGCACAAGTAGGGAGAATGCTTGCAAAGGTTATGGAATTTGGTTTTAAACGTTCCAATTGTATTTGTTTCAAAGTTTCTAAAGCCTTTTCAAAAAATCCATTTTGTGCATATCTTGCAATCATTGCATTCCATGAGATAGCATCTCTTTGAGGTGTCATGCCAAACTGTTTACATGCCTTGTCTATGCTTTGACACTTTGGATTTACACCCGCCAATTGCATTTTCTTAACATTTCCTTTCAATCCATATCAAAAATTCTATTTTGTGCACATATTGCAATCATTGCATTCCTTCATTTACAACACATGATTAAATAAGAAGGTGCATATTTACAACACTTAAGAATATGTAGTAGTGTTGCTCATGTCACCAATACTATGTTTACATCTTCACATACATGGCTTACAACATGTGACAATATGAAGTGATGAAGAAACTTGTTATTTTGATGTATTTCATCTCCAAACTTGCACCTAGAAGTGAAGGCGCTAATCCTTGATCAAACTAACCTAAAAGTGCGCCTTGGTACTTAGGGTGCTAGATTATGATTCATCAACCTAAAATGTGAGCCTAAGGCTAGATATTGAATTGGAAGGATAAAATACATCATCAAAATAGTTTATAGTTATTGAAGGCATCAAATGATGACTTGGGTGCACATCTACCTCTCTACACCATCAAATGTACACCTAGATTAGTGAGGCACCACTTCATATCTCTATGACTTTGGTTATGCACCTTGATAATGAATTGATCTTGCAAGTTGAGGTTGTCTCCACAAGTTGAAAGAATGTCCAAAGAATACAAGGTGCCAATTATTGAACAAATAACCTAGAATGAGTACCTTACTATTTGAGGTGCTAGTTCATGCTTTTAGAACACCAAAAGTGCACCTAGATGTTGAGGCGCTAGCTCTTGCTCAAGCAACCTTGAAAGTGCGCTTTGACAAGGAGGTTAAAATGTATTATCAAAGGATTAATTTGAATCAAGGAATCATCATTGAAGACAAGTAAAACATGATTGTGAATGAGGTGTACTTTTCATCATCTCCAACCTCACAATTGTGCCTTCCCTTGGAAGCTCATATTGTGCCTAAAGCAATGGTACTAAGATATCATCCATGTCAATGATTGAGAATGTGTCAACTAGAACAAGATTTTTTGTTTTTCTCATCGTGGGGTCGAACAGGCTGCGCCAACACGTCGGGGTGGGCAGGTAAATGCTAGTGGATGTCTCATTTTGTGCGCCAAGCATCCCAGTCATTCCAGGCAAGAGGCTACCGGCAAAGTCCCTTAAGATCCCTAAGACCAAAAATGTGCCAAACTTTGATGGAGCAGTTCTTAGAATTCATGATAGTTGGGAATGTTGTGTTTGGACCTACAGGTGTACGTGGGGTCCATCGACAATAACCTCTCTCATTTTTGGTCAACTCCATTATGTTTGATCGTGCTGAAATCAAACGCATTGTTGCAAAATGCTTCAATTTGATGCAGTGGAAAGGTGCTAGGTGTGACATTTTTCATTCCATATCTCGTGGGGTTGAATGGACTGTGCCAACGCATCGGGGTGGGTGAGTAAATGCCAGTGGAGGTCTCATTTCATGTGCCAAGCATCCCAGTCGTTCTAGGCAAGAGGCTACCAACAAAGTCCCTTAAGATCCCTAAGACCAAAAATACGCCAAACTTTGACGGAGCAGTTCTCAGAATTCGTGACAACTGGGAATGTTGTGTTTAGACCTACAAGTGCACGTGGGGTCCATCAATAATAACATCTCTCATTTTTGGTCAACTCCATTCCGTTTGACCGTGCTGAAATCAAACGCATTGTTGCAAAATGCTTCAATTTGATGCAGTGGAAAGGTGCTAGGTGTGATATTTTTCATTCTATAGCTCATGGGGTCGAACGGACTACTCTAACACATTGGGGTGGGTGGGTAAATGCCATTGAATGTCTCGTTTCATGTGCCAAGCATCCCAGTCCTTCTGGGCAAGAGGCTACCGACAAAGTCCCTGAAGATCCCTAAGACCAAAAATGCGCCAAACTTTGATGGAGCAGTTCTCAGAATTTGTGACAGTTGTGAATGTTGTGTTTAGACCTATAGGTGCACATGGGGTCCGTCGACAATAACGTCTCTCATTTTTGGTCAACTCCATTCCATTTGACCGTGCCAAAATCAAATGCATTGTTGCAAAATGCTTCAATTTGATGTAATGGAAAGGTGCTAGGTTTGACATTTTTCATTCCATAGCTCGTGGGGTCAAATGGATTGCACCAACGCATCAGGGTGGGTCGGTAAATACCAGTGGAGGTCTCGTTTCGTGCACCAAGCATCCCAGTCGTTCCAGGCAATAGGCTACCTGCAAAGTCCCTTAAGATCCCTTAGACCAAAAATGCGCCAAACTTTGACGGAGCAGTTCTCAGAATTTGTGATAGCTGGGAATGTTGTGTTTGGACTTATAGGTGTACATGGGGTCCATCGACAATAACCTCTCATTTTTGGTCAACTCCATTCCATTTGACCATGCTAAAATCAAACGCATTATTGCAAAATGCTTCAATTTGATGCAGTGGAAAGGTGCTAGGTGTGACATTTTTCATTCCATAGCTCATGGGGTTGAACAGACTACACCAACGTGTCGGGGTGGGTGAGTAAATGCCAGTGGAGGTCTCATTTTGTGCGCCAAGCGTCCCAGTCGTTCCGAGCTGTAAGCTACCAACAAAGTCAAAAGTTGCTAGGATTGAAATTTTGCATTCTACAGGTCTTGGGGCTAAACAGATTGTGCCAACATGTCAGGGTGGGTGAGTAAATGCTAGGGGAGGTCTCATTTTATGTGCCAAGGCTCCTAGTCCTTCTAAGTTGTAAGCTATCGACAAAGTGACTTTGCCAGTAGCTTATAGCTTGGAATGACTGCGATGCTTTGCCACAAAATGAGACCTCCCCTAGCATTTACCCACCCACCTTGACATGTTGGCGTAATCCGTTCAGCCCCAGGACCTGTGGAATGCAAAATTTCAATCCTAGCAACTTTTGACTTTCTCGGTAGCCTCTTGCCTGAAATGACTGGGAAGCTTGGTGCATGAAATGAGACCTCCATTAGCATTTACCCACCCACCCTGATGCATTGGCATAGTCTGTTTGACCCCACGAGCTATGGAATGAAAAATGTCACACCTAGCACCTATCCACTGCATTAAATTAAAGCATTTTGCAACAATGCGTTTGATTTCGGCACGGTCAAACGGAATGGAGTTGACCAAAAATGAGAGAGGTTATTGTCGACGGACCCCACGTGCACTTGTAGGTCCAAACACAACATTCCCAGTTGTCACAAATTCTGAGAACTGCTCCATCAAAGTTTGGCACATTTTTGGTCTCAGGGATCTTAAGGGACTTTGCCGGTAGCCTCTTGCCTGGAAGGACCGGGATGCTTGGCGCATGAAACGAGACCTCCACTGGCATTTACCCACCCACCCTAACGTGTTGGCATAGTCCGTTTGACTCCATGAGCTATGGAATGAAAAATGTCACACCTAGTACCTTTCCATTGCATCAAATGAAGCATTTTCTAACAATGCGTTTGATTTTGGCATGGTTAAACGGAATGGAGTTGACCAAAAATGAGAGAGGTTATTGTCGATGGACCCCACATGCACCTGCAGGTCCAAACACAACATTCCCAGCTATCACAAATTCTAAGAATTACTCCGTCAAAGTTTGCGCATTTTTGGTCTCAGGGATCTTAAGGGACTTTGCCGGTAGCCTCTTGCCCGGAATGACTGGGACACTTGGCACACAAAATGAGATCTCCATTGGCATTTACCCACCCACCCCAATGTGTTGGCATAGTCCGTTTGACCCCACGAGCTATGGAATGAAAAATGTCACACCTAGCACCTTTCCACTGCATCAAATTGAAGCATTTTGCAACAATGCGTTTGATTTTGGCACGGTCAAATGGAATGGAGTTGACCAAAAATGAGAGAGGTTATTGTCAATAGACCCCATGTGCACCTATAGGTCCAAACACAACATTCCCAGCTATCACAAATTCCAAGAACTACTCCATCAAAGTTTGGCGCATTTTTGGTCTCAGGGATCTTAAGGGACTTTGCCAATAGCCTCTTGCCCAGAATGACTGGGACACTTGGCGCATGAAATGAGACCTCCACTGGCATTTACCTACCCACCCCAATGCACTAGAGTAGTCCGTTCGACCCCACGAGCTATGGAATGAAAAATGTCACACCTAGCACCTTTTCATTGCATCAAATTGAAGCATTTTGCAACAATGCGTTTGATTTTGGCACGGTCAAACATAATGGAGTTGACCAAAAATGAGAGAGGTTATTGTCAACAGACCCCACGTGCACCTCTAGGTCCAAACACAACATTCCCAATTATCACAAATTCTGAGAACTGCTCTATCAAAGTTTGGCACATTTTTGGTCTCAGGGATCTTAAGGGACTTTGCTGGTAGCCTCTTGCCTGGAACGACTGCGACACTTGGCGCATGAAACGAGACCTCCACTGGCATTTACCCACCCACCCTGATGTATTGGTGCAATCCGTTCGACCCCATGATGAGAAAAACAAAAAATATGGCACCTGGCAAGGTTTTTGCTCTTAGGATCTTAAGTGACTTTGCTCTTACAGAACAATGTATCGGCAAAGACCCTAGTTTTCATAAGGGGAGACATGTGATTTTAAGAGGTTTTTGGGAATTTGACTTTATCCTTCCACTCCTTATCGAATGACGAGTTTATTCTCAGAGTTTGATGGCTTTTATGAGCATATACACGATGTTGTTTTAGGATAGTCATAAAGGGCAGTTTTGGACAGCCATGTGTATCTTTTTAACAATCATAAAGGGCAAGTTGTACATGGACTGTGACAGTCCCAAAACTCATATAAATCATCCATTTTGGTGTTTGACAACCTTATAAATCCATTAGATCATTTATACAAACCCTAATGCAACTTATAAACCCTCTTTGTATAGTAATTTCATGAATAACTATCTTGTATGATTGTTTTGTACATTTTAACAGCCCAATGAGGATTGTATGGTGTTGTGATCTTCATGATTTTAAATTGATGCAGAGATAGGATCCAACTCAACATGATAGAGGCATCATTACAAATGGATTGAATTGCAATAGTCGAAGAGCCAACCTCCTAGCAATGAGAGTTCAATGATAGTAAATAGAGAGCTACTTGACCATAAATAGGATTTACATACATACATATATATATGATCTCATAGGCATCTAGGTTTCATACACAAATTGCAATAGTTGTAGAGCCAACCTCCTATCAACGAGAGTTGAATAATAGTAAATAGAGAGCTTCTCGGCCATAAATGGGATTTGCATACACATTCACACCCAACTAAAATAGTATCCTTATTGGCCTTATTGGCACCTCTCCCCAAGATGTAAGTTTTTTATGTTTATAATGTGCCCCCAGTGTCCTTATTGGCCTTATTGGCACCTAAAACACAAGAAAGTAGATTCCACTAGCTTTCAATTACAATTGCTCTTAGGCCCTAACACATCCATACAGGGCTGTACTAACAAAGAAATAGCAGGAAAATAGTAAAATCTGCAAAAACAAAGTTTCTTGACATTAATTTCATTCAAACTTGTCTTCAATTCATCTTCAAAATGTTTTCAATACATCTCCAATGCCTTTTCCACGAAGGTTTATGCATATTTATACATGACTTGAGGGAAACCAATAGTCTCCAACTGACTTTTGAGTACTTGACTATTCATCTTCCATACTTTTGCATTTTTTTTACATTTTTCATATGACAACTTTGACATATTTACAAAATTTGACAAGATGAAGACTAAATACATGATGAAATGGTCTATCATGACCTTATTATATTTCAAGCTACTATGCTTGATTAGGGCATATAAGGAATTTTGTCATATTGATTCTATTGATCTAAAACCATTCTCAATGCTAAACATATCATCAATGCACTAAAGAACTATCATCATAATGTATGGCATCATGGGAAGTATCATGACATGCACATAATGAATTTAAATTATATTGTATATCAAGGTGTATATATATTAAAATCTAGTCCATAATGGTAGACATATACAAAAATTTGGCAAATATGCCAACTCAAAATATTTTTTACAAAATGTGGCATATGCCATGTCTCAAAATCTATATACAATCTACATGCCAAATAGCTACATCAAATACTACAAGTCCACTTGACCCTCAATCTATGATGGATCCTGAAAAAGTGTCCTCTTTGTACCAAAATGTCTAGTAATTGATGGAGGCGAAGTTTCCTGCATTAACAAGTCAAAATACAAATTTGATTAGTCTCTTCAATGGTAAATAAAAATAAGTTAAAGTTAGTAGATAGATTCTTACCTACTACAATTAAGAACTTTCATTTATTAACATACATCTAAATCACTACAATCAACTATAAGACCGCTAGATAAACTATCAATTATTTAGAAAAATTCAATTCAATTACCTCAACTCTATGGTGTTGTTCGGACAATCATTCTACAAATGATTTTCTCTTAAGATGATCAGGTGTCCTACTGAAGCATGATGGCAAAGGTGGTACATCACTCACATTCTCAAGAGACTACATAAAAGCAAAGTAACATTGAAATAAATTAATATATAATTATTAAACAAAATAGGAAATGTATACATTTAAAAAGGTTAGATGTGCTACACACAAATAATCAATTAAAGTACAATTCGATCAAATTACCTCCACCCTTTGTTGGTGTTGAGAAAGTCGTTCTGCAAATGACAGTCCCTTGGGTCAATCAGGAGTTTGAGAAAAGACTATTGGCAAAGATACCACATCATTCACATTTTCGATTGACTATAAAATAAAATTAACATCAAGATATAAATTAATATATAATTACTCACAAAGAAATAAATGCATAAAAACAAGTTGATGTGTAGAACAAATTATACTGGCAAGTCCAAGCGAAATTGGATGGCAGACAAAGTTCCATGATGAACTTCTGTCAACTCCTCCTCTGTCATCAACTGTTATCCCACTTAGATATATTAGTACTAATAAATTTGTTTATATATTCAAATGGACTAGACCATAAAATTTAACTTTAAATTTTACCTGCATAAAAGATTGCTCATGCATTTCTCTTTCTCTATGGTTCACTGATCCGGTAGCTTCTACTCTTGTCCCTGACCCCTCAACTTGAGTTCTGGACCCCATTGCCTCATCTCGTGAATGGAGATTGTACTCTGATGTGTTCAACGGTGGCTCACTACTCTCCATAATAGGAGCTAAGCATAAATGATTGCAAGAAATACAATGATGGGGCACGCATACATGTGTGGATGACGACGGTCTAGTAGAACCAAGTGATCCAATATCATCGCCTTCATCATGTGCTTGTGCAAACTGAGATGTATGTATAATCAAATGCTCGGTCAAAGAGTGTATGGCACTAAGGCCCTGTTGTGTTGCATTTGCAACAATGTCTGGGTGCTGCATTGGGGGTGGAGAAGGGATAACAGGAGGGGGAATATAGGGACCTTGTACTTGTCTCACTGCCCCAGGTCTATCTTGAGGCATTCCCTTACCCACTCCTTGAAACTCTCTAAAATCAAAATAATTATCATGTTGACCCATGACAAACTCTACATAGAGTTTACGAAGGAAATATAGAGGTACATCTAAATTGTTGTTGGGTGGTTTATCAAAAACCATCCACCAATGATCCCAAAAATTCTGACTAACGCCCTCATGATTACACCATTTGATTGAAAACTTGGGCTTACAGACATCAACATGCAATCCGGTTTTAGGATTAACAAAGAATTGGGCTAACATAGTTTTTGTAATCCCTAATTCTTTGAATTTATCATATGACAAACCATTAGCATATTCAGCCTTCTTGGCTTCTCGCCATTGCCTAAATGATTCATGTTGGGTTGAGAAGGTTTGAACATGATTAATGATTCCCTCTAAATTCGATGTCATTGTAAACAATCGAGGGTGGCAGCGATACATTTCTATGATCCTACTTATTCGATCAATATTTCTTTGAATATTCTCTTCTATTGTTGGAGGGGGAGGGTTTGGTGGTGTAGGGTTTGGGTTTTCATTTTATGCATCCATTTTACCTAATTAAAATATAAAACATACCCACTTAGCATAAAAAACCAAAACATTTGCTTGAATATACAAAACAAACCAAAAAAATGCCAAAGATCTTACCTTTTCGGATCGGATATCCATTCTTCACCTCTGATATCCATTCTTTAGAGATGACACTACGTTTTTGCAAGCTGCGGGTTTGCAAAAATGTGAGCCTTTTTCACTTTTTATGTTTTTCAAAATGGATATCCGTTTTCTTTTTCTTAATTGTTTTTATTGTTTTTTTGTTTAGTATTTAAGCATTTTAGCTATAAAATACAATCCAAATTTTAGAAAGACAGTATCATATGAAAGGAGAGATTCTGGACAAACTATCAAAATTTATATAGGATTATGATGATATATATATTTGATTTTTATATGATTTACTTATACTAAGGTATCTCATAGTATTTCAAAGGTACTTTTGAATAGATAAACCATAAACCCTAAATAATTCCCTTAAGCCCTAAACCCTAACCCCTAAACCATAAACCCTTAATAATTCCCCAAATCCTAAACCCTAACCCCTAAACCATAAACCCTAAATAATTCCCTAAGCCCTAAACCCTAAACCTGAGAAAGGGAATCCTAGTTTTCTTGTTTCCATTTCCTTCATTGATAAGGGAGAGGGAAAGATAGAGGGGAGAGATAGGATATATAGGAATGATAGGGGGAGAGAGGCAAGAGATAGAGAGATTGGGAGAGATGGCTAGGTACAGAGAGATAGAGACCTGAGAAAGATAGGAAGAGATAGAGGAGAAGAAGGGGAGAGATAGGGAGATTGAGAGTTAGAGAGATGTCCAGAGAGACAGGGAGATAGAGGAATGATAGGGGAGAGAGAGGCAAGAGATAGGGAGAGATAGATATAGGTAGAGAGAGAGAGGAGATAGATTAGGAGAGATAGAGGAGACAAAGGGAGAGATAGGGAGATAGAGAGTGAGTGAGATGTCTAGAGAGATAGGGATAGAGATTAAGACCTGTGGAGGGATGATAGAGAGAGGGAGATAAGGGAGAGATAGGGAGATAGAGGTGGAGGGATATTAATTTTAATGACCTCCACATTTTCCATAAATTCTTCTCCACTAAACCCTAGACCATCACCCAAATCCTTACTTTCCTAATAAAAGCCCTCCCCAAACATCATTTGATCATGTGACTCCTTCCATCACTAGACAGGTGCCCAGGTACTTTCCATTATTCATCTAATACTATAATCCCAATGTCATAGCTCACATTCCCACACCTACATTCATAGACTCCATTCCCCCTGTTGACACCATCGTTGATAATCATTATATAAGGACACTCCCTTGAATAATAATTAAACCATGGATTATCCCGTATCCCCATTTTACACTTTCCTCACCTTTGAACCCTTAGAAGATGACATTTAGCTATCCCCACCATTACCAATCACACTTTCCAGCAATCCCACATAAGACACCTTACCCATCACTTCACCTAGGTCATCACCAATTAAATCACCTCATTACTCCATTCAACCATACCCATACCACCCATTTCTCACTCCACAACCTGTATTAATGTATGATTAAACCTAACCCCTAACCCCTAAACCCTAAAATTGAGAAACCATAAACCCCTAAATCCTAAACACTAAACCCAAGAAACCCTAAACCTCTATCTCTCTATCTCACTGTCTCCCCATCACTATCATTCCTCTACCTCTCAATCTCTCTCCCTATGCTTTGACCATGTCCCTCACTCTATATCTCCCTATTGGTCCTCTCTCTCTAAACACTAAACCCTAAACCTCTAAACCTTAACCCCTAAACCATAAACCCTAAACCCTAAATAATGCCCCTAAACCTTAACCCCTAACCCCTAACCCCTAAACCCTAAACCCTAAATGGGAGCAACCCTAAACCCTATCTCCTATCTCTCCCTTATCTCCCTATCTCTATCATCCCTCTACCTCTCAATCCTTCTCCCTATTTCTCTGGACATCTCGCTCATTCTCTATCTCCCTATCTCTCCCCTTTGTCACCTCTATCTCTCCCTATCTGTCTCCTCTCTCTTTCTATCTAGCTATCTCCAAAAATGAGAAACCCTAAACCCAGGTACACCCTAAATCCAATCAAATCTAAACCTATATCTCCCTATCTCTCCCCTATCTCCCTATCTCTATCATCCCTCTACCTCTCTTGATCTCTCTCCCTATGTCCCTGGCCATGTGTCTCACTCTCTATCTCCTTATCTCTCTCCTCGGTCTCTTCTCTCTATCTCCCTATCATTCCTCTCTCTTTATAAACCCTAAATCCAAAACCCTAAACCTCTAAACCTAACCCCTAACCCCTAAACTTGAGAAACCCTAAACCCCTAAACCCTAAACCCCAAACCCCTAAACCCTAAACCCAAGTAACCCTAAACCACTATCTCCCTATATCTCCCCTATCTCCCTACCACCTTTGTCCCTCTACCTCTCAATCTCTCTCCCTATGTCTCTAGCCATGTCCCTCACTCTTT
Source organism: Cunninghamia lanceolata (assembly GCA_027924645.1). Taxonomy (NCBI): domain Eukaryota; kingdom Viridiplantae; phylum Streptophyta; class Pinopsida; order Cupressales; family Cupressaceae; genus Cunninghamia; species Cunninghamia lanceolata. The sequence goes on from BSBN01001715.1 coordinate 14,446,625, forward strand.
ATCTCCCTATCTCTCCCCTCGAACTCCTCTATATCTCCCTATCATTCCTCTCTCTATAAACCCTAAATCCAAAACCCTAAACCTCTAAACCTAACCCGTAACCCCTAAACAATAAATCCTAAACCCTAAATTATAATGCCCCTAAACCCTAACCCCTAACCCCTAAACCTAAGAAACCCTAAACCCCAAACCCCTAAACCCTAAACCCAAGTGACCATAAACCACTATCTCCCTATCTCTCCCCTATCTCCCTATCATCTTTGTCCCTCTACCTCTCAATCTCTCTCGCTATGTCTCTTGCCATGTCCCTCACTCTTTATCTCCCTATCTCTCCCCTCAGACTCCTCGATATCTCCCTATTGGTCCTTTATCTCTCTCTAAACCTTAAACCCTAAACCTTTAAACCTTAACCCCTAACCCCAAAACCATAAACCCTAAACCCTAAACATAATGCCCCTAAACCCAAGAAACCCTAAACCTCTATCTCCCTATCTCTATCATCCCTCTACCTCTCAATCTCTCTCTCTCTCTCTCTATGTCTCTAGACATGTCTCTCACTCTCTATCTCCCTATCTCTCCCCTCTGTCTCCTCTATCTCTCCCAAACTCTATCAGTCCCCTCTCTCTATCTCTCTTTAAACTGTAAACCCTAAACCCGAGCAACCCTAAACCTCTAAACCCTAAATAATTCCCCTAACCAACCTCTAAACCACTTCTCTATATAGGTGCAACTAATACCACTTTTTCATTGTTTTCCACATTTAATTATATTCTTTTCCATTTTCCAAGTCCTACATGTGTCCAAGTTGTATTGTTTGTCAAGTTTTTAGTCTAATTGTTAGTCCCAGCTCTCATGGTTATTAAAATGTTAGTATAGTTAGATTTATCCTTCGGTAACATTAATTTACACATTGTTGTACAAACAACCACATTGAAACATAACCTTACCTAATTAAGGTTAACCTTTAAGGTCCTTTCATAAATGGCGAGCTTAATAGATCCAACTAGCTCAATGTTCTTATAGTCCATACTTACCCTTCCAAGAGAATTCATGCCATGTTAACTTTGCATTATGTCCTAACATATCACATGAAGGACATCATCATCACAAGGAATAACAATGTCATGAAGGATTAACAAAGGTGTAGCTTCACCACATAAAGTATCATTCATAATTTTATCACTAGAGGGTAAGGGTATATCATGTGTATCCTTCTCAAACCATGTATCATGAATAAAATCATATGAAGGATTGGGTAAAGCAATTTAGGACATGAAATCCAAAACACCCTAAAACACATCCCCTGTTGCCCCACCATTCCTATCCCCAAAATATTGGAACATAGTCTAAAAGTGATTATTTCACCTGATGAACAAAACTGAATATTTTATTATTGATTATTTGAGTAATTCATTAGTGATGATTCTTAGTGTTTAACAAATCCTTACATGGATCAATGTGTAAAGAAGCTACCAATGTTAATTTTCCCTCCTCCTTCACTAGAAATGGTCTTTAAGGAGGTTCATATATTGATGGGAGATCCAAGATTTAAGAGGTATATTCTCAAAAAGAGTAAAAAGCCTTTTTCCCAAATTTTTTTAGAAAACGGATATCCATTTTGGTTTGGTATCCAAACCAAAACAGATATCCGTTTCAAAGTCAAACTTTGCCAAGTCACAAATTTGGATAAGTAAAAACACGATTTTTTCCTATTGCCATTGTTTGGCCCACGATGATCCTGCACATATCCTAAAGTTCTTAGCCATCTTCATTCCAAAGTATTTGTGATTTGGTACTTTGGAAAGCAAGTTATTGATTAGCAGAGTTCAACAGTGTTTGTTGTAAGAAGATTGTAATCTATCCTCAAGTGATATTTGTTGTCCTCAAGTGAGATCTATTGCAGTTGGATTTGTCAGCTCCAAGTTGATTCTATGTTGTTTGTAGATTCCTCCAGAATTTATTAAAGGTGTGTGCTTGATCTGCAAACTATAATGAAGTTCTTGGAAGCATGTATTTAAGTATTCTTGATGTTTGCACTAGTTTTGGCTGACTTGATTATTTACACTTGTTGCGGAGGTGATTCGTGGATTGTGGAAGCATGTTGAAGCATTAAAGGATGTGTTTGGGTTTGAGCTAAGCTGTGAAGTGCTCTTCCTTCATTCATTTGCTCCGTAAGTTTGTTTAGGTCTAGACCTAATTTGAATTATGTATGTATGCTAACCTTGGAGATAGTTCCAATGGTTGTAAATTGTATTGTTGACCTTGATGATTGTTCCAAGGTTGATGATTGATATATATATGTAATAAATACATGAGTGGTGGGAGAGTGTGTGAAGATGTGAAGATAAAGTGTGTGTGTTGTAAAGGTAGCGAAGGAGAGATATAATGCACTTCAATGGAACTAAACTAAGGCATGTTGTAGATGCTACTATATTAGTTCATGACAGTGAGCCACCCCTTTGGCAGTGAGCCACCCTTTGGTAGTGAGCCACCCCTTGGTAGTGAGCCTTTTTGCAGTGAGCATTCATTTGGGTAATGATCCCTAGGCAGTGAGCCTCTTTGTTATTCGGTATTGTTACTACATTATATTGTGAGCTAACACTCACTGTGGTTTTTCCCTTTTAGGGTTTTCCATGTAAAAATATGATGTTTATGTGTGTATGGTATTGATGTGTTTATGTTTTGATTCTGGTATACATGTTTAATCTTCATAACAGATTAAGGAGTTAAAGTAAGTGAATGTGAATGTGATTTTGTTTAAAGAAGTTAAAGTTTTTGATACAACTAATTCACCCATTCCCCCTATCAGTTGTCTTGTGCCTTCAATAATTAGTATCAGAGCGAGGTTCCTTGGAAGAAAGCCTAACAGCTTAAGGTAGATTCGGGATTGTACACAAGAAAGACATTCCCTAGTTTGATGGATCTAACTATGCCTACTGGAAGGTACAAATGCAAAGTTATCTTATTTCTATTAGTTATAATGTCTAGAAGATGGTTAACGATAAATACATAGTACCTAAAGGTGGTCCGCAGTCTGATGAAGAGATTAAGGATTATGAGATTAATCACAAAGCTAAAAATGCTCTATGAAATGCTTTGTCTAACACTGAAATGGTGAAAGTTGTGGACCTGGAAACTTCTCATGCAATCTAGGACAAATTGAAAAACATCTATGAAGGTGATGACTCTATCAAGAAGGCTAAGTTGCAGAACTTGAAGACCACATATGAAACCATGCAAATGTCTAAGGATGAAAACATAACAAGTTACATAAAGAAGATTGATGAAGTTGTCAACAGTATCAAGGGTCTTGGTGGAAAGTTAGAGGATGGGGATGTTGTAGATAAGATACTCAGAACTCTTCCCAAATCTTATAGTCACAAGGTATCTACCACTGAAGAATTGTTTGATATGGGCAAGCTTACAAAAGATCAATTGCTTAGTAAACTGACTCGTTTTGAAATGAGAGAGTTTGGTACTACTGATGGCCCTGTGAAAACTGAGTCTGCCTTTAAGGCCAAGGAAGAAAAGATTGCTAGATCAAATAAATATGTTGTGGAATTACATGAAGAAGATTTTGAAGAGCTTGAGGCAAAATTTGCAAGGAGAATGAAAAGAGGCAGCAGAGGAAAGTTCAATGGTAAGTTACCTTTCAAATGTTTCAATTGTGGTAAAATTGATCACTATGCTTCAATATGTCTTGATAGACCATTGAAGTACAAAAACAATGAAAGTAAAGGAAAAATGGTAAGAAAGAGTTACTATGTTAGAGATGATGATGGTGTAACTGATGATGAACCTAATTCTGATGATGGTAATGGTAGTGAATGCTTGTTTATTGCACTTATAGAAGAACCTGTTTCTGCTAATCTTGCAAGTTGTGTGAAGGAAGTCCAGGAGAGTTGTCTGCATTTCATGCTGAAAAGGAAGATGAATGGATCATTGACAGTGGATGTTCAAATCACATGACAGTAGATAAGAGTAAGTTTGTTAAGTTTGAAAAATATGATGGAGGACTAGTTAGGTTTGGTGATGATGCAATTGGTAATATTTGTGGAAAAGGATCAATTACTTTTGATGGTAAGCATAATACAGATGATGTTCTTTATGTCAAAGGCTTAAAGCATAATCTTCTAAGTGTTGGACAAATGTGTGACAAAGGATATAATCTAGTGTTTAAGGACAATGAGTGTGAGATAAGGAAAAGCTTCGAAACTTTAATTGCTGCTAGTAAGAAGACTCATGGTAATGTTTATCATTTGAAGGGTAATAATAATTGTTGTTTGTTGGCTCAGACAAATGAAAGCTGGTTATGGCATAGGGGGCTGTGTCACATTAAATTTGACAATTTGGTGAGAATAAGCACAGTACAAGTAGTAAGAGATATGCCTAAGATTGTGAAGCCTGCAAATATCATGTGCAAAAAATGTCAGTTTGGGAAGATGACAAAGACTACTTTCAAGAGCCAAGAACAATTATCTGCTAGTTTGCTGGAGTTGGTGCATATAGACTTATGTGTCCCTACAAGAATAAGAAGTCTACAAGGTGATAGGTATTTAATGCTTCTTATTGATGATTATTCAAGAATGACTTGGGTTACCTTTCTTAAAGAAAAATCAAAAGCCCTAAACAAGTTTAAGGAATTCAAAGCTATGGTTGACAATGAGTTGGATTTGAGAATCAAGTGTTTGAGATCTGACATAGGTGGTGAGTTTACTTCAAATGAGTTTAATGCTTTTTGTGAAGAACATGGAATAAAGAGACATTTGTTTTCCCCCCAGACTTCTCAACAAAATGAAGTGGTTGAAAGGAAGAATAGAATTGTTCAAGAAGCTACTAGAATAATGATCAAGGAAGAAGACCTACCAAAAATATATTAGAAAGAAGCAATACACACTATTGTCTACATTCATAACAGAGTGCTAGTTAGAGTAAAAGAAACAAAGACACCTTATGAGTTGTGGTATGGAAGAACTCCTACTGTCAAAGATTTCAAAGTTTTTGGAAGCAAATGTTACATCAGAAGAGATGAAGAATTAGGAAAGTTTGATGCTAGATGTGATGAAGGCATATTCCTTGGGTACTCTACTAAGAGAAAGGTTTACCGGTGCTATAACAAAAGACTAGGAAAAATCATTGAAAGTGCAAATGTGAAGGTAGATGAAGATATTCAGTCAGATGGATATGAGTTAGATGGAGCTACTGATATAAAAAAGGTTGAAAAAGACAAAGAAAAGGAAGTTCAAACTGAAGTACAAGCTACTCCTGAAGAAGAAGAAGCTCAATCTAAAGCTCTAGAAAGAATTCCTAAAACCCCCAGGTATGTGCAGAAAGATCACTCTGAAGATCAGATTATTGGTGACAAAAGGAAAGGTGTGTTGACAAGAAGCAAAGCCACAGAAGATCAAGTAAATCTCTGTTTACTCTCAAAAGTGGAACCTAAAATAGTAAATGAAGCATGCAATGATGATTATTGGGTCAAAGAAATGGAAGAAGAACTAATGTAGATTGAGAAGAACAAGACTTGGGAAATTGTCCCTAGACCTATAGACAAGAATGTGATAGGAACAAAGTGGGTATTCCAGAACAAACTGAATGAAGTTAGAGAAGTTGTGAGAAATAAGGCAAGACTTGTGTGTAAAGGCTACTCACAAGTGGAAGGAATAGATTATGAAGAGACCTGTGCTTTGGTGGAAAGAATGGAAGCTATTAGATTGTCTTTGGCATTTACAGTACATAAAATTTTTAAGGTATACCAAATGAATGTGAAGTCTACTTTCCTGAATGGTGAGTTAGAAGAAGAAGTCTACATAGAGCAACCAAATAGATTCCATTTATCAGACAAACCAAATATGGTATGCAAATTAAAGAAGGCTTTGTATGGATTGAAGCAAGCTCCCAGAGCTTGGTATGCAAGACTGGATAAGTACCCATTGCAATAGGTATTTAGTAAAGGGTTAGTAGATAGTAACTTGTACACCAAAATAAGTGGAGACCAAATTCTAATTGTTGAGATCTATGTTGATGACATCATATTCGATGGAAATGAAGGTATGTGTAAGAAGTTTGTAGATGAGATGTAAAAGGAGTTTGAGATGTCTATGTGTGGTGAAATGAACTTCTTCCTTGGATTGCAAATCATTCAAACTAGTAAAGGTATTTTCATTTCTGAATCCAAGTATGTTAAAGAGTTGCTGAAGAAGTTTGGAATGGAGGACTCTAAATCGGTATGTACCCCTATGGTTACTGGTTGCAAGTTGAGAAAGAATGATGAATCTCCTAAGGCTGATTAGAGCAAGTATAGATCAATGATTGGAGGACTGCTTTATCTAACCTCTACTAGACTGGATATCATGCGTGTAGTATGTCTTGTGGCCAAATTTCAATTAGATCCCAGAGAATCACATGTTATAGAAGTAAAGAGGATATTCAGGTATTTGAAGGGCACTCCTGATCATGGCTTGTGGTAACCTAAGAACAATGATTTTTCCTTAAGTGCCTATACAGATGCAGATTGGGTCGAATGTGTTGATGATAGAAAAAGCACAAGTGGAGGTGCATTCTTCCTTGGAGATAGGGCGGTGTCCTGGCATAGCAAGAAACAAGAATCAGTTTCCTTGTCTACTACAGAGGTAGAATATATTACTACAGCATCATGTTGTACTCAGGTGTTGTGGATGAAACAAACCTTGAGGGATATCAAAGTTGAGTATGATGAGCCAATCCCTATTCTTTCTGATAACACAAGTGCCATAAATATTTCAAAGAATCTAGTGATGCATTCAAAGACAAAGCACATTTCAATTAAGTATTACTTTTTGAGGGAGAAAGTTGCAGAGAATGAAGTGAAGCTTGAGCATGTGCCTACAAAAGATCAAGTTGCTGACATATTCACTAAGGCTCGTCCAAAGGATACATTTGAGTATCTCTAGGAGAAGTTAGGAGTTGTTGCCCCTCCTTCCTTGAACTAGATGCATAAGAAGATGCATCAGTCCAGTGTGCCTCAAAGTACATTTCTCATTTTGGACTGATGTTGGAAGCTACCTCTCAAGGGGAGAAGGTAGTGGTTTGAGATGATTGTTATAGTCAGGGGGAGTAAAGATTGATTTTAGACTGATTAGAGAAGTAGTGTGCAAGTATGTGTAGTGGAAGAGATGTGATCCCCTTTTCCATTGATGTCAAAGGGGGAGAGAGATCATGTGAAAAATTCAGGGGGAGTTCTAATGCAAAGTTATGTCTTGATGGAGGAACATGTTGTTCAGTTTTCACATCATATGTTGCCATCAATGACTAAGGGGGAGATTGTTGCAAGTATGTACTAACTAGCATTGTCATTGATGTCAACATGTTTGTGTTGTCATTGGTGCCAACTATGTTTTCTGATATTGTTGTTTGTTGAGTGATTGAGCTGTCATGTTAAGGATACTATCTGAGTTTCTGCTCTGCATTTCCTATGTATTGAAGACCAGAATATGAGATTTGGATATGATTTAGAGAAGTGTTTGAAGATGCTAAATCTAGAATTTGGTAGTCTGACTCGCTATGAAGCAAAATTTCTATTCACCAGTTTGAAGACCGTGCCTGACAACATTTGCAGTGTGACAGGGAGAAAGTATTTTGCTCCGCATTTCTCCACAGTTTGGATTTTGGTGTTGCGGTTCTGGACTTAAGTTTATAAAGTCCTTACTATCTTCATTCCAAAGTATTTGTGATTTGGTGCTCTGAAAAGAAAGTTATTGATTAGAAGAGTTCAACAGTGTTTGTTGTAAGCAGACTGTAATCCATCCTCAAGTGATATTTGTTGTCCTCAAGTGAGATATGTTACGATTGGATTTGTTGGCTCCCAAGTGATTCTATGTTGTTCTTGGATGTCTCTAGAATGTATTGAAGGTGTGTGCTTGATCTGCAAGCTATAATGAAGTTCTTGGAAGCATGTATTTAAGTATTCTTGATGTTTGCACTAGTTCTAGCCGACTTGGTTATTTACACTTGTTGCGGAGGTGGTTCACAGATTGTGGAAGCATGTTGAAGTGTGTAAGGATGTGTTTGGGTTATGGACATGGAACAAAGAGGGCATGGGTGAAGAGGACCATGAACTGTAGACCAAGAGGTCTTTAGAGAGATGATGAGAGGCTTTGAAGCTAGGATAGGAGCAAGGTTGGAGGTAGTAGAATTGGCATAGGGAAGTTGAATTCTAGTGGTGGATGTCAATGATGATGAGGCTGAAGAAGAAGCATCAGAATTTGATATGGAGGATGATAATAGAGATGAGGTAGAAAGTAGATTTTTGAAAGCAATGGCTAGGTTTTATAGCAAGCCTAAATTAGACCCCCCAAGTTTCAATGGCACTTTGAATCTGGAAGAGTTAGTGGATTGGTTATTAGAAATGGAAAAATACTTTGACTTGGAGTCAATTAAGGACCCAAAAAGAGTTAAGTATGCTAGCACAAAGTTGAAAGGAAACGCTTCCATGTGGTGGGAGTATGTGCAACTTGAAAGAAGGTGAAAAGGCAAAGAGAAAATCAAAACATGGGAGAGGATGGTGACAAAATTGAAAGAAAAATTTCTTCTTGCAAATTACCAACTTAACTTGTTTAAGAGGCTACAAAATTTTAAGCAAGGAGAAAAGAATATACAAGATTACACTGAGGAGTTTTATCAGTTGAGCATCTAGGCTGGATATGTAGACGATGATATAGAAAAAGTTTCAATGTATGTCAATGGTCTTCATAATTCCATTCAAGATGAAATGAGCATGCTTCAGGTGAATAGTGGAGAAGAGGCATATCAATATGCCTTGAAGGAGGAAGAAAAACTTGCAAGAAAACAAAACAAAATACCCATGGTAGAGGTAGATTTTCAAGAGGAAGAGGGCAAAAAAGTAGTGATAGAGGTTACCAAAACAAGAAAGATGAGGCAAGTATATCTCACATGGGTGTGCAACAAAATGAGGGAAGATGAGAATCTTCTAGGGTCTAAGAGGAGACTATTCTCATGGTAGAGGATAGTTTGGAATAGGTAGAGGAAGAGGGTTTAGAGGTACATGCTTCTAATGTGGAGAGGTTGGACACAGGGCCTTTAAATGCCTTCAAATAAAACAAGACATTGTTGTCAAGAGACACTGATATGCATGATAGGTGTTGTCATTGATGGCAACTAAGATCATCCTGATCATTCATATAACACAATTTGTTCACACCAGAAGTCAGAATCAGAATGTGTCTAAGTCGAGGCAGTCAGGAACAGAACAGGTGACAGGGTTTGGTATTTTGGTCTAGATCTCTCCGGTAGAAAGTCATGATTAGATGTGGATCTAGGGGAGTCATATGCATTGTCAAGACGGTCTAAATCCAGATTTTTGTCCTCCAGTGATGAAGGATTCAAAAGATATTAGCCTCTGAGTACTGGGTTCCAGTTTGTCAAAGCAGACAGAAGAAGAACAGGCTAACCTTGTAGAAAATCTTGATTCTAGATGTATGGAAGTTGTTTGTTGGATAAATGGTGATGATCAGTGATAATAGCCAACATGAGTGATGTTTTTCAAGAGCAAGTTTTGGTCTACACCTTAAGTTATGCATAGATCTAGCCGACAGAGCAAAGCATTCATAAAAGTTCTAAGTGTTGTTGAAGCCAACTAATAGAATGATTGTAGATCATGTTGTGGATATATATAGCCAATGAAATTGGATGATTCAGTGTGTGTGGTGTATGTGAATAAGGCGTATGTGTGAAAAGTAGAAATTCAAAGTGTGAATGAAGGCAGAACAGTAAGAAGAGTAGAGCAAAGATGAAATGTGTAAGATTAGTTTTTATACTTAAATGGAACTAAAATTCTTGCATGGGTAGATGCTATTAATCAGTTCAAATCTCTATCATTCTCTTGTAATATTTCCATAGGCAGTGAGCATCCATTTGAGCAGTGAGCCCGAATACATGTGCATTCCCATTTGTAAAAATACTTTTAACATGGTATCAATTTTGTGGGTTAACCCCCATCGTGGTTTTCCCCTTAACCGGGTTTCCACGTCAAAAATCTTGATGTCAAATGTGTTGATTATGTTTTTGCTTCTGTGTTAATATCATATGCTTTAATGTTTACATCATTAATCAAATTGACAATAGAGAAAGAAGTTTAAAAGAAGAATTTGGAGACAACTGATTCACCCCCCCTCTCAGTTGTCTGGGTTAATTCCAATAGACATTAGTAGAAAGAGTACATCAAATAATTATGCAATACAAGCTGATGAAGAAAGTGTGAATTCCCCAAAGCAAGTAGAAGAGCCCAAACAAGGAGAGGCATTGATGCTAAAAAGAGTTCTTTTGAAACTAGAAAAGGAACAATTGAAGCCAACACAAAGACAAAATTTTATTTTGAATGGTGTGTAAATCAATCAGCAAGTGTTGTAAATTCATAGTGGACAATGATAGAACATATAACATCGTATTCAAAGAGATGGTGGAAAAGTCAAATTTGAAAATATTGAAGCATCCCAGCCCATACCGAGTCACTTGGTTGTAAAAGGATCATCAAATTCTAGTAAGTGAACAATGTTTGGTTCAATTTCAGATTGGTAATTATGTTGATGAGGTGTTGTGTGATGTTATGCCCATGGATGCTTGTCATGTCCTTTTGGGCAGACTGTGGCAATATGATAGACATGTTATGTATGATGGTTGGGAAAATATGTATACCATCACAAAATATGGAAGGGAGGATCATTTGAGTCCATTGAAGGACAAGGAGAAACAAGTGGAAGATAGTTCCTTGGTTTGTTTTCATGTTAGTGAACAAGTTGTGATAATGACAAGTGAGGTTGGGAGTAGCCCAATAGTGGTTCATGAGAAGAGGGTTTTAATTAAGGTCAACGGAAGTGGTGAAGAGTTGATGTAGTAGTTGCACAAGAAAGAGAAGAAGAATAAGGGAAAGCCAATTAGTTGCAAACAAAGTGAAGAGACTCCAAGAGAATAATAGACTTTAGCATTGGAGCAATATACACACTTGTATGAGAGGTTTGAAATGGATCTTTGTCATTGGGAAGAGCCAAGTAGAGGTGACAACCAAATTGAGTGCCGGTTGTAGCATAAGCAATGAAGGAATGTAAAAGAGGTAAGAGATAAAGAGAAAAATCTGATTGATTAAGAGGAAATCTAGATTAAAAATGAACATAGGATCACCATTCCAAGGTCCCAAAAATGTTCATGAGTTGTAGCCTCATGGAACATTTTCTCCTACCCAGTGTGTCTGATGCAGGAGCATCTAGGCGTATGCGCAATCCTGCATCACCAAAAAGAATGGTCATCTTAGTTTTGGTTTGATTTTAATCTAGTTTATTGTTTAGTTGTGTTTTTGAGGTGTGGTAGTGTTGTCGTGGTTGCTGGCAAATTCATGTCATATTCATTTTTGTGTTGATTTTGGTTCAGTTTTGGATTGATGGTGTGCCATAGCAGAGTGTCGATGACTAACATTCATTTGCCATGTATTTGTCAAAGGGTTTCAAAATATTGTGGTATTTCCAGCAAGATGAAAGGGCACGTTGACTCAATAAGAGTTTTCCCATATTTGAAATTCATTTCAAATCATTTTCTTTTCTTTTCAAATGAAGGTGACGCTTCATTTTGTTTTGGCATTCTTTCAGAAATTAAATGTCACAGGATAAAAAGAACAAACATAGTAGAATGGTAAGAGGAAAAGGGTCGATTGAATGAGTTTGATGCTTAGATATATTCAGTACTTCACATTTTAGAGGTCTAAATTTATTTGAGATAAAAAGAAAACTACGATGGAAGATATTTTAATGTGGCGTCCTCATTTGCTAAGGAGGGTCAATAAACATATAAAAGTGTGAAGTTGTTTTCTGTTTATTAACATTTAAAATTCTCAATCAAATCCCATTATGGATATTTTGAAAGGCATCAATCCATTTGCTAGGAGCAACCCATTCATTGGGTTTTTTTGATTATTGCAAAATAAAAATAGAATATTATTAGTTTGTGAAGGTTTGGGCTTGGTAAAAAGGAAGGAAAAGAAGTAAATAAGAGGAAATAATAGGAGATAAAACACTGAAGAGAAGGTGACATGGAGATTGGAGGGGCAAATTGAAACACAAGTAGATTCAAGAGTAGATTGACCAGTTTGAAGAGGAGATTGACTAGAATTGGGGCAGCTAAAACAAAAGTTTGAGTAGATACTGAATAGAGCGATTGTAAAATCAATTTGTATGCTAGGATTGAGTTCAATAAAAACATTTTTTTAACCTATATGCTGGTGAAATGAAGTGAATTGAAATTGAAAAGCCAATTATTCTAGTTTCTTCTGATTTTGTGATTGTGGATAAATTTGTGTTCCTGAAGCTGCAGATGAACAAATAAACCAAGAATTTGATTGGTATTAGAATATGTGTATGGGCATGCTACTAGTTTCACTTGTCTAATAAGACTCACAAATCTAGACTGCATTAATTCTCATGATGGTTCTTATGCTTATTCAGTTTAGATTAAATAACCATCATTCCTGAAACAGTTTTCTTCATGACTTCCTTAGTAAACTGTGCTAATTCATTTATACCTTGCTCAAGCTTTGTCACCCTATTTTGGTACATTAGCATCATGTCATACATGTTTACCCAACTTTCTTGGCAAGTATTACAGTCCATTCTTTTATTATAGACCTTTTCTAAGTCCTCCATCCTCTTAACAAGATCATTGATAGAATTAGGACCCATATTCCCTTCATTACATTCATCTCTTTTGAGATCATGTTCAAAAAACCTACATCATCCCCCACATCCTCAAATTCATCCTCACCATGAGAAGTGAAACTAGTCTCAACCGCCTCATTCTAAGTTTGATTAATACCCTCTTCCACATCTTCATTCTCTTCAAATTGCACATCTTCCATGTCCTGCACATTATTCATATTCCTACCCTTCTCATCCTCAATCTATGACATGGGCTCTACCTCTTCTTCATTTTATTCTACCACAACAACATTGTCAATATCTCTAGACATAGAGTCAGAATTGATATCATCAATGAAAATCTCCTTTCTCTTATTCCCTTTATCAATATTCTTTCTCTATTTATCTTTTTAAGCCTTAGGTAAATGGGAAGACCTTCTACCAATTTTAACAACATGAAAATAAATATCATTCATAGTTCCTTAGGATTGATTTCTTCAAAAGCAGCGTTCAGATTAACCTTGGTAGATGATGACTTAATTTTAACAGTTTTACCCTTCTTCACAGAAACATCACCAGAAAGACCACCACAAATAGTTTTATCTTTAAGAGATAGAAGAATATTTTCTAGGGACTCCACAACATCTCTACTGGCAATAGTTTTCACAACTTTAACACTAGGAGTGGGGGGCAGAGGGTTCTTCTCTACAAGCATAGTCTCATTTTCAACACTAATTTTGCATATTTTCCTTTGTACTTATGAGAATCTTTCTTGGATTTACCCTTATCAGTATGCATGATACTATCATCTTGCTCAATAATCACCTTATTTTTCCCTATCGAAGCATGGGACTCCTTAGGTTTAGCTGTAGATTTCAAGAAAGTTCCCTTTCCATGAGGGTATGAATCAGTAGCCACAATATTTTTATTACCCACCATACTCTCACCCTTCCCAGAGGAACTAGGGTTATAGTCATCAGTAATATTCATATTACGATTAATTTTTTGGTTGAGGAGAACATTAAACTGGTAAAGCACAAGCATCAAGCCCTGGTACAATGGTGGATTTGCCCCTTTTTCATACAATTTTAAAGGGATGAAAGTAAGAAAAATGGAAAGCTTATATAATTCCCATGCCAAAGGTGATCAAGGAGGGGAAATTGATAACCACCAATAGTCTCATACCTACCTTCGAGCATGAAGTACTTCATTAGATGAAAGCTAACAAGACCCCAAGGAGAAAGCAACTCCATTTTATTGTATCTATTCTGATGTCAAACAAGAGTCTCCTTCCCTTCAAAGAAACTCTCAATAATAATTTTATAATCTCCTTTACTGAGTCTATGAACCTTCCTTCCATTCTTACTTAATCTTGTAGCCTCTACAATCAAGTCCTCAATTACTATAAAATTAAGACCCTCAAAAGTAACCTCTTTGTTCCTCCATGAGTTGACAAATTTCTTGATGACCGTAGCATCATGCCCTCTCATGGACTGGATATAAGTAGCAATACCCCCTTCCTCAAAAATTCTCCAGAGATGAGCATTCCTCTTAAGAGAAACATAACAAACTGGCTCAACCCTGAGAAATTGACCTCCCATTCTCATAGAAGTAGAAAAGCTAGACAAAATGTAAAGGATATTTCAATTACAAAACTTTAGCCTCAAATCCTTCCCAATAAAAATCTTAAGTTATAGAAAATTATGATATATTAGTCCTCCTTTCCTTCTCTGATGGTGTTACCATCATTAATTTTAGACCTCTAAAATAGCCAACTCGCACAAGCATTTTAAGGAGAGTAATCATGACACCTTACCTTATTTAATCCATTATCCTTATTGAGAGTGTCCTGGAGATACAATTTAACATAGACATTACATATGATTAAAATAATCATATTAAAGAAATGTTTTCATAAAAGTATCCGGGAAGGGCCCGAACCCATATACAAAAGCCAAAAAAGAGATAAGAACAAGTTTTACAAGACGTAAAACAACAAGAAACATGAAGAAGCAACAAAGCACATGACAAGGGCTAGGAGAGCCAGCCAAACATAGAAGAACCAACAACAGGCCAAGCTACTGCTTAGCCATAGATTTCAGGCTGTTGATAGCCTACCATTCTCTATTTAGAAATTTCAGCTTGTCCTCAAAAGTGTTCTCCACAAAGTTCCAATACTGCAAATCTTGAATCTCAGTCTCCTTATCCTGGGCCACCTCTATCTCCAAGATGACCTATTTTCCTTTGATATTCTTGTTCTTAGCCCTTGTCCTGTTGGCTAGGCCAACTATGACCTGTTTCTAATTATCTTGAGCCATCTTACTAGTTTTGGCTTCCCTCATGGCCTTGCATTTTTCAAGTTCTTCTTTGAACACATATAGAGTAGTGGAAGAAATTTTCACAGTCTCAGTGCTAAACTCCACTGACTCTACCACATTTTTCTTGAGCTACTCCTAGTTATCTTTTATCTTAACAATCTCATCTTCCATCTTTTCCCACTTCTCAAACTTCTTGGCCAAATTCTCCACTTGGTCCCACAACTCATCCTTGTTGTCTTTGGGCCAATCCGTAGTTTCTAGTTGAGTGATCACTTCAAGGTGCTGAATTTTTCTCTTGGCATGGTGAAGTTCTGCCAATTTCCACTTGAGCACTTGATTTTAGAGGACTAGGTCCTGGTAGAGGGTGGTAACCTTCTTCACCAGTTGACTACAAGAATTACAATCCTTTTTGTTATCCCCTTGAATGTGGACAAGGGTTCCTTAATTCTTTTGGGAGGGGGTTCTTGATCCTTGGGGCTATCATGCTAGTTAATATATTATTCCATAGTTTTCCTTTTGCCCTTGATAGGGTATTTTTCCTCTCTAGTAGTGGTACCATGATCAATGCTAACCCTTTCCTTCTATTCATCAATTTTACCTTTGCCTTTTCTAACGCCAGGTTGGGAAGTAGTAGCCTTCATAATAGTCTGCATGTTCTCTTTTTCTTTAGGGTCCTTTCTACTTTTGAGGAAAGCTTTGTTGGGGGGCTCAACATCGACAATCTCAATTTTGATCCCAGAGTTTGGATTCACAGTATTCCTCCTCCTTAACTTTAGGGTCTCATCTTTCTCAGGAGGGGCCTTATAGTCTTTCTCCTAATCCTTAGCAAGAGAATCTACCTTGGCCAAACCCTTACCATTAAAGTTAACAACTTTAGCCTAGGGTTCCTTAGTGGGATGCATGCTAGGTTTACTAGAAGGATCCCCAACACCCTTATCTATTCTTTTCTTAGCAGAAAGTTTGGTTTTGCTAGAAGCCAAAGCTTCATGATTAAAGCAATGTTGTTTACCCTTTTCTTTCCTCATTAGAAATGATATCACAGATGCCCCTAGGGAGATTATCAACATTCAAATAATACCACCAATCTTTGAGTTGTAAACCATAATTAGAAATTTTGTCAGTAACCATATTACCTTCGCAGTAAATATGTTGGATATTAAGATTATTGAGATTCCTTAGAAAGTTTCTAATATATTCAACAGTCTTTTATTTTCCAAGGGAAGTTAGAGGTATTTTTAACAAGGTCTAAAATTGCCTTCGAGTCCCCCTCAATCTCCACATGTTGAAAGTTATAGAAATTAATTCTTTTGAGACCCCACCATAAGGCATACACTTCAACAGTATTTTTTTTAGCCCACCCAATCACTTTACCATAGCTTTCTATCATTCTACCTTTATCATCCCTTATCACTCCTACAATCGAAGGCACGAGATTTCCTTTGGAACACCCATCGAAGTTGAGTTTAATCCAACCTATTAGGGTATTTCTCCATCTTGTGTATTTTCTAATGTAGTCTTTCTGCCAATCAATGTTGTTAAGGTCATGGGAGATGCCACAATTCTTGCATACTCTCATCTCTAGAGTTGTAGGGAGGGTCTTAGATTTCCTAATTTTTTCCACATTTATATTTTCTTGAATAGCACAACTAATAGATTGAAAAACCTGTTGGATAGTCGCAGGAGTGTCCCTAAAAATTCTATTACTTCTCTCCTTCCATATACCCCACACAATGTGAAGAGGAGTTTGGGTCCAAAGTTCATTTATGATAGGATAATTAAAAGGAGAAGATCTAAACCAGGGTGCTACCAATGAAGCATATCCCTCTATCATGATCCATTAAACTTCACATTTGTGTAATGCCATCTCCCATATTTCCCTGGTGAAGCTGTAATGCAACATATGATTAATAGTTTCTTCAACTGAACAACATAATTGGCATCTATTAGGCAATTGGAAACCTCTTTTTCTTAGGTTATCTAGAGTCAACACTTTATTGAACATTATTAACCACCCACCAAAAGAAATTGATCTTTGGAAGAATTCTATGGTTCCAAACCAATCTCCAATCCAAGTTCTTTTGGCTAGTATTGGAAATCAAAGATTAAGTAGAGGCAACAATAAAACTCCCTAAAGAGTGGGAGACCAAATCAGATCATCTTCCCTAGAGGGTCAGTGCAAGAAGTTGGGTCCACTTTTTGGCCAAAAAGTGGAAGTGTTTTCCCTGATTTTCAGAATTTGTCACATTTGACCTAAAATTTTGAAGTACTTAAAGATTGAATCTTAAAAAAAGTTAGTAATATGAAATGTAGTACTCGGAGTCTAGTTTCCAAATATGTAATTTATTTTAATACCCAGATGATACAAATTGATTTTCAATAGGCATGTCTAAAAACCACTATTTAAAGGTCACTTTTTTACCATACCATGCACGTGTACGACCAACATAATTTGACCTAAATTAAAGTATTTATCTAAATTCTTTTGGGGAAAGATGTGCAATACAGTGAAGTTTGATGAGGATATTTTTTTATAATTTTTTCCAAATATATATTTTTTATTAATTTTTTATTGGCCCTAATTATTATTTTTGAAAACCCCTTGTGTACGACCAAGATAATTTGAGAAAAACTAATCATAAAATGATTTTTTTTTTCATTGTGTAGAGAATGATGTCTAGATTGATGACATATAATTTGTTTTTTGAAAAACTTTAAAAAATAAAAGTTATTAAATAAATACAAACACCTGTCATTTCAAGTTTTTAGAGCAGTTTGCTCATAAATTAATTAATAAATAGAAAAAATAAGTCAAATAAAAAAAATTATATAATTGAAAACTACACATCGTCATCTGTAATGGGTTTTAATTTTGTAAAAAATTTAGAAAAAAAACATTGTCATCCATATTGGTAAAGTTGGTCTTTTCTCTTGATCGAAACATGGACTTGTACTTGTAGATCCAAGGCAAGGGGATGGCTTACCATGCCATTCCCGAGCCTATGCTTTTAGGAATGGGTACCCATTCTAAAATAGGTACCCATTATGAACGGGTGCACATTTTAAAATGGGTACCCGTTCCTTTTGTGTGGGAAACAAAAGGGCGCAGGGTTTTTTTGTAAATTCAAATAACTATATAGAAATGGGTACCCATTCCTAAATAGGTACCTGTTCCTAAATGGACCGTACCTATTCCTAAATGGACCGCACCCATTCCTAAACAGACCGTACTCATTCCTAAACAGGTACCCATTTAGGCTCAGGCAGCAGTTTCTAAATGGGTAACCGTTTAGGCTCAGGCACCCATTTCTAAATGGGTACCCGTTCCTAAGTGGGTACCCATTTAGGCTCGGGCACCCGTTCCTAAACAAGTACTCATTTCTTTAAAAATAGGTACCTATTTTTGTTGGGATTTTTTTTTGCCTGCGACTTCCCCTCTATGTGGATCCAACTTCTTGCGGGTACCCTAGAAGATTTGAAAAAGTGGCAGCTACCCAAGTAGTTCTGAAGTTGAGTAGTAATATCCTCCATTCCATTAAGGTACTCAATGAACTTAAGAAAAATTTTCCAATGAGGTTCATTACCAACAAAGGAAACATAATCATATAAGGAATGACCATACAGTCTTATCAAAGTATCTTTGGCAGTAGAAAATTGAGGATGAGAAGACAAAGTGGAGTTGTCCTTCAAAACATCATTCCAAAAATGAATTATGTGACCATTACCAACCCTCCATCTCATTCCTTAATTGTGGTTCCCTCTCACTTTTAGTAAAGCATTCCAAATAACTGATCCAGTAGGTAAGGTATGGCTATGTATAAAATTGATCTCATCATTGTGTTGGAAATATTTTGATTTAACAATAGTGATCCAATCTTTTTCATCATTAAGAATACACCAACCCACCTTAGTCATCAGGGATTTATTAAAGGCCTTAAGTTTAATAATACCCAATCCACCATTTCTTTTTTTCTCACATAGTATCCCAGTTAATAAGGGCCAATCTTTTCCTCTCCTCCATTCCTGTCCACAAAAACCTTTTTCTAAATTTTCTCAATTTTGTCATCCATAAAAGTAGGGATCTTAAACAAGGAGAGATAATAAACAAGGATATTATGAAGAGAAGCCTTAAGAAGCTAGTATTTCCTAGCTTGGCTTAATAATTTACCTTTCTAGCCATCTAGCTTTTTTGGATCCTTTCCACTATACTAAACCAAAAAGAGTTAGTAATTTTATTAGTAGAAAGTGGTAAACCAAGGTATGTATCTGGAAGACTAGCTCTTTGGCATCCCAAAATACCAACAATTTTGTTTTAAAGAGTTTCAACAGTATCAAAAAAGTAAAGCTTGCTCTTATCATAATTAATGCATTGTCCAAAAGCCTTAGCATAATCATTGAGTGGGATTTTCCACTGCCTAGCTTCCATAATAGAAGAAGCACCAAAAAAATGGTATTATCAACAAATTTTTGATGAAAAGTAGGGGGCATTGAAAAAAGTAGTTTTACACCCACAAGAGTTCTAGAATTTATCAGCTAGGTGATATTTCTACCCAGCACCTCAGCCACAAAAATAAAGAGGTAAGGAGAGATAGGGTCACCCTATCTCAAACCTCTACCATTGTTGAAGAAACCCCGAGGGGCTCCATTAATCATCACAAAGTAATTGGGAGTAGTAACGCACTCCTTGATCATATTCAGAATTCTTCCTTGGAACCCAAACTTCTGAAGTATAGCAAAAAGGAAAGATAAAGGCACTCTATCATAAGTTTTTGAAATATCAAGCTTTAGAACCATACCTCCTTTTTTGTTGTTATCCATAGAATGCAGTATCTCATGGGTTGCTAGAAGAACATCTAGAATCTATCTTCCTGGCACAAACCCTTTTTGATTCTGAGAGATAAGATCTTGCAAGAAAGTTTTATGAACTATAGACTATAATTTTGGAGAAGATGTTTATAGACATTATTGCATAAACTTATAGGTTTATCGTCACTGAAAGAAATACCATCCCCTTTTTTGGGAACCAAAAAAATAAAGTGGAATTAAACTGCTTCAATATCTGACTAGATTTAAAGAAATCTCTTGCAACAATAGTGATATCTTTACCTACAATATCCCAAAACTCCTAAAAAAATGTTGGGGGGAACCCATAAGGTCCTGGAGCTTTAAAATGTCGAAAGGAGAAAACAACAGTCTATACCTCTTCTTTAGTAATATTTTTAACCAACTCTTCATTATCTAACTTAGAAAGCACTAAAGGGATAACCTCCACCAGTTGATCAAGAATCTCTAAATTTCCTTCCTGACCTTGCATGATATATTTGAAAAAATCAATAGCAGCAATACCAATTTTATCATCTTCAGTAACAACCATACCATCATATTTTTGAATCTTAGTGATAACTTCTTTTCCCTGTGCTTTAGTGTAGATTGGTGAAAAAACTTAGTATTTCTATCCCCCTCAGTAAACCATTGAACTCTGGACTTTTGTTTCTAGAAAGTTTTCTCCCTTAGGTTAAGCCTATGTCAATACTCTTTAATATTTCTATCTTGTTTGTAGGTCGCAATGTCATGAAAACCTTCTGACATTCTATCCTGAATATCTTTGATTTTTAAGGCTAACTCATTTTAATTGTTAAAATTTTCTATAAAAACTTTAACAACAAAGGCTTGGAAGATATTAACTAGCCTCCATTTTTATATAGAAATCTTTGTTTAATTATTATTTATTTATTTATTTCTATTTAACTATTTTTCAACAAAGTCATATTACAAGGCCAATTTGACTTAATTTGATTAAATAAATTATCAACAACATTTATTAAATTCTACCAACCCTTCGTGCCACAGTTTAAGAATTTTTCTAAGAATAATTATTTTTTTAATAACTTAACACTCAACTAAATTTTCTAAAACATATTAATTAAATTAAATTATATCAAAAACTCCAAAACTTAATTTAATTTAATCCCACAATTAATATAGTTAAAATTTAATTTATACATAATAAAAACTAGGTCACTCATCTAACTTAATTAAATATTAAAAATTAGACCATCACCAATAAATCATAAATATAATATGATATAAAATATTAACTATAATAACTTATTACACAATTACATTCTAAATTAGGCCACATCCATAAATAAATAAATACTTTAAAAAGTCACATGAATAACTGAAAATAAATAAAAGTCAAAGATTTAATTCAATCTCTAACATTTATTTCTCTATCATATCTTTTAATCCTAGCCATTCACATAATGATAGCCTTTAAAATATCTTAATTTATCTCATTCAATCGTAATCATCAATTCTAATCAAATCTCAACCCTTGAACCTATCAACACACATCTATAAATCAATCATGATCCTCAACTATTTCAAATGAGGAGAATTTGTAGGTACATACTACTAGAATCTTGAATAACTCCATGAGCAACCACATCAATTTCATCTAAAAGTTACATATCTACAATAATAAAGAATGGTTGATTTTCTTATAGAGGGTTGTATGTCTCACACCGGCCTTCAAACAAAGGGATTTTAAATACAATTGAAAGAAAGAGCACTTTGAGAGCTTTCTAAAAAGTGGTTACATTAAATATTTGGATCATATTAAGGGAGATATAATGATTTCAAATTGACTAGAAAGGTTGTTTTTTAAAAAAAATCGACGTGCGCTTTTTAAAGAAAAAAATATATCTTGCAATCTAAGAGAGGAAATTCTATTCTATTTTTTGAGAATAAATAAAAATATTTAAATCTATTTTTCTATATTATTTTGTTTTCATATTTGCAATAAAAAATTTATGAGAAGATTTTTTTGTAACATTTCAAATCAAGTCACATATAATTATATGTATATATAATATACATATGCATTATACATGTAATCTTAAATCTTTTTAAAAAACTTTTAAAAACATATAAGCATGTATATTTATCTTAATACCTAAAACAAGATTTCAAGTGAATTATATTTCTATTTTCCTTAACAATAAATACATCTACAAATAAACTCCTTTGTTTACTATAGGAATACACTTCTATTTTCAATGCACTTATAATTATGGTTAAACAAAAGAAAATATTCTAAATTTAATATATATTTTTCTTGTACAATGATTTATACAAAGAAATATATTTTCCATACAATAGACATATAAGTAGATCTCTTATTTCACAACTCTCACATGCATAAGAAAGAAATAATTATCTTTCCTAAATAAATCTCAAGTGTTGTATGTACAAATCTAAAAACAATCACATCCTCTCAAAAGAGGGTTTACAGTAGTCTAATAGCTTCAAGAGAGGGTTTTAAAACCCATATAAGACCTTCATCAAACACAAGTTTGTCATCTTTTTCTTCATCTCAAATATGTAATGTAGTGCCCCTCATCTCGTCGTCCATCAGATTGATGTTTTCTTAAACTTTATAGTGTCCTAGACCGTAGATGATGGATCTCTTGTTATCTTGTTACTTCATTGTGAATCTGATTGTTATGATAACAGTTGTTGATGTTGGATTTTATCATTTTATGTTTTAGAATTTGATAAATGAACTAGATGTTACAGATGTTTTGATGTTAATTGCGATATTGGATTGAATGTTTTGTGTTATTGATTAACATCAGATACCTTGTTCAACGTAGTTAATTGTTTATACATAAACGTGAATGGAACAGTGTTGTATTACTCATTCTCGAGTACCCTACCTCACTGCGATTTCCATTCACGATAGGACTGCATGTGATGTATATGTATATCTTGTTATGGTTAACTGTGCGTTGCTGCAGGATGCAGGTACTAGGCATCGACTCCACCTGATTACAGGTCTGAGCGTGCCTTCGCCAATGGATTAGTTGTTGGAGTTAACGTGAGGTCCCTAGTCAGTGTTCCTTCGTCGTCAGTTTACCCTTGTGGTTATTGGTTGTCATTCACCCATGTCTTACTGTCAGGTAATATTGTATCTTGGAGTCAAATCAAGTTCGAAGGTGTCTAAGTATGTGTGGTAATGTTGTGCTTTAATTAGAATTATTCTACGGAAGAGTATAAATGTTGTTAAATAGGCATAAAGTCGTTGTTGTCGATTTTAGCTATAAATAAATTATTATTTTAATAGAAGTGTTATTGATAAATAAAGTTGTAAGAAGTTTGTATTATTCGATATAATATTATTTATAATAAATATTTAAATAAATAAATATATGTAATCATGCTTGTAAATTGTGATTCACAACTTGATTAATAAGATAAATTAAAGTATAGTACAAAATTATAGATTGTCAAAAAAGTACTATTCTATTAATAACAATATATTGGGTCGGTTATAAAAAAATAATAATAATAAAATAAAATATCTAATAATTGGGATCTTTAAATTAAATAAAAATACATATTCTTTAAATGAGTTTTGCACGGGATCGCGTGCCAAGCCCTTGGCAGAGGAGAGAGGCTGAGTTATAAAAGAGCTGTAGGGGCATCAAGGACAACATCACAGGGGAAAGGAAAGAAGCAGCTCAGAACTGCAACGATTGGAGCAGGTTCGTCAAGTGGATTGCAAAATCAGGTTCCTTGGAAAACTTGTCTTCTTTCGCTGTTTCCTTTCTCTGAATCTGAGCATGTTGATTGTTTGCATCTTTGTCTGATTTATGAAATGGTTTTGGTTCAATGGTTTCTGCCGGAACTCTCTGTCATTTCTGCAAATGTGTATTCTCTGAAGACAGGTTTAGATGAAAACCTTGAGTCTGTAATAAACGGAATTGCCTTACCATCTTCCCACCGTCCTCCAACAGATTAGAACTATTTTTCCAGGTTACATTTAAGGGAGATCGTCCATGTGAGGGTTTCAATTCGTAGATGCCATGTGGTGTTTTCTGTAGCTCACCTTCTCTCTCAGACCGGCGTAATCTTGGTAGGATTGTAGATGTAAAGGACACATCGCCGTAAATCGCTGTTGGCTACAGCTAGTCGTCCCTGTAGGATCAGATCAATGTTTTAATGTTCTTTCTCTGGAAATTTGCCTGGAAACTCGCTGTATGTCCTTTGTATCCAATGATCTTCATGGGCTGCATGCCTGCCCCCACATCCGTCAATGGAAATTCTATCTGTCCAGAGACCTGACATCGATTTTTACTTGAGGTTTAGTATATTCTGTTTGTATCCCTTAGTACTATTTACAAATGATGCGATAATGACAAGAAGCGCTGCATACTGCAACCTCCCCATAGCAGCAACTTCAGGGAGTTAGACCTTCCACGCAGAAAGAATGGCTGAAAAGAATCATTTGATTCCATCTCACAAGAACGCATGGCAACAAGGGTTTCCAATTCAAACGCTACAGCTGGAGATTAGATATACATTAAATCTAAATTATATGGGAAGTGCCACAATGTGATGCAAGCGACTTTAACTTGTTGCTTCGTGGATAATTGGCAGTTCGCTGCTATTGTCCTGTTGTTCGATCTAGTTGAAATCCTCAGAAGCCTTGTTGTTTCATTGTTCCATATATATTGTATGTTGTGTTTTATCTCTTTTGTGAACCGGGCATAATAGGTGGACCACTGCATTATTATCATTCGTTTTGAATGGAAGGTGCAAAGCAATTGCATGAGGAGATCGTGAGTCATGGAAATCACAGATTCTCTTTTCAAAAGTTGATCACAGTTTGAAGATATAGGATCACTGGCCAATCACAGAATATCTGTAAATCAAAGATTGTGTCTAGACGGCGACAGGGGGAGAGGACGCCAAAGGCAATATTGAAATCGCTATTTTTTTGGTGATGCACATGTTCTTAGAGATTGTAAATCTGAAGGATCTGAGGAATTTCATTGAAGAAACCATATCTAAAGGGAGATCACACGCTAACAATAAAGATTTCTTTTCAACCTGCCGTTTTGGTGGCCTCCGTCAGTCATTATCAGTAATGAGACGATGATTCCTTGTATGCCAGTCCACCATATAGTTAGATACCACGACTCTATTCGCAACCAGACCATCAAAACTTGTTTGTCAGCTGGTTTTGAAGAAAAGGACTGTTTTCTCTTCAGGTAAATCTTCAACCGTTTTCATCTTCAATCTGGGCTCCTGTTATTTTCATCCTTTCATCATTTCACTCTTCCGATCTTTTATTGTTATTCGAAGCTTAAAACAACACCAATCTCATACCCCTAAGCTGTTTTCTCTCAAAGCAATTTTATACATAGATTCCACAAAACTTCCAAACCTTTTCAACTTCTCCTTTTGTTGGCTAACATTGCTTCCTTGAGCAATCATCAAAAGATGATAGTTTAGTAGACTCTTCATATTTATTTTATAAAACTGTATTTCGTATAAGATCTATAAGAAATTTCAATATTTTATGTCCATGCGATAATGCATTGAGCTCATTTTGTCACCTTATTTTGGGTTGTATCCAATGTTTGATATAGAATTGCGTTAGCTATATTTTCCACTACTGTTGGACATATCAGATGTTGTTGAGCAACAGATTGAATGCTAGTAACATCACCACTGCGATTTGTATTTATCAGATTAATGACACGTTGGTCAAAGAGATGAATAATGGGCAGATCCCACTCTAATATGTTTCATATATCGTGTTTAAAATTATGGCACACTATTTTGTTTTAGTACTCCTGATCGATCGAGTGTTATTTTCATTGAAAACATCTACCATAATGTTAAATACAAGTAGCATAGGATCCACACTGTACCAACTAATGAAACATATTACAAAGCTAAACTTTCAATTGATTTGGAGATGCATGATATATCAAGAAACATTACCATGCACCCTGACAGCTGTTCAAACTTACTACAATAATTAGTGGAATATGTTAAACAATTGTAAAACCTTTGCAGGTGGGGTTTCAAGAGGACAGAGAAATGGCAAACTCATTTTGTTTATATCAGCGAACTTTGTACAACAATAGGATCACCATACAATTGCATTCCAAACAGTATTTCTGTAGAATCCAGTTTTATAACCACAGATCGCCCTATGACGAGTTTGTAGAGTTTATGCAAATCCAGTATTGTTGGCCTGCAATCATTCTATCTATTTGGAGCGTTGTACTCAGCTGAGCGCTCAAGTTTCACCTTTACTCTCATTCAACTGTTTTCTGGAAAACGATTCGTACAATCAGTGCAGAGTTATCAGTTATATCAATAACTGAGTTAGCATAGAAAGGCATGTGCTGCCAAGGAAGAAGGTTCTGCCTTCACACAGTAAACAGCAGTCAAAATCTACAGAGGTTTTGTAATCTGCGACCTTCCGTCAGAGATAAACTTCCTTCAGTTTGTAACACTGTTTCCACACCTTTTTGTAATTGGAAATCTGCATGGCGTTGAGTATTTGAAGAACACTGTTAGAGGCCGTAAGTGATCTTTTCGACAGCTCCAGTTCACCATTTCTGTGTGTCAATGTTTTCCTACAGTCCTTGCCTTTTTGTTAGAGAGAGAAAACCCTTAAGTTGTGTCATCAATTTATTAAAATTCCAAGTTGGCGAACGCTGATACAATCAAATATCATTCACGTCAGTGGTAAAACAGTCAATAGCAATTTTTCATCTTAGTAGTAAAATATCCCAAGCTGCTCGCAAAGGACGCATTTACGATCATTCTCCTTGAGAAATTATATCACCATAGATAAGATCAATTTAAGAAAACATCTTCAAATCATCATAAAAGAATCTATTTGGTTGAGCTCGCTAGAACGTCTGCAAGACCGTATGAAGGATAAAAAACATTTCGTGATTGAACTCTCCTCGTGTAGTTATCGTTTAGTAGTAAGATATCTCTCCTAGCGTTATTATCCTTTATAGAATAAAGTTAATTGGACAAGATTGAAGGAAAGTATATAAAGATCGTATCGTTATGAAAGTGTTGAATGGTAAACAGAAATTAAGTGGTTCTTTTATTATTATTGTAATGTTTTAGTTAATCAATTTATTTATCTTTTGAAACAAAATAAAGATTAGTTAGAGATTTTGTTGCAAGGTATTAATTTAATTGTTGTAATATAATGTTGATTTTATTTCAGAAGCTGTTTGCATTAAACTGAGAATGAATTGTAGTATTTCAGCCCTTGAATCTGAACTAAATTGAATTGAATGAAGTGACGTAATGAGTCGGATTGAGGTTGTTCAAACTTGTATTCCAGAGGCTAAGTTGTCGTTGTTAAGTATTTGTAACTTGTGTATTGCTGTTTTGTAATTGTGATGTAATAGCGTTTATGTGTATCAAACAAAGTATGAAGTATAATGAGGTTCTGTCAAGGTTGAATGTTGTGTCTTGTAAAGTAATAATCTCAGGATGAGATATCAAACCTCATGTGATCTTATTGTACCGTTTTGTCGTAAGGAGAGATCCGAAATCTGTAAAAGAATAAAGTCTTGCAATGTTAAAAGTATTGGATAACAATTGATGTTATGATTCTATTTTGATGCAAGAAGGTTTATGCCTTGCAGTGTACTTATACGTGTGTTGTTATTAAGTCTTGCATGATGTTTAAAGGTTTACTAGGTGTTAGGAAGGAGAGTGGCTTTCAACGTGGGGCCGGTGCCCAAAGTGGCAGTCAGGATAACCCGTTGGAAGTAGATTAATCAAGTGATAACCTAAAAATAAACTAGGGGGTTAAGGGTAGATTTCACATTAATAAGATTAATGGATTCCTCTCCCATGGCCTGTAGTGCTTGTTTAGACTAAGGATGGGTAGAGAAGGCCTGGTCGGCATGATTGACTTCCTTGTCCTCATGAAAGGAAGGTTGATTCTACATGTGTCACCCTATGGGGCCGGCGCCTAGTGAGAGGCTGTCAGGATAACCATAGATGGGGGCCGGCGCCTAGTGAGAGGCTGTCAGGATAACCCATGTTAGGACCATGCGATGACACTCTCCCTACTACAACCTAGCATTCCTGGTTTGGTCTCTCCACTTATGTTATGTTTCGCCTCTGGAAGATAGGTTGTGTTGTATGTTATTGCCATGTGTTGTATTGGCGTCTGGTCATGCGTTGTTCATGTTAGTCTTTGTTTACCTGACTATCATTGTTGGGACCTCATGTTAACTCCTAGCTCGGGGGGTGGACCTTAGGGTTCCACATGGTCGGGTGGAAGAGCTATTTTATCCATTGGTTTTTCCTTGTCAAGTTCATATGCAGAAAAGGATTTGTTCCAGTTGTACTTGTACCAGTTGGTGAAGATATATGTGCATAACCTTGTACCAGATTTGTGTAACAAAATATTCTTTGTGTATGTAACTTTTGATGTAAACTAAAAGTGGCAATGTAATGATGTTATGATGTACTTATGTGTAATAAAAGCATTTTAGTTATGTTTTGATCTTGTAGATTGTATTATATGACGGTATGTAATGAATATGAATCAGTTATTCAATTATGCATTTGATTTAGATCAGTTACTGATGAATGTTAAATTATGTTAGTTGGTTTGTAAAGTAATGCAGCCTTGTATCCTTAGAGAATATGTCGTAGTAGTTATGTTAACATTATTTATTGTTTTTAAACATTAAAAAAAAAAAAAATGTTCCTGTTTCATGTAGCATAAATGTGTAATTCTTTGAGGTGTGCAAGGCGGGCGTTACATGTAAAAAAATCTTTACATCCAAAGCCAATGTAGGTTTTCTCACCCTCCAACCATAGAACTTACTCACAAGTCCACCCCTAAGTTAGGAGGCCTCAAGAAACCAAGTTTCACATAAACAAGAAATACACAAAAAACAAATCTGCAAATTACTTAAGTGCTAACACAATACATATGAATCTCCTCAAGATTCATAGCAAAGGGGGAGTCAAGGGAACACACTAACCTCTTCGAGAAAAATAGAAATGGCATCAAATCTTTTTTCTTTTCTATTACACACATACACCAAAACACATGATAATACTCCATCACCAGATCACACCTCCCACAATATCATGACCATAAATCCATGATAGGGTATTTTTCACATCCCATGATATCACATATCAAATACAAAGGCACTCAATACCTTGAAAACACTACAACCCCCACATGAATACTTCTTATATCACCAAAAAATATAGTTCACACAAATATGCAAAGTCACTCATGTCTTAAAATAAATGTAGATTAAGAACCTTTTCCCTAAAAGAGGTTCCACATCTCTCTCAACCCCATTACGTGGGTGGATCTTAATCCAATTGGGAAGATCTACACCCAAAACACATAGCATCCATCCCAAATAAATTTCAACACATAGTACCAACACAACAAGAAAGAGCATGCAATAACAAAAATATTGATAGAAAAACCACCAAGATTTAAAGCATCATTTCAACAACAAATAACAATAATATACACTCTAAAGTGGCTTAAGATCCTACCTCAATACTTCAACAAAATTTAGGAATCTCTTGATCCAATCTCTTCAATCCCTTCTCTTCTCCAAATCTATCCATCTCTTCACATTCTTCTCTTTTCTAAGAAACTTGAAAAAAAAAATTGATAAATCTAATAATAGAAAGTCCAACCCTAAACAAAGTTTCAAGAAAATTTTAAATAAAGAATAATTGTCTAGATAAAATGAATCTATAAAAAAGTTATACTTTGCTATCTAAATTGATTGTCTTCAAATCTCGTCACTTATCTTCCAAGACACTTTTCAAGGCTCTAGATTCTTCCAAAATATATTTTAAACACTTCAATATGGACCCATATCATAGGTCATCACTTTAGGAGTTTAATTTGACTTATATAATAAGAAGAATAACATTAAAATATCTCTAAAATTCTCCATTAAGTTCAATTCTAAGGTTTAACACTCAAGGGACTTAACCAAGCTCTAATTTAACAATAATAAAATTAATCATAAATGAAAAATTAATTAACAAAATTTCACACACAACACATTTACACAAGAAGACTTTAATCCCCTCATAGGATAAGGCCTATGTATACTAGGGAATCACAATAATAGTTTCTTGAGAACCTCCACATTTAATTTCTTGAGAACCTCCACAATTTTCCATTGGTCATGAAAATTAATCTACACACTTACACCCAAATGTCAATATTGTCATGCCCAACCTACACAGCTATACATGTGGACATAAACACAACACAACCAATTCTTTTAACAATAATGCAACTTGCACATTGGTGTATCATACACACTTGACAATAATGCATGTTCCAAGATGAGAACATATCACCATAAGAAACAAACAAAATATCTAGGAGTAGTGAGATGGAACCCTTGGCTGATTCGCTCTATGACAAGGAGTCAACCTACCAAGAAACAATAATATACATGACGCCCTAAGGCGAACTCTCATGCACAGAACACCTTCTAGTGTTTCCATATGAAAGTGACAAATGCATGTCACCGTGACATGATTAAATGGAGTATGGTTTATTTTCCACAACCAAGTCTAACCCATACTAAATTATAGAAACACTAATGTATAATATCATTGGACAACACTTGTTTACTCATTTGTAACTTGACAAACTAATAGTTGATTGACAAAATTAAAAATAAAGAGAGATGAAATCTAATCTTTAATGTTGCAACCAAACATTAGAATATTTCAATCTATAAATTATTCATTTTACTTGGCTTAACAAAAATAATTTAATAAAAGTTGACTCACACAAAAATCTTTTAATAAGATCACATTAGATTATGAGCTCAAATGATATTTTTAAATTATTGATTAATATTGTTACCTTAATTATCAAGGGTAAACCAAAAATTAATTAACCATACTTATTAATTTTCTACAATAAATGGAGGAACAATATATATATTATATTATATTTATTTTTCAACCTTCATAAATTAACCTCTAGGAAAAAAAATATTTATTATCTCTCATCCATTAAGTTATAAGGAAATTAAATTAAATATAATGGGGTCATATCAACTTAACTATTAAGCTTTATTTCATATTAAAATAAATAAAAATAATAGATATTGATTTCCCCTACAAAATTTAATTATTTTACACTCACCTACTTCATCTATTCAATTATGAAAAAACTTTCTTTTTCTAATTTTAGCATCACTAACACTTAACTAATAAATAAATTTTGAATTCACATTACAATAAAAGAGCCATAATTTAATGGGTGCTAATTTTTAGGGATGCGTGCACAATTTAAACAAATTAATAATTTTAAAGCACCCCTAAAAAATATATAACTCGATATTTTTCTAACTCTTTTGGTTTTCTCAACTCATTTTTTTTTCTATTCTTTTGCTTTTGAGAATATTTTTTTTCTTTGTTGGTTTGGTTTTCCTATTTTAGTTTGAAACCATACACAAAATTTAACTCTATTTGGTTTTATTTTATAGATTTATAAATTTCTATTTATTCATGTAGCTCCAAATGTAGTTGTCATCTCCTTCAAGCTCCTACATTTGACCAATTAGTTTATGAGATGTGCATGCAAGCTATAGAGAGAGAAGAGGTTTTATTTATTTTCCCCAAATATTATATCTGGGATTTTTTTTATCATTAATATACCCATATGTAATTTTAAACTTATCTTTTGCATATTTATATTGGAAAAATAGAAATATCCCATTTTGCATACTAGGATCCATTGTACACCTTTTGGATTCAAATAAGGAGAAATATTAAAATAATGAGCGTGATTTTTGTTTCTCCCTATGAAATATTTTTTTTAATATTCTAAATTATGCTAGATTTAAATTATTAATATATTTATATTTTGTTCAAAACAAAGATTTGAATGCATTGTGGGGATTTTAAAGGACCATAGAAAGGATCCCACAGCTGTGGGGTGGGAATTACCCTCCCACAATTTTTTTTTCTTGCTACTTAATTTAAATTATTTTTAGATCATAATTTTTTGAGGATTTTTTTAAAAATAATTCTACTTTAAATAGATATTATTGATTATATATATATAATTTTTAGAATCTTTTTATTTTTTAATAAGTATGATTTTCTAGATTTTTTTACTTTGTGGAGATTTTACATATACTTACAATTATATAGGTTTTCAAACATGCATTTTAATTTTATCAGAATTGACCAAACACTTCATTATGTCAAACTTGAATTTGATTTTACTATAACAAAAAAAAGAATAATCATACAATGGTTAACTTTTATTGGTTGGAACTTTCATTTTCTTTCCTCTTAAATAAAACAAAATCGGCCATGCTAAACAAATATTGTTCCAACATTTTCAACAATAATCTACAACCATTATATTCTTTTTTTATTCTCACACAATCATAAATTCAGAAATTAAGAGTGGAGGAAAATGCTTTCAATTCTTAAAGGTATACAAACATGTTTTTTTTCTTCTTAATTAATAAATGCAATAACACAATGAAACATTTTTTTCCATTTATATACTAGACTCAAATATTCTCAAGACACTCTAAGGTTCCATACCCAAATGGGTAAATTGTCATAAACCCATTAACAATGAGGGTTTAAAAGTGACATGAATAAAATGTAAATCAAATCCTCACAATGAGGAATCCATTGAAGGAGTAATTAAAATTTGCAATACAATCAACCACAAAGCCTCTCATGACCAAGGATGGATCACCTCCCAATTGGAGAACTTTTAATACAAGTCTATCCTTGAACTGGGAGGCCTCAAGAAACCAAGTTTCACATCCACAAAGGTTACACATACACAAAAATCAACAACATCCAAAAAGATAACACAAAATATATGAATTTCATCAATATTCATAGCAAAGGGGAGTTAAGGGGACTCACTAACCTCTTGGATAAAAATAGAAAAAACATCAAATCTCATCTTTTTCAAACACCCACATACACCAAAAACACATAACCTTACTCCATCTTCATTTCACACCTTCCATGTTAAAACCATCACCATAATTCTACAATAACTTTTGCACATTCCATGATATCACACATCACATACAAGGCAATCAATGCCATGAAATCACTATAACCCCTCGTGAATACTCCTTATATCACCAAGAAAAAAATCACATAATAATGCAAAGGCACTCATATCTTAAACTCAAAATAGATTGAGTATGTTTCACCAAGAGAGGGTCCAGACCTCTCTCAACCCCATTACATGGATGGATCTTAACCCAAATGGAATAATTACACTCAATCACAAAATAATCCCCACCCCATATGAACTTCAACAGTAAAGCACAACACAACAATAGAGTTTTGTAAACAATAACAAGAGTATATCAAGAAAACTAACAAGTTTTTCAACCATTATTTTTACAATAAACAATACAATACAATACACACTCTACAATGGCTAAGGAGCTTACCGCAATATTTCAACAAAGTCAAGGAATCCCTTGTTCCAAGTTCTTCAAGCTCTCCTCTTCTCCATGATCTCAAGCTCTCCTCTTCTACAAGCTCCTAAGCTCTCCTCTTCTCCAAGTTCTCAAGCTCTCAAGTTCTTTCTCCAATCTCATCTTTCACCAAAAACCCTTGATACCCAAAATAAAAGTCACAAAAATAGATAGTCCTACCCCCAACAAAACTTCAAGAAAGGTTTAAGTAAATGGAAATTGTCTACATACAGTGAACCTAGGGTAAAATTTGACTTTGCCATCTAAAATCAAATTTACCTCCAAAACTTGTCACTTATTTTTCAAGACAGTTTTCAAGACTCTAGACACTTCATAGGCCATCACTTTAGGGGTTTAATTTTACTTAAATAATAAATAAAATAACATTAAAAGACCTATAAAATTCCCTCTTAAGATCAAATCTAAGATTTGAAACATAGGGGAACTTAACCAAACCTTTAATTACAATAATAATAATCATAAATTAAAAATTAATCCACAAAATTTCACACACAACACATTTATACAAGAAGACCTTAATCCCCTCTTAGGATAAGGCCTAAGTATACTGGGGAATCACAATAGTGGTTTCTTGAGAATCTCCACACTTTTTTATTGGTCATGGAAATTAACCTACGAACTTGTACACAAATGTCAATATATCCAAGATAATAGCCGAAGAAATATTTACCATTAAATTAATATGCATAACATAGATTCATCTTAGTTAAACAATGCTATCATAATTTAATGAAAATAAATAATGTAAAGAGCTCTGCTAGGATTTTTAGGTTTTTAGATTTTCTAGGGTTTTGATTGTCTACTTTTCGTGTGCTGGTTGGGGATGGAGGGTGCTGCAGCTGGCAGTACCTCTAGTCCCCTACCCGTTTCAGACTCTGCTAGGCCTACAAACTGGAAAGAAGTTCTGACAGGACAGATGGAATCTCTTCATAATGGATAGACAGTGGTCTGTCACCAAAAGGAGATGACTGAAGGGTCTTCCCTTGTGGTTCCTGACAATCTGGTGGATACGATTGTCACTTCTATGGATCTTGCTCTGGTTGGTAAGTTCTTCTCTCTCTGACCCAACATTAAGATGGTTCGTAAATGTGTCTCCAATCGTTGGCATGTTAAAGGCAGTGTGACTATCATGGGTATGGCGTGAGGACTATTCCTATTTCACTTCACCAGAAAAGAAGACATGCTAGCTATTTTATCTGGCAGACCATGGCTTTATGGTACCCATTCACTTTCATTGGGCTGTTGGAGACCAAGGTTTAACCCTAATACCCCGGTATGGGTTCATCTGCTTGGTTTTCCTTTAGAATACTGGGATGAAACTTTTTTTAGTTCCATTGCTAATACTTTTGGTCATTTTGTTACCCTTGATAACTCCACACACACCAAATCTCGCTTTGTTTATGCAAGATTCTATGTAAATGTGGAAATCAACAAGAATTTGCCCATGTTCATTGACATTAGCTCTAAATATGGAGTCTGGAGGCAGTCCGTCACTTATGAGAATTCCATGATTTACTATTAGAAATGTAAGGAGAAAGGGCATCTCATTTCACATTGTAAGTTCAAGAAAGCTGAGGAAAATACTAAGGAAATAGTTGTGGATAACATGAATAAGGAGGAGACCATTGCTAATGAATCTTCTCACTCTAGTAAGGAGAATGCACAGGAAGTAATAGATTTTGTTGCTTCATAGGATTCTGAGCCGATTAGGGATGCTGAGGAACAGAACCTCCATCTTCATGAGGTTTCACAACCAAACTTGGAAGGTGGTGAGATTCTGAACCAAGAAGAGGTTCATGATGAAGTTGACAAAGTTAATGAGACCCAGATGGGTTCATAGGATTCTGAGCCAGTTAGGGATGTTGAGGAATAGAACCTCCATCTTCATGAGGTTTCACAACCAAACTTGGAAGATGGCGAGATTCTGAACCAAGTTAAGGAAACTCAGTCAGAGGTTGGTAATTTTGAAGAGGTTCAAGTTAAGGAGACCCAAATGGGATGTTACAAAGAGAAGGAGAATCTAGATAAATGTTCCCCTCTTAGTAACCTGGTGACTCAAGTTCATGATCACCAGTCTACTATGATTGATTCTAACAAAGTAGCTGGAGTGCAATTGAATGACAATTTGCATTCTCCATCTCTAAAAATGTTTTACCCTTCCCTAGGGAAACTCACTTTAGGTTTTCTCAAAGGAGGGTTATTTCCTCCTTCTCCAAGACAACAATCTGGTCCACCTTTTATTTCTCTTGGAGAAACTAGTGCTTCCCTAAGTGACCATGAGGAGTGGACATCTCAGAAGAAAAAAGTTGTAAACCAAAAAAGACTGTTGATGTGGGTTTAGATCCTCTGAAAGGTAGACCTACATTGAGAGAAACTAGACAAAGAGAAGTAGCTAGGGAGATTTCCAGTGGTAAGCAAAAGACACTGGGAAATCATTCCAAAAAGATATTTAAATGAAAATTCTTTCATGGAATATGAGGGGCCTTAATAACTCCTCAAAACAATTTGAGGTCAAAAACTGTATTTTTGACCACAAGGTGGATATTCTTTTACTTTAGGAAGTTAAAATGTCTGAAGAGAATTTCAAATTGGTTGGTGATAGGATCTAGCCTAATGATTCCTTCTACATAAGCCCTACTGTTGGTGCCTCTAGGGGAATAGTGACTATGTGGAATGCTTCCAGAATTTGAGGTAAACTTTCTTTTTTAAACAAACATTGTTTGGTGATGGATTTTTCTTTGCCTTCCTTTAGATGGAATCTAGTTAATGTTTATGCCCCTAACACTAGGGTGCTAAGGAAGAATCTTTGGGAGGATTTGGCTAATCAACTTGAATCTCATCTTGATTCTTATTGAATGTTGGTGGGTGATTTTAATACCCCTCTATATCCTTCTAAAAAGTCTGGGGGAATTTTGGATTACTTTGATAGTATGTTGGACTTTGTTGATTTTATAAATTCCTTTGGGCTTTTTGACATTGACTTGATGAATCAAAATTTTACCTAGACGAATAGGAGGAAAGGGGACTAAATGATTCAAGTGAAGCTGGACAGATTTCTTATTTCCAATAATTGGCCAAATATTGCCTCCCTTAAACTGGTTGCTTTGCTTAGGACTATTTCTGATCATAATCCTATCATTCTAGACTGGGCTAATCAGAAGAGGAAAGGCCCCTTTCCCTTTAGATTTGAGGCTATGTGGATTAAACATCATGACTTCATAAATCTTCTTTCTAGATGGTGGCAACTTTCGGTGTTGGGTACTCACATGTTTATACTTTTTAAAAGGTTGATGCATGTCAAGAGAGAAGTTTATGGTTGGAATAAATATAGTTTTGGTAATGTCTTTTCCCAGAAAAAGATCATGTCTGAGAAGATGGTAGATATTCAATATAAGATTGCTCAAGGAGATACTTTTGATACTTCTATGCAAATAGAGAATGATCTTATTAGAGATTGGAAGAATTTAATGAACAGGGAAGAGCTATTCTGGAAACAAAAATCTAGAGTGCAATGGCTTAAGGAAGGTGATCGTAATACAACTTTCTTTCATGTTTCTACTCTAAAGCATAGAAAATCTAACTCTATTTCTAGAGTGAGATTGGAGGATGGTAGAATGATTACTAAGGATGAGGAGATTGGAGATCATGTTGTCAGCTTCTTTCATAACCTGCTGTCTGAACAGGGTATGAGTGCTGACAATTCACAGATTGTGAATCAACTTTTGCATAACATTCCTTCACTGATTTTTGAAGAAGAAAATACTGATATTTTAAAACCTATCTCTGATGAGGAGGTTCGTGTAGTGGTCTTCTCTATGGGCCCTTTTAAAGCTCCAGGTCTAGATGGCTTTCCCCCTTTCTTCTTCCAAGAATTCTAGGACATAGTGGGATATGATGTCACGGCAGCTGTCAAAGATTTTTTTAGAACTAGGAAATTACTGAAACAACTAAATAATACCTTCATTGCCCTTGTTCCTAAGAAGCCTAACCCAGAGATACTTGTTGACTACAGGTCTATTAGCCTCTGCAACACTATTTACAAAATTCGCACAAAGCTTTTGGTGGTTAGATTCCAACCCCTTCTTGACAAAATTATCTCTCCCTCACAAAAGGGATTTGTTCCAAGAAGACAGATCTTAGATGTTGTGATTACTACTCATGAAACTATTCATTCTATGGGCAAGAGTCGCATCCTAGGTATGGTTCTCAAACTTTATATTTCTAAAGCTTATGATCTGGTCTCATGGCAATTTTTGTTTAAAATCATTTAGAAGCTTGGATTTAATGATAAGGTATCCCTTCTCATCAAGGAAGATGTTACTACTGCTAAGTACTCTATCCTTGTTAATGGGGTTCCAAGGGGTTTCTTTTCTCCCACTAGGGGAATAAGACAAGGAGATCCCTTGTCCCCCTACCTTTTTATTATGCTAGAGCTAAAGCTCTTGGTAGATCTATCCTCAACAAGATCACCTCAAAAGAATTAATTGGGATTAAACCAGCTTCTTCTCTTTCTCTGATGCCCATTCAATAGTTTGTGGATGATACCATTATTTTTAGCATCTCCTCTATTATAGAAGCTTCCAGATGGAAATCTTTACTAAATGATTATGTTATGGCTTCTGGTCAGCATATTAATTTTCAAAAAAGCAATGTTTTCTTTTTTGATACTCCAGGGGATCTTCAAAGGAAAATTATTAATATCCTCACGGTTGCTAACCTTCCCTCAGTCTACCTTGGTCTCCCTTTAACTACTAAGGAAGTTACTCCTAGTTTTTGGCATAACATCCTCAAAAGAACTCAAAAGAAATTGCTAGGATGGAAAGGCAAACTTTTAAGCAGTGTGGGTAAATTGCAGCTTCTAAGGGCTTCTCTTCAGGGTATACCTACTTACTTTTTATATTTATTCAAAATGCCTAGATATTTGGTTGACAAATTGGAGTAAATTTAGAGAACTTTCCTATGGACTGGCACAGAGGAAAAAAATTGAATCTCTCTAGTTAAATGGGACAAAGTCTATCTTCCTAAGTCTCATGGTGGCCTCAACATGAAAACCATCCAAAAAATGAACAAGGCTCTTTTGTCTAAGATTATTTGGAACTTCATAAACAGGGATACTAACTGGGGAGTTATTATAAAGGCTAAGTACTTACGAGACTCTAACAGATATTCTTTTCTCAATCAAGAGAGTCTTCCTCAAGGATCTATTATTTGGAATAAAATGATTAAATCCAGAAGCCTTGTTAATAAAGGAATGAAATGGAAACTTGGTGATGGGTCTCTCATCAATTTTTGGGAAGATCCTTGGTTAGGTGATGGACCTCTCTCTAATCAGATGGGCAATGAAGCTATTATTGCTCTTGCTAAACATTTTTTTGGCACTAAAGTTAGCCATTATATTCATCAAGATCATGGTGTTAGAAAAAGGAAAAATCTGCTGGAGTGCTGTACTAATTATCTGAATCTCAATCACCAAGCTAATGCCATCCAGCAAATGCTTCTTAATACCTGGATTCCTCTTTTTCCTAGAAATGATCAACTTTTTTGGTTTGTTAATAAAAAAGGGTTCTTTTCAGCTAAATCAGTTTACCATTTGTTGATTGAGAAGGATCTTATGGATGACATTTGGAGGAAAGTTTGGAATTGCAAACTCCTCCCTAAGGTTAACTTTTTTTGGTGGACAGTTGTTCATAATAAGATATTGACTCAAGATAATCTTCAGTGATGGGGTCTTCAACTGGTTAATAGATGTGTCATGTGCTTGAAAGAGGAAGAATTTGTCTCTCATCTTGTTTTGCACTGTGAATTTGTGATTGATATTTGGATCAAAGTCCTTTTGAATTTTGGCTTACAATAGGTTTGCAATAAGGAAATAAGAGAGCTCATTGTTAATTGGATCCCTCCTCTATCCCATCCTTGGTTAGTGGAACTATGGAATCAAACTATTCCTTTTGTTGCATGGTTCCTTTGGAAGGAAAGAAATAATAGAATTTTTAGAGAAACTGCTAGGAATCCTTCACAGGTTTTTTGTTCTTTATCTAAGGCCCTCCTAGAAAGTGTTTCTAATTCCAGCATCAAAACTGCTGATAAACCTCTTACTCAGCATGAAGTCCTTGTGGCTTCCAACTGGGGGATTATCAATCAAATTCCTACATTTGATGATTCCAGACACCTTAAAAGGTTAAATAGTATTTGGACTCCCCCAAACCCAGGGTGGCTTAAACTGAATTTTGATGGTACTTCTAAGTCAAATGGAAAGGCTAGTGGAGGAGGAGTTATAAGGAATGATAGAGGAGATTTAATTGTTGCTTATATTGGAGGAATTGGGAACCAGACCAATAACTTTGTTGAAGCTTCACCTCTCTTATGGGGCCTCAAGTTGGCTATATCTCTGGGAATTTGCCAACTTCATGTTTAGGGTGACTCCAAAATTATTATTGATGTTGTCACTAAAGCTTCAGAGTGTGGATGGCAACTTAGAGACATTGTGTCTGATATTCAAACTCTTATACAGGCCATTCCTATCATTTCCTTCTCTCATATTTATAGAGAAGGGAACACGGTTGCTAACACCCTGGCAAATTTTGGACAGTAGTTTCAAAACTGGCGTTGTTGGCACCATTTTCATAATATCCCGTGCCAAATTGGGGATATCATTCAAAAAGAGCAAGCAACCATATGATGATAACACTTCACTTCACTTGGATTACCTACGTGGCTTGTTTTTTAACATAGGTCATGCTAATTAGACACTTTGTTGGTGATTGGAGTGAGTTTAGATAGCTATGCGTGCATGTGAAGGACGGGAAGTCAATGTGGAATTGTTGCATAAGGACCTTGGGTTATCGGTGTAATGATTGCCCTATTTCTGCTCATATTTACATTATTGCCTTATTCAATATTTTACATTGCTTTGTGTTTGAAGTCTCTCGAAGTATTCACAATATTGTTAGGTGCCTTTGGGACAGTGATTTCCAAACTTCTACTACTTCCTTCTCTGTGCTCTTTGGGATTTACTGGTATTTCATGATGGGAGGGGACAGGATTTGAACCAAACCTAATAACTGCAGAGAATTTAAAGATAATGCCTTGGTCTGGCATTATTGTAAAGAAGGTGGTATCACTCCATTCCTTGAGTGTTTGAATGGGCATGATGAAAATTTGTCCATTCAATTTTCTCAGTCATGGGATAATCGTAAGGTTCAAATTGGCAATATCAGTTTTGAGGTTTCAAAGAATGAAATTACTATGGCTATGGGTTTATCTGCTAAGGGTATGAAGCTGCAAAAGAAGTCTAGGGTTTTGGATGAATAGAACCAAAAACTATTCCTTGGTGAAGGCGAGGAGTTGGTGCCCTATTAGGGAGGATTTGAGAGAGCCAGACTTCCTGAACTGTGGGCAGAAATGTACTATATGGTGATGAAGTACTTCACTCTGGAGGGTCGTTTCACCAGGTTCTATTACTATCATCTTCCTTTGTTAAACCATTTCAGAAGGATTGCTACTATTAGTTTCCCTTTTTATCTGCTTTCTTCTCTTGAGTGCTCTATTCAACATGTTAAGAAGATTTTGCTTAAAAACCCTGATGAAAAGCCTATTCCCCTCCATCAAGGGCTTATCCATAGGTTATACCAGTTTCACTTGGCTTTGTCCCCTCCTTCTATTTAGCCCTCTGTTGAATCCTTTATTGATACCCCTACTGACTCTATGAAAACTGGTCTTACTACTCGTAAGCTATTTCTCGAAGGTGCTCCTTCTTCTGCTACTCCTAAATTTTCTATTGTAAAAAATGTTCAAAACCCTCTTACCAAATCCAAGTTGAAATCTAAAAAAGGTCTCTCTAATATTGTTGTGGAGAAAGAGGACATTGGGGATTCTAGGCCCCAGAATGCACAAGAACTGGTCAGGGAGGGACCCTCAAGGAATTTGAAAAAAGTCAAACTAGAGGATAAATTTGCTATTGTTAGGCAATCTGGTCATATTGGTGGCAAATAGGCTCCTAAGATAAAGCTGATTGATTACTCTAAAAGTAATTCTGAAGCCTCTACACAAGAGGGGGAGGACAAGTCCAAGAGTGATAATATTCAAGAGATTGTTATTGATGATTCAGGTGGTGTTGAGGAGATTGTTGGGCAAGAAATACCTGCGGAGACCTTTGATACTAAGGGCAATAAAGGGTTTGAAAATTCTGCTTCCATTGGTGACTGTATTGAAGTGGGAGCTACTACTACTCATGTGGAGGATACTGACACTAATGATAACAATGGGAATGATGTTCACTCTGTTCCCACTGAGGTTCTTGTAGACCCTGATTTTATTCAAGAGGATTGTAACAATGCTGAAGGTGGTATGGAGGAGGAAGTAAATGAGGAAGGTAATCATTCTGATGATTTGTCTCAGTTGAAGGAGCGGGTGGATTTTCTAGAGAAGAGGGTCTTTTCTCTTGGCAGGTTCATTACAAGCATGCTCTGTAGGCTGGCTATGGCTAATCTCTCTCTGCTGCAAGATCATGAAGTCCTCACTCATGGTATTGATGACGACAGGGCTAAGGAATCTGACAAAATGTCTAAATTTCTTTTTAAAGGCTAGGAAGACACCCTTTCCTAGTTTTCTTTATATGCTTTCTGTTAGCTGGTTTTTTACTGATAGTTTCTATTTGTTGTATATCAGCTGTATGTAAGTTGTATGTGGTGGTTCTGGCTCTTTTTGTCTTCTGAGCCTTTTTTGCCCTTTTTGGGTTCTTCTTTGTAAGGGTTCGGCCCCTGGTTCTATTGCCTTATATTATCAAAAACAATCTTAATCAATCATCCAAATTATATTAACATCAAATCACATAAATGTATAGCATTTAACCAAATGCAATTGAGATTTATCATACACAATTATGTTCATTCTAAAATCAATCCATTGTGGTAAAATAAATATAATTTGTAAACATTAATCTAGAAAATGTGAACAAGCCCATAATAATTAATTAACCAAGTCATCATCAAATAATTAATAAACTACTACTCTAACATGATATCAATGCCAACATAGTCTATAATCATAACAAGTAAAATGTCATGTCCATGAGTGTCAAACAAAACTATTGGCCATATGTGTTGTCATTGATGTCAACATAGCATACATTGATGTCAACATAGCATACACTGATATCAACACTATCACGAAAGTAAGATACTGTTCATGGTTGCATATTCCTAAGGAAGAGAAAGCACATGATTGGAGGTCATAAAGGCTACATTCCTAATCAAAGAAGAGTTGAATTTGAAGCCTTATTAATATGGGAATTAAAAGAACTAAGAGAATCAGATGTTAAGAAAGGATGCCTGATGGTTTGAATCATGTTGTATAATCTATCCTACTGATCTTGAGTTGTATGTGGTAATACAATAAAGGTCTGGCCTCTGGAAGTAGGTGATAGTCTTTGGTTTAGAATGTCTACTCTTTGAAGACAGTCTAGAAGATTGCTCTACATTTTTATCATTGTGCTATTGAGCTTCTACAAT
Source organism: Cunninghamia lanceolata (assembly GCA_027924645.1). Classification (NCBI taxonomy): domain Eukaryota; kingdom Viridiplantae; phylum Streptophyta; class Pinopsida; order Cupressales; family Cupressaceae; genus Cunninghamia; species Cunninghamia lanceolata. Next base: position 14,489,479 of record BSBN01001715.1, read on the forward strand.
TTGGAACATAGCTTCATATAATGTTACCTTATGTATGTTCCAAGTTTCATGATGTTTTGATCACTAGAAGGATGTTTTTCTACTAACAAATTGAAGATAAAGATGGTTCTATGAAGGTGTCTTTGGCATGATAATGGAATGCTCTGCATTCCTCTGCAATTGTATATGTGGCTATGTGGTTCTGAGATTGTGTCAAGAAGGCAGTGAAGGTGCTATTTCCAAAGTCTCAAATCATAGTTTCCTCCATTGTGAAAGTTATGTATGATAGAACACTGAAATGTGCTTTGGAAGAATGGTGTGGTATTGAAGACCCATGTGAATGCTCTGCATTCCTTCGGAAGTGAATGATTGACCTTGCGGTTTTGTGAACATGTTCTTGGATGTCCATGGCATGCCTCTTTTCTATTTTCAAGCTTCTCAGTGGTCCGTAGCTCAGTTTTTCAATTGATAGCATGGTGTAGTGTGTTCCGGATAACAGAGTGTTTGCAAAGTAAATGTTTGAAGTCATGCAACACAATTCTTTGATGTGCAGTGGAAAAAGAGTGTATGGAATTTTTTTATGAGTCATGTGAACTCATCTGGAAAAGTTTCATGAAGATCTTTCTTGTTTCCAGTACCACACAAGGTTTTCAAGTTGATGTGGTCATTATTCTTCAAGTCTTCATGAGTTTTCATTAAAGTTGTCTTATTTCCAAATGAGTGGAGTGTGCGGATGTTATTCCTTGATGTTTGAAGAAGTAAAGAATGTTTTAGACCTAGTTAAGTAGTTGTTAGTGTCCTCAAGGCTTGGATCTTCTGCTAGTGTAATGTGTTGTTTCAATTAGACCTATCTTCTACATGTTTTATAGTGTGTGTTGTCTAGCCAACTTGTAAATGTATTGTTTATGTTGTATTTGGCTGACAAGAAATGTAATCAATGTAATATCATGTATAATTAGTGAATCAAATTGAGTTAGGAACACATGGTTTCAAGATGACTGAAAAGGTTTGCAAGAAGATAAAAGCAATTCATTATTGGTGTGTGACTGTGGGAGAAAGAGCAGATGTTGTTGATGCTATCTGAATTAATCTTGAAGACATATTTGTGATAGTGATCAAGTATAGAGTGTGCTTAATTGATCATATCTTCAAAAGAAAGTGTGAGGAGGCAAAAGTGAAATCATCAAGGGTGTGAGCTTCAATGACTGTTTTCAGACAATAAGAAAAGACTGTTATACTGTAATCTTTGTATTCTCATTTTAGGGAGTAGATGCTTCCTTGGGAGTGACCCTAAAACAAAGTCATCAGGGAGTAGAATCTTCTTTGGGAGTAACCCTAAATCAAAGTTACTTAGGGAGTAGCAGCTTCCTTGGGTTAAAGCCCCTACAACAAAGTTAATATTTGAGCTTCATATATTGTGAGTTAATCCTCACTGTGGTTTTTCCCTTCTAGGGTTTTCCACATATATCCGGTGTTATGTGTTGATTTGTATTGTGTTATTCTTTCATGCTCATGTTAATGTTGTAATACTTAAGGTTTAATCTGTTCTTGATAAGTTAAATATGTTGAAAGTGAAATTTGGTTGTATACTGATTCACCCCCCCTCTCTGTATACTCATGTGTATAACAATTGGTATCAGATCCAAGTTCCTCTGAAGGAAGCCTAACCACTTGAGGAAGGTTTGGGATGGCACAAGGAGGATCCGGTAAGATACCCAGGTTTGATGGAACAAATTATGCTTTTTTGAAGATAAGGATGGAAGCCTACATCAATTCTCTAGGGTGTGGAGTTTTGGATTCTGTCAAGAAAGGTTACACTGTTCTTGCTAATATTCCTACAAATGCAGATGAAGTCAAGAAGTATGAGAACAATGCCAAAGCAAAGTTTTCCATCATGAGTGGATTATCTGATTCATAACTTTCAAAGGTGATGCATTGTAGTTCTGCTCAAGAGGTATGAGAGAAACTTGAAACCATTTATGAAGGAGATAAGAAAGTAAAGCAAGCTAAGATACAAATTCACAAAAGTAGATTTGAAACCCTAAAGATGATAGAGGATGAAAACATTGTTGGATATATGCTCCGAGTGAATGAAGTGGTCAATGGAATCAAAGGTCTTGGTGGTGAAATAAAAGAGGATGAAATTATGAAGAAGGTTCTGAGATCTCTTCCCAAATCTTATAGTCATAAGGTATCATCTATTGAGGAGACTGCAGACTTGGATAAATACTCTTTAGATCAAATGTTTGGGACTCTTACTGCTTTTGAAATGAGAGAATTTGACAGTGATGTTCCAAAGAAATAGGCTACCTTCAAAGCTAGTAAACAGATAAAAGATGAATCTGTTGATGACGATGAAAGTCCTGATGATGCTGAAGTAAATTTTGTAAGAATGCCGAAGAAAGGATTTGGCAAATATAAAGGTAAGTGACCCTTCAAATGTTTTAATTGTGGAAAACTAGTTCACTTTGCTTCTAAATGTCCTCTAAAAGAAGCTAGGAGAAGTAACAGAAATAGTAAATTCAAAAGGAGTCTGTTCTCCTTAGATAGTTGTTCTTCAGAAGATGAGGATCATGATTCAAATGATGAAACACTTTTCTTGGCCATTAGTGTTGGTGACAAAAAGAATGAGGTTGGAAAATGTGAAAAATTGAAACCTTGCAAATAGTTCAAAATAATGAAAAATCAATGGTTGTATGGACTTCCTTCCATGCAAAAGAAGAAACCAAATCTTGGGTCATTGACAGTGGTTGTTCAAATCATATGACTGGTGAAAAAGAGAAGTTTATCTTCCTTAAGAAGTGGGATGGTGGAGCTATTAAGTTTGGAGGTGATGAGTTAGCTCAAATTTGTGAAAAAGGTCTCATAACTATTTGTGGAAAGAACAGCATTGAGGATGTTCTCTATGTCAAAGGATTACAACACAATCTTCTCAATGTCAGTCAAATGTGTAGGAAAGGTTACAATCTTACTTTTCATGCTAATGGTTATGAAATCAAGAAGGTAGGATCCAGAAAGCTAGTTGCAGAAGGTACCAAGACATGTGGTGATATTTATCACTTGAAAAAAGAAAATGGAGGAACATGTCTGTTAACTCAATCCAGTGAGTGTTGGCTATGGAAAAAAAGAATGGGACACATAAACTTTGATAATATGGTAAGAATCATCTCTACTCATGCAGTGAGAGATATGCCTAAGATAATCAAGCCTGCAAACATTGTATGTAAGGAATGTCAAATGGGAAAGCAGACAAAGACAAGTTTTAAAAGCAAGGAGTACTCTTCTTCAAAGCCATTGGAGTTGATTCACACAAACCTATGTGGACCTACAAGAGTAAAGAGTCAACAAGGTGAAAGGTATTTGATGTTGCTCATTGATGATTATTCTAGAATGACTTGGGTTACTTTCTTAAGAGAAAAATCTGATGCTCTTGATATGTTTTAAGTTTTCAAAGCTTTGGTTGAAAAATGAAATGGATACTAAGATCAAATGTTTAAGGTCAGATAAAGGAGGTGAGTTTACTTCAAATAAATTTGAAAAGTTTTGTGAAGATCATGGTATTAGGAAGTACTTTTCTGCTTCTAGAACCCCTCAACAAAATGGGGTAGTGGAAAGGAAGAATAGGAGTGTGCAAGAAATGTCTAGGGAAATGTTGAAAGATGCAGATCTTCCTGATGTATACTGAAAGGAAGCAATTCACACTATTGTCTATCTAACTAACAGAGTGTAGTTAAGGGTCAATAGCTCTAAGACCCCTTATGAGTTGTGGTATGGAAGACCTCCCTCTATCAGATACTTCAGGATCTTTGGTAGCAAATGCTATATCAGAAGAGATGAAGAAGACCTAGGAAAGTTTGATTCAAGATGTGATGAAGGAATCTTTCTTAGTTACTCAACCAGAAGCAAGGCCTATATATGCTACAACAAAAGGTTGGGGAAGATGATTGAAAGAACAAATGTCAAAGTAGATGAAGACTTGTATCAGGTCACATAGGATTAAGAAGATACAGGATCTGATATATTTCCTTGCATTGAAGATGAAGAAGTAGAAGAAGTGAAAGAAGAAATAGAATAGGAACCTGAATAGATACCTAAGACCCCAGCAAAGTATGTTTAGAAGAATCACTCGACATAATAGATCATTAAAGATGAAGGTGTGTAGACAAGGAGAAGGTTTTCCATGACACATGAGCAAGCTAACTTGTGTTGATTATCAAAAGTGGAACCTAAGACCTTTGTTGAAGCCAACAAAGATGATGGATGGATAAAAGCAATGGAAGAAGAAGTGGATCAAATTGAGAAGAATCAAACATGGGAATTGGTTCCCAAACCAGCCAATAAGAATGTTATAGGAACAAAGTGGGTGTTCTGGAACAAGCTAAATGAGGAAGGTGAAGTTGTAAGGAACAAAGCAAGATTAGTATGCAAAGGATATACTCAAGTAGAAGGCATTGATTTTGAGGGAAATTTTGCTTCAGTAGCTAGGATGGAGGCAATCAGAATGTTCCTTTCTCTTGTTGCTCACAAGAACTTCAAGGTGTATCAGATGGATGTCAAGTCAACATTTCTAAATGGATACCTAGAGGAGGAGGTTTACATTCAAAAACCAGATGGTTTCGAGATATCAGAAGATCTGGACATGGTATGCAAACTCAAGAAGGCTTTGTATGGCCTCAAGCAAGCACCTAGGGTTTGGTATGCAAGATTAGACAAGTACTTACTTCAGCAGGGCTTCAAGAAAGGTACTTCAAATAGAAATCTTTACATAAAGGAAGGAGACACGATCTTGATAATTGTAGTTTATGTTGATGATATCATTTTTGGTGGAAATGATGATATATGTAAGAGGTTTACAAAGGAGATTCATAAAGAATTTGAGATGTCCATGATTGACGAAATGTCTTTTTTCCTTGGACTTCAAATTTCCCAGCTAGATGGTGGTATCTTTATTTCTCAAGATATGTATGTCAAAGAATTGTTGAAGAAGTTTGGTATGGAGGATTCAAAACTAGTGAGTACTCCCATGGTCACTAGATGTCACTTGAGAAAAGATGATGAGTCTCCAGAGATAGATCAGACTGCCTATAGGTCTATGATTGGATCACTATTGTACATAACTGCTTCTAGACCTGACATTATGCAGTGTGTGTGGTTGCCAGATATCAAGCTAATCTTAAGCAAACACATGAGAAGGCAGTGAAAAGGATATTTAGATACTTGAAAGGAACTCTTGACTATGGTCTATGGTATCCAAAAGGTAATGATTTTGATTTAGTGTATACATTAATGCTAACTAGGCTAGTTGTGTTGATGATAGAAGAAATGCAAGTGGTGGTGCTTTCTTTTTGTTATGTCAAAAAATGTCTCCCTAGGAAATTTTCCCTCCTAAGTTTAGCTCCTAGGTCCTTTTAGTGTAATCATTCATGTTTATTTTAACTCCTGATGGAAATCCCTAAAAAACCCATGTCAAAATGGACCTAGGGGACAATGATGAACTTGACCCTGCCTTGAAAATGGGGCTGAGGGCTTGGGCACCTGCACCCTAGTCCTACCCTATTTAGTGGGGTCCCAAATTTTAAATGTCAGTTATGTGACCGTTAGAAGTGTTCGTTGCTAACATCTCAAGTTTGAATTATGAAATTAAAGTGGGAATGTGTTTAGTTGCATATATAAGCATGTTTAGGGATTCATTTGTAAACTAGAAGATGATTATGAACTTTTGGCACACTTATGATTTTAGAGCATTCAAAGTATTCATTGTTGCAGAGCAGACTTGTCTCGTTATTGTGTTTGTTATGCAGATTTGGCTTCATCTTCTCATGATGTGAAGGATTTTCACCTATATGTGAGTTACACCACTGAGGTGACATTTATTTGTGTTTTCAATCATTTATCAATTATTATTTTCCTCTATCCCATAGGGATACGTACTCTCTATCTAACAACGGTATTTGGAAGAGTTGAATGTCCTTCCGGGGCTTGACTGAGTCAAGCTCCTAAACACAACTCCCAACCCTCTTTTCTGTGATTGTAGGTTATAGGTGTAGAAGTGGAAGAAGTGGACTTACAGGGAAGCGTAGTAGAGTGTCAGAATTACAAATCTAAGAAGAAAACTAGGACCTGGACTTGGGAGCCCACTCCAAAGCCCTCCGGATCACCGAAGTAGAAAACTTCTTTTAAAGTGGTGATTAGTTGCAAACAAATTCTGGAAGTCTCTAAAGAAACTACCACCTTGGGCTTGGGCACCCACTATGTAGCCCCTAACTTTTCTGCATCTGAAGTTCCAAAGTCTGGTATGTATTTAATCTGAATATTACATTCCTGTCTGCAAACATTTGTCGTGGTTTGTCCGTTTATTTATGATTTTGTGAAACTAGGGTTTTAAGCATAATCAAGCTTTAATTAATTAATTAATTAGCAAATTCCAAGTGACACTAAATCTATAGCAGAGCCCTCTTGCAAGAGTGGTGGATTGACTCGATTTATGTCCTTGAATGTAAGGTGTGAAAGGAGGATTTAACCCACATATCCATTGAAATTGAAAACCCCTCTTTTTACCCTAACACATTTTGGTGAACCCATGTTTAATTTGAATTTTGCACCTTTCTGAGTGTTGTACTTCAGATTTTCATTCATTTTATTCATCATTTTCATATTGCAATTGAAAATTTACAAAAATATTGAAAAATTTGAAAAATTTAAAAAATTGGCATATTAGGCTTGCATTTTGAAATAATTTGAATTAATTTGCATTTAATTTCATTTAATTTATGATTTTTAAATTAGATCTGATATAAATTATAGAAATTCATCATATTATAATCCTTTGCATTGCATTTTTCATATTAAAATTGCTAGGGTTTGCTTGAAATTTTAATTTTTTCTCATAACCTAGTGATTTCAAAAACTACGGTTTGTAGCTAAAATCTTGTTTCAGATTTTACTACTCATCTTAGGAACCCATTCAAATCTGATTTTGTTTGTAGTGTTTCATTTTTGTTTGTTTTGCATTTATATTTCAAAAATTTGCATTTACACTTAGTCAATTTCAACAAAAACTAGCATTTTTCACTCATTTAAACCTTAAAATTGCACTTGTATTGGGCAATGTAAGAATTTAAAATCATTTTCAGATCTGATCTAAGTTGGTTTTCATCATAAATCTAATTATAATTCATTTACATATCATTTTGTACATATTGAATGCCTTAATTTCACAACTAGGGTTTAAAAATCTTGCATTTTCACTAGATTTTGACTTATTTTGCATATAGAATTACACTATAGATGTGTTGTGAAGGATATTTCTGCATCATTGGACTGATATATAGCTTATTATTCACTTCCCCTCATCAATTCCCTTACAACACCTTTTCTTTTAGGCATTTGCATTGAAAAAAGTGGAAAAATCAAGCATTTTAGCTCATATTTACACATAGTTTTGCACTTGCTTTCTTGCATTCATATCAAAAAATATTTTAAATCCAATCTTGAATATATTTGAAAACATAAATTTGGCATCATTTGATATCCTTGCTTTAAATTTGGCATTATCTCAATTACACATTGTGTATTTCAACACGTAGGGTGTACTACTAGCTCTTATTGATGTTTCTGGACATTTTATTATGGCACCTTCATGTCATTTTTCTCTGGTATCTTTGCATGCATTTATCAAAGATATTTATTTTCATAGATTCTTAACCCTCATGAGTGAACATCCTACAATATTAGAAAGCTTAACCGAGTTCATCTCCATGAGTAGTAATGAAAAAGATAATTGTGATAGCACTTCTCCTATGCATCTAGTCTCTACTACATGTGAAGATGACATAAACTTGCCCTCTGATCATTCTTTCAAAAATTATTCCTCCTATGAGGATATACTAGCACAAGAGGATGAAATCATTGACACATTCCTTAAAACCACTTAACTCTCTTTGGAAAATGAAACATTAGTGGATAAAGGGCTCCCTCTCAAGGAGGATTCTCCATGGGTAGAAAATGACTATTCAACTAATGATCACATGGTACATGAGGTCTCTAAGGATAATCCATTAGAGCTTCCACCTTTGATTGAATGTTCGAGTACATTGGTTATCTCTAAGGAAGTGAAAACTATGGATAACTCTACTTTTGTTGCAAATTCAATTGATACCAAACTCTTTAACAACATTGTACCTTCCTTTCATTCCAATGCTCTCCTTGGCCAAGATGAAGCATTAGTGGATGAGAAAAGGTCTTTCAAATTAAATCCTTTAGGGATAGATATTGAACATAATCGAAAGGAAAAAAATGTTAATTCGATCTTCACTAATAGACTTTGTAGCAATATTCCAAGATGGTTGTGCGAGGGGCACCTAGTGCACCTTCTTGCTTAAAACCAGTGATTATAGTTCAAGGAGATCGAAAACCACCTAGACACCCTAATTACAACTTAAACTATGCAAAACAAATCACTCATAGAAGTCAAGGTGTTCAAAATGTAATTGCTCACACATATAACACCCTTAATAACAAGCAAAGTAAGCAAGCACCTCATGTGCCTATCTCTCTTCCATGTTCTCAACTTATACTCCCTCCACCACCTTGTCTTAAACTCATAAATGTGGTCAAGAATATGATCTTGTCAAACGACTTAGTGTTACTTCAGCTAAGATATCTCTTTGGGATTTAATATAAACATCACCTACATACCATAGAATGCTCCAAGAAGCTTTACAAAAAGTGATTATACCACCTATTGTTAAGCTAAATGATGTAGCAGCTCTGTTAGATTGTATGCATGCGACAAAAATGGATATTTTGTTTCAACCACATGAATTACCATCAACCAAAGTTCAAAACCAATATGATCCTCTTATAATCTTTGTCACCATAAATAAAAAGTTGATAAAGCGAGTTATGATTTGTTACGATTAAGGTGTCATCAACCTTGTAAATCCTATGTAATTAATTACTCCTAATATTGTTTGTAAATCACCCATAAGGGATGAAAGGTTTCACTAGCAACAATCTTGTTTTAGCCATATGTTTATATTCGGTACACGACGCTCATTCATCTATGATGGGAGGTCACAAGGGGGTTTCCCCCTATGAGGGGTCTGGGGGGATCATCCCCTCGGTGGGGGGTCCGAGCACAGCACCCTCGAAACCTCATTATATTTATATTTTATCATTGTGAATATGGACCATTCGTCATTAGGTCATAGATCTGACGATCAATATTTTGTCAGTTATCTTGCCCTAGAAGGCAACCCCCTTTTTATAAGGACATTTGTATTACATTTTTATTAGATTGGAGAGTAACATGCGATGTTGGATTGAAAGACTGAAGGAGAGAGGAAGTGCATGTATTGTAATCTCATATTTGAAGATAATACAACTTGGAGCCTCTTTTCTTGGTGGAGTTTTTTACCTAAAAAGGTTTTCTCCACATTACATACTGTGTTATGTGTTCAATTCTTAGTGCATGTTATTTCTGTGTGATGGGTTTTGTTTTCTGTTGTAATCTCCATTGATTCTACATTGTTTAGAGGATAATAGGGTTTGAATCAGATTTATGTTGTGTGGTTTGCACCTTCATTTCTAACATGATTGACAATGGATCGGCTCTTAATGTTTGTGGCATAGACTTACTATACAGAATCAATATTGACACATCTTTAATCAAACCAGATAGGATTAGCATTCATGGCTTTGATAATGTTGGTAGACAATCCATGGGTACCATAACTTTTCCCATAAAGGTTGGACCTATGACATTATCTACCCTTTTTCATGTCATGCCTGGTTTGCTTTCATATAATATGATTCTCAGTAGACCATGGATTCATGCCATGGGGGAGTTTTGTCTACCCTTCATAGATCAATAAAGTTTATTTATCAAGACAAGCTCTACACTGTGGAAGCTGATCCTGAACTAGATATTTGTTTACACATTGAAACGCAAAAACAAGTTAACAATCATATGAGTCTAAACAACTTACAAGTTGATTCATCAAAACCTCTTTCCACAGATAATGTTGTGCAAGACTCTAAACCATCGAATGCACTTTTTGGTGATGATTATGGTTCATTAGATTTTACTCCTTCCGAACCGGGGGAATATAAACTTAATAACCCTAACACATCAAAAGTTGCATCGATCTCATCCAAGCAATCTTTTGAAACACCCAAGAAATCTAAAATCTACTTGGTAGAAAATAAAGACAATACCCTTACTTATACTACAGATTATGAGACCTATGAAGCTTCACCATCTTCTAAAGAAATGGACTCTCTATATGGTCTGGATTTCAGATTTTGAACAAAAATTGTGACTATGCAGGTAATAGATGTGGTGTAAATCAACAAGGAATCAAAGTACATTTACAAGTTGCTGGAATTAATTACACAACTGGTATAGGATACTGCTCTTTGAAACCCACAAAATCCTCTTGTCGTCCTAAACTCAATGTTAATACAATATCAACAAGACAAAAAATACATGTGAGATATCCTGAGATGATATACAAGAATTGTCCACAAGGAAATATCCCTTGGAATTAGGTAAATATTTCTCCCTCTTTAAGCCACACTCATTGTAGAAAATATTATAGTTTCTCTCAAGGGTGGCCTTCAACTAGATATGTTTGTTCTTAACATTGGGTTGTATCAGGTAAGTATTTCTAACCCTTTCTCTCTCGTGTTGTGTTCCCTCGTGACATGTTATGTGTTGTTTAGGCCACCTAGGATGACCCTTGATACTCTTGTAAGGTCAAGGATACTAGGAGACTGCCTCTGTTGTGACCTTTCTTCTATTTGTATCATCATTCTTCTATATTGTTCCTCTCCTCTATTTTATTATTGTGTGTTGTGCCTTAGGCATAGCATTGCAGTTGGTGACCTAGGGGCACCCTCCTATGTGATGACCCTAAGGCACTTGTTCTCCTCTCTTGATTTATTATTTAACTTCTTCTAGTTGTTCCATCTAGTCAGCAGATGTCGAAAAACAATGAATACTGATAAGGACCAAGTGTCCCTTCAGCAAGTAAAGCAAAAATGGACCTAGTCCATAAATGATGATGGGGTTGATATATATATTATCCAACACTTGGCTAGTAGAATCACTCCATGTGATATTTGATGTTGTCTTATTGTACAAACAAACTATAACAATACATCTACTCCATGCACTTGTTTATTTTTGAATCTCACCATTCTTACACTCAGTGTTGAGATTTCTACAGTATAGTCCCACGGTTATACTCGAATCTCGAACCCGTAGTATAGCCTTGACTCTTTATCTGAATGATTACATGCATTTATTTTATCATGTGATATGGTTAATATCTTAGAGAAAGATTTCTAACCTCTCTTCTTGTAGGAAATTATGTGTTTGTGGGAACATGCGGCGATCGTGAAGCACATGTGTCACCTTTGGGGGCATGAGCTTTGTGAAAGCTCTTGTTCCCTTGTGTGTTTTCTTCCTACCTTAATGTGCTTGATATCGGTACATGATATCAACCACCTTAAGTTGGGGGCATATATAAGGTATGTTGTCTGATGATTTTGGTACTAGTAAAGCATGTTTGCATACATTGATCTATTGTGTATACCTCATTTTCACTGTAAGACATCTCCGTGATGCGAGTGAGGTTGTATACTTTTGGTACATGCCTCCTTTTCACTATAAGGCATCTCCATGATGTGGGTGGGGTTGTATACTTTTGGCACATGCTTCTTTTTCACTATAAGGCATCTTTGTGATGCAGGTGGGGTTGTATTTTCAAAAGCCCTCTACGGAGGCAAGGATGGTGTATCTCTTGAGCTAGTGCACATCCTTTTTATTTCAAAAGTCCTCCGAGTAGGTGGGGTTGGTGTATCCTCCCTTAAGTGTGTCTTTGGAAGTTGTTGTGGCATAAGCCCAACCATCAGGTGTGCCTGTAATGTGCCTGAGATGGTGGGGGCTTAGCAATAAGTTTCTTCCATCTCCTTGTTTGTTGTGTTTTAGACGTATAGTATGTCTTTGGCATGCTATATGGCGCTCATGTTTTCCATGTGTCTTCTGTGTGTTTGTTCCCAAGAATAGTCCAAAGAGCATGGCGAAATGCCCCTCCTATGCTTTGGGATTTGTATAGCGTGTTTGTTCCCAAGTATAGTCCAAAGAGCATAGCAAAATGCCCCTCCTATGCTTTGGGATTTGTATGGCATGTTTGTTCTCAAGTGTAGTCCAAAGAGCGTGGTGAAATGCCCCTCCTACATTTTGAGATTTGTATTGCGTGTTTGTTTCCCCATATGTAGTCCAAAGAGCATGGTGAAATGCCCCTACTACATTTTGGGTGGTGTGTTACACTTTTACTTTCCATGCATCTGTATCTGCATTTATCTATATGTATGAAAATGAAAAAGAAATAATCACTGCATTCACTATATTCATTGTGTTTTGCGTGTCTTCAATGTTGTCATCTCCATGTCTTGTGTGCCTATTATTGTCTTCTCCATGTTTTGCATGCTTGTTATTGTCTTCATTGTATTTGGCATGTCTGTGATGTGTCTTCTCTAATGTCTACCTGAGACTGGGGGCTAGAAATAGTTCTCAATCTTTGTGTATACATTAGCTCTAAGTGCCTAGCGTGTTTGCTATGTTTGTTGACCATACTTTAATGCATGTATGGGCCTCGTATTCATGCATACATTTAAGTGGGGGCTAAATGTTACATCAGAAAATGTCTCCCTAGAACTTTTTTCCCTCCTAAGTTTAGCTCCCAGGTCCTTTTAGTGTAATCAGGCATGTTTATTTTAACTCCAGATGGAAATCCCTAAAAACCCATGTCAAAATGGACCTAGGTGAAGTGATGAACTTGGCCTTGCCTTGAAAATGAGGTTGAGGGCTTGGGCATCCACACCCTAGTCCTGCTCTATTTAGCAAGGTCCCAAATTTTAAATGCCAGTTATGTGACTGTTAGAAGTGTTCCTTGCCAACAGCTCAAGTTTGAATTATGAAATTAAAGTGGGAATGTGTTTAGTTGCATATATAAGCATGTTTAGGGATTCATTTGTAAACTAGAAGATGATTATGAACTTTTGGTGCACTTATGATTTTAGAGCATTCAAAGTATTCATTGTTGCAGAGCAGACTTGTCTTGTTATTGTGTTTGTTATGCAGATTTGGCTTCATCTTCTCATGATGTGAAGGATTTTCATCTATATGCGAGTTACACCTTTGAGGTAACATTTATTTGTGTTTTCAATTATTTATCAATTGGTTTTTGCCTCTATCCCATAGGGATACACACTCTCTATCTAACAACGGTTTTTGGAAGACCTGAATGTCTTTCTGGGGCTTGACTAAGGCAAGCTCCTAGACACCACAACCCTCAACCCCCTTTTCTATGATTGTAGGTTACAAGTGTAGAAGTAGAAGAAGTGGAGTTGTAGGGAAGCATAGTAGAGTGTTAGAATTATAGATATGAGAAGAAAACCAAGACCTGGACTTGGGCGTCTGCTCCAAAGTGTTGGGAATTAAGGTGTCTCAACCTTGGTAATTCCTTGCATTATTTATAATTGTATTTATTAATTCATTGCCTATGTTGTAAATTAATTGTAAATTCCATATTTGTGAGGCCTACCTTTTCATTCCCTTATCTTTGACTACCTTATTTTATTGTTGATGACACGTATTAGACTTATGGGACTGTTGATCCCGATTTGCAGGATTGTTAGACTTTATACTTTATGTGGATTTATTATGTTTAGCATGTTTACGATGTGGTTAGACCTTGATATTGATTCATTAATGATGTTAGACATATGATTTACATTATGATGCTATTGGAATACTATTCATGTGATTTTAGTTAGAAATTTATTATGAGACCTTATCTTGTGATGGATGTTTGAAAATGCAAAATTTAGATGTTTTAATTATGACGAGATTTCTTAATGTTTATATGATCTTGTGATGATGTGAGTGTATGTTTCAATTTGCTTCGGCTATTATATACATGTGGGATTAACATTTCATTTGAGTGCACAGGTGTTTCTAACATAGCCACAAATACTCGGAGATCATCCCACACACTGTGTTGTTTTCACATGTGAAGCCAATCTAGTTCCAAGAGGAACCAAGATCAACTATATTGCATGGTGTTATTTGGGTTAGTTCTACCCTTCTTTTATTTGATTTCTTATTGGCAGCTAAGGGGGAGCTCCGAAAAATGTTCATAAGAATAGAGCATTAGCCAAGGGGGAGTACAGTGTGACACTTAGTCATTTTTCACTAAGTGTTGCCATCAATGCCAAAGGGGGAGATTGTTGGCAAGAGACACTGTGTGGCTTCATTGGTGTTGTCATTGATGGTAACAAAGACCACTCCACACATCCGCAAGACATGGTGTATCTTTACCAGAAGTTAGATTGAAGAATACTTTGGTCTGGTAAGTAAGAACAGAGCATGCAACAAGGTCCGACAGTCAGGTCCGGATCTCTTATAAGTAGTATCTTTGTAAAGTGAGGACTTGGGGAAGTCAAGAGGAATACCTTGACTAATAGATTCTAGGGATTGAGCCTCTGATGATGAAAGAGAAAGAGATATGAGCATCTAAGTATTGGGGTCTGGTTTGGCAGAGTAGACAGAGGAAGAACTGACCAACAAAGCATTAGAATTATTCTGGATGAGATATTGATGGTGATCAAGGTTCCTAAGGTATCATTCATGATTGGCCAACATGTTAGATGACTTCTATAAGTATCTCCTTGATTCCATTTCATGTCTTACCATAATGACCTCTTTTGATAACTTTTCACATAACTTGGTTTTCTCCTTCAGATCTTCATTTGTACCATTGTCTTCACTTTAACTTGCCAATTGCTGAAGTAGATCTTTTCTCTTTTTCATAGAGATACTTAGTCTCCCTTTTAGTTCATTTATGAAATCATCAGCCTGTTTGAGTCTTTCCTTTAATTCATTGACTTTAGAGTTTGATTCTCAAGATCATCTAGGGTAGACTAAAGTTGTTCCCTCATACCTTACACATCCATTTGAGTTCCTAGATCTTCCTCAAGTTGTTACGCTCTTTTTGGAGGAACTTGGCTCTAATACCAATTGTTGATAACTGAGAGGGGGGGTGAATTAGTTATCTTAATTATTTCAACTTTCTGAATTTCCTTATCAATTAGTGCATTATTAAATTAAATAAGCAAACATAACCATGAAATGGAAATACCATCAATACACATGACACAGTGATTTTGACATGGAAAACCCTGTTAGGGGAAAAACCACGGGGTGATTAACCCAAGATTGTATTCTCTGTTAGAAGAATAAGATAGTACAGAATGGCACTTGCCAATTAGGGCTCACTGCCTGAGCACACTGCTCACAAGAGGCTCACTGCCTATAATAGTTTATACAAGGAAACTAGATACTTGAATTGATGAGAAGCATCCACATATGCTGAGGTTCAGTTCCGGTTAAGCCCAATATATGGATCTGCTGCACTTCATTCTTACTCTCTTAGGTGCTACTGTCCTGTTACATTCTAGACCTATCTTACTGCCTTCACACTACTCTTCTTCTTTTCTTCACACCACACAATACACCACACACACCTTCACATCCAAATCTATCTGGTATATATATCCCCACAAAGGATTTCATCCTATTTCTAGTCGGCATCCGGAATAGTCAATATTTTTCCAAACTCTAGTCTATTGGTTGAATCCTTGCTTACCAATTGATGCGAATCAAGGAGATACTTATAGAAGTCATCTAACATGTCAGCCAATCATGAATGATACCTTAGGAACCTTGATCACCATCAATATCTCATCCAGAATAATTTTGATGCTCTATCGGTTAGTTCTTCCTCTGTCTACTCTGCCAAACCGGACCCCAATACTTAGATGCTCATATCTCTTTACTCTTTCATCACCAAAGGCTCAATCCCTGGAATCTATTAGTCAAGGTATTCCTCTTGACTTCCCCAAGTCTGTACTTTACAAAGATACTACTTATAAGAGATCCGGACCTGACTGTCGGACCTTGCTGCATGCTCTGTTCTTGCTTACCGGACCAAAGTATTCTTCAATCTGACTTTTAGTAAAGATACACCATGTCCTGTGGATGTGTGGAGTGGTCTTTGTTGCCATCAATGACAACACCAATGAAGCCACATAGTGTCTCTTGCCAACAATCTCCCCCTTTGGCATTGATGGCAACACTTAGTGAAAAATGACTAAGTGTCACACTATACTCCCCCTTGGCTAATGCTCTGTTCTTATAAACATTTTCTAGAGCTCCCCCTTAGCTAGATTCCTCATTTTTCATTGCTCATCACTCCCCCTTTGACATCAATGGAAAACGGTGGGGTCCGCACACCAAAATTTGAAAAACTCAATCTATACTTAATCGCATAAGTATATTATCCGATTATACTTTACATATACTTAAGATATCTACAAAAGTGTTTTTCAATTGTACAATTTCTGTTGCCCAACTCAGCTTCATCCTATCTAAAATTGAGATGTGACCACTCAACAGGAATGCAAAAGCTTCTGCTCTTTTAAGATCTGTTGGATCACTGGTTCGGGCTGTGGTCTAAGCATCAGTTAGGGCTTCATGCATGACCTCTAACTTCAGGATAATGATCCCTCTAAGTTCACTCAACCTATTTATTCTATTTTTCTTCTCTTTCTCAAGTGTCTTTATTTCATTTATGACTGCAATAGTCTGACACTCTTGTTTTACTATGGACGAGGATAGAGGATCAAAACTTTGAGATAAACTTAATAGTTTATCCTCTTGCTCTTTTACTTTCTTCTCAATGTCCTTGGTCACTTTAGGCTAGGATAAGCAAAATTTATATATATCTCCCCCATCTTTGAGAGCATTTTCTAGGTTCTTTAATCCGATATCCATAACTCTCCTATCATTTGATATTAACCCTTGTACCTCTGATAATCTTATTACCAAAAATTCCTTCCGAACCTTATCTTCTGCTGACTTTTCTAAGGAATCAAAATGTGTGCTATTGTGATGTTCACAACCCACCCCATTATGCTCCTTAGCAAAATGGGGACCCCTGCTATTGCTTTGCTTTTTGCTTCTGCTTGTGTTGTTTTGCTTGGTGGTAAAGGGAAAAAAGAGTCAAATTTGCAAACCTTGTTAAAAATATAGAAAAATACATTTTCAGTACCCTTGCATGATATGGTTGGATTCCTTGTGAAAAATGAGCCAGGGTTGCTTTTTGAACCATCTTAAAATTTGCCATATTTTGCAAGTTATGATCATTTTAGTAAAATGTACATTTAGGTTTGTCTATCGCTTTGCATATACAAAGTCCTTTGTATATGCAAAGTCATATTTTTTATACTTGGTCGCTTTTGCTTTCGGGTTCATATACAAGGCCGGTTGTATGTACATTCGGGCTTGTATATTGGGAGATACAATGCAAAATATACGTGGTCGGACCCGAAATTATTATCAAATATTGAAAATTCGTTGTATATTCGGGCTTGTATATTTTCACATACAAGCTAAATATACAATACAAATATACAATGCGGACCCGAAATCATTATCAAATGGAGAACAATCCTTGTATATTCGCGTTTGTATATCACGATATACAAACCTATATATACAAATGCAAATGTACAACGCCGGAATTGAAAAGGTTATCCAATGGAATTAAATGCTTGTATATTTCGCGTTTATATATCACGATATACAAGCACTATATACAATGTACATTGCACAATATGCATTATGAAAAGGGTCGTCGGTATGAGTCTCACTGACGAAGGCACATCGATGAAACAAAGGTCATCGGTAGAGGAAATAAAAAGCCTGCCGACAGTATAAGTCAGCCCGATAAGGAAGAAATACAGGCCGAAGGGCTATATCGGCATAACTCACGCCGATAGCAAGGAAACAAAGGTAAAAAAAAGGAAAGGCCGTTGGCCTAACAGCGAATATCGGCCAACATGTTTTTTGGTCTGCCAATGACGATTCTCACGCCGATGGGCAAGAAATGCATAGCGATGGAAATTTTAAACTATATTTTTGGCGCCTGTGGCATTTTCCTGGTCAACGATAGTTGACCCGATGGTTTTGAGCAGTCTGTGTGCATTTTTGAATGCGTTTTGGGGGATTTTTAGACCCAATTTCCATATTTTTTGTACAGTCACCTGGATTTAAACATTATTTTAATCTCCTGCTATTTATTTGATAAATTGATACTTATTGCTTGTCTTGTCTTGCAGGCTTGCAGTTGAGGAAGCAGCTGGAAATTCAACACAGTGACATCATGGAGGAAGAAAATCTAATCTCAAGAGCAAGAAGATAAAGATGAAGTGCGAGGAAGTCAAGGCCATTCAAGTGAAGGACAAAGTTGCAGCTGAGAGCATTATTGCAACAGACAAACATAAATTATTGCTGAGCTGCCGGAGCTTCTCAGAAGGGGCAATATCTCGCCCAGATTTGACACTACTCAGAGATATTTTGGAGGACTGGTTCATCTGTATTTATTGCTATAACCAGGGGTTTGAACCAGAGGCAGTTAGGTTTTTTTGCTGTAGTGAGGACAACTAGAAAGTCTATATATTGTGCCTCTCTACACTGTAAATATTTTACAACAGGGGCTACAGCAGGTTAGCTTAGTTTAGATTAGAAGTAGAAGAAGGAGGTCGCCTGTTTGTCTGCAGTAAGGTGCGCGTGGAATGTCTGGCTACCTTACTGTATCTGTAAAGCTTGTAAGTTCTCTATAGTTGATCAATGAAACTAAGAGTCATTCCTACATTGTAAATCATGTATGACTATTCATTTCTAATACAATAGAATCTGGAGTTCTGCATCTATCTTCTGAGTGTTCCCCTGCTCTTCTTTGTGTTTTGAAATATTTTCTTTGAGAGCTTGCAATTTTAAATGTATGTTTGTGAAAATGCTCAAAACTTGCATTTAAGGTTTTTACTGTGGATTTGATCAAATTACTGTAGTATTTACATAGTGCATAACAGAAACAATTAGATCCTTCGGTAGAGTAAATGAGGAGTAGATTAGATCTTTCTAACTTTTCCCAACCCATCTGAAATATTTAGCTGAAAACGAAGAAATCTAAAGGAAGTTGTCTCAAATTTGAAGAAGCATGCATAACAGAGTTAAAAGTAGACAGTTTTCATAAATATATAAAGGAGAAGGCTGCAATAATTCAAGAAAACCATATGAATTTGCAGCACAGTAACACTTTTGTGCAAAGAAATGAAAAGTATTGACATATCTATGATCTTTTTGCATAATCTTAGTCCAGTAAACCACCAGACAACTCTAAACTACGTAAGGCCCCTTGAACATTACAGCTTCACATTGACCAACTGAACTTGACCAACCTAACCATTGTAGACTTGGGATTAGTTGAATCTCAAATGATTCCTTCTTATCTTTCAAGTATAGTTTCAGTTCATTATATGTGAATTTTAACTTATTGTTATGATTGCATCAAAACAATCATCAACAGTTTTTTGGCGCTAGAAGGAGGGCCTTCCTGAGTTAGGGTTCATTTCAAACTGGCTAATGACAGTAATAGAGTGACTAGGTCTAGATCTAGTTCAGGAGATATATTTGTGCAACTACCTGATACAAGGCGAAGTAAAAACCCTTTAATTTGGAATCCAAAAATATCGCAAGCAGGAACACCTCCTGGGTCACCTTTTAACATCCGTAGTATTGTGAGTCCTGACAGATCACTGTTCAGATCTTTAAATCTTGGTTCAGGCACTCCTGGAGGTCTCAATCCGCCTGTAAATCCTAATCCACCAATCAATCAAGGTATTCCTACAAGTTCAAGTCAAGCTCAAACACCTGCAATGGCTTATTTCGATGTCAGTTCTCCCATACTCTTCAATGATTATCATGAGATGCCCAAAAATTCGGAAAAGATATGTCCCAAATACCAGTTGCATCAGGACCCAGAAGATCATATTAGAATATTTAAGGAAGCATGTTTTAGGGCTATGTTAGAGCACGAGGATGTTGTGTGTAGATTGTTTCCTTACACCTTTAATGAGCAGGCCTCTAGCTGGTATGTAAACTTACCCAATGGTTACATTTCTTCCTGGGCACTTATGGAAGAAGCATTTCTGTCAAGATTTAGAGGACCCATTGACCCTTGCGCTTTGTATCATAAATTGGCTGCTATAAAACGAGGTGAGGGAGAGTTGATTGATAATTTCAATGACAGATTTCAAAAGGCCTATTCTAGGCTGGTAGCCCCTTATACCATAGATGATGCTCCCTTGTTGGCTATGTACTATGCTGCCTTGGATCCTTTAACTGCCATGTTTGTCAAAAGAAAACCTGACATAGATTCAATATCCAAAGCCTATAAAGAGGCAGCCTCAGTGAACCAAGAGATGAGGCATACAACTTATAGTCCATTTGTCAATGGAGGAAATTCTGGGGTGCAGAATCAGGCACAACCATGGAATGGAGTCCCTGTGCAGCACGCTCCACTAGTAAATCTGGTTCCTTCTTACACACCTGTGTATAATCCTACCCCAATCCAAGCTATAACTCCTTACACGGCTAGTACTTCCAATAACAGTCAAAATAATGGTCAGCCTTTCTTCCAACTTCCTAGGAATGTAACTGTGGCAAAAGCACAAGAGGATAGGGAAGAAATCAAAGAGATTACTGCACATTTGAAAAGGTTAACAACCGAAGTGACACAGCTAAGAAATGAGAACCTCTATGGAAGAGGCAACCAAAGCTACAATCAACATCAAAATCACAACCAAGGCCAGAATCATAATTATAGTCTCAATCAAAATCAGCAGTACAATCAGAACCAAAACTATAATCAGCATCAAGGCCCCAGTCAGGGGCAACCAATGCAAAATAGAGAGCCAGTGATAGATAATAGGACCTGGGGCAATAATAACAGAAATCAGAATCAACCTAGGCCGCCCAAGACATGGAACACTGGGCCCAACAATGGTACTCTGGCTTCTCCTTTTGAGAATACAGATAATCATGATGCAAAACAAACGACTAGCATACAAATGGCCAGTACAGCACCCAAAAATTGGTGCAGATTTCACAATACCAATGCCCATGCTGAGCACGACTGTCCACAGTTCCACTTGGCAGCTAGTATTTTCAACATAGATGTACAGCCTCCTACCTCTGAATTTCTCATTCCTAAGGGTAATGAGGTAGTACCCTCAGGATATGACATAGCATTAGTCTGAGAAACGTTTACCTTTGCAACTGCAGAAGAGAAAGAGGATGAATTGCTAGAGGATGAACCATACTATTGTGAAAGTCTTTATCCTGAATCAGCCTTTGTGTTAAATGCTTTTCAGTTTCCCTTTGAATCTGAAAATGAGATATTAAATGAAACAGAAGAGGTGCAGGCCTTTCAACAGACAAATAAAAGCCACACCTACAATTTGAGGAACAACCCTAGGCCGGGAGGACCTTTCACCACTTCCACTCCTCCGAATAACATCAATACACCCCTAGATCAGAATGCTAGCAACAATCCTGCCATACTTAAAGCTAGTCAGCACACAAATAATGGAACAACAGTACAAAAGGATCAAACAAGTAATACAGAAGCAATAGAGACAACAAGATTAATGAATTACTTGTTAGAGGAAACAAAGAAAATTAAGGTCAGTATACCTCTAAATGAATTATTGAAGACCCCAGGGATCAGAAATGCTTTTATAAAATCCCTAGATACATCCATAACAAACGAGGTGTCTGCTGATATAACTGTTCCTAATAGTGATTCACCACCTAAAGAGAAAAGTAAGAAAGTTGAGCAGCCTTCCAATACAAATGTAGTAATACATGCGGATAAGAGGGATACTCCCCCTTTCTTGTTAACTGTTAGGTTGTGTGAGAAGAATATACACAATTGCATGGTAGATTCTGGTGCTTTAGCCAACGTAATGCCCTTAGGAATATGTAAAACTCTCGGGCTGACTCCCACCAAATCTACCAAGGTTGTCACACAATTAGATAAGACTGAGGTTAGCGTGATAGGAGAACTCATGAACATTCAAATGCAATTAGCTTCAGACCCTAGGGTAAGCCAAATCATTGACATTCAAGTAGTGGATATACCCGTAAATTATGGAATGTTGCTAAGTAGGGATTGGTCCAAGACATTAAACGGATATATGGCTACTGACTTTTCACACATGTGGTTACCTTGGAGAGGCATCCCAAACCAGATCAGAATAGAGGCAGAGCCCAGAATGAAACATATGATAACAGAGTATAATCGAACTAGTGAAATATTATATGTTGCTGTTGAACCGGGTGTCTATAGAATTACCAACAATGGGGTGCAGATTGAAGAGATTATGATGTTAAACATTAGAAAAAAGTGTGTCAGCAATAGAACAGCACTATTCATTGAGTCTGATGGAAATTCTTCAGACGAAGAAAATAATGCAATAGACAAATTTGGTCATGCCATTAGACAAGAGGTGGAAGAGTGCGTTAAACACAATCTCCCAGTCCAATGTAAGTTATATAAAAATAGGTGTAGAGTCCATGATAGGCAACATTCTGAGGAGAATTGTGAAATATGCAAATACATCATTGAATATCAATACAAAAAGTGCATAGGGAGGGTAGAGTCACAAGAGGAAAATGAGAATCCTGATCCAACACAGAGATATGTTCAGGATAATATAGATGCCTTGATTCCAGATTTAGGAAAAGAAATAGAGGACAAGGGTAGTTATCTTTCTGAGTTGCAAACTAAAAACACACATATGCAAGATAACCAAACGGAAAAACCCATGAATAAACAAGACAACACCCCACAGGCAATAAAAGGGACGAAGTATGCCAAGGTAAAAGATCAGAAAAGTAAAGATGGCATGTGGACGTTAAAATGTGATGGGTCCCAATCAAAACAGGGCGCAGGTGCAGGTATTGAACTCATAGATCCTCAAGGTAAATCACATTTGGCAGCATATAGATTACAATTTTCCTGCACTAACAATATTGCTGAATATGAGGCCCTAATTTTAGGACTTGTCATGGCCATCAAGAAAAGGGTAAAAACCATCAGAGTATTTTCAGACTCTGAATTAGTAGTCAGACAAGTGAGGAAACTATATGCCTGCAATTATAAGAAAATGATTAGTTACGGACATAGAGTATGGGGTTTAATGGATTCGTTTGGTGTTTTTAACATAGAGCACATCCCTAGAGAGCTGAACCACAGGCCTGATGCGTTAGCAGTTGCTGCTAGTACATTAGAACCATTGACACTATTAGGATTAAGATGATTTGCTGTTGAGCTAGTTAACGTGCCCAATATACCAGACAACATTACACACTTTCAGGTATTTGGAGGGGATCAGTAAATTATTGATTTTCTGACTTGTAATGAGGCATGTGAGGCCCAAATCATTGATGAACAAGAAAGGCCTGAAGTAACATGGGACGAAGAAGATATGATCAACTTAAAGAGCAACTTCTTACCAAAAGGAGTAATTGAATTAGAACACATCTTTGACTTCGACGGAGTAATAAGATAGAAAGACTTACCCAAAACAGAAGGGGGTAGGTGTGATTTACATAACTTCGGGACTGATCTAAATCCACAAAATGTACTAATTGGGAAAGCTTGCTCTGAGAAAATTAGAAAAGAGGTTCTGGACATCCTGAAAGAATATAAACATGTCATAGCATGGACTTATGAAGACTTAAAAACATTTGATGAGTCCATCATAACTCATGTAATACCTTTAAGAAAAGAAGCCAAACCATTTAGGCAGAAACAGAGGCCTGTAAATGCCATTCTAGAGCCTTTAATCTTTGAGGAAGTTAAAAAATTACTGTCTGCTGGAATAATTTTCCCAGTCAGACATTCTGTCTGGGTAGCTAACTTAATACCAGTGAGGAAGAAAAATGGAGACATCAGGTTGTGCGTAGACTTTAGAAATTTAAACAAGGCATCTGAAAAGGATAATTATCCTTTGCCCCCAATAGACGAAGTACTGCAAGTAGTAAATGGCGCAAAGATGATGTCTTTTTTAGATGGTTTTTCAGGTTATAACCAGGTCTTAATTGATAGAGAAGATAGACTAAAAACCACCTTCACTTGCAAATGGGGAAATTATGCGTATAGAAGAATGCCTTTTGGTCTGATCAATGCAGGTGCCACTTTTCAGAGGGCCATGGACGTTGCGTTCCGCGGATTATCAGGTAAGTGCATTGTTGTGTATATGGATGATTTAACTATGTATTCCAAGGATGCATCCACCCATGCTGAGGAGCTCAGAAAAGTACTCAAGCGATGTGAAAGGTATGGGATTTCCCTTAATCCTAAGAAATGTATATTTGGCGTAACTGAAAGTAAATTATTAGGCCATGTCATTTCTGAAAATGGAATTTCAATTGATCCGGATAGAATAGAATCCATAAAAAATTTGCAAATACCAAACTGTAGGAAAGAGTTGAAATCATTTTTTGGTAAAATTAACTTTGTTCGGAAGTTTATAACAGGTTTTGCAGAGATCGTGCAGCCGTTAAATGCCATGTTGAAGAAAGATGCACAGATGGAATGGACACCAGAAAGGAGGCAATTTCTGATGCCCCTGTATTGGCAGGTCCAGACTACACAAGCCCATTTTACATCTACTCCTTTGCATCTCCTCATTCTGTCGCGGCTGCCTTGACACAGAAAGGTGAAAATAATGAAGAGAGGCCCATAGCATTTATGAGTGCGCCTCTGAAGGATGCACAGCTGAGATATCTAGATATCGAAAGATAGGTATTCACATTAGTAAAGGCTGTGAAAAAATTTACACACTACATTCTATGCAGCCAGATCAAAGCCATAGTACCAGACGCTGCAGTAAAAATGTTGCTAATGCAAAACGAGCCTGGAGAAAAAAGAGCTAAGTGGATCACCACGCTGCAAGAATTCGACATGGAAATCATTCCCATGAAGCTAGTCAGAGGGCAGGCATTGGTGCAGACAATAGAAAACATGGATCCAAATTTGATAAAACAACAATATGTATTGAATTCCCAAGACGCATCAGGCTGGTACGATGATTTAAGCACCTTCCTGATAGCTGGAAAATACCCAAGCAGGATGAAGGCTTCTCAGAAGAGAGCTTTGAAGATTAAGGCACAAAATTATATGGTGCAAGGAGGTCTTTTATTCAGGAAGAACTATGATGGAATTTATCTAAGATGCATAAACAGAACTAAAGCTGATAGAGTGTTGACAGAACTACATGACAAGTATGGAACCGGCCATGGTTCCCATTTAGCTACAACACACAAGATACTGAGGGCGGGCTATTACTGGCCCACTATGTTCAAAGATACTAAGAGTCACATCAGAAGTTGCCACACCTGTCAGACTGCAGCAGACAAAGGGAGAAATCTGGCCAATCCACTACAACCTGTGATCGAATCCAGACTGTTTGCACAGTGGGGCTTGGATTTTATCGGAGTCATCAATCCCCCATCTTTTGCAGGACACAAATTTATACTGACGGTAACAGACTATTGTACAAGGTGGACTGAGGCCACCTGCTGCAAATTTTCCACAACTGAGGTAGTTATCAAGTTCCTTGAAGAAAACATTATCACCAGGTTTGGAACACCCTATTCATTGGTATGTGATAATGGCCCTGCTTTCTCTTCTTTAAAGTTTTCTAAATGGGCATTTGAATATGGGATTATTCTAAGGTTTTCTTCGAATTATTACCCTCAAGGTAATGGACTGGCTGAATCAACAAACAAAATTTTATTAGACATAATCAAGAGGTTAATTGCCAAAAGTCCTAGAGAGTGGAATACCCTGTTAAGATATGCATTATGGGTAGACAGGACCAAGCTTAAAACAGCTTTAGGTAGCACACCTTATCATTTAGTTTATGGGACTGATCCCATACTTCCAGTAAATCTGAGAATACCAACCTAGAAGTTTGCCAATGAATATCTAGGCTTTAATAACAATAGGGAAGCCAGAATAGTGCAAATGTTACAACTAGAGGAGAAAAGAGCTCAAGCCCTCGAGAAGTTTGCCAAACACCAAGTGGTTGTTAAGAGGTGGTTTGACAAAAGGGCAAGAGTCAAAACATTTAGGATATCAAACTTAGTGTTGTGCTGGGACAAAGCACATGAAAAGAAAGGAAGCCATGGAAAATTTGATAAATTATGGCTAGGTCCATTGCAAGTCTCAGAAATAATAGGAGATAACACCTTTAGACTTAAGACCTTGACTGGAGAAGATGTGCCATTACCAGTTAATGGCCAGCATTTGAAACACTACTTCCAGGCTTGAGGTAAAAGGGGGCAGTCCTTTTTCTTAATGTAAAGTGCTGTAAGTAATGTACAGTTCTTCTTTTGCTATTTTCTTTTGGGTTGGCTGTTTGTATAGTTTGTCTTCTGTTTGTTTTTGCTTTTTGTTTCTTTCTGTTTGTACAGTTTTTCTTTTGTTGTGTTGCTTGTATAGCCTGTTTGTTTGGTTTATTTGTTGTCTCTTCAGCAGGGATCTTTATTTTACTTTAGAGTATTAAGGAGCAAAACTAGCAACCATTCAAAACAGTATAAAATTTAGGGTATTCAAGTTAATCATTTACAATTTACACATAACTTGTTACTGTCATGAATGTAGAGAGTTGTTCATCTTCTGAAGTTTTGTATTCAATAAATGTGATTGAGAATTCGAAGCAAGTTTCTCACGATGACACACCTAAAATCCTTGGGTTTGTTGAACTCACCAGTGTAGATATTAGGTGAAAAATCAGAGGTTACCCTTGCTACCATTACAATTCTCAGCTTAATTTCAGCAAGTGTCCACTCCTTGCATCATGAAGTTACAAATTGTTATATCTTATGAAGTCTTTCAAAATGAGAAAATAAAAAAAAATATATAAATAAATAAATAAAGCGGATTATACTGAAAAACCAGATTAAGCCATCTAAGTAACTCTACCAGGGCTATGGATGCTCACTGGCAGTGGGGCTCTACTTAGGAGAATTGTAACGATAACCTTGCCGAGGCTATGGACGCTCGCTGGCAGCAAGGCTCTATCCGGTCGGCTATGAGGGAATATCCTCACCTACGTAGGCTAATGTCAGTCACTGGTTTGTTCAACCGATCTTCAAGATGAGGATAATTAATCACGTGCACACAACTAAACTGAAAATGAAAATTCATGCATCTTTATTGAATACTTTAAGTCTCAAGCTGAATAGTAATTTGCAGGAAAGATAGTCGGAAGTTATGAGTTCATTTCATCTAGTTTTCTTGAACACTTTGAATTTAATTGTTTTGTTTTGGTTGCTAGTTGTTGTGATGTTCACAATCCACCCCATTATGCTCCTTAGCAAAATGGGGACCCCTGCTGTTGCTTTGCTTTTTGCTTTTGCTTGTGTTGTTTTGCTTGGTGGTAAAGGGAAAAAAGAGTCAAATTTGCAAACCTTGTTAAAAATATAGAAAAATACATTTTCAGTACCCTTGCATGATATGGTTGGATTCCTTGTGAAAAATGAGCCAGGGTTGCTTTTTGAACCATCTTAAAATTTGCCATATTTTGCAAGTTATGATCATTTTAGTAAAATGTACATTCAGGTTTGTCTATCGCTTTGCATATACAAAGTCCTTTGTATATGCAAAGTCATATTTTTTATACTTGGTCCCTTTTGCTTTCGGGTTCATATACAAGGCCGGTTGTATGTACATTCGGGCTTGTATATTGGGAGATACAATGCAAAATATACGTGGTCAGACCCAAAATTATTATCAAATATTGAAAATTCGTTGTATATTCGGGCTTGTATATTTTCACATACAAGCTAAATATACAATACAAATATACAATGCGGACCCGAAATCATTATCAAATGGAGAACAATCCTTGTATATTCGCGTTTGTATATCGCGATATACAAACCTATATATACAAATGCAAATGTACAACACCAGAATTGAAAAGGTTATCCAATGGAATTAAATGCTTGTATATTTTGCGTTTGTATATCGTGATATACAAGCGCTATATACAATGTACATTGCACAATATGCATTATGAAAAGGGTCGTCGGTATGAGTCTCACCGACGAAGGCACATCGATGAAACAAAGGTCATCGGCGGAGGAAATAAAAAGCCTGCCGACAGTATAAGTCAGCCCGATAAGGAAGAAATACAGGCCGAAGGGCTATATCGGCATAACTCACGCCGATAGGAAGGAAACAAAGGGTAAAACAAAGGAAAGGCCGTCGGCCAAACAACGAATATCGGCCAACATGTTTTTTGGTCCACCGATGACGATTCTCACGCCGATGGGCAGGAAATGCATAGCGATGGAAATTTTAAACTATATTTTTGGCACCCGTGGCATTTTCCTGGTCAACAATAGTTGACCCGATGGTTTTGAGCAGTCTGTGTGCGTTTTTGAACGCGTTTTGGAGGTTTTTTAGACCCAATTTCCATATTTTTTGTACAGTCACCTGGATTTAAACATTATTTTAATCTCCTGCTGTTTATTTGATAAATTGATACTTATTGCTTGTCTTGTCTTGCAGGCTTGCAGTTGAGGAAGCAGCTGAAAATTCAACACAGTGACATCATGGAGGAAGAAAATCTGATCTCAGGAGCAAGAAGATAAAGATGAAGTGCGAGGAAGTCAAGGCCATTCAAGTGAAGGACAAAGTTGCAGCTGAGAGCATTATTGCAATAGAGAAACATAAATTATTACTGAGCTGTCGGAGCTTCTCAGAAGGGGCAATATCTCGCACAGATTTGACACTGCTTAGAGATATTTTGGAGGACTGGTTCATCTGTATTTATTGCTATAACCAGGGGTTTGAACCAGAGGTAGTTAGGTTTTTTTGCTGTAGTGAGGACAACCAGAAAGTCTATATATTGTGCCTCTCTACACTGTAAATATTTTACAACAGGGGCTACAGCAAGTTAGCTTAGTTTAGATTAGAAGTAGAAGAAGGAGGTCGCCTGTTTGTCTGCAGTAAGGTGCGCGTGGAATGTCTAGCTGCCTTACTGTATCTGTAAAGCTTGTAAGTTCTCTATAGTATGATCAATGAAACTAAGAGTCATTCCTACATTGTAAATCATGTATGACTATTCGTTTCTAATACAATAGAATCTGGAGTTCTGCATCTATCTTCTGAGTGTTCTCCTGCTCTTCTTTGTGTTTTGAAATATTTTCTTTGAGAGCTTGCAATTTTAAATGTATGTTTGTGAAAATGCTCAGAACTTGCATTTAAGGTTTTTACTGTGGATTTGATCAAATTACTGTAGTATTTACATAGTGCATAACAGAAACAATTAGATCCTTCGGTAGAGTAAATGAGGAGTAGATTAGATCTTTCTAACTTTTCCCAACCCATCTGAAATATTTAGCTGAAAACAAAGAAATCTAAAGGAAGTTGTCTCAAATTTGAAGAAGCATGCATAACAGAGTAAAAGTAGACAGTTTTCATAAATATATAAAGGAGAAGGCTGCAATAATTCAAGAAAACCATCTGAATTTGTAGCACAGTAACACTTTTATGCAAAGAAATGAAAAGTATTGACATATCTATGATCTTTTTGCATAATCTTAGTCCAGTAAACCACCAGACAACTCTAAACTACGTAAGGCCCCTTGAACATTACAGCTTCACATTGACCAACTGAACTTGACCAACCTAACCATTGTAGACTTGGGATTAGTTGAATCTCAAATGATTCCTTCTTATCTTTCAAGTATAGTTTCAGTTCATTATATGTGAATTTTAACTTATTGTTAGGATTGCATCAAAACAATCATCAACATGTGCTAACACTATTAACTAGAGATTTGAGATTACCGGATGAAGAGGCTGAGGGATCCTTCTGAAACAATGGCAAGATCTTCTCCAATACACCGGATGCAATTTCTATAAGCTTGCAGTCTTCCATGTGAGACTTCAGAAGCTTTTCTTTTACCATTACTGAAGTAAAGGATCCTAGCTTCATGGTTTGAACTAGGGAGAGGGAGTAAAAATTGAACGGTCCTTGAAGAAGTTCCGGTTCATCAAATTCCATCATCTCCTTGGTTAAGAAATCTTTGACTACCTCTATTGTGTCTCTTGCCGGAGATAGAGTTTTCTCCCCTTCTGTACCCTTACCACCATCATCTGTGGCCTTCTCTATTGGAGTTTTCTCTTTTTCTGTAGCCTTACTACTGTCATCTTCTTTTTCCTTCTCTGCTTGTTGACTAATCTTCTCTTGTACTCTTTCTTTTTCTTTGAATTTGGAGTCTATACGAGAAACTAGAGGAGAGATGTTTGCTTGATCATGGACCTCCTCTTCCAGAGCAAAGGAATCTAAGTCCTTACCTTTTTGTTCACCTATCTCCTTTACCTCTTCTACCACTGTCTCAGTAGATTCTTCTTCAACATCTGTGGCCGAGGGATTATCACCTAAGTCCTCTATAATAGGAATGTTGAATCTTTTGTATGCATTTTAGAGAATCTCTTCTGTCTCTTTTTCTACTTTGTCAGTTTCTCCAAGCATAAGCTGATTCATTCTAGCTTTGCTCCAGAATTCATCCTTACAATCTTTGAAGATCATATTCTTCTACTTAGGAGTGATTGAAGGATATAGCTGAATAGCTATCTGTTCTCGGATCTCAAGATCCTTTGCCATAGCATTATTCTTTCTTATTTCCAATTCCTTTTCTAGGCTTTTGGGAATAAGAGATATGATTTCAATAAAAGCCTTGTTGTTAGACTTAGCGCACACAACTGACAGGGGGGGTGGATCAGTTGTGCAAAACTTTCTCCAATTAAACACTTAAATCTTCTTAGTGATTAGCATTATATTAATCATGAACCATAATGCATTCAAATCAAGACCAGAAACACATCAACACATAAGACACCAAGATTTTGACGTGGAAAACCCGATTAAGGGAAAAACCACGGGGTGATTAACCCAAGATTGTATTCTTTGTTAGAAGAATAGAAAGAACAAAATGGCATATGCCAATTAGGGCTCACTACCCGAGCACACTGCTCACAAGAGGCTCACTGCCTACAAGAGACACACTGTCTACAAAGAAATAAATATCACATACATGAACTGGAGAATAGCATCTTTACCATGCTTGAATCAGTTCCATTTAAGCCCAATACTTCTACTCTGCCTTTCACTCTCCTCCTCACTACAACACTCTCATCACCACAAGGACTCCTTCAAACTAACTTCGCAATCCCTTATTTATACAAGGCATCAACTTAGGAATGATCATCTAAGTCGGCAAACATTCATAAGATTATCCACAAGATGCATAACTCATCTGGTCGGCCTGTCTCAGGAAGAACACCATCATCCAGAAGTTACACTCCAATTGTGAGCTCCAACTTCAATGCGGACCACCAACATGAATTGGACATGATTCAAAGACCTCCACAAGCTTTCCTGAATCACCAAGAATATCCACACTTTTTCTTCTTATTGAAATCCTTCTCTCCTTCATCTGGAACCTCAAGAACATAGTCTGTCATTACTGTCACAAAGGAATAGATGCTTGTGGACCTTCAAACCATCAACCAATTGAGTTGATACACCAAAAAGACTTCCTGAGCACTCCCTTAAATCCACAGAATAGGAAACTTCATTTCCGGATCTCACCAGACCTTTCTTGTTACACTCTATCACCTCTGAACACCTACCGGAACTAGTTTTACTTGAGCAGCCACAACTTCTTCATATCTTCATGCGGACCTCTAAAATCTCTACTGGATCACCTACAGACACATATCTACAAACCCTTTAATCTGCATCCTCTGATCCTCATCCTATCTTGGACTTTTGCCTTACTGTCATCACTGTTCTTCATTGTTCTTGATTGAGACTAATTTTCTCAATATCCTCAGCTCACGGCTCATCCAAACCTTATCATTAATGCAACAGGAGTATGTTGACATCAATGACAACACCAGTTAGGCCCATACTTGCAACAATCCCCCCCTTTGTCATTGATGGCAACATGAGATGTGAAAAACTATTTTAACCATCAAGTCAAGAAATTCTTCTTACTGTCACAGCTCCCCCTATTAGTAACAACCATTCACATGTCTTCTCTCCATCTATTGCTCCCCCTTTGATCAGCAACCACTTGTTTTTCACATGTCTTCTCTCCCCCTTTGACATCAATGGCAAATGACACATACTTGCAATTCCAACATTTTAGAATCATACCTACTGCTCCCCCTAAGTAGCAGCTCCCATCAATCTGGATCACAAGATATGACTATGATATCCACTGGACTGATGCACCTCAGTGCACCTTAGTTCATCACTAGAGGGGCAATAACCCCTAACTTCTCCCTGAGATACTCAAAAGAGTCCTTAGGTAGAGGTTTAGTAAAGATGTCTGCAATCTGATCCTTGGAGGGTACAAACTCCAATCTGACTTCATTCTTGTTCACTTGCTCTCTCAAAAAGTGAAACTTGATGGATATGTGTTTAGTCTTTGAATGCAACACTGGATTCTTAGATATATTTATAGCACTTGAATTATCACAGAAGATTTGATAGGTTCCTCATACTCCACTTTGATATCTCTTAGCATCTGCTTCATCCACAAAACTTGAGTGCAACTACCTACTGCTGCAATATATTATGCTTCAGTTGTAGATAGAGATATTGCCTCTTATTTCTTGCTTAGCCAAGAAATCAATCTCTTCCCCCAAAAGAATGCTCCACCACTGGTACTCTTCTGGTCATCCACATCTCCTACCCAATCAGCATCTATATATGCATGAAGAGAGAAATCATGATCTCTAGGATACCATAGACCATACTCAACAATCCCTTTTAGATATCTAAAAATCCTCTTGATTGCCATGACATGGGATTCTCTAGGATCATCTTGGAATCTAGCAACAAGACCAATAGTTTGCATAATATCTAGTCTAGTTTGAGTGAGATACAACAATCCTCCAATCATTGATCTATACTTTGTCTAGTCTGCCTTAGGAGAGTCATCATCTTTGCTCAACTTACATCCGGTTGCCATGGGAGTATTCATTGGCTTTGAATCTTCCATCCCAAATTTCTTCAACAATTCTTTCACATATTTGGTTTGAGAAATGAAGATTCCTTTCTTTGTTTGAGTGATTTGCAGACCCAAGAAGAAATTCATTTCACCAAGCATAGACATCTCAAACTCACTTTTCATTTGATTTGCAAAAGTTTTACACATACTATCTCTTCCTCCAAAGATGATATCATCAAAAAATACTTCAACAATCAAGATGTTTTCATGATCAATTTTAAAATATAAGTTACTGTCAGCAGTACCTTTGTTGAAACCAATCTTCAAAAGATGCTTATCCAATCTTTCATACCAGGCTCTTGGGGCTTGCTTCAATCCATACAGTGCCTTCTTCAACTTGCAGACCATATCACCATGATCAGACAATTGAAATCCATCCGGTTTCTCTATATACACTTCTTCTTCCAAGTCACCGTTTAGAAAGGCAAACTTGACATCCATCTGATATACCTTGAAATCCTTGAAAGCAGCAAAGGCAAGAAATAATCTGACTACTTCAATTCTTGCCACTGGAGCAAAAGTTTCTTCAAAATCAATTCCTTCTATTTGAGAGTAGCCCTTGTAGACCAATCTGGCTTTATTTCTGATTACTTCACCAATTTCATTTAGTTTGTTCCGGAAGACCCATTTGGTTCCAATCACATTCTTGTTTCTAGGTCTGGGAACAAGATCCCAAGTGTGATTTTTCTCTATTTGCACCAGCTCTTCCTCCATTGCTTTAGTCCAATTTTCATCATTGCAAGCTTCATTCACTGTCTTAGGTTCAATCTTTGAAATCAAACAATACTCTTCTGAATCTTGAGCAATTCTCCTTCTTGTTAGTACTCCTTTGCTTTTATCACCTATGATCTGATCTTCAGAGTGGTTCAGTCTTACATACCTAGGAACTTTAGGAATTTCTTGCACTTCTGATTCTTGATCAGGCTCATTGAAACTCATTTCTTCTTTCTGGTTTACCGGATTAGCTTGAATCTGACTAATAGATGAGGCTTGGGCTCCTTGAGTCAGAACACCATTATGATCATCTTCATCATATTCATAAAACCTTGAGGGTTTCTCAATTCCCTCATCAACCTTCACATTTGTACTTTCTATCATCTTTCTCAGTCTTTTGTTATAACACCGGTATGCTTTGCTTTGAGTAGAGTAACCCAAGAATATTCCTTCATCACTTCTAGCATCAAACCTTTCTAGATCTTCATCTCTTTTAATGTAACATTTGCTACCAAAAACTCTAAAATACCTCATAGTAGGAGTGATGCCAAACCAAAGTTCATAAGGAGTCTTACCAGTATTGCTTCTGATTTGAAATCGATTGAGAGTATAGACTGCAGTGCTGACATCTTCTCTCCAATAGATGTGAGGAACATTTGCTTCCATCATCATGGTCCTAGATGCTTCCTGTATGGTCCAGTTCTTTCTTTCGACTACTCCATTCTGCTGTGGAGTCCTCGGAGCAGACAACTGTCTCTTTATTCCATGTTTCTCACAGAACTCTATGAACTCACCGGATGTGAATTCTCCACCTCTATCAGAACTTAGACATTTCAATTTCAATCCAGTTTCATTCTCTACCATAGCCTTGAATATTTTGAATTTCTCAAAAGCTTCTGATTTCTCTTTCAGAAAAGTTACCCACATCATCCGGGAATAGTCATCAATTAGTAACATGAAGTATCTATAACCTTGCATACTCCTGATTCTTGCCGGGCCACAAAGGTCAGTATGAACTAAGTCCAATAATCTGGTAGAAGACAGTTCCTTACTCTTGAATGTGATTCTGCTCAGCTTACCCAACTAACATTCTTTGCACAAGCTATTAGTAGGTTTCACTAATTTTGGAAGATCTCTTACAGCCTGAATATTGCTTATCTTGATGATATTATCAAAATTCACATGATACATTCTCTTATGCCATAACCAACTCTGATCAACTTGAATAAATAAGCAACTTTTACCAGTGCCAACCAAGTGGAAGATATTACCTTTAGTTTGGGTACTGGATGCAATCTCTGTTCTGGAGCTTTCAAAGATCTTGCATTTTCCATTCTTGAACTGGAGATCATAGCCTTTGTCCACCAACTGTCCAACACTGAGAAGATTGTGCTTCAAATCTTCAACATATAGAACATTACCAGTTTTGTTCCTTCCATCAAAAGAAATAGTTCCTCTTCCTATGATTCTACCAGCAGAATTATCACCAAACTTCACCACTCCTCCTTCATACCATTCCAAATCTATGAACTTATTTTTATCCCCTGTCATATGGTGAGAGCAACCACTGTCAATGACCCAATCATCCTTTTCTTCAACTTGGGCAGCCAAAGCTCTTTCTACAACTTTATGATTGACAGATACAAAGGATATTGGTTCTTCTTCCTTGATGGCAATAAACACCCATTCACTTCCAGATTTGTTTCCTATCTCTGATTCATCATCTGTTACTCCTTCATTATCATCTTCTTCATGAACATAGTAACAATTCTTTTGGAACCTTGATCTGCTAGGATTTGGCCTTGAAAATATTTTCGGACATCTTGAGGCAAAGTGACCAATCTTATTGCAGTTAAAACACTTAAAAGGCAATTTTCCTTCATACTTACCAAATCCTCTTGGCAGTCTCTTTGCAATGAGGGCTTCAAGTTGACCAGTTTCTACTTCTTCTTCTTCCAGGTCTTTTCTTACTTTTTCATACCATGACAGTTTCCTTGATGAATTCTCTCCTGGATCAAACCTTTTGTTTACCTTTTACAGAGGCACTGGCTTTGAATGCAGATTCAGTCTTGGGGGGATCATCTCCAAACTCAGTCATTTCAAATGCAACCAATTTTCTAGCCAATTGATCTCTTGTGACAGTTGTATGGGCTCTGAATTCATCAATGGCAGCAACCTTGATTTTGTAAGAAGTAGGAAGGGATCTAAGAATTTTGCCAACAATCTCATTTTCATCCAAGACTCCACCAGCATTTCTAATTCCACAAACAAGCTCATTTACTCTTGGCATAAAAGTAGTAATATTTTCATCATCTCTCATCTTCAGGTTTTCAAATTTCTCTTTTAGACTCTGTAACCTTGCACATTTAACATACTGGTCTCCTTTATACAAAAGTTCTAATTTTTTTCAAATCTCAAAAGTAGTTGGTAGGTCAATAACATTTGAGAGCTCTGAATCAGATAATGTGCTTAGAAGAGCTTCTATAGTCCGTAGATTGTTTTCAGCATCTGTGATTTTATTTGTAGCTTTTGGACCACCTTGTGGAGGTACATACTGTGTTGTAACCATGGTCCAGTATGCCATTCCCATGCATTGCAAGTGACACTTCATGCGACCTTTCCATAGATTAAAATTGGTTCCATCAAACTTCGGACTATCCTTCTTATAGGACGACATCCTAGATCTCCTCAAGCGGTTAAGCTCTTTTAGAGAAACTTAGCTCTAATACCAATTGTTAGACTTAGGGCACACAACTGAGAGGGGGGGTGAATCAGTTGTGCAAAACTTTCTCCAATTAAACACTTAAATATTCTTAGTGATTAGCAATATATTAATCATGAACCATAATGCATTCAAATCAAGAGCAAAAACACATCAACACATAAGACACCAAGATTTTGATGTGGAAAACCCAGTTAAGGGAAAAACCACGAGGTGATTAACCCAAGATTGTATTCTCCATTAGAAGAATAGAAAGAACAAAATGGCACATGCCAATTAGGGCTCACTGCCCGAGCACACTGCTCACAAGAGGCTCACTGCCTACAAGAGACACACTGTCTACAAAGAAATAAATATCACATACATGAACTGGAGAATAGCATCTTCACCATGCTTGAATCAGTTCTATTTAAGCCCAATACTTCTACTTTGCCTTTCACTCTCCTCCTCGCTACAACACTCTCATCACCATAAGAACTCCTTCAAACTGACTTCACAATCCCTTATTTATACAAGGCATCAACTTAGGAATGATCATCTAAGTCGGCAAACATTCATAAGATCATCCGCAAGATGCATAACTCATCCGGTCGGCCTGTCTTAGGAAGAACACCATCATCCGGAAGTTACACTCCAATTGTGAGCTCCAACTTCAATGCGGACCACCAACATGAACTGGACACGATCCAAAGACCTCCACAAGCTTGCTTGAATCACCAAGAACATCCACACTTTTGCTGCTTACTGAAATCCTTCTCTCCTTCATCTGGAACCTCAAGAACATAGTCTGTCATTACTGTCACAAAGCAATAGATGCTTGCAGACCTTCAAACCATGAACCAATTGAGCTGATACACCACAAAGACTTCCTAAGCACTCCCTTAAATCTGCAGAATAGGAAACTTCATTTCCGGATCTCACCGGACCTTTCTTGTTACACTCTGTCACCTCTGAACACCTACCGGAACCGGTTTTACTTGAGTGGCCACAACTTCTTCATATCTTCATGTGGACCTCTAAAATCTCTACTAGATCACCTACAAACACATATCTACAAACCCTTTAATTCGCATCCTCTGATCCTCATCCTATCTTGGACTTTTGCCTTACTGTCATCACTGTTCTTCACTGTTCCTGATTGAGACTAATTTTCTCAATATCCTCAGCTCATGGCTCATCCAAACCTTATCATTAATGCAATAGGAGTATGTTGACATCAATGACAACACCAGTTAGGCCCATACTTGCAACAGTTTTCACATGTGAAGCTGATCTAGTTCCAAGAGGAACCAAGATCAACTATGTTGCATGAGTAATTTTTGTAATGTTGTTGCATGGTGTTATTTGAGTTAGTTCTACCCTTCTTTTATTTGATTTCTTATTGGTGTTGTAAGTTGTAGTGTTATTTGAATTTCATTTTTTTGAGTTATAATTTTTGTGACCCCTTTTATGTGTTTTTACTCAACCTTTGGTGCTCAAAATGGGTTAAACATGACCCTAGGTTGTACCCCTAGGGTCTAGGGGTCATTTGGGCTTGTGTAACCTTAGATAAACTTCCATTTGGTCACTTTAACTTCACCCTGAAGTAAAGTGACGAAAATGGAAGCTTGGGAGGGAGAGGATGAGTGGGTCAAACACTCAACCTCTTCCTTCCCTCTTCCCTAGGTTGGGGGAGTCTTCAAGACCCCTTAATTGTGGAGGACTCAACTCCAAGTCTCTCCCACAATTGGTGAGGGTACCTTGGGGTTGAGTGGTCCTTCTTAGGAGGAGAGGATTGGGGCACATGTGGCACCCACTCCTTCTTTGGCTTCACCTTTCTCTCCCATATAATCAAGAGAGGACAAGTGGATGGGAGAAAGACTTAGTGGATTGGGTGAATGACATGTGTCACCACCCCATTCCAAGAGTCTTTCTAGTAGTTGGGTGGAGGAGTGAGGAGGTGACATGTGTCACCTCCCCATTCCTCAAGGCTCATGGGAATAGCCTACTTGAATCCCTCTTGAAGGGAGGGATGGGGTTGTTGAATTTTTGGCAATTTTTTATTTTAATTATTTTGGGGAAAAAGTTGGAGGAAAAATTGGTGGCTCAACTTGGAGAAGGAGTTAGAGGAGATCTTCTCAACTATCTTCCAATTGGACTTTATAAGGTAGGATCCAAGGCAAATGCCTTTCCTTATGCATTTTATTTACTTGCATGTGGTGTGTGTGTGAGTTTCATTTTATTTTTTTCACTTTGTGGTTGTGGGAAAAATTGGGTATGGGAGTTGTGAGAGCCTCTCCTACTTGGGAGAAGATGCTCAACATGTGTGGGGTGGGGGAGGAGTGAACCTCCTCAGAGTCACATCCTTGGTTTCATGGAGTTTTAGCCTTGAGGGCAAATTGAGAATTTTGAACAATATGTGTATATGAGAAAATTTTGATATGGCTTGAGAGCCAAGAGAAAGTTGTGAAATCATGTTTATATGTGTGGGCTTGAGGCCTTGAGGGATTTATGTTTTGGGAAGTTTTGGAGTGGCACTCTCGAGTTGAGTGATGTCCACTCCCCTACCCCATTAAAATCATCTTGAGTGAGTTGTTATGTGAAAACCATGGGAGTATTCTTGTTGTTGTGTTGAGTGAATTTTGTTGCAAAGTGGTGTGTGCTTACCTTGTGTGAGGATGACCTCCTGGCTCAGGGGTGACTCATGAGTGAGTCAATGGTAGGGTGGAGAGCATTTTGTTGTGGCTTATTCCCCTTTTTGTGTCATTGTAGGAAAATGGAACTATGTGAAGTTGAAGAAAATATTATTATCCTTAAGAGTTGATATTTTGTGCTCTTGAGAGAGCATGGCCATGAGAGGCCTTGTGTATCATTTTCTTTTAGATTTCAAAAGAGGAGAACTTTGTTCTCTCTCTCAAGTTGTAAGAGTTATGTTTTTACTTGTGTTGTATAAACTATTTACCTTTGTAGAATAGAAGATTTAAATTGCTGATTTTATTGCCTTATGATTTAAAGAAAAAAAAATAGAGTATTGGGAAAAAGCATGGTCTTATTGCTATTTCACTTGTATGTTTATTTTTCAAAAAAGAAATAGGATAGTTGTTGTTTTATCTATGTGGGATAAAATGAAAACTTTTACATTTTATTTCCTTAGAAAAAAGAAATTTAGTTGTTGCTATATATTTTGAAGGATTTAATTAAAGGCATTTGCTTTTTTTTTTTAAAAACAATGAATAAATTCTTTGAAGAAATGTTTATGAGGAAATATGTTCTTTTATGTTTCTACAAAAAAGAAGGGGTTCATTTACTCTATGTAAATCTGTTATAGAAAAAAAAATGTTTCTTTTGCTTTATTACATTAAAAATTTTTTTTTGTGAGTTTTAGAAAGACAACTATTTTTGAAAATGCAGTTATTTTAAGCATATATATATATAAAATATATATATATATAAATATATATATATATATATATAAATATATATATACATATTTGACTGTATATATTTATTATATTTAAATATAGACATTTTTGTAATATACTGTCAAACAAAAAAGAGAGACTGCATTATTTATACAGCAGTATGTATATATATATATATATATATATTTCCTTATATTTAATAGTAAATAATAAACTGAGGTTGTGTAATAAACATGTGTTTTGGTGTGTGTGTATATATATATATACATATATATATATGTATATATATATATATATATATAAATATAAATAAACCCCATTAATAGAACGCTGTGTATAAATGAAAATAGACTGTGGTTTTAATGTATACTGATCGCAGTTTTTAGATACAAAAACAAATTTGTTTTGGTGGGGGGGTTCGAACCCCCCCACCGCCGCTGCTTATGAATGGCTATGGGGAGGGGGCGGAGCCCCCACCCACACCCCACTATGTGGGATGTGGGTGGGGGCTCCGCCCCCTCCCCACACTCCCCCCTTTTCCTTCCCTGTGAACCTCTCCAACCCTTGCTGCCGTAGCCTCTCCACAGACCACGCCGTCACCTCTCGCCACCGCCTCCTCACAGCACCTCTCCCCACTTCACTCGCCTGCCACAGAAAATAACATGGGGTTTCAACTAGATAAAATATATTTACCTTGCATTATCATTTATGGGGGCATCTAATAAACACAGTCCGCCTCCATGGGTATTGGGCATTCGGCCCTTTAAAACTGTATATCTCATACTCATCACTGCTATATATATATACATACATATATATATATAAAAAATACAAATGGATATATTAAATGGGTATACCTCTTACTTTGAACTCCATCCATGGAAGCCATCACCACAACCTACAACAAAATTTGAGAGAAGAAAATTGAGAGATGGAGGAAGAAGAGAATGAGGAGGCAAGTTAGGTTTAGGGATTTTTCCCTTAAGGATAATATTAGTTTATTTGGCTTGTAGGGTTAGTTCTTTTTGAATTTAGAATTATTATTTTGTTCCCTCTCATTTGACTTGGGAGCTTTTATTAATTTGTTTTATTTAAAAGTGGCTATTATCATTTGTTGCTTAGTGGTAAGGTAATTTTATTGAATAGGATAGTTTTTGGTTAAAGGGAATTAATGATTTTAATTTGATTATTGCAAAAGGGGATTTTATTGTTTTATTTAACTTTATACCTATTTAATTATTGAGATGTTTTTATTTTAAACAATGGGGTTAATCCTTTAATTGCAAAACTAAATCCGACGGGGTTAATATTATCTAGTTTGTTATTAATTTAATTTTTCTTTTTAATTAATTTTAGAGCAAATTAATTAGTGAATTAAATTAGTCATTTTTAATCCAACTTGGAAACCTAGTAAACTATCTAAATGAAGTTAGTATAATATGTTTCCGTGATCTAGTCTACCAAGAAATTAGGAATAACGTAAAGGATGCAGTGATGGCTCTGATTGATAGAAAACGTGAAGGAGAACAAATTGATCGAGCTTTGTTGAAAAATGTTTTAATTAACCTATTTAACTGTTCTACCAATTTAACTAGTGTAATGTAGGTAATTTAAAACCAACCCAGTAAGCTTTTGATCAAATTTAGTTTTATTATAATAAACCCTAATCACGCCCGTGAAGCGTTATGGTGCCAGATTTTTCTGAAATTAGGGGGTTTAGCTAAGTTAGTGAAATTTAACCTTGCTTAGGATTAAATTATTGTTTTTGTCAGTTATCGACATTAGGTTTTGGTATTAAATTATATTTTTTCTCATGCACTAGAATTTGGCTTTTGATTTTGTCTTATGTCAAAATTCCATCATTCACTTTGGTTACCCTAGGGTTTCGATCGTTGATCCTAACCCTATGGGTGACGTTATCCATGTCGCATTGACCCCCTAGTTGGCCTTCATTGCAAAATGGTATGTGCAAGTGAACGCATTACTTCGCCTTCAACTATCATGTTTACGCCTTATGCATAACGCCACCGAGCACGCTTACACGTGCGAAGGGGTTTCTAGGGTAGCGTGGTAAAATTTTTAATACTTCGTGTCATGACCACATGACAAATGTGGACATGACACGTGTGATACATGTCATGACTGCATAGGAAATGTGGGCATGACAATATTGTCATTTTGTGGGATGTGGTACGGTGATGTGTCATCCTACATGGAAGATGGCAACTTGTAATTGTGTCCTCACATGAGGAGATAGGCATCCCACTTTGTGGTAGGAGTATTTTTCAATGTATTGGCATCTTGGATGTTGTGTAAGGGAATGTTTGACCAAAATGGTTATGACGGATTCCTATGATGAAGTTATGACATGTAAGAGTCAGAAATAGAAGCTTGTAAGACAGGTGAAGACATGTGTCATGAAGCATCTTTGAAAAAGGCATATTTGGGGGCCCCAAGGTGGACTATGACATGTTGTAAGAGAATATGCTATTTATAGCCTGTGTATGATAGATTCTCTTACAACTGTAAGTTGTAACTGCTATGATAGATTCTATGATGGTCGTAAGAGTCGTAAGAGCATCTATCATAGCTCATTTTGGAAATAGGTGACCTCTTTGGGATGGGAGTTGTGGACAAGTGTCAGGCACATTCTACAATGTTGACCAAGTGTCCTTAGGCATGGATTTTGGGCCATAAGGCCAAGTTGGACGCCCATTCCAAGATAGGACCAATTTTGCCTTGTATATTCTATATAAACAGGTGCTTAGAGAAGGAGATGTATTACAGGTTTGACATGTACTATTATGCTGTTAGTTTGTCTCTAGATACGAGTTTCGAAGACTCCTGAGAGATTGCATTACAAGTGTGTTGTAAACATTCTTTGTTTTGATAATACATTGTGCAGGTTTTGGAGTGTGGGGTTTTTCACCCGATAAGGGTTTTCCCCACGTATATCTTGTGTCTCTCTTCTTTTGTCTCACCTTCTATGTTATGTGTTTGTTGCAATATCTCATGTTAATGGTTTAATGTTACTGTAATAGTTAGGATAAATTTAAATTTGCACTCTCCTCCCCTCATTAGATTAGTGTAGGAAGTGATTTCTCCACACCTAGTTTCCTTTCATAAAGCCCTCCGGATCTCCGAAGCAGAAAACCTCCATGACAGTGGTGATTAGTTGCAGACAAATTCTAGAAGTCTTTGAAGAAACTGCCACCTTGGGCTTGGGCACCTGTTCTTTAGCCCCTGACTTTTTTGCATCTAGAGTTCCAAAGTCTGGTATGTATTTACTCTAAATATTACATTCCTATCTACAAACATTTGTCGTGGTTTGTCTATTTATTTACGATTTTGTGAAATTAGGATTTTAAGCATAATCAGGCTTTAATTAATCAATTAATCAGTAAATTCCAATTTTCCTCTTCATTCCAAGTGACACTAAATATGTAGCAGAGCCCTCTTGCAAGAGTGGTGGCTTGACTCAATTTATGTCCTTGAATGTAAGGAGTGAAAGGAGGATTTAACCCACATATCCATTGAAATTGAAAACCCCTCTTTTTACCCTGAAACACTTTCTAGGAAGGAGATTGGTTTCATGGAAGAGTAAGAAGCAAGATTCAATGTCCTTATCTACTGCAGAGGCAGAGTATATTGCAGCAACATCTTGCTATACACAAGTGTTATGGATGAAGAAAAATATGAAGGATATCAAGGTATTGTATGATAAGATTATTCCTATTTTGTGTGATAATACAATTGCTATCAATATTTCCAAGAATCCAATGATGCATTCCAAAACCAAGCACATAGCAATCCAGTATCACTTTTTGAGAGAGAAGGTTGTAGACAAGGAAGTGAAGTTGGAATATGTCCCAACAAAGGATCAAATTGTAGATATCTTTACAAAGGCCCTTGCAAAAGACATCTTTGAGGATCTCCAGTAGAGGTTAGGGGTAATTGCCCCTCCCTCTTCTTGTTAAAGATACATAGTGGTGCATCTGTCCAGGGGGAGTTCATGCTATATCTTTATCCTAGATTGATGATGGCTAACTCTTAGGGGGAGTAGGTAGTGGTGACTGATGATAGGGGGAGCTTGCAAGAAAAAGTTTGCAGATATATGATTGTTGATAAAAGGGGGAGAATGAGAATGTATTGGATCCCTTTGTCCTTGATGTCAAAGGGGCAGAGAGTCTAAAGGGGAGCATATGTTGCCATCAATGACAAAGCGGGAGATTGTTGGCCATATGTGTTGTCATTGATGTTAGTATAGCATACATTGATGTCAACATAGCATACACTGATGCATACATTAATGTCAATACTATCAAGAAAGTAAGATACTATTCATAGTTTCATATTCCTATTGAAGAGAAAGCATATGATTGGAAGGTCATAA
This sequence comes from Cunninghamia lanceolata, assembly GCA_027924645.1. NCBI lineage: Eukaryota > Viridiplantae > Streptophyta > Pinopsida > Cupressales > Cupressaceae > Cunninghamia > Cunninghamia lanceolata. Next base: position 14,533,770 of record BSBN01001715.1, read on the forward strand.
ATGCTACATTCCTAATCAAAGAAGAGTTCAATTTGAAGCCTTATTAATATGGGAATTGGAAGCACTAAGAGAATTAGATGTTAAGAAAGGATACTTGATGGTTTGAAGAATGTTGTATGATCTATCCTACTAATCCTGAGTTGTATGTGGTAATGCAATAAAGGTTTGGCCTTCGGAAGTAGGTGATAGTCTTTGGTTTAGAATGTCTGCTCTTTGAAGACTGTCTGAAAGATTGCTCTGCATTTTCATCATTGTGCTATTGAGCTTCTACGGTTTGGAACATAGCTTCATATAGTGTTATCTTATGTATGTTCCAAGTTTCATGATGTTTTGAACACCAGAAGGATGTTTTTCTACTGATAGCTTGAAGATAAAGTTGGGTCTGTGAAGGTGTCTTTGGCATGATAATGGAATTCTCCACATTCCTTTGCGGTTGTATATGTGGCTATGTAGTTCTGAGATTGTATCAAGAAGGAAGTGAAGGTGCTACTTCTAAAGTCTCAAATCATATTTTCCTCCATTGTGAAAGTTACATATGATAGAACACCGAAATGTGCTCTGGAATAATTGTGCAGTATTGAAGACCCATTGGAATGCTCCACATTCCTCCAGAAGTGAATGATTGACCTCGTGGTTTTGTGAACATGTTCTTGGATGTGCATGGCATGCCTCTTTTCTATTTCAAGCTTCTTGGTGGTCCACAACTTAGTTTTTCAATTGACAGCATAGTGCAATGTGTTCCAGATAACAAAGTGTTTACAGAGTAAATGTTTGAAGTTGTGTGGCATAATTATTTGATGTGTGGTGGCAAAGTAGTGTATGGGAGTGTTTTATGAGTCATGTGAACTCATCTAGAAAATTTTCATGAAGATCTTTCTTATTTCCAGTACCACATAAGGTTTTCAAGTTAATGTGGTTGTTATTCTTCAAGTCTTCATGAGTTTTTCTTAAAGCTGTCCTATTTCCAAATGAACAGAGTGTGTAGATGTTATTCCTTGATGTTTGAAGAAGTAAAGGTTGTTTTGGACCTAGTTAAGCAGTTTTTAGTGTCCACAAGTCTTGTATCTTCTACTAATGTAACATGTTGTTTGAATTAGGACCTATCTTCTACACGTTTCATAGTGTGTGTTATTTGGCTGACTTGTAAATGTATTGTTCCTGTTGTATCTGGCTAACAAGTAATGCAATCAATGCAATATCATGTATAAATAGTGAATCAAATTGAGTTAGGAATGCATGGTTGCAAGATGGTTGAAAAGGTTTGCAAGCAGATAAAAGCAATTCATTATTGATGTGCGACTATGGGAGAAAGAGCAGATGTTGTTGATGCTGTGTGGATTCATCTTGAAGACATATTTGTGACAGTGATCAAGTATAAAGTGTGCTTAATTGATCAGATCTTCAGAAGAAAGTGTGAGGAAGCAGAAGTGCAATCATCAAAGGTGTGAGCTTCAATGATAGTTTTTAGATAGTAAGAAAAGATTGTTATACTGTAATCTTTGTATTCTCATTTTAGGGACTAGATGCTTCCTTGGGAGTGACCCTAAAACAAAGTCATTAGGGACTAGAAGCTTCCTTGGGTGTAACCCTAAATCAAAGTTACTTAGGGAGTAGCAACTTCCTTGGGTTAAAGCCCCTAAAACAAAGTTACTATTTGAGCTTCATATATTGTGAGTTAATCCTCACCGTGGTTTTTCCCTTCTAGGGTTTTCCATGTATATCTAGTGTTATGTGTTGATGTGCATTGTGTTATTTATTCATCCTCATGTTAATGCTATAATACTGAAGATTTAACCTGCTCCAGATAAGTTGAATTTGTTGAAAGTGAAATTTGGTTGTATACTGATTCACCCCCCCTCTCAATATACTTGTGTGTCTAACACAAACAAGTCTATTAAAATAAAGTGTGATTATAAAGAAGAAAGGTGGGCCTCACAAATACATCCAAGATAATAGCTGAAGAAAAATTTATAACTAGTATATTTATATTTAAAAATATATATCTATAGTACGCCAAGAGATATCTTTGAATTTTTTTTTTGGTTTTTATTTTTTTATTTTTTTATTTTTTATAAATTAAGTGCTTCATTTCCCATTAAATATATTTCTTATTTTCTTATTCTTGGCATTTATAAATTACTTGCAGCTAGAATATTTGCACTTTGGTTTAAAATAGCAAAAGCATGTTTGAGGGTGGTGTCAGGTTTAGTGGTGTATTTATTGTGGCGTTTCATTATGATCCACTACCACCATGCATTGAATTTTATTTTATTTTATTTTATTTATTTTCTATTTTTTGGATTTTTATTTACTGGTAACATGAATCTGAATCTTTCAGCCCTTGTGGTGAGTGTAGAACTCCTCTTGGCGTAATTAAATCAACATACACACCATAGATAAAAGATAATTTTTCAACATTATCATGATTCAATAAAAATCCAACAATAAATTTAATCCATTATCGAAATCACATTTACATACAATCGCATAAAATACATAGCATCTATCCAATTACATTGAGATTCATCATTACACAATTAAATCTATTTTAAAAGCAATCCATAATGACAAGATAAATATAAATTCTACACTTGGATATAGATAATGTAAACATGTCCATAATCATTAGTTAACCAATTCATCATATAAGTGGATAACAAACTATTATTTTAAACATAGTATCAATGTCTACATATTTTATTAGCATAACAAGGTATAATAGCATATCAATGAGTGTCATTAAGCATAACAAGTCTTATCAAAATAAGATGTGATCATGAGGAGTAGAAGTGGGCCTCACACTCTCCCCACCAAATATTAGGCTTCCTCCTGGAAGCCCTCAAATGGCTAGGTAGAGTAAACCACCATTTGTTCAAGGTAATGGGATTCCTATTCTATTTTTAAGAACTATAAAATTTCAAGACCATCAACAAATAATCAATACCTTGGTGTTTCCTTTCCTATGGAGTGTAACTATGCATCAATATATGGTGATCAAACAATATATTGCTATGTACATTACAACTATAAGACAAGGGTGTAATTATCCAACATAGTTGATAGATTGACACATAAGGAGTAAGGTCATACCAATGCATGCTAAAACCACAACAATTATTATGCTATTATTTACCAAATTGATTAATTATCTATCCTTCCCTAGCTTTCAATTTATATGGACTAATATAATATAACCCCCGAAATAAAGAGCATCCAATGAATCAAGTCATCAAAGCATGATATCCTACCATATCAAGCACCTAGTTATCTAAAACTTAGCTTACTAAACTTACATGTCTCAATTATATATAGAATAGAACCATGACTTCGCACTCTTCACAACACAAGACTCATATAAGGGGATTTATGAGGATCACCAGTGCCCAAATACATCTAAGTAACCATGGGGTCATGAATTCATACCATAGTAACTAAACAGCTTTCCACTAAAGATGTGAGGCTCATCCTTTCTCATGATGCTTGTAACACATATGGTTACCAATTGACACTAGCGGTGTTGGCTAGTTGAATCTTTGTGATCCAAGTTACCCATGTTGTAGCATACCTTTATTAATGAAAATTTTAGATGAACCTTAGGAAAAACATCTTTGAATTCAAAAATTAACATTGTGTGTTGTTATCATTATTAGGGATTTGAATAATGGACTTCACCCCATTTTGATCTAAAACCCACTTCCTTCTACCCATCTAGCCAACTTCATTATATCACATATGTGTACTAGAACCTTGTTATGGGCTCTCATAACTGTTGTTGGATAAGTGTGTTATAGTCGAATTATGAATTCCATGTAGATTGCTACAATGTCGAGTTAGTGTGCTAACCATAGGAAGGTTATTGTGATGCTTACATAAATAACTAAGTTATATTTTATTATGTCAATCCTATAAATGTTAACCCTGATTAGAAGTCAACCCTCATAGTGTCTACTATTTTATTGATATGAAAATTAGTGATCAAGTGATGCTTATATATTTGTGATGATTAATGGGATAAAATGTGTGAAATTGACTAGGGACCATGCTTATTGTGAAGTCAGTTGGTTAGTGATCTCAAAATGAAAACTAAATAGGTGTGCTTGTTTTGATTAAGATAATCGGGAAGGGCCCAAACCCTTACAAAAAGCCACCAAGGTGAATAGAAAGAGTTTTACAAGCAGTAAAACTAAAACCAAAACTAGAAAAGCAAAAAACAATGAACTACATACAAAGGGCCAACAAAAACACATCACCCAACATAGAACCAATAAGAGAAAAAACTACTTGTTCAGAAAGATGCTTCAGGCCACTGATGGCCTATCACTCACGGTTGAGGAACTTTAGTTTATCTTTGAAGGTAGTCTCCTTCACACTGGTGACCTGAACACCCATGTCCACATCTTTCCCTTTGATTTGTTTGCTCCTAGCTCTAGTTCTATTAGTTGGGCCAGTGGGAGTGGACTATTGGTTGATGCCCCCTATTTTAGGGGTACCAGAAATCACCTTCATTGCTTTTCTTTTCTCCAACTTAGCCTAGAAGACATAAAGAGTAGTAGCAAAGTTCTTGACAGTCTATTTACTGAAGGTGATAATATCCTCCATATTCTTCTTGATGACTTCCTAATTATGCTTAATATTGCCCATTGCCTACTCTAAGCTTTCCCATTTTTCAAAAGTGGTGGAAAACTTCTCCACCTCCTGCCAAAGGTCTTCCATCACATTATCTTTGGGCCATTTAGAGGTCTCCAGTTGGGTAATAATTTTAAGGTGCTAAGTTTTCTTCTTGGTTTGATGCATTTGTGCCAGTTGTCATTTTAACACTTGGTTCTACAGGTCCATAGCCTTGTACAAGGTTATAACCTTCTCTTCTACTTGGGTACAAGAGCTATATTTGCTCTCCTCCTAACTAATACTATGGTCTCTAGAAGGATTGCTAAGAGCGATAGAAGATTTTTTCACTCCTAAACTGGTGGAGGGGAAGAACTACATAGTAGGAGGGGAACTGGATTGGAGGGGAAACTCCAGAAGGTTCCTCTACATCTTGATTTTTCCTTTTTTAGGATGGATAGGGAGAGAGGTAGAAGATTGTTTGCCTCTAGGACTGGTGGAAGGGAGGAACTGTATAGCAGGAGGGGACTTGGGCTGGGAGGGGGTTCAAGTGTAAAGTTCCCCTACATCTTACTCTTTCCTTTATTATTGGGATGACTAAGTGTAAGCTGTAGGTCCTTCAGATCATGATCAACAATAATAGGGGGGTCCACCAGAGGTCCACAAAAGGTAACTTTAGGCTTCTTCTTTCTAGTTGAGAGGGGGGTGGGAAACACAATCGAGTCCTCACTAGGGTTAGGGTCAATAGAGGTGGAGGGTTTAGCCAATTTAGGCTTCTTAGTAGGTGGCCACTCTGAGGAAGGGTGTTCCACTAGCAACAGATTGTAGATACAGGGTCTAAAGGCTAGGGTAAGAGTTAAAGACAATCCAAACTTGTAAAGGGAGTAGATAAGCCCCTGATGAAGAGGTAGGGTTTTCTCTCCAATTAGCACTTTTTGGATGGAATCTTCTAAGGATGTGAATAACCAATAAGGAAAATTCAACGTAACATGCAAGTGAAAGTGATTTAACAAAGGAAAGAGGTAGGCATGAAATATTTTATAACTTCCTTTAAGAGTGGCATACCTCATAAGGACCTCAACAACGTGCTTCCAAACACTTGGGAGGTCATCCCTATTGTACCCATTTTGAAGCCTACTAACCTTTTCACCCTTCTGCAAAACTTTTACATATCCTCCTGATAATTCCCTTTAACTTTCTTGGGGAGTCTCATTCAATCCATTTTGATCCCGGTGATCACTGCAATCAACTCCTTGGTCACCCTAAACAAGATACCTTTGATATACACCACCCCAGCTTTCCATGAAGAAGTGAATTCTCTAGGCACTAGGGTATCATAGCCATTAATGGTTTCATAATACGAAACAAAGTTCCCTCTCTCCAGCACTCCCTAAAGCTCAGTGTCATTTTTATAATTCACACAATTCATCTGCTCAGTTTGGATTAAATCACCATCCATTATGGAATGTATAGACTCAACCAAGCAATTATCTGAAGCTCTAGTAATGTTAGAATGAACACACAACCACTAAACCCTGATGTAGGCAATATGAAGGACTTTAAACCATAACTTGTCATAATTCCATTTGTTCCAGGGAATTCCTTCATGCATGTGAGGCATCCTCTCGAGATTAGAGAGCTTCATCTGGTTAAATGGAGTAATTCACTTCATTATTTATGATTAAGGCTATATTCTCAGAAGATATTTTCTATAATTCTAAGTGATGAGGTTTTCAGAGGTGGTGCCTAGGTTAGGAAGGGTGTCATCTGACTCATTGCCTTCCCTAAATATATGTTGGATAATGATATTCTCAAATTTATCTAGAATTTTCTTGCTAATATCAATTAAGTCTTTATAGGCCCAACTAGGGGTAGTGTTAGAGGATAGCATGTCTAGAATGTTTTTTGAATCCTCCTCAATGATCAGGTCCTTTATACCTTTGTCGACCACCATATTGATACCTTGGAGAGCTACACTAGCTTCGGTAAAATTGCAAGTCTAAATTCTTATATTCTCCACATAGGCTCCAATAACTTGACCCTCACTATTTCTTATTAAACCACCCACACTCACCTAAATTGGGTTGCCCTTCAAAGCACTGTTGAAATTTAGTTTATACCATCTAGTGTTAGGGGGGTCCAATGGGCATTCTTCTTGGATAATCTTTTAGAAAGGTCATCTTTGCTAAGTTTATCAAGGATACCCCATCTGTTAACTATCTTGACTTCCATATATGAAGGATTGAAAATAGGATTTTAGAGATCAACAACCTTCACATTCTCAATTATGCTATGCATTATATTCTGATAGCACCTTCCACGGTTTATTTTCCTCCTTGAAAACTATGTTGTTCCATTCTCTCCATATCCCCCAACACACATGAAGTAAATATCTCCACCATAGTTCAGAGATTAAGGGGTGTTTAAAAGGAGAAATCCAATTGGTAATGGTGTCTCTGACCTTTTCTTGCCAAACCTAGGATAGAAAAAACTTTCTCATTATTTTTTTCTTGACCTGCCAAGTTTAAGTGCAATGGAATTGCATATGGTTGATGCTCTCTTCAGCCTTTTCACAAAGAAGGCATATGTTGACCATTTGAAAGCCCCTTTTTTCAAGTTATCAACAACCAGGATTTTGTTTTGATTCATAGTCCACCAAAAGAACTTGATTTTAGGAATGGTTTGATTTCCCCAAATGTTTCTCCAATTAAAAGTATTATTTCCAGGATTGTACAAGATGTTAAACCTAGACTTGATAGTGTAGTTTCCTGACTAATCAACATTCCATATAATTTTATCCTACAAAATCCTTCCATGAAATCTATGATTTTGGAGACATTTAACTAGAGTAGTAGTAGTTGTGTCAAGAGGGTAGTCAAACTAGGACGAAGAGATGTTCTAGGTGACCTGGTTGCCTTCAACATTCTAGTAGTTACTAATATAAATGTTGAGTCTTCTTTTGAGGTTAGCTTCAATAGTTGAGAAAATGGGGTGGTAACTTAGGGGTGATGGGGAGACCCAAGGGTCTTCCCAAAAATTAACAATATCCCCCCTCCTAATTTGCCATTGCAGACGTAGCAACAAAGTAGCCTTAGTTCTTACAATGTTATTCCATATGGTGGTTCCTATGGGCAGTTGATGGTTTTAGATAAAAGAGATCCCTTCTCTTCCATTTAGATACTTATCCTTCATGATGCAAGCCCACTCATTGTTTGAACTAAGGAGTCTCCAACCCACCTTGGCTAGCAAGGCTTTGTTCATGGTATTAATTTTCCTGACTCCCAAACCTCCCTTATTCTTGGGGGTACACACAATATCCCAAGCCACCAGAGACATTCTTTGCTTTTGTTCGGTGCCACTCTAGAGGAATCTTCTTTGGATCTACTCTATTTTTTCTGCTATGGTCTTGGGTATTTTGAATAGGGATAAAAGATACACATGAGTGCTCTACAGAGATGCTTTAAGTAATTGGAGCTTGCCAGGATGGATTAGTACAACACCTTTCCAAGCTGCAAGTTTTTTCTGCATTTTTTCAATAAGGGTGTTCCATGAGGATTTGGGACATTTTCCATGTGACATGGGCATTCCTAGATAGGTCTCTGGAAGCTATTTTATCTTGCAATTTAGGATGGTAGCAATACGTTGTTGAAGACTAAGAGGGGAGTTAAATAAATAGGTGTGTTTATTTCTTTGAGAAAAAAATTGTATAAATTTTGGGTAAGGTAATTTGGTGGTTTCTTACTATATTGAGACTATGTATGTATGATGTAGTTTATTGACTCTAAAAGTTAATTCATTTGAGTTATTGAAATTTGGTTAAATCTAAGTATTGCTTCTCATGTCAATCATTGGATATTGTGGAATGTTACCATGTTGATTTGTAGTTTATAACAACAATAGTAAATGAGAATGCCTATGACCATGATGGTGGATATGTGGATTAGGGTCAAATTGGGATTCAAGGTATGTGATTTTAATTGGATCATTAATGAGTAAATTATATAATTATGTTCCTTGCTTCGGCTATATATGTATACCATGGATAAACTGATATTGCAATGAGTGTGCAAGGTGAGTAAAACATCAATGGGATGACATGAGAATTATCAAGACCCTATTGTTGTCCACTTCACATAGTGAAGTGGAATGTTTTAAACCCTATAACATTAAGTGTTTGAAATTTATTGTATTTAAGTTTTGTTTTACTTTGGCATCTTTGTGGCATGTGTTAATGTTTGAGTGTCTAGGCATGTGGCAATAGGATGGGTTAGAGTGCAAATCCTATAGAATCTCTTAGGCTAATTTTCCTGAGTCAAAAAATTAATTTAGTGTTATTATTGTATTTTTGGGACCCAAAACCAAGTACCTAGGGTAGGGAACTTAGTGAAAGGTGTAAAGGTTGTCTTGGGCTTGGAAAAGAGAACTTTTGGGGCTCTTTAAAAGAGCTCCCATGTGTGAAGGCATAGGTGCTTGAATCTAGACATCAAGCCACCCTATGACCTTCCAAAAAAAGTTGGTTTGGGGAAGTAATCCTCAACTTGAGAAGAGGACCCGTGTAAATTCACATGTGTGAGCACATATCTTACCATGTGAATGTCATTGATGAGTCTTGTCAATTTAAGGAGTTGTGTGAGGGAGTAGATGAAGGTTGGGAGAGGATACCGTTTGTCTCTCTTATATTTTATGGTGAGGAGTGACATGGCACTCCTTTTTAAACTCATAATTTGGAGATTTTGGGGGAAATCTTGCATTTTTGAAGAAATTTCCTTGGAGATATTTTATTCTTTTGTGGAGTTTTGAAGGGTGAGAAAGGGAGAGAGGAGTGAGAATCCATGAATGGAAGGCTTGATGTTTGTGTTGTGGAGAAAATGAGCTTGAAGGAAGAAAGAGTACCCTTGTCAACAAGCTCTATGGTGGAGATAAGTGATTTTCTTCTTCACTTTTATTGGTGTTGTTTCTTGTAAATTTCTAAATTGTGAATGGTTTTTGCTTCATTGTGTGTTATATATGAGGTGATTTTGAGAAGGTGTATATCTTGATTTTGGTACAAATGTGCTCTTCCTTTGTGTGTGGGAGTGTTTGAGAAATCTCACCTTGGTGGTGAGATGAGTTGGAGACTCATACTTTCATAATGTGATTGCATGAGCTTAGATCCATGTAGCATGTTGTTGTTGTGCTACTTGTTTCCTCTTCATGTTGGTTCCTTGGTTATTCTCCTAGCTTGGGGGATGACTAGAGCCTCAAATGGATTTATGATGTCATAACAGATGGGTGAAGAGATTTTATTTCCATGTTGGTTTGCTCAACGTAGTCAGACTCCTTGAAGAATATAACTTTGAAGAAATCACTTGTTGAAGTATGTAGTGTTGCAACATTTTGAATGAGATGCTATGATGGATTCCTTTGTATTTGAGCATTGTAACCATTGAAAATTATTGCAAGCATATAACTATTTAGTTAAATATATTTTCATTTTAATGGACATTTGATGAAAAAATGTTAATGACCCTTTTATCTATGTATCCTATTTTCAAGAGGATGTGTAACTATGAGTTGATTACATATACTTTTAAAAAAATTCAAATGGATCTTAACAAGAATAAAGAAATCATAATAGTATATCATGATAAATTATGAACAATACTAATGTAGATCAACCTCATTAAGTGCCATTTGGTGTATTGTCTTTTGAAACATGAATATGTATGAATATGTAAGTGGAAAGCCAAATATTTCTCCTTTATTTAATTTCTCAAGGTTGTTAAACCCAAACCAAGAGTTAAAAGAATTTGAGGAATAATTATTTTTTGAGAAATCTGATTTAATATTAGCCTTACCTCTATTTGCATACCGTGTATGGGTAGATATATATAAAAGTATGCATATAATTTTTGCAAGCTTATCTCAAAAAAATAAAAATAATACAATAAATTACACGAATACTTGGGCTAATCCTTGCCTACTTCCTCTATGGCACCTCATTTCCTTTTAAATTACTGTGATGCTCTCAACTGCCCAGCCTATTATAGCAGCATTGTTTTGTTACCCTGCCACATTGCTCTAGCTGTCGTTTTGTTTCCTACAGACAAAGCCAACAAAATGATAGCTAGTGTTTGTGTTATCGTAGTTATAAATTGTTCTATATGTGGCCTACAATTTGGGTTAGTACTAGCACTTACACCTTTAAGGGTATAATGGATGCACTGATAGGAAATTCAAGGGATTGTGTAAATTTGTTATTTATTTTTAAAATAATATATATAACGGAAAAGGTGGGATACCACCCATAATATTGCAAAATAATATAACATTTTTATTAACAATTTATAAATTATGAAATATATTATCAATTTTATTTTAAGATTATTTAATTAGTGATATAATAATATATTTGTACATATTTTGAGTATAGCTTCCAATTGTGATTTGTACAAGTAATTATTATAATAGATTTGCACACATTTATATATTTTAGTAGATGTTGTTTGACAATTTTTCAATAGTGAAAGATGTCCCAACTTATACAATTTCAAAGAAACAAAAAGACGATAAAGAGAGGATGTGTTTAAGATGTTTTTACTTATAGTATGTTGATTGATGGCTTCTATAAGATAGGAAATGTAGATTATAGTTGAAGGAATTTAAAACATAGAAGAAAAGGCTTTCCAAAAATCACCATTATTTATGTGAATAAATGTTGTGTATATATAGACTAGAAAATGTAACAAAATAAAAAAAATGACTTCTACAACTACCAAATAATTAATAACTAATCACATAAACTAATCTTAGTGTTCATTATCCTCCAATTTCCTCATTAAAATTTTGAACAGTAAACTCATTCCTCATACTTTACATTTGATCGAGTGATTAATTGTCTATGAAAGAATCAAAGAGTTGAGTGTCATGTCCCCATATCAAGACATTGTTAAAGTAAAGATTTGAACACGATAAAGATGGTTTCTAAAATAGTATTTCCAATGATAGAAATAATTAAACACATTATATATTATTTAATAAATAATATTATTGTATGAATATTTTATTATAATTAAATATAATATCCATATTATAAATAACAATATATATAAATATAATATATCATAAATATATCTAATAATATAAATACAAATAATATAATATAAATCATATATCATTTAATATGATATAAATGATATAGTATAAATAATATAAAATATATAATATATCATTTATTATAATATAAATGATATAATATAAATATAAATAAAATAAATAAACATCTTTTAACCTATCCTCTTATAATAATGGAGTTACGTATGGTTAAAACTAATTTACCACAAAAGAGAATTAATATAAAGTAATAAAAATTATAAGAGGGTAAGTATGTCTTTTACCACCAAGCATAATGATATAAATGATATAGTATAAATAATATAGAATATATAATATATAATTTATTATAATATAAATGATATAATATAAATATAAATAAAATAAATAAACATCTTTTAACCTATCCTCTTATAATAATGGAGTTACGTATGGTTAAAACTAGTTTACCAAAAAAGAGAATTAGTATAAAGTATAAAAAATTATAAGAGGGTAAGTATGTCTTTTACCACCAAGCATAATGATATAAATGATATAGTATAAATAATATAGAATATATAATATATCATTTATTATGATATAAATGATATAATATAAATATAAATAAAATAAATAAACATCTTTTAACCTATCCTCTTATAATAACGAAGTTATGTATGGTTAAAACTAGTTTACCACAAAAGAGAATTAATATAAAGTAATAAAAATTATAAGAGGGTAAGTATGTCTTTTACCACCAAGCATAATAAGAGACATGCCTCTTCGAATATATCCCTTGAAAGGGAAATAAATAAAGATTGTGAGATAGAAGGAAATCACCATTGGAAGAAGCAATAAGCAAGAAGCTATCACAAGGAAGACATGGGGGCAGCCAAGGTAAGTCTGCAACTATCACAGGTACGTTGTTCATTAAGTAATTAAATATATAGTATAATATATATTAGTAATAAATAAATATAGATATGTCAATAGGTAAATAGCATTTCATGACTATGAATGAGAAATATAATGCTAGAATAATATAATTATGACAGAAATAAATGAATTATGATTAGTAGTGAAATAAGGTATTGGTTAATTGTCTCATGCTTGAATGTAAATACGAATGATATAAACTATATGATAATAATGTGAATCTAAGGCAATGAAACCATTTATATGTCAAAAATAAGCATAAAATGAATTATCAATGAAGCCTAGTATGAGGCTATCAATAAGGATAAATTGAGGTTCCATGAAAGAACATGAATAGAGATGTAAAGATCTCAAATTGATAAAATTGTGGCTCATGAACTCATGATATAATCAAAAGGATGTTCAAGCCTCATCCTTAATCACTTTAATCAACCCATGAGTATGAGGTTAAGTTAAGAATGTAAAATTGAACCTAGGTGACCCTCAAGTGGATGAAGAACACCGGGTGTGTGTGAAGTCCCTTGAGCCAAGAGATGAAGGACCCCGGGTGTTGGGAGAAGCTCTTGGGCCTATGGTATTATGAGCTCATAATAAATGTGCCCGACGGTTGGTGACTCTCAATGGGATGAAGAATGCCGGGTGTTGCGTGAAGTTCCATTGAGCCAAATGGTGAAGGACCCCGGGTGTTGGGAGAAACCTTTGGGCCTCTGTGTGGGATGGTTAACTTCTTAGCAAACCATGCTTATGTGGAAGATAAGGTTGATTAATGATAGGGCTAACCAAGAACTCTCTTTAGATTAAGCATGGGAACGATGAGAAAAAGAATATGAATATGAAATGTATGAACTTAATATGAATCATAACTATAAGTATAGAGATGAAATGTATGTGATTATGATTAAAGATTATAAGCCTTAAATACAATTGTGGAAAATATATGAGTTTGATACTTAGTTATTAACTCTAATTATGATATGAAAAGAAGAATTGAATACTAATGTTCTCTTTTGTAAGTTGAAAATTTGTCCAAGGTTAAGGAAAATTTTGACTAACAAGAAGGGGACATTACATTGAGGAAGTTGTTGGTATTATCTATGCCATGGTGAATAAAGGCATAATCCCTGAAGTGGTCAAAGAAAATTTTCAGGATGATAAAAAGGAGGTGACATCCCCAAAGATCCTCCTGGAGGATATCTTGCTGAAGGGTTTTGTGAATTACCAGGACCATGAGCTTCTTTTTAAAGCTCTTAGAGAAGAAAAAAATATAGAAACTATAGGTAATATGAAATGCTAATCAAAGGTTCTAAAATGTTATTCCCCTTCTTTGGCTTTTGATGACATATAATCCCAAAGGTTTCAGACATGATACCACACTGTGATAATCTTCTTTCTTGAGGATGAGAGTCACTTTATAAACTATTGCCGATTAGTATTTGACTGTAGACAAAGATTAGCATTCTTATGAACCTGTCCAATGAAGAGCTCTTAGTTCCACATAATAGGGCAATACCAACATCAAGTTATGGTAGACACCATAATAGGGTAATAGCTCATGTGTCAAGGAATGCAAATTCTCTCATAATATTTATTTGTTCACCAATCGCCAGAAATGTTATTTGGAATCTTGTAGAATAATAGGATGTGGCAATATGCTCAACTTCACACCCATCTTTCATCACCTCTGCTCACAACATCTACTATAGTGTGTCCTTTGTTATTTCTTTTGCCTAGATGTGTCCTGCATATAGTTGTTGCATGCGGCAATCACCTACCCATTTGCCAAGTCCTCCTTGTGCCTTCACTTGAGAGGGATTCCAAAAAAATCTTATAAGAAATAAATAACTGGTGTTACAACTAGTATATTTATATTTAAAAAAATATATCTACAGTACGTCAAGAGATATCTTCCAATTTGTTTTTGTAGTTTTTAATTTTTAGTTTTTATTTTTTATAAATTACTGGCAGCTACAATCAAGCATTTCATTTCTCATTTAATATATTTCTTATTCTTGAATTTGATTTGATTTGATTTGATTTGATTTATTTGCTATTTTTTTTTTTTTTGTGTACTGGTTACAAGAATCTGAATCTTTCAACCCTTGCTATGACTGTAGAATGCCTCTCCGCGTAATAATTTTTGCGACTCCTCCCTCAATTCAATAATTGAATATTTTATAGAAAATTAAGATAGATGATCAACTGCCCTCCTATGGCTTGGGGTTGAATGAGCACTATGGGAAAGAATTCATTCATGGTTTCTTGTGAGACAATTGTAGTATTTAGGAGTTAACAGACTTGAGGAATTGTGGAGCATTCCCGCAAGTCAAATTGATACCTATTATCTTGTTTTATTTTGTTACAAATTAGATCTCCCTTAGGGAAAAGTATACATTTCATAATAGTAGCTTGGTGAAGATTGTTTACTATTGAGTTTTACACGTGCCATTAAATGGAGAACTAGATATGAGCAATAGTAGAGATTCAACTCATTTTGATTCTTCTACAAATAGCTGCATGAATAGCCTTCGAAAGTTATATTTCAGATGTGCAAGTTTTTCAAAGTTGGTAATTTGAAAACAATATCAAGGTTATCTTTCCTAACAAGTCTACCCTTGCATGAATAGTGGTCATGGACGTCGGCTTCTCTTTTAATCCCACACAATTGGAGAATATTTCCTCTTTTTCTGAATAGGACTACTAGTCATCTAAATAAAACCTTTTACAGTAGTTCACCATATGTTTCTATTAGAAATTAATTTTACTTAGTGAAGATTATTTTATAATTTTGTATTTTATTATTTTTGGTGCTTTATCCCCACATGTCAAGTAAACACCTCTTTTATTCCTTCTGTAGGAATAATCTATTTTGGTAGATTCCTCCTTAAGAGGAAACATGTGGCAAACACCTTATGCAAGGTGGCATATTGGAGTTACATATAACTCCATTCTTCACCTCTATTTAAGAGGTATTTTTTTTTCTCTTTCTTGACATATCCTCTTCACGGATATCTTCTTCTTCTTCATCTTCTCATCTCTGTAATCTTTCTTTTTGGCTTCCTGCCACTTGCATATTCATGGGGTTTTTCTTTCCTTTCCCCCCTTCAAAATCTTGGTGTTGGTCTGCATCTTACAAATTTGGTAATAAATCTGGTAATATCTCTCTTGTGTTGTTTATCTGCTTTGCATGTTTGATTAGTACTTTGATCCTGCAATTTTCCTTTCCTGGTATCAGAGCTTACTACTAATCATTATGTGCAAGCTTTTTTGAAAGATCTACATTGGAGACCTGCACACATCAAAACAGAGACAAGAAGCGTTATCTGGTTCATTTTTCAACACCAATATAGCTTGTTAAAAAAATATATATTCTATTCTACCTTACTTAATTTTTCAAGTCATATCTGCTTCTGTGTGAATTTTTTTTTTTAAAAAAATCAATATCTATTTTTTTATCATTTTTTTTGGATCTGAAAAAAAATATATTTTCTCCTTATTCTATACCATTCCTTTTTTAAATCAAATTCTAATTTTTTTTTTTGCATAGTTCAAATTTATTTTTTTACAATCATCATATTAAACTTTTCAAAAAATTATATTCTTTCTTTAAAAAATTAAACAATTTTTAAAAAAATTTAATCAAAGCTTTTAAAAAATTCCAAACCTTTTTAATTTATAAAACTTTTTTTTAGGTTTTTTTTTAAATCCTTAATAAAAAAAAAAAAATTCTACAAACATTAACAATATACAATTAAAGTTTTTTAAAAAAACTTTTCAAACATTTAATATTTTCAAAACAATTATCAAACAAAATTTATTTAAAAAAAAAAACTTTAAAAAATTGGGGGAGCTTCACAGGCCCAGGGCGTAGGAGCGAGGGAGTGAAGAAGCACGGGGATGAATGGAATAAGGCAACTCTGGCTGTGAAGAAGATAGGAGACAAGTCTAAGAGACTGTAAACGGATCTTGCCAGTAGGAAGGATGGTTCCTCTGCACAAAAAATTCATTTATCTCAAAACTCCTCTCCCCTACCTTTTCTTAATAGTTTTTTTTAATAATGTTTCTAATTTCTACTTTGATCTTTTTAGAATTTTTTTTAATATAGTTTAATTTTTTTTTTAAAAAGGTTCTAATATATATATTTTTTATATATCAAATTTTTATGTTATTTTAAATTTCCTTTAAAAATAAATATTATTTGTTTTTTTTTAAAGAAATTTAAGATTTTTTTTCAAGCAATTTTTTACAAAGGATTTGTTTTTATTAGGGCATTTTAAAAAAAAAATTTACCTTTTCTTCATCTAATAAAGTATTTTTTCAAAAAAAATTTGCCTTTTGTTTAAGTAATTAGGTTTTTTTTTCCCATAAGAAGGTATATTTTTTGTCGATTTTAATTTTTACAAAATGTTGACCCTAATTCCCGAAATTACACTCAATTCGACTAATTATCATTCTTGGAAGCAAAATATTTATTTTATTTTTTAATTTAAGCATCTTTTGGATGTAACGATAGATTGAAAATTAGAACCTGTAGCTACCACAACTCAGAATGAAAAAGACAAATGGCTGGCCAAAAATGACGAAGCTCTCAGTTTGATAGGTATCTCGATGTCACCTGAACTCTATGTTCACATAGAAGCATGCACAAAAGCTCATAACGCATGGGACATTCTTAAAAATATTTATGACAGTGCAAATGAATCTAGGAAGATTCAACTTCAAGATCAACTCGAAGATCTTAGGTATACAGATTTCAAAACCATGGATGAATTTCTTCTTAAATTTAATGATATTAGTGCTCAATTGACTGATTTAGGAGTTAAGCTTGAACATCTTAGATTGATTCATATCATTCTTAAAAAATGTTTACCTAAACCATTTCAACAATTTATTACAAATATTCATTCTCAATTAGCTATTCCTACCTTAGCTACTCAGTTAACTTATTATATTTTTCAAAATTTGTTACGACAAGAAGAAGCTAAGTTAATTCAATTTGGTACTCTTAGAAATAATGAGCATGCTTTTATGTCGAAACATAATAATTCATCTAATTCAAATCACAATTTCCATTCACAATTTCCCAACAATCTGACTTTTGATAATCGCAAGCACACTACTTCTAATAATCGACACAATTTTAAAAAGTTGCATTGTAATTATTGTAACAAAGATGGTCATTGGACTAGTGATTGTTTCAAAAAGCCAATTATTAATTATAGGCACAATTCTCAAAGTTTTTTGAAAAAATTCTATAGTTTTACCATGTACTTTGTTATTGGACTTGATCAACTCAATAACCTTGAACATGTCTTCTATAAATTATATTTAACAGATGATATTCATGTAGTCATGAAAGCATGAATATTGTCTTATTTTGAGTATTTTATACTTGTCATTTCTGACCTAATGCTAGGTTCTTGCTTATAACAATTCTCTCAATTTGTGACCTTTTTCATTTCTCTACCTAACTCTTGATTTATCTCAATATTTAAAACAAGTCTAGTGTTTCTTCTCAACTATGATTATGTTGTCTTGATAAAGGGAATCTAATTTTTTTTGTGCCTCATTTATCTGAGATATTAAAAGCTCAATGAAGCTTCTACCTTCTTGATGGTTTTATCCCATCTATACAATTTTTTTTGCGAAGTCCAATACTTCATCTAGTCTCAATGGAGTTCTTTTTCATGCGCTAGACGCATTTACAGTAATGTTGCATAGGGAGCCCTTTAGGTCTCATTGGAGTGCTTTTTTGGCCCCATGGAAAATATTTACATCCACTATGATGGTATGCTTACTTTTTATGATGAACTGATCGTTGGAGATCATGTTGCTATACTTCTATTGAAGTCAATATGGTTGTTATACCATCTTTAGGACTATTTTCAAAAGTCCTCTGATATTTTATAAAGGCATTATGGTTTTTATATCCATCTATAGGACTATTTTTCAAAGTCTGTATTATTGAATTTTCAAATGATCGCACTATGATCTTAGGACTAATTTTCAAAGTCCATTATAATTAAAATTGATATAAGTTCCCTTTACAATTCAACAAATGATGTAGTGAGAAGCAACCTAGAATTTTTATTGCTATTTATATATGTTGGCATTTTTTAATTTCGGCTATAAGCCATGATTTCTACTACAATTCAAGACTTAAGATTTTCTTCATTGAATCACTCTTATGTTAGCTAAGCTAACCTTTTGCCTTCTTGGCTTCATGACTCCAACTTGGATTCATTCTATCCACAAACTTTTGTTATGCTCTATGCAATTTATATCTCTTAATATGATTATACTAATTCAATTTAGAGATGATCCCAATGATGGGAAATCTATTTGTGGTTTCTTTGATGAAACAGGTTCAATATCTTGCAACACAAGAACCATCAATCCACTTCTCTTGGCTCTAAAGGAGCTCATTATTCAGATTGTTCAAAGGCATCTCTACAAGCACTTTGGTTCACTCAATTCCTTGAAGACTTGACAACTTGGCTCTACATCAAGCTTCTTAAATTATATATTCATTATAAAGGCTTTAATGTCATTCATGTAACATGTAATCATCCTTTGATGGATTTATTGTAAATCTCCTCAAGTAAAGCTTAAGGGGGGGTATTAGAAATTAATCTTTACTTAGTGAAGATTATTTTATAATTTTATATTTTATTATTTTTGGTGTTTTATCCCCACATGTCGGGTAAACACCTCTTTTATTCCTTCTGCAGGAATAATCTATTTGGTAGATTCATCCTTAAGAGGAAACATGTGGCACACACCTTATGCAAGGTGGCATATTGGAGTTACATATAACTCCATTCTTCACCTCTATTTAAGAGGTGTTTTTCTTCTCTTTCTTGACATATCCTCTTCACAGATATCTTCTTCTTCTTCATCTTCTCATTGAGAAGCTTCTTACATCTCTGTAATCTTTCTTTTTGGCTTCCTACCACTTGCATATTCACAGGGGTTTTTCTTTGCTTTCCCCCCTTTAAAATCTTGGTGTTGGTCTCTGGTGTATCTTATAAATATGGTAATATCTCTCTTGTGTTGTTTATCTGCTTTGCATATTTGATTAGTACTTTGATCTTGCAATTTTCCCAGTTTCTTTCCCATGTTTTTACTGTAAAACTATACAAGGATATATATTGAAAAAGGCAAGGATGGCCATAATGAATTTCAAAATAATAGTTAAGAAATATGGCACAATAATCATCCAAAGGTTAGTAAAATGATCATCCAAAGGAGGAGGAATCACTCTAAATGATAGCGCAACTATATTAAAACATAGCAAAGCATCTATAATAGAGATGCAACATTTCTTAAACAAGGTACAAGAATTTGTAGCATTCATGCTGTCATATCAAAGGTATGTAAGCTAAAAATCCCACTACAAGGTGCACAAATCCAACACAACTCATTAGATATAGGGTTTAACCCCATTCATTTTCCTTCATTTCTTTCACCAAAAGTGATTCCTTGTCTCTGAATTCATTGTCTCTTGGCCTCCATGCCTGTCAGGTGCCATACCAAGTGTTAGGAAAATAAATTCCACCTCTTAAAAAACCTATATTTAAGAACCTATATTTAAGAAGCACAATAACCACTCTGAAAATATAATTTGGCAAATCAAGAAAATATTGAAAAACACACAGATGATGTCTCTTGACAGAGTGGAGACCTCAATCTCCCATTCCATGTGACCGGATGGTATGCACTTCTTGAAGAAAAACCTTATTATCTCTCCACTATTGCCTCCACATGTCCCACATTTAATTCCTCCCATACACCTAATTTCATGCACCAGCTGCCCAATGGGTATCTCTAAGGCAACCAACTAGATTTTGTTGTTTTTGATGACTATCCATGGTTGGATTAATCAAAGATATATCAAAACAACAATCAAGAAATATAATCCTTTCTCCTATTGATTTCCATAGGCTATGCCATGACCATGAAGAAAAGCTAAAAGCTAAAAATACTACTACTTTCTTTCAAGATCCTCACCCTAGTCGCTCACATAAGATTTTTAGAGAAATTAGAAATTTCAACACAAGATCTAGATTTGATACATTCAAATCAAATCAAATTGTATCTTATTTATTTATGTTCAAATTGATTGTGTATCTTATTTATTTATGTCCAAATTGATTGTGTAGAAAGATTTTAACTTTAAATGGTATTGACACAAGAGCTAAAACCTATTTTGTGGGGGCAGATTCCATTTTTCAGGCTTGAGACAAGTTTGCCAATCTTTTGTGGACTTGCAAGTCCACTTAAAAAACCTATTGGCTAATTAAACATTTTCTATTATTATTTTTAAGAGTTAATAGGAGTATGTGAGGATCAATGTATAAGTTTAGCAAATAAATTTAATGTTTATAGTGGAGCATACATAACATAACCATATGCAAACAAAAATAATAAGAAGAATAATTGTTTGGAAGGTACTATATTATTATAAAAAGATAATAATAGTAATTATTATTATTTTGCAAGACGTTATGTATGTATGTATGTTTGACAATAGTTAATGAAATATTATTGTGATTTAAAATTGAAGTCAATTGGTCTCATTAATTAATAGTGTTTTGTAAATTCATTTAAAATAAATAAATCTGCATGCATATCTTAGACATATCAATGTAATTGACACTAGGAGATAATACTCTCATATTTGCCTCTATGACCAAAAAATGGGGTAGGATTTGAAACCTTATTTAATAGAAATAAATTATTTTCATTTTAATTAAAAGTTATTTATTATTGAATGATATCCCTAAAATTATGATCATCAAATATTACTACTTGTCATGTAAATGGATATCAAACTTAAGGTAAACAAGTAAGAGTCTTCACTCATAGTCATAACATGAGAAGATTCCTCCCCCATATTGCCACTCTCATTTTCCTCTCAACAAATCGTAAAGTTGTATGTAAATCCAAGTAAGAATTGATTGAATAAAAAAGGTGATGAAAAAATAAAATAAAATAAATTAATTAATTTGAATGT
The DNA here is from genome assembly GCA_027924645.1 of Cunninghamia lanceolata. Taxonomy (NCBI): domain Eukaryota; kingdom Viridiplantae; phylum Streptophyta; class Pinopsida; order Cupressales; family Cupressaceae; genus Cunninghamia; species Cunninghamia lanceolata. The sequence continues at coordinate 14,555,395 of BSBN01001715.1, forward strand.
CAAACAAATTTAATGTGGCTTGGGACATACTTGATGTATGGCATATAATCACATATCAATCACTATCTGAGTATAACATATGTATAGAGTCATGATGTACCAAATTATAGTGTTATATATATATATATGTGTGTGTGTGTGTGTGTGTGTGTGTGTGTGTGTGTGTGTGTGTGTTGGCCCCATTTGATGCAATCAACCTTCATTTATATCGCAAACTAGTTAGTGGACTACTATCAAGTTAGTGGTCATCACCCCCCATATAGCAAGTTGACCCCTAACTTGAGTATCCTACAGTATAACAGATTTCATGTCATATAGTGGGTAATGTTGATATAGCTCCCTCATATTCAAGTGGATTGTCATGTTGTAAATTGTTTGGAGACTTTGTCAACCACATAGTGGTCACTGTCATGCCCACATTTCCCATGCGATCACAACACGTATTCACGCGTGTCATGTCCACATGCGTCATGTGGTCATGATACGAACTATCAAAATTTTTCCCTTGCTACTTTGAAAACCCCCTCGCACACGTAGGCGTGCTTGGCAGCGTACGATTAAGGCGAAAGCAATACAATTGTCAGCAGGGTACCAAGTACATGTGTGCACACCCTATGCAAGGAAATGCGTGGTTTCCTGACTTAGGTTAAACTCACGAATTACATTTGAACAATAGTTGTTTTAGGTGATAGATCATTTTTCAGAAAAGCACGATCATCTGTTTCTTCTTTCCATTTTCTAGACTTTAATATTAATTTCCCCTCCTTCAGACTTAGCATTTTCAACCAAGCCCATTCATTTACCCTCTCTTCCTTTTCTTGGAATTTAATTTTGATTGTATTTCTATCACATTAATTTTACCATTTCTCTAAAATTTAATTTTGATTGTATTTCTATCTCATTCTCCTTCCCGTTGTGCAAGATCTTCTTATGTTATCCTATTTTTTTCTTCACATTTTTTATCGAACAACGTTAACACTGTATTCTTTTCATTATTCCTAATTTCTTGGTAAACCAGATCACTTAAATAGGGTTGGCTAACTTCACTCGACTCAGTCCCCCTAGGGTTCCGCTCTAGGTTTTAGTTCAACGTTTGAATTAATTTTAATAATCACCCTATTCCTAAACAAGATTAACGGTAGGTTAAACTTACTTAGTTCTCTTAGCCCTGTTCGAAAATGCCGCGCATTTTCTCCTCTTTGTTTTCCAAGGTTAGCTGTTCTTTCTCTTTCTCTTTTTTTTTTCAATTGGACGTTTATTCTCTAAATCTACAGTTGAGTTTAAAATGGCCACTCATGGAATGCCTATGAGGGCTTGTTGCATTTATTTTCAGTGTCTTTTGTAAATGAAAGGATCATATTTTCCTCTTCATTTTCCTATTAAGTAATTTGTGATAATTGTTGAAACTTCTGAGAAACTCTTACTTAACATTAAAATATATTTATCTATGCTCTTTTTATATTATAATTATATTTCTCCTTATAAATTTAATTTATATATATATCTATATATATACCACCATTATCTTAGTTCACTTTAACTCACAATTTCATTAATAAGTTCCTTAACTGTAAAGAGAGTATATAATATAATATATATATATATATAATAGATTACTATCCAATAATTCATTAAAAACAGAGTAATGAGTTAATTTGTTTTTGCAAATATAAACATTGTATTTCTAAATTGCAACTCTGAGTTTAAGCATCTATTCAATTCGTATTATACAATATGCATAAATAAATCCCACTTTCCTTGATTTAAAATTTCTATTTCAGGTCAAATGTTTTAAACTACATATAGTTTGTCTTCAAATGAATAGTGAAAAGTGAATAGTAAAAGTAAATAGTAAATAGTAAAAGTGAATAGTAAAAGTGAATAGTGAATAGTGAATAGTGAATAGTGAAAAGTGAATAGTAAAAGTGAAAAGGTCCCCATCCTAGGAAGAGACCCTCAAGGTGGTGGTAATTTCAACAGCAATACTGCAACCCAAATTTCATTTCTTTCATGGTAGCAAAATTACAACTTCGCTTATAACAAATGTAAAATTAATATTTCCACTAAGCTTACACAGAAATAATACTTTTACAAACTTAATTAAAACATTAACTAACTCACAACTTTGCAAGTAGAAGAAGAAGGAACTAGATAATTTTAATATCCTATTAAAAACAAATTTTTCCTTTTCTTATTTCTAAATGGTAAAACTTAATGAACAAGAAAATTACAACTATCAACCCAAGAACAGTGAGGATTTCCTCACAACTCCAAAAATAACAATTTATACAACAATAGGGAGATAATTTTCTCCTTTTGGAAAATCAACAAGGAATGAGCTATTAAAAGATCAGACTTTCCTTAAGACCTAAGGAAAATAAAATATTTTCTAAGATCCAATAATCTTCTCCAAGCTTCACAATAAGCTCTTAGAAAACTTGCATATCACATAAGGGAAGAAACACCACACAAGCTGCTCTCCTCCCTACCGTAGACCCGCAAGAGGGTCACCCCTGAGCTAGGGAGATCATCCACACACCCAGAGTAGAATAGACCAAAAACCACTTTTCAACAATAGAAACAAACAACACACAACACCCATGGTTTTACTCACAACACAAAAACTCAACTAAGGTGAGTTTAAAGAGGGTAGGGAAGTAGACTCACTCAACTCAAGGGTGTCATTCTTCTCAACATTTTATCACAACTTTTGTCATGGCCTCAAGCCAACAAGCTTTAACTTTTCTCATGGCCTTAAGCCATTCAAATAATAAAAAATCCCAGGGATATCCCAAATAGGCTCTCAAGCCTTATAGCCATTCTGCTCAAAATCACAAACATGCCCTCAAGGCTTCCATATACCAAGAACAAAAATGTACCCGAGGAGGTTCACACCTTCCCTTCCCCACACATGATGAGCATTGTCTTCCAAGTGGAAGAAGCTCTTTCAAACACCCGTCACAAACCCAAAATAATAGAAATACGACATAGACAACCTTTGCAAAACAACATTCATCAAACAAATAACAGAACATACAAGGGTAAGTAAACTTGCTCAATAACCTTTACAAGCCCTATTATGGATGTAGTTGAAGAAGAGCTCCACACCTAGCCTCCTCTTCCAAGTTCTCCTTCCTCTAAAAGAAAAGACTCCCTCCCTTCTACACTAGAATCTCTCCCTTTTATAACTCTTTTCCACTATCCCAAGTGAGATTAAAAAAATAACCCCACTCATTTTCCACTATCTCAAGTGGGATTAAAAAAATAACCCCACTCATTTTCCACTATCTCAAGTGGGATTTAAAAAATAACCCCTCATTTTCCACTATCTTAAGTGGGATTAAATAAACAACCCCACTATCCCAAGTGGAATAAAAAAATATCCCCACTATTCTAAGTGGAATTAAAAAATATCCCCACTATCCCAAGTGGAATTAAAAAAATATCCTCACTATCCCAAGTGGAATTAAAAAATATCCCCACTATCCCAAGTAGTATTAAAAAATATCCCCACTATCCCAAGTGGGATTAAAAAATATCCCCTCATGAAAGACCACACCACTTCATGAGGACTTTCACCAAAAGTGAGGGAACAAGAAGATAAGCCCCTCCATTATTGGTGGACCATGGAGTCATTTCAAGCTTTGGTAATGGAGAAGGGATGGGCTTGAGTGTTGATCCCACCCATCCTATCCTTCCCATGCTTCCAAATTCATTACTTAACTTCACTGTGAAGTTAAGGTGACCATACGGAGGTTAACCAAGGGTTACCCAAGTCAAAAGTGACCCTAGACCCATGGGGTATAACCTAGGGTGAATTTAAACTTAGTTAGGACACCCAGGGTCAAGTTAAGACACAAGAAAAGGGTCTCAAAAATTTAAATTTAAAAAATAAAATTCAACTATATTTCTTACAACACAAATCATAATTCCAATTTACAAGAGGGTAGACCTAACCCATTCAACCTCATGAAAGACACATTACAACATTACAACATTTCACCAAACACAGAGTTGATCTTGGTTCCTCGTGGAACTAGATCGGCTTCACAAGGGATTACAACATAAGGTGTGGAATGATCTCTAGTATCTATGGTTTTGTTAGAAATACCTGCACACTCAACCTTAAAGTTAATTCCACATATACATATCATAGCCGAAGCAAATTTAATACATTCATTTCTAAAGCATACCACAGTTCTAATAAACATAATGAAATCACATGATAGTTTTCTTTCTAACATCACCCAATTAGTTTCCCTGTAATGTAAACATTAATCGGACATCACCCAATTAGTTTTTCCTATAAAATAAACATCTATCTAACATCACCTGATTTGTTTTCTTTTAACATAATAAGGTTTAACTGTAATGCCCCTCATCTCGTCGTCCATCAGATTGATGTTTGCTTAGACTTTACGATAGTGTCTTAGACCATAGTTGATGGATCTCTTGTTATCTTGTTACTTCATTATGGACCTAATCAGTATAGTAATGATTGTTGATGTTGGATTCTGTTATTTTATGCTTTAGAATTTGATAAATAAACTAGATGTTACAGATGTTTGATGTTAATTGCGATATTGGTTTGTAAGAGGATTAAATGTTTTATGTTGTTGACTATTAATCAGAATCTTGCTCAATCTAGTTACATGTTTATACATAAACGTGAATGGAACAGTGTTGTATTACTCGCTCTCGAGTACCCTACACCACTGTGATTTCCATTCACTATAGGACTGCATGTGATGTATATATATCTTGTTATGGTTAACCGTGTGTTGTTGCAGGAATGTAGGTACTAGGCATCGACTCCACCTGATTACCAGGTCTGAGCGTGCCTTCGCCAATGGATTAGTTGTTTGGAGTTAACGTGAGGTCCCAAGTCAGTGTGGTCTGGTTGTCAGTTTATCCTTTTGGTCTTTGTCTGTCATTCGATCATGATTTGCAGACAGGTAATATTGCACCTTGGAGTCTAACTAGGTTAGAAAGTGTCTAAGTGTGTAAGGTGTCGTTGTGCTTTTATTAGAATCATATTACGGAAATTATAATGTCGATAATTGTTGATTATTGTTGTAAATAAATTATTATTTTATTAGAAGTATAGTTGTTAAATAAAAATTGTAAGAAATTTTGTATTATTTAATATAATATTATTTACAATAAATATTTAAATAAATAAAATAGTTGTAAGTTATGTTGTAGTTTGTAATTTACAACTAAATTAATAAAATAAATTAATATATAGTTGTACAATTATAGATTGTTGTAATATTATAACTTACCATATAAAAACAGAGATGCCATTAAATCTTACAATTGTATAGTTGTATTTAGGCATTTTAGCTGTAAAACACAACTGAAATTTTGAAAAGACCGTATTATATAAAAGGTGAGATTTTGGACAAATTGTCAAAATTTATATAGGATCATGATGACATATATATTTGGTTTTTATTTTTTTTCATTTAGTTAAACCTAGTGAGTTACCCATAGTGGAAAGTTAATAAAATAATGGGTAAATGAATTTATTTACTTAGTTATGTTTTAATTTTATGTGTTTATGTAAAAGTAAGTAAATTGGAACTAGGTATAGAAAAGAGACTTAAATTAAAGTACATTTTCATATTGGAGTTAAATAATGGACCTATTCTATTTTGCGATTTTTGAGTTGGTTAGTATATTGTGATTTGGAATTGTATAATGTGAGTGGAATGTTTATGAAACAGTCTGAGTTGTTAAGGGTTTATTCCAGAGGCATAGGATAATGTGATTTGTTTTCAAGTATAGTGTTTTTATGTATTGGATATATGATGATATGTTGTCTCTAGATATGTCTGGGATAAAAGACATTGTGAATGATGAATGTATTCCCTTGGGGATGAATTGTTGTACGTTTAATTATATTCATCTTGTATTGAGTTTTGTGTTAAATTTTGAAATGGGGAGACATTGAGTATTGTAACAGAGCAATGTTTATATATTGTTATGGGCAATATTTGTGAGTTGTCCCTGTGATTAAGTGGATATGCAAGAGGGATAATGCCTTGCATTATTATATTTACATGTGGATATGAGGATAATTGTTATGCAAGATGGTTAATGCCTTGCATGGTTTATGTATCATCGTCGTCATGATGATGTTTGCTGTGTTTGTTGAGTAGGGTCTTCTAGATGTAGGTAGGGGAGTGGCTTTCAACGTGGGGCCGGCGCCCAAAGTGGCAGTCAGGATAACCCGTTGGAAGTAGATTAATCAAGTGATAACCTAAATAATGAATTTGGGGGTTGGGTAGTTAGGCACACTAAACAAGATAAGTGGATGCCTCACTCATGGCTCAAGTGCTTGTTTAGGCTTGAGATGAGATGAGAAGGCCTGGAATGGCAAGATCAACTACCTTGTCCTCATGAAAGGTATGTTGATTCCGCATGAGCATTGTATGGGGGCCGGGAGTCGGGAGAGGCTGCCAGGACAACCTAAGATGGGGGCTGGGGCCTAGGAAGGCTTACCAGGACAACCCATGACAAGCCATGTGATGACACTTCTCCCTACTGCAGCCTAGCATTCCCTAGTTGTACTCTCCCCATTCATTATGTGTTGCCTCTGGAAGACAAGTTAAGTCAAGTTAAGTTGTGTTGTGTTGTATTGTTATTGCCATGTGTTGTATTGGCGTTTGGTTGTCCTTTGTTCTTGGTTGTCTTTTGTCTGCCTGACTGTTATTGTTTGGGACCTCATGTTAACTCCTAGCTCGGGGGGTGGACCTTAGGGTTCCACATGGTCAGGTGGAAGAGCTTTATTATCCATTGGTTATTCTTTGACAAGTTCATGTGTAGAAAGGATGTATCTCAGTCTTCAGACAATTGTACTTGTACCAGTTGAAGAAGATGTATGTGTATAATCTTGTACCAGATTTGGTGTAACAGATCATTCATAATGTATGTAATTCTGATGTAGTCTGAAAATGGTAGTATAATGACGTACTTATGAGTAAGGAAAGCATTTCAGTTATGTATTTAATCATGTAGATTGTATTACTTGATGACATGTAATGAATATGAATAAGTTATTTAATTGTGCATTGGATTTAGATCAGTTACTGATGTATGTTAAATTATGTTAGTTGGTTTGTAAAGTAATGCAGCCTTGAATCCTTAGAGAATATGTCATAATTAGTTATGTTAACATTACTTGTTATCTTAATCATTTAAAAAAAAAAATGTTCCTGTTTCATGTAGCATAAATGTGTATTTCTTTAAGGTGTTCAAGGCAGGGCGTTACATCTGGTATTAGAGCCAAGTTTGCTAACACTGGGTACTCTGGGATTTATATTAGCCCATTAAGCTATACTAGTTGCTTAAACTCTGAAGAACATATTCATTCATAGTCCTCGCCTAGCGACCTGAAGATGTTAAGTGGCAAGTGGAATTAGCCTCTGGATCTAGGGTAACACTAGACTCTCTTGTGTATGGTTGCGAATCGAGGATAGGTCCTTTATCCACCGCGGCGGATCTTTGCATTATACCACTAGGATCCTATGACATAGTGTTGGGGATGGATTGGTTGGATGCCCAACGTGTAGTGATGAGATTTCAGCTACCTGGAAAGATGCATCCCGAATGCGAGAGCTATATCCTCGCAGGCTTCCAGGAGTAAGCCTGATACTAGGGGGGAGGATGTAATGCCCCTCATCTCGTCGTCCATCAGATTGATGTTTGCTTAGACTTTATGATAGTGTCTTAGACCATAGTTGATGGATCTCTTATTATCTTGTTACTTCATTATGGACCTAATCAGTATAGTAATGATTGTTGATGTTGGATTCTGTTATTTTATGCTTTAGAATTTGATAAATAAACTAGATGTTACAGATGTTTGATGTTAATTGCGATATTGGTTTGTAAGAGGATTAAATGTTTTATGTTGTTGACTATTAATCAGAATCTTGCTCAATCTAGTTACATGTTTATACATAAACGTGAATGGAACAGTGTTGTATTACTCGCTCTCGAGTACCCTACACCACTGCGATTTCCATTCACTATAGGACTGCATGTGATGTATATATATCTTGTTATGGTTAACTGTGCGTTGTTGCAGGAATGCAGGTACTAGGCATCGACTCCACCTGATTACCAGGTCTAAGCGTGCCTTCGCCAATGGATTAGTTGTTTGGAGTTAACGTGAGGTCCCAAGTCAGTGTGGTCTGGTTGTCAGTTTATCCTTTTGGTCTTTGTCTGTCATTCGATCATGATTTGCAGACAGGTAATATTGCACCTTGGAGTCTAACTAGGTTAGAAAGTGTCTAAGTGTGTAAGGTGTCATAGTGCTTTTATTAGAATCATATTACGGAAATTATAATGTCGATAATTGTTGATTATTGTTGTAAATAAATTATTATTTTATTAGAAGTATAGTTGTTAAATAAAGATTGTAAGAAAATTTGTATTATTTAATATAATATTATTTACAATAAATATTTAAATAAATAAAATAGTTGTAAGTTATGTTGTAGTTTGTAATTTACAACTAAATTAATAAAATAAATTAATATATAGTTGTACAATTATAGATTGTTGTAATATTATAACTTACCATATAAAAACAGAGATGCCATTAAATCTTACAATTGTATAGTTGTATTTAGGCATTTTAGCTGTAAAACACAACTGAAATTTTGAAAAGACCGTATTATATAAAAGGTGAGATTTTGGACAAACTGTCAAAATTTATATAGGATCATGATGACATATATATTTGGTTTTTATTTTTTTTCATTTAGTTAAACCTAGTGAGTTACCCATAGTGGAAAGTTAATAAAATAATGGGTAAATGAGTTTATTTACTTAGTTATGTTTTAATTTTATGTGTTTATGTAAAAGTAAGTAAATTGGAACTAGGTATAGAAAAGAGACTTAAATTAAAGTACATTTTCATATTAGAGTTAAATAATGGACCTATGCTATTTTGCGATTTTTGAGTTGGTTAGTATATTGTGATTTGGAATTGTATAATGTGAGTGGAATGTTTATGAAACAGTCTGAGTTGTTAAGGGTTTATTCCAGAGGCATAGGATAATGTGATTTGTTTTCAAGTATAGTGTTTTTATGTATTGGATATATGATGATATGTTGTCTCTAGATATGTCTGGGATAAAAGACATTGTGAATGATGAGTGTATTCCCTTGGGGATGAATTGTTGTACGTTTAATTATATTCATCTTGTATTGAGTTTTGTGTTAAATTTTGAAATGGGGAGACATTGAGTATTGTAACAGAGCAATGTTTATATATTGTTATGGGCAATATTTGTGAGTTGTCCCTGTGATTAAGTGGATATGCAAGAGGGATAATGCCTTGCATTATTATATTTACATGTGGATATGAGGATAATTGTTATGCAAGATGGTTAATGCCTTGCATGGTTTATGTATCATCGTCGTCATGATGATGTTTGCTGTGTTTGTTGAGTAGGGTCTTCTAGATGCAGGTAGGGGAGTGGCTTTCAACGTGGGGCCGGTGCCCAAAGTGGCAGTCAGGATAACCCGTTGGAAGTAGATTAATCAAGTGATAACCTAAATAATGAATTTGGGGGTTGGGTAGTTAGGCACACTAAACAAGATAAGTGGATGCCTCACTCATGGCTCAAGTGCTTGTTTAGGCTTGAGATGAGATGAGAAGGCCTGGAATGGCAAGATCAACTACCTTGTCCTCATGAAAGGTATGTTGATTGCGCATGAGCGTTGTATGGGGGCCGGGAGTCGGGAGAGGCTGCTAGGACAACCTAAGATGGGGGCCGAGGCCTAGGAAGGCTTACCAGGACAACCCATGACAAGCCATGTGATGACACTTCTCCCTACTGCAGCCTAGCATTCCCTAGTTGTACTCTCCCCATTCGTTATGTGTTGCCTCTGGAAGACAAGTTAAGTCAAGTTAAGTTGTGTTGTGTTGTATTGTTATTGCCATGTGTTGTATTGGCATTTGGTTGTCCTTTGTTCTTGGTTGTCTTTTGTCTGCCTGACTGTTATTATTTGGGACCTCATGTTAACTCCTAGCTTGGGGGGTGGACCTTAGGGTTCCACATGGTCGGGTGGAAGAGCTTTATTATCCATTGGTTATTCTTTGACAAGTTCATGTGCAGAAAGGATGTATCTCAGTCTTCAGACAATTGTACTTGTACCAGTTGAAGAAGGTGTATGTGTATAATCTTGTACCAGATTTGGTGTAACAGATCATTCATAATGTATGTAATTCTGATGTAGTCTGAAAATGGTAGTATAATGACGTACTTATGAGTAAGGAAAGCATTTCAGTTATGTATTTAATCATGTAGATTGTATTACTTGATGACATGTAATGAATATGAATAAGTTATTTAATTGTGCATTGGATTTAGATCAGTTACTGATGTATGTTAAATTATGTTAGTTGGTTTGTAAAGTAATGCAGCCTTGAATCCTTAGAGAATATGTCGTAATTAGTTATGTTAACATTACTTGTTATCTTAATCATTTTTAAAAAAAAAATGTTCCTGTTTCATGTAGCATAAATGTGTATTTCTTTAAGGTGTTCAAGGCGGGGCGTTACATTAATAGTTTGAAAATTTGGGATTAATAGTCCCACAAATGTAAAAGTATCAACAATAGTAAGGTAATTAGTCACATGTATGGGAATGAAAAAGTGTAGGCCTCACAGTCACCACCCCTACCTTATGGGAGTATGTGTGTTCTTCCTATGTGTGTGTGTTCATGTATCCTATATGTCTGACCCACAAGTGTAGAGGGGTAGCATTAGCACTGTTAAGATGTTGCCATATGTGCACATTCGCATGTAGGGTAGTTTTGTAGATGATGTGATTGATGCAAAAAATAAATTTAGCCATCTTTTTGTATGGTTATTATGGTGTAATATTAGGGCATTATAGAAGAATTGACAACTATGTACTCATGATACCAAACAAGTCTCATCTCTCTAAAAGGGATGATACCATGTACGTATCCTAGAGCTATAAGGCAAGAAGATGATATACATGTATGAATCTAAGGAAAATAATTATGACCACCATATATCAGTCCAATAGTAGACCCAATATGTTTCCCAAGCCACTTACTTCACCATACGACCTACTAAGGGTCCCTTTCAAAAAAGGCAATATAATACATGTAAAGCTCTACACCTACCAGCGGTAGCAAAATGCAAAGGCCTCAAAATACAATAATTACCAAAATAATAAAAATGTTAAATAACATACACAATAAAATCCTATAAAAGATAATAAAATTTAAATGTGGCCACCAATGCAACAATTTCAATTTAAAATCAAAAAGTATAATCAAATGAGTATCTAAGAGAAAGAAGCATATCAAAATTAACTAGCTAAGTAGTCCAAAGTAATAAAAATTCAATACTATTGGTTAACAATTTGAAGATTCACAAATAAATAAATAAGTAATCCAACCATCTCATACAATTACGCTTCTTTCACAAGCCACTTAAGGGGAGTAGGGGTATGGTGGACTCAACCTCATGAATTATCCTAGAACATAATCTCATGTCAAACAACCCCATTCCCTTCAAATCTTAGGGCATGCACTACAACCATTACAAAAAGCCTAGTGCCAGAAGTATTGTATATATAAGAGTATCTATAGACTCTTAGAGAAAAGATAGTATACCTCAAGTTCCCACAAGGGTAATACCTGTTATCATTTGAAAACATAAGTCACTACTGCATTAAAATGTAGTGAATCATATAGGAAGTAATTTTCCAACACTTGTGTCTAACGAAGATGTCAAATGTTTAGAAAACATGGAGAGTAACACAAAATAAAATGTCATGTTAGTGACCACTCTCAACCAAAGATACATAACAACAAAGTTTAGATTTGCTCTATGCACCCACAAGTGTGTTTCTACATGAGGGGGAGTCAATATGGGGCAAGTTTATGGAATATTATAACCTCTCCAATGAGAAACCCCTTTGCATTCAACCCCTAATTATGCTAGTCCCTCAATCTAATGGGAGAGAAGACATTAGGTAAACACAAAGCATTGCAACATAAAAGTAGAGAAAGTGAACTACACATTCTGATGCAGGGACTTCTGGAGGTCATAACTTTTGACTCGGATGTGGGTTTGGACTAAAATTTTACAGGTGGATGTGTTATGAGATGGCATGTGGATTCCCAACCCACCTTAGTCTATGGACCCCATCTTGGCACTTGTTTAGGGCTTCAAACTTTCATCTTGGCCCTCAAAATGGTAATTTAGTGTTTTTTCCTAGTTTTTTAAAAGTTGCTTTTGTTAATAACTCGAAACTCATGTTTTGAATTTAGGATGTTAGTTGACCTTTCATCCTACCTTAGTTTTAGGAAGTTTTTGGGAAAAAAACTAGATTCTCAAGATATGCATGTAAAATTACCTAAAATGGAAAAATCTGACAATTGTCAAAATTTGCCAAAAAAGGTAATTTTTTTGATTTTTTTATTTTCTTGGATATAAGAGAGTTTTCTCTCATTGTAGCAGTAGAGTTGGTGAATATAAGTTTTCTTTATTTTTTCCATTTTTCCAAATCTTTGGCTCTCACACATGATTAATGGCACAATTCTATTGAGTGTATGTTGTTGGCTACATCATCTAGTATCAAAGTAGGAAGATGGCTGGGAGAGGAAGAGGAAGAGGCGGTTTTGCCCAGATGCATAGAGAAATGCAAAATCTGCAAAGGCAAGTAGCAGAACTTACAACACGGATGGAAAACCAAAGATTGGGTAGAGGAGGAGACGAATCTGATGAAGAGATAGGTCGAGGAGGTGCAGATCAAGATACAAAACATGAAGAAGAAGAATTAGAAGGCATGAGTTTTGAAGAGAGGATGCTCAGGGCCTTAGAAGGAAAAAATGAAGGGGTCAAGGTAGATGTTTCAGATTATGTAGGTAATCTTAAACCAAAGGAGTTGATAGACTGGTTGAATGACATGAGAAATTTTTTTGAATGGAATTCCATGACAAAGGAAAAGAAGGTGAAATTCGCATGCACCAAATTAAAGGGTCATGCAATGATTTGGTGGGATCGTCTTCAAAAGGAACGAACAAGGAAAGGCAAGGATAAGATCAGGACATGGAATAAATTGGAGAAGTTGAGAGAAAAAATTTTGCCCATAGATTATGTGGAAACCCTTTTTTGTATTTTTCAAAATTTAAAGTAGAACCTCTCTTCTGTGCAAGATTATACAAATGAGTTTTATATGTTGTCTATACGTATAGAGAATCAAGAAACTGATGAACAGATGGCTGCTAGATATGTGAATGGCATGAAATTCTCTATTCAAGATGAATTAAGCATGCATCAACTCAACAGTATGGAAGAGGCTTACCAATTGGCTCTAAAGGCTAAAGAAAAACAAAACAGATAGTATCATCAGAGGAATAGAGGAAGAAGGGGTACATCAACCCTATTTTGAGGAGGTTCAAATTATGGCAAGGGAGAGTCATCCCATGGATTGGAAAAATAAGTAGACACTCGACAAGATCCTCTGAATTAAGAACGAGGAAGGGGATTTCAAAGAGGTAGAGGTTATGGTAGTGGTAGAGGATGGAAAAACTAGAGAAGGCCTTTCACTTGTTTCAGATGTGGAGAAGAAGGTCATAGGGCATTTGAATGCTCAAATTATAACAAGCAAGAAAGAAATCGAGGACAATCTAGGGTGAACCTGATTCAAATGCAGCATAAAGTGGAAGGGATGGAACGAGAGGTTCCACCAGATGTGGGAGAAAGTCTCATGATGAGAAGAGCAATGGTGATTCCAGAGAAGGAGAAAACACAAGCCAAAAGCTCTGATGGTTCATGGCTTCAAACCAATATCTTCAGAACTAGATGCACTTCAGGTGGCAAGGTATGTCAAGTTATTGTTGATGGAGGTAGTTGTGAAAATATGGTTTCTAAAGAAATGGTAGAAAATTTGAATTTACACTGTGAAAAACATCCTCATCCATACCGTATTGCATGGTTTAAAAAGGGAAATGAAGTCACTATTGATAAAAGATGCCTAATTAAGTTTAGCATAGGGAAGATCTATCAAGATGAGATATGGTGTGATGTTGTCCCAATGGATGCCTGTCATGTGTTATTGGGAAGGCCATGGCAGTATGATAGAAAAGTTATGCACGATGGAGAGAAAAACAATACACCTTTTGGAAAGATGGCTCTAAGGTGATTTTATTGCCTCTCAAAGATGAAGGAAAAGGTGAGACCATGTTGTCTAAAAGAGATCTTGTTAAAGAAATGAAGATGATAGGGTGTTGTTATGCATTAGTAGTGAAAAAAGGTGAAGAGGAAGACATTTCAGTTCCCCCAGAAGTAGCAGAGCTATTGAAATAGTTTGTTGATGTTTTGCCTAATGAATTACCTAATGGTCTACCCCCAAAAAGAGATATTTAGCATCATATTGATTTGATTCCAAGAGCCACTCTACCCAACCAAGAAGCTTATAGGATGAATCCAACACAACATGTAGAGTTGAATAAGCAAGTAACAGAACTCATAAGTAAAGGTGTGGTGAGAGAGAGCATGAGCCCATGTGTTGTACCTGTATTGTTGACCACAAAAAAAGATGGAACATGGAGGATGTGCGCTGATAGTAGAGCAATTAATAAGATTACCATCAAGTATTAGTTTCTTATACCTCATATGGAGGACATGATGGATGTCCTTGCAAGGGCCAAATATTTCAGCAAGATTGACCTACGAAGTGGCTACCACAAAATCTAGATCCGAGAAGGAGATGAGTGGAAGACAACCTTTAAGACTGGAGATGGATTATATGAGTGGATGGTTATGCCATTCGGGTTATCAAATGCACCTAGCACATTTATGAGATTGATGAACACTATACTATGACCTTACATTGGTAAGTTTGTGGTAGTTTATTTTGATGATATTTTGGTATTTAGTAATAGCAAAGAAGAGCACCTAGAACACTTGAGGATCATCTTTGGTGTGTTAAGGAAGGAGAAGTTCTATACCAATTTGAAGAAGTGTAGGTTCATGTAGGACAGTTTGGTTTTTTTAGGCTTTGTCATTTCTAAAGATGGTGTCAAAATGGATCCAGAAAAGGTCAGGACAATTCTAGAATGGCCTAGTCCAAGTAGCATCACAGAGGTGAAAAGTTTTCATGGCTTGACCACTTTCTATCGAAAGTTCATTCAAAATTTCAGTAGTATTGTAGCTCCTATAATAGATTGCACCAAAGGAAGGGAGTTTGTATGGACCAAGAATGCTGAGGAGGGCTTTAAGTACTTGAAGCAAAAGGTAATAGAAGCACCTATACTTGCATTACCAAATTTTGATAAGGTATTTGAAGTAGAATGTGATGCCTCCCATGTGGGAATAGGTGTTGTGCTTAGCCAAGATAGAAAACCTATAGCTTTCTTTAGTGAAAAGCTAAATGAAGTGAGAAAGATTTATTCTACTTATGATTTGGAATTTTATGTAATTATTCAAGCATTGAGGCATTGGAGACATTATCTAGTTCCCCAGGAGTTTGTATTGTTTATAGATCATATTGCATTGAGATACTTGAACACACAAAAAAAGTTGAATAGTAGGCATGCCAAGTGGGTCTCTTTCTTACAGGGTTACAATTTTGTGTTGAAGCATAAGTCTGGAAAATAAAATCAGGTTGCAGATGCGTTAAGTAGGTGTGTTGCACTTTTGACTACAATGGAAACTAAGGTGATTGGTTTTGATGCCATCAAAAATTTGTATGAGTCTGATGATGATTTTTGGGAGATTGTGGAACAATTGAAGGCACCAGTATCTAGTAACTTGGATCACTTTAGGGGGGTCATCCCATAATAATGGGTTACACTTTTTGGCCAAAATTGACATTGAAATCAACATTTTGAACTAAATATTCACTTTCTGACACCTATAGCCACTAAACTATTAGGAATTTGAAGATGATGTGAACTAGTGATTTGTGAGATTTTGTTTGTCTAAATATATTTTTTAAAAAAAAAATTGGAGTTAAATTGTAAATTTTTTTGCGTCTCATTTGATAACTAGTTTTTAATAGTAAACAACTTTTTTTTAAAGTGATGTGTATTCCGTAGCACATAATTTTTTTCTACAAAGGATAAAATTCTGATTCTTATGAATTTAGATTGATAACACTGATATATGGGGTATGCATTTGGTTTTATAATGTTTTGTTGAATATATTTTTTTAATTAATTTTTGAAGTCAAACCAATTATAATTTAGACATAGATGTATTCCGTAAAACAAAACTTTTTCTATATGTATCAAAATTCAAATTTTTCTTTTTTGTTGAAATAAGGACATCAATACCTAGGGCATAGATAGTTTTTAAAAAAAAATTTCACTAATTTACTAATTTTCAATGTGTGTAGAACAGGGAACTTGATGTTCAGTGAAAAACCTACATTCACAAGAAATAAAAATAAATATAATAATCAAATTAAATATATTTGAAATTATACTTTTTGGGAAGCTTATATTAAGGACTACATACTTACAAAACATAAATTTTATATGAATTCATTTGATCCCCCAAAAAGTAAATCAAAAGTGGTTTTTTATTAGCATTTTGATAGGTGTAGAGGAGACTCCATTATAGGTATGGTTTAAAACTAGCGGGGTCCTATCCAAGGGGGTTTGAATATAAGGGGGTTTGATCAAACCTTCTTTAATTAAAATACTTTAAATGGAACCTTTCAAGGCTTAAATCATTATATTTTCTAAAAATATGTGATTTTGGCAAAAATTAGGATGTCCCAGAAAGTGTAACCTATTATTGTGGTAGCACCCAGGGGTGAATATTTTATGCAAGATGGGTATCTATTTAAAGGAAAACAACTATGCATACAAGCTGGCTCTATGAGAGAAAACATTATCAAAGAATTTCATAGTAGTGGGTTGGTTGGACATTTTGGTAAGGACAAGACAATAGCCTTGATAGAAGATAAATATTACTGGCCAAAGATGAAAAGGGATATAACTAAGTATGTAACAAGGTGTAGGATCTGCTAAGTGGCTAAGGGACATTCACAAAATACAGGATTGTATATGCCATTACTGGTACCAACTGCACCATGGACAGATTTGAGCATGGACTTTGTGTTGGGACTTCCACATACTTAACGAGGTAATGAATCCATTTTTTTAGTTGTTGATAGGTACTCCAAGATGGTTCATTTTATTTCTTGTAAGAAAACTAATGATGCAAAGAGGGTAGCAGAGTTATTTTTTTCAGAAGTTGTTCGACTACATGGTGTTCCAAAGACTATTACCTCTGATAGGGATACCAAATTCCTCAGTCATTTCTGAAGGACTTTATGGAAGAAGATGGGGACCAAGTTACAGTTTAGTAGTGCCTATCATCCTCAAATGGATGCAAACAGAGGTAGTTAATCAGAGTCTGGGAAATTTGTTGAGGTGTATTGTTGGAGAAAAGCCAAAACAATGGGACGTGGCATTACCCCATGCCAAATTTGCCTATAATAGTTCTGTTAACGGATCAACGGGAAAGTCCCCTTTCCATATTATGTATAGAAGGAATCCTCAGGGTGTTCTAGATTTGGTACAGCTACCAATTAAAGATAGGGTTAGTGATGATGGGGAAGCATTTGCAGAACACCTTCAATAGTTGTAGAAAGATGTGAGACAGAAGTTGCAGGACAGTAATGAGAGGTACAAGAATATAGTGGATGCTAGTAGGCGACATCAGAAATTCAATGAAGGTGACTTAGTGATGGTATATTTGAGAAAAGAGCAATTTCCTACTAGAACATACCACAAGTTGAAGTACAGGAAAATTGGTCCTTGCAAAATTACAAAGAAGATCAATGATAATGCATATGAGGACAATTTACCAGATGATCTCGATATTTCTCCTGTGTTTAATATTTCTAATTTATATGCATTCCATGATGAGGATGATGTTGAAGATAGCCAACCAGAAGTGGCATGGCACCACCACATTCCCCATAAGAAGAAGGAAAAGATTGCATAGGTTCTTGATAAGAAAACTACCTACACTCAGCAAGGGCATTACAACAAGTATTTAGTACAGTGGGAAAGATTGCCACCAATAGATAGAACATGGATTACAAAGTGGGAAGTGCAAAGGTTAGATCTAGTCAAGTGGCAGTAGTTCGAAGACACTCACTTGCAGGAGCTACGTTCTTTTCAACTAGAGTAGAATGATGTAGGGACTTCCAGAGGTCATAACTTTTGACTCGGATGTGGGTTTGGGATGAAATTTCATAGGTGGATGTGTTATGAGGTGGCATGTGGATTCCAAACCCATCCTAGTCGGTTGGAGCCCATCTTGGAACTTTTTCGGGGCTTCAAACTTTCATCTTGGCCCTCAAAATGGTAATTTAGTATTTTTTCCTAGTTTTTTAATAGGTGCTTTTGTTAATAACTTGAAACTCATGTTTTGAATTTAGGATGTTAGTTGGCTTTTCATCCTACCTTAGTTTTAGGAAGTTTTTGGGAAAAAACTGGATTCTCAAGAAATGCATGTAAAATTACCTAAAATGGCAAAATTTGACAATTGTCGAAATCTACCAAAAAAAGGTAATTTTTTAATTTTTTTGTTTTCTTGGATATAAGAGAATTTTCTCTCATTGTAGTAGCAGAGTTGGTGAATAGAAGTTTTCTTTATTTTTTCCAGTTTTCCAAATCTTTGGCTCTCACACATGATTAATGGCACTATTCTATTAAGTGTATGTTGTTGGCTACATCACATTCTATTTGAGAAGAAACACACCTATATATAATTTATGTTTTCATACCCATTGGCCTCAAACATAGTTATCTATTCACAACCATCTCAAAATGGTGTCAAATGCCTAATATAATGACTTGAGATACAATCACATAATGTACAAAGGTCCACTTATCCCATAAGTACTTTTCACATGCTTTATCACTTTATGCTACATAGATATTTTACACACATAATTTCCACTTAATTAAATCAATCCCATGATACATCAACACAGTGGTTTACAATCAATTATTACACTTTAAACTAAGATAATTATAATTATTTATACATATCTAGCTAACATAAGAAGGCAATACACATCTTGTTTACCCTATTGGATTCCTACTTCAATTAGTACATAGATGATCAACCACTGATTTTTCATTACTTCAACTACAATTTAATCCTATTTCCTTTGAAAATCAAACAATAATGTGATTATTTCCTACATTTTGTCCTAGTTTGCCTTTCTTCTTTTGTATCATAGTTAAGTTTACTACCAATCATTTTGATATTTATGTTCACATACCAGTTCTAATCCTCAAATGTAATTGAAACAAAAATTCACTTTTCAAAAGTATTCAAGAATTCATGATGGAGTAACAACCCTACACATGGACTGTTACACATACTAGTTCAGAGGATTTGGATTTGGATGACTCTTGGACTATGGTCTAGAGAAAAAAGAAAGGACTCCCCAATTCCGTTGCAGCTTTGCGTCCTTGGGTTTGGGGAGTGAAGCTTATTATCTCAGGATCTATTGTGTAGATCCTCTGGTTGGTTTTTGTTTTACAGCAGGGCTGTTGTGCCTGTGTTGTTGGTCTTTTTTCTGTGCTGTCTGAGTACTGTTTGTGCTCTATTTTCCTGCTCCCTGGTCTTGGTTTTGTAATAGGGTTCAGTACCCTTGTTTTACTACTTATCTAATCAAAAAACAACCCTACACATGGTAAATGAAAAGATAAAAATGCATACATAAAAAATGGCAATATAATAACAAGTTATCTAATACATTCCAACATGTCCTATTATTCTATGGATGTATATAGAATATAACATTATCATAACCTAGATCATTATCCTCTAATGTAGATGGCAACAATCTCTCATATTTAACTCATTTATAGCCAACAAACACAAGGTACAACATCTTAAACTTGTTGCAATTCTTAATAAATATCAACTCATTCAATGACTAATCACAAGAGTCTTCCACACAATAGACTAACAAATTAGAGAATTGTACTACATAATATTAATTGGTCTATCAATAGGGATGACTACACACACACATTATTTTCTGCATGTGCTCCTAACACATTTAACTCTAGACTTTAATTTATTTTCATTATTTTATTCTAAACATTGAAGCTTAAGAATAATGAATACTTTGAAATTTAACAATTCACCATAGAATATTTTATTTATTTTAAAAGGGATCTACACAACTATTTATTTTCTTCTTTTTAATTCATTTGCATCCTTTTAAATTTAAGTCTCATACACTCTTAACCTAACATTTTTTCAAGTCAAATTCACACACCAATTAGGAAAGGTGCTATCAACATTACAAAGGTTATCTAAGTGATACAAGTAATTAGGAACTCACAAGGAGAAAATATGTTAAATCACCATTTGAGATTCAAGGAAGGGATAAAAAGACTCAATTTTTAGGTAGACCAAGGTACGACAAATGAAGGGTGGAGCTTAGCAACTAAATAAGAGATGGACTTCCTACTACCAAGATAAATTTATTTAAGAGACTAATATAAATTCAAACAGTCATTACACCATATTCATGTATACAAGTACATATCATTTATCCTAAGAGTAGTAGGAAAACACTAACAACCAATTTACACATTTCTTCATGCTATTCAGTTATCACATTAGAAATTTTTAAAAATACCATTTCATATAAACCCAACAACTCTAGAAGGTAATCAATATAGAGAATTTTTTTGAAAGATATCTACACTAGTCATTAGGTAACAACTCCATTCTTACAAAATCAACTTTCAATTTTCATATGAAAATTCATAATAATTACAAGGAAACTTATATTTATAATAAAGTATTGACCATACTATATTGTTTTCCTAGTTATTTAAATTTCTTTCTTTTTTCCACTTCACCATTCTACTATTGAATTAAATTCATAAATAAAAGAGGGACTCAACAAGTATTCTTTAAAATTTACCTTCAAATGGTTCAACTTGAGCACTTGATACAAAAAATCTCAACTTTCTATCTACTCAAAATTTTCACATTAAGTAGAAGCATCGAGCAACATACTACAACTTTTGATAGTAATGGTAGAATTTAGGAACCACGGATTTTCAATAATCATTACCAAAATCATCCTGCAACAATATTTACACAATAATACATTTTAAAACATGGCCCAAACAAATTCCTAGAGCTCTTGATGTTTGCAAACTTGGATCTGATACTAAATGTTTGCCCACACTTGCTCATGAGTACAACACTAACACTAATTTAAAAAATAAAAACTATACTATGTCTTCATTGCACTACACATAGTAACACAATGTACATTCTCAATATCGTATTGTGTACACACCACAATGTGTATGCTAGATCACACAAAATAAGGAACCAAAAAGATTGTGGTGACAAGGAATTTACTTCACTCACAAACTAATTAATTAATTTTTTTAATCTTGTTAAAACTATTGTATGAATTTGTTTAAATATATCTTAGTCAAACTTATAAAATAATTGACAACTAGTTCATCTATTCAAATGATGATTAATAAATCAGAGTTATCAAGTTCTGACAAGAACATTTGTCACCTTGCATGTATCAATCTTTCACCCTAACTAACATACAACAAAGTCAATTATCTAAAAATAAATTATGACTAATAAATATAAGATGACATCATTTAATCATTTTACTAATTAAGTCATAATAAATTTGATCTCTTCTTCACCTCTAACATTTTGATCCAATTTAATTTTCAAATGAATTTTTTTAAGTAATTAGAAAATTTCACAAAAGAAAATTAAATTTGTGTTTATACTTAATCTCATTTAATTATTTATTTATCATATGATCTATTTAATTGTCTTACAATAAAGTCACAAAATAAAAATGAATTAATTCATTAGTTATTAGAAAAAATTAATTACCTCATAGCCAAGCTATTTCTCTTAAACTAGACACCTCATTTAGGTTAAATTGAGTTTAATTATAAACTCCAACTCATTTTAATAGTTAAAAGTTGGTCTAAAAAATTTAACAACAAAGACTTAGAAGATATTAACTAGCTTGTATTTTTATATAGAGATCTTTGTTTAATTATTATTTATTAATTTATTTCTATTTAACTATTGTCTAACAAAGTTATAGTACAAAGCTAATTCGATTTAATTTGATTAAATAAATTACCAACTTTTATTAAATTCTACCAACTTTATGTGCCACAATTTAGCATCCTTCTTAAAAGAATAAAAAATAATAATAACTTAACACTCAACTAAATTCTCTAAACACATTAATTAAATTAAATTATATTAAAACCCCCAAAACATAATTTGATTTAATCCCATAATTAATATAATTATAATCTAATTTATACATAATAAAAACTAAGTCACTCAATTAAATTAAATTTTAAATAATAATTAAATATTGAAAATTAGAGCATCATCAATAAATTTTAATTATAATATGATATAAAATATTAACTATAATAACTTACTACACAATTACATTTTAAATCATGTCACATCCATAAATAAATAAATAATTCAAAAAGTCACATGACTAACTGAAAAATAAATAAAAGTTAAAGATTTAATTCAATCTCTAACATCTATTTCCTTATCATTCTTTTAATCCTAGTCATTCATATAATGATAGTCCTAAAAGTGCCTTAATTTCTCTCATTCAATCCCAACCATCAATTCTAACCAAATCTCAACCCTCCAACCTATCAATCACACATCTATAAATCAATCATCATCCTTAACCATTTCAAGTGAGGAGAATTTATAGCTACATGCTGTTGAAATCTTGGATGACTCAATGAGGAACCACATCAATTACATTTAAAATACATCTACAACAGAAAAATAGTTGAATTTCTTGTAGAGGGTTGTATGTCTCACATATATCTTCAAACAAAGATGTTTGAGATTAAATGGAAAGATCATTTTGAGAGCTTTCTAAAAAGTGATTACATCAAAGATTTAGATTAGTATTAAGGGAGATATGATGATTTGAAGTTGACTCAAAAATGTTGTTTTTCAGAAAAAAATTTATAGCCTTTTTAAAAATATCATATATTGCAATCTAGGAGAGAAATTTGCATTCTATTTTTTGTAAATAGATAAAAATATTTAAATTTATTTTTTCTATATTATTTTGTTTTGAAATTTGTAATTAAAAAAATGTATGAGAATTTTTTTTCTACAACATTTTAAATCAATTCAGACATATAATTATATGTATATATAATATATTTACATACACATTATACATTATACATATAATTTTAATTTTTTTTTAACACTTAAAAATATAGATGCATGTATATTTTTTAATACTTAAAACAACATTTCAAATGAATTATATTTTCATTTTCCTTAATAATAAATATATCTACAAATAAACCTATTTGTTTACCACAAGAATACACTTCTTATTTTCAATGTACTTACAATTATGGTTGAACAAAATAAAATCTTCTAAATGCAATATATATTTTTTCTTGTACAATAATTTATACAAAGAAATCTATTTTCCATACAATAGACATATAAGTAGATCTCTCATTTCATAACCCTCACATGCATAATGAAGAAAAAAATCTCTTTCCTAAGCAAATCTAGAGTGTCATATGAACAAATGTGAAAACAATCACATCCTCTCAAATGAGGGTTTACAATAGTCTAATGGCTTCAAGAAATGGTTTCAAAACCCATATAAGGCATTCATCAAACATAAGTTTTTTATCTTTTACTTCATCTCAAATATGTAAAAGAATAAAGCTTCACATCCAAGCCAATGGAGGTTTGCTCACCTCCTAACCATAGAACTTGCTCACAAGTCCACCCCCAAGCTAGGAGGTCTCAAAAAACTAAGTTTCACATAAATAAGGAATACACAAACACACAAATCTATAAATTACCCAGGGGCTAACACAACACATATGAATCTCCTCAAGATTCATAGAAAAGGGGGATTCAAGGGGACACACTAATCTCTTAGAGAAAAATAGAAATGACATCAAATCTTTTTTCTTTTCCAATACCCACATACACCAAAACACATAATAATACTTCATCACCAATTCACACCTCCCACAACATCATAGCCATAAATCCATAAGGTAGTTTTTCATATTCCATGATATCACACATCAAATACCAAGGCACTCAATACTTTGAAAACACTACAACCCCCACATGAATACTTCTTATAACACCAAGAAACATAGTTCACAAAAATATGCAAAGACACTCATGCCTTAAAATAAATGTAGATTAAGTATGTTTTTCCCCAAGAGAGGGTCAACACCTATCTCAACCCCATTATGTGGGTGACTTTTAACTCAATTGGGAATATCTACACCCAAAACACATAGCACATATCCCAATAAATTTCAATAGATAATACCAACACAACAAGAGGGATTTCATGAAATAACAAGAATATTCATACAAAAATGACCAATCATTCAAGCATCATTTCAACAACAAGAAACAACAATATACACTCTAAGTGGCTTAAAATCCTACCTTAATACTTCAACAAAATTTGGGAATTTCTTGATCCAATCTCTTCAATCCCTTCTCTTCTCCAAAGCTCTTCATCTCTTCCCATTTATCTCTTTTCCAAGAAAATTGAAAAAAAATGTGATAAATCTAATAATAGAAAATCCAACCCTAAACAAAGTTTCAAGAAAAGTTTAAATAAAGAACAATTATCTAGATACAATGAATCTAGTGAAAATTTTAACTTTGCCACCCAAATTAGAGTTGACTCTAAATCTTGTCACTTATCTTCCAAGACACTTTTCAAGGCTTTAGACTCTTTTAAAATACATTTTAAACACTCCAATATGGACCCATCTCATAGGTCATCACTTTAGGGGTTTAATTTGACTCAAATAATAAGAAAATTAACATTAAAGATCTTTAAAATTCCCTCTTAAGTTCAAATATGAGATTTGACACTTAAGGGGACTTAACCAAAACCCAACTTAACAATAAAAAATATCATAAATTAAAAATTAATTAAACAAAATTTCACACACAACACATTTACACAATAAGACCTTAACCCCCTCTTAGGCTAAGGCCTATATATACTAGGGAATCACAATAGTGGTTTATTGAGAACCTTCACAATTTTCATTGGTCATGAAAATTAACCTACACACTTGCACTCAAACATCAATATAACCAAGATAATAGTTGAAGTAAAATTTATAATTAAATCAATATAAACACCATAGATAAATCATAATTTACTAACATTATCATAATTCAATAAAAATGTAATGATAATTTTAATCCACTACCAAATTCACATTTACATACAATTTCATAAAACACATAGCATCTAGCCAATTACATTGAGATTCATCATTGCACAATTAAATCTATTCTAAAATCAATCCATAATGACAAGATAAATATGAATTCTATACTTGGATAGAGATAATGTAAATGAGTCAATAATCATTAGTTAACAGATTCATCATCTAAGTAGATAATCAACTACTATTCTAAACATAGTATCAATGTCTACATAGTCTATAATCATAACAAAGTATAATAGCATATCAATGAGTGTCATGAACATAACAAGTCTAAGCAAAATAAGATGTGATCATGAGGAGTAGAAGTGGGCCTCACATGTATTTTTTGATCTTTAGGTAGTGTAAATTGCTGAAGTTGGTTAATGGTTTTCTTATTAAATTATAGAAATCTTGTGTGGTTGTTATAGTTATTGAAATTTGTCATTGAAATCTAAAATCTAAATTATATTGAATTTTTTTGTAAAAATTTAAAATTTTCTCCTTAAGGTTTGAAATACTTGAAAAGTCCACTGGAGCCCCTTGAACAAGATAGACTAGAGCTCGCCTATTAATATATTTTATTTTTATCATTAAGAATATTCAAATAAGACTCTTGGGGCATTAAGACTTTCAAGTAGGTAAACTTTCACTGTTTCAACATGTTGGTGTTGCAAAACATGCATCAAAATGTGGGCTAATATGGAGGCCATATGTTGGGGAACAATGGCATGGGGGGACAAGGTGCCAATCTTCCAATTTGGATCAAGTCATTATTAGTAGAAATAGTAATGTCATAAGCATCTAGGAGGGAGTTTTCTCCCTTAGATTTGATCATAATAACTTCATAGTCTATTGCCTTTAAATGATAGATGTATGCCATATATAGTGGAGGGTGGATCTCTATATAGGAATTCATTACCATGTCTTTTAAAATCTACTGTTGAAATCATATAGCATCTCCATTGGGGCCCTCTTTATGGTGGTGAGTTGTTCTAGCAATGAAGTAACATCTTTTTTTATTTAAACTTTTCAATCATTACTTGGCCTAACTAGTCCTTATTAGCTATTAACAAAGGAGTCAAGGACTAGTACCATTCAAGAGTTTCTCCTTTTAGTGAAGCAAATAGCAATCTAAATGCAATGCTTTCTTGGGTTAGTGCAACAAGTTGGGTCCACTTTTTGGAAGTGTTTTCCCCGATTTTCAGAATTTGTCACATTTGACCTAAAAATTTGAGGCACTTAAAGATTGAATCTTTAAAAAAGTTAGAATATGAAATGTAGTACTCAGAGTCTAGTTTCCAAATATGTAATTTATTTTAATACCTAGATGATACAAATTGATTTTCAATAGGCATTTCTAAAAAATATTTTTTTAAAGTCACTTTTTTTTACCATACCATGCACGTGTACGATCAACATAATTTGACCTAAATAAAAGTATTTTTTTAAACCATGCACGTATATGATCAACATAACTTGACCTAAATAGAAGTATTTTACTAAATCATTTTGGGGAAAGATGTGTAGTATAGTGAAGTTTGATGAGGATAATTTTTTATAATTTTTTTCCAAATATTTCTTTTTTATTAATTTTTTATTGGCCCTACTTGCTATTTTTGAAAACCCCTCGTGTACAACCAACATAATTTGAGCAAAACTAATCATAAAATAAAATTTGTTTTTTTCATTGTGTAAAGAAGGATGTGTAGATTGATGACATATAATTTAAAAAAAAAAACTTTAAAAATTAAAAGTTATTAAAAAAATATAAACACCTATCATTTCAAGTTTTTGGACCAGTTTTCTCATAGATTAAATAATAAATAGAAAAATAAGTCCAATAAAAAAAATTACATATTTGAATACTACACATCATCATCTGTAATGGATTTTAATTTCATAAAAAAATTCACAAAAAAACATCGTCAGCCATATTGGTAAAGTTGGTCTTTTCTCTTGCCTTGAACATGGACTTATACTTGCAGGTCCAAGGCAAGGGGTTGGCTTACCATGCCTTTCCTGAGCCTAAGCTTTTAGGAATGGGTACCCATTCCTTTTGTGTGGGAAAAAAAGTGCGTAGGGCTTTTTTAAAAATTCAAATACCTATTTAGAAACAGGTACCCGTTTAGGCTCGGGCACCTATTCCTAAACGGGTACCCGTTCCTAAGCGGGTACCCGTTTAGGCTCAGGCACCTGTTTCTGTTAGGATTTTTTTCTTTGCCCGCAACTTCCCCAATATGTGGACCCAACTTTTTGTGGGAACCCTCTTCTCTAATGTTATGAACTATGTAGTGATAATTTATGATATCATGTAGATGTTTAGTAGGAGTGGTCAAGTCTTCTATTGTAAAATGTGAACATAATGCAACATCTAACATAGCTCTCCACATAGTAGGTGGTGTAGGTAGTATCAATGGACCTTTGGTATTCCATGCTAGGAAGAATCTTGGTTGTTGATAGGTATTCATGATAGAATTTTCTTGCTGGGCTTGAGATTATGGCTATGGTATAGTTTGTAGTCTTCTGCTTGGAATGAACACAAGAGGCTACACTAGGATATATGGGTTAACTCTAGTTGTAGATCTTGTGGTAGTTCTAGGGGTCATAAGTAAACTAGGTTGGTTTAGATATAGTTTCCAAGTGATAGAAAAGATTTAATGGCCAAGAATCTACCTAAACCTATCCAATTGTGGGTTTGAGTCTGACCAAGTGTGTGAGAAAAATATTGAGAGGTATAAATGTCTTTTTTAGGACCAATTCACCACATAGAACCACTAACAATGGAAAGACTAGTTGGCATGGGATATAACCAACAAGTTAATCTCTAGGATTAGAAGGCTAAATACTTATCTATCCTAAGCTAGGCCTAAATTTCTATGAGGAAAAGGCAGAAAGGTTGTGGAAAGTAAATAACACAAAGAAAGGATCATGCTAGAAAAGTAAATTCTCACAACCATAGTAGAGCTTCATCTCTTAGGATACAATAATCAACAAAATAAAAATGTATATGCAATAGCCAGTTCTAATAATTGTAAATAATAATTACAATTTCTAGAATAGTAGCTTCCTATACTACTAATCATAAGGCCACTTGATCATTACATGCAATGTATCCACTCTAGAAACATGCATAGAGGCTCCATGTATAACTATGAGAAGGTCAAGACTAGGATCAAGCATCAAGCTCAAAAACTTAGCTACACATCACCTAACCTAAGACTTAGCTTACACACTAGGTTCAAAATCTTATCCATAGAAAACTACATCTAAACTAATAAGAGGCATGTAGGTCAATATTTATAGAAAGAATTCTCTAAACCCATAATGATATTTTCCCCCCAAAATAAGAGTTTGAATTTACAAATTGATCAAGGAGATGATGACATCCCTACAAATTTGACATCTTGAAGTCTCTTGTTGGTGGTTAGATTCTACTTGATAGGCCATGGGTACATGATTGATTATAGTTTTTCATGTAGTACTACACTTTGTAACTCTAGGTAAGTGAATTCACCTACTACATCACATGAAATAGAAGTTGGTTTTTAATAGCACTAGATTAGTTTCTATAAGGAATTTCAAATTTGAGATGTGACATACCCTACCCAAACTATTTTGGAGTTTTGGGATGGCCTATGGATGCCACAAAGGAGTTGCACATGCAAAAACTATGTTCTTGTGTAGCATTGTCAAAGAGATTTATGATGAAATTTTCATGCATCTCATGGTCCATTGGATGAACTAAGTGGTGGTACATTGGATGGTGCATTCTATTATAGAATGAAATTGTTGTTTCATTTTTAGGTATTCCTTGAAGCATACCATGTGGCATTAGTTATGGAATAACTAATGAGTTGAAAACTATTAGGATAAGTGGGGGCCACCAACATAAAATATTATTGTACCAATAAAAAATGAACCTTATAGCTGATGTGGACTAATGGTGTAACTTCATGACTAAATCTTCATTTATAACATTGAGAATCCCCACAAACCATTAGATCATCATATTACTTGACTCACTTGATGTTGTGTATCCATGGATACTTAGGATACTTTCCAAGTTGCATAGAACATATCAAAGCCATAAAATTTGAAGGGATGGTGATGATTTTCCAATGTTGTAGGGTATTATTCTTTGATCCCAAACAAGGAAAATTGATTATGTTGCATATAGTGAAGAATTTGAACACTAGAATACCACAATATACTAATGATCCTAAAAGAGAGTCATTATTATGAAATAATACATAAAAGCCATAAATCAATCATTTTGAATGTTTGAATTGCTTTTTATTTGTTGATTAAGGAAATAAGACTAGTTTTAATTAGTAAGTATTCCACATATAATATGGCTATAATAATCTATACATCTTCAATTTTAACAAAGAGGTCAATACTAGAGTAACAAATAAAGAATCCAATAGATTGGAAGAAGCTATTGATCTTTGCATACCAAGCTCCAGGAGCTTGTTCAAGACCATACAAAGACTGTCTAAGTTTACAAACATAGGATTTCTTGTTTAGTTGTTTTTGGTTGAGTCATAAATAATTCTTCTTGGAGATCATTATTAAGAATGCATTTTTCACTTCCATTTGATGCATCTCATATCAATTTTGTGCTATTAATTTACAAGGATCATTTGAATACTTATCATAATCTAAATAATGTTGTTGGTGTGAAGTTATATTTACACATTAGCATAAGTTAATTAGGGAGTTTATTAGGAATTATTTTCATTTATTATTTGTCAATCTTATGACATAGGATAAGATTGCTTTCTACTTTTCCAATTTGTTTATTTTTGAAAAATGTGTATGTTTATTTATGTATTAATCCTTTGTGAATAAATAATGCACATACAATTATTAATTGCAATTTAATTTTTAATTTTTGAAGCATCTCTCTTTTGTAGAAGAAATACTACAAATGATTTTGGGAATCGAACATGATATCAGAGCCTTAGATTTATTGTCTTCTTCTTGAATCTAAGAGGGTTTTAGCCATGAGATCATGATCAGTGTTTCCTAGTGTGAAAAGGACCTCATAGATGAGTCTAGAAGGTGTCAAAACCCTAGGATCACTTTTCCAAATGTTAAAATTGGACATCATTAAACTTTTAGGTATTTTTTGGGGTTTGATTTTCATCGTTGAGGAATTTCCATACAATTGTGTTATGTCAGAAAATGTTCCCTTGGGGGATTTTCCCTCTAAATGTTTAGCTCTCAGGTCCTTAATTTGCATTTAGAGCATCTTGCATGTTATTTCTAACTCCCGATGAGAAAACCCTTGGGTCTTGTGACAAATAGGACCTAGGGGACTGCACTTTAATGAATCCTGAGCAAAAATGGTAGGGTGGACTTGGGCGTCAGCGCCCTAGACCAGCCCTATTTTGGGTCTACCCTAATTTAAAAAGTTAGTTTAGTGACTGTTAATTAGGTCCTATGTCGATATCTAAAGTTTGAATTACGAAATTCTTAGTGGGAATCTTTGTAGTTGCATATATAAGCATGATTAGTTTTCATTTGCAAAATAGGTGGATTTGATGTATACTTGTGATCATAGAGAATTCAAAATATTCATTGTGTGGCAGAGCAGAGCATTGTTATTATGTTTGTGTTTGTAGATTTGACATCCATCTCCTCATGGCATGAAGAGCATCTTCCTTCCATGAGATCTTCACTACAATGTGATATCTATTGTGTTTTCAATCATTTATCATTTGGATTTTTGCCTCTATCTCACTGGGATACACACTCTTATCTAACAACAATGTTTGAAAGAATTGAATGTCTCTTCAGGGCTTGACTGAGGCAAGCCTTTAAACACCACAACCCCCTCCCACACTCCTTGTGATTATAGGTTATAGGTGTCGAGTTTTGTGAAGTAGAGTTATAGAGAGGAGTGGTAGGCATCAAGGATTCAGGATCTGAAAAGAAGTAGGACACTGGATCTTTTTCGGGACTAGGGCACTAGTCCCCGTGTCCTCCACAGTTGAATCCCCAGAAACGGAAGTTGCAGTGCAGATCAGTGTTGGAAGGAGGTCAAGGTTTTGCAAAGAAACATATACCTTGGACTTGGGCACTAGTCCCCGTGTCCCTGACTTCTCTTGTAATGCCCCTCAACTGGTCATCTACCAGACTGATGTTTGCTTAGTAGTACTGGACATTATGACAGTATTTTAGATCGTTTGATGATGGATTTCTAGTTATTTTGCTATTTCAGTATGAACCTAATTGTTATGATAACAGATGTTGATGTTGGATTATGTTATTTTATGCTTTACAATTTGATAAATGAACTGGATGTTATAGATGCTTTGATGTTATTCACTATATGGGATAGGAAGATAGTTGATCATTTTATGTTGTTGACTAGTAATCTGATACCTTGTTCAATATAGTTAATTGTTATTCATAAACGTGAATGGAACAGTGTCGTATTACTCGCTCTCGAGTACCCTACCCCACTGCGATTTCCATTCACTATAGGACTGCATGTGATGTATATATATATCTTGTTACGGTTAACCGTGCATTGCTGCAGGATGCAGGTACTAGGCATCGACTCCACTTGATTACCAGGTCTGAGCGTGCCTTCGCCAATGGATTAGTTGATTGGAGTTAACGTGAGGTCCCTAGTCAGTGTTATCTGGTCGTCAGTTTACCCTTGTGGTTATTGGTTGTCATTCGATCATGTCTTGCTGTCAGGTAATACTGTACCTTGGAGTCTAATTAGGTTCGAAGGTGTCTAAGTGTGTATGGTAGTGTTGTGCTTTAATTAGAATCATTATACGAAAGAATATAAATGTTGATAAATGAGCATAATGTCGTTAGTTGTCGATTATCATTATAAATAAATTATTATTTTATTAGAAGTGTAGTTGTTAAATAAAGTTGTAAGAAATTTTGTATTGTTCAATATAATATTATTTATAATAAATATTTAAATAAATAAAATAGTTGTAATCATGTTGTAAATTGTGATTTACAACTTGATTAATAAAATAAATTAAAATATAGTTACAAAATTATAGATTGACAAAATAGTACAATTTTATTAATAACAATATAGTTGGTCGGCTATAAAGAAATTAAATGTTGTCAGGAATTATGTGTTTACATTTAAAATAAAATAAAATAAAATAAATAAATAACATTTTGGGATCATCAAATTAAGTAAAATATATTTTTTAGAGGAGAGATGCACGGGATCACGTGTCGAGTCCCTTGGAAGAAGGAAGGGGCTGTGTTATAAAAGAAAAGCTTGTAGAGGCATAGAGGCAGAGGATTACAGGTGAAAGAAAAGAGAAGAAGGCTGGAATAAGCAGCTTGGAACTGCAACAATTGAAGCAAACTCGTTGATTTGTTATCGTAGCCAGGTTCCGTCGAATGCCTTATCTCTAAACTTTATTCCGAATCTGCAAGTGTTGTTGTTGTTTATTTGATTCCAAATAGTTTGTTGATTGGACATCCACTTTAGATATATTACGATCTGAAATCAGTTTGTATTCTATGTTGTGCCATCACAGCTCATGTCTGTAGACTGTCCTCTCTGTGTTTAAACAACATCTTCTCTTAGGGTCTTAAATTCTTCTTTTCTGCTCAAGGATTCCGTTATTCAATTGTCTTCCTTCCACTATTTTGCCGAATCATTCTGTATGCACTCTCAGACCGGCATAATATTGGTAGGGTTTGTAGATGTAAAATGACACTGTGTTGTGTGGTATGCCCTCGGTGTATTGCGGAACCTTGCATCTGAAATAGAGACCGTACCAGGCTGTGAATAGGGTGTTCGTATATCATTCTTAGAAAGCCCCATCATAGGTAAATACATTAAATTCGCAAGTTGAGAAGTGTTCTCCGATTTGGTATTTACCCCAGTAGGCAGATGGCATTGGCGCCTTGAGAAGGCCATTCCAGATTTCTTTAGAAACCAGTTTCCTGTCACAAATCATTTGCAATATCTTCCATTTCTGTTTCTACCATCGCTACCTTCAACAAACTTTAGCCGGCATTGAGATCGTATTACTAGTCGGTGTCATTGAGAGAGTTGAAGTAAAAACAAAGGTCACATAGTGGTTTTCCTGCATACTTTCGTCCTTACAGGCTTGTATACCTTTTTAAATGTTGAGACCTGCGTGAAAAGCTAATAATCATTTGGTTTCTCTTATCTATGGTTAGCGAACACTTTCTAGAACATGACATTTGATAATATGGCAGTTACTATTAATTGAGGGATATAGTCTTATACAGCACATAACACGAAGAATCTTTCAACCCTAGATCCATGATCATTGAATAAAATTACTTAAAGGATCTGTTCTTATTAGTAAAAAGCTGATCTTGCGCAAAACACTCACACCCAAAACCATGGTTAAACCTTCGATCTGAGTGCCACGAAATTCTTCCTCCTTCGATTATTGAAGTTTCTTTTGGTTTTGTTACATAACCTACACTCGTTCCATTGTAATCCTATCCGTTTGGGCTGGGTATATATCTTACAAAGGTTAGTAATGAGATTCGCACCCTGTAATGCAAGTGTAATGCAGAAATATTTAGGCGATCCATCATATGCCAGACGTGAGACTAGTGAGGAGTGGTGTCAAAACTTGGTTATCGGGTTGCCTGAGATTCTATTTATCTTATTTTGTTTCTTTAGGTACTATTTACTAGTGGATTGATATTATCAGGTATCGCTGCAAGTTGTATACTGGGGCGTGATAGGGAGATCACTGCCGTAACCTTAGTATTCACTTTGATTGAAAGTTTCTGAAGCCTTTTCATTCGCCATTCATCCAGTATCATGAGACGATGCTGCCCTTTGACTCGTCCACTCTATTACATGGATTATCATGATCTCACTGACCTTCAAACAACTATGTAGTGTCTGAACAAATTCATTGACTAAGTGTTTAGTATACTACCATGTATCGATTACTACTGCTCCCATAGCGCATCTGATTGAGGTTCCTGTTTAGCTAAGCATTAAAATCTAAAAGGTAGTCGATTTAATCTATAGAGCGCCCTTGTCCTGGCTGGCGCACTGCTGGAAAAAGTTTGGGGTGTCCTCAAGATAGCCAGCGAGGGCAAGATGGTCAACAATGCACAAATAATAACCAACTGTTGGTGTAATGTAATAATGGTTCCAAATGTAATTTGAGCAGCTGTCTGTTTCTGATAGCTTACTGTCTCATTTTTGGTCAATCCTCAACACCTGAATATTTCAGAAATTTGATAACAGACTCGGCAGCGACAGTGTGATAGAAAAATCATCGACATAGTTCTTCTTGCAAGCAGAAAGCTTTTCCAGTAAATTGCCAAATGCAGTTCACTTACAAATTTGAAATAAGATTGCTGTGTTGGAAAAATCCTTATCTTCTTTTATCACATCACAAACATTCTCCAGTTTCCTATTTATTCATCGATTGGGTTATTATGAGATTTACATTAGATTTACTAAACAAATACTTTCCAAGCAATTCTCTGTAGAATTTAAATGACAACCATAGTGTGCAATATGGAGAGTGCTTGAGTCCCTTGCAACAATTCCATTTCGTATATACCCTGCAATCATTCTTTTACTAAGGATCGCTGTTTTACCTGGGCACACTTCTGAGAGGTTCTTTCCTGCAGATCACACTTTCACATTAGTTTAACGGACTGCAATACAGTCCACACAACTGACACAGTCTTAACTAATATATCACTGATGGAGATGGCGCTTCCTCTGAAGGCCGATGCAACAAGGGACAGCTAAACACATACAGCAATCAGCGTTTTGAGAACTACTGAGATGTTTGTAATCTATCCATTTCTGTCAGAAATTAAACCTGAGGGGAAGTGATTTTTGAACTAGTAATTACACTTTCCATGTTTGGGAGAACTGCACAACAGTTAGAAGCATGAACAAGATGCGGGGATCTCAAAGAACGTCCTTGGATACCGTAAAAACTTAGCCATCAAACCTTTTGCCTCTGTTATTTTTGTGATTATTGGTTACCGTCAATCTTATTAGATTTGCAAGTTGAGGAAGTTGTTAGACTAATCAACTATCATCCATTTCAATGATAAAACAGTCAATAGCCATTTTACTCCTCATTGACAACTTATACGAGCTGTTCACGTTCCATTCAAATAGGATCATTTACGATTCTCTTACAAGACAGTAGGATATAATAAACAGTAATAGTAGAGAATGTAATCTAATGCTGATTTTATTACAGAAGTTGTTTACATTGAACAGAGAAGAAATTGTAGTGTTAACTCTAGAACTATATTAAACTGTATGAGTTAAGTATTCCATTTGTTGTAATGAGTCGAATTAAGGGTGGTTAAACTCGAACTCCAGAGGCTAAGTAGTCATAGTTGAGTATTTGCAACTTGTGTACAGTTGTTTTTGTATTTACGATGTAATAACGATTATGTGGATCAAACATAGTAGTGAGGTATTGTCAAGTTGATTATGTGTCTTGTAAAGTAATAATCTCTGGATGAGATATTAAACCACTTGTGATCTTATTGTACCGTTCTGTCGTATGGAGAGACCTAGAATTTGTAAAAGTGTAAAGTATCGTAATGTTAAAAGCGTTGGATAACAATTGGTGTTATGATTCTATTGTGATGCAAGAGGGTTTATGCCTTGTAGTGAACATGTATGTGTATTGTTATAAAGTCTTGTATGATGTTAAGGTTACTAGGTGTTAGGAAGGAGAGTGGCTTTCAACGTGGGGCCGGCGCCCAAAGTGGCAGTCAAGATAACCCGTTGGAAGTAGATTAATCAAGTGATAACCTAAAATAAACTAGAGGGTTAAGGGTAGATTTCACATTAATAAGATTAATGGATTCCTCTCCCATGACCTGTAGTGCTTGTTTAGACTGAGGATGGGTAGAGAAGGCCTAGTCGGCATGATTGACTTCCTTGTCCTCATGAGAGGAAGGTCGATTCCACATGTGTCACCCTATGGGGCCGGTGCCTAGTGAGAGGCTGTCAGGATAACCATAGATGGGTGCCGGCGCCTAGTGAGAGGCTGTCAGGATAACCCATGCTAGGACCGTGCGATGACACTCTCCCTACTACAACCTAGCATCCCTTGTTCGGTCTCTCCTCATTTGTTTTGTGTCGCCTCTAGAAGTTAAGTTGTGTTGTATTGTTATTGCCATGTGTTGTATTGGCGTTGGTCATCCTTTGTTCTTGTCTGTCTTTTGTCTACCTGACTGTCATTGTTTGGGACCTCATGTTAACCCCTAGCTCGGGGAGTGGACCTTAGGGTTCCACATGGTCAGGTGGAAGAGCTTTATTATCCATTGGTTATTCCTTGTCAAGTTCATATGCAGAAAAGACTTATTCCAGTTTTCAGACAATTGTACTCATCCCAGTTGATGAAGATGTATGTGTATAATCTTGTACCAGATTTGTGTAACAGAACATTCTTTATGTATGTAATTTTGATGTAGACTAAAAATGGCAATGTAATGATGTCATGATGTACTTATATGAAAGCATTTCAGTTATGTATTTAAGCATGTAGATTCCATTATTTGATGATATGCAATGAATGTGAATAAGTTATTTAATTGAGCATGGATTTGGATCAGTTACTGATGTGTGTTAAATTATGTTAGTTGGTTTGTAAAGTGATGCAGCCTTGAATCCTTAGAGAATATGTCATAATTAGTTATGTTATCATTACTTAATCATTTAAAAAAAAAAAAAAATTTCCCTGTTTCATATAGCATAAGTGTGTATTTCTTTAAGGTGTTCAAGGCGGGCGTTACATCTAGTATCAGAGCCAGGTTTCTAACACTGGGTACTCTGGTTTTATAATTAGCCCATTAAGCTATGCTAGTTGCTTAAACTCTGAAGAACATATCCATTCATAGTCCTCGCCAAGCAACCTGAAGTTGTTCTTGGATGTGTTGTCCAGGAAGATGCCTAGGGTACGAGGCTGAGGCCGTGGACAAGGTAGGGGTCGTGGGAGAGGTGTTGATAACAGCCCTCCTCCTAGTTCCCCTCATGGGAGTACACAAGAAGGTGGAAGTGAGAATCAAGAGAATCAGGATCAGCCCGAGGGTGCTCAAATACGCCAGCTCTTTGAGGAGGTTCTTGCTCATCTTGGTCCTAGGTAGGAGATGGAACAACCAGAAGAGAGAGAAAGGGAACGATCTCCTAGAAGGAGAGAAATCACAGCTGAACAAGAAGCTATTCTTGCGGGCCACATGAGAGACCTGATGAGAGCCCGTCCTCCTACATTCGATGGCTCCGGTAGCGGTTTGGAAGTAGAGACATGGCTAATTGATTTGGAGAGATGTTTTGCTATGCATCCATATGGTAGCAACACTAAGGCAAGATGCGCCATCATGCATCTCAGAGGATTCACCTCTACATGGTGGCATCTTGAGGAACAAAAGTTGCATTTAGATATTGCGACAATTTCATGGGAACTATTTCTGGAAAGGTTCAGAGCTCGATTTTTATTTGACCATTGGAGGCAACGACGAGCGGACGAGTTCCATGGATTGAGATAGATGGCCATGACAGTGGAACAGTATGAGCGCATGTTTTATGAACTCAAGCAGTATACAGGCATTGGAAACGATGAGGCCATGTTAGTTCAGCATTTTATTAGAGGTCTGAATGCACGCATCAGTGGAGGAGTTCGTGTTTTCAAGCTGAAGACCATGGAGGTAGCAGTTGAGAAGGCTCAACTGGTGGAATAGAACTTGACCATGGCCCTAGGGGGTCATACAGGTGTACAGATTGGTAGCTCATCTCAAGAAGGTTCGGGTTTCTGAGGTGGTCAGTCTCATACAGCAGGTAACTCGAGGAGCCAACATGTACCTTCTAAGAGTGGACAGCAACAACAACAGTT
This sequence comes from Cunninghamia lanceolata, assembly GCA_027924645.1. NCBI lineage: Eukaryota > Viridiplantae > Streptophyta > Pinopsida > Cupressales > Cupressaceae > Cunninghamia > Cunninghamia lanceolata. The sequence goes on from BSBN01001715.1 coordinate 14,593,605, forward strand.
TTCCCAGACGAAATCAAGAAACTCTCAATATCAACAAGGTAGTAGATTTCATTCCAGAAAAGATCGAAGTTGGCAGAGAGTTAAACGTGATCATGCCAGTCAACCAGCGCAGAGTACACAATCTGCAGCAAGTAGAGGTAGCTTTCAGCAGTCAAATGCTCCTGTAGGCGGTGGAGGTTTTGGTAGGTCAGCAAGGCCACATTGCCAGACAGTGTCTGCGTAAGAATACTTTAGGATTTGGACAGAGGCCTGCAGTTTCAGAGCCCACTGTTGGTGATGCAGGCAGGTCACATAGGGTGTTTGCGGCGGTGGATAATCGCCAAGCAGAGCACCAAGGTACCATTGTGGAGGCTACAGGTGTCTTGCGAGGTATTACCATTTCTATTCTTTTTGACTCTGGTGCTTCAGATTCTTTCATTTCCCCTTCTATAGTGAAGCGTTGCAAATTAGTGGCAGCAAAGCAAGATGTTAAGTGGCAGGTGGAATTGGCTTCTGGGTCTAGGGTATCAGTAGACTCTTTTGTGTATGGTTGCGAGTTGAGGATAGGTCCTTTAGCTACCACAGTAGATCTTCGCATTATACCATTAGGATCCTATGACATAGTGTTGGGAATGGATTGGTTGGATGCTCATCGAGCAGTGATAGACTGTCACCACAAATTAGTGAGGTGTGTTGATGAATCAGGCAAAGAAGTAGTAGTGGTTGGGATTCAGAGACCCATCTCGTTGTGCATGATTTCTGCTATGCAATTGAAGAGATGTTTGCATCAAGGATGCAAGTTGTTTGCTATAACAGTTAATGACTTAGATTTTGGGGAGAGTAGGGAGACATCCCTTGATGATTATCCTATTCTCAAGGAGTATGAAGATGTCTTTCCTAGCGAGATCCCGGGTATGCCACCGAAGCGTGATATTAATTTTAAGATAGACCTTGTTCCCGGAGCAGAACCTATTTCACGAGCTCCATATCGGATGACTACTCAGGAGCTTAAGGAGCTTCGCTTGTAGCTAGAAGAGTTATTAGCGAAGGCATTCATTCGTCCAAGTGTCTCTCCATGGGGAGCACCAGTGATTTTGTGAAGAAAAAGGATGGATCTCTGCATTTGTGCATTGACTATCGACAGCTTAATAAGGTGACTGTGAAGAACAGATACCCATTGCCACGAATTGATGACCTCTTTGATCAGATCAAGGGAGCTAAGGTGTTCTCCAAGATAGACCTAAAATCTGGATATCATCAGTTGCGCATCTTTGAGGCTGACATCCACAAGACAGCATTTCACACTCGCTATGGGCATTATGAGTTCACTGTTGTACCTTTTGGGTTGACAAATGCACCATCAGTATTTATGAGCCTGATGAATGGTGTGTTCCGTACCTATCTTGATAGATTTGTTCTTGTATTCCTAGATGATATATTGATTTATTCAAGGTCTATGGAGGAGCATGATGAACATTTGTGACAGGTTCTGCAGTGTTTAAGAGAAAATCAGTTGTATGCAAATCTGGCTAAATGTGATTTCTTTCAAACTGAAGTGAAATATTTGGGACATGTTATTTCCGACAAGGGTATTGCAGTGGACCCTTCAAAGATTCAAGCCATCATGGATTGGCCGGCTCCTACCAATGTTTCAGAAGTTCGTAGTTTCATGGGTTTAGCAGGGTATTATCGATGATTTGTGGAAGGATTTTTAAAGATAGCTCACCCTATAACTTCTCTTCAGAGAAAAGGAAAGAAGTTCATTTGGTTAGAACAGTGTCAAGCAGCCTTTCAGAGTCTTAAGGAGCGGTTAACTAGTGCACCTATTCTAGCAGTGCCTGATCCTGCCGGAGATATTGTGGTTTGTACTGATGCATCTTTGGAAGGTTTAGGAGCAGTTTTAATGCAGGAGGGTCGTGTGATAGCCTACGAGTCCCATAAACTCAAAGATCATGAGTTGAACTATCCTACACATGACCTAGAGTTAGCTGCAGTTGTGCATGCATTGGTAAGATGGAGACACTTCTTACTAGGGCATCGGTTTGAGCTACACAGTGATCACTGAAGTTTATAGTATATTTTTACATAGCCAAACCTGAATGCGAGACAGAGGCGATGGATGGAGTTTCTATGTGAGTATGATTTTGAGGTAAAATATATCTAGGGTAAGGAGAATGTGGTGGCAGATGCTCTTAGTCGGCAAAGACATGAACTTTCTTCAATCACTCTTGGAGTGGATTTGAGAGGACATATTCTTGCAGTACTCCCTGCAGATAGATGGTATCAGGAAGTGAAAGTTGAAGTTGAGTCTGGTAGAACCTTGGAGGGTAGATATGCCGGATATTCCATCGAGTAGGATGGTCTCTTGCGACATTTAGGTCACATTTATGTGCCTTCTACAGAGGGTCTCCGCACCCTAATCATGACTGAGGCTCATCGGGCACCTTATTCTGCTCATCTAGGTGTCAAGAAGATGTATGCAGACCTTCGGCAGATATATTTTTGGGCTAGAATGAAGAGGGATATTGCTGATTTTGTTTCGAGATGCTTAGAATGTCAAAGGGTTAAGGCGGAACATCAGCATCCTGCAGGTCTTCTCCAGCCACATCTTATTCCGGAATGGAAATGGGACATCATTTCAATAGATTTTATAGTTGGTTTACCCATTTCCTCTCGTCGCCATGATGCAATAATGGTCACTGTAGACAGGCTTATGAAAGTAGCACACTTTTCTCCTATCCGATCTTCATATAATGCTTCATCTGTGGCCAAAATTTTTATGGAGGATATCGTCAGATTGCACGGAATTCCTCGCAAGATTATCTCTGATCGTGATCTAGTTTTTACTTCAGCTCTTTGGACATCCCTTCAGCATGTGTTGGGGACTCAATTGAACTTCAGTTCAGCTTATCATCCAGAGACTGATGGGAAAACTGAGAGGGTCAATCAAGTCCTTGAGGATATGCTCCGAATGTATGTTATGGATCAGCAAAACCATTGGGAAGATTATTTGTATTTGGTGGAGTTTGCGTACAATAATGGGTACCATAGTTCCATTGGCATGTCTCCTTTTCAGGCCCTATATGGTCGTCCTTGTCATACCCCATTGAGTTGGGATCGTCTTGAGGATAGAGTTCTCCTAGGTCCACAGATGCTCCAAGAGATGGAGCAGCAGGTTGATCGCATCAGAGAGCATCTGGTAGCAGCTCAGGATAGACAGAAGAAATATGCAGATGCTCACAGACTTGATCATCATTTTTCAGTTGGTGATCGGGTGTTCTTGCGGGTGCATCCGCGAAAGAGTCCGATCCGTTATGGAAAAGGCTCTAAGCTCGCACCACGCTCTGTAGGGCCATTCGAGGTTTTGGAGAGAATCGGTCCTGTTGCATACCATCTTGCTTTGCCGCCTAGCTTGTCACGCATCCATGACGTATTTCATGTTTTTGTTCTTAGACCTTATCATCCAGATATTTCACATGTTCTTGATTGGAATGCCTTACAGGTAGAGGACGGGCAGCTAGCTTTGGAGCCCGTAGGCATTTTGAAGCACAGGCGACTCGCTCTCAGGGGCAGAGTCATAGAGCAGGTAAGGGTCCAATGGGATCCTAGTGATGAGACTTCAGCGACCTGGGAAGATACATCCCGAATGCGAGAGCTATATCCATATTTGTTCGCAGGCTTCCAGGAGTAAACCTGATCCTAGGGGGGAGGATGTAATGCCCCTCAACTGGTCGTCTACCAGACTGATGTTTGCTTAGTAGTACTGGACATTATGACAGTATTTTAGATCGTTTGATGATGGATTTCTAGTTATTTTGCTATTTCAGTATGAACCTAATTGTTATGATAACAGATGTTGATGTTGGATTATGTTATTTTATGCTTTACAATTTGATAAATGAACTAGATGTTATAGATGCTTTGATGTTATTCACTATATGGGATAGGAAGATAGTTGATCATTTTATGTTGTTGACTAGTAATCTGATACCTTGTTCAATATAGTTAATTGTTATTCATAAACTTGAATGGAACAGTGTCGTATTACTTGCTCTCGAGTACCCTACCCCACTACGATTTCCATTCACTATAGGACTGCATGTGATGTATATATATATATCTTGTTACGGTTAACCGTGCGTTGCTGCAGGATGCAGGTACTAGGCATCGACTCCACCTGATTACTATGTCTGAGCGTGCCTTCGCCAATGGATTAGTTGATTGGAGTTAACGTGAGGTCCCTAGTCAGTGTTATCTGGTTGTCAGTTTACCCTTGTGGTTATTGGTTGTCATTCGATCATGTCTTGCTGTTAGGTAATACTGTACCTTGGAGTCTAATTAGGTTCGAAGGTGTCTAAGTGTGTATGGTAGTGTTGTGCTTTAATTAGAATCATTATACGAAAGAATATAAATGTTGATAAATGAGCATAATGTCATTAGTTGTCGATTATCGTTATAAATAAATTATTATTTTATTAGAAGTGTAGCTGTTAAATAAAGTTGTAAGAAATTTTGTATTGTTCAATATAATATTATTTATAATAAATATTTAAATAAATAAAATAGTTGTAATCATGTTGTAAATTGTGATTTACAACTTGATTAATAAAATAAATTAAAATATAGTTACAAAATTATAGATTGACGAAATAGTACAATTTTATTAATAACAATATAGTTGGTCGGCTATAAAGAAATTAAATGTTGTCGGGAATTATGTGTTTACATTTAAAATAAAATAAAATAAAATAAATAAATAACATTTTGGGATCATTAAATTAAGTAAAATATATTTTTTAGAGGAGAGATGCACGGGATCACATGCCGAGTCCCTTGGAAGAAGGAAGGGGCTGTGTTATAAAAGAAAAGCTTGTAGAGGCATAGAGGCAGAGGATTACAGGTGAAAGAAAAGAGAAGAAGGCTAGAATAAGCAGCTTGGAACTGCAGCAATTGAAGCAGACTCGTTGATTTGTTATCGTAGCCAGGTTCCATTGAATGCCTTATCTCTGAACTTTATTCCGAATCTGTAAATGTTGTTGTTGTTTATTTGATTCCAAATAGTTTGTTGATTGGACATCCACTTTAGATATATTACGATCCGAAATCAGTTTGTATTCTATGTTGTGCCATCAAAGCTCATGTCTGTAGACTGTCCTCTCTGTGTTTAAACAACATCTTCTCTTAGGGTCTTAAATTCTTCTTTTCTGCTCAAGGATTTCGTTATTCAATTGTCTTCCTTCCACTGTTTTGCCGAATCATTCTGTATGCACTCTCAGACTGGTGTAATATTGGTAGGGTTTGTAGATGTAAAATGACACCGTGTTGTGTGGTATGCCCTCGGTGTATTGCGGAACCTTGCATCTGAAAAAGAGACCGTACTAGGTTGTGAATAGGGTGTTCGTATATCATTCTTACAAAGCCCCATCATAGGTAAATACATTAAATTCGCAAGTTGAGAAGTGTTCTCCGATTTGGTATTTACCCCAGTAGGCAGATGGCATTGGCACCTTGAGAAGGCCGTTCCAGATTTCTTTAGAAACCAGTTTCCTGTCACAAATCATTTGCAATATCTTCCATTTCTGTTTCTACCATCACTACCTTCAACAAACTTTAGCCAGCATTGAGATCGTATTACTAGTCGGTGTCGTTGAGAGAGTTGAAGTAGAAACGAAGGTCACATAGTGGTTTTCCTACATACTTTCATCCTTACAGGCTCGTATACCTTTTTAAATGTTGAGACCTGCATGAAAAGCTAATAATCATTTGGTTTCTCTTATCTATGGTTAGCGAACACTTTCTAGAACGTGACATTTGATAATACGACAGTTACTATTAATTGAGGGATATAGTCTTATACAGCACATAACACGGAGAATCTTTCAACCCTAGATCCATGATCATTGAATAAAATTACTTAAAGGATCTGTTCTTATTAGTAAAAAGCTGATCCTGCGCAAAACACTTGCACCCAAAACCATGGTTAAACCTTCGATCTGAGTGCCATGAAATTCTTCCTCCTTCGATTATTGAAGTTTCTTTTGGTTTTGTTACATAACCTACACTCGTTCCATTGTAATCCTAGCCGTTTGGGCTGGGCATATATCTTACAAAGGTTAGTAATGAGATTCGCACCCTGTAATGCAAGTGTAATGCAAAAATATTTAGGCGATCCATCATATGCCAGACGTGAGACTGGTGAGGAGTGGTGTCAAAACTTGGTTATCGGGTTGCCTGAGATTCTATTTATCTTATTTTGTTTCTTTAGGTATTATTTACTAGTGGATTGATATTATCAGGTATCGCTGCAAGTTGTATACTGGGGCGTGATAGGGAGATCGCTGTCGTAACCTTAGTATTTGCTTTGATTGAAAGCTTCTGAAGCCTTTTCATTCACCATTCATCCGGTATCATGAGACGATGCTTCCCTTTGACTCGTCCACTCTATTACTTGGATTATCATGATCTCACTGACCTTCAAACAACTATGTAGTGTCTGAACGAATTCATTGACTGAGTGTTTAGTGTACTACCATGTATTGATTACTACTGCTCCCATAGCGCATCTAGCTGAGGTTCCTGTTTAGCTGAGCATAAAAATCTAAAAGGTAGTCGATTTAATCTGTAGAGCGCCCTTGTCCTGGCTGGCGCACTGCTGGAAAAAGTTTGGGGTGTCCTCAAGATAGCCAGCGAGGGCAAGATGGTCAACAATGCACAAATAATAACCAACTGTTGGTGTAATGTAATAAGGGTTCTGAATGTAATTTGAGCAGCTATCTGTTTCTAATAGCTTACTGTCTCATTTTTGGTCAATCCTCAACACCTGAATATTTCAGAAATTTGATAACAGACTCGGCAGCGACAGTGTGATAGAAAAATCATCAACATAGTTCTTCTTGCAAGCAGAAAGCTTTTCCAGTAAATTGCCAAATGCAGTTCACTTACAAATTTGAAATAAGATTGCTGTGTTGGCAAAATCCTTATCTTCTTTTATCACATCACAAACATTCTCCAGTTTCCTATTTATTCATTGACCAGGTTATTATGAGATTTACATTAGATTTACTAAACGAATACTTTCCAAGCAATTCTCTATAGAATTTAAATGACAACCATAGTGTGCAATATGGAGAGTGCTTGAGTCCCTTGTAACAATTCCATTTCGTATATACCCTGCAATCATTCTTTTACTAAGGATCGTTGTTTTACCTGGGCACACTTCTGAGAGGTTCCTTCCTGCAGATCACACTTTCACATTAGTTTAACGGACTGCAATATAGTCCACACAACCGACACTGTCTTAACTGATATATCACTGATGGAGATGGCGCTTCCTCTGAAGGCCGATGCAGCAAGGGATAGCTAAACACATACAGCAATCATCGTTTTGAGAACTACTGAGATGTTTGTAATCTATCCATTTCTGTCACAAATTAAACTTGAGGGGAAGTGATTTCTGAACTAGTAATTACACTTTCCATGTTTGGGAGATCTGCACAACAGTTAGAAGCATGAACAAGATGCGGGGATCTCAAAGAACGTCCTTGGATACCGTAAAAACTTAGCCATCAAACCTTTTGGCTTCGTTATTTTTGTGATTATTGGTTAGCATCAATCTTATTAGATTTGCAAGTTGAGGAAGTTGTTAGACTAATCAACTATCATCCATTTCAATGATAAAACAGTCAATAGCCATTTTACTCCTCATTGACAACCTATACGAGCTGTTCACATTCCATTCAAATAGGATCATTTACGATTCTCTTACAAGACAGTAGGATATAATAAACAGTAATAGTAGAGAATGTAATCTAATGCTGATTTTATTACAGAAGTTGTTTACATTGAACAGAGAAGAAATTGTAGTGTTAACTCTAGAACTGTATTAAACTGTATGAGTTAAGTATTCTAGTTGTTGTAATGTATCGAATTGAGGGTGGTTAAACTCGAACTCCAGAGGCTAAGTTGTCATAGTTGAGTATTTGCAACTTGTGTACAGTTGTTTTTGTATTTACGATGTAATAACGATTATGTGGATCAAACATAGTAGTGAGGTATTGTCAAGTTGATTATGTGTCTTGTAAAGTAATAATCTCTGGATGAGATATTAAACCACTTGTGATCTTATTGTACCATTCTGTCGTATGGAGAGACCTAGAATCTGTAAAAGTGTAAAGTATCGTAATGTTAAAAGCGTTGGATAACAATTGGTGTTATGATTCTATTGTGATGCAAGAGGGTTTATGCCTTGCAGTGAACATGTACGTGTATTGTTATAAAGTTTTGTATGATGTTAAGGTTACTAGGTGTTAGGAAGGAGAGTGGCTTTCAATGTGGGGCCGGTGCCTAAAGTGGCAGTCAGGATAACCCGTTGGAAGTAGATTAATCAAGTGATAACCTAAAATAAACTAGAGGGTTAAGGGTAGATTTCACATTAATAAGATTAATGGATTCCTCTCCCATGACCTGTAGTGCTTGTTTAGACTAAGGATGGGTAGAGAAGGCCTGGTCGACATGATTGACTTCCTTGTCCTCGTGAGAGGAAGGTCGATTCCACATGTGTCACCCTATGGGGCCGGCGCCTAGTGAGAGGCTGTCAGGATAACCCATGCTAGGACCGTGCGATGACACTCTCCCTACTACAACCTAGCATCCCTTGTTCAGTCTCTCCTCATTTGTTTTGTGTCACCTCTGGAAGTTAAGTTGTGTTGTATTGTTATTGCCATGTGTTGTATTGGCGTTGGTCATCCTTTGTTCTTGTTTGTCTTTTGTCTACCTGACTGTCATTGTTTGGGACCTCATGTTAACTCCTAGCTCGGGGGGTGGACCTTAGGGTTCCACATGGTCAGGTGGAAGAGCTTTATTATCCATTGGTTATTCCTTGTCAAGTTCATATGTAGAAAAGACTTATTCCAGTTTTCAGACAATTGTCCAGTTGATGAAGATGTATGTGTATAATCTGGTACCAGATTTGTGTAACAAAACATTCTTTATGTATGTAATTTTGATGTAGACTAAACATGGCAATGTAATGATGTCATGATGTACTTATATGAAAGCATTTCAGTTATGTATTTAAGCATGTAGATTCCGTTATTTGATGATATGCAATGAATGTGAATAAGTTATTTAATTGAGCATGGATTTGGATTAGTTATTGATGTATGTTAAATTATGTTAGTTGGTTTGTAAAGTGATGCAGCCTTGAATCCTTAGAGAATATGTCGTAATTAGTAATGTTATCGTTACTTAATCATTTTAAAAAAAAAAAAAAAATTCCCTGTTTCATATAGCATAAGTGTGTATTTCTTTAAGGTGTTCAAGGCAGGCGTTACATCTCTACATTGTGAACTTTGAAAAATAGTAAGTTAAATATCTCTGTCCTTTGTCTCAGTCTGAAAGGATTTGCTGTAATTTGATAATTTACTTACTGATTTGCATAATTAGGGTTTCTAAGTACACTTGAACATTAGATAAAGACATTGTTTGACACATCCAAGAATCCACATCTTCCCAAGTGGAAACTCAACCTGATAGGTGATTGCTCTCGCTTAGTAGAGATTCAACTCAATTGATAATGTTAGGATTAGGGCAGATCAAAGCAATAAACACTAACAATTATATGCTGATTAAATAACCCAAATATAACAATGAGGAATAACACAAAAAGAGATCAACACAGAAATTTAACGTGGTTCACCCAATATGGGCTACATCCACAGAAACTCAGCCATCTGATGATTTTATTATCTAGTACAAAATAGATTACAATCTCACGAATACATAGTTGTACCATACATCCCAACTACTTATAACAAGCTTTTAGGAACCTTCTAGAATTAGGGTTTTGGAATGTCATTTTTCTTTTGTTGGTTAACAAAAATTAACAACTGACTCTGATCATGCAAAAAAAAGAGGGATACATAACTTGTGTACATTACTTGCATGATCAGTCGCCACATACCAATAGATAAGCCCTTGGAATGTTTGTAGTGAAAGGAGGATTTTGCATAAACCCCTTTTAACAAAAAAAACTACAAAAACATTTTGGTGTACCCATGTTTTTAAAGTTTTTGGTACCTTTCTAAGTGTTTTTGATAGATTTGCATTCATGCATCTTATTGCATTCAAAAAATTACAAAAAAATTGAAAAATTTGAAAAATTTGAAAAAAATTGGCACTTTTGGCTTGCATTTTGACATAATTTAAATTATTTGGCATTTAATTTCATTAAATTTCTATCATTTTCATTAGATTTAATTTAAATTACATAAATTCATCATTTATAATTCACTTGCATTGCATTTTTGTGCTTAAATTGTCAAATTTTGGTTGAAATTATGCATTTTTCATAAAAATCTAGTTTTGCATTAACTAGGGTTTGTAGTAAAAATCTTGTTTCAGATTTTACTACCATTTTTAAACAATCATTAGGACTGATTTATAACATTAGTGTTGCATCATAGTAGTCCTCTAGCAAAATTTCATGTCTAGGGTTTGAAAACCTTACATTTTCACTAGATTTGGCCTTATCGTCTCTCTAGATTGGCACCATATGCATGTTGTAAATGATTTTTCTGCACTAGTTAGATTTTATCAGGGTTATTATCTGTTTCTCCTCCTAAAATTCCTTACAACAACCTTTCTTTTATTCCTTTGCATTGAATTTTGGTGAAAAATTGCATATTTTGGCTATATTTTCACTAGGGTTTGACTTAGATTTGCACTCCAAGCATGTTGTGATGGATTTTATAGATTTAGGTGACTGATATCACTGTTATAATCTATTTTATCTCCTAAAATTCTTTACAACATCCCTTGTACTAGGCCTTTGCATGGAAAATTGTTGAAAAATTGCATAATTTAGCACATTTTCACTAGGTTTTGGCTTGTCATCGCTCTAGGTTTGCATAAAAAGCATGTTGTGAAAGATATTTCTGCATAATTGGACTATTATTAGGCATATTATTCTCTGTCCCTCTTGAAAATTTTCACAACACCTTTTTTCCTAGTGATTTGCATTGAAAAAAATTGAAAAATCAAGCATTTTAGGTCATTTTCATACATACTTTTGCATTTGTTCTTGCATAAGTTTTTGAAAACCTTTTGAAATTTGATTTACCACTCATTTTGAAAATATATACATGGATTCTCAATACAACAATAATGCTAGGCTTCCTCATAGGCCTCATTTGAAAAGACGAGCCCCTGAACTTGAAATAACATTCACACTTGTAGATACTGAAGGGCCTCTTTACATTACAGTGAAAATAATGGAAATACCTGTGCATGGAACACTCATAGACCCTAATTGCATGACTAATGTGATTACGAAAGAGTTCCTTCTTAAACATGATTTCACACAAAACTATTATGACCCGTTGGATTTGAGAATTAAAACGCATAATGGATCTTTGATGAGAACATTTGGATTGGTAAAACTATTAATCTCGGTTTATGACAAAGCCATGGATCAGTTATTTAATGTTATTCCCTTATCTGACCTCTTTCATGTAAAACTAGGACACCCATGGCTTAAGGCTATGAATGTCATCCCTTTAACTATTCACAAATGTCTAAAATTCCCTTTACATGGTGAGATCCATATTGTTCATTGTAACACATACCAACCTCTGGCTAAGAACAAGAATTTCACCCTTGATTACTTTTGGCCGCAACTTGCAATAGAACCTAAGCCACGAAGAGACCAAACTTTCCTAAACTACAGATGATACAAAGAAAAACAACTAGCTAGAGTGGCCAAGCCTCCTTTACAAACAATGAGGGATGAACGAGTGTTTGAGGATCCCCTTAGAGTAAAAGGAAAATGAACACAAGACTACTATGGATATGATGAGATAATGGGAGTGATAGATGTGGATAAGGAGAAGTTTCATAACTCACCTCATCCACGGAGAGATGGTATCTATGCTAAGGTACTCCTCCTCCGACATCCTTGCAAGGATCGAGAGGCTTTCATAGACAATAAAACATTCCACCGAGACCAATGAATTTGAACATGGTGCTTCCTCCTCTAATGTGAAAACCTCTATGGAAAAGCATGATGATGTCTTTGAAGAAATAAGTAGTAAGATAAGAAGGAATAAACAAGCAAAAGAAAGGAGGAGGAGAAGACAAGATTTTGCCCAACGATTTTCCACTCAATAAGAAAACATTCAACCTAACATTGAAACAAACATAGAAAACCTCAACAATGAAGAATTAGAAGATAAGAACAAAAGTTGGGCTATGGTACCTTACACACCTCTTTCCTCTAGCATTCAAGATTGGGAAGAGGATGATTTGCTCGATGACAACCCTTAGTTTGGGTATCCCTATAGGGAATATTTCTAACCCTTTACCTCCATGATGTGTTTCCCCCATGATGTGTTATGTGTTGTTTAGGCCTCTTGGGATAACCCTTGATAATCTTGTAAGGTCAAGGATACCGGGAGACTGCCTCTATTGTGACCCTTCTTCTATTTATATCATCATTCTTCTATATTGCTTCTCCTCTATTTTCATTGTTGTGTGTTGTGTCTTACGGACTTAGCATTGCAGTTGGTGACTTGGGGGCACCCTCCTACGTGACTGTCTCTAAGGAACTTGTTTCTCCTCTCTTGATTCATTGTTTCCCTTCCTCTAGTGGTTCTATCTAGTAGGTGAATGACGAAAAACACATATTACTAATGCGGACCTAGTGTCCCTTTAGTGAGTAATCAAAAAATGGATCTAGTCCATACATGATGACGGGGTTGATATTTATTATCTGACCCTTGGCTAGTAGAATCACTCTATGTGATCTTGATGTTGTCTTCTCACACTTACAAGCATAACAATACTTCTACTCTGTGCACTTTGTCTATCTTGAATCTTGCATTCCTCGGTTCTTTATGTGAATGATCATATGCATTTGTTTATCATGATTATATGGACACTAATACTTTTCTTGCAAGAATGTGTTTGTGGGAACATTTGGCAATCGTAAAGTACATGTCACCTCCGGGGGGCATGGGCTTTGTGAGAGCTCATGTTCCCTTGTCTGTTTTCTTCCTACCTTAACGTGCTTGATATTGGTACACAACATCAACCACTTTAAGGTGGGGGCATATATAAGGTAATCTATCTATTGTAGAAGCTAGCAATGTGTGTTTGTGAATCTTGAATCTATTACAATCACTTAAGCCCTCTATGAAGGTGGGATATCATGCATATCCTTTTTCTCTTAAGTGCTCTATGGAGGTGAGATATCATGCATATCCTTTTTATCTTAAGCCCTCTATACGAGGTGGGGATGGTGTATTTCTCAAGGAGAGTGCACAATCCTGTCATTTTCAAAAAGTCCTCTGAGCAGGCGGGGAGTAGTTTTGTGACTAACCTAACCCTCAAGCATGTCTTTAGTGATTATTGTGGCAAAGCCCAATCATCAGTGTGTGCTTGTAATGTGCCTAAGATGGTGATGAACCTAGAAATAGGTACACTCCATCACTTGTTTGTTGTGTTTTCTCCATGTCTTCTATGTGTGTGTGTGTATGGCATGTTTGTTCCCAAGCATAGTCTTAAAGACTGGTGGCGATGAGTCCCTCCTATGCTTCAGGATTTGTTTGACATGCTTGATTTGTATGGCATGTTTGTTCTCAAGTGCAATCTTAAAGACTGGTGGCAATGAGTCCCTCTCGCACTCTGAGATTTGTATTGCGTGTTTGTTTCCCCATATGTAGTCTTAAAGATTGATGGCGATGAGTCCCTCCTGCATTTTGGGTTGTGTTTACTTTCCTTGTACTTGCATCTGTATTTCATATATGAGAAAAAGAAAAAGAAAATAATTACTACATTCACTGTGTTTTGTGTGTCTTTAATGCTGTCCTCCATGTTTTGTGTCGCTGTAACTGTCTTCTTCGTGTTTTGCGTGCCTGTCATTATCTTCAATATGTTTGTCATGTCTTCTCCATGCTTGGCATGTTTGCTGTGTTTGTTGACCATACTTTAATGCATGTATTGGCCTTGCATTTATACATACATTAAAGTGGGGGCTAAATGTTATGTTAGAAAATGTCCCCTTGGGGGCTTTTCCCTCTTAAGGTTTAGTTTCTGGGTTCTTAATTTGCATTTAGAGCATCTTGCATGTTATTTCTGACTCCCAATGAGAAAACCCTTTGGTCTTGTGACAAATAGGACATAGGGGGCTACACTTTAATGAATCCTGAGCAAAAATGGTAGGGTGGACTTGGGTGCTAGTGCCCTAGTCCAGCCCTATTTTGGGTCTACCCTAATTTCAAATGTCAGTTTAGTGACCGTTAATTAGGTCCTATACTAACATCTAAAGTTTGAATTACAAAATTCTTAGTGGGAATCTTTATAGTTGCATATATAAGCATGATTAGGGTTCATTTGCAAACTAGGTGGATTTAATGTATACTTGTGATCATAGAGTATTCAAAATATTCATTGTATGGCAGAGTAGAGCATTGCTATGTGTTTGTGTTTGTAGATTTGACATCCATCTCCTCATGGCATGAAGAGCATCTTCCTTCCATGAGATCTTCACTACAAGGTGATATCTATTGTGTTTTCAATCATTTATCATTTGGATTTTTGCCTCTATCTCACTGGGATACACACTCTTATCTGACAACAGTGTTTGAAAGACTTGAATGTCTCTACAGGGCTTGATCGAGGCAAGCCTCTAAAGACCACAAGCCCCTCCCACACTCCTTGTGATTGCAAGTTACAGGTGTCAAGTTATATGAAGTGGAGTTGCAGTGAGGAGTGACAAGGATCAAGGATTTAGATCTAAAAAGAAGTAGGACACTGAAGTTTTTTTGGAACAAGGGTGCCAGTCCCCGTGTCCTCCACAGTTGAATCCCTAGAAATGGAAGTTGTAGTGCAGATCAATGTCAGAAGGAGGTCAAGATCTCACAAAGAAACATGTACCTTGGACTCGGGCGCTAGTCCCCATGTCCCTCACTTCTCCACCTTCCAAACTTCGAAAAATAGTAAGTTAAATATATCTATCCTTTGTCTTAGTCTGAAAGGATTTGTCGTAATTTGATAATTTGCTTACTGATTTGCATAATTAGGGTTTCTAAGTACACTTGAGCATTAGATAAAGACATTGTTTGGCACATCCAAGAATCCACAGCTTCCCAAGTGGCAACTCAACCTGATAGGTGATTGCTCTCGCTTAGTGGAGATTCAACTGGGTTGATAAGCCCTTGGAATGTTTGTAGTGAAAGGAGGATTTTGCATAAACCCCTTTTAACAAAAAAACACTACAAAACAAATTGTACAAAATTTATACATCATACAGATCCATACCATAATTGCACATCATACCTGCATCATCCTTCAACTCTTCCTATGTCACTTTGTGCTTCTATCCAGTTGGTTTTGTCATCTACCAGTGGTTGCGGGCATTTTTTGGGAGTTATTTGCCTTTTGTAGAGTTTAGATATGAAATGAAGTTTGTAGTTGGTTGTAAACTATAGTTTTTTTTGGGAGTCTAGATTGTGAACAAACTTCATAGTCCGAAAATGGTTTGTAAATACTTGTAAGCTACAAAGGAAGTACAAGTACTAGCCAAAATTTAGATCTAATTTACATCATGCAAGAGTTTTCATGTGCAAAAGAGAGTGGTCTTTCAAACAACAACCATAATTTATCTCTAGTTATAGTTTGCACAAAACTAGAAAATGCAAATTGCAAGTGAAGTGTAGATGCTGAATGGAGTTTGGAGCCTACTTGCTTCTTGCAAAGAGTTGAAAATTATACTCACTCTCTAAAATGGCCTAAACACATAAAGTTCCACTTAGTTTTAAAAGGTTTGAAATCCACAATTAAAGAATAGAGGTGACCCTAGGGTTTAAGGTTTGAATTTCACTATTTTTAAACAAAGAAAACTAAGTTTTAGGGTTTCAAAGTTTAAACATGTTATTAAAGCCCAAAACTAGGGCACAAGGTGTTGAATTCGGTAGAGAATAACCAAATCAAACCATTTTCATAGTAGTAGCAAAACATAAAATAATATATATTAATTTCTGGATGGTTTTCAATACAAAACATTATGGCTTTATAAAGCCTTACATATTCTTGTTGTGATGTTCACAACACGCCCCATTTTACTCCTTAGCAAAATGAGGACCCCTGTTGTGGCTTGTTGCCTTTGCCTATGTATGTTGTTCTGTTTGGTGGTAAAGGGAAAAAGAGAGTGAAAATTGCAAACTTTGTTAAAACTAGAGAAAAAATCCATTTCAATACCAAGGCAGAATATGGGTGAATTCCTTGTCAAAAATGAGCTAGGGTTGCCTTTTGAACCATCTTAAAATTCCAAGTATTTTGCAAGTTATGAGTATTTTGGTAAAATGTACAAGGGAAGGGTTTGCTGTTGCATATACAAAGTCCTTTGTATATTGCTTTCCATATACAAAGTCGATTGTATATCCTTTCCTTGTATGCATTTTTGATAAAGTTCTATGTATACATACAAGGTGGACTCGAAACAGTTAAAAGTTGAAATGGATAAATAGTTAGTTCCGTTGCATGTACCTTATGTTTGTATGTTTGGTAGGGTGAAGCATACAAGGCAAATATGCAAATGCTTTATACATTGCGCAGAACCCAAAGATCATTAAACAGGATTAAATTGTTGTATGTTGCAGGCTTGTATGTTAATACATACATTGCCGATATACAAAGGGCTACATACAAGTCTCGAAGCCGAAAAAAGTTTTAAGGTTGATTTAATAGATGCATGTTTCAGGGTTTGTATATGCTATTAGATACATACAAAGCGAAATGTACATTGCGCTTATGCAAGTGTTGGACCCAAAAAGTTATTGAAGGTAGTTAAGTCGTTGTATATTTTGTGCTTTGTATATTGAAGATATACAAAGACAATATGCAAGCTGCAGACATGAGAGAAAGTTAAAAAGAGTTAATTCGTTGTATCCTACCTGAATGTATATCCAAAGATACAAGCACAATATGCATCGAAGTATGCATTGGATGGAATTGAAAAGTTATAAAATGGAGTTAAGTGCTTGTACATTCTGCGCCTTGTATGAATGTTGTGATGCATACATTGCCGATATACAGCACGGAACTCAGAGGCAAATTAAAATCTGGTTAAATGCTTGTATCCTACCTGAATGTATTATCTAAAGATACAAGCCGAGATACATTGCATCACATACAGGTCAGAGTCAAAAGGTGAATAAACTCTGGTTTATAAAAGCTTGAAGTCTAAAAGGGGATATACAAAGGCGTTTGTATGTTGCGACATACAAGCCGATATGCAAAGCAAAATGTACAAGCCAGATTTCAATGGAAAGTTGAAAATAGAAAAATCCTTGAATGTTTTAATGCTTGTATGTTTATAACATACATTCTCGAGATGCAAGGTAAAGGGTGGGAAAGCGAAGCGATAAGAATTTGAAGTTATTTTGGAGCCCGATGCATGTTTTTGGTCAACGATGGTTGACCCGACCATTTTTAATGTTGTGTATGCATTTAGATATGCGATTGATCACTGTTTCAGGACCCAATATCTATGTTTACGCTTTCAACCTGATTCAATGTAATGTTTAATTTTTTCCTGCTAGTTTATTAAATGATGATGCTTAATTCTTGTCTGTTTGCAGGAACGCAGGTGGATATAAAGGTGGAGCTTTAATGCCCATCTAACTTTCTGACTAGGTAATAAATTGATGAGGCAACTTGATATCATTTTAATCCATTTTTGTGTCTATTTGCAGGGTTGCAGATATCTGGGAGATGGAACTTAATGGTGATGGCATCATGGAGGAGGAAATCAGATCTCAAAGGAAGCGAAAGGAGATAAAGAGGGACCGCAAGAAGTCAAGGCTTTCAATGATGAAGACAAAATGCAGATGGAAACATTATTACAACAGACAACAAAGGACATTTTGAGCTGTTAGGGTTTCCAAAGGGGCATATTATGTGTAGATTTAATGTATGCTGCTCAAAGATATTTTTTGGGTGGACTTTTTTTTCCACCGTTGATGCTACAACTTGAGGTGTGGACCATTGATTAACTAGGGTTTTGGAGCTGTATTGGGGACAGTCAAATCTATATATTGTGCCCCTTTACATTGTAATAAGGTTACATAGGGATTTTTAGAAAATAACTAGCATTTGTAATTTATCTCAGCATTTAGAATAAAGGGACCTTTTAGTTTAGAAGTAAAAGGAGGTCGCCTGTGTCTACAATAAAGAATGTGTGGAACATCCTGCTTCCTTACTGTATCTGTAAAGCTTTGTAAGTTTTCTGTAATTTGATTAATGAAGCTAAGAGTCATTCATACATTATAAATCATATATGGTTGTGTGTTTTGAATACAAATGAATCTGGAATTTTGCATCTATTTTCTGAGTATCTTCTAGATCTTCTTTGTACTTAAAACAATATCTCTTTAAAGCTTGCAATCTTGGATGTATGTTTGTGAAAATACTCAGAACTTACATTTAAAGTTTAATTTGTGGATTTGATCAATTTGCTGCATTACTTGCAAAGTGGATAACATAACATTTAGATCCTGTAGTAAGAATCAAGTTTAGTTTAGATTTCTCTAACTTTTCCCAACCCATCTGAAAATACTTAGCTTAAAATACATAAATTTAAAGGAAATTGTCTCATATTTGAAAGAAGCATGCATAGCTGAGTTGAAAGTAGACAATTTTCATAATATTAAAGAGGAGAAAGCTCATAATAATATAAATCATATAAGTTTTCTAACACAGTAACAAGTTTATGCAAAAGAGTGGACAACATGTTGATATTTATGATCTTTTGCATAGTTTCAGTCCAGTAAATCATCAAGAAACCCTAAATCACATAAGGCCCCTTGCATATTACAGCTTCACATCAACCTATTGAATTGTCTCAACAAGTCAAGACCTGACCATATTAAATTTGGGATTAAGCAAATCTTAATCGATTTCGTCATATCTTTCAAGTCAGTTAGGTTCATTTTATGTGAATTTTAACTATTGTTATGACTGTGTAAAAACAATCACCAACAGTTTTTTGGTGCTAGAAGGAGGCCCGATTAGAGTTAGGGTTTGTTCTAAGTAAGGTTGGCTCATAACAGTAAAAGAGTGACTAGGTCTAGGTCTGGTTTAGAAGATATATTTGTGGAATTATCTGATAAAAGGCAAAGTAGGAGTACTTTGATTTGGAATCCTAAAATATCACATGCAGGAAGTTCATCTAGAACACCTCCTGGATCACCTTTTAGCATCCATAACATTGTGAGTCCTGATAGTTTTTCATTTAGATCTTTGAATCTTGGTTCAAGTACTCTAAGAAATCCTAATCCACCAAGAAATACAGGTATTCCCCAAGGTTCAGGTCAAGTACAAGTACCTGCAATGGCTTACTTTAATGCCAATTCTCCCATACATTTCACTGATTATCATGAGATGCCCAAAAATTCTGAAAATATATGTCCTAAATATCAATTACATCAGGATCCTGAAGATCACATTAGAATATTCAAAGAGGCATGTTTTAGGGCCATGTTAGAACATGAGGATGTTGTGTGTAGATTTTTTCCTTACACCTTCAGTGAGCAGGCCTCTAACTGGTATGTTAACTTGCCCAATGGCTATATTTCTTCCTAGGACCTTATGGAAGAAGCTTTTTTGTCTAGATTTAGAGGACCCATAGATCCTTCCACCTTATATCACAAATTGGCTACAATAAAGAGAGGTGAAGGAGAGCTGATTGACAATTTTAATGATAAATTTCAAAAGGCTTATTCTAGGATAGTAGCTCCATATACAGTAAATGCAGATACATTACTAGCCATGTATTACATTGCCTTAGATCCATTAACTACTATGTTTGTCACAAGAAAGCCTAACATAGATACAATATCCAAAGCCTATAAGGAGGCAGCCTTTGTAAATCAGGAGATGAGGCAAACAACTTATAACCCATTTCCTAATGGAGGAAATCTTGGGATGTAAAGTCAAACGCAATCATGGAATGGAGACCCTACACATAATACTCCATTTTTTAATCTAGTTCCTACATATACACCTATGTATAATCCTACCCCAATCCAAGCCATAACCCCTTTAACTGGTAACACTGCCCATAATAATAAGGGTAATGATCAATCTTTCTTCCAACCTCCTAGGGATACAGTTGTGGCAAAAGCACAGGAAGAAAGAGAAGAAATCAAAGAAATCACTGCACACTTAAAAAGATTGACCACTGAAGTAACACAATTAAGAAATGAGAATCTCTATGGTAGAGGCAACCAGGGATATAGTCAAAATCACAACCAAGGCTATAATCAGAATTACAATCAAAGCCATAACTAGAATAACAACCAAGGTCAAAGTTCAAATCAGAACCAAAACTATAATTAGCATCAAGGTCATAACCCAGGGTAGCCAATGCAAAATAGAAGACCTGTGGTAGACAACCGGGCCTGGGGTAATAATAACAGAAATCAAAATTAGTCTAGGCCACCTAAGACATGGAACACAGGGCCAAACAATGTCACTCTAGCTTCTCCTTTTGAGAATATAGATAATCAAGATACAAAGCAAACAACTGGCATCCAAATGGCCAATACAACACTAAAAAATTGGTGTAGGTTTCATAACACCAGTGCCCATGCTGAGCTAGATTGTCCTTAGTTCCATTTAGTAGCCAACATTTTTAATGTAGATGTGCAGCCTCCCACTTCTAAGTTTCTCATTCCCAAAGGTAATGAAGTAGTGCCCTCAGGGTATGATACAACTTTAGTCTTAGAAACTTTTACCTTTGCAACTGCAGAAGAGAAAGGGGATCAATTGTTAGAGGATGAACCTTATTGTTGTGAAAATCTATATCCTTAATCAGCCTTTGTACTAAATGCCTTTCAGTTTCCCTTTGAAACTGAAAATGAGGTGTTCAATGAAACAGAAGAGGTGCAGGCTTTTCAACAGACAAACAAGAACCATACCTACAACTTGAGGAATAACACTAGGCCAGGAGGTCCTTTCACTACTTCCACTCCTCCTAACAATTTTAATACTCCCCTAGATCAGAATGCTAGCAACAATCCTGCCATACTGAAATCTAATCAGCATGCAAACAATGGAACAATAGCACAAAAGGTCCAGACAAGTAAAATAGAAATAGTAGAGACAATAAGATTGATGAGTTACTTGTCAGAAGAGATAAAGAAAATCAAGGTCAGTATACCTCTGTGTGAATTATTGAAAGCTCCAGGGATCAGAAATGCTTTTATAAAATCCTTGGATACATCTGTGATAGATGAGGTTTTTGCTGGTATGAATGTTCCTAATAAAGATTCACAGCCTAAAGAAAAAAGTAAGAAAGTTGAGCAGCCTTCCAACATAAATGTAGTAATGTAGGCTGATAAGAGGGATGCTCATCCTTTCTTGTTAACTATTAGAATGTGTGGAAAGAACATACATAATTGTATGGTAGATTCTGGTGCATCAACCAATGTAATGCCTTTAGGAATATGCAAAACCTTAGGGCTGACTCCCACCAAATCTGCCAAAGTTGTTACATAGTTAGATAAAACTGAGGTCAGTGTGATAGGAGAACTAATGAATATTTAAATGTAGTTAGCCTCAGACCCTAGAGTTAGCCAATTCATTGACATTCAAATAGTGGATATACCTGTGAATTATGGAATGTTGTTAAGTAGAGACTGGTCCAAAACACTAAATGGATATATGGCCACTAATTTTTCACATATGTGCTTACCTTGGAGAGGCGTCCCAAATCAGATTAGGATAGAGGTAGAACCTAGGATGAAACACATGATAACAGAGTATAATAAGACTAATGAAATATTATATGTTGTTGTTGAGCCTAGTGTTTATAGGATCACTGACAAGGGGGTACGAATTGAAGAAATCCTAATGCTGAATTTTAGAGAAAAGCCTATCAATAAGGAAACAAAATTATTCATTAAGTCTGACAGAGCTTCTTCTGATGAAGAAAATAATGCAATGAATAATTTTGGCCGGGTCATTAGACAGGAAATGGAAAAGTGCATAGAACAAAATATTCTAGTTCAATGCAAGTTATACAAAGATAAGTGTAGAGTCCATGATAAGCCACATTTTGAAGAGAAGTGTGGAATGTGTAGGGACATTATTGAGTACCAGTACATAAAATGCACAAAAGGGATGGAGCTCCAAGAAGGAAAGGTTAATCAACTAGAGAGATACTTTTAGAATGACATAAATGGATCAACTTCAGATTTAAAAAAAGAGACAAAAGAGAAAAGTGTCTGTCATTCTGATCTACAAACTGAAAAATATAAATATACAAGTTGATCAACATGAGTTGCCTATGAATAAATAGGATAGCACCCCACATGTGATAGAAGAAGCAAAACATGCCAAAGTAAAGGGCCAAAAGAACAAAGATGGCATGTGGACACTAAAATGTGACAGGTCTAAATCAAAACAAGGTGTAGGTATAGGCGTAGAACTTATAGATCCTCAGGGTAGGTCATATCTAGCAGCAGATAGGCTCCAGTTTTCTTGTACTAACAATATTGCAGAATATGAGGCTTTGGTTTATGGACTTGTTATGGCAATTAAGAAGAAAGTGAAAATGATCAGGGTATTTTCAAACTCTGAACTAGTAGTCAGGCAAGTAAGAAAATTGTATGCATGCAACTACAAGAAAATGATTTGTTACAGGCATAGGGTGTGGGATTTGATTGATTCATTTGATGCTTTCAACATAGAGCATATCCCTAGAGAAATGAACCATAGACTAGATGCACTGGTAGTTACTGCTAGCACATTAGAGCCCTTGACACTGTCAGGATTGAAACGATTTGTTGTTGAATTAGTTAATGTTCCTAGTATCCCAAATAATGTTACACATTTTCAGGTATTTGGAGGGGATCAACAAATTGTAGATTTTCTAACTTGCAATGAGGTATTTGAAGCTCAAATCATTGATGAACAAGAAAGGCTTGAGGTAACATGGGACGAAGAAGATATAATCAAATTGAAAAGAAACTTCTTACCCAAGGGAGTAATTGAGCTGGAACGTATTTTTGACTTTGATGGGGTAGTAAATTAGAAAGGCTTGCTCTAAGAAATTAAGAAAAGAAATTATAGATGTCCTGAAAGAATACAAACACGTAATAGCATGGACGTATGAAGACTTGAAAACATATGATACGCCCATCATAACTCACATGATACCTTTGAGACCAGATCTTAAACCATTTAGGCAGAAACAAAGGCCTGTGAATGCCATTTTAGAGCCTTTAATCTTTGAAGAAGTGAGAAAATTGTTGTCTGCTAGGATAATTTTCCCAGTCAGACATTCAGCTTGGGTAGCTAACTTAGTACCTGCGAGAAAGAAAAGTGGGGAGATCAGGTTATGTGTAGATTTTAGAAACTTAAATAAAGCATTCGAAAAGGATAATTATCCTCTACCTCCAATAGATGAAGTGCTACAAGCAGTGAATTGGGCAAAGATGATGTCTTTCTTAGATGGTTTCTCAAGATATAACTAGGTCTTAGTAGACAAAGAAGATAGATTAAAGACCACTTTCACTTGTAAATGGGGAAATTATGCATATAGAAGAATGCCTTTTGGTTTGATCAATGCAGGTGCCACTTTTCAGAGAGCCATGGACATTGCATTTCGTGGATTATCAAGTAAGTGCATTGTTGTTTATATGGATGATTTGATTGTGTATTCTAAAGATGCATCCACTCATGCTGAGGATCTGAGAAAAATACTTAAACGATGTGAGAGGTATGGGATTTCTCTTAACCCTAAGAAATGTTCATTTGGAGTAACAGAAGGTAAATTATTAGGACATGACATTTTTGAAAATGGAATGTCTATTGATCCTGATAGAATAGAAGGAATAAAGAAATTGCAATTACCAAGTAGCAAGAAAGAATTAAAATCATTTTTTGGTAAGATTAACTTTGTCAAGAAGTTCATTATAGGGTTTGCAGAAATTGTACAACCATTGAACGCCATGTTGAAGAAGGATGCAAAGATAGAGTGGACGCTAGTGGCTAAAGCTAAATTTGAAGATATTAAGGAGGCCATTTCTGATGCTCTTGTGCTAACAAGTCCAGACTACACAAAGCCATTTTACATATATTCATTTGCATCCTCCCATTCATTTGCAGTCACCTTGATGCAAAAGGGTGAAGACAATGAACAAAAGCCTATAGCTTTTATGAGAGCCATAAAAAAATTTAGACATTATATCTTACATAGCCAAGTGAAATCCATAGTACCAGACGCAGTAGTAAAGATGTTGCTGATGCAGAATGAGCGTGGAGAGCCAAATGGATCACCACATTGTAAGAGTTTGATATGGAAATTATTCTAATGAAGCTGGTCAGAGGACAAGCGCTAGTGCAGACCATAGCAAACATAGACCCAGATTTGATAAAACAATAGTATGTGTTGAATTCTTTTGACACATCAGGCTAGTATGATGATTTAAATGCTTTTCTAATATCAGGGAAGTACCCAAGTAAGATGAAAGCTTCTTAGAGGAGAGCTTTGAAGATTAAAGAATATAAATATATGGTATAAGGAGGTCTTCTATTCAGGAAGAACCATGAAGGAATTTATTTGAGATGTTTAAACAGAGCTGAAGTGAATAAGGTGTTGATAGAATTGCATGATAAGTACGGAACTGGCCATGGTTCTCATCTAGCCACAACACACAAGATATTGATGGCAAGATATTATTGGCCTACAATGTTTAAAGATACAGAGAGTCACATTAAAAGTTGCCACACCTGTTAGACTATAGTAGATAAGGGAAGAAATCAGGCCAATCCATTACAGCCAGTGATTGAGTCTAGACCATTTGTACAATGGGGCCTGGATTTCATTGGAGTCATCAATCCTCCATCTTCTGTAGGACATAAGTTTATACTGACAGTGACTGACTACTGTACAAGGTGGACTGAAGCCACATGTTGCAAGTTCTCTACAATTGCTGTAGTTATCAAGTTCCTTGAAGAAAACATCATAACCAGGTTTGGAACTCCCTATTCAATGGTATGTGATAATGGCCCTACTTTTTCTTCTTTGAAATTTTCTAAATGGGCATTTGAATATATGGGATAGTTTTAAAGTTTTCTTCAAATTATTATCCTCAGGGGAATGGATTAGAAGAGTCTACAAACAAAATTTTATTGGATATAATCAAGAAGCTAATTGAAAAGAAGAGAGTGGAATACATTGTTAAAATATGCACTATGGGTAGATAGGACTAAGTTTAAGTCAGCCTTAGGCAATGCACCTTATCACTTAGTTTATGGGACTAATCCCATACATCCAGTGAATTTAAGAATACCAATCTGGAAGTTTGCTAATGAGTATTTAGGCTTTGATGATCATAGAGAAGCCAGGATAGTACAAATGTTACAGTTAGATGAGAAAAGAGATCAGGCCATTGAGAAATTTGCCAAACATCAAGTGGTAGTTAAGAGATGGTTTGATAAAAGAGCAAGAGTCAAGACATTTAGGATATCAGACTTAGTGCTGTGTTGGGATAAAACACATGAAAAGAAAGGGCGTCATGGAAAATTTGACAAACTATGGTTAGGTCCATTACAGGTCTTAGAAATAATAGGAGACAATACATTTAGACTCGAGACCTTGATTGGGGAAGATGTGCCATTACCAGTTAATGGCCAACATTTGAAACATTACTTCCAGGCTTGAGGTAAGGGCAGTCAGTTTCTGTGTATCATAGTGTAAATAATGTATAGTTTTTATTTTTCTTTGTTTTCTATTTTTTTCTTTTTGCTTTGTTTCCGTTTGTAGGTTAGTCATTTGTATAGTCTGCTTGTTTTGTTTCCTTTGTTGTTCCTTCAACAGGGATGTTTGTTTTTCTTTGGAGTATGAAGGAGCAGACCAACAACCATTGAAAACAATAGGAAATTCAGAACATTCTGGTTAATTATTTGCAATTTATGCATAACTTGTTGTGACTGTCATGAATGTAGAAAGTTGTTTTACTTGTTAAATTTTGTATTCAATAATAGTGGGTTAAGCATTCAAGGAAGGTTTCTCACAATGGCACACCTAAAATCCTTGGGTTTGTTGAACCTACCAGTGTAGATATTAGGTGAAAAATCAGAGGTCACCCTTGCTACCATTACAATTCTCAGCTTAATTCTAGCAAGTGACCATTCCTTGCATCATGAAGTTACAACTGCAATATCTTATGAAATCTCTTTCAAGTATCAGAAAATATAAAAATATAAAAATGAATAAAATGGATTATACTAAAAATCTAGATTAAGCCATCTAAGTAACTCTACCGGGGCTATAGACACTCACTGGTAGTGGGGCTCTACTTAGGAGAATTGTAACAATAACCTTGCCAGGGCTATGGACGCTCGCTAGTAGAAAGGCTCTATCTGGTTGGCTATGAGGGAATGTCCTCACCTACATAGGCTAATATCAGTCATTGGTTTGTTCAACTGATCTTCAAGATGAGGATAATTAATCACATGTACCCACTTAAACTAAAAATGAAAATTCATGCACCCTTATTGAATACCTTAGGTCTCAAGTTGAATAATGATTTGCAAGAAAGATAGTTGGAAGTTATGAATTTATTTCATTTAGTTTTCTTTAATGGTTTGAATTTAATTATTTTCTTTGGTTGCTAGTTGTTGTGATGTTCACAACACGCCCCATTTTACTCCTTAGCAAAATACGGACCCTTGTTGTGGCTTGTTGCTTTTGCCTGTGTGTGCTGTTCGTTTGGTGGTAAAGGGAAAAAGAGATTGAAAATTGCAAACTTTGTTAAAACTAGAGAAAAAATGCATTTCAGTACCAGGGCAAAATATGGGTGAATTCCTTATCAAAAATGAGCTAGGGTTGCCTTTTGAACCATCTTAAAATTCCAAGTATTTTGCAAGTTATGAGTATTTTGGTAAAATGTACAAGGGAAGGGTTTACTGTTGCATATACAAAGTCCTTTGTATATCGCTTTCCATATACAAAGTTGATTGTATATCCTTTTCCTTGTATGCATTTTTGATAAAGTTCTATGTATACATACAAGGTGGACTTGAAACAGTTAAAAGTTGAAATGGATAAACAGTTAGTTTTGTTGCATGTACCTTATGTTTGTATGTTTGGCAGGGTGAAGCATACAAGGCAAATATGCAAATGCTTTATACATTACATGGAATCCAAAGATAATTAAATAGGATTAAATTGTTGTATGTTGTGGGCTTGTATGCTAATACATACATTACCGATATACAAAGGGCTACATACAAGTCCCGAAGCTGGAAAAAGTTTTAAGGTTGATTTAATCGATGTATGTTTTAGGGTTTTTATATGCTATCGGATACATACAAAGAGAAATGTACATTGCGCTTATGCAAGTGCTGGACCCAAGAAGTTATTGAAGGTAGTTAAGTCATTGCATATTTTGTGCTTTGTATATTAAAGATATGCAAAGACAATATGCAAGCTGTGGACTTGAGAGAAAGTTAAAAAGAGTTAATTCATTGTATCCTACCTGAATGTATATCCAAAGATACAAGAACAATATGCATCAAAGTATACATTGGGCGGAATTGAAAAGTTATAAAATGGAGTTAAGTGCTTGTACATTCTACGCCTTGTATGAATGTTGCGATGCATACATTGCTGATATACAACGTGGAAATCAGAGGCAAATTAAAATCTAGTTAAATGCTTGTATCCTACCCGAATGTATTATCTAAAGATAGAAGCTGAGATACGTTGCATCACATACAGGTCGGAGCCGAAAGGTGAATAAACTCTGGTTTATAAAAGTTTGAAGTCTGAAAGGGGACATACAAAGGTGTTTGTATGTTGCGACATACAAGCCGATATGCAAAGCAAAATGTACAAGCCAGATTTCAATGGAAAGTTGAAAATAGAAAAATCCTTGAATGTTTTAATGCTTGTATGTTTATAACATACATTCTCGAGATGCAAGGAAAAGGGCGGGAAAGTGAAGCGATAAGAATTTGAAGTTATTTTGGAGCCCGATGCATGTTTTTGGTCAACGATGGTTGACCTGACCATTTTTAATGCTATGTATACATTTAGATATGCGATTGATCACTATTTTAGGACCTGATATCTGTGTTTACGCTTTCAACCCGATTCAATGTAATGTTTAATTTTTTCCTGCTAGTTTATTAAATGATGATGCTTAATTCTTGTCTATTTGTAGGAACGCAGGTGGATATAAAGGCAGAGCTTTAATGCCCATCTAACTTTCTGACTAGGTAATAAATTGATGAGGCAACTTGATATCATTTTAATCCATTTTTGTCTCTATTTGTAGGGTTGCAGATATCTAGGAGATGGAACTTAATGGCGATGACATCATGGAGGAGGAAATCAGATCTTAGAGGAAGCGAAATGAGATAAGGAGGGAGCACAAGAAGTCAAGGCTTTCAATGATGAAGAAAAAATGCAAATGGAAACATTATTACAATAGACAACATAGGACATTTTGAGCTGTTAGGGTTTCCAAAGGGGCATATTACACCTAGATTTAATGTATGTTACTCAGAGATATTTTTTGGGTGGGATTTTTTTCCACCGTTGATGCTACAACTTGAGGTGTGGACCGTTGATTAACTAGGGTTTTGGAGCTGTATTGGAGACAATGAAATCTATATATTGTGCCCCTTTACATTGTAATAAGGTTACACAGGGATTTTTAGAAAATAACTAGTAGTTGTAATTTATCTCAGCATTTAGAATAAAGGGACCTTTTAGTTTAGAAGTAGAGGGAGGTCACCTATGTCTGCAATAAGGAATGTGTGGAATATCCTGCTTCCTTGTTGTATCTGTAAAGCTTTGTAAGTTTTCTATAATTTGATTAATGAAGCTAAGAGTCATTCATACATTGTAAATCATATATGGCTATGTGTTTTGAATACAAATGAATCTAGAATTTTGCATCTATTTTCTGAGTGTCTTTTGGCTCTTCTTTGTACTTAAAACAATATCTCTTTAAAGCTTGCAATCTTGGATGTATGTTTGTGAAAATACTCGGAACTTACATTTAAGGTTTAATCTGTGGATTTGATCAATTTGCTGCATTAATTGCAAAGTGCATAATAGAACATTTAGATCCTATAGTAAGAATGAAGTTTAGTTTAGATTTCTCTAACTTTTCCAAACCCATCTGAAAATACTTAGCTTAAAACACAGAAATTTAAAGGAAATTGTCTCATATTTGAAAGAAGCATGTATAGCTGAGTTGAAAGTAGACAATTTTTGTAATATTGAAGAGGAGAAAGCTCATAATAATATAAATCATATAGAGCTTTCTAACACAGTAACAAGTTTATGCAAAAGAATGGACACCATGCTGATATTTATGATCTTTTGCATAGTTTGAGTCCAGCAAATCATCAAGAAACCCTAAATCACGTAAGGCCCCTTGCATATTACAGCTTCACATCAACCTATTGAATTGTCTCAACAGGTCAAGACCTGACTATATTAAACTTGGGATTAAGCAAATCTTAATCGATTTCTTCATATCTTTCAAGTCAATTAGGTTCATTTTATGTGAATTTTAACTATTGTTATTACTGTGTAAAAATAATCAACAACAATTCCCATACAAAAACTTCAACTACTTCAATAGAAAGACAATTATTTAAACTATAAACTAACTACTAACCTATAAGTCACAAAGTGACTTTATTATCAATGTAAATCCTTAATATTCTAACACCCCCCTTAAGGGTTTACATCCAACATTTCCCCCCTTATTACATCAATCTAAACAAAAGGTGGAACACTGCACGAGTTGATCACAACGACCCTTCTAGAAACTTTGATGGATCGAGACTTATTCAATTATCCACCAATTCTCCTCACTCACCCAAGAAACACCAAGCTGAACTCACCAACAGATCTCTTGACTGTCAAACCTCCATAATACTTGTGAATCAAGACACACTCAACTATTCACAAGCAAATCACCAACCTCGACTATGAATCGAGACTCACTCAACTACTCATAGTACAAATCACCAACATCAGTTTTGTGAATCGAGACTCACTCAACTATTCACAGTACATACTCCAACCAAATGTAGATTGAGTCTAACTCGAAAATCCATAGTAACACACCTTCATTTTTAGATCGAGACCAAATCCAAAATTCACAACCAAATACTGTCATGCACTATCAAGAACTACCAAGCTCTATCAAGCACTGCCAAGGCCCCCTTGCTCCATGAAGGGACACAAACTGAATACTGGTGCTTCTCATGAAATGAACCAACCCCGAGCGAGAACCTAACTCGGGATAACAAAAGACCTCCTACCTCCAATTGAATGTGTTATACTTTATCCACTTGACTTTATATGTGAGCCTCTGAAAGTCCTATCATGTGTACTATGGATGGCCCCGAGGGCACAAGCAATGTTTGATGTATGTGTAGCCATGATAAAAAAACAAGGTGTCGGATTCAACTAATAATGCATCTTTTACAATAACTCCAAAAAATAAGATACACCCTTATCTCTCCTATTACAAAAATGTGTAATTTATATCTCCAAAATCAAAACACATTAACCTTATTCCTCCAAATGCAAATTCAACAAAACATCATATTTATTTCTCCTTTACAAGTAAAAACTTTCAACTTGTAATTAAAGAAAATATTAATCCATTCTTCTTGATCACAAAATACTTTTAAAATGTTTCAAGAGGAAGTCAAACTTAAATTGAAATAAATCTACACCTTTTATATTCCTCTCCAGAAACCTAATTAGTTGTATGTTTAATGGCTCTCTAGATGCAAAACAAAATGTATGCCAATG
The DNA here is from genome assembly GCA_027924645.1 of Cunninghamia lanceolata. Classification (NCBI taxonomy): domain Eukaryota; kingdom Viridiplantae; phylum Streptophyta; class Pinopsida; order Cupressales; family Cupressaceae; genus Cunninghamia; species Cunninghamia lanceolata. Next base: position 14,624,437 of record BSBN01001715.1, read on the forward strand.
AATAGATCAATTAGTTATTCTCCTTAACACATACCTTTGTCCATTTTTCATTCCACACGGCTTCATACAAACTTCAATTGCTTCTAATGGTTTTGGTATACACCCTGGTGCACTTTAAAATACTGGTTGAACTCCTCCTTAATACATAGGTATATGGCGCTTTCTTTGCATATCAGTATATATGCTAATTGATGATATTTCAGGCAAAGCCCAATCACTCCAAACTTCACCTACCAAAGATATTCAAACCAAAAAACAAACTAGACACCTCACAGTGTGTAACAGGCAATCAAAGGTGCATAAGGACCACTAAGGAATGAAAGTTCTTAGGAATTAAAATAAAGGATGCCATGCCAAGGTTTAAGGTGAAAACAAAGGGTTAAGGTGCAAACTGACACCCATCATAGGCCTCCATAAAACCCTAAATTAATAAGGGTTGTTGTGGATGCCAATTGAGACAAAATCATATGCATTAATAGAAGTGAAAGCATGACATATAGGGAATAGAAGAAGATGTACTAGGGAGTTCAGGAGTTGAACAAGGTTCTTTTAGATTAGATATAAATATGACTATGGATATCAGAGAATGGGTTACAACATATATACATGGAAACATAATACACTTAATACTTCATGGTTTATGTGATCTGAAATGCCTCTAAGTTTAACGGTGAGAATGACGAGCAAAAAAAAAAAAGAAAGTCGAACGCAACGAGGAGACAAAATGGAGAAAATTCAAGAAACATCTCACAGTGGTTATAGAATGGAGTTAATAGAAATACCAGAAATCTTCACATGCTAATCTTTTTTTTTAATATGCCCTTTCTCCTTCTTTGTATTCAGCATGGAAACAATGAATGATAAATGCATATCATCTCCATTGCACCATGCCTCAGATCATGGATGCTTTGATATCATGTTGAATTTGGTAGAGTATAACCAGATCAAACCATTTTCACATTAGTAGTAAAACATAAAATAATATATATTAATTTTTGGATGGTTTTCAATACAAAACATTATGGTTTTATAAAGCCTTACATATTCCTGTACAAATAACTTCTTCAACTACTTCAACAGAAAGACAATTATTTAAACTATAAACTAACTACTAACCTATAAGTCACAAAGTGACTTTATTATCAACATAAATCCTCAACATTTCAATACAAGGTTTGTGAATTCGCAAGCCAAGGAAGTCCTAACCAAGGTTTGAATGAAAAAACATTAAATTTTCTACAATGTAAACTATTTAACACCAATGCAACAACAATAATTTAAATAGATGCAAAGACTAAAAAATGAAATTTTAGGGAAAAATTAATTTTGCCATTCAAAATTGGAGATGAGGCACAGAAATGAAAAATCTCTAAATTTGTAAATGTAAAACAATAAAGTTACACCATAGTTAAACTAGAAGAAAGCTGGATATTTATAAGAATGCCTTCAAATAACATAATTTATGGAATTCAAAGTGTTAGAGGAAGCTAGATGGTTGCAAGAAGCTGAAATGCCAAGAATTGCAAGGAGAAGTCAAAATAATGGGGAATTCAGGTCACTCAACATTTTGCTTACCATTCACACGTGCTATTAATGGTACACCTACCATCTTTAGAGTTTGATGGGTGGTTTGCAACATTTTTCTTACCATTCACACATGTGCTCTTAATGGTACACCTACCATCTTTAGAGTTTGATGGGTGGTTTGCAATAAACCACTTTCAGGTTTCAGAGAAGGAAAACAATTTACAAATGCAATACAAAGGAAGCTCAAGGTTTCGAAGACATTTTACACTATAGGAAATAAGACTTTTATGAGTTTGCAAAAATAAAAGAAGTATTAACCCTTTTTAATTAAAATGTCCCCCTTTAATGATCTAAGTCACTTTAACATGCCATTTTCAAGTTTTAAGAATGCAAACAAAACAACAATGATTTCAATAAAAGGTAGAATGTATTATTGTCCAAGTATTGTGAAAAACTTGAAATCTTAACATAAAGCTCTAGGGTCACGATATTTTAAATTTTTGGGGTGCATTGTGAAGGGTCACAACAAGTACAACACTAGATATGACTACAAAAATGTAAAACAAATCACAAGAGACATAGGAATGACAAACAACTTCAATCCAAGCTAGATCAAATAACTAGTGTCTGGCAATAGCATACACCCAACTTGGTACCCCTTCTTTGGAAAATATAGTTATGTTGGTTTTGGTGGTACCTATAAATAAGTAAACTAGGATATTCACCAGAACTAAATGGTTAAAATAAAAACCAATCAATTGATCAACAATCAAACATGTATTATTGATCCTCCACAAGCCTACCTAAGAATTGTTAAAACCATCATTTCAACATACATATATGATAATCAATTAATCAAATCAATTCATAAACAATGAATAGTTTGGAGGGGTTAGGGTGGCCCATGACATATTTTTCACCCTTTTGACAAGTTATCATCATGAATCCAAGTAGGTGCAGGCATACTCCACACCTTTTCATCATAGTAGGTCCTGTCATCTCTATTATTTGTTTAATTTGAGGTAACACTTTACTTGTATGCACTTGAATTAGTTCTTGCAAATTTCAGATTGATAATAGGAACATGCAGTGAAGGTAGCATCCCTCAAACCCTGTATCAATGATAAGTAATCTTATCATTTTTCAGTATCACTTTTCATGAATTTATTAGTACATGTCTTTACACATTTTATTTTGCAAGTCTAGATGCGAGACAATGATAATAGGTAAGTAAAATTAAGTGTGGGTCCCACATGCCTATTTTAGGAAATGACACCTATGTTCCATGTAGAATACAATATACTTAAGGTGGAAAATATGCCTCCCTTTAAGCTAAATCCAATATTCATCAAAAATTATTGCCAAGCTCTGAGCCTCCATGTACAACACTATAAGATTCTAAAGCTTCCATACCATTCCCAAACAATTTCCAATCTCTTTGCATCATTTGATCTTCCCTTCCATCAAGAGGCATGCCCTAAAGCTAGAGAGGAGAAGACACAACAATACAAGATGGATCTCTGAGGACAAAGATCACAATAACTTCAAGGAAGCTTCTTTAAATCTTCAAACAAGTTCCTTGGTTTTAGTTAATTTTGTAGAATCTTTTATTTACGCAATAGATTAAAGTAGTAATTAGATCATCAAATTTCCTAGGGACTATAATACTTCATTTGCTTCTTGGTTAGATTAAAATCTATTATTGTTTCTTAGATTAGATTAGATTAGATTTGAATTGTTTCCTTAGATAAAATTAGGTTAGGAGATTCTTTTATTTTACCTGTTTCAAGGCACTCTATCAATTTAAAAATAAATATTCATTCTTCTTCAACATCTAAATCAAAGCAAGTTTCTAAATTGTTAAATAGAAAATTGCCAAAAACATAATTCTTGCATCTAGATAAAATAGATCCATTTAGTTACATTCATTCAAAATTGTAAAAACAAACTTCTTTCATCTGTTAGTTAATTAATTAATTTTAAATCTTTATTTCTAGAAAAGAACAAAAAATAGTTAGTTATTTGCATACATCTTGGCACTACATCCATATAAAACTAAAAACCAAAAATACACAATAGTAGGCTCATCTTTTCATAGGTTTTAGAAACCTCTTCAACATCTTTAAACAAGTTAAAATCCAACAAGTCATAACAAATTGAACAATTCACTGAGCTAAGTGAATTAGAAATCAACTGTTATCTAACCAAACAAATTAGTTGAAGCTACTCTCTTAAATTTTCATTCCTCCATCACTTGGCTTTTCACACCCAATGTGACCTAGAGTTAAGGAAAATTGGATTGAGGTAGTTTAGATGAGATCATAACAAATTTACCACTAAAAGAAACACCAACAGAAGAACAGGCTCAAGAATAAGTAGTAATCCTTAGATAAATTAGAGGAATGAAGGATTAATACCTTTCATCTCTTCACCCAAAAGGAGATTAATAGAATTAGAGCTAGTGATTCACATGGCCAAATTAGAATCATAACAACTACACCTCTCCAATGATTTTTAAGAGAATATCCCAACACACCACCAACAACGCCTTGCTTCAACACCATAGTCCACAATCAAGTGTTCCTTCCTTAGGAAATGAGTGAACTAATTGGTGTGACCACTCAATATAACAATATTGATGTCACCCATGAGACTCTCCTTCCACATGAAGATGGTAACCCATCAGATTCTTCTCCACTTGACTAGATTTTTTCATGAGAGTAGGAGTTATTCAATTCATGCCATTAACAAGGATACAACACATCTATTATCATGAGTCCGTCTCATTAACTTTTATGGTGAGTCAACTTAAAGTATCATAGTGCCTAGCATTTTAATTTTTCAACCATTGTTGTGTTTGGTTTACCATTTCTATTATTTGTGTTTTTGATATTAGTAAAAATGAGGTTAGAGGGCTTAGACCCTTTACAAAAGATAGTTTGGAAGGTAGATGAAAAGAGTCTCACAAGAGGTGAGACTGAAAACCATTACATAGAACTACTAGCAGAACCAACAAAAAGCAACAAAACTAGCACAAAGACATCTAAGTAATAGACACATGAACAAAAAATGTATAAAGAGGCTACTGGTTTGTAAGCTTTTACAGACCACTAGCTTCTTGCCATTCTCTATTCAGAAACTCCATTTTATCAATGGAAGTAGATTTCTTAGAGTTCTTCTCCCCAGCCTTGGCTTTTCCCTTCTCCTCTATGACTATAGCTCTGGTTCTCTTAGCCAGACCTTCCAGTTTCTTACCTTGTTTCTTAGCTAGGCCTTCTTGCTACTCCCCCTTTATTTTTTGAAGCTCATTTTGCAAGACATACAAGCTAGTATTAGAGATTTTGATGGTCTCCCTACTAAAGGAAATAGCCTTTGCCAAGTTTTTCTTGATGTTAGCTTGATTGTTCCTTATTTTGGAGATGCTTTGATCCAATTCTTCCCATTTTTTGAAAGTATTAACAAACTTTTTCACTTCTTCCCATATTTCCTCATCCACATCCTTGCCTTGCCACTATTTGTTTTTTTTTAATTTTCCCTTTCCAACTCCTAAAATTTCTTTTTGGTGGTGTGCTATTGGGATAATAGCCACTTCATTACATTATTATGTAGGAGCAAACTATCCTAGATCTTACTCATCTTTTCCACCAAATAAATGCAATTCTTGCACTTTCCTTTTAGGGGGTCATCCCCTAGGCTAGAGAAATAGTATCCATGATGGGGATGGGTTTAGGTTTGATAAGACGCTTGGTGTCCACTATTGGGTTGGGGTCAATATTGGGTTTCACATAGGATAGTTTCATTCCTTCCTTGGCTTGTACTTAGGATGAATGGTTCAGGTAGGTTTTGAGGGACCCAAAGGGCAGGGAGAGGGGATAGTACCTGATGGTCTAGTATATAGGGCATTGGGAGGTTGAGCTAGGGAACTGGCTAAAGGGGTGATTGTCTTTTGTGTATGGGCACAATGATATTAATCATTGAGGGGGTGGCCTACCTTTCAATAAAAATAGCCTTAGGTTTCTTCTTTGAGGGGCTCAAGGAAATATAATGTGGGGGCACAAGGGAAGGATTGTAAATTCTAGGGAGGAGAGGAGCGGTCGAGGTTCTGGCAAATTGAAATTTGTATAAACAGTATATCAGTCCCTAGTGTAGAAGTAGTTCTTTTTTCTCCAATAGAACCTAAAGCATTGAATCCTCCAAAGAACTAAATATCTAGAATGCAAAGCCTATTTTTATTCCATGCCTTAAGTGGTTTAACATTGGGAACACGTAGGAATAGATGTAATGCCCACCTATGTTGACCCTTGTTGTCATGTGTTATATACTATTATTTGTGTATTGATCTTGATATTGGATCCTTATGAAATATATTATTGAGTATTTCTCTAGTGTAATTTGTGTGTTCTCATGTTTTGGCATTGTTGCACCAAACTTCTCGATGACGTGTTTGCCTTCAAGGTGTTCTAAGGGTGTAGTATGGATGCTTTGTCGACATGTTTTGTTTGACTATCGAGGTGTTTCTGATGGGGTCATGTCATGCAAGAGCATCCAAGGTGTATAGGCAATCTTGCATCACCAAAAAAAATATTTTAATTTCTCTTGTTTGTTTTCAATATGGTTTGTGGGCTTTGGAAAATAATATTTTAATTTGCAACAAATGTATTTTCCTAGGGCATATTGGTAAATGTAACTTTTGAGGAATTATGCTCTCATATTTCAAAGGCATACATGGTGGAATCTTCCATTTGGGCATCCCATTTCTAGGTGGGACCACTTGGTATGCATGTTATTGCATGTTCAATTGTATTCTTTGCATGCATTTGCATGTTGGCCACAAGCTTTGCGTGTTGTTGGATGTCTGGGTCATAATTATGAGACCCAATCTTGGTGAAATGGGCATAACTTTCTCATTTTGGATCAAAATAGAAAAATTCAAAATGTTCTAGAAACTTGGGACGAAGGCACACAAAACTCAAAAATTATTTTAGAAAATTCATAAAAATGAGGGAGAAGTGATAAGAAGAAAGTGACAAGTTTTCTTGGTAGTTTAGTGGAGGTTGTGAGAAACCAGTAGTGGTTTCTTCTCACGCAGTTTCTCTATATTGATGCTTGCTCATTTGGTGAGGGATCTTTTGGAGAAGTTGTGGTTGCATACCCAGATGCTGCCAGATTGAGTCCAAGATGTTGTAAAAGAAATTTGTTGTAGATTTTTCATGTATGAATCAAGGAATCTCATAAGCTTCAAGAGATTGTAATACATTTTCAGATTTAATAAAATCCTTATTGAAGATTTCTCTTCATTGTCTATTGTTCTTTTTTATTTTTCTAGCCTTCTTGCATAGGCTTGTGTGAGTTTTTGTGTTGCAGATTTAAAAGGGAGAGTATCCCTTTTCATCAGTAGTATCAGAGCTAGTTGTTCCTAAGTCTACAGGTAGATCACCGAATGTGAGGCAACTTGTAGCAGGACCTGTGAGTTGTGGGTGAAGTTCAACATGCCTCCTAGACTTGCCCAGCGTGGTAGAGGAAGTGATAGAGGTGGTGGAGGAAGAGATCCACCTAGAGAGGAGATTAGAGCTCTCCAAAGACAATTGGATGCTTTGCAGGTAGATATCCATAGAAGAGATTTACACAGGGAAGAATATGTTAGTGAAGAAGAAATTGAAGAGGAATTTGAAGAACAAGAAGAGGAAGAAATGGATCCTAGAGAAAGTAGATTGTTTAAAGCCATTTCGCATATTGGAAAGAAGACAAAGGTGGAGGTTTCAAATTTCAATGGGAGCCTAAATCCATAACAATTGATAGACTGGATTAATGACATGGAAGAATTTTTTGAGTTTGAAGAGATTGAAGACCCTCACAAGGTGAGATTTGCAAGGACAAAGTTAAAAGGACATGCAAGTATTTGGTGGAGAGAAATTCAACTAGAAAGAGGAAGAAGGGAGAAGGACAAAATTACCAAATGGAATAGAATGGTAGATAAAATGAAAAAATAGTTTATTCCAGTGGATTATGAGTTGGAGCTGCTAAAGAAAATGCAAATTCTGAAACAAGGAACCAAAACTGTGAAAGAGTACATGAAAGAATTCCACAAGATCCTGATCAGAATAGGACATCCTAAAGCAAACAAGGAGAAAGTAGCCTATTACCTAAATGGGTTAAGGCCAAGCATACAATATGAATTGGCATTGGTGAGGATGAACACCATTGAGGATGCTTACCAATTTTCATTGAAAGTTGAAGAAAGATTGAATAAAAAGTTTGACAGCAAACAGAGAGGACAAGATCATGGTGAAAGAACTGGAGAAAGGCCTTATGGGGAACAAGACAATAATCAGAAAAATAAACAATTTGAATATTAGGGCAGCAGCAACAAAAATTAGAAATTGGAAAATTTTTACCCTCTGAGAGATCAAAATGCAAGAGGTCGAGAGAGATTAGATAGAGGATCCAAAAGAGGTGGCTTTCTGGCAACCTGTTATTGATGTGGAGAAGAGGGGCATAGAGCATATGAATGTACTCAAATTTAATAAAGGAACAATAGGAGACTTGAGCATCATGCTAGAGTAGCAAATGTGAATGAGGAAGATATAGAGTCATCACACTCCGAAGAAGCCGAAGAAGGAGAAGTACTTGTTACAAGAAGAGCCTTGATGAAAGAAGGAAAAGAACCAGATCAAAGGAGAACATTGTTCCAAACAAGATGTAAGTGTGAAGGTAAAGCATGTAATGTGATTGTTGATGGTGGTAGTACTGACAATCTTGTTTCTGAAGAAATAGTGAGTAAATTGTAGCTAGAGAGGAGAAAACACCCGCACTCGTATAGGATAGCCTAGATACAAGATGACAAGAAAGTTTTGGTCAGCGAACAAAGCTTGGTAAAATTTAATATAGGAAATTATTATGATGAGATTTTGTGTGATATTATGCCTATGGATGTTTGTCATATGTTATTGGGAATACCATGGAAATTTGATAGGAAGGTCACACATGATGGGTATTCTAACACATACTAATGAAGGATGGAGTTTGACATAAGTTGAAGCCATTCAAAGAGGAAATGGGTAAAGTATGTAATAACACTGGTAATTGTTTGACTTAAGGAGTTAAAGAGTTAGTGAAAGAGAGTGGGGATGATGATTCTGATTTGCTAATGCAAGTTGTAGCAGTGTTGATTACGTTCAAGAGGTATAGAATGAAAGTTTCAGTGGAAAGAGAAAAAAAGGTAAAATCTGATTTGTGTGAGAATTTTGTTGAATTTGATTTATTTGGGGATAATAAGATCAACAAAGAGAAGGATATTGCATAAATAAATACACTGGAAAATGAAGGTGCAAGTGAAGAAGAAGATGAGCAGGTGAAGGTTGAGTTGATTGATGATCTCTTGATTGATAAAGAGATTGTGGAAGATAAAGATCTTAAAACTAATAGCTTGTTGTTACAGGATGGGGAATCTAAATCCCTTGGTTATTTTACTGACATTGATGTGAATGCAGAGGAGAAAAAGTTTGCAGTTGAACCTTGTCTTTCAAGAGACATAGTGAAAGGGGTATACAATGTTGCAAAGTAGGAATATGATGGACAAAATATTTCAGTAGTTTCAAGGAAGTAGACCAAGTATAAATTTAATTATTTTATTGAAGAAGATGACATTGAAGATTATGATTTTCCATAGTTTACTAGTGCATATTGGTGGGAGTTGGATTATGTGGAAAGAGGGAGGAAGAGAGGAAAAATGAAAGAAGGAAGAGACATTAAACTCCAGAGAAAACTAGTGAAGCATATTCAGGCAGATAAGAGAGAGAAGTGGATTCAGAATAGGCACAAGATTTACAAATGTTTATGAGTTTAACTCATGAAACATTTTAATCGACCCTGGGTGTCTGATGCAGGAGCATCCAAGGTGTATGGGCAATCTTGCATCACCTAAAAAAATATTTTAATTTCTGTTGTTTGTTTTCAATAAGGATTGTGGGCTTTGGAAAATAATATTTTAATTTGCAACAAATGTATTTTCCTGGGGCATATTGGTAAATGTAATTTTTAATGAATCATGCTCTCATATTTCGAAGGCATAAATGGTGGAATCTTCCACTTGGGCATCCCATTTCTAAATGGGACAACTTGGTATGCATGTTATTGCAAGTTCAATTGCATTCTTTGCATAAATTTGCATGTTGGCCATAGGCTTTGCTTGTTGTTGCATGTCTGGGTCGTAATTATGAGACCTAGTCTAGGTAAAATTGGCATAACTTTCTCATTTTGGATCAAAATAGAAAAATTCAAAATGTTCTAGAAATCTAGGAAGGAGGTGCACAAAACTTAGAAACAATTTTAGAAAATTCAGAAAAATGAGGGAGAAGTGATGGGAAGAAAGTGATAGGTTTTCTTGGTGGTTTAGTGGAGGTTGTTTTGAGAAACTAGTAGTGGTTTCTTCTCATGTAATTTCTATATATTGATCTTTGCACATTTAGTGAGGGGGCTTTTGGAGAAGTTGTGGTTGCTTACCCAGATGCTGCCAGATTGAGTCTAGGATGTTGTAAAAGAATTTTGTTGTAGATTTTTCATGTATGAATCAAGGAAGCTCATAAGCTTTAGGAGATTGTAATACATTTTCAGATTTAATAAAATCCCTATTGTAGATTTCTCTTCATTTTCTGTTGTTCTTTTTTATTTTTCTAGCCTTCTTGCATAGGCTTGTGTGAGTTTTTGTGTTGCAGATTTAAAAGGGAGATTATCCCTTTTCATCAGTGGTATCAGAGTAGGTTGTTCCTGAGTTTGCAGGAAGATTTCCGAACATGAGCTAGCTTGTAGTAGGCCCTGTGAGTTGTGGGTGAAGATCAACATGCCTCCTAGACTTGCCGAGCGTGGTAGAGGAAGAGGTAGAGGTGGTGGAGGAAGAGATCCACCTAGAGAGGAGATTAGAGCTCTCCAAAGATAATTGGATGCTTTGTAGGTAGATATGCATAGAAGAGATTTGCACAGGGAAGAATATGTTAGTGAAGAAGAAACTGAAGAGGAATTTGAAGAACAAGAAGAGGAAGAAATGGATCCTAGAGAAAGTAGATTGCTGAAAGCCATTTTGCAGATTGGAAAGAAGCCAAAGTTGGAGGTTTCAAATTTCAATGGAAGCCTAAATCCAGAAGAATTGATAGACTAGATTAATGACATGGAAGAATTTTTCAAGTTTGAAGAAATTGAAGACCCTCACAGGGTGAGATTTGCAAGGACAAAGTTAAAAGGAAATGCAAGTATTTGGTGGAAAGAAATTCAACTAGAAAGAGGAATAAAGAGGAAGGATAAAATTACCAGATGTGATAGAATGGTAGATAAAATGAAAAGATAGTTTATTCCAGTGGATTATGAGTTGGAGCTGCTAAAGAAAATGTAAAGTCTGAAACAAGGAACTAGAACTGTGAAAGAGTACATGGAAGAATTCCACAAGATCCTAATCAGAACATGACATTCTGAAGCAAACAAGGAGAAATTAGCCCATTATCTAAATGGGTTAAGGCCAATCATACAAGATGAATTGGTGTTGGTGAGGATGAACACTATTGAGGATGCTTACCAATTTTCATTGAAAGTTGAAGAAAGATTGAATAAAAATATTAAGAGCAAACAAAGAGGATGAGATCATGGTGAAAGAACTAGAGAAAGGCCTTATAGGGAACAAGACAATAATTAGAAGAATAAAAAATTTGAAGATTAGGGTAGCAGCAGCAAAAAAAATTTACCCTCTGAGAGATCAAAATGCAGGAGGTCAAGAAAGATCAGGTAGAGGATCCGGAAGAGGTGGCTTTCTGGGAACCTGTTATCGATGTGGAGAAGAAGGGCATAGAGCATATGAATGTCCTCAAATTCAAGAAAGGAACAATAGGAGACTTAAGTATAATGCTAGAGCAGCAAATGTGAATGAGGAAGATATAGAGTCATCACACTCCAAAGAAGCCAAAGAAGGAGAAGTACTTGTTACAAGAAGAGCCTTGATGAACGAAGGAAAAGAACTAGATCAAAGGAGAACATTGTTCTGAACAAGATATAATTGTGAAGGTAAAGCATGTAACATGATTATTCATGGTGGTAGTACTAATAATCTTGTTTCTGAAGACATGGTGAGTAAATTGCAGCTAGAGAGGAGAAAACACCCGCACTTGTATAGGATATCCTGGCTACAAGATGACAAGAAAGTTTTGGTCAACAAACAAAGCTTTGTAAAATTTAATATAGGAAATTATTATGATGAGATTTTGTGTGATATTATGCCTATGGATGTTTGCCATGTGTTACTGGGAAGACCATGGCAATTTGACAGGAAGGTCACACACGATGGGTATGCTAACACATACTCACTAATGAAGGATGGAGTTCGACATAAGTTGAAGCCACTCAAAGAGGAAATAGGTAAGGTATGCAATAACACTAGTAATTGTTTGGCTCATGGAGTTAAAGAGTTAGTGAAAGAGAGTGAGGATGATGATTCTAATTTGCTAATGCAAGTTGTAGCAGTGTTGATTACATTTAAGAGGGATAGAATGGAAGTTTCAGTGGAAAGAGAAAAAGAGGTAAAATTAGATTTGTGTAAGAATTTTGTTGAATCTGATTTATTTGGGGATAATAAGATCAGACAAGAGAAGGATATTGCATAAATAAATACACTGGAACTTGAAGATGCAAGTGAAGAAGAAGATGAGTAGGTAAAGGTTGAGTGATTGATGATCTCTTGATTGATAAAGAGATTGTGGAAGATGAAGATCTTAAAACTAATAGCTTGTTGATGCAGGATGGGAGATCTAAATCCCTTGGTTATTTTACTAACATTGATGTGAATGCAGAGGAGAAAGAGTTTGCAGCTGAACCTTGTCTTTTAGGAGACATAGTGAAAGAGGAATACAATGTTGCAAAGGAGGAATATGATGGACAAAATGTTATAGTAGTTTTAAGGAAGGAGACCAAGTATAAATTTGATTATTTTATTGAAGAAGATGACATTGAAGATTACGATTTTCCATAGTTTACTAGTGCATATTGGTGGGAGTTGGATTATGTGGAAAGAGGGAGGAAGAGAGGAAAAATGAAAGAAGGAAGAGACATTAAACTCTAGAGAAAACTAGTGAAGCATATTCAGGCAAATAAGAGAGAGAAGTGGATTCAGAATAAGCACATGATTTACAAATATTTATGAGATTCATTCATGAAACATTTCAATCTACCCTAGGTGTCTAATGCAGGAGCATCCAAGGTGTATTGGCAATCTTGCATCACCAAAAAAAATATTTTAATTTATATTGTTTGTTTTTAATAAGGTTTGTGGGCTTTGGAAAATAATATTTTAATTTTCAACAAATGTATTTTACTGGGGCATATTGGTAAATGTAATTTTTGAGGAATTATGCTCTCATGTTTTAAATGCACAAATAGTGGAATCCTCCATTTGGGCATCCCATTTCTAGGTGGGACCACTTGGTATGCATGTTATTGCATGTTCAATTGCATTCTTTGCATGTTGGCCACAAGTTTTGCATGTTGTTGCATGTCTGGGTCGTAATTATGAGACCCAGTATTAGTAAATTGGGCATAACTTTCTCATTTCTGATAAAATAATATAAATTTTCTGGAAAGCTAGGAATGAGGCACACAAAACCCAGAAACGATTTTAGAAAATTCAGAAAAATGAGGGAGCAGTAACAGGAAGAAAGTGACAGGTTTTTTTGGTGGTTTAGTGGAGGTTGTTTTGAGAAACTAGTAGTGGTTTCTTCTCACGCAATTTATATATATTGATGCTTTCTCATTTGGTGAGGGGGCTTTTAGAGAAGTTGTGGTTGCATACCCAGATGCTGCCGGATTGAGTCCAAGATGTTGTAAAAGAATTTTGTTGCATATTTTTCATGTATGAATCAAGGAAGCTCATAAGCGTCGGTAGATTGTAATAGATTTTCAGGTTTAATAAAATCCCTATTGCAGATTTCTCTTCATTTTCTGTTGTTCTTTTTTATTTTTCTAGCTTTCTTGCATAGGCTTGTGTGAGTTTTTGTGTTGCATATTTAAAAGGGAGTGTATCCCTTTTCATCATCATGTTATGAGATTTATATGCTCTGGTGTTTCAGCTTCATTATTTTCATTTAAATGATATGTTAGGAGGGTAGACCTAGTTTCCTTCAGTAAGATTATTTTAAATGATTAATTGTATCTTGATTGTATTGTTAGAACACATGATTTAATTTAAATATGCATACTAGATGGTTAATATTTAATTGTGTCATTTCTGTTATTCGCTTTGGCTATCGTTACATATTTGGTAGATGCGTGTGATGTTTGCATTGAGTGTACATGAAATTATAGGTTATTGACCAATGGATGAAATGTGGAGAATGTTGACATGGGACACTTAGACATCTCACCTTCATCCTAGTGTTGTCAAAACCTGTGAAAACCTTATCCAAATTGATTTCAAGTTCGGATCCCCCTTGTGATAGACTGGTAAATATCTTTTGGGTACATTTAATTTATCACTTGTGTAATTTTTCATGTGCTTGGTATGTGCAAAATGATTTATTATGTTTTCAAAACTGTTAATTATGTTGTCCATTCCTATCAAAAAGGAAAAGCAATTAATTGAGTTAATTTCATTGTAGAAATATTTAATTATGAAAGGCATTTTAATTGGATGTTTGGTGTTTGCAAATAGATTAATTTATATTTAGTTATAAATATATTTTGAGTAGACATTCTCTTGCTTTCTACTCCCCTGATGATGGACCATGTAGTGTGATCCGAAACGTTGAGACAAAAAATCCATCACACAGTTAAATCCTGAAACATAGAATTACATATATTTTGAGTGATTTTAATTATAGAAAAGAATAAAAGAGTTTAGATATTTTTGAAAAGGGAGATATTTATAAAATTAAAAAGTTCTTTATTATTTTCATTATGTAACTTTTAGAAAATGGAGAGCAAATATGGAGTTTTGGAAAAACCCTCTTTTGGAAGAAATTGGATTTACTCATACCGGGAGATCGCTTGGTTAGATTAGATCATGGTAACAACGAAAAAGATTCCCCTTCTCCATACCTTCAATTTGAGTCAAGTATTTCTCCTTTTGGTTATGTATTTTATTTTATTTAGTAACTTTTATTTTGGAGGAAATATTACTTTTTTGAAAAATTGAATTTCCTACCCAAACCCTATCAAAATTTTCTAAAACTGAAATGTTTTGTGAAAAGAGTGTTGTTGAGTAGATTAGGCACAAGAGGGTATGCTTAGATTTTCATATTTCTCATTCCTTGAAAAGCATATAAATTAAGTGAATTTTCATACATGTTTTACCCTATCATATTTCTTGGAATAATTTATGTTTTTTGAAAAGTGTGATGTTGGGTGAATTTAGAGCAAGAGGGTAATTTTAGATTTTTTAAAATTTTTCAGTTTTAGGAAAAAGTGAAAATTGGGGTTAAATTTGTGGGTTTATCTTTAGAAAAATAATTTATTTTATTTTATTGAAATTTGGAATTTCTGAAAGTTGCATGTTATGTAAAATCATGTTTTATTGCATAGGTTATATTTTGTTAGTGCATTGGGAAGCATGTTCTCTAGGAAAATTATTATTTGCCTATTCTCGGGTTTCTGAAAAGTAGACCCCAAAATTGTATAGGATAGTGAATACTTGTAGGAGGCTAGGGGTAGCCAACTCCCAGCTAATTGTGTGTTGTTGTTTGAAGAAATGACCTTGTACTTGTGGATGAGGAGTACTTTCTTTTGGATAAGTTGGTGTATCTTGCAAGAGATCCCTCTACATTAGGTATGTGTGTGTATCTTGTAATGGATCCCCTTATCCGAGGTAAGCATTGGTGTGTCTTGCAAGAGATCCCTCTACATTAGGTATGCGTGTGTATCTTGCAATTGATCCTTGTTACCTTTGAGAAGCATTCACTGGGTGAGTGCTTACTTGAGATCTTTGTGGCCTTTTTGCTTCTAGCTTGGTTATGGAGAACCAAGGGGAAGCCCACCTAGTATCTTAGCTACCCTTCCCTAGTCCTTGTTTGGTTGGATCAAGATTGTTTGACCTTGAGTTGAGATGAACCATTCTTTCTAGAATAGTCTCACAAATGGAAGATGCTATCCCAGATCTGAGTTTGTGGTCTATTCTAGGATTGTGTAGTTCTGATTGATTCATGTATGTGTGATGATGTTGTTATATGCCTTGTTTAGCATGCATTGAAGGTGTGAGATTCCCTTATGCTTGATTTATTGTGATGATGTATGTTGATTGGTGTGTGTGTTGCCTTGTATCCTTGGATGTGTGAGAGTGTTAGCTTGGATAGTGGGTTTGTCATGATTGTATTCTCCATAGCTCAAGGATTGCCTAGAGTGGCATATGCATCTATTGCACTTGACGATGGTACTATGGTTGGGAGGTGGGTAACATTTTCCCATTGGTCCTCGAGATGATCTTACAAGAGCTGGATGAGTTCTATGTCTATTTCTGGATATTTTGACTGTTATTCTATGTGTCTGTCAGGGCATTTTGGTGATAGTGTATTATGATGTATATTCATGCTTTGTATATTTTATCCATTGGAGTGTGATCCTTCCATGTTTGGGAAGTAGCCTTCGTCGTGATGGATTTTTAGGATGTCGTTTGGTTGGAAAATGAATCATATTTTGGATGGAATTTATCATTTTGGTAACTTTATCTCATGTGTTGAAAATGGTTAATTGAGGATGTTGGAGTTCTCTTATTTATATGTACTTTTATTATGTTATTTTTATGGATTGGGATGTATTTTTCCCACATTATTCTCAAGATTTCCATTTTGGTTTTGGCCTGATTCGATGTTGGTGTCAAATGAGTATGGCATTCCATTTGTAGTTTCTCTTTTTCACATGTATATTAGCATTTTGGAAAAATGATATAATTCTATAGTTGAGTTATTTCATGCTTTTGATGTTAGATATCATGTTTTTTTTAGTTGTTGAGTGGATGCCTCTTGGTTTGGATCCTTGTGGTTGTTCTATTTTGGTGAGGTATCGTAGTCGACCCTCCTTCGGCTTGTAGGTTGAATGTTGACATGGCTTGGTGGGTTGACCACATGTTGACATTGGTTGTCTCTTTTAAAGCACGTATCTTTCCGCACCTTCTCTCTAGTGCCTTTGTATGGCATTTGGGTGATTTTTCGTGCTTAGAGTGCAATTGTGACATGTGGGTGTTACACTTGCATCATGAAAAATTGGTTTATTCTGTGTTTGTGTAATGCCCCGCCAAGGAACTCTACAAAATAACACAATTACACCATACAAACAGGGCAATTTTTTTTTGAAAGAGATAATAAAGTGACATTTAACATATCTATACTAAGTAATGTTCTTTTAGGGTTCCATGGCTGCATTACTGACAAACTACTAACATGTTCTCTCATACATCATGCATGAACTGACAACAATAATTCATTCTGTATCTATTGCATTAAATGAATAACCATATACATTTCCATGACATTAGATAAATAATCATCCAGAACAAGTGCAATTACAGTTTTTCCATACACATCAGGATACAATATTACAGTGTTTACATCATCGACTTTCGATTACATTGGATTACAAAACATTATGAATAATCTGATACACAGGATAGTACATGAGCATAAATAACCATCTTTCTAGACTAGTACAAGATCTGAATCTGCTACAGGATTTACAACCTTCTTGCACATGAACAAAGGCAAGGAAAAACCAATGGGGATAAAGCACATCCACCCGACCATGTGGAACCCTAAGGCCCACCCCCCGTGCTAGGAGATAACATAAGGTCCCATAACATCAAACAGCCAGGTAGACAATTGCCTAACAAGAACAAGGACTAAACATGACTCCATCACAACACACAACAACACCACTAGCAACTTAGTAACACATCTAGAGGCAACACACGACGAATGGGGAGAGTACAACTAGGGAATGCTAGGCTGCAGTAGGGAGAGTGTCATCACACAGTCCTAACATGGGTTATCCTGACTGCCTCTCACTAGGTGCCGGCCCCCATCTATGGTTATCCTGACAGCCACTTTGGGCGCCGACCCCATAGAGTGACTCATGCGGAATCAACCTTCCTTTCGTAAGGACAAGGAAGTTGATCTTGCCAACCAGGCCTTCTCTACCCATCCTTAGTCTAAACGAGCACTATAGGCATGGGAGAGGAAATCCATTTATCTTGTTAATGTGTAATTTACCCTTTTCCCCCCAGTTCATTTTTAGGTTTTCACTTAATTAACAACTTTCAATGGGTTATCATGATAGCCACTTTGGGCACCGACCCCACATTGAAAGCCACTCCCCTACCTGCATCTAGAAACCCTAACCATCAAGCAAGACAATCACTATCATACTGATAAGTATATATAAACAATGCAAGGCATTTACCTTCTTGCATACAAAACATAATCACAATGACCAACCTGTATATCATTGTCCCAAATCTTTCAGTTAACCAATCGCAATAACCATAACAACACATATCCAGAGCAAGGTATGGGTCATCTTGCTCGCAAATCTCAACCATGAACAAAATAGTTTCTCATTACGATTTCCAAGATCTCCCCATTACAATACTAAACAGAAGCTTGATATCAACACATACGTGAAGGAGATTAAATCCCATCATAATATATTCACAACACAGTATGTACATCATCTCACATTATTGTTTACCAAGACCCACATACATAGACAAAAGACATCATGTTCTTACAACATCTTCATTTCAAGAAACCTATGAACAAGATACATGCCATCGAATCATATTACCTTATGCCTCTGGAACCTAAACTTGACAATTCACACATAGACCATCTCACATGAAAATTTTGCTTGCAATAAGCAATTTCAACTAATCAACTCATTGACAACATAAATTTTTCTTACAAGAGCAATTCAATCTCTTAGTTATCCTGTTACCTATAAGTTTAACTTATAAGTCTAAATTTTCAAATACATTGTTGCTTAACCTAATTCCAAGCTTTTAAATCCAATTTCAACTTAACAAAATCATTATGAAAAGATCTTTACCAAAACAATCAAACTAGATTAAATTTCACCTACCCTAATTATTTTGTCATATCCATTTACAATTACTCGTATTAACAACTAAATTCAAGTTGTATCTCCACAAGAATTCATAAAATCTAGGTCTAGTTTAATAAATATTAATTCTATCTGAAATATTAAATCAACCATCAATTGCCTATAAATATAACTATCAAGCTAAACAAATGCATAGGTAATATCAATTACAAATGCTTATAGATCAAATACTAATTACAACATTTATAAATCCAAACCCGTTTATCAAATTTCTAAAAAACATTATAATAAAATTAATGCCAAATTATAGTAAATATATAATCATATCAAAACATTTGTATTAATCTATAACAAATACTTTTTTTTATTTCGTAATTCAATAATCTAATCTAATCTTATATATATATATGATATACAGATGTGTTTATATGTGTGTTTATGCACAGATGTGTAAGTTTTCTACTCAGAAAGACTGAGTTGTGAGGAGAAAGATGGAATGATGTGGTATGAAAAGAGGATTAGGATCTGGTTGCAAATAAAATAATTAGCTCATTAGGTGCATCTTCAGAAGGCAACAATTCATCATAATGATCCAAATAAAAGTGTTACTTTTGTAATAAGTGAGGACACTTGAAGAATGATTCTCAAAAGTGACACAAAGATCTTGCAAGAAGTCAGAGGAGGTCACTGTATGAAAATATCACTAAAAAGGATGAGCAAACACAAAAAAAGAACTCGAATCATGGAATATGGTGATTAATCTTGCTAACTGAAATGCCAACCTGCAGAAACAACTATCCTGATTCATTGCCTAGGAATTTGCACCAATAAAAGTATAGGAAACAATTATGTAATTGCAATTAAATTAATTTTCTTTTCCCTCTATCTAATTTCTAATTTATTTAACCTATAATCAAGTACGTCTTAAAGCACACAATCTATTCCCTTAATGAATTGACAAAGACAATTCTATCTGAATTAAATTAATACAATTCTCTATATATATTACACTTAATACTACTTAGAGCATGAATAATGGTCTCTCAATAGATATTTTAAAAATTAGTTGAGTTATGAAACCTAGGGTTAGACTCTCATCCATACATTTTCTGAATGGCTTGGGGACGACAACTATAACGTTCAAAATAATAATAATAATAATAATGAATACCATGGATCATTGGATAGTAAATATTTTTTTTCATCCAATGACAAGTAAATATGTAACTATTATTTACATTCTAAATTACAAAATTAACTAATACTACAAGAATTTTCTATCAATTGTAATAACTTTCTGTAGTAGGGTTTGGAGGATTTTATTGTCTGACAAACCTAATTTTGAACATTTTATATGAGGCTATTCATTTGAAAGTGAAAAATAGCCCACATAGATAAACTTTGTATTCATTCCCTATAGTAAATATAACAATGGCATTGATGTGCTTTATCTTATCCTATCATAAAACGCATAATTGGAATGCAATCCTCATTGCAGTCATGAGAAGTTTAAGAATATGGATTATGATAGATATATGGTCAACACAAAACTAGAATAATTTGTTTAGATAGTGACAACATAACTGCCTAAGCGGATTTGATGAAAAGGCTTTAGAAACTTTCAAAACAAAAGCAATTGTTAAACATAAACAAGTCATGCAATAGTTCGATAGAGCACCTCAAAGAGACGATGACCCAAGAAATGATTGCAGGGTGTGTACAAAATGGATTTGTTTAAAAGACTTTAAACAAAACTTTCAATCGATTAACAGATAAAACTCAGCAACTATTGCCACATTCAGCTAGAGCACGTCCATGAAGGTTTAATGGATGGGAACTAGACATATTGCAATCTCATTGAACCCTTATTGTATTACACTTAACAGTTGATCATTATGTGTGCAAGATTGACCTTTTGGACCATACTGGCTCTCCATAGGGTACCCTAAACTTTGTAACAAAACAAGTGTGCAGACTATTTAATCCAAGACGCAGGCAATGCTGCTCATTGAGACCCTAAGGACAGAGCACTTACAAATTTTCATCCTAGTGCAGCAAGTTGGAGAAAGAGGTATGGACGTCCATTATCGCAAAAAGGTAAAGGATCTCTATCAAATATTAAAGTTGGAAAAACTCTAGAGGACAGGTATACAAATATAAGAACAAGGGTGTAACTGTCTGACGGATGTCTCAAGGAGATATTATCTCATAGTATGCAAAGATTAGCAGAGTTTTGCACAAAACAGATCTGTTAAATAGGCTTTAGAAACTTTTAAACAAAGCAATTGGCAAGTGAAACACCAGATTACGCAACTTTTGCCACATTCTCCACGCTAGCCAACAAATGACAAATATTACCAGGTATTATGGTTGCAGGATCGGAACAAAATTGATTTGTTGAGGAGGCTTAGAAATGGCTTCTATCAAAGTATGTAGAACATCTGAATTCCATCAGATGTGAAAGTGCAACGGCTGGTAACATGTATGCAAAAATACGCAGAGTGGATTTATTGTTAGGGTTTTAGGAATTTTAAAGCAATTGCAATTGAAAAGTGTAAGCCAAATTCAACAACCTTTGACAGCATCCTCCTTGCATGCAATAGAATGGGAACTTTTGCAAGAAATGATCGTTGTTTTAAAATGGTTGGTTTAATAGACTTTCAAACATAATGAAGGATAC
The DNA here is from genome assembly GCA_027924645.1 of Cunninghamia lanceolata. NCBI lineage: Eukaryota > Viridiplantae > Streptophyta > Pinopsida > Cupressales > Cupressaceae > Cunninghamia > Cunninghamia lanceolata. Next base: position 14,645,720 of record BSBN01001715.1, read on the forward strand.
TCACAAAATCGATTTGCAAAAAAAAAGGTTCAAGAAACTTTTGAGCAAATACAATTAGGAGGTATAAAACTAGATTCTTGCTTGCATCATGGTGAGAGTCGTGGAACAGGGTACAGACATCCATTGAGCAAAATGGGTAGGAAGATTGCCCAACACAACATCAAAGACTGTCATTTTGAGAGATATAATTGGAAAATGTAAAAAAAAAAAATAGAAAAAGCAATAATAGAATGGAATAAGGAGATGTTATCTCACGGATCACAATGATTACAAGAGAAGCACAATTTCAATTTGTTGAAAAGGCTTTAGAACTTTCAAGTATTATGATTGGCGGTGCAATGCCAGATATAAACGTATTTACCAGAGGTGGTATTTGCTATTGCTCTGGTAATATATGTAGAGATTTAAAGCATAAAGAAAGTATGTCAACTGTTGACAAATTGCACCATAGGTATAACATCTCATAGAATACAATGATCACGAGATACACACAAAATGGACTCACAGATGAAACCCATCAGTTATTAACTAGATTCTTGATAAATTTCTACTCAAAAACATGAAAGAAAAGGGAGAATTAGACAGAATGGCTCACAGTGATTGTAACCCTCATACATTTTCCATGAGCATCTTCTCCAAACCGCAAGGAAAGTTCTTCTTTGATCATGATCAATCTATCCACCCATACTCAACATTCTTGCAAATTTCTTGTGCTTCCCAACAAAATTTCTCGGAGCTCCTACAACCCAACTGTGGAGATTTAGATATACCCTTGAAAGAAAACTAAAATAGGAGAATAGTAACTGCCCCAACTACCACGCCTCCCCCATAATGAAATGTTTTTCCCCAAACTAACATATATATTGCAGAAATTAAAGTATTTGAGCATCATAATAATAAAACATTAAAATATTAAGATACTAAAAACTTATTTAAATCTATAAATACCCCCAAATAAATCAATGTAATAATAGTAATAAAATAATTTATATTCAAACAACTTTAAATAATTATTTTGAACTAGGTAATTATCAATTACCATTTTAATCTTATTAAATATTAATAATAATAATGAGAATACTATATAACCCTATCAAATATTATAGTGGATCAAATATTAGTATAACTATATAATGAAATCTAGGCATACAACATAACCCACTGAAAAGGAGAGCCCTTGGAAGCCAAATCAAACATGTTCACAACCCAGGGCCAAAACGCACTTAACCAACAAGATCCATCAAATATCAATCAGTTGCAAGACCTGACATACTGACAAAACTGACAGGTTAAACTAGACATGTCATGCATCCTGATCGAGGATGATGACTTGGGATGTGGGACCTTAAGTTATCTCCGAAATAGCTTATCCATTGGGTTCAGGGCATGCTCAAACCTGTTAATTTAGGTGGAGTTGATGCCAGATACCTGCATCCTGCAACAAATGACACAGTTAAGCATATATAGACACACAAAAGCTGACACTAGGTGAAAAAGGAATCACAATATCGCAGGGCACTCGCAAGCGAGTGATACGACATTGTCCTTTCCACATTATATCAATCTAGATTAGATAACACATAACCGTAACCAAATCAAATCTACCTCATTATCTGAGCAGAACCATACATTAAACATTTAGGTGCATGAAACTGAATAAGTCTTAGAAGTACCATCATAACAAATAAATCTAACAGAATCAGTCCATGAGATTCATTCTAACATATAACAATTGTAGTAAGATCAACATCTTAATCATTGGAATGCAAAATAATGTCAAGGCCTGCATTATCAGTGTCGCAATGGAGATTATCAATAAAACACATTAACTATCATATGAAACCACACATGGATGAGATATCTATCAATATTGTACAACATCAATTGTCTACCTTACCTTACCTTAATTATTCCCGTTATTTTACCTTCACATTCATGCGCCTTGATCAGTTCACCTGTACATCCAAGGTGGGAATGGAGGGGCACTACATCCTCCCCCCCTAAAACTTAACTTACTCCTGGAAGTCACATACTAGGGTGGAAACATAACACATTAGTATTACAATTTTCTATTGCCAGCACAATCGTTCAATACAGGCATAAAAGACATCAATTCCTTACCTTTAAGTTGTATCATGTAATCTACTTATAACCAATCGCACGTATTTTGAGAATTTCCTTCGATTCAGGGATCTGTGTTTACATATTATCAAGAAAAAAAATTACATCTCATTTCTTATTTCCACCATGGTTCTAACTAATTACCAAGCATTCAAGTACAATTCTCCGCAGAGTCCTCCCTTGTACACACTATCAGAGGTTCAAAATGAACATGATAGAAATAACACTTGACACAATACAGGGCTAACAAAAACAAACATTCAGAATAGTCACCATCAAAGTTTTAAAGAAGGTGAAAACCCAAGTGGAAAAATAACCAAATCCAATCTCAAGTCGCAAAATGCCAGCAATTTCCAACAATAACTCAAGTATAGAGAAAAGAGTTTTGGTGACCACTTCTGTCATAAGAAATTTCAAAGAAAACAAATTCACTATTAGCCCCTAACAACACATGAAACAACCATCAAAATTTCAAATTAACCAAATTGCAAACCAACCCACATCACAAAGTGGCTAACTTTAGTCACAAAAAGGGAGTATCCGCTACACAACACTCAGGACACAAGGTCTAGAATGCGTTAGAGAATGTATGCCAACACATAGATAATTAGGTTATCTACATCCTTATACCTAAACAACTTTTATACAAGGATTTACGGCAAAAAAATAATTACTTATTTACAACAATTTCTACCTTTAATGCAATACAATTTCTTTTCTTCTAAAACACTAAAGACCACAAGAGAAACTCAAGACCTCATCAAATCAGTAAATACTAGCATTCAAGAAACATACACATATTGTTAAATATATCATCACATTCTCATAAAAGAAGGAGAGAGAGCACATAGCAGAAGCATCAGTAAGACAAGGCATAAAGAATTTATTTCTTCCAGAAACAAAGAACAATTTTATAAATTTATCAACCTTCTAACACTAAGGCACATAGGTGAAAGGTACTATTACTAACTCACCATAAGGAGAAAAAATGTTTAACCTAAAACAACGAAAAGAATTAGAGATCCCAGTGTTACAAAACTTGGCTCTGATATCAGATGTAACGCCCTACCAAGGAACTCTAGAAAATAACACAATTACACCATACAAACAGGACAAGTTTTATTTTTTTTGAAAGAGATAATAAAGTGACATTTAACATATCTATACTAAGTAATGTTCTTTCAGGGTTCCATGGCTGCATTACTGATAAATTACTAACATGTTCTCTCATACGTCATGCATGAACTGACAATAATAAATCATTATGTATCTATTGCATTAAATGAATAACCATATACATTTCCATGACATCAAATAAATAATCATCCAGAAGAAGTGCAACTACAGTTTTTTCATACACATGAGGATACAATATTATAGTGTTTACATCATTGACTTTCGATTACATTGGATTACTAACATTATGAATAATCTGATACATAGGATAGTACATGAGCATAAATAACTATCTTTCTAGACTGGTACAAGATCTGAATCTGCTACAGGATTTACAACCTTCTTGCACATGAACAGAGGCAAGGAAAAACCAATGGGGATAAAGCACATCCACCCGACCATGTGGAACCCTAAGGTCCACCCCCCTTGCTAGGAGATAACATAAGGTCCCATAACATCAAAAAGCCAGGTAGACAATTGCCTAACAGGAACAAGGACTAAACATGACTCCATCACAACACACGACAACACCACCAGCAACTCAGTAACACATCTAGAGGCAACACACGACGAATGGGGAGACTACAACTAGGAAATGCTAGGCTGCAGTAGGGAGAGTGTCATCGCACAGTCCTAACATGGGTTATCCTGACCGCCTCTCACTAGGCACCGGCCCCCATCTATGGTTATCCTGACAGCCACTTTGGGCGCCGGCCCCATAGGGTGAATCAACCTTCCTTTCGTAAGGACAAGGAAGTTGATCTTGCCAACCAGGCCTTCTCTACCCATCCTTAGTCTAAACGAGCACTACAGGCATGGGAGAGGAAATCCATTTATCTTGTTAATGTGTAATTTACCCTTTTCCCCCTAGTTCATTTTTAGGTTTTCACTTAATTAACAACTTTCAATGGGTTATCCTGACAGCCACTTTGGGTGCCAGCCCCACATTGAAAGCCACTCCCCTACCTGCATCTAGAAACCCTAACCATCAAGCAAGACAATCACTATCATACTGATAAGTATATATAAACAATGCAAGGCATTTACCTTCTTGCATACAAAACATAATCACAATGACCAACCTGTACATCATTGTCCCAAATCTTTCAGTTAACCAATCGCAATAACCATAACAACACATATCCAGAGCAAGGTATGGGTCATCTTGCTCGCAAATCTCAACCATGAACAAAATAGTTTCTCATTACGATTTCCAAGATCTCCCCATTACAATACTAAACAGAAGCTCGATATCAACACATACGTGAAGGAGATTAAATCCCATCATAATTTATTCACAACACAGTATGTACATCATCTCACATTATTGTTTACCAAGACCCACATACATAGACAAAAGACATCATGTTCTTACAACATCTTCATGTCAAGACACCTATGAATAGGATACATGCCATCGAATCATATTACCTTATGCCTCTGGAACCTAAACTTGACAATTCACACATAGACCATCTCACATGAAAATTTTGCTTGCAATAAGCAATTTCAACTAATCAACTCATTGACAACATAAATTTTTCTTACAAGAGCAATTCAATCTCTTAGTTATCCTGTTACCTATAAGTTTAACTTATAAGTCTAAATTTTCAAATACATTGTTGCTTAACCTAATTCCAAGCTTTTAAATCCAATTTCAACTTAACAAAATCATTATGAAAAGATCTTTACCAAAACAATCAAACTAGATTAAATTTCACCTACCCTAATTATTTTGTCATATCCATTTACAATTACTCGTATTAACAACTAAATTCAAGTTGTATCTCCACAAGAATTCATAAAACCTAGGTCTAGTTTAATAAATATTAATTCTATCTGAAATATTAAATCAACCATCAATTGCCTGTAAATATAATTGTCAAGCTAAACAAATGCATAGGTAATATCAATTACAAATGCTTATAGATCAAATACTAATTACAACATTTATAAATCCAAACCCGTTTATCAAATTTCTAAAAAACATTATAATAAAATTAATGCCAAATTATAGTAAATATATAATCATATCAAAACATTTGTATTAATCTATAACAAATACTTTTTTTTTTATTTCCTAATTCAATAATCTAATCTAATTATATATATATATATATATATATATATATATATATATATATATATATATATATATATTTATATGATATACAGATTTGTTTATATGTGTGTTTATGCACAGATGTGTAAGTTTTCTACTTAGAAAGACTGAGTTGTGAGGAGAAAGATGGAATGATGTGGTATGAAAAGAGGATCAAGATCTGGTTGCAAATAAAACAATTAGCTCATTAGGTGCATCTTCAGAAGGTAACAATTCATCATAATGATCCAAATAAAAGTGTTACTTTTGTAATAAGTGAGGACACTTGAAGAATGATTCTCAAAAGTGACACAAAGATCTTGCAAGAAGTTAGAGGAGGTCACTGTATGAAAATATCACTGAAAAGGATGAGCAAACACAAAAAAAGAAGTCAAATCATGGAATACAGTGATTAATCTTGCTAACTGAAATCCCAACCTGCAGAAACAACTATCCTGATTCATTGCCTAGGAATTTGCACCAATAAAAGTATAGGAAACAATTATGTAATTGCAATTAAATTAATTTTCTTTTCCCTCTATCTAATTTCTAATTTATTTAACCTATAGTCAAGTACGTCTTAAAGCACACAATCTATTCCCTTAATGAATTGACAAAGATAATTCTATCTGAATTATATTAATACAATTCTCTACATATATTACACTTAATACTACTTAGAGCATGAATAATGGTCTTTCAATAGATATTTTAAAAATTAGTTGAGTTATGAAACCTAGGGTTAGACTCTCATCCATACATTTTCTGAATGGCTTGGGGACGACAACTATAACGTTCAAAATCATAATAATAATAATAATAATAATAATAATAATAATAAATACCATGGATCATTGGATAGTAAATATTTTTTTTTCATCCAATGACAAGTAAATATGTAACTATTATTTACATTCTAAATTACAAAATTAACTAATACTACAAGAATTTTCTATCAATTGTAATAACTTTCTGTAGTAGGGTTTGGAGGATTTTATTGTCTGACAAACCTAATTTTGAACATTTTATATGAGGCTATTCATTTGAAAGTGAAAAATAGCCCACATAGTTAAACTTTATATTCATTCCCTATAGTAAATATAACAATGGCATTGATGTGCTTTATCTTATCCTATCATAAAACATATAATTGGAATGCAATCCTCATTGCAGTCATGAGAAGTTTAAGAATATGGATTATGATAGATATATGGTCAACACAAAACTAGAATAATTTGTTTAGATAGTGACAACATAACTGCCTAAGCGGATTTGATAAAAAGGCTTTAGAAACTTTCAAAACAAAAGCAATTGTTAAACATAAACAAGTCATGCAACAGTTCAATAGAGCACCTCAAAGAGACGATGTCCCAAGAAATGATTGCAGGGTGTGTACAAAATGGATTTGTTTAAAAGACTTTAAACAAAACTTTTAATCGATTAACAGATAAAACTCAACAACTATTGTCACATTCGTCTGGAGTACGTCCATGAAGGTTTAATGGATGGAAACTAGACATATTCCAATCTCATTGAACCCTTATTGTATTACACTTACTAGTTGATCATTATGTGTGCAAGATTGACCTTCTAGACCATACTGGCTCTCCATAGGCCACCCTAAACTTTGTAACAAAACAAGTGTGCAGACTATTCAATCCAAGATGCAGGCAATGCTGCTCATTGAGACCCTAAGGACAGAGCGCTTACAAATTTTCATCCTAGTGCAGCAAGTTGGAGAAAGAGGTATGGACGTCCATTATCGCAAAAAGGTAAAGGATCTCTATCAAATATTAAAGTTGGAAAAACTCTAGAGGACAGGTATACAAATATAAGAACAAGGGTGTAACTATCTGACGGATGTCTCAAGGAGATATTATCTCATAGTATGCAAAGATTAGCAGAGTTTTGCACAAAACGGATCTGTTAAATAGGCTTTAGAAACTTTTAAACAAAGCAATCGGCAAGCAAAGTGCCAGATTACGCAACTTTTGCCACATTCTCCATGCCAGCCAACGAATAACAAATATTGCCAGGTATTATGGTTGCAGGATCGGTACAAAACTGATTTGTTGAGGAGGCTTAGAAATGGCTTCTATCAAAGCATGTAGAAAAACCAAATTCCATTAGATGTGAAAGTGCAATGGCTGGTAACATGTATGCAAAAATATGTAAAGTGGATTTATTGTTAGGGTTTTAGGAATTTTAAAACAATTGGAATTGAAAAGTGTAAGCCAAATTCAACTACCTTTGATAGCATCCTCCTTGCGTGCAATAGAATGGGAACTTTTGCAAGAAATGATCGTTGTTTTAAAATGGTTGGTTTAATAGACTTTCAAACATAATGAAGGATACTCACAAAATTGATTTGCAAAAAAAAAGGTTCAAGAAACTTTCGAGCAAATACAATTAGGAGGTATAAAACTAGATTCTTGCTTGCATCATGGTGAGAGTCATGGAATAGGGTACATACATCCATCGAGCAAAATGGGTAGGAAGATTGCCCAACACAACATCAAAGACTATCATTTCGAGATATATAATTGGAAAACGTAAAAAAAAATAGAAAAAGCAATAACAAAATGCAATAAGGAGATGTTATCTCATGGATCACAATGATTACAAGAGAAGCACAATTTGGATTTGTTGAAAAGGCTTTAGAAATTTCAAGTATTATGATTGGTAGTGCAATGCCAGATATAAACCTATTTATCAGAGGTGGTATTTGCTATTGCTCTGGTAATATATGCAGAGATTTGAAGCATAAAGAAAGTATGTTAACTGTTGACAAATTGCACCATAGGTATAACATCTCATAGAATACAATGATCATGAGATATGCACAAAATGGACTCACAGATGAAACCCATCAGTTATTAACTAGATTCTTGATAAATTTCTACTCAAAAACATGAAAGAAAAGGGAGAATTAGACAGAATGGCTCACAGTGATTGTAACCCTCATACATTTTCCATGAGCATCTTCTCCAAACCGCAAGGAAAGTTCTTCTTTGATCATGATCAATCTATCCACCCATACTCAACATTCTTGCAAATTTCTTGTGCTTCCCAACAAAATTTCTCGGAGCTCCCACAACCCAACTGTGGAGATTTAGATATACCCTTGAAAGAAAACTAGAATAGGAGAATAGTAACTGCCCCAACTACCATGCCTCCCCCATAATGAAATGTTTTTCCCCAAACTAACATAAATATTGCGGAATTAAAGTATTTGAGCATCATAATAATAAAACATTAAAATATTAAGATACTAAAAACTTATTTAAATCTATAAATACCCCCAAATAAATCAATTTAATAACAGTAATAAAATAATTTATATTCAAACAACTTTAAATAATTATTTTGAACTAGGTAATTATCAATTACCATTTTAATCTTATTAAATATTAATAATAATAATGAGAATACTATATAACCCTATCAAATATTATAGTGGATCAAATATTAGTATAACTATATAATGAAATCTAGGCATACAACATAACCCACTAAAAAGGATAGCCCTTGGAAGCTAAATCAAACATGTTCACAACCCGGGGCTAAAATGCACTTAACTAACAAGATCCATCAAATATCAATCAATTGCAAGACTTGACATACTGACAGAACTGACAGGTTGAACTAGACATGTCATGCATCCTGATCGAGGATGATGACTTGGGATGTGGGACCTTAAGTTATCTCCGAAACAGCTTATCTATTGGGTTCAAGGCATGCTCAGACCTGTTAATTCAGGTGGAGTCAATGCCAGATACCTACATCCTACAACAAATGACACAGTTAAGCATATATAGACACACAAAAGCTGACACTAGGTGAAAAAGGAATCACAATATCGCAGGGCACTTGCAAGCGAGTGATACGACATCGTCCTTTCCACATTATATCAATCTAGATTAGATAACACAACCGTAACCAAATAAAATCTACCTCATTATCTGAGCAGAACCATACATTGAACATTTAGGTGCATGAAATTGAATAAGTCTTAGAAGTACCATCATAACAAATAAATCTAACAGAATCAGTCCATGAGATTCATTCTAACATATAACAATTGTAGTAAGATTGACATCTTAATCATTGGAATGCAAAACAATGTCAAGGCCTGCATTATCAGTGTCGCAATGGAGATTATCAATAAAGCACATTAACTATCATATGAAACCACACATGGATGAGACATCTATCAATATTGTACAACATCAATTGTTTACCTTACCTTACCTTAATTATTCCTGTTATTTTACCTTCACATTCATGCACCTTGATTAGTTCACCTGTACATCCAAGGTGGGAACAGAGAGGCACTACAATTTGTCCCTTAAAGTCCTAGTGTAAGCATTACAGTAGAAGTGTTTGTCCCTACCTTCTAATGTAATGTACTGCATGAGGAATTCAGCTATTATCTTCCAACAATTTGAAAGGTCATCTCTTTTGAATCCATTTTGATATGTGGCCACCTTCTCACCGTGTCTAAGAAAGGTATCCATAGCATCATGGTCATGGTTTTTAATCTTCTTTTGTAGCCTCTCCCCTTCCATCTTGAGTGTGGTGGCCAAGGAGACTAACTCCTCTAAAACTTTGAACAATATGCCCCTAATATAAATAGTGCCACTCTTCCATGAAAATGTAAAATCTCTAGAGAGAACATGATCATAGATATTAAGGGCTTCAAGGCAAGACATTAGGTTACCCTTGCATAGAATATTCCACACTTGCCCATTTTTGCAGACATTATCACAACTTGAGGGTTCAAATTTGATAAGCTCTCCTCCCATGGTGGCCTTGATCTCAAATCTATTGACTCAATGGTTGAATCCTTTGAAATTGTTTCCCACTGCTCTTTCCTTCTTCTAGTGAGTTCTGTCATGAAAAGATTGAACTTTAACGAATCCTTCAAATGACGTTCCTCCACATGATTTTGCTCATCCTTACCATCATTCCCATTCATGTTAGCATTACAACCAACATTATGTGGTGGCTAGAGTCTAATAATTTCACTTAGCTTCTTCATGTATTTTTATTCTAATATTTTGAGGGAGGGGTTGTTCATCATTCCAAAATTTTAAACCTATAATGTTATCTCCTGAATTGGCTAGGAGGTCAACTAAAGAATTCCCCTCCATAAATATGTGATTTATTTTAACACTTTCAAAATTCTTGATAATATATTTTGTCTCCTCTATGATTGCCTTGTAAGGCCAATGGGGGACTACCTTAGAATTTACAATCTCTATAATATTTTTAGAATCTCCTTCAATTATAATCTTGGTTATACCTTTGTCTTTGGCAAGAATGGTTCCTTGGAGAGCATCCAACGCTTTGAAAAAGTTATTGGTCTAAATTCCTAGATTCTCTATAAAGGTCCCAATAAATTGACCTTTTTTTGTTCCTAGTCAACCCACCCCACTCGCCTGTCCCTGATTCCCTTTCATAGATCCATCAAAGTTTAGTTTGCACCATCCGAAAATAGGGAGTCCATTTATTGTTTCTTCTTTGCATTAATTTTGAGTAGTCCCTATTTACCATTTTTCTTGTTTCCAAATGTTAGCTATTTGCTTTTCTAATTCAGAAGGAGACCCTTTGGGTTTTCTTATATGTGTTATACCCACATTTTCTGAGATGTTCTAAATTATCTTGTTTATTTTGACCTTCCAAGGTTTGGAAAGGACTCTGAATATTTAGTTATTCCTTTCTTTCCATATGTCCCATCCCATATGAGAAATAGATTGGTCCCATACTTCTTTGTTCAAAATATGCTTGAAAGGATAATTCCAATCATTAGTCACCTATTTCACATCTATGTGCTAGACTCAAGGAATTTTGAAATTTTCCAAAATTCTATGTTTGATCTTCCAAGAGTATGTGCAATCAAGTAAGAGGTGGTTGATAGATTCTTCCTTTTGTTTATTGTTGTCAATTAGGATTACACCCGTGATGCAAAGTTGTGAAACTCAGCAATCCTTTGAAACATGGGATCAAACTCAGGTTGTGGGTGACCTATGTCGAGTTTGAACCTTCAGATTATGGGTTGGTTCCCTTAAAATATTCAATTGGATCTATGACTTTGATGTGAAAAATGGTTAAAAGGATCTTTCTAAAAGAAAATAAAATAGTAAAAGTATGGTGATGCACCTAATAATGATGAAAACTTGGCAATCTAACTCACAATAGATCTCAGAAAATCTATCCACACAAACCACTTTCGGCAAATTGATCACAAAAATGTTTCTAAGGAAGGCTAGAAAATATTTCTGTTTGAGGGAAAAGGAGTTTTTCACAACATAAAAGAAAGGTTTTCCAATTGCGTAGCCTAAGACCTGTGATTTTCAATGCTATCTAACATGAACAAGTACTAATTAGACAATGATTTTAAAGGTTTTGATGTTAAACACAATAAAATCTCATCAAATCACTCATACAAGTTGCATTCACTATAACAAATCCCTGTGAATAGCTCCTTTTTTTGCTCCATTTTTTGCTTCCAACCACTATTTTAATGTATTTTTCTCCAATTTTTTGAAAAAGTCAGTGCTATTTATCGGATGGCACTTTTTTTGGCATTTTTTTGCACCGATTAGAACAAGTAGGTGCTAAATTAGGTGCCAAATTGCCCCTAAATTAGAGCTGACTTTAGTGCCCAAATTAGCGCCAAATTTAGTGCTGACTATAGCATTGATTATAACAACTAAACTAGCACCGAATTTAGTGTCGTACACCAAAAAATTTCAATAGTCTCATTGACACCTTGAAAGTTGAATAGATAAGGCACTTTGGCATGACACCAAAATGTGTCATGATGATCAAATGAAAATATCGATAACCTTTAAGGGATTCAAGATATCAAAGAGATATGGTTTAGAGTCTCACCGATAGAAGGGGTCTCACCGATGAAAAGATAATGTAAAGGGCATTTCAAAGAAACTCTACTGTGTTAAAGAGAGGGTTTTTGGGGTCTCTCCAAAAAGGTGACAAAAAGAAATTAAAATATCAAAAGGATGATTTCTTGTTCAAGGAGACTCATTATCGAAGTAATGCCAGTTAGGGTCATGCTGAAATCCTGAACAATAAATGAGATTACAAAACACATCACATAGAAATAAAGTGACAAGACATAAAGGTGGTGATTAAAACAAGTAGGCACTTTTTTTGGCATTTTTTGCACCTATCAGAACAAGTAGGCGCTAAATTAGGTGCCAAATTGTGCCTAAATTAGCACCGACTTTAGCGCCCAAATTAGCGCCGACATTATTAGTGTCGTACCTCTAAGCCCCTATGGATTGTGTTGGATCAAGATTTCAAACTTTAAAATTTTGCCATTCCCACCATAATCCCTAATAAGATGTTCTACTTGAACCCAAAAAATATCACAATTCCCTTATTAGCCCTAAATTCTATACCTCAACCATAAAATATTTGATGAAAAAATTGCTATAGCTAACATCGGCAAGATGATACTACGTTGGGGAGACTCAAGATACAGTCTCTTCGATGACTTGAAGGCACAAGCAGACAAAAGGAAAATCACACAAAAACCCGAAGTAATGAACAAATCAAAGAGATAAGGGATATCAGCAAGAGTCATTCAGCAGTCTCATCGATACCTTGAAAGTTGAACAGATAAGGCACTTTGGCATGACACCAAAACGTGTCACGACGATCAAACAAAAATATCGATAACCTTTAAGGGATTTAGGATATCGAAGTGATATGGTTTAGAATCTCACTGATAGAAGGGGTCTCACCGATGAAAAGATAATGTAAATGGTATTTCAAAGAAACTCTATTGTGTCGAAGAGAGGGTTTTTGGGGTCTCTCTGAAAAGGTGACGAAAAGAAATTAAAATATCAAAAGGGTGATTTCTTGTTCGAGGAGACTCATATTATCGAAGTAACACTAGTTAGGGTCATACCAAAATCCTGAACAATAAATGAGATTACAAAACAGATCACCTTGAAATAAAGTGATAAGACATAGAGGTGGCAATCTAACGATCTATTTTCAAAAACATTTAAATTCCCTTCGATGATATGACAAACACAAGAAAGATGCCATTGATTGCACAGAGTTAAGATTGTTGAATGGGAATTTGGAGGACATTGCAAAGAACAAGTACAAGGCATGGATGAATAAGCAATTCGGGACCAGAATGATTTGTCAAGTAAGTACTGCGAACTTGCTTCTATAGATTAGTCTGCATTTATAAATCATAGAGTTTAAATCCAGACATAGTGATAGAATATGGAAGAAATAATTCATAACCCAAAGAGTAAAAGACAAAAAACTGAGGATAGGCATCTAAACTTGGATTTATTAGACGAATGTCCCAGGTTAGGACATAAATCTAGAAGAAATGCCCAACTAAACCCACATGCTGAGAAATTTGAAGATTTATATAGGGATATTGGGGATATATGGACACCAATCAGAGGGTATGATCTCTTTATCTCCCATTACAGAAAAATGCACAGGCATAAACCCATTTCAAACCCATGGTGGCTAAACTTGGGTAAATTGGTAGTCCCGAATGTGTTTGTAAATGTCCAGTTGTTGAAGTTTTTTGTAGAGAAATTCAACCCTAAGACTTGTTATATTGAATTCAACAATGGGACTAGTTTCTTCCCAATTACCAGAGACTATATAGCCACAATGTTTCAGTTAGACACAAGTTTAGACAAGAAATTCAAAATCAAGGATTTGTTGGTTGAGTACCGCAATATGAGTAGCAATTATAAGAGATGGAAGTTACCCTTGCATAGGCCTCGCAATGACAATAACCAACTTAGGGTATTTTCAGAGGGTGAAGATCCACCCTACTCAATTGAATTGTTTGAAGATTATTTCAAAAACACATTACTCTGCCTACCAGATATTGGGAATAGAGGCCTCTATGTTCATGGAAATTGCTCCCATGGTCCTAGTTGCAGACATACAGAGTCATGATGCATGGTATTTTGATTATGCTGAATACCTAGCATATAATATAAAAAAAATGATTTAATGTCTATTAACAATGGAGGAAGTAAATTCAAACATTATTCTTTATTTATGCATATGGTATTATATGAAGGACAATGTATGGACTTATGGGAGAGAAATCTTAGGGTAAGAGACCTAGACATCAATGGAGATATAAAACCTGTGCAAATGTGGACTTCTATTTTGGATAGTAGATGTGACAGATCCCATTATTTATACTTTGAAGAGTTTTTTGTGAAACCAATATTCAAATGGTTTGGACATCCTTGCAACCACAATTTTTCATTGGAAATACAAAAGTTTTTGAGACCAAAAGATAGACATGAAGAGGGAAAGTTCAACCATAATTGGGGCGATTGGTATGTTTTCAAAGATTACACTATGATAAGAGTATTTAGATATGAAGGGCCACCCTTCCTACTACCAAAGACATACCCAGATCGAGTTGTATACTTAGAAATTGTTAGGCAATTAGCTTCCTCAGACTTCATGCATCTCAAGAATCAGTGTAAATAGTCATTTATGCCTGGGACTTTATGATTTGGAGATTTCATAGTACTTTTTGACAAAGGTTATCAATTAATTTATAGTAAATTAGAACAATTCAGATTACCTTTTGGAAATACAAGAGGAAATTTTGATCTGGAACACTTCATAAACAGTGTAAAAACAAAGCAAAAGTTAAAGGGATATGATCATGTCCTATTTGTTAATGAAGATTTAATCAGAAATTGTGATGAAACTATAACAATAGAAAGAAGAAGTTTGTACCATAAAACCATGTTAGTAGAGGCTTGGAGGGTAGCGCAAAACCCCACCTACACCAAAGTTTTCCAGGATATTGATGATCCTATCGAAAGACTAGACACTATGATTAAACATACACTAGAACTGATCAAGAATGTTCCTCTTCATGTATTTAACAAAAAAGGAAAACAAATTAAAGATGCATAGGCTGAGTATGAAGTACCCCTAGGTCACTTGTCACCTCAACCCACACTAGATATAAGTTTCTTTGCAAACACAAACATTGCAAAACTAGAGGGAGAGTTTGAAGAAGGGGTGCAAATTTATGACCCAACCATTGAGGGATATGAATAGCCTGAAGATAGAGAAGATGTCACTGTGGAAGCACCAAATGATCTATCAAAAGACATAAGGCACCTAGCCAACAGTAAATTCATATCAGATGATGATTTCATCAAAACATCTGAGTTTAAAGCCTTCTTATATGAATAAAAGGGCAAACAAGCTAGGAAGAGAATGAAAGATATCACTCCTGACATACAAGATTAGGTGTTGTTTGAGCTTCAAAAGGAGATCGACAATGAATTGGAGATAATGACTCCAGAAAGGGGAAGGACCTTGTTACAAGAAGAAAGTGTGATTTTGATTCTTGGATGGGACATGGCTTCGACCATTGTATTTGATTCTTTCAATAGAAATCAAGATTAGAAGTTGAAACTCAGCATAGAGGCAATGGATGATATTAGAAGAGGATCAGGGTATGACCCTAATAAAAGAGCACTGCTTATATGGGCGTTGTATCCTCCAAATAAGAGACCACATATCATTGATGATCCTAATAAAGCTTTTGGTAGCCTGTTGATACAAAGGATTGAGGATACAGATCCTATGTACACTACTAATTTAAATGTTAATGTTGCAAGGTTTACTAAAGCACAATTTGAGAAATTAATGAAAGATAATAATATATATAAGAAAGAAAATGCTATGCTAAGACAAGAGATTGATTTGTATAGAGACAAGTTGCCTTCATCCAGCAGCTACTCACCATACCTAGAAGGTGATCAAAGGGTAATAGAGGCCTTGGCAGATGTGAATTATTGGAAGTATAAGGGAGAAAAGAATCAAAGAAAAGTGAGCAGCTAGAAACTAAATTGAAAAATGTCAAATATAGTATGGCCTTTGAATTGATTCAAAGAAGGTTTGGCCACATGATGAAAAATAACAATAAGGCTTGGGATTTGCACAATAGAACACATCAATTATACCAAGAGCATAAAAGACTACACCTCAGAATGTTGGAAATAAAGGAAGGGTTGAATGCTAAAGCTAGCACTAAGGAACAACTACTCAAACGATATAATGAATTGATGAAAGAACATGAGAGATTTAATGGTATATTGATAGTAGATTTGAAAGATTTTGATCAATGTATTGATTTGGCATTTCCCAACTTCTTCAATGATGAGGGCAACCTAAAAGACAAGGACACTTGGAGGAATGAACTAGGTTAGTTACTACCACCACTACTTGAAAATGTAAATAATGAGGAAAGGATGATAGAGAATACTTATACATGTCTGGGAAAGATATTTACTTTGGAATCAACGATGAGCAATTTACTTGAGACTGATCCATGTGATGATCAAGTGTACATCAACCATATCGGTCAAATAAATCTATTTGTATCCAGAGCGCTGTGATGAAGCAAAAGCAGTACAATTTTGTCAAGCAATGCAAGTGTATCAATATGTATTATGGAGATGAGGATGACCTTGCTAGGCCTTTGAGTCACGGGTCACTCTATGGAGATTAATGGAGCTAGAATCAGATCGCTGCATATGATTTTATCTTCATTTATGTTTGTTAATTATGCATTAGTTATCAAAAGATGTTATTATGAAAAGGTACAATGTTTCGGGCCTGAAGCTTGTTTGTATCCTATAAAATAGGATACCAAGGATACTATGAAGGAGATCATCCAATCTATTTCAGAGACATATATTTAATATAAAAGCAGTATTCAAAGAATCCATTTCCATCTATCTATGTTTTCAAACCAATATGCATTGCTAAATTAATAAAAAGAATTAGAGTTAGTTGGTGGATCCAAAATTGATTTTCAATTGTTGTGTTGATGTTAATATTTATGAGTTGCATGATTGTCTCCAAAGTGGTTTGTCAAGTTGTTTAATTTAATATATCAAGGATATCATTAATTTTTTAGTATACATTTGTTGTTACTATATGATCTGTGTGATTGGTTTCTGAGGAAGTTGATTTAAATCCGGCTGAGTAGTCAGTGTTTATTGGTCTTTGTCCAGGGTTAAAATCCTTTGAACAATCTATTCTAGTTGGTTTCCTTCCTTTTAGAATTAAAATCCTTTTTCTAGGTCATAGCAATTTAAGGAAATATCATTGGGATTTATAAGAAGAATCTTCTACCTCAACATTCTTGCACATCTGCACAAGATATAGATTTACATAAGTGCCTAACAATCTAAGTTAAGTCAATATAAAGATCCATTACACCATTGACTCCTAATTTCTTTGCCCAATAGATAAATCATTGGTCTTGTTACCTAAATTTCACTACTAGCTCAATCAGGTTACATTATGAGTGGAGGGAAATGTGGCTCCCACAAGGGTTGAGCCCAACTCATAGACCTTATAAAACATTTTAGACCACAACTGTCTAGAGAAATAATAGTTAGTAGGAAGGAAACCACAGAGACCTTGCACAATGAAAACAACAGGACAACAATCATGTGTTTTCACTATATCTGGAAAAGTACGATCTGGGTTCTTGAGATTTTTGGAAACAAGATGAAGAAAAAACCCAATAAATTTATCACGAACCTAGTTTATGGATTTTGAGAACTTTTCACCAGTCCTAAGGCTATATTTTCATTTTCAAATTAAAATCTCTATTAAGGCAAGAACCAACCAACAAAGCTAGAGGTGGTAGCAATACACAGTAAGGATAAAAATCAGTCATAAGAGTAGTTAACAGTCCTTAAATGCCTAAAAGTAGTCATATTATCACTGTCCAAATCAGTCCCAAAAAATTAGTCATAAGAGTGACTATTCCCAGCATCAAAACTAGTAAAATTCGTGACCACAAGGGACCAAAAAATCTGCCAAGTTCGAACAACAAAAGGTTCGAAGGTTCGAAGGTTCAAATTGAAGGTTTAAAGGTTCAAAGATCTATTTGTTGAACTTAGAAAAGGTACAGAAGGTTCGAAGGTTCAAAGGTTCAAAGAGTTCAAAGGACCAAAAAATCTGCCAAGTTTCAAATAGTAAAAGGTTCAAAGGTTCGAAGGTTCGAAGGTTCAAAGATTTGTTCGCTGAACTTAGAAAAGGTTCAAAAGGTTCGAAGGTTCAAAGGTTCAAAGAGTTCAAAGGACCAAAAAATCTGCCAAGTTTCAAACAACAAAAGGTTCAAAGGTTCGAAGGTTCAAAGGTTCAAAAGGTTCGAAGGTTCAAAGGTTCAAGGTTCCAAAGTTCAATTTTTGATCTATTGTCCGTTTCCAGGGTGCGCTCCTCATTAGAATTAAATGTTATGTCATAAATATCATTATTTTCTGCATGATTTTGTATAAATTTTGAATTGTAAAACATTAACTAAGGTGATGTAATTATGAATCACTTAGTCAATGTTGAATGAATGCAGAAAAATTATGTATTTATGTCATTTATTGGGAAAATATCAGACATTTATGATGCTGCAGGGTGGAGTTGACAAATAGGGGCAGGAGTTATTGCACAGATTTGATTTATTTTCATGGCCTTAAAGATCATTTAAAGGCATTTAAAGACATTTTCAGGTGCCTTTATGATAGTTGGTGGCATGCCTTGACCATTTCTGCATTAGGAACCCATTTTGGAGATCTTTGGACAGATATTTTGGGGATATTTATGACACCCACAAAAATGGAGAGGGCTGATCTTTATCTGTTTATAGCTATTTGGGAAGCATATAGTCTTCTTCCTTGTTCATTATTCAGTAGTTCTTGCTATTCACTACTCTATATATTATAATTTTTTGAGTTCTTTTACAGAAGTGAACAGTCTTGTAACCCATTTTCAGAGATATACAGCATTATAACACCTTTTTAGCAGTAATGAGCAGTTCATACCTTCCCATTTCTTCTAATATTGTGTGTCCTTAGGGTTAGTGCAGATCTTTGTGATGTTCTTTGTCCTTGGAGCTGTATTTCATGTTGGTGCCTTTATGCAAGGATTATGATTTGTTGGGTTGTGTAGAAGAGCCTTATTATTACTGGTTTTGTAGTGTGTTAGTTCTATGTAGTCTCTGATGATCTTTTGGTGCATCACCTTAGACAGTAGGTTTCATTTCCATGCAATCCTTCTTACCTTTTTCTCTGCAAAGACTTTAGTATAAGGAGTATAGGTGGAGTACCAATAGGAAGCCGACCTTCTCTAGAGGTTCTTTCCATCACAGGTGACCCACAGACCTTGGAAAGATCCCATGTTTCTCCAGATTGCTAAAGTTTTATAACTACAACAAGGGTGCAAATCTGGGTGATAACAACTTTGGCATGCCCAGTGGGACTGTGAATTGATTCGCAGTCCAATTTTTATACTTTTCACTATTGTTTGGTGTGTACAGTAGTTGATTTCAGCCTTTTGAGGTGTTTTAAATACATACCTGGTGACTCCGAAGCTTTGGTTTAGTAAAAACCAGTGCAGAACAGTTTATACATTGTTGATATTGGTGTGTATGTTAGCAAAACCTGCCTTGAGAGGCAAGGAAAACACACACCTGGTGACTTTGGAAAGAAATATCTACTGGTTTCAAGAAGACAAGTGCTGGTATGTACTTATTTTACTAAAAATTAGACTTGATTTTTATTTTGAAAGTTTTTCAATGAGTTTTCAGCATATATAAATGCTGCAGTATGTCTTCTTTTCAAAGAAGTGTCTTACTTTCCACCATTTCATGAAAGTCCTGTTCATACATCATTTTATGAGCCATAACATAACAATCATATAGCTGGTTTTAGTCCAAACAACCCATTGATAGTTGATAACCAACCAGTCTATCATGCTTACCACCCTCCCACCCATGCACAAACTCCATGGTAGCCACTATATGCCTATGACTAGCCTCAAGAATCTCATTTTATGCTAAGCCAACAATACTACTTTCCCAATCAGTTTCAAAATGATGAGAGAATGAAGATTGCAAATATCAAGAACATATGGTTTGACTGGAACAAGCAACTAGATGATTTAAAGAGGTAGCAAGGATATTCTTTACCACAGGAGCCCATAAATGAGCAAAATTAGTAAAACTAGTCTGTTACTCCTTAGTTTCAGTCATGTCAGGAATTGGAACCAAATCATCAAATTACTGAATAGCCATGGCAGCCTTCTTGGACTAGGTATCCTGGTTATAAGATGCCAAACCTTAGCAAAGTTATTCCTTCCATACCAGTCCAAGATCAGGAAGATAGGAAATTGAATCCTATACCAAGGGGAAATTATGAACATGAAGATCAAAAAAAAGAGGAGCATTTAGTTGCTGTTGTTTGTACTATGTCCCCAGTTAAATATGAGCATAATACATGTGGAGAGGATGTAGGCTCATGATTGTCTCTGAATCCCTTACATTTTCATTCATTTGATGAATTTTCTAGTGCTGCTTATAAAATGAATGAAGGCAACATTCAGAGGTTGCGAGGTAGAGGTATTCAGTTGCAAAGACAGGATGCTCAAGTGTAATTGGAAAAGGCACCACATGAAGAGTGTGAGGAAGATTTGGTTTTCTTGTTTGATCAATTACCTGCTTTTGTTGAACAAGATGAAGAAAGCTTTCAGGTACCTAGCTTGCCAGCAATTTCAGAGCAACAAGAAGAGGTTCAACAATATGAGGGGTTGATGATTAGAACTAAGCAATGTAACAATGCGGTCTTGGAAGAAGTAAAAGAAATAGAAAGTAAGCCTTTCTTGGAACCTACACAGCTGGCTGAGAGTTGTTATGAAGCAGAAAATAGCTCTCCTCCATTAGAATTTCATAAAGACTATGAGGAAGAGTCATTTTGGGATGAGCTTGAAGTTTTTGTCTCTAAACTGGATGACAAAGGATTAAACCTGCAGGAAGAAGTTCTAGATCATGCTAAATCAAGACAATGAGTTCACAGGTTTGAACAAGAGCAGGAGCAGTCTGTAGTAGAGATAGATGAACAAGAGAAACTTGGTGGACATGAGGCTAATATGTTTTGGTATGATGGGCTACCTTCAGTTGCTGAACAAAATAGAGAAGATATGATTGTGCTTACCCAAGACATGGGACAACTACAGGTTGTTGAACAGTATGATGAGTTGCTGGTTTGTGGAAGTCAACATGGAAATGAAGATTGAGCTCATGAGGTAGTTTCATTTTGGGATGATCTAAAGTCTGTTTTGACTTAGGAAGAAGCATCTTTTTGCCAAGTTTTGGATATTGAGCCAACACTATTTGAAATAGTAGATAAAAAACAAGAAGAGAAACAACTACATGGTTTGGAACAACAAGGAACTAGCATGGAGAGTTCTGAAAGCACTCTTTCTAGAGGATGCCCAATTAGACATCTAGCTAGAATGGAGGCCAACAAGGATATTCGTATCTTGCTTGCACCCAAGCATGAATATACAACTAGGAAAGAGCAAATTCAAGTCACTTTTCTACCTCAGGGTAGGAATTTTTACATTCCATGTGAAAAGGTTAGTGAACGTGTGTATGTTCTTCAAGAGGTTTTGCAGCTCTTTGTTGAATTTTTGTTCATATTTCCTCTCTTTATAGCTATCCTCAAGCATGGTAAAAGTTGCATACTATGCAAAAAAGGTAGCTACTTCACCCAAACAGTAAATGGTTTGTTTGACTTAGTGTCTTTCTTGGTTAGGATAGAGTAGGTGCAGTAGTTTTCAATTCCCTAAGTGCTGCTAGCACAATTAGATAGGTTTCTTTCTGCATTTTTGCTTTTCTGTTAGGTTTCAAGTGTCTTTCACTACTGTTCTGCCGAGTTACAGAAGTTAGAAATGGTTTGTCAAAAGTGTTTTGAAAGGTCTCAGAGTGACCCTATGCCCAATGGATATGCTTCAGGCAACTAGTCTGATGTTTAGCAGGCAAACATATAGCAGATGTTGCCAAAGATGTTACCTAAATTTCACTACTAGCTCAATCAGGTTACATTATGAGTGGAGGGAAATGTGGCTCCCACAAGGGTTGAGCCCAGATCATAGACCTTATAGAACATTGCAAACCATAGCTGTCTAGAGCAATAACAATTAGTAGGAAGGCAACACAGAGACCTTGCACAATGAAAACAACAGGACAGCAGTCACATGTTTTCACTATATCTAGAAAAGGACAATCTGGGTTCTTGAGTTCTTTGGATTAAAATTAGGAAACAAGATGAAGAAAAAACCCAATAAATTTATGATGAACCCAGTTTATGGATTTTGAGAACTTTTCACCAATCCTAAGGCTATATTTTCATTTTTAGATTAAAATCTCTATTAAGGGAAGAACCAACCAACAAAGCTAGAGGTGGTAGCGATACACAATAAAGATAAAAATCAGTCATAAGAGTAGTTAATAGTCTTTGAATGCCTGAAAGTAGTCATATTATCACTATCCAAATCAGTCCCAAAAAATCAGTCATAAGAGTGACTATTCCCAACATCAAAACTAGTAAAATTCATGACCACAAAGGACCAAAAAATTTGCCAAGTTCGAATAGCAAAAGGTTCAAAGGTTCAAAGGTTCAAAGATCTGTTTGCTGAACTTAGAAAAGGTTTAGAAGGTTCTATTATCCTATTTTTTCCTCTATTCAAAGCCAAATAGTCCACTTGGTATTTTTCTTGAAAATCCCTCTTTAAGGTCCCTATAAAGCAAAAGTGCCAAATTTCCTAAGAAGCCTTGCCTAAAGAACCTTACCATTGGAAAGAGCTTGAAAAAATAGGTAGGTTTGCTTTTTACAGTACCTTGAAATTTAGCCAAACAAAGAAGTTATTCATGGTCAAAAGTTTGGGTCAACATACAGTTCAAATGTTCATTTGGCTGGCTTGCAGATCTCTATCGGCCTTAGAAGATGTTGAAAAAATTAAGTTTTATGCATTTTCTAAATGTATATCGGGCCAAGGAGAGACATATACATTTTGGGAATCTTCCGCAGGTCCCTGGGAATATTACTGGTTTGTATACCGGTGATATGCAAGTGAGACATACAAGGTATATTGTGCATCTGTTGCATTTTCTTCAAGTTTCTCCTTTTGTATGTTTGGAAGGTTTGTATGTTTGCCTTTGTAATTTCAACATACAAGTAAATATACATTCACTGGAAGGATGCAAGGGTAGATACAAGGATGGAATATAGATCGCAGATCCCCAGAATATTTGTTGAATGTATATTGGGTTTGCATGTATATTTGGCTCATACAATGGAGATATACAAGGAAAGAAATCTACAAAGTAGGAGACGCATTGCAGGAATATTCCCTCTTGTATATCAGGTTTCAAGTGCATATTGTGTTGTATGTTTGCACATGCAACGAAAGGGTACAAGGTTTTCAAACATGCAGGTGCATACGCTATAGTGGAATGCACATTTGGCCTTGTATGTTTCTTTGTATATTTCGCTTGTATGTTTTGAATATACATGTGAAACATATAGAGAAACATAGAAAGGCCGAATGTGTAAGAGGTGGGGCCCACGTGCATGCAAGGCCGATTGTATATCAGAGATACAAGGGACCTTTGCCAGAGATACATTTGCTACAATGGCTTGTATATTTTGCTCTGTATGTTTTCACATACAAAGTTGATATACAAACGTTTATATACAAGCCGGACCCGATTGTATTTTTAACTTGTTTTATTAAAATTTTTGGGTCCACCTTGTATATGGGCGATTGTATATTGCAATATACAAGTTAGTGATATACAAAGATCAGAGATATAGGTCGGACCTGACAGAGCAGTCAAATATAGTTAATGGTTAGTTTGGGGTCCGCAGCTTGTATGTTTGCAGATACAAAGGAGGTTAGATACAACCTGGATTTCAAAATGTTTCCCATCTGCTTTTTAAGAGTTTGAAGTCCGTGACTTGTATATACAAGGGTGATTGTATGCATATGCGAGTCATGATTACAAAGGGCAAAATGCACATTTGCATGTGCTAGTTGTTTGTATATTTGCTTGTATCTTTGCATATTCAAGCCGATATGCAAGGGAGTTTTCGGCCAGACATGATGCATCGGCAGCTTATTTTTGGGTCTTTCCGAAGGCCAATGGAGGGTGCAGTTCTTCAACGATGGGTCCTGGCTTTGGTACAGTGGCAAATCAGGAGGTGCCACGTGGCAATGACTCTTGCATATACAAAGGCTCTTGCATATACAAGGCAATTTCAAATGCATCTTTTTGAATCGATTGCAGAGGCCTTTTGGCGCCAAAGAGAAGAGATACATACAAAGGGGTTTGTACATGTAAATTCAGATTCAGAGCTATCTTCAGAAGCTGATATACATGCAGATGCAAAAGTGATATATACAGGTAGTTGACCAGATCTTTGACCACCTGTATCTTCCCCATTTCAGCGAATTTCAACATGTTGGAGGAGGCAAAAGTACATATTTTTGCCTCCTCTTTCATTGGAGTAGGTTTTTGGGGGGATTTTCTAGTTTTCATCTTTTAGATCTAGCTTTGCATGTTTTGGCCAGCGCGATGTTTTAGCAGCGACATTTGATATTCAAATGCAGATATTTGTTGCATTTATTGCTACAAATCGATGACTATGCAGCTTGCATTGAAGACTTGGAAAATATCTTCTATCTGCCCAGTTTCAGATCTTTTTGTGCTATAACTTCTTGTAGGTGGACGTCCCTTTAGGTAGAGATATTTTCTAATACATAGCCCATTGGCAAAATTGATGGGAAGGGGCTGAGTCCAAAATGAAATGATATATGTACATGTAAAACTAGATGTATAGTGGTTGGTTGTTCTTCTGGGCTATTCTTTGTAATGGCTATTTGGCCTCTATGATCAATATAAATTGGTATTTTTGCCTCTCTTATTATTTTTTGGCCTGTGTCTGCTCTTTTGGACCTCTCTAAAATTAATATGGGTCTGTGTAATGTTTTTCTAGCTATGAGATTATTACTGTGTCTATTCAGTTGCAGCCAAACACATTTAAATCTAGTGTATCACTTAGTTTATTTCAGCATTCCTTCTAACCCTTTTCCCAGCAAGCATTAGCACTAGGTTTAGATGAATTTCTCTAAGCATTAGGATTCAAGAGAGGAAGCCGGCCTTCTTCAAAGGTCTGATCTCATTTAGCAGTCCCACACTTAGAGATCAGTCCCATGTTACTCCAGTTTGCAGAGGTTTCACAGCTGTATACAAGGTTACAAAACTAAGTGATAACAACTTTGGCATGCCCAGTGGGACCAGTTCGATAACAACTTTGGCATGCCTGGTGGGACCAGTTTGATGAACTTCTCATTAAGATACTAAGAGATTTTTGGTGTTTCTCCTAGTATTAGCAGCCTTTGGAGGTGATACAAACAACACTATGGCGACTCTACTAAACGAATCAGCTGGATTCAGCAGCCCAAGTACCTAAACAATTTTTAAAGATTAGGATTTTGGTGGTTTTCCTGGCCTATTTAGCTTCAAGAAGCATTGTAATCACCTGGTGACTCCCTCTCTAGTTTGTATCTAGTCTTTTCTGGGTTGCAGACCTATTTTGCTCTAATTCTGACATGTTTATGAATATTCAGCATTTAGAGGCCATAGAATGTCACAATGTTATGGGAGTCATGGCTATTCCCCTACCCCTAATCCAAATTCTAGCTATTGGCCCCCATATCAGCAATACCAGGCCCCCAATGCCTCTGAATTTGCTCCAAACAACCCCTCTCCTCATTGTAGTCAGTAGTACCAGCAAGAGCATTTTCAAACCACTCTGGTCCATCCTTGTTTGCAGCCTATCCATTCTTATAGTTAGCCTTGTGAAACCCTTTATGCTCAAAATCAAGCCTACAATCTCCCTAGTCAGTCCCAAAATGCTGATTTAGGTAGCATTAAAGGTTGGTTATTAGATTTCAAAAGGCAAATGTTAGAAATAGATAGAGAAGCACAGTATAATGAGCAACAACAGGAGCTCGCCTACCAGGTTTTTTGCACCAGCAGGATGTAGAAAATAGAAGAGTGCATGAAGAGGAACACTGGATCATGCAAATAAAAAGTTTCTCCTATTCCCAACTTCAATCAAGTCCATCCCCCAAACCAAGGTGAATCTATGAATGTGGCTCAGGCTTCTATGTTATGGTAGCCTTCTTGGGCCAATCATCCTGGTTATAAACTGTCGAATCTTGTGAAGGCCAGTCCTCTCATGCCAGTTCAAAATCAAGAGGAGGAAAGGGTTGTAGAATCCAGGTCTGTCATAATCCCAAGTTTCAGGCATCCCTCTACCTTGAAGGTTCCAAGTTGGAAAGGGCCATCTCTTCCACCCTACAAAAACCCTTCACCAAACATACAAATAGAAAAATGCTCTAGTATTCAGCTAGCAGAAGAAGAGCAAAATAGGGTTTTGTTGGCTCCATGTCAAAGGTTGGAAACTCAGCCAGCCCTCACTCTTCCAAATCCATTCTTTGAGGAGCAAGTTCCTAACTTCAGAATACCAAGCTTCAAGCATGATGAGTCTCCTAAATTGAATAGTCCAAGCTCTAGAGGGTCTTGTTGTGTGGTTACACAACACGCCCCATTTTGCATTATCAAAACAAGGACCCAACTTTTGGCTTGGCTTGTGTTGTCTGCTTTCTGGCGGTTTGGTAAAAATAGGTCAGGTGCATCATCATCATGATATTCGATGAGGTTGGTTATCTTCATGAGGTCAGTTTGTCAAAGTTCATATTTTGTTTCTATGACCTCATAGTTAGAAAGAGCTCGAAATTCCATGCAGGTTTGCCTTTTACATCACTTAAAAATTCGTCCATATGAGGGAGTTATGCACAGTCAAAGTTTTGGTCAAACCTGATATTCGCAAGAAGAGGGTCATATTTTATAAACTCAGTTTTGCTGTATGAAGAACATCATCATCATATTTGAAACGTCCCCCCCGATAATATCCTGAGGTCGAAATATCCGGACATCAACTTTCAGTCATAGCAAGTTTTCCCCGTCGAGCGGTCTTTTGTATCGCGAAAGGTCATCATCATGATCTTGGTCTATCACCCGATAAAAATCATGCAGTCGAAATATCTGGACGTCAATCTTAAGTGATAGTGTGTTTTACCCGTCAAATGACCTTGGGCACATCGCGAGCATCATGATATTTTAACATCACCCGATATTATAATATCATGCTGATATTATAATATCACCCTACTTAGAAAATCCACCATCTGCATAATTTGCATGCGCACGTCAAAGTCCTGGTGATCATCATCATCCTGATCTTTCAAGGCAGGATCATATTTCATATCCTACTGATCTCCTTTTGCACAATCATGATGATCACCCTATCTTTCGGAAGGGAGGGTGATATTCCATTCCTAAGTCATGTTGTCAAGATCATCATGATCTTGTTTGTCTACCCGACATTTCGTAATGTCCTCCTGCCGAGAAATATAACCTTTTGCAAATATCCTGATGATGTCATCCCGATCTGATAAACGAAGAAGCAAATATCAGGATGACATCACCATCACATTTCTCCTTCGGCAGGATATTTTCCAAAACATGATCCGGTTCACGAATATGACGATGACGTCATGTTCTAAGATTAACAAAAGCCTCGGATATCCTGATGATGTCATCTGGACATTCAGCAGGATCATATTTTAAATCACCTAGTGCGAATATGATGATGATCATCATCATCATCTTGATCTTTTGAGAGGGTTACCTTGGTCGCAAAGGGGTCATATTACATGCACCACCCGATCATCTTCCTTAGGTGACCCGATATTACATTTATCCCCTGATCTTAACGAAACATGATGATGACATCATCTTTTGCATTTTAATGAAGCCCGAATATGATGATGACATCACCATCATATTCCTTTCCTCAGCAGCAGGATCATATTCCAGATCCTCCTATTTTCCTTCGACATGATGATGACGATGATGTCTTTCTTTCCCCAATATGCAGAAGCGAAACATCCTGATGTGCTTTTCATCAGAGCATTCGGAAGGGAGGAGCATCATATTTCATGATATCCTATAGCTAGATAGAAGACATAGAGTTGATCATCATCATGATTTTTGGCGTAGGTATAACTGTTGCCATCGGCCAAGTCTAATTTTTGTCATCCCGATCATATGTGGTCACACCGATGCGAATATGATGATGACCCGAAACATACAAATAGAGCATGCAAAGCTGGATTTGAAATAATTTGTTAAAAGCGATTGATTCTTCATATATTCTGTGATGTATATGCATGATCATATTTGAACCCGATATACAGAAAATGGGCGGGAAAACATGAAGCGATGGAAATTTGAAGACCCGATTGCTGATTTCCAGTCAACGATGGTTGACCCAAGTGTTTTGATGTTGTTTATGCATTTAGTGAATAATTTTCCACTGATTTGAAGCTTGATTGCCTGTAGCTACACATTTTGGAGGCCTGTTTAATAAAATGTTTAAATTCCTGTTGTTTATCCACATGATGATGAACTTAATGTTTGTCTGTTTACTTGCAGGAAGTCATGATGCTGTTAGAGCTGCTGCTGAAGCTGAGCATGGTATGGTTGCACATGGAGGCAACATGAACCAGAAATGAGGAGGATATTGTCAAATATGCTGTTTGCCAGCTGGAGACTGAATCAAATCAAAGATGCTGGAATATTCTATGCCAGCTGTACATTTGCCAATTGGCGAAGCATGTGCTTTTCATCTGGACCGTTGATTATTATGAGAGGATCCTGATCCTTGGATGATTGTAACTGTTTTCTGGCATTTGTTCTATATAAAGGCCAGAACCTGATACATTAATGGAGGAATACACAGACGCATCTGGCGCATTAAGGCCAATTACTGTAGAATCAATTAGGAGATCAGATTACTGAGACTAATGAAGACTGAATTGTTGAAATGTCAAGGTTCTTTCTTCAGATCACTGTAAATGTACCTGTTCTTGAGCATACTGAATGGATATGAAGTTTCAGATTACATCCTGATTGTAAATTTTACGTAATCTTCCTGTTGATTTCTGGATATGTACTGGTGAATGCTGTGTTCAACTGGAAGCGCTTTCATTTCATTACATGTTGTCAACTTTTCCTTTGAAGATTTGCACTAGATCATGCAGATTTGTGGAATGTCCTGGTGAAGTATGATTTCTAGTTTCCTTCTTTTCATTGCATGTATGGGAGCTTGTATGTGGATCAGTGATCTAAGTCAAGTAGTTTTGGGAATCTCATTCTTTAACCCTTTTCCTTTTTTTAATTTCATAAATTCATCACCATAACTGCAAATCATGATAAATAATAAGTAGAAACAGAGAAATATGCTGAAATCCCGTAGGTAACTGAAAATCATTAGCATATTTGAGTTAAATGCATGCAGTATTGAAAATATCATGCAAAGAATTGCAAATAATGGCAGAAATCATGCAAATATCAGCCTGTAGGCACATTATTTGACTAAATTCACAGTGCAGAGGTAGAATTGTTGGAGATTTATGCAGAGCAAATATCCAGAGCAGGATATTTGGATGATGATGATGAACTTTGCAGAAATACGTAAGGCCCCTGAATGGAAAACAGCAACACACATCAACCACTGAGTAACGTCAATAGATTAAGACCTAATCACCGGAGACTTGGGATCATGAATTCTCTGAATTCATCGTATCTTTCAAGATGAGTAAAGGTTGTTGTGTAACTTTTATTCTATGTTTGTGAATGACTAACATCATGACCAACATAATTGGCGCTAGAAGGAGGGCCGAGCTGTTTCTCAGCATCATCAACAGAAGGAGGGCTTGATAATAGATACTCCTGTTCAATTGAAGTGATATCCCCTGCTTCTGTTTAGCAGCTTGCTTTAAATCTCGCAAACATATATGCAGGCCCCTCGCTTCTAACGCAACATAAATTGGCGCTAGAAGGAGGGCCTGAGCTATGAATTTCTGGATTTCTGCAAATATTGCATAAATATTTCATTATTTGAGTTAAATGTCTGCAAATATCTCTTATCTGAGATGTTTTGGTTGTACCTTTGCAAAGATCTAGCCCAAAGCATCAAAGATTAGTTTGATTTTCTGAACTTTCAAGTTTTATTCTGAGATATGATAGATCTCATTAAAATTTCAAAATCCTAAAAATTGAAAAATAGAGTCTCAGTTTGATGGATGTATATGAAGGCAATTGTCAAATTAACATTCCTTTATTTCAGGAAACTTTGAATAGGCAGCTTTACCCTCACAGTTTGTCTAACTTTGGTTTATCTACCTGTTGCAGGATACACCAGACTGTGGAACACAGTGAAATTAATTGTTTAACTTTCCTTACAAGGTTGGATTTATATTTGAAAGGACTAATATTCTTCCAGGATGTGTTCAGGGTTGAAATTTGCTAGGAAAATGAGGAAATTCTGGAGCAACAAGCAGATGCAGCACCAGAAGTTATTAATTGTCCAGGTACTGAAGTGGACCGCTCTAAAGATTTTGAATTATACTTGTCTAGAAATATACAGTGTAGTCAAATATTAGGTTTACCCACTGATGATGTTCTGATTGAAAGCTGGTGTAGATTACATGATGAAGAGCATTCAGAGAGAGATTGTTACCCTTGCTTGATCATGTTGAAAAAGATTCTAGAAAATACAATAGCTGAGTCAGTTCCAGAAGGTAATGAAGAGGAAACATCTTTCCTGGATTCATTTTATGGTGAGATTGATAGGAATTCTCAACTTCCTAATACAAGTAAGGATCAGTCAGTATGCAGGTATGAATCTTGTGAAAATTTTAGAGAAGAAACCACTCATCAGGATAATATTTTTTCTGATCCTAATACTTTTGATAAAGAAGATGAAACATCTTTCCTGGAGTCGTTCTATGGTAAAGAGAAGTGTAAACAGATAGTAGAACAATTTAAATTCACTCCTGATGATGAATTTCCTATGATAATAACTCAGGGAGTCATAGAGAAGAAAATAAATACTGTTTTATTACCTGACTTCTTTGAATTGAATGATCAAATGCAAGAATGTTGCAGGTTAATGGAACCAGATCCTCTAATAGATAAAAGATGTGAATTATTTAATGAACAATTTCTGAAAGATGAAGATGTAGAAGACTTTGGAGTTGTTGTGCATAATCAGATGTCACTCCAGAAATATTTTGAAAATGAAACAGGGGAGTGTCCTTATCAAGTGAAAGTTGTTTCTCTTTTACAGTCACATGATTTAGAAATGATAAATTTCTGTATATCAGGTTGTGATAATAAAGATACTTATTTAGATGCTGATGTGCAGGAAATTGAAGAAAATATTGAGAAGTTTCCTGAACTGGAGGATAAACTGAACATCCAGAATGAAGGGATAAAGTTGGATAAAGATGAAGAATTAATACATCAACAGTCATACATCCTTCAATTTGAAGAGAGACCAGGCACTGAGCCAAGCAGTGAAAATATAGAATTAAATGGAGGACCAATTGCCAATGAAGAAGCATGTCCAACAAAATCAGAAATACACCAGGTTGTATTTCTCCTTTCCACAGTGAATGATGTTGAATATTATTTTGATTATGGAAATTCAGAAGATAAGACATGCATATGGATTAATCATGAACATGATGAGCTTCCTCAGTTGCTGATCATCAAGAGTTATTCTGTTGAATACAGTGAATTCAGAATATCAGAATATTTGTCAGAATATAAAGATAAATTTGCTAGGTTGAGAACCATAACTGATACCCTAATGCTCCTGCACAATCAAAAGAAGTATGCAAATACAGGTGTACTTAGGTCATTTTCTGGTTCTTGTTTGCCTAGTAGTAGTTGTATATATTTTTGTAGGTTAGTTGTTTGTATAGTGGTTGCTTCTGTTTTGTGTTGTTTTGGTTGAGTTTTGTTTTGGTAAGTCAAGATGATGCACTTCATCACCTAAGAAAATAACTAAATTGTTAGGATTCAAGTGATGAGATCAGATTTAGATATAGATTGTAATTCATTCTGATGAATATTCATGATCAGGTTTTATAATATCTTTTCATCAGGTGCCTTTTCTTGTCCAAAGTGAATCAAACACAATGAAACACCTAACAGCCTTGGGCTTGTTGAAGATATGAGTATAGGTGTTAAGTGAAAAATCTAAAGGGACTCCCTTGCTACCAATACAATCTCCAACCTAAAGCTGCAAGTGACCATACCTTGTACAAATGAGCTGACATGATGATATCGGATATATAAATAAAAAAAAGGATATATATATATATATATATATATATATATATATATATATATAAACAATAAACTTAGGCCATCTAAGTAACTCTACCGGGGCTATAGATGCCTGCTGGCAGTGGGGCTCTACTTAGGGAGATTGTATAGATAACCTTGCCGGGGCTATGAATGCCTGCTGGCAGCAAGGCTCTATCCAGGTTGGCTATGAGGGATGATCTCCAACTATGTAGTTTAACACCAGTTACTTATATTTTCAACTTGCTTTCAAGATGAGGATAATTAATCATATGCACACACATGATCCTTTGTTAGCACTGTTACCTTGATGAAACTTTATCATTCAAAGATCATGATGATTTTACTTAGAAAGAATTAGAATACTATAGATGAATATGATCATATCACTTGAATTATTTGAATTTTGTTGTTTTCTTTGGTGGCAAGTTGTTGTGTGGTTACACAACACGCCCCATTTTGCATTATCAAAATAGGGACCCAACTTTTGGCTTGGCTTGTGTTGTCTGCTTTCTGGCGGTTTGGTAAAAATAGGTCAGGTGCATCATCATCATGATATTCGATGAGGTTGGTCATCTTCATGAGGTCAGTTTGTCAAAGTTCATATTTTGTTTCTATGACCTCATAGTTAGAAAGATCTCGAAATTCCATGCAGGTTTGCCTTTTACATCACTCAAAAATTCGTCCATATGAGGGAGTTATGCACAGTCAAAGTTTTGGTCAAACCTAATATTCGCAAGAAGAGGGTCATATTTTATAAACTCAGTTTTGCTGTATGAAGAACATCATCATCATATTTGAAACGTCCCCCCCGATAATATCCTAAGGTCGAAATATCCGGACGTCAACTTTAAGTCATAGTAAGTTTTCCCCGTCGAGCGGTCTTTTGTATCGCGAAAGGTCATCATCATGATCTTGGTCTATCACCCGATAAAAATCATGCAGTTGAAATATCCAGACGTCAATCTTAAGTGATAGTGTGTTTTACTCGTCAAATGACCTTGGGCACATCGCGAGCATCATGATATTTTAACATCACCCAATATTATAATATCATGCTGATATTATAATATCACCCTACTTAGAAAATCCACCATCTGCATAATTTGCATGCGCACGTCAAAGTCCTAGTGATCATCATCATCCTGATCTTTCAAGGCAGGATCATATTTCATATCCTACTGATCTCCTTTTGCACAATCATGATGATCACCCTATCTTTCGGAAGGGAGGGTGATATTCCATTCCTAAGTCATGTTGTCAAGATCATCATGATCTTGTTTGTCTACCCGACATTTCGTAATGTCCTCCTGCCGAGAAATATAACCTTTTGCAAATATCCTGATGACGTCATCCCGATCTGATAAACGAAGAAGCAAATATCAGGATGACATCACCATCACATTTCTCCTTCGGCAGGATATTTTCCAAAACATGATCCGGTTCGCGAATATGACGATGACGTCATGTTCTAAGATTAACAAAAGCCTCGGATATCCTGATGACGTCATCTGGACATTCAGCAGGATCATATTTTAAATCACCTAGTGCGAATATGATGATGATGATCATCATCATCTTGATCTTTCGAGAGGGTTACCTTGGCCGCAAAGGGGTCATATTACATGCACCACCCGATCATCTTCCTTAGGTGACCCGATATTACATTTATCCCCTGATCTTAACGAAACATGACGATGACGTCATCTTTTGCATTTTAATGAAGCCCGAATATGATGATGACGTCACCATCATATTCCTTTCCTCAGCAGCAGGATCATATTCCAGATCCTCCTATTTTCCTTCGACATGATGATGACGATGATGTCTTTCTTTCCCCAATATGCAGAAGCGAAACATCCTGATGTGCTTTTCATCAGAGCATTCGGAAGGGAGGAGCATCATATTTCATGATATCCTGCAGCTAGATAGAAGACATAGAGTTGATCATCATCATGATTTTTGGCGTAGGTATAACTGTTGCCATCGGCCAAGTCTAATTTTTGTCATCCCGATCATATGTGGTCACACCGATGCGAATATGATGATGACCCGAAACATACAAACAGAGCATGCAAAGCCGGATTTGAAATAATTTGTTAAAAGTGATTGATTCCTTGTATATTTTGTGATGTATATGCATGATCATATTTGAACTTGATATACAGAAAATGGGCGGGAAAACATGAAGTGATGGAAATTTGAAGACCCGATTGCTGATTTCCAGTCAACGATGGTTGACCCAAGTGTTTTGATGCTGTTTATGCATTTAGTGCATAATTTTCCACTGATTTGAAGCTCGATTGCCTATAGCTGCACATTTTGGAGGCCTATTTAATAAAATGTTTAAATTCCTGTTGTTTATCCACATGATGATGAACTTAATGTTTGTCTGTTTACTTGCAGGAAGTCATGATGTTGTTAGAGCTGCTGCTAAAGCTGAGCATGGTATGGTTGCACATGGAGGCAACATGAACCAGAAATGAGGAGGATATTGTCAAATATGCTGTTTGCCAGCTGGAGACCGAATCAAATCAAAGATGGTGGAATTTTCTATGCCAGTTGTACATTTGCCAACTGGCGAAGCATGTGCTTTTCATCTGGACCGTTGATTATTATGAGAGGATCCTGATCCTTGGATGATTGTAACTGTTTTCTGGCATTTGTTCTATATAAAGGCCAGAACCTGATACATTAATGGAGGAATACACAGACGCATCTGGCGCATTAAGGCCAATTACTGTAGAATCAATTAGGAGATCGGATTACTGAGACTAATGAAGACTGAATTGTTGAAATGTCAAGGTTCTTTCTTCAGATCACTGTAAATGTACCTGTTCTTGAGCATACTGAATGGATATGAAGTTTCAGATTACATCCTGATTGTAAATTTTACGTAATCTTCCTGTTGATTTCTAGATATGTACTGGTGAATGATGTGTTCAATTGGAAGCGCTTTCATTTCATTACATGTTGTTGTCAACTTTTCCTTTGAAGATTTGCACTAGATCATGCGGATTTGTGGAATGTCCTGGTGAAGTATGATTTCTAGTTTCCTTCTTTTCATTGCATGTATGGGAGCTTGTATGTGGATCAGTGATCTAAGTCAAGTAGTTTTGGGAATCTCATTCTTTAACCCTTTTCCTTTTTTTAATTTCATAAATTCATCACCATAACTGCAAATCATGATAAATAATAAGCAGAAACAGAGAAATATGCTGAAATCCCGTAGGTAACTGAAAATCATTAGCATATTTGAGTTAAATGCATGCAGTATTGAAAATATCATGCAAAGAATTGCAAATAATGGCAGAAATCATACAAATATCAGCCTGTAGGCACATTATTTGACTAAATTCACAGTGCAGAGGTAGAATTGTTGGAGATTTATGCAGAGCAAACATCCAGAGCAGGATATTTGGATGATGATGATGAACTTTGCAGAAATACGTAAGGCCCCTGAATGGAAAACAGCAACACACATCAACCACTGAGTAACATCAGTAGATTAAGACCTAATCACCGGAGACTTGGGATCATGAATTCTCTGAATTCATCGTATCTTTCAAGATGAGTAAAGGTTGTTGTGTAACTTTTATTCTATGTTTGTGAATGACTAACATCATGACCAACAGGTCATCCACCGAAGGAACCTATACTAAACAAGAGCACCCTAGACTCCATAAGTTTCCAGACTTCAATGCCTATATCCCTTCACAAGCCCCTGTTCCTATGCAAACTCAAGCTATCACTCCCCAAGAACAAATTTATATAGAACCCTCTCCCTTCCTAGAAATTCAAGAAGATATTCAGGCCTCTTTCCTTAATGTTATTTCAATCAAAAATGGTGGGCAAGTTGTCTACCAGGATTTTTGGAAAGATGAGTCAAAAGAGGTGGAAGAAGGTAAAACTAATGAGGAGCAGTTTGTTCCTGCACTCACAAGGATGGAATTGTTTGAACCTATTGCACCTATGAGTATTGTTAATGTCACATTAGAAATGGATGATGCTGCCCTACTTCATGAGCTACCCAACTACATTGAAGATGAAGAATATGTGCAGCTGGTTGTGAACAGGCAGCAACAAGAGAATGCAGAAAATCATAACAAATTGCTGCAATTTAGGGCTGAGCATGACAGTGAGGTTCCAAACCATAAAGAAGGCCAAACTTGCTATCCTATGATAGATGGTACAGAGACTGATTATGCTGATGTGCTTGAGGATCTCCCATGCTTTATTGAAAATAATGAAGGGACTAAACATGAACAAGAGCAAATTGAAGATTTGTTCTTTGTTATCCAACAGGGATATCAACTTCTTGGTGGGGAAGTTTTCTCTTTTGAACATGTACAAGGCTCATTTTTTTAGCCTAAATCAGAAAATCATGAACATCTTGTTCATAAGGTACAGGCAACCATATTTATAATGGAATCACAGGAGTTAGAGTTTTCAGACCAGCAAGAAGAGGAAGATTGCATCCATGATGACATTATGTCAGCTTTCTTGGATTCTTTGAGGGATGAAGGAAAAAATGATGAGGTCTCAGGTCAGTTGTTTTGCACACAAGAGTAACATGATAGAAGGGTGGAGATCACCATCATACCAAATGAAGAGCAAGAAGAGAAAAAATCAGAGCATTCAAGGGGATGTCCAATCAAGCATCTAGCCCAGCTGAAGACATATCAAGAGGAGTCACCACTTGTCATTCTTACCTCTAAGCATGAAGTTGAGCATCAAAATGGGTGGGATCAACCCATTTATTCACCACAAGTTAGCAACATCAATAATCAGTCCAGGTGGATAGGTGAGTTTATCTCCATTTTGTGCAGGGTGTTTTGTCAATTTGTCATATGTACATTTTCCCCTTATCTGTTTTTAACTGCCCACAAGAATGGGAAACATTGTAAATTGTTAAGGAGGGGCAGTTATTTTCAAGAACCAGTTAATGGCTTTGTTTAAGGTCATGTCTGACTGGTTAGTTTAGAGTTAGAAGTAGGTTTCATTTCTGATGTAGTTTTCCCTTTCCATAAGTGCTTCTGCACAGGCTGCATTGTCATTAGGAGAATGCAGGCCCCTTCCCCTTTTTGTGTTTTAGAGGTAGGTTCTAGTTTTCTAGCACGTTTTAGGTGTGACTCCATGCCCAATGGATGCAATAAGGCCACTGATCTTATGTTTAGTAGGCAAACATCCCATAGAGGTCACCAAGAATGTTATCCTATTTTTTCCTCTATTCAGAGCCAAATAGTCCACCTGGTATTTTCCTTTAAAATCCCTCTTTAAGGTCCCTATAAAGCAAAAGTGCCAAATTTCCTAAGAAGCCTTGCCTAAAAAAACCTTACCATTGTTAAGAGCTTGAAAAAATAGGCAGGTTTGCTTTTTACAGCACCTTGAAATTCAGCCAAACAAAGAAGTTATTCATAGTCAAAAGTTTGGGTCAACATACAGTTCAAATGTTCATTTGGCGGGCTTGCAAATCTCCATCGACCTTAGAAGATGTTGAAAAAATTAAGTTTTATACATTTTCTGAATGTATATTAGGCCAAGGAGAGACATATACATTTTGGGAATCTTTCGTAGGTCCCTGGGAATATTCCCAGTTTGTATATCGGCGATATGCAAGTGAGACATACAAGGTATATTGTACATCTATCGCATTTTCTTCAAGTTTCTCCTTTTGTATGTTTGGAAGGTTTGTATGTTTGCCTTTGTAATTTCAACATACAAGCAAATATACATTCGCTGGAAGGATGCAAGGGCAGATATAGGGATGGAATATATATCGCAGATCCCCAGAATATTCACTGAATGTATATTGGGTCTGCATGTATATTTGGCTCATACAATGGAGATATACAAGGAAAGAAATCTACAAAGTAGGAGATGCATTGCAACAGATGCATTGCAGGAATATTCCCTCTTGTATATTGGGTTTCAAGTGCATATTGTGTTGTATGTTTGCACATGCAACGAAAGGGTACAAGGTTTTCAAACATGCAGGTGCATCCGCTACAGTGGAATGCACATTCGGCCTTGTATGTTTCTTTGTATATTTCGCTTGTATGTTTTGAATATACATGTGAAACATATAGAGAAACAAACAAAGGCTGAATGTGCAAGAGGTGGGGCCTGCACGCATGCAAGGCCGATTGTATATCAGAGATACAAATGACCTTCACCAGAGATACATTTGCTACAGTGGCTTGTATATTTTGCTTTGTATGTTTTCACATACAAAGCCGATATACAAACATTTATATACAAGCCGGACCCGATTATATTTTTAACTTGTTTTATTAAAATTTTCAGGTCCACCTTGTATATGGGCGATTGTATATTGCAATATACAAGTTAGTGATATACAAAGATCAGAGATACAGGCCAGACCCAATAGAGTAGTCAAATACAGTTAATGGTCAGTTTGGGGTCTGTGGCTTGTATGTTTGTAGATACAAAGGAGGTTAGATACAACCCAGATTTCAAAATGTTTCCCATCTGATTTTTAAGAGTTTGAAGTCTGTGACTTGTATATACAAGGGCGATTGTATGCATATACGAGTCATGATTACAAAGGGCAAAATGCACGTTTGCATGTGCCAGTTGTTTGTATATTTGCTTGTATCTTTGCATATACAAGCCGATATGCAAGGGAGTTTTTGGCCAAACATGATGCATCAGCAGCTTATTTTTGGGTCTTTTTGAAGGCTGATGGAGGGTGCAGTTCTTCAGTGATGGTTCCCGGCTTTGGTACAGCGGCAAATCAGGAGGTGCCATGTGGCAGCAACAAATGCATATACAAAGGCTCTTGCATATAAGGCAATTGCAAATGCATCTTTCTGGAGCGATTACAGAGGCCTTTTAGTGCCAAAGAGCAAAGATACATACAAAGGGGTTTGTACATGTAAAGTCAGACTTAGAGCTATCTTCAGAAGTTGATATACATGCAGATGTAGAAGTGATATATACAAGCAGTTGACTAGATCTTTGACTGCCTGTATCTTCCCCATTTTAGCAAATTTTGACATGCTGTAGGAGGTAAAAGTACATATTTTTACCTTCTCTTTCATTTGAGTAGGTTTTGGGGGGGATTTTCCAGTTTTCATTTTTTAGATCTGGCTTTGCATGTTTTGGCCAGCACGACGTTTTAGTAGCGACATTTGATATTCAAACGCAAATATTTGTTGCATTTATTGCTACAAATTGATGACTATGTAACTTGCATTGAAGACCTAGCAAATATCTTCTATCTACC
Source organism: Cunninghamia lanceolata (assembly GCA_027924645.1). Classification (NCBI taxonomy): domain Eukaryota; kingdom Viridiplantae; phylum Streptophyta; class Pinopsida; order Cupressales; family Cupressaceae; genus Cunninghamia; species Cunninghamia lanceolata. The sequence goes on from BSBN01001715.1 coordinate 14,685,563, forward strand.
CAGTTTCAGATCTTTTTGTGCCATAACTTCTTGTAGGTGGACATCCCTTCAAGCAGAGATATTTCTAATACATAGCCCATCAGGGAAATTGATGGGAAGGGGCTGAGGCCAAAATGAAATGATATATATACATGTAAAACTAGATGTATAGTGGTTGGTTGTTCTTCTAGGCTATTCTTTGTAATGTCTATTTTCCCTCTATCATCAATATAAACTAGTATTTTTGCCTCTCTTATTATTTTTTGGCGTGTGTCTACTCTTCTAGACCTCTCTAAAATTAATATGGGTCTGTGTAATGTCGTTCCAGCTATGAGATTATTACTGTGTCTATTCAGTTGCAGCTAAACATATTTAAATCTGGTGTATCACTTAGTTTATTTTAGCATTTCTTTTCAGCATTCCTTCTAACCCTTTTCCTAGCAAGTATTAGCACTAGGTTTAGATGAATTTCTCTAAGCATTAGGTTAGAGAGAGGAAGCCGGCCTTCTCTAGAGGTCTGATCTCATTTAGCAAAGTCCCACACTTAGAGATCAGTCCCATGTTACTCCAGTTTGTAGAGGTTTCACAGCTATATGCAAGGGTGCAAAACTGAGTGATAACAGGTTTAAAGGTTCAAAGGTTCAAAGGTTCAAAGAGTTCAAAGGACCAAAAAATCTGCCAAGTTTCAAACAGCAAAAGGTTCAAAGGTTTGAAGGTTCGAAGGTTCAAAGGTTCAAAGATTTGTTCGCCGAACTTAGAAAAGGTTCAAAGGTTCAAAGCTTCAAAGCTTCAAAGGTTCAAAGGTTTGAAGGTTTGAAGGTTCAAAGGTTTAAAGGTTTGAAGGTTCAAAGATCTATTCACTAAACTTAGAAAAGGTTCAGAAGGTTTGAAGGTTCAAAGGTTCAAAGATTTCAAAGAACCAAAAAATCTGCCAAGTTTTGAACAACAAAAGGTTCAAAGGTTTAAAGGTTTGAAGGTTCAAAGGTTTAAATGTTTGAAGGTTCAAAGGTTTGAAGGTTCAAAGGTTCAAAGATCTATTCGCTGAACTTAGAAAAGCTTCAGAAGGTTCAAGGGTTCAAAGGTTCAAAGGTTTGAAGGTTCAAAGGTTCAAAGAGTTCAAAGGACCAAAAAATCTGCCAAGTTTCGAACAACAAAAGGTTCAAAGGTTCAAAGGTTCAAGGTTCAAAAGTTCAATTTTTGATCTATTATCCTTTTCCACTGTGTGCTCCTCATCAGAATTAAATGTTGTCATAAATGTCATTATTTTCTACATGAGTTTGTATAAATTTTGAATTGTAAAACATTAACTAAGGTGATGTAATTATGAATCACTTAGTCAATGTTGAATGAATGCAGAAAAATTATATATTTATGTCATTTATTGGGAAAATATCAGACATTTATGATGCTACAAGGTAGAGTTGACAAACAGGGGCAAGAGTTATTGCACAAATTTGACTTATTTTCATGGCCTTAAAGATCATTTAAAGGCATTTAAAGACATTTTTAGGTGCCTTTATGATTGTTGGTGGCATGCCTTGACCATTTCTGCATTGGGAACCCATTTTAGAGATCTTTGGATAGATATTTTGGAGATATTTATGACACCCATGAAAATGGAGAGGGCTAATCTTTATCTGTTTACAGTTGTTTGGGAAGTATATAGTCTTCTTCCTTGTTCATTATTTAGTAGTTCTAGCTATTCACTACTCTGTATATTGTAATTTTCTGAGTTCTTTTGCAGAAGTGAACAATCTTGTAACCCATTTTCAGAGATATACAACGTTGTAACACCTTTTTAGTAGTAATGAGTAGTTCATACCTTCCATTTCTTCTGATATTGTGTGTCCTTAGTGTTAGTACAGATCTTTGTGATGTTCTTTGTCCTTGGAGCTGTATTTCATGTTGGTACCTTTATGCAAGGATTATGATTTGTTGGGTTGTGTAGGAGAGCCTTATTATTACTAGTTCTATAGTGTGTCAATTCTATGTAGTCTCTGATGATCTTTTGGTGCATCACCTTAGACATTAGGTTTCATTTCCATGCAATCCTTCTTACCCTTTTCTCTGCAAAGACTTTAGTATAAGGAGTATAGGTGGAGTACCAATAGGAAGCCGACCTTCTTCAGAGGTTCTTTCCATCATAGGTGACCCATAGACCTTGGAAAGATCCCATGTTTCTCCATATTGCTAAAGTTTTATAACTGCAGCAAGGGTGCAAATCTAGGTGATAACAGGTCCAATTTACTATTAATCTTCATACCCTATTAATATTTGCAAACCTTAACCTTAGAAATACATTCCAACCCTTACATCTACTTCACACCCATTTGCCACTGTGAAGGTTACACAAAAATCTGTAATATCTTTCAAGGTACACCTACCTAGGTCTAGCAAAGCCTAAAGTGAAGGGTGTTTAGCCATATCTACCCCGTGTCATTAGCCAAAAATGTCAAGAGAGGTTGGTAACCTCTTAGGGTTAACAACCTGCATTTTTGTGACCTAACAGATTGTTTGAGATGTTTCAGTTGGAATGTCAGAGGTTTGGAATCCTCTGAGAGGAAATATGCAGTTAGAGATTTTGTACTGCTCTATGACTTTTAAATGACATGGTTCAATGCTATTCTACCCATGTAAAGGAGTTGTATAGCATCATGCAAGCCATCAAGCAATGATCTCACTGCATCTTGGGAAAGGAGGTCCAATCATCCACTTTGATCAAAAGCCACTCCAATTCTTGCAAACTCAGAACAAATTGGAAAATGTGCACCACATGAAATGGATGACATGTCTACAACAATTCCATCTAGTTATCTGCAATCACGAGAAGGGAAAAGACAAAAAGGTATTTGACTACCTAAGCTAATAGCTAGTTCATGCACTCACCACAATGTTGGACTCACATGGTCACAACTTCTTTGACCGGGAACCTCTCTACCCACCAGACTTGTACTTTACATAGAACTACACCAAGCTCTTACAAGGCAAATAGGTTGGTGAATTTTACATGTCTAACAAGCTTCTCTACAAGCTCAAGTATCTCTATGTTTTAGACACCACACCACACTAGAGACTCATCTAGGAAGCATACTATTCCAAAATAACCCAACACTTTAACATTACTAAAACACTAGCAACACTTGAACAGCACTTCTAGTGGCCTCACATATGTGCAAATTGAGAACTACATCAATTCTCTGATTCTTTGTAGCATTGCAAAATATTGGAAATAGGAAGCTTGGACTCTACACCCCTCTCTTAGTTTTGACACTACATTGGGAATGATTAACATGGATTTATTAAGAAGACTACCTATGACAAAGCACTGGTGTAACTCCATGACTGTGTTATCATTATGTATTTTTCTTATGTTTGCCATACTTATTTCTTCTTATATTTGAATGAACATCAGTTATTGAGCCTTAATACTGTGCTTATGTGAATGAATATGCTGATATAGTAAAGCATTTACTGTGGATGTTTTTAGTTACATGTTCATAATTATGTTCAACATAAAAATGGAAACTATTTAAAAATAATAAATTTAACAAAGTTATTTATTTAAATAATTGTGAGTTACATGCATTAATATTTTATTAACTTTTGTATCTACACGAACATATGTTGATACAAAATGAATGGAAGAAACATCCAAGTAATCCTAATTTTTTCTGCCAACGATTCATACCAAAGATTGAACAATTTAAGGATATTGCAATAGATAATTTGTATCGACACAAATAATATTACTGAAGCATTACAAAGTTTAGGCCATAAGAATCATCCTTTTTTAAACATGGATTGCAAATAATTCTAAAAATTTAGAAGTCTTGGTCATTAACATTATTGTCTACTACAATGTCATCAAGTGTATCATTGTCAATGTTCATATGTTCTTTCAAGTATTTAATATTATCATCATCCTTATCTTGACCTGCATCATCTTCATCATCATTGAAATTTGACTATAGACCATCTATATTGTTACCAGATGTATTTGGATCGTCATTTTCTATACCATCCATATTGTTATCTTCCATAACATCATCTAACTCTGGATTGTTGTCTTCTTGTGCCTGAACTTAACCATCTTCAACATCATCATGGATGTCAATTTCTTCAATGTTCTCTAATCCCTCACTCATTTTGTTGGCCATCATTATTTTGCTCAGTATCTACTAATGCATCATCAAATACATGCCTTAATCTTGGATCATAATGTATGACAAATATCCATTTTGGGTCCAAAATATCTTCATAGAAAAATACTTGCACATGAACAACATACATATATTAGACGTATGGTATAATAATTTTATTGATTAATAAACACATGTATATATTCGCAATAAACTATGAATTAATAGATTAATGATCACTACCACTTCTTGTTTGAGTTAAAGAAATACCTGCTCACAATGAGTTGGTAGAACATAAGGCTCCTTATCCTCTGGTAGGAAACATGAGGAATCTATAGAAAACAATCCACTATGGGTATCATGTCTTCGTGTCCTCTCAAATGCTTCATACCATCTACACTTAAAAACACAACATTTAAAAGAGCGGAAATCCAACTCAATAATTTCTTGTATTTTCCCAACATATTGTAGATTCCCTTCAATTATATTCTAATCTTTTGAGCTTGATCGACTGGATTGCTTGAAGTCAACCATGATGCCACAATCGAAGGTTTGTCTCTTTACATCTACACTTTCTACACAATAATGTCAACCATATGACCACATTGTTGGATATTTCCTTGCATGTGAAAGACCATTTATTTCAGTGAAAACAAATATAATGATGAATATTAAAATAGTTAATAGTGTCAAAATTGTAAGGAAACAACATTTTGTAAAATTCCAACTATACCTTTCTTTCACATCCTCTAGACATGTTGATTTTGTCTTCTGTTATGTTTGAATCTATACCTGCATCTTCTATTTGATTTTGAATTTGTTCAGTAACCCATTCTAGTGTGCAATCTTTCCCCCATTCCCCAAGTAGATCAGTGGGAAGTGGAGTATTCCTTGGGTTTGATCTCTTAAACTATCTCCTTGCTTCTAACACTTCTCTCTTTTTATCATACAGATCGATCCATTTGTTCATAAAGCCCATGTGGTATAGAATGAACTTGTCAAGTATAGCACTTTCATCTACACCTATTACATGTCAACATGTTTATTTCAAACTCCAAATGTCATGTTGTTAATTTGACAAATAAATAACAGAGTCAATCAATGATTGCAAGAAAAACAACCACATTGATCATGAATTTACTTACTAATTTCTACTAGAACACCATTAGATTGTGGTTTTTCTCCATCAATAATATCTGATGCTTGTTCTTCATCCTAGAAGCGTGGGCCATCTTCAAAATCCTTACCAAGGAATTCACATAGGAAGAAAAATGCTCCATTCAATACATACCCTTCAACCATGCAACCCTCTAGATGCGCCTTTTGTTGGACATATCTTTTTAGAGTTTTCATATACCTCTCAAAGAAAAACATCCACCTCGTTGATATGACACCCACCAATTCAATGCCATCAACTAAGTGTATAAGTAAATTGATTTGTAGGTCCATGAAACTTGTAGGGAGATCCTTCTCAAATACACATACAATTTCTGCTATTTCCTTCTTCCATTTTGGCACTTCACATTCGTGGATCTCCTTGGAGGTCACCCACCTAATATAAGAATAATAAATTAGTATGAACCTTTAGTAAAAAATTAAAATGTAATATAATATCTCTATGTCTCTCACACATGAACATTTCATATAACCACATACCTTGTAAATGCTGACAATCGATTTATGACATTCCTTAAGTCAACTATAAGATAGGAATCCCCCCTAATTGCCAATGGCATGATATGCTATCAAACACATTTATGAAAAGGTGATTAGTAATTTTTCCTCACACAACAAAATATCAAAATATATTTAGTACTTAATCAATGTTAGCAGTAAATGTTAAATGATGATATATAATACCTTCATAAAATTATGAAAATCATGTGTTTTAAATCCTATGATATGTCCATCAACTATAAAAGCTTTAGCCAATGACAACCCATAGCCAGTAGGTGTCCTTATTGAATGGATGACATATTTTTGTTGGTCCAACTCTTTTTTTTTTCAAAATCTATGGAGCTTCTATGTCACAACTCAATATTTTTGAAATTTGAAATTATGATATGTGTTGTAAGAATTGTTTATTTTGAATTTTTATCTTATTTTTGAATTTTAAATTTGAGACCCTTTTACTTGTGCTTTAACTTGACCCTGGGAGTCCTAACTAGGTTAAAATCAACCTTGGATTATACCCTATGGGTCTAGGGACCCTTTTGACTAGGATAACCTTGGATAACCTCCATATGGTCACTTTAACTTCACAGTGAAGTTAAGTGACGAATTTGGAGGCATGGGGAAAATAGGATGAGTGGAATCAACACTCAGGCCCATTTCCAAGTCATGGAATGACTCCATGATCCACCAATAATGGAGTGGGTTGTCTTTTTGTTCTTCACTTTTGGTGGGAGTCCCCCATAAAGAGGGTGGTGTGTCATCCACTCCCTCTTTATTTCTATTTTACTTATTTTATTTTATTCCTCCATGTGTTGGAAAAGGACTATGGTGGGGGACCTCTTGAGTGGGGTTAATTGTTTTAAGTCTACTTGGGATAATGGGGATATTTTTTTAATTCCACTTGGGATAGTGGGGATATTTTTTAATTCCACTTGGGATAGTGGGGATATTTTTTAATCCCACTTGGAATAGTGGAAAAAAGAGTGGGGTTATTTTTAATTCAACTTGTCATAATCCACTCTTCCCAAAAATGAATCTTTAATTCATTTTTGTCCTCCACTGTGAATTTAAAATTCACAAATAATGAGAGCCCCTGATCTCAACTCTTGATCCTCGCCTTCCATTCCCTATTCAAAAAATCTATAAATAAGACCCTTCTCTAAGCAATTAAAGAAGACTGAATTTTTGCAGGGGAACTTGATTCTTGCAAGGGAACTTCATTCTTGTAGGGGGACTTCATTCTTACATTCTTATCATGTCTAATTTCCTCTAGGAAATCTTCTTCTGGCACCCTCATAATGTCCAATTCCTTCTCTTTTCTCCTCTTCATAGCCTCATAATGCCGAAATTATTCTAGCCATCCTATATCCTCCATTCATTATCCCTTGCTTGTGATCATAGAGAGATTGTTTTGTTTTTGAGAAGGGAGATTTGGAGAGGAGGCTGGAGAGGAACTCTACATCAACTTCATCCATTAAAGGGCTTTTTAAGGTTGGATTTCATGGCTTTTCCTTTGTATTTCTATTTGTTGCATGAAGGATGTGTGAAAATTATTTATTTTGCTTGTGTTGTAAATTTTGTTATTGTGGAAAAATTTTATTGGGATGTTGACAGAGCTTTTTCCACTTGGGAGAAATGCTCATCAAGTGTGGGGTAGGGGAGGAGTGATCCTCCTCGAGTGCATGCCTTGTTTCTTTTGGGAAATATTTTATTTTCCTTTACTCTTAAGGGAGCTTGGTCTTTTAATAGCATCATCCTTGTTGATTTTACAAGAGGGGAACATTCTCTCTTTCGTTGTATAATTTGGTATTTTAGAGTTGATAGGATATTAAAATTGTCTAGTTCCTTTTTCTCCTACTTGCAAAGTTGAGAGTTAGTTGATGTTTTAATTAAATTTGTAAAAGTATTATTTCTATGCAAGCTTAATAGAAATATTAGTTTTAAATTTTGTTATAAGTAAAGTTGCAATTTTGTTACCATAAAAGAAATGAAATTTGGGGTGCAGTATTGCTTTTGAAAATTACTGCCACCTTGAGGGTCTCTTCCTAGGATGGGGACCATTTCACTATTCACAATTCACTATTCACTATTCACAATTCACTATTCACTTTTACTATTCACTTTTCACTATTTACTATTCACTTTCCACTAATCACTATTCATTTTTACTATTCACTATTTACTTTTACTATTCACTTTTCACTATTCATTTGAAGGCAAACTATATGTAGTTTAAAACATTTGACTTGAAATAGAAATTTTAATAAGTGGGATTTATTTATGCATAATGTATAATACGAATTGAATAGATGTTTAAACTCAGAATTGCAATTTAGAAACACATTGTTTATACAATTACAATTTAAAAAGAGCATAGGTAAATATATTTTAATTTTAAGGAAGTGTTTATTGGAAGTTTTAACAATTATCCCAAATTAAATGATAGGAAAATTAAGAGGAAAGTATGATCCCTTCATTTACAAAGGACACTAAAAATAAATGCAAACAAGCCATCACAGGCATTCCATGAGTGGCCATTTTAAACTCAACTGTTATTATGCAAGTTTTTCCTTTGTCATTAGATAGGTAAACCTTATAAATAAATGTCCAAACTCAAACATTCACAGTGTTCGGTATTTACGGTACCTTTGTGTCACGTTTACGGGTAATGTTGTTGCGTTGAACCAAGTACCTCATACCTAACATAGCTGCAACAACGACATCTGGGCACCGTCCCTCTAAATCGTCAGGAAGTAATAAGGAACATGTCTAAGTTAAATCCACAGGAAAGGAAAATCTCCTTGGATACCTGACTAAAAAGATTAAGATAAAGAAAAAGGTGAGACTATCAAAAATTATTGTAGGACGATCAACGAGAAGACCTCATCGGGGAAATATGCGTGATAGGTAAATTATTCACACTTGAAAACTTATACGCCAAACACTCCCAGGAGGTGTGTTTGCAATACTAGTTTCTTAGGAATTTTGTCTTTGTATCACTTGAGTGAATGGGCAGTTGGCGAAGAACTGTGTACCAACCACAGTTACATAAAACATAGTGCAAGACAGAACTACATGTTCACATTCGTCATGTAGATCGCATCCGTAGAGGGCCTTGATCCCGTGGATACAGGGTATGTAGGCAATCTGGACGGAGAAGGATGCCCCCAGTACTCAGGTCCCTCAGATATAGGGTAACTCTTTAATAATCAACTTAATAATCTCGATCTTTCAAGAACTCTCCTAGTACTTAGAAGAATCCCTGGGGTGGATTACTTGTGCCTGGCATTGCCATAAACTGAGGTGAGTACAAGTTGATGTTATGTGTTGCCTGGTTGACATCCTCAGTACAGTGTCTGGGCAGACTGTGGTCCCCAGGAAGTGACTCATGAACCTATATTGGTTCCGAAGGAGTCAGAAGTCTCTAGCCAAAGCATAATGATTCCTATCCTCTTTAGCCCATTTGGCTGTTATGTTTATGTATCCCAGATTGGAGCATAATGATTCCTATCCTATTTAGCCTGGTTGGCTATTGTGTTTACTTATCTCATATTGGATAAAGACTTGGTCCATTTGACCACTAGGCCTTTTGGCCACTGTTTGTTCTACCTGAATCAGGTAGTGATAAGGTTCGTTTGACCTAGTTCCATATGAACCTATTTGCCCAAAGGATAGAAGAGCCCGGGTTGGCTTAAGAATGTTTCGTTTTGAACATATGGCCCGTTTTGGCAGAAATTAATGTTCCGTTTTGAACATATGGCCCATTTTGGCTGAAATTAATGTTTTGTTTTGGCCCATTTTGGCTGAAGTTTTTCCTGAGTACTCAATGGAAGTCTTGATATATCTCTTAAGAACTTGTTAATAAAGTAAAATTTTTGAAAATTCAAGTTTGGATCAAGCGGGTCCTTACATTCTGCATATGTTTCATTTTCCTTGTTTGGCCACAAATGTTTTCTATCAATTTTGGTACGCGAAAGAGCAATATCTCTCCTCGAAGACAAGGTGTCCTTCTCTTTGCCTGATATATGTCAAAATATATAATCTGGGACATTTTTGAAGATGTGCATAGGATCTAATAGGTGAGATATTAATAGATCCTTCCAATAAGGGAGCTCATAAAATATGGATTTCCTTTTCATTCCTTCTGGAATATTAACTACAACTTGTTCTGGTTCTTCAATTAAATCACCCCGATCAAAAAAATCCTCCCAAGCTTTCAATTCAACATCTTCATACTTCTTAAGCCAATCACCTGGACCTATAATCATGGGAGGGCCTCTATTTTCAAAATTTCCATCAAATTGATTCTTCAGGCAATTTCTAAACTTATGATCTAGTGGTAGAAAAACCTTGTTGTTTGCATAAATAAATTTATGTAGATCTTTAGAATATCACCCTTGAAATTGTTCTGCACATTTTGGACATGCAAATATCCCCTTTGTTTGAAGCCCTACAATTCAATAAGTAATGTTAATAATATCAAAAAAATAGTATAAAACTAAGTATGAAAGTTGGGATAGAAATAAATTATGAGTGTAAATACGTAAATATTTTATCTTACCAGAGCAAACACCAAGTCTTGGGAAATCATGAATAGTCCAACATAGCACACCATACAACATGAAGGACCTATTTGATGGGGGACATGATATGTCATACATTCTTATGCCTTTCCATAGTAGTTGCATCTCATCAATAAAAGGTGCAATATAAACATCCATGTTTTTAACTTGATGTTTTCCTAGAACAATGAGAGTTAGCATAAGGTGCTCCTTTCTAACACTCATCCATGGGGGAATATTGTATACTATCAATATGACTGGCCAAACACTTTAATTTGAGCTTAGGAAAGAGAATGGGCACACTCCATCAATTGCAAGACTAAACCTGATACTACAAGGTTCATCTTTGATTTTTCTTAGCCATTTCTCCTCTGTGTTTCATTGCTTTGGAGTCAGTCAGAATTCGCATGAATCCATCTTTACTCCTATTTTTTGCATGCCAATCCATAAATTGTGGAAGTGACTTGCAACAAAACATTTGTTGAAGTCTAGGTATAATTGGCATGTGACGTAAAACCTTCTTTGGAACTGTAGGACCTTGTACATCTGTAGGATATCTCTTCTCTTTGCATACAGGGCATTCTATATAAAATGGAAATAAATTATGAGTGAATAAAATGCAATCATTTTTACATGAATGAATTTTCTTATATTCAATCCCCAACTCAACCAACAAAAGACATGCCTCTCTGCAAGTTGATGGCAATGCATTCTCTTCAGGAAATATTTTAGTTTTTACTGCCCTGTAAGATTTCCAGAGATTAAATCAATTGAATGTTTGACTTATGATGAACATGTTTAGTATGTCAATCTATACTAGGACTGTTTATATACAATCTATGGTTTTAAATTCCCCTTAAAGAAATAAAAACAAAGTTGATGAATGTTTATGAATTATGTACACCAATTGACAATGCAAAGTAAGAAATGGATTTCATCTCACTTTAGTAGGGTAGTGAATCCTTTGTCTAACCAACCAAATAGTGACTTGATTTCTAATAATATTAATGTGCATGTCAATTTTGAAGTTCTACTTGTACTTGATTTGAACACGGGTGTCTTCGCTACTTTCTTGATAGAGTCTTTCAGGTTGTTATCATCAACATTATGTTGGTGGTAATTACCCCTGCTATCATCGTTACTGTCAACCATATGATCATTATTGTCATCATTGTTTCCATCCCCAAAGAAACATGTAAGAATTTCATTCAATCCTATCTATGCACTGCATTTTCACTATCACGATCATCATCATTAAGGCTAGCTGGCATGTCATCAGTGTATGCAGATCTCATCAGTAGTTCAAATTTCTTAGCTGCTAGTATTCTCTTCAATGTTGCTCTTTTCTACCTGGTATGGTTGAAAGGATGGTTTGGATCATCCCGTCCAAACCTTAATAACCTAGTTGGATCTTGGGTATTAGTATGTGTTTCATCAACATCTTATACCTATCAACAAACACAAGCATTATTTAATGTTTGGCAATAATTGCACTAAATTCAAAATGTATCAATTTTAAAGAAATATAATCAAATATGGCTTAAAAAATAAAAATATAAATTGTATGAACATATATACATCAATTGAATAATGGAACATTATTTTATAGACTACCTTTTTTATACAATAATTTAAAGAAAACACAATTTTGACAACATAGTTTATAAAACATTAGTCCACACTCATTTATTATTCTTTGGTTTTTTGCCCTTAAGAACATCCTTAGGGAGACCTTGTTCTTCCCTTTTCTTTCACGCATGAGTGCATTTTAAGAAGGGGTAATCAATAAATAACTCATCCTCAATGGTAAGGTCCATAATAGTCTCAACCATTATCAATCTATCAACCTCTCTTTCCATATCTCCATCTTTATCATTTATAACCTCAACAAATTGACAATTCGGTCTTACATTAGGGTCCCTTCCCTTACTACTATTTATAAATCCTGCAATATTTTTGCGTGTGTATGCACGTCCATCTATATACATAAGATTACCTCTATTCATTTCTTTTCCACTTTCCAATTGGAGATGATGTGTATACATATTCAAATTTAGACCATATGCTGACATGCTAGGCTTATATTCTGCTAGCCTTCTCCATTCACCACTATAATATGATGGACCATAATATGGCATTAATCTCCTAGTGGTTTGTTCTGAATTGTTTCTATGTTTAGATCCAACATGTACATTTTGGATGACAAAGAGGCCTAGATTCACTCCATGAATATTGGAGGGTCGTATCATGTAGCTATATCCCCAAAATTGAAATACCTCGTACACTATAAGTAGTTGTTGATCACTAGGCCAAGCGCAATATAGTCGACGATCAAATGTCTCTTTGTAAATTGATCTCAAACTCAAGGGCAAGTCATCATCTCCATCACATTCATTCTCATAGGGTATATAGTCCACCTTCTCCTTGTCTTTAAGCAAATTATGCATCTTTAAACCAGTTCTTGTTCTGTTACTTGTTTTCATCAATTCCTCATCTTCAGAACTGGTATATTGGCACATATTTTTGTTAGATGTATCATCTGATGAAGGATCACTGCCCTCTAGGCTGGAAGTCGGTGATCTAGGAGACTTTAAACCAAGAACTTTATCCTGCAAGTATCCATTAAGAAAAAAATTAGTTATTTAAATAATATAAAATAATGTTTAAATGAAGTATACATGTTATTTATTTCAAATTGGAAAATTTCTTACCACAATTCCTATTGCATTTGAATCAATTGTATGAGGCATACTACTGACTGGAAGCTCATCATATATGTAATGTCTTTGTACAATCACTCATTTGAATTATTTCTTTCCACAACATACAGAACATCCACAAACAACAATTTTCTCAAAGTATTCATCCCATGTAATATAGTCCTGACCAACCTCTTATTTAGTGCAATCATTTGTTATGTCTGCAGGATCCATTGTCATATCCTCTTCCACCCACTGTCATCTATGTGATTTAACAGTTTTAGGTCCACATCCACGTACATATCTTTTTCTTTTGCCAGTTGAAGGTCCAGACTCTACATTTGCTCCAATTTCCATCTAAAATAATCAACAACATGCATTAATTTATGTCAAGATTGGATAATACATTATAAATTTCAATAATACTGTGAAAAAAGATGGACGTATCACAAAATGCCATCAGATCATTTTTTTCCTAAGTTAAGTCAAAATTTGAGTACCTGATGTCCTGCTTCATCTATTGTGTCCTCATTTGTTATGACATGATCTATTGCCATGGCCTCATCTGGCCCCTATAATACACAACATAGTAAATAATGTTTAGCACACCAATTATATCATTTCAACGAATATGCTATCCAACAAAAAACCTCACTTTAGTCATAAATGTGACATATTCATATCATGTTTTGGCCATCCTAATTTTCAAACTTTTCCCTTGATCATAGAATCACCATTCCTGTGTATTTTCAACTAATAAGTTTGACCTCAGAGGCCTCATGGATAAAAAAATGACTTTATCTCCTCTATGTTGTAGCATTTGTGAATTCATAAACACCTTCCTCCTTTGGTTGAGGTTGCTTTCTCTTCTTACCTCTATTGTATCTACAAACTCCGTTGTCATATCTATTTCCACCCACTTTCCTCTCTGCGATTTAGTAGTTCTATGCCATCCACATCCTGTCTCCATGGCCTCCTCTGAATCCTGTAATACACAACAATGACAATAGTCACATAACAGCTATGCACCAAGAGGTTAAAAGGAACCAATCAAGATAACCACACATGAACAGCAAATGTGTCCTAACAGATTATATAAATTTCCTATATGTTTGCATTTATCCTCTAACCTTTCTACATCAGCCCTTAATTGTGTAGACCTCCTAGTTGTTATATGCAAATGATTTGTCTCCTTGCATTCCCATTGACAAATATAGTGAACTAATTTGAATCCTTGTATAACCAATTTGTAGGTACAGTGAATTGATTTGAGTTTTTGCATTCACAATTAAAAAATCACAGTGAGATGGTTTGAATCCTCAAGTTTTAAGTAAAATGAAATGAGTGAGACTAGTGCCTTGTTGGGTAAATGGAGTCAAATGAAAATCTAAGATAAGTGGCTTATATTTGGTAGTAATTCTAACTATTTGGCACACTAATACTGGTTAATAACTTGTATAACCATGCAAGGAAATAATTGACAGAATCTTCTTAATAATCCAACTAACACAACCAGGTTACTTGTAATTTATCAAAAGGATATTTAATCCCTACTTGAAGGAACCAATTGAATAAATCAAACAAGAACAATAGATGATATCAACTTGGAGACAAAATACCAACCCTAATTATGTGGTTCTTCTTACTAATCCAATTAGTACTCCTAGATTACTGTGATCTAAAAACAGTGTTGGTAAGATTTTTGGGATATCTTCAATGAGGCTCTCGGTATCACTAAAAGTAACATAGGGGAGAGGACCCAATTGTTGAGCTTGTTCCAATAGCTATGATAGTGTTTGTGGACTTAAGGCTCAATATTTTTAAAACTTTAGCGCTAGTAGTTGCAACTTTAAGGTTGTTAGTGTTGACTATAAATACTTATAATTGAATGAAATGTGCCCTTTAGATTTAAAAACAACCAATTATGTGATGCCACATCAGCACACCAACAAAACATGACTTAATGAAAAACTATTGGTCCACCTTTGTTTCGGGAACTATTAGACACCTTAACAAAAATCATTTCTAAGCAACTATTGGTCCACCTTTGGTCAAGAGCATTGCCCCTAGACGTCACTCTAGTTTTAAAAAGAAAAAAATAAAAAACATTTTGAACCATGCTAGATGGAAAAACATTTTTTTTTAATTTTTGACTTTTTTCCAATTAAATCCCAAATATTTGAATTACATTTATTCTTCTAGTTTGCTAAGTCAATCTTTATCCTAAGTAATGCTCCTATGGCCCTAGTAGAGATACAAACACATGGCTCCACAAAGAGATAGCAATTTTGGACTAAATGATACAAACTTCTTTCTACCATAATTCATGATTCCATATTATAATTTTTGTTTTTGATGCCATGGATATCATAATTGATAAGTTTTATATTCCTAAAACACTTTGACAATATTTATATATCTAAAAAATGATACAAACTTCTTTCTACCATAATTCATGATTCCATATTATAATTTTTGTTTTCGATTCCATGGATATTATAATTGATAAGTTTTATATTCCTAAAACACTTTGACAATATTCATATATCTAAAAATGTTGTTTCTTTTATACTTGATCTTAGTAGCTTCTATTAGATTAGTTTATTGTGTCTTTAAAATTTATTTAATAAAGGATGCATGAAACTGATTTTAAATCCTTAAAAATCTCTATATTAATTTGCCTAGTCTTCACTGAGTTTTGACCAAATATGAGCACAAAATCTGAGGTCAAAAAGAGTCCAAACCAGTCGGATCAAACCATCATAAATTTTATATGGCAGGCAGTTGTGACAAGAAGCAATACTAGAACCTATAGTAGAGGAAACCATCATAAATTTTTATATGGCAGGCAGCTGTGATATCAATTTAAATAATAAGAAAGCACTAAAATGGAGACAACAAAATAATTGAATAACTTCAACAAATAATTGATACCAATATGGCGCCACAGAATCAGAGATTTTCCATTAACTTCTTCAAAATTATGCTTACAACATGGTCTTTGAGTTTGTAAATATTATGGAACTTTTTCTACTATCTACCACTACTAGCTCCTCTCTTTCCCCTATATCTTTTTATCAGGTCTTGGTCTCTCTTTTTATAGGAGAGGCAAACAAGCTTCAAACTTGTTACAACAGAAAAGACATAACTATTCATAACTATTAAGAAAATACTTTTAAACTTAACAAAATGTTTTTAATTAGAAAAGACCAATCCGTTATTCACCGAATAGAAACACGTGACCATTTAAGGCCTGAGCAAGGCATTCTATTTTCTAATGTGGTATCTCCTCTTCACATTCAATCCTCTTCAGAACCTAAATATGTTTCCTGCCATTCACTTATTTTTAGATCGCTAGGCTACTTAAATTCCTATGCGGCTGTAAAGCTTGTAAGATGGCTTTCCCATCTGTTGTTGGCACTAAATCCGGTGTGGAAGTAAGCATGCAAATTTGCACCAAGTTTTACTCTGGACAAAGTATCTAATTTCTGAGCTCAATTCTACTAAAATCCGATGCTATTTTAGGCGCTAATGGCCTATTCTATTGTAGTGATTAATGGAAGGTAGATACTTTATCAAACTAAAAAATAAAGGAAATAATTGCATAAAAACAAAGTATAGAACCTGTAACCTACTATAATCTCTATAAATCTGCAAATAAGTTACAAAACCTCTTTCTCTTTCAAAGTGTAAAGAGAAAAAAGGCAAGAACTAGAAAAACCTAAGTTTTTCTTACAATATATAGTTTGTTCTCTCCAAGAGACATGAAAATATCAACTATAGTCAACTGCCTCTAAAAATAAGTTCTCCAATATGATCCACGAGCAAACAATGAAATCCCTAAAAATAAGGGTCAAAACTGCCTCAAAATGAGCAAAAATAGCTCCAATCTACTAGTCTCCATGTGTTTGACCCAAGAGTTGACCAATTTTTTTCAATTTGACCTCCAAGCCATGCAAAAAGACCCCCAAAGTCTTCAGTTAACTCAACTCCTCCATTTTGCATGATTTTGCATGTGTAGATCATGTGGACAAAAAATAAAGTAATCACTTGCATTGTTTACTCTATTATGAGTTACACCTTGTTAATCTCTTTAATTTTTACAATTTGTGACAAAATAATAAAGTAATTTCTAAAATATTACTTTATTAATTTTTTTACATTATCCATAGTTTGTAAAACCAAGAAGAAATGGAAGAAAAATAATACACCTTATCTCTCCATGCAAAAGAAAAACTCCATAATTGCATTACACATGCATACAAGGCATAATCACATCCCCTTATCACTCCATGTCAATAATAAAAGAGAATATATCGTCACCACTATACCATCTACCTTGACTTTGTATTTCTCCATGCATCATGTATTTTTACACTAACCACCTTTATCTTTTGATTTTTACCATGCAATGTTACCTTTTGTCTTTATCACTACCATCTTTGACATTATTTGACCTCATAATGAAATACCCCTATCCATATCTTCTTGTCTTCATATCACCTTACCTTCATGTCACCTTACCTTTGAATGGTCTTTTTGTTTTGACATTATATGCATTCAACATGCATAAGGCAAGAAGGGATCTTCGACTTTTGATTTGGTTTGCATGTGACATAAGGCGTCTTCGACCACTATCTTGTCGACCATCATGGAGAAGAAAAGGTAATGAGAAATAAAAAGGCACTAAGCCTTACCTCTTAATGATTCACAAATTTGACTTAAGCAAAATCAAATGCAAAAAGAAAAGATTTATCTAGCCCATGGGCCCTCTTGTGGCATAATCATTAGGAATCTATCAAGACCCAAGTCTTGACCTCGACATAGATAAGGTAAATGATTTATTTTGTTGAGTCAAAAATATGAGAAAAAAGAAAAGAAGCCATCGAACAACAAGACTGAACCCTAAACTTTTCATTTCACTTTGTTATCTTTTCATTTTCGCTTTGCAAACTGGCCTGCTAGGGTTTGAAGACCATATGCTTTTATTGCACTTTCTTCTACCATTTTGATGGCTTCTCTGAGTTTTGAACATGGCATCTCATTGTAGGAACAAGGCGAGTGTTGTGTGAAGTGATAATAGTTTTCTTTCTTTCCTGTGACTTCATTTCTTTAACCTAACCGTGACTTTAGTAGTTCTTCTGAGTACTTGTAAATCCTTTTTATACTTTTAACATGGCACTTCTCTTTTCTGTGTTTCTCTTCACTCAGCAACTGTAACTTATCTTTTCTAAGAGGCTTCCAAGAATGAAGGCCACGGCTTTAGTAGTTCCTTCCTCTACAAAATACAAGGTAAAGAATATGTTCGGCCCTCTGTATCTTCATTGTCTTTCACTGTATCTTCATTCTTGATAAGGGTTTCAAAAAAAATGAAGTGAGCCTTTTGGTTTCTTTCAAGAAAATGAGCTCCTATCTAATAGCCATACCTATATATCAATTCTTTTCACATTTCTTGACTCCTCTGTAGACATGAATCTTGTAAGGGTTTCAAAAATGCAACAAGGATTTTATAATTTTTGAGGAAATGCGCCTTTTTTGGTCACGACCTTACTGTATATTGTTTGTTTTCACATTTCTCCTCTCTACAGATGAAAAACTTGTAAGGGTTTTAAGAAATGTGACAAGGGTTTGATATTTTTGAATAGAAAAGGCCTTCTTGGCTACGGTCTGTCATTTCTTTCTCTTTATAACTTTTATCTCACTTGTATATAAGAACAAAAACTAGGGTTTCAAGAAAATGCAAAGGTTTTTTTGATTTCCACAAGCATCTTCACTTTCCTGTCACAGCCATAAGTGTAACTTGCTCTGTATCATTTATTCCAACTATAAACAAGAATATGTGACAAGGGTTTCAAGAATCTATAGAGGGTTTTGAACTTCTGAGGAAAAAAAAGCCTCTCTTCTGTCACGGCCACACTATAACTGCAATTTTGACATCTTCTTTATCTACATTTTTGGTAAAAAACCCATATGGGTTATCTGTATTTGCTTTCTTTACCTTGTTCTTGACTGTGGCTTCAAACCCAGAATGATGATAAGGGTTTTTGACATTTTTGTGAGTATTCTGTTATAAACTGAAACTGTCAACTTGAATATGTGAAAAGAAACACATGCAGAAACCTTATCTTTTATTTCTTTATCTTTCTATCATTTGAATGTATGAGAGAAATTACATCTTGTAAACTGGCATATCATTCTCTTATGGCATATGCTACTTCAGATGTGATGACAAGCTCCTGTAACTTCTATCACTTCATAATAGTTCAATATAACATAAGGATGAAATAATTGCATGATGCTCTAGTTTATAGCATGGTTGTACTTTATTACATGATATGAGCATGATAACCTGCTTCTTTGCTTGAACTATCTTATGTAACTTGTTGATGATTACTTTTAAAGCTTATGATGCGTGTCTTGCATTAATTACTTTCATCTTTAGATAGTTAATGGGAACTATTTTTCTACCATTGACTATCCTTAAGGCTTGAAGATTGACAATGCCTATGTATCCTGTGCCACCACTAAGGATAATGACTACTATTTCAATGGCCTTTGTTTGTGACTGCCTCACTGCCTTCTTGTTAAGACTATCTTAGCCAAGCTTATACTATTGAAGGCATTCATTTATATCTCCTTTCACTATCATATTACCTCTTGTAACATGTGATGAAGCATTCTGAATATGATCTGATTTTTACAAACTGCTTTCTTAAGTGGGCATAGTTTATAGGAGCAACTGCTCTTCTTCACTTTTATCATGATGACATCACTCCATTTGCAAGTTGACTGTTGCTCTAATGCATAGTATCTCTTTGAATAGTGTATTCTATCTTTTGCAATTTGATATCCTTTTCAAATGAATAAAAAGGAAACATGTTGGGCTCTACCCTTGTGGGAGCCACATTTTCTCCACATGTTTTAAATGTCTTCAAATCAATAACATTACTTTTCCTATACCTGTACAGTGAACACACAAGTTAGCATAAAAATGTACCTCTTGAAGTTGATTGATCTTTCTCATGATGATATGATTTATTGCACATGTTTGATTTGATCCATTTACATAAGATGCATAATGTCTGCAAGTTGATATGTCTGTTGATAAAAAAAATGTGATAATTTTAAATATCTGGAGCTTCTAATAGGGCTTTCCCCCAATTTTTTGTAGGTACACTATCATGATCATGAGATGAAGATAAGGACATGAAGATCAACTATCAACTAAGGATGTCAACCTTCCAAAAAGGCAATGATGGATATTTATTATTCTCATATGTTCTTTCTCTTTCCTTTTATCCTCAGATGTATAATTTGCACATGTTTGCATTGGTCAGTTTAGTCATTCCCACAGCTTATGTGGGACACATTTAAATATTTCTTTAAATATGATTAGTCACTTTACCTTATGCAAATGATTATGTATGTTTACTTTTTTGAATCAAATGCATAGGATAGAATAATTGAATTTGATATGAAATATATGTTCAAAATAGGATATGAGATGACAATTTTATAAATACCTTTCATTCACACTAGATTGTGATTACTTGAATAATTCAATCACCTCATAACTAAAAGATAAAACTAGTTAGATTCTCTCTATCATTCATTGACTGTCTGATATCTTATCATCAGAACTTCACTTGTCAAGATGGTTTGACAGTTCTGATTGGACTGTCAGACTATCCTGACAGATGATCTTTCTTTGTCTCTTGCCAAGACATCATACATTCACTGATTGAATAAACTTAAAAGTTTACTCTTACTCCTTTTGTAACAACTGCAAATCAGGTCTAACTAAATTAGGTGTGAACATAATTTAGTAACATTTCTAGTGACCTCTCAGGGGTGTTTGCCTGTTATACAAAATAGAACCAGTAGCCTTGCAATTCCATTGGGCATATGAGTCTTTTTCTTCCTGAAACTTTGAAAAAATCCTCTGCAACTCAAACTGATAGAAAACTACAGCAGCAAAATAAAACTAAAACTGAATCTATTCTAGTCTGTTTAAGACAATGCTAGCAAAAATGTGCATGTGCACTTCTTAGAAAACAAAAAAAAACTGAAACCAAATGTGCAAAAGTACTTATTTGCAGCAAAAAAGTTGCATCTCTAATAACATAACTCGAGGTGAATCCCATTGACAGGGATTGGCAACACCTCTCCATAACTTAGCAAATTGGAATGCATTATGTTGCTTGCATTCAGTAATGATGTATGGGCCATCCCACATGGCATCAAATTTTGTGTGTTGTCCAGGTCTGCTCTTTAATTCATTCCATTTGAAGACCAAATCTCCTTCCTTATAGATTCTTGGGACTGCCTTTCTATGAAATGTTCTTTTCATTTGAGCCTGACATATCTCTAAAGTTTTTAAGGCCTCTTTTCTCATCTCTTCCAGCTCTATCAACTGTGCTAGTCTCACCTCCATTGGTTGTTCTTCCTGCAATTCAAGTTCTTTTATGTAACTCAAAGTTGGTAACTCAACTAAGATTGGAAGTTTGGCCTCTTTGCTATAGGTTAGAACATAAGGTGAATTACTTGTTGCTCTTTTAGGAGTTATCCTATCAGCCCATAGGGCTAACTTCAATTTGTCATGCCAAGATCTCTGATTCTCATCAACTATTTTCTTTATGATCTTAATCAAATTTTTGTTAGTTGATTCTGCTTGTCCATTACCTTGAGGGTAATAATTTGATGAAGTGTTTAGAAATATGTTATTTTTCACAAACCAATAGACACTCTCAAACCAATGAATGCTAAAGCGTTGTCAGAAATGATTGAGTTAGGGATACCAAACCTAGATACCAAGTCTTGATAAAAATTGAGAACAGAAGTCTCATTTGCTTCTTTTAGTGCAACTACATCAGTCCACTTTGTGAAGTAATTTGTTGCAGTTAGTATCCACTTATGTCCTTGGCTAGAAGGTGGATTGATTGGACCAATGAAGTCCAAACCCCACTTGCCAAATGGCTATTCTACCTAAATTGGATGCAATGGCATTGCTGCAAGTTTATGTTTACCTACAAAAACTGAACTTTTTGTACATTTCTTTACCCAATCATGTGCATCTTTAAACATATCAAACCAATAATAACTAGCTCTCATAATTTTTAGAGCTATTGTTCTAGCTGCAAAGTGACCTCCAGAAGGTCCATCATGAAACTCTTCTAGAATTTTTTTAATCTGATCTGGTTGTACACACCTTAGTAAAACACCATTAAAATCCTTTTTGTACGAGATTCCATATATCACAACATATGAAATTACCTGCAATCTATAGTACCTTCTTTTTTATCTCTCCAAACCTTGAGGACAATCTCCAATATGTAGATAATGAATCATAGTCTGCACCCAACTTGCAGGGGAATCTGGGACATCAGCTGCTTCTTCATTCTGTAGCACTATCTCAGCTTCTCCTTCAAGTTTAGTGCTATTTTGTACATGCTTTGTAAGCTGCCCACATAGTCCTTCACCTCGAACTAGCTTGGTAACTTTAATTTGGATGTCATACTCCATAACCTTTGTTATCCACCTTGCTCTCTTATCATTCAGATCTTTGCTAAGAAAGAATTCTTTTATTGTAGGGTGGGCAACCATTAATTGAATTCTATTGTTTGAAAGCATGTGTTTAAATTTATTTAGGCTCCTTATAACAACCAATACATGTTTTTCAACAGAAGAATATCTTACCTCATAATCATGCAGAATCTAGCTAAAGAAGGCCACAGGTTGCTCCAATCTTTCATTATTCTGCTGACAAAGCATAGCTGATAGAGTAGCAACACTACCAAATGAATACAAAATAAAATCTTTGTCAAAATTTGGATCAATCAGTGTTGGGGCAGTAGGAAGTGCCTCTTTTATTTCTTCAAAGCTCTGCTTTCCTTGCTTGGTCTAGCTGAAAGGAATATTCTTTTTCAACATTGTTGTAAGAGGTTGTAAAAGTGCTGCTATATTTGGAATAAACCTTCTTACAAAGTTAATTCTTCCCAGAAAGCTATGTAAGCCTTTCTTATGTGCAGGAAGTGGTAATGCCAATACTGCAGAGATTCTTTCAGGATCAATTGATATTCCATCTTTTGACACTATATGCCCTAAAAGTTTCCCTTCATGAATAGAAAAAATACTCTTTTTTGGGTTGAGTGAAACCCCAAACTCTCTACATCTTTCAAAAATTAGTCTTAAATGATGAGAGTGATCTTTGGTTTTCTTAGAAAAAATAGTCACATCATCTAAGTACACAAGTACAAACTTATTGATAAGGCCTTGGAAGGCCATGTCCATAGCTCTCTGGAATGTTGGACCTACATTAGATAGTCCAAATGGCATCTTTCTATAGGCCATTATCCCCCATTTGGTAGTGAAAGCAGTCTTGGACTGATCTTCCTCTTTCACTGGAATCTGATTGTAACCTGAATAATTATCCAACAAAGAGAATCTTTCTGATCTTGAGACAACTTGCAAGATTTGCTCCATGGATGGTAAAGGATAATGATCTTTTAAAGATGCTCTATTTAAATCACAAAAATCAACACATAATATGATTTCCCCATTCTTTTTCCTAATAGGAACCAAATTAGAAACACAAGAAGTGTGCTTGATGGGAAAGATTATGCTACCTTCTATCAACTTGTTCAATTTAGTCTTCATAAGTACTTCCAGCTTTGGATTTAGAGGTCTTTGCTTCTGTCTAACCGGTTTTTCCTTGGGTTCAAGTTCAATAGTATGTTGAGCCAACTTAGGGTTGAAACCTTTTAGATCTCCATATTCCCATGCAAACACATCACTAAATTCTTGACAAAGCTGAATGAATGCTTGCTGCTCTTCTTTTGTACATACCTTTCCAAGCTTGAACAACTTATCTTTAAAGATCTCAATAGGTTCATAATGTTCCTATTTCACTGATAGGTTGGCCTTGTCCCTTCTTACCTAATCATCAATATTAAATATTAAATCTAAGGTTACCAAACCCTTAGGTAATTTATTTGACTTTAACCGTAGTATCTGATCATCATACTATTGCATTAATTTCTGCTGATTTCCTGTAGAAAACTCAGCTTCCTCCATCAGAAAATTAACAATTTGCTCATCATTGTCAAAGACCTACCAACTAATACTATTATCTAGAACTGATGGTCTTACAACAACTTTGACATATAAAGAAGTATGAGCATTCCTCGTCTATGCAAGAATATCATATTCAGCTCCTATGGCAGCTAGTTTAACAGCCTATTTATTATTAGTTCTAGGTACATATATCATATTAAATGCATCAAATTCTTCCATCATGTCACAAACTCTGTGCTTATACAATTTCAGAAAATCATTTTTTGTAGCAGCAAGATTTTTGACTTGTTTTACAATTAATTCACTATCTCCAAAGACTTTAAGACATTTAATGTTCCTTTTTCTAGCCCATTCCAATCCATGAACTAAAGCTTCATACTTAGCTGAGTTATTAGAACAGTTGAAAGCAAAATGGAAAGATGAATAATACCTTTCACCTGTGGGAGAAACTAGAATAGCTCCTCCACCAGCACCAACCTTACTTTCAAAACCATCAAAATAGAGCTGCCAAACATCATTTTCAGATTCTACAACCTGTTAATTTTCTCCTTTTAGCAGATTTGGAATGACTGCATTTTTCTCTTGTATCATATACACACCAAGACCTATTTCATCCATTTGATCAAAATGATTTGTTTCATGATTTTCTTCTACCCACTGGTCTAAAACCAAATCTAGTATGCCCTCTAAAGGTGTACTTAGATCTTGAACAGTAGGTAGATCTTCTTGATCAAAAATTGAAAGGTTTGCATTTATTGGACTGGGTGTATATGGTTCAAGGTGGTCTTTAGCTAATGGCTCAGATTTTATTGTAACTTTGGTTCCATTTCTGGTTCTAAAAAATAGATATGTTCAATCAGAAGATAAATAACCTCCTAATCTTATTGTAAAATATCTGGATAAACAAATGGAAAAACTAGGTGGCAAATCAATGACATGTATATCTTGATGTATGACAAAATTTGGACATGCATGTAAGGTAAGACCTAGATTCTTGAATATTCCAACTGTGTTGACTTTAGTACCATCTAATTGCACAACTCCTCTTACAATGGGCTCATATTTCATACCAAGTTTATCAGCTAGTTGTTTTGGCATCACTGCTCTACTCACTCCTGAGTCAATCATACAATTATGTACTAAATGATCACCAACTATCAAGGTAACATAAAAAGGTGGTGGTTTGATAACTTGTTTTGGCTATTCATTGTTTTTGATATTATAAGGCAGCAAACCAAGGGTTGATCCCTTACAAAACAGAACCCACAAAGAGGAAAAAAGGCTCAGAAAATACAACAAGCTAGAACCACCACCGATAGCCTACATACAACCAAAATACAGTAACAAGATCCTAACAGCAAAAAGCCAGCTAACAGAAAGCATAGAAAAACTTGGAATGGATGTCCTCCTCTCCCTTAGAAAGAAACTCTAGCATTTTATCAAATTCTTTAACCCTGTCATTATCAACACCACGAATAAGAACTTCATGTTCCCTCAGCAAGGAGAGATTGGCCATAGCAGTCCTGCATAAAAAGCTAGTAATGAAATTACCAAGAGACAAGACTCTTTTTTTTAAGGAACTCCACCCGGTCCTTCATCTGAGACAAATCATTAGCACCATTTAATTCCTTAATATTGTCTTCCTCCCTACCATCTTGAGCATTATTACCTTCCTCTTGAAACAGATCAGGATCAACATAAACAATAGAGGGAACAAAGTGGGCATCCTTCCCAGTGTTATCAACAGTATCAGTCACCTCCACCTAAGTAGAAATATCTCCCACATCCACATAGTCACCAGTGGGGATAGAATTATGAACCCCAATATTATCTTCCCTATCAGAGGTTTCCATAGGAATGTCCTACCCATCAATTTCTTCTTCACCACCAAAATCTTCAATAGAAATTTTCTAAACATCACCAGAATCTTTAGGATCTTCCTCCTCATGGGTAGAGGTTTCAGAATTTCTTTTAGAATAGTCAATCAACTTCAGCTTGGGAGCTTGTTTGCCAACAATGCAACTAGACCACCTAACAACAACAAATTTACTATCCAGTTTAACTTTTTTGAAATTCTGTGAGGGTCCCTCCCTACCCTGATTGTGCTCACTCTAGGTCCTAGAAACCCTAAAATCATCTTTCAAAAGGTTAGACTCTGTGTCAACATCTGAAAGACATCTCTTTGATTTCAATTTGAATCTGGAGGGAGGGTTTTGAACATTTTTGGTAAAAGACTTAGAAGTCCCAGAACTAGGATCACCTTCAGGTAGCTGTTTAGGAGTAGCCAGACCAGTTTTCACCGAGCCAGTAGGGGTACTTGACCAAAGGGCCAAAGAGAAGAAGGAGGAGACAGAGATAAATGAAATTGGTATAGTATGTGAATGAGCCCTTTTTTCACCAGGCTTCTTCAATAGAGTCTTCTTAACATGTTGAACAGAGTGCTCAAGAGAAGAAAGAAAATAAAAAGGAAAATTAATGGTGGCATTCCTTCTAAAATGATTCAACAATGGGAGATGATAGCGATAAAACCTTGTAAAATGGCCCTCAAGGGTGAAAAAATTCATCACCATAAAGCACATGTCAGCCCACGATTCAGGAAGACAGGATCTCTCAAAACCACCCTGGTAAGGCACCAGCTCCTCACCTTCACCAAGAAACAATTTCTAATTCTAAGCATCCAAAGCCCTAGACTTTTTATGTATCTTCGTACCTTTTGAAGAAAGGCCCTTGCCATAGTAATTTCATTCTCTGAAACCACGAAACTGACATTCCCAATTTGCATTGTGCGATTATCCCATGACTGAACAAATTGAATAGATAGGTTTTCGTCATGTCCATTCAGACATTCAAGGAATGGGGTGACTCCTCCTTCTTTATAGTAATGCCAAACCAAGGCATTTTCTTTGAATTCTCCATAGTTGTTAGGTTCAGTTCTAATCCTATCACCACCCATGATGAAAAACTAGTGAAACTAAATGAGCCTGGAGAAGGGATAGGCAGGGTTATTATCCAGAAAACTTCTATCAATGCTATGGGAAAATTGAGAGACTTTGATCATAGTGCAATGAGTATGAAAGGCAAGGACATGATCAGAATTAGGGCTGTCATTATGATAATAACTTGAGGTCTTTACATAATCTTTCCTTATTAAATGGCTATCCTTCACACACATGCAAAGCTGTCCAATCTCACTCTCATCATTTATAGAGTGTCTAATCAACATGCCCTAAATTAAAGAACTGGCCACGTAGATAAGCCAAGTGAAATTGCTGACCAAAATTTGCCAGGCCGTTAGCAACAGTATTACCCTCTCTATAAATATGAGAGAAGGAAATGATAGGAATAGTTTGTGAAAGAGTTTGAATATCAAACACAATATCCTTAAGTTGCCAACCACACTTTGAGGCTTTAGACACAGTCTCAATAATAATTTTAGAATCACCCTAAACATGAAGCTGGCAAATACCAAGTGATATAGCCAACTTGAGGCCCCATAAAAGGGTAGAGGCTTCAACAAAGTTATTAGTTTGGTTACCAATTCCTCCAGCATAAGCAACAATCAGAGCTCCTCTGTCATTCCTTATAATTCCTCCACCACTAGCCTTTCCATTTAACTTAGCAACTCCATCAAAATTCAATTTGAACCAACTTGGGTCAGGGGGAGTCCAAATAGTGTTTAATCTCTTAATGCATTTAGAATCATCAAAAGCTGAAATTTGATTCATAATCCCCTAGTTGGAAGCCATGAGGACTTCGTGTTGGGTAAGAGGTTTGTCAGCAATTTTGATGTTGGAATTAGAAACATTCTCCAGGAGAGCTTTAGAAAAAGAATAGAAAACCTGTGAACAATTTCGAGCAGTTTCTCTAAAAATTCTATTATTTCTTTCTTTCCAAAGAAACCAAGCAGCAAAAGGAAGAGCCTGAGTCCATAATTCAACAAGCCAAGGATGGGATAGAGGAGGGATTCAATTGAGAATGAGATCTTTTATTTCCTTATTGCACACCCATTGTAAACCAAAATTCAAAAACACTTTACTCCATATCTCAGTTGCAAATTCACACTGCAATATAAGATGAGAGATAGATTCCTCTTCTTTCAAGCACATAACACATATATTAACTAGTGGCATACCCCTTCATTGAAGATTGTCTTGAGTCAAAATCTTATTATGAACAATAGTCCACTAGAAAAAGTTTACCTTTGGAAGGAGTTTACAATTCAAACAACATCTTTAAATTCATCCTCAATCAATAGATGGTAAGCAGATTTGACTAAAAAAAACCTTTTTTGTCAGAAGACCAAAAAAGTTGATCATTTCTAGAGAAAAGAGGAATCCTGGTATTAAGAAGAATTTGCTATATTTTATTAGCCCTGTGAAGGAGATTTAGATTATTGGTACAACATTCCAGTAGATTTTTCCAACTTTTAACCCCTTGGTCTTGATGAATATAATGACTAACTTTGTTGCCAAAAAATTGTTTGGCAAGAACACTAATAACTTCATTGCCCAACTATTTAGAAAGAGGACTATCACCTAACCAAGGATCTTCCCAAAACTTTATAAGAGATCCATCACCAAGTTTCCATTTGATACCCTTGTTGATAAGACTTCTAGATTTAATAATTTTATTCCAAATAATAGATCCTTGAGGAAGGCCCTCATGATTAAGGAAAGAATATCTGTTAATGTCCCTTGAATATTTAGCCTTTATAATAATACCCTAGTCAATATCCCTGTTTAAGAAGTTCTAATAATCTTGGACAGTAGAGCCTTATTCATATTTTGAATGGTTCTAATGTTAAGCCCACCATGAGACTTAGGAAGGCAGACTTTATCCCATTTGACCAAAGAAATTCTCTTTTTTTCTTCAGTACCAGTCCATAAGAAAGTTCTCTAAATTTACTCTAGTTTATCAACCAAATATCTGGGTATTTTAAATAAGGATGGAAATTAGGTAGGTATACCCTAAAGAGAGGACCTCAGAAGCTATAATTTTCCTGCACTGCTTAACAATCTTCCTTTCCAACCCAACAATTTCTTTTGAGTTCTTTCAAGGATATTATACCAAAAACCCAGAGAAACTTCCTTAGTACTCAAAGGGAGACCAAGATAGGATGAAGGAAGGTCAGCAGCTGCACAACCAAGGATATTGATAATTTTTCTTTGGAGATCCCCTAGGGTATTGAAAAAGAACACATTGTTTTTTTGAAAATTAATATGCTAACCAGAAGCCATAACATAATCATTCAGTAGAGATTTCCATATAGAGGCTTCTAAAATAGAGGAGATGCCAAAAAGAATGGTATCATCAACAAACTACTAGATAGGCATAGGAGATAGAGAAGAGGCAGGTTTAATCCTAGTTAAATCTTTAGAGTTAATCTTGCTTTGAATAGATTTACCAAGAGCTTCAGCTATCATAATAAAAAGATAGGGGGACAGAGGATCTCTCTATCTTATTCCCCTAGAAGGAGAAAAGAAACCCCTTGGAACTCCATTAATAAGGACTGAGTATTTAGCAGTGGTAACAGCTTCCTTAAGGAGAAGAGAAACCTTATCATTAAACCCAAGCTTCTGAAAGATATTAAATAAAAATTACCATGACACCCTATCATAAGCTTTAGAGATATCAAGTTTGAAAACCATACCTTGGATATGACTCTTATCCATTGAGTGAATAGTTTGATGAGTAGTAATCACAACATCTAATATCTGTCTCCCTGGAACAAAACCCTTTTGTGAGGGAGATATAATTTTATCAAGAAGAGGTTGGATTCTGACTACCAGAAGCTTGGTACAAGTTTTGTAAATGGTATTGCAAAGACTAATGGGCCTGAAATCAGCTAGCATCTCTGAGTTGGGCTTCTTAGGAACCAAGGAAATAAAGTTATGATTAAGTTGTTTCAGAAGTTTACCAGTTTTGAAAAAAACTTTGACAGCAGCAGTGACAACATATCCTATAATGTCCCAAAATTCTTGGAAGAAAATGGGAGGAAAACCATCCGGCCCCGGAGCTTTGAAAGGGCCCATAGAAAAGACCACTGTAAGAACCTCTTCCTCAGAAATAGGCTTTAAAATATTAGCATTATCTTCTTTAGAAATCAGAGAAGGGATATTATTCAGAATCTGATTGACAACCTATGAGTTATCAACACTTGATCCCTGATCAGATAGCAAATTATGAAAGAAGATGACAACATGATCTCCAATCTCCTCATCATTAGTAATCATACTACCATCCTCAAATCTTATTCTAGAAATAGAGTTAGATTTTCTATGCTTTAAAGTAGAAACATGAAAGAAAGTAGTATTATGGTCACCTTCTTTAAGCCATTGAACTCTAGATTTTTGTTTCCAGAATAGCCCTTCTCTATTCATTAAATTCTTCCAATCTCTAATTAAGTCTTTTTCTAATTGGAAATAAATATCAGAAGTATCTCCTTGGGCAATCTTATATTGGATATCTGCCAGCTTATTGGATAAAATCTTTTTTTGAGAAAAAATGTTACCAAAGTTGTATTTGTTCCAACCATAATCTTCTCTTTTGACATGCATCAACTTTTTAAAAAGTCTAAACATAGGAGTGCCCACAACTTGAAGTTGCCACCATCTAGAAAGAAGATTCCTAAAATCATGATGTTTAATCCACATAGCCTCAAATCTAAAAGGAAAAGGACCTCTTCTCTTTTGATTAGCCATTCCAGAATGAGAGGGTTGTGATCAGAAACAGTCCTCGACAGAGCAGCCAATTTAAGAGAGGCAATGTTTGGCCAATTATTAGAAATAAGAAATCTGTCAAGCTTCACTTGAATCATTTCGTCCCCTTTCCTCCTATTTGTCCAAGTGAAATTTTGGTTCATCAAATCAATATCAATAAGCTCAAAAGTATTTATCAAATCATCAAAGTCCAACATACTATCAGAGTAATCCAAAATCTCCCTAGTCTTTTCAGAGGGATAAAGAGGGGTATTAAAATCACTCACCAACATCCAATACAAATCAGGATAAGAAAAGAGTTGATTAGCCAAATCCTCCCAAAGATTTTTCCTTAAGACCCTAGTGTTAGGGGCATAAACATTAACTAGACTCCATCTAAAGGAAGGCAAAGAGAACTCAATCACCAAGCAATTTTTATTGAAGAAATAAAGTTCACCATGAAATCTTGAAGCATTCCACATAGTTACAATTCCCCCAGAGGCACCAACAGCTGGGCTAATGCAGAAGGAAGCATTAAGCCAAATCCTATCAACAATTAGTTTGAAACCTTCTTCAGACATTTTAACATCCTGAAGTAAAAGGATATCCACTTTGTGATAAAAAATACAGTTTTTGACCTCAAATTGTTTTGAAGGGTTATTGAGTCCCCTCATGTTCCACAAAAGGATTTTCATTTAAATAACTTTCTGGAATGATTCTTGAGTGTCTTCTACTTTCCACTAGCAATCTCCCTAGCTGCTTCTCTTTGTCTAGGTTCTCTCAATGAAGGTCTACCCTTCAAAGTATCTAAACCAACATTAGTAGTCTTTTTTGGTTTGCGACTCTTTTTCTTTTGAGATGTCCACTCTGTTGGATTTACGATAGATAACTGAGAGGGGGGGTGAATCAGTTGTCACAAAAATTTCTTTGTTTTTAACACTTAAATCCTTCTTGTGTTTCAAAAGTATAAAATAAATTAATCATGGAAGCACAATACAATAATCCAAGAGCAAAAACACATTAACACATATGACACCAAGATTTTAACGTGGAAAACCTGGTTAAGGGAAAAACCACGGGGTGACTAACCCAATATCGTATTCTCTGTTAAAAGAATAAGAAGAACAAAATGACACTTGCCAATTAGGGCTCACTGCCCGAGCACACTGCTCACAAGAGGCCTATTGCCTATAAGAGACACACTATCTACAAAATAATAATATAAATATTACATACTTGAACTAGTAATTAGCATCTTCACCATGCTTGAGATAGTTCCATTTAAGCTCAACACTTCTGCTTTGCTCTTCATTCTTCTCCTTTCTGCCACACTCTCATCTTCACCGATGATACTTTGAAATGACTTCACCAATCTTATTTATGTTGATAACTGAGAGGGGGGGTGAATCAGTTATCTTAATTATTTCAGCTTTCTGAACTTTCTTAATAATTAGTGCAGCATCAATTCAAACAAGCAAACATAACCATGAAATATAAATACACATGACACAATATTTTTGACAGGGAAACCCTGTTAAGGGAGAAAACCACGGGGTGATTAACCCAAGATTGTATTCTCTGTTAGAAGAATGGAAGTACAAAATGGCACTTGCCAATTAGGGCTCACTGCCTAAGCACACTGCTCACAAGAGGCACACTGCCTACAAGAGACACACTGTCTACAATTTATAAAGAGTGTAATACAATACTTGAACTGATAAGGAGCATCAACATATGCTGGAGTTTAGTTCCGGTTAGGCTTTATATACTAATCTGCTACACTTCATCTTTCCTCTTCTTTTGTTCTGCTCTTCTTTCACATACTAGATCTTCCTTTCTTCTTTTATTCGGCTCTACTTCTTTTCTTCGCAAATCACTTACAACCACAACACTCCTCACAACTAAATCCATCTTATGTATATATACGCATAAGTGATTTCATCAGCTTTCTAGTTGGCACCTGGAATAGTCAATATTTTCCACAAACTCTGATCTATCGGCTGAATCCTTGCATACCAAGTAATGCAGATCAAGGATATACTTGTAGAAGTCATCAATCATGTCAGCCAATCATAACTTATGCCTTAATAACCTTTACCATCATCAGTAACACATCCGGAATAATGTCTAATGTTTTGCCATTCAGTTCTTCCTCTGTCACACTGCCAATCAGGAACCTGATACTCAAGTATTCATATCTTTTACTTCAGCCATCATCGAAGGCTAAATCCTTAGAATATATCACTCAAGGTGGTCCTCTTGACTTTCCCAAATCTGCACTTCACCAAGATACTTCCTCTGAGAGATCCAGACCTGACTGTCAGACCTCGCCACATGCTCTGTTCTTGTTTACCGGACCACAACATTCTTTACTCTGACTTCCAGTATAGACATACCATGTCCTGCAGATGTGTGGGATGAACTTTGTTGCCATCAATGACAACAATCATGAATCCATATAGTGTCTCTTGCCAACAATCTCCCCATTTGGCATTGATGGCAACACTTAGTGAAAAATGACTAAGTGTTATACTATACTCTCCCTTAGTAGATGCTCTATCTTTATGTACATTTTCCAGAGCTCCCCCTTACCTGGCTACAACATTTTTCACTTCTCTTCACTCCCCCTTTGACATCAATGGCAAAGGGTGGGTCCGCATATCAAAACTTTCAAAAAATTCAACTATACTTAGCCGCATAAGTATAAACATATGGCATACTTACATATACTGAAGTATGTCTGCAAAAGTTGTCTTTAATTGAATAAATTCTGTAGCCCAACTTTGCTTCATTCTATCCAAAATTGAAATATGACCGCTCAACAAGAACGCAAAAGCTTCTGCCCTCTTAAGATCTGTCAGATCATTGGTTCTAGTGGTAGTCTGAGCATCACTTATGGCCTCATGCATGGCCTCTAACTTAGGGATAATGATCCTTCTAAGTTCACCCATCCAGCTAATTATGTTCTTCCTTTCCTTCTCAAAATTCTTTATTACGTTTGTGATTGCAATAGTCTGACACTCTTGATTTACTATGGAGGATGAGAGAGGATCAAAACTTTGAGACAGACTTAGTAGTTTATCCTCATGTTCTTTTACATTCCTCTCAATATCTTTGGTCACTGTGGGCCAAGATAAGCAAAATTTGTACATATTTCTACCATCTTTAAGAGCATTTTCCAAGCTCTTTAACCCAATAGCCATAACTCTCCTATCATTTGTTATCAGACCTTGTACTTTGGAGAATCTCTTATCCAAAAACTCCATCCAGACTTTTTCTTCAGCTGACTTCTCTAGAGAATCAAAATGTGTGCTAACACTATTGACTGGAGTTTTGAGATTACCAGAAGAGAAGGCTGTGGGATCCTTCTGAAAGGATGGCATGATTTTTTCCAACACTCCAGATGCTACCTCTAAAAGCTCACAGTCTTCCATGTGAGATTTCAGTAGTTTCTCTTTGACCTTTGCATTTGCAAATGAAGCTATTTTCATTGTTTGCACCAGAGATAGAGAGTCAAAATCTAATGGCCCTTTTAATAGTTCTAGTTCATCAATCTCCATAGTTTCTTTTGTCAAAAAGTCCTTGACTGATTCTGTAGTGTCTCTTGCCGGAGACAGATTTTTCTTTTCTTCTGCAATCACAAAACTGTCTTTTGGAGCTTTCTCCCCTTCCACAACCTTTGTACTAATATTTTCTTTTCCCTTCACCTCTGCTTCTTTCTCCTTTAATCTTTCTTCTCCTTTGGATCCAGAGTCAGCAGGGGAAACTGGAGGAGTGATGCTAGTCTATTCATGGGCCACCTCTTCCGGAGCAGAGGATTCCAAGTCTTTAGCTATTTCTGCATTTGTCATTTTCTCAATAGACTCCTCTGCAACACTTGTGGTCGAGGGGTCAGTACCCAAGTCCTCTATAATAGGAAGATTAAATCTGTTGAAGGCTTTCTAGAGGATCTCGTCTATGTCCTTGGCTACCTTGTCAGTCTCAACAAGCATAAGTTGATTCATCCTTTCTTTGCTCCTGAACTCATCCTTGCAGTCTTTGAACACCATATTCATTTTCTTGGGATCGATTGAAGGATATAGCTGAATTGCTATCTATTCCCAGATTTCTAGGTCTTTTGCTTGGGCATTGTTCTTTCTTGTTTCTAGTTCCTTCTCCAAGTTTTTAGGGATCAGAGATATAATTTCAATAAAAGCTTTGTTGTAGATATTTAGGTACCTGACTATGGCATCTTGTAATATTTTATGATCTGCTTCACCATAATCATCATAGAACTCAACCATTGGCTGAAGATTTCCATCCACTGTGACTGATTTGATTATGTCATCAATGTGAAGAGTAGGTTTTTCAATATATTCCTGTCTTTTCTTCTTCCTTTTGTCTGGTAGAGGGTCCATTGGGTGTTTTCTTCTTTTTCTTCATCTTCTTGATTTCTTCATTAGATTCAGTCTCCTCTTCATCCCTTTGACTGGTATAAGCTCTTGTGGCTTTTTTCTTTGTTCTTTTCTCTCCTTTACCGGATGATTGTGCTTTCGGTTCTAAAGTCCTTGAGCCTTTGGCGGTGGTAGGTGTAGAACTCTTTGATGATCTGGTCTAGGTGGAAGGTTTTGCTGTAACACTTTCCTCATTTTTCTTTTCTACCTTCTTCTTCTCTTCCTCAGCCCTTTCCATCTTTTTCTTGTTGGCCTCAAGTGCCTCCTTTGAGATGCCAAAGCCTTTGGCAACATCTTCTACTTCTTTTCTCACTTTCCTCTTAATCTCTAGCTGCCTTAGCTCTGTATGAATTTTCACACTTAGTTCTTCAAAGGTTCCAAATCTTTCTGCCTTTGGGTCCTTTGGCTGACTAAGCATGTGTTGAACATGCAGTTCTACAATTTGTTCATCAACTTCATACCCCATAGGCATGATCCAGACTGTCCTTGGCTCTACTACCTCCATTAGGCATTGATCAGTGTCTATTATGAAGCACACTGTATCCTTGTATTTCTCAACTACTGATTTGGGGATTCTTTCTCTGATTTTCATTGTATTTTGAAAGAGCTTGAAGTAACCCCATAGAGCTATATTTTGTGCTTTGTCATCACCAAGTCCATGCAAATAATCTCTGATTTGGATAGCTACTGGTCTATCATTCTCCCACACCCAGCCATTAGATCTGGGAAGCTCATTCATAAAGTAGAAGAATAAGCACAATATTAATCCACCATACTTGAATGAATTCTTTTTATCTTTCTTTATTTTCTACAAATTCTCCAAGAGTTGGTTCAAAAGGAGCTAACAAAGATCATAGTCTGCATCCTTTCTTAGCATTTCATACGCGGTGTAGATGACCGTTCCAGGTACTGAATTTTCCCTGCTAGAATGATATATTTTATATCCAATGATCATGGAGGCAAACTTGACATCCGGATCAGAGATGTCATCTACTATCATTGCTCTTTTATCAAACTTGGATCCAGTAGCCTCACTCAAAGTTTGATTCTTCACAGATTTTAGAACAGGAATCCCACTGGATGAGTGTAATCCGATAATTGCCCTGATGGCATCTTTTGTGATTTTGAATGGTCCATTTAACCACATGAAGTTGTCATGTATTCTGCTCAAAATATACCTGACCCATTCATCCTCAGTAAAACAGGGGAAATGTATGCATTGTACAAAATGCTTATTCTGGAGGCCCTTGTATTGGAGTTTAAGCTCAAATGAATCATCTAATAGTTGTTTGTGATAGATATCTCTTAGTTTGAATTCCCCAAACTCTTCAATATTTGCGTGTATGTAAACCCTAATATCTTTTGTGTGCAAAACACCATGTAGGACACTAGAGAAGGCTCCTAGGGGATCTACCTCCAAGGATTTGTATGGATGTTTCTTAAATTTGGGGCGAGGTCTATCAGAAATCTTTACTATATTTGGAGTAGCCATCATCAAAGAATCTTACTAAGGGATATCAAGAATGAAGAATACCTTTTACACTATTTAGGGCACACAATGAAATCCGGATTGAGTTGTATGAGGAATCATCTTGATCTTTGGGAGAAGTTGTTGCAGAGCTCCTTTTCTCTATTCTTCACATGTGAGTGTACAAATGATGAGCGAATGAACTCTTTTATTTCTGAGAAGCCCTAATTTTCATTCGGTAATAAATGCGCAACCTAATTCATTTCAGTTTGCCTTGTTTGTCTTATTCAGAGACAAAACCTTTCCAAATCATTGAGACAGATTTCAAAGTTATTCTAGGAGAGTAGTGATAATCTATCTTCCTTTCATTAGTCATTTGATCTATTTGCAGATCAAGACACCATAGTTTGGATCATACCAGACCAAACTTGTAAGGAATCTATTTTTACTGGAAGACTATTTTACTAGATCAATTCTGGAAGGATTAGATTATTCAAATCTTCTTGCGGATCTCTCAAATATTTACCATACCCCTTTTAATCTACAGCTCTCCTTGTGCCAGTTCTAGCACTAATTGACTGGCTAGGGGAACAAGGTTTTCTTTGTGTCTCCCCCTGAGCCAGAGCTCACTTTTTTAATTTTTGAAAGGAATATCAGCACCAGAGTCTGGTGCGGATCCATCCCCTACATTCTCTGTACTTTTCTTCACCCAAATCTTGTTCATCTCACTTTGAACTTCATCCGCATTTACTTTTTGTTTTCCCTTATCTTGATTCTGATTATAATATACCAGACCTCTTTTATCCTGATTCTTGCTTCTACAGAATTTTGTTATATGACCAGATCTATTGCAAATTTGGCAAACAACATTTCTTTGCATATTTGATTGATATCCTCTTGATCTACATTGATTAGCCATATGACCCATTCTATTGCATGCAAAGCATCTGCCATTGAATGAATTTTTCATTTGCATATTTCTGCATTCATGAGATTTGGGACCATACCTTTTGCAGTTGAAGCACTGTCTGAAGAAGGATGTATTAGTTTGATTCATTCTCCTTCTGCACTAATTAGCTTTATGACCAAAGTTATTGTAGTTGTGGCAGTATCCATTGAAGGATGGATATCTTTGAGCATTAGGCTGCCTTACCGGAGGACTTCTAGGTCTGTTCCTTGGATTTTCTGATCTAAAATTCTTCTGACCAGATCCAGAGCTTTCTCCTTTCTCATATCCCAAACCACACTTGTCATCTACCCTCTTTTGGCTTTCAAGAAGAACTTCAAGTTGGGAAGAACTTATCTTGAATTTCTCTTTATATTCATTTGTTGTTTGAAGATCCCTTTTGAGAGAGACAATTTGATCCTCAAGTTTTTCTTCATTATCTTTAGCATCTTCAAGATTAGATTCAAGATGTCTGATAATTCTATCCATCTTGTGACAATCTTCTGATTTCTCCTTGAGAGATTGTCTTAGATTATCTTCAGTTTTTCTTTTCTCTTCAATCTCTTGGGTAAACTTTATAACTCTTAATTCCATTTCATGTTTTACCATAATGATTTCTTTTGATAACTTTTCACATAACTTAGTTTTCTCCTTCAGATCTTCATTTGTATCATTGGCTTCACTTTGATTTGCTAATTGCTGAAGTAGCTCCTTTCTCTTTTTCATAGAGAGACTTAATTTGTCTTTTAGTTCTCTCATGAAATCATCAGCCTATTTGACTCTTTCTTTTAACTCATTGACTTCAGAGTTTGACTATTCAAGATCATCAAGGGCAGTCTTGAGTTGCTCTCTTAAACCATATGCATTCATTTGAATTCCTAGATCTTCCTCAAGTTGTTAGACTTCTGTTAGGAGGAACTTGGCTCTGATACCAATTGTTGATAGCTGAGAGGGGGGTGAATCAGTTATCTTAATTATTTTAGTTTTCTAAACTTTCTTAATAATTAGAGCAGCATCAATTCAAACAAGCAAACATAACCATGAAATAGAAATACACATGACACAATATTTTTGACATGGAAACCCTATTAAGGGAGAAAACCATGGGGTGATTAACCCAAGATTGTATTCTCTGTTAGAAGAATAGAAGTACAAAATGGCACTTGCCAATTAGGGCTCACTGCCCGAGCACACTGCTCACAAGAGGCACACTGCCTACAAGAGACACACTCTACAATTTATAAAGAGTGTAATACAATACTTGAACTGATAAGGAGCATCAACATATGCTGGAGTTCAGTTTCGGTTAGGCTCTATATACTGATCTGCTGCACTTGATCTTTCCTCTTCTTTTGTGCTGCTCTTCTTTCACATATTGGATCTTCCTTTCTACTTTTATTCGGCTCTACTGCTTTTCTTCACACATCACTTACAACCACAACACTCCTCACAACTAAATCCATCTTATATATATATATATATATATATATATATATATATATATATATATATATATATATATATATATATATATATATATATATATATATATATATATATATATATATATATATATATATATATATATATATATATATACGCATAAGTGATTTCATCACCTTTCTAGTCGACACCTAGAATAGTCAATATTTTCCACAAACTCTGATCTGTCAGCTGAATCCTTGCATACCAAGTAATGCAGATCAAGAATATACTTGTAGAAGTCATCAATCATGTCAGCCAATCATAACTTATGCCTTAATAACTTTTACCATCATCAGTAACACATCCGGAATAATGTCTGATGTTCTGCCAGTCAGTTCTTCCTCTATCACACTGCCAATCAGGAACCTAATACTCAAGTATTCATATCTTTTACTTCATCCATCACCGAAGGCTAAATCCTTGGAATATATCACTCAAGGTGGTCCTCTTGACTTTTCCAAATCCACACTTCACCATG
The DNA here is from genome assembly GCA_027924645.1 of Cunninghamia lanceolata. Taxonomy (NCBI): domain Eukaryota; kingdom Viridiplantae; phylum Streptophyta; class Pinopsida; order Cupressales; family Cupressaceae; genus Cunninghamia; species Cunninghamia lanceolata. Next base: position 14,725,197 of record BSBN01001715.1, read on the forward strand.
ATACTTCCTCTGAGAGATCCGGACCTGACTGTCGGACCTCACCACATGCTCTGTTCTTGTTTACCGGACCACAACATTCTTCACTCTGACTTCCGGTATAGACATACCATGTCCTGTGGATGTGTGGGATGAACTTTGTTGCCACCAATGACAACAATCATGAATCCATATAGTGTCTCTTGCCAACAATTTATACAAGACATCAACTTTGGAATAAACATCCAAGTCGGCACAACACATATCTGGGACTTCAATCTTCCTTGAGGAACACGCCATGCTTCGTAGAATATCTTCAAGATCATCTGCAAGATGTGTAAGACATCTGGTCAGCCAAGCTTAGGAAGAACATCATCATCTAGAAGTAAATCTTCAATTATGAGTTCAATCTTCAATGTGGACCACCAACATGAACTGGAAACAATCTAGAGACCCCCACAAGCTTGCCTGAATCACCAAGAACATCCACACCACTTCTGCTCACTAAAATCATTCACATCTTCATCTAGAACTTCAAGAACATAGTCTCTCATCAATGTCACATTAGAATAAAAGCTTGCGGATGTCCAGATCATGAACCAATTGAGTTGTCATTTCACATTGGCTTCCTAAACACTCCACCAAATCTGCAGACCAAGATATTACATTTCTAGATCTCACCAGACCTATTTGTGTCACTTTGTCACCTTTGAACACTTGCCAGAATAGGTTTCACTTATATGGCCATAACTTCTTCAAATCTTGATTGGATCATCTTTAGACACATATCTCAAACCCTTTGATATGCATTCTCTGATCTTCAACTATCTGGGATCTTCACTTTATAGAGCTTCATTGTCTTCACTGTTCTTCTCTATTTCTAATAGGACTAATTTTCTTAATATCCTCAACACACAGCTCATCCAATCCTTGACATCAATGTAATAGGAGTATGTTGACATCAATGACAACACTGGTTAGGCCCATACTTGCAACAATCTCCCCCTTTGTCATTGATGGTAACATATGATGTGAAAAACTATTTTAACCATCAAGACAAGAACTTCTCCTCACTGACTGACATGGCTCCCCCTATCAACAACAATGATTCACATGTCTTCTTTTCCTTTATTGCTCCCCCTTTGATCATCAACCACTTTTTGTTTTGCACATGTCTTCTGTCCCCCTTTGACATCAATGGTAAAGGGCACATACTTGCTTCAATCTTATGAATCATACAAGATGCTCCCCCTGAGTAGCAACTTCCTATCGTCAATCCAGACCACAAGATATGACTGTGAGATCCACCAGACTGATGCACATCAGTCCACCTTAATTCAGAATTAGAGGGGTAATAACCCCTAACTTCTCCTTGAGATGCTCAAAAGAGTTCTTAGGTAGAGGTTTAGTAAAAATGTCTGCAATTTGATCTTTAGAGGGCACGGATTCTAATCTGACTTCACTCTTGTTCACCTGCTCTCTCAAAAAGTGAAATTTGATGGATATATGTTTTGTCTTTGAATGCAACACCATAATTTTTGAAATGTTTATTGCACTTGAGTTATCACAGAAGATTGTGATAGGTTCCTCATACTCCACTCTGATGTCTCTTAGCATTTGCTTCATCCACAATACTTGAGTGCAATTACCTACTACTGCAATATACTCTACTTCTGCAATGGATAGAGATATTGCCTCTTGTTACTTGCTCAGCCAAGAAACCAATCTTTTCCCCAAAAAGAATACACCACCACTGGTACTCTTCTAGTCATCCACATCTCCTGCCCAATCTGCATCTGTATATGCATGAAGAGAGAAATCATGATCCCTAGGATACCATAAACCATACTCAATTGTTCCTTTAGATATCTAAAAATTCTCTTGATTGCCATGACATGAGATTCTCTAGGATCATCTTGAAATCTGGCAACAAGACCAACAACATTCATAATGTCAGGTCTAGTTTGAGTAAGATACATTAGTCCTCCAACCATTGACCTATAGTTTTTCTGATCAGCCTTAGGAGATTCATCATCTTTGCTTAGTTTACATCCAGTTGCCATGGGAGTATTCATTAGTTTTGAATCTTCCATCCCAAATTTCTTCAACAATTCTTTCACATATTTGGTATGAGATATGAAGATTCCTTTCTTTGTTTGAGTGATTTGTAGACCCAAGAAGAAATTCATTTCCCCAAACATAGACATCTCAAATTCATTTTTCATTTGATTTGCAAAAGTCCTGCACATACTATCTCTTCCTCCAAAAATGATATCATCAACAAATACTTCAACAATCAAGAAATTTTCATGGACAATCTTAAAGTACAAGTTACTGTCAGCAGTACCTTTGTTGAAACCAATCTTCAAAAGATGTTTATCCAATCTTTCATACTAGGCCCTTGGGGCTCACTTGAGTCCATACAAATCTTTCTTCAACTTTTAGACTATATCACCATGATCAGAAAATTGGAATCCATCTAGTTGTTTAATGTATACCTCTTCTTCCAAATCACCAATCAGGAAGGTAGACTTGACATCCATTCGATATACTTTGAAATCCTTGAAGGCAGCAAAAGTAAGAAATAATCTGACTGCTTCAATTCTTGCCACCAAAGAAAAAGTTTCTTCAAAGTCAACTCCTACTTGAGAATAACCCTTACAGACCAATCTGGCTTTGTTTCTGACCACTTCACCATCTTCATTTAGTTTATTCCGGAAGACCCACTTAGTCCCAATCACATTTTTGTTCTTAGGTCTAGGGACAAGATCCCAAGTGTTATTCTTTTCAATCTGAATCAATTCTTCCTCCATTTCTTTAGCCCAACTCTCATCATTGCAGGCTTCACTTATTGTTTTTGGTTCAACTTGTTGGTGCCTGCACATGGAGTAAAGGTTTCAAGCAAAAATTGTGTTAAGGCAAAGTTTCAATATGACCTGATATTCTAAGGGGGGGTGATATTTCAAATATCCGTCATCTTTTTGAAGATCACCCTGATAGTGCGAACATCAATTTTAAGTAAGGGTTGATATCTACCTATCAGTCTGACTTCATATTCTTGCAGAGGGTCATATTCTCAAACATCAGTCATCTTTCGAAACATCACCCCTACCACCGAATATCACCCTATTTTGCAATATGATGGTGACATCATCAGGATCCCGTGGGGGTGCATCATGTGGTCCATGGCATGAATTTGATGAGGAGGATCTTCCTCTGATGCATCGAGTTGCGATGATGAGGGTCCCACTGATCGCCTATGAGGACATGAGCAAGTACAGGTGGTTCATCAATTAATTATTTGGTATGAATATGATGAGGATAATTTTTCTCCAATGCATCAGGATTGCACTGATGGGGGTGGTCATTAGGCTGGTATTGAATATCAGGTGATATTTTTCATATCGGGGTGATGTTTCCTGCAAGGTGATACTTCATATCAGGGTGATGTGAAATATCAGAGTGATATTTCATATCAGGATATCATGCAGGAGGTTCGCCAATGGTGCGGGTCATGATGATGAGGTCTTGGTAGATGGTTCATTGGCCACGCAAGGTAAAATTGCATGACATCATATGTGATCATGACCTAGTTTATCAAGTATTGAGAAGGTCACTGCGGGGTGAATGTGGGATAATTAGTTCCCTCATGATTTAAAAAGTTAGGTCATGAATCTTGGTGGGAAATTTTTAAAGCGCACAATCTACTACATTTCCCAAGGCCGCAGGTTGGTATGCCTCTAATCGTAGATGTTACAGGGTATGGGTGAAGACATGGACAGATCAACTACTTGATTGAAGATCAAAATCCCCAGGCGGTGGCACAAGGCTCAAGACCGCCCTGTCTCCTCCTCTACCTGCTGCATTCAATATGTTGAGCGCCATTTCTTATGATGCAATGTATCTGGTGAAATTTTGAGTCAACCATGTACAATTAATGCTAAGTATACCTTCCTTGCTGTATATAGTAGGCTGTGTGACTCATTTTCAAGGTTGTTGAAAGCTAGAGAAAGTTGGGTGCTGTGATAAGATACAACTTCATTGGTGGCCCTATTTTGGATGTCTTGTGAGTTTATGAGTCTTATGTTGTATGTCTCATGCATAAATTTACTGGTTTCATGTTGATTTAAATGAGTAATGCTATATTGCATGTGTTCTATTATTTGTCTCCAAATTTTGTGTGTTCTTCTAAATCTAAGCATCTAAGGGGCGTTTATGATTCTAGAATATAGGTTTACTATCTTGAATGCTTGATTTCTTACTTCTTCTCAAGGAGTAGATTAAATTTTTTAGATCAAGTGTTGGGAGGAATGTACTGCAGTGAGGATGTTTGTAAGCAGAGATAACTGAATACTTAGTCTTGGGAAGTATCTGTAAGGTAGGTGTTAAACAAACCCCCTTGAAATCCAGTCTTTGGTATATGTTTATGCTAATCATTCACATGTGTATGTCTATTAACTCCAAGCCCTGGATAGGCACCAGTCTAGTCTTGTCTTGAGGTTACAACCCAGGTCCTAGTTTTGCATCCAGATATAAAATCAAATTTAAAACTTCAAAACCAAACCTTTAGGACCTTAGAAGTAGTTTTAGGATCAAAATCCTCTATCTCACAACTGAACATAGGCCCAAAGCTAGCCCCTTTGCACTTATCTCACAGTTTTGGTCTACATAAAGGAGGATTTATCTGCTTTGTGTCAACATCCCCCAGTTCACAAGCATACCTTATGGATGTTGAATAGGGAATAGCACCCTAGGTTTTGCAGAGCTTGAAGAAGAAGAGGAGATATCTATAGAATCTATCTCCTACATTGTTGGCCCCTAGTCTAGAGATCTTGTTGATCATTGATGGCTACCTTGTAGGGATAACTGGGAAAAAGCATCCAGTCTGGGAAAAAACTAATAGATTTGGCGACTCCACTGGGGAGATTAATGTTAAAGTGTTATCTCACAAATCTCTAGTGAAGTCCATTGTGGGGAAGTGATTTGAACACATATATTTTTGGCCCATCCGAGTCACCAACAGATTTGACGACTCCACTGGGGATGCTTTGTGTAAGAACCCTAATTTAAAAGAAAATAATTCCTAATTGTAGGTGGCGACTCTGAAAAATCTCCCAACTGGTAAAGTAAAAATTTGTATGCAAGGGAGAAGGTCCCTGCATAATCCTCTGTTTGAAGAATTACCCAGAAAGATGATGTATAGGAAAAAGGGGACTGTCCTAGCCAGTCATGAAGGTTCTCCCAGAAATAATGATAATATCTAAGACAATCTTAGATCTTCAGAACATTAGCTACCCTATTTTTCAAATGCAGAAGCTAATATTCAAGATGCATATGAGAGACAATAGGGTGGTGGATTAAGAATGAGGTCAGAAGTGTTCCAAGAATGCCCTTTCCTAGATCCCCCTGATAGATTTGAAGAAGCTAAATCCCTAAGGGATGATGATGACCAATATGGAATGGGACCATCCACTTCTATGCCCAGAGATGAACAATTAGCTGAAGAAATCAAGAGCTTAAGGGTAGAATTAGAATATCTATAGGCAGTGAAAATTAGAGATGACATGAGGCAGAAAGTGCAAGCTCTGAGAATTGCTCAACATGATTTAGTTCCTACCCTTGACAATACAAATATGTTGAGAAACCATCATAGAGATGAAGCCCATCATCAGCAAAATGAGCAAAGATAGAATGCAAACAATGTTAGAGTACCATTAAATAATGTGAGAAATCAAAATGTTGATAGAAATGTCAATATTAACCAGTTTGGTAGACAACCTATGTAGCTGGATAGATTTAGACAGTTAGTTTTTGATGGCATTCCCTAGTCCCATTGACAAACATGTAAGGCCACAGGTGCTAAAATATTTAGGAAATAATGTTGTATCAGGTGAAGACCACTTGAAGGCTTTTTAGAATGTCATAGACAACTTTGAGGTTGAGCATGAAGATGTTTTCATGAAATTATTCATGCAGTCCTTGGTGGATGAAGCTAGGGAATGGTATAAAGGCCTGCTTGACTAGAGTATCTCATCATGGGATGATTTCAAAAGGATTTTCAAGGAGCAGTATGGTGACAAGACTGACCCAAGCTTTTTTGTAAATGAATTCACTAGTATCACTAAGGGGTCAAATGAGCAGGTTGTAGATTTCAATGCTAGATTCACTAAAGTGTTGAACAAATTGCCACATCACATGAGGCCTAATGAACCAATGTGCATAGTGCTGTACATAAATGCTTTTGATGCCAAACTGGCCTATGGACTAAGAGATAAGGGCCCTACCAGTCTCAAGGATGCTTTCAGGATTGCAACAAATATTGAAAATAATAAGAAAGCATCTGGTAAGACAAACAAAAGGGATGATGTGAAGATTTTGCAAAATCCAAATAAGCCTCAAAATACTCAAGGTAACACATCTACTTCTGAGGATAAATTAGATAAATTAGCAACTGTTGTTAAGGACCTAAGTTATAGACTTGCAAAAAATGAAAAGGGAATGGGTCCTGACAGGCAAGTTTACCAGAGACAAGAAAAGAGACCATCATTGCATGATATGCCATATCACACAAATTGGCATAATGGTAAACTAGTTCTTCCAAATAGCAACCCTAATCAAAGAGCTCAACATGTCAAGGAGACTCATGATCCTTTGAAGAAAGCTGTTAATATTGTTAATGATACTCCATGGTGCATAATATGTCAAATGCCTCATTCCCAATCACAATGTATGATTGCTCAATCTCTGTATAATAATATTGTTGCCTGTGATGAGTGCAATGAGCCACATTGTGTGGAGGATGATAATGTAAATATGTTGTCCACAAATAGGGAGTATTCCTCTTATGATGCAAATGAAAGTACAAGTTATGGGACTCAAATTTGCCAGTAGTTTCCCTATGATGATGCTGATGGAGATAACTATGCATATGCTCAGGACTCACATATTTTTCTGAATAACTTGAGGAGACCTTCTGATGAAGAGATTAGAGCTCTCACATCTACAGTAGTATCTCAAGTCAAAAGTAACTATAACCTTAGAGGTAGGGCTCAGGTTGGTAATCCACATCAACCAGAAGATACCTTTGTGAATCATCCAGTACATAATCATAAGGTGGATCGACTACAAAAGACACAATGGAATAACAATAAGAAAAATTTTAAACAAAAAACAACTCATGATCCTCAAGGACCAAAAAATAGAGTTCCCTAGGTTGAGGACCAAAACAAGAATTCTTAGTTCATGGATGACAGTCAAAAGACCACTAAAATCAAGGCTAGGTCAGCTTGGGATAAAAATAAGACCATGGATCAGGTTACAACTGATATACAAAATTATGCTCCTTTTGACATAACTCAAGTCTTGTCTCAGACAAAGGTCTTTGTTCTTTGGATGGAGTTGATGAAGGTTGAAGAAATCAAGAATAAGGCAATGTCCTTAATTTCAGGGGTAGCTTGCCAGGCTGATCAGAATGTTGAAACTCAAGGTAAGAAACAAGCCCTATGTGTTGAAGAGGATGAGGCCCCTAAAGTTTATTTGGGGGTGACCATGACAAAATGTCCTTCATAGGTTGAGCCATTTTATGTTTCCCTTGTTATTAATGGCAAAAAAAATAGAAATTGTATGCTTGATTCTGAAGCATCAACAAATATCATGCCTCTGGCTATCATGTAACAAGATGGATTGAAAATAGACAAGGCATGTGGAAGATGCTATGCAATGGATGCTAGAGAGGTACTAGTTATTAGAATCATGAAGGATGTGGATTTTAGGTTAGCAGCATATCCAAAAAAAACATATAGAATGAACATAACAGTGGTTGATATAAAGCCACAATATGGTACACTGTTATCAAGAAGATGGGAAGCACTGATTGGTGGAAGTATGCAATTAGATCTGTCATATGCCATAATTCCAATGAATGGCAAAGATATCAAACTAGTCAGAGAAGAAAAATCACTAGAAACGGTTGAGGATCAAGATTCAGAAGAGCATGTGTGTTTCGTTGATACTGACTATGATAATTTCAAAGTTGTCTCTGATGATCAGGGGGGTAAGGGGAGAGACATTTGCATTCAAGAGCTTGACCGATAGAATCTATGGACCATGTATTTTGATGGAGCTTGTGCAAAGGAAGGCTCTAGTGCTGGAGTTGTGTTTTTGTCTCCAGCTGGTAAGCTTCTAAAATTCTCTTTCTTGCTGAAGTTTGCCTGCACAAATAATATTGCAGAATATGAAGCTTTGTTATTAGGATTGAATATGGCTCTGAAGCATGGGTTTAAGATGTTGAGAGTGTTTGGAGACTCAGAGTTAATTGTTTCCTAGGTTAGAGATAAGTATGCTTCAAAAAATAAAAGGTTAAAAAAGTATAAACATGCTGTCTAGGATACAATTGAATTATTTGATGCATTTTCAATAAGTTGGATTGAAAGATCAAAGAATGTCATGGAAGATTTTTTAGCTAATGTGGCCATAAGGCCAGATGATATAACTCTATCTGATGTTACAAATGTTGTGGTTAAAATCAGACCTGCAATAGAAGAAAATATATGCAGTTGGCATGTATTTGATGATGACAAAGATTTGTTAAGATTCCTACATTGCATAGATGAATATGAAAACCAAGAGATTGATTTTTAGAATTTTTTAGAGGTTGTAGATGAAAAAGAGACTCTTTTGGGGAAGGAAGTAATTCAGCTAAAGACAAACAAAATCCCCAGAGGGTTGGTTGCTTTAGAAAGAGCATTTGACAATAGGGACCAATTTGTTACAAAGGCATCTCCAACAAACAAGGATGACTTGGAGGAGATAAACTTGGGGACATTTCATGCCCCCAAAAAGGTATATATTGGAAAATAGCTCAAACCACACATCAGGAACATGCTGATTGCATTGTTGAGAAAATATAAGCATGTCTTTGCTTGGTCATATGAGGACCTAAAAGCTTATAGAGAAGACCTATTCCAGCATGAGATCCCATTGAAGCCTGGAGCTAAGCCATTCAGGCAAAAACAAAGACCTATTAATCCTACTCTAGCTCCAAAAATGCAGGAAGAACTCAAGAAGCTTAGGGAGGCTGGAATAATTGTGCCTATTAGACATTCAACTTGGGTGTCTAATCTTGTCCTAGTTAGAAAAAAGAATGGTGATATAAGGCTTTGTGTTGACTTTAGAAATCTGAATGTATCCTCTTTAAAGGACAATTATCCTTTGCCTAACATGGAGGTTATGCTACATAAAGTAACTGGATGTGAGCTTCTATCCATGATGGATGGATTTTTAGGATACAATCAGGTGAAGGTAAGAGAATCTGAATAATATAAAACTACCTTCACCACTCCATTGGGGACAAATGTATATGTGAGAATGCCATTTGGATTGACAAATGTAGGTGCTACATTTTAGAGGGCCATTAATGCTACTTTTGCAGGATTAATTGATTCAATCTTGGTTGTATATCAGGATGATCTGACTGCCTATTCAAAAAAGGAAGAGCAACATTGTATGCACTTAGAACATATTTTTATTAGAGCACTGGAATATGGCATTTCACTCAACCCAAAGAAATGTGCTTTTGGGGTAGTGGAAGGAAGGCTTTTGGGACACATTATTTCCAAGGATGGAGTAAGGATTGATCTTGAAAGGGTTGCTGCAATTGACAGGATTCAAGTTCCCAAAACAGTGAAAGGTATTCAGTCCTTCTTTGGATAGATTAATTTTGTTAGAAGATTCATCCCCAACTTTGCAGAAATCACAAAAGATGTTTCTAAGATGTTTAAGAAGGGTGCAACTATCAATTGGGAAGGTGAAGCAATTAAATCATTTTAGAACATCAAGGAGGCTATAAAGATGGATCCTATGTTAAAATCTCATGATTTTTCTAAGCCATTTCAATTGTTTTCATTTGCTTCTTTCCATACCGTTGTAGCATGTTTATTATAGAAAAAAGAAGAGGGTTTTGAACAACCTATTGGCTTGTTTAGCATGTCATTACAGGCAACTAAGTTAAGATATGACATCATGGAGAAGCAAGCATATGCATTGGTTAAAGCAGTCAAAAGCTTTAGGCCATATCTAGTAGGATCTCAAACAGTTACATATGTGCCTCATGCAATAGTTAAGGATATTTTTACCCAGTAGGAGGTAACAGGAAGAAGATGTAGGTGGATAAACAAATTACAAGAATTTAACATAGAGATATAGATCACCAAATTGGTAAGGGGACAAGGCTTAGCTAAAATAATGACACAGTCCAATTTGGAAGCATGCCAAGTGAATATAGTTCAGAATGAAATTGTAAATGTGTCAGAGTTTGAATGGTACAAGGACATTATATATTACTTGCAGAATCTAAATTGTCCTTCCAATCTTAGTGACAGCCAGAAAAGGACCTTGAAACTACATGCAATCAAGTACATCATCCTTCAAGGGGAGCTGTTTTGGAAGAATCCTGATGGTGTACTACTTAGGTGTGTGTTTGAAAATGAGGATAAGAATGTTTTAAATGACATGCACAAAGGAGTGTGTGGTGGACACTATACTTCCCAGATAATAGCTCACAAAATTCTTAGGGCATGATATTGGTGGCCAACTCTTTTCTCAGATGCACAAAAGTTGCTGAGGAGATGTGATCCTTGCCAAAGGTTCTCAGGAAGGTTAAAGTATGAAGGTGCATTATCCCTTAGAACTATAACTGTGGAGGCTCCATTTCAGTAGTGGGGAATTGATTTTATATGGGAGATCTCAGAAAAATCAAGTGGAGTACATAGTTGGATTTTGGTTGCTATTGACTATTTCACCAAATGGATTGAAGCCCTTCCAACTAAAAAAGATACAAGCAGGGTGGTGATGGATTTTATTCTGGAAAACATTATTATTGGGTTTGGAGTACCATTCAAAGTGGTCATAGATAATGCCATGTGCTTCAGATCTATTGAATTTGTTCATTTTTGTAACAAATATGGGATTAATTTGTCATATGCATCACCATATCATCCACAGGGAAATGGTCAGGCAGAGTCTAGTAACAAAAGCCTCATGAAAATCATCAAAAGGATGGTAGATAAGAATAAAAGAGCATGGGATTCAAAGCTGAAGATGGCACTATGGGCTGACCAGATAATAGTGAAGAAATCAATTGGGAGGTCACCTTTTGAGCTAGTATATGGCACAGCAGCCAGGCTTCCTATAAATAATCTCTTGCCAATTTATAGATTCATACATGAAAGTGATGAAAAGATTGAAGATTCAATGACTGAAAGGATAGATCAATTGGTTGTACTGGATGAAATTACAAGGGAGGCACACAAGACAAACATCAAGAACCAACAAAGTGTAAAATATCTATTTGAATGGGCCCATACCTGATCAAAAATATTCATGGAGAGGACTCCTACTTTCTCCAGGCCCTAGATGGTGAGAGGTTGGAATTGCTTGTGCACGGTCAATTCCTTAAGCTTTATATTTCATAATTGATTATCTTCTATGCACAAATGTAAATTATGTGTAAATTGTCTATAAATGCTCTGTATAGTCAATTTTTTGCCTTTTTTGTGTTTTGCCTAGTTTTCCCAGAGGTGATCTGGTTCTCGCTGTAGCCTTGTGCCTGCACATCCCCAATCAGAGCCAATGTTGTTGCCTACACATGGAGTCAAGGTTTCAAGCGAAAATTGTGTTAAGGCAAAGTTTCAATACGACCTAATATTTTGAGGGGGGGTGATATTTCAAATATTTGTCATCTTAGTGAAGATCACCCTGATAGTGTGGACATCAATTTTAAGTAAGGGTTGATATCTGCCTATCAGTTTGACTTCATATTCTTGCGGAGGGTCATATTCTCAAACATTAGTCATCTTTCGAAACATCACCCTTACCACCGAATATCACCCTATTTTACAATATAATGGTGATGTCATTAGGATTTGGTGGGGTGCATCATGTGGTCCATGACATGAATTTGATGAGGAGGATCTTCCTCCGATGCATCAGGCTACGATGATGAGGGTCCCGCCGATTGCCTATGAGGACATGAGCAAGTACATGTGGTTCATCAGTTAAGTATTTGGTATGAATATGATGAGGAGGATTTTTCTCTGATGCATCAGGATTGCACCAATGGAGGTGGTCATCAGGCTAGTATTGAATATCAAGTGATATTTTTCATATCGGGTTGATGTTTCCCACAAGGTGATATTTCATATCAGGGTGATGTGAAATATCGGGGTGATATTTCCTATTAGGATATCATGCAGGAGGTTCGCCGATGACATGGGTCATGATGATGAGGTCTTGGCAGATGGTTCATTAGTCATGCAAGGTAAAATTGTGCAACATCATATGTGCTCATGACCTAGTTTATCAAGTATTGAGGAGGTCGTTGTGGGGTGAATGTGGGATAATTAGTTCCCCCATGAATTGAAAATTCAGGTCATGAATCTTGGCGGGAAATTTTCAAAGCGCATAGTCTATTGCATTTCCCAAGGCCACGAGTTGGTATGCCTTTAATGGTGGATGTTAAAGGGTATGGGCGAAGGCATGGACGGATCAAGTACCTAATTGAAGATGTAAATCCCTAAGCGGTGGCACAAGGCTCGAGACCACCCTGTCTCCTCCTCTACCTATTGCATTCAATATGTTGAGTGCCATTTCTCATGATGTAATGTATCTGGTGAAATTTTGAGTCAACCATGTACAATTAATGCTGAGTATACCTTCCTTGTTGTATATAGCAGGTTGTGTGACTCATTTTCAAGGTTGTTGAAAGCTGGACAAAGTTGGGTGCTGTGATAAGATACAACTTCATTGGTGGCCCTATTCTGGATGTCTTGTGAGTTTATGAGTCTCATGTATGTCTCATGCATAAATTTACTGGTTTCATGTTGATTTAAATGAGTAATGCTATATTGCATGTGTTCTGTTATTTGTCTCCAAATTGAGTGTGTTCTTCTGAATCTAAGCATCTAAGGGGTGTTTATGATTCTAGAATATAGGTTTACTGTCTTGAATGCTTGATTTCTTACTTCTGCTCAAGGAGTAGATTAAATGTTTTAGATCAAGTGTTGGGAGGAATGTACTACAGTGAGGATGTTTGTAAGTAGAGATAACTGAATACTCAGTCTTGGGAAGTATCTATAATGCAGGTACTAAACAAACCCCCTTGAAATCTAGTCTTTGGTATATGTTTATGCTGATCATTCACATGTGTATGTCTATTGACTCCAAGCCCGGGATAGGCACCAGTCTAGTCTTGTATTGAGGTTACACCCCAGGTCCTAGTTTTGCTTCCAAATATAAAATCAAATTTAAAACTTCAAAACCAAACCTTTAGGACCTTAGAAGTAGTTTTAGGATCAAAATCCTCTATCTCACAACCTAACATAGGCCCAAAGCTAGCCCCTTTGCACTTATCTCACAGTTTTGGTCTACATAAAGGAGGATTTATTTGCTTTGTGTCAACAACCCCCAGTTCACAAGCATACCTTATGGATGTTGAATAGGGAATACCCCCTAGGTTTTGCAGAGCTTGAAGAAGAAGAGGAGATATCTATAGAGTCTATCTCCTACATTGTTAGCCCCTGGCCTAGAGATCATGTTGATCATTGATGGCTACCTTGTAGGGATAACTGGGAAAAAGCATCTAGTTTGGGAAAAAACTAAAACAACTTTTGAAATCAAACAGTATTTCACTGAATCTTGAGCAATATTTCTTCTTGTTTGAACACCTTTGTTTCTATCTCCTATAATCTAATCTTTATAATGATTCAATCTTACATACCTGGGAGTTTTAGGAATTTCTTGCACTTCTAATTCCTGAACAGGTTCATTTAGACCTGTTTCTTCTTCCTATATTTTAGGGTTCTCTAGATTAGTCTGAATCTGAGCTGCAGTTGGGGCTTGTTCTTCTTGGACTAAGATGTCATCTTGATCAGCTGCTTCATACTCATAAAACTTTGAGGGATTATCCATGCCTTCATCAACCTTCACATTTGTACTTTCCACAATCTTTCTCAATCTCTTGTTATAACACCGGTATGCTTTGCTTTGAGTGGAATATCCCAAGAATATTCCTTCATCACTTCTAGCATCAAATTTCCCAAGGTCTTCATCTCTTTTGATGTAGCATTTACTACCAAAAACTCTGAAATACTTTACAGTAGGATTGATACCAAACCAAAGTTCATAAGGAGTCTTACCGGTATTGCCTTTGATTTGTACTCGATTGAGAGTATAGACAGTAGTGCTTACAACTTCTCTCCAATAGATCTGAGGAACATTTTCTTCCATCATCATGGTCCTAGAAACTTCTTGGATGGTCCGGTTCTTTCTCTCCAGTACTCCATTCTGCTGAGGAGTCCTTGGAGCAGATAATTGTCTCTTTATCCCATACTTCTCACAGAATGTTATGAACTCTCCAGATGTGAATTCTCCACCTCTATCAGACCTGAGACATTTTATGTTTAAGCCAGTTTCATTTTCTACCATAGCTTTGAATATTTTGAATTTCTCAAGTGCTTCAGATTTCTCCTTTAAGAAAGTCACCCACATCATCTAAGAGTGGTCATCAATTAACAACATAAAATACTTATCTCCTTGTAGGCTCTTGACTCTTGTAGGACCATAGAGATCAGTGTGCACCAAGTCTAATAATTCAGTTGAAGATTGTTCCTTACTTTTGAATGTAACTCTGCTCTATTTACCTAATTAACATTCTTTGCACAAACTCTTGGCAAGTTTCATCAGTTTTGGAAGATCTCTTACAGCCTGAGTGTTGCTTATCTTAATGATATTATCAAAATTCACATGGCACATTCTCCTATGCCACAACCAACTTTGATCAATTTAAACAAATAAGCAACTTTTGCTAGTACCAACTAATTGGAAGATGTTACCTTTTGTCTGTGTACCGGATGCAATCTCAGTTCCAGAGCTTTCAAAGATTTTGCATTTTCCATTTTTGAAATGGAGATCATAGGCCTTGTCCACCAACTGTCCAACACTAAGAAGATTATGTTTCAGACATTCAACATATAGAACATCACTAGTTTTGTTCTTTCCATCAAAGGAAATAGTTCCTCTGCCTTTAATTCTACCAGCAGAATTGTCTCCAGACTTTACAACTCCACCTTCATATCTTTCCAAGTCTATGAACTTATTCTTGTCACCAGTCATATGGTGTGAGCATCCACTATCAATGACCCATTCATCCTTTTCTTCAACTTGAGCAGCCATAGCCCTTTCTATCACCTTCTAATTGATAGGTTCAATAGGCATTAGATCTTCTTCTTTGATAGCAATAAATACCCAGTCACTTCCAGATTTGTTTCCTATCTCAGATTCATCATTTATTATTCCTTCATCATCATCTCCTTGAACATAATAACACTTCTTTTGAAATCTTGATCTATTAGGGTTTGGCCTAGAAAATCTTTCTGGACACCTTGAGGCAAAATGACCAATCTTATTACAGTTAAAACATTTGAAAGACAATTTTCCTTCATACTTACCAAATCCTCTTGGCAGTCTCTTTGCAATGAGGGCCTCAATTTGTCCAGCTTCTAATTCATCCTCTTCCAGATCTTTTCTTTCTTTCTCATACCAAGATGATTTTCTTGAGGAACTTTCTCCTGGATCATATCTATGTTTGCCTTTTGAAGAGGCACTAGCTTTGAATGAAGATTCAGTCTTGGGAAGTGCATCACCAAACTCAGCTAACTCGAATGCATATATCTTGCCAATCAATTGATCCCTTGTGATAGTTGTTAAGGATCTGACTTCCTCAATAGCAGCAACTTTGTGTTTATAAGCAGGAGGTAAGGATCTGAGAACTTTAGCAAGAATTTCATCTTCATCTAGTACTCCACAGCACATCTGATGCCACAAACAAGCTCATTTACTTTTATCATGTAAGAAGTGATATTCTCATCTTCACTCATCTTTAAGTTTTCAAACTTTTCTTTCAGACTTTGTAGCTTGGCACACTTAACATATTTGTCTCCTTCTTATAGATTTTCAAGCTTTGTCCAAATTTCATAGGCAGTCTTCAAACCCATAACATTTGTCAGCTCTGAACCAGACAAGGCACTTAGTAGGGCTTCTTTAGCTCGAATATTATTCTCTACATCTCTAATTTCATTTAGATTTGTAGGGCCATTTGTTGGGGGAACATATTTAATTGAGGTTATGTTCCAATACTGATATCCCATGCATTGTATGTGACATTCCATGTGCCTTTTCCAGGCAGTGAAGTTTGAACCATCAAACATTGGACTGTCCTTCTTGTAGGTTGACATTCTGGATCTCCTCAAGTAGTTAAGCTTCTTTTAGAGGAACTTAGCTCTAATACCAATTGTTGGATTTACAACAGACAACTAAGAGGGGGGATAAATCAGTTGTCACAAAACTTTTTTTGTTTTTAACATGTAAATCCTTCTTGTGTTTCAATAGTATAAAATAAATTAATCATGGAAGCATAATACAATAATCCAAGAGTAGAAACACATTAAAACATATGACATCAAGATTTTAACATGGAAAACTTGGTTAAGGGAAAAACTATGGGGTGACTAACCCAAGATTGTATTCTCTATTAAAAGAATAAGAACAAAATGGCACTTGCCAATTAGGGCTCACTACCTGACCACACTGCTCATAAGAAGCCCACTGCCTACAAGAGACACACTGTCTATAGAATGATAATATAAATATTACATACTTGAACTGGTAATTAGCATCTTCACCATGCTTGAGATAGTTCCATTTAAGCTTAACACTTCTACTCTGCTCTTCATTCTTCTTCTTTCTACCACACTCTCATCTTCACTGATGATACTTTGAAATGACTTCACCAATCTTATTTATACAAGACATCGACTTTGGAATAAACATCCAAGTTGGCACAACACATTACTGGGACTTCAATCTTCCTTGAGGAACATGCCATGTTTTGTAGAATATCTTGAAGATCATCCGCAAGATGTGTAAGACATCTCGTCAGCCAAGATTAGGAAGAACATCATCATCTAGAAGTAAATCTTCAATTACAATCTCAATCTTCAATGTAGACCACCAACATGAACTGGGAACAATCTAGAGACCCCCACAAGCTTGCCTGAATCACTAGGAACATCCACACCACTTCTACTCACTAAAATAATTTGCATCTTCATCTGAAACTTCAAGAACATAGTTTGTCATCACTGTCACATTAGAATAAAATCTTGTGGACATCCAGATCATGAACCAATTGAGTTGTTATTTCACATTGGCTTCCTAAACACTCCACCAAATCCACAGATCAAGATATTGCATTTCCAGATCTCACCAAACCTATTTGTGTCATTCTATCACCTCTGAACACTTGCTAGAACTAGTTTCACTTATATGGCCATAACTTCTTCAAATCTTCATGCGGATCTCTAATCTTGATTGGATCATCTTTAGACACATATCTAAAAACCCTTTGATATGCATTCTCTGATCTTCAACTATCTGAGATCTTCAGTTCATAGAGCTTCACTGTCTTCACTATTCTTGTCTATTTCTTATAGGACTAATTTTCTCAATATCTTCAGCACACAGCTCATCCAATCCTTGACATCAATGCAACAGGAGTATGTTGACATCAATGACAACACTGGTTCGACCCATACTTGCAACACACTCTTCATGGTAACTCAATGAAGCAGTAGCTACACCCGGATAAGCTATAGACTGATTAGAGTGCTTCTTTGGAGGAGGAAATAGCCCTCATAGAAAACCCAAAGTGAGTTTCCCTGGAGAAGGGTGAGATTTTTTTTGGGCTGAAGACTGTATAGACACAAATTTTACCTCATCATCCTAATTCTCCACCTCTGTGTCAAATCCCATTTGGGTCTCCTTAGTTTTGACAAACCCCATTTGTGACTCAACCTCTTTCTTAAATCTCATCTGGGTTTCCTTCACTTTGTCATCTCCTATTTGGGTCTCCTCATATCTATGAAAGCTCGATTGGGTTTCCTCAACTATGTCATATCATGTCTGGGTCCCCTCAATTCTACCATATCCCAACTGGGTCTCCTCAACTTGATCAATTTCCATCTAAGCCTTCTCAACTCCATCAAAACCCATTTGGGTCTCCTTAACTTTATCAGTTTCAATTTGGGGCTTTTCAAGGTTACCAACCTCTAACTAAATATTCTTAACTTGATTCAAAATTTCACCTTTCTCCAGGGTTGGTTCTGGAACATCTTGAGTTTGAAGGTTCTAATCCTTCTCCCAATTAATATTAAGAGCAAGATCTTCTTTTGAGTGTTCATCAATAACCAAGGTCGCCTCCTTATTCTTCATAGCATTTTCATTATTATTTTCTTCAGCTTTCTTGAACTTACAGTGCAAGATGAGATGTCCCTTTCTCTTACAATTCTGATAGTAAGTTGTGGAATTCTCATATGAAATGGGTTGTCTCCAGATGCCAAATTTTGAGCTAATGTCAATGAACATGGGCAGAGTCTTATTGATTTCCACATTAACACAGAATCTTGCATAAAAAAAGTGAGATTTGGTGCGTGTGGAGTTATCAAGGGTAACAAAATTACCAAAGGTATTAGCAATAGAGCTAAAAATAGATTCATCCCAGTATTCTAAGGGAAAGCCAGGTAGATGTACCCAAACTGGGGTAGTTTTATTGAGATCCGTACTAGGCTCAAACCCTGGTTTCCAACAGCCCAAAGAAAGAAAATGTGTACCATAAAACCATGGTCCTCCAGACAGGATAGCTAACATGTCTTCTTTTCTAGTAAAGTGAAAAAGGAATAGCTCTCGTGCCATACCCATGACAATCACACTGCCTTTAACATGCCAATGATTGGAGAGCCATTTGCAGACCATCTCAATGCTAGGACAGAGAGAGAAAAACTTGCCGACTAGGGAAAGATCCATAGAAGCGATAATCATATCCACCAAATTGGTAGGAACCACAAGGGAAGACCCTTCAGCTGTCTCTTTATGTTGACAAACCATTGTCTATCCATTCTTAGGAGATTCCACCTGTCCCGTCAGAATTGTTTTCTAGTTTGCAGGCCTGGCAGTGCCTATAATGGGTAGAGGATTAGAGGTACTACCACCTACATCACCCTCCATCCCCAAGCAACACACAGAAAGAAGAAAAGAAAAACCCTAAAAAAACCCAAAAAACCCTAGCAGAGCACCTTTGTATTGTTATTATGTGCCTCATTGGTAAGCATAACCTGGGGCTGAGCTGTTTGAACCTCACTTGATAAAGACCATTGAGCTAAAGCATCTTGTAATAGGTCTTTCTGACCAGGGATGTATAAAGTATCTAATATGGATATGCTAACAGTGGCTTTCTTCATATGATCCAAAATATTGAAAGAAGAACCACTAACCTTTTGATGTACTTTGGGAACAATAGCATTTGATTGATCTTTACTTGGATGTTTCTGAGCTTTTGGCTATCTTTTTTCAACTGTTTACTATCCTCTTGGAAAAATATGAATATCTTGAGAAGTGGAAGCTTGATTTTGACCTTGTTGACTTGTAGAAACTATACTTTTCCCTTTATCAGCTTGCTATTTTTCATTTCCAGCTTGCTGTTTGTTAATAGCAGCTTGCTGTTGTAAGTCAACAACTCTCTTTTTTGACCTGGTATTAGCTATAATATTAGTAAAATATTGTTTCTAACCTGGTAGTTGATTTACACCACAAAAATCATTAGCTTGCCAGTTCATTAGAGCAACATCAAGATTACTATGCTGAGTCTGAGTATCTAGCTGATCATTAACATCACTTGCTAAATTTTTAGTAGCAGCATAATTATTCTGTACCATGAGTGCTTGATTGACCACTCCATTCATGCAAGTAGCTTGGTTATGAGGCTGATTACACAGATAACACCATGCATGATCCTGAATCATATTATTTTGTATGGGCACAAGCTCTTTTGATGAGCTAGTAGTATTGGGATTATACTGTCGATTTGGTTTGTTATTATAGTTTCTTCTTTGTCCTCGGTAATCTGCCTAATAAGGAGACCTATTTGCTTAATATGGGGCTCAGTATGGTCTATTATTCTAATTTGCTTGAATTTTTAGGCTTACTAAGTCATTGCTTACAGTCTGTAATAATTTTGCTATGTTTTGCTAATTTCCTTTAAGCTCTTGAATATCAAAAAGGATTGAATCAGCAACATTTTTAACAGTGTTTTGATAGCCAAAGGCTGGTATAGCAGGAATTGATACAATAGGAGGTACTGCCATTGGTGTTGATGGCTAAATATCAGGAAATATTGGCATAAGAGGCCTTGGTGCAATTTTACCAACTTGTATTAAACTGTTTTCTTCCCTCATTGCAATATCAAATGTCGTTGGTAAAGTAACCCCACCCATAGACTAAATCATGATAGCAATATCACTATTTAATGCTCTTAAATAATACAAAAATGCATGCTCAGGTGAAGGCTTTACCATTTCTGGAATTCTATTCCATGTCCTTTGAAATCTGTAATTGAAATCTATCATTTACTCTTGTGGGGCCCTCTTGATAGTAGTCATTTTCTCAACAAGTGATAAATGATCAGATTTATCTTGAAATTATCTATTCAAAGCATCTCCTAATTCTTCCCATGATGTAATAGAATTAACTCTTAAACTTCTAAACCATTGAAGACCTTTACCTTTGAAATATGCTACTAATAACCTGATTGCTACATTCTCTTCTATAATATGATGAATAGAACACAATGATGCTACATCTCTGATGTGTTCTATTGGTGTGCTTCCATCCTCACTGTTGAAACTAGGCAGACTTTTCAATGCAGCCATTGGTAAATCATCATGTTGCCCTAGATTTAATGGGCTGCCCCCATTAAAGGTAACAAATGGTTGATTTCTTGGTGGTATTGGTGGTCAATTTCCTCCACCTCCTCATCTAGGTGGTGGTGCTCCTCCAGGTGCTCCAGGGGGTGTAGACATTTGAATAATTGGTGTTTGTACTGATAATTGGATTGGTACTAGTACATCTTGTAACACATGTTCCTCTTCCTCAAGCTCTTGAACAATAAGATCCTCTTGAAAAACATGCACTTGTTCTCTTGGGCTTGCTAGTGGAGAAATATGAGGTACTGATGATGAACTTGCAAATAAGGGATTTTGATGAGAAGCAAATTTTGGCTATGTATTTGGCAAATTTGGTACTGCAATACTTGCTGGTTTGAAAACTCTATCTGCTTTTATCCTCCTTTTTGGTGGAGATAATTGAATATGCTTCTTCTCGAAATCTTTATTTGACCTTGTTTCATACTTTTTCATAAGCTGCAATATCTTATCTATAAAACTAGAAAATTAGAGTTGCTAGGTACATGAAAATAAACCTCTAAAAGACTGTAAAATTTACTGATCATACCAAAACAACAGAAATGATAAGTTTTTTTTGAACTAAAAATTAGTTCAAAGTCCCACCAAACATGCCAAAAATTTTTGTCAATTAGGATTGCACCCATGATGTAAATTTGTGAAACTCAACAATCTTTCGAAACATGGGATCAAACTCAGGTTATGGGTGACCTATGTCGAGTTTGAACCTCCAGATTATGGGCTGGTTCCCTTAAAATATTTAATTACATCTATGACTTTGATGTGAAAAAGGGTAAAAAGGATCTTTCTAAAATAAAATAAAACTATAAAAGTATGGTGATGCACCTACTAATGATGAAAACATGGCAATCTAACTCACAATAGATCTCAAAAAATCTATCCACACAAACCACTCTCAGCAAATTGATCACAAAAATGTTTCTAAGGAAGGCTGGAAATATTTCCGTTTGAAGGAAAAGGGGTTTTTCACAACATAAAAGAAAGGTTTTCTAATTGCACAACATAAGACCTATGATTTTCAATGCTTTCTAACACAAACAAGTACTAATGAGACAATGATTTTAAAGGTTTTGATGTTAAAAAAAAATATAATCCCATCAAATCACTCATATAAGTTGCATTAATGGAAGGTAGATACTTGATCAAACTGAAAAATAAAGAAAATAATTGCATAAAAATAATGTATAGAACCTGTAACCTATTGTAATCTCTATAAATCTGTAAATAAGTAAGTTACAAAACCTCTTTCTCTCTCAAAGTGTAAAGAGAAAAAAGGTAATAACTAGAAAAACCTAAGTTTTTCTTACAATATATAGTTTGCTCTCTCCAAGAGGCGTGAAAAGATCAACTGTAGTCAACTACCTCTAAAAATAAGCTCTCCAATATGATCCATGAGCAAACAATAAAATCCCTAAAAATAAGGGTAAAAAATGACTCAAAATGAACAAAAATAGCTCCAATCTAATAGTCTCCATGTGTTTGACCCAAGAGATGACCATTTTTTTTCAATTTGACCTCCAAGCCATGCAAAAAGACCTCCAAAGACTTCAGTTAACTCAACTCCTCCATTTTGCATGATTTTGCATGTGTAGATCATGTGGACAAAAAATGAAGTAATCACTTGCATTATTTACTCTATTATGAGTTACACCTTGTTAATATCTTTGATGTTTACAATTTGTGACAAAATAATAAAGTAATTTATAAAATATTACTTTATTAATTTGTTTACATTATCTATAGTTTGTAAAATCATGAAGAAATAGAAGAAAAAGAAAACACCTTATCTCTCCATGCAAAAGAAAAACTCCATAATTGTATAACACATGCATACAAGGCATAATCACATCCCCTTATCACTCCATGTAAATAATAAAAGAGAATATATCGTCACCACTATACCATCTTCCTTGACTTTGTATTTCTCCATGCATCATGTATTATTACACTAACTACATTTATCTTTTGATTTTTACCATGCAATGTTATCTTCTGTCTTTATCACTGCCATCTTTGACATTATTTGACCTCATAATGAAATACCCCTATCCATATCTTCTTGTCTTCATATCACCTTACCTTTGAATGGTCTTTTTGTTTTGACATTATATGCATTCAACATGCATAAGGCAAGAAGGGATCTTCGACTTTTGATTTGATTTGCATGTGACATAAGACATCTTCGACCACTATCTTGTCGACCATCATGGAGAAGAAAAGGCAATGAGAAATAAAAAGGCACTAAGCCTTACCTCCTAATGATTTACAAATTTGACTTAAGCAAAATCAAATGCAAAAAGAAAAGATTTATCTAGCCCATGGGCCCTCCTGTGGCATAATCATTAGGAATCTATCAAGACCCAAGTCTTGACCTCATTTTAGATAAGCTAAATGATTTATTTTGTTAAGTCAAAAAGATGAGAAAAAAGAAAAGAAGCCATCGAACAAAAACAAGACCAAACCCTAAACTTTGCATTTCACTTTGTTATCTTTTCATTTTCGCTCTGCAACCCGGTTGGCTAGGGTTTGAAGACCATATGCTTTTCTTGCTCTTTCTTCTGCCATTCTACTATAGGAGAACCTAGAAAATCCTATTTTCTTTTGTAATAAGGTCTATTTGACTAGTGCATTTTCATTTCTGTTTGTCTCTAGGTCTGTTAGGACCTAGAACCCATTTTTGTAAGTCCAAAGTGACTTAAAACACACTTTTGTCATATTGTAATCATGTAGTGCCAATACAGGGCAGTAGGACAGTTTGAAGCAGTTTTGGATCAGTTGGTCTCCCAACTGTTTGCATCGGTTGGTTTTCCAACTGATGGCAGCTTGAGTTGATAACAGCCAAATGAAGGAACTATCTAAAGAGAAGGAGAAGAAGAAGTGTGTGTGTGATTGTGTATTGTTCTAAGGAGAAATAAAACTATTTTGTTCCATCAATTTGGTTTCCATTCTCTGTAACTGTAATTTGTATAAATGTAGATTCCTATTCTTTCTATGCTTTCCATTGTTGCAGTATGTCAACGTGAAGCATTCCACTGGTGCGATTCCTATTGAGATCAGTGGAATGGCTTTGTTGTATAGTACTTGTTTTTGTTTTCTTGTTTTGTTTTTGTGTTCGACGATGCAGAGGATCCAGATAGAATGTTTTCCACAATAGGGTGACCTAGAATCTCCATGTGCTAGGGTTCAGTTGAAGAAGGAGAAAGTAAACTGTGCATCGGCGTATCGGTAGGACTCAAGACAAGTATCATCGAGGGAGTTGGTCTATCAGCACATGGGCTAGAGTTTGTAAGTGCTCGCCGATGAGAAAAGTCTCACCAAAGACAAATGCCTTCGGCGTATTGGCGAAGCAAATTCTAACATGGCTAATAGTAATTGTCTTTCTGACAAGTGAAAGTCAAAGGTGACATTGGAGTGATTAGTGTATCGGTGAAGTAGAATCTAAAGTAGCTGATAGCACTTTTCTTGCTAATAGGTAAGAAGCGTAGAGTCACCCATTGGGAAGAGTTGTGATGTCGGAGTGACAAGTTCAAAGACGACCGATGGTGATTTTCTTCCTGATAGGCAAGGAGTGTTGAACCTCACATCAGAGTGACTATGACTTCAGAGAGACTTAAGAAAGTCATTCTAACCGACAGTTATCTGACCGATTAAGGTGTATTGGTGGCCAATAAGTGTATTCTTGTTGACAAAAAAACAAATTTGATTTTGTCTACGTTACCACTGCGCACTTCCCATCATATTGGTATCAGAGAAACTTTTGAAGATCACTCAGGTGGTGTGGTCTTGTTGTATGTCAGACAACGAAAGTGAAGCAGAGGCTAACATGATGCCTCCTAAAGGCATGTCATAAGATGTAGTGAAGAAACTGATTGAAGTGATGTTTGAGTCCAAGCTCGAGGAGTTGAAAAGAACCAAGGGTAAGGATAGGGAAGATGAAAGTGACAGTGATGAAGGAGATATAGAAATTAGTGAAACCAATAAGAGGACAGAGGAGATACCAGCAGACTAGAGGGCATTTGTAAATGCTTTGAAGTCAGTCAATAGGGACACCATAGATGGGTTACGTATGTGTAGTGGAAGTATGGAAGCTGAAGAGGTGATTCACTGGATTGAGGCATTGAACAATCATTTCAAATACAAAGAAGTCCCTGATGATAAGAGGGTTAAGTTGGAAAAGGCAAGATTGAAGGGGTCTACTCTTGCATGGTGGAATTATGAGCAAGGAGAGAGAGTCAAGGAGGGGAAGAGTATGATAACCTCCTGGGAAAGGATGAAGACCAAAATCAAGGAATAATTCTTACCCCTAGACTATAATGTGCAGATGTATAAGAAATCTACAAAACCTCAAACAAAGAGACCTTGATGTGATTGCATACACACAAGAGTTTCATAAACTCAGTCTCAGATCAAAGAGACAAGAAGAAGAGTCAGAGAAGGTGGCAAGGTATTTGAATGGCCTAAGGATGAATCTCTAAGATCAGATCAACAACTGAGCACCAAAAACAATGAACAAGTGTTTCCAAATGGCCTTAAGGGCTGAAGAGAAGATAAAGAGAAAGAGTGATCAGAATAATAAAGGTAGAGGAGGAAGAAGTTTCAGAGGTAGAGACATTTTTGGAGGAAGAAGTCCTAACCAGAGGCCTAGTGGTGATTCTAACCAAGAAAAGAAAGTTGGAGACTCAAGTAGCAGAGGAGGCTACCAAGGAAGAAGGCCTAATGGAAGGGGTGGGACAAATGGATCAGGTAGAGGATCCAAGTTCTCTAATATGAGATGTCATAACTGCAATTAGATAGGGCACCCAACATACAAGTGTCCAGAGAAGGCCTCAACTTCTCATGGCTGTGAGAAGAGAACCACTTTGATTCAAGAAGATGCAAGGAGTGTGACATCTCCTGAAGTGAATTTGACATCAGAGATGGGAGAAAATCTAATGATCAAGAGGACGCTGCTCAAGGAACCAGTGTAGACTGAACAATCTCAAAGAAGGGCTTTGCTTAGAATCAACTGCAACATCCAAGGTAAGGTTTGTAAATTTATTTTTGACTCTGGTTCTACTGATAATATTATATCTTTGGAAGCAATGAATAAGTTGAATCTAGAAAAGATACCCCATAGTAGCCCATATAAAGTCAGTTGGTTGAATAAGGGGTAGCACATACTCATGAATGAACAAGAATGGGTAGAATTCAGTATTGGGGGGTATAGAGATAAAATCTTGTGTGACATCCTTCCAATGGATGCTTGCCATCTTTTGTTAGGCAGACCATGGCAGTTTGACAAAAAGGCTCATCATGATGGAGAAAAGAATGCTTACTCATTCCAAAAGGATGGTGTGACTTATAGGATACAGTCATTGGTAGAAGAGGATCCACAACATGTAGGGTCTAGTGTAATGATGGTAGGAGAAAAATAATTCATGGACACTTTAAAGGAAAGTGGTGGAGTAGGTTTTGCTTTGATTGTGAAGCCTAAGGGGGAAAGGAAGGAAAGTGTGAGGGAAGTAGGACCTAAGGAGGCCAGAGATTTATTTGAGAGTTACAAAGGAGTGATTGTAAAAGATATACCTGATTCCCTACCACCTGTCAGAGACATTAGCCACCAGATAGACCTCATACCAGGAGCAATACTTCCTAATAAGGTAGTATATAAAATGATCCCTCAGCAGAATGAAGAGATAACAAAATAGATTCAAGAACTCCTAAACAAAGGGCCAATAAGGAAGAGCCTTAGCCCATGTGCAATACCTACTATTTTAGCCCCAAAGAAGGATGGGAAATGGAGGCTTTGTACCGATTCTAGGGCCATAAATAGGATAACCACTAGGTATAGGTTTCCTATTCCTAGAATAGAAGATCTAATGGATTGTTTGGGGGGGGCTACTTATTTCTCCAAGATAGACTTAAAGAGTGGGTATCACCAAATACGAATAAGAGAGGGGGATGAATGGAAGACAACATTCAAAACCAATGAAGGTTTGTATGAGTGGCTTGTGATGCCTTTTGGTCTTTCAAATGCCCCTAGCACCTTTATGAGACAAATGAATGAGGTGTTGTAGGAATTCATAAGGAAATTTGTGGTAGTCTACCTTGATGATATCTTGGTGTTTAGTAAGAGCAAGGAAGAACACTTGAAACATTTGGAGATAGTCTTGAAGAGGCTACAAGATCAGAAGTTAATGATAAACTTGGAAAAGTGTGACTTCATGAAACAAGAATTAATTTACTTGGGCTTGGGCTTTGTCATCTCTAAGGATGATTTAAAAATGGATCCTTCCAAGCTAGAAGCTATTTTAAATTGGCCTACACCTAGGATAGCAGGAGAGGTCAAAAGTTTTCATGGTTTGGCCACATTTTATAGAAAATTCATTAGGAACTACAGTGATATTTGTGCACCTATGTTAGAGACCATCAAGGGTGGAGGTAAGGTGAAGTTTATGTGGACAAAAGAGGCAGATTAGAGTTTTGAAAGTCTGAAGCACAAAGTTGTTGAGTATCCTGTCTTAGTACTTCCTGATTTCAATAAGGTCTTCACCATTGAATGTGATGCAAGTGGGCTAGCCATAGGGGTAGTGTTGAGCCAAGAAGGTGGACCAGTAGCCTTTTTTAGGGAAAAATTGAATGAAGCTAAGAGGAAGTACTCCTCTTATGATTTAGAGTTGTATGCCATGGTACAAGCTCTGAGAAAATGGAGGCACTACTTGCTTCCTAAAAAATTTATTGTGTACACTGATGATCATGCTCTCATTTTTTTGAATGGACAGGAAAAGCTCAGTCATAGACACATGAAGTGGGTGGAAATTCTTCAAGCATACACCTTCATCATCAAACATAAGAAGGGGATAACCAATAAGGTTGCTGATGCTTTAAGCAGAAGGGTGTTGGTAGTACAAGAAGCGTAGTTACAAAGCATGGGTGTTGAGGCACTCAAAGGATTGTATGAAGAGGACCAAGATTTCAAGGAGATTTACAATGTATGTAGTGAGTTTGCCAATGCTTTCCACAGTGAATTTTCAGATTATACATTGTAGGATGGACTTTTGTTTAAAGGGAGTCAACTATGTATCCCTAAGTGTTTAATGAGGGATAATATAGTGAAGGAGAAACATAGTGGTGGTTTAGGAGGACATTTTGGGCTCAATAAGACCTTAGATCTTGTAAGAAGATTTTACTTTTGGCCAAAGATGCAATCTGATATTAGAAGGTTTGTTGAGAGTTGCATGGTATGCCAGAAAGCAAAGGGGGTCTCAACCAATGCAGGACTGTACCAACCTTTACCCATACCAAACAAACCTTGGGAAAGTTTGAGTATAGATTTTATGATGGGGTTACCAAAGACAAGGATAGGTTATGACAGTGTGTTTGTTGTGGTAGACAGGTTCAGCAAGATGGCTCACTTTATTCCTTGTAAAACCACCAATGATGCTAGCTACGTTGCAGGTTGTTCTTTAAAGAAATTGTCAAGATTCATGGATTGCCTTTGAGCATTTTGTCTGACAGGGACAACAAATTTGTAGGACATTTTTGGAGAACCTTGTGGAAAAGATTGGGTACAAATTTGTCCTTTAGTTCATCCTATCATCCTTAGACTGATGGCCAAACTGAGGTTGTGAATAGGTCATTAGGCAATATGTTGAGATGTTTGACAAGAGAACATGGAGGTAGTTGGGATGTGGTACTGCCACAAGAAGAATATGCCTATAATGATTCCACAAACAGAAGTACAGGTCTAAGTCCTTTTGAAGTTGTCTATGGTAGTCATCCTAGAGGAATTTTTTAATTGAGGGATGTTCAAGGGTTGGACAAAAGGAGTGGACATGCTGATACATTTCTAGAGGCTATGAAAGAGATCCATCAACAAGTCAGAGATACTCTACACAAGAATAGTCAGAAGATCAAGGCTAGAGTGGATCAGAGGAGAAGGGATGTGCAGTACCAAATAGGAGATATGGTCATGGTTCATCTCAATAAGAACATACTACCCAAGGGAAGCCACAGCAAGTTGATGATGAGAAAAATTGGAACTTGTAAGATTTTAGAGAAATATGGTCCTAATGCTTGCAAAATTGAACTCCTTGTTGATATTCATATTTCTCCTATATTCAATGTTGCTGATCTAACATTATATAGGGGTCCTAATATAGGAGAAGGTACAGAAGATTTTGTACAAGACAATGAAGAGTGCGTGCAACACTTACCACCAAAGGAACCACCTAAAATGGAGTGTATCTTGGATTGTAGGACAGCCAAGAAGATAAGAAATCATACCTATTTTGATCATGTAGTCAAATGGCAAGGACTTCCAGACTCAGAAGCCACATGGATGCTAGAAGAAGACATCAAAAAGAAGGATGATGATTTGCAGCAATTAGTCTCTAAGAGGACTTGAGACAACTTTCACCCAGGGAGTATGGTGTAGGAGCACCTAGAAAATCCTATTTTCTTTTGTAATAAGGTCTATTTGACCAATGCATTTTCATTTATGTTTGTCTCTAGCTCTTTCAAGACCTAGAACCCATTTTTGTAAGTCCAAAGTGACTTAAAACACACTTTTGTCATATTGTAATCACATAGTGCCAAAACAGGGCAGTAGGATAGTTTGAAGCAATTTTGGATCAGTTGGTCTCCCAACTGTTTGCATCAGTTGGTTTTCCAACTGCTGATAGGTTGAGTTGATAACAACCAGAGGAAGGAACTATCTAAAGAGAAGGAGAAGAAGTGTGTGTGTGTGTGTGATTGTGTATTGTTCTAAGGAGAAATAAAACTATTTTGTTCCATCAATTTGGTTTCCGTTCTCTGTAATTATAATTTGTATAACTGTAGATTCCTATTCTTTCTGTGCTTTCCATTGTTGCAGTATGTCGATGTGAAGCATTCCATTGGTACGATTCCTATTGAGATCAGTGGAATGGCTTCATTGTATAGTATTTGTTTTTGTTCTTGTGTTCGATGGTGCAGAGGATCCAGATAGAATTTTTTGCATAGTAGGGTGATCTAGCATCTCCATGTGCTAGGGTTTGATTGAAGAGGGAGAAAGTAAATTGTGCATTGGTATATCACTAGGACTCAAGACAAGTCTCACCGAGGGAGTTAGTCTATCGGCTCATCGACCAAAGTTTGTAAGTGCTCACCGATGAGAAAAGTCTCACTAAAGACAAATGCCATCAGTGTATTAGTGAAGCAAATTCTAACGTGGCCGATAGTAATTGTCTTGCCAACAAGTGAAAGTCAAAGGTGACATTGGAGTGATCGGTGTATCGGCGAAGTAGAATCTAAAGTAGCCGATAGCACTTTTCTTGCCAATAGGCAAGAAGCATAGAGTCACCCATCAGGAAGAGTTGCGATGTCAGAGTGACAAGTTCAAAGACCACCGATGGTGATTTTCTTGCCGATGGGCAAGGAGTGTTGAACCTCACATTGGAGTGACTAAGACTTTGGAGAGACTTAAGAAAGTCATTCCAACCGATGGTTATTTGACCGATCGAGGTGTATTGGTGGCCAGTAAGTGGAGTCTTGCCAAGAGAAAACAAATTTGATTTTGTCTACGTTACCACTACGCACTCCCCATCACATTTTGATGGCTTCTCTGAGTTTTGAACATGGCATCTCATTGCAGGCACAAGGTGAGTGTTGTGTGAAGTGATAATAGTTTTCTTGCTTTCCTGTGGCTTCATTTCTTTAACCTGGCCATGGCTTTAGTAGTTCTTTTCAGCACTTGTAAATCCTTTTTATACTTTTAACATGGCACTTTTGTTTTCTGTGTTTCTCTTCACTTGGCAACTATAACTTATCTTTTCTAAGAGGCTTCCAAAAATGAAGGCCATGGCTTTAGTAGTTCCTCCCTCTACAAAATACATGGTAAAGAATCTGTTCGGCCCTCTGTATCTTCATTGTCTTTCACTGTATCTTCATTATTGACAAGTGTTTCAAAAAAAATGAAGTGAGCCTTTTGGTTTCTTTGAAGAAAATGAGCTCCTATTTAATAGCCGTCCCTGTATATCGATTCTTTTCACATTTCTTGACTCCTCTGTAGACATGAATCTTGTAAGGGTTTAAAAAATGCAACAAGGGTTTTAACATTTTTGAGGAAATAGGCCTTTTCTGGCCACGACCTTACTGTATATTGTTTGTTTTCACATTTCTCCTCTCTGCAGATGAAAAACTTGTAAGGGTTTCAAGAAATGTGACAAGGGTTTGATATTTTTGAATAGAAAAGGCCTTCTTAGCTACGGTCTGTCATTTCTTGCTCCCTGTAACTTTTATCTCACTTGTATATAAGAACACAAACCACGGTTTCAAGAAAATACAGAGGTTTTTTTTATTTTCACAAGCATATTCACTTTCTTGTCATGCCCACAAGTGTAACTTTCTTTGTATCATTTATTCCAACTATAAACAAGAATATGTGAAGGGTTTCAAGAATTTGTAGAGGGTTTTGAACTTTTGAGGAAAAAAAAGCCTCTCTTCTGTCACGGCCACATTGTAACTGCAACTTTGACATCTTCTTTATCTACATTTTTGGTAAAAAACCCATAAGGGTTATCTGTATTTGCTTTCTTTACCTTGCTCTTGACTGTGGCTTCAAACACAAAATGATAAGGGTTTTTCTCATTTTTGTGAGTATTCTGTTATAAACTAAAACTGTCAACTTGAATATGTGAAAAGAAACACATGTAGAAAGCTTATCTTTTATTTCTTTATCCTTCTATCATTTGAATGTATGGGATAAATTGCATCTTGTAAACTGTTATATCATTCTCTAATGGCATCTACTACTTCTGAATTGATGACAAGCTCCTGTAACTTCTGTCACTTCATAATAGTTCAATATAACATAAGGATGCAATAATTGCATGATGCTCCAGTCTATAGCATGGATGTACTTTATTACATGATATGAGCATGATAACCTGCTTCTTTTCTTGAACAATCTCCTATAGCTTGTTGATGATTACTTTTAAATATTATGATGCCTGTCTTGAATTAATTACTTTCATCTTTAGATAGTTAATGGGAATTATTTTTCTACCATTGACTATCCTTAATGCTTAAAGATTGACAGGGCCTCTATATCCTATGCCACCACTGAGGATAATGACTGCTATTTCAATGGCCTTTGTTTGTGACTGCCTCACTGCCTTCTTGTCAAGACTATCTTAACCAAGCTTATACTGTTGAAGGCATTCATTTATATCTCCTTTCACTATCATATTACCTCTTGTAAAATGTGATGAAGCATTCTTAATATGATCTTCTAATTTTTACAAACTGCTTTCTTAAGTGTGCATAGTTTATTGGAGCAACTACTCCTCTTCACTTTTATCATGATGACATCACTCCTTTTGCAAGTTGACTGATGCTCTAATTTATAGTATCTTTTTGAATAGTGCATTCTATCTTTTGCAATCTGATATCCTTATCAAATGAATAGAAAGGAAACATGCTGGGCTCTACCCTTGTGGGAGCCACATTTTCTCCACATGTTTTAAATGTCTTTAAATCAGCAACATTACTTTTCCTATACCTGTACAGTGAACACACAAGTTAGCATAAAAACGTTCCTCTTAAAGTTGATTTATCTTTCTCATGATGATCTAATTTATTGCACTTGTTTGATTTGATCCATTCACATAAGATGCATAATGTCTGCAAGTTGATATGTCTGTTGATAAAAACATGTGATAATTTTAAATATCTGAAGCTTCTAATAGGGCTTTCCCCCAATTTTTTGTAGGTACACTGTCATGACCAGGAGTTGAAGATAAGGACATGAAGATTAACTGTCAACTAAGGATATCAACCTTCCAAAAAGACAATGATGGATATTTATTATTCTCATATGTTCTTTCTCTTTCCTTTTATCCTCATATGTATAGCTTGCACATGTTTGTATTGCTCAATTTAGTCATTCCCACGGCTTGTGTGGGACACATTTAAACATTTATTTAAATATGATCAGTCACTTTACCTTATGCAAATGATTATGTATGTTTAATTTTCTAAATCAAATGCATAAGATAGAATAACTAAATCTGATATGAAACATATGTTCAAAACATTATATGAGATGATAGTTTTATAAATACCTTTCATTCACACTGAATTACATGATTACTTGAATAATCAATCACCTCATAACTGAAAGATAAAACCAGTTAGATTCTCTTTGTCATTCATTGACTATCTAATATCTTGTCATCGAAACTTCACTTGTCAGGATGGTTTGACAGTTCTAATTGGACTGTCAAATTATCCTGATAGATGATATTTCTTTGTCTCTTGCCAAGACATACATTCATTGATTGAATAAACTTAAAAGTTTTCTCTTACTCCTTTTGTAACAACTTTAAATCAGGTCTAACTAAATTAGGTGTGAACATAATTTAGTAACATTTACAAAGAATGTACTTATTAGCCATATGAAAACCATTAACTTTTAAGCTGTCAATAGTAAGGATCTTCATGTGGTAGGTTGGCCACCAAAAGAATTGATTTAAGGAATGAATTTTTGATTCCAAATGATGCCCCAATCAAACTCTATATTTTGGGAGTTATCTAGAAATTTAAAAGTAGTCTTGATAGTATAGTTGCTAGTCAAGTCAGTTTTCTAAATAAGTTCATCCTGTCTAACACCTGAATTAAATCTGTGTATATTAATTTTGTTGACAATCTCATTTAGAGCTGCCAGATCAAAAATACATACCAGATTACCAGTCATCTTCCAAATCTTAAAGTAGTCTTTGATAAATATCCCAAACATTCTTGTCAGTTCAACTTTGATTAGGGAACAGGGATGATTTTGTTCAAATGGGGTGATAGAGGTCCAAGGATCCCCCAAAAATCTAACAAGTTCACCATTTACTATTTTCCATTTTATCCCCTTCTTTAAGGTCTATTTTGACTTGATGATATTATTCCAAATGTGCAAGCCAATAGGGAGATGGGAGTTTTGAAGAAAAGAATATCCTTCATGATTGTTCAATTATTTATCTTTCATTATGTTGGTCCATTCACTATTGGATGTCATGAGTTTCCACCCAATTGTTTTCATAAGGGATCTATTCATTTCTTCAATCTTGTGAATACCCAATCCACCTTTATTTTTTGGGGTACAAATTTTGTCCCAAGCTTCTAGGGAGATTCTTTGTTTTTCCTTTGTTCCTAACCATAGGAATCTTCATTGTATCTATTCTATCATTTTAGCAAAGCTACTTGGGATTTTGAAAAGAGAGAGGAGCTATATTGGTGTACTCTAAAGTGATGATTTGATCAATTGGATTTTTCCATATTGACTAAGGAGGCTTCCCTTCCATGCAACTAGTTTTTTTTGTATTCTTTCTATCAGATTATTTCAAGTGTTGTTGTGCACTCTTCCATGGGTCAAAGGCATACCCAAGTATGTAGCAGGTAGTTGTATTTTATAGCCTAAAATCTTCTCTATTCAATTCTAAAACCTTGGGGAGGTATTGAAGATGAAATTATCACTCTTTTCTAAATTGATTTGTTGATCTAACACTTTGGCATAGTGTGAGAGGGTCCTCATCTAGCATTTGGCCTTAGCAATGGTGTCTTCCCCCAAGAGAATGGTGTCTTCAACAAACTATTGGTGTGAATTGGGGTTAATGCTATATAGATGATCTAAAACCCTTGATCTAATTGGTATTTATGGTAGATTTTATATTTCTTCCAAGGAACTTTACTAGAATTGTGAATATATATGGGGATAAAGTATCCGCTTGTCTTAGGGCCCCTCTAGCAGTGAAATGGCCATTAGGGTTGATGTTAATTATGACAAAATAGGTGGGGGAAGTGAAACAATTTTTCATAAGCTTTAACATTTTATTTTTAAATCTAAGCTTGCACAAAACCTTGGACAAGAAATCCTAGAAATTTTTTTTGTAAGATTTAGAGATGTCAAGCTTCAAATCCATGCTTTCTTTTCTATTTTTTTCATTAAGTGGAGGGTTTCATGGACATATATGATAGCATCTATAATTTGTTTGCTTGGGACAAATCCATTCTAGTTACTGTGGATCATGTTGTCAAGGAACAGTTGGATTGTTAAAACCATTAAGTTGGATAGAATTTTGTATATGGTATTGTACAAGCTTATCAGCCTAAATTCAAATATTTTGTTGGCCCCACTTTTTTTGGGGAATGAGTACCAAGATGGTATTGCTAATATCCTTCAGAATGTCATTATTATTGAAAACGTCCTATGTAACTTTGGTAATATCATTGCCAACAACTTCCCAATAAGGTTGGAAGAAAGCAAGGGGGGAGCCATCAAGTCTAAGGGATTTATATGGATCAAGAGAAAATAAGGCACCTTTAACCTCTTCTTCCAAGACACATTATTATTTATGTTACTATATTCTTATGTTTAGTATCCATTCCCTTAGTATGTTTTAGGACCACTTTTACCTATTTTTGGTCATTCCAATTATCATAGAAAGATATTGCAAACACCCTAATCCTTAGGGATTTGATTGAAACCACCCCATGAAATTTGAGAACTATACCATAGAAAGTCACTAGCACCTTTATAGAGTAGCAACCCACTCCTTGGTGTATTGCAATAGTACCCTAGAGTGCTAGTGACCTCATCTTCAAATTAGACAAAAATTATTCCAATTGTTTGTGCCCTAATTCTTACTACATTTTGGGCCACCATGAACCCTTAAACTTAGTACAAAGTCATATTTAAGCCATTTTCCCCTCCATTATGTCATAGCACATCATTGATAAAATTTAGGATACACTCCACTCCACCAACACAGGTAATTTTCAAGGAAGCAATTATAGAGTAAGGAAAACAAGATAAGAGTTGAAGATCAAAGATTGTGAAGCCTTCTTAGAGCACTCAAGCATAGAATCCATATATTTTCTCCTCCTCTTTCCATTCTCTATATCCATTTCCCTTGTTTCCCCATTTGTGAAACCATTAAGAACCCATTTCCTTCACCATAGCCATCCCTAGTCTACATAAATCCTCCATGTCATCATCCTCAGATAGGGAGCCTTTTTCCCTCTTGCATATCATTTGTGACCCTTTCCATCACCCTCTTGAATATATCACAAGTACACACCACTTGTCATAGAGTTCCTCCTAAGGCTTATGTTGTATTTCTACCATTATTGATCACACACTAGTTGCATAAATCCACCTAAGTTTGCCCACACTCCTTGCATATACTAGTGTTATTATTGAGCTTAAATGTCAAATAGAGGATTAACGAAGGAAATCTCCTAAATAAACAACCCATTTTTCTTGTCCCCATGCTTTAGCTTAAATTCTTAAAGACTCTAGAGTTATGTGAAGATCTTGCAAGCAAAAAGAGTATTAAGTAAACGTCGCATCCCTAATTTTGACTATGTTTTACTTTTTATTTGTATACAATTAGAAGATAATTTTCCATGGTTTAATGATTTGACATTTAGTGAAAATGTCAGCATAAATCAATAATTTCATGAGTTTGGGTTTATAGGCATAGAATTACACATGTGATTAGATGATGTCATGATTATTTATTCATAAGATATATGAAGTAACTAATGATTCACTAATCCTAGTTTGGTTGATTGCAAGATGTAACTAGGAAAAATAGGTTTTTCTTCCTCCAAGAAAGAGAGGGAGAGCATCATTAGAGAGACATGAATAAAAGTATGGATATGGACAATTTGTTTCCATCTATGTCTTGTGCTTGTACCGATTAGTAAAGCCTCATTGAGTTTGGTATGTTAAGTTCAAATATTTTGGTCTAAGTTGGTTTCGAATTAACAATCGTCAATTAGTTGTTGAGATCATCTGGCTTTGGTTATGATGAAAACCAAGTAGAATAGTACGACCATCAACAAGATATATTCGAGAGTCATTATCTATCCTCATGTGATTTGATTATAGTCTATTATTATCATAACTAATTAAATATTAGTGGTTAAACTATTTCATTATCAGTGTTTTCTGATAAGTTTTCCATTTGATAATCTATCTTTGTTGGTGTTTATGCAAAATAGAGAGGGGAAGAATATCTTGACCCCATTCTCATATTTTGTCAAAGTGTTTGGAACAATGAGAGAATACATTGTATATACCTACACTATGATGATGCTTTATTATCTATTTAGATATTATTTATAAGTTATAATTATAATATTATGTCGAAGAGTTCCTTTTGAATCATGGTACAATAGCATTTATGCAAACCAAAACCTTTCTATATATTTATGGAGCACTCAACTCCCATCTGGTGTAGGAGCACCAAGACATCTAGGTTTTACTTGATCTTCAAGTAGTTTGTTTTATTCAATAAGGTCCTTGAGACCATTCAATGTTGTAACAAGGCTTGGATACCATGTTTGTAATGGGACTATGTCCAAATATCTAAAACCTGCTCTCATGTTGTAAGTCCTAAGGAGGACAGTTATATTGTAAAAGGTAGTCTCCTTACATTCGTAGCCCTCCTAAGGTATGTAGGATGCAATCCTATTGGTAGTTAGCATGTCAAAGTTTAGAAGGTATGTTAAAACCTTGTCAAATGTTTCATTAAATATAAAACAGTCAGTATAGTCCTAAAGAGGACAATTACTAAACAATTACTAGTTGCTACAGTTAGAAATCAAGAAGAAGCTCGACGGTTGGGGCAGTTTCATCAACCCCAACCACTCCCAAATGACATCATGAAAATATAGGAGGTTTATTTGAAGCTTCCAAGGTTCATTGTTGGGGGGACATTCGATGGATTTGAGAGAAATAACAAAAAACTTTAGTTTTCTGCCCTTCCTATGTATTTTTCTGAATTCTTGAACATTTGAGCCCATACTACTATACAGTACGAACCTATTGTGGAATGTTAGATGATTGGGAGTAAGGATTAGTGGACTATCTATCCATTGAAGCAAGTTTGAATCCTTGATGTTAACTAGAAAGCACATTAGGACTGTGGATTAACAAACTATCTTTTTGAATTGCTATTTCTTTCAGAGATTTGCTGTTTCATGCAATAATCCATACCTGTACGACCTGGTGGTGGTCGGTGTTTGTGATGGTTGGTTAGTGTGTAGAGTTATCTATCCTTTACAAGTTGTTTGAAGGCTTGACACCAAACTAGGTGGGAGAAATCGTTGGTTTCCCACAAACTGTCCTAAACCCTGAATTAGGGCTCCTTCTGAGCAAACCAATGGATTTCTCCTCATTCCACTAATCTTTTCTATTTAAGATCAGTGGAATGGATTGTATCATAGTCAGTGCATAGGCTTGTGAAGGTTTTAGAGACAGGAGAATGGGTTGTGTTGGGTTTGCCATGTAGAACCATGTGTTGAGACTTGGTGAAGGACAACAATAGCTAGGTAATGACCCTTGACTGTATTCAGTGGTCAATTAGAGAATGCCATGCATTGTGACCAACACAAAGGGCTCCTGATCTAGCAATGGTCCTGTGACAAGGAGTAGGAAGAGACTTCTCAAAGAAAGCAGTCCACTGTGCCTTGTTCTATCTCTGTCAATCCTCCAGGAGACAGTCACCACAAGGAAGGCACTAGGTAAGTTTGGTGTGTTACTGATTTACCAATGAAGACATTAGGTGTTTGGTATGTTATTGATTTGGTATGTTACATGAGATTGAATTTGTCTCAATAGAAATCATCCCAAGGAGGACACTATGACTATCTCCTTAAGAAAATAGAAATGTGTGACTGTCTTTAGAAGACATTGTTGAAGACTGTTATCTTGTAGACCTTGCACAGTGGGTTGGATGAAATCTTGGATTGAGTTAGGCATATTGTGATATGTGTCCTGAAGTCCCTCATTTTGTATGTCAAGAACAAGTTAGTTATTATGTTGAAACCCTTCCTTGTAAGAAGTCTGATCTCAGTCAAAAATAGTGAATCTTGAGAGCTCATTGCATGTGAAGGTTTGAAGTGTCCTCCTCAGTCCTTGATGCTCTGCATCATTTGTGGTATCAGAGCTACTAGTAGGTCCCTGAGGGAGTGGTAGGATCTTGTGAAATAGTAAGGGTTTGTGAGAGTTGTAAGGATGCCTCCTAAGAATCAAATGGCTAGGGAGAACAATGAATTGAGGGATAGAAGGAACAGGATGCAGCAAGGGAAAGAGAGTTAAGGCAAGTGAGAAGAGAGAATGCATCAATCTTGGCAAGGTTGGAAGCATTGGAGAAGAATCCTAGAAGGGATGAACAAAATGATTTAGAAGGAGATGAGGAGACAGATGAGAATCCTCCTGAGGATGAATTGGATCCTAAAGAAAAGAAATTTGTGAGATTGCTAAAGGCAGTCTAAGGTAGTGGAACAAAGGCAAACATAGAGTTACCTATCTATCAGGGGAAGATGGATAGTGAAGAGCTATTAGGGTGGATAGATGCCCTTGAAAATTTCTTTGAGTATGAGGAAATGAGTGATGAGAAGAAGATTAAATTTGTAAAAACAAAACTGAGAGGAACAACACTTACATGGTGGAGTAGTGTGCAAACATAAAGAGTGGCTAGAGTGGAACAAGAATCACTTCTTGGGGTAGGATGAAGGATATGATGAAGGATCAATTTCTTCCATCCGATTACTCCATTCAAACAAAGAGGATGAGATAGAATTTGAAACAAAAGGACATGGATGTTATGTCCTATACTGAGCAATTTCATAAGCTTAGTATGAGAGGAGGATTGGAAGATGAAGAAGAGAAAGTGGCAAGATACCTTAATGGGCTTAGGTATAACTTCCAAGATGAGATTGGTTTGACAGTACCAAAATCACTTGGAGAATGTTTTTAGTTAGCCATAAGGGTTGAAGAGAGGGTGAAAAGGAAGCAAGAAAGACAAGGAGGTAGTGGAAGAGGATATAGAGGTAGGGGCAGACGTACTAATGAAGTACATAATAGCAATGAGAAAGGTAAGGAGTTTTCTGCAGATCAGAGAGGTGGATATAGAGGTGGAGGTAGATTTGGATCAGGTAGAGGAGTATTCACAGGCAGATGTTATCATTGCAATGAAGTGTGACACACATCTTTCAAATGTCTTAAGAATGATGATGCTGATAAGAGCAAGGATAGAAGAGTTCATTTGGCACAAGAAGACCAGGAAATGTCATTAGCCTCTCCAGTAATGGTTGGAGAAATGCTCATGGTGGAAAAAGGCAAAATGCAGCAAACACCACAGGTATCCATTTTTAAAACTAATTGTTTAAGCCATGGAAAAATATGCAAGTTGATTATAGATTCAGGTTCACATGATAATTTAGTCTCTTGGGAAATGGTGCACAAGTTGGGATTGAAGACATTTGATCATCCTAGTCCTTACAATGCCACTTGGGTAAGTCAAGAATAGCAAGTAATGGTTAATCAGAGGGCATATGTTGATTTTTCCATTGGTCCATATCATGATTCTGTTTTATGTGATGTCATTTTAATGACATTTGGGCATGTAATTTTGGGTAGACCATGGCAACACTTGAGGAGGACAATTCATGATGGTTATACTAATAACTATTTGGTGCATAAAGATGGGAAAAAGTTTAAACTAGTACATTTACCTTGTGAAGACAAGAAGGAACATGTTACTATCTATTTTGGAAAGAAATTGCAGTTGAATGTGCAGGTTAAGGATGATGGGAAACAACCGGAACAGTTGTAGCAGAGGAAGGTGGAAGACAGTCCTAAAGAACAACAGGTTTGGGACTCGAGTTATGTCAAGATTGGGGACATTGACTGCCCTATAAGGAGGCAGAAGAAGGAAGGCAAACAACAGATAGTACAGGGAGGAATAAATCAGAACCTCAAGTTGGGAAGAATAGAAGCATTGCAACAGCAGGGTCCTAGGCAAGGACATCACAACATGTTTTATGGTCCTAACACTGTTTATAGGAGCCATGCAGGCTAGAGAAGGAGGAAGATAACTCTTGGAGAGTTCATGTTTCCTATCACCAGTCAAATGAACATTCCAACAAGATTGAAGAATATTTGGAGAAGAACTCATAACTCTTGGGACAAGAGTTTTCCTCATGCTGAGGAGTATGGTGCAGGAGCACCAAGACATCTAGGTTTTACTTGATCTTTAAGTAGTTTGTTTTGTTCAATAAGGTCCTTGAGACCATTCAATGTTGTAATAAGGCTTGGATACCATGTTTGTAATGGGACTATGTCCAAATATCTAAAACCTACTCTCATGTTGTAAGTCCTAAGGAGGATAGTCATATTGTAAAAGATAGTCTCCTTACATTGGTAGCCCTCCTAAGGTATGTAGGATGCAATCCTATAGGTAGTTAGCATGTCAAAGTTTAGAAGGTATGTTAAAACCTTGTCAAATGTTTCATTAAACATAAAACAGTCGGTGTAGTCCTAAAGAGGATAGTTACTAAACAATTACTAGTTGCTGTAATTAGAAATCAAGAAGAAGCTTGATGGTTGGGGCAGTTTCATCGACCCCAACCACTCCCAAATGACTTCATGCAAATGTAGGAGGTTTATTTGAAGCTACCAAGGTTCATTGTTGGGGGGACATTTGATGGATTTGAGAGAAATAACAAAAAAATTACTTTTCTGCCCTTTCTGTGTATTTTTTTGAATTCTTGAACATTTGAGCCCATACTACTGTATAGTACGACCCTGTTGTGGAATGTTAGATGATTGGAAGTAAGGATTAGTGGACTA
Source organism: Cunninghamia lanceolata (assembly GCA_027924645.1). Taxonomy (NCBI): domain Eukaryota; kingdom Viridiplantae; phylum Streptophyta; class Pinopsida; order Cupressales; family Cupressaceae; genus Cunninghamia; species Cunninghamia lanceolata. The sequence continues at coordinate 14,766,690 of BSBN01001715.1, forward strand.
GCTATCCATTGAAGCAAGTTTGAATCCTTGATGTTAACTAGAAAGCACATTAGGACTGTGGATTAACAAACTATCTTTTTGAATTGCTGTTTCTTTCAGAGATTCATTGTTTCCTGCAATAATCCGTGCCTGTACGGCCTGATGGTGGTTGGTGTCTATGATGGTTGGTTAGTGTGTAGAGTTATCTATCCTTTACATGTTATTTGAAGGCTTGACACCAAACTAGGTGGGAGAAATCATTGGTTTCCCCCAAACTATCCTAAACCCTAAATTAGGGCTCCTTCTGAGCAAATTGATGGATTTCTCCTCATTCCATTGATCTTTTCTATTTAAGATCAGTGGAATAGATTGTATCATAGTCAGTGCATAGGCTTGTGAAGGTTTTAGAGGCAGGAGAATGGGTTGTGTTGGGTTTGCCATGTAGAACCATGTGTTGAGACTTGGTGAAGGACAGTAGCAGCTAGGTAATGACCCTTGACTATATTCAGTGGTCAATCAAAGAATGCCATGCATTGTGACCAACACAAAGGGCTCCTGATTTAGAAATGGTCCTGTAACAAGGAGTAGGAAGAGACTTCTTAGAGAAAGCAGTCCACTATGCCTTGTTCTATCTTCGTCAGTCCTCTAGGAGACAGTCACCACAAGGAAGGCACTAGGTAAGTTTGGTGTGTTACTGATTTACCAATGAAGACATTAGGTGTTTGGTATGTTATTGATTTGGTATGTTGCATGAGATTGAATTTGTCTCAATAGAAATCATCCCAAGGAGGACACTATGACTATCTCCTTAAGAAAATAGAAATGTGTGACTATCTTTAGAAGACATTGTTGAAGACTGCTGTCCTGCAAACCCTGCACAGTGGGTTGGATGAAATCTTTGATTTAGTTAGGCATCTTGTGATATGTGTCCTGAAGTCCCTCATTTTGTATGTCAAGAACAAGTTAGTTATTGTGTTGAAACCCTTCCTTGTAAGAAGTCTGATCTTAGTCAAAAATAGTGAACCTTGAGAGCTCATTGCATGTGAAGATTTGAAGTGTCCTCCTCAGTCCTTGATGCTCTGCATCACCATCTCCATGTCGTTGGAGGAAGTTATGGAGGAGTATGAGAGAGTGGTCATAAAACACCAGCTACTCCACTTTATTGCATGTTATCGTAGCATGTTAAAAGGCATGAAATCTGCCATAAGCTCAGTAGGAAAAGTGGAGTGGTGGAGTCCTTTTAAGACTGTATTATCCAGAAGTGAGAATATCGGTGTATAGATACACAAAGAGAAGGATATCATGGTATAAAAACATAAACTGGTGGGATTGTAGTAGTAGCAAATAGTACACAGTAAACAGAGAGAAGGAGCTTCATATTAGAAGCAAGAGTCTGCACAAGGATCATAGATATATTAGTAACTAGTTCTTACATAGAAATCCATGAAGATAGATTGGTAAACATAGTAAGTCTTGGAGTACAGGACCACTAAGAGGGGGGGTGAATCAGTGGTCTATAAACCCTTAAAACCTTTTACACTTATTAATTCACTGAAATTCAAAATACAGGAGACCTCAAGGTTTGTTTAAGCACATATACACAAGAGTAATGATGTGAAGAATGAGCAAGACACCAAACCATCATAGAATATAATGGCATACAAATAGACATAATCATGAGCTATGACACAAAATTTAATGAGTGGAAAAACCCTTAAAAGGGATAAAAAACCACTCTAAAACTCCTTCACTTTATTGCTTCACTAGAAAAAATAAAGTATCTCAATGATACATAATAAGTCTCACTGGCAGATAGATGCCTCACTAGCAAAAGGAAGCCTCCCTGGTAGAATCAAATACCTTGGATACAAATTAAAGCAATTCAGGGGGTTACCCTGATTCTCTTCTACACAAAAACCTTATTACTCCTTTAGTTTTCACTTCAACAAAATATTCTTTAATCACAACCAATTCAACCTTATGTTAGTCTCTGAAACATGTTTCAATCTCTGCAAGTAATAATATATTTCTATGATCAAGAATTAACAACTGCACTTTCCTTTCTTACACTAAAGATGATCTATATACACTAACTAGTCTTCAAACTTTAAATACTGCAAGCATCATGATATTCTTCATTAAATTGATCAATCCTTATATTGGCACGTAGATATTCCTTTCAACATCTCAGATCAATGACCAAAATCTCTAAAAGCATCATACAGATCTAATACTAAAATTTCCTAGCCCATTGCATCACTAGAAGACTTAACAAACTACTTTTGAGCTATTTATATCCTTTTGCCTGTCAAATTTAGAAAGCCTTGAATGACCGTCAACATTCAAAAGGAGAACAAAAAGGTGTCCACACGATCTACTTTCGCGCCATTAAGAGCTTTTAATCTCAGTCACCCAACCTCCTTTTGCGCTCTTACCTTTTTGGAGACTTTGTATCCCTGGTGCCCCTAGGAAGTTGGGGCTGGTCACCCACATTTTAAATCTGCTTAAAACATAACTTATGTTATAACCAGTTCAGCAAGTCAAAATTAAAATAGAAATAAGGTAGTGATGGGTGACGTAGGACTACAATGTAACATGTCTTAGGTACTTAGTTTAGGGTTTTCTTCTCTAAACACATAAAACATTAAACCCTAAACATAAACTGAAGTCTTGAAACAATACATGTCACCTTTAGAATACAGTTAGGACTTCAACCCAATAGAGGAGCTTTGAGATACATGGGAAACAACCAAAAGCAACTCTTAATAAAAGGAATATAGATGGTCAATGTCCACTACCATAAGGAGAAGGATTTGCAATGAAGATCACCATAAACCCTTGGTATGAACCAAGGTATCAACTGCATAATAATTGCAACAAGAGCCCTAACTGTGAAACCAACTGCTTAACTGATCCCTCAAGAGTTCAATGTAAAACATCATGTGAACCTTTGATGAACAAACACATCTCACGACCTATGAATTTGATGATCCTGTTCTTCATCACAAACTCTTATCAACATATCAAAAGGCACCATTGTGTCATGACCATGCACCATGATATCTCTACTCTGCACGACCATGCATGATGAGCATCCTTGTGCATTATCATGAATATGCAAGCACATTAATACTGTAGGCAACAAGATCAATTCCTCCTGATCTCATGTATGAAACATAGCAGCATATATGGATGACAAACACTATGGAGCATATAAATTGTCTTATACAAGATGAACTTGATCCTGAAAGCATTAATGTCCTCCACCAACAACACTGACTCCATCCATTCACCAACACATCCAACACTATCACTGTATGCACAATAACAACAAACCTTTAAGGCTGACATACCTTTTGACATCCACTGTCCTTTGTCATCAATCTTTTTCCATCAAGGACAATCAAAACAACAAACTCCACCTTTGTCCATCAATGGCAAAATACAAACACTCCCCCTTTTGACACTATGGACATGTTGGGTATTTTTCCCACTGATAGCTCGTAGGTTCCTCTACAAGGTAGCCATCTCTTATCAATAGGGTTCTTAGGTCAGAAGCCAACAGTACAGGAGATAGACTCTAAATGTCTCATCTCCTTCTTTAGGCTCTACAAAACTTAGGGGGGTATTCCCTATTCAATACCTATGAAATAAATCTTTGACTGATATTAGATATTGACACAAAGCAGATAAATCCTTTCTTATGAAGGCCAAAATTATAAGATAAATACAAAGGGGCTATCTTTGGACCCTACTCCAGTTGTGCACCAAAGGATTTTGAACCTAAACTACTCCTAAAATCCTAAATGTTAATAAATGTTGTTTAGTTCTTGTTTTGTACATGGCTGCAAGACTTGGGTTTTGAATTGTCAACTCAATACCAGATCTGACTAGTGCTTATCTCAGGGCATGGAGTCACATTGACATAAATGTGTGAAAGATTTGGATAAACTAATAATAACAATCAAGTTTCAAGGAGCTTAGCTAATATCTACTTTATAGACACCACACAAAATAGAGTATCCTGTTAACTCTACTTACATATATCCTTGCTACAATACATTCCTCCCCATGCTTAACCCACAACATTTAATCTATCCCTTGAATAGAAGTAAAAGATTAAGAATACAATATAGAAAACCTATATTCTAGAATCTTAGATAACCCTTAGTTATTAGATTCAAAAGAAGAATACATACAACCATGGAGACAGTTAACAGAATACATGCATGTACTATTTCTCATGTATAATCAACATGAAACTAATAAAACTTATGCAAAAATATATTCAACACACAATTCATTGACTTAAAAGACAAGAAATGAAGCAGACCAGAAGAACTTGTATTTTACTCACTCAACAAAATTCCCAAAATCATCAACCCCAACAAAAAGAGTAACACAGTTCTTTTATGGACCAAGAACATGTACTCAACATTAATTACAATGTCATTTCAGAGAATGTTTGATACAAAGCATCACCCATTTTTTTTTTGAGAAAATTTACTACAATAGAGAGAAGAAGAGAAGAGGTAGATAGACTTGGAAACTATGTGGCCGCTTGAAGGAGATCTACCTCATTAAGACTGGGTAGGTGGTGGCTGGCCTTTACTTTCAATCATGCAGGCCCATACTTTTCTATCCATTTGCTGTATGTCTTTTCAGATGTCACTAGTATTGGTGCCTACATCATTTATCAGGTTCTAGGTTATTAGCTTGCAGGCACCTTCCCAGGATTTCATGAGGTTTCTAAGTCTTGGACCCTATCAGTGTTTTGCAGCATCATTAGGATATTCTGAAGAGAGGGGGATATCTCTATCATCATCATGTTCATAGACATCCCCCTGATGTTTCTTGCATGGGTCATTTCTCATCATGTATGGATATCCTGTGGGGGTCATCATGATATCTGCCCAACCTTTGCCGCGAGGTGATATTTTAACATCGGGTGATCTTAATCAAGATCATCCTGATGTTGGCGCTATGAAATTTCTAAGTATGACCCACTTTTCATTGGGGTCATCATATTTGAATATTAGGTGATCTTTGTTAAGATCACCCTGATGTTATTTTATCACCTTATGTTCGTTCTAGCATCATGATGATGCTGATGTCAGGGTGATATCTACTTGTCTAATCGGCTTCATCATATTCCAAGGAAGGGGGTGATATTTTCAAGTATTAGTCATATTCATACATCACCCCGATCTTACAATGGAGCTATAGTGCACCCTAATATTTTGTGGGGGGGGTGATATTTCTAAATATACGGTGATCTTCTGAATATCACCCCGGCACCAATATGATGGTGACATCATCCGGATATGAGGACGTGCGTAGTATGCAAATATGATGATGACATTATTAGGATATGATGGTGACATCATCGAGATTTTTGTTGGCATTCAAGATGTTCATCGGCCAAACGTATAGTATCGGCAAAGCAGGAGGATCTTCTTCTGACGCATCAGGTTGTGCCGACGAGGGTGAAATATCAGGGCAATATTTCACATGAAGGTAGGGTTGGTGATCAAGATGATATTCATACTTCAGGGTGATATCTTTTATCAGGTGATGCAGACAGATATGCTTTCCCATAGGGTGATATTTTCTGCGGGGTGATATTTCATATCAGGGTGATATGAATTATCGGGTTATCATGCAGATGATGATGCTGATGTTAGGGTGATATTGAGTTTTTAGATATCATGCTAAGGGATGATGATGATGAGACTTATGCTAGCATCATCAGGAGTAAAAGCACTGACATCATAGCACTGACATCATATATGCTCATGACCTAGCTTAAAAAGTGATAAAGAGGTCATCGCGGGGTGCATGTGGGATAATTAGTTCCCACCAATTTTGAAATATCAGGATCATGATTCTTAGCGGGCAAGGCTTTCAAAGGATCATGCAACCGCTGCATTCCTAGGATTGTGAGTAGGTGGCCATTAATGGTAGATGTTACAGGAGCATGGATGGATCTACTGTGTGATTGAGGATGTGAATCCCCAAAATGGCGGTGCATGGCTCGAGGCCAACCACCCTATCCCTGCCTCTGCCTGTTGATGGATGTTTTTGGGCGCCATTATTGGTACAATGTATCTGGTGACTTTTGGAACCACTGATGTAATTAATGGTCAAGTACAAGTTCTTGCTTTATATGCAAAACTTGTCATTCATTCGTGGTTGTTGAAAACTAGACATATCTGGCATTGTAATAAGATACAACTGGTTTTGGTTTCTCTGTGCAGGAGATCTTGTGAGTTTATGAGTCTCATGTTTTATGTATTCTGCATAGATTTATTGGTTTCATGCTGTTTTAGATGAATAATGCTATACTGCATGTATCTTGTTATCTATCTCCTGTATTGAATATACTCTTCTTGTGAATCTAGATATCTAAGGGGTGTCTTGGGTTCTAGGATATAGGTTTACTATAGTGAATGCTTGATCTCTCAACTTCTGCTCAAGGGGTAGATTAAAGTGTTTTCAGGTTAAGTGTTGAGGAGAATATATTGCAGTAAGGATATCATAAGTAGAGATAACTTAATACTTTATTTTGGAAGGTATCTGTAAGGCAAATATCACACAAATCCCCTTGAAATCTAGTCTTGGTATGTTTATGCTGAACATTTACATGTGTATGTCTACTGACTCCAAGCCCTGGATAGGCACCAATCTAGCTCTGTGTTGAGGTTATACACCAGGTCCAGGTTTGCATCCAAGCATAAAATCATATTCAAACTTCCAAAACAACCATTAGGACTGTAGAAGTAGTTTAGGATCAAGATCCTCTGATTCACAACTAAACATGAGCCCAAAACTAGCCCCTTTGCACCTATCTCATAGTTTTGGTCTTCACACAGGAGGATTTATCTGCTTTGTATCAACATCCCAAGCCAACCCACAAGCATATTCTCATGGGTGTTGAATAGGGAATACCCCCCTAGGTTTTGCAGAGCCTGAAGAAGAAGAGGAGATAAAAATAGAGTCTATCTCCTACACTGTTGGCCATTGGCCCAAAGATCCTGTTGATCACTGATGGCTACCTTGTAGGGAAATCTGGGAATGAACATCTAGTCAAGGAAAAAACCAACAGAAATTAGAGACTCTACTGGGGATCTATTTGTGTAAGAACCTTGGTTTTTAAAAGAAAAATAACTCGTACTTATAGGTGGCGACTCCGAACAATCTCCCAAACTAGTAAAATAACAATTTGTATGCAAGGGAGAAGATCCCTGTGTAATCCTCTATTAGAAGAGTTACCTATAAAGTTGATGTATAGGAAAAAGGGAACCGTCTTAGCTAGTCATGAGGGCTCTCCCAGAAATAATGATGATGTTCAAAATAACCCTGGATCTTCAAGGCAACATGTACCCTATTTTTCAGATGCAGAAGCTGATATTCAAGATGCATATGAGAGGCAACAGGGTGGTGGCATAAGGATGAGGTCAGAGGTGTTCCAAGAACGCCCTTTCTTAGACCCTGGTGAAAGATTTGAAGAGGTTGAATCTTCTTCCATGCCTAGAAATGACCAATTAGCTGAAGAGATTAGGAATTTGAGAGCTGAATTTGAGTATCTTCAGGCAGTGAAAATTAGAGATGATATGAGACAGAAGGTACAAGCCCTGAGGATAGCTCAGCAGGATGCGGTCCCCACTCTAGATAAAGGAATCAGCATAGAAATGAAGTCCAATATCAGCAAAATGATCAGAGACAGAATACAAATAATGCTAGAGCACCATTAAACAATGTGAGACAGCAAAATGCTGATAGAAATATTAATGCTAATCAGTTTGATAGACAACCCATGCAGCTAGATAGATTTAGGCAGCTAGTTTTTGATGGTATCCCTGGTTATCCTAACCCCATTGACAAGCATGTAAGGCTTCAAGTGCCAAAGTTTTTAGGAAATAGTACTGTGTCAGGGGAGGATCATTTGAAAGCTTTTCAAAATGTCATGGACAACTTTGAAGTTGAGCATGAGGATGTCTTTATGAAGTCATTCATGCAATCTTTGGTCGATGAGGCTAGAGAATGGTACAAAAATCTGCCTGATCGAAGCATTTCATCATGGGATGAGTTCAAAAGGATGTTTAAGGAGCAATATGGTGACAAAACTGACCCTAGCTTTTTTGTAAATGAGTTCACTAGTATCACTAAAGGGTCAAATGAGCAGGTTGCAGATTTTAATGCAAGATTTACTAAACTGTTGAACAAATTGCCACATCACATGAGGCCAAATGAACCAATGTGCATAATATTATATATTAATGATTTTGATGCCAAAACAACATATGGGTTAAGAGATAAAGGTCCTGCTACTCTCAGGGATGCTTTCAAGATAGCAATAAATATTGAGAATAATAGGAAAGCATCAGGCAAGACAAACAGAAGGGATGATGTGAAAATTCTGCAGAATCCAAATAAACCTCAGTATATTCAAGGTAATACATCTGCTCCTAAAGAAAAAATTGATAAACTGGCAAATGTTGTTAAGGACCTAAGCTATAGACTGGCTAGAAGTGAAAAAGGGATAGGTCCTGATAGGCAGGTCTACCAAAGGCAGGAAAAAAGGCCATCATTGCATGATATGCCATATAATACCAATTGGCATAATGGTAACCTGTATTTCCACATAACAATACAAATCAGAGAGCTCAACATACCAAGGAAACTCCTAATCCTTTGAAGAAAGCTGTAAATATTGCTGATGATACTCCATGGTGCATAATTTGTCAGATGCCACATTTGTAGTCCCAATGCATGATTGCTCAATCTTTGTATGATAATGTTGTGTCCTGTAATGAATGCAATGAGCCACATTATGTATAGGATGATGATGTTAATATGTTGTCCATAAGTAGGGAGCACCCTTCTCATGATGCAGATGAGAGTACAGATAATGAGATTTAGGCTTGTCAGCAGGTTTTCTATGATGAAGATAATGAAGATAATTATGTGTATGCTCAGGGCTCACACAACTTCCTAAATAACCTGCAGAGACCTTTTGATGAAGAAATTAGGGCTCTCACAGCTGCAGCAGTGGCCCAAGTCAAGAGCAACTATAATCTCAGGGGCAGAGCTCAGGTAAGTAATTCACATCAGCTAGAGAGTACTTTCACAAGCCAGCCAGTGCATAGTCATAAAGGGGTTGAACTACAAAAGAAATAGTGGGGTAACAACAAGCAAAATTTTAAGCAGAAAACATGTCATGACTTTCAAAGACCAGAAAATAGAATTCCCCATGTTGAAGATCAAAACAAAAGTTCCCAAATTAGAAATGATTATCAGGGGACTATGAAGATAAAAGCTGGATCATCTGAGGATAGAAACAAAGCCACAACACAAGCTACAGCTATGGTACAAGGTTATACTCCCTTTGATATATCTCAAGTCCTCTCTCAGGTAAAGGTATCTGTCCCATTAATGGAACTGATGAAGGTTGAAGAAATCAAGAATAGGATAGTATCCCTAATTTTTGGAGTGCCTTGTCAAGCTAAGCAAAATGATGAAGCCCAAGGTAAGAAGCAGGCCTTGTGCAATGAAGAGGATGAAGTCCCTGAAGTATATCTGGGGGTGACCATGACTAAATGTCCTTCACAAGTGGAACCATTCTATGTCTCCCTTGTTATCAATGGGAAAATAATCAGGAATTGTATGCTTGACTCAGGAGCATCAACAAACATCATGCCTCTAGCCATTATGCAACAAGCAGGATTAAAAATAGACAAGGCATGTGGAAAATGCTATGCCATGGATGCTAGAGAGGTACCAGTCATTGGAATCATAAAGGATGTGGATTTCAGACTAGCAGCATATCCTGAAAGGACCTACAAACTGAATATAACAGTGGTTGACATAAAGCCACAATATGGTATGCTGTTATCAAGGAGATGGGCAACACTGATTGGTGGAAGTATGCAACTGGACCTGTCATATGCCATGATCCCAATGAATGGCAAAGATGTTAAGTTGATCAGAGAAGAAAGATCACAGGAGTCAGTTGAAGATCAAGATTCAAAAGAACACATCTGTTTTGTAGACATTGACTGTGAGTGTATATCAAAAAATTTGGATTTATAAATGGAAATGATCAGATAATTGAAATGCATAACCTAAACCCAAATAATTCAATACCTCGAAGATGCAAGATGAGCTCAATTGATTGATCGCTTTGTTGTGTTGATTGCTCGATTCCACAACATAACATTGATAGGGAGATAGATGATGGATGATTGGTGGTTGATAGATGCAATCTAGGTAGATGAAAGAGGATAGATAATGGCTTGAGATGAAAATTCAGTAGAGTGAGGTTGCATGAAGAAGAATCCTCTATTCTCTAATGGCTCAAGAGAGGCTTGATTTATAGGCTTGGCTTAGTTCAAATGGATGGCTAGGATCAATTAGGGCTTTAGATGAAATGGATGGATAGGATTAAGTTAGGTTTCCTTGCACATCAATAAATTGTAGTCATGTGACATGTGGCAAGGGAAGATAAGGCTTAGGTGTGCTTGTGTAGATAAATACTAAAATTAGGTCCCATTATTTGTGCATGTGAAGGATAAAAGTTGTACTACAACACATGATTAAGGGGAAATGGACAAATGTCAAGGTGAGATGAAAGGTCATGTGATTTAATTCAAATAAAATATTTGAATTAGTTGGGATATGAGTTGGATATTAATTAAATAAATAAAATTTATTTAATTAATTTGAAAGATGAATAGGATGAGATAAGATATGATGTGGAAATTAATTAAATAAATAAAATTTATTTAATTAATTGGGATGAGGATAGGATATGATTGGGATATGATGTGGAATTAATTAAATAAATAAAATTTATTTAATTAATTGGCTTAATGGGATAAGTGGGATTAACAGTAGGATTTAGGACAAAATGCTACATGATGTCTAGGATAATATTTTTGACAAGGTGTTGCTAGACATGGACAAAGTTGGGACAAATTTGGGTGTCTACATTTTGCCCCTCTTTGAGATGATGTTCGAGATGATAAGCTTTATGTTGAGTAACATCATTTCAAAGAAGTTAAGGTATGGATAGAGGAAAAGGACAAGGTGATGGAAAGGTATGATGATGATGCCCCCTCGAGAGGATAGGTGGGTTGGACAAACACGGGTATGCTCTCGAAAAGAAATGGCTTGGCTGCAAAAGAAAGATAAGGGGATAGATAGAAGAAATAGAAATGCGTTATGCTGCAATAAATTTGAGCAACCATGATGTTTGATATAGCACAAGATGTTATGCACCAAGGTATAAGGACCAGGGTGATGTTGTGTCTCGTGCCCTAGCATAATACAACCTTGTCTAATGTATGAGGAAGTAAACTTAGAGCATTGAAGTCCTAATGCACAAAAGGTATGATATAACCTTAGATGCAAAGGATAGTGCAAAAAGCTATTCCAACATACACAAGATATGAATATTAGCTGGAATTGATATTGATGTGATACAAATGCAAGATAAAATGATAACACACACAAGCAAGCAAGCATGCACAAATGATTCAAAAACAAACAAGGTATTGCCCCTGTCAAGCTGTAAACCAATGATTGATTGTTTTGATTGTTTTGTTGATAGTTGAGAGTGTTGTCATTGCGGGGAAAGCTATATCCCTAGATCAACACAAGGTTGTTTGCTAAGTTGGTTGGTTGATTGTTTGATTGCTTTGGCTTACAACAAGGCTAGGATCAAGACCATTGATTGCAATTAGATAACTTGGCTTGATTGATTAACTTGATTGGTATAGCTTTAAGGATGGGCTTGCATTTGGATCATTGCTTTGAATGATTTGATTTGATGAATGGATGATTAGATTGATTTGGAGTGATGAAATGTTGAGGATGAGATGATATGTGGTGGATTGAGCTACTTTTGATTTGTTTCAATTGGATTGATGTGATTGAGTTGATTTTCTTTGGTGTTAATGATGATAGTGATGGTGTGATGATTAGAGTGTCCACTCAATCTAAGCAAGTGTTCTCAGCGTGCTCAAAGGATGTAAAAGAAACAAGGTATTGCCCTTGTCAAGTCAGGAACCAATAATTGATTGTTTGATTGATGATGAGGATAGTGTTGTCATTGCGGGGAAAGCTATATCCCTAGAGTAACACAAGGATGTGGGAATGCTATATCCCATTGATGATGATTGATGCTGATTGATTTAGTTTATGACAAGATTAGGATCAAAAACTTGTTGATTTGGTTGGATAATATTCCTTGATTGATTAGCTTGCTCAATATGGATTAGTGCGACTTGGATTTAAGATCATTGCTTAGATTGATTTGATTGCTATGATTAGAAAAAGTGATTGATTGAAATGGATGAATGAATGTTATTGATAGGAAGATTTGATGATGATGATGATGATGATTTTGATTGAATGTTGATGGAGTGGTTTGTTTTGGATGATGTGATTGGTTTTATTGCTTGGATTTTTTGTTGGATAGTTGATTTTTTGGATTTTTTGACATATTTTGATTTTTTTGTGTTTTTTTGAAATGTTTTGAATGTCAATGGATTTACAATTTGGGTAGCCTTTGTGCTTGATACCAATGACAAGGGAGAACCAAGTCTAGGCACAAAGATGTAGGAGGATGGATAAAAGGATGGATGATAGTAAATTGGATAGAAAGCTCATGATAAATAGGTGGATAAAAAGGATAGGCCATACAAGGGATGGATGCATGCCTCATGAAAAATAGATAGGTAGGCTATAGTGGAAAGCTCATGATAAATAGATGGGGATAAGCTATAAGATGGAAAGCTCATGATAAGGATACACCATAGTGGATGGATTATAAGGGAGCTAGGATGTGATCTTCAAAGGCTACGTCGCATAGGAAGAACTTGCCCCATTCTAGGTGGTAATGCTTAAGATTTTTACATGATTAATTTCATGACCAAGGGATGACAGGATGGATTGGTTTAAATGCGATGGATAAATGGTCAATGGATAGGACTTAGTTTGGAAAGAAGGTATGTCAAGAAATATCCAAACATGTTTCAACATTTTGCCCTTATGTCTCTATCAAGATCAAAAGGAGAAAAGGAGGATGGATGGAGGATTATGATAGGTATGCGGGATAATGGAGAAGGATGGTAGGATGGTATGGTAATGGTAGGACATGATAGGATGGAAAATGATAGGTTGGAAATGATAAGATGGATGAGACAATGTGCCCCCAAGTGTAAGTGATATAGAAGATCAACCTACACATGACGCCTGTTTGCCAGGTTTTCATCATGGTACTTATCCAAGGCACCACCAAGGTGGTTTTCACCATTGGACGAAGGCATTTATCTTTATTTTTTTGATTTTGATTTTTTTTCTTTTTTGCTTTTTTTTTTTTTGCTTTTAGATGGGTTGACAATTACACATGGCGCCTGTTTGCCAGGTTTTCACCATGGTAATGGATAGGAGGGACTCAAGTGTTTAGTGCTATGAAGGTTGATAGTGTCCCTTTACAGATGGATGATGTCTTTGCATGGACCATGTCATTATGCTCATCGATGTTGATAAGGGATTGCATGGATGGGAGATGGATTAGGTAGATAGTGGATGATGAAATGGAATTATGGTAGGGTAGGCTAGTGGCTTATGATGTGGATTTATGAAAGGTTCATGCAAGGATGGATGGATGGAAGGCTTATGCAAAAGCATGGACCATAGGAAGGTGATGGGGAAGATTTGTAGGATAATAGATGGAAGATGGGGAGATGTAGTTATGTGGAGGTGTTGTGGAGTAGAAGGGAACCATGACCAATTGTTTCACACACCGTGATAAACATTGAAGCTTTTCATTAGATGCTGGTGTAGGAAGCAATGGGGTTGTTTTCTTAGGATATGGTTGATGAAGTGATTTAGGAACCCACATAGATTTAGTATTTTTAGTACTTTTGTTTTGCTTGTGGGATTTTTGAAGGGAATGGAAGTTTTGGATGGAAGTAGGCTTTTGGATGGATATAGGTGGTTGGGATTCTTGAGATGTTGATGAGGATGCCTCATTCACTTTGCTAGTTATTTGCTTAGGAACCCAAACCATTTTGCTTTTGGGCTTTGCATTTGGACGTAAGGGTTTAGATGGCTGCTTAGATAAACTTTTCTTTGAGTTTGATTCTTTATGTCCTAAGGTATGAAGACCTTTAGGATTTTTGGTAGGATTTTTAACTTTATAAGTAGAGGTATCAAAATTGTTTCTTTTGAATCCCATGGGGTGGGTGAAGTGGATGGAATGATTGGAAGCTTTATGCTTAGGCGATGTGTGCATTTGTTGGCCATGATTAGGGATGTAAGGGTACTTATGATTGATAGGTATGTTAGGTGTTTGAAGCAACGGTGGCAAGGTGGATGGAGGGATATTTGGAGTTGGTAAAAGTGGAGGCAAAGTGGATGGTAGAAGGTGTATGGTCACATGCTTTTGACATTTATAGGATGATGGAGGTGAAATGGCAACATATGTTTTGGGTAGATGATGGGGGGTGTGATGGAAAGTGGTAGGTTTAGGATGCATGAAGGGACTACCAACATCTTGGCCTTGTTTACCTTGGGGTGTGTATCTAAGGCCATATGAGCATGGGGGAATCTTGACATAGTTTGGCTCCAGAATACCTTGTTCATAAAGGCCTAGACCTTTTCCTTGGTAGTTCATGTTTCGAAGCATGCGATTGACTATGGGACTAAGTGTGCTTTGAACATTAGACTTGATTTCCTTATTGGATGGAGAAGGTGAAGTGGATAAAGGTCTTTGTTGTCCTAAGGAAGAACACTCATGTATAAGGGTGGTAAGACTAATAGGACATGATGGTGGACTTGAAGTGGAATCGATGGTGGATGTGGAAGGAGGATCATTAGGATCTTGATTAGTATTGTGTTCACTACGATCCAAGTTATTTGTTTGATCTTTTATTCTTACTTGGGGGACAAGTGTCTCATCATGACAAGTGGATGTTTGCTGATTATGGATAGGGCTAGATGGAGGATGACCAGGAGCAATTTGGATATCTCGCTCATGGATGGATATAAGATTATGGATAGGATCAAGGTGCTCATGGATAGCTTCTTTATAGGTATCATCTTGATCATAAAGAAGGTAAATGTTATGGATGGGTTGAATTTGGATAGTTTTCTCATGAATGGTTGTTGGGAGATGGATAGGATCAAGTGGCTCATGGATAGATTCATCCTTATGGCTATCATCTTAATCATGGAAAAGATACATGTTATGGATGGGTTGCATAAAAGTGATTTGATCTTGAGTTGGACTAGGGCTTAATGTTTCCACATGCTTAGGATTAAACCTTTGACATACCTCTTGGGTTACTTGAATGGAAGTCAGAGGCTCTTGGATAGGCTCTTGGTCAACAACATGAGAACATGATGACTCTTGACTTAGATTAATGATAGAAGACTCTTGAATAGGATTGATGGCTTGTAGGTCACATGATGGGTTTGAAGGGCTAAGAATCTTAATTGAGGGATATTGGGACTCACTTCGCTTGATCTTTTTTGCAGGTTTTTGTAGTAAAAATTTGCATTAATATAACCCCCATTGTTGAGTTTTGCAGGTTTAATTAACTTTTTGTTGCAGATCGGCTACTTTTTGGACAAAACCCTAGGTTTTAAAGATTTCATCATATCTTCCAAATGGCTATAAATTTTTCTACAATATTTTAGCAAAAGTTTGTCCATGATATAAGGAAGCTACAATAGAAAATTTTTTGGTTTATCGTGATTTTTGCGGGATTTATCATATTTTTATGTTTTTTCATAAAATCACAATTATGGGCGCAAATCAGTGAATTTTTTAGAAATTTTTATATTTATGGAAAGCTCTCAAAATTATAATGGAGGTCTATGTTTTACAAATTTAATTTGGAGCTCATTTACAGTGCAAAAAAATAGATCTTTGCCGACTGTACTATTTTCATAAATCTGCATTTCTGGGCGCAAATCAGAGAATTTCTCTGATTTCTTTACATTTTCAGAAAGCTCTCTAAAAATTACTAGGGGTCTCTTTGATTTTTTTATTTTCAAACCAAAAATGTATCGAAATAATCAAATCTAATTCGGCTATGCATCTAAAATTACAATTTTCCTTGCCTCCTGAGCTTATTTTTTATGCCTGAATTATAATATCATTTTTTTTTATGTTGTAGGTCATCATAAGGAGCTAGAGCAGCATTGACATCATCATCTACAAAAAATTTGGACAACGAATTAACCAGGTGCAATCATTTCATCTCTTATCTTCTAATCTTGCTTGATCACACATTTGGACTTTGGGCATAAAATGAAGCTTGTTTGCAATCACACCATTGAAATTTGGCTAAAATGAACCATTGTCTTCCAACACATTTAGATTTGGGTTTAAAAAGAACAATTTCTTGAATTGTCTTCCACGCATTTCATTTTCTAAGGGTCAATTAACAATTGCGAGTGTGAATCAAGTGACAACTCACTTGGTTTGCTTTTGTAAACCCTATCTAGGAGGTCTGCTTGGAGACACACCACTCCAAGGGATGACCTCAATTGAGGCTAAATTGAAAGACACCCTCATTGGGAGTTGTGAATCTTGTTACTCTTGGCTAAGCCCCAAAGAATTTTATACCTTTGGGAAGTGAAGGTGAAGGGTGGGTTACCCCTTTCTCCCGGCTATGTGGCAGGATTTCACTTTCAATTCCTAGTCAACCTTGTGTAAACATAGCCCAAAACCTAATTGGCCATACCCTATTTCAAACTAGATATTAGGCTTGTTGATGTATCTTCCACAAGTGCTTTCTTAATCATCACATTCTTCATATGTCAAAATTAAACTTGCTTATGTGTCTTGCGTGAGTGATTCATGTGTGTATATGCATAATCATTTGTTTGAACATTGCCAAATCAAGCTCTAAACACCAAGCACATAAACAAATCAATCTAAACATTCATCCTAGTCAACACACATCACACCCAACTTAATTTCATCCACATCATCCACACAATCCACATCATCATCTAAATCCCTAAACAAGCACTTGCTAAAAGGACTTAAGACAAACACTTGGGTGATAACATGTCTACACCAGAGGACCCAAAAATCAAATTCCAAAGATTTCTCCAAAATATTTATCAAGGATCACAACCGCTCAACCAAGATTCCATTGAAACATTACAATGCTTCATCCAAGAAGCTCAACCCCACGCAAGCCAATCACCTCAACTGCAACACTTTGTAGCCCAAGTCCAACACCTTTTAGCCACTAGTCAAGCTCAACAAGTACATCAATCCTTAGCCACTCCATACCAACCTAATCCACCTTATAGCCACATGTCATATCCATCCACTTCCTATCAACTTAATCCACCTATCCACCAAGTCAATGCCACATCAACCTATGAACATCCACCTCAAGCTTATCCAATCCCTCATGCCACCATTCCAATGCACTACCAAGCCCATCCACAAAGCAATCAAGTGATTTCACAAGGACAACATCCATGTCCCAATGGCCTTTTGTATATAAATCAAGTGAGCACAAATCAACCTTTCCAACAAGATCAAATGCCCACATCTTTGAGTCCACCTCGAGATACTTTGTCTACATATTCTACCATTACACCTAGCTACCAAGACTATCAATGGCCTCCACAACAAGCACAAATGAGTACAAGTCCACCTTTGCAACAAGAAGCACATGCAACTCCAAGTGGACCTTTGTACATAAACCATGCAAGCCTAATGCAACAAGACTTAATTACCTTTGACAAGGGAGATACCAACCTAGCTAATTCATCCTATGAATACCCTCCATCATCCAATCACACACCGACACATGAGCCAACTAATCCTATCCCAACACCACCATGTGATCCTACTCCTAGTCCATTGGTCCATCAACCTTCCAAACCACCAAGCCCTCCATTACCTTCATCACCATTGCATTCTAATCCTTCACCAAAGGATGCAGTTGAGATAGTTTTACAAAGAATGCTTGAGGAAAAACTCATTGAACTTCCAGAAGTCAAACCATGTGAAGAAAGTCCATATGATGAACTTGATTATTGTGCATACCATAGGACCAAAGGCCATAATACAAATCAATGCCCAATATTTGTCCCAATTGTTTATAAGGTGTACCCACCTATAATGGGAAATCATGCCACATCATCCCAATCCCATGTGTCACCCCCATCTAGTCCAAATCCTAATTCACCTAATCTAATTATCTCCCAATCTAATCCTAATCCTAATCCAACACCATCTAGCCTTATCATCCATCCATTATATTTCCCATCCACCCATACACTTGCAAAGGATGTGATTCATTGGCTATTAGCAAGGATTAAACTATCTCCATGTCAAACACCCATTCATGAGCCTACCAATGAAATTCCAAAGGTCATAATCTCATCATGTGGTTTGTATATCCTTGAGCCTCTTCAAGATCCTTCCATTAACATACCTAGCCCTTTGAGCCCATCATGTGACCTACAAGCCAAAAAATCTATTCAAGAGTCTCCAACCACAAGCCTAAGTCAAGAGCCATCATGTCCTCATGTCGATAACCCTCAAAAACCTATCAAGTCCACTCAAGAACCTTCCACTTCCATCCAAAGTCAAGAGGTATGTCAAGAGCATAATCTTAAACATGTGGAAATATTGAACCTTAATCTTAATCAAGATCAAAGCACCTCTAAGTTCCACCTATCTATGACCTACATAAGGTTTGCCTTCAAGCTATTAGCCATCACCATGACCTCATTCATGAGCAAATTTATCCCATGCATAGCCCGCTTAATCCTATTTTTGCTCATAGTTATGATCAAGGTTCTATCTAAGATCATGAAAACCATGATGATCCATTTGGCCAAACTTTATCTATCTCATGATCAAGATGATATCTATGATGAAGAACCTATTCAAAAGCACCTTGATCCTATCCATAATCCCATAACCATCCATGAGCAAGATATCCAAATTGCTCTTATCCATCCTCCATCTAGCCCTATCCATAATGAGCAAACATCCACTTGTCATAATGAGACATGTGCCTCTCAAGAACACATAAGCATAGAAGATCAAACAAATAACTTGGATCTTAGTGAACACAATGCTAATGATCCTCCTTCCACATCTACCATCGATCCCATTTCAAGTCCACCATCATGTCCTAGTGGTCTTACCACCTTCCTCCATGAATGTTCTTCCTTAGGACAACAACAACCTTTGTCCTCCATTTCATCTTCTCCATCTAATGAAGAACTCAAGTCTAGTTCCCAAAACACATCTAGTCCCATAGTCAATCGCGTCCTCCAAAACATGAACTACCAAGGTAGAGGCCTAGGCCTTTATGAACAAGGTATTTTGGAGCCGATCCATGTCAAGATTCCTCCATGCTCATATGGCATTGGATACACACCCCAAGGTAAGCAAGGCCAAGATGTTGGTAATCCTTTCATGCATCCTAAGTCTACCACTTTCCATCACAAACCCCATCATCTACCTAAAACATATTTTGCCATTCCACCTCCATCATCCTATAAATGTCAAAAGCATGTGACCGTACATCTTTCGCCATCCACTTTGCCTCCACTTTTACCAACTCCAAATATCCCTCCATCCACCTTGCCATCGTTGCTTCCAACACCTAACATACCTATCATTCATAAGTATCCTTACATCCCTAATCATGGCCAACAAAAGCACACATCGCCTAAACATAAAGCTTCCAATCATTCCATCCACTCCACCCACCCCATGGTATTCAAAAGCAAAAATTATGATGCCTCTACCTATAAAGATAAAAATCTTACCAAAAATCCTAAAGGTCTTCATACCTTAGGACATAAAGAATCAAACTCAAAGCAAAGTTCATCTAGGCAGCCATCTAAACCCTTACCTCCAAATACAAAGCCCAACAACAAAATGGTTTGGGTTCTTAAGCAAATAGCCAGCAAATCAAATGAGGCATCCTTATCCACATCTGAAGAATCCCAACCACCTATATCAATCCAAAAGCCTATTTCCATCCAAAAATTCCATTCCCTTCAACAATCCCACATGCAAAATAAAAGCACTAAAAATACTAAATCTATGTGGGTTCCTAAATCACTTCATCAACCATCTCCTAAGAAAACAACCCCATTGCTTCCTACACCACCATCTCATCAAAAGCTTCAATGTTTATTATGGTGTGTGCAGCCGTTGGTCATGATTCCATTCCACTCTGCAGCACCTCCACATAACTACATCTCCCCATCTTCCATCCATTATCCTACATATCTCCCCCATGCTATCCCTATGGCCCATGCTTTGGCATAAACTTTTCATCCATCTTCATTCCATAAACCAATATAATCCACATCATAGTCCACTATCCCCATCCATCTATCCTTGCATGAACCTTCCATAATCCACATCATAATCTATTATCCACCTAATCCATCTCCCATCCATACAATCCCTTATCAACATCTATGAGCACACTTGACAAGGTCCATGCGAAGACATCATCCATCTCTAAAGGGACAATATCATCTCTCATAGCACTAGCCACTTGAGTCCCCCCATCCATTACCATGGTGAAAACTTGGCAAACAAGCACCATGTGTAATTGTCAACCCATCTAAAAGCAAAAAAAAGAAAAAAGAAAAATCAAAGAAAAATAAAAAATCAAAAAAGTAAAGAGAAATCCCTTCGTCCAACAGTGAAAACCTGGTAAATAGGCGCCTTGGATAAGTACCATGATGAAAACCTGGCAAACAGGCATCATGTGTAGGTTGATCTTCTATCTCACTTGCACTTGGGGGCACATTGTCTCATCCAACCTATCCATTTCCAAACTATCTATCCCATTCTATTATTTTCCATCCCATCCTATCCTACAATTACCATACCATCCTGCCCATCCTTAGCCATTACATAAACATGCCTATCCTATTGAACCCATTTATCCATCCTTCCGCCTTTTGATTTTGAAGAAGACATAGGGGCAAAATGTTGAAACATGTTTGGATCTTTCTTGGCATACCTTATTTCCAAACCAAGTCCTATCCATTGACCATTTATCAATCCCATTCAAACCAATCCATCATGTAATCCTTTTGTCGTAAGCACTGTCATGAAAAATCCTAAGCATTACCACCTAGAATGGGGCAAGTTATTCTTCCTATGCAACATAGCCTTTGGAGATCACATCCTAGCTCCCTTAGGATCCGTCCACTATGGCATATCCTTTATCATGAGCTTTCCATCTTATAGCTTATCCCCATCCATTTATCATGAGCTTTCCACTATAGCCTACCTATCCATTTATCATGAGGCATGTATCGTTCCCTTTTATGGCCTATCTCTTTATCCACCCATTTATCATGAGCCTTCCATCCTTGCACCTGGACTTGGTTTTCCCTTGTCATTGGTATCTAGCACAAAGGCTACCCAAATTGTAAATCCACTGGCATTTTCCAAAAAAATCAAAATATTTGAAAAATCCAAAAAAATAAAATATTTCAAAAAAACCAAAAAATCAAATATCCAAAACAACCCAAGAAATAAAACCACTCATATCATCCAAAACAATCCACTCCATCAACATTCAATCAAAATCAAATCATCATCATCATCAATTCTTCCTATCAATAACATTCATTCATCCATTTCAATCGATCACTTCTTCCAATCATATCAATCAAATCAATTTAAGCAATGATCTTAAATCCAAATCACCTTAATCCATATCAAGCAAGCCAATCAATCAAGGAACATTATCCAATCAAATCAACAGGTTTTGATCCTAATCTTGTCATGAGCCCAATAAATCATCATCAATCATCATCAATGGGATATAGCGTTCCCACATCCTTGTGTTGATCTAGGGATATAACTTTCCCCACAATGACAACACTATCTATCATCATCAATTAAACAATCAATCATTGGTTTATGACTTGACAAGGGCAATACCTTGTTTGTTTTACATCCCTTGAGCACACTGAGAACACTTACTTATGCTTAGATTGAGTGGAAACTCTAATCATCACAGCATCACTATCATCATTCAAAACAATCCAATCATCAAAATAATCAACCCAAAAATAGCAAACATCACAACCAAAGCACATCAAGCCAACCCTCAAAACAAATCCTATCAATCATCAGCATCAACACCAAAGCAAATCAACTCAATCACATCCAACTCCAATCGGAATAAATCCAATCACTCCAACAAATCAAAAGAAGCTCAATCCACAACATATCATCACATCATCAACATTTCATCAAATCAATCTTCATCCATCATTTCATCATCCTCAAAATCATTCTAAACAATGATCCAAATGCAAGCCCATCCTTAAATCTATACCAATCAAGCTAATCAATCTAGCCAAGTTATCCAAACAAAATCAATGGTCCTGATCCTAGTCTTGTTGTAAGCTAAATCAATTAGCCAATTAGCCAACCAACTCAGCAAACAACCTCATGTTGATCTAGAGATATAGCTTTCCCGCAATGACAACACTCTAAACTATCATCAATCAACAACCAATCATTGGTTTATAGCTTGACAGGGGCAATACCTTGTTTGTTTTTGTATCATTTGTTCATGCTTGCTTGCTTGCTTGTGTGTTTGTTATCATTTTATCTTGCATTTGTATCACATTGGCATCATTCCAGCTAATATTCATATCTTGTGTATGTTGGAATAGCTTTTTGCACTATCCTTTGCATCTAAGGTCATATCATCCCTTTTGTGCATTAGGACTTCAATGCTCTAAGTTTTCTTCCTCATACGTTAGACAAGGTTGTATTCCGCTGGGTCACAAGACACATCTTCACCCTGGTCCTTATACCTTGGTGCATCACGTCTAGTGCTATATCAAACATCATGGTTGCTCACTTTCATTGCAGCATAACACATCATTTATTTCTTTTATCCATACCTTATCATTTATCTTTCTTTCTTAGCCAATCCATTTCTTTCGAGAGCCTACCCATGTTTGTCCAACCCGCCTAACCTCTCGAGGGGGCATCATCATCATATCTTTCCATCACCCTATCCTTTTCCTCTATCCATACCTTAACTTCTTTGAAATGATGTTACTCGACATAAAGCTCATCACCTCGAACATCATCTCAAAGAGGGGCAAAATGTAGACACCCAAATTTGTCCTAAATTTGTGTATGTCTTACAACACCTTGTTAAAAACATTATCCTAGACATCTTGTAGCATTTTGTCCTAATTTCCCTAATCCATTAAGCCAATTAATTAAATAAATTTTATTTATTTGATTAATTTCCACATCATATCTTATCCCATCTTATTCATCTACCTAATTAATTAAATAAATTTTATTTATTTAATTAATTTCCATATCTTATCCCAATCCTATCCTATTCATTTATCCAATTAATTAAATAAATTTTATTTATTTAATTAATATCCAACTCATATCACAACTAATTCAAATATTTTATTTGATTTAAACCCTCACCTTTCACCACATTCCAACACTTGTCCATTCAATCATGTGTTGTAATATAACTTTCATTTAAAATTCTTCACGTGCACAACTAATGGGACCTAATTTTGGTATTTATCTACACAAGGACACCTAAACCTTATCTTCCCTTGCCACATGTCACATGACTACAATTTCTTGTTGTGCAAGGAAACCTAACTTAATCCTATCCATCCATTCCATCTAAAGCCCTAATTGATCCTAGCCATCCATTGGAACCAAGCCTTTCCTATAAAACAAGCCTCTCTTGAGCCATTAGGGGAACTTTAGGATTCTTCTTCATGCAACCTCACTTTGCTGAATTTTCATCTCAAGCCATTATCTATCCTCTTTCACCCATCTAGCTTGCATCTATCAACCATCAACCATCCATCATTTATCTTCTTATCAATGTTATGCTGCGGAATCGAGCAATCAACACAACAAATTGATCAATCAATCAAGCTCATCTTGAATCTTCGAGGTATTGAATTATTTGGGTTTAGGTTATGCATTTCAATTGTTTGATCATTTCCATTTGTAAATCCGAATTTTGGATTTATCAATGGAAATGATTCAAACAATGAAATGCAATAACCTAAACCCAAATAATTCAATACCTCGAAGATGTAAGATGAGCTTGATTGATTGATCACTTTTTTGTGTTGATTTCTCGATTCCGCAGCATAACGTTGATAGAGAGATAGGTGATGGTGATTGATAGATTCAAGCTAGATGGATTGAAGATAATGGATAATGACTTGAGATGAAAATTCAGTAGAGTGAGGTTGCATGAAGAAGAATCATCCCATTCTCCTAATGGCTTAAGAGAGGCTTGTTTTATAGGAAAGGCTTGGTTCCAATGGATGGCTAGGATCAATTAGGGCTTTAGATGAAATGGATGGATAGGATTAAGTTAGGTTTCCTTGCACATTAAGAAATTGTAGTCATGTGACATGTGGCAAAGGAGGATAAGGCTTATGTGTTCTTGTGTAGATAAATACTAAAATTAGGTTCCATTAGTTGTGCATGTGAAGTATTTTAAATAAAAGTTGTATTACAACACATGATTGAATGGACAAGTGTTGGAATGTGGTGAAAGGTGAGGGCTTAATTCAAACAAAATATTTGAATTAGTTGGGATATGAGTTGGATATTAATTAAATAAATAAAATTTATTTAATTAATAGGGTAGATGAATAGGATAGGATTGGGATATGATGTGGAAATTAATTAAATAAATAAAATTTATTTAATTAATTGGCTTAATGGGATAAGTGGGGTTAAGAGAGGGATTTAGGACAAAATGCTACATGATGTCTAGGATAATGTTTTAACAAGGTGTTGCTAGACATGGACAAAGTTGGGACAAATTTGGGTGTTTACATTTTGCCCCTCTTTGAGATGATGTTCAAGATGATAAGCTTTTGTCAAGTAACATCATTTCAAAGAAGTTAAGGTATGGATAATCAATAGGGATAATGATGATGGAAAGATACGATGATGATGCCCCTCGAGAGGATAGGTGGGTTGGACAAACATGGGTAGGCTCTTGAAAGAAATGGATTGGCTAAGAAAGAAAGATAAATGATAAGGTATGGATAAAAGAAATGAATGATGTGTTATGCTGCAATGAAAGTGAGCAACCATGATGTTTGATATAGCACTAGACATGATGCACCAAGGTATAAGGACTAGGGTGACGATATGTCTCATGCCCTAGCATAATACAATCTTGTCTAGCGTATGAGGAAGAAAACTTAGAGCATTGAAGTCCTAATGCACAAAAGGTATGATATAACCTTAGATGCAAAGGATAGTGCAAAAGCTATTCCAACATACACAAGATATGAATATTAGCTGGAATGATACTGATATGATGCAAATGCAAGATAAAATGATAGCACACACAAGCAAGAAAGAAAGCATGCACAAATGATTCAAAGACAAACAAGGTATTGCCCCTGTCAAGCTGTAAACCAATGATTAATTTTTTTGTTGTTGATAGTTGAGAGTGTTGTCATTGCGGGGAAAGCTATATCCCTAGATCCACACAAGGTTGTTTGCTGAGTTGGTTGGTTGAGTGGCTGATTGATTTGGCTTACAACAAGGCTAGGAACAAGACCATTGATTGTGTTTGGATAACTTGGCTTGATTGATTAACTTGATTGGTATAGCTTTAAGGATTGACTTGCATTTGGATCATTACTTTGAAATGATGGATGAAGATTGATGAATTGATTTGAAGAATTGATTTGATGGTTGGATTGAGCTGCTTTTGATTTGTTGGAGTGATTGGATTTATGTTGATGGTTAGCTTGATGTGCTTTGGTTTGGATGTGATTAAGTTGACTTGCTTTGGTGTTGATGCTGATGATTGATAATGATGGTGTGATGATTGGAGTATCTACTCAATCTAAGCATAAGAAAGTGTTCTCAGTGTGCTCAAAGGATGTAAAACAAACAAGGTATTTCCCTTGTCAAGTCATAAACCAATTATTGATTATTTGATTGATAATGATAGTGTTGTCATTGTGGGGAAAGCTATATCCCTAGATCAACACAAGGATGTGGGAACGCTATATCCCATTGATGATGATTAATGGTGATTGATTAAGCTCATGACAAGATTAGGACCAAAAACTTGTTGATTTGATTGGATTATGTTCCTTGATTGATGAGCTTACTTGATATGGATTAATGTGACTTGGATTTAAGATCATTTCTTAAATTGATTGGATTGATATGATTGGAAGAAGTGATTTATTGGAATGGATGAATGAATGTTATTGGTAGGAAGAATTGATGATGATGATGATTTGATTTTGATTGAAAGTTGATGGAGTGGATTGTTGTGGATGATGTGATTGGTTTTATTGCTTGGATTTTTTTTTGTTGGATATTTGTTTTTTTGGATTTTTTGACATATTTTGATTTTTTTGTGTTTTTTTTTTGTGTGTGTTTGAAATGTTTTGAATGTCAATGGATTTACAATTTGGGTAGCCTTTGTGCTTGATACCAATGACAAGGGAAGACCAAGTCTAGGTGCAAGGGATGGATAAAAGGATGGGCTCATAGTAAATGGGATAGAAAGCTCATGATAAATAGGTGGATAGATGGGATAGGCCATATAAGGGATGGATGCTTGCTTCATGATAAACGGATAGGTAGGCTATAGTAGAAAGCTCATGATAGACAGATGGGGAATAAGCTATAAGATAGAAAGCTCATGATAAGGATACTCCATATTGGATGGATCATAAGGGAGCTAGGATGTGATCTTCAAAGGTTATGTTGCATAGGAAGAATAACTTGCCCCATTCTAGGTGGTAATGCTTAGGATTTTTCATGATTAATTTCATGACCAAGGGATGACATGATGGATTGGTTTAAATGAGATGGATAAATGGTCAATGGATAGGACTTGGTTTGGAAAGAAGGTATGCCAAGAAATATCCAAACATGTTTCAACATTTTACCCCTATGTCTTCATCAAGATCAAAAGGAGGGAGGATGGATAAATGGGTTCAATAGGATAGGCATGTTTATGTAATGGCTAAGGATGGTAGGATGGTATGGTAATGGTAGGACATGATAGGATGGAAAATGATATAGTGGGATAGATAGTTTGGAAATGGATAGGTTGGATGAGACAATGTGGCCCCAAGTGTAAGTGGCATAGAAGATCAACCTACACATGATGCCTGTTTGCCAGGTTTTCATCATGGTACTTATCCAAGGCGCCTGTTTACCAGGTTTTCACCGTTGGACGAAGGGATTTCTCTTTGATTTTTTTTTTTGCTTTTAGATGGGTTGACAATTACACATGGCGCCTGTTTGCCAGGTTTTCACCATGGTAATGGATAGGAGGGACTCAAGTGTCTAGTGCTATGAAGGTTGATAGTGTCCCTTTAGAGATTGATGATGTCTTCGCATGGACCATGTCAAGTGTGCTCATAGATGTTGATAAGGGATTGCATGGATGGGAGATGGATTAGGTGGATAATATATTATGATGTGGATTATGGAAGGTTCATGCAAGGATAGATGGATGGGGCTTATGGTGTGGATTATATAGGCTTATGGAATGAAGATGGATGAAAAGCTTATGCCAAAGCATGGACCATAGGAAGGTGATTAGGGAGATATGTAGGATAATGGATGGAAGATGGGGAGATGTAGTTATGTGGAGGTGCTGCAGAGTGGAAGGGAACCATGACCAACGTTTGCACACACCGTGATAAACATTGAAGCTTTTGACTGGATGGTGGTGTAGGAAGCAATGGGGTTGTTTTCTTAGGAGATGCTTGATAAAATGATTTAGGAACCCACATAGATTTAGTATTTTTAGTGCTTTTGTTTTGCTTGTGGGATTTTTTAAGGGAATGGAAGTTTTGGATGGAAGTAGGCTTTTGGATGGATATAGGTGGTTGGGATTCTTGAGATGTGGATGAGGAT
The DNA here is from genome assembly GCA_027924645.1 of Cunninghamia lanceolata. Lineage (NCBI taxonomy): Eukaryota > Viridiplantae > Streptophyta > Pinopsida > Cupressales > Cupressaceae > Cunninghamia > Cunninghamia lanceolata. The sequence continues at coordinate 14,794,642 of BSBN01001715.1, forward strand.
GCCTCATTCATTTTGCTAGTTGTTTACTTAGGAACCCAAACCATTTTGCTTTTGGGCTTTGCATTTGGAGGTATGGGCTTAGATGGCTACTTAGATGAAATTTGCTTTGATTTTGATTCTTTATGTCCTAAGGTATGAAGACCTTTAGGATTTTTCATAGGATTGTTAGCTTTATAAGTAGAGGCATCAAAATTTTTTCTTTTGAATCCCATGGGGTGGGTGGAGTGGATGGAATGATTGGAAGCTTTATGCTTAAACAATGTGTGCTTTTGTTGGCTAGGATTAGGGATGTAAGGATACTTATGAATGATAGGTATGTTAGGTGTTGGAAGCAATGGTGGCAAGGTGGATGGAGGGATGCTTTTGACATTTATAGGATGATGGAGGTGAAATGACAACATATGTTTTGGGTAGATGATGGGGGGTACGATGGAAAGTGGTAGGTTTAGGATGCATGAAGGGATTACCAACATCTTGGCCTTGTTTACCTTGGGGTGTGTATCCAAGGCCATATGAGCATGGAGGAATCTTGACATGGTTTGGCTCCAAAATACCTTGTTCATAAAGGCCTAGACCTTTACCTTTGTAGTTCATGTTTGGGAGTATGCGATAGACTATAGGACTAGATGTGTTTTGAACATTAGACTTGAGTTCATTATTTGATGGAGAAGGTGAAGTGGATAAAGGTCGTTGTTGTCCTAAGGAAGAACATTCATGGATAAAGGTGGTAAGACCAATAGGACATGATAGTGGATTTGAAGTGGAATCGATGGTGGATGTGGAAGGAGGATCATTAGGATCTTGATTAGCATTATGTTCACTATGATCCAAGTTATTTGTTTGATCTTTTATGCTTACTTGGGGGACAAGTGTCTCATTATGACAAGTGGATGTTTGCTCATTATGGATAGGGCTAGATGGTGGATGGATAAGCGCAATTTGTATATCTTTCTCATGGATGGATATAAGATTATGGATATGATCAAGGTGCTCATAGATAGCTTCTTTATAGGTATCATCTTGATCATAAAGAAGGTAAATGTTATGGATGGGTTGCATGAAAGTGTTTTGATCTTGAGTTGGACTAGGGCTTAATGTTTCCACATGCTTAGGATTAAACCTTTGACATACCTCTTGGGTTGCTTGAATGGAAGTAGATGACTCTTGGATAGGCTCTTGGTCAACAACATAAGAACATGATGACTCTTGACTTGGATTAATGATAAAAGGTTTGCAAATTGGCTTGATGGCTTGTAGGTCACATGATGGGCTTGAAGGGCTAGGTATTTTAATGGAAGGCTCTTGAAGAGGCTCAAGGATAAGTGGACCACATGATGGGATTATAGGATTGGACATGACCTTTGGAAGTTCTTTGGTAGGATCATGAATTAGTTTTTGACATGCGGGTAGTTTATTCTTAGCTAGTAGCCAATGGATCACATCCTGTGCAAGGGTATGAGTAGATGGACAATATAATGGATGGATGATAATAGTAGATGGTGTAGGCTTATGATTAGGATTAGGTTGAGGGCTAATTAGATTGGGTGGATTAGGATTTGGACTAGATGGGGGTGACACATAGGATGGGGATGATGTGGCATGATTTCCCATTATAGGTGGGTACACCTTGTAAACAATTGAGACAAATATTGGGCATGTATTTGTATTATGGCCTTTGGTCCTATGGTATGCACAATAATCATGTTCATCATATGGACTTTCTTCACATGGTTTGACTTCAGGAAGTTCAATGAGTTTTTGTTCAAGCATTCTTTGTAAAACTATCTCATCTGCATCCTTTGGTGAAGGATAAGAATGACATGGTGATGAAGGTAATGGAGGGCTTGATGATTTGGAAGATGAAGGGATCAATGGACTAGGAATGGGATCAAAAATATTATCCTAGACATCATGTAGCATTTTGTCCTAAATCCTACTGTTAATCCCACTTATCCCATTAAGCCAATTAATTAAATAAATTTTAATTCCACATCATATCCCAATCATATCCTATCCTCATCCCAATTAATTAAATAAATTTTATTTATTTAATTAATTTCCACATCATATCTTATCTCATCCTATTCATCTTTCAAATTAATTAAACAAATTTTATTTAATTAATTGGCTTAATGGGATAAGTGGGATTAACAGTAGGATTTAGGACAAAATGCTACATGATGTCTATGATAATATTTTTGACAAGGTGTTGCTAGACATGGACAAAGTTGGGACAAATTTGGGTGTCTACAGTGAGAATTTCAGAGTTGTCTCAAGTGATCAAGAAAACCAAAAGGAAGACCTTTGCATTCAAGAGTTAGACCAGCAGGGTCTGTGGACCATGTATTTTGATGGAGCTTGTGCAAAGGAAGGCTCTGGAGCTGGAGTTGTATTCCTATCTACATCTGGTAAGCTCCTAAAATTCTCCTTCTTGCTAAGATTTGCTTACACAAACAACATTGTAGAGTATGAAGCCTTACTCTTAGGCTTAAATATGGCTCTCAAACATGGAATTAAGATGTTAAGGGTATTTGGGGATTTTGAGTTAATTGTTTCCCAAGTTAGAGATAGGTATGCTTCAAAGAACAAAAGATTAAAACAATACAAGCATGTTGTATGGGATACAATTGAATTATTTGATGCATTTTCAATAGGCTAGATAGAGAGATCAAAAAATGTCATGGCTGATTTCTTAGCTAATGTGGCCATAAGGCCAGATGACATCACTCTATCAGATGTTACAAATGTTGAAGTTAAAATTAGACCTGCAGTACTAGAGAACATATGCAGTTGGCAAGTGTTTGATGATGACAAGGACTTATTAAGATTTTTGTACTGCATAGATGAATATGAGAACCAAGAAATTGATTTTCAAAATTTTGTAGAAATTGTGGATGGAAAAGAAACTCTTATGGGGAAGGAAGTAATTCAGTTGAAGACTAACAAAATCCCTAGAGGGTTAGTAGCTTTGGAAAGAGCTTTTGATAATAGAGACCAATTGGTCACAAAGACATCTCCCACAAACAAAGATGACTTAGAGGAGATAAATTTTGGGACATCTCAGGCCCCCAAGAAGGTATACATTAGCAGACAGCTCAAACCACACATCAGGAGCATGCTGATAGCATTGCTAAAAAAGTATAAACATGTTTTTGCTTGGTCATATGAGGACCTAAAGGCCTATAAAGAGGACCTATTCCAGCATGAGATCCCTTTGAAGCCTAGAGCTAAGCCATTTAGACAAAAGCAAAGACCTATTAATCCCACCTTGGCTCCAAAAATGTAAGGAGAACTCAAGAAGCTTAGGGAGGCTGGAATAATTGTGCCAATTAGACATTCAACTTGGGTGTCTAACCTTGTCCCAGTCAGAAAAAAGAATGGTGATATTAGGCTTTGTGTTGACTTTAGAAATTTGAATGTATCCTCCTTAAAGGATAATTACCCATTGCCTAATATGGAAGCTATGTTGTAGAAAGTGACTGGTTGTGAACTCCTATCCATGATGGATGGATTCTCAGGTTACAATCAGGTGAAGGTAAAGGAATCAAAACAATACAAGACTGCCTTCACTACTCCATGGGGAACTTATGTATATGTGAGAATGCCATTTGGACTGACAAATGCAAGTGATACATTTCAAAGAGCAATGGATGTTGCTTTTGTAGGGTTGATTGATTCAATCCTGGCTGTTTATCAGGATAATTTGACTGCCTAATCTAAGAAGGAAGAGCAGCATTGCATGCACTTAGAGCATATTTTCATTAGCGCACTAGAGTATGGCATTTCTTTAAATCCAAAGAAGTGTGGTTTTGGGGTAGTGGAAGGAAAGCTCCTAGGGCACATTGTCTCCAAAGATGGAGTTAGGATTGATCTTGAAAGAGTAGCTGCAATTGACAGGATCTAGATGCCAAAAATAGTAAAAGGAATCCAGTCCTTCTTTGGACAAATAAATTTTGTTAGAAGATTTGTTCCCAACTTTGCAGAAACCACAAGGAACATTTCTAAAATGCTAAAGAAGGGTGAGACTGTCAATTGGGAAGGTGAAGCAAGCAGATCTTTCCAGGATATGAAGGAAGCAATCAAGATGGCTCCTGTGCTGAAATCTCCTAATTTTTCTAAGCCATTTCAATTGTTTTCATTTGCTTCTTTCCACACTGTTGCTGCATGTTTACTATAGAAAAATGAGGATGGTTTTGAGCAGCCCATAGCTTTCTTCAGTATGTCCTTATAGGCTTCTGAGTTAAAGTATGACATCATGGAGAAACAGGCATATGCACTAGTCAGAGCGGTCAAGATTTTCAGGCCATATCTAGTAGAATCCCAGATAGTTGTATATGTGCCTCATGCAGCAGTCAAGGATATCTTCACTCAGCAAGAGGTGACAGGAAGAAGGTGCAGATGGATAAACAAACTACAGGAATTCAACATAGAGATACAAATTACCAAGTTGGTAAGAGGACAAGGATTAGCCAAGATGATGGCACAGTCAAACTTAGAAGCATGCCAAATCAATGCAGTCCAAAATGAGAATGTCAATGTATCAAAATCTGAATGGTATAAGGACATCATATATTACTTACAAAATTTGAATTGTCCTCCCTATTTCAGTGACAGTCAAAAGAGGACCTTAAAACTACATGCAATTAGGTATGTTATTGTTCAAGGTGAGCTGTACTGGAAGAACCCTGATGGTGTGCTGCTAAGATGTGTGGATGAAGATGAAGCTAACAATGTTTTGAATGCCATGCATAAAGGATTGTGTGGTGGACATTATATTGCCCAAACAACAACTCATAAGATCCTTAGGGTAGGATATTGGTGGCCCACTCTCTTTTCAGATGCACAAAGGCTAGTAAGGAAATGTGATCCTTGCCAAAGGTTCTCAGGAAAGTTAAGATATGAAGGTGCACTACCCCTTAGAATTGTAACTGTGGATGCTCCATTTTAGTAATGGGGGATTGATTTTATAGGGGAGATTGCAGAAAAATCAAGTGGGGGACATAGTTGGATTTTGGTGGCTACTGACTACTTCACCAAATGGATTGAGGCTATTCCAACTAAGAGAGCTACAAGTAAGGTGGTGATGGATTTCATATTGGAAAATATAATCATCAGGTTTGGAGTACCATTCAAGATAGTAACAGATAATGCTATGTGCTTCAAATCTGGTGAATTTGTTGATTTTTGCAACAAGTATGGGATAAATTTATCATATGCATCACCATACTGCCCACAAGGAAATGGTCAGGCAGAGTCAAGCAATAAAAGCCTCATGAAAATCATCAAGAGGATAGTGGATAAGAACAAGAGAGCTTGGGATTCAAAGTTAAAGTTGGCATTATGGGCTGACAGGGTGACAGCAAAAAAATCTATTGAGATGTCACCTTTTGAGCTGATATATGGTACATTAGCCAGGCTTCCTATAAACGATCTCCTGCTAGTTTACAAATTCATCCAAGAGAATGATGAGGAGATTGAAGACTCCATGACAGAAAGAATAAACTAGCTGGTTGCACTGGATGAAAGTAGAAAGGAGGCCCACCAAATCAATCTCAAGAAACAACAAAATGTGAGGTATCTCTTTGATAGGAGAGCTGCAGAAAGGAAGTTCCAGATAAATGACTGGGTGCTCATCTGGAATGCAAGAAGTCAGGATAAGGGCAAACATGGTAAGTTTGAACCCTTATGGATGGGCCCATATCAGGTTTACAATACTCATGGGGAGGATTCTTATGTCCTCCAGGCCCTAGATGGTGAGATGCTGGAATTGCCTGTGCATGGTCAATTCCTCAAGTCTTATTTTGCATAAGTGATCTGCCTCTGTGCACATTTGTAAAAGTATGTGTATATTGTAAATATTTTGTACAGTTGGTGTTTTTTTGTGTTTTGTCCGGTCTGCCTGGAGGTCTGGTTCTCGTTGCAGCCTTGTGCCTGCACGTCCCCAATCGGAGCCACTGTTGGTGCCTATATCATTTGTCAGGTTCCAAGTTATTATCTTGCAGGCACCTTCCCAAGATTTCATGAGGTTTATAAGTCTTGGACCCTATCAATGTTTTGCAGCATCATCAGGATATTCTAAAGAGAGGGGGATATCTCTATCATCATCATGTTCCCAAACATCCCCCTGATGTTTCTTGCATGGGTCATTTCTCATCATGTCCAGATATCCTGTGGGGGTCATCATGATATCTGCCTGACCTTTGCTGCGGGGTGATATTTTAACATCGGGTGATCTTAGTCAAGATCATTTTGATGTTGGTGCTATGAAATTTCTTAGTATGACCCACTTTTCATTGGGGTCATCATATTTGAATATCAGGTGATCTTTGTTAAGATCACCCTGATGTTATTTTATCACCTTATGTTCATTTCAGCATCATGATGATGCTGACATCAGGGTGATAGCCACTTGACTAATCGAATTCATCATATTCCAAGGAAGGGGGTGATATTTTCAAGTATCAGTCATATTCATACATCACCCCGATCTTACAATGGAGCTACAGTGCACCCTAATATTTTGTTGGGGGGTGATATTTCTAAATATCTAGTGACCTTCTGAATATCACCCTGGCGCCAATATGATGGTGACATCATCCGGATATGAGGAGGTGCGCAGTATGTAGCTATGATGATGATGTCATCAAGATATGATGGTACTGTCATTAGGATTTTTGTTAGCATTCAAGATGTTCATCAGCCAGACGTATAGTATCGGCAAAGCAGGAGGATCTTCTTCTGATGCATCAGGTTGTGCCGATGAGGGTGAAATATTAGGGCAATATTTCACATGAAAGCAGGGTTGGTCATCAAGTTAATATTCATACTTCAGGGTGATATCTTTTATCAGGGGATGCAGACAGATATGCTTTCTCGCAGGGTGATATTTTCTGTGTGGTGATATTTCATATCAGGGTGATATGAATTATCGGGTTATCATGCAGATGATGATGCTGACATTAGGGTCATATTGAGTTTCCAGATATCATACTGAGGGATGATGATGATGAGACTTATGCTAGCGTCATCGAGAGTAAAAGCACTAACATCATATATGCTCATGACCTAGCTTAAAAAGTGATAAAGAGGTCGCCACGGGGTGCATGTGGGATAATTAGTTCCCACCAATTTTGAAATATCAGGATCATGATTCTTGGCGGGAAAGGCTTTCAAAGGATCATGCAACCGCTGCGTTCCCAGGACTGTGAGTAGGTGGCCATTAATGGTAGATGTTACAGGAGTGTGGATGCATCTACTGTGTGATTGAGGATGTGAATCCCCAAAATGGTGGCACATGGCTCGAGGCCAACCACCCTGTCTCTGCCTCTGCCTGTTGATGGATGTTTTTGGGTGCCATTATTGGTGCAATGTATCTAGTGATTTTTGGAACCACTCATGTAATTAATGGTCAAGTACAGGTTCCTGCTTTATATGCAAAACCCTTCATTCATTCGTGGTTGTTGAAAATTGGACATATCTGGCATTGTAATAAGATACAACTGGTTTTGGTTGCTCTGTGCAGGCGATCTTGTGAGTTTATGAGTCTCATGTTTTATGTATTGTGCATAGATTTATTGGTTTCATGCTGTTTTAGATGAATAATGCTATACTGCATGTATTTTATTATCTGTCTCCTATATTGAATATACTCTTCTTTTGAATTTGGATATCTAAGGGGTGTCTTGGGTTCTAGGATATAGGTTTACTATATTGAATGCTTGATCTCTTAACTTCTGCTCAAGGGGTAGATTAAAGTGTTTTTAGGTTAAATGTTGAGAAGAATATATTGCAGTAAGGATAGCATAAGTAGAGATAACTTAATACTCTATTTTGGGAGGTATCTGTAAGGTAGATATCACACAAATCCCCTTGAAATCTAGTCTTGGTATGTTTATGCTGAACATTTACATGTGTATGTCTACTGACTCCAAGCCCTGGATAGGCACCAATCTAGCTCTATGTTGAGGTTATACACCAGGTCCAGGTTCGCATCCAAGCATAAAATCATATTCAAACTTCCAAAACAACCATTAGGACTGTAGAAGTAGTTTAGGACCAAGATCCTCTGATTCACAACTAAACATGAGCCCAACGCTAGCCCCTTTGCACCTATCTCACAGTTTTGGTCTTCACACAGGAGGATTTATTTGCTTTGTATCAACATCCCAAGCCAACCCACAAGCATATTCTCATGGGTGTTGAATAGGGAATACCCCCCTAGGTTTTGCAGAGCCTGAAGAAGAAGAGGATATAAAAATAGAGTCTATCTCCTACACTGTTGGCCCCTAGCCCAGAGATCCTGTTGATCACTGATGGCTACCTTGTAGGGAAATCTGGGAATGAACATCCAGTCAGGGAAAAAACAAACAACTAGAATGAGATTATTTCTACAATTTTGACATTATGACTGATGTACTAGGCATCCAACAAAATCTTAACTTTCTTGCAAAATATTTCAAAATTTATTTTAATAATGTGCAACTTATCAAGTGCTAGGCTCAACATCTTCATAATTAGATTGCCATCAGTACAACAAGTAGGAATTAGCTGGTAGGCATTTTATTTTATTTATGTTTTCCACTTATCTAAGTCTTTAGTCCACCCATCACCTTCCAAAATATTTGGCAGCCACCTTGTATCCATCTTTTCTATAGCCTACTTCTTCTCTACCAAAACTTTATCCAACCTTGACTGGAAATTGGCAACTCCCTCAAAATGTGTCAACATATCCCTCATCCTGTTATTTATCAAATTGGTGACCATATCCTTTATTGTATTCTTTTTCTCCTCTTCCAATTTCTTCTCTTCCTTCAGCTCCCTGATTTCAGTTAATAGAGGCTCTGTATCAACTGGGAAGGACTCTGTTGTTGGAATCACTAGTGGGGGAGTTGAAGTGCTAGCCCCTAATGATAATTGATACTTCAATCTATTTATCTCTACAACCACCTGGGCATAATTGAGTTGTAACTCATTATGATCTTTCTGTAATTTGTTGGTGACTGCTTCTGCAAATTGTACAGTCTGGACATTCAAGCTTGCAACTTGGGGGGCAGGAGTATCAGATACCCTCTTAATTATCACATCTCCTACCAATTCCCCCAATTCAACCCTAGGCTTATTATTATTATGGGCTAGAGCCCATATAGCCAATGTTTCAAACCTAGGATTGAAGGATGCACTAGAGATAGCCTTATCTATTTGTTCACCTATCACATTAGAGTCCTCTCTAGTAATTGTGTCAAATGCAATTGCATCTGACAGGATCCAGTGAGGAAGGAGTAAGATGTTACTCTTTGCAACCAATGATCTCCCCTCCTCTGGAGTCATTGTAATTATAGATTGATTGACTTCTTTTAAGACCCTTTGAGTTATGGCCTCATATTCAGTAGGGTCTGCTCCACTTTTAGCATCTTAAATCCTTTTCTAAAACTCTTCACTTCTAACTTTTAGCACATAACTCCTAAATTTAGGAGTGTTTATAAATTCATCATCTTCTAAAAATTTGTTACAAGCCATTATCCTGACATCTTCAATGTCCACATTTTGGCTTCTCATTGTTCTCACTACCTTGTTTTTAGGGGAAAAATAGAGTCTTACTCTATCAAGTGAATTCACCTGATGGGCAACTTCTTGTACATTTTCTTCTACCTCCCCTTCTAAATCTACTACCTCAATTTTTTCAAGATTTTGCAAATCAATATTTTTTTCTTTCTTTGTAGGGGAGGGGTCAATTGACTCCCTTTTGGTAGCATATGCTTTGCTTGAGCTGCCAGGCTAATATGTAGGTCTCTCTTCTCCTATAGGAGTAGTAGCAATCAATTTCTCTGCATTTTACAACATCTTTTCAATTCTCTAAATGGGGTCTTGCACTTCTGAGAAGGCACCCTGATATGTTGTGTTTATATTTTTTCTCATTCTCTCACCTTTCATAATTGTGTCCCACTTAATTCTCAAGTGATGGACCTCATTCATTTTGAAGCAATTCCTGACAGGATCCTCATTTAGGTCAACCTAATGAGTATACATTGGCCTTCCCTTGTTGACCCTCACCCTGTTGATGAAGCCCTCAAGGTTAAAAATTCTTGTATGCTCAAAATATAGCCAAAAACATTACATTACTAAATTAATCTGATCAAGCCTACAATTGTCAGCTATTAAAAAATCATTGAATATGAGGGAAGAAGGAAAGAATGAACCCTTCTTGTGTCACCTCAGGTGCTCCTTGTCTAAATCATTCAATTGCCTAATGATTTCTAAGAATGCCACCCTTTTAGGTACCTATTTAGGCAAGATATGTGGTGGGGTCTGACAGCCATAGACCCTAATGCAAGTAGTGTGCTAATGAAAGAACCAATCACCCAAATTGTGGTCAATTCCCAAGTGAGGGGTCATGTCCAAAGGCTTTAGAAAATCCAATACATCTAGGTGCAACCTCACACCCTCTAGCTCCAAGAAACCAAGTATCCTTCTCACAAAGTACTCTTCAAAAATTATATAATTTGTAATAGTGCAATGCATAGCCAACATGCAAGTTCATACCTGCACTAGCAGCATATTTCCCTGAGCATCTATCATTTTGACATGCAAATTATGGTGCCACCTCATAGATAAAGAAAATAGAAGCATGTGGCATATCATGGAGTACCATGTGAATTCAACATGGACATTTGGCTTAGATAGATTGTTCTTGATTTTTGTCATCTACTTGTCCATCTTGTCAGCAATATAAGTGGCATAATCATATGGCTCTTTGGGAACTTGACTTTGAATCTCAACTACCATCATCATTAGAGAAATGGAAATATTATTTGAGGCATCCCTACCCAATACCTGGCACAAACTATGATAAATCCTAACACAGTAATCCATGAACATGCTGCAGTGAAAAGGCTCTTATTCACTAGCTGAAATCTTCACCAGTTTGCCATCTATGCCTTTTGGCCTATGCTTGGCTAGGTTGTAATCCTTATAAATATGTTTAACAATCTAATATTTCTTCTTCAAAGTAGCTAGGTCAATTGGCTTCTTAGCTGCAGGGTCCAAGTTGAATACAGTGGTAATGTATCCCTTGGTGAGTTTAATCATTTTTAAACCATTTCCTGCTATGACCGTCCTTGTGTTCAGATCATATCTCATTGCTATTTCCCTAACTAGGTCAGGGTTAGGGAAGACACTGGACCAAATAAGCTTGGCCAGATCAAATTGCCAGGCATGATAGACGAGGGCCTTATAATCCATTCTTCTATGCTAGTGTTCAAATAGGACCCAACGAGGAACAAGCAATATAGCATGTCTACAGTTGTAGCAATAATCAAGAAATTTGTCATCGGGCTCACCTGGACCATGCAGATTCAAAGCCCTTCTAACAGAACCTGGAAGATGGATCATAAGATCCTCATCTAAGTCATGCTTAGAAGTGGAGTGCTGGCTAGCTTGGCTCATTTTTTAGACTTATTGTAACAAGCTAGGGTTTCTTACACAAGCAACTAATTATCTCCTTAATCAAGTAGTCAACTTAAAAATATGTCAGGCACAAGTAGATAGAATGAACTTACTAGAACTTGAACTTACAGAGTCTCAAATTTTTGTTCTTCACCCACTTGAGAATTCTCTGTACACCTGAAAATTGTATGTGCTCGAAGAAATGATGTACAAAGCCCTCACTTTTCTTCCTTTTAAGCTTTGTAGCATAGCTTCTACTGCATTAATGGAGGTAGCCTTGGCCATTACCTTTCGTTCGTGTCACAGGGCACCTTCAATGTTTGTCACAAAAGATTAAATATTCGCCATTGATTTGAATTCATTCTTGTAAGATCCATGACAACCATTCACCCACGAGATTTAAAAATATTAGTCATCATGTTTGAAAAGACTTTGACCAATCAGGATGAGCCACATAGGATGTACATCCATTACTGAACGCATGACCTTTGTCCTACCTTAACACGTGGCATAACCTCATGGCATCACAACCAACAGTGGGCCACCACTTTACCTACCCTGCATGGGCGCGATAAAGCCCCCACGCATCCTTCTTTTATTTACTTCTAAACTCCTTCATAAAATAGGGCCACGTGTCACCATCTTGTGACCATGTGGTGAAGATTCCTTCTGGACAAGATACCCTTGTGACGATGTGCAACCGTTGGATCAAGACTTTCCCTTGGATGACTTTTATATTAACATCTGGCAACATATGGTTGGCTGGTGTAGGATTCCTAATGTAATGGGACATAAGCATAGATCCTGTGATAGGTGTCACCATGTCATGGCCGCGTGGCGGGGTAGTGATGTCATTGATGATGCACTGCGATGTTGTGATTTTCACTTTTTAAAACCTTATAACTTATGGTAATACTTGGGACATGGATTTAATTTTTATGGGCCATAGAAGGTAAAATCTAAGACACATGGCCAGTCACCCAACAGGTATGAAGGCTTAAAGTTATAACTTAAGGGACCAGAAACCTACCACAAGTGGTCAACAAGGAAATAGAAGTAAACTGCATGAGCTTAGTGACTTAGGTTTAATGGGTTTCCTCAAAGGGTAAAGACTTATAATTTTTCAAACCTAAAACCCTAAACCCTAAGGGGACCACTATTGGCTCCAACTGGGGATGTGCAAGCATGAGATTGCAGTGAGAACCACATGGCTCCGGGGCAAACTAGACCAAAACAAAGACAAAATTGACAAATAGGGTTTGAGGAATTGACTGTGCACTGGTAATTCCTGTAATTCACCATTTAGGGCCTGGAGAAAATAAGAATCCTCTCCATGATTATTACTTATTAGGTATGGGCCCATCCATAAGGGCTCAAATTTGCCATGTTTGTTCTTGTCCTGACTTCTTCTGTTCCATACAAGGACTAAGTCATTTATCTAAAACTTTCTCTCTGTAGTCCTTTTGTCAAACATATATTTTACCTTTTGTTGTTTCCTGAGTTTGGTCCTCTGTGCTTCCCTTCTCATCTCATCCAATGCAACCAACTGATTTATTCTTTCATTCATTGGATCTTCTATTTCTTCATCATTCTCCTGTATGAATTTATACATTGGCGAGAGATTATTCACTAGAAAATTGGCCTTTGTACCATACACTAACTCAAAAGGTGACTTCCCAATTGCCTTCTTTACTATCACCCTATCAACCCATAGTGCTAGTTTCAACTTTAAATCCCATGCCCTTTTATTCTTGCCAATTATCCTTTTGATGATTTTCATGAGACTCTTATTGCTTGATTCTGCTTGACCATTTCCCTGTGGATGATATGGTGATGCATGGGATAGATTAATTCCATAATTGTTGCATAAGTCAATAAACTCACTAGATCTAAAGCACATAGCATTGTCTGTGACTAATTTTCCTGGTACTCCAAATCTGATAATTATGTGCTCTAGGATGAAATCAAGCACCACCTTACTTGTGGCTTTCTTAGTTGGGATGGCTTCAATCCATTTAGTAAAATAGTTAGTAGCAACTAAGATCCAACTATGTCCTCCACTTGATTTCTCTGTGATCTCCCCTATAAAGTCAATTCCCCATTGCTGAAATGGAGCCTCCATTGTTATAGTTTTAAGGGGCAATGCACCTTCATATCTGAGCTTTCCTAAAAATTTCTGATATGGATCACGCTTTCTTACCATCTTATGTGCATCAGAGAAGAGTGTTGGCCACCACACACTCCCTTATGCATGTCATTTAAAATATCCTTAGCTTGATGTTCATTCACACATTTAAGCAGCACACCCTAAGGATTCTTCCAATACAATTCTCCCTAGATAACAACATATTTGATAGCATGCAGCTTCAATGTTCTCTTTTGACTATCATTCAAATTAGTTGGACAATTTAAATTTTGTAGAAAATACAGAATATCCTTATACCATTTTGAGTCTGACATGTTTATAGTCCCATCTTGAGTCATATTGACTTGACATACCTCCAAATTTGACTGTGCCATTAACTTAGCTAGACCTTGTCCCCTTACTAACTTGGTTATTTGTATTTCAATATTAAACTCATGTAGCTTATTTATCCATCTACATCTTCTTCCTGTCACCTCCTGCTAAGTAAATATGTCTTTGACAGTTGCATGGGGTACATATGTAATAATCTAAGATCCTACCAAATAGGGTATAAAACTTTTAATTACTCTAACCAAAGCATAAGCTTGTTTCTCCATGATGTCATATTTTAGTTCTGATGCTTGTAATGATTTCCTAAAGAAAGCAATAGGCTATTCAAAACCATCCTCATTTTTCTATAATAGGCATGCAACAATTGTGTGAAAGGAAGCAAATGAGAACAATTGGAATGGCTTAGAAAAATTAGGAGACTTTAAGATAGGAGCCATATTAATAGCTTCTTTAATGTTATGAAATGATTGGGTTGCCTCACTTCCCTAGGTTATAGATTCACCCTTCTTTAACATTTTAGAAATGTCTTTGGTGATCTCTGTAAAGTTGGGAATAAATCTCCTAACAAATTTAATCTGTCCAAAGAAAGATTGAATACCTTTCACTGTCTTGGGTATTTGGATTTTATAAATTGTTGCAACCCTTTCAAGATCAATCGTAATTCCATCCTTAGAAATAATGTGCCCTAATAATTTTCCTTCAATTACCCCAAAAACACACTTCTTAGGATTAAGTGAAATGCCATACTCCATTGCTCTAATAAAAATCTGCTCTAGATGCATACAATTTTGCTCTTCCTTCTTTGAATAAGAAGTTAAATCATCTTGATACACAACCAAGATTGAGTCAATCAATCATGCAAAGAAACATCCATTGCTCTTTGGAATGTAGCACCTACATTTGTCAACCCAAATGACATTCCTACATATACATAGGTTCCCCATGGAGTTGTGAAAGCAGTTTTATATTGCTTTGATTCTTTTACCTTCACCTAATTGTATCTTGAAAATCCATCCATCATGGACAAAAGTGCACACCCTATTACCCTTTGCAACATAGCCTCCATGTTAGGGAGTGGGTAATTATCTTTCAAAGAAGACACATTCAAGTTCCTAAAATCTACACATAGTCTTATATCTCCATTCTTTTTCATTACTAGGACAAGATTTGACACCCAAGTTGAGTGCCTTATGGGCTCAATTATTCCAGCATCCCTAAGCATCATAAGTTCTTCCTACATTTTTGGAGCCAAATTAGGATTGATGGGCCTTTGCTTTTTTTGAATGGCTTAGCCCCAAGCTTCAAAGGGATCTCATGCTGAAATAAATCTTCTCTATAGGCCTTTAGGTCTTCATATGTCCATGCAAAGACATGTTTGTACTTCCTTAACAATGCTTTCAACATTCCCATGATGTGTGGTTTAAGTTGTTTACCAATGTACACCCCTTTTGGGGCATGATGTGTTCCCAAATTCACCTCCTCCAAATCATCTTTGTTTGTAGGAGATGCCTATGTAACAAGCTGATCTCTACTATCAAATGCTCTTTCTAAAGCTACTAACCCTCTAAGGATTTTTTTTTTTTAAGCTGTATTACTTCCTTCCCCAAAAGAGTCTCTTTCCCATCTATAACTTCTACAAAGTTTTGGAAGTCAATCTCCTAGTTCTCATATTCATCTATACAATGCAGGAATCTCAACAAGTCCTTATCATCATTAAACACTTGCCAACTACATATGTTGTCTGGCACTACAAGTCTAATTTTAACTTCAACATTTATAATATCAGATAATGTGATATCATCTGGCCTAATTGCTACATTAGCTAAGAAATCTGCCATGACATTTTTTGATCTTTCTATCCAATTTATTGAGAATGTATAAAATAGCTCAATAGTATCCCAAACAATATGCTTATATTGTTTTAACCTTTTATTCTTTGAAGCATATTTATCTATCACTTGGGAAACTATTAACTCTGAATCTCCAAATACTCTTAACATTTTAATGCCATGTTTGAGAGCAACATTCAATCCTAACAACAAAGCTTCATATTCTGCAATATTATTAGTGCAAGCAAACTTTAGCAGAAAAGAAAATTTGAGAATTTTACCAGTAGGGGATAGAAACACCACTCCTACACCAGAGCCCTCCTTTAAGAAAGAACCATCAAAGTACATAGTCCAAATACCATGTAGGTCAGGCTCTTTATCAATAGGTTCCTTCTTGCTTTCACCTTGATCATAGGATATAACCCTAAAATTCTCACAATCCGTATCCACAAAGAAAATTTGATCTTCTGGTTCTTGATCTTCAACTGTTTCTAGAGATCTTTCTTCTCTAATCAGCTTAACATCTTTACCATTCATGGGAATCATGGCATATGATAGATCCAATTACATGTTTCCTCCAGTCAATGTTGCCCACCTTCTAGACAATAACATGCCATACTGTGGTTTTATATCAACTACTGTCACATTCATTTTGTAAGTCTTTTCTGGATAGGCTACAATCATAAAGTTCACATCCTTCATAATTCCTATGACTGACACCTCTCTATCATCCATTGCATAACACTTTCTATAGGCTTTATCTATTTTTAACCCAATTTGTTGCATAATAACCAAAGGCATAATATTCGTTGATGCACCTGAGTCAAGCATACAATTTTTTACTATCTTCTCATTGATGACAAGGGACACATAAAATGGTTCCACTTGTGAAGGACATTTTATCATTGTCATTCCCAAATAAACCTCTGGAACCTCTTCCTCATTAGCACATAACTCTTGTTTTTTACTGTGATCTTCAACACTTTGCTCTGCCTGATGAGCTACCCCTAAAATTAAAGGCAATGCCTTATTTTTGTATTCTTCAATTTTCATTATTTCCATTAATGGGACAGAGACTTTCATCTGAGATAAAGATTGAGTTATGTCAAAAGGGGCATAATTTTGTGTAACAGTTGTGGCCTGAGCCTGGCTTTTACTCCTATCTTGATTTTTCCCCCACCCTAGTCTTTGTGGTTTTCTGACTGTCATCTATAACCTGTGAATTCTCAATCTTTTCTACATTCTGAGAAACCCTATTTTCTGGACTCTTAGTATTTTGACCAATCTTATCCCTTGAGTCTTTCTTACTATTATTACCTTGTTTCTTTTGTGTTTCAGGGTCCTTATGTTTATACTGAGGTTGTTTTGCAAAGATGCCTCATGGCTGGCCTGAATATCCTATGTGAGCCTTACTTCTGAGATTATAGTTACTCTTAACTTGGGCTACTGCAATAGCTGTAAGAGATCTAATTTCTTCATTAGAAGGCCTCCTCAAATTAACCAAAGGGACATGTGAATCCTAAGAATAAACTTGATGATCCTAATCTTCATCATCAGAAAAATTCTGTTGATGGATTTCACCATTATAGCACTTACCTCCATTCACATTTGTCTCCACATCAACCTCATCAAAGGAGGAGTAATCTCCACTTGCAGAGAGCATATTAACACTGTCATTTTCTACATAGTAAGGTTCATTACATTCATCATAGGCAATAGCAACATTGTAAAAAGATTGGGCAATCGTACATTATGACTGTGAATGAGGCATCTGACAAATTATGCACCATGGGGCATCTTCCACAATATTGACAGTTTTCTTCAAGGGATCAGGAGTTTCTTTAACATTTTGAGACCTTTGTTCATCCTTATTGTTGGGAATGGGTTTACCATTGTACCAATTTGTATTATATGGCATATCATACAACTAAGGTCTCTTTTCATGCTTGTGATAAACCTGCTTCTTAGGACCATGCCCCTTTTCATTCTTAGCAAGCTTGTAACTCAAGTCCTTAACAACAGATGTCAAATTATCTAGTTTATCCTTAGAAGTAGAAGTATTACCTTGAATATTCTGAGACCTATTATTTGGGTTTTGCAAAATCCTTACATCATCTCTTTTATTTATCTTACCAGATGCCTTCCTATTATTTTCAATATTTGTTGCAATTCTGAAAGCATCCCTAAGACTAGTTGGACTCTTATCTCTTAATTCATATGCTATTTTCTCATCAAAGGCATTTATATACAACACCATACACATTGGTTCATTTGGCCTGATATGAGGTGGCAACTTATTTAACACTCTAGTAAACCTAGCATTAAAGTCAACAATAGGCTCATTTGACCCCTTAGCAATACCAGAAATTCATTAATGATAAAACTAGGGTCAGTCTTATCTCCATATTGTTCTCTAAAAAACCTTCTAAAGTCATCCCATGATGTAATACTTTGGTTAGGAAAACCCTTATACCATTCTCTAGCTTGATCCATCAGAGATTGCATAAATAACTTCATAAATACATCTTCATGTTCCACTTCAAAGTTATCCATTATATTGAGGAAAGCCTTTAAATGATCCTCACCTAACACATCATTGTTAATAGAGAATTTGGGTATCTCAGCCCTGACATGCTTATCAATAGGATTTGGGTATCCAGGAAGACCAGTGAAATCCAATTGTTTGAACCTCTCTAACTGCATAGGTCTTCTACCAAACTGGTTGGCATTTGCATTCCTATTGGTAATAATATTATTATTTTGATTTCTCACATTGTTCTATGGTACCCTATTGTTATTCACATTTTGTCTCTGGTTATTTTGTGGATTTTGGTTCACATACTGGTTAGGTCCTTGATCATTGCCAAAGATGTTTTGATCAATTTGTTGGTTCTAAACTTCATTTGCCTACTAGTTTCTCAGCACATTTGCATTGTTAAGGGTGGGAATTGAATCTTGCTAAGCCATTTTCAAAGCTTGCACTTTTTGTTTCATATCATCTCTAATTCTTAGGGCCTGCAAATAATCAAGTTCTACCCTAAGATTCCTAATTTCTTCTGCTAACTCATCATCTCTCGGCATAGAAGAGGATGGTCCTTTTCTATTGGGATTATTAGTATCCTTTGGGGATTCTATGTCTTCAAATCTATCAGGGGGATCTAAAAAAAGATGCTCTTGGAAAACTTCTGATCTTAACCTCAACCCATCACCCTGATGTCTTTCATACATTTCTTGAATCTCAACTTCTATATTTGAGAAATATGGTGGTTGTTGTTTAGAAGACCTAGGATTATCTTGGGAATCATCATTATTCCTAGGGCTTGGTGAGCCTTCATGACTGGGTTGAGCAGTTCCCTTTATTCTATACATCTTTCTTGGTAGTTCTTGGAACAAAGGGTTGTGCAAGGACCTTCTCCCTTGCATACAACTTCTATTTTACTGGTTGGGAGATTTGTTCAGAGCCGCCACCCACAACTGGGATTTAACTTAAGTTCTTAATTCCTTTTCACTCCCTAGTAGAGTCACCAAATCTGTTGGGTATTTTTCCCATTGATAGCTCCTAGATTCCCCTACAAGGTAGCCATCTCTTATCAACAGGGTTCTCAGGTTAGAGGCCAACAGTATAGGAGACAGACTCTAAATGTCTCCTCTCCTTCTTTAGGCTCTGCAAAACCTAGGGGGGTATTCCCTATTCTATACCTATGAGATAAATCTTTGACTATGATTAGATATTGACACAAAGTAGATAAATCCTTTCTTATGAAGGCTAAAATTGTAAGATAAATACAAAGGGGCTAGCTTTGGACCCTGCTCCAGTTGTGCACCAAAGGATTTTGAACCTAAACTACTCCTAATATCGTAAATGTTTATAAATGTTGTTTAGTTCTTGTTTTGTGCTTGGCTACAAGACTTGGGTTTTGAATCATCAACTCAATACCAGATCTGACTAGTGCTTATCTCAGGGCATGGAGTCACATTGACATATATGTGGGAAAGATTCGCATAAACTAATGCTAACAATCAAGTTTCAAGGAGCCTAGTTAATATCTTCCTTACAGACACCACCCAAAATAGAGTATCTTATTAACTCTACTTACATATATCCTTGCTGCAATACATTTCTCCCCATGCTTAACCCAGAACATTTAATCTATCCCTTGAAAAGAAGTAAAAGATCAAGCATACAATATAGAAAACCTATATTCTAGAATCTCAGATAACCCTTAGTTATTAGAGTCAAAAGAAGAATACATACAACTATGGAGACAGTTAACATAAGACATGCATGTAGCATTTCTCATTTATAATCAACATGAAACTAATAGAACTTATGCAAAAAATATATTTAAGACACAATTTATTGACTTAAAAGAAAAGAAATGAAGCAAACCAGAAGAACTTGTAGTTTATTCACTCTCCAAAATTCCCAAAATTGTCAACCCCAACAAAATGAGTTACACAATTCTTTTATGGACTAATAACATGTACTCGACATTAATTACAATGTCATTTCAGAGAATGTTTGATACAATGCATTGCCCATTTTGGTGTTGAGAACATTTACTACAATAGAAAGAAGAAGAGAAGAGGTAGATAGACTTGAAAAATGTGTGGCCGCTTGAAGGAGATCTGCCTCATTAAGACTAGGTAGGTGGTGGTTGTCCTTTCCTTTCAATCATGCAAGCCCATACCTTTCTGTCCATTTGTTTTATGTCTTTTTAGATGGCCACTAGAATGAGATTATTTCTACAATTTTTTGATTATGATTGATGTACCCAACATCCAACAAAATTTTCACATCCATGCAAAATATTTCAAAATTTATTTCAACAATGTGCAACTTATCAAGTGCTAGGCTTAGCATCTTTATAGTTGGATCGCCATCAGTACAACCAGTAGGAATTAGCTAGTAGGCATTTTCTTTTATTTATGTTTTCAACTTGTCTAAGTCTTTGTTCTGCCCATCACCTTCCTAAATATTTGGTAGCCACCTTGTATCCATCTTTTCTATAGCCTACTTCTTCTCTACCAAAACTTTATCCAACCTCAGCTAGAAATTAGCAACTCCCTCAAAATGTGTCAACATATCCATTACCAATTTTAGCTCAGGGGGTGCATTTGCATCAAACCTAGAACACCTGAGGAGATCCCTTACTTCTCCTATTCTTGGTAGCCATCTCAATTTCACAACTAAAAGCCTCTCTTTATCTGATTCATGTTTTTCATAGCCAATCCTCAATTGTGAAAAAGACCTCCAGGTCTCATCTACCCTTGTCAAGAGTTTGGTCACCCTATTATTTATCAAATTGGTGACCATATCCTTTACTATATTCTTTTTCTCCTCCTCCAATTTCTTCACCTCTTCCTTTAGCTCCCTGATTTTAGTCAATGGAGGCTCTGTATCAACTGGGAAAGGCTCTGCTATTGGAATCACTAGTGGGGGAACTGAAGTGCTAGCCCCTAATGAGAATTTCTACTTCAATTTGTTTATCTCTACAACTGCTTGGGCATAATTGAGTTTAAGCTCATTATGATCTTTCTACAATTTGTTTGTGACTACTGTAAATTATGTAGTCTGGACATTTAATCTTGCAACTTGGGGGGCAGGGGTGTCAGATACCCTCTTTATTATCACATCTTCTACCAATTCCCCCAATTCAACCCTAGGCTTAGTATTATTTGGGGCTAGAGCCCATATAGCCAATGTTTCAAACCTAGGATTGAAGGTTGCACCAGAGAGAGCCTTATCTATTTGTTCACCTGTCACATTAGAGTCCTCTCTGGTAATTGTGTCAAATGCAATTGCATCTAATAGGGTCCAGTGAGGAAGAAGTAAGATGTTACTCTTTGTAACCAATGATCTCCCCTCTTCTGTAGTCATTCTGCTTATAGATTGATGGACTTCTTTTAAGACCCTTTGAGTTATGGCCTCATATTCATTAGGGTCTGCTCCACTTTTAGCATCTTCAATCCTTTTCTCAAAATATTCACTTCTAAATTTTAGCACATAACTCCTAAATTTAGGAGTGTTTGTAAATTCATCATTTTCTAAAAATTTGTTACAAGCCATTATCCTGACATCTTCAATGTCCACATTTTGGCTTCTCATTGTTCTCACTGCCCTGTTTTCAAGGGAAGAATAGGGTTTTACTCTATCAGGTGAATTCACCTAATGGGCAACTTCTTGTACATCTTCTTCTTCCTCCCCTTTTAAATCTACTACCTCAATTTTTTTAGGATTTTCCAAATCAATAATTTTTACTTTCTTGGCAGGGGAGGGGTTAATTAACTCCCTTTTGGCAGTATATCCTCTGCTTGAGCTGCCAGGCTGATATGTGGGTCTCTCTTCTCCTATAGGAGCAGTAGAAATCAATTGCTCTGTATTTTACAATATCTTTTCAATTCTGTGAATGGGGTCTTACACTTCTGAGAAGGCACCCTGATATGTTGCATTTGTACTTTTTCTCATTCTCTCACATGTCATAATTGTGTCCCACTTGATTCTCAAGTGATGGACATCATCCATTGTGAAGAATTTCCCAACAGGATCCTCATTCAGGTTAACCTGATGAGTATACATTAGCCTTCCCTTGTTGACCCTCACCCTGTTGATGAAGCCCTCAGGGTCAAAAATTCTTGGATGCTCAAAATACAACCCAAAACACTGCATTACTAAAGTAATCTAATCAAGCCCACTCTTGCCAGCTATTAAAAATCACTAAATCTAAGGGAAGAAGGAAATAATGAACCCTTCTTATGTCACCTCAGGTGCTCCTTGTCTAAATCATTCAATTGCCTAATGATTTCTAATAATTCCACCCTTTTAGGTACATATTTAGGCAAGATATGTGGTGGGGTCTGACATCCATAGACCCTAATGCAAGTAGTGTGCTCATGAAAGAACCAATCACCCTAATTGTGGTCAATTCGCAAGTGAGGGGTCCTGTCCAAAGTCCTTAGAAAATCCAATACATCTGGGTGCAGCCTCTCACCCTCTGGCTCCAGGAAACCAAGTATCCTTCTCACAAAGTACTCTTCAAAAATTATATAATCTGTAGTAGTGCAATGCATATCCAGCATGCAAGTCCATACCTGCACTAGCAACATATTTCCCTAAGCATCTATCATTTTGACATGCAAATTATGGTGTCACATCCCAGATAAAGCAAATAGAAGTGTGTGGCATAGCATGGAGTACCATGTGAATTCAACATGGACATCTTTCTTAGATAGATTGTTCTTGATTTCTATCATCTATTTGTACATCCTGTTAGCAATATAAGTAGCATAATTAAGTGGCTCTTTGGGATCTTGACTCTAAATGTTAGCTACCATCATCAGTAGAGAAATGGAAATATTATCTGAGGCATCCCTACCCAATACCTGGCACAAAATGTGATAAGTCCTAACAAAGTAATCCATGAACATGCTATAGTGAAAAGGCTCCTATTCACTAGCTGAAATCTTCACCAGTTTGCCAGCTACACCTTTCGACCTATTCTTGGCCAGGTCGTAATCCTTATAAATACATTTAACAATCTGATATTTCTTCTTCAAAGCAGCTAGGTCAATTGGTTGCTTAGCTATAGGCTCCAAGTTGAATATAGTAGCAATGTATCCCTTGGTGAGTTTAATCATTTTTGAACCATTTCCTGCTATGACCATCCTTGTGTTCGGATCATATCTCATTGCTATTTCCCTAACTAGGTCAGGGTTAGGGAAGACACTACAGAAAATAAGTTTAGCTAGATCAAATTGCTAGGCATGACAAACGGGGGCCTTATAATCCATTCTTCTATGCCAGTGTTCAAATAGGACCCAACTAGGAACAAGAAGCATAGCATGTCTATAGTTGTAGCAATAATCAAGAAATTTTTCATCGGGCCCACCTAGACCATGCAGATTCAAAGCCCTTCTAGCAGAACCTGGAAGCTAGATCATAAGATCCTCATCTAAGCCATGCTTAGAAGTGGAGGGCTGGCTAGCTTGGCTCATTTTTTTAGACTTATCGTAACAAGCTAGGGTTTCTTAAACAAGCAACTAATTATCTCCTTAATAAAGCAATCAACTTGAAAATATGCTAGGCACAAGTAGACATAATGAACTTACTGGTTTGAACTTGCAGAATCTCAAATTTTTGCTCTTCACTGGCTTGAGAATTCTTTGTGTGCCTAAAAATTGTATGTGCTCAAAGAAATGTTGTACAAAGCCCTAACTTTTCTTCCTTTTAAGCTTCGTAGTATAGCTTCTACTGCATTAATGGAAGTAGCTTCAGCCATTACCTTTCATTCATGTCACATGGCACCTTCAATGTTCATCACAAAAGTTTAAACCTACACCGTTGATCTGAATTCATTCCTGTAAGATCCACAACCACCATTCACCCGCAAGATTTGAAAATATCGGTCATCATGTTTGAAAATTCTTTGACCAATCAGGACAAGCCACATAGGATGTACATCCATTGTTGAATGCATGACCTTTGTCCTGCCTAGACATGTGGCATCACCTCATGGTATTGTAGCCGACAGTGGGCCACTACTTTACCTACCTTGTGCAAGTACGATAAAGCCCCCATGCATCCTTTTATTCACTTTTGAACTCCTTCATAAAATAGGGCCATGTATCGTTATCTCGCGACTGCGTGGTGAATATTCCTTCTGGGCAAGATACCCTTGTGATGATGCATAACTGTTGGATCAAGACTTTCCCTCGAACCACTTTTATATTGACATCTGGCAACATATGGTTGGCTGGTGTAGGATCCCTAATGTAATGGGACATAAGCATAGATCCTATGACAGGTGTCACCATGTTGTGACTACGCGGTGGGGTAGTGATGTCACTGATGATGCACTGTGATGCTGTGATTTTCACTTTATTAAACCTTATAACTTATGGGAATACTTAGGACATGGATTTAATTTTTACAGGCCACAGAAGGTAAAACCTAGGACACGAGGCTAGTCACCTAGTGGGTATGAAGGCTTAAAGTGATAACTTAAGGGACCAGAAACCTACCACAAGTGGTCAACAAGGAAATAGAAGTAAAGCACATGAGCTTAGTGACTTAGGTTCAATGGGTTCCCTCAAAGGGTAAAGACTTATAATTTCTCAAACCTAAAACCCTAAACCCTAAGGGGACCACTAGGACAAAGGACACAATTCTCTGACAACATAGTACCTTTTATGCCACTATTAGGAATTCATGTACTACACCTTATTGCTTCAAAAAAAATACTGAAACATGATTATGCCCCCTGCATGCTTGGTGATTGTTTCTCAAATTCTAGAAGATTGACTGATCTTATGAAGACTGTTCATCAATAATTAATACCATTACATCATAACACCATGACTGATGACTATAACAAATGTCCTCTTGAAACCACCATTGCTCAATTAATCACAAAGTATAATGAAAAACATGAAGACTAATTAAACCATCAACTTCACTTGTATAATGATCTCAACAACAACTAATACTCAAAGACATCAACACTGACATACTCACAATCATCACTGTCATATGCAAACAACTAAATTATAGACCCTCATTAGACTATCCTGATCAGCACTATCAAGGGACAAACCTCTTCCAAAGAGATCAATGACCAAGGAGAGCTACTGAGGACTGTTGTCAACTACCAAACCAAAAAGAACTACTAATGTCAACTCCAAGTCTAGTGACATCAAAAGTCTCTACTTCTACAATCATTCATCAAGTTAAGTTACCTCTACTTCTATAATATGCACTGTGTCACCAAGGCTGCTACAAAGATACAAGATATATTGCCAAGTCTGCAAGCAAAGAATAGTAAGAGCACTACATCAAAGATACAAGGTCTGCAAGATAACTGCCAACAAACTGAAGATTGCAAGATAAGGATGCAAGGTCTGCTAGTCACTCCCTTTGACATTAATGTCAAAGGGCTCCCGCTATCAACAAAGTCCTAACAACTTCCACAACCATCATTCTTCAACTGTGAAGGTCAAAAATGCCATTGTCTAAGAAGAAACATTTGAACACCTATTCCAAAGTCTACAACATATATTCTTGAAAGATGATAAACCAAGCAAGCAACTCCACATTAGGCAACATGAAACAAAAAAAATGATTGGACTTCAGGACTACAATAAATCACACATTTAGTCCCCCTGAATTCAATATTATGATGAAATCATTGAAGAGAGGAGAGTGACAATACCCCCAAGCCTTTATCTCAGGGATTCAAACACTTCTTTAGGCCACCTTTTTGTAAAGATATAAATAATTTGATCAGAAGTATGAACATAATCTAGCACCACATCATTTGCAAGAACTTTTTCTCTTAGAAAATGATATCTAATAGCAATATGTTTGGTTCTAGAATGCATGACTGAATTCTTGGATATATTAATGGAACTAGTATTGTCACAAATAATAGAGACAAGCTCAGAAACTTCCACTTTGATGTCTTGAAGTGAGTAAACCATCCAAAGGACCTGAGTGCAAAAAGAAGATGTTGCAACATATTCAACTCTAGCAGTGGATGAAGAAAAACAATCTTGGTTTTTACTATGCCAAGCCACTAATCTATCATCAGGACATCTTGTCCAATCAACATCAGTATATGCAAAGAGAGTGAAATCATTGTGTCTAGGATACCACAATCCAAAATCAAGAGTGCCTTTAAGGTATCTAAAATCCTTTTAATTACATTTAAGTGAGACTGTTTAGGACATGATTGAAATCTTACCACCAAGCAAACTGCCTGCATGATATCAGGCCTAGAAGTAGTTAGATATAAGAGGCTACCTATCATGGATCTATCTAAGGACTGTTCTACCTTAGGTGAATCATTATTTTTGCTTAGTTTGCACCCTGTTTCCATAGGAGTACTAACTAGTTTACATTCATCCATTTGAAACCTCTTAAGCATTTCTTTGGCATACTTGACTTGTGAGATAAAAATCCCCTTTTCAAGTGGAGAAACCTATAAAGTAATGAAGAAAGACAATTCTCCAAGCATAGACATTTGAAACTCTGATTTCATAATGTTAGGAAAAGAATGACACATGTTATCATTATTACTTCCAAAAATGATATCATCAACATAAACCACTACAACCTAGATATCCTCACCTTTGGCAATAAAGTACAAATTGATGTCCACACCACCTTTAGTAAATCCTTCCTCTTGCAAGTACTTATCCAATCTATAGTACCATGCTCTTGGCACTTGTTTCAATCCATACAAGGCCTTTTTCAACTTGTACACATGATCTGATTTGTCTTTACATTCAAAACCCTCAGGCTGTTTCATATAAATCTCTTCCTCAAGATCGACATTTAGAAAGGCTGATTTGACATCCTTTTGAAACACCTTGAAATTTTTATGAATTGAGAAAGCTAAGAACATTCTTATTTATTCTAGTCTAGCCACAAGTCCAAAAGTTTCATCAAAATCAATCTCCTCAATTTGAGAGTACAAACAAGTTTGGCTTTATTTCTAACAACTTTGCCCTTATCATCAAGTTTATTTCTAAAAACCCATTTTGCACCATTTTTACCTTTAGGTCTAGGAACAAGATCCCATGTCTTGTTCTTCTCTATTTAATTTAATTCCTCTTCCATAGCTTTAATCCAAGCTTCATCCTTGCTGGCCTCCACATAGGTTTTTTGGCTCCATTTCTGATATCAAGCATACATGTGCTTGATTACTTGTAGCAATAAGTTTCCTCCTTGTTAGAACACCAATATCTATATCTCCAATGATTATCTCTTATGGATGATCTCTTTTAAGTGTCTTTGAAGGAGTTTTGGCTTTAGTTCCCATAGGCTTTTTAGAAGTTTCTTCTTTCACCTCTTTTTCTGAATGATGATCTTCTTCTTCTTTGCCTTGAATCAGTTGCACACATGGCTGCAAACTTTCATCCACCTTTACATTAGTACTTTCTATTACCTTTTTGAATCTTTTGTTTAAACATTTGTAGGCTTTACTATGTGTAGAGTAGCCTAGAAATATGCCCTCATCACTCCTAGACTCAAAACTACCCAAATTATTATCATCTCTCTTAATGAAGCATTTACTCCCAAAAATTCTAAAGTATCCAACATTGGCTGACCTACCATACCATAATTCATAAGGAGTATGATTAGATTTTACCCTCAACTCAACTCTATTTAAAGTGTATACTATTGTATGGACTGCTTCCTTCCAATAAATGTTAGGCATTTTTGCATCATGAAGTAATGTTCTTGCCATCTCCTTCATAGTCCTATTCTTCCTTTCAGCTACTCCATTCTTTTATGGAGTTCTTGGAGCTAAAAATTATCTTTTGATACCATGTTTCTCACAATATTCTTCAAACTCCTTGGCTGTATACTCTCCACCCTTATCTAACCTTAGACATTTGAGCTTGAAATCTTATTCCTTCTCAACCATCTTCTTAAAGATCTTGAATCTATCAAAGGCTTCTGACTTGTGCTTCAAAAAGGTCACCCAGGTCATTCTAGAAAAGTCATCAATAAAGAGCATAAAATATCTTTCACCACCTAATGCCTTAGTCCTTATAGGACCACACAAATCTGAATGAACTATTAGACTTAGGGTACACAACTGAGAGGGGGGGTGAATCAGTTGTGCACAACTTTCTTCCAATTAAACACTTAACTTCACTTTGCAATTCAATAGTATAATAATAAATCAATCATGGAAACACAATGCAACAAATTAAGAGCAGAAACACATCAGCACATGAGACACCAAGATTTTGACATGGAAAACCTGGTTAATGGAAAAACCATGGGGTGATTAACCCAAGATTGTATTCTTTGTTAGAAGAATAGAAAGAACAAAATGGCACATGCCAATTAGGGCTCATTGCCTGAGCACACTGCTCACAAGAGGCTCACTTCCTACAAGAGACACACTGTCTACAAAGAAATAAGTATCACCTACTTGAACTAGAAAATAGCATCTTCACTATGCTTGAATCAGTTCCATTTAAGCCCAATACTTCTGCTCTGTCTTTCGCTTTCCTCCTCACCGCCACACTCTCATCTCAATAAGGACAACTTTGAAATGACTTCACAATCCCTTATTTATACAAGACATCAACTTAGGAATGATCATCTAAGTCAGAAAACATCAACAAGAACATCTGCAGGATGTGTAACTCATCCGGTCAGCCAATCTCAAGAACACCATTATCCAGAAGTTATTTCTCAATTGCGAGCTCCAACTTCAATGCGGACCACCAACATGAACTAGACATGATCTAGAGACCTCCATAAGCTTACCTGAGTCACCAAGAAGACCCACACTTCATATGCTTACCGAAATCCTTCTTTCCTTCATCTAGAACCTTAAGAACACAGTCTGCCATTAATGTCACAAAGGAATAGATGCTTGTGGACCTTCAAACCATGAACCAATCAAGTGGACACTTCACAAAGACTTCCTCAACACTCCCTAAAATTTTGCAGAATAGGACAATGCATTTTCGGATCTCACCGGACCTATCTGTATCACTCTATCACCACTGAACATTTGTCGGAACCGGTTTTACTTAAGTAGCCACAACTTCTTTAGATCTTCATGTGGACCTTTGAAATCTCCACTGGACCACATTAAGACACATATCTACAAACCCTTTAAACCGCATCCTCTGATCCTCATCCTATCTTGGACTTTTACCTTATTGCCATCACTGTTCTTTACTGTTCCTGATTGAGGCTGATTTCCTCAATATCCTTAGCACACAACTCATCCAATCCTTATCATTAATGCAACAGGAGTATGTTGATATCAATGAAAACACTGGTTAGGCCCATACTTGCAACAATCTCCCCCTTTGTCATTGATGGCAACATATTATGTGAAAAACCATCAAGACAAGAACTTCTCCTTACTGTCACAACTCCCCCTATCAACAACAACCATTCACATGTCTTCTCTCCCTTTACTGCTTGACCTTTGATTAGCAACCACTTGTTTTTCACATGTCTTCTCTCCCCCTTTGACATCAATGGAAAAGGGCACATACTTGCAATTCCACCACTTCAGAATCATACCTGTTGCTCCCCCTGAGTAGTAGCTCCCCAACATCAATCTGGATCACAAGATGTGACTGTGATACCCACCAGACTAATGCACATTAGTGCACCTTAGTTCATCACCAGAGGGGCAATAACCCCTAACTTCTCCCTGAGATACTCAAAAGAGTCCTTAGGTAGAGGTTTAGTAAAGATGTCTGCAATCTGATCCTTGGAAGGCACAAACTCCAATCTGACTTCATTTTTGTTCACTTGCTCTCTCAAAAAGTGAAACTTGATGGATATGTGTTTAGTCTTTGAATGCAACATGGATTCTTAGATATATTTATAGTACTTGAATTATCATAGAAGATTGTGATAGGTTCTTCATACTCCACTTTGATATCTCTTAGCATCTGCTTCATCCATAAAACTTAAGTGCAACTACCTGCTGCTGCAATAGATTCTACTTCAGTTGTAGATAGAGATATTGCCTCTTGTTTCTTGCTTAGCCAAGACCCCAATCTCTTCCCCAAAAAGAATGCTCCACCACTGGTACTCTTCTGGTCATCCACATCTCTTGCCCAATCTGCATCTGTATACGCATGAAGAGAGAAATCATGATCTCTAGGATACCACAAACCATACTCAATTGTCCCTTTTAGATATCTAAAAATCCTCTTGATTGCCATGAGATGAGATTCTCTAGGATCAACCCGAAATCTAGCAACAAGACCAGTAACCTGTATAATGTCAGGTCTAGTTTGAGTGAGATACAACAGTCCTCCAATCATTGACCTATACTTTGTCTGATCAGCCTTAGGAGAATCATCATCTTTACTCAATTTACATCTGGTTACCATGGGAGTATTCATTGGTTTTCAGTCTTCCATCCCAAATTTCTTCAACAATTCTTTCACATATTTGGTCTGAGAAATGAAGATTCCTTTCTTTGTTTGAGTGATTTGTAGACCCAAGAAGAAATTCATTTCACCAAGCATGGACATCTCAAACTCACTTTTCATTTGATTTGCAAAAGTTTTACACATATTATCTCTTCCTCCAAAAATGATATCATCAACAAACACTTCAATAATTAAGATGTTTTCATTATCAATTTTAAAATAAAAATTATTGTCAGTAGTACCTTTGTTGAAACCAATCTTCAAAAGATTCTTATCCAATCTTTCATACCAGGCTCTTGGGCCTTGCTTCAGTCCATACAATGCTTTCTTCAACTTGCAAACCATATCACCATAATCAGACAATTGAAATCCATTCGGTTGCTCTATTTACACTTCTTCTTCCAAGTCACCATTCAGGAAGGCAGACTTGACATCCATCTGATACACCTTGAAATCCTTGAAGGCAACAAATGCAAGAAATAATCTGACTGCTTCAATTCTTGCCACCGAAGCAAAAGTTTCTTCAAAAGTTTATTTCTGATTACTTCACCAACTTCATTCAGTTTGTTTTGGAAGACCCATTTAGTTCCAATCACATTCTTGTTTCTAGGTCTGGGAACAAGATCCCAAGTGTTATTTTTCTCAATTTGCATTAGCTCTTCCTCCATCGCTTTAGTCCAGTTTTCATCATTGCAAGCTTCATTCACTATCTTAGGTTCAATATTTGAAATCAGACAATAGTCTTCTAAATCTTAAGAAATTATCCTTCTTGTTTGTACTCCTTTGCTTTTATCACCTGTGATCTGATCTTCAGAGTGGTTTAGTCTTACATACCTGGGAACTTTGGGAATTTCTTGTACTTTTGATTCTTGATCAAGCTCATTGAAACTCAACTCTTCTTCCTAATTTTCTAGATTAGTTTGGATCTGACTTACAAAGGAGGCTTGGGCTCCTTGAATCAGAACACCATTCTGATCATCTTCATCATATTCATAAAACTTTGAAGGTTTCTCAATTCCCTCATCAACCTTCACATTTGTACTTTCTATCATCTTTCTCAGTCTCTTGTTATAACACCGGTATGCTTTGCTTTGAGTAGAGTAACCCAAGAATATTCTTTCATCACTTCTAGCATCAAAATTCCTTGGATCTTCATCTCTTTTGATGTAACATTTGCTACCAAAGACTCTAAAATACCTTACAGTAGGAGTAAAGCCAAACCAGAGTTTGTAAAGAGTCTTACCAATATTACTTCTAATTTGAACTCAATTGAGAGTATAGACTGCAGTGCTGACAGCTTCTCTCCAAAAGATTTGAGGAACATTTGCTTCCATCATTATGGTCCTAGATGCTTCCTGGATGGTCTGGTTCTTTCTTTCCACTACTCCATTCTGCTGTGGAGTCCTAGGAGAAGACAACTGTCTCTTTATTCCATGCTTTTCACAGAATTCTATGAACTCACCGAATGTGAATTCACCACCTCTATCAGACCTCAAACATTTCAATTTTAATCCAGTTTCATTCTCTACCATAGCCTTGAATATTTGGAATTTCTCAAGAGCTTCTGATTTTAGTTTTAGAAAGGTTACCCACATCATCCGAGAATAGTCATCAATTAGTAACATGAAGTATCTGTCACCTTGCACACCCCTAATTCTTGTCAGACCACAAAGATCAGTATGAACTAAGTCCAATAATTTGGTAGAGGATAGTTCCTTACTCTTGAATGTGATTCTTCTTAGCTTGCCCAACTGACATTCTTTGCACAAGCTATTAGTAGGTTTCACTAATTTTGGAAGATCTCTTATAGCCTGAATATTTCTTATCTTGATGATATTATCAAAATTCACATGACACATCCTCCTATGCCATAACCAACTCTGATCAATTTGAACAAACAAGCAACTTTTACCAGTACCAACCAAGTGAAAGATATTACCTTTAGTTTGAGTACCGGATGCAATCTTTGTTCTAGAACTTTCAAAGATCTTACATTTTCTATTCCTGAACTGGAGATCATAGCCTTTGTCCACCAATTGTCCAACACTAAGAAGATTGTACTTCAAACCTTTAACATACAGTACATTACCAGTTTTGTTCCTCCCATCAAGAGAAATAGTTCCTCTACCTCTGATTCTACCAGCAGAATTATCACCAAACTTTACCACTCCTCCTTCATACCTTTCCAAATCTATGAACTTATTTTTTTCACCTATCATATGGTGAGAGAAACCACTGTCAATGACCCAATCATCCTTCTCTTCAACTTAGGTAGCCAGAGCTCTTTCCATAGTCTTATGATTGACAGATACAGAGGACATTAACTCTTCTTCCTTGATGGCAATGAACACCCATTCATTTCTAGATTTGTTTCCTATCTTTGATTCATCATCTGTTACTCCTTCATTATCATCATCTTCATGTACATAGTAACAGTTCTTTTGGAACCTTGGCTAGTTAGGACTTTGCCTTGAAAACCTTTCCGGACACCTTGAGACAAAATGACCAATCTTATAGCAGTTAAAATGCTTAAAAGGTAATTTTTCTTCATACTTACCAGATCCTCTTGGTAGCCTCTTTGCAATAAGGGCTTCAAGTTGAGAAGTTTCTACTTCTTCTTCTTCTAGATCTTTTCTTTCTTTTCCATACCATGACAGCTTCCTTGATGAATTCTCTCTCGAATCAAACCTTTGTTTACCTTTAACAGAGGTACCGACTTTGAATGCAGATTCAGTCTTGGGGGGGTCATCTCCAAACTCTATCATTTCAAATGCAACCAATTTTCTAGCCAATTGATCTCTTGTGATAGTTGTATGGGCTCTGAATTCTTCAATGGCAGCAGCCTTGATTTTGTAAGAAGCGGGTAGGATTCTGAGAATTTTTCTAACAATCTCATTTTCATCCAGGACTCCACCAGCATTTCTAATTCCACAAATAATCTCATTTACTCTTGGCATAAAAGTAGTAATATTTTCATCATCTCTCATCTTCAGATTTTCAAATTTCCCTTTCAGACTCTGTAACCTTGCACATTTAACATACTTGTCTCCTTCATGCAAAAGTTATAGTTTTTTCCAAATCTCAAAAGCAGTTGGTAGTTAAATAACATTTGAGAGTTCTAAATCAGATAATGCGCTTAGAAGAGCCTCTATAGTTCGCAGATTGTTTTCAACATCTATGATTTCATTTTGGGTTTTCAGACCACCTTGTGGAGGTACATACTGTGTTGTATCCATGGTCTAGTACACCATTCCCATACATTGCAAGTGACATTTCATGTGACCTTTCTAGAGATTAAAATTGGTTCCATCAAACTTTGGACTATCCTTCTTGTAGGACGACATCCTAGATCTCCTCAAGCGGTTAAGCTCCTTTTAAAGGAACTTGGCTCTAATACCAATTGTTAGACTTAGGGCACACAACTGAGAGGGGGGATGAATTAGTTGTGCACAACTTTCTTCCAATTAAACACTTAACTTCACTTTGCAATTCAGCAGTATAATAATAAATCAATCATGGAAATACAATGCAACAAATTAAGAGCAGAAACACATCAACACATGAGACACCAAGATTTTGACGTGGAAAACCCGATCAAGGGAAAAACCATGGGGTGATTAACCCAAGATTATATTCTCTGTTAGAAGAATAGAAAGAACAAAATGGCACATGCCAATTAGGGCTCACTGCCTGAGCACACTGCTCACAAGAGGCTCACTGCCTACAAGAGATACAATGTGTACAAAGAAATAAGTATCAACTACTTGAATTGGAAAATAGCATCTTCACTATGCTTCAATCAGTTCCATTTAAGCCCAATACTTCTACTCTGCCTTTTGCTCTCCTCCTCACTACCACACTCTCATCTCAATAAGGACAACTTTGAAATGACTTTGCAATCCCTTATTTATACAAGACTTCAACTTAGGAATGATCATCTCAGTCGACAAACATCAACAAGAACATCTGCAGGATGTGTAACTCATCCAGTTGTCCAATCTCAGGAAGAACACCATTATCCAAAAGTTATTTCTCAATTGTGAGCTCCAACTTCAATGCGGACCACCAAGATGAACTGGACATGATCCAAAGACCTCCACAAGCTTACCTTAGTCACCAAGAACATCCACACTTCATCTTCTTACTGAAATCCTTCTCTCCTTCATCTGGAACCTCAAGAACACAGTCTGTCATTGCTGTCACAAAGGAATAGATGCTTGTGGACCTTTAAACCATGAACCAATCAAGTTGACACTTCACAAAGACTTCCTCAACACTCCCTAAAATTTGTAGAATAGGACAATGCATTTTCGGATCTCATCGGACGTATCTGTATCACTCTATCACCACTACACATCTGCCAGAACTGGTTTTAATTGAGCAGCCACAACTTCTTCAGATCTTCATGCAGACCTCTAAAATCTCTACTGGACCACCTTAAGACACATATCTACAAACCCTTTAAACCGTATCCTCTGATCTTTATCCTATCTTGGACTTTTACCTTACTATCATCATTGTTCTTCACTGTTCTTGATTGAGGTTGATTTCCTCAATATCCTTAGCACACAACTCATCCAATCCTTATCATTAATGCAACAAGAGTATGTTGACATCAATGACAACACTGGTTAGGCCCATACTTGAAACATGAATAAGTTGTAAAGCCTTAGAAGAAGAATACTCTTTAGATTTAAAACTGACCTTAGTTTGCTTACCAAATTGGTATTCTTTGCAAGTAGTGTTGTTTGGCTTGGAGATGAGAGGCACATTCCTTACATTCTAATTTTTACTGATCCTTTCAAGGTTATCAAAATTTACATGACCAAGTCTCCTGTCCCATATCCAACTTTCTTCAACTTGACCCATGAAGAAAATATGTCCATCTGCACCTCTATTTTTAGTCTCATAAAGATTATAGATATTTCCACTTGTTCTCAACCTTGCTGCAACAACTTTTCCTAATTTCTTCTTAATTTCACAACCATGAGCATTAAAAACAACATTGAATCCATTGTTACAAATTTGACTAACACTCAATAGATTATGTTTTAAGACTTCAACATAATATACATCATGTAATGGAGTCTCATCATCTAAAAGTATAGTACCTTTTCCTTTGATCAAAATGTAAACATTGTTACCAAACATGATTGAACCTTCTATGTAGTCTTCAAGCTTGATGAACTTGCTTTTATCTCCTCTCATATGGTTAGAACAGCCATTATCTATAACCCATTGATCTTCCTTCTTGGCTTGAAAATCAGTTTGAGCAATCATAGCTTCAATATTCTTATTCATCACCTTAGGTCTCCAAACAAGTTGTCCTATTAGCACTTGAAATAGACGTTTTGGAAAGATCATTCAACCTAGTTTGCTTCACTTACAATTTAGGCCTACAAAACTTGGCTATGTGCCCAAATTTATTTTAATTGAAACACATCAACCTTCTTAAGAACTCAAAAAAAATCCTTCTCAAAAAATTTGTTCTTCTTCTAGAATCAAATCTGCACTCATTTGCTTTGTGTCCATACTTGTTACAATAAAAACAATAACCAAGAAAATGCAGATTATACCTGAAAGAATTACTCCTTTTAAAGTTTGTTGTTTTCATGAGACTTTTGTTATTAATATCAGCATGTTGAAGACTCTTGTAGTATGAGCATTGTCCTTCTTCAAACCCTAGAATAGTTTTGTCTTTAAAGCCCTTTTGTTTTTCTAAGAGATTTTCTAGTTTGTCACTGCTGCCACACATATCAAGTCTTCTTCTCAAGGCTACAATTTTAGTCTCTAGAGCATGACACTCTTTATCTTTGGCATCTAACTCCTTGTTTGTAACATCAACAACTCTTTTACTCTCTTTAAGATTCAACTTTAGGTCTACACTTTGTTTTTCATAATCAGTGACTTTACTGATCAAAATTTCATTGTCCTTATGAAATTGATTTCTTTGAGCAATTACCTCCTTTTTGAGCTTCTTAACCTCACCAAGAGCACACTTCAACTCACCTTCAAGATCAACCTCTGCTTCATCATTTTCAGATTGATCTTTACATTTATTATTCTAATTTTTACTTATGACAACCATGAACAAGGTCTCCTCTCCTTCTTCAAGTGACTCATCTGAACCACCATCTGTTATATATACATCTTTTGTAAATAAACTCTTCTTCTTTTCCAAATTATTTTTCTTTTTAGGATTGAACCATTTCTTCTTGAATTGTTTCTTATTTTCTTCTTCACCACTATCTAAATCTTTGTATGGACATTTAACAGCATAGTGTCCTATTCTTCCACACCTAAAACACTTGAATGGAAGTTTACCTTTGTACTTTCTTGTTGACCCCTTTTTCAATATGCTAACAAAAGAAGTCTTGATCATCATCCAACTCTTCTAGATCAAAATTTATTTCCTTTTCCTTTTTGATTGACTTCAATGTAGCTTCTTTACTTGTAGAAATATCATTACAAACTCTCATCTCAAAAGCAGTAAAAGTACCATGAAGTTCATCAAAGGTCACTTTATTCAAATCTCTCTCTTCTACTATAGACACCTTGGATTCATATTTAGGTATTAGAGTCCTTAAAACCTTGGTTACAACTACCTTTTCTTTTAAGGTATCACCTAAACCCTGAATAGCATTAACAACCTCTTGAATCCTAAGAAGGTAATCAGCCACTGATGCAGTCATGGTAGGAGGGTTCACAGAGTGAACTATCCAGACCGTACAATAAGAGTAAACACAATGGAAACAACTCAAGAATATAGAAAAGATGCAGATTTAGTCATTTAGTATATCAAAGAATTCAAACACAATCTGGCCAGCAACATGCGGGCTTACAACTCAGCTCACAGGCCTGATCACATAATGTGCAATATAAAGATTTGAAGCTCCTTTGCACAAAACTAAGCTATGGATCTTTCTAATATGAATAGCTATCTTTGAACTACTTTCCTAAGGATCTATTACATCATTATATATCATTTCCAGACTAATAGATTCCTTTGTGTCAACCACAAGAGATCTGGAATCCCAATGAAGATGTGTAACATGTGTTCTTGGATAAGTCATACCTATTGGCTTGAAAATCCTTCTCTAATGTATATAATGAAGTATGGACCTATGAGGAAGGTTGGCCATGAACTAAGGAACATTGTAGATTGAATCACAAAGATCCACAAGTTGGCCAATGCTCCCAATCCTTCTCCTTCATCTGATTACTCAAGACTGTTAGAGAACTCTGCATAGAGGATCTTCTGATAGCGATAACTTTCTAGTAACTAATCTAAATGCTCTAAATTCTTGGTATGATGTAGATGAATGACTTTAGATGCTAAGTCCAGATCCACAAGGTGTGAAATGTTGAAACTGAACCACAAGCTGAGCTACTTCTAACTAAACTACCTGACTGAAATGGGAAATGAAAGAACTGAAATGCAAATGCAAATATTTTTGGTTGATGCAAGATTACTCTTGAACCAGGGATGCTCCTGCATCAGACATCTAGGGTTATTAAAAAAGTGAGTCCCTCACTTTGCTGGGGCTAGGGGAGAACCAAGATGGTCCACCTCATCTTGAGAAATCCATGATCAATCTTCTTCCGGTCTACCTTTCCACTTCACAAGATATTCTTTGTATTGTCTTCCTCTGGTGCTGCATCCAAGTCTGCTATCCAAAATGCCTTCAATTTGTTCTAGTGCTTGTGGTAACTATATCTTCGAGTCTTCTTCCATGCTGTCACTGAACTCTGCTTCATGATATTGGTAAAGGTCTGCAATGTTAAAAATAGGTGAAATACCCAATGTCTCTGGTAATTCCACTTCATATGCATTTCCTGAATCAAATTTCCTAAGTATCTTACAAGGTCTAAACTTCTTCATCTTCAACTTGTTATATGTCCCAACTAGTAATCTTTCTTTTCTCAAAAACACCATTAATTCATCTCCTTCAAATTCTTTGTGTCTTCTCTTCTCATCTACCTTCTCTTTATACTTACTATACATGTTCTCCAAATGCTTCTTCACCTGATTATGCACTATTTTCATATGATCTACAAACTCTTCTACTTCTGCACTTCTCTTTTCCTCTGTACTAATGTCTCTCAATTTTGCAACTCCTCTAGGATTTACTCTGGTAACAATCTTAAAAGGTGTTCTTTCGATACTCCTATTTACTAAATTATTGTATGCAAACTCTACTTGTGAAAGAATCAAATCCCAATTTCCAGTTTTCTCTCCAATCAAACATATCAACATGTTTTCCAAACTCCTATTTACTACCTCTGTCTGTGGATGAAAAGCTGAACTGAACTTCAAATCTATCTTTATCTTCTTCCAAAGTGTTCTCCAAAAGTATCCAACAAACTTTCTGTCTCTGTCTAAAACTATACTCCTAGGTAATCCATGCAATCTCACAATCTCCTTGAAAAATAGATCAGCCACATGCACTGCATCAGTTATCTTCTTGCAAGGTATGAAATGAGCCATCTTTGAAAATCTGTCAACCACTACAAATATTGAATCATGTCCTCTCTGTGTCTTAGGTAATCCCATTACAAAATCCATGCTTATGTCTTCCCAAGGTTTCTCGGGTACTATCAAAGGTTTATACAATCTAGTGTTCTGACTATTCCTTTTTACAACTTGACAAACTCTACAACTTTGCACAAATCTCTGAACATCCTTATGAATTTAAGGGCAAAACTAATTTTCACTTACCAAAGCCACTATCTTATTAATGTCAAAGTGTCTTGCCAATCCACCACTATGCTTCTCCCTCATTGAACTGCTAGGTGTGTATAACTGACTTTCTTTGAACAATATATTTTCTTGAATGAAATAATCCAACCACTTACTTCTATCTACTACAACAGGTTCCTTACATGTTTTCCAAGGTTCTGCAAAATTAGTGTCTCCCTCATACATGTTCTTCAATTCATCAAAACCCAACACTTCAACTCTCATTTCTGTTAACAAATTTCTTCTTCTACTCAAGGCATCAACAACTTCATTTGATTTTCCACTCCTATGCTTCAACACAAAAGTGTAACTTTGCATGAACTCTACCCATCTCATATGTCTCTGATTCAACTTACCTTGACTATTCAAATATTGCAAAGCTTGATGATCTATATATAACACAAACTCCTTAGGCAACAAATAATGTCTCCACTTCTTTAGGGCTTGAATTATGGCATAGAACTCTTGATCATAAACTAAATATCTTCTCCTTGCATCATTCAACTTCTCACTAAAATAAGCTACTAGTCTACCCTCTTGACTTAGCACTACTCCAATTGCATTTCCACTAGCATCACAATCAACTTGAAATACCTTATTGAAATCCGGTAATGCCAAAATAGGTTGCTTTGTCACTTTCTACTTCAACAACTCAAAACTTTTATCTACTCCAGATGTCTGCTTGAAATATTTTTTGTCACTTCTCATTGTCTCTATCATAGGGTTACAAACTGAACTAAAATTTTTTATGAACTTCTAGTAGAAGCTAGCCAAACCATGAAATGATCTAACCTCTCCAATGCTCTCTGGTGTAGGCCACTCAACAATTACTTTCACTTTCTCAAGGACCATCTTTAATCCTTTTGCAGAAATTACAAATCCCAAATATACTAACTCTTCTTTCATGAAACTACATTTCTTAATGTTTATCAACAATTTCTCTTCTCTCAACCTCTGAAAAACTTGTCTAATATGCCATAAATATTCTTCTTTTGTCTTACTAAAAATTAGGATATCATCCAAATACACAATCACAAACTTACCCAAAAAATTCTTTAGAACTTCATTCATCATCCTCATGAAAGTACTTGATGCATTTGTCAATCCAAAAAGCATCACTAACCACTCATATAATCCTTCATTTGTTTTGAAAGTAGTCTTCCATTCATCACCTTCTCTGATTCTGATTTGATGGTATCCACTCTTCAAATCTATCTTTCTGAAATATCTTTCTCCACTCAAACAATCCATGATATCATCCATTCTAGGTAAAGGAAATCTATAATTAACTGCGATCTTGTTTATTTCTCTGGAATCAGTACACATTCTCCATTCTCCATCCTTCTTCGGTGCCAAAACTGTAGGTATTGCATAAGGACTCAAACTTTATCTGATCAAACCTTTCCTTAGCAACTTTTGTATCTATCTATTCAATTCCTCATTCTCTACCGGTGTCATCTGATGTGCTACTTTGTTAGGCAAACTTGCTCCTGGTATAAGGTCCATGTGATGACTGATACTCCTTATAGGTGGTAATTCTTCAAGCACATTATCTAATATGGTGTCTTCATATTCTGTCAGCAACTCCCTTATCTCCTCTGGCTGTTCTTTTGTCTCTTTCTTCAATTCTTCAGGATTCTTAGGAATCAAGGAAAAACACATATTCTCATGTCTCAAACCATCCAGAAATTTCCTTCCATCTACCAAATAGATTCTAGCATTCCCACATACTACATCTTTAGGATCATCTTCTAAAGGAATCAAATTAATTCTTTTCCCATTTTTTGTTATGGTATATGTATTCTTTCCTCCATCATGCATAGCTTTTCTATCATACTGCCAAGGTCTACCCAACAAGATATGGCAAACATCCATAGGCATAATATCACACAAGACTTTATCATGATAAGATCTAATATGAAATTTTACCAAACATTGTTCACTCACTAGTACCTTATGATCATCCTAAATCCATGCTATCTGGTAGGGCTTAGGGTGTTTCAATCTTTCCAACTTCAGCTTGGTCACCATCTCCTCAAAAACAAGATTATCTGAACTACCACTATCAATCACAACTTTACAACACTTACCTCCGAATTTGCATCTTGTTCTTAATAGACTTTTTCTCTATGACAGTTCTTCATTTCTCTCTATTTGAAATAGTGCTCTCCTCATTACCAATGATTCTCCTTTCTCCAGATTGAACTGAACAAGGTGATTCAACAGGTTCTTCTTCAACATAGGCTGCTCTTCCATTATTTTATGTCTTCTTGCTTGTACTACCCTGATTACATTCAAATGCTCTATGTCCTTCACCTCCACACTTAAAACAAGTACCTCTAAATGTTCTCTTATCAAATCCTCTTCCTTCTCTTCTATATCCTTCATTCTGGTATGCATTAGGGTTTTCTCTCTGGTAAAAATTTTTGTCATCTCTTTGGTAAGCATTATTATCTCTGTCATCCTTCCTCAATGGGCTGTCAAACTTGTTCTACTCCAGATAAGATCTGTCCCCTTTGAAAAATGTCGTACCTCTCAAAAATTTACCTCCTCTACCTCTCTGCCTCTAATCATGTCTCTTACTCAACTTCTCTTCAACTTTTAGTGCAAACTGATATGCTTCTTCTAAAGATGTCATCCTTATCAAGCTTAGCTCTTCTTGAATATTCAATCTTAGTCCATTGATGTATCTAGCCACTTTCTCCTTGCTTACTTCACTATGTCCTATTCTGATGATCATTTTATGAAATTCTTCAGTGTATTCTTTCACAAATTTCTCCTTTTGTCTCAAGTTTTGCAATCTTTTCAACAGCTCCAACTCATAGTCAGCAGGTATGAATTGATTCTTCAACTTTGTCACCATTTGGTCCCACTTTGTAATCTTTTCCTTTCCTCTCCTATTTCTTTCCAACTAAATTTCTTTCCACCTTATAGCAGTATGTCCTTTCAACTTTGTCTTTGCAAATTTCACCTTCTCCGGATCTCCAATTTCCTCATATT
Source organism: Cunninghamia lanceolata (assembly GCA_027924645.1). Lineage (NCBI taxonomy): Eukaryota > Viridiplantae > Streptophyta > Pinopsida > Cupressales > Cupressaceae > Cunninghamia > Cunninghamia lanceolata. Next base: position 14,837,054 of record BSBN01001715.1, read on the forward strand.
CAAAGTATTCTTCCATGTCATTTATCCAATCAATCAATTCTTCCATATTCAAATTACTAGTATAGTTCGACACATCCACTCTAGGTATTTTCCCAATCTTTGAAATAGATCATAACATCTTTACTTGATCTAATTCTTCTTCTTCATGACCTTCTAGGGTTTTGCCACTTTGTTCAATAGATTGAAATTCTTCTTCATCATCATTTTCAATATTAGGTCTAGGTGTCAATCCTCTTCGCCTATCTTCTTCAACAACATCCAAACAAATTCACATTATTCTCATCCATTCTATTAGCCATTGTACCAATAGGAGGAACTCTTCACGACGGCATCTTCCTAGGATCAAGTGCAAACTGCCTCAGGTTTGGCGATCGGGCTACAAGTGGCAACTTCCTCTCAATTTGTGATCGATTGTGCACAAGTAACCTGCCTTAGATTAGTGATCTGCTTACAACAAGATGTTACATAATCCCCTTCACCAATTCACTCCAAAGAATTGAACTTTCACTCTGATACCACTTGGTGTAGTCATGGTAGGAGGGTTCACAGAGTGAACTATCTAGACCATGCAGCAAGAGTAAACACAATGAAAACAACTCAAGAATATAAAAAAGATACAAATTTAGTCATTCAGTATATCAAAGAATTCAAACACAATATGGTCGGCAACATGCAGGCTTACAACTTGGCTCACAGGCCTGATCACATACATGCGCAAGATAAAGCTTTGAAGCTCCTTCGCAAAAAACTAAGCTATAGATCTTTCTAATGTGAACAGCTATCTCTAAACTACTTTCCTAAGGATCTATTATATCATTATATATCATTTCCCGACCAATAGATTCCTCTGCATCAGCCACAAGAGATCCAGGATCCTAATGAAGAAGTGTAACGTGTGTTCTTAGATAGGTCAAACCTATCAGCTTGAAAATCCTTCTCCAACAAATATAATGAAGTACGGACCTATGAGAAAAGTTAGACACAAACCAAGGAACATTGTAGAATGAATCACAAGGATCTGCAAGTCGGCCAATGCTCCCAATCCTTCTCCTTCAGTTGATTACTCAAGACTGTCAGAGAACTCTGCACAAAGGATCTTCTAATAGTGATAAATTTTTGGTAACTAAACCAAATGCTCTAAATTCTTGGTATGATGTAGATGAATGACTTGAGATGCTAAGTCTAGATAAGTAAGGTGTGAAATGTTGAAACTGGACCACAAGCTAAGTTGCTTCTGATTGAACTGGGAAATGAAAGAACTGAAATGTAAACAAACTGAAATGCAAATGTAAATGTTTTTGGTTGATGCAAGATTACTCTTGAACCAGGGATGCTCCTACATCAGCCACCTTCTCATCATCATTCATTTTGAGACTTTTAAACTTAGCTCTGTAGGATTGTAACTTAGCTTCTTTGATTTTTTCATCTCCCTGATAAATATTGGACAACTTATCCCAAATAACCTTAGCTGACTTACAATCTATAATTTTGACAAGAATCTCATTAGATAAATCAAAGTAGATTACATTCTTGGCCTTAGCATTATTGTCATAGGCCTTCTTCTCATCAACAGTAGAGGGAGGATTTGTTTCTTTATACTCATTTTCTATAGCTAACCAAACATCATAACCCAAGGAAGACAAATAGGATTCCATCCTAAATTTCTAGAAGGCATAATTAGACCCATCAAATAAAGGTGCTTTGTATGTAGAAAAACCTTCTTGACTTCCCATGACTAGTACTTGACTTATAGGACCTACCCAAGCTTGTTAGGATTCTATAAGGAACTTGGCTCTGATACCACTTGTTAGAGTATAGGACCACTAAGAGGGGGGCTGAATCAGTGGTCTATAAACCCTTAAAACCTTTTACACTTATTTAATTCACTAAAATTCAGAACACAGAAGACCTCAAGGTTTGTTTAAGAAAATATACACAAGAATAATGATGTGAAGAATGAACAAGACATCAAACCATCATAGAACATAAGGGCATACAAATAGACATAATCATGAACCATGACACAAAAATTTGATGAGTGGAAAAACCCTTAAAAGGGATTAAAACCCTACTCTTAAACTCCTTTACTTTATTGCTTCACTAGAAAAAATGAAGTATCTCACTAATACATAATAAGCCTCACTGGCAAAAAGAAGCCTTGCTAGCAGAATCAAATACCTTGGATACACATTAAAGCAATTCAGGGGTTACCCTAATACTCTGCTACACAAAAACCTTATTACTCCTTTATTTTTCACTTCAAAATATTCTATGATCAAGAATTAATAACTGCACTTTCCTTTCTTGCACTGAAGATGATCTATATACACTAACTAGTCTTCAAACTTTAAATAATGCAAACATCATGATATTCTTCATAAAATTGATCAATCCTCATATTGGCACATAGATATTCCTTTCAACATCTCAAATCAATCACTAAAATGTCTAAACACATCTCACAGATCTCATAGTGAAATTCCCTGGCCCATTGCATCATTAGAAGACTTAACAAACTACTTTTGAGCTATTTATATTCTTTTGCCCATAAAATTTAGAAAGCCTTGAATGATAGTTGTTATTCAAAATGCAAACAAAAAGGCATCCACACAATCTGCTTTCACGCCATTAAGAACTTTTAATCTCAATCACCTGATTTCCTTTCGCGCTCTTACCTTTTTGGAGACTTTGTATCCCCAGTGCCCCTAGGAAGTCGAGACTGGTCACCCACATTTTAAAGCCCCTTAAAACATAACTTAATTTATGTTATAACCGGTCGAGCAAGTCAACATTAAAATAGAAATAAAGTAGTGACGAGTGACTTAGGGCAACAATGTAACATGTCTTAGGTACTTAGTTTAGGGTTTTCTTCTCTAAACACATAAAATATTAAACCCTAAACATAAAGTGAAGTCTTGAAACAATACATGTCACCTTTAGAATATAGTAAGGACTTTAACCCAATAGAGGAGCTCTGAGATACAGGGGAAACAACAAAATGCAACTCTTAATACAATGAATATAGATGGTCAATGTCCATGACCATAAGGAGAAGTATTTGCAATGAAGATCACCATAAACCCTTGGTATGAACAAGGTATTAACTACATAATAATTGTAACAAGAGCCCTAACTATGAAACCAACTGCTTAACTGATCCCTCAAGAGTTCAATGTACAACACCATGTGAACCTTTGATGATCTTGTTCTTCATCGCAAACTCTTATCAACATATCAAAAAGGCACCATTGTGTCATGACCATGCAACATGATATCTCCACTCTGCATGACCATGCATGATGAGCATCCTTGTGCATTATCATGAATATGCAAGCACATTAATACTATATGATCTATAGGCAACAAGATCAATTCCTCCTAATCTCATGTATGACACATAGAAACATATATGGATGACAAACACTATGGATCACATGAAGTGTCTCATACAAGATGAACCTAATCTTGAAAGCATTAATGTCCTCCACCAACAACATTGACTCCATCCATCCACCAGCACATCCAACACTATCACTGCATGCACAATATCAACAAACCTTTAAGGTTGACATACCTTTTGACATCCACTATCCTTTGTCATCAATCTTTTTCCATTAAGGACAAACAAAACACCAATAAGATAGTAGTGTCACATTTGGATTGATAGAGGTTTATCTTAGGCATTTGAAGTCGACAGTTTAAAGGTATGAGAAAACATATATATTTTTTGTACGTATAATGCAACAATTCATTATCTTTTGTATGTAGTAGAATTATATTCTCTTAGAATTATTTATAGAGAATTCTTAGTATAAGAATTCAAATCAAAGATTAGAGTTGAGTTTCTTTCACAGTATCATAAGTATGTAGAGTTTAGTTGACCTATGTTATAATGAAGTAGAAACTTTAGTATAGATCAACTCTTGCATACTACTATTTAGTCATCGATCCCATAGGATCCTGAGTTATCAACTTAGTAGATGGAGGTCAATGATTTGTGGAAAACAAAATGACTTTGTTTAACTCTATTTGCATAGAGAATATCAGGATTGAGAAAGACATCTCTTAACCGAGTATACACCCAATCAATCATAGTGTCTCTATAGTTAACAATCATCCTTTACTAAGGAGAAAGTTAGCTTTCCTTTTGGAAGATAAACTAAAACTTTTCTTATCTTAGAGTTCATGCTTTTGAAGCTATATTTAATTATGGTTGTAATGTATCACAAAGTTATGAATACATTGGCAGAAACTAAGCCTTTCGTGAATGATGAATTTAACCTGGGAATGGTTAAGAGTAGGAATGCTTAAGTTTTATTACTTATCATTCAAATGATTCTAAGTTTGATTTATTCTTATAATATAATATAAATATATATCTATAGATATATGGAGATGCTATTCAATATCTTTCGAAACCTCTAGGAAAGTGATATTTCATCACATAAGAAGTCTACAATAAAGACATGTATTATCATGATATTGAAAGACATTCTATGTGAGATCAAAGATTTTAGAATTGTTATTCTTTATGATAGAATGATATTGTTATCATTAAGATCAATTTTGTATAGTGATACAATATTGTTATTTCATTTCATAACATGGTAGGAATTATCACGATAAACCTAGGTTATTAGTCTTTAATTCTTAGTCTCTTCTTTATTGAAAGTCATTTGACTTGAGAAGACCAAGAGGCCAGAGGCATTATACTGTTTCATAGACTTAAACCTATCTAGGTTATAATACTAAACTTAGTTAAGAGTATTGATGATAATGATAGTATACATTGAGGTATTATGTGAAGACACAAATTCAAGTTTTTATAAGAATTATGGATTTTGTTTAATACCTAAGTGGTCTAGGAAATACTAGAGGGTATTATGTGTTGGAAAGAGACAATTCTCTGTTGAATAATTGAATGTTGTCATTGATGGCAACAAGAAAAGGAACAAGGTTGGAAAAGAGATTTCGGTCCAGTAAAGAAGATTTAGTCATCTTGGCTAAGTGTTAGCAGTGTACAAAGGCAGTGAAAGAAAAACTGTGTTTGGATTGGCATTGGTCCATTGTTGAAGACCAAGTATTGTGATTCTGGTATGATGTTCCTAACTCTTAGATGATCTTATATCCAAGGTTTCATCTTTTGATCAATTCTAGAAGTATATCTTCAAATCACCTTAGTCTGGTAGAATAGAATACAATGCTAGTTAAAGCAGATCACACATTTGTTTTGGTCTGCATTCTTCCAGTGTTGCATATCTTGATATGAATTTCTGAGGTATTGTAAACACTTGTATGAAGTGTCTAGATCCAGAGTTGTAGGTTCAGAAGTCCACTGGAAAGATAGTTACAAGCTGTTGAGTATCGCTACACTGTTTCATAGAGTTTGACTGTGATAGGGTCTGAATTCTGATGGTCTGCATTTTTCTGCCAAAGGATATTTTTCTTTATGGTTCTGAAGGTATGATCTATGATGTCTGAGGAGTCTTTGATATAATTTTGAGAAATTATTGTGGTCTGCAGTGAAAGTTGTGATATGACAGTTAGATTGAGTCAGTAACAATATGTGCTTGAGGCCAACATGATAGTTTGATTTGTGTGTGGTATGTTCTATTGATTAGAAATTTATCCTAAGTGGTTATATAGTTGGAACTGACACATGAGAAGCTACTTCAAATGTTATTTAGGTCTGCTATGAATTTTGGTAAGTGAATTGGGCCAACAAGCTACAAGTTTATTAACTATACGCTTCATCTAAGTAGGCTGACGTAACTTGAAGTTTTCAAGTGTTACAGATATATATATGAGATTCAACTTGGTGTGTGTTGCAGGTGTTGCAAATGTGAATGTGTGACATGTGAAATAAGGTGATTTTGTGAAAGCAATAAGAGAAGAAGAAGAGAGATCTTGTTCTTATGTAAAAGCAGAGTAGAGAAACAAAGCAATTAGAGATGAAGAGTTTTGAGACAGTATTTTTGCACTTCATTGGAGCTATAACTAAGCACGTGTAGATGCAATCTGAGAAGTTCAACTTGGTAGTGATCCATTCTTCTTTCTTCCTTCTTTCTCTTGGCAGTGAGCCTGCTTTGCCAGTGAGCCTTTCTTGCAGTGAGCATCTCTTTGGGTAGTGAGCCTTTTGTAATCCGATATTGTGCTATAATAATATATTGTAAGCTAACACTCACCATGGTTTTTCCCTTTTGGGTTTTCCACGTAAAAATCCTAGTGTTCATGTGTTATGTCTATTTGGTTGTTGTTCCTATGCTTATTATGTTTTCATATTATTAATTTTGGAAATTAGATTAATAAATTTGTTAAGAAGGGGTTTTGTGGAATACTGATTCACCCCCCTCTCAGTATTCCTTACTATAAAAAATTGGTATCAGAGCCAAGTTCCTTGGAAGAAGCCTAACCACTTGAGGAAGATCTGGGAAAAATCAATCATGGCAGCCATAAGGTATGGAAACTTTTCATATGAAAACAATGTTGAACTAGAATCAACTCTTGCTGATCTTGAAAAATCAAAAGCAGAAACTAGGGATCTAAAGGATAATATTCAGGAAGCTGATGAGTGCATTTTTAGACTGAAAGAATGAGTCAAGAAATTCAAAGAAAAATACAAAGATGTTAGTGAACAACTAATATCAACAAATGAAACCCTGAATGACTTAAAAGTGGAAGTCACTAAAAGAGATAAAGCAGAAGAAGATCTAAATCTAATGGTAAAAAGTAAGATAGAAGAATGTGTCAAATTGGAAGAAGAAATTGTGAGTTTTGGACAAAGCCAAGAGCTATGAAGAAAAGTTTAAGATAAGTTCTGCAAAACTAGATGAGATGATTGCTAGTCAAAAGAGTTTAGATGATAAGCAAGGCTTAGGATTTGAGAAAGGAGAAAGTTCAAAATCAGGTCAAGGAAATTTTTAGTTGAAGCAAAACAAAGGCAATTAGTTCAAGAATCAAAGAAGAAGACCTAGAGGACCTCCGATTAGACAGCCAAATACTCAAAGGTACCTAGCTTTCAATGGCCATTGTTTTAATTGCAAAAAGTTTGGTCATAAAGCTACTCAATATAGGAGTAGAGTAAATCATAATGTTCCATCATTCTCTGGTCAATGTTTCAATTACAATAAAATTGGTCATAGATCAAATGAATGTAAAAGTCCGGTAAGAATTGGCTTTCAGATTTCAAAAAGTACTCAATCATTCAATGGAAAATGTTTTGCATGCAATAGATTTGGACACATGGCTAATCAATGTAGATCAAGGATGAATTCATTCAGAGGAAAGAATCAAGGACAAGGAGACATTGTGTGCTTCAATTGCAACAAATTTGGACATGTTGCAAGATTTTACAGAAGCAAGAATGTGAAAAGAAATTACTATGCCGAAGAAAGAAAAATAAAGCAAAGGAATGATAAAGGAAAAGAAAAAGTTAATCCGGTTGAAACTAAGTAAGAATTGGACAAGATCTAGATCAAGAAAGAAGTAATTGAGGTTAAGGATGGATTTGCACCAACATCTGGTGCAGATACTTCCTTCGGGAAGTAAATTGAGTGCTTTGTCTCAGGGGAAGCTACATTTAAAATTCTAACACGCAGCTAGTTAGCCAGTGTTGAAATCTAGCACAAAGATATGATGTAAAAAATCATATGACATATCTTTTAAAGGAAGTTCCAGAAGAAAAGGATCAATTGTTAAGATTTGTGGAGTGATCTAGAGTGTTTGTGGTTGTCAGAAGAGTGCTTGAGAGCTTTTTGAAAGATGACATTAATGACACTTAAGTTTTGGCATATGAAGGTTTAAAGGGGTTACATCCGAAGGAAAAATCATTTTGTATTTCATGTGCTCAAGTGTCTAAGGAAAACCAAAACAAGATTCAAGGCGACTACAGTGATTTCCAAAGCGAATCAAGACAAGATCAAGGAAAACCCTAATTTGGCTAAAAGAGGTATTTTTCTAATTCAAAACCCTACTTTGAATTTGTTTGAAACTATGCAAGTGATGGCTACCCCACATGTGATAGAGATCATTGAGTGACCCCGACAAGGATTTAAGAAACACCCATTCAAATCAATTGAAGTCGATCAAATGGGTGCATTTTTAGATGTTCCACATGGAGTTTTGCATGTAGAGGATGTTAGGGATTATATTCATGTTGCCCTAGAAGAACATGGAAAAAGAAAACTCATAGATCTATTTCTAAATCACTTGTGCGGTGAGGATTATGAATTAAAGAATGAATACAGGGCATTGGAAATAAATAAATTCATTCAGTACATTGATTTCCTGACAATCGCCAAGGACGAATGGGTCTAGTATGAATTAAGCAGGGTTCTTGATGAATTTGTGTGGCTCGAGAGACCTTTCAAGATCACAAAAGATGCTATAATGGCAGTAACTAGTTTAAGCTCCACCGGATCATTACCATTGTTGAAAGCCATGAAGAATGATACAATAATGGCGGCCACCAAAGCAAAGTTTGACAAAAGGACACTAACAATCAATGATGCTAAAGATCATGCAGTAAGATTTGCATACCTGGTTATTGGATATAATGTTTATTTCTCAAACTAGGAGAATTTGGTCTCTGGTACAACAATCTACACATCATTTGAGATGGTTAAAGAAGATGCAGATTATGATCTTTGTGAACTGCTCCGTCAACAACTGATGGAAAATTTAAGGAAGACCAAAGAGCAAAAATATCCATTCAAATATGGTACGCTTATTATCTGTCTATTCTTCTACTTCATGTAAGAGTTGCCAGGTATGAAGAATCTAATCTGGACAAGTGATAAACCTACTGCAATTCAAATTAGAAATCATCTTAATAGCATAGGTAGTATGGATGCCCAGAATACAACCCTATGGGGCTACTTCAAAAACTTCTAGAGGTCATGCAATCTAGGGAAATAATCCCTAGAATAGTTGTTGAAAAATACAAAGATACTATCTATTTTATTGTTACAAAAGATCAATGTTTGATGGAGGTCATTGAGCCTAGAATGGTTTGGGTAATGCCTATGGGATATGAGGTAGATGGAGGAATATTAGAAAACTATGCTCAACATGTGTTAAGTAAACCCAGAGATCCCAATGAAGAAAGATTTGGGACTTATGAGGAATTGCATGCTAAAATCTTTGTTGAGGTAAGAAAACCAGAGATCTCCACGAAAATGCAGAGTAGAAGAGGATTTTGCCTTGAGACAAGGCTTCACAAAAGAACAATTGGAAAAAGCAAGAGAAAAAGTGCAAGATGCTAAAGAAGCAAAAGAAAAGGGTAAAAGTGAACCTGTGAGAACTCTACAAGAACCCAAGGGTAAATCAGAGGCATCAAGAAGAAAAACTAGAGGATCCACCTCTGCAGAAGCTACATCTACACCCTCTAATCTCACACCATCTACAAGTGTAGAGACTCCTACCACAAGTCACAAAAGAATGAAAACCAAGGCAAAAAGAATTCATGTAAGCATTGCAGTTGATGAAGAAGAAACAGAGTCAGATGAAGAAGTAAAGAAGATGAAAACTGAGGCTACAAAAGCCTTCGGAACTAGCAAAAAGAAACCCTCTGGTAAGGGTAAACCTATAAAAAGGCAAAAGTAAGATGCACCTTAGACAGAAGAAGCAACTATAAGCCTTGAAGATGTTCTCAAAGACATAACAGTGGATGGTAATTTGAAACCTATTGTACAATTGTATGATGAATACAATGCCCCAGATAAGAGAATCATTGAAGTCGCTATTGTAGAATACCTAAAAATTTACAATAAGGCCCAAATTGAGATAATAACTAATCTTCCACATAGCTTGGTAAGCATACTGTCTATTAGAAAAGAGGCTGCAATGGCAAAGGACGTTGAACTCAGATAACACACTTTGATAAAAACTATGTTAGAAGATTTCACCAGAAGAAAAATTAAACATCTCTAAAGCACTCAGCAAGGAGTTCAGGATAAAGATAAGAGTGAATACTCTCATGTCAGATGACATTGAGAAAGTAGTGAAGGAGATAGAGGAAATCATTCTAAGAGTAGTGAAGGAACATCATCTTCCAACCATTTAGGATAAAGAAGAAACTGATATTGGAGATAATACATCTATTCTGAGAGATAACACTCATCAAGGTTTAGAACAAGCTGATACTATTCCTCCATAAATGGAAGAACAAGAGGAAAAGAAAAGCCCTAAAAAAGCTAAGGAGAGGCCTGCACTGGAGCAAAACATTGACCACCAAGAGAACATAGATATGGATCCTCTGGCACAAAGTCAAGAAGAAGTATCTAGTAGAGAAAGAGACACTATAGATGTCTCAGTTGATTCTGGGAGACAACAAGATCTAGATGAATCTAAACTTCTTCAAGGACCAATTAATCTGGCCTTAATGTCTCTTGTGAAAAAAATCAAGCTAGTGTCAATTGTTCAAGCAAAGGCTCAGGAAGAGATACTAAGGTCACACATGCAAGACAATGAACTCATTGGTGAAGCCTTCGGCATCCTACATAAGTTGATGCCTTCATGTCAAAAAGACACTGTAGACACCCTAAAATGACCAAGTCGTCGCACCACTCACATTTTAGCATTTCTGTCTAATCACCTACATTTCAACATTAATTGAATAATCTAATTATTTAATTAATTTCATCAACTTCTTCCAAATCACATACTTTTGACATTAATTAAATAAATCCTCGTTATTTAATTAATTAAATCAAATTCCTCTATTATTCTTCCACAATTAAATAATTTTAATTATTTAATTAAATCATTATCTTCTTTCCAAATCTCAAGTCTCCATTAATTAAATTAATCACATTATTTAATTAATTCATCACAAATTCCCTCTTATCTACAATTAAATAATTCTTAATTATTTAATTAAATCAAATTCATTCTTCCAAATTTAAATAAATCAAATCAAATTTATTTAAATCCTTTCAATCTCCAAAAATAAAATAAATCAAATATTTTATTTATTCTTCCAAATCATGCACAACAATTAAATAAATTTATTTATTTAATTTGCTTTCTTATCTACAAATATCTTTCAAATCTTCTAAAAAATATGTCTTCTTCTCCATGCACACACAATTAAATAATTTATTATTTAATTTCTCTCAAATCATGCAAAAGCAAATCTAAAGTTGAGTTATCTATTCACTCAACCTTGTTTTTATCAATTTCTCTTAAATTAGAAAAAAGCTTCCTAATTTATGAAAAGCATGTCTTATCTTTAGAAAAGAAAGTGTTTAACTCAAATAAAACAGCTTTTGTGTGACACTTGTCTTCTTCTTATTCGTTGCACGTTCCTCAACTGTTCTCCTCCGTTGATTGATCTTCATTGAAACCTATATAAACCCCCCTCATCTCCTTCATTAAGCCTCTCTCTCTTTGATCACTTATTCTCAGGCATACTTAACAGCACTTTGAGCATACATCGCATCGATTGAGCATTTTTATGATCTCTTAACATTGATTTTTTGAGCAACTTCACAATCTCTTAACATTGATCTTTTGAGAAACTTTACAATCTTTTGACATTGATCTTCTTACACTTTACTTGCTTGTTGCAACCATGGTTTCGCAGCATTATTAAGCAATCCACATTCATCCAAAGGGAACAATACAAATCTCGGTAAAAGCTTTCATGTTTTATTGATTTATTAGTAATGGCTTTTATTTAGATCGGTTCTCTTTATGTTATTAGGCTTTTGATTTATTTAGTTTTGATTTAGTCAATTTTCCTCATACACATTCTTATCAATTGGATAGGAAAGATAACAGCCTTATTGTAGGAACTCTGTGTCCATTAAAGGGTGCTATCTACCTGAAAAGACAATGTCTCACTGTAGGAAATGCCACATGTCGCAGGAGTTACGTGTGTTGGTCTCGACCATGGAACACTTCACAGAAGACAAGCTTGCTGATCTAGGGCTTTGGTTAAGCAGAACTTAGCTGATGTTGGCAATCGGTATGTAGGACAGTAGATGACTCTGGAAGGAAGCCACTTTGCTTTTGGTTTGTTAAGGACTTTTGCTTTGAAAGGATGCACTAGCTTGATGCTTGAGTTAGTCAAGTCAAGGTGAACGGGCTTTGATAAACGGAAGACTAGAAAGGTGACATGCTAATGGATTGGGGTGGGTGGAGAATGATGGATCGCGTGTGCCTGAGTACTGGATACATCCTTCGTATTCTAGACTACCTACATACCCTGTATCCACGGGATCAAGGCACATTACGAGTAAAGATGAAAATGATAAATATGTAGTTCTAGATAGAGTGATGAACAGGTCAAGGTGAAAGGAGGGGATCTTATGTACCTGAGTACTGGATACTTCCTTCGTATGCCAGACTGCCTACATACCCATATCCATGGGATCAAGGTACCTTAAGATTGAAAAGAAATAATATGTAGTTTTGGTTGGTGTGATGATGTGGGAAAAGTGTTTGAGAAGATAACAGCCTTATCGTAGGAGCAATGTGTCTGTTAAAGGGTGTTACCTGTGAACAATGAGAAAGAGATTGAAGTGTGTGTTGCGAACCATGAACAAGGAACCAATCCTGGAGCTAAGTTAAGGAAAGAGTTGCCCCCATTCTGGTAGAGGAAACTGTATGGGTGACTGCTGAAGAAGACACAGAAAGCTTTGACCTAGGACAAGATAGTGTTAACTGTAGACACAGATCAAGATGTTGGATGACGACAAGGGACATTGACAAATTTCCAAGCTATACTAGATAGGGTGATGGAAATGCAAACAAGGTCAATGGTTTTATTATGGATGGATGGAAAGTACGCTGCGAACTAGACATGGAGTGGACAGGACTCGATAGACGATGGGTGCTGACTCTACACATAGCGCCTGTTTGCCAGGTTTTCACTATGGTACTTATCCAAGGCACCCGTTTGCCAAGTTTTCACCAGAGGATAGATTTTTTTAGATTTTTTTGGATTTTTTTTTTTTGGAATACTCTAAGGATCAGGCATATAACTTCTTGAGATGGACACTATTAAGTGGCTCATCTAGAGGAATGCCGTTAGGTGTAGCTAAAGTATAAGCTCCTAATCCATATGATGCTATCACAATAAAGGGGCCTAACCTATTAGGCTCAAACTTGCCCTTCTTTTCTCGATCTGCTTGATTTCTCTAATTCTCCTTAAGTACAAGATCACCAACTTGAAACTATCTTTCTTTGATCTTTTTGTTGTAATTATGCTAGAGGCAATTTTGATAGACATGGAGATGATTAAGCATGGCAAGGTGCCTCTCATCTAGTAGTTCAAGCTCAGCTAATCTGGAAGTGCGATACTCATCTCCACCGATCAGGTCCTGCATGGATACTCTGAGGGATGGGATCTCGACCTCTATAGGTAGGATGGCTTCAGAGCCATAGACCAAGGCATAAGGTGTGGCACCAGTTGGTGTTCTAATACTAGTGCAGTAGGCCCATAGGGCAGGATTGAGTTGCAAGTGCCAATCACAACCAGCTTCATTGACTGTTTTCTTGAGGATTTTGAGAATGGTTTTATTGGAAGCCTCAGCTTGGCCATTACTCTACGGATAGTAGGGAGTTAAAAAGCGATGTTGGATATTCTATTGTGTGCACAAGGCACAAACATCTTGATTCTTGAATGGTCTCCCATTATCAGTGACAATGGCTTGGGGAATACCATACCGGCATATGAGGTAGTTAAGGATAAACTTGGCTATTTGCTTACCAGTGATATAGGTCATAGGAATGGCTTCCACCCACTTCGTGAAATACTCAGTGGTAGTAATGATAAACTTGTGGCCATTAGAGGAGGAAGGGTGGATTTGTCCTACGAGGTTGAGATCCCATTGAGAAAAAGGCCATGGACTTGTCACAGGTTATAATTCATGAGCTAGTGTGTGAATCAAATCTCCATGTTGATGACATTGTAGACACTTCTTAGCAAACTATGCAGCATCTTGCTCTATTGTAGGCCAGTAATAACCTGTTTTGAGTATCTTCTTAGCAAGACTAGGATCGGTAGAATGTGCACCACAGACACCTTCGTGTATGTCTCGTAAGGTAGCTTCGGCTTCTTCCGCGTTAAGACATTGTAAGAGGATACCATCAAGACTCTGACGATCTAGTGTATCACCCAGAATGATGTAACGAGAGGATCGACGGATAAAGGTTTTGCGTTGGATGGATGATAGGTCAGGGGGAAAGGTTTTATTCTTGAGGTATTCATAGATATCTTCGTACCATGGGGAATTGGGACCAACAAGTTCACAGATGATTTCTGTAATAGGAACATCGACGGCTGGTATCAACAATTGCTCGATCAATAATTCACACTTTTGTGTATTTGTAGGCATGTCAATCAGTGACCCTACAGAAGCCATAGAATCCGCAACTTTATTATGCTCTCTTGGAATTTGCTCAAATGTGATGCTAGAAAAGTGTGGTTTGTAGGCGTCCACTAGTTGCTTGTAGGGGACCAACTTTTCATCTTTTGTTTGGTACTCATCTGTGACTTGGCGAATGACTAACTGTGAGTCTCCATATACTTGTAATTCTGTGATGTCCCATTGAACTGCTGTATTAAGACCTATGAGGAGTGCTTCATACTCGGCTATGTTGTTGGTGCAAGGGAATGCGAGCCAATATGACTTAGGAATATAGTCATTTTGAGGTGTGATGAATAAGATGCCAGCCCCTGATCCATGCTGTGTGTAGGAACCATCAAAGTATAACTTCCACATTATTGAGTTGGTAAGAGTGAATAGATTCTCATCCAGAAAGTCTACTACCATAGGGTGTGTATCTTGCATGGGTGCTTCTGCTAGTTGATCTGCTAGACCTTGTCCTTTGATTGCTTTACGATCCACATATTCAATGTCGAACTCACTAAGGATCATGACCCATTTAGCTAATCGGCTTGTGAGAGCTACTTTTGCTAGTAGATACTTCAATGGATCAATTTTTGGCTATAAGAATTGTGTGTTGGTTCAACATGTAATGCCGCAACTTTTGGGAGGCAAACACTACTGCTAAACAAGCTCTTTCCATTGGTGAATAATTGAGTTCATATCCCACCAAGGTTCTACTGATATAGTAAATTGCATGCTCTTTTCCTGTTTCATCATGTTGTGCTAGCAAGGCCCCTAGGGCCGAAGTTGTAGTTGAGATGTATAATATCAAAGGTTTATCAGTAACTGGTGGAACCAATACAAGAGGTGTAGCTAGATACTCTTTGAGCTGATCAAATGCTGCTTGACACTTATAATT
This sequence comes from Cunninghamia lanceolata, assembly GCA_027924645.1. Lineage (NCBI taxonomy): Eukaryota > Viridiplantae > Streptophyta > Pinopsida > Cupressales > Cupressaceae > Cunninghamia > Cunninghamia lanceolata. Next base: position 14,852,309 of record BSBN01001715.1, read on the forward strand.
CTATTGAAATGAGACATCCTTTCAGAGTAAGTGTTGAAATGGTTGACATTTATCTGCTAGCTGTGAGATGAAACACCTAATGGATTGCAACCTTCCTTGGAGGCTCCTAAATGCTTTTAGGTTCTTTGGTGGAGGCATCTCTATTATAGCCTTTACTTTTGCTGGATCTACTTTGATACCTCGACGAGAAACAATGTAACCCAATAGCTTCCCTGATGTGACACTGAATACACACTTCTTTGGATTGAGTCTTACTTGATATTTCTCAAGCCTGTCAAAGATCTGTCCTAGAACCTATATGTGATCTGCCCTAGAAGATTTAGCTAGTATGTCATCCACATAGTCCTGCATGATATGATGAAAGAGATCGTGGAATATCACTGTCATGGCTCTTTGATAGGTTGCCCCCGCATTCTTTAGACCAAATGGCATGACACACCAACAATAATTACCCCAAGGGCAAGTAAAAGTTGTTTTATGTTGATCTTCTTCTGCAATCCTTATCTGATTGTAGCCTGAGAATCCATCCATGAGAGAAAGCATTTCATGACCTACTGTCAAGTCTACTATAATATCAATGTTTGGTAGTGGAAAGTCATCTTTGGGACATGCTTTGTTAAGATCTCTGAAATCATTACACATGTGGATGTGCCCATTGGGTTTAGATATAGGTACAATGTTGGAGAACCAATCTGAATAGTCAATAGGTCGTATGAACTTTGCATCTAATAGCTTCTGTATTTCCACTTTCACTAAGAGAGCTATTTGTGGGTGCATCTTCCTCAACTTTTGCTTGACTGGTTTAACTTTTGGATCAATAGTGAGATAGTGAACAACTAGCTTGGGGTGTAACCCTGGCATATCAGCATAGGTCCATGCAAAGTTGATGGTTCTCTGTAAGAAGAATGTGTTAAGATTCCTGTGCTCTGTTTCTGATAATGATGCTGCTAGGAATGTGGTCTTTGGATTTGTTCTATGCCAAGGTTTATCTCTGTAGAATCTTCTACTAGGAGAGCTGACTTCTCTTGATACTTAGATGGTAGGGGAAGGTCAAATCCTCCATCCTCAGGTGCCACAGTTGGGTTTTCACCTTTGGATACGTCCTTTATTTTTACTATTTTGTGATTAGGAGGTGCCACAGTGTGGTTTTGACCTAGAGATCTTTCTTTATTTTTACTTTTGCGACTGGAGGATTTGGCATTCTCACCAAAATAAGCTGTTGGCTCTAGTTCCATTACAAAACCTGCTTTGTGATCGCCAAGGGGGATACCTTCCCGAAGTCCCATGAACTTAGCTAAAGCTTCGTCATTCTGAAATACATCTATGATGGGGGTCCCTTGTTGGTCCCAATCGATAAGTTCAGGGTAGACAAGTGTTATGTTCTGGGTGCTGGTGGTGGAGGATTCTGTGAATAGGTCGGTCATGTGGAGGGAAGAGTCATCGATGATATCCTCTGTAGACGTCGAATCGGCAGGAAAAGTGTCAGCTACCTCATTGAGGATATACTCGATGTCCAAGGCATGTGGTACCTTCCTACCAAATCCTAATCCCTTCTTGTCTAGTTTCTTTGTCACAACAATGGGTTCCATAGTTCCTTGATTCTGTTTCCCAAGGCCACCTTTGCCTTTATAGCCCATGTTTTTTACTATTCTTAAGCCATTGCCATATTGCTTGACTGGTATTGTGACTGGTTCTTTCTCCTTATAGAGCCAAGAAGAAATATCCTCAATAGTTTCCTCTTCCAATAACCGTCCATGTTGAAATTGGGTTAGGAATGTTGGGGGAGGAATAGCTACTTTTTTGGTTACTTTGGCAATGGGTGGTTGGCCGTAAGATTTTAGAGATAAAGGCATCCGCCCTACACAACAATATTTTGAGATATCATAAGAGCCAAAGCCTATATCACGGATGTGAGCCTTGATCTCAGGTAGAGGATTTGGGTTACTTGTAGAGGCTTGGGTCAGAGTTTCAGGATTGACATATAGTGGGGATTCAAGGGCTTTTTTATTTTTAGGCACCTGGTTGCAATTCTTATAACTGCCTTGCAAGACACAAGAGAATTCAAAAGGATTGGGGTCTCCTGGGATAGTTATCTCCGTACCATTGTATGGGAACTTTAGAGATTGGTGATACGTGGAGGGAATAGCTTTCATTGCATGGATCCATGGGTAGCCTAGGATAATGTTGTAAGGTAGTTCAATATCAAGGACTTGACACCTAGTTTCAAGCATGACAGGACCCAGTTGTATAGGCAAGTGGATAACACCTTCTGAACGGTGTTCTGCATCATCATATCCCTTGATTGTAATACTTTGATCATTGTTGACATGATCCTCAGAGTATCCCAATTGCTTAATTAACTTTAAAGAACAGATGTTGAGACTAGCACCACCATCTGTGAGTATACATTTGATTTTGCACGTATGAATGAGAACTTCAATATGAAGGGCATCATTGTGACAAGGATCATGGGATGAGAGATCTTTCTCTGAGAAGACCACATTGTAAGGCGAAGCAATGTTACCTACTATAGCTTGGAAATCTGTGACTGCTATGTTGTTGGGAACCGAAGACTCTTGGAGGGCTTTTTCCAGCACTACTCTATGTGCAGGTGATGATCGTAGAAGGTCCAAAATAGAGATTTGTGCTGGCGTTTTCCCTAGATGTTTGACAAGATTATAATCAGATTGAGCTGGAAGACTGGGTGTAGGACCACGATTGGTGGCACGACCACGGCGAGTTGTAACAGCGCAATCCATAGATTTGCCTTTAATTGTGAGGGTAGACACTCGAATCTCTTCAAAATGACCCATAATGGAATCAAAGGAAGTGGAAGCATGATTGATACCTTTACCTCTATCCTAAGGAGGAGGTGGACCATGATGAGGAAATGGTTCCTTGTACATGTCGAGATCCTTGTTTGTGTGTTGAACTGGTGATTCATTCTCAAAAGTGATTTGATTACCGTCGATGAGGTTTTGGATTAGGTGCTTGAGCTTCATGCACAATACGGTTTTGTGCCCTTTGCTCCTATGGAATTCACAATATTCATTGTCTCTGTAACATGCAGTTTTGTAGACAGGTTCTCCATATGGGGGAGCATCAGGTAAGGTGATGAGTCCTTTTTGTAAGATCTGTTGTAGGACCGACTCTATAGGCACTCCTAGGGGAGTGAATTGATGTCGCGGTGGGTAATCTTGTTGAGGTCGCTCATGTTGTCGTTGTTGTTGATTTTGATACGGTTGCCACTGTTGTTGTTGTTGTTGTTGTTGTTGTTGCTATTGTTGAGGTGTAGCTTGACTTGGTTTGGAGAGCTGCAGTGGTGTTTGCAACATTTGGACAAGTTTAGAATTGACCAACCCATCATTGACTACGTTTTTGTTTTTGTTCCAAAACTTGGGTTTATCGTTCGATTGTTGATGAGGAGCGCTATCTTTCATTTCTTTCAAGATTTTGACCACACCCTTAGCAATGAGGGCCTTTTCAATGTTGATACCCTTGTATGTGATTTCGTTGAAGGTTATAGCATTAAGAATTTGTAAATGGAAGCCTAACTCTTGGTTGAGGTTTTGTACAAATATGCTAACAAGTGGTTTCTCAGGAATCTTGAAAGGGAATTTGCTAGCCATTTGCCTCCATTGTTGAAGGAAAGAAATGAAAGTTTCACCATTTTTCTATTTATTGTTGCATAGATCAGTCATAGAAATCTCATGCTCCGCATTGTAAGAAAAGTGGGTGGCAAACTTCTCTGCTAGCTCATTGAAAGACTTGATACCCGTGGGTAAGTGTGAGAACCATTCTATAGGTTGACCTCCAAGACTACGAGGAAAGAGATGCATAAGATACGTGTCGTTATGTGAGACCTCGAAGCAAGCAAGATAGAATTCCCTGAGATGGTCTTTTGGGTCACCTTTTCCTTTGTATTTATTGAACTTGGGAATAGTGAAATTTTGAGGAAAAGGGATCATTGGTAATGACTGATCAAAAGGATAAGGACACACTTCCTCTAAAGAGAAGGTCTTCTTGGTGTGGCCAAAATTAAGATCAGATAGCTGTTGTTGAACTTTTGCAATCTTTAGCTCCATCGCCGTGGGAGGTGTGGGAAGTATCTCATGTTGTCCTAGAAGTGGCTGTTGTTGCCCATACGGAAGATTGTATTGTAGGCCATGAACATTGGTGTTATAAGGGTCATAAAATTGGTTGGGGTCGTACGCGTTGTACGTTTGGTTCAGATTGGGTTGGAATTGGAGGTTTTGATTCGGCAGAGGTGGAGGTGGTACAAGGTAAGAATGTTGGCTTTGTGATGGTTGAAGAAAAGAATTAGGTGGAGGAAAGCTAAAGTGCGTTTGATTAGGTTGTGATGGTGGCACATAGCTTTGGGAAACTTGATGTTGGGAATGTTAAGGGTGGATAGGCAAGGTGTGAAAGAAATTTAGCGTGGATGAACGTTATGGAGGAGGGACATAGGTAGACGTGATTTGCAATTGTTGGGGTTGATTGAGGATGAGAGTAGAAGAATGTTGTGGTTGGGGTTGATTGAGGATGAGAGTAGAAGAATGTTGTGGTTGGGGTTGCATGACTCTAATTGGTTGAGAGACATGGAGGTTTGATGATATGGGAGGTGGTATGTGTTGAGACCCTTGTTTCATGGCTACATAGTTGTTCCCCAGATTGTAATTTGGTGGGAAACCTATGCGTGATGGAGTAACCAAGATTCCACTTGCGATTGGTGTGGATACTTTAGGAGGTGGTTGCATATTTGATCGAGATAAGGTGGCTTGCTTAGCTAACTCTGCTTGACATTGGAGAGTTTCTTGTTGGTTTTTGTAGATCTCCATAGGAGTCAAAAGTGGTGATACGGCCCTCTCTTCTGTTGGGTTTTGAAAAAGGGGATTCCTATACTGCGAGCCTTGTGCAGGTAAGGGCGTAGTCACCGTGGACATGGTTTGCACCACTTGTATGGCACTCAATGTGTTGTTTGTCTCCTTGAGAGAGGATAAATCAAAATCCTGAGGTAACTTGGCTCCTTGCTCTGCAAGCAAGCAAAAGAAATGATCTTGGTTCTCACTAAGGATTTTGTCAAAGGTAGCCACGATTCTAGTCTCTTGTATGAATTCATCAAGATCTTGCTCATCTGCTTGAGAGGATTGACCTATTTCAAAGTGTCACTCTTCTTGAGATGGGGTAAGATCTGCAGTATAACCTTGTGGGACAAAATCAGGAGGCATACTGGTGGTGTAATGAGGAATGCTTACCAAAGGGACCCTTTCCTCCTGAGAATTGCTTGGTTGGTCGACGTGCGGCATGCTGGGAGAATTGGTAGATCTTTCCATGGGTGTTCTAGGAGTGACCTTAGGAGTAATGTTGAGATGACCTGATTGCGGTGTGTGAGGAGGTGACTTGCGCTTCCTAGGGACAACTTGCTTGGACTTCATAGTTTGCTGGAGCCTAGTGGTTACCATGGAATACACTAGGACAAGAAAGGTAATGCTGGGTTTCTGCTTGTGCTTCGAAAAAAAGACAAACTTTGATGTACAATGTACTGGACCAAAGGTGCTATACTGTTTGACCAGAGGCGCAGGACTGTGCAACCAAAAGTGTGCTACTGTGACACCAAAGGCAATGGACTGAGCTACCAGAGGTGAGTTACTGCTATGCCAAAGGTGAGCTAAGGTTACCAAAAGCGAGCTACTGATATACCAAGGGCGCTACAGTAGAGTTTTGCCAGAGGCGAGGTACTGCTATACCAAAGGCGATCTACTGTACTACCAAAGGCAAGCTGCTGTAATACCAGGGGCGTTGAAGTAGTGTCTGATGTTTGTAAAGGAAATTTTGACAGATTTGGTTATGGTTTAGATTGGATTTTGTCTTTGGCAAGAGAAAACACAGCAAACAAGTGGTCAAAACACAAGGACTGACACAACAGATAGTGTATGTTCGAGGCTCAAAAACAAGCCCAATGTTTCCACAGGTATAAGACGATTACAAACAATAACAAGCCCAATGTTTCCACAGGTATAAGACGATTGCAAACAATAACAAGCACTTTTTATCCCTAGAGACAAGGTTTCATTGCAGTAGATCAGCTCACAGCTTAATACTCCGTCGATAAAAATATCATTCCATAAAGGTGTCAGATATTTTGTATCTTTGCGAGAGATGATAGGTAGGATATCTCACCGTCCCCTTGGAAAGCTCAATTAGGTCACAAGAGCTTTATGGCCAAGGGAATACTATCTCTTCTCAAGGGAGCCAATGGTGAGTATCTTAAGGGCTTAAATTGATTCCCTTGCACTGATGATTACCGCAATGTTCGGAGGTAGGTCAGGTAGTCTCTATCTAAAATGGTTCTTAGTAACTTTGAGGGACCAACGCCTTACGAGCAATGCGACAAGCTAGTAAAAGCTTTAACCAATCCTACTAAGAGTATCAAACACTTCGCTCAATGTGAAAATCATTTCCACAAAGAGCTAGTACACCTCTTTTCAGTTTGGCACCACAAGGTAAGGCTGACGTCGGTTAGGACTTGGCTTTCCCCTTATCCCTCTCATATAGCGGTTCAAAGGAAAACTCTGCTTAGGGTCATCCCTTTTGGATGAATCACAATCCAAAAGTAGGCCCTTCTAAAGGAAGTACAGAAATGTAAGAGCAAGCAGTCAAACAAAGGTTCAATTGTCCCGTTATAAGAAAAATAAGGTGCAACTAAATTAGGCACACACACGGTTGTAGTTGTCAATTGTCCCTTATGAAAATGAAGTGTTTGCATTCATGTCCATTGTCCCTTAGAAAATTGAGGTGTTTTCACATACATGTCCATTGTCCCTTAAGAAAAGTAGTATGTTCCTAAGACTTAAATTGCAAAGAAAATGATTTGTTCAATTATCCCTTTAACAATGCAATGTGTTTCTAAGACTTAGTGAGATAGATCAAGATTTCTTCGATGCTCATCTTGCATGAACATGTTAAAAAAAGACCTATTGCTCTGTGTGAGTAGTAAGAGGCTGCAAAAAGTCAGTTAGTTCCACAAAAACTAATAAGTTAGCCAAAATAAATCAATATGACCAAAAGCGAGCTACTATCTCACCAAAAGCACGTCACTCTGCTGCCAAATGCACTGAACTGTGTTTTCAACAGTGTTGTGATGCAGATCAGAAGCATAAAAGAATAATACCAAAAGCACCAAAAAATATCCAAAAGCGCTGCACTGTGTTTTCGAAAGCACTGTGATGCATACCAGAAGCGTAAAACAATAATACCAGAAGCGCAGAACAATATCCAGAAGCGTTGTACTATGTTTCCGAATGCGTGATATTGTATTGCCAAATGCGTTGTGCTGTCTTAGATCACAAAAAAGTTAGCTTTGGTCAAAATAACCAAATCCAAATGGGATTCCATGATTGATCTACTGTTATGAGAAGTAGTATCTAAGAGATCTATATCGTGAATTGCAGAAAATCCAAAAGGTGTAGTAACAAATAGGTTTAACTCAAATATCGAAGATATCCCTAAATAAGTCAGCTTAGGAAGTATCAAAAGAGGGTTCAAAGACAAATGCAACAGCTTGTCAGAGAAATGAAAAGATATGTAAGGAATAAAAACCCTATCAAAACACCAACTGAAGTCAGAAAATCTATTTAACCCAAAAGCGCTTAACAATACTACCAGTCACGTCATTATGCATTACCAGAAGCACTTTTTTGTAAGACTAGAAGCGCTGCAGTGCCCCCAAGGGCACTGTACTGTGCCTCCAAGAGTGCTTAAAAATATTGCCAGAAGCGTTTTTCTGAGTCAAATGCAATGTACCGTACTATAAAAAAGAATCAGTTTCTCAAAGAAAAAAGCAGGATTAGTGGGTCCCACCGGGCATGCCAAAATGTGTATGAGGAAAAATTGATTAAATCAAAACTAATCAAACCAAAAACCAATAACATAAAGAGAACCAATCTAAATAAAAACCATTAATAATAATCAATAAAATATGAAAGCTTTTATCGAGATTTGTATTGTTCCCTTTGGATTGAATGTGGATTGCTCAATATTGTTGCGAAACTATGGTTGCAACAAGCAAGTGTAGTGTGCTCAAAGATCAATGTCAAAAGATCGTAAAGGTGCTAAAAAAGATCAACATCAAAAGATCATAAAGGTGCTCAAAGATCAATGTCAAAAGATCATTAAGCCTCTCTCTCTTCGATCTTATTCTCAGGCATACTTAACAACGCTTTGAGCATACATTGCATCAATTGAGCACCTTTATGATCTTTTGACATTGATCTTTGAGCACCTTTACGATCTTTTGACATTGATTTTTTTTAGCACCTTTACGATCTTTTGACATTGATCTTTTTGAGCACCTTTACGATCTTTTGACATTGATCTTTGAGCACACTACACTTGCTTGTTGCAACCATGGTTTCATAGCAATATTGAGCAATCCACATTCAATCCAAAGGGAACAATACAAATCTCGGTAAAAGCTTTCATGTTTTATTGATTATTATTAATGGCTTTTATTTAGATCGGTTCTCTTTATGTTATTGGTTTTTGGTTTTATTAGTTTTGATTTAATCAATTTTTCCTCATACACAGACACTTCATTGCCACCAACGGGTCAGCTTAAAGGCCTAATCAAATCTGTAAGTTCTCATTTTGAGTCATTTGAAAAGTCTGTAGAAGTAAAAGTTAGAAAAGAGTTTGATGAGAAGCAATTGGTTCAGTTAAAAACTATGTTAGCAAATGATGGAACTCTATTAGAAAACAAAATAAAAGGCATTCAGAATGCCATTGAAGAAACTTGTAAAATATACAAATTTTTCTTATCTTGGCCAAAAGTTACAAAGAAATTTGAAGTTAAAATCAAGGACTTGGAACTCAAACTACTAAATATCTCCAAGACATTTAATCTGATAGTTGACTCAATAAGCACCAAAGAGGTACAAGTTGTAAATATTCACAATGATTTGAGCACTCTGATGAAGAAAAGGGAAGAAATCAAAGATAGGTTGTGCCAGCTAAGGGGACTGATAAGTCCAAAAATTGATTCCATGACCAATCTAGCAGATGAAGCCTTGAAATCAAAGGCATTAATTGATACACCATCAGATGTGCAGAATTAAAAAAAAATAGTCTTTTTGATAAATGGCCACATCCATATTTTGGAAAGTGCAAGGATTAGATGGAATGGAGAGATAGCTCTAATAAAGGCTGTCTATAATGATATTCTACCTTTAACTGTAAATTAAGATAGAAATGTGTCCTTGTATATATGTGGCAAGATATGACAGTTTTTGAAGAATTTTTGACACAATTCTACTTCTACACCCACCTTTTCCATTGATGTCAAAGGGGGAGAAGAAGATTAGTGAAAAATAAGCAAACATCTCAAGGGGAGAAAAAATATAGAGTGTATATAGAGAGGGGGAGCAGTCTAGCATTTTTCACTAAGTGTTGCCATCAATGCCAAAGGGGGAGATTGTTGGCAAGAGACATTGTTTTGTTGAATAATTGAATGTTGTCATTGATGGTAACAAGAAAAGGAACAAGGTTGGAAAAGAGATTTTGGTCTGGTAAAGAAGACTTAGTCATCTTGGCTAAGTGTTGGCAGTGTACAAAGGTAGTGATAGAAAAATTGTGTTTGAATTGGCATTGGTCCGTAGTTGAAGACCAAGTATTGTTATTCTAGTATGATGTTCCTAACTCTTAGATGATTTTATATCTAAGGTTTCATATTTTGATCAATTCTGGAAGCATATCTTCAAATGCCCTAAGTCCAGTAGAATAGAATACAATGCTAGTTAAAGCAGATCATACATTTGTTTTGGTCTGCATTCTTCTGGTGTTGCATATCTTGATATGTGGTTTTAAGGTGTTGTAAACACTTGTATGAAGTGTCTAGATCTATATTTGTAGGTTCAGAAGTCCACCAGAAAGATAGTTACAAGCTGTTGAGTATTGCTACACTGTTTCATAGAGTTTGACTGTGACAGGGTCTGAATTCTAATGGTCTACATTTTGCCACTAAAGGATATTTTGCTTTGTGGTTTTGAAGGTATGATCTATGATGTCTAAGGAGTCTTTGATATGATTTTGAGCAAGTATTATGGTCTGTAATGAAAGTTGTGATCTGACAGTTAGACTAAGTCAGTAACAATCTGTGCTTGAGGTCGACATGATAGTTTGATTTGTGTGCGGTAAGTTCTATTGATTAGAACTTTATCCTAAGTGGTTATATAGTTGGAGCCAACACATGAGAAGCTAATTCAAATGTTATTTAGGTCTGCTATGAATTTTGGTAAGTGAATTGGGTCGACAAGCTACAAGTTTATTAACTATACGCTTCATCTAAGTAGGCTGACCTAACTTGAAGTTTTCAAGTGTTATGGATATATATATGAGATCAAACTTGGTGTGTGTTGTGAGTGTTATGAATGTGTACATGTGACATATGAAATAAGATGATTTTGTGAAAGCAATAAGAGTGGAAGAAGAGAGATCTTGTTCTTATGTAAAAGCAGAGTAGAGAAACAGAGCAGTCAGAGATGAAGAGTTTTGAGACAATATTTCTACACTTCATTGGAGTTGTAACTAAGCATGTGTAGGTGCAATCTAAGTAGTTCAACTTGGCAGTGATCCATTCTTCTTTCTTCCTTCTTTTTCTTGGCAGTGAGTCTTTCTTACAGTGAGCATCTCTTTGGGCAGTGAGCCCTAAGGCAGTTAGCCTTTTGTAATCCAGTATTGTGCTATAATAATATATTGTGAGCTAACACTCACCATGGTTTTTCCCTTTTGGGTTTTCCACGTAAAAATTCTAGTGTCCATGTGTTATGTCTATTTGTTTGTTGTTCCTATGCTTATTCTATTTTCATATTATTAATTTTGCAAATTGGATTAATAAATTTGTTAAGAAGTGGTTTTGTGGAATACTGATTCACCCCCCCCCTCTCAATATTCATTACTATCAACATTATCTTCATATTTTATTACTTTACATTCTTATCATTAGATAACAAGAGTTTTGATTGGGTTAGAGGAGTTCAAAACCCTAGATTCATCCCAACAGGGGTTTAGAAAGCTTGAAATTCTAAGTCAATTGACTTTGTCTTGATCTATTGTAGTTCATGGTTGATAGTAAAAGAGTTGAGAAATAATAGACTAAGATATTATAATTTAGATAGAGTCTAAGAAGCTTTTGATAAAGTTTATTGATATCTTGTTGAAGTCAAAATATGACTTATGACATAAGAGTGCTTAATTCTGAGTTGATGAATAGAATGACCAAAAGTCATAAACTCTGATGTGTGGAAGAATATCATTAAGGACTCTAAAAAGGTTAATTCCTTTAAACCTATACAAGTAGATATTCTTGATTCAAAATTAAATGCTAAGTCAGTTGACTAAGAATAGTTCAGTTAGGATAGTTATGTCTAGAGATACTAGCCAAACAAGTCAAACTCAAGTTAGAGGTGTGTGAACACATAACTATGTTTATTACAAATATCTATTTATATAGAAACTTTGGCCAAAGTGATGCATTTGTCTCTACATGCATTAGTTGGTTCACCATGTCTAGATGGCATAAACTGTCAAATTGATCATACTTAGCTAGAAAATCATCTAGAGTCATATGGTTGATTGAGTTATGTAGGACACAAAACTAGGACTCAGATGTCAACTTGTTAGATCCATATGTCTATACTCTTCATGAAGGGTAGGGACACTTCCAAGAAGGAAGGTGTGTGGGGGACCACCGATCTATGGTTGGAGGTAAAGCACTTGGATGATACTCTCCTTCTATAGCAGAAGACTCACCAAGACTTGAATGACAGATATCAAGATTCCAGAGACAGTACTCTTTATGCAAAACTTCATGTTATGATTATGATGTAAAACAACTCTTTTGCCAAGAGCAATTTGTAAATGTAAAGTGAAATGTTAAAACTATAATTTATCTTTGAATATATTAGATTTCAAGGTTGAAAAATATTCAGTAAAGATATGCTTTTATTTCTTAGAAATATTACAATGATAAAAAACAATATTTCACTCATGTTTATCATGTTCTTTTACTTTCTTAGTAAATTATGTGTGTAATTTTGAGTAATATGAAAAGGCATGTTACATATGGTATCATAGCAAACCGGGTTCAACAAAGGGACCTAGGTGCTCACTACGAGAAAAATTATCAACATTTAGCAGATTAGCTAATGTTTGAAATTGGTTTTATGCCAGAATGGCATGGAGGAGAACAAAGAAAACTGCCAGAAAATATGTTCCTCAACATTTGCCTAGGTTAGTAGTTAAGAAATAATCTACTAAGGAGGTTGAACTCAAGGAGCATGTTAATTATGCTGAGGGTACCTAGCTGGAGGATTTTGAGACCCTGGCTAATGTTCTTAAGCGTATATGGATAGAAAGGAAACAACGCCATAAAGTGGCCAAGAAACCTATTGTTCCTACTTGTGTATTTAAACCAAGTTAACCTTCTGCTAAACGTGACATGCCATTTGGGTGTGGTTGTGATGCCCCTATTTTAGGAAAAGAGGTGATGGAGGAGTACCTACGTGTACACCCACCCTCTAAGTTTGTTTTACTGGACTCTAATGGGGAAGAGGAACCTAAGGAATATCCTTTAACTGATAGTGACATGTATTTTTGTCATGTTTTTTTTTCTAAATAAGGATGTATTTATATCGAGAATAAACTATAATAAAGATGAGATTGTTTTGCACAAATATGAGTTTTGTGAATGGATTTTATTTATGAATTTTGAATTAATGAGATCCACTGTTCTGAATTCTAATTTATAATATGATACAAATATCAGGTGTGATATAGAGTATCATCATGGTTCAAACTCAAACAAATCTTGAAGATAGTCAAGGAGAGTCGAATCCTTCTAAAAACCCAATGGCTAAGCTGGATCAAATATTGACCATGTTGAATGAAACCGTGTAAAGGATTGGAAACTTGGAACAGAAGGTTAGGGATCAAGGTAGATATGAAGGAGGAAATGAGGACTCACATCAAGGAGATGATGATTATGTCCATGAAACCAGTGTTCATAGCAAACAAAGGGAGAATGTTGATAAGACTAAGTCTCAAGAAGAGAAGAGAAGTAGACTTGCTTTAGAGCTATCGAGACACATGAAGAAAGTTACACCACCTAAGTTTGATGGAATAGAAAGTGGTGATGCTATTGAAGCTTGGTTGATAGAGATGGAAAAGTATTTTGAGATCTAAAATTACTCTGAGATAACCAAGGTAGTTTGGGGCGCCTTTCAACTGGCAGGAGAAGCATCTGTGTGGTGGGTGAACAAGAAGATAGAATTGGGGTTAATCTCTTTAAGCCTAACCTGGGATCAATTTGTGGTCTTATTTCACCAAAGGTGGTTACCACAACTTTTCTTTGACCAAAAGCTAACAGATTTTCAGAATCTACGACAAGGGGATATGTCAATTTTGAATATTGGGAAAAGTTCACCTGTCCCTGAAGTATGTGCCTCAATATTAGAAAGATGAAAGGTTTAAGATTAGGAAATTTATCATGGATATATATGCCCAAATAGGTGGAGAACTAGATGTGCATGACCCTTCTACTATGGACCAAGTTTTTGAGAAGGCAATCAAGCAAGAGCAAAAATTGAAGTTAATTTCTGCATATCATGAGAAGAATCACAAGAGGTTTAATAAGACACCAAATTCTCAACCTTTCAAAAAAAGGAATGGAAAATATGAAGTGAATAAGAAAAGTTATAAGGGCTCCAAAAATAATAGGAATGGACCTAAAAATGAGAATAAGAATAATGTCAGTGTTCAAAGAAATGATAATAATATAGGTAAACCTGTTGAGAAGTAAGGACCTCCATGAGGATGTTTCTCTTGCGGTGGGGATCATTATATATGCAAATAAATGCCCAACCAAGAACCAAGGCGTTTAGTAGTGTGGTAATGCCTTACCCACCCAGCAAGCAACTTTTCAATAGAGGATTCATACGGTGTTAGACAGTTGTCAGGTGCAGTACCAGATTACTCCAAGTACTTTGTTTGGAGTTCCTATTTCTATTTTGATTGATACTAGAGAAGATGAAAGTTTTATTTCTCCAAGAGTATTAAGTAAATTTCTTAGAAGAGTTTGATATATGGCTAAACCTTGGTTAGTAGAATATGCTAACCAAACTAAAACTCAGGTATAGAAATGCCTATTTGAAGCTAAGATTGATATTCCTAGTTTTTTGACTGAGGTGAATTTGTTTGTAGCCCCCCTAGGTTCCTATGATGTTATCTTAGGAATAAATTGGCCACAGAGGCATAGAGCCAGTGTCGATTGTTTTACAAAAATGGTTGAGTGTTTAGACAATGTAGGAAACAAAGTCTTTTTGCAAGGCACTCAGAGAGAAGTCAAGATTAGACCAATCTCTGCTATGCAACTGAAGAGGGCTAGGCAAAAAGGTTGTCAACTTTTTGCAGTTAAAATGGAACAAGTAGAAGAAGATCCTAGTAAACAAAGTGTATCTTTGGAGAATTATCCTTTCCTTAAATATTTTTGGGATGTTTTCCCAAATGAACTTCTAGGATTACCTCCAAAGAGAGCATTTGATTTCTTTATTGATATAATACCTTGATCTAAACTGATTTAAAAGGCACCATATTGTATGACTACTGTAGAGTTAATGGAATTGAAAGCCCAACTTTAGGAACTACTAGCTAAGGAGTTGACTAGACCTAGTGTTTCTCCTCAGGGAGCACCTGTGATTTTTGTCAAAAAGAAGGATGGAACCTTGCATCTATGTATAGACAATTGTATGCTTAACAAAGCAAGGATAAAGAATAAGAATCCTCTACCATGTATAGATGATCTTTTTGATCAAATGTGTGGCACAACAGTATTCTCTAAGATCGATCTGTGATTTGAATACCATCAACTAAGAATAAAAGATGAATACATTCATAAAATAGCTTTCAAAACAAGGTATGGACATTATGAGTTCACGGTTTTACCTTTTGGACTTACGAATGCCCCTACAACATTCATGAATTTGATGAACAATGTTTTTTGAGATTGCTTGGATAAATTTGTTCTAGTATTTCTAGATGACATTCTTATTTATTCTAAGAATGAGGAAGAGCGCTTACAGCACCTACGGATAGTTCTAGAGTGGCTGAGGGAGCATAAGTTGTTTGGGAAGCTTTCTAAGTGTACTTTCTTTGAGAAAGAGATACAATATCTAGGACATATAATATTAGTTGAAGGAATCTCTGTAGATCCTACTAAGATCATAGCTATATTAGAGTGGCATGTGCCAAAGAATGTGCATGAAGTGTGCAGTTTCATGGGGTTAGCTAGATATTATAGGAAGTTCATTTTGAACTTTTCTAAGATTGCAAGCCCAATCACTTCGCTTTAGAGAAAAGGAAAGCATTTTGACTGGTTAGAGGAATGTCAGGAGGCATTTGATCAGTTAAAAGAGAGGTTGACAACTACACCAATATTGAAAGTTCTTGATCTAGAAAGTCAATTTGTTGTCATCATTGATGCCTCAGGGGAAGGTTTAGGTGGAGTGCTTATGTAGAATGGGTGAGTGGTAGCCTATGAATCTAGGAAGCTGAGATTATATGAGTAGAATTATGCTCCTCATGACTTAGAGTTAGTAGCAGTTGTGCATACTTTGCAAGTGTGGTGATACTACTTGCTAGGGAAGCCTTTTGAGTTGAATATAGATCATCATGGTCTTAAGTATATATTTTCCCAACCTCATTTGAATGCTAGATAAAGAAGATGGTTGGAATTGATATCTGAATATGACTTTGAGATAAGCTATATCAAAGGCAAAGAGAACTGAGTAGCAGATCCTCTGAGTCGACGGAGGCATATTTCTTCAATTGTCTCTATCCACTCCAACTTCAAGGTTTTAGTTTTGCAAAATTTTGCAGGTGATGAGTATTATGAGCAAGTTAAGCAATCTCTCTCTATAAATCCTCAAGACTTGAGGTATGATGGGATTCATTTTGAATCAGACGAGCTTCTAAGATACAAAGGAAGAATGTATGTTCCATATTCAGCAGAATTAAGAAACCTTGTGTGGAAGGAAGTCCATTCTGCACCATTTTCAGGTCATCTAAGAGTAACCAAACTCCTAGCCAATGTGAAACCTCTTTATTTTTGGAAAGGAATGAAGAATGATACTGTAATATTTGTAGCAAGTTTCCTAGAGTGCCAGAGAGTCAAGGCTGAGCATCAACATCCAGCGGGACTTATGTATCTGCATAATATTCTAGAGTGGAAGTGATAGGTCATTAGCATGGATTTTGTGCAAGGTCTTCCAATGTCTTGAAATAGACATGATGCTATTTTAGTGGTGGTGGAAAAACTCGCCAAGGTAGCCCACTTTATACCTAAGAGTTTAACTAATAGAGCACCAATCATAGCTCACAAATTTATGCAGGAAGTGTTTAGATTGCATGGAGTTCCTGAGAAGATTATCTCAGATAGAGATGCGCACATGACGTCAAGATTTTGGCAAACTTTGTTTTCAATGCTAAAAACTCAGCTCAATGTAAGCTTGGCTTATAACCCTGAGATAGATGGTAAAACTAAAATGGTAAATTAAATTCTTAAAGATTTTTAAAGGATGTATTGCATGGATCAGAAATACAAGTGGGAAGAGTATTTACTACTTGTGGAGTTTGCGTATAAAAACTCCTATAATTATGCTATCAAGATGGCTCCATTTGAAGCATTTTCTGGAAGAAGATGCCAAATTCCTATAAGTTGGAATAATCTAGAAGATAGGATTAGCATTGGTCTAGAGATGTTATCAAAAATGGAAGAACGAGTTAAGCTAATTAGGAAAAGATTAACAGAAACAAATGATAGATAGAAAAGTTACTTTGATGCCAAGTGTACACCAAGGAAATTCTCAGTTGGAGAAAAAGTTATTTTGAGGGTCAAACCTCAAAAAAGTTTCATAAAGTTTGGAAATTCTTCCACACTAGCTCCTAGATATGTAGGACCCTTCTAAGTTCTCGAAGTGATCAATCTGGTTGCCTACAGAAATGCTCTACCACCAACTCTTGCCAAGATGCATAATGTATTTCATGTTTCATATTTGAAAAAATATATAACAAGTGATAATCATGTGCTTGATTGGAATGCTTTTTAGCTACATGACCCAAGAGTGGTCATCGTCGAGCCTCTTAAAGTCCTCAAATTTTACAAGTTGCACTTGCATAATAGAGAGGTTACTTAGTGAAAGGTCCAGTGGGACCAATATGCAGAAGATAGTGCCACATGGGAAGATTACCATAATTTTTATCAAAGATTTCCTCATTTGTTTTATGATTTTCAAAGTTGAACAAAAACTATATTATGATATTATTTTGGATACATTGGATCATCGAGGACGATGAATCTTATGGGGGGAGATATGTCACATCCCTAATTTTGACTATGTTTTACTTTTTACTTGTATGCAATTAGAAGATCATTTTTCATGGTTTAAAGATTTGACATTTAGTAAAATGTCAAGATAATTCAATGATTTCATGAGTTTGAGTTTATATGCATAGAATTAGACATGTGATTATTTATTCATAAGATATATAAAGTAACTAATGATGCACTAATCCTAGTTTGGTTGATTGCAAGATGTAACCAGGTAAAATAGGTTTTTTTCCCTCCAAGAAAGAGAGGGAGAGCATCATCAGAGAGAAGTGAATAGATGTATGGATATGGATAGTTTGTTTCCATCTAAGTCTTGTGTTTGTATTGATTAGTAAACCCTCATCAAGTTTGGTATGTTAAGTTCAACTATTTTGGTCTAAGTTGGTTTTGAATCAACAATCGTCAATTAGTTGTCAAGATCCTTTAGCTTTAGTTATGATGAAAACCAAGTATGATAGTACAACCATTCAAAAGATATAGTCGATAGTCATTATCTTTCCTCATGTGATTTGATTATAGTTTATTATTATCATAACTAATTAAATATTAGTGGTTAAACTATTTCATTATTAGTGTTTTCCGATAAGTTTTCCATTTGATAATCTATATTTGTTGGTGTTTACACAAAATAGAGAGGGGCAAAATATCTCGACCCCATTCTCGTTATTTTTCAAAGTGTTTAGAACAATGAGAGAATACATTGTATATACCTACACTATGATGATGTTTTATTACCTATTTAGATATTATTTATAAGTTATAATATTTTGTTGAAGAGATTCTTTTGAATCATGGTACGATAGCATTTATGCAAACCAAAACCTCTCCATATATTTATGGAGAACTCAAATCCCATCTCCACATTGTTGGAAGAAGTTATGGAGGAGTACGAGAGAGTTGTCATAAAGGACCAACTACTCCACTTTGTTGCATGCTATCATAGCATGTTAAAAGGCATTGAATTTGCCACAAGCTCAGTGGGAAAAGTGAGTGGTGGAGCCTTTTTAAGACTGTATTATCTAGAAGTGAGGATATCGATGTATAGATACACACAGAGAAGGATATCTTGGCATAAAAACATAGATTGGTAGGAGTGTAGTAGTAGCAAATAGTGCATAGTAAACAAATATAGAAGGAGCTTTGTATTAGAAGCAAGAGTCTGCACAAGGATCGTAGATATATCAGTAACTAATTCTTACATAGAAATCTACAAAGATAGACTAGTAAACATAGGAAGATAGCAGTGTCATGTTTAGATTGATAGAGGTTTATCTTAGGTATTTCAAATCAATAGTTTAAAGGTATGAGAAAACATATATATTTTCCATACTTATAATGTAATAGTTTGTTATCTTTTGTATGCAACAGCATTAAAATATATTCTCTTAGTATTATTTATAGAGCATTCTTAGTATAAGAATGCAGTTGAAAGATTATAATTAAATTTCTTTCACAGTATCATAAGTCGGCAGAGTTTAGCTAACCTATGTTGTAATGAAGTAGAAACTTTAGTATACATCAACTCTTGCATACTACTATTTAGTCATCGATCCCATAGGATCTCAATTTATCAACTTAGTAGATGGAGGTCAATTATTTGTGGAAAACAAAATCAATTTTTTTAAATTTGTTTGCACAGAGAATATTAGGACTGAGAAAGACATCATTTAACCGAGTATACACCTGATCAATCATAGTGTCCCTGTAGTTAATAATCATCCTTTAGTAAGCAAAAAGTTAGTCTTTTCTTTTGGAAGAAAAACTAAAACTTTTCTTATCTTAGAGTGCACACTTTTGAAGCTATATTTCATTATGGTTGCAATGTATCACAAAGTTATGAATACATTGGCAGAAACTGAGCCTTTCTTATAAGATTGATTTAACCTAGGAATGGTTAAGAGTAGGAATGATTAAGTTTTATTGCTTATCGTTCAAATGATTCTATGTTTGATTTATTCTTATAATAGAATATATATATATATATATATATATGGAGATGTTATTCAATATCTTTTGAAACCTCTAGGAAAGTGATATTTCATCACATAAGAAGTCGACAATAAAGACATGTATTATCATGATATTGAAAGACATTCTATGTGAGATCAAATATTTTGGAATTGTTATTCTTTATGATAGAATGATATTGTTATCATTAAGATCTATTTTATATAGTGATACAATATTGTTATTTCAATTCATAACATGGCAGGCATTATCACGATAAACCTAGGTTATTAGTCTTTAATTTTTAGTCTCTTCTTTATTGAAAGTCATTTGACTTGAGAAGACCAAGAGGTTAGAGGCATTATATTGTTTCATAGACTTAAACCTATCTAGGTTATAAGACTAAACTTAGTTAAGAGTATTCATGATAATGAAAGTATACATTAAGTTATTATGTGAAGATAGAAATTCATGTTTTTATAAGAATCATGGATTTTGTTTAATGCCTAAGTGGTCTAGGAAAGACTAGATGGTATTACATTCATATGTTATTACTTTACATTCTTATCATTAGATAACAAGAGTTATGATTGGGTTAGAGGAGTTAAAAACCCTAGATTCAACCCAAAAGGGCTTTAGAAAGCTTAAAATTCTAAGTCAATTATGACTTTGTCTTGATCTATTGTAGTTCATGGTTGACAATAAAAGAGTCAAGAAATCATAGACTAAGATATTATAATTTAGATAGAGGCTAAGAAGCATTTGATAAAGTTGATTGATATCTTGTTGAAGTTGAAATATGACTTATGAGAGAAGAGTGTTTAATCCTAAGTCAATGAGTAGAATGACAAGAAGTCATAAACTCTGATGTGTGGAAGAATGCCACTAAGGACTCTCTAAAAAGGTTGATTCCTTTAAACATATACAAGTAGATATTATTGATTCAGCATTAAATGCTAAGTCAGTTGACTCAGAATAATTCAGTCAAGACAGTTGTGTCTAGAGATACTAGCCAAACAAGTTAAACTATAGGATGAGATAGTCTCCAAGTTGAGTTAGAGGTGTGTGAACACATGAATATGTTTATTAAAATGTCTATTTATATAGACATTTTCCCCAAAGTGATGCACTTGTCTCTATGTGCATTAGTTGGTTCACCATGTCTAGATGGTGTAACATGTCAGAGTGATCATACTTAGCTAGAAGATCATCTAGAGTCGTGTGGTCGATTGAATTACATAGGACACAACACTAGGACTCAGATGGCAACTTGTTAGATCCATATGTCTATACTCTTCATGAAGGGTAGGGCCACTTCCAGGCAGGAAGGTATGCGGAGGACCATTGGTCTGTGGTTGGAGGTAAAGCACTCGAATGATGCTCTCCCTCTATAGCAGAAGACTTGCTAAGACTTGAACGATAGATATCAAGATTCTAGAGACAATACTCTTTATGTAAAACTTCATGTTATGATTATGATGTAAAACTATTCTTTTTCCAAGAGAAATGTATTTGTAAATGTAAAGTGAAATGTTAACACTATATTTTATCTTTGAATATATTGGATTTCAAGGTTGAAAAATATTCAGTAAAGATATGCTTTTATTTATTAGAAATATTGCAATGATAAAAGAAATATTTCACTCATGTTTATCATGTTCTTTTACTTTCTTAGTAAATTATGTGTGTAATTCTAAGTAATATGAGAAGGCATGTTACAAGTATGCACTAAAGAAGCTTGTGGGAAGTCAATTTGACTTGATGAATTACTACATGTGGTTGTGCTCAAATCATTTTCCCTTTCTTGAGGAGAAATTGTTTTCCATTGTGTTTTGATGCACCTAGAGGTAATGTCACTAAAACAAGGTTTGGTTAATAGTGTAGACACCAATTTGGGATGAACCAATTAGATGATGCAAGTCAACTTAAGGTGTGTGACAATGTGCTGCTAATGGCATGCTTATATGTTAATAAGTTGTACAAATGTGGTGCATAAAACATCCAATCTCTATCCATGAACTATGGAAAAAATCCATATATAATTAGAATTTGAATACACCTAATCTAAGTTTAGAGAAATGTCACTAGCAACTTGGTCATCATGCCACCCAACACTATATTAGAGGAGGGGGTTAGTTTTGCATAGTTATTGATGTAGGAATTAGATATATTGATCAATTAAAAGCTAGTCTCATCTCATGCAATTTAGAAAGCATCTAGTTGGCTTCCCCTCACACAATTCGAAAAGTATTTCTAGTAAGGGTGAATTCTTCTATATATCTTGGGTTGGCCAAAATAAAAATATTTCAATTGAGTCTTATTCTAACTAGCTATTATGAGAAAACTAAAGTGGAAAAATATTTGAATTACATGTTAGGGTATTGTATAAAAGGACAAACTCTAATTTTTTCTTGGCATCTAGGAATCATTGAGCATATTTAGAGGTATCACTTGATAGAGCTTTGTTACACATCGCATTGTAAGAGCATAGCATTAACATGATATCAACATCCTAGGAATACAACATGATTGCCTATATCTTTGATCATCATACCAAATCATTGAATTAGTAACAAGGTTTGACCAAAGGAGAACAATCATACCCTAGAAAGCTCCCAAATAGTAACTATCAATACCAACCCTTTCAAATGCAAGTTTTGGACATTAAGGAAAATAGATCTCGAACATTAATTTCAATGTAGTTCATATCTGTGTTTAAAGATCATATTTGCGAGTGTGGAGATTAGTTCTATAGGTGTGGAAGTGAATTAGAATAACTTACAACAATTTTATTAGTCATGAGGTGATCATCTTGACATGTTCCAATTTTTTGACATATCAACAAATCAATTAGCAACAACTATTAATCAAATTTATAACTAAATACTATTATTCTATTTATTTAATTTCAAGTATTTATTTTAATAATATTATCAATCCCAACTCTTTATCCTAAAATAAATTTATTTATTCATTGTAATTTAACTAGCATATATATATATATTAAATATTAATATTTATAAAATATGCCGACAGATATCCTAATCGAGGCGCATAAAACACTTTTTTTGATAAATTGATAATATTATATAAGCGCCTAGAGAAGGATATCTCTCATCATATTTTATATATATTTATTATTTAATATGTATAAGCTAGTAGTAGTCACAACAACGTTAATTAAAGTAAAATATAATTATATCCTATAACATTAATAAATATAATAATTAAAAAAAAAGATGTGACAAAGAAGAAATGGAGGAGAGGAGCAAAAAGCACAAAAAAGCATTTGAAGGGGCAGCCAAAGGTGTGGGGAAGGAAAATGGGAAGACCTCGGCTTGATGCACTCAGGAGGTAGGCAACACAATTAATGGAATGGAAGGTTTTGGTTCTACTTCTTGGGCAAAAGATGAAGAGAGTGAAATACCTATGGGAAACATTCAAGATCAGGTGCTCAGAGAGGCTTGGTGCAAAAAAGTACATGATCTCAGACCTAGAAATGAAGGTTTTGCTAATGGGCTTGAGAGACACAGACCAAGCTTCAGATACAATCATCCCCAAGTCTAGAACAAGTGTTGGCGTCATAAATTTGAGCCTAATCCTGCAAATAAGCAAAGATTCCCAAATCAAAGAAACCCTAGGACCGTGGGAAAGGGGGGATCGATAAGAACAACTTCGTTGAGCGTGGAACGAACCCCAAACAAGGAAATAAATTGACAATGGTCTTAAGCACAAATCTGTTGGGACCTTTGATTGATTGACTGAAAAAGTTTGGATTAATTAAATGGTTTGGGACAAACCTAAACTAGGATGGTTTGGTCTATTGGTGGCAGGAGCACTGGGGAAAAGATCTAAGTCTAAAATATTTGGTTAATGGTTACTTTTTGGTCATTTCTCCCATGGCCAAAATCAAAATAGAAATCCTTGATGGAATTTGGCTATTGGATGGGTTTAGATTTTATATCCATAAGTGGAAAGTAGGGTTTGATCCTCTCTGTCATCAGCTAGAGTATGTACAAGATTGGTATAAATTTCCCAATCTACCTTTGGAATTTTGGCAACTAGACATTTTGGAAGAAATAGGGAATTATTTGGGTAAGTATATTTGCATGGAGGAATGGACCAATAGAGAAGGTGCAGGATCCTATGTCAAACTTTGTGTGGAAATTAATCCTTCTAATCCGAAGTGGAGAGAAATTTAAATTTTCACAGATTGAGGCATTCTAAAACAATCTTTAGTCTTTGATCCTAGACCAGCTAGGAGTTTAATGGAAACCCTAGGGTGGCACTCTTGGGACTCGATCCCAAATAGGGTTGAGAAGGAGGCTAGGAACCTTGAAAATCAAGAACAAGGTGGGAATGGCTTAAGGGACAATGAGGAAGTAAGAAAATAGGAGTCCAGACAAAATCTAGACAATAATGTGGTAATTGATCCCTCCAAGGCTAAGTTGGATAAGAAGGTTGCTCAAGATGCTTCAGATAAGATGCCTAGATCATATTAGGAGGATACTTCAAAGGGGAGACCTTCTTGGGATCAAATGGGAAATCTGAATAAGAAAATATTAGAAACATTAGATCTAATATATCCTATTGTGCAAGAGAATGATCTTAATTCATTAATCAAGGTTGGGAAGGAATTGATGGAACTAGCCCAAGCTGCTAAGAAAGGCACCCTCAATTCAAAGGAAGAGGGGATGGACGGAATTTGGATGGATGAGGCAAGATTAGAAAACCTAGACTTAGACTTTGATACTGAGGATAAGGATACACATCCTAAGCATATAGACCCCTTGGTTGGAAACCTGGCTAGAGGATCAGTAGATTTGGTTGCTCTAGGTATTTCCCAAAAAGAACCCACTAAGCTCTCTCTAGATTGTGGAGATAATAAGACTTGAGGTTGTATCCCAAACAAAGAAAATCTTAAATGGGATGGTGAGGCCAGTGGATAATTAAAGATTAATGAAATGTTGAAAGTAGGGAGGGGTGGTACCCTTCCCGAAAAATAATGAAGATCAATTCCTACAATGTTAGGGGCCTGAACACCCCTAACAAGAGATGCATGTTGAGGCATCAGTTAGAAGCTTTCTGGATAGACATATGCTTAATACAGGAAACAAAATTGGGGCAGCAGGAGAGAGACCCTTTGTGCAAGAGTTTGAAAATGTGGAAAAGCATTGGGGTCAACGCTATGGGTACTTCAAGGGGCCTCATCACCTTATGGCATCCTCAACATGTACTAGTAGAAGAAGTAGCTTCCAGCAAAGCTTGGGTAGCAAGCAAGGTAAGAAGTCTCTCCTCTAATCTGTGCTTTCTGTTGATTAATGTTTATGGCCCTAACTCTTGTGTTCAGAAAAAAAGAAGTATGGGGAGAGGTAGATGCTATTTGTAGCAACTCTACTTTAGATTTTTGTATACTAGGTGGTGATTTCAATGCCATCATAAGAGGGGAAGATAAAAGAGGGGGAATAGATAGAAAAATGCAATCTCAGATAGACTTTGAAGGTTTTGTAGAAAGGAATATGTTGATGGATATTCCCATGGGCAATACTGACTACACTTAGACAAATAGAAGGCTTGGCTTTAATAATATTATAGAAAAACTTGACAGATTCTTCTTAAAGGGTGATCTAAGAAAATTTCCCTTCAATTTGGATAGTAAGATTCTACCTTTTTCAGGCCCAGACCATTATCCAATTTGCCTAGAAATTGTTGGAGAAAGGAAGCCAGTTAGGTGCCCCTTTAAGTTAGAGAACATGTGGTTCAAATCACCAAACTTTTTAGAGTTGATCAAACAATGGTGGACTGATTGCAATCCATGGGGGTCTAAATTGTTCAACATTGTAATCAAGCTTAAGTTGATTAAACAGAACCTAAAAGTGTGGAACATAGAATGTTTAAAAAACATTTTCAAAAGAAAAAATGAAGTTGCAAGAAGAGTTACAGTTCCTAAATGAAAAAATAATAAAGGAAGGCATGGATGATGATAACTACAATCATGAAAAGGACCTGATGAGCAAATTAGGGGACATTTTGAATAAGGAAGAGATTTTTTGGCAACAGAAATCGAGGGAAATTTGGTTGCGGGCAAGGGACAAGAATACCAAGTTCTTTCATAACTCTACAAAATCTAGGAGAGATTCCAATAGAATTTCATTCATCAAATCATCAAATGGAAGATTGATTGAGAAAATGGAGGAGGTCAATGCAGCCAAGGTCAAGTATTTTCAAAATTTACTCAATGATTGGGCTGGGACGAATTTGATGCCTCAACAACCTTTTTTGAACATTCCCAGGCTTGTCACAGAGGATTAGAATAATATGTTAAACTACAAATTCTCAGAAGCAAAGATTAAAGAAGCTCTTTTTGAGCTCCATCCCGATAAAATGCTAGGGCCCGACAGTTTCCCAGCAGCCTTTTTTCAAAAGTGTTGGGATTTGTGGGTAAGGAGGTGATAGAGGCAATCAAGGATTCCAAAAGCACAAGTAAGGTCCTTCGAGAAGTCAATAATACTTTTATAGCTATTATTCCAAAAAAAGATAAACCAGAGCTCCTAGAAGAGTATCGCCCCATTACTCTTTGCAATATGCTCTACAAAATCCTTGCCAAGGCAGTGGCAAATAGAATTAAGAAAATTTTGCCAAGTATAATTATAGAAGAGGAGACTGGGTTTGTCCTAGGGAGATCAATTCTGGATGGAGTTATAATCACCCAAGAAGCCATACACTTAGTGCAGAAAACTAGGAAACTAACCATGCTTTTAAAACTTGACATCATCAAAGCCTACGATAAGGTCAATTGGAGGTTCCTTTTTAAAATTTTGGAAGCATTTGGTTTTAACAAGGACTAGCTCAACTGGATTTTTGAGTGGGTTGCTAGTCCTAGATATTCTATTCTCATCAATAGCTCTCTTGAAGGCTCTTGGAAGGGCCTGTTCCAAAGCTTAGCAAGATGGGTGGATTGAGGGGATCCAGATCACCCATGGTGTTAATGAAGTAACTCATCAATAGTTCACCGACAACACCATGCTTTTTGGGGTCACAAAGGCAAGAGAAGCTAGAAATTTTAAGCACATATTGGATCAATACTCAGTGGTCTCAGGTCAAGAAGTCAGCCAAGCTAAATCTGAGGTTTTCTTCTTCAATATTGATGCTGGTAAGGAAAACCATATTCTAAGGATTTTGAATTTCAGAAAGGGTGAGCTTCCTTGTAAATATCTAGGCTTACCTTTGGCAAAAGGAGTTAGGCCAAGGAAGTTGTGGGAGCCTCTAAGACTCTAATAGATAGGATCAAAACTAGATTGACATCTTGGAAAAGTAGATGGCTTTCTTGGGCAAGTCATTTAACCATGCTCAAGGCAGTGATAGTGGCTATTTCAACCTACATGATGCCTTTTTTACCCTTATCCAGTGCTGCAAGTAAAGAGATTAATCAAAAGATGAGGACTTTCTTCTGGCAAGGAAACTCGAAGGAACACAAATTTCCACTGATAAAATGGAATAAGGTTTGTGAGTGGAAAGAGGCGGATGGGGCTAGCTTAAAAAATTTGTTCACTCAGAATAAGGCCTTAGGGGCCAAACTGGTATGGTTTATTTATTCAAAGCAAGATCTCAAGTGGGTCAAGATTATTAAAGCCAAATATCTGGATGAGGATGACAACAACATTTTCACCTCACAATCTCTACCTAAGGGGTCTAGAATTTGGAACTTCATCACAAATTGTAGAGATTTGATCACAAGCCAATTAACCTAGGAAATTAGAGATGGAAGCAGAGCCCTTTTTTGGGAGGACTCCTAGGAAGGAAAGGAAAAATTGGCTGATAGGCCTAATCTGGATCAAATTAAAACTCTAACCAAACAAATGTGGGGGGACAAAGTTAGGGATTACATGTTGGTCACTCTATCAATCAATGGTTACTCCTTCAAGTGGAAAAGCATTAGGGATTTTGGTTTGGATGATAGGTCAGTAGAATCTTTTGAGAATGTCTTAAAAAATTGAGTAGTAAACTTCAGAATAGGACCTGATGTCCTTAGATGGGCGGGCTCTCCTTCAGGCCAATACAATGTAAGGGATGGTTACAGAGTTTTAAGAAGGGGCCCTGGGATAGAAGCTGGACTCTCGACCAATCTTTGCTGGAATAAGAAAAAGCCTTCCAAAGGATGGAATCTTCACTTGGGCAACCTCCCAAGGTAGGGTGCTCATAGAAGATAGGTTTTGCAGAATGGGTTATGCTGGCCCTTCTAGATGTGTGATGTGTAAATAGGCTAAAGAAACTAGAGATCATTTATTTCTTAACTACCCCTTTATAGAACAATGTTGGCAATGGTTATGCTCTAAACTAGATTAGAAGTCATCCTTCCCATCCAAACTTTTAGAAGCTCTAATCTCCTAGTTGATTCAACTAAAGGAAGCCATTTATGGGGGTTTTTGGATTACAAGCCCTTCTATGCTAATCTGGGAATTGTGAAACGAAAGGAACAAAAGAAATTTTCAAGAAAAAGAAATTCTTTTACACTCCTTCTTAAACAAGGTGGAGGTAAATATAGTGGAGGTGGTCAACTCCCGGCTAGAAGAATGTAGAAATAAGAACAACAGGTTTACTTCGTGGGATGCAGAGATGAGAAAGAATTGGCATGGTTTGATCTTACAAAAAATTGAGAATGTTGGACAAGGAAACATTTTGGAAGCCAGGAAGACGGTGTGTTGGACTCCACCAGAGGCTGGATGGCTCAAATTAAACTTTGATGGTGCTGCAAGAGGAAATCCTGGGGAGTCGGGAGCATGTTGCATCATCTGAGATTGGGAGGGGAGGAAAGTGGGCAAGCTAGCTGAACATTTACCGCCAGGAACTAATAATGCAGCAGAGATGTAGGCTTTAATCTTGGGCCTCAAGTTTTGTCATGAATTAAACATTAAAAAACTGGTGGTTGAGGGGGACTCCCTATTGATTATTAATGGATTAAGAACTAGAAGGATGTTAAACTAGAAATTGAATGCAATGTTAGAGCAAGCTCTAACTCTTTTTGATGATTTTGAATTGCATACAATAAACCACATCCTTAGGGAAGGAAATTTGGAGGCAGATTTGCTTTCTAACCTAGGAGCTGATGGTAGATGCATCAAAAAAATTTTGGACCTGGGCATTCAAACACTGTGACTTGTAGATGAGGAATTTGTGGGTTGAAGGGAGGGTGCCTTGCCACACAGATAGGTGTGGCAAGGTTGGGGTCAGCCAAGTCAGATAGAATTGACAAGGTGGACAACCATCTCATTGGTCATGACATTAGGAGGCCATGGAGTTAGCCATTTTAGAGTGACGTCAGGAGAGTCAGATCACCCAAATCTACAAATTTGATGGAGACTAATACAATTAAGCCTGGTCTAGAATTGGCAAGTCACTTCAGGGCTTGTAAGTACTCATGATGAGGTGAATGGATTGGTGAGCTTAAAGTGTCATTATGGCATTTGTTGGAATATGCCCAACTCATTATAATCTTCCCCTTATTTTTTTGCTACTTATCCTTGGTTGAAAATAGCAATCCTCTCTCTACATTCTAGTTTCAATGGCGGGAGGGTCCAGATTTTTGGTACACATAGCTACAAAAGGGCTTATAAATCTTGGGGTGGATACTCCAATCCAATTGGAAAGCTCTATTAGGAAAATGGATTTCAAGGGATGGGTCACTAATCAACGATTGAAAAGGGTAATGTGAATCAATGATAGTTAAGCAATGGCTGCAGTGAAGGTTATTTTGGGCAGAAGTTTCTTGGAGAATGGTGAAGGTTACAGAGTGGATACCAGTATTGTGTCTCATTTCCTTGTTGTCATCCTAGATATTGGTTCTCCTAAGGAAGTAGCGGAGCTCCTGATAAGGAAGCTCTTCAAAGAAGAATTGCTAATTGGCTTAAAGGACATTATTAGAGTGGCATTGCCTGGTCTGGGGATTCCTCAACCAAGAGACTTTATAGTTCTCCAAGATGCTAATGAGGTTATAAGATTATTTCCCTTCCTACTTGACCTCAAAGGCTTGGCTCTTTTAGAGCATAAAGAACAAGTTGAAGATGGGGTTAGTTTCCT
This sequence comes from Cunninghamia lanceolata, assembly GCA_027924645.1. Lineage (NCBI taxonomy): Eukaryota > Viridiplantae > Streptophyta > Pinopsida > Cupressales > Cupressaceae > Cunninghamia > Cunninghamia lanceolata. The sequence continues at coordinate 14,881,770 of BSBN01001715.1, forward strand.
CAAGAAATTGTTGTAGATGGAGCAGGTTGGTGGTGATTTCAGCTGGGTACCAGAATTCCAAGTGATAGCACAAAATCTTGGTTTTATGTAAATCTAATTTGTAATATTTTCCCTAGTTAGTCTATAGTTTCAGCTTGCTTTCGTTCGGCCTCGCTGTTTTGGCCCAAATTTTGTTTTATCTCTGGGTTTAGGGAATGGCAGGGTTTAGTTTTTGTTTCAAGGTAGTGATTAGGGTAGACCCTACGTGGCTGCATATTGTGTTCTTTCAGTTCTGGCCCTACGTGGCTTAGTTTTACCTTTTTGGGACCCTGCATGGTCAGTTTGAGGAAGGTGCTGGGTGTTGGTCTGGTTGGTTGGCCTTTGGCCCTTGCAACTAAATAATGTGTAAATTTTGAATCTTTTTAATATAAATATCTCTTCTTATGGAACAAAAAAATAAATAAATATAATAATAATATATTTATATTATTAAATAATATTATTATTATATTATAGAATATAATATAATTTATATATATTATATTATATATTATTAATATTATTAACATAATATTAATTATTAAAAGCCCTAAGTATTTTATAGTACTCATTATTAAAAACCTTATTATTTCAGCATTAATTAAATAATAAAATAAAATATAAATATATCCTATAACATTATTAAATATTATAATATTATTATTAAATTATATATTATTATATTATTATTATTAAATTATATATTTTTATAATTAAATAATTAAATTATATATTATTATAACATTATTATTATATTATATAATTTAAACTATATAATATAATATAATTTAAATAAATCAAAATTATATAGTATAATATTATAATAATATTATATTTATATAATTATTATTAAGTAAATACAATATTTCTTTATATAATTATAATATAAAATAATAAATAATATTATAATTATTTAATATTATATCTATATTTTTTAATTATATTATTTTATCTAATAATAAATTTAATATAATTAGAATGTTTATAATAATGTAATAACCATAATGATCATTTTATACTCTTATTATTTTAAATCTTTCAAAATTGATATGTAAAAGTTACTAAACACTTTCACATAAAACTTTAATATTTTAAATTATAATAATTATTTTAAATCATAATAGTTATTGTAAAGCCTAATTATTTTAAAGTTTGAATACATATTTAATTCCTAAAATTGATTTTGTGATAATTATGAGGCGTAACCTATAGTGGCATCACAAATTTAAAAAATAATTAAGGTGACATATTAAAATAAATAATCATAAATAATAAAAAAATAATACCCCACAAATGTAACATTAATAATTAAAATTAAAACATATATAGCGTATTAAAAAAACAAATTTAAAAAATAATTAAATAGCTGACATAATAAAATAAATAATCATAAACAATAAAAAATAATAGACCACAAATGCAACATTAATAATTAAAACATATATAAAACATAAATGTCTGAAAATCTCCAATACCAAAACAATTAGATAAATTTAGAGCCAAAAATAAAATCAAGAAGCAATTATTTTTTATGAAATCTTTAAACTTTATGATGACGAGGTTGAAAGGGCAATTATTTCTATGTGTGGTTGCGAGTTCTTTCATCTTCCTATGGCATTGTATTCCTCCTAGGTGATATCTCATTTTCTCTCTAATTGTATGGACCTTATTCAGGATGCTAATTTGGTGAGAAGGCTTGGGCATTTGTTTGTACAAGATTTTCTATTCTCTGCAAATAGTTTTAATGCTACCATGATAGATTATGATATTTATTTGGGATCTGCTCCCATTGGGGGTCTTTTTAAATTGCAAGATATTAGTCATAAGCCTGCGATACACTATCTTTTCACCTCTTTTCTTCATGGGCTGCAGCGTGATTGTAGAATGTCAATCTTGAATGGCCTCCATTGTCATGGTAGAGAGGTTGGTGATGTAGTGGCTGATGCGGCCAGAGAAGTGTTTAGGTCCTTATTTCATTTACTTCACTTTCAATTACCTCCCCCTCCGTCTGTAGTAGTTATGGGTGATGGTAATTTTGTGATGTTGGAGGATCCTTAACCTATGATTTTCTGCTAAGCTATGGATTCCCGTCTGTAGTAGTTTTGGGTGATGGTAATTTTGTGATGTTGGAGGATCCTTAACCTATGATTTTCTGCTAAGCTATGGATTCATTACTTTTTTAGAGTTTTTGGGATTTGCGGTATGCGTTCTTGGTTTTTTGGTAACATATGGGAAAGAAGTCAAATGTTCAAGCTTCCTCTTACATTTCCATCAGCTGTATACTATTTATATGAACTCCATTTGTTTTGATAATTCTATCTTGTTCCGCCAGTGGTGAAATTGAAACTATTGCTGGATCCTTAGTGCATGTATTGGGGCAATTTTGTATACTTTTGACTCTTTAATTTTGTATTTCTAGATGGAAAATTATGTAATGTAGATAGGTTTTTTGGGAGCTATAACTGGAGGTTTTCTTCTCCTAATTCTTTCCTACTGGTATGCTCCTCTAAACTAGGATTTGTAATATTTCTTATATTTTAATATAATAGTTTAGTGGATTTGCCACTTTTTCTTTAAAAAAAATCAAGAAACAACAAAAACTCAAAATCTAAGAATCAACGAAAATCAAGCTATGAATTTCATGATTTGTTGGAATAATGCATAAATCATTTCATATTGCTAGAATATTAAAAAATTCAAATTCATTTAAATCCCCATAAAATTCTCGTTTACTTTAATATTCTTTTTAATCCCCTTTCTTGATTATATGAATTTAGTTTTCTTTTAAAAAATATTTTATGCAAGAAAGAAGAAGCACAAAATAAAAATCAAGAAGCATCAAAAAATCAAAATCAAAATAACTATTGATAAAAATTTAAATAATCTCTCAAAATTATTTTGGCTTACTGTTAATTTGTATGATTTAGCATGGTGTTAATGGTATATGCATAAATTATTTCATATTGATGGAATATTTAAAAAATTAAATTAAATATTTTTTCATAATATTTTTAAAGTTTACTATTTACAAACATCATAATATATATTTCCAAAGAAACATGACACATGACATGGGGTCAATTAAACACCCGTAAAATCTTGATTATATAAATTTAGTTTTCTTTTTAAAAATATTTTATGCAAGACCACAAAATGTCTATTTTATTTTCTTTCATAAATTTGCTAAGTGTTATATTAAAAGTTAAAATAGCATTCATTCTCTATCTTAGAGTATTTGGTGATGAAGTAAAACCTAAATTTATAAAACTAATTAATTACATTATTCATGAGCCTTTATAATTACCCAAGAGGCATAATTAAAACATATATAAAACATAAATGTTTGAAAGTCTCCGAAAACAACCAAAAATAAAATCACTAATTACAAAGCTAGAAGCAGAAAATAAAAACAAGAAACGGCAACAAAAATCACATGTATGAATTTCATGATTTGCTAGAATAATGGTGTTAATCATGTATGCATAAATCATTTCATATTGCTAGAATATTAAAAAAATCAAATTCATTGGTAAAATATTAAAAAAAAAAAATTGTGTATTTTGTTTTGTTTTATGTAAACTTTAGTTATGATTAAAAGAGTTATTTATCAAAATTTTGTGTTGTATAATATGTAATTTAATTTAGCTAGGGTTTGAATTTTTTTTTGTATTTAGCTAACTAATCCTTTTATTTTTAATATAGATTAAGACTTTATTATTTTAAAAATACATGTAAACAATTATCCCAAAGTTTGTAGTTTTTGCATTAATCACTTTTTACATTAATCAAAACATATATACATATAGTGCTAAAATCTTAAAAGGTAAAACCTTAATTTATAAAATATGATTTTAGGGCAACAACCAAAAATAAAATCACTAATTACAAAGGCAGAAAATAAAATCAAGAAAAGGCAAAATCAAGAATCAACGAAAATCACATGTATGAATTTCATGATTGGCTACAATAATGGTGTTAATCGTGTACAGAAAATAAAAATAAGAAACGATGAAATCAAGAATCAACAAAAATCACATGTATGAATTTCATGATTTACTAGAACAATGGTGTTAATCGTGTATGCATAAATTATTTCATATTTCTAGAATATTAAAAAATTCAAATTCATTGGTAAAATATTAAAAAAAAAATCTGTGTATTTCATTTTGTTTTTGTAAACTTTAGTAATGATTAAAAGAGTTATTTATCAAAATTTTGTGTTGTATAATATGTAATTTAATTTAGCTAGGGTTTGATTTTTTTTTGTATTTAGCTAGGGTTTTATTAACTAATCCTTTTATTTTTAATATAGATTAACACTTTATTATTATAAAAATACATGTAAACAATTATCCCAAAGTTTGTAGTTTTTGCATTAATCAAAACATATATACATATAGTGCTAAAAATCTTAAAAGGTAAAACCCTAATTTATAAAATATTATTTTAGGGCACTATATTAAACCCTATATTATTTACTTTGAGATACTTTAAAAAATACATCTACTAGCATAGATATCTTAAATACATCTATCTAAAAGACACTGAGAGATATCAGTCTCAAGGTGCCTATCTATTCTCAATAACATTTTCAATATAGGCCCCTCACGACTGATATCTCTTAGCATCTTTTAGATATATGTATTTAAGATATTTTTGCTAGTGATAAAAATAAAAGAAATGTTATCACACTCATTAGCACCATTAGACCAACATTTATAAACTAGAATATCTATATTTAAAATATATATCTAAAATACACTGAGAGATATCCTTCTCAAGGCTCCTATTCCACCTATGTGTGGTAAATTGATTAAAAATTAGGTGCCTCGAGAAGGATATCTCTCAGCATATTTTAGATATATATTTTTAAAATATAGATATGCTAGGAGCATCCAAAGTGGAAAGCTTAATTCTAACTATATTATATATCTTAAGTATTATTATAATTATATAATATAATATTATAATATAGGTTAGATATATTATTATAATATATTATATATTAATTAAGTATAATATAACCCTAACCCTAGTTCTACCTTTAGATCTACTTAAACCTAATTCTATTCCTAATTCCAACCCTTATCCCAACCTTAATTCTAACCATAGTTCTATATATAGATATAAATGTAAATGACTTTTGGTGTTTTATTATAACTATAACCCTAACCCTAACATTAAGGCCAATACTAACCCTAATTGTAACCCCAACCCTAACCCTGGTCCTAATTGTAGTTTTAACCCTAATTCTAACATAAACCCTAAGCCTAATGCTAACCATGAATCTAATTGTAATTTTAACCCTAACACTAAATCCAACTATAATTCTAATCTTGATTTTATCCCTAACCCTAATTATTACTCCAATACTAATTCAAACCCTAATTTAAACCAAAATTATAACTATAACCCAAACCCTAACGTTAATCCTGATAGTAATGCTAACTCTAACTCTAATTTTAACCCTAACCCTAATTGTAACCCTAACCCTAATTCTACCCTTCTATCTGTCCCTATATAATGTAATAGGTATGCTAGAATTATATATAATATAACCCTAACCCTAACATTAATCCTGATAGTAATTCTAACCCGATGCCTAATTCTATCCCTAACCCTAATAGTAACCATATTTATAACCCTAATTCTAAATTGAATATGAACCCTAACCCTAACCCTAATTATAGGCCTAACTTCTAATTTGAACCCAAATTGTAACTATAACCCTAACCCTAATGTTAATTCTGACAATAATTCTAACCCTAATTTTAGTCATAGATCTACTTAACCCTAATTATATTCCTAATTCCATCCATAATCCCAACCTTAATTCTAACCATAGTTCTATATATCGATATAAATGTAAATGACCTAAGTTGTTTTATTGGAACTATAACTCTAACCCTAATGTTCACCCTAATTCTAACCTCAATTTTAACCCCTACCCTAACCCTGGTTCTAATCATAGTTTTAACCATAATTCTAACATACACCCTAACCCTAACCCATATTCTAACACTAATTCTAGCATTAATCCTAACCCTAATTGTAATTGTAACCTTAAATCCAATTATAGTTCTAATCTTGATTTTATCCCTAACCCTAATTCTCACCCCAATACTACTTATATTACTAATTCAAATCCAAATTATTACTATAACCCTAACCCTATCCTTAATTCTGATAGTAATGCTAACCCTAACTCTAATTCCCCTATCCCTAATTCTAACCATAATTCTAACCCTAATGATAACTCCAATTCTATCCCTAATCCTAATTCTAACCTAACCCTAATTCTACACCTAACCCTCATTTTATCACTAAGCTTAATTTTATCCTTAACTATAACCCTAATTCTAACTCTAACCTATGTCATAAAACTCATTCCTCACCTCAATATTAGTGTTCCATTGTCCCACATCAATACTTAAAAGTCATATTGCATCACATGGAATTGACCCTGAATTCCATATTTTAAAACTTATAATTTTGTTGACTCTTTCCCATTTATTTCCCACCATGAGCTGACTTGGTACACATTTTGTATGATATATCACTTTTAGGGTCTTAGATATGTGTTTTTTGATGGCATTTTCTATTTCTTACCTTTCAAAATTACACAAATCATTCATATCATGGTTGTTTGATTTGAGTTCCACAAATGACTCATGTTTTTTTTGATCTCTTAGCCTTGTTTTAGGATCTTACTTTTTAAAGCCCAAAATTACACTCTTTTGGTTCAAACTTTTCTTATTTAAAAGCCAAAAAAATTCATATATTAAAAATTTTAGTAAATATTCTAATAAGCATGTAGTCTAAATATTTCCATAATTTGGGTGCATTTCATTCTAATTTGTAATCTATTTTATATTATGTTGTGTGAATTTTTACAATACAATTGAATTGCATACCAAAACCCAATTTCTTAATAGTTCTACTCTCAATGCAACCTTGAAAATGTTAGTGTTTTTTGAAACGATTTGGTATGTAGCTTGTTAAACACTTTTTAATGGTGTTTATTCTTCATATTTGTTCACCTTGATAATCTTTCATGCAACCATGGGAGATAGAATGCCAACAATTGACATAATTATAATGTTGGAGAATTGTATTATTCTAAGCTCTTTTTACATAGTATTAATTATATTTGATAAAATAATTCAACTGAATGTTTTATATGTATATAGAGTTGATAGAAGTAAAACAATTAATATAGTAGTTAGACAATTTTACTTTTTATAAGATCATGCATTTAATATCTTCCAAAGATGAAATTCCAAATGTTACCCTAATTCTAAATTACGAATATAGGCTATATATTGTTTTTACTATATACATTGCTTATATTTAGTTTTTTTTTCAAAAGTGGTTGTAGTAGTTATTAAAAGGCTCATGAATAATGTAATTAATTAGTTTTATATATTTAGTTTTTACTTCATCACCAAAGATTTTAAGATAAATAATGAATACTATTTTAATGTAATTAATTAGTTTTATAAATTTAGTTTTTATTTCATCACCAAAGACTCTAAGATAAATAATGAATACTCTTTTAACTTTTAATATAACACTTAGCAAATTTATGAAAGAAAATAAAATAGACATTTTGTGGGCTTGCATAAAATATTTTTAAAAAGAAAAATATTTTACGGGTGTTCAATTGGCCCCATGTCATGTGTCATGTTTTTTGGGAATATATATTATGATGTTTGTAAATTGTAAAATGTAAAAATATTATGAAAAATATTTAATTTATTTTTTTTAATATTCTAGCAATATGAAATGATTTATGCATACATGATTAACACCATTATTCTAGCAAATCATGAAATTCATACATGTGATTTTTGTTGATTCTTAGATTTTTTAATTTTTTGCCCCTTCTTGATTTTTATTTTGTGCTTCTTCCTTCTATAATTGGTGATTTTATTTTCGGCTCTCTAAATTTATCTAATTGTTTTTGTTATTGGATTTATGTTTTATATATTTTTTAATTATTAATGTTTTTGATTAAGATAAGTTGCTAACCCAGGAGCAAAACCCGATAACAAAGCCAAAAGGCATCAAAGTAGGTTCAGAGCCAGCAACAGCTGACAAACAACTGACCAGTAGTCAACCAAAAAATACTAACAAAACATATATCAAGTTTAAAACAAGTCTAATAAAAGCATAAAACATAAACCAGCTAACTAAGCAAGGTCTTCCAATCATCAATTAACAAATTAAAAAGATTTTCCTAGTCTTCCATCAGTGATTCCACATTGTTTGTCCGGTCCACCTATAGAACGGTAAAGATATCAGCAGCCTTGAGGGAGGTCTTTAGCATCATCTAGATCATCTTCTTCACCTTGTCTTCCATGATAGCTAGACGGGACTTGACATCAACCAACTCCGCTTCTAGTTTCATGTAATCCATTTCTCTCCTAGCACTCATAACCTCCTTATCCAGGGTCTCCTGAACTTTAGTTTCACCCTCATTAGTATCATAAAAAGAATTTTTCATTGATGTGAAGTGACTTGTGCCCTCCTAGTCTTTCTTGGGATTAGTCTTAATTCCCTTCATTTCCACCTCCCGCCTAGTGTCTTCACCCTTAGTTGCAGTGGAGTAATCCACAAGTTTAATTCCCTAAGAAGGGCCTCTCGCCAACTGAGAAAATCTCCTCAAGGAAGGCCTTCTGGGTTTACCATCTTTACCCATAACAAATCAAAATCTTTAACAATAAGCACTTCATCTTTCCCCAGGGTCCCCTATTTTTTGCCTGAATCTTCAACTTCTTTCTTATCACTCCCAACACTACATCTCTTTTTGCCATTTTTACTCTTAGTAGGGCTACCACCTTCACATTTTTTGCTCTCTTGTGCCAGAAACTTACTTTTTAGGTTGCAAAGACCTTCAACAGTGCCAGCATGGGATTTATCATGGGGGGTTTCAAAGGTTTGGGCCCAGCTACGGTTACCTAAAAAGGCTTTTGAAAAGGAGGTGGTCTTAGATATTGGCGAGCTGGACAAGGGTCTTGAGGGGCCACTTAAAGGCTGGTTGGAAGGGGAGGCAGGCTGGGAAGTCAAAGGCGTGGAAGTCTTAGCAAGTCTAGTGCTTAAGGGAATTTTGTCCTCAAAGTCATCATTAGAGCTTTCCTCTATATGGTTGGTAGCAGGGGATTTTGTAGAATTCAGGGCTAGATGATAATGATACAAGCAAAAAATAAGGCCTTGGTGCAAAGGCACCGGTAACATCTCAAGATCCTCTTCACAGACATTCTTATAATGCAAGACAGAGATTTCAAGGCTAGACAACAAGAAAGAAGGGAAATTCACCATCGCCTTATGATGAAAGTCATTTAAAAAGGTGAAATGGTAATGGTAAAACACTCTATATCTACCCTCTAGGGTGAAATACTTCATAATAAGGAAACATATCTAATTCCAAGGTGCAACCACGCTCTCCCTCTCAAAGCCACCTTGCAACTTGACTTGTTTCTCCCCGTCCTTGTAGAATAGATTCAAACCCTCCAAATCCAGGACGTGGGTCTATTTTTTAAGTCTATTTCTTATGCATAGCAAACCCATCGTACCAATAATCAAGGCCTCTAAGACAAGAAACTTAACTCCTCCTATTTCCACCAAGCACTTCCCGTCCCAAGACTCGGCAAACTGGGTTGACAAGTTTTCATCATAGCCATTCAGGGACTCCATGAAAGTAGTAATACCTCCTTCGTAGGTAATGCTCCACACTTGTTGATCTTCCTTGAATTCATTATAGTTCATGGGTTCCGTCCTCACCTTATCACCCCCCATAATCTTAACCCTCCAGGTCTCAAAGCCAAGTACTCCGTCACACACAAGAACAACACTCCTTCTGTGAAAGCAGCTACAGAGAGTAGGGATGAGACGAGAGAAGAATCTAGAAATGTAGAATATAAGAAACTTAAGCTTCTTTAACATTATTTGCACATCCCTCCACATCCTGATGGTGCTCAAGTCATTAATGTCGTCAGGTCCTGTCTTGTGCTAGCTGCTCAAATCCAGCCCATTTCGTGCAGGTTGACAAGACATATTCCATATATTCATCTACCACACACAATTAGAAAAGATGTTCTCAAAGCACACCAAATTATTAGTATGCCACATCATATTTAAAAGGTGAGTAGGATCACTACTACCATCCTCCATGCCACATCTCCCCATGATGACAAGGAAGCACACCACCACACTACATCTAACACTAGGAATCATCATTTCACCTATCATGGGAGTTAGGGGACTCCTTTTGTATACAATCAATGATGGATATAGGCAAATTGTTTAACTTCCTCCAACATCTTAGGGGATGAATATTAATCCCTAAGTTAGCCATTAGATCAACAGCTTTATTTCCTTCCCTATAGGTATGGATCAAAACTGTGTCTTCAAGCTTTAGAAGAAGGCTCTTTATATTCTTGATGACATCCTCCAACTACCAACCAACACTTCCTTTCCCTTTAATAGCTTCCAGAACCACCATTGAGTCTCCTTCAACAATTAAGTTTTTTATTCCTATAGCCAAGACAATCTTTAGACCCCAAAGGAGGGCCATAGCTTCAGCAGTATTATTAGTGTTTTCCCCAATGCTCCTAGTATAAGCAACAATCAAAGAGCCCTTCTTTGACCTTATAACACCTCCTCCACTAGCTAATCCTAGGTTGCCTTTGGTAGCACCATTAAAGTTGAGTTTTTCCTAGCCACATGGGGGAGGTACCCAAAACATGTTATCTCTGGCCTTTTTCTTTTTATCATCCACTCTGCAAATGTTTATAGGTATAGTCCATTGTTTGATTATGTTGATTTCTTTAGCATTGGGGGGTTTTTAGCTACTTTTATAGAGTTGTTACTGATGTTGTCTTGTAGCAGTCGAACTGAAAACTTCATTAGGATTCCTAAATTTTTCTCTGAAGACTCTATTATTTCTCTCCTTCCAAAGACACCGAGACAAAATACGGGGGGTCTAATTCCATATTTCATGATAGACGGGATTTGAAAAGGGGGGAATCCAACCTCTAATTAGGTCATCCAAGTTACCATTATTGTACCAAGGGATGTCCAAGAAATCTAGACATCCCAAGAAAAATCACAATGTAAGAAAATATGGGAGGCAAACTCCTCTTTCTTCATGCAAAGAACACATCTATTTGGGATTTGGAATCCCCTTAATTAGAGATTAACAGTGGTGAGGATTTTGTTTTGGACAGCCACCCACCAGAAATGATTCATTTTCGGCACAAGGTTATGGTTCCAAACGCTCTTCCATAAATTGTCACTATCTTGAGGGATGGATAGGCTATAGGTAGATTTCACAGTAAGCCTTCTAGTCTTATCCTTCCACCAAACCAATTTATCATTCTGCAAAAAGAGGGGGATTATGCATCCTTTTAGGAGTAGTTGTATTTCTTCAACAACATTACTTAGGTTAGTATCACTTTGACAGCACTCAGATAGTTGAACCCATTCTCTATAGCCAGGTAAGAAGTAATCCTTCACCCGGATACCAAAGTGGTTAACAACAAGTTTCATCAAATGCTAAATGTTTTAACATTTGCTTAGGGGTCCACCATTGATCTAATTACCCTCCCAAAATCTTATGGTTTCTCCATCCCCCAATTTCCATTTACTTCCTTTCAGGAGCAAATTTCTACATTTCATGACATTGTTCCAGATAACCAAGCCTCTAGGCAAATTAGGAGAAAGAAGAATGTCTTTCAGGGTTGAATTCCCCATATACTTAGCTTTCATGATTCTACCCCAATCCTTCCCCCCATCTATGAGATTCCATCTTATTTTGGTCATGAGTGCTTTATTGAGTAAGTTTAATTTTCTTAGGCCTAAGCCTCCCTGCACTTTAGGTTTACAAACTTTATCCCAGGTGACAAGGGCCAATCTCTTTTTATCTTCCATTCCAAACCAAAGAAAAGTTCTTTGTATCTTCTCAAGTCTCTTAGTTAGGTATTTATGCATTTTGAATAGAGAAAGAAAATACATTGGAATTCCTTGTAGAGAAGCTTTGAGGAGCTAAAACTTACCGGCCTGACTCAAAAGTTTTGCCTTTCCATCCTGAAAGTTTTCTTTGAGTCCTTTCCATTATGGAGTTCCAGTACTCCAGGGAGGCATCCCTAATAGAGAAAGGTAGCCCAAGATAAGTCTCAAGGAAGAAGCCCACCGTACATGATGCGGAGGAACTACAATTATCTTACTAAACAGGGCGAACAACCCATTAAAACCCACCAACCTAGGGTTTAGGCTTCATTTTCTTTAATAACCCCTTACTTAAGACCACATAATACCAAAATATGCTTCCATTTTCTCATGGGCCAGACCTAATCTATCGGCCACCTCCTAATTCCTTTCACCGACATGCTATTCTTTCCGATGGCTATCATCCATCGCCCAGACTTCCATCTTCGGTGGGACTCTTTACTTCTCCGAAATCACAACCTCATGCCGAAACTCACATGCAACTGCTCCATCGGTCAGACTTTAACCGTCGGCCTGACTTACTCCTTGTCTTCCGATATGACATGTCACACCGATATACTCTCATCAGTGATACTTCTCGAATCTCAACCCGATCGGTGAGAGTTACTACTGTTGGCCCAATGTAACTTTCTTCTTCCGATGGTGATACTCACATTGATGAGCCTAACATCAAATTGAGCGTCGACAAGACTTGGACCATCGGTAGCACATTTTCTGCATCCCTGATACTAGATCTCATGCCGATATGCTTATGAATACTCCCTTGTCGGTCAGACTTTGAACACCTCTTGCCGACTGCCCGATACCATGTATTGTTTTCTCCATCGGTGAGACTACTTCGTTGAACCGTTTCTTTGAACCAGTTCAACACGATGGTTCACTCCGATGGTTCAACGGCGAGGTTCACTGCGACTCAACACTTCGGTGAAACAATCCTCTCCTCAGCTCGATGCCAAGGTTCATGCCGATGCACACAGAGACTTCTTTCTACAATCACTTCTATATATCTCACGAGGCTTCCTTCCTGATTTGTTCTAACTGTCTTCACCGTTACCATTTTTAGTAACTAAACACACAAAGATTTCTAATCTATGCTGCAACTACGCAGATTTCTTACTATAACCATACGGACAGACAAATTTCTGGACTAAATCAAACGGAAGGAAATTAAAACCTAGGGAAGTCATTCCATTAGTTTCGGTGGAAGCCTCAACCAGTGGAATGGTCCCAAACCAAAAACACTACGACGAGACCAAACCAAAAATCTTTTGTTTTTCTACTCAGAAATTACAAACTATTTCTTTTTCTTTTCTCGTCTTCTCGCTCTCTCTTCTGTTTGTCCTCTTCAAGTACACACGCTTATAAAGAACCTAGCCAAGGCAGTTACACTTCGGTGGAATCTGAATCGATTCATCACCTCTACCATCCGTTACACGACAGTTACAACTCAGATAGTTACAACTACTTCCTATCTGTTTACAATAGGTGCCATGTGGCTTTACAATATGGGACACATTGGTCCGAATCAGAACAATTAGCGCTAGGCCTTACAATAATTAAAAATGATAATAGGGGGCTTCTTGACGGTAATGGGGTGCTCCTGCACCATACTCCCAGACTTGAAAAATTTCCATGTCGCATGGAAATGCTCGATGAGAACTGCAACAACTCTGTTCTCTTGGTGTCTTCAACTTGATGCCTCTGCTACTTGTACCCTTCAACTGTGACTCCTCTCAATGGAGTTGAACTGGCTGCTCCTCAAGATGCTGCTATAAGTCCAACCTTAATGCTGCACCAACACTTCTGTCCCTCACCTGGGAGTCCTCTCTTGGCTCTCTCCCCAGGACTTTTGGCGCCACTCACTGGACCTTCTTCTCAGGCCCTTGAACCATCTCCTGTGGTTCCATGATAGATCTCTTATCTACCTACTTGCAGCTTGTGGACATGCATCTGCAACCACAAATATTAGCAAACCAAAACACCAATCTCTCACTTAGATTCCCAGAGCTTTTGCTGGCTCTGATACCAATTTGATGCAGAGGAACTGCAATTATCTTACTAAACAGGGCGAACAACCCATTAAAACCCACCAACCTAGGGTTTAGGCTTCATTTTCTTTAATAACCCCTTACTTAAGACCACATAATACCAAAATATGCTTCCATTTTCTCATCGGCCACCTCCTAATTCCTTTCACCGACATGCTATTTTTTCCGATGGCTATCATCCATTGCCCAGACTTCCATCTTCGGTGGGAATCTTTGCTTCTTCTCCGAAATCACAACCTCACGCTAAAACTCACATGCAACTGCTCCATCAGTCAGACTTTAACCGTCGGCCTGACTTACTCCTTGTCTTCCGATATGACATGTCACACCGATATACTCTCATCGATGATACTTCTCGAATCTCAACCTGATCGGTGAGAGTTACTACCATCAGCCCAATGTAACTTTCTTCTTCCGATGGTGATACTCACATCGATGAGCCTAACATCAAATTGAGTGTCGACAAGACTTGGACCATTGGTAGCACATTTTCTGCATCCCCGATACTAGATCTCATGCCGATATGCTTATGAATACTCCCTTGTCGGTTAGACTTTGAACACCTCTTGCCGACTGCCCGATACCATGTATTGTTTTCTCCATCGGTGAGACTACTTCGTTGAACCATTTCTTTGAACTAGTTCAACACGATGGTTCACTCCAACGGCGAGGTTCGCTGCGACTCAACACTTCGATGAAACAATCCTCTCCTCAGCTCGATGCCAAGGTTCATGCTGATGCACACAAAGACTTCTTTCTACGATCACTTCTATATATCTCACGAGGCGTCCTTCCCGATTTGTTCTAACTGTCTTCACCGTTACCATTTTCAGTAACTAAACACACATAGATTTCTAATCTATGCTGCAACTACACAGATTTCTTACTATAACCATACAGACAGACAGATTTCTGGACTAAATCAAATGGAAGGAAATTAAAACCTAGGAAAGTCATTCCACTGGTTTCAACGGAAGCCTCAACCAGTGGAATGGTCCCAAACCAAAAACACTACGATGAGACCAAACCAAAAATCTTTTGTTTTTCTACTCAGAAATTACAAACTATTTCTTTTTCTTTTCTCGTCTTCTCCCTCTCTCTTCTGTCTATCCTCTTCAAGTACACACACTTATAAAGAACCTAGCCAAGGCAGTTACACTTCAGTGGAATCTGAATCGATTCATCACCTCTGCCATCCGTTACACGACAGTTACAACTACTTCCTATCCGTTTACAATAGGTGCCATGTGGCTTTACAATATGGGACACATTGGTCTGAATCAGAACAATTGGCGCTAGGCCTTACAATAATTAAAAATGATAATAGGGGGCTTCTTGACGGTAATGGGGTGCTCCTGCACCAGTACATCCCAGGATACTCATGTTTTTTTACTACAGAGCTGTCGAGGTGTTGAAGTAGATTTGACTCTTATCAAAGTTTATATATTGACTAGACAAAATGGCATACTCCTGTAGCACTTTTTTCCAATTCCTGGCCTCCCCCATAGAAGTGTTGATAATTGAGAGGGGAGGTGAATCAGTTATCTTAATTATTTCTACTTTTTGAACTTTCTTAATAATTAGTGTAGCATCAATTCAAACAAGCAAACTTAATCATGAAATGGAAATACACATGACACAATATTTTTGACATGGAAACCTTGTTAAGGGAAAAACCACGGGGTGATTAACCCAAGATTGTATTCTCTGTTAGAAGAATAGGATTACAAAATGGCACTTGCCAATTGGGGCTCACTACCCGAGCACACTACTCACAAGAGGCACACTGCCTACAAGAGACACACTATCTACAATTTATAAAGAGTGTAATACAATACTTGAACTGATAAGGAGCATCAACATACGCTGGAGTTCAGTTCCAATTAGGCTCTGTATACTGATCTGCTGCACTTCATCTCTCTTCTTTTATACTGCTCTTCTTTCACATACTGGATCTTCCTTTCTACTTTTATTCAGCTCTACTACTTTTCTTCGCACATTGCTTACAACCACAACACAACTCATAACTAAATTCATCTTGTATATATATCCGCACAAGTGATTACATCACCTTTCTAGTCGGCACCCGAAATAGTCAATATTTTCCATAAACTCTGATCTGTTGGCTGAATCCTTGCTTACCAAGTAATGTAGATCATGGATATACTTGTTGAAATCATTAATCATGTCAACCAAACATAATTTATACCTTTATAACCTTTACCAACATCAATAACACATCCGGAACAATGTCTGATGTTCTGCCAGTCAGTTCTTCCTTTGTTCACACTATCACTTGGGAACCCGACACTCAAGCATTCATATCTCTTTATCCTTTCCACACCGAAGGCTCAAACCTTGGAATCTATTAGTCAAGATACTCCTCTTGACTTCCCCAAATTTGCACTTCACCAAGATACTTCCTCTAAGAGATCGAGACCTGACTATCGGACCTTGCCACATGCTCTGTTCTTGTTTACCGGACCACAACATTCTTCACTCTGACTTTCGGTATAGACATACCATGTCCTGCAGATGTGTGGGATGAACTTCGTTGCCATCAATGACAACATTCATGAATCCATATAGTGTCTCTTGCCAACAATCTCCCCCTTTGGCATTGATGGCAACACTTAGTGAAAAATGACTAAGTGTATACACTATGCTCCCCCTTGGCTGATGCTCTATTTTTAAATACATTTTTCGGAGCTCCCCCTTACCTAGATTCCTCATTTTTCACTGCTCCTCACTCCCCCTTTGACATCAATGGCAAAGGGTAGGGTCCGCATATCAAAACTTTCAAAATTTCAACTATACTTAGCCGCATAAGTATTTGTACATGCTATACTTTACATAAACTGAAGGATATCTACAAAAGTTGTCTTCAATTGAATAAATTCTGTAGCCCAACTTTGTTTCATTCTATCCAAAATTGAAATATGACCGCTTAACAGAAACATAAAAGCTTCTGCCCTCTTAAGATTTGTTGGATCATTTGTCTAGGTTGTGATTTGAGCTTTTTTTATGGCCTCATGCATGGCCTCTAACTTAGGGATGATTATCCCTCTGAGTTCACCCAACCTATTTATTTTATTTTTCTTTTCCTTCTCAAGTTTCTTGATCTCATTCAAGACTACAATAGTCTGACATTCTTGATTTATTATAGAGGAAGAGAGGGGATCAAAATTCTTTGATAGGTTTGACAGTTTAGCCTCCTGTTCTTTTATTTTCTTCTCAATGTCCAGTGTTACTTTGGACCATGATAAACAAAATTTATACATTTCTCCTCCATCTTTAAGAGCATTTTCTAAGCTCTTTATTCCTATATTCATGTTTCTCCTATCATTAATTATCAGCCCTTGAACCTCTGAGAATCTCTTATCAGAGAACTCTTTCTGGACCTTCACCTCAGCTGATTTCTCAAAAGACTCAAAATGAATGCTGACAGAATTAACAAGAGACTTGAGATTACTGGATGAAGAAGCTGAGGAGTCCTTCTAAAAGGATGGCATAATCTTTTCAAGCACTCTGGATGCAGTTGCTATAAGCTCACAGTCTTCCATGTGAGATTTCAGTAGTTTCTCGTTGGCCTTTGCATTTGTAAATGAAGCTATCTTCATTGTTTGTACTGGAGAAGGAGAATCAAAATCAAATAGCCCTTTTAGCAATTCCGGTTCATCAATCTCTATGCTCTCTTTTGTCAAGAAGTCCTTGACAGATTCAGCAGTGTCTCTTGCCAGAGACAGATTCTTCTTCTCTCTTGCAGTCACAGAGCTGTCTCCTGGGGCTTTCCCTCCTTCCACAACCTTTGTCCTGTTATCTTCTTTTTCCTTCACCTCTATTTCTTTCTCCTTTATTCCTTCTTCTCCTTTGGATCTAGAGTTAGCAGGGGAAACTAGAGGAGAGATATTAGTCTGTTCATGGGCCACCTCTTCTAGAGCAGAGGATTCCAAGTCCTTATTTGTTTCTGCACTGGTGTCCATTACTTCTTCTGGCATCTTCTCAATTGATTCTTCTTCAACACCAGTGGCCGATTGATCAGCACCCAAGTCCTCTATAATAGGAATGTTGAAACTTTTGAATGCATTTCGGAGGATCTCTTTTGTCTCCTTTGCAACTTTGTCAGTCTCTTCGAGCATAAGTTGATTCATCCTTGCTTTTCTCCTGAACTCATCCTTACAATCTTTGAATACCATATTCATTGTTTTGGGATCGATTGAAGGATATAGCTGGATTGCTATCTGTTCCTAGATTTCTAGATCTTTTGCTCGAGCATTGTTCTTCCTCATTTCAAGCCTTTTCTCTAATCTTTTGGGAATAAGAGAGATAATTTCAATAAAAGCTTTATTGTAAGTGTTCAAAAACTTAACTGTGGCTTCCTCCAGAATTTTTTTATCTGCTTCATTATATGCATCATAGAACTCTGTTAAGGGTTGCAGGTTCCCATCCATAGTGGCTGCTTTCATTACAACATCTAAGGATAGAGTGGGTTTTTCAACATATTCCTCTTCCTTCTCTTCTTCTCCTTGACCGGTAGAGTGTTCATCGGATGATTTCTTTTGTTTCTTTACTTTCCTGATTTCTTCATTAGATTCAGTCTCCTCTTCATCCCTTTGACTGACATAAGCTCTTGTGGCTTTTGTCATTTTTCTTTTCTCTCCTTTTCCAGATGATTGTGCTTCCGGTTCTGAAGTCCTTGAGCCTTTGGCAGTGGTAGGTACAGATCTCTTTGATGATCTAGTCCAGGTGGAAGGTTTTGTCAGAACACTTTCCTCATTTTTCTTTTCTACCTTCTTCTTCTCTTCCTCAGCCCTTTCCCTCTTTTTCCTATGGGCATCAAGTGCCTCCATTGAGATGCCAAAGCCTTTGGCAACATCTTCTACTTCTTTTCTCACTTTCCTCTTGCTCTCTGGCTGCCTTAGCTCTTAATGAATTTTTACACTTAGTTCTTCAAAGGTTCCAAATCTTTCTTCTTTTGGGTCCTTTGGCTATCTGAGCATGTGTTGAACATGCAGCTCTACAATTTGTTCATCTACTTCATACCCCATAGGCATGATCTAGACTATCCTTGGCTCTACTGCCTCCATTAGGCATTAATTAGTATCTACCATAAAGCACACTGTATCCTTGTATTTCTCAACCACTGATTTAGGGATTCTTTCTCTGATTTATATTGTATTTTGAAAGTGCTTGAAGTAACCCCATAGAGCTGTATTTTGTGCTTTGTCATCACCAAGTCCATGCAAATAATCTCTGATTTGGATAGCTACTGGTCTATCATTCTCCCACACCTAGCCACTAGATCTGAGAAGCTCATTAATAAAGTAGAAGAATAAGCACAATATTAATCCACCATACTTGAATGAATTCTTTTTATCTTTCTTTATTTTCTGTAGATTTTCCAAGAGTTGGTTCAAAAGAAGCTAACAAAGATCATAGTCTGCATCCTTTCTTAGCATTTCATAGGTAGTGTAGATGGCCATTCCAGGTACTGAATTTTCCCTGGTAGAATGATATATTTTATATCCAATGATCATTGAGGCAAACTTGACATCTGGATCAGAGATGTCATCTACTATCATTGCTTTTTTGTCAAACTTGGATCCAGTAGCCACACTAACAGTTTGATTCTTCACAGATTTAAGAACAGGAATCCCACCAGATGAGTGTAATCTGGTAACTGCCCTGATGGCATCTTTAGTGATTTTGAATGGCCCATTTAACCACATGAAGTTGTCATGTATTCTGCTCAAAATATACCTGACCCATTCATCCTCAGTAAAATAGGGGAAATGTATGTATTGTGCAAAGTGCTTATTCTGGAGGCCCTTGTATTGGGGTTTAAGCTCAAATGAATCATCTAACAGTTGTTTGTGATAGATATCTCTTAGTTTGAATTCCCCAAACTCTTCAATATTTGCGTGTATGTAAACCCTAATATCTTTTGTGTGCAAAATACCATGCAGAACACTAGAGAAGGCTCCTAGGGGATCTACCTCCAAGGATTTGTATGGATGCTTCTTAAATATGGGGCGAGGTCTATCAGAAATCTTTACTATATTCAGAGTAGCCATCATCAAGGAATCTTACTACGAGATATTAAGAACGAAGAATACCTTTTATACTGTTTAGGGCACACATGATGAAATCTGGATTGAGCTGTATGAAGAATCATCTTGATCTTTGGGAAAAGTAGTTACAGAGCTCCTTTTCTCTCTTCTTCAAATGTGTTTGCAAATGATGAATAAAAGAGGCTTTATATTTCTGCACAAAACCCTAAATTCCTTGTCACAATAAATGCATACCTTAAGTTATTCTGGTTGCTCTGTTTTCCTTGTTTAGAGAGAGAAACTTATCTGGATCATTGTGATACTTGTATGATTGATTTTAGAGCTGAATCATAATGTTCACTTCTTCTTTTGATCATCATAAATTTTTAGATCAGGATGTTTCAGTTTAGATTCATACCGGACCAAACTTGTGAAAACGCCTATTTCACCGGGAGATTATTTTACTAGATTAATTATGGAAGGATTAGACTCTTCAAATATTTTTGCAGATCTCTCAAATTTTTACCAGACCTTCTTTAGATGTTTCTCTAGAAACCCTTTTATCCATAGCTTCTCATGTGCCAATTTCAGGCACCAATTGACTGGCTGGGGGAATTGGCTTATCTTTTGTTACTCCCCCTGAGCCAGAGCTCATCTTATTTAATTTCCAGATGAAATATCAGCACCAGATTCTGGTGCGGATCCATCTCCTATATTCTCTATACTTTTCTTCACCCAAATCTTGTTCATCTCACTCTGAACTTCATCCATATTCATTTTTCTTTTGCCTTTGTCTTAATTCTGATTATGATATACCGGACCTCTTTTATCCTGATTCTTGCTTCTACAGAATTTTGCTATATGACTAGATCTATTGCAAATTTGGTAAACAACATTTCTTTGCATATTTGATTGATATCCTCTTGATCTGCATTGATTAGCCATATGACCCATTCTATTGCATGCAAAGCATCTACCATTGAATGAATTATTCATTTGCATATTTCTGCATTCATGAGATTTGTGACCATACCTTTTGCAATTAAAGCACTGTCCGGAGAAGGATGTATTTGTCTGATTCATTCTTCTTCTGCACTGATTAGCTTTATGACCAAAGTTATTGCAGTTGTTGCAGTATCCATTGAAGGATGGATATCTTTGAGCATTAGGTTGGCTTACCGGAGGACTTTTAGGCCTGTTCCTTGGATTTTCTAATCTAAAATTCTTCTGACTAGATCTGGAGCTTTCTCCTTTCTCATATCCCAAACCACACTTGTCATCTACCCTCTTTTGGCTTTGAAGAAGAACTTCAAGTTGGGCAGAACTTGTCTTGAATTTCTCTCTATATTCATTTGTTGTTTGAAGATCCCTTTTGAGAGAGACAATTTGATTCTCATGTTTTTCTTCATTATCTTTAGCATATTCAAGATCAAATTCAAGACGTCTAATAATTCTATCCATATTGTGGCAATCTTCTGATTTCTCCTTGAGAGATTGTCTTAGATTATCTTCAGTCTTTCTTTTCTCTTCAATCTCTTGGGTAAACTTTATAACTCTAGATTCCATTTCATGTCTTATCATAATGGTTTCTTTTGATAACTTTTCACATAACTTGGTTTTCTCCTTCAATTCTTCATTTGCATCATTTGCTTCACCTTGACTTGCCAATTGCTGAAGTAGCTCCTTTCTCTTTTTCATAGAGAGACTTAATTTGTCTTTTAGTTCTCTCATGAAATCATCAGCCTGTTTGAGTCTTTCCTTTAATTCATTGACTTTAGAGTTTGACTGTTCAAGATCATCAAGAGCAGTCTTGAGTTGCTCCCTTAAACCATATGCATCCATTTGAATTCCCAAATCTTCCTCAAGCTGTTAGACTCTGTTAGGAGGAACTTAGCTCTGATACCAATTGTTGATAACTGAGAGGGGGGTGAATCTATTATCTTAATTATTTCTGCTTTCTATACTTTCTTAATAATTAGTGCAGCATTAATTCAAACAAGTAAACTTAATCATGAAATGGAAATACACATGACACAATATTTTTGACATGGAAACCATGTTAAGGGAAAAACCATGGGGTGATTAACCCAAGATTGTATTCTCTGTTAGAAGAATAAGATTACAAAATGGCACTTGCCAATTGGGGCTCACTGCCCGAGCACACTGCTCACAAGAGGCACACTGCCTACAAGAGACACACTGTCTACAATTTATAAAAAGTGTAATACAATACTTGAATTGATAAGGAGCATCAACATATGCTGGAGTTTAGTTCCGGTTAGGCTCTATATACTGATCTGCTGCACTTCATCTCTCTTCTTTAT
Source organism: Cunninghamia lanceolata (assembly GCA_027924645.1). Lineage (NCBI taxonomy): Eukaryota > Viridiplantae > Streptophyta > Pinopsida > Cupressales > Cupressaceae > Cunninghamia > Cunninghamia lanceolata. The sequence continues at coordinate 14,904,219 of BSBN01001715.1, forward strand.
ACTGCTCTTCTTTCACATACTTGATCTTCCTTTCTACTTTTATTCATCTCTACTAATTTTCTTCACACATTTCTTACAACCACAACATAACCCATAACTAAGTTCATCTTGTATATATATCCGCACAAGTGATTTCATCACCTTTCTAGTCGACACCCGGAATAGTCAATATTTTCCATAAACTTTGATCTGTCGGCTAAATCCTTGCTTACCAAGTAATGTAGATCATGGATATACTTGTGGAAATCATTAATCATGTCAGCCAAACATAATTTATGCCTATATAACCTTTACCAACATCAGTAACACATTTGGAACAACGTCTGATGTTTTGCCAATCAGTTCTTCCTCTGTTCACATTGTCACTTGGGAACCCGACACTCAAGCATTCATATCTCTTTATCCTTTCCACACCAGAGGCTCAAACCTTGGAATCTATTAGTCAAGATACTCCTCTTGACTTCCCCAAATATGCACTTCACCAAGATACTTCCTCTGAGAGATCCAGACCTGACTGTCGAACCTTGCCACATGCTCTATTCTTGTTTACCAAACCACAACATTCTTCACTCTGACTTCCGGTATAGACATACCATGTCCTGCGGATGTGTGGGATGAACTTCATTGCCACTAATGACGACATTCATGAATCCATATAGTGTTTCTTGCCAACAAGAAGCAGCTCCAAAAAGGATAGTGACATCAACAAATTGTTGAATGACAGTAGGTTCAACTATTGAAGTAGGTTTAACCCCTTTATGATTCTAGAGTTAAGCAAGGAAATGAACCCCCTACTCAGAGATTCAGCCAAAAGAATGAATAGGTAGGGGGAGAGGGTGTATCCCTGTCTTATCCCTCTACCCACGTTGAAGAAGCCTCTTGGTGTCCCATTGACCAAAAGAGAGAATCTAACTGAGGTAACACAAATCCTAATAAGCTGCAGAAACTTACCTTGGAATCCCAATTTCCTCAAGATAGTGAATAGGAACTCCCATCTAACTCTGTCATAGGCTTTTGAATTATCTAGTTTAAAAGCCATTCTCAAGCTTCTACATTTTTCCATAGAATGTATTATTTCATGTGTAGTTATTACCGCGTCGGTTAGCTATCTACCTAGGACAAAGCCTTTTTGACAGCTGTTGATCAGCTTCTCAAGAATGGGTTGGAGTCTTAAGACCATGATTTTGGAGATATTATAAACCATATTACATAGACTTATGGGTTTGAAGTCCCCCATACACATCACCTCTTTCTTTTTAGGAATGAGTGCAATGAAGGTGCGATTCAGTTGTTTTAACAACTTACCTGTTCTAAAGAAGTCCCTAGCAGCTTTAGTGATATCTTTCCCTATAATCTCCCAGTACTCCTAAAAGAAAGCAAGGGGGAAACCATCAGGTCCCAAGGATTTAAAAGTGCCCATAGAGAAGAGGCTGGCTTGAACCTCTTCCTCAGAAATACTTTTGCCAAGTTGAGCATTATCATCCTCATTCATAAGGGTAGGGATGATATCAACAAGCTGATGATTAATCCTACCATCTTGGGCTTCAAGGAAGTTTTGAAAATAGGATGCCGCCACTTCCCCAATCTGAATATCTATTTCAACCAGAACACCTCTGCCATCCAAGAGTTTGGTAATATTATTCCTTTTCCTGTCCTTCATCGTGGATTGATGGAAGAATAAAGTATTTCTATCTCCCTCTTTTAGCCATTATATCCTTGACTTTTGCTTCCAAAAGATGTCCTCTTTTCCTAGAAGATCTTTCCATTCCTTTTTCACCTTCTCTTCTTCAATAGCAGTAGCTTCTGTAATGTCTCCCTCTTCTAATCTGCTTTGCAAATTTTTTAGTTTCAAATTGATTCTTCTCTTTTCCTTAAAAATGTTTCCGAAGTTGAACTTATTCCATCCTCTGACCTTCTTCTTAACCATTAGCAACTTCTGAGTTAGGCAAAACATAGGCATACCCTGGATGTCTATGTTCCACAATTTAGCCAGCAAATCCTTGAATTTTGGGTGTTTTCTCCACATTAATTCAAATTTGAACAGGTAGGGGCCCCTATTGTTCCCATCTTTCCAAGATAAAAGTAATGGGTTATGATCAGAAGTTGTTCGAGGCAAGACTTCAAGGGCATATGAGCTTAAGAATTTCCAACTAGAAGAAATCACAACCCTATCTAGTCTGACTTGAATCAAATTCTTACCTTTTCTTTGGTTTGACCACATAAACTTATTACCCTATGGTTCAAGATCCATAAGGCCTTCTTTATTTAAGAAGTCATTCAAATCCAACATGTTGTCAGTAAAGTCCATAGTTCCTACCCTCTTTTTAGAGGGGAAGAGGGGGGTGTTAAAGTCTCCCATCAGCATCCAATAGCTATCCAGTTCTCTAGACATGAGAACAGAAAGGGTATCCCACAACTCCCTTCTCTGGCCTATCTGATTTGGCACGTAGATATTAATCAGGTTCCAAGATAAGTTGTCAGTCTCCATCCTAGAAGCCAAAAAGATTTTTTTTCTCAATCATTCTTCCTTTGACAGTACTGTTATTCCACATGGTGATGATTCCACCTGAGGCACCACAAGCATCACTACCCAGATATTCTGCATTCGTCCAAAGGCCTCTGGCTACCGACTGGAAGCTCTCATTTTTCATTTTGACTTCTTGGAGCAAAAAAATGTCAGTTCTATTTTCAAAAATATAGTTCTTGACCAAAAACTACTTATGGGGGTTACTAAGCCCCCTAATGTTCCATGACAAAATGTTCATTTGATTAGACTCTTCTTGGAACCTTACTCCAAGGTCTTTTGTCTACCCATAGCAATGTCCTTATTAATTGCCTTTTGTCTTGTTTCCCTATAGGATGGATGGCCTTGTTTGGTGTATGTACCCACATCCACCACCTTCTTTTCTAGGCCTCTACCCTTCTTTTTGATCGTACTCCATCCCTCTGAAGCAGCAATGCTAGATCTTGCCCTGAGAGAAAGGGTCGCTATGTTGTTGAGTGGGATCCAATCCTAGACTCGGCCCCAACATGGGCAAAATTGTCTATCATAGTCGGTGCAGGGAAAGAGGCCTCAGAGTGGAGCACAACATCGGAGGCAACTTGTTTTTCTAGGGGATCCTCTTTAGGGATTTCCCCATCTTCGATACTTAGATTTAAAGAAGTCCTATAGCTAACAATGCTTGAAATAGGAGAGGATCTTAGGCCATCATTAGGTATCTGTTCATTGGTCTTAGCATTAAGTGACTAAGAATTATCCTCAACAACACTAGCAGACTTATCTTTGACAGGGGATTTGATTACATTCAGTAGGTCTTCCTTGAAGGGGTAATCCTCCACTTTAACAACAATCTGAGATTCCTTAGAATGGGAGGGGTTAACTTTGCATTGTGGGGTTAAATGGCCTTTCTTGTTACAGTTTTGACAAAAGGTTGTAGAGTTTTCATACAAGATGGGTTGAACCCATTGACCATACTTAGATTTAAGAGTAATGTTGTTAGGGAGTATTTTGTTCACATCAATGCTAACACAAATTCTAGCAAATAATAACCTCAATTTGTTTCTAGTTGTTCCTTCTAGAGTAATGAAGTGTCGAAGCGAGTTGGCAATCCACATGAAAATTTCTTCATCCCAGAACTCCAGAGGTAGGCCCAGAAGTCGGATCCAAACTGGGGTAGATTCATTCAGGTCTACAGCACTATCAAAACTAGGTTTCCATTTGCAAAGGGACAAGCTATGTTTCCCAAACATCTAGGGTCCTTCTGCAAGCACTGTTGTGATGTCTTCTCTAGCCGTGAATTTAAAGAGGAACATCCTGCTATTCATGGCATTAACAATCACACTACCTTTAACCCTCCATTTAGTAGTCACCCATTTCCTGACTACATCAATATTAGTTCTGAAGGAGAAAAATTTTCCAACCAGAGCATGCTCCATAGAGGAGACTACTCAATCCATCACAACGCCCGAGAGCTCAAGCTCGGGACCATTTTCTATCTCACATAGAGTTGGGGATACCCCAAAATCTGTCTTATTCTCCCCGAACATGGCCTTTTTCTAGGCATTGGGACCAAACACCTTATTTCACAGCGTGTGAGTAGAGGAATCTCCATCCCCCTCACAAAACATGTGACCCACAGGGTCCTCTAAACCATCCAATCCGCATGGGACAGTCCCACTCCCCGAAGCAACCCCTGAGGGACCCTGTAATAGTGGATCTGGAGGCTCACCTGGATCTCTGGCAACCACCAAAAAATTCAAATTTAAACAGCAGGTGGGAAAACTAGAGCGGGAATTTGCAGAGCACTCTAATAAGGAACTTTTAATTATTAATGTTGTATTTGTGGGCTATATTTTTTTTAATGTTTATGATTATTTATTTTAATATGTCAACTATTTAATTATTTTTAAAATTTCTTTTTCTTAACATGCTCATGCATTTCACCCCATGTTACCACTATAGGTCATGCCTCTCAGTATAATTACAAAAAATATTTCAAAATTGAATTTAGCTATGGATAAAATGTGTAATATTCTCTAAACATTTGTCCAAAAATATTTCATATATATTTGTTGTCATAATAGAATGATTCTTAAACACTTTCACCTAGTAAGCCATTTATGCACTGATAATAACTCTTCATTATAAGTTTCATCATGATTAGGTGAAAATTTGAGTAACGTTAGACTTCATAGCATACAAGGTAGGTATACCATAGTGTGCATGTAACAACTAAATGATGGAATGACTTGATGCACCTAGAATTTCATGGAGTGCTTGAAATTTAAAATAATGAACAACCACTCCTCAACTGGGCCCACGTGATAACTAATCTGTGATTGTCATTCAAGGAATCTCATGAATCTCATACTAACTTCATTAGAAAGATTGTGTTTGTTGATGATCACTATTAGCCTAATAGTGACCATCCAAATACATCCAGAAAGGTAAAGACCTCAAAGCTCATGGTATAGAGCAATTGACAAGTCACAAAAATCTCCAAACTCTATTTTTAGATTATTAAATTTAACATCCAAGTTCATTGTCACCTTGGATCCATTGTTGAAGTTAAAGTATTCAACATAATTTTTAAATTTCATTTCATTCTTCCTTGGTCCATTTATCTTGATTCTGTTAACCATCTTTTCTCTCAACCAATAATGGACACTTAACTCCTCTATATGAAGGAGGGTAGTCCATGGAAGTGTTGGTTGTTTTTAATTCCCAACCGGATCTTAAAAGAGAAAACCTAAAGAATAGCTAGTTCTAATGGTTGCTATGCGTTGAGGGATTGGCCAACGAATAGGAAATGGGTTTTCAATCCTTTTCCTCTGCCCTTTAGGCTTTGTCAAACTAAGGAGGGTGATCCTAATAGCTTTTGACTATGGATTTCTTGTTATTTCTCTCAAAATATTGTTTTAAATAGACATGTTCTTTCTAATATGCTTAAAGAATTACTGATATAGTGAAACAAATGGGCTAGATTCTTAAGCTTTAACATAATTCTTTGCAAAAGAACATGAAGGTAAATTGATGTCTATAACCTATAACTAAAATGAAAAATTCTTTTAATATTCAAATAAGGATGATCAGGGAGTTGCATAAAATAACACTTCTACAGGATTAGTGCCTAATTCCTAGGTCATAGAGTCAAAAATAGATATAAATGAAAACCCTAATGTAATCAGTATTTACTTAGCCCACTATGACATACAACAATGCATTACCTTATTATATTTCACCAGTTTCAAGATTAACTCTACTTAGTTATCCTTGTAAACAAATACAACATTTAATATTTTCTTAGAGTAATTGTTTTACTACTTGAGTAAAAGCCATAAGATAAATATGCATACACAAGGAAGACTGTGATGATGAATAAATTGATCCTTAACCAATTATATTCATAAATGTTATAAAGAGTACATGTAGGAGACAATATAATCTGAAACTCAACAATGTTCTATAAAATGGATTGATACTGAATTACAAAATGATTCCACAAATACATCAAACTATGAACTCAAGACAACACCTAAATTGGGAAAACTAATACTATTTCCATGTACCATTATACAAAACTTCTCCAAGATCAAATTGATCCCCATACTTCATACTACATCTGGAGAGTATGACCTAGAACCAATGAATTTTAACAAGCCCTAAATTCCCTTTTATAAGAACAAGGGAGCAACAAGCTTCAGGTTGAGATGGCAAATATCATATTTTCATTTGACAGTCAACTATAGTAGTGGAATGCAAAAGTAACCATCTCTTTACCAACAAGAGATGCCTTTGTAACAAAATACCTCCATCATGTTGAGATATTTGTTTTGATCTGCATGCTTCCTCACTCTGGCGGGGATTTCAGGCTATGATTTTGATGGGTGGCCATATGTCAGATTGTCATTAGAGCTCAGGCACCCTCCATGTGCCATCTAATTGTTTCAATAAGAGCAGTCACTGCTCTACCTATTTCAGCCACGCACACAAGAGTGAGAATACTTGCAAAGAACAATATCAAAAGAAGCCCTGATAAACTGGAGTCCTTTTCATTATGCCCAGCATCCTTTACAAGGGTGTGACTCCTCACTTCTAATTGAGGGGTTACCAACCATCTCAACAGACAAAAACTAGAGGAAATCACACAAAGTTGGTCTTGGCAACGCTAAAAATCCAACTAGGAGAGTAGTAGCAACAGCCACAAAACTCCTTTCTACCTCTAAATGTTTGTTGGAAACATAGTCAAGATACACTGATTTGTTGATTATGGTAGAATGTTGTCATTGATGGTAACAAGGTTTGGTAAAGTGGATTTCAGTTTGAAAGACTAATTAGCCAAAATGACTAAGTATGGATAGTACATAGAATGGTTGATAGTAATATGAATGATATACCTCCATAGTTGAAGATCATGTTATGCGATTTCGGTATGTTACTCATAGCTATCTAGTGATGTCATGATTTAGTGTTCAAGTCTGATTTCCTCCAGAAGTTCCATAGTGAAATGTCTAAGTCTAGAAAATAGAGTTAAGTCAAAAATAGTGCAAAGTACCTGACTAATTTGGTCTCCATTCCTCTAATGATGAATATTTTGATTTGTAGTTTTGAGGCAATGTAGATACATGTCTTGAGTATCTAATTCAAGATTTATAGAGCTTGAAGATCATCAGATTACATTCTACAAGTTCTCCAGTATCGGCTTCCAATATGACATATTTGACTATGACAGAACAATAGTTCTGAGATCCGTATTTTGTAGAAGAAGATTATCATGACCTGAGGTTCTAAAGGTATGACAAGAGATCTATAATGGATGTTGGTTATATGTTTCAGAGTCTCATATGGTCTGCATTGAAGGTTATGGTATGAAAATTGAATTAGTCAAGTGTGTACTTAAGGGATAAGATGAGAGTCATGTTAGATCGATATGCAGTTAAGCTATATGATTGGAATCATTAATCTAAGTCATTCTATAATAGGTATAGACTCATATGAAGAGTCTTGCATGATTGATTGGGTCTATATTGTTGTTTGGGCATAATAACAAGCCGACAAGATATAACTTGAATATACAAACTTTATCTTTTGCATGCTGACCTAGTTTGAGGAAATTCATGATGCAGATATATATACTCTAAAGATTTTAGCATTGGAGGTATGAAGTCTGTGAACATAGTGCGAATTCAATGTGTGTACAATCTAATGCAATTTTGTGACCAGAAAAGGATAGTAAGGGTAGAAGAATAGAGTATATGTGAAGCAGAGCAGAAAAAGTAGGGTAGACATTTGAGTCTATATACTGAGCTATAAATGGAACTGTACCTTAGCATTATGTAGATGCACTTGTAGCAATCTTCTCCTGGTAGTGAGCCATTCCTTCTCTATCTTGTATTCTCTTCTTTTTGGCAGTGAGCATATTGCAATAAGCACTTCTTTTGGATAGTGAGTCCTTGGGCAGTGAGCCCTAAGGCAATGAGCCTTTATGTAATTCAATTTTGATTTCATAATATATTGTGAGCTAACACTCACTGTGGTTTTTCCCTTTTTGGGTTTTCCACATAAAAATCCTGGTGTCTATGTGTTATGACTTTGTGGCTGCTCTTCTTATGTTTGTTTTGTTTTCATATTATTGAATTTGGTAAAAGGATTAATAATTATGTGAAAGAAAGGTTTTACAAAATATTGATTCACCCCCCCTCTCAATATTCGTTGTGATCAATAATTGGTATCAGAGCAAGGTTCCTTGGAAGAAGCTTAACAGCTTGAGGAAGATCTAGGAAAGAGTACTCATGGCAGTCAAAAGGTATCCTGCTCCAGGTAGTATCACAATTGATCAAGAATTAAAAACTACTCTTGAAGATCTTGATAAGTATGAAGTAGATATCCAGGATTTGAAAGAAAATGTCAAAGAGGCTGATGATTGCATTCTAAAACTAAAGGAGCAAGTCAAGAAGTCCTAAGAAAGAAGAAAAGAGATAAGTGAGCAACTAAAAGAAGCACGTGAATCCATAGACAATCTATCAAGGTTGACTGAAGAAAAAACAAAAGTTGAGGAGTATCTGAATTAGGTTATGAAGGATAATTCTAAGGAATGTGAAAAATTGGGAAAAGATGTGTTAGATTTGAAATATGGTCTAGAAGCAGCTAATAGCTATAAAGAAAAATTCAAAATAAGCTCTGCAAAGCTTGAGGAGTTGATTGAAAGTCAGAAGAGTCCAGATGACAAGAAAGGCTTGGGATTTGAAAAAGGAGAAAGTTCAAATTTAGGACAAGTCAATACTGAGAAGAAGAAAGACAAAGGCAACCAGATCTAGAATCAGAGAAATAGAACTAGAAGACCTCAAGTAAGACAACCAAATGCTCAAAGGTACCCATCTTTCAATGGCTATTATTTCAAGTGTAATAAGTTGGGTCATAGGGCTACTCAATGTAGGAGCAGAATGAATCAAAATGTTTCATCCTTCTCCAGTCAACATTTCAATTGCAAAAGAATTAGTCACATGGCAAGTGAATGTAGGAGTGCAATAAGGAATGGTTTTAACAATGTAAGGAACACACAATCCTTCAATGGAAAATGCTTTGCATGCAATAGATTTGGGCATATGGCTAACCAATGTAGATCAAGGATAAATCCAATCAATGGAAGGAATCAAGGATAGAGGAATATTGTGTGTTACAATTGCAACAAACCAAGACATGTGGAAAAATTCTATAGAAGCAAGAATGTGGAAAGAAACTACTATGCAAAAGAGAAGAAAATAAAGTAGAGGGTTGATAAAGAAAAGAATAAAGTTGATTTGGTTGAAACTAAGAAAGAAATGGGCAAGATCTAGATCAAGAAAGATGTGATTGAGGTCAAGGAGGGGTCTGCACTAGCTTCTGGTGCAGATACTTCATTCGAGAAGTAAATTGAGAGCTCTGGCTCAGGGGGAGTTATCCTAAAAATCATAATCCCCTAGCCAGATTGATTGTGCTAAGATCCAGTACTAAGGTATAAGTTAAATCAATATTGAATAGATCATTTGGAGAAGAAACTGGTAGAAAATGACTTGATGCGGCAGATTACAGAGCAATCTTGATCGACTTTGGTTATCAGTGAAGTGTTTAACAACTTTTTGAAAAGTAACATTAAATGACAATTAGGTTTTGGTAAACAAAGGATAAAAGGGTTGTATCCAAAATATTAATCACTTCACATTCAAGCTATCAAGAGTCCAAGGAGAGCTGAAGCAAGATTCTAAGTGACTGCAAGCATTTCCAGAGATCCAAAGCACTCAGAATGATTTCAAGTGAAGAAAACCATAATTTGGTGAAAGAGGTACTTTATAGCTTGAAACCCTACTACAAATTTGTTTGAATTGTTACAAAAATGGCAACACCACAAATAGTTGATATCACTAAGAGGTCATGGCTGAAATTTAAGAAACGCCCTTCCAAATCAATAGAAGTGGACCCAGATGGTGCATTTTTAGAAATTTTGTTTGGGATTATGCATGAAGATTATGTTAGGGCTTATGTCCATGTTTCCCTAGATGAACATGATGGCATAAAACTCATAGAATTATATTTGAATCACTTAAGTGGAGATCAACTTGAATTGTTGGATAAATACAAGGCCCTAGAAGACAAGAAATTTATACGGTACTTGGATTTCCCTACCTTCACTCAAGATGCATGGGTCTGATATGTGTCAAGTCAAATGCATGATGAGTTCATGTGGCTTGAGTCTACACATGATAACAAAGGATACAATAAGGGTAGTTACTGGTCTAAGCTCTACTGGCTTGATACCATAGTTGAAATTTGTGAAGAACGCAATAGTCATAGAAGCCACTAGAGCACAATTTGACAAGAGGGCCCTGATTGTGAACACAATTGAGAATCATGCAGTCAAGTTTTCATTTATAATCATTGGTTATAGGATATACTTCACCAATCATGAGAACTCAATCTCTGAAACAGCTATATACGCCGCATATGAGATGATAAAAAAAAAGGATTATGATCTGTGTGAGCTTCTCCAACAGTAGTTGCTAGAGAATTTGAAGAAGAGTAAGGAATCAAAATACCCTTTCAATTTTGGCATGTTAATACTTTGTTTATTCTTCTATTTCAAAAGAGAAATTCCAGGAATCAATAACATTGTTTGGGATCCAAGCAAACCTATAACTATACAAATAAGAGATTATATTAGCAGTCTAGGAGATGTGAATGCTCAGAATGCAGCATTGTGGGGATACTTAAAGAACTTTCAAAAGTCAATGCAATCTATAATGAGGATCCCTAAGTTAGTTGTAGAAAAATAAAAAGAATGAGATTTGTTTTATTGTGAATAAAGATCAGTGTATGATGCTGGCAATAGAGCCTAGGATTTTTTGGGTACCACCCATGGACTATGAGGTGGTAGAGGATGTTCTAATAGGTCTTGTAGATCTTATGTTAAGAACGCCCTAGGATCCTAATGAAGAAAGATTTGGCACTTATGAGAAAATATTTGTTAAGGTGCATGTGGAGCTTAGGCAGCCTAAAATAGTAAAGAAAGTCTAGAAGATGGTGGAAGAATATGAACAAAGCAAAGGGTTCACTAAGGAACAAATATCCAGCACAAGAGCTAGGGTTGAGGCTGAAAAGGTAGCTAAAGAGAAGGAGAAGGAGCAAGAAAAGGAAGCTAATAAAGCTCTAGAAATTCAAGAAGTGCAACCAGAGGCACCTACTACACCCAGAAGGAAAACAAGGGGTGCAAGCTCCTCAGAGACAACCTCTAAATCCTTTGGTATTCCATCCTCAACCACTACAGAACCACCCATTGGTAAAGGTGACAAAAGGAAGAAGAAAAAAGGACAAATGATGTATGTTAGTGTTAGTGGTGGTGATGCAGAGGAAACAAAATTTGATGAAGAAGTGAAGAAGATGAAAGCACAAAGTACACAACCCTACAGTGCTACCAAAGAGAAAACCTATGGAAAGGAAAAAGGAAGAAGGAAGGCTAAGGAACAGGCTACCATTAATCTTGAGGACACTTTGAATGTCATGTCTGCACATGGTAACCTCAAGCCATAGTTGAACTCTATGATGAGGTTAATGATGCTGACAAGAGAATCATTGAGACATCTGTAATAAGACTCTTGGAGATGTTCAATAAGGCTTTTATTGAAGTCATAACTTACCTTCCAGACAACTTGGTAAGCATAATACAGTCTAGAAAAAAGGTTGTTATGGGTAAGGATGTGGAACTCTGGGAGTGTGCACTGATTAAGTTGTGTCCAGACATCACTCCAGAAGAAAAAGTAAAGAGATCTAAAGTGCTGAATGAAAGGTTCAAGACAAAGAAGAGAATCAACACATTAATGTCAGGAGATGTTGAGAAGTTAGTAAAAGAAACTAAAGAAACCAACTTTGAAGCACTTAGAGAGTTTCATCTTCCAACTATATATGACAAGGAAGAAATAAATATTGAAGATGTTACTCCCTTACCAGATGTCAGTTTAGATCAAGGAGTAGATAAAACCAATATTTAGACCCCTGCACCTAATCAAGTCCCTGTCACAGATGGTCAAGATGAAGTAGTTAAAGATCAAACTAGTACAAGTCCTCCTCCAGAGTAGCAAGATGATCAAACTCATAAGGAGAAACCAAGTGACGATAAAATATCTGATGATGTAGCAAGAGGCACTACAAGAGCATCCATCACAAATGATCTGGTAGAAATGGTAAAGGAGTTTTTGAAGAAACAACAGGATAGCAAAATTTTGGAGTCTAAGTTATTACAAGGTCCCATTGACCTAGCTTCTATGTCCCCACTACAAAAGATGAAACTTGGGACAATTTTTCATGCAAAGGCATAGGAAGAAATACTAAAGTCACATATTCAAGACAGTGAGTTGATTGGTGATGCATCAAGCATTTTGTAGAAGATGATACCGACATATCAAAAGGATACTTCATTATCTTCAACAAATCAACTCAAGGGACTAATAAACTCAGTAAGTTTACATTTTGAATCTTTTGAAAAGTCTACAGAAACAAAAGTAAGAAAATAGTTTGATGAGAAGAGATTAGCTGAGTTGAAGACCATGTTAGTTAATGATAAAACTCTGTTAGATAATGGAATAAAAGGTATACAGAGTGCCATCAAAGAAGCTTGTGATTTGTACAAATTTTTTTTATCATGGCCAGAAGCTACAAAAGAGTTAGGAGAGAAGATCAAAGATCAGAAACTATTGTTGATAAATATCTCTAAGTCATTTATCCAACAGTTGAATCAATAAGTAGTAAAGAGATACAAGTTGTAAATATCCACAATAACTTAAGCAATTTGATGAATAAGAGGGAAGAAACTAAAAACAGGTTGTGCCAGCTAAGAGGGATGATAAGTCCTAAAATAGATTCAATGACTAATCTTGCATCAGAAGCCTTGAAAGTAAAAAAAATAATTTATACACCCTCAAATGTACAGAAAGTAGGAAAATTAGTTTTTCTGATAAATGGTCACATTCAAATTTTGGATAGTGCAAAGAATAGATGAGATGGAGAGTCAACTCTGCTAAAGACCATTTATAATGATATTCTACCTCCCACAATTAACTAATTAAATTAAAGATTGTATTTGTACATATGCGACAAAGTATGATAGTATTGTAGATCTGACACAAATTTTGACACTTCTACATGTCTATGAGGAAAATTGACTAAATTAACTAAACAAATCAAAAACCCAATAATGTAAAGAGAACCGATCTAAATAAAAGCCATTAATAATAATCAATGAAACATGAAAGCTTTTACCGAGATTTGTATTGTTCCCTTTGGATTGAATGTGGATTGCTCAATATTGCTGCGAAACCATAGTTGCAACAAGTAAGTAGTGTGCTAAAAAAATCAATGTCAAGAGATCGTGAAGTTGCTCAATCGATGCGATGTATACTCAAAAGTGCTGTTAAGTATGTCTGAGAATAAGTGATTGAAGAGACCGGTAATGAAGGAGATGAGGGGGGTTTATATAGGTTTCAACAAAGATCGATCAACGGTCCAGATAATTTAGAAGAATCAACAGAGGAGAACAGTTGAGGAACGTGCAATGAATAAGAAGAAGACAAGTGTCACACAAAAGCTGTTTTAATTGAGTTAAACACTTTCTTTTTTAAAGATAAGACATGCTTTTCATAAATTAGAAAGTTTTTTTCTAATTTAAGAGAAATTGATAAAAACAAGGTTGAGTGAATAGATAACTCAACTTAAGATTTGATTTTGCATGATTTGAGAGAAATTAAATAATAAATTATTTAATTTTGTGTGCATGGAGAAGAAGACTTATTTTTAGAAGATTTGAAAGATGTTTGAAGATAAGAAAGAAAATCAAATAAATAGATTTATTTAATTGTTGTGCATGATTTTGGAAGGATAAATAAAATATTTGATTTATTTTATTTTTGGAGATTGAGAGGATTTAAATAAATTTGATTTGATTTATACAAATTTGGAAGAATGAATTTGATTTAATTAAATAATTGAGAATTATTTAATTGTTTGGATAAGAGGGAATTTGTGAATTAATTAATTAATTAATGGGATTTATTTAATTAATGTGGATTTATTTTTTGGAAAGAGGATAATGATCTAATTAAATAATTGAAATTATTTAATTGTGGAAGAATAATAAAGGAATTTGATTTAATTAATTAAATAAAGGGAATTTATTCAATTAATGTCGAATTTAGGAGATTTAGAAGAAGTTGATGATTTTAATTAAATAATTAGATTATTTAGTTAATATTGAAATGCAGGTGATTAGAAGAATTAGATGAAATGCAAGTCATGTAACGACATGGTCATTTTTGGGTGTCTACATTTTGCCCCTCTTTGATGTAATGCAGTTTATAGCGTTGCTTCAAAGAAATTGATAGTTGAATACATGATACAAAATTTTTTTTTTTTATGCCCCAATGTAGGTAGTTGCCCTGTATGAGGAAAAATTGATTTAAATTAAACTAATAAAACCAAAAACCAATCACATAAAGCGAACCAATCTAAGTAAAAGCCATTATCATAAAATCAAAGACAAATGAAAGCTCTTACCAAAACCTGTATTGTTCCCTTTTGGAGAAGTGTGGATTGTTCAATCAAGTTGCGAAACCATAGCTGCAACAAGCAAGTAGTGTGCTCAAAGATCAATGTTAAAAGATCGTAAGGTTGCTCAATCGACGCGTTTTGTATGCTCAAAGCTCTGTTAAGAATGCCTGAGAATACGATCGAAGAGAGAGAGGTAATGAAGGAGATGAGGGGGGTTTATATAGATTTCAATAGAGATCGATCAATGGTCCAGATAATTCAGAAGAATCAATGGAGGAGAACAGTTGAGGAACATGCAATGAATAAAAAGAAGACAAGTGTCTTGCTTTCTTTTGCATGAGAGGAGTTATCAAGAATAGAAGAATGAGTTAAAGCAATTAACAAAATGTAATGATCAATTAAGTGATTTAAAACAAGAAGAAGGGATTTGCATGAGAATTAGAAGATATTTTGCTTTATTAAATATAGAAAATATTTAATTACATGAGCAAGAAAGCTTGAGTTATATTAGAGATAACTCAAATTTAGAAGAAAAAGTAATTTAAATAAATAATTGATTTATTTAAATTTAGAGAAGATATTATTGGAAGAAATAATTAAATAATTAGAATTATTTAATTTATAAGATTTAGAAAGCAAATTAAATAAATAAATGTATTTAATTGTTGTGCATGATTTTGGAAAAACAGAAGATTATAAATAAAATATTTGATTTTATTTATTTTTAGAGGATTGAGATAATTTAAATAAATTTGCATGATTTATTTAAATTTAGAAGAACAATTGATTTAATTAAATAATTGAGAATTATTTCATTGTAGATAAGAGGGAATTTGTTGAATTAATTAAATAATTAGATTTATTTAATTAACGTAGACTTGATTTTTGGAAAGAGGATAATGATCTAATTTAAAATTATTTAATTGTGGAAGAATATAGAGGAATCTGATTTAATTAATTAAATAAAGAGGATTTATTTAATTAATGTCGAAAGTATGTGATTTAGAAGAATTTGGTGAAATTAATTAAATAATTAGATTATTTAATTAACACTGTGTGCAGGTGATTAGGAAGAAATGACGAAATGCAAGTGATTTGATGACACGGTCATTTTAGGGTGTCTACACCTAGCATATGCCCCCTCGAGTGGGAGGACAGGGAAGCGACAGAAGGACTGGGTTGACGCTCGACTAGAAGATTGCAATAGAAGCAAGAAGAAAAAGTAGAAAAAAAAGGGGGGAAGAAACAAAAATGTAGGGGGGGGACTATAAATAGGTCCCATGGGGACCACAATCCTCATTTGCATATTAGGAGCTTCTAAATTTAGAGAGTAGATCCTCCAAACTTAGGTTGAGTGTAAGGAGAAGAGATGTCGATTCCAGCACACAGATATTGGGCGGAGTTAGTGCAGACATACAGCAGGTTAGCAGGAGCTCTGGCAGCAGTAAGTGTCAAAAAACCCCACTTTAATTTGATGTTTTAGGGTGGTTTAGGGCTAGGTTTAAGGAGGTCAATTAGGTCAGTCAAAAGCGCTTTAGGGTAGTGCGGCGCTATTGGTAGTCGGTTAAGGTGCTTTTGGCTTGTTACAACGTGTCTGGTAGGGAAGTTCAGCACTATTAGCAAATACAAAGCGCTTTTGCTTTTAGGGCTCCGCACCACAGTGCTTTCTGGTTATACAGTGTAGCGCGGTTGGCAGGGAAGTAAGGCACGGTTGGAAGGCTGAGCAAGAAATCAGGTCGTGGCTGGTAGTGCAGTGAGGTGCACTTGGCTGCAGAGTGAGGCACTCTTGTAAATCAAGTCACGTTTCGTATAAGAAGTTCAGTGCTACTACATAAGAAGTAATGTGCTTTTGGTAGAACAGGACAATGCCTTTGTGTGAAACAAAGCACTTTTGGTTAGTTGAGAAGAGGAACCTAGCTAAGGTTGACTGAAGGGTTGACTACCCTAGCTTAGAAAAGGGGGTGGATAGAATAGAAGTAGATAGGAGTTGGGGGATATGATACAAAAGAACTGACAAGTGGTTTGCTTATGGATGCAAAGGATTATGCCGCTATTGATGTCAAGAGAGCGACACCACCTGATAGCACATGAGGTAGTATCATTTTGTATATTTGTAGATTGTATCACCATGTATCATTTTGTATCATTTTGGACAGATGCCTGTGTGCATTTTGATGTATATTTTGTGGGCTCCTAATAGCCTTGATGTATTATATTGATGTATAGAGATGGCCTATTGATGTAGACATGCACATTTTGTATTCTATGATGACCTTCACATGAGATATATGATGATCGATTCTGCTCACTATTGTTCATGCTTTTGTGTATGCATTTCTTGATGACATGGATGCGATGATATGTATGTATGATTATAGATTTAATGTGATGATGTATATTGCGTATATGATGCTTATAGATGTATGATGATATATATGTATGATGGTAGAGATGTTATGACTCGTGATATCTAACATTTGGGTTTTGCAGATAACACCAAAGAGAAGAAAGGTAGGAGATGGAAGACAGAGACTATTGATCGATCATTGTTCTAAAAATGATATAAGGCCATGGGTGAACGAATGGGTGAATGATCTTGTTGCAATGGTTTCACATTTGTATATAAAGAGCAATCCTTATTTTTGATATAGCACATGGATAGTTTACCACCAAGGTACAAAAGACCAAGGTGCAATGATATCTGAGTGCGTGGACATTGACTCTGTAAGCAAGCGGTTTGAACTTAGATCCTTTAGACATAATATAACCTTGTTGGAACATGTGAATGAGCCATAGTCTTGAACATAAAATAAACTTCAATGCATGTAAATGTAATAAGAAATATTAATATGTAAGATGCTAGGTTGTAACACACACAAGATAAGTAAAATGCTAAGAAAGATGCTAAAGATCATTCCTCCAACATGGCACACAAAAGCAATGACTATGCCCCCAATTCGTACTGCATCGCAACATACCAAGGTTATAGATAAATCAAGGTAGCCTTGAATAGGTAATGGAAAAGGAACAAAATATAAACCATTTAACAAATTGACTGACTTACAAAGTAAACATATAGCCAACATATTCTCTTGCCAAAGAGGTTGCTCAGGATAGATTGGATAGGAAAGATAACAGCCTTATTATAGGAAATCTGTGTCCGTTAAAGGGGGCTATCTACCTACAAAGACAATGCCTAGCTGCAGGAGATGTTGCATGTCGCATGAGATGTGTGTGTTGGTCTCAACAATGGAACACTTCACAGAAGACAAGCTTGTTGATCTGGGGCTTTGGATAAGCAGGACTTAGCTGATGCTAGCAATCGGTATGCAGGACAGTAGATGACTCTGGAAGGAAGCCACTTTGCTTCAGGTTTGTTAAGGACTTTTTCTTTGAAAGGATGCGGTAGCTTGATGCTTAAGTTAGTCAAGTCGAGGCGAATGAATTTTGATAAATGGAAGACTAGAAAGGTGACACGCTAATGGATTGGGGTGGGTGGAGAATGATGGATCGTGTGTGCTTGAGTACTGGATACATCCTTCGTATTCCAGACTGCCTACATACCCTTTATCCACGGGATCAAGGCACACTACGAGGAAAGATGAAAATGATAAATATGTAGTTCTAGATACAGTGATGAGATGGGTCAAGGTGGAAGGGGGAGATCTTATGTACCTGAGTACTGGAAACTTCCTTTGTATTCTAGACTACCTACATAGCCATATCCATGGGATCAAGGTACTTTAAAATTGAGAAGATGATAATATGTAGTTCTAGTGGTCATGATGATGTCAAAAAAGCATTGAAAAGATAATAGCCTTATCATAAGAATGATGTGTCCATTAGAGGATGCTATCTGCAGAAAGTAGAAAAGATTGAAGAGTGCACTTGGAACCACAAACAAGGAACCAATCCTAGACCTAAGTTAAGGAAAGATTTGCCCCCATTCCAGTAGATGAATTTGCATGGGTGACTACCGAAGAAGACATAGAAAACTTTGACCTAGGACAAGACAGTGTTAACTATAGACACAGATCAAGACGTGGGGTGGCGATGATGGACATTGACAAATTTCCAAGCTATACTAGATAAGGAGATGGAAATGCAAACAAGGTCAATAGCTTTATTATGGATGGATGGCTGAAGTGCGTTGTGAACTGGACATGGAGTGGACAGGACTCAATAGACGATGGGTGCTGACTCTACACATAGTGCCTGTTTGCCAGGTTTTCACTATGGTACTTATCCCAGGCACCTGTTTACCAAGTTTTCACCAGAGGATGGATTTTTTTGGATTCTTTGTGTTTTTTTTTGGGAATACTCTGAGGATCAGGCATAGAACTTCTTGAGATGGACACTGTTAAGTGGCTCATCCAAAGGAATGTTGTTAGGTGTAGCTAAAGTATAAGCTCCTTATCCATATGTTGTTGTGACAATAAAGGGACCTAAACAGTTAGGCTAAAACTTGCCCTTCTTTTCTCAATCTACTTGATTTCTCTGATTCTCTTTAAGTACAAAATCACCAACTTGAAACCATCTTTCTTTGATCTTTTTGTTGTAATTACGCCGGAGGCAGTTTTGATAGACATGGAGATGATTAAGCGTGGCAAGGCGCCTCTCATCTAGGAGTTCAAGCTCAGCTAATCTGGAAGTGTGATACTCTTCTCCACCAATCAGGTCTTGCATGGATACTCTGAGGGATGGGATCTCGACCTCTATAGGTAGGATGGCTTCAGAGCCATAGACCAAGGTATAGGGTGAGGCACCAATTGGTGTTCTGATACTAGTGTGGTAGGCCCATAGGGCAGGATTGAGTTGCAATTGCCAATCATGACCAGCATCACTGACTATTTTCTTGAGGATCTTGAGGATGGTTTTATTAGAAGCCTCAGCTTGGCCGTTACTCTGCAGATACTAGGGAGTTGAAAAGTGATGTTGGATATTGTATTGTGTGCACAAGGCATAGACATCTTGATTCTTGAATGGTCTCCCATTATCAGTGACAATGGCTTGGGGAATACCATACCAGCATATGAGATAGTTAAGGATAAACTTGGCTATTTGCTTATCGGTGATATAGGTCATGGGAATGGCTTCAACCCACTTCGTGAAGTACTCAGTGGTAGTAATGATAAACTTATGGCCATTGGATGAGGAAGAGTGGATTTGTCCTACGAGGTCGAGACCCCATTGAGAAAAAGGCCATGGAGTTGTCACAGGTTGTAATTCATGAGCTGGTGCGTGGATCAAATCTCCATGCTGCTGGCATTGTAGACACTTCTTAGCAAACTGTACAACATCTTGCTCTATTGTAGGCCAGTAATAACCTATTCTGAGTATCTTCTTCACGAGATTAGGACCGGTAGAATGTGTGCCACAAACACCTTTGTGTATGTCTCATAAGGTAGCTTTGGCTTCTTCCGCATTAAGACATTGTAAGAGGATACCATCGAGACTCCCGTGATATAGTGTATCACCCAGAATGGTGTAACGGGAGGATCGACAGATAAAGGTTTTGCATTGGGTGGATGATAGGTCAGGGGGAAAGGTATTGTGTTTAAGGTATTCCTAGATATCTTCATACAATGGGGAATTGGGACCAACAAGTTCACAGATGATTTCAGTAACGGGAATATCGACGGCTGGTATCAACAATTGCTCGTTCAAGAATTTGCATTTCTATGTATTTCCAGGCATGTCAATCAGTGACCCTACAAAAGCCATAGAATCTACAGCTTTGTTATGCTCTCTTGGAATTTGCTCAAATGTGATGCTAGAAAAATGTGGTTTGTAAGCATCCACTAATTGCTTGTAGGGGACCAACTTTTCATCCTTTGTTTGGTACTCATATGTGACTTGTCAAATGACTAGTTGTGAGTCTGCATATACTTGTAATTCTATGATGTCCCATTGAACTGCTATATTGAGACCTATGAGGAGTGCTTCATACTCAGCAATGTTGTTGGTGCAAGGGAATGCAAGCCAATATGACTTTGGAATATAGTCATTCTGGGGTGTGATGAATAAGATGTTGGCCCCTAATCCATGCTGTGTGTAGGAACCATCAAAGTATAACTTCCACATTATTGAGTTAGAAAGAGTGAATAGATTCTCATCCAGAAATTATGCTACCATAGGGTGTGTATTGATCATGGGTGCTTCTGCTATTTGATTTGCCAGAGCTTGTCCTTTGATTGCTTTACGATCCGTATACTCAATATCAAACTCACTAACAATCATGACCCATTTAGCTAGTCTACGTATAAGAGGTGCTTTTGCTAGTAGATACTTCAAGGGATCAATTTTGGCTATAAGATTTGTGTGTTGGTTCAACATGTAATGCTGCAACTTTTGGGAAGCAAACATTACTGCTAAACAAGCCCTTTCCATTGGTGAATAATTGAGTTCATATCCTACCAAGGTTCTACTGATATAATAGATTGCATGCTCTTTTCCTGTTTCATCATGTTGTGCTAGCAAGGCCCCTAGGGCTGAAGTTGTAGTTGAGATGTATAATATCAAAGGTTTATCCACAACTGGTGGAACTAATACAGGAGGTGTAGCTAGATACTCTTTAAGTTGATCAAATGTTGCTTGACACTTATCATCCCATCGAAATGAGACATCCCTTTGGAGTAACTATTGAAATGGTTGGCATTTATCTGCTAGCTGTGAGATGAAATGTCTGATGGATTGAAACCTTCCCTGAAGGCTCCTTAATGCTTTGAGGTTCTTTGGTGGAGGCATCTCCACTATAGCCTTGACTTTTGCGGGGTCTACTTTGATGCCTCTACAAGATACAATGTATCCCAATAGCTTCCCTAATGTTACACGAAAGACACACTTCTTTGGATTGAGTCTTACTTGGTATTTCTCAAGCTTGTCAAAGATCTATCCTAGAACTGGTATGTGATCTGCCCTAGAAGATTTAGCTAGTATGTCATCAACATAATCCTCCATGATATGATGAAATAGATCATGGAATATCACTGTCATTGCTCTCTTATAGGTTGCTCCTGCATTCTTTAGACCAAATGGCATGATGCACCAACAATAATTGCCCCAAGGACAAGTAAAAGTTGTTTTATGTTGATCTTCTTCTGCTATCCTTATCTGATTGTAGCCTGAGAATCCATCCATGAGAGAAAGCATTTCGTGACCTGCTGTCAAGTCTACTATAATATCAATGTTCGGTAGTGGAAAGTCATCTTTGAGACATGCTTTATTAAGATCTCTAAAATCATTACACATGTGGATGTGCCCATTGGGTTTAGACACAAGTACAATGTTTGATATCCAGTCTGAATAGTCAATAGGTCATATGAACTTTGCATCTAACAGCTTTTGTATTTCCACTTTTACTAAGAGAGCTATCTATGGGTACATCTTTCTCATCTTGTTCTTGACTGGTTTCACTTTTGGATCAACTGTGAGATAGTGAACTACTCGCTTAGGGTCTAGCCCTGGCATATCAGCATAGGTACATGCAAAGTTGATGGTTCTCTGTAAGAAGAATGTGTTAAGATTCATGTGCTCTGTCTCTGATAATGATGCTGCTAGGAATGTGGTCTTTGGATTTTGCTCTGTGCCAAGGTTATCTCTATAGAATCTTCCACTAGGAGAGCTGACTTCTCTTGATACTTAGATGGTAGGGGAAGGTCAAATCCTCCATCCTGAGGTGCCACAGTTAGGTTTTCACCTTTGGATACGTCCTTTGTTTTTACTATTTTGTGACCAGGAGGTGCCACAGTGTGGTTTTCACCTAGAGATCTTTCTTTATTTTTACTTTTGTGACTGGAGGATTTGACATTCCCACCAAAATAAGTTGTTGGCTCTAGTTCCATTACAAAACCTGCTTTATGATCTCCAAGAGGGATACTTTCTCACAGTCCCATGAACTCAGCCAGAGCTTCGTCATTTTGAAATACATCTATAACGGGGGACCCTTGTTGGTCCCAATTGATAAGTTCAGGGTAGACAAGTGTTACATTCTGGGTGTTAGTGGTGGAGGTCAAGGATACGAAGGATAGTGTAAAAATGGAGGATCCTGCAAATAGGTTGGTCATATGGAGGGAAGAGTCATCGATGATATCCTCATTAGACGTTGAATCAGCGAGAAAAGTTTTGGCCACCTCATCGAGGATATACTCGATGTCCAAGGCGCATGGTACCTTCTTACCAAATCCTAAACCCTTCTTGTCTAGTTTCTTTGTCACAACAATAGGTTCCATAGTTCTTTGATTCTGTTTCCTGAGGCCACTTTTGCCTTTATAGCCCATGTTTTTAACTATCCTTAAGCCATTGCCATATTGCTTGACTAGTATTGTGACTGGTTCTTTCTCTTTATAGAGCCAAGAAGAAACATCCTCAATAGTTTCCTCCTCCAATAACCGTCCCTATTGGAATTGGGTTAGGAATGTTGGGGGAGGAATAGCTACTTTTTTGGCGACTTTGGCAATGGGTGGTTGGCCATAAGATTTTGGAGATAAAGGCATCCACCCTACACAACAAGATTTGGAGATATCATAAGTGCCAAAGCCTATATCACGGATGTGCGCTTTGATTGTAGGAATAGGATTAGGTTCACTTGTAGAGGCTAGTGTCAGAGTTTCAGGATCAACATATAGTGGGGATTCAAGGGCTTTTGCATTGTTAGGCACTTGGTTGCAATTTTTATAACTGCCTTGCAAGACACAGAAGAATTCAAAAGGATTGGGGTCTCCTGGGATAGTGATCTCTATACCATTGAAGGGGAACTTTAGAGACTGATGGTACGTGGAGGGAACAACTTTCATTGCATGGATCCATGGGCAGCCTAGGATAATTTTGTAAGGCAACTCAATATCAAGGACTTGACATCTGGTTTCAAGCATGACAGGGCCCAGTTGTATAGGCAAGTGGATAATACCTTCTGAATGACATTTAGCATCATCATATCCCTTGATTGTAATACTTTGATTAGTGTTTACATGATCCTTAGAGTATCCCAATTACTTAAGTAACTTTAAAGAATAGATGTTGAGACCAGCACCACCATCTATGAGTATACGTTTGATTTTGCGCTTATGGATGAGAACCTCAATATGAAGGGCCTCATTGTGACACGGATCGTGGGATGGGAGATCTTTCTGAGAGAAGACAACATTATAGGGTGAAGCAATGTTACCTACTATAGCTTGGAAATCTACGACCGCTATGTTGTTAGGCACTAAAGACTCTTGGAGGGCTTTTTCTAGCACTACTCTATATGCAAGTGATGACCGTAGAATGTCCAAGATAGAGATATGTGCTGGCATTTTCCCTAGATGTTTGACAAGATTATAATCAGATTGAGCTGGAAGACTGGGTGTAGGACCATGAATGGTGACACGACCATGATGAGTTGTAACAGCGCAATTCATAGATTTTCCTTTGATTGTGAGGGTAGACACGCGACTCTCTTCAAAACAACCTACAATGGAATCAAAGGAAGTGGAAGCTTGATTGATACCTTTACCTCTATCCTAAGGAGGAGGTGGACCATGATGAGGGAATGGTTCCTTGTACATGTTGAGGTCTTTGTTCGTGTGCTGAGTTGGTTGATCTTCTTGTAGAGATATTTGATTGCCTTCAATGAGATTTTGGATTAGGTGCTTGAGTTTCATGCACGATGCAGTTCTATGCCCTTTGCTCCTATGGAATTCACAGTATTCATTTTCTCTATACCGCGCAGTTTTGTAAATAGGTTCACCATACGGGGGAGCATCAAGCAGGGTGATGAGTCCTTTCTGTAAGATCTTTTGTAAGACTATCTCTATGGGCTCTCCCAAGGGAGTGAATTGACGCCGTGGAGGGTAATCTTGTTGAGGCTGCTCTTGTTATTGTTGCTATTAGTTTTGGTAAGGTTGTTGCTATTGTTGTTGTTGAGGCAGAGCTTGACTTGGTTTGGAAAGTTACAGCAGTGTTTGCAACATTTGGACATGTTTAGAATCAACCACACCATCGTTGACCACATTTTTGTTTTTGTTCCAATATTTGGGTTTATTGCTTGATTATTGATGTGGAGCATTGTCTTTCGTTTCTTTGAAGATTTTGACCACACCCTTAGCAATGAGGGCCTTCTCAATGTTGATTCCCTTGTATGTGATTTTATCAAAGGTTGTAGAACTAAGGATTTACAAATGAAAACCTAACTCTTGGTTGAGGTTATCCATAAATATGCTAACAAGTTGTTTCTCTGGAATCTTGAAAGGGAAGTTGCTAGCCATTTGTCTCCATCGTTGAAGGAAAGAAATGAAAGCTTCACCATTTTTCTGTTTATTGTTGCATAGATCAGTCATGGAAATATCATGCTCTGCATTGTAAGAAAAATGGGTGGCAAATTTCTCTGCTAGCTTGTTAAAAGACTTGATGCCCGTAGGTAGGTGCGAGAACCATTCTATAGCTTGGCCTCCAAGACTGCGAGGAAGGAGATGCATAAGGTATGTGTCATTATGTGAGACCTCAAAGAAAGCAAGATAGAATTCCCTGAGATGGTCTTTTGGGTCACCTTTTCCTTTGTATTTATCAAATTTAGGAATAGTGAAATTTTGAGGAAAAGGGATCATAGGTAATGACTGATCAAAAGGATAGGGACACACTTCTTCTAAAGAGAAGGTCTTCTTGGTGTGGCCAAACATAAGATCAGATAACTGTTGTTGAACTTCTACAATTTTTAGCTCCATCGCTATGGGAGGGGTTGGAAACATCTCCTGTTGTCTAAGAAGTGGCTGTTGTTGTCCATACGAAAGATTGTAGTGTAATCCATGAGCGTTGGTATTATAAGGGTCATAAGATTGGTTGGGGTTGTATGCATTGTATGTTGGGTTGGACTTGGATGTTTTGATTTGGAAGAGGTGGAGGTGGCACTAGGTAAGAATGTTGGCTTTGTGATGGTTGAAGAAAAGAATTGGGTGGAGGAAAGCTAAAGTGTGCTAGATTAGGTTGCGATGGTGGCACATAGCTTTGGGAAACTTGATGTTAAGAATGTTGAGGGTGGCTAGGCAATGTGTGAAAGAAATTTAGCAAGGATGAATGTAGCGGAGGAGGGACATAGGTAGAAGTGATTTGCGATGGTTGATTGGGGATGAGCGTAGAAGAATTTTGTGGGGGGGATTACATGATTCTAATTGGTTGAGAGACATGGAGGTTTGATTATATGGGAGGTGGTATGTGTTGAGACCCTTGTTGCATGGCTACATAGTTGTTCCTCAGATTGTAATTGGGTGGGAAACCTATTCGTGAAGGAGTAACCAAAATTCCACTTGCAGTTGGTGTGGACACTTTAGGAGTTTGTTGTATATTTGCTTGAGCTAAGGTGGCTTGCTTAACTAGCTCTGCTTGACATTGTAGAGTCTCTTGTTGATTTTTGTAGATTTCCATAGGAGTTAGAAGCAGTGATACGGTGCTCTTTCCTATTGGGCTTTGAAAAAGGGGATTCTTATATTGTACCATTGTTTTCCCTTGTGAGCCTTGTTCAGGTAAAGGCATGGTCACTGTTGACATGGTTTGCATCACTTGTATGGTGTCTAGGGTATTGTTTGTCTCCTTGAGATTGGAAACATCAAAATCCTGAGGTAGTTTGGCTCCTTGCTCTGCTAGCAAGCAAAAAAAATGATCTTGGTTCTCACTAAGGATTTTGTCATAGGCGGCTACAGCTCTAGGATCTTGTATGAATTCATCAAGATCTTGCCCATCTTCTTGAGAGGATTGACCCATTTCAAACTATCACAATTCTTGAGATGGGGCTAGCTCGGCAGTATAACCTTGTGGGACAAAATCTGGAGGCAAGTCGGTGGTATAGTAGGGTGTATTTACCAAAGGGGTTCGACCCTCTTGCGGATTGCTTGGTTGATCAAGGTGCGGCATGTTGGGAGAATTGGTAGATCTTTCCACGGGTGTTCTAGGAGTAACCTTGGGAGTAATGTTGAGACAACCTGATTGCGGTGTGTGAGGAGGTGATTTGCACTTCCTAGGGACAACTTGCTTGGACTTCATAGTTTGCTGGAGCCTAGTGGTTACCATGGAATACACTAGGACAAAAGGTAATGCTGAGATTCTACTTGTGTTTTGACAAAGACAAACTCTGATGCACAATTAACTAGACCAAAGGCGCTATACTATTTGACCAGAGGCGCAGGACTGTGCAACCAAAAGCGTGCTACTATAATACCAAAGGTGATGGACTGAGCTACCAAAGGTGAGGTACTACTATACCAGAGGTGAGCTATGTTGACCAAAAGTGAGCTACTATACCACCAAGGGTGAGCTACTGTAATACCAGAGGCATTGAAGTAGTGTCTAATATTTTTAAAGGCAATTTTGATAGATTTGGTTATGGTTTTGATTGGATTTGTCTTTGGCAAGAGAAAACACAGCAAACAAGTGGTAAAAAAAGGATTGACACAACAGATAGTGTATGTTTGAGGCTCACGAAAAAGCCCAATGTTTCCATAGGTATAAGACAATTGCAATCAATAAAAAACACTTTTTATCCCTAAGGACAAGGTTTCATTGCAGTAGATCATCTCACAGCTTAATACTCCGTCGATAAAAATATCATTCCATAAAGGGGTTAGATATTTTGTATCTTTGCGAGAGATGATAGGTACGGATATCTCACCCTCCCCTTGGAAAGCTCAAGTAGGTCACAAGAGCTTTATGGCCAAGGGAATACTATCTTTTCTCAAGGGAGCCAATGGTGAGTATCTTAAGGGCTTAAATCAATTCCCCTTGCACTGATGATTACCACAATGTTCGGAGGTAGATCGGGTAGTCTCTATCTAGAATGGTTCTTAGTAACTTTGAGGGACCAACGCCTTACGAGAAATGTGACAAGCTACTAAAAGCTTTAACCAATCCTACTAAGAGTATCAAACATTTCACTCAATATGAAAAATGTTTCCACAAAGAGCTAGTACACCTCTTTTCAGTTTGGCACCACAAGGTAAGGCTGACGTCGGTTAGGACTTGGCTTTCACCTTATCCCTCTTATATAGCGGTTCAAAGGATCTGCTTAGGGTCGTCCCTTTTGGATGAAATGCAATCCAAAAGTAGATCCTTCTAAAGGAAATACTAAAATGTAAGAGCAAGCATGTCAAACAAAGGTTCAATTGTCCTGTTATAAGAAAAATAACGTGCAACTAAATTAGGCACACATAGGTTTGTAGTTGTCAATTTTCCCTGATGAAATTGAAGTGTTTGGCATTCATGTCCATTGTCCCTTAGAAAATTGAGGTATTTTCACATACATGTCCATTGTCCTTTAAGAAAAGCAGTATGTTCCTAAAACTTAGATTGCCAAAAAAATGATTTGTTCAATTATCCCTTAAGAAGGCAATATGTTTTCTAAGACTTAGTGAGATAAATCAAGAGTTCTTCAATGCTTGTCCTACATGAACATGTTAAAAAAAAAAAATTTTGCTCTTTGTGAGTGATAAGAAGCTACAACAAGTCGATTAGTTCCACAGAACTCACAAGTTAGCAAAAATAAATCAAATTGACCAAACGCGCTATACTGTCCTATCGAACATGACTTACTATGATACCAATAGCACTGCACTATGTTTCCAAAAGCAATGTGATGCAGACCAGAAGTGCTTTACTGTATTACCCGAAGCGCTGTAACAGACCCAAACACGTTGTACTGTATATCTAAAAGCGTTGTCCTGTCTCAGATCAAAAAATAGTTATGCTTTGTCAAAAATAACTAGGTTCAGATAGGATTTCATGGTTGATATAATGTTTTGAGAAATAATATCTGCTAGATCTGTATCCTGCAATCAATCAAACTCAAAAGGGTGTCACAAATATATAGGTTAACTCAAATATCAAAAAATACCCCTAAATAAGTCAGCTTAGGAAGTATCAAAAGACAGTTGAATGATAAATACAACAGCTTGCCAGACAAATCAAAGATATGTATATGAGTAAAACCCTGCAAAAACACCAAACAATGTCAGAAAACCTATTTTACCAAAAGCGTTGAATGATATTACCAAAAGTGCCATTCTGTGTTGCCAGAAGCACCGCTCTGTGCTACCAGAAGCGCCTTAACCAACTACCAATAATGTCACTCTGTGCTACCAGAAGCACCACAGTATCACCTGAGGGCGCTGTACTGTGCCTCCAGGAGCACTTAAGAATATTGCCAAAAGCGCTTTTTTGTGTCTTTTACGCTATTCCGTACTGTAACTTTAAAAAAATTAATTTCTCAAAGAAAAAGAGGGATTAGTGGGTCCCACCGGGCGTGCCAGAATGTGTATGAGGAAAATTGACTAAATCAACTAAACGAATCAAAAACCCAATAACATAAAGAGAACCGATCTAAATAAAAGCCATTAATAATAATCAATGAAACATGAAAGCTTTTACCGAGATTTGTATTGTTCCCTTTGGATTGAATGTGGATTGCTCAATATTACTGCGAAACCAAAGTTGCAACAAGCAAGTAGTGTGCTCAAAAATATCAATGTCAAGAGATCGTGAAGTTGTTCAATCGATGCGATGTATGCTCAAAGCGCTATTAAGTATGCCTGAGAATAAGTGATCGAAGAGAGGGGTAATGAAGGAGATGAGGGGGGTTTATATAGGTTTCAACAAAGATCGATCAACGATCCATATAATTCAGAAGAATCAACAGAGGAAAACAGTTGAGGAACATGCAACGAATAAAAAGAAGACAAGTGTCACACAAAAGATGTTTTATTTGAGTTAAACACTTTCTTTTCTAAAGATAAGACATGTTTTTCATAAATTAGAAAGTTTTTTTCTAATTTAAGAGAAATTGATAAAAACAAGGTTGAGTGAATAGATAACTCAACTTAAGATTTGTTTTTGCATGATTTGAGAGAAATTAAATAATAAATTATTTAATTTTGTGTGCATGGAGAAGAAGACTTATTTTTAGAAGATTTGAAAGATATTTGAAGATAAGAAAGCAAATCAAATAAATAGATTTATTTAATTGTTGTGCATGATTTTGGAAGGATAAATAAAATATTTTATTTATTTTATTTTTGGAGATTGAGAGGATTTAAATAAATTTGATTTGATTTATCCAAATTTGGAAGAATGAATTTGATTTAATTAAATAATTGGGAATTATTTAATTGTTTGGATAAGAGGGAATTTGTGAATTAATTAATTAAATAATGGGATTTATTTAATTAATGTGGATTTGATTTTTGGAAAGAGGATAATGATCTAATTAAATAATTGAAATTATTTAATTATGGAAGAATAATAAAGGAATTTGATTTAATTAATTAAATAAAGGGAATTTATTCAATTAATGTCGAATTTAGGAGATTTAGAAGAAGTTGATAATTTTAATTAAATAATTAGATTATTTAATTAATATTGAAATGCAAGTGATTAGAAGAATTAGATGAAATGCAAGTCATGCAACGACATGGTCATTTTTGGGTGTCTACACTACATACACCTTTGCCATTGATGTCAAAAGGGGAGAAGAAAATCAGTGAAAAATAGCCAATCATCTAAGGGAGAGAAGTAAAACAAGGTGTACAGAGTAAGGGGGAGCAGCATATATTTTTCACTAAGTGTTGCTATCAATGACAAAGGGGGAGATTGTTGGCAACATAGTCAAGAGACACTGCTCTGTTGATTAAGGTATAATGTTGTCATTGATGGCAACAAGGTTTGGTAAAGGGGATTTCAGTCCGGAAGACTAATTAGCCAGAATGACTAAGTATGGATAGTACACAAAGTGATTGAAAGTAATAGGAATGGTATGCCTCCACAGTTAAAGATCATGTTATGTGGTTCTAGTATGTTACTCACATCTATCTGGTGATGTCATGATTTAGTGTTCAAGCCCTGATTTCCTCTGGAAGTTCCATGGTGAAATGTCTAAGTCTGAAAAATAAAGTAAAGTCAGAAATAGTGTAGAGTACCTAAGTAATTTGGTCTACATTCCTCTACTAATGAATGTTTTGATTTGTAGTTTTGAGGCAATGTAGATACATGTCTTGAGTATCTAATTCTAGATTTATAGAGCTTGAAGATCATCAAATCGTATTCTACAAATTCTTTAGTATCGACTTCCAGTCTGACATATTTCACTATGACAGAATAGTATTTCTGAGATCCGCATATTGCATCTAAGAAGATTATCATGACCTACGGTTCTAAAGGTATGACAAGAGTTCTATAATGTATGTTGGCTATATTTTTTAGAGTCTCATATGGTCCACATTGAAGGTTATGGTATGACAGTTGAATTAGTCAAGTGTGTACTTAAGGGATAAGCTGACAGTCATGTTAGATCGATATGCGGTGAAGGTATATGATTACAATCATTAATCTAAGTGGTTATATAATAGGTCCATACTCATGTGAAGAGTCTTGCATGATTGATTGGGTCCACATTGTTGTTTGGGCACAATAAAAGGCCGACAAGGTATAACTTGAATATACAAGCTTTATCTTTTGCATGTCGACCTAGTTTGAGGAAATTCTTGATGCGGATATATATACTCAACAGATTTCAGCATTAGAGCTATGAAGTGTGTGAACATAGTATGAATTCAATGTTTGTGCGATCTAAGGTAGTTTTGTGACCAGAAAAGGATAGTAAGGGCAGAAGAATAGATTATATGTGAAATAGAGTAGAAAAAGCAAGGCAGACATTTGAGTCTGTAAACTGAGCTATAAATGGAACTACACCTTAGCATTCTATAGATGCACTTGTAGCAGTCTTATCCTGGTAGTGAGCCATTCCTTCTCTATCTTGTATTCTCTTCTTTTTGGCAATGAGCCTATTGCAATGGAGCTCTAAGGCAGTGAGCCTTTATGTAATTCAGTTTTGATATCATCATATATTATGAGCTAATACTCACCGTAGTTTTCCCTTTTGGGGTTTTCCATCTAAAAATCCTGGTGTCTATGTGTTATGACTTTATGGCTACTCTTCTTATGTTTGTTTTCCTTTCATGTTATTGAATTTGGTAAAAGGATTAATAATTATGTGAAAGAAAGGCTTTATAGAATACTAATTCACCCCCCCTCTCAATATTCTTTGTGATCAACAATGTTTCATCTGGAGGGGCAACACTCCCACAACTAGAGTTGTTGCTTTATTAGGAAAAGTAGATGTGGGGGAAGGGTAGAGAGGACAATAATTCCTCTTTGCCTAAGAACTTAATCTGCCAACTCATAGAAATAAGGAACTACTAGAGTCTTGAGATTAAGGCTCAGGGCCCTCATCCAAATGAAAAAATAGGAAGGAGAAAAGCTCACGGGAGGTCAATGGATGCTGGTACAATCCCCATATCTTCCCTACACCACCTATTCCATAGAAGAAAAATCCTTCACTCTCTTAATTCTGTAAGAACAAAGTATCAACCATGAGTATAGAGAAGAAAATCCTATGGAGCAGGGCAGCAAGAAAGCACACCAAACCAATGAGTATCCATATTGTATGTATGAAAAAATGGTATATGGAACAACATCAGAAGCATCTATTTATAGAAAATTTGATAGATTTCACACACTCTCATACATCCCTGATAAATGAATTGCAATCACTTTCACAGTATAGTGGCTATAAATGGAAATCCAGTGATGATTGCTAGAAATGGGCAGATAGATAGCATTTCATCATCTCATTGATACCGCATAACTGGAAACATCAATTCCTACATTGAAGTCGCCAGATGAAATGTCTCAGTTTTAGTACTTAATTCCTTTTTTACTCAATTATCCTATCAAAACTCGTCATGAAGTAAACGAAAGGTCACCTCTGGTATGAGCACAGATCCCCAAGGGTTGATCCTGCATCATGCTAATTTTTTAGTTAGCTAATTCTCCACATAGTAATGGTGATGGAGATCAAGCACACACTTGAGAAATTAATTATGCACTAGTTTATCTCTTGTCATGCACCACCACATCATTCTATAGATTTAAGTATGAGTCATCGATCAATATGGTAGATAGTCTGGATCAACAATGCCATTGTGGTCGGCAAGGGAAAGAAAATCTGTCATCAATGACAAATGAGCACAGACTAATGATAGTGTGTCACATGGATAGCCATCTAAGTCATGACTCTAAGAAGAAAATTTAAATAGTGCCAGCAAGGTGGCTTTCTATGCCTCCATAGTGATAAGATCTGGTTGGAGATGGAGTTCTACAAAATGGTAGAAACTGTTACATTTTGCCACATAACATAAAATGAATCCCAAGAATACCCTATGTCCCACAAAGAACCTACCATGTAGCATGGATCAGCTAATAGCAACTTAGCAACCCCAAAGATGGACACACGGCACCTTCCTGCACTTTCGCAAGAGTTGTGAGGGCCCACTGCTAAGGATCGATGAAACAGCGGAACATATAAGAACCTACCAGTTGTTCATCAGGGACCGACCCATTTACTGTTGATGAAGCCTGATGCAAAGGAAATGCCATGTGGTACCCTTCCATTGATCCATAGATATCTTTTTCTCTGATATTTTATTCCCCATGGAATGGCGGAAACCAATAACAATATGCCACCTATAATTTGGGACCCGACCTTAAAAAAAACTTTTAAAACAACCTTCATCAACTAGGAGAAGGGGGCCACGAGACTCATCAAGGGGTCAATATTTAAAACCATGGCATATTTAAGAAAAATTTAGAATACAGGTCATAGGTGGTAAAAAAAAGGTAAGGGGCTAGTCAACAATGTGCTTTAGGACATCAAACTTACAACTTAAGAATCACGTTATAGGCCATTAGCGGTCAACTAAAAATCATAACAAAAGTAACTTCACCGCTTGCAATTGAATAACACTAGGGTTTAGGGTTTAAGAGAACTATTTAGTGTTTTAACAAGTAAACCTTAGGACAAATATTCTTAAGTTAACCATAGAATTCAGGCAAAATACTAGAACCAAGGGAAAATTTTACATGGTTCCACTAGTGGCTCTAGTTGGGGATGTTTGTTCAACCTAAACAGAGCAAGATCACAGAATACTCTAGAGAAGAAGACCACAGAATAGAGAAAAAACAATGTTTAATAATCACATGATAGCCCCAGGCTATTATGAAAGGGAGAAACAAGATCTGCCCCTATCAAATATCTTGTTTTCTAATGACTTCATTAAGCCATATCTGAAACCTTCACCAAAATCCATCTTGTTTCCAACATGGATGTTTAGATAGCTTATAGGACACTTAAGTCCATTGTCTTCAAAGTACCCTATGTTCCTTTGATCACTGTAATTAAATGATGAATGAAATATATTTTCATTAATCATGGGGCCAACATATGGTTCCATCATATCCAACCAGCTAAAATAATTATCATGATTTATTTGTTGGTATTCTTCAAACTTATCAAATAGATTAGGAAAATGAAAACATTCATGTTACACTGGATAACTTGCATTGGCGGCATCTTTCTTGTTTGTTGAACCAGCATCAAACTTGAAACACTCATATTCAACCACTTCTTGAATTTCTTCAATATGATGTTCTAACACCTTGAAGTTACATTCTAGCATTGTGTCTGATAAATTAACCTGATCAAAAGTAAAGGATTGAAATGTGCTAATAGAATAGATATCTGAATTCTGCTTTGTCAACAAAGAGCTCTTGTCTTCAGACATCCTTTCATACTAAGATAACATTTTCTCATGCCCCCTTAACTTTAACAGATCATCATTTTTATATGATAGAAGATCCTTAGTCTTGATTTTATACTTGCTAGTTTCTAAGGATCCTTCTTCAAATTCTTCTAGTTGTGTATCTTCTAGATTCTCTACAAAGATTGGGTTATCTCTACACCAATAAGGTTCAGCATTTCTCATTGCTAGCAAATCCAAAGGTTCATCATAAAGTGGATTATACCTTATATCCATTGTTTCCATGCATTTTTCAACTTCACTATCCTGATTACCCATATCATTATTAGACTTAGAGTTATCATAACCCTAAGAAGAACACTTAGACAAATGATCATAATTTTCTATGTAGCTGGTAGCAACTAATTCAACCTCATATTCAGGTCCATAACTAGATGACTCATTAGGCAATGAAATTTCATTACCTGAAAGCATATATACCTCCTTACAAATAGGAGAATCCACCTTTGATTTTAGTGAACATTCATGAGACTAAGAATTCTTTTCATAACTGTTAAAATTAACAGATTCATCTATTGCAAGGATATGATCTGATTCTTCATTTACCATATGTCTGAATACTATCTATTTCATCAAATACCTTATTAGGTTGGGAACTTGGGCATCTTCATTCCTCCTTACTAGGGGGCTCAAAATAAGTAATGGATTTATATATGCTTTGATTTCCATTACATTTGTCAAAAGAAACACTTTACCCTTCATTATTCAAATATTGAGCCTCTTTTCTTGGCTGATCAAATGACTTATTTGGAATATCCTAGGTTTTACCTTTATGGAAAAAAACAATACTATTGGACTCATTTTTCACAACAGAGTTTTTGGTTGTGAATTCATACTCTCTTATCCTCATATGCTTTAGATTGTTCTCAATATCCATAGCCATAGAATATGCTTGTCTCATAGTAGTGGGACCTCTATCTCTTAGAAGATAACTATTGTAGACACCTAAAATTGGCTTAGGTTGAATTAAGTAAATATTTTGATATTTATCTTAATTCTTATTTTCTTCTATCAATTAAATAAATATTATAAGTTTATTTGATTGGTTCATTATCCTACAATTAAATAAAATCATTTTATTTAATTAAAATCCCTAAATTCTTCTAATGTCTCAAATCCTAAATCCACCTCACAAAATCTACTTCATCAATCCACCTCATCATTCCACCTCATCTCTTCCACCTCACCATGTTGCACATAAAATTAAATATTCTTAATATTTAATTAGCTAATATCCTCCAAAATCCAAAAATAAATCTTTAATTCAATTGTTTCCCACTATACTCCACCAATTGAATTTTTAATTCAATTGTTCCCCACTATCATCCACTATTGAATTCTTAATTCAATTATTCCCCACTATCCTCCACTATTGAATTATTAATTCAATTGTCATAACCCACTATCCTCCACTATTGAATTCTTAATTCAATTGTTATAACCCACTCTTCCCAAAAATGAATTTTTAATTCATCCACTATGAATTTAAAATTCACAAAAAATGAGGGCCCTTGATCTCAACTTTTGATCCTCACCCTCCATTCCCTTTTTAGAAAATCTATAAATAAGACCCTTCTCTAAGCAATTAAGGGGGGACTGCTTCTGGCATCCTTATCATGCCCAACTTCTTCTAGACATCTTCTTCTGGCATCCTCATAATGCCCACATTCTTCTCAATTCCCTTCTTCATGCCCTCCTAATGCAGAAATCATTCTAGCCATCCCACATCCTCCTTTATTGTCCCTGTGTTTGAAGTTCACCTTCAACACAACAAGTATCACAGCCATTCTGTTCTTGTCACCGTCAACAAGCAAGGAAGCAAGCTCCCTGAGGTCCAATCTTCTTCATCATCAAGGTCGAGAACAGATAGGCGAGCAATAGAAGCCGCAGGGTAAATAGGTTTTGTAAGTTTGTATTTCATTTATTTATTCTTGTTATCTACATATTTCATTGATGTTTGGGTTTATTTATATTTATTGATCAATCTCATATTCCCATTTACATTTTGGCGCCCACCGTGATCTAATCCACATTGTTTGTAAGTGTTTGTCTTAGAAGTTTGGTTGCAGGATACAGGTGTTTCCAAGCACATTTGAGCATCAACTTCCACAAACGGCATCCTACGCACAAATCGAGCTCATCGTTAAGTCCGGAAGACCTCAGAGGTAAGAAATCACCTATAACTTCTCTGATTTTGTTGCTTGAAATTTTTTGAAATTTTTTTTACTTTTCAAAATATTTGTTGCAAAAACTTCAACAACACAAAAAATACAAAACAAAAAAAAAAAATACATTAGGATCTATTTGTTTTTTTAGTTTAACATTTACATTTTATAAAAATAAAAATAAAAAAATAAAAAAAAATCAAAATCAAAATCAAGCAATAGAAGAAATTAAAAAAAATCAAAATATAAAATTCAAAAAATATATATATAAAAATAAATAAAATAAAATAACAGCAAAATATATATATATATATAAAAACAATAAAATAAAATAACAAAAAAAAAACAAATATAAAAAACAAAAAAAAAAACAAAGAAACACACAGCAGCAGGGACCGAAGCCCCTGCCTCCCCCCTGACCATCCCTCCCTACCCACCACTCCTCTGCCCACACAGACCCCCCACCCAACCCCTTCCCCCCATCCCCCCACACCACCCCACTGTCCCCTCCCCTCAGAAGACCCCTAACCCTCCTCTCCCTGCGCACCCCTCCCCCGACCACCCCTCTCCCGCAGGACCCCCATCCCTCCTCCCACTACCACCTCAGTACCCCTACTCACCCCTCCCTTCTCCTGCTGTTCCCCCCTGCATCACCATTGTACCTCCCCCCTCGACCTCCCCAAACCCTTGACCCCCTTCCGCCACCGACCTCCCGCTCATCCCTCAGCCCCACCCCTTGCGCCATCCCGCCGCCCCCCCTATGCCATCTCGCCACCCTCTGCTCACACCCCTCCGCCCAGCTCCACCACTACCCAGCTCCTGCCACACACAGCACCACTGCTCCCCTCTGCCTAGCCCTCAACCTAGCCACCACCTCCGCTCAGCCCATCCACCACCGCCCAGCCTCCCCAGCTCTGCCCTCCACCAAAAACCAAACAAACAAAACATTTTTTAAACCAACTTTAAAAATAAAAAATAAAAAATAAAAAACAATCAAAATAAAAAAATAAACAAATAAAAATAAAAAAACATATGAGGTATTTTTTTTATTTCTGACTTTCCACATAGCAAAATTGGCTATTTTTTTCAAACTCACATAACTTTTACATATGGAGTCAGAAATGCACAAATTTGGACTCGTCGGAAAGCTAGAAGAACGAACTATGTAGTGGTGTAGACATTTTCAGATGATGGTACCATTTTCCAACTTTTTTTTCAGTCAAAGTCAACGCTCTGTTAAAACTTCACATGAACATAACTTGTGCAAATTTGATCGTTTTTCAATGAAAATTTTTTTCAAATCACATAGAATTACCTGAACTTTCTGTTCATGTAATCTATTTTTCTCTATCAATTCATTTCTCATTAGATTTTATCATATTATCAATTTTTGCATAACGATCATCTTGGCTAGTCTACGTGCTTCGTTTTCGATTCTATGACTTGCAGGTCATCATTCGGGGCTGGAACAACATCAGGATCAGCAAAAATGTCAATTTGGATAGTGAACAAAAATCTGGGTGCATCCATTTTCATCCTTTATCTCTCAATCTTATTTGCAAACGCATTTTGATTTGGGCTTCTAAAATGAACTTTGTTTGATCACACATCATTGAAATTGGGCTTAAAATCAACCAGTGTCTTCAATCACATCTTCAAATGGGACTAAAAAGAACCATTGATTGGCGTATCCTTCACACATTTCAATTTCTAAGGGCAATTAACCAAGTGCGAGTGTGAATCAAGTGTGCGTGTGTATGCTCTCGCCTCGCACCGCAAGGTGACCTTGGAGATCAAAAACACCTCACTTGATTTGCTTTTGTCAACCCCTTTCCTAGGAGGCCTGCTAGGGGATTTCATCACCCCTAGGGATGAACTCAAT
Source organism: Cunninghamia lanceolata (assembly GCA_027924645.1). Classification (NCBI taxonomy): domain Eukaryota; kingdom Viridiplantae; phylum Streptophyta; class Pinopsida; order Cupressales; family Cupressaceae; genus Cunninghamia; species Cunninghamia lanceolata. The sequence goes on from BSBN01001715.1 coordinate 14,942,511, forward strand.
CGAGGCTGAATCGAAAGACACCCTCATTGAAATCAAATTCTTATCACTCTTGGCTAAGCCCCAAAAAACTTTCTACCTTTGGGAAGTGAAGGTGAAGGGTGGGTTACCCCCTTCTCTCAGCTGTGTGATAGGATTTCACTTTCAATTCCATAGTAAACCTTGTACAATCTAGTCTATGACCTAATTAGCCATACCAACTTGACTAGACATTAGGCTTATGATGTGTTTTCAAGTGCTTACTTAATAATCATCACATTTCATTTTCAAAGTCAAAAAAAAACTTGCTTATGTGTCTTGTGTGAGTAATTCATGTGTGTATATGCATAATCATTTGTTTAAACATTGCCAAATCAAGCTATAAATACCAAACACATAAACAAATCAATATAAACTTTCATCCTAGTCACCTTCATCCTAATCAACTTCATCCAAACAATCCACATCATCATCGAATCATAACCAAGCACTTGCCAAAAAGGACTTAAGGCTTAAACACTTGTGTGACATCATGTCAACCTTAGAGGACCTCCAACAGCTCCTTCATAGGCTCCACCACATGCATGCAAGCCAATCCCCTTTAGAGCAGTGAACCTTTCAAAGCATTCAAGAATTGATTCAAATAGGTTGAACAAGCCAATCCTCACACATACAATACCTCTTGGAAGAAATCCAACACCTCTTGGCCACTTGCAAAGTCCAACGACCATCCTATCTAGCACCTATCCCATCATATCTACCCTCTCATCAACCCAATTCTATACCAATTTATTCCATTTCCTCTAATGTTAGCCCTTCTCTATATCAATCTCCATCTCAACAACCATTACCCTATGCAACCCTTCCATCCTCATCACATCAATACATTCAACAATTCCAACAACAACAAATCCAAACACCATTTCAACCTCAACAAATTCCACATCACCCTTACATGTCATCATCTTCAACTTCATACCAACCTACTTCATCCACCTATCATTTTAATGCCACATCAACATATCCCCCCAAATCACAACAACATGTAAGCTCAAATCCACCATTGCAACAAGATCAAATGCCCTCAACTTCATACCAACCTCAAGATCTTTTGTCTAAATATCCTACCATTTTACCCAACCACCAAGACTATCAATTGCCTCCACAACAAGCACAAGTGAGCCTACATCCACCTTTGCAACAAGAAGCACTTGCAATTCCAAGTGGCCCTTTGTATATAAACTATGCTAGCCTAATACAAAAAGACTTAATTACCTTTGACAAGGGAGATACCAATCTAGCCAATGCATCTTATGAGTGGCCTTCACCATCCAATCCCATGCCAACACATGAGCCAACAAGTCCTATCATAAGACCACCATGTGATCCTACCCCTAGTCCATCTTCTAGCCCATCAAGCCCTTCATCAAATCCATACCCATGTTCTACCAATCCTCCAGCACAGGATCCCTTGGACATAATCGTACAACACTTAGTTCAAACAAATTTGATTGAGCTACCACTGACAGAACCTTTTGAACTAATCCTTAAACCCCCTTGGTATAATGAAAACCATTATTGTGCATACCATAGATATAAGGGCCATACAACAACCAATTGTGTCAAACTTAAGAGATTGATCAAAAACATCATAAATTGTGGTAAGATTATCCCTTAATCCAATCCAAATCCTAATCCACCCAATCCAATTAGCCCCCAACCTAATCCTAGTCCTAAGCCTACCACATCATTTGCTATTATTGCTCATCCATTATATCACCCATCTACCCATACACCTGCGATGGATGTGATCCAATGACTACTAGCAAAAAGCCAACCATGTCCCCAAAGCCTAGTCCTTGACCTTACCAAAGATTCTTCCAATATCATGTCAAATCCTACAACCCCTTCATGTCATCCACAACCCCTTGAGCTTCTCAACGAGCCTTCTACCATGCACCAGAGTCAAGGTTCATCACACCCTCATGTTGTTGACCACGAGCCCATCCAAGAGCCTTCCACTTCCATTCAAGCAACCCAAGAGGTATGTCAAAGGTTTAATCCTAAGCATGTGGAACATTAATCCCTAGTCCAACTCAAGATCAAATCACTTTTATGCAACCCATCCATAATATGTATCTTTTCCATGATCAAGATGATAGCCATAATGATGAATCTATCCATGAGCCACTTGATCCTATCCATCTCCCAAAAACCATTCACGAGCACGCTATCCAAATGCAACCCATCCATAATATGTATCTTTTCCATGATCAAGATGATATCCATAATGATGAATCTATCCATGAGCCACTTGATCCTATCCATCTCCCAACAACCATTCATGAGCACGTTATCCAAATTCAACCTATCCATAATATGTATCTTTTCCATGATCAAGATGATAGCCATAATGATGAGTCTATCCATGAGCCACTTGATCCTATCCATCTCCCAACAACCATTTACGAGCACTCTATCCAAATTCAACCTATCCATAATATATACCTTTTCCATGATCAAGTTGATACCTATGAAGAAGCTATCCATGAGCACCTTAATCCTATCCATAATCCTCTATCCATCCATGAGCAAGATATCCAAATTACTCCTAGTCACCTGTCATCTAGCCCTATCCATAATGAGAAAACATCCACTTCCCTTGATGAGACACTTGCCTCCCAAGCAAGCGTAGAAGATCCAACCAGTAATGATCCTTCACCATCCATTATTGTCCAAGCTACAAATCCTCCACCATATATCCTTGGTCTTCCTACCTTCATGCATGAATGTTCTTTCTTAGAACACTAGCAACCATTATCCACTATCTCACTTTCTCCATCCAATAAAGAACTTGTGTCTAGTGTTCCACCTACACATAATCCCGCTGTCCACCGTATACTCCAGCATATGAACTATCAAGGTAAAGGCTTAGTCCTTCATGAACAAGGTATTTTGGAACCTATCCATGTCAACATTCCTCCACCTTCATACGGCCTTGGATACATACCCCAAGGTACACAAACTCAAGATGTTGGTACTTCCTCCACTCCTCCTAAGTATACCACTTTCCATCGCAAACCCTATCATATCCCCAAAACATATGTCACCATTCCACCTCCATCATCCTATAATTGTCAAAAGCATGTGACCATACATCTTCCAGCCTCCACTTTCCCTCCACTTTTACCAACTCCAAATATCCCTCCATCCACCTTGCCACCATGGCTTCCAACACCTAACATACCTATTATTCATAAGTATCCTTACATCCCTAATCATGGCCAACAAAAGCACACATCGCCTAAGCATAAAACTTCCAATCATTCCACTCATTCCATCCATCCCATGGGATTCAAAAGAAAAAAAATTTATGCCTTTACCTATAAAGCCAAAAATCCAACTACAACTCCTAAGGACCCTCATGCCTTAGGGTATCAATGTGAAAAGTCTCTAAATCACCCATCTTCTAAGCAAAGTACATCCACAAAGCTATCCAAGCCCATACCTCCACAAGCAAAGCCCAAAAGAAAAATGGTTTGGGTTCCTAAAAAAATAGCTAGTAAGTCAAATGAGGCATCCTCATCCACATCTCAAGAATCCCAACCACCTATATCCATCCAAAAGCCTACTTCCATCCACAACTTCCATTCCCTTCAAAAATCCCACAAGCAAAACAAAAGCACTAAAAATACTAAATCTATGTGGGTTCCTAAATCACTTCATCAACCATCTCCTAAGTAAACATCTCCATTGCCTCCTACACCACCATCTCATCAAAAGCTTCAATGTTTATCATGGTGTATGCAGCTGTTGGTCATGGTTCCTTTCCACTTCACAACACATCCACATAACTATATCTACCCATCTTCCATCCATTATCCTACACATCTTCCTCAGCCTATGCCTATGGTCCATGTTGTTGCATAAGCCTTCCCTCCATATTCTACATCATAATCCACTATCTACCTATGCCATATCACTTTCATACGATCCCCTACCAGCATCTGTGAGAACACTGGACATGGTCTATTCGACAGTATCTATCTAGCGGGACTATCCCCTTTCAAGGAACTATATGCTAATGTCTTTCCATATCCACCTTCTCCAATCTAAACATTCAAAAAAAAAATAGTAAAGAAAAATCCCTTCATCCAACGGTGAAAACCTGGTAAACAGGCACCTTGGATAAGTACCATGATGAAAACCTAGCAAACAGGCGTCATGTGTAGGTTGATCTTCTATATCACTTACACTTGGGGGCACATTGTCTCATCCAACCTATACATTTCCAAACTATCTATCCCATTATATCATTTTCCATCCTACCCTGTCCTACCATTACCACACCATCCTACCATCCTTAGCCATTACATAAATATGCCTATCCTATTGAACCCATTTACCCATCCTTCTACCTTTTGATTTTAATGAAGACATAGGGGCAAAATATTAAAACATGTTTGGATATATCTTGGCATACTTTCTTTCCAAACCAAGTCCTATCCATTGACCATTTATCCATCCCATTCAAATCAATCCATCATGTCCTCCTATCATCATGAACTTTGTCATGTAAAAATCCTAAGCATTACAACCTAGAATGGGGCAAATTATTCTTCCTACGCAACATAGCCTTTGAAGATCACATCCTAGCTCCCCTATGATCCATCCACTATGGTGTATCCTTATCATGAGCTTTCCATCTTATAGCTTATCCCCATTTGTTTATCATGAAGCTTTCCATTATAGCCTACCTATCCATTTATCATGAGGCAAGCATCCATCCCTTATATGGCCTATCCTCTTATCTATCCATCCAACTCTCATGAGCCTTCTATCCCATTCACTATCATCCATCCTTTCATATGTCCTTTGCACCTAGACTTGGTTTTCTCTCTTGTCATTGGTATCTAGCACAAAGGCTACTCAATTGTAAATCCATCGACATTCAAAACATTTCAAAGCTCCAAAAAAAATCAAAATATATCAAAAAATCTATTAAATCAACTATCCAAGGAAAAATCCAAGCAATAAAACCAATCATATAATCCAAAACAATCCACTCCATCAACATTCAATCAAATCAAAGCATCATTATCATCAATTCTTCCTATCAATAACATTCATTGATCCATTCCAATCAATCACTTCTTCCAATCATATCAATCAAATCAATCTAAGTAATGATCTTAAATCCAAGTTACACTAATTCATATCAAGCACGCTAATCAATCAAGGAACATTATCCAATCCAATCAACAAGTTTTGATCCTAATCTTGTCATAGAAATCACCAATCATCATCAATGGGATATATTGTTCCCACATCATCCTTGTGTTGATCTAGGGATATAGCTTTCCCTGCAATGACAACACTATCATGATCAATCAAACAATCAATCATTAGTTTATGACTTGACAAGGGCAATACCTTGTTTACATCCTTTGAGCACACTAAGAACACTTGCTTATACTTATATTGAGTGGACACTCTAATCATCACACCATCACTATCATTATTCAAAACAATCCAATCATTAAAACATCAACCTATCCAAAAACAAAGCAAAGCACCATACCAGAACACTCAAGCTAATTTTATACCAATTATGGCAAAAAGATACATCTAATGCAAGAATGTTTTGTGATTGGTTAGATTAACTTACAAAGTCTTGATTTATGCTATCATGCCTTTCTATGCTACTCAAGGATGCCAAAAGCTAGAGATGCTATGATGGGGGCATGATTATTTTCTTTGTTTTCTGCTTGTGGATTAAACTTTAGTAATGTGACGACTTCTGTCTAATGACATGATCGGTAAAAGCTCATCGAGGACTTCGAGATCTAAACATGAAAAGGGGCAATCCTTGTCTATTGAAAAATGCAAGAAGTACTCAGGTCATCTAGATTCAATTTCGGCTAGATGCTTGTATTAACTTGCTAAATCAAAATCCATGTAAGCAATACTCAAGTCATCTAGGTTCAATTATAGCTAGATGCTTGTATTTTCTTACCACATAATAAAGCCCAATGATGAAAGCGCTTCAAAATACTTGCTATATCAAGGTGACAAATATCTATATCCATATCTCTACCGTATCAAATTGCATCTCATATCCGTACCCATATCCATATCCATACCATATCCAATTGCAAGTCTATCCTTAATCCATGCCAATCAAGTCAAATCAATCTTGTCAAATGATCCAATCACAATCAATGGTCTTGATCCTTGTCCAGTCATAAACCAACTCAATCAATCAATCAATCAATTATCTTAGATAGGATGTTGCCTTGTCGAAATCAGACTAACACACGCGTCTTACACGACATGCTTCATTTCCTGAAACCAGACGCTATCCTTCGTGTTGCTCTAGGGATCCATCATTCCCCGCCATGACAACACTATCACATCAAATGTCTTAGACATGGATGTTATATTGTCGAAGCCAGACCCAGAGTCTTATACGACATATTTCATTCCTAAAACTAGACATCATCTATCCATATCATTGGTTTACCGCTCGACAAGGGCAATACCTTATTTGTTCCTGTATCATTTGTGCATACTTGCTTACTTGCTTGTGTGTGTTATCATTTTTATCTTGTATTCCATATCATTCATCCCTTTCTTCTGCATTCAACCATTTCATCTCCTGTCAACATATCTTATCATGAGGTTGTCCATCTCACGTCTGCCGCCTTCTCCCCATCCAATCTCTCGAGGGGGCATCCTATCATCATAACCTGTACCAGGGGCAAACTAGGGCATGTATCATTATCAGACTATTCTTATTCTTGAAACAACATGATAAAACACATTGCTTCAAAGAGGGGCAAAATGTAGACACCTAAAATTGGCTCAGGTTGAATTAAGTAAATATTTTGATATTTATCTTAATCCTTATTTTCTTCTATCAATTAAATAAATATTATAAGTTTATTTGATTGGTTCATTATCCTACAATTAAATAAAATTATTTTATTTAATTAAAATCCCTAAATTCTTCTAATGTCTCAAATCCTAAATCCACCTCACAAAATCCACTTTATCAATCCACCTCATCTCTTCCACCTCACCATGTTGCACATATAATTAAATATTCTTAATATTTAATTAGCTAATATCCTCCACTATACTCTACCAATTGAATTTTTAATTCAATTGTTCCCCACTATACTCCACCAATTGAATTTTTAATTCAGTTGTTCCCCATTATTATCCACTATTGAATTCTTAATTCAATTGTTCCCCACTATCCTCCACTATTGAATTCTTAATTCAATTGTCATAACCCACTATCCTCCACTATTGAATTCTTAATTCAATTGTCATAACCCACTCTTCCCAAAAATGAATTTTTAATTCATCTACTATGAATTTAAAATTCACAAAAAATGAGAGCCCTTGATCTCAACTTTTGATCCTCACCCTCCATTCCCTTTTTAGAAAATCTATAAATAAGACCCTTCTCTAAGCAAATAAGGGGCGACTTCTTCTGGCATCCTTATCATGCCCAACCTCTTCTAGACATCTTCTTCTGGCATCCTCATAATGCCCACATTCTTCTCAATTCTCTTCTTCATACCCTCCTAATGCAGAAATCATTCTAGCCATCCCACATCCTCCTTTATTGTCCCTATGTTTGAAGTTCACCTTCAACACAAGTATCACAACCATTCCGTTCTTGTCACTGTCAACAAGCAAGGAAGCAAGCTCCCTGAGGGCCAATCTTCTTCATCATTAAGGTCAAGAACAGATAGGCGAGCAATGGAAGCCGCAGGGTAAACAGGTTTTGTAAGTTTGTATTTCATTTATTTATTCTTGTTATCTACATATTTCATTGATGTTTGGGTTTAATATTTATTGTTCTTTATTGATCAAATCCCATTTTTCCCATTCCTGCACCACCCCGTCTCCCCACATCCTTCCCCCACGCCCAAGATCCCTAGCCCCCCTGCGCCCTTCCCTCGCTGCCACCCCTGCCTACACGCCCAACTCCCCTCTGCTGCACCCCCTTAGCCACTCACTGCACCCAAACCCCTTATCCCCCCTCCCGTCCCCTCCTCCTCGCCTCCCCTCTTCCCGCTGCCCTTCCCCCCAACCCACCTCTGCCAATGCTGCCTCCCTTATCGCCGCCCTCCACCTCCCCATGGCCTGCGACACCGCCCCTCCTCCCTTCCACCTCCATCGCGCACCGCCACCCCTACCTATGCCATCTCCGCCACGCCCACCGCTCTGCTACCGCCTCTCCCGACCACCACCACCGCCTCTTCCACCCACCACCACCACCACCAACCACCAACCACCCACAACCCCACCTCCTCAACCCAAAACCATCTGCACACACAACACAATTAAAATTTACAAAAATAATAAAAAAAATTAAAAACACAAAAAAAAAAAAAATAATACTAATAAATTTTTATTTTTATTTTAAAGAAAAAAACGGGGGGGGGGGGGGGAGTTAATTTTTTTTTCCCACGTAGCAAAATAGGCTTTTTTTTCTCTTGGACATAACTTTTTGTAGGAGTATCAGATTTTCACAAATTTATAGTCATTGGAAAGCTGATTCGACAAATTTCGCAATGGTATAGGTATTTCTAGCTCATTGGGTCAATATCAATAGGTATAATCAGTCAAAGTTTACTTTACCTTGACAACTTCAACCAGCCATAACTTGGACATCTTTCATCAAATTTTCCTACAATTTTCTTTGAAACGTCATAGAATTTCATGTAGATTCTGATTTTCATATCTATTTTTGCTCTCAACAATCATATTTTCATGAAAATTTTTAGATTATATGTTTTTTACCTAATCCTTTGACTTACAAAATTCTTGATTCAACTTTTGTTTTGGTGGACTACAAGTGGATATCAGGAGACTGCTAATCAGTTTGGTGCAAAAATGTCCACTAAAAACCATCATTTTTCCTAAATGTTGAACAAGATTGATTTAGGCATTATCATACACCTAACATAAGATTCCCATCTAGTTCTAATTAGGAAGGAGTAATCCATTGTTCATACAATTTGCATCTAACTCTAATTGGGAAAGCACAAATACATACATGCCAATATCACGTAGTCCATAACTAGGAAGAAAGTAATTGAACCATTGCTATATCTGCATCTTGCTATCTTCTTTAGTTAGATCATTGCTATCTTACAAATGGGAATGAACATTGCTATATGTTTAAACACTTCAAAGTTAACAACTTGGGCTATCGTGGATTAAAATTGAATTGATCATTGCTATCTGGGTTAAAACTGAACCACTACTATCTCGATTGACCAACACTTCAAAGTTAACAACTCATGCTATTGTGGATAAAATTGAACTCATCATTGCCATATTGGTTAAAATTGGACCACTGCTATCTTGCTACTCACTTCAAAGTTCTGTGCTTACCCAAGTAGATAGCTCATCTAGTTTTTTTCATTTTAACTAGAGGGAAAGAACCACTGTATACTGTGTTTTTGGGAATGATACCAGGACTATGCTCTCCCCTATCTTGGGTGACCAAAATGCTAGAAGTATCATTTTTGCATGTGTTTTTTCTTTTAGAGGGGCCTGCTCTTGGATACCACTTATCCAAGTAGGACCGACCCTAAGTGGTAACAGGCTAGATGCCAAGCCCTTCCAAGACACTATAAATAAATTGTGTTTGGAGTGAAAGCTTCAAACAATGAGTGAAGTTGTGTTACACCGACAGCTAACCTCCCCCAAAACCCTCCAAGGCGCAACCCTTGCAGGCTGGGAGACCCCATAATGGAGAGTAGTGTTGTCGCATGTGTAACCACTCAAACGGTTACCCGTATTAAAAACCCCTTGTTCTAATGCCCAAAAACCCTTGTAATCCATTTCTAGCCTCAGATCTTTGTGCTTGCTTTTGTTCTTGTTAGTCCAAAATGGAGTCAGAAAAACCACACAAACAATGAAAAAACTATAAAATATTCGTTGTGCTTGCTGTGTTTTCTTGCTGTTAATTCACAAAATCAAATCAAGAAGACCTTTTTTTTTTTCTTTCAGCCAAAAATACCAAAAACAACAGAAAAATTCTAAAAATTTGCAAAAAAAAAAATGGCAGAGTTTCACATTTAGAGATCAAACTCAACCTTGCAGTCAGTCCTCGTCCATTTCACCCAAATACCTCTCTTTCGTTAGTCATCCCATTCACCTTCTGTCAAAACCTCTCTTGTCCCAAAGTTAGTTTATTCCATATCAGTTCAACATAGGTCCCTTTTTCGTACCCTTTGTGAATTCATGTAAGCCTAGTAGGTCACAGAACCTTGCTAGTAGTCTCGTTGCATGACTAGTCCCTACACAGTAAGATAGGTATCAAGTACCCTTACTGGTGGCTACCGTCTTGTGTCAACCGTCTTGCTTGAAGTCATTGAGCGAAAAAATCTTTTGTCCAAGTCCCTTCCTAGATATCCTATTCACCACAGTCTCAGTCGGCACCTTGCCAAAATTTCTAGTCCCAGTCCACTTCATCTCGTGTCACCTTGCATGGTTCTTACTAGATCTTAGTATAAAAAGTAACTTGAAATGGCCGGCTCATCCAACCACATCGTCACCCCTCATGATAGTGATGAAGAATTTTCTCACAAAGATTACCAAGAACACATCCAAAGTAGGAAATTCCAACACACGTTAGAAAAGGTGCTCCATGAGGACCCTCATAAGTATTTCTATTACCTCGCTAATCTTGGAATTAAACTCCCCGTAGATTTTGATGTATGCACAATCCAAGAAAATGTGGAAAATGCTCCTGAAAAAGGAAAGAAAACCCTAGACTTAAACATAGAGGATAGAGAAAAGAAAACAATGGAAGACATGAGGAAATAGCTTGAGTGCCTCAAACAAGAAATGTCAGATCTCAAGACGGGTACAAACACAAAAACTTACTCCTTGGAGGATATCGCACAATACCACTTTGACAAAAGTCTAAGCATGGCACCCTTTCCCTTCCGATTTGTAGTTCCTAAATTAGATAATTACAAAGGGAAAGGAGACCCTAGAGATCATATTAGGGAATTCAACACAACATGCATAGAAGTAGCTCACGATGAGACCTACTTAATGAGAATTTTTCCTAGATCTTTGGGTAGTCAAGCTATGGAGTGGTTTTCCCGCCTCCCACCGGGCATCAAATCCTTTGATGAGCTTGTCAACAAATTTGTCACACATTTCTCTTACAATATCGAGCACGAGGTATCTATGCTAGATTTATGCAACACCAAACGAAAGAGCGGTGAATCATTCGTCACTTTCCTACAATGATGGAGATAACTAGCAAGTAAGTGCTCCTATGATATGCCTGAGAAACAGCTAATGGAGATGTTTGTCCATAACCTCAATAATGATCTTAGATATCAAATACTAATACAATGCCCTACATCATTCTCCAAAGTCATTGAAATGGGATTGTTCATTGAAAAAGCTATGATCGCCAAGGGGCAAATCAAGTTATATAAGGACACACCTACCTCCAATTACTCAATGGATAAATCAAAGTTTTGGACCAAAAATAAGAATGTGGTCAATGATGGGGTGGTAGATGCCAAGGCAGCAGCTCCCAAGCAACAACCTATATTCACTCTTAAAGGTTAAACAAACAATGGTACACTCAATAAACCACCCTCTTGGGAGCCCAGACCTTGGTTCAGTTCAAATCCAAGGAGAAAATTCACACCATTGGGTGAGTCATAAGAGTCCGCACTAAGGAAGTTGTTGGCTAACAATGAAATCTCTCTACCACCAACAAGTGATTACGAGCCTATAGTCAAACCTCCCTACTGGAAGGACACAGACTATTGTGAATATCATCGAGGCAGGGGACATACAACCAACAACTACATCCGCCTCAAAAATGTCATACAAGATGTGCTAGATCAGAACCAAGGAGGAACCCAACAACATACCTCCAATGAAACTCATGTTGCCTACAGGGATCCACTTCTGAATCACAATAGACCATACAACAACACCAACCACAATGGCAACAACTACAATGGTAATAACAATAACGACAACAATCGTAATAGACCAAATCAAAACAGCAGGACTAGTAATGCTAACTATGCAAGTGTGCCATTTGATTATACCATAAACTGCATTTCTGAGCACATCCCCCAAGTCAATGTCATCTCGCCCAACCAATAATCAGGACTTAACAGAACTGGTTGTAGTATAATTACCCACAGTGGTAAAGTCACGCTCAATACTGCCCCTCCTAGGTCATCCCCTTCTCCATTCAACTTATGTCCATACAATGTCATTGACCAATTACAAAAAACCCTAGCTCACATTTCTATCTTGGAGTTACTGCGTCTATCTCCTTCTCATAAGGAGATCCTTGAGAAAGCCTTAGTGGAAACTAATGTCCCCACTAACTTGGCCCAGGAGAAATTCTAGACCATGGTAGGTAATCTAACTTCCTCCAACACCATATCATTTACTGAGCATGATGACCTCTCTGTATCTCAACCCCATAACACCCCTCTCCATATCGTCGCCTTCATCCACAAACACCGCATCAAGAGGGCTCTCATTGATGGAGGTGCCGGTCTAAATATTTGCACATTAAAGTTGGTCCTTGCATTGGGGTTCTCCGAACACGCAGTTGATCCATGGAGAAAAATCACCATCAAAGCATATGACAAAGAAGAAAGAACCACAAAGGGAACAGTAGTCCTACCCATTCAAGTGGGACCAGTGATAAAAGATGTTGTCTACCAAGTCCTTGATCGGGAGCTCACTTATAATATCTTACTAGGGAGACCATGGATTCACGCCATGAAGGCTGTCCCCTCAACTTATCATCAATGCATAAAGTTCCCACACAATGGCAAGCAAATCACAATTCAAGGCGACCCTGACCCCTATCAGCATTGCAACTCTTTCCTTGCAAAACCCAAATGCATCATCCCGAATAACAGAGCATATATATCCCCTATCCTGCAGCATGACCATACCAATGAAGCCTCCTCCTCAAGACCCAAAGAGCAAAAAGTTACCATAAAAGAAACTGGAGTGGGAGAGTACTCAATTGAGCATAGTCTCAATCTTGCCAAATTGCCTTTATCTCCTAGATCTTTTGGCTGACCCAAGCATTTTCTAAAGCCATCTGCTCCTCCTGTAGCTCCTGCAACTCCCTTTGTAAAATGGGGGACCTTATCTAATGAAATAGAGGAGAGAGACATCCTACAATGGCTCTATACTGAAGAAGAAAACACACCCCAAGATCTGCCTAGACTCCCAACAGAACTCTATGGGCGAGGTGAGACTATTTTGCACAGAATGGGGTACGAAGGACAAGGCCCCATCAGCCTCAAAAAAGAAGGAATCATTGAACCTATACAACCTTCTTCATCCTTAGCGGCTAGAAACACAAGTGGCCTAGGATACAAAGGCAAGGGTAAAGCCAAGGAAAATGCTTGTCTTGTAGAAATGATCCAAACACTCCAAGAAGACAGCGATATAGATTCAAATGAGTATGAGTGGGATGAGCTAACAGAACATTCCTATGACGACAAGGAGGTCGACACCATTCAAACTTTTAGCCCCTATCATGAGGGACAAATGCTTTTGAACAGACCACTAGAGTCTGATTTGCCCATCCCTAAGATAATGGCTTTCGAGGAAAGTGTAAATTCCATTACAATAAACAACTTGGAAGAAAGTACCATCCCGACCACAATCCCCACCAATGCTCCCAACATTTCCATTCATACCATCAATGAATCAGGTCTATCATCCGACTTCTTCCCCTCGTGCACCCTGAGCTTATTGACTGGGATATGCGAGGAACTCCTCAACTAGATATGTTCCAAAACGACGATGCTTACATTGATTATATTGAAATTAGAGACCACTTACCCAGGGGAGATCATAAAGCTAGTTTTTCTATTGAACTAAATACTGTGGCTTACTTCAGGGAGGGGGCCAAGCCTTCCAGTTGCAAAAATATCAAGGTCAAAACTAGATCTGACAGTGAAAACCACTCTGTGGCAATGTCAAATCCCAAAACAGTAAAAAGAAAATATGCATCTAAAGGTGAAAACCTAATTGTGGCACCTAATGATGGAAGGCTTGACACTCTCCCCGATGACATGCATTAGCAGAAGTCTCAGAATGTTGTGGAACCTACAGAGCCAGTTAACATTGGTACAGAGGAACAGCCTAAGATCATTCATTTTGCTAAATCTCTTACTCCACTAGAAAAGACCAAGTTTGTACCATTCTTCAAGGAAAAGAGGGGCAGCTTCGCTTGGTCATATGTAGACATGCTAGGTCTAGACTCAAACTTGATTCTACACCATCTTCCATTAGACCCAGGAGTAAAACTAGTGAAGCAAAAGCTTAGAAAGATGCATCCACACATAGCACTATTAGTCAAAGAAGAACTCAAGAAATTATTGGATGTAGGGTTCATTAGAGCTATAGACTACCCGGAGTGGATATCTAACATTGTGCCAGTGTCCAAACCAGATGGCTGAGTCTAACTATGCAATGATTTCAGAGACCTAAACAAAGCTTGCCACAAGGATGATTTTCCATTGCCAAATATAGATATCATAGTCGACTTGACAGCAGGGCATACCATGTTATCTCTCATGGATGGTTTCTCAGGGTATAATTAGATTAGGATAGCACCAGAAGACCAGCACAAGATAGCTTTCACTTGTCCATGGGGCACTTTTTGTTGGATCGTCATGCCATTTGGGCTAAAAAATGCAGGAGCCACATATCAATGTGCTATGACAACTATATTCCATGATATGATGCATGTAACAATGGAGGACTATGTCAATGACATCCTAGAAAAGTCACTCACAAGAGAATCACACCTGGATGTGTTAGAAAAAGTCTTTCAAAGATTAGACCAATTCAAAGTCAAGTTGAACCCAAAGAAATGTGTGTTCGGAGTCACTTCAGGCAAGCTACTAGGTTTTATCGTGTCGGCAAACGGAATAGAGGTAGACCCCGCCAAGGTCAAGGCTATCATGGACATGCCACTACCCAAGACTCTAACTCAATTGAGATCGCTACAAGGAAAGCTGCAAGCAATCCGCAGATTCATATCACAGCTGGCAGACAAGTGCCAACCATTCAGTCATCTCCTGCATAAGAACATTCCATTCAGATGGGATGAGAAATGCGAAGAAGCATTCAACAAGCTGAAAGAATATCTTATGAATCCACCCATTCTCATGCCCCCTATCTAAGGAAAACCACTAATACTCTACATATTAGCTACACCTACAGCACTTGGGGCTCTTCTGGCACAACAAGATTATGAGAACAAAGAAAGAGCCGACTACTACATCAGCCGAACATTAGTGGGCTATGAGTTGCAATACTCGCAGATAGAAAGATCATGTCTTGCGGTTGTTTTTGCTTCACAAAAACTCTGACATTACATGCTTGCACATCCAGTTAAACTCATTGCCAAAATAGACCCACTGAAGTATCTCCTGAGCAAAGCAGCTCTCACAGGTTGCCTAGCAAAATGGGTAATGCTTCTCAGTGAATACGACATCGAATATGTAGATAGAAAAGCCATCAAAGGACAAATCATAGCTGATCAACTAGTAGAGGCACCATTGGAAGACACCATGCCAATGCAGTTTGAGTTCCTAGATGAATCCCTATTCAATGTGTCAACATGTTCCTAGAAACTATACTTCGACGGATCTTACACACACCATGGATCGAGGGCAGGCATCCTGTCATAACTCCTCAAGGTGACACAATCCTAAAGTCTTATCGGTTGTTATTTCCATGCAAAAACAACATAGCGGAATATGAAGCCTTAGTAATTGGTCTCAAAATGGCAAATGAATGGAAAATCCAAGAACTACATGTTTACGGTGATTCTCAGCTTATAATCAATCAGTTCAACAATGAGTACCAAACCAAAGATGAAAAGCTCATCCCGTACAAAAGGATGGTCGATGACTTCAAAGAACACTTTGCTACCATCTCCTTCAAGCAAATACCTAGGATTGAGAATAAAGCAGTAGATGCAATGGCCACCATTGCCTCCCTTCTAGAAATACCTGAAAATTAGTCACGGTATGACTTCTTAGTGGAAACTACTGACAACCAGCTTATGATCTTCTTGAGAACCATTCCATATGCCTTCTCATTGGATCTGATTCACCTTGGTATGGTAAGACCTACGCTTACCTCAAGGACAACATTCTCCCACCTGACCTCTCTTCTAACCAGAGATGAACTTTCATACGACAAACCTCTCACTACACCATCATAGCCGATACCCTATACCGACGTGGTCTTAATGGTACTTTGCTCCGTTGTTTAGAACAAGAAGAATCCATAACCGCCTTGCAAGATGTACATGAAGGGATTTGTGGAACACACTCTAGCAGTCCTTCCTTAGCCAAGAAACTCATGTGCTTGGGTTATTACTGGCCGAACATGGAAATAGATTCATATCAGTTTGTCAAAAAGTGCAGGCAGTGCCAAATACATGGGAACCTAATACATGCACCAGCTCAAGAATTGAGACCTTTAATGGCACCTTGGCCCTTTTACCAATTGGGACTTGACCTTGTGGGAAAGATCCATCCACCCTCATCCAACGGCCATAAATTTATCATAACTACCACGGAGTATTTTACAGAGTGGATTGAAGCCGTTCCCCTCACCACCATCACAGGTAAGCAAATCTCTTCATTCATCCTGAATTACCTCATCTGCAGATATAGAATTCCTTCATCCATTATCACGGATAACGGAAGACCATTCAAAAACTAGGATGTCCAAGAACTCTGTGAATGATTCAAGATCCAACACCACTTCTCTACACCATACTACCCCCAAGGCAATGGTCAAGCTGAAGCATCCAACAAGACCATCTTGAAACTCCTCAAGAAGACTGTCAATGATGCTGGCCGTGATTGGCATATCCAACTCAATCCCGCTCTATGGGCCTATAGAACCAGTATACACACTCCCACAGGTTCTACACCATACGCCCTTGTCTATGGCTCAGAAGCTATCCTCCCCATTGAGGTCAAACTACCGTCTCTCAAGGTGTCATTGAAAGGTCTCATATCAGATGAAGAATATAGAGTCTCCAAGTTGCAAGAACTAGCACTGCTAGAAGAAAGGCGATAGAAAGCCTTTAACCATCTCAAAGCATATCAACAGCTGATGTCAAGAAGCTATAACCACAGAGTTCACCCAAGAATCTTTAAGATTGGGGATCATGTCCTCAGAGAAAATCCTTGCAATCAACAAGACAGAGAAAAGAAAGGCAAGTCTGAACCTAACTGACTTGGGCCCTATGTGATTGTAGCTGCTTACAGATCGGGGGCATATCAGTTGGCAACATCCGAGGGTGAGTTGTTCGATGATCCAATCAACAACATGCATCTTTGCCAGTTTTATACCTAGGAGAACCCCAATGTAAGGGAGGCACAAAATACAAAAAAATCTAAAAATTAGAAAAAAAAAGTACCAAAAAAATATCAAAAAATTAGGAAAAAGTACAAAAAATATCAAAAAATCATAAAAGAACAAAAAAATCATCCTGTGGTGAAAACCTGGCAAACAGGCACCTTGGATAGGTATCATGATGAAAACCTGGCAAGCAGGTGTCATGTATACTTTCTAGCTTCCGTGCCAATAAAAGTAAGTGGTGAAAACCTGGTAAACAGGCATTACTTGTGATAAACTGCCTTCTCCATCTTCGGGAAACCAATCACCTTGAGTCCATTCTTCCTTGTGTCCCATTCGACCCATATCTGTCCCATAATAAAATCCTAACAGTTACCTATCATGGCTTGATACTCTATCTCTTTGTTGGCCTTGTCAACCAAAGTTTTGTCCCATACCGCATCTATTGCGCACGCCTAAGCATAGTGTCTCTTGTTGGTTTTCCATGGTCCAAGTCCATGAACTACGTTGCCTCTGCGTCATCACATAGGCAAGTCCATATTCCTATGTGCCCCTGAGGCTCGCACAGTCCCATCTATCCCATTTCTTGTCGTCTTTCTTGTTGTCTCTCTTCTAGTCCATCCATGGTCCATTAGGGTTTACCCCAAACTACACTACCTCTGTATTGTCACGTAGGCAAGGCCATTATCAATGCGCCCCCGAGGCTCTACTTTCCCCTCCATTCCATGTCTAGTCCTTCTATCTGTCTAAGTCTGCTCCACTTCCCGTCCATCCCATGTCTTGTCGTCCGTCCCACCAATAAGGATTGTGATACCTTTCGCTAGACAAACAAGAGCAGCAAAGCAAGCTACCAGAAAAAAAAAACTTGACGCAAAACATCAACCTGTCCAAGGCAAAACAGAGCACCATACTGAAACACTCAAGCTAAATCTCATAGCAATTATGGCAAAAAGACACATCTAAATGCAAGAATGTTTTGTGTTGGTTAGATTAAGAGTCTTGATTTATGCTATCATGCCTTTCTATCCTACTTGAGGATGCCAAAAGCCAGAGATGCTATGATGGGGGCATGATTATTTTCTTTGTCTATTGCTTGTGGATCAAACTTTAGTAATGTGATGACTTTTGTCTAACGACATGATCGGCAAAAGATCATCGAGGACTCCGAGGTCTAAACATGAAAAGGGGCAATCCTTGTCTATTGAAAAATGCAAGAAGTACTCAGGTCATCTAGATTCAATTTTGACTAGATGCTTGTACTAACTTGCTATATCAAAATCCATGTAAGTAATACTCAGGTCATCTCGGTTTAATTATACCTAGATGCTTGTATTTTCTTACAACATAATAAAGCCCAATGATGAAAGTGCTTCATAATACTTGCTATATCAAGGTGACAAATATCCATATCCATATCCATACCATATCCAAATGTAGTTCATATCCGTACCCATATCCATATCCATACCATATCCAATTGTAAGTCTATCCTTAATCCATGCCAATCAAGTCAAATCAATCTTGTCAAATGATCCAATCACAATTAATGGTCTTGATCCTTGTCCGGTTGTAAACCAACTCAATCAATTAATCAATCAATTGTCTTATACAGGATGTTGCATTGTCGAAATCAGACCAACACACGCGTCTTACACGACATGCTTCATTTCCTGAAACCAGACACTATCCTTCGCGTTGCTCTAGGGATCCATCATTCCCTGCCATGACAACACATCTGCCATGTTGGTCCCGGGATATATTGTTCCCCGCTATGACAACACTATCGTATCAAATGTCTTATACAAGATGTTATATTGTCAAAACTAGACCCGAAGTCTTATACAACATATTTCATTCCTAAAACTAGACATCATCGATCCATCTCATTGGTTTACCGCTCGACAGGGGCAATACCTTGTTTGTGCTTGTGTCATTTGTGCATACTTGCTTACTTGCTTGTGTGTGTGTGTGTTATCATTTTTATCTTGCATTCCATATCATTCATCCCTTTCTTCTGCATTTAACCATTTTATCTCCTATCAACATATCTTATCATGAGATTGTCCGTCTCACACCTGTCGCCTTCTCCCTGTCCAATCTCCCGAGGGGGCATCCTATCATCATAACCTATACCAGGAGCAAACTGGGGGCATGTATCATTATCAGACTATTTATTCTTTGAAACAACGTGATAAAACACATTGCTTCAAAGAGGGGCAAAATGTAAACACCTAAAATTGGCTCAGGTTGAATTAAGTAAATATTCTAATATTTATCTTAATTCATATTTTCTTCTATCAATTAAATAAATATTATAAGTTTATTTGATTGGTTCATTATCCTACAATTAAATAAAATCATTTTATTTAATTAAAATCCCTAAAATCTTCTAATGTCTCAAATCCTAAATCCACCTCACAAAATCCACTTCATCAATCCACCTCATTAATCCACTTCATCAATCCACTTCATCAATCCACCTCATCAATCCACCTCATCTTTCCACCTCATCTGCTCCACCTCACCATGTTGCACATATAATTAAATATTCTTAATATTTAATTAGCTAATATCCTCTATTATCCAAAATTGAATTCTTAATTCAATTGTCCCCCACTATTATCCAAAATTGAATTCTTAATTCAATTGTCCCCCACTATTATCCAAAATTGAATTCTTTATTCAATTATCTCCCACTATTCTCCACTCATTAAATTCTTAATTCAATTGTTCCCCATTATTCTCCACTCATTGAATTCTTAATTCAATTGTTCCCCACTATCCTCCACTATTGAATTCTTAATTTAATTGTTCCCCACTATCTTCCACTATTGAATTCTTAATTCAATTGTCATAACTCACTATCCTCCATTATTGAATTCTTAATTCAATTTTCATAACCCACTTTTCTCAAAAAAAAAAATTTTAATTCATCCATTATGAATTAAAGATTCACAAAAAATGAGAGCCATTGATCTCATTTTTTGATCCTCACCCTCCATTCCCTTTTCAGAAAATCTATAAATGAGACCATTCTCTAAGCAAAAAAAAAGACTTCATCTTGCACAATAACTATACCCAAATTTCTCTTCTTCTCTCTATTTCTAGTATCCTCCATTATCATGTGTTGGAAGCTCACATTCAACACAAACAGGTATCAAAGCTATTCTTCCTTTGTCATCTTCAACAAGCAAGCAAGCAAGGAAAGCTTCTGAGGGCTTCACAATCAAGATCAAAGAAAGATAGGCAAACAATGGAAGCCGCAAGGTAACAGGTTTTGTAAGTTTGTACTTCATTCATTTATTCTTGTTATTTGCATATTTCATTGATGTTTGGGTTTATTTATCTTTATTGATCAATTTCATATTCCCATTTACAACTATCTTCTTCACTAAATGTACCTAGATATATAACCAAACACATAGCATCATTTGGCCTAGTATTTTCAAGGATGTCCCTTATTATTTTGGAAATTCTTAGGTTAAAAGATGGAATTGATTCTTCTTCATCCTTTTTAGCATGAATAAGCTTATTAATTAATAGGCTAACATTAACCCTTTCACCAAACTGTTCCATAAAGATACTTTTAGATCATGCCATGAAGAAATGTAATGAGTGGGTAAATATGTAAACCAATCTCTAGCATCATCCTTCAGGGACTGAACAAACAATTTCATAACCACATCTTCAAAATCTAACTCATAGTCTCCCATTGGGTCACAAAAATCTTATAAATGGCTGCTAGCTAACTCAAACTTGTCATTACTGAACTTTGGTATTTGATCTCTGATTCCAGGTGGGATGTAGCTTGGAAAACCACAAATGTTACTGAAATTTATGGCTCTATACCTTTCCATGATAAACCCCCCTTGATAACACGAGTGGGGTTGTATAATATACATTTTTTATAATTAGATCCTTACAGGGATACATATATTGATAAAACAATTTTCCTATGCATATGGAAACTTTCCCTTTACAATTTTGCATTTATTGTAATTTTGAAAATTCCTTCAATCTTTGTAAAATACCTGGAAAATTGTTACTACTAATGTAAATTTTGTCTTGATTTGAAACTCAAGAATGCTAAAATATCATTCATATTTTATCAGGTTCTTCCTCATAGAGATGCCACCTCTCCTCATAGAGGACTAACAAAAACATCTTCAAACATACAAGTTTCACACATAGTATGCTTCTTCTTTGATCAACTAGCAAGGAGAAAAGAAGAGTTGCCACCCTTTATAAGGAATAAATGATAAATTTGATCTATGACTCAATGTAAGGAAAAATATTGGTCCTCTAGAGAAAAAGAGTGTCCCCAATAGAGTCGCCAATCTATTGGTTGTTTTTAGTTCCCAACCAGATCTCAAAAGAGCAAACCTAAAGAATAGCCAATTCTAATGGTTGGTATGCCTTGAGGGATTGGCCAACTAACAGGAAATGGGTTTTCAATCCTTTTCCTCTACACTTTAGGCTCTGTAAAACCAAGGAGGGTGATCCTAATAGCTTTTGACAATGGATCTCTTGCTATTTCTCTCAAAATATTGTTTTAAATAGATATGTTCTTTCTAAGATGCTTAAAGAATTACTGATATAGTGAAACAAATGGGATAGATTCTTAAGCTTTAACATAATTCTTTGTAGAAGAACATGAAGGTAAACTGATGTCTTTAACCTATAACTAAAATATAAAATTCTTTTGATATTCAAATAAGGATGATCAGGCAGTAGCATAAAATAACACTTCTGCAGGATCAATGCTTGATTCCTAGGTCATAGAGTCAACCCTAATGTAATCTATATTTACTTAGCCCACTATGATGATACAACAATGTATTACATTATTATATTTCACCAGTTTCAAGATTAACTCTACTTAGTTATCCTTGTAAACAAATACAACATTCAATATTTTCTTAGAGCAATTGTTTTACTACTTGAGTTTAAATGCCATAAGATAAATATGCATACACAAGTAAGACTATGATGATGAATAAATTGATCCTTAACCAAATTATATTCATAAATGTTATAAAGAGTACATGTAGGAGACAGTATAATCTGAAACTCAATAATGTTATGTAAAATGGACTGATACCGAATTACAAAATGATTCTACAAATACATCAAACTATGAACTCAAGACAACACCTAAATTGGGAAAACTAATACTATTTCCATGTACCATTATACAAAACTTATCTGAGATCAAATTGATCCCCATACTTCAGATTGCACCTCGAGAGTATGACCTAGAACCAATGAATTTTAACAAGCCATGAATTCCCTTTTATAAGAACAAGGGAGAAACAAGCTTCAGGCTGAGATGATAGATGTCATATTTTCATTGGACAGTCAACTGTAGTAGTGGAATGCAAACTTAACTGTCTCTTTACTGACAAGAGATGTATTTATAACAAAAAACCTCCATCATGCTGAGATATTTGTTTTGATCTACATGCTTCCTCATTCTAGTAGGGATTTCAGGTTGTGATGCTGATGGGTGGTTGTATGTCAGATTGTCAGTAGAGCTCAGGTGCCCTTCATGTGCCATCTAATTGTTTCAATAAGAGTATTCACTACTCTGCCTATTCCTGCCACACGCACAAGAGTGAGAATACTTGCAAAGAACAATATCAGAAGAAAACCCCATAAGATGGAGTATTTTTCATTATGCCCTGTGTCCTTTGCAAGGGTGTGACTCCTAACTTATGATTGAGAGGTTACCAACCAAATCAACCAAACAAAAACCAGAGGAAATCACATAGAGCTGGTCTTGGCAGCACCAAAAATCTAGCTAGGAGAGTAGTAGCAACAGGCACAAAACTCCTTTCTACCTCCACATGTTTCATCCAGAGGGGAAACACTCCCACAACTAGAGTTGTTGCTTTGTTAGGAAAAGTAGATGTGGGGGAAGGGCAAAGAGGACAATAATTCCTCTCTACCTGAGAACTTAATCTGCCAACTCATAGAAGTAAGGAACTACTAGAGTCTTGAGATTATGGCTCTGGGCCCTCATCTAGATGAAAAATAGGAAGGAGAAAAGCTCATAGGAGCTTAATGGATGCTGCTTCAGTCCCCATATCTTCCTTGCACCACCTATTCCATAGAAGAAAAATCATTCACTCTCTTAATTTTGTAAGAACAGAGTATCAACCATGCTTACAGAGAAGAAAATCCTACAAAGTAGGGTTGTAAGAAAAGCACACCAAACCAATGAGTATCCATATTGTATGCATAGAAAAAAATGGTATATAGAACAGCATCAAAAGCATCTATTTATAAAAAATTTGATAGATTTCACTGACTCTGATATGTCCCTGATCAATTAATTTCATTCACTTCCATGGTATATGATGGGCTGAATTATTGACCTCTTTTTATGTTGTTTTATATGCTTTTAAGAACTTTGATATATGATCCTCTGGACACTTTACCATCATCATCATCATTATATGATGTCTTTTTATATACTTTGCAAGAATTTGAACCTATATTATTAATATGGAATATGGTGATGATGTTATTAATTGAATGATTTAAATATAAGTATGCGTGCAATATAGATGAAATCCTATGGTTTAGTCATGAAGGTTATTTGTGTGCATATGTTTTGTGAATTAACCCTGTGCATGAAGAACGTGTCAACAAGGAAATGAGCATTTGCAGTGAAGTTGAAGACATGAGAAATAAAGGAAGTGAAGTTGGACGTCAAACATACAGTCAGCTGGAGGATGAATGTGAACCATCATGGATAGAAATAAATGTAGAAGAAGAAGACTTGTTTCAAACACAGCTTATGTGTGCTCTTCATGAGATCTATTGCATAAGAATTCTTATTTGGATAGGACTTTGCTTCCTCTATTCAGTTAGATTAATAAACTGATCTCAAACCTGTATCCTAGTATCTAGAAATGGATTGATGGTTGCAGTTAGTTAGTAGTTGCATAAGACTCTCCCATTTTTGTATAAGTTGAGGGGATGAGTTAGATGTTAAGTTAGTTACTTTTATTTCTAGTTACTCAGTTGTTACTCTATTGTTACTCTATTTTACACATTGGAAGATATAGACATGTTTTATTATGGAATGTCATTATTGAATACAATCTAAAAGAGATTTTGTTTATGATATGAAGTGAATGAACTATGTGTTATGAAGATGCATAGAAATCTAAACTAGATTTGATTCTCAGTTAAGTGAGTCAGTCCCCTGAGTCGGCCACTCAAGGTACTAATCCTCACTTCATTTATTTACTTGTTCCTTTATGCATTCATTGTTAAATTTGCTTTTAAATTGCACTTACTTGTTCCTTTATGCATTCATTGTTAAATTTGCTTTTCAATTGCACATAGATACATTATGATTCACTTAGATTTCTTTGGTTGTTGAATTACAAATAGTATGGTTCATGAACAAGTACATGCTTTATCAGCTTTAAGTCCTCCGGAGGTTAGCATTAGTTCTTTTATCATTTTGGATGTTTTGAGTTAATTATGTAATTTCATGTTAATAATAGTCATCTACAGCTTATGCTGTAGGTACCCATAGCCACTAGATTCTGTAGTTATTTTTACTGTTCTTGCATTTATGTGAATTCCAACAGAATAGAATAACCTGAATAGGTTTAGATAAGATAGTTTAGTAGGAATATGAGCCCTGAAGGCACATACAGTGCAATGCCATCATAATCTTATGCTCCTTGGTTGATAATTTAATGTAGGAATGCAATGATAGAGTGGACTGTTCAGATAGGTTTACCCCTGAATTGTGTTAAGTCTACAATTCATTAGTTTTCCTCTACATTTTTGGCGTCATTGTCAGGGATGGTGCTACCTTCATAGGCTCATTTTTACATGCTTTAATAGTTTAAATTTTGATTCCAGCATTAGGATCAATAAATTCACTTTTCAAGAAACCCCAAAAATTATACTAACATTGTGCATGCGGAGGCAGAGAGATAACCGAGGCAGATTCCTCCCTTCAAATTTTCACATTAGTGAAGAAATAGCTGACTTTATCAATTATACAGTAGAAAGTGCTGAAGAAGAATTTCCTCTTACATCTTCATCAACACCTTCTACATCTTCATCAACTTCTTCCACAACTATAGAAGGGACCTTCAAAACCATGGCAAATGCTATGGTGAAGGATCCACCAGAGCAAGCAACGTTTGAATTTCCTATCACCAATCAGGAGTGGGCTACAGTGCTGAAAAATATTCCACCATCAGCATTACCAGTCTTCTATGGCCTGGTGATAGAGGACCCAGATATATTCCTGTTTGAGTTTGATATCTTGTGTAGGAGCTATGACTATACCTCAAATGCTCATAGGCTGAAACTCTTTCCTGCTACCCTCAAGGATGCAGCTTTCAGATGGTTTATGGGGCTAGAAAAAGATGTCATTCCAAACTGGGACACTATGAAGGAGAAATTCTTGGAGAAATATCATGAATACTACTGAGGACATGATAGGAGGAGAGATGACATCTTCAGGATGTCACAAAAGGAGGAGGAACCACTTGAAGATTATGTTGAAAATTCCAGTTTGCTCTGAAGAAGAACCCCCAAAATAGATTATCTGAAGAATCATTAAAACTAGTTTTCTTGAGAGGGGTTAAGGATGATTACATGGATGCTTTGAATCTCAATGGGCAAGGTGATATTTCTCAGCTACCTTTTGAGTCAATTTATAAAGTCTGCTAAAATTATTCAAGGACTTTCACCAGATGACCAAGGGGAGAAAGGACATCAATTACAAATAAGGCAACCAATGGAGTTTCAAGAGTGGAAATCAGTAATTTACTGTCCAATATGAAGGAGGACATAATTATCCATATGGCTATACAGCTGGACACTCTTCATATCAAGAAGAAACAAGAAGAAGTTGATGCAATGCTTACTGAGTATTGTCCCAGTTGTAGGCAAAGGAAGGCCAGTTCTAAATGCAAGAGAGTGGCAAGCATCCAACAAGAAAAGGTAGAGAGGCCAGAATTTCAGTCATTTGAAGGAGAGGATGGACAATTGTTCTTCATAGCTCAAAGGAGACCTTGGTAGCAAAGACAAGGTATGCCCTTTGATCCACTAAATTTTAGTTCAACCTTTCCTACTGTAAACCAAAATTTCTCTACTTGGAATACTCTACCATGGCCTAGTAACCAAAATCTCTGGTAGAACCCACAAAGGCCTACTCCACAACCTAGTTGGAACCAACATCATCCAAACCCATGGCCCCAACAAGGTTTTCAAGGTTCCAACTATAATCCCCAGTGGCCTACACAGCAACCTTAATGGTAGCCTCAATGGAACAA
Organism: Cunninghamia lanceolata; assembly: GCA_027924645.1. NCBI lineage: Eukaryota > Viridiplantae > Streptophyta > Pinopsida > Cupressales > Cupressaceae > Cunninghamia > Cunninghamia lanceolata. The sequence continues at coordinate 14,969,240 of BSBN01001715.1, forward strand.
GAACCAACAATGGCAGCAAAATGCAAATTACCAGCAACCTATGATTTCATCTCAACCACAATAGCTAACCATAATGCCTCCATCAACACCTCAAAATCCACTTCCTAGACCTACCTAGATCCCTGCCCAACCTACACCTAACCCTAACAACAAGCTTGTTCAACAGGCTTACACTAACGAGGTGATGCAATATCCCACCTATAGGGTAGAAGTGAGTAATGTTCATCTCAGATCAGGGAAGCAACTTGCAAGCCCTTCATCTCCCCAAATTACAAAACATGAAGATGAAGAATCCACAAAGGAAGCCTCAGATAAACCACCTTTGGAACCTGAACCAACTCAAGAATGTCAGACCATTTCACATCCTAAGTCTCCTTTCCCTGAACGCTTGGCTATCCAGAAACAACTAGCACAGTCTGAAAATGACCTCATAGGCCAATTACAAGATATAAGCATAAAGATTCCCTTAATCCAAGCCATCAAAGATATTCCCATCTACACTAAGACTATCTGAGATCTGTGTATAAAGAAACCAAGAAGAAAGAGGATAGACCCAAAGACAGTTCATGTTTTGGGTAACCTAGCTGATATAATGTTGGGAAACATAACTAATCCCAAATATATAGATCCAAGTAGTCCAGTGGTGGATGTCAAAATCAATGGGACTCTAATTAAGAATACTCTAATAGATTTAGGGGCTGCAATTAATGTAATGACTAAGGAGACAATGCAAACACTCCAGTTGAGCAACCTTAGGCCTACTTGGATAGTCTTGCAATTAGTTGATAGGTCTACAGTCAAAACTAGAGGAGTCATTAAGGATTTGGTCATTGCATTAGATTCTTGGGAATACCCTATTGATTTCATAGTCCTACAGCCAAAGGTTAATCTTATTAGTTATCCTCTTATACTAGGTAGACCATGGCTTGCCAGAGCAGATGCATTTATAGGATGCAGGTCTGGTAACATGATCATATACAATGGGATTGTGACCAAGAAATTGGTTCTATATCCACTAGCCCAACCTTACCATGAGCTTGAGCAGACCATTTGGCCTACCTTGGAAAATGAGGCTAGCTATTCCTTGCAAACCTTGATGACTATTGAGCACAGCCCCTTATTGGATATTCAAGATGAGGATGAGTTGATTGCTCATATTGTACAAAATGGCTCTGGAAGGCATCTGTTGCAGCAAGACTATTTATCTTGCTTACAAGATCCCTTAGGAAGCATAATACCTACCAATTCCTCAGAGGAAGTATCTCAAATATTTCATACTTTGTTACCCTAGCAACGCTTACCTGTAATCCCTAGTCTTGATTTGTCCTCTGTATAAGAAATGTCTAATCCTTTAGAGATCAAGCCAGGGAAAGTGTTGATTGTTAATAATGAATTGACTGATGAGTAGTAGCAATCCCTGTATGTAGTATTACAAACCCACTTAGCAATGTTTGCATGGGATTACAGTGACATGAAGGGCATAAATCCTTCTTTATGTATGCATAAAATCTACATTGATGATGGCCACAGGTCTATAAGATAGCAACAGAGATGTATGAATCCTGCTCTTAGAGAGATAATGAAAGAAGAACTTCAAAAGATTTTAGATGCAAGGTTCATATACCTCATTTCAAATAGTGAATGGGTTTCACCATTGGTCATAGTTCCCAAGAAAGGTGGCAAATGGAGAGTTTGTGTTGATTATAGAGAACTAAATGCTACCACTAGGAAAGATCACTTTCCATTGCCCTTCATTGATCAAGTTCTTGACTCTTTCACAGGTAAGAAATATTTCTCATTTCTTGATGGTTTTAGTGGCTATAACCAAATCAAGATTACACCAAAGGATCAAGATAAGACAACATTTACATGCCCTTGGGGAACCTATGCATATTTTGTCTTGCCTTTTGGTTTGTGCAATGCTCTAGCCACTTTTCAAAGAGTAGTCCTTAGTATTTTCTTTGATTTTAACCATGACAGTATGGAGATTTATATGGATGATTTCACCACATATGGTGAAACATATGATGAAGCTTTACAAAATTTGGAGAAATTTTTGAAGAGATGCATAGAGTACAACCTATTTTTTAGCAATGAAAAGTGTTTTATGATGATGACACAAGGAATAGTTTTGGGACATTTTATCTCAAGTGCAGGCATACAAGTTGACCCAAAGAAGATTGAAATTATCTCTACCCTACCTATTCCACAGAGACAAAAGGATGTAAGGACTTTCCTAGGACATGCAGGTTATTACAGGGGATTTATTAAGGATTTTAGCAAAATTGTTGCACCTTTGGTTACTCTATTGACAAACGACAGTGAATTTGAATGGACACCAGACTATCAGACTTCCTTTGAAAAGCTAAAAGCATCCTTGACACAGGCTCTAGTTCTCAAAGGTCCAAATTGGACACTGCCTTTCCACATCCACACAGATACATCAAACTTTGTCATTAGAGCAGTCCTAGGCCAGCAAGAAGGAACTAAGGAGTATGTAATTTACTATGTAAGTAAAAACCTACAAGGAGATGAGTTGAACTACACTGTGATGTAGAAAAAGAAATGTTGGTAGTTGTTTATGCCATTAACAAATTCAAACACTACATTACTGGTTATAAAGTGTTCATACATACAAATCATGTAGCAATTAGATATTTGATGAATAAGCCAATAATGGGTGGCAGAATTGTCAGATGGTTGTTGTTATTGCAAGAATTTGACATAACAATTGTTGACAAACTAGGGAAATCTAATGTAGTTGTTGATTTTCCATCTAGACTACCTACAAAATCATCAGAAGGAGTGTTTGATGACTCTTTTCCTGATGAGCATCTATTTGTTCTAACTATACACACTCCATAGTATGCAGACATAGCTAATTATTTGGTTTTAGGGAAAATTCCAGGTTACTTTTCTCCAAGGGAGAAGAGATAGCTAGTTCACAAATGTTTCCCTTATTCTTGGATTTCTAGATTCTTGTTTTACACTGGCCTAGATAACATTATGTGAAGATGTATCAGAGAGGATGAGGTGTTTGATATATTGAAGGCATGTCATGATGAACCCTGTGGTGGACACTTTGCAGCTAAAAGGACAGCCTTCAAAATATTGACAACAGGATATTACTGGCCAATACTTCATAAAGATGCTATCAAATATACTAGAAGCTATGATCTGTGTCAAAGGATGGGGAAACCTACCAGAAGTGGTGAAATTCCTTTCCAGCCACAAATCTCATTAGCTCCTTTTGATAAGTGGGGACTAGATTTTGTTGGTCCTATCTCTCCTACTTTAAACAAGGAATATATCCTAGAATGTACTGATTACTTAACCAAATGGGTGGAAGTTAAATTCTTGCAGTTTTCTAGAGATGGCAATGTGGCAGAATTTTTTTATGAGGACAACTTCACTAGATATGGTGTACCAAGGGAGATAGTGACTGATCAAGGCCTACAATTCACATCAAATTTAATCACCAAACTAGTGGAGGAATACTAGATTAGACACAAAAAGTCCACTCCCTACCATCCTCAGGCTAATGGTTAGGTTGAAGTCACCAACAGAGAGATTGAGAACATATTGACAAAGACAGTATAGCTTCATAGAAGAGATTGGGTTTCTAGGTTACCAGAAGCTGTTTGGGCATATAGAACTACCTAGAAAACAACTACAAGGTTTACACCTTATGAATTGGTTTATGGTAAGACAACAGTCTTGCCTATAGAATTTGAATACAAAACCCTGAGGACAACAATAGAATTAGGGATGGATTTGACAGAAGCTCAAAAGGATAGACTACAACATTTGAATGCTCTTGATGAAATCATATTAGAAGCCATCCATTATACAGAGGTTATACAGAAATAACGAGTCAAATGGAATGACAAGTATATCAAGACTAAAGAATTCACTGCTGGTGATTGGGCACTTCTTTATGATTCAAGATACAAAGATATCAATGGAAAGCTTAAATCCTGGTGGTTGGGGCCATATGATATTAAACAAGTATTCCCTAATGGTGCAGTTCAATTACAGACCATTGATGAGGTCTGGTTTTCTTTGCTAGTCAATGGACACAGGCTAAAACTATATAAGAAACCACTTCAGAAGGATGATTCTCTCATTTCTCTAGCCACTCAATATGGTACTCTTGGCACTCCTAATGAAGGTTCTGTGACACCAATTGATACACCGTCAGAAGATGATTCACCAATCTTGTCTAGTGATGCAGAGGTTGAGTTGCAATACTCAACCCCTGTCGCTAAGACTTAATTTTTCGTGCTTTATAATTCACATGCACACATAGCACTATCCATGATGACCACAGTCAACTCTAGAGGGACCTGTTGTTCACTTTTAGTTGGGACCTATTTCATTTGGGACCTGACATATTGCATAGGTAACTATTCAGTCGGGACCTGTGCTGGAGGCACCCGTAGCAACTCTCGTCTGCAAATATCTTCACTACCTTGGCATGTAGTACACCATTTTTCCTACTCATTTCAAATCATCTATACACTGCTTCATTCATTATGCAATAACTCTAGCACTGTTGCAAAGGTGTCAACTCAAGCTAGTGAGTTGTTTATTTCTGTATCGCATGCTGTCACATCAAATCAACTCCATAGTATCTGCCACCTTACCATTCCTCTACATGCATGTCATCTTTCTTGTATCAAATCAATTACCAAGTACGTGCTCTCAAATTCTGAGGTGAGCTGATCATTTATTCCATAACGTGTGTACATAAGGTAACTTTCAATGATTAAGCTTAGCTTTCTTTTCATATTCATTATTACTTCTTATTTATTTCATGCATGTGAAAATGTTTATCACCATTCCAATTAATAATTCCTCTTCCTTGCATTTCAATTGCCATGTGAAGTGAGGTCACTTCATAGTTTAGTTGGGGAGGGGGGTTTAATTTTTTAGTTTTCACCATTTTTGCTATGTTTGTTTTTTGAAGAACATCCTATGCCATTTTCTAAAATAGTAAATCTTCCCTATTTTGTCAAAATATGAATGTGTTACCCTAAGAAAGTTGTAGTGGGAGGAATAGAAAAGGGGCAGTAAACTATAGGTTGGTTCTCTTCAAAGTGGTAGAATAGGAGTTTAGCAAAAATTGAGAAATTGAGACTTCAATAAATTGTAGAATACAGACATAATGGGGAGTGATGCAGTACGGTGAGAGCCATCTACACATAAAGAAATATTAGAGGATGTGTTAGTGCTACCACTCTTTACTAGAGTATGATGGTTGGACTATTTTTTAAAGTTGATAGAGTATGATAACAAAATGGCAAAGGAATTCATAGCCATGTTGTAGTATGATGAAGCAATGGTCAGAGGATTAGTAGTAGATGCTTCAAAGATAGCAATTGCCCAAGTCACAGGATTGTCGCACACAGGGTCTGAGTATCCAGCTCGTGCTGATGCAGCCACAGCAAGGGAAGAATTCTATGAGAGAGGAGAGTACCTAGACTTCATGACACAAGATACAAAAAGATTATGCCTTCCATTTTTCTAGGGAAAATGTGCTTCATACATCATTAAATACATTCCCTGTGATGGCTGGCATAATTTGTTGTATACTATACATTTTAAGTTGCTTAATCATCTCCGCCATGATAAGCTGGTCAACGTCCCCAATTTTTTGTATAATATGTTGAAAAGGATGGCGTCTGAATACCAGAAGAAACAAGTAGGCACCACATTGTCTCATCATTTTTTAATAGCCTTATTGATAAAGAGGAGCCTAAGAATTTGGTGTAGGGGCACCAAGACACCAAGACAAATTTTAAATTTTTGGCTTCAATTTAGAGCTTAAGAGGAATTTTTACCACTTAATTAATGTAATAAATCCTATTAAAGGAATTTTCATGTAGTGGAGGGCACTTAGGATTGGAACCTTAAATATTTGCCTAAGTTTAGAACTTTCTTTTTTGAGCATCTTTTCTGACAGGCTGTTTTGTGCCTTATTTTTGTCTTTTCCATGATGGTGGAATCATGGAGAACATGGAGATGGATTGTAGGCATGTTATTTATGCCATATTCATGTGAAGAGAAGAGAGAATGTAATTTGGAGTAGAGAAAATAAAGATTTTCCCTGAGTTTCTGCACTTTTCCTGTATTTCTTGTTGTTCTCATGCTTGTACTAGACCGTACAGTACTGTCAAGAGCCAAAAATATATGAAATCATAAGGTGAATGGTGTTAGCTCTCGTTTAAATCAAGTTAGACATATTTTCATTGATCTAGAAGCTTTTTATCACTATTTTTCTGTAACTAGCTCTTAAACCCTAGTTTTGAGGGTTTTAGTGAAATTGATGGGTTTTTGGCCCATTCCACCTACACCATAACCTCAAAATGGGTGGAATGGAGTTGATTAACTGGATTTTCAATTGGTTTTTCATTACAGGAGTAGGGGATGTGTTTAAAGTGACTGTTGCAATATTGAAGCCTAATATCTTCATGTATTACAGTTTTTGGCTTTGTTAGAAAGTTGAGTTGATGTGTGTGTGACTTGAGATGACTCAAGAACCCTAGAATCAACATATTTAGACCATTTTCCATCTGGGTGAAGCCTTGAATTAGGTTGGAGGATTTGATATTAAGTTTACACCATACTTGCCTTGTTAAAGAGGTCTAATTAAGCCTAAGAATAGTAGAGATAGTCAATTTTTGAGACACTTGTTCCAAAGAAACCCATGATTCATGCTAGATATGTTATGAAGGAGCTTAATGGGTATCTAGAAAGTCAAATAGTTTGTGGGTTTGTCGAGTATTTTGCAAGATATGACTAAAAAACTCTATTCCAAGGGCTACAAGGAAATAGGCCTAGTTATGAAGGAATGATAGGTAAGACAATTGACTAGATTGTTTGGGGAGTTTGGTGAATATCTACTAGTCATTTTAATGTGGTCTAAGGTGGTTGGAAGGTTTGACAAGTTTTCCTTGTAATCCAACCTTGAAATAGCACTTTTGCCTAGCATTCAAGCCATGTATTGTGAAAGATAGAACAACCCATGCATGAATAGCAAAAGGGATCATTGAAGTCTTTGGGAGATGCCTCCCCTACTCTGCATCAGAATTCAACACCCTTAGGTTGATTGGGAAGCTTTTAAACAATGTGTAGATATCACAACATTGTTAGAGGAACTTGAAGCAGAGAATGAACCCTTGTATGACTCTGAACCTGAAATTGAGCCTAAGCAAGAGAGGCCACAAGAGGATAACACTCTAGAGGATAGGCCAATAAAAGCATAGGAACCCTCATCTTCTAAACCTAAACCTATGAGAGGCACTAATTTAACACCTGTCAAGAAAAAGAGAAATAAGAAAAGTGTTGAGAAGCCTAAGAGCACTGAGAAGGGAGAAGATGTAGGGGAAAAGAATAGGAAGAGGAGTAAAAAGAAAAGGAAAGATGAAACCAAATAGGAGACCTCTACTCCCAGGTGCTTGGGAAGGATAAAGAGGCAGAGTGTGAAGGAAAGAACTATTAAAGAATAGGGGCAAGAAAAAGGTGAAAGATAGCGGCATCATGATCCAATGCCAGTGAATTTAGATTTAGATAAAGGAGGAATTGTCCCTGATGATGTTCTTGCTGATGTTCCTGAGGATGTCTCTGCTGATGCTTGTGAAAATGTTAATGTATCTTCTAAAAAGAGAAGGTATGTTTCTTCAACTTCTGATTCTAATTTAGAGGATCCATTTATTGCAAAGAAAATGGGAAAGTTAGTTCCTAGCAGTTCTGCTAAGGAATTTTTTGATATAACTAGGAATGGTAGTGATGAAGGTCTAAATTTTGAGAAAGAAAAAGAATTGTTGGAGGATAGAGACATAAGAAAAGAACTGTGAGAACCCCATGATAGAATAAAACACTTCAAAGAGCAGGTGAAAGGATATGAAGAGAAGGACAAAGAAAAGGAGAAAAGGATACAAGAGTTGGAGGAGAGGATTTAGACCTATGGCCATGGAACTAATTTAGATTTGTTAGCATAGATGGCTGTAAGTAAAACAAATCCTGAAGAAAATGAGGTAATCACTCCACAACCTCCTATAACAAGAACTCCAGTATACCACACTACTTTGTCTTTAGGTTTTGAGTTAATGAAACTCACTCATGAATTCAATCAAGAAAAGGAAAAGTGGGAGAAGGAAAAACTTAATCTCAATGCATCAATAGAAGATAAGAAGTTGGTGATAAAAAGGTTGGAGGATAAGCTGACAGAGGTAATTGCCAGGGCTATATAGATCATTGTGTGTAGACCTCCACCAAGGGGATATGCATTATTTTAGAAAGAAAAGTTTCTTAGTTTTTAGTTTAATAGATTCATTAATAATCAGCCTACTTTATATTCATGGAATATTTTCTACAACCATTTTAAGGAAGTCAGTTTAGAGGAGCAACACCAATTGTGTGAATATTGTTTGCATAACTACATAATGGAAGAGGACATAGAATGGAACCCTTCAATGTATGTTGGAGATTTGTAGGTTAGGGCACTGTTATCATACCTCAAGAATGAAAATCTCAGAGGAGAGTTGATGGATCAGTATGAGGAACAAGAAAAGACAGTGACATTACAGATCGGAAAGAAAGCACTAAATCCTAATGTAATCCTCACCCAATGGTTAACACTCCTCTCACACAAAGGTCCAGGTAAAATAATTATGGATTTAAGACTGCGAAATCACAAGAGGATACAATAGTTAGTAGGGACTATGCTTCACAATTGTCTCAGGTATGTGCAAAATAGATGGAATAGTCTGACACTAGCACTACAGAGGAAGGAGCCTCATTCTTTTAACAATTTTATGAATATGTTTGAGAGGCTGCACAAGTATATCTAGATTTTAGAGAAAATAGGAGTAGGATGGCTACCACTTACATTTCATCCTCCTACTCTCCTTTATCCAGTACCACATTGGGTAGGGGAAAAGGGTGATGAGTGTAGGAATGCAAAATAAGTCAAGTTGGATTGGCTTGCTTGTTACAATGGTTTTTATCTTAAGCAGGGTTCAGGAGTCAGAGAAATAATGGACTTGAGGCAGATTACTTTGCATTACAATCTTCTTTCCTAGGTGTTCAATTCAATGATTTTGCTTGAGGGCAAGCAAAAGGCTAAGTTAGGGGGAATGATGGGTTGAATTATTGACCTCTTTTTATGTTGTTTTATATGCTTTTAAGAACTTTGCTATATGATCCTCCAGACACTTTACCATCATCATCATCATTATATACTATCTTTTTATATACTTTGCAATACTTTGAACATATATTATTAATATGGAATATGGTGATAATGTTATCAATTGAATGATTTAAATATGTATATGCATACAATATAGATGAAATCCTATGGTTTAGTCATGAAAGTTATTTGTGTGCATATGTCTTATGAATTAACCCCTATGCAGCAAGAACGTATCATCAAGGAAATGAGCATTTGCAGCAAAGTTGAAGACAGGAGAAATAAAGGAAGTGAAGTTGGACGCCAAACGTGCAATCAACTGGAGGATGAATGTGAACCATCATGGACAGAAATAAATGTAGAAGAAGAAGAAGACTTGTTTCAAATGAAGCTTATGTGTGCTCTTCATGAGATCTGTTGCATAAGAATTCTTGTTTGGATAGGACTCAGTTTCCTCTATTCAGTTAGATTAATAAATTGATCTCAAACCTGTATCCTAGTAACTAGGAATGGATTGATGATTGTAGTTAGTTAGTAGTTGCATAAGACTCTCCTGTTTTTGTATAAGTTGAGGGGATGAGTTAGATGTTAAGTTAGATACTTTTATTTCTATTTACTCAATTGTCACTCTATTGTTACTTTGTTTTACACATTGGAAGATACAAACATGTTTTATTATGGAATGTCATTATTGAATACAATATGAAAGAGATTTTTTTATATGATAGAAGTGAATGAACTATGTGTTATGAAGATGCATAGAAATTTGAACTAGATTTGATTCTCAGTTAAGTGAGTCAATCTCCTGAGCCGGCCACTCAAGGTACTAATCCTCACTTCATTTATTTACTTGTTCCTTTATGCATTCATTGTTAAATTTGCTTTTCAATTACACATAGATAAATTACGAGTCACTTAGATTTCTTTGGTTGTTGAATTACAAATAGTATGTTTCATGAACAATTGCATGCTTTATCAAAAGTCCTCCATAGGTTAGCATTAGTTCTTTTATCATTTTAGATGTTTTGAGCTAATTCTATAATTTCATGTTAATAACAGTCATCTACAACTTATGTTGCAGGCACCCGTAGCCACTAGATTTTGTAGTTGTTTCTACTGTTCTTGCATTTCTGTGAATTCTAGCAGAATAGAATAGCCTGAATAGGTTTGGATAAGATAGTTTAGTAGGAATATGAGCCTTGAAGGCACATATAGTGCAGTGCCATCATAAGCTTACACTCCTTGGTTGATAATTCAATGTAGGAATGTAATGATAGAGTCGACTGTTTAGATAAGTTTACCCCTAAATTGTGTTAAGTCTATAATGCATTAGTTTTCCTCTATAGTAGAGTGGCCATAAATGGAAATCTGGTGATGATTGCCAAAAATGAGCAGATAGATAGCATTGCATCATCTCATTGATACTGCATAACTGGAAACATAAATTATTGCATTGAAGCCGCCACATCAGTTGTCTCACTTTCAGTACTTAATTCCTTTTTTACTCAATTATCTTGTCAAAACTCATCATGAAGAAAATGAAAGGTCACCTTTGGTATGAGCACAGATCCCCAAGGGTCAATCTTGCATCTTGCTATTTTTTTAGTTAGCTAATTCTCCCTGTAGTGGCGGTAATGGAGATCAAGCACACGCTTGAGAAATTAATTTTACATGGGTTTATCCCTCATCACATGCCACCACGTCATTCTTCAAATTTGAATATGAGTCATCGATCATTGTGGTAGATAGTCTGGATCAATGGTGCCAATGCGGTCAGTAAGGGAAAGAAAACATGTCATCAATGTCAAACAAGCACGAGCTAATGATAGTGTGCCACATGGACAGCCATCTGAGTCATGACTCTGAGAAGAAAATTCAAATAGTGCCAGCAAGACGGCTTTTTGTGCCTCCACAATGATAAGATCTAGCGGGAGATGGAGTTCCTCGGAATGGTGGAAACCACTACATTTTGCCACGTAACATAGAGTGAATCCCAAAAATACCCTGCAGCCCACAAAGAACCTACCACATAGCATGGATTGGCTAATACCAACTTAGCAACCCCAAAGATAGACACGTGACACCTTCCTATACTATGGCAAGAGTTGTGAGGGCCCACTACTGAGGATTGGTGGAACAGCAGAACATATAAGAACCTGCCAGTTGTCTGTCAGGGACCCACCCCTTTACCATCGATGAATCTCGATGCAAAGAAAATACCATGTGGCACTCTTCCATTGTTTTGTAGATGTCTTTTTCTTTGATATTTTATTCCCCACAGAATGGCAGAAACTGGTAACAGTATATACCACCTGCCATTTGGGACCTGACCTTAAAAAAACCTTTTAAAACAACCTTCGTCAACTAGGGAGAAGGGGGCCACGAGACTCATCAAGGGGTCAATATTTAAAACAATGGCATATTTAAGAAAACTTTAGAATACAGGCCATAGGTGGCAAATAAAAGGTAAGGGGCCAGTCGACAATGTTCTCTAAGACATCAAACTAACAACTTAAGAATCCTGTTATAGGCTTTCAGTGGTCAACTATAACTCATAATATGGGTAACTTCACCACTTGAAATTGAATAACACTAGGGTTTAGGGTTTAAGGGAATTTTTTAATGTTTTAACAAGTAAACCTTAGGACAAAGATTCTTAAGTTAAGCACATAATTCAGGCAAAATACTAGAACCAAGGGAAAACTTTTACATGGTTCCACTAGCAAGATACCAATGATAGTTTGACAACCAAGTTGACACCTATGTATCTGTATTATGTGACATCTTGCTCACCTGTATCAAAATAATTATTAATTTAGTCATTTTTAGTATACGAAATGATATATATTGCCACACATTTTAGAAAATCATGTATATGCTACTAAATGTTAACCAAATATATGTCATAAAAAGTAACTAAGAACATTTGTAATTGAAATATTATTTGTTTCCACAGTTAAGAAAATTTGAGGTAGTAAATTAATACAAACTTGTTTGATGTATATTAAAGTATAGAGATTATAAACACTAAAAGTATAATTACTCATATGTAGACATTTCCATAGCTATACTCATAAAGACTTGAAATAGTTAATAGTCATTGAAACAAATTTGAACATAATATGTTAAAACACTTAATAGTAATTGAAACTAATTTGAACATAATATATTAAAATAATCAATAGCCATTGAAGCAAATTTGAACATAATTTATTACATCTGTAGCTATGGTAAAAATCAAGGTTAAATCATAAACATGAAACATAAAACCTTAACAAACATAATGAAGCAAGATTTCAAAGGATGAATGTTGATTTCTCATTCCAGTAGCATAATGATATTTGGAAACTTGATTATGAGAGGATCTAATGTCATTCTGATTATGAGGGTTGATTTATAGGAAGTGAGTGATTTGAATGAAGGGCTATGATTGAAAGTTGGTTTGAACGATGTGGATGACTAGGATCAAATAGGGTTTCCCACTCCACAAGGAGTTGTAGTCATGTGACAAGTGTAGGGAGGACCTAATTTAAATAATGTTTTATTTAAATTAGTGGGACATGTGAAATGTATTAAATGAAAAATGTAGTATGTGACATGTGTTTGATTGTGGTGAAAGGTGAGGATTAATTCAAATATTTTATTTGAATTAGTTGGGACATGTCAAAGGGAAATTAATTAAATAAATAAGATTTATTTAATTAAATTGGCTAGGTGATAAATGGGATTAGGAGTGGGATTACGACAAAATGCTACAAGATGTCTCTAGTAAAGTATCGACTAGGTGATGTTGCAAGACATGGACAAATTTAAGTGTCTACATTTTACCCCTCTTTGAGATGATGTTTGCAACTAAGAGAAGTAACATCATTTAAAAGAAGATAAGGTATGGATAGAGGAAAAGCATGATGATAAAGAAATGGGATAATGATGCCCCCTCGAGAGTATATGCAGGTTGGACAAACATGGGTAGGCTCTCAAAATGAAATGGATTGGTCGAGGAAGAAAGATAAGGGAATGGATATAAGAAATGAATGATACATTATGCTACAATGAAGGTGAACAACCATGAAGTTTGATATAGCACTAGACATTATGCACCAAGGTATAAGGACCAAGGTGATGATGTGTCTTATGTACCACCGTAATATGGTTGTAAATATGTGCATATGATGTGTTGTCATTGATGTCAACATATCTCTTGTCAGAAATAGTGAAGACAGTGTAGTTCAACAAAGTAGATTGCTCTGCATTTCCAGTGAGATGAAGATTAGAGTCTGCGGACCAAAGGGCTGTGTAGAGGATTATCTAATGTTGCTCCAGTTTAGATTTGAGATGTCTGCATAGAGGATTGGTGAAGTTATGGCCATCTAAGTAGAACTGGGTTTTGTAGTTGTTCAGAGGTAAGAGAGTAATAGGAACTTGGTCCAGATTGCTCTGCATTGGAATATTATAGTCTGCGGATCTAGAGGTATGTTTGGGATGTTGCTGTGTATCCTCAACTCAAGTGGTTTGTGGTTTAGAGGTCCGCAAGCAATCTTTCTAGTGTGGTATTCATGACAGTTAGTGTTCTTAAGTTCCCAGATGAAGATGCAAGTGTTTCTGGTGATCTGAGGTGGTGCGGTTGTTCTTGTTGATTTCATTTTACTTGTGGTGGTCTTTGGATCATGTGCCTATTGTATTGGTGGTCTGCATTGAGGATTGAGCTTGTGGTTGAAGATTTCTCCTTGGGTGCTACTGTTCTTTTTAGTCTTAGCTGACCAGATACTTGGTGCATGTTGTGGATGATCTAAGAAGAGTTCTATGGAGCGTGGCATTTGAGGAAGATTTGAGTCCCAGCTTTATTTCCCTGATAGTGTAATGGTTCGCATGTAGTATTTTAAGTCTTGTGATTGTAATTACTTGTAATGCCTATCTTGGAGAATGTTCTAGATAGATGATTGTAAGGCCAACTTTGATGTTCATTCCAAAGTCAATGTCATGTATAAATAAGTGTTATGAAGTCATGGAAATGTGTGGATGTGAGCGAAGATGTGGAGGTAGCGAGGAAGTGTTCAGGGGTAGAGCAGAGGTGTTGTGATCTTCAATGGAACTGAACTTTGGCATGTAGAAGATGTTGTTTCTCAGTTCAACCTTTTGGTGTTAACCAAGTGAATGTTTCTATAGGTAGTGAGCCTCCTTTAAGTAGTGAGCTTTGGACAGTGCACCTGAAGGAAAGTGCCTTCCCATTTTTATATTCTTTTAATAGAGAATAAATCTTATGGGTTAACCCCCACCGTGGTTTTTCCCTTAACTAGGTTTCCACATAAAAATCCTAGTGTTATGCATGTTGATTATGTTTTCTGCTCATGTATTGTTGTTTCATGCTTTCATGGTTATATCATTAATCTCTTAATAAGTGGTAAAGAAGATTAAATGCAAAAAAGTTAAAGTTTTGTGACAACTGATTCACCCCCCTCTCAGTTGTTTGCCCTAATTTCAACAATTGGTATCAGAGCTGGTTCCTCTAAAAGAAGCTTAACCACTTGAAGAGATCCAGGATGATGACATATAAGAAGGACAGCCCAAGATTTGATGGAACAAATTACTCTCTTCGGAAGAATCATGTGGACTATCATTTGCAATGCATGAGTGATCCTTATTGGTTGATAACTAAGAATGAGTATACTCCTTCAGAGAATGGTCTTACAAATCCAGATCAAATCAAACAAGTTGAATACAACATTCAGGCTAAGGAAGCATTGTTGAGTGCCCTAACTGATACAGAAATGACAAATGTCTTGGAATTGAAAATTACTCATGAAATTTGGAAGAAGTTGGAAACTCTGTATGAAGGTGATGCATATGTCAAATGTGCTAAGCTACAAACCTTGAAGGGTAGATATGAAAGTTGGAGGACGAGTGAAGATGAAAACATCCCTTCCTAGATGCAGAAGCTGAATGAACTTGTGTACAGTATCAGGTGTGCTGGTGGAACACTGGAAGAACTAAAGATTGTTAGCAAAGTGCTCAGATCCTTACCTACTTCATACAAGCACAGAGTTGCCGCTATTGAGGAGATCAAGACTGTGAAAGATGTTACAAGGAATCAATTGGTTGGATAACTTTCAACATTTGAAATGAGTGAGTTTGGTGATTATCTTCCTAAATTAGAATCTGCATTTAAAGCTAGTATTTTCAGAAAGAAAAGATTTGATCCATGTGAAAGTTCTTGAAGAAGACTAACTAGATTTGAGAGGGCAAGGAAGGAACTTGAAGAACTTGAAGCCCTTATTATCCAAAGATTACCAAGAGGATTAGGTAAGTATGAAGGAAAGTTGCCTTTCAAATGTTTTGCTTGCAATAAGATTGGTCATTTTGCTTCAAGATGTTCAGAGAGGGTTTCAAAGCCAAACCCTAACAGACCTAGGTTTCAGAAGAAATGCTACTATGTCCAAGAAGCTGCTAATGAAGGAGTCATAGATGATGAATCTGATAAGGGAAGTACCTCTGGAAATGAATGGGTGTTTGTTGCTATCGAAGAAGAAGATCTAGTGCCTACTGAATCTGCTAGTTGTGTGAAGGTGGAAAGTGACTTGGCTGCTCAGGTTGAAGAAAAAGGTGAATGGGTGATTGACATTGGATGTTCTCATCATATGACTGGTGATAAAAGTAAGTTTGTAAGTTTGGAAAGATATGAAGGTGGAATTGTGAAGTTTGGAGACAATACAGCTGGTAGAATCCGTGGTAGAGGATCCACTCTTTTGATGGTAAGAATAACACTAATGATGTTTTGTATGTAGAAGGGTTGAAGCATAATCTTCGAAGTGTTGGGTAGTTGGTTGACAAAGGGTATGATCTCCAATTCAAGGATGGAAAAATAAAATTTTTGGAAAGCTCCAAAACTAAGATTGCATCTGGTACACAGACTAGAGGTAATATCTTTCATTTAAGTGGTACTGGTAAAAGCTGTTTGATTGCTCAGATTGATCAGAGTTAGTTATGGCATAGGAGAATGTGTCATGTAAACTTTGATAATATTGTCAAGATAAGTACTACTCATGTTGTGAGAGATCTTCCAAAGCTTGTGAAACCTACTAATAGCATGTGTAAGGAATGTCAGTTGGGCAAACAGAGTAGAACTACATTCAAAAGTAAAGAATAATTTTCAAGTGGATTGTTGGAACTTGTGCACACTAATTTGTGTGGTCCTTCCAGAGTTAGAGTTTGCAAGGAGATAGATACTTTATGTTGCTAATTGATGATTACTCCCGGATGATGTGGGTCACTTTCTTGAGAGAGAAATCAGAGTCTCTTGACATATTCAAAGTGTTCAAGGCTAGGGTGGAGAATGAGATTGGTGTGAAGATAAAGTGTTTGAGATCTAATAGAGGAGGAGAGTTTACCTCTGGTGAGTTTAATGCATTTTGTGAAAAGCATGGAATAAGAAGACAATTATCTGCTCCTAGAACTCCTCAGTAGAATGGAGTTGTGGAAAGGAAGAATAAGACTATTCAAGAGGCTACTAGAACCATGATGATGGAAGAAAATGTTCCACATGTCTATTGGAGAGAGGTTGTGAGTATTGTTGTCTACACTCTTAACCGGGTGCAGATCAAAGGTAATACTAGTAAAACACCTTATGAACTATGGTTTGGTAATGCTCCTACTGTGAAATACTTTAGATTTTTTGGTAGTAAATGCTATATCAAGAGAGATGAAGATCTAGGCAAGTTTGATGCAAGATGTGATGAAGGAATATATCTAGGTTATTCTAACCAAAGCAAGGCATACCAGTGCTTTAAAAAGAGATTGAAAAAAATTGTTGAAAGTGCTAATGTCAAGGTTGATGAAAGAAAGGAGAGACCTTCCAAGTTTTGTGGATATGAATCAGATGATCAAAATGAAAGTCCAAATGAAGGAAAGATTTTGATTTCTCCAGAGAATCTAATGACTCATGAAGGTAGTGCAAATGTTGAGGAACAAGTGCAAGAATCAAAAGTTCAAGAAAATCCCAAAACTCCCAGGTATGTAAGGTTGAATCATTCTGAAGACCAGATCATAGGAGATAAAACTAAAGGTGTTCAAACTAGAAGAATAATTGCTGAAGAACAAGTGGAATAATGTTTGATTTCAAAGATTGAACCAAAATCAATGAATGAAGCTTGTAATGATGAAAGTTGGGTAAAAGCAATGGAAGAAGAATTAATACAAATTGAAAAGAACCATACTTGGGATCTTGTTCCTAGACCTGAAAACAAAAATGTAATTGGAACTAAATGGGTCTTCTGGAATAAATTGAATGAAGATGGTGAAGTTGTGAGAAATAAAGCAAGATTGGTGTGCAAAGGATATTCTCAAGTAGAGGGAATTGATTTTGAAGAAACTTTTTCTCTGGTGGCAAGAATCGAAGCAGTCAGATTATTTCTTTCCTTTGTTACTTACAAAGATTTCAAAGTTTACCAGATGGATGTCAAGTCAGCATTCCTAAATATAGAGTTGGAAGAAGAAGTCTACATTGAGCAACCAGAAGGATTCTAGTTGTCTGATCAAGGAGATATGGTCTGCAAATTGAGGAAAGCATTGTATGGACTTAAACAAGCCCCAAGAGCCTGGTATGCAAGATTAGATAAGTATCTATTAAATTTAGGTTTTAGCAAAGGCACGACTAACAGTAATCTGTGTTTCAAAATTGATCATGAACACATCTTGATTATTGAGGTATTTGTTGATGATATCATCTTTGGTGGAAATGAGAGCATGTGTAAAAAATTTGTTGATCAGATGTAAAGTAAATTTGAGATGTCTATGCTTTGTGAAATGAATTTCTTCTTGGTTCTGCAAATCATTTAGTCAGATAAGGGCATCTTCATATCTCAGTCTAAGTATGTGAAAGAGTTGTTGAAAAAGTTTGGAATGGAGGATTCAAAACCAATAAGTACACCTATGATAACTGGATGCAAGTTGAGTAAAGATGATGATTTCCCTAAGGCAGATTAGAAAATGTATAGATCAATGATTGGAGGACTACTTTATCTGACTCATACCAGACCTAATATTATGAATACAGTTGGCCTTGTTGCTAGATTTCAAGTTGATCCTAGAGAATCTCATGTTATAGCAGTCAAAAGAATTTTTAGATATTTGAAGGGGACATCTGATTATGGATTATGGTATTCTAAGGATGATGATTTATCTCTTCATGCATATACAGATGCTGATTGGGTAGGAGATGTGGATGATAGGAAGAGTACTAGTGGTGGTGCATTTTTCTTGGGAAAGAGATTGGTTTCTTGGTTGAGCAAAAAGTAGGAGGAAATATCTCTGTCCACAATAGAGGCAGAGTATATAGCAGTAGCAAGTAATTGTACTCAAGTTTTGTGGATGAAGCAAATGTTGAAGGATATCAGAATTGTGTTTGAAGAGAATGTTACAATCTTCTATGATAATTCAAGTGTAATAAACATCTCAAAGAATCTAGTGTTGCATTCAAAGACAAAGCACATATCTATCAAGTTTCACTTTTTGAGAAAAAAGGTAACTGAGAATGAAGGCATTGGAAGTTTGTTCCTTCAAAGGATCAGAGTGCAGATATCTTCACTAAGCCTCTACCTAAGGACACTTTTGAGTATCTCAGAGGGAAGCTAGGGGTTATTACCCCTCCTATCCAGAACTAAGGTGCACTAGTGTGCATCAGTCCGGTGGAACTCATAGTCTTATCTTGTGATCCGGATTGGTGTTAAGGGGATGCTACTCAGGGGGAGTAGTCAGTATGTTAATTTTGGAGTTCAGTTTGGTTTTGTCTAAGAAACAAAAAGGGTGAGAGATGATTGCAATTATGTGCCCTTTGCCATTAATGTCAAAGGAGGAAAGAAGTCATGTGAAAAACTTGGAAGTAAGTAGTTGCTGGTGAAAGGGGGAGAAGTGAGGAAAGTGGTTGCAGGTGTGATAAGATAAAGGGGGAGAAGTTCTTGTCTTTATGGTTGAATCAATTTTTCACATCATATGTTGTCATCAATGACAAAGGGGGAGATTGTTGCAAATATGCGCATATGATGTGTTGTAATTGATGTCAACATACCTCTTTATTAGAAATAGTGAAGACAGTGTCGTTCAGCAAAATAGATTGCTACGCATTTCTAGTGAGACAAAGATCAGAGTCTATGGACCAAAGGGCTATGTAGAGGATTGTCCGAAGTTGCTCTAGTTAAGATTTGAGAGGTCCGTATAGAGGATTGGTGAATTTATTTCCATCTGAGTAGAACCAGGTTTTGTAGTTGTTCAAAGGTAACAGAGTGACAGGAACTTGGTCTGGATTGCTCCACATTGGAATATTATAGTCTGTAGATCTAGAGGTATGTTTGGGATGTTGTTGTGTATCCTCAACTCAAGTGCTTCGTGGGGAGGTCTGCAAGCAATCTTTCTAGTGTGACAGTCATGACAGTTAGTGTTCTTAAGTTCCCAAATGAAGATGCAAGTGTTTCTAGTGATTTGAGGTGGTACGGGTGTTCTTGTTGATTTCATTTTACTTGTGGTGGTCTTTGGATTGTGTACCTATTGTGTTGGTGGTCCACATTGAGGATTAAGCTCGTGGTTGAAGATTTCTCCTTGGATGCTGTAGTTCTTTCCAATCTTAGCCGACCAGATGCTTGGTGCGTGTTATGGATGATCTAAGAAGAGTTCTATGGAGCATGGCATGTTGTTTGAGGAAGATTTGAGTCCCAGCTTTGTTTGGCCGATAGTGTAATGGTTCGCATGTAGTATTTTAAGTCGTGTGATTGTAATTACTTGTAATGCCTATCTTGGAGAATGTTCCAGATAGATGATTGTAAGGCCAACTTTGATGTTCATTCCAAAGTCGATGTCATGTATAAATAATTGTTATGAAGTTGTGGAAATGTGTGGACGTGAGTGAAGATGTAGAGGTAGCGAGGAAGTGTTTGGGGGTAGGGTAGAGGTGTTGTGAGCTTCAATGGAACTAAACTTTGGCATGTAGAAGATGTTTCTCAGTTCAACCTTTTGGTTTAACCAAGTGAATGTTTCCATAGGTAGTGAGCCTCCTTTGAGAAGTGAGCTATGGGCAGTGCACCCGAAAGCAAGTGCCTTCCCATTTTTATATTCTTTTAACAGAGAATAAATCTTATGGGTTAACCCCTACCGTGGTTTTTCCCTTAACCAAGTTTCCATGTAAAAATCCTAGTGTTATGCGTGTTGATTATGTTTTCTACTCATGTATTGTTGTTTCATGCTTTCATGGTTATATCATTAATTTGTTAACAACTGGTAAAGAAGATTAAATGTAAAAAAGTTATAGTTTTGTGACAACTGATTCACCCCCCCTCTCAATTGTCTGCCCTAATTTCAACAAATACAACCTTGTCTAGATACAAGATATGAATATTAGCTTGGAATGATTTAGATTTGATACAAATGCAAGATAAAATGATGACACACAAGCAAGAAAGCATGAACAAATGATTCAAAAAACAAACAAAGTATTGCCCCTGTCAAGTTGTAAACTAATTATTAAGTGATTGATTGATTATTTATAGTGTTTGGTTTCAGGAAATGAAACATGTCGTATAAGACACTTGGTCTGGTTTCGACAATACAACATCCTATATAAGACAATTGATATGATTGATTGATACTAGTGTTGTTGGTGATGTGAATCAACACCAAGATTTGATTAATGATTGATTGATTGATTGATTGATTGATTTGGTTTGCATCAAGATTAGGATCAAGACCATTGATGTGATTAGATAATTTGACTTGATTGGTATGGATTAAGGATGACTTGCATTTGAGTTTATTGCTTGGATTAATTGATTGATTTGGATTTGATGAATGATTTGAATTGATTGGAAGAATTGATTTGATTGGAATGATTTGAAGAATTGATTTGGTTGATTGACTTGGATGGAATGATTTGATTGAATGATTGAAAGAATTGATTTGAATGATTGAAGAATTAGGTGATTTGATTGATTTTGAAGAATGATTTGGGTGATTGAAATAATTGATTGGATTTGAGTGATTTGATGAATGTGACTGATTTGGGATGAATTGATTTGAGGAATTGATTTGGTTTGATTGAATGGAATTGATTTGATTGAATTGATTGGAAGAATTGATTTGATGAATTAATGAATTGATTTGATGGGTTGATGATTGATGAATTGATTGAATGATTGGAAGAATTGATTTGATTGATTGATTGGATGAATTGATTGATTTTATTTCTTGGATTTTGTTGGATATTTAATTTTTTGTCTTTTTGAGATGTTTTATTTTTTTGGATTTTGACATGTGATTTTTTGGGGCTTTTTTGGAATATTTTAATTTTTTTTGGATTTTTGAAATGTTTTGGGAAATGGCATTGGATGACAATTTTGATAGCCTTTGTGCTAGATACCAATGACAAGGAAAAACCAAGTCTAGGTGCAAGGATTAAGGTAGGTAGGATTGGATGAATAAAAGGGTATAGGCCATGGAATGGAAATCTCATGACAAATGGATGGATAAAAGGATAAGCAATAGTGGATGAGATGGATAGGTGCATCATAAAGGAGCTAGGATGTGATCCCTAAAGACTATGTCACATAGGAATAACATGCCCCATTCTAGGTGTAATGCTTAAGATTTTTCATGGCAAAGCTTATGATAGGATTGGTTTGGATAGGATGAGGTATATCAAGAGATATCCAAAGCATTGTTCAACATTTTGCCCCCATATCTTTATCAAGATCAAAAGGAGGGAAGGAAGGATGAATGGATTCAAATGAATAGGTATATGGATGCGAGTGTAATGGCTAAGGATGGTAGGATAGGATAGGAAATGATAGGATATGATAGGATGGAAAATGATAGGTTGGAATGAGACAATGTACCCCCAAGTGTAAGTGACATAGAAGATCAACCTATACACATGAAGCATGTTTGCTACATTTTCATCATGGTACTTATCCAAGGCACCACCTAGGGTGGTTTTCACCATTGGACGAAGGGATTTCTCTTTACTATTTTGATCTTTTTTATTACTTTTTGAATGGGAGAAGGGAAATATGGATAGGAGGGACTCAAGCATCTAGTTCCATGAAAGGTGATAGTCCCATTAGAGATGGATGTCATTGCATGGACCATGTAAAATGTCATTATGCTCATAGATGTTGGTAAGGGATTGCATGAAAGAGAGAGATGGAGCAGGTAGATAGTGGATAATGATGTGGATTATGGAAGGTTGGATAGTGGATTATGATATGGATTATGTATAGTAGGATAGTGGATCATGATGTGGATTATGGAGGACTTATGCAAGGATGGATGAAAGACTTATCCAAAAGTATGGACCACAGGAAGGTGATGGGGGAGATATGTAGGATAATGGGTGAAGGATGGGAAGATGAAGGTATGTGGGAATGTTGCAAAATAGAATGGAACCATGACCAACGGCTGCACACACCGTGATGAACATTGACTCTTTTGATTGGAAGGTGGTGTAGGAAGCAATGAAGATGTTTGTGTATGGGATGGGTGATGTAGTATCATGCCCACATTTCACATGCGGTCACAACACGCTAACCCGCGTTTCATGTCCACATGCGTCATGTGGTCATGATACTAACTACCAAAAAATTTTCCCCTACTACTCTGAAAGCCCCCCTCACACCCACAAGCGTGCTCGGTTGCGTACGTTTATGTTGTCATCGATACTGTTGATAACGAAATATTCTACACATGTGTGCATATTGATATCGAACACTATGTTTATGTTGGTTTAATTTACAACGTTTAGGGTTTCCTTGGTAGATGGTTGACCTTTAATTGGTTTTCTCAATTATCTCAATATTGGTTTGCATTTTGTGTTTACTCCTCTATCAATTTGTCTTAAATAGATTCTTGTTCGCTCATTAATGTAATTCTTAATTTACTTATCATACTTTCATTTAAATTTTTATTATGTTAATTTAATTTCAATACCCTGGTAATTCATTCGGAAAAATACTAATTCCGAAGTCACTATTTCTTTACAATGAACTATTGAAAATGAAAATAACAAATGCCCCATTAATATTGTTCAATTATATATATATATATATATATATATATATATATATATTAAATTTAATATATATATCTTTGTAAAGCAATCTTATTTACTAACAATTTATATATATATATACATATATATAATATATATATACATATATATAATATATATATATATAATATATATATATTCATATATATATGATTGTAAATTTTATCTTGTTAATGGGAACTCCACCCAGAATTTTGAATATCCTTTTGAGCAATCTTAATCATTATATTTATATATATATATATAATATATATATACCTATATATATATTCATATATATATGATTGTAAATTTTTATCTTGTTAATGGGAACTCCACCCATAATTTTTAATAGAGTATTTTATAAAGTTGCAACTCATGGCATTGGGTTGAAATAACCCTTAAAATTTGTTGTGGTTTGCAAGTTAAGGGGAGCGGCGGCGGATTAGGCGACGGTGGATGAAGGGCAGTGCTGGTTGCAAGGAACGGCCAAATGGAGGTGTGGGGGCGGAGGTCATGGACGTGGGCAGTGTGGAGGCCGCTGTGAGTGGCAGAGGGGAGTGGACCAGGCAACGAAAATGATAGTCACAGACTGCGGGAAAGGGAGCCGCAGGGGGCAGCGCTGTGGTAGATCCGTGGTGGGGACAGGTTTTGTTAGCCACGGCGGGGGGTGTGGGGAGGGGCAGAGCCCCACCCACAACCCACTCCATGGGTTGTGGGTGGGGTTCCACCCCTCCCCACACCCTTCTGTATATAATATTTCGGTGGGGGTTTAAACCCCCACCATGCATTGTATAAATTGTAAACTACAACAGTGACCTTCCTCAGTTTGTTACATTTGCTAATTTTGAAATTACTACTTGATATTAATTAAATATGCATATATTTATATATATATATATGTCTATATTTATATATATGTATATATTTATATATATATATATATACATATATATATCTCATTTTCACAATTTCATTCAACTTAAAAAACTATTTATATATATATATATTTGTATATAAACAAATATACCAAATTAACACAACTTCATTTAATAATAGAAAAATTATACATATATATATATATATATATATATATTTATATATTTATATATAAATTTATATATTTATATATTTATATACACTTCATAATGAAGTTTTCATAGTAAATCCATTTCACACTATTTTTTTTTTAATTTCAATGTAACAATCACTTAAGTGAAACAGAAAACACTAACCATTTAAAACTGTAATTATCAACTAAATTTTAATCTATCAAGTATGCATTCCATTCGAATAAATTTAAGGATAAGAGTAAATACGGAAAAACTATTAAATCTTTCACTTCAATAAACAAACAATATACAAGTAAATTTGATTTGGATTATTTTCCATTGTCTACTTAAGTCAAGTTTTAATTTTTATTACAAAGGTAAATTACTTTTTTTCAAAACACTATAAAATATAACTTTCTCACTAAATAATACAAGAGATATATTTTAACAATTGATCCAAGTCAACAACGAATCTCACAACTTACAATTTTGGAAAAACAATAACAAACAATTGTAAGAATCCCACAACTCACATACACTCTAAGGGAGGTATTACTTTCTTCTCCCAATACAATTTTCCTACAACTTTCATAGGGAGCAATCTCTCCTCTTCAAAAGAAACTATTACAGGAAGAAATTTAAAGAGACCAAGTTCTCATTTCAAATAGGAAGATAGAACATTTTCTCTAACAAGGCAAAACTCCTTCAATCCTCTTAACTTGCTCCAACAGTAACCTGCATGACAACAAGGGAGAAAACAACAACCAACTAGCTCTCCTCCCTACCATAGACCCACAAGAGGGTCACCCCCGAGCTAGGGAGATCATCCACATACCCACGGTAGAATAGACCAGTGCACTTCACAACATTGAATAACTACAATCATAACAAACAACATTCAAACTCCCATGGTTTACACACAATACAAAGACTCAGCTAAGGTGAGTTCAAAGGGGGTAGGGAAGTAGACTCTCTCTACTCCAAGGTGTCATTCTTCTCAAATTATTATCATAGCTTATCTCATGGCCTCAAGCCATCCACATAATAAAATCATAGGGATATCCCAAATAGGCTCTCAAAGCCTTATAGCCCTCGAGGCTCAAAATTACCACTTGCCTTCAAGGCTATCATATACCAAAATAAGAAGACACCCGAGGAGGTTCACACCTTCCCTTCCCTATACAAGATGAGCATTGCCTTCCAACTGAAAGGAGCTCTTTCAACACCCAACACAAACCCCAAAATAGAAAAAATAACACATAGACAACCATTGTAATTCCTCATTCATCAAACAAGAACAAAGCATACATAGGTGAGTAACTGGCTCACTAACCTTTTCTAGCCCAATTATAGAATGTATTTTGACAAAGAGCTCCACCCTTAGTCTCCTCCTTCAAGTTCTCCTTCTTTCCACAATAATCCAACCCCTTTACCCTCTCCCTCTTCTCCTCTTTAAAACAAATCCTCTCCCTTATCCCTTATTCCAAGTGGCATTAAAAAAAACTAAACCCACTCCTTCTTGATGCAGAGGCATCCACACTATAACCTTAACATACAGCATGGATGTCTGTAGCCCATCATCATCATCATCATCATCATCATGTTTTCCTTAACACTGTCAGCATCATCATATTTACTGTCACCGACCGATATCCTCCTGCAGACAAGCCTTCACTCTTTCGCATGTCAACAGCATCATCATATTCGGCAGCATCATCATGTTCGGCAAGCGCGAACATCCTCCTGACGTCCACTGTTCATCTCACCGATAACTTCGACCTTCACTATCTTCAGCATCATGATGTTCAACATCATGTTAGTCAGCAGGATAAAGAACATCCGGTTCCTCCCATTTATCCTAATGATGACAAACCTTAACTCCACGCACCTGTCCTCCGATGCTTACGTCACCCCAATATCCTGATGACGATTATCCTGATGACGATGACGTCACCTACAGCTTCTCAATATCCTGCTGCTCCGAAATATCCTGATGATGATGACGTCATATCCTGCTGTTGGCCAAACTTAGCTTTTTCGGCCCGCGATCAACCTGATCTTCTACCTTACGCCGATACTCTCCTCCTCGGCAACTCCTGATGATGATCACCCCGACGCACAACCACTTCATGCACTCGATAGCATCATGCTCACCTCCCTTTACGCGGATGACGATGCCCGAAGCGACTGCAGGATATACGCAGAAATATCCTGATGATGCCGTTTTGACAAACTTTCAGCCTTAGCGGATTTTCACTGTTCAGATCCGCCGAACCTCCTGGGATGACTCGATCCACTTCCAGGGTGATCTTCCAAACTCTATCAGCTCAACCTAGCACATACCCATGCTAGGGTCCTCAACATCTCTCGATGGCGATCCTGCACACCTGCATGCAAACAAACAAACTAAAACCTAACCTACTGTACATGACCATTCCACCGATCCGACAAATCAACCGGTGGAATGGATTAGCAAATCCATGGAACCACCAAAACAGCAAATCGATTAAATAATGGAATTCAACAGAGGATGAACACAAACAGGATCACTTTATTGATTTCAACAGATGCTATTACAATACTCTGTCTCTCTTTCGCAAAGTCTGATCGATGATATGCAATACCAACCGATCCTCATGCTTAAATAGGTTTTCCTGCGAGTACTACTGACCCGACTCCAAGCGGCTGGGAAATCTCTCCAGGCGGCTGGGAGATCCAACTGGACCTACAGCATGACAGCTGTTCTAACAAACTAACTAAAAATAGCAAAGCCTGGTCAGCATGATCTTAGTATGATCAGCATGACCTTATTACATGCATTGGTCTTATTAGACCTTCTTGAAAACATAAACAAGACTCAAACTAACTAACTGCCTCATGAAGGCCAGCTGTCAGGTAGGTGCTCCTGCACCACTTCTCCATTATTCTAGTGGACTTAAAACAATTGACCCCACTCAAGAGGTTCCCCACTATAGCCTTTTTTCAACACATGGGTGAATCAAAATATAATAAGAGATATAGAAATAAAAGGAAAGTGGATGACACACCACCCTTTTTATGGGGTCTCCCACCAAAAGAGAGGCACAAAGAGACAAGCACTCCATTATTGGTGGATCATGGAGTCCTTCCATGACTTGAAAGTGGGTCTAAGTGTGGAATCCACTCATCCCATTGTCCCCATGCTCCCAAATTCGTCACTTAACTTCACCATGAAGTTGAAGTGACCATATGGAGATTATCCTAGGGTTATCCTAGTCAAAAAGGTCCTTAGACTCATAGGGTATAACCTAGGGTTGATTTAAACCTAGTTAGGACTCCCAGAGTCAAGTAAAAATACAAGAAGAGGGTCTAAAAGAAATAAAGTTAAAACAAGATTCAAAACATCTCTTACAACACATATCACAATATAATTAAATCAGAACATAGACCTAATTCCCTTGACCTCATGCATTGTTACAACATTACAACATTACCACAATTCACCAAACACGAGGTTGATCTTAGTTCCTCATGGAACTAGATCGGCTCACAAGGGATACAACATAGGTGTGAAATGATCTCCTGTATTTGTGGTTTTGTTAGCAATACCTGTACACTCAAACTCGAAGTCAATAACACATAAAGATATCATAGCCGAAGAAATTAAATACATGCATAACTAAACATTCTACCATATAAACATATTGAAATCACATTAAAATTCCATTTCTAATATTATCCATTCATCATTCACTTAAAAGCAACATCTAACTATCATTGCACAATTGTTTTCTTAAAATCAATTAGGTTTAATAATCAAGAATTTGGGATCAACAGTCCCCCAATCATAAAAGTAATAGCAATAGTACTATAAATAGTCTCATGAATAGTAGTGAAAAAGGTAGGCCTCACATGTAGTGACTTAGGTACCCACATATACTTAGGATTTTTATGATTTTTTATTTTCTTGTGGGATGGAGGAATTTGAAACTTTTGAATGGAGTGAGATTTTTAAGATGTGGATGCTTCTTTTGACTTGGCTTCTTTTTTCTTAGGTACCCAAACCATTTTAGTTTTTGACTTTTCTTTTGGAGGTATGGGCTTAGATAGATTTTTGGATAGATTTTCCTTTGAATTTTTGCATTGATGTCCTAAGGCATTAGGATCTTTAGGATTTTTGATTTTATGGGAGAAGGCATCCAAATTTTTACTTTTGAATCCCATGGGCATGGTGGAAGCTTCATGATTAGACAATGTGTCCATTGATTGGTCATGATTAGGATATTTAGGGAATGTGTAAATGGATGGATTTGGTGTTGGGAGAAGTTGTGGTAAAGTGGATGGAGGCATATTAGGAGTTGGAAGAAGTGGGGTAAAGTGGATGGAGGTAGGTGTATGTTCACATGCTTTTGGCATTTGTAGGACAATGGAGGTGGAATGGCGACATATGTTTTGGATACATGATAGGATGTGTGATGGAAAGTGGTGGACTTAGGAGGCATGAAGGAAGTACCAACATCTTTACATTGTTTACCTTGGGGTGTATATCTAAGGCCATATGAGTGTGGAGGGACATTGACATGGATAGGCTTCAAAATACCTTGTTCATGAAGGCCTAATCCTTTGCCATGATAATTCATGTTTTGGAGTATACGATGGACAATGGGACTAGGTGCACTTTGGACACTAGACTTGAGTTCATTATTGGATGGAGAAGGTGAGTTGGATAGAAGTTGTTATTTTCCTAAGGAGGAACATTCATGGATGAAGGTGGATAGACCAATAGGATATGATAGTGGACTTGAAATGGGGTTGATAGTAGATGTGGAAGGATCATTAGGATCTTCATTATGTTCATTTAGATCCAAGTTATTGGTTTGATCTTCTATGTTTGCTTGGGAGGCATGTCTATCATCATGACAAGTGGATGTTGTTAGATCATGGATAGGTGGAGAAATTTCTTTGCTTTAAAGTAAGGCCAAGAAATGAGGTGAATGCTCAAGTAGGTCAACAAGACTTTTATTAAATGGAGCATGTAGGTCTTGGGTATCTTTCTCATGAATGGTTGTGGGGGTATGAATAGGATCAAGTTGCTCATGGATAGGTTCTTCATCATGGATAATATCTTAATCATGGAAAAGATATATATTATGGATGGGTTGAATGAAAGTTATTTGATCTTTATTAGAATGGGGGCTTAATGTTTCCACATACTTAGGATTATACCCTTGACATATCTCTTGACTTTCTTGAATGGAAGCAGAAGTGGAAGGCTCTTGGAGAGACTTGATATGCTCTTGATGGTCAACTGCAAGAGGGCATGATGGAGGTTCACTTGGACTCATGGGGGGAGACTCTTCAATATGCTTGAGGGGTTGTGGACTATATGAAGGGGTTGTAGGAATGGACATGGTGTTGGAAGGTTCCTTGGTAGGCTCAAGGATAGGACTTTGATGACATGGTGATGATTGATTCCTTGCTAACAGCCCTTGAATCACATCATTTGTAGGTGTATGGGTAGATGAATAATGTAATGGATGGGTGGATTTGGGTAACTCCATAGGTTTACTTTTGAAATGTTTGAATTTAGGGTGTGAAGTTGATGGAGGATTAGATGATGGTAGGGGTAATGAAGGGTTTGATGGATTAGAAGGTGGAGGGACCAATGTATTAGGACTAGGACATGGTGGCTTTAGGATAGGCATTCGATTGGATGGCGGTATAATATACTTATAGGTCCCACAAGCTAGACTGGTGTTCCCCTTGTCAAAGGTAGCATTAGAACTTGAGGGCATTTGATCTTGTTTCAAGGGGTGACTTAGGCTCACATGTGCTTGTTTGGATGTGGCTTGATATGAATGTTGGTTGGGATTGGTTGATGTGGAATGGACTTGACATATGGATGGAATAGTTTGGTATGAAATAGGATAAGTTGATGTAGTATAGAATTGATAAGTGGATGGATTAGGGTGGTATAATGATGGAGGTGACACATAGGATTGAGGTGGAACTTGTTGATGTTGAGGTTGTAATCATTGAATGGATAGGGGATGTGTTTGTTGGGTTTGACAAGTGGCTATGAATTGTTGGGCTTGGGCTAGGAGGTGTTGTATTTGAGGTGATTGGATTTGTTGAAATTGTTGGATGATGGCTTGGAATCTTTGTATGGTTTGTTGGTCTAGGGGTTGTGGTATTTGGTGAAGTTTTGAATGAGGTCTTGTAGTTGGGGTGCTAGGACTTTGTTTTCTAGTGTTGGCATGGTGTCACACATGTGTTTAAGTCTTTGCATTTCATCTTGTTCCTCAAGGTATGCAACATGATTCTTATCAACATTGGTAGTAGGAGGAGGGTCCCATCAAAGTATAAGTTTAGGTCTTACATTGTTCTCTTCATTAGGACTAGAGGGATGGCCACCTCGGAGTATGAGCTTGGGTCTTGCATTGTTCTCGTCATTAGGATTAGAGGGATGGCCTCCTCGAAGTATAAGTTTGGGCTTTGGATTGTTCTCGTCATTAGAATTAGAGGGAGGGCCTCCTCGAAGTATAAGTCTGGGCTTGTGATTAGGATTAGGCTTGCTAAGAATGAGGACCATTTTGGCAATTGGTTGACTAGGACAAGAATGATGATGTGGAGTGATTAGGATGATGTGGAATGACAAGGATGATTAGGGTTTTGATTAGGATGACTTGGATATGATTAGGATGAAATGACAAGGATGATTAGGGTTTGATTATGAAAGGTGATTTAGAATGAATGTGATGGAAAGAATGTTTAGGATGATGAGTTTAAGTGTTTGTGTTAATAACTTGATTTGACAATTTGCAAACAAATGATTTCACATGTACACACATGCAAGACACATAAGCAAGTTTGAATTTGAAATTTGAATGGTGTGACTAGGGAAACACTTGTAGACACATCAACAATCCTAGGACTAGTCAAGTGGGTGTGGCCAAATAGGTCTTACTCTAGGATACACAAGTTGACTAAGGATGTCCCCAATATACTCAAGGTACAAGGAGCCCAATTCCATGAAATGAAAGTGAAATAATACCACACAACTAGGAGAAAGGGGTAACCCACCCTTCACCTTCACTTCCCAAAGGTATAAAGTTCTTTCAGGCTTAGCCTAAATGGAAAGATTTAAACTTCCAAAGAGGGTGTCTTTTGATTCACACCTCGCTATTTATACTCTACCGGAATGCTAGAGTTGAGGTCATCCCTTGGAGTGGTGTGTCTCCAAGCAAGCCTCCTAGGAAGGGTATGACAAAAGCAAACCAAGCGGGTGTTTTTGATCTCCAAGATCACCTTGCAGTGAGAGGAGAGAGCATACATACGTACATTAGATTCACACTCGCAATGTTAATTCCCCTTAGAAATGAAATGTGTGGTGTGAAATTGAATGGATGAGAGGTGTTTTTTATTCTCAAGATCATAGGAAGCGCATGAGAAGAGCATACACACCTTCGATCACATTCAAGTTTACCAAACAATGCAAGCACTTGTTTGTTTTAATCCCAAGTCAAAATGTGTGATGGAAGACAATGGTTTATTTTAAACCTAATTTGAATGTGTAATTGAAGACAATGATTCATTTTAAAGCCCAAAATCCAAATGTGAGAGCAAACAAATGTTCTTTTTATGCCCAAATCGAAGTGTGTTTCCAAAAAATGATTATGAAGAAATGAAAAGAGATGAAAGATGAATGGAGTGTACCTAAAACTTTTTTCTTTCCAATCTATTGTTGTAACTGATTCCAATGCTGCTACAGCTCCATGTGATCACCTAGAAGCCACGAAAACCAAGAAAGAACAAGTAAACTTGCAAATGAATGTGTTATACATGGAAAAGATGAAATCTTATGGAATCTGATCAAGATGAATAGCTACAATAGAATGAATTTCATGAATAGATTCTAGATAAAATTCTATGTAGTTTGAAAAATAATTTCACAAAAAATGGATCAAATTTGCAATAGTTATGCTTGTTTAAAATTCAAAAGGAGAGTTGACTTTGACTAAGAAAAAAGTGGTGAAAATGGTATCTTGATGAAACCTTTTCCACATAGTAGTTGGGCAAACCAGCTTCGCAACGCCGCTTGTTTCACAAAAAATTGACACTATACGTGAAAGTTATGATGAAAAGAAATATAGCACCCTATTAGGGCTCCAAGATGAAGGGGGTCAGGCTTTGACTGTTTAATTGATTGCTAGCTGTCAGCCTGGAAGCAGTCACATGTCACGGTTAAGGTCTAATATCTATAGTTAACTGACCACTGACGACTAGCAGACCACAGTGGTCACAAGGGCAGTGATGTTGGCCGTTAATGGCTTAGGACAGTCCCCGATCATCCATATGATTGGGGCTATGGATGAGGCAAAAAAGAAAGGAGCTTGGAGCCCCGGCCTGGTCATAAATGTTGAAAGGAAGCTAGGTGTGTAGAAATCACTTCCTAAACTAATTGTTATAGGAAAATTGGTGTAAATGAATAATCAATAATATATATCAATAATCCCCAATAACTCAATGAAATAAGAAATAAAGAAATCAATCAAAAAAAGAACTTCAAACCTTTGCAAACCTCTTCACTTCATAGATTCCATTGATTGCCTATCTCAAATGATCTTGTCTATAAATATGGCCCTTAGAAGGTGCACTTCCTTGCTATTCCAAGATGTCAAGTGGGAATGGCTATGATAGTTTCTTGCTGTAGACACCTAAAATTGACTTTCTTTGCAAACCAATTTCCCGTATCTCTACACCACCAATTATCCCTCCTATTAATTAAATAAATTTATTTTTTTTAATTAATTTATCCCTAATCATCTACCATTAACCATTTATCCATCCCTTGTGATCAATTAAATCATTTAATTTATCACTATACCTTATAACTATATCCTCATTGATTAAATAAATATTCTCAATATTTATTTAGTTAATTTGTCCATCTCCCTAATCCTTGTTAATTAGATAAATCATGTTTATCTAATTAATCTATCCTATCAATCAACCTATCTCTATCCTAGTTAATTAAATATCAATTATTTAATTAGCCACCCTAGCCTACCTATCCCCTAGACCTAAATTAATTAAGATTAACACTTAATTAACCTTGATCATCCCATCCTCCCACACACCTTTGAATAAAAATCAATTTTTTATTCAAAGGGTCAAATCTCCCTTACAACTCATTTATCACCCTCTTACACATGTAAGTGTACATGTGTCCTTCAACCTTCACATCTCCACATAAAAGTGAATTTTTAATTCACACTCCCCCATGAGTTGAATTTTTAATTCACTTGTCATATCCACTCTTCCCAAAAATAAATTTTTAATTCATTTTTATCTTCCACACCTTTCCCCATGTGAATTTAAAATTCACAAATAATGAGAGCCCTCTAATCCCATTGACCAAATCTTAACCCTTGATCTCCCTCATCCACTCCTCTTGTGACACTTGTCACAAGGCTATGACTTCAATCCTAACCCTAACTCTCAAGCATTTCTAGTCCTTGATCTCATCTTTTAATCCTCACCCTCCATCCATTTTCCAAAAATCTATAAATGAGACCCTTCTTCGAGCCATTCAGAATCACTTCTTCTTGCATCCTTACTATGCCAAAATCTCTCCAAAATCTTCTTATCCCAACATCATAATACCAAAATCATTCCTCATCCCCATCTCAATCTCCATCTAAACCCAAATCCCTTATCCTATTGTGTTGAATCTCAAAGAGCAATCCACATTCATCTACTTGGGTAAATCTAAGGAGTGTTGGGTGCAACTCCTTCCACCCTATCTTGGATTTGTGGGTCACATGTGAAGGTATGTCATTTGTTTTTGCATTTGATTTGTGTTTTTGGCTTTCATTTTGACTTCACGGATCACAATTGCAATGAAGATGAGCTTCACAACAATGATAATGATATGGTAACAAGTTGATTGCAAGCAAATGGAATGACTTGGGTGCCAAAGGCACACCGTAATTCCTATAGAATAAAGGTACTAAAAACTTGGATGAATGAAATGGAAGAATAGGGTTCAATTTATAGACTTGTGAGAGAGAAGATCAATGGTATAGAATGAGAAGATCAATGGTATAGAAGACTTGAGAGAATGTGCGTGCATAGAAAGAAGACAAGTGTCACACAAAAGCTATTTTGTTTTAATTAACTACTTTCTTTTATAAAGATAAGATATGCTTTCATAAATTAGAAAGCTTTTTTTCTAATTTAAGAGTTATTGATAAAAACAAGGTTGATTGAGTCAGTTAACTCAACATGTGATTTGCTTTTGCATGATTTGAGAGAAATTAAATAATAAATTTTTTAATTTTGTGTGCATGAAGAAGAAGACTTATTTTTAAAAGATTTGGAAGATTTTTAAGGAATTAGAAGATAAGAAATCAAATTAAATAAATAAATTTATTTAATTGTTTGTGCATGCTTTGGAAGAATAAATAAAATATTTGATTGTATTTTATTTTTAGAGATTGAGAGAATTTAAATAAATTTGATTGATTTATTTAAATTTGGAAGAAGAATTTGACTTAATTAAATAATTAAGAATTATTTAATTGTTTGGAAGAATTAAATTAAATAAAGATTTTATTTAATTTTGACTTCAGAAGAGGTAATTAAATATTTTGATATTTAATTAATTTAGAAGAATATGAATCGAATAAATAAATTTGTTTATTTATTTATTGATAGAGGAATTAGAATGAAATAAATATTAAGAACATTTATTTAGACCAAAACGTGTCATTTTTAGGCGTATACATTTTGCCCCTCTTTGATGCAATGTGTTTTATCACGTTGCTTCAAAGAATAAGAATTTATGATAATGATACATGCCCCAGTTTGCCCCTAGTATAGGTTACAATGATAGGATGCCCCCTCGGGATGTTGGATAGGAAGAAGGCAGAAGGACATGAGACGAACAATCTCACGATGAAGAAGGTGAAAAATAAGTTAGGATGAAGAAAAATAGGTCACGGTTCAGAGAAACGGGAAGAAACGGGCTAGGGAAGTAGTCATCGTCGCCACACAGCCAGTTAGGGTTCACTTGCTATATATAGGAACTGGGTCCACAACACTAGTCATTTGCACACTTGTCTTTTGTTGATAGGTTCTTGAGAGCTTAGGAGAGCACAGAAGCATAGAGCAGTCATTATAGAGATGGATATTCCACGTGAGGAACACCGCTTTGAGCAAGTTTGATGATTCGATCGGCTAGCTGATGTAGGACCACCGGTATGTAGTTCGAAAAAACTCACATAGGGTCATTTATTAGTGTAATAAATTCTAGGGAAAATTTTAGGGAAATGAATGCATCATTTCACAGTTCGGCGCATATGTCATGCGAAACTGCACTTTTGATATGTTTCAGTGCATGTACGTTATAAATCAGCGCATGCATGTTGGCGACATTTACGTTATGGGATAATGTGCATATGTTAAGAAATGGCGCATTCGCTATGAAACTACGCTTCTATGATGTCTAGCTATGCATGCATGCAAAGCTGTGCAT
This sequence comes from Cunninghamia lanceolata, assembly GCA_027924645.1. Taxonomy (NCBI): domain Eukaryota; kingdom Viridiplantae; phylum Streptophyta; class Pinopsida; order Cupressales; family Cupressaceae; genus Cunninghamia; species Cunninghamia lanceolata. The sequence continues at coordinate 15,005,068 of BSBN01001715.1, forward strand.
GTGCTATGTGATGTTGTGCTTTTGAAATGAAACTGCGCATTTATGAATGCCGTGACATATCTACCAGAAGTGGCACATTTACTAGGAAATGGTGCATGTACCTTCTGGTTCGACACATATGCTTTAGATAGTCAGATTACTTAACGAAATTGACTTGATTGGTATCTTGCTTGATGTGTCATTCGATAAGCGATCTTTGAGATTGTAGGAATCTAGTCAAGAGATGTTTATGCTGTTTTGATCAATTTGATATGTTAAGTAAGTGATATGATGATTTAGATAGTTTTGAGTAGTTATGCAGTTTTGGTTCATGCATTGCTTTGCTTGATTGCAAGAGGACATCCGGGATGTACTTATGTCACGGGAGCAGTTTCCCTTGCTGTTGTTGCAGTGGTACATACTCACAGAGATAGATCGAGAGGCTCTCGGCGCTATGGGAAGATTATGTGTGCTTCATGCCTGAGGTTTGTATGAACCTCCATTTGTTGACTGCAATAGTGGAGCGAGTCCACAGTGAGGATGGGACCTTTCACTTTCCTACAGGTGAGATGGCGATTACCTTGGAGGACATCTATAGGATTATGTACTTGTTGATATAGGGTGAGCTTGTAGAGTATGATCCTCAGTAGGATGCAGGACTAGCGGAGTGCAGGCGAGTTTTTGATGACGCTAAGCTCGAGGGTTAGGTTATCTCTTGGCAGGATATTCATGATTACTATGACTACTTCCTAGGGATAGTGGTGGGATTGATCAGGGTGTTGTCTACCCCAATAGGAAGTTGCATGGGTTCCCTATTGGTTGGGGTCAGATTATGGAGCGGATGATCACAGAGAGCACCCAATTTGCATGGGGTGTCTATGTTTTGGTGCACTTATACCACGATATGCATCAGGTGGTATACCACTGGGGTGCCAGCTTGTCAGCAGGTATCTCATTACTTCAATTTTGGCTATGGAAGCATATTGCTATTACTCGGGTGATATGCATCTTTTCCAAGTAGAGGGGGAGCCGTATAGTTATGGATATGCAGGCATTATTTCCCAGCACAAGCTGGGAAAGCTTGAGTACTGGAGACATACGCTGGACAATGTGGATAGAGTTGTCTGGCAGGCCTATCTAGATTGTGAGCCTTGGGATGATGAGGATGATGAGCTTCCCTACTACTTTCAAACTTGGTGGCTCATCGAGAGAACACGGTTCATACTAGAGAGGTAGATTGTTAGCTGGGTGTGGTGACAATTTGGCAGGATATAGGGTATGCCATAGGGGTAGGCCTGGTTTGCTAGGACACATGAAGAGCAATTCAAATGGGGCCCAGTTGCTTCTTATGAGGAGGCACTAGTAGAGTTTCAGTAGACTCCCTACGTGGCCTGGCCAATGAGGAGGGAAGTGATAGATGCAAGGATGACTCTTGATTATGAGGAGTGGTTGGCTGCTCATCTATTCCTGAGGTACTCAGGACCAGGAGAGTTTGTTCCTCGCCTAGATGAGGAGGATTCAGATGATGAGGATGTTGTAGGCAGGAGGAGGAGGAGATGGAGGACGGGGAGAGGAGGACGGGGAGATGGATTTAATGGAGGCAATGGAGGAGGAGGAGGTGGTGGAGATGGAGGTGATGGAGGAAGAGGGGGAGGAGACGGAGGTAGAGGGAGGTAGAGATAGAAGAGGAGAGCTAGGGAGGGATCCTCCCAGTAGCAACATGTAGTGTAGCCACAGGTTGCACTACATGTACAGATATCGACACCATAGTAGGTGCCTCAGCAGGTAGTTCAGCAGTAGGCTACACCACAGTAGGTGCAAGGATAGGTATAGGCACAACAGGTGCCCCCGCAGCAAGTGCCATAGGTTCAGGTTCCTCAATCTGATTTACAACAGCAAGCCATTACTACGCTGCAGGGTCAGGTGAGATAGATCTGAGCACATCTCAGAGCGGTAGAGTCCCAGAGAGAGTCAGATGCATAGGTATTATTGGGGCTCACTGCAGAGCAGGATATGGCACTAACAAGGGTGCAGGCCCTTAGATTGGAGAGAGATGCAGCCCTAGTAGCCTTGGGTATGGATGGGGCCACTGCATTTTTGGTTACACAGGTGCAGTAGGGACAGGCTCAGGTACATTAGTTGTAGACACAAATTGTGCAGTTACAGGGTGAGCTTTCCAGAGTGCAGACTCAGACACAGTATTACAGAGGATTGTACCATGGGGTGCTATCGGCAGATCAAAGGGCACCCAGCTACAAGAGCTAATCAGTAGCTAGTACATCCTAAAGGGCAAGGGGTTCACGGTCTGTAGCTTCGGTGATGGGCCCATAGCAATCAGAGGCTAGCAGAGGAGGGGATGGAGAGGGAAGTACTGGGAGCAGTCTCCCACGGCAGCAGGGCTAGCCATCTCACTTGTATCAATTTTGGTTTATGTATACACTTTTTGATGGCTCAAATAGCCTGATATGTATATACTTGTATCATTTTGTACTGAGACATGTATCATTATTTTTGTGATGTATACACTTTATATGATTTGACTTAGAGATGGACATTGATATGTTGTACATTTAGACACGCTTTATGTTTATTTATATGATGATGCAGTTATTGATGACCTACATGTAGTTGTTTATGCTATATGTCATGGATGCATTGTATCTTATGATGTTTCACATGTGATGCATATGTGTATTTTGTCTATATGATGCTATGTGATGTTGTTATGGATACACTATATGATCCTATACTATGATGCTTGATGATGGTTTAATACAAACTTAGATGATTTTGAATGATCTAAAAAGTAAATGTCCTTTATATAATTATGCAGTATATGTGATGATCTACATGTACTTGTCTATGTTTTTATTTTTTTGTTGACATTATGTTATGATGCAAATGTATATGGATGATCTAATGCACTTATTATGTATGCAAATGATCTAATCATGTTAATGACAATCTCATGTGATATGATATGCAATCTATGCGATGTTTTTGTTATGTCCAAATGTACTCAATCGACATAGGAATGACACAATGATAGATAGAAGACTGACTGAAGACTGACTCTGTAGAAGGACTCACAAGCTTTTATAAACATTGATACTTTACATTTTGGATCTGTTATTGCATGGGATATGGATGTAAATGGATACGATATGGAGGCGAAATGGTTTTTTACCATCTTGACATTGCAAGTATTTAGAAGTGCTTATTTCATCATTGGGCAATTTTTTTGGGGTACTTTTTCTAAATGTTGTAAGTTAATACAAGCACGTAGGTATAATTGAACCAAGATGACCTAAGCATCACTTACATGAATTTTGATTTAGCAAGTTAATACAAGCATCTAGGTATAATTGAACTAAGATGACTTGAGTATTTCTTGTGTATCAACAAACAAGGATTGCCCCCTTTCATGTTAAACCTCTAATGTCCTCGATGATCTTTTGTCGATCATGTTGTTAGACAAGGCTTCACATTACTAAAGATTAATCCACAAACAACAAACAAAGAAAATAATCATGCCCCCATCATAGCATCTCTAGCTTTTGCCATCCTCGAGTAGCATAGAAAGACATGATAACAAAAATCAAGACGGCGTAACCTAACCTAATCATAACCAAAAAAAATGCTTGCATTTAGATGTGTTTTTCTTGCCATAATGTAGATAGAATCATTTAGAGTGTTGTCGATACTTGTTTTCTTTGCCTTGGATAGGTTGATGTTTGGCACTAAGATTTTTATTTTGGAAGTGGGCTTTGCTGGTGCTTGCATGCATGCATGGTAAAATGGACCCTAAGGGACTGACCTAGTGCCTTCGGGGTGCATTGCTAAATGGCCTTGCCTATGTGACGACACAGAGGCAACGTAGTTCAAGGCTTGGATTCATATGCAGATGGATTAGAGGATAGATGACAAGATATGGGACAGACAGGAAGCCTTGGGGGTGCATTGATAATGGCCTTGCCTATGTGATGATGCAGAGGCAACGTAGTTCGGGGTTGACCCTATGATACTGTTGACGGACACTATGCTAGGCTGACACTGTGGATAGGATATTGGATAAGACCTTAGTTGATAAGGTGACAAAAGAGATAGAGTATCAAGCCATGATAGGTTATCATTAGGTTTTTATTGTGAAACATATATGGATCAGATGAGAAATGATGGTAAGAAGAAAGGACACAAGGTGATTGGTTTCCCAAAGATGGAGAAAGTGGTTTATCACAAGTAACGCCTATTTACTAGGTTTTCACCACTTGTTTTTATTTGCACGAAAGCTAAAAGTACACATGACCCCTATTTGCCAAGTTTTCACCATGGTACCTATCCAAGGTGCCTATTTGCCAAGTTTTCACCAAAGGATGATTTTTTTTGGTTGTTTTTCTATTTTTATTTTTTTTGATATTTTTTTGATTTTTTTGATTTGTTTTTTTTTTTTTAATTTTTTCCCCCTTACATTGGGGGTTCTCTTAGGTATAGAACTAGTGAAGATGCATACTGTTGATTAGGTCATCGAACTACTCACCCTCTAATGTTGCTAACTGATATGCCCCTGATCCATAGGCAGCAATGATGACATAAGGACCAAGCCAATTAGGTTTGAACTTACCTTTCTTTTCACGATCCTATTGATTGTAGGGATTTTCCTTAAGTACTAGATCACCAACGTTGAAGACCCTTGGACAAACCTTGTGGTTGTAGCTCTGTGACATCCTTTCCTGGTATGCCTTGAGATGGTTAAAGACCTATTGCCTTCTCTCTTCTAACAACTCTAACTCTTGCAATCTAGAAACTCTATAGTCTTCATCAATAATGAGACCTTTTAATGACACCCTTAGGGATGGTAACTTGACCTCGATGGGCAAAATGGCTTCTGATCCATAGACAAGGGCATAAGGGGTAGCACCTATGGGAGTGTGTATACTGGTTTGATAGGCCCACAGAGCGGGATTCAGTTGTATGTGCCAATCACGACCAACATCGTTGACTATCTTCTTGAGGATTTTCAAGATTGTTTTGTTGGATGCCTCTACTTGGCCGTTGCCTTGTGGATAGTAGGGGGTGGAGAAACGGTATTGGATTTTAAATTTGTCACAAAGCTCTTGGACATTCTGGTTCTTAAGAGGTCTTCTGTTATCCATGACTATGGATGAGGGAATTTCGTATCTACAGATGAAGTAATTGAGGATGAATGAAGCAATCTATTTGCCTGTGACATTGGTGAGTGGAACGGCTTCAATCCACTTGGTAAAATATTCAATGGCGGTTATAATGAACTTGTGGTCGTTGGATGATGGAGGATGAATTTTGCCCACAAGGTTGAGTCCCCATTGACAAAAGGGCCAAGGTGTCGTTAAAGGTCAGAGCTCTTGAGCTAGTGCATGTATCAGGTTTCCATGTATCTAGCACTACTTGCATTTCTTCACAAACTAATATGAATCAGTTTCCATGTTTGGCCAATAGTATCCCAAACACATGAGTTTCTTAGCTAAAGAAGGATCGCTAGAGTGTGTTCCGCAAATTCCTTCATGCATGTCTTGTAAGGCAGTTTGAAATTCTTCATGTTCTAAACATCAGAGTAAAGTACCATCCAGACCTCGGTGGTAGAGGGTGTCAGCGATAATGGTTTAATGGGAGGTTTGGCAAATGAAGGTTCAACATTGGTTGGAAGATAAGTCAGGTGGTAGGGTCTTATCCTTGACGTAAGTGTAGATCTTACCATACCAAGGTGAATCAGATCCGACTAATAGGCATATAGAATATGTTTCAAGGATGTCATAAGTTGGTTGCATAATTGACTCCAAGAACTCATACTGTGACTCATTCTCTGGGATCTTGAGGAGCGAGGCAATGGTCACCATGGCATCTGCTACTTTGATTTCATGTGAGGTATCTGCTCAAAGGAGATGATCACAAAGTATTCTTTAAAGTCATCGATCAAATGCTTGTATGGGATTAACTTGTCATCTTTGGTCTAATAGTCATTATTGACTTGATTGATTACCAATTGGGAGTCACCATAGACGTGTTCCTTTATTTTCCATTCTGCTGCCATTTTGAGACTAATGACCAAGGCCTCATACTTTGCTATATTGTTTGTGCATGGAAATAATAGATAGTAAGACTTAGGTATGGTGTCTCTATGAGGCGTGACCAACAAGATTCCTGCCTCCGATCCATGGTTTGGACAGGATCCATCAAAGTAGAGTTTCCATGAGTGTGTTGTGATATTGAATATGGCTTCATCTAGAAACTCGAATGTCATTGGTGTGGTATCCTATAATGGTGCTTCGGCTAGCTAATCTACAATGATTTGACCTTTGATAGCCTTCCTTTCTACATACTTGATGTCATATTCGCTTAGGAGCATTACCCACTTAGCTAGGTAACCTGTGAGAGCTGCTTTGCTTAATAGGTATTTCAATGGATCTATCTTTGTAATAAGCTTGACTGAATTTGCTAGCATGTAATGTCATAGTTTTTGGGAAGCAAAAACCACAGCAAGACATGATCTTTCTATCTGAGAATATTGTAATTCGTAGCCCACCAATGTGCGACTGATATAGTAGATAGCTCTTTCTTTGCCTTCATAATCCTGATGTGCTAATAGGGTACCCAGAGCTGTCTGTGTAGCAGAAATGTAAAGTAATAGTGGCTTTCCTTGTATAGGAGGCATTAGGATAGGTAGATTCATAAGATATTCCTTCAGTTTGCCAAATGCTTCTTTGCACTTCTCATCCCATCTAAATGGAATGTTTTTATGTAAGAGATTACTGAAAGGTTGGCACCTGTTTGCTAGTTGTGATATGAACCGACAGATTGCCTATAACTTGCCTTGTAGAGACCGCAGTTGAGTGATGTTCTTTGGCGGTGGCATTTCCATGATAGCTTTGACTTTGGAAGGATCCACTTCGATCACATTTGCTGATACAATGAAGCCTAAGAGCTTGCCAGAGGTGACTCCAAACACACATTTCTTCAGGTTAAACCTAACTTTGAAGTGATCTAGTCTCTGAAAGATCTTCTCTAGTACATCCAAGTGGGACTCTCTTGTGAGTGACTTTGCAAGGATTTCATCTACATAGTCTTCCATTGTGACGTGTATTATATCATGGAAGATAGTGGTCATAGCACATTGATATGTTGCCTCGGTGTTCTTTAACACAAATGGCATGACATTCCAATAGAAGGTGCCCCATGGACAAGTGAAAGCTATCTTATGTTGGTCTTCTGGTGCTATCTTGATTTGATTGTACCTGGAGAAGTCATCCATAAGAAGAAAGCATGGTATGTCCTATTGTCAAGTCAATAATGATATCAATATTAGGCAACAGAAAATCATCCTTGTAGCAAGCCTTGTTTAGATCTTAGAAATAGTTGCACAATCTGACTCTGCCATTAGGTTTTGATACTGGTACTATGTTGGATACCCACTCTAGATAGTCTATTGCCCTGATGAACCCTACATCCAGTAGTTTCTTGAGTTCCTCTTTTACTAGTAATGCAATGTGTGGATGCATCTTCCTGAGCTTCTACTTGACTGGTTTGACCCCTGGATCTAGTGGAAGATGATGTAGGATCAAATCTAGATCTAAACTAGGCATATCTGCATATGACCAAGCAAAGTTGACTTGCTTTTTCTTGAAGAATGGTAAAAACCTTGTCTTTTCCGGTGGAGATAGAGACTTTGTAAAGTGAATGATCTTAGGATTATCCTCTATTCCAATGTTGATAGGTTCTATAGGTTCCACAACAATCTGAGACTTCTCCTGATACATGTCAGTGGGGAGAGTATCAAGCCTTCCATCAGCTGGCGCCTTAGAGAGGTTTTCACCATTCGATGTATCCTTTCTTTTTACTATTTTGGGATTTGATACTGCCGCAAAGTGGTTTTCACCATCAGATCCATTTTTTATTTTAATATTTTTGTGACTAGAAGGCTTGGAACCGTCTCCAAAATAAGCCACGGTGTTGAGTTCAATTGAGAAACTAGCTTTATAATCTCTAGTAGGTAGGTGGTCCCTAAGTCCCATGTAGTCAATATAGGCATCATCATTTTGGAACATGTCTAGTTATGGGGTTCCTTGTAAATCCCAGTCGATAAGTTCAGGATGCACAAGGGGAAGGGAGTCAGAAGATAGATCTAATTCATTGGGTGGGATAGTTTAAATGGATGTACATTCAGGATTTTGATTGGTAGGGATAGGCTCTGGGATGGCACTTTCCTCTAGATTGTTTATTACGATGGAACTCCAACCTTCCTCAAAAGTTGTACTCTCAAAAGTTGGCAAATCAAATGCTAATGGTTTATACATTAGTGTTTGTTCCTCTAGGTAGGGGCTATAGGTTTGAATGGTGTCAATTCCTTTGTCTTCATAGGAGTGCTCTATGAGTTCATCCCATTCATATTCATTAGAATCTGTGTCACTGTCTTCTTATAGGGAATGGATCTATGAGGCTGATTATTTTTCCTTCCTTATTTTGATCATTATGCATTTCAGTTGATGACATTATTAGACTTCTAGAGACTATGGTTTCATTATGCAGATTTGATTATATCTCCTAATTTTGTTATGACATTGTTTAGACATATGGTGATTCGATTTGATCATATTTTGATACTATTTTGTGATCTGACATACAAGATATATTAGATGATATTTTGTGATGTGATTTCTAGTTATTTATATGATGATGTTTATTTGACATGTGCTAGAAAAATGCAATTCAATTCGGACATATGCTATTGACGAGTGTTGTATTCTATGGCATGAATTTAATTCCAGTTGCTTCGGCTATGATTATCATGATATGATTGACACTTGATCGAGATGTGCAGGTTTACATTCCCAAGCCACAGGAAATTGGAGGTAGAATTTACACTATGTTATTCCCTGTGAAACTAACCCATTCCCAAGAGGGATAACGGTCCCGTTTGAATTGAGTGTTGATTTAAGTGCTTGTTTTAATTTTATCATTTTGGCCTAGTACCCTTTGTTTTTAATTAATTAATATTAAGTGTTGTATAATTTTTATTGACTTACACCACTTGGTATTTTTTTCATTTTTGAGGCCATTTAAAGTGGATTTATGACCCCATTGGTGAACCTTAGTGTCCCAACATTTACCCTAGGTGGTTACCCATGGGTCTAGAGTCAATTTTGACTAACTAACCCTTGGATTAACCCACTTTTGGTAACTCTAAACTATGGTTTAGTCAAAATGACGAAATTTAAAATTAGTCAAGGTGGGAGATGAGTCATGCTTTGGGAAAGACTCATCTCCCTTCCCAAAATTTGGGAATCCATTCCCTAGGAGGACTTGGGAGGTCTCCAAGACTCCCAAGTGTGTGGGATCTTCCTCTAAGACTCTCACACACGTGTGAGAGCATCTCGGAGGGAGATGGCTTTTTGAGAGAATAAGAGGATGTCATATGGCATCCCTTATCCTCTTGGAGGTTTGAGTGGGAATGCCACCTCACCACTTGTTCTCACACATGTGTGAGAGCACAAGTGGATAAGGTTAGTATTGAGATGGAATTGGAGGACGACACTTGTCACCCTCATACTTCCTCTCCCTTGCAAGTGGCAATGGAGGAGGAAGGAGAAGGTGACAAGTGTCACCTTCTCATTCCTCAAGGCTAAAATTAATGGCCTATATTATCTCCTCTTGTTGAGGAGTGTGGGGTTCTTGCATTTTTAGAGTTTCTTTCTATTTTTGGAGCAAACTTGGGAAGTTAGAGAAATTCTTGGAGGTTGGAAGGTTTGGAGAAGCTTGGAGCTCATCACCAAATGTGCTTCCATTGTAGGGCTTTGAAGGTAAGCCTCATGAACTATGTTTCTTCACCCTTTCTTATTTATTGTGATGTGTTTGAAAGTTTATTGTTGTTGTTTCATTTTTCTTTGTGTGGGATGGGAGTATGGTGAGAGCACCTCCATTTGGAGGTAAGGCTTAACTTGTTTGGGGTAGAGGAAAGGAACCTCCTTGAGGTCACTCCCATATTGTGTTATTTATGCCTTGAGGGATTTTACTTGTTGTGGAGATTATTTGAATGGCAAGAGTGCCATGGAGGTTATTTTGTGATATTTGGAGAGTTGTGGTTTTGGAGATTTTTGGCTTGAGGCCATCAGATTGGTATTTTAGTATTTTTGGGTGGCCTTTGAAGTAGAGGGGTCCATTCCCTAGCCAAATAAAACTTATTTTCATGAGTTGAGTTATGTGTTTATCCTTGGGGCAATTTTTGTGTTGATTTTGTTTGATTCTTGTTGTGGAGTGTTTGCACCCGTGTGAATCCCTACCTCCCTAGCTCGGGGGTGACCCACTTGCGGGTCTACAGTAGGGAGGAGGGCATTTCGAAGTGGTTGGATTGTTCTTCTTATTGTGTTTTACTTGCAGGTGCATTTTTAAGTAATGGTGTGGATGAGAAGCCCATTCTTGTGTGGGTTTAGTAGTATTTTATTGGTTGTTTGAGCCATGGCCATTGTGGCCCTATTGTATATATTTTGTATCAAGTTATTTTGCCTTTGGAGTTGGCTGTGATAAATATTGCAATGTAGACATTCTTTTATTTTATTTATGAGTTGTTTATTTTCTTTATTGTGGAGTTGGTATTATGTTGAGTAATGCATGAGTTGATTTATTACTATCATTAGTTCCTTGCAAAAAAATATATATATCTATAAATGTTGTTGTCTATGTTTTGGTGCAAACTAGAAAATATGAAGGGGAAATTAAATGTGTTATTTCTGTTATAATGTATTTGAAGCCACCATGTTTTAGTTGTTGTTATGGAAAAGAAAGAGCTGTTAGAAATTTATATGAAATTGTAGATTTCTTCCTTATTGCTGTATTTCAAAAAAAGGGTTAATACTATGTCGTCTATTTATTTTGCAGAAATGAAACATTGGTATTCATCAAAAAATATATAGAGAGAGTTAAATCTGAATGTATTATTCTATTTTTTAATAGTGTTGAGAAAATGAGTGCTATGGGTATATATATATTTATGTATATGTATATGGGTATATATATATATATAAATATATACATACACACTGGTTTGTTTCATTATTCTATGAGTATAGCTGGTTGTTCTTTTCGTTATAATAATACTATGTTTATACACAGAAAAGTATAGAAGAAAATTTTTATAATCCATCTTTTGCTGTGTATATTATAATATGTGTATACACTTATATAAATATATATATAATAAGTGTATACTGTGAGGACCGCCCTTTTTACTACTGTTGTTATGACTATTTACAGTACTGTTATTGTTACTTTCATATTTGTGGGATAGCAGTTCCCGAAATTTGTCAGACTATTTAACTTTATTATGTTTTCGGAAAAACTAATTGGGTTATGTTTGGATAAGTTACTTTTCAGAAAAATGAATTAGGGATGATGGAAAATTGTAATATGATTTTTAATTATGTTAAATTGTACTAAGGCATGAGAATGCATGTGTTATTTAAGTTGCTTCGGCTATGATGAATTTATGTGGTTACTGATCTTGTAATTGAGTGTGCAGGGACTACTAATCAAACCACAGATTTCAGAGATCATTCCACACCTTGTTAATTGTTATTCCCTGTTAAGCCGATCTGGTTCCACGAAGAACCAAGATCTCTTTGTGTTTGATGTCATGATGTAATGTGGTCTTTCGTATGGTCGAGTGGGTTAGGTTACCCTCATGTAACATTATTTTTATAAGTAAGTGTTGTTAAGAGATTGAATTTGAAATTTCTATTTTTATTTAAATTATGAGGCCCTTTTTCTTGTGCTTTACCTTGACCTGGGGTGTCTTGTATGGTTAAAATTGACCCTGGGTTCTACCCCATGGGTCCAGGGGCCCATTTGGCATGGGTAACCCTTGAGTAACCTCCATCTAGTCAACTTAACCTTCCCCTGAAGTTAAGTGGCGAAAATTGGAGGTAGGAGGGGACATGATGGGTTGTACCAACACTCAACCCATCCCCTCTACTTTCCCCTAGATAAGAGATGCCATCCATTAGTAAAAGTTACCTCTTCTTTAGTAAGATTCCCCCATGTACTATGGGGACACCCATGTGAAGAAAGGAGAAAGAGGCATGGGTCACCTGTCTTGTTCCCATTTAACTCTTTTTTTTATTTTTCCCATGAGAAAGTGGAGTCACATGAAAGGAATAAGGAGTACCCTTGGGAATGGAGAGTGACATAAGCCACCTGGACAGAATAGTGATTTTTGGGAAGGGTGAGGAGGTGACAAGTGTCACTTCCCCATTTCTCAAAATTAGAAAGAAAGAGAATTTTGGGTTATTTATTTTCAAATTTTGGGATGAGAGGGAGTTAGTTGAATTTTGGGGAAAATCTTTCATTTTGGCCTTACCAAAAATAGAGAAGTTAGTTTGGAAGATAGAGAAGAGAGAGGGAGTTGGTGGCTAAGCTTGGAAGTGAACTCTGTGGACTCTGCAACAACTTCATTCCAGGAGGGCTTTGCAAGGTTGGTCTGAATTTTACCTTTGTTTTGGTAGAACTGAAATGTGTATGAAATGTGTGTGAAATATGTGTTTAAATTTGTTTTCTGTGGGGTTCTTGTCGGGTGTTTGACAGAGCGTCTCCCACTTGGGAGAAATGCTCATCAAGTTTGGGGTAGGGGAGGAGAGATCCTCCTCGGGTGCATACCTGTTCCATCTTTTGGGATGTTGAAAGCCTTGAGGGCATGTATCTGTGACTGTATTTTTGACTTGAGAGTCATATACAGATTTCTTACAAATTGTGATCACACTTGGTTGAGACCAAGAGAAATTTATATGAGTTCATTTATCTGTCAGGGTGACACTCTGGAGTCGAGTGTATCCACTCTCCTGCCCCTTATGAAACTCACTGTAGTTGAGTTTCCGTATTGTGTAAAATAGCCACGGGTGTATGTGTGCTTTGGGATTGTTGTTGTTTCTGTTGTGAAGTGGAGTGTTTGAGTACCCAGGTGTGAGTATGGTCTCCCTAGCTCGGGGGTGACCCTCTTGCGGGTCTACGGTAGGGAGGAGAGCTAGACAAGTGGTATTTTCTTCTTTGTTTGTCTTTGATACGCAGGTTTTTCTCTTGGAGCTTCTGGTTGGCTATTTATGAAGAAACAGATTATCTTCTTGTCATGAGAATTAGGCCTGGTTCATTTCATAGAGATGAAGAGAGAACACCTCTCTTGTTAATGTTGTAAATTAATGATATTCTGGGAGTGAAGAAAATCACCTCCCTGATCTTGTTATTATTGGACTTTTATTGGTTGTCATAGTTTTCAGTTGTCTACTGTTTGGGAGGAGAAAGTTCATATCTGGGAAGTTGGTGTTCATGATTGAGAAGCTGTAATATGAATGTGCTTAAAATTTAAGTTGATGTTTGTAATCTTTGTTCAATAGCAATTTTTGTGTTTCAAGTATTACTGAAAAGAAAAAAGTTCATTTTTGCAAATTAATCTGAGTTGTTTACATTTGAAAGTTTGGAATTGCTTCACTGGTTGAAATGCTATTTTTCTTTATAGTTCAATATTAAAATGGAAAAGACAGTTTTAAATATTTGAGTTATTCTCCATATTTAATGGATTCTGTTAATTTAGAAGGATTAGAGGAAATCTAGCATGTAAATATAATCTGTTTGTAAATTTACAAGTCTTATATGTTTATGAAAATGGAAATTTATACTTAAAATAAGGGGATAGCTATTTACCATTTGGTGAAATTGGCATATATATATATATATATATATATATATATATATATATATATATATATATATATATATATATATCTAATTGTTATGACAATTTCTTTATAATAGGTTGATTTGGAGAAAATGCATAGAGTAGTGAATTTGAGAAATTGTAGAAATTGGAATTATACAAGTATATAAAGAGTATTTTTTTCTCTAAATAATTTATAAATATATATATAGAGATATATATATATTTCTCATTTTGAGTAATTATCATTTTAGAAAATAATAGAGTAATTGAAAGTAATTATAACTGTTATATATCAATATAAAAAAAAGGGGATATATATATATATATATATATATATATATGAAATATATATATATATATAAATATATTATTGTTGATATATATACATATATATATATATATATATATATATATATATTTATATATGAATATATATAAATATATATATATATATATATATACTTGTTAATATATTATTATTGATAATAACCAACGAATGGTGAAAGACTGTCAACATGTAAGCCGCGGATTAAAAAAAAAACACAGTCAAAATTTTATATGGGCGGTGGGGAGTAAACCCCACCGCAAGTTGTTATTACATATGGAGGTGTGGAGTGGGGCGGAGCCCCACCCACACCCCACGTCGTGGGAATGTGGGTGGGGCTCCGCCCCACTCCACATCTCCCCCCCTCCAAACCCTTATGCCTCCCGCGGATCTTGTCCGCTGCTCTGCGGCCACTGCGAAATCCGTCCGCCGCTCTGCGGCCACCGCAGATCTTGTCCGCCGCTCTGCGGCCACTGCGAAATCCGTCCGCCGCTCTGCGGCCACCGCAGGTCTTGTCCGCCGCTCCGCGGCCACCACCGGCCCTGCTACTCTGTCTCTGTGGCCACCGCCGCCCATGGCCGCCGCCTGCTGTGAATCTAAAGCTATAAAGAATGTTAGGGCTTGGGCCCTAACATATGAGTGGTGTATTTGTAATATAAATACAGTTTTTTTTTTTATATAGCTTTATATATATAGGCATATATATATACTATATATGTCTATGTATATAGCTATATAGATATAATATAATAATGATTATATATCTGTATATATATATATATATATATATATATATATATATATATATATATATATATATATATATATATATAAAGATATAGGTATATAAGTTGTGGGAAACCAATTTGTCCATTATATAGACATTAAAATAAATATATTATATATATGTATGTATGTATATATATATATATATATATATATATATATATATATATATATATATATATATAATATGCATAGGAGTAAATCTTTGAACCAATTTATTGGGCCCTCGTTTAAAATCGTTATAAACTATGTCTCATGGATATAGAGAAAAAAAATATATATAACAATTATATTCTCACAGTAGATGTTATTAAGTGTTGAACACAACAACCAAAGAAGATATATTACCATGAACAGAGTTTTATAAAGTGGTGAACCACCTACATCTATTGACAACGTCATACGAATTACAATCAGTGTATGAATCGTAATTAAGAGTAACAGTAACAACAGTAATTCTAAACAAGAGAAAATAAAATTATAATGTAAAGAGAGTTTAGGAATATTCAGTGATACTCTGGAAAGAGTTTCTCGGAAGTTTCAACTATTAACGTACTAATAATCACCCGGAAAATGAAGAGGAAAATTACACAACTCTTTGCTCAAAAGAACACTGGAAATAAACTTATGAAGCCACCACTAACAATCCATGTGGCCATATTAATCTCAACTGTAGCAAACGATCTCATATGTAAACCTGTAAGAGGTTCCGAAGAAGGAAAAACTAACATTGGAAAACACAGAGGAGAAAATGCGCGACATTTCTCACACGGGATAAGAGAACTAAGTTGACGGACCCTTCTGTCAATTGTGCTTAGGAACAAGTTGACTAAGTATTTACGAAGAGGAGGAACCTAGATCGGGGAAGATTAGGAGACCGAGTCCAGCGAAATAGTAAACCAGCCTTTGTGACCTAGATCATCCTGAAATTAGGTTTAACATCAACAATAACTGCAGTGATAACCCTGATTGACGTAAATCATGAAGAAAGGACAGGATGCACATAAAGAAAGTATAGAAAATGAAAGAGAGAGAGAGACCGAAATATAAACACACTAAATGAACTAAGAGATAGTTAAGGTAAGGGCGATAAAGATATAATCCAACTTAAGAACTTGTGGAAAGGGAAGAGAGGGCAACCAAACCGCCTTGTTGAAAATGCTAAGTCATAGGAGGAGTATGTTTCAGGGAACAAGAGAGGAGACAGACAACCGTGCCTGGCTGAAAAAATGACTAAATAGGGAGATCACTAGCCGGTTTAGTCGGAACAAGGCGTCGTGGGGAGTGGTTCCTCTATCAGCGAACCACGGGCGTAAATGAGTGCAGCGTAATTCCCACTAACGCCGTAAGGCATTCTGCTACCGAACATTGCCGAGGATTCGATTTAAGAACTTTGGTAATCTCACTCTTGCAATGACGTTAGCAGCGTTGTATAGACCCTCTTGTTGATCTATATGCTTCTGGTTGCACGCCATTGTACTTGTATTCCGCCGATGAGTATAGTGTTTCGCCATGAGAGAACACCGTTGAGCATGCGTACGCATGCGAAAGGGGTTTTTAGGACAGTGTGAGAAAAGTTTTTCATATCTCGTGTCATAACCACATGACAGATGTGGCTATGACACGTGCGATGTGTGTTGTGACCACAAGGAAAATGTGGGCATGACATTTGGTATCAGAGCCAAGTTTGTAAACACTGGGCGTATTTGGGCACGTTATTATTCCGCAACTTTGGCTAATTAGTTTCTACCTTGTTTTGTAGGATGCCTCCCCGACGTGTTCGACGAACGCGATCACGCCACACAGCGTCAGTCGAGGTGCACAGCGATTCCTCAGCCGAGGGACTGGCACCCGCAGATTCAGCAGCACCACCTGCACCACCTGTACCACAAGTACCACTAGTACCACAGGCGACACCAGTAACGGATATAGGTCCACAGATCTTACAGGCACTACAGACTATGTTAGACAGGTTACCACCAGTGATTCCTGAGCCACGTATAGAGCCTCGTGTTGATCCGCGAGAGGAGCCACGTGCCGAGTCACATATTGAGCCACGTATGGAGCCCCGCATTGATCCACTAGAGGTGATACGTGTGGAGCCCTTCGTTGAGATTCCTGACACAACAGTAGAGGAGGTAGGGTCGGCCTCCCGAGCACGGAGCAGGAGTCCTCCGAGACTTTTGAGACAAGAACAGGTTCAGCATGGAGTATATGAGGATGGTGTGGAAGAGCCACTTGGGAGACTTAGAGACAGAGGGGACCCTATCAGAGATCTACTAAGGCTCAACCCACCCACCTTCGCAGGAGCTACAGAGGGAGCTGTGGCCGAGGCTTGGCTAATTAGCTTAGACAGGTGTTTCGCATTGCGACCATATGAGAGCAACACGAAAGCACGAGTGGCAGTTCATCTTCTTAGGGATGCAGCAGCCACCTGGTGGCGCACAGAGGAGTGCAAGCGCCGACTCTCCGTGGATACACTCACATGGGACACCTTCATTGAGCGCTTCAATGCGCGGTATTTGTCCGAACATTATAGACAGCGCAGAATCGATGAGTTTCATGATCTACAGCAGAGGGGACTCACCGTTACTCAGTATGAGAGCCGATTTATAGAGCTTTCTCGTTATGCGGAATACCTCCATGACGAGAAAATCTTAATACACAAATTCATCAGGGGGCTAAATCACGGGATAGCAGGACCAGTTCGTATGGCAAATCCCCAAACCATGAGCGAGGCTGTTGAAAAGGCCCTTATATCAGAGGAAATTCAGGGACGAGGACAGAATTCACGCCCATAGTACCAGGAACGGAATCCCCAACAACAGCAGAATTTCCGAAGGCCTCAAAACACAACACAGAGAGGAGGATATAATCCTTCATCATTACCTCCTAGGCCTCCACAGCAACAGCAACATCAGCAAAAATCCAAATTTCAACAGAGGGGACAGGGAGGACAGAACCGTGGATGGCAGCAGCAGGGACCACGCAGGGATCAAAGACAGCAGGGTTCATCGGCAGGACCCGCAAGGTCCCAGCAGTCTTACAGAGGCTCACAGGGATCCACCGGACGGACCGGGCAACAACAATCGGGCAGAACACAGTCAGGGCAGTTACAGGTTAGAGGACCATGTTATGTATGTGGTGGGGCAGGGCATCTGGCTAGAGAGTGTCCGCAGGGATTTACTGCAGGGGGTCAGCCCCGATCAGGAGGGTTTGAGCAGACCGTAGGTGACGTGGGCAGATCTCACCACATGTTTGCAGCGGTTGATAACCGCCAGGCCGATTTTCAGGCTTCTGTCATCGAGGCAGCAGGTACGATTAGAGACTTTCCCATCTCGATCCTTTTTGACTCAGGAGCTACTAACTCCTTTTTGTCTACATCGTCAGTGGAGCGTTGCAGGCTGGTGGCTTCTAGGCAAGACATTAGGTGGGAAGTTGAGTTGGCCTCAGGGGCCAGGATGTCAGTAGATACCTTGGTTAAAGACTGTGAGATCACATTGGGACCCTTCACCACAACGTGCGACCTTAGGATTATGCCATTAGGGTCTTACGGAGTAGTTCTGGGTATGGATTGGCTTGCGGCACATAGAGCCAAGCTTGATTGTCACCAGAGAACGATTAGCTGTTTAGACGATCTTGGTTCGTCGGTTGAGATAGTGGGCATTCAAAAGCCCACGGCAGTTCGTATGATATCCGCACAACAGCTTAAGCGCTGTATGCGGAAGGGATGTCAGATGTTTGCCATCACAGTCAGTGATAGAGCAGAGGATGAACCTGAGGCTACTTTAGATGATCACCCTATCCTTAGAGAGTTTGCCGATGTGTTCCCGCCAGAATTACCTGGTATGCCTCCACGTAGAGAAGTGGACTTCCACATTGACTTAGTGCCAGGTGCAGAGCCGATATCCCGCGCACCCTATAGAATGACGACCCATGAACTCACAGAACTTAAGCTGCAGTTGGAAGAATTACTTGAGAAGGGACACATCCGACCTAGCGTTTCACCATGGGGCGCACCAGTGATCTTCGTGAAGAAGAAGGATGGGTCTCTTCGTCTATGCATGGACTACAGGCAGTTGAACAAGGTGACGGTGAAGAATCGTTATCCTCTACCTAGGATTGACGACCTTTTTGATCAAATGCAGGGAGCCAGAGTGTTCTCGAAAATCGATCTAAAATCTGGGTATCATCAATTGCGCATCACGGAGTCAGATATTCATAAAACTGCTTTTCGAACCAGATATGGCCATTATGAATTCACAGTGGTACCTTTCGGGTTGACGAACGCTCCTGCAGTATTCATGAGTCTCATGAACGGGGTGTTCCGTACATACCTAGACCGGTTCGTGATCATATTCCTAGATGACATTCTGATTTATTCACGGACTGAGGAGGAGCATGTAGAGCACTTGCGTCAAGTTTTGCAGAAATTACGAGAGCAGCAACTTTATGGCAACTTGACGAAGTGTGCCTTCTTCAGGACAGAGGTGCAGTATTTGGGACACATTTTATCAGGCGATGGCATCTCCGTAGATCCATCTAAAATTAGAGCAATCCAGGAGTGGCCGGCACCCACGAACGTGACAGAGGTCAGAAGCTTTATGGGGTTAGCTGGGTATTATCGTCGGTTTGTCGAAGGTTTCTCAGGATAGCACATCCCATTACTTCCCTTCAGCGAAAAGGGAAGGGTTTCACTTGGACCGAGCAGTGTGAAAAGGCTTTTGGAGTCCTCAAAGAGCGTCTTACGAGCGCTCCTATTTTAGCAGTTCCAGATCCTTCGGAAGAGTTTGTAGTTTGCACAGATGCATCATTAGAAGGTTTGGGAGCCGTGCTTATGCAGGATGGACGAGCGATCGCATACGAATCGCGGAAACTAAAGACACATGAGTTAAACTATCCTATGCACGACTTAGAGCTTGCAGCTGTTGTTCATGCCTTGGTTCGCTGGAGACACTTTCTCTTAGGGCGACGCTTTGAACTCCATTCAGACCATCATAGTTTGCAGTATATTTTTACACAGCCTAATTTGAACGCCCGCCAACGGCGTTGGATGGAATTCCTATGCGAATATGACTTCGATGTCCATTATATAAAAGGGAAGGAGAACGTGGTCGCTGATGCTTTGAGTCGAAGACGCCACGAGATCCAGACCCTGACCTTGAAGATGGACTTGAAGGATCGCATCTTACAGCATCTGCCGGAGGACAAATGGTTTCTTGAAGTGCAGCAGGCAGTACTAAATCAGAAGGCCCTTGAGGGCAAATTTACAGGATATACCCTTGATTCTGATGGAATGCTTCGACATCGGCAACGCATCTATGTACCCCATGCGGGTAATCTTCGTACAGTAATCCTATCAGAGGCTCATAGAGCACCCTACGCAGCACACCCAGGAGTGAAGAAGATGCAGGCTGATTTACGACAGCTTTATCATTGGGCTGGGATGAGGCGTGACATTGCCGAATTTGTTGCTCGTTGCCTAGAATGTCAGAGGGTCAAGGCCGAACATCAGCATCCAGCGGGACTGTTGTACCCTCACGAGATACCTGAATGGAAATGGGATACCATTTCTATGGATTTTATCGTTGGTCTACCTATGTCATCACGTCGCCATGATGCTATTATGGTGACAGTTGACAAGCTGACCAAAGTGGCGCATTTTTCACCAATATGTACAACGTACAATGCACCATCAGTGGCAAAGGTGTTTCTTGATCAGATTGTTAGACTTCATGGAGTACCTCGCCGCATTATATCTGACAGAGACTCCGTATTCACTTCATCGTTCTGGAAAGCCTTACATCAGGCGTTGGGCACACAGTTCAACTTCAGTTCTGCATATCATCCGGAAACCGATGGACAAACAGAGAGAGTTAACCAGGTGTTAGAAGACATGCTTCGCATGTATGTGATGGACCACCAGTCTAGATGGGAGGAGTACCTGTATCTAGTTGAATTCGCCTACAATAATGGGCATCATAGCTCGTTGGGTATGCCTCCTTTCCAGGCATTATATGGCAGACCATGCAGAACACCTTTGAGTTGGGATCGTATAGAGGACAGAACAGTCATCGGCCCAGAGATAGTTCAGAATATGGAACTGCAAGTTAAACAGATAAGACAGAGGCTTCTGGAAGCACAGGACAGGCAGAAAAAGTATGCCGATGCTAAAAGGACAGACCGAAGCTTCTCTGTGGGGGAAAGAGTATTTTTGAGAGTGCGGCCGCACAAAAGTCCAATCCGTTACGGAAAAGGCTCTAAACTCGCACCTTGATTTGTAGGACCTTTCGAAAGCTTGGAGCGGATAGGACCAGTAGCCTATCGTCTAGCCTTGCCACCTAGCCTGTCACGTATCCACGATGTATTTCATGTATCAGTTTTACGTCAATATATTTCTGACTTATCTCATGTGTTGGATTGGAGTGCTCTTCAGGTAGAGGCAGACGGACAACTGGCGTTGGAGCCAATTCACATATTGGCTCGACGGATGCTGGCCCTTCGAGGTCGAGAGCTGGACCAGGTTAGAGTCCAATGGGACTTATACGACGAAGTCACTGCAACATGGGAAGATGCAGAGAGATTGAAGACCCTGTATCCTCACCTTTTTTACGACTTCCAGGAGGAAGTACCGTCTTAGGGGGAGAGGATGTGAGGACCGCCCTTTTTACTACTGTTGTTATGACTATTTACAGTACTGTTATTGTTACTTTCATATTTGTGGGATAGCAGTTCCTGAAATTTGTCAGACTATTTAACTTTATTATGTTTTCGGAAAAACTAATTGGGTGATGTTTGGATAAGTTACTTTTCAGAAAAATGAATTAGGGATGATGGAAAATTGTAATATGATTTTTAATTATGTTAAATTGTACTAAGGCATGAGAATGCATGTGTTATTTAAGTTGCTTCGGCTATGATGAATTTATGTGGTTACTGATCTTGTAATTGAGTGTGCAGGGACTACTAATCAAACCACAGATTTCGGAGATCATTCCACACCTTGTTAATTGTTATTCCCTGTTAAGCCGATCTGGTTCCACGAAGAACCAAGATCTCTTTGTGTTTGATGTCATGATGTAATGTGGTCTTTCGTATGGTCGAGTGGGTTAGGTTACCCTCATGTAACATTATTTTTATAAGTAAGTGTTGTTAAGAGATTGAATTTGAAATTTCTATTTTTATTTAAATTATGAGGCCCTTTTTCTTGTACTTTACCTTGACCTGGGGTGTCTTGTATGGTTAAAATTGACCCTGGGTTCTACCCCATGGGTCCAGGGGCCCATTTGGCATGGGTAACCCTTGAGTAACCTCCATCTAGTCAACTTAACCTTCCCCTGAAGTTAAGTGGCGAAAATTGGAGGTAGGAGGGGACATGATGGGTTGTACCAACACTCAACCCATCCCCTCTACTTTCCCCTAGATAAGAGATGCCATCCATTAGTAAAAGTTACCTCTTCTTTAGTAAGATTCCCCCATGTACTATGGGGACACCCATGTGAAGAAAGGAGAAAGAGGCATGGGTCACCTGTCTTGTTCCCATTTAACTCTTTTTTTTATTTTTCCCATGAGAAAGTGGAGTCACATGAAAGGAATAAGGAGTACCCTTGGGAATGGAGAGTGACATAAGCCACCTGGACAGAATAGTGATTTTTGGGAAGGGTGAGGAGGTGACAAGTGTCACTTCCCCATTTCTCAAAATTAGAAAGAAAGAGAATTTTGGGTTATTTATTTTCAAATTTTGGGATGAGAGGGAGTTAGTTGAATTTTGGGGAAAATCTTTCATTTTGGCCTTACCAAAAATAGAGAAGTTAGTTTGGAAGATAGAGAAGAGAGAGGGAGTTGGTGGCTAAGCTTGGAAGTGAACTCTGTGGACTCTGCAACAACTTCATTCCAGGAGGGCTTTGCAAGGTTGGTCTGAATTTTACCTTTGTTTTGGTAGAACTGAAATGTGTATGAAATGTGTGTGAAATATGTGTTTAAATTTGTTTTCTGTGGGGTTCTTGTCGGGTGTTTGACAGAGCGTCTCCCACTTGGGAGAAATGCTCATCAAGTTTGGGGTAGGGGAGGAGAGATCCTCCTCGGGTGCATACCTGTTCCATCTTTTGGGATGTTGAAAGCCTTGAGGGCATGTATCTGTGACTGTATTTTTGACTTGAGAGTCATATACAGATTTCTTACAAATTGTGATCACACTTGGTTGAGACCAAGAGAAATTTATATGAGTTCATTTATCTGTCAGGGTGACACTCTGGAGTCGAGTGTATCCACTCTCCTGCCCCTTATGAAACTCACTGTAGTTGAGTTTCCGTATTGTGTAAAATAGCCACGGGTGTATGTGTGCTTTGGGATTGTTGTTGTTTCTGTTGTGAAGTGGAGTGTTTGAGTACCCAGGTGTGAGTATGGTCTCCCTAGCTCGGGGGTGACCCTCTTGCGGGTCTACGGTAGGGAGGAGAGCTAGACAAGTGGTATTTTCTTCTTTGTTTGTCTTTGATACGCAGGTTTTTCTCTTGGAGCTTCTGGTTGGCTATTTATGAAGAAACAGATTATCTTCTTGTCATGAGAATTAGGCCTGGTTCATTTCATAGAGATGAAGAGAGAACACCTCTCTTGTTAATGTTGTAAATTAATGATATTCTGGGAGTGAAGAAAATCACCTCCCTGATCTTGTTATTATTGGACTTTTATTGGTTGTCATAGTTTTCAGTTGTCTACTGTTTGGGAGGAGAAAGTTCATATCTGGGAAGTTGGTGTTCATGATTGAGAAGCTGTAATATGAATGTGCTTAAAATTTAAGTTGATGTTTGTAATCTTTGTTCAATAGCAATTTTTGTGTTTCAAGTATTACTGAAAAGAAAAAAGTTCATTTTTGCAAATTAATCTGAGTTGTTTACATTTGAAAGTTTGGAATTGCTTCACTGGTTGAAATGCTATTTTTCTTTATAGTTCAATATTAAAATGGAAAAGACAGTTTTAAATATTTGAGTTATTCTCCATATTTAATGGATTCTGTTAATTTAGAAGGATTAGAGGAAATCTAGCATGTAAATATAATCTGTTTGTAAATTTACAAGTCTTATATGTTTATGAAAATGGAAATTTATACTTAAAATAAGGGGATAGCTATTTACCATTTGGTGAAATTGGCATATATATATATATATATATATATATATATATATATATATATATATATATATATATATATATATATATATATATATATATATATATATATATATATATATATATATATATATCTAATTGTTATGACAATTTCTTTATAATAGGTTGATTTGGAGAAAATGCATAGAGTAGTGAATTTGAGAAATTGTAGAAATTGGAATTATACAAGTATATAAAGAGTATTTTTTTCTCTAAATAATTTATAAATATATATATAGAGATATATATATATTTCTCATTTTGAGTAATTATCATTTTAGAAAATAATAGAGTAATTGAAAGTAATTATAACTGTTATATATCAATATAAAAAAAAGGGGATATATATATATATATATGAAATATATATATATATATATATAAATATATTATTGTTGATATATATATATATATTTATATATGAATATATATAAATATATATATATATATATATACTTGTTAATATATTATTATTGATAATAACCAACGAATGGTGAAAGACTGTCAACATGTAAGCCGCGGATTAAAAAAAAAACACAGTCGAAATTTTATATGGGCGGTGGGGAGTAAACCCCACCGCAAGTTGTTATTACATATGGAGGTGTGGAGTGGGGCGGAGCCCCACCCACACCCCACGTCGTGGGAATGTGGGTGGGGCTCCGCCCCACTCCACATCTCCCCCCCTCCAAACCCTTATGCCTCCCGCGGATCTTGTCCGCCGCTCTGCGGCCACTGCGAAATCCGTCCGCCGCTCTGCGGCCACCGCAGATCTTGTCCGCCGCTCTGCGGCCACTGCGAAATCCGTCCGCCGCTCTGCGGCCACCGCAGGTCTTGTCCGCCGCTCCGCGGCCACCACCAGCCCTGCTACTCTGTCTCTGCGGCCACCGCCGCCCATGGCCACCGCCTGCTGTGAATCTAAAGCTATAAAGAATGTTAGGGCTTGGGCCCTAACATATGAGTGGTGTATTTGTAATATAAATACAGTTTTTTTTTTTATATAGCTTTATATATATAGGCATATATATATACTATATATGTCTATGTATATAGCTATATAGATATAATATAATAATGATTATATATCTGTATATATATATATATATATATATATATATATATAGATATAGGTATATAAGTTGTGGGAAACCAATTTGTCCATTATATAGACATTAAAATAAATATATTATATATATGTATGTATGTATATATATATATATATATATATATAATATGCATAGGAGTAAATCTTTGAACCAATTTATTGGGCCCTCGTTTAAAATCGTTATAAACTATGTCTCATGGATATAGAGAAAAAAAAATATATAACAATTATATTCTCACAGTAGATGTTATTAAGTGTTGAACACAACAACCAAAGAAGATATATTACCATGAACAGAGTTTTATAAAGTGGTGAACCACCTACATCTATTGACAACGTCATACGAATTACAATCAGTGTATGAATCGTAATTAAGAGTAACAGTAACAATAGTAATTCTAAACAAGAGAAAATAAAATTATAATGTAAAGAGAGTTTAGGAATATTCAGTGATACTCTGGAAAGAGTTTCTCGGAAGTTTCAACTGTTAACGTACTAATAATCACCCGAAAAATGAAGAGGAAAATTACACAACTCTTTGCTCAAAAGAACACTGGAAATAAACTTATGAAGCCACCACTAACAATCCATGTGGCCATATTAATCTCAACTGTAGCAAACGATCTCATATGTAAACCTGTAAGAGGTTCCGAAGAAGGAAAAACTAACATTGGAAAACACAGAGGAGAAAATGCGCGACATTTCTCACACGGGATAAGAGAACTAAGTTGACGGACCCTTCTGTCAATTGTGCTTAGGAACAAGTTGACTAAGTATTTACGAAGAGGAGGAACCTAGATCGGGGAAGATTAGGAGACCGAGTCCAGCGAAATAGTAAACCAGCCTTTGTGACCTAGATCATCCTGAAATTAGGTTTAACATCAACAATAACTGCAGTGATAACCCTGATTGACGTAAATCATGAAGAAAGGACAGGATGCACATAAAGAAAGTATAGAAAATGAAAGAGAGAGAGAGACCGAAATATAAACACACTAAATGAACTAAGAGATAGTTAAGGTAAGGGCGATAAAGATATAATCCAACTTAAGAACTTGTGGAAAGGGAAGAGAGGGCAACCAAACCGCCTTGTTGAAAATGCTAAGCCATAGGAGGAGTATGTTTCAGGGAACAAGAGAGGAGACAGACAACCGTGCCTGGCTGAAAAAATGACTAAATAGGGAGATCACTAGCCGGTTTAGTCGGAACAAGGCGTCGTGGGGAGTGGTTCCTCTATCAGCGAACCACGGGCGTAAATGAGTGCAGCGTAATTCCCACTAACGCCGTAAGGCATTCTGCTACCGAACATTGCCGAGGATTCGATTTAAGAACTTTGGTAATCTCACTCTTGCAATGACGTTAGCAGCGTTGTATAGACCCTCTTGTTGATCTATATGCTTCTGGTTGCACGCCATTGTACTTGTATTCCGCCGATGAGTATAGTGTTTCGCCATGAGAGAACACCGTTGAGCATGCGTACGCATGCGAAAGGGGTTTTTAGGACAGTGTGAGAAAAGTTTTTCATATCTCGTGTCATAACCACATGACAGATGTGGCTATGACACGTGCGATGTGTGTTGTGACCACAAGGAAAATGTGGGCATGACATATACATATATATTTATATACAACAATATGAGGAAGAAATATAAATACTATGTCACTGCTTTTTAATAAACTGTATATATCATTATAGGGATATATATGCATACATATATAATATATATGTTATATATATCCGAAACAAAAATTAATTTTAACAAAACTCAGAGATCGAATTTTATGGATCGGCAGACTATTATTTATGTGAAAATTGTTAGAAGAAAGTTTAGAAATAATAGAGAAGTGGGGAGGGGATTGTGGGCAGCAGCGCCCACAGCCCCTCCTTAGTTTTCTACAAATGGTGCGAGGGGGGAAGGGTGATACCTCCACCCCACACCCCTAACCTCGCTTCCTCTGCTTGTCCCCATGGCCTAACCTCCCCACCATTTATGCTTTGCCACCAGTAACGTTGCTGCTATGAGACTCCCGCGCTTCTGAGAATCGCACCCCGTGGCCCCTAAAACCGTGACACCATACCTTCCCACCATTCTCCACTCTTCAGCATCGTCTATGGACCCATCTTCACCGTGGTTTCCCTTTCCACCGTCTCAGAACCTTGACCACTATCCCTCCTCCATGGCGGTGCTAGTAGGGTTACCTTGACTCTGTAACATGAAAATAGATCTTAAACTTTATAATATTTATCTACCATAATACATGTATATATATATCTCTTTCGATCTCTTAGTAAAAAAAAAAGGGAAAAAATTACAGATTTGATAAACAGATAAGAAAACCCTTTGAAGATTTGGGGTGTATACCTCCGTGAGAGGTAGCTTCCATTCTTGGCCTCCATTTTTGCATTTCAAAACCCTAACCTGCTCACACATGAAAGAAAACAAACAAAAGTCAACAAGAAAGAAGGAGTTAGAAATTAGGGCTTCTTTTAGGGATATCATTTTTAAATTGAGATTAGGGTTTTTTTTTAATTTTGGAGAGCAATAATTCATTTGAAAGGATTTTTTTTTTGTGAGAGTTTGTTTAATTTCTTTATTTTAAAAACTCTATTTTTTTGTCTTGTTCCTTTAACCTTGGATTCATTTATTTTGTTGAATTTGAATGGGATTTTTACATTTTTTTTTTTGCATTGTGAATTAAAATTTAATATTGGAAGGAATTAATTTTATTCTAATTGGGAAGAATTTTCCCCTTGTTTTAAATTCATCTTGGTGGGGATATTTATTTTCATTTTTTTCCTTGGCGAGATTTTATTGTTTTAATTAACTATCTATTTTATTATTATTTTACGGGAGTGAGTATCTTAGTCTCCTCCCTTCTCCATTATCCCGAGTTTGATAATAAACATAATTGCTGAAATTATGTTTATTAACGGACTCAAATTTTTGAGATCCAATTTGGCATTTGTTATTATTTTATTTCAAATTTTTTTTTATCTTTTATGTAAGGCCAATTTATTTGACCTTGGAGGATATTTATTTTATTATTGTAAATCATCTTAAATTGTTCTTAAGTTTATTTAAAATTTTATTCTTAAATTTTATTTGAATTCTTTTTGGAGTTTTATTTTAAAATTTTTATTTCGATTATTGAAAACGCGTTATGCTGTCGAATTTTTCCTAGACTTCTAGGGTTTTTATTTTTATGATATTTTACTCCATCATTCCACTTTAATCATGCATCCATCATGCCACTTTTATTTAATCATTATTTTCATATTCTTTTTTGACCTAGTTAGAATTAAGTTTCGATGCTAGTGAAATTATCTTCACACCTAGGAAACTTAGGGTTCAGATTTTAAATCATTCTAACCCTAAAAGCAACACACTTCATGTCGTATACCCCCTACATAGCTATCATCACACAGGGGACTGCATTGGACAATGCACCTCCCTGAATTATGTTGACATGTTTACGCCTTATGCATATTGCCATAGAGCACGCAGACGTGTGCAAGGGGTTCCTAGGGATAGGTAGAAAAGTTTTTCGTAATTCATGTCATGACCACATGGCAAATGTGGACATGACACATGTGTTGTGTGTCGTGACCGCATGGGAAATGTGGGCATGACATTTGGTATCAGAGCCTAAGTTTAAACACTGGGCTTGTTTGGGCACATTATTATTTCCATAACTTTGATTAATTTGTGGTTACCTCATTTTTGTAGGATGCCTCCCCGACGAGTTTGGCGAGCGCAGTCCTGCCACACTCCATCCCCCAACATTCACAGTGACTCTTCAGCTGAGGTATAGGCACAGCCGGTCCTACAAGCATCGCAAGCACCACTGGCCCTACCAGATATTGGTCCACATATATTATAGGCTTTACAAGTAGTTTTAGATAGGCTTCCACCGGATGTAGTTGAGATGCGCATAGAGCCACATGTCGAGCCTAGTGAGGATCTGTGAGAGGAGCCACACATGGAGCCATGAGCTGAGTCATGTGTCGAGCCACATGTGGAGCCCCGCATTGAGCCGCGAGGGGAACCACTTGTGGAGCCTTATGTTGAGGTGCCAGAGATGATGGCAGAGGAGGTTGGTTTAGCCGACAGGGCCCATAGCAGGAGCCCTCCACATCGTGCTAGGCATGATGAGGCAGTATGAGTAGAGCACATTATTCAAAGGCCTTATGACTATTACACAAATGAGCCTATCAGAGGGCACAGAGATAGAGGAGATCTCATTAGGGATTTGTTGAGGTTGAACCCTCCTACATTCATCGGGACCATAGAGGGAGATGAGGCAGAGGCTTGTCTCATCAGCTTAGATAGATACTTCGCGTTGCGTCCTTATGAGGACAACATGAAGGCTTATGTAACAATACACCTATTGCGAGATGTAGCATCTACCTAGTGGCACACTGAGGAGTGCAAGCATCACCTTTCATTAGACACTCACATGGGAGACCTTTATTGAGTGCTTCAAAGCATGATACTTATCAGATCATTACAGGCAGCGTCGCATAGATGAGTTTCATGACCTCCAGCAGAGAGGACTTACAGTGGCGCAGTATGAGGGTAGATTTACCAATTTATCCTGATATGTGGAGTATCTCCATGACGAGAAACTCCTCGTTCATAAGTTTATTAGAGGACTAAACCATGGCATAATAGGGCCTATTCGCATGGCAGACCCCCAAACTTTGAGTGATGTTGTTGAGAAGGCATATGTCGTTGAGGAGATTCAGGGGCGAGGGTAGAGTTCACACCCTCAGTTTCAGGATCGTGGGCAGCAGCAGCATCAGTAGAGTTTCCATAGACCATCACAGCCACCTCATAGGGGAGGATTTAGTTCCGTACCCTTACCTCCTAAGCCCCCACAGCAATAGCAGCCATAGTAGCAGCAGAGAGCTAGGACACAGTAGAGGGCACATAGGGGACATAATAGAGGTTGGTAGTAGCAAGGCCCGTGCATAGATCAGAGGCAGCATGGACCACCTACGGGACCTGTGAGGTCACAGCAGTCATATAGGGGCTCACAGGTGTCTACTGGTAGATCAGGATAGCAGCAGTCAAGTAGGACTCAGACTCGATAGGTATAGGCTAGGGGCCCTTATTATGTTTGTGGTGGAGCAGGACACCTAGCCAGAGAGTGTCCACAAGGTTTTACAACAAGGGGACAGTCTCGTGCAGGAGGATCTGAGTAGACTGTTGGAGATGTGGGTAGGTCCCACCGTATATTCACAACGGTTGATAACCACTAGGCTAATTTTTAGGCGTTAGTGATTGAGACATCAGGTATGATAGGGGGTATTCTCATTTCTATTCTCTTTAATTCTAGTGTTACTGACTCTTTCATATCTCCATCGTTAGTGGAGCGTTGCAGGCTGATGGCCTCTAAGCAGGGTGATCGATGGGTGGTTGAGTTGGCCTCAGGGGCCAAGATGATAGTACATACCTTAGTCCACAGCTGCGAGATTTCTTTGGGACCCTTTGCCATAGTATGTGACCTTAGAGTCATGACATTAGGATCCTATGATGTGGTGTTGGGTATGGACTGGCTTGCGGCTCATCAAGCCAAGCTAGATTGCCGCTGAAAGGTGATCAGCTACTTAGACGATCACAGTACATTAGTTGAGATAAAGGGCATTCAGAAGCCCACAACAGTACATATGATATCTGCTTAGCAGCTTAAGCACTGCATGCGGAAGGGTTGCCAAATGTTTGCCATCATAGTGAGTGACAGATCAGATGACGAGCCTGAGACATCTTTGGATGATCATCCCATCCTTAGAGAGTTTGTCGATGTGTTTCCAGTAGAGTTACTGGGGATACCACCCTGTCGTGAGGTAGACTTTCACATTGACTTAGTGCCGGGTGTCGAGCCAGTGTCTCGTGCACCCTACAGGATGACCACACATGAGCTCACAGAACTCAAGCTACAGTTGGAGGACTTGCTTGAGAAGGGGCACATTTGACCAAGCATTTCACCTTGGGGTGCTCCTGTCATCTTCGTAAAGAAGAAGGATGGGTCTCTTCGATTGTGCATGGACTATAGGCAGTTGAATAAGGTGACGGTGAAGAATCATTATCCTCTGCCCAGGATTCATGATCTTTTTGATCAAATACAGGGAGCCAAGGTGTTCTCTAAGATTGACCTAAAGTCCAATTATCATCAACTACGTATCACATAAGCAGACATCCATAAGACCACCTTCCGGACTTGATATGGCCACTATGAGTTCACTATGGTCCCCTTCGGCTTGACGAACGCCCCTGCAGTGTTCATGAGTCTCATGAATGGGGTTTTCCATACCTATTTGGATTGGTTTATGATCATTTTCCTCAATGACATTTTGATCTATTCACGGACCAAGGAGGATCATGAGGAGCACCTTTCATAGGTTCTACAGTGTTTGAGGGAGCAGAATCTTTATGGGAACTTGGCAAAGTGTACATTTTTCAAGATAGGGGTTTAGTATCTGGGGCATATCCTATCTGGTGATGGAACCTCAGTAGATCCATCAAAGATCAGGGCTATTAGGGATTGGCCAGCACCCACCAGTGTGACAAAGGTCAGGAGTTAGTTGGTTATTACCATCGCTTTGTTGAGGGTTTTTCATGGATAGTGCACCCCATCACTTCCCTTCAGCGGAAAGAGAAGAGCTTTCTATGGATTGAGTAGTGTGAGAGGGCCTTCGGGGTCCTCAAGGAGCATCTTACCAGTGCTCCCATTTTAGCGGTTCTTGATCCTGCAACAGATTTTATGGTTTGCACGGATGCATCACTTGAGGGATTAGGAGCCGTACTTATGCAAGGTGGTAAAGCAATCACGTATGAGTTGAGAAAGCTCAAGACCCATGAACTAAACTACCCTACGTACAACTTGGAGTTAGCGGAAGTGGTTCATGCTCTAGTTCATTGGAGACATTTCTTATTGGGTCGTCGCTTTGAGCTCCATTCAGATCACCACAGTCTTCAGTATATCTTTACACAGTCAAATCTGAACGCCCGTCAATGGCGTTGGATGGAGTTTCTTTGCAAGTATGACTTTGATGTCCACTACATCAAAGGGAAGGAGAACGTGGTTGTTGACGCATTGAGTCAGAGGCACCACGAGCTCTTGACCTTGACTCTAAGTATGGACTTGAGAGGACGCATTATTCAGCATCTACCAAAGGATGAGTGGTTTATTGAGGTGCAGCAGGAGATCAGTTCACAGAGGGCCCTTGTGGACAAGTATGCAGGGTATTCACTTGAGGCAGATGGGGTACCTCGTCATAGATAGCGCATCTATGTACCCCACACAGGTGAGCTACGTACTATAGTGTTATTAGAGGCTCACAGAGCACCATATGTGGCACATCTAGGGGTGAAGAAGATTCATGCCAACCTACGATAGCTATACCATTGGGCGGGTATGAGATGAGATATTGCAGAGTTTGTTGCTCGATGCCTTTTGTGCCAGAGGGTCAAGGCCGAGCATCAGCATCCAGCGGGTCTTCTATACCCACATGAGATACCTTAGTGGAAATGGGACACCATTTCCATGGATTTTATTGTTGTTCTTCCTATGTCTTCGCGTCGCCATGATCCCATCATGGTGACAGTCGACAAGTTGACCAAGGTGGCGCATTTTTGGCCTATACGCATGATGTACAATGAACCAATAGTGGCAAGAGTATTCCTAGATGATATTGTGGGATTACATGGAGTACCTCGCCGCATTATTTCAGACAGGGATTCTGTATTCACTTTAGCATTCTAGAGGACCTTGCAAAAAGCATTGGGCACATAGCTCAACTTTAGCTCCACTTATCATCCCAAGACAGATGGAAAGACAGAGTGGGTGAATCAAGTGATGGAGGACATGTTGCGTATATATGTTATGGACCATCAGTCTAGATGGGAGGAGTATCTGTATCTAGTTGAGTTTGCCTACAATAATGGGCATCATAGCTCATTGGGTATGCCTCCCTTTCAGGCTTTATACGGTAGACCATGCACGACACCATTGAGTTGGGATCAGATAGAGGATAGAGTTGCCATTGGTCTAGAGCTAGTTTAGGATATGGAGCAGCAAGTCACACTAATTAGGCAGACACTTCAGGAGGCATAGGACAAGCAGAAGAAGTATGCCGATGATAAGAGGACTGATCAGAACTTCTCAGTGTGTGAAAGGGTATTCCTTAGAGTGCGGCCACACAAAAGTCTAATCCATTATGGAAAGGGCTCTAAGCTTGTACCACGACTTGTGGGACCCTTTAAAATCTTGGAACAGATAGGACATGTTGCCTATTGTCTAGCGTTACCACCTAGCCTGTCACGTATCCATGATATCTTTCATATTTCTATTTTGATGCGATATATATCTAACTTATCTCGTGTACTAGACTAGAGTGCTCTATAGGTAGAGGCAGATGGGCAATTTGCATATTGGCTCATCAGAGGCTGGGCCTTCAAGGTCGAGAGCTAGACTAGGTTAGGGTCTAGTGGGATCTATATGATGAGGTCACAGCGACTTGGGAGGATGCAGCTAGTTTGAGGGCACTCTATCCTCACCTTTTTGACAACTTCCAAGAGGAAGTTTAGTCTTAGGGGGGGATATGAGGCCCATTATTTTTCCTTCCTTATTTTGATCGTTATGCATTTCAGTTGATGACATTATCAGACTTCTAGAGACTATGGTTTCATTATGCAGATTTGATTATATCTCCTGATTTTGATATGACATTGTTTAGAATATGGTGATTCGATTTGATCATATTTTGATTCTATTGTGATCTAACATATGAGATATATTAGATGATGTTTTGTGATGTGATTTCTAGTTATTTATGTGATGATGTTTATTTGACATGTGCTAGAAAAATGCAGTTCAATTCAGAATTTTGTTATTGATGAGTATTGTTGTATTCTATGGCATGAATTTAATTCCAGTTGCTTCGGCTATGATTATCATGATATGATTGACACTTGATCGAGATGTGTAGGTTTACATTCCCAAGCCACGGGAAATTGGAGGTAGAATTCACACTATATTATTCCCTGTGAAATCAACCCATTCCCAAGAGGGATAAGGGTCACGTTTGAATTGTGTGTTGATTTAAGTGCTTGTTTTAATTTTATCATTTTGGCCTAGTATCCTTTGTTTTTAATTAATTAATATTAAGTGTTGTATAATTTTTATTGACTTACACCACTTGGTATTTGTTTTTATTTTTTTTTAGGCCATTTAAAGTGGATTTATGATCCCCTTGGTGAACATTAGTGTCCCAAAATTTACCCTAGGTGGTTACCCATGGGTCTAGGGTCAATTTTGACTAACTATCCCTTAGATTAACCCACTTTTGGTCATTCTAAACTATGGTTTAGTCAAAGTGACGAAATTTAAAATTAGTTAAGGTGGGAGATGAGTCATGCTTTGGGAAAGACTCATCTCCCTTCCCAAAATTTGGGAATCCATTCCCTAGGAGGACTTGGGAGGTCTCCAAGACTCCCAAGTGTGTGGGATCTTCCTCAAAGACTCTCACACATGTGTGAGAGCATCTTGGAGGGAGATGGCTCTTTGAGAGAATAAGAGGATGTCATATGGTATCCCTTATCCTCTTGAAGGTTTGAGTGGGAATGCCACCTCACCACTTGTCCTCTCACACATGTGTGAGAGCACAAGTGGATAAGGTGAGGATTGAGATGGAATTGGAGGATGACACTTTTCACCCTCACACTTCCTCTCCCTTGCAAGTGGCATTGGAGGAGGAAGGAGAAGGTGACAAGTGTCACCTTCTCATTCCTCAAGGCTAAAATTAATGGCCTGTATTATCTCCTCTTGTTGAGGAGTGTGGGGTTCTTGCATTTTTAGAGTAAACTTGGGAAGTTAGAGAAATTCTTGGAGGTTGGAAGGTTTGGAGAAGCTTGGAGATCATCACCAAATGTGCTTCCATTGTAGGGCTTTGAAGGTAAGCCTCATGAACTATGTTTCTTCACCCTTGCTTATTTATTTTGATATGTTTGAAAGTTTATTGTTGTTGTTTCATTTTTCTTTGTGTGGGATGGGAGTATGGTGAGAGTGTTGGCAAGAGACACATTGTAGCTTCATGAGTGTTGTCATTGATGGCAACAAGGTTCATCCCACCCATCCGCAGGACATGGTGTGGTCATACCGGAAGTCAGATTGAAGAGTGTTGTGGTCCGGTGACCAAGAACAGAGTATGCAGCAAGGTCTGACAATCAGGTCTAGATCTCTTAGAGGAAGTATCTATGTGAGGTGCAGACTTGGGGAAGTCAAGAGGAGTACCTTGACTGATAGATTCTAGGGATTGAGCCTCCAGTGATGAAAGAGTGAAGATATATAAGCACCTAAGTATTGGGTTCTTGTTTGGCAGAGTAAACAAAGGAAGAATTGACCGGCAGAGCATTAGATCTTAATCTGGATGAGATATTGATGGTGATCATGCTTACTAAGGTATCATTCATGATTGGCCGACATGATTGATGACTTCTATAAGCATCTCTTTGATACGCATCACTTGATAAGCAAGGATTCAGCCGACAGACCAAGAGTTTGGGAAAATAGTAAGTATTCTATATGCCAACTAGAAAGTGGATGAAATCCTTGGTGCAGATATATATACCAAATTGATTTTGGTATGAAGGTGTGTGAATAAAAGTAGAAGAGCAATGTGGAAGTAGTAAGGCAGGTCTGATATGTGACAAGACAGCAGCACCAAGAAGAGGAAGAATGAAGTGTAGCAGATCAGTGTATTAAACCTAACTAGAACTAAACCTCAGCATATGTGGATGCTTCTCATCAGTTCAAGTATCTAGTTTCCTTGTGTAAACTATTGTAGGTAGTGAGCCTCTTGTGAGCAATGTGCTCAGGCAGTGAGCCCTAATTAGCAAGTGTCATTTTGTACTATCTTATTCTTTTAACAGAGAATACAATCTTGGGTTAATCACCCCATGGTTTTTTCCCTTAACAGGGTTTTCCACGTCAAAATCATTGTCTCATGTGTATTGATGTTATTTCCATTTCATGGTTATGTTTTCTTATATGATTTGATGCTGCATTAATTGTTAAGGAAGATCAGAAAGTTGAAGTAATTAAGATAACTAATTCACCCCCCTCTCAGTTATCAATAATTGGTATCAGAGATAAGTTCCTCCAAACAGAGCCTAATAGCTTGAGGAAGATTTGGGAATTCAAATGGATGTGTATGGTATGAGGGAACAACTTCAATCTGCCCTAGATGATCTTGACCAATCTAACTCTGAAGTCAATGAATTGAAGGAAAGACTCAAACAGACTGATGATTTCATAAATGAACTAAAAGGGAAACTGAGTATCTCTATGAAAAAGAGAAAGGATATACTTCAACAATTGGCAAGTCAAGGTGAAGACAATGGTACAAATGAAGATCTTAAGGAGAAAACCAAGTTATGTGAAAAGTTATCAAAAGAGGTCATTATGGTAAGACATGAAATGGAATCAAGAGTTATGAAATTTACTCAAGAAATTGAAGAGAAAAGAAAAACTGAAGATGATCTAAGACAATCTCTCAAAGAGAAATCAGAAGACTGCTACAAAATGGATAGAATAATTAGGCATCTTGAATCTAATCTTGAAAAAGCTAGGGATAATGAAGAGCAACTTGAGAATTAGATTGACACTCTTAAAAAGGATCTTCAAATGGCAAATGAATACAAAGAGCAATTCAAGATAAGCTCTACCCAACTTGAAGTTCTTCTTCAAAGCCAAAAGAGGGTAGATGACAAGCAAGGCTTGGGGTATGAAAAAGGTGAAAGCTTTGGATCTGGTTAGAAGAACTCCAGATCAGAAAATCCAAGAAACAGGCCTAGAAGACCTCTGGTGAGGCAACCAAATGCTCAAAGATATCCTTCCTTCAATGGATACTGCCACAACTGCAATAACTTTGGTCATAAAGTAAATCAGTGCAAAAGAAGAATGAATCAAATTAATTCATCCTTCTCTGGACAGTGCTTTAATTGCAAAAGGTATGGTCACAAAACTCATGAATGCAGAAATATGCAAATGAACAATTCATTCAATGGTAGATGTTTTTCATGCAATAAAATGGGACATATGGCTAATTAGTGTAGATCAAGAGGATATCAATCAAATATGCAAAGAAATGTTGTTTGCTACAATTTCAATAGATCTAGTCATATTGCCAAATTCTGCAGAAGCAAGAATCAGGACAAAAAGGGTCTGGTGCATCATAATCAAAACCAAGAAAAAGGAAAAGGAAAAATGAATGCGGATGAAGTTAAAAGGGAAATGAACAAGATTTGGGTGAAAAGAAGTATAGAAAATGGTGGGGATGGATCTACACCAGAATCTGGTGCTGATATTCCTTCCAGAATCTAAATAGATGAGCTCTGGCTCAAGGGGAGTCACAAAAGAAAATATTTTCCCCCAGCCAGTCAATTAGTGCCTAAAATTGGCACATGGAAGGTTGCAGACTAAAAGGGCTCTCAGAGAAACATCTAAATAACCCTTAGGGAAGATATGAAAGATCCGCAATGAATTTGAAGAGGTTAATCATCTAAGATTAATCCATTTAACAGTCATTCGGTAAGAAGTAGGTCTTTCACAGTTAGACTCAATATGATTCAAACTAAGGAATCTCGATCTACGGATAGATGAAATGTTTGGAGAAAGGAAGATAGATTGGTAATCATCACCAAGAACAACTCTAAATGATTCTCAGTAATCCAGAAAAGATTTTTCTCAGAACAAGGAGAACAAGGCAAACCAGAATGACTAAGTTACGCATTTATTACAAAATGAAATTAGGGTTTGTAGAGAAATATAAGGGTTCTCTTATTAAACATTTGCTCATTTTACATTCGAGAAGAAGAGAAAAGGAGCTCTGCAACAAATTGCCTCAAGCCCATCAAAGATCAACTACAGAGGTTGATTCATCCAGTAATCTGATTCGGTTCATATCGTGAACCCTAGAAGCGTAAAAGGTATTTTCCGCTCTTGAAAATCTCTTTGTGAATCTTTTTAAGATGGATACTCTGAATGTGGTGAAGATTACTAATAGGCCGCACCCTAAATTTAGAAAACATCCCTATAAATCCCTAGAAATTGATCCTCTAGGTGCATTTTCTAGCATTCCACATGGAATTCTGCATGTAGAAGACGTTAGGGTTTACATTCACGCAAGCATTGAAGAATTTGGTGGATCCAAGCTAATGGATATCTACCACAAGGAATTGATAGATGAATCATTTGAACTAATATCTCTGTATAAGGTTATTCAAGATAAACATTTTGGGCATACATTCATTTCCCCTATTTTACTGAAGATGATTGGGTCTAGTATGTTTTTAGTAGAATGCATGACAACTTTATGTGGTTAATGAGGTCATTCAAGATAACCAAGGAAGCAATTAAGGAAATAAACGGATTGCACTCATCCAGTGGTCTACCTACTCTAAAATCAGTCAAAAACCAAACTATGAGTGAGGCTACGGGATCTAAATTTGATAAAAGAGCAATGATGGTTGAGGATATCATAGATTCAGACATCAAGTTTGCCTCCATGATTATTGGCTACAAGATATATCACTCTAGCGGAGAAAACTCTATATCCGGAACAACAATCTACAGTGCTTATGAAATGTTGAGAAAGAATGCAGATTATGATCTTTGTGAACTCCTTCTGAGCCAACTGATGGAAAACCTACAAAAGATCAAGAAGGACAAGAAGAACTCCTTCAAGTATGGTGGGTTGATACTGTGTTCACTCTTCTACTTTATGAATGAGTTGCCCAGATCTAGTGGTTGGGTATGGCAAAATGACAGACCTGTTGCAATTCAAATCAGAGATTACTTACATGGGCTTGGTGATGCCAAGGCTCAAAATACTGCATTGTGGGGTTATTTCAAAAACTTCCAAAGCATGATGCAGGCTAGAAAAAGAATTCCCCAATCCCTAGTTGAAAAATACAAGGATACATTGTGCTTTATGGTAGACACTAATCAATGTCTGATGGAGACAGTAGAACCAAGAATAGTATGAATCATGCCAATGGGGTATGAGGTTGATGAGAAAATTGTAGAGCTACATATTCAACACATGCTCAGTCAACCCAAGGATCCTAATGCAGAAAGGTTTGGAACCTTTAAAGAGTTGAGTGTGAAGATTCATGTGGAGCTAAGACAACCGGAAATGAAAAGAAAGGTGAGGAGGGAAGTAGAAGAATTTGCCAAAAGGCATGGAATTTCAAAGGAGTCACTTGATGCAAACAAAGAGAAGATGAAAAAGGAAAAAAAAGAAAAGGAAGAAGCAGGAAACAAAAGTGCTCCAATAGAAGCCCCCTCCCAGACCAGG
This sequence comes from Cunninghamia lanceolata, assembly GCA_027924645.1. Taxonomy (NCBI): domain Eukaryota; kingdom Viridiplantae; phylum Streptophyta; class Pinopsida; order Cupressales; family Cupressaceae; genus Cunninghamia; species Cunninghamia lanceolata. The sequence goes on from BSBN01001715.1 coordinate 15,044,519, forward strand.
TCCTCTAAGAGCTCTGTATCTACCATTGCTAGGAGCTCAAAGGCATCAAAACTGGAAGCAAAATCATCCGATAAAGGAGAAAAGAGAACAAAGACAAAGGCTACAAGATCATATACAAGCCTCAAAGATGATGAACAGACAAAATCTAATGAAGAGATCAAGAAGATGAAGAAGAAGAAAGTATCCAGAGAATCCTCTACCGGTCTAGACAAGGAAGAAGAAAAGACACATAAAAGTGTTGAGAAGCCTACTCTTGACGATATCATCAAGGTAATTACTGTGGATGGAAACCTGAAAATATTAACAAAATTCTATGATGAACATAGTGAAGCTGACTAGAAGATCCTACAAGATGCCACAGTTAGGTATCTGAATATCTACAACAAAGCTTTCATCAAAATCATATCTCTAATTCCTAAAAGCCTTGAGAAGGAACTTGAAATCAGAAAGAATAATGCTAAAGCAAAGGATATGGAGATCAAGGAACAGATAGCAATTCAGCTCTATCCTTCCATCACTCCTATGCAAAAGAATATGATCTTCAAAGATTGCAAGGATGAGTTCCGGAGCAAAGCTAGGATGAATCAGCTTATGCTTGGAGAAACTAACAAGGTGGCTAAAGAAACAGAAGACATCCTCTGGAATGCATATAAAAGATTCAATATTCCTATTATAGAGGACTTAGGTGATGATCCCTCGACCATGGATGACAAAGAAGAATCTACTGAGACAATGGCAGAAGAGGCAAAGGAGACAAGTGAAGAGAAAGCTAAAGACTTAGATTCCTCTACTCCACAAGAGGAAGTTCATGAAGAAGAAGACACTTCTCTTCTAGATCCTCCTACATACTCCAGAATTGAAGGAGAAGAAAGAAAAGAAGAGAGCATCAGTCAAGAAGAAAAAGTAAAGGGAAGTGAAGAAGGTCAAACAGAAAAGACCACAGATGACAGTGCTAAGGCTGTAGAAGGGGAGAAAACCCTGTCACCAGCAAGAGACATAGCAGAAGCAGTCAAAGATTTCTTAACCAAAGAGATGATGGAATTTGATGAACCAAAACTTCTTCAAGGTCTATTCAATTTTGATTCCCTCTCTCTGGTGCAAACCATGAAGATAGCATCCTTCACTCAAGCAAAGGCAAAAGAAAAACTTCTGAAGTCTCACATGGAAGACTGTGAGCTCATAGAAGCTGCATCTGGTGTATTGGAGAAGATTATGCCATCCTTCCAAAAGGATTCTTTGGCCTCCACAACCAGTAATCTAAAGTCTCTTGTAAATTTTGTTCATACTCATTTTGATTCCTTAGAGAAGTCAGCAGAAGAAAAGGTTTGGAAGGAGTTTTTGGGAAATAAATTCTCTGAAATACAAGGTCTAATAACCAATGATAGGAGAGTTATGGATATTGGAATAAAGAGATTAGAAAATGCTCTTAAAGATGGCAGAGATATATATAAATTTTGTCTATCCTGGCTTAAAGTGACCAAGGACATTGAGAAGAAAGTAAAAGAGCAAGAGGATAAACTGTTAAGTTTATCTCAAAGTTTTGATCCTCTCTCCTCCTCCATAGTAAATCAAGAGTGTCAAGCTATTGTAGTCACAAATGAATTAAAGAAGCTTGAGAAGGAGAAGAAAAATAGAATAAACAGGTTGAGTGAACTTAGAGGGATAATTATTCCTAAGTTAGAAGTCATACATGAAGCCCTAAGTGATGCACAGACCATAGCCCAGACCAATGATCTGACAAATCTAAAGAGGGCAGAAGATTTTGCATTCCTGTTGAGTGGTCACATCTCAATTTTGGATAGGATGAAGAGGAGTTGGGCAACAGAAGTGGTACAGTTGAAAACCACTTTTGCAGATATAGTTAAGTATATGTAAGTAAAACATGTATATATGTTTTTACAGCCAAGTATAGATTTTTTTTTGGGAAATTTTGGTGTGCGGTGTAATGAAACAACTTGCATAATATCTGAATATAATAGTAAATATGCTGCAAACACTTGATAATAATATGCCACTTCAAGGGGGCAACCTCCAAAACCACTTCGAGGGGGATACCTCCAATAGTCTTTAATGAGAACACAATACTCAATATGATGAAATAAGACTCACTGCCTCCTATATATACCTATTTATGCCTAGGATATCACCTAGGCCAACTTAGATGGGCCTATATAAGCCTTAGGCTGACCTAAACAACTAAATAACAATAAACTAATAATAATATGACTTAATTAAGAGTTAAGATAACCACAAGCCGACTATTCATAACCCTATACACACTATAGGATTAAGGGCATAGCATGCCCCCCCTCTTCAAAGAAGCATTGTCCTCAATGCTAACCAAATGTGGATGCTTTTGCATGAATTCCTCATTCTCCCATGTAGCTTCCTCAACTAGAGAGTTCTTCCATTTAATGAGATATTCTATGATTTTCCTTGTCCTCAGCTTCTTGGTGCATGTTTGAATAATTCTCTCAGGATCCACAACTATTCTTCCCTCCTCATCAAGATCAGGTAACTTAGTCTGTGCTACCACTTTATTCCCAATAACCTTCTTCAAGTAGGAAACATGAAAAACTGGATGAATTTTTGTTGATATGGGAAGCTCCAATTTATATGCTGCATTGCCAATCTTCTGCAACACCTTATAAGGACCATAGTACTTGGGTACCAACTTGTTAGCTTTATGTTGTTGTTTTAGAGACATTTGCTTGTATGGTTGTAGTCGTACAAAGACCCAATCTCCCACTTCAAAAGTTCTTTCACTACGGTGTTGATCAGCTTTTTGCTTCATTCTATTTTGTGCCATTGCTAAGTTCTCTCGAAGACTAGCCAATACCTCTTGCTGATGATGGATGTGTTCTTCGACTGTGTGAACCTTTGGTTGTGCCCGCAAGGAAGAGATGATTGATGGTGGGTGGTAACCATATAGTGCTAAAAATGGAGACATCTTGGAAGAAGTATGGAAAGAAGTGTTGTACCACCATTCTGATAGTGGTAGCCATTGCACCCATCTCTCTTGTTTATCTAAAGCAAAACAACAGAGATAGCCTTCCAAGCATTTGTTGACCACTTCTGTCTGTCCATCTGACTGGGGGTGATATGATGAACTATGAGCAAGTTGAGTGCCCAAGCATGAAAACAAGTCAGTCCAAAAATTACTTGTAAATATAGGGTCACGATCACTGACTATAACTTTTAGAGTCCCATGCAGTTTCTGAATAGTATTCATAAAATCTATTGCTACAGTGCTTGCTGCCAATGGTTGTGCCAAAGCACAAAAGTGACCATATTTGGTGAGACGATCCACAACAACCATGATGACATTTGTTCCTTCAGATCTAGGCAAACCTGTGATGAAATCCATAGATACCTCCTCCCACCTTTGACTTGGGATACATAAGGGTTGTAGAAGACCCGAAGTCTTAACTGTCTCCCCTTTATGTTGTTGACATACCATGCATTCAGCTACAAATTTTTGAACATCCCCTTTCAGCCCTTCCCAAAAGAAATCTTGCTTGATTCTATGATAAGTTTTGAGGAATCCTGAGTGCCCACCTATTGGAGAAGCATGTAGTTCTTCCAACACCTTAAGCTTAAGAGTTGAATTCTTGCAAAGGTATAACCTCTCCTTGTACCATAAAATATTTCCTTTCCATGAAAAATTGTCAGACACACTTGATTCTTGTTGGAGTTTCTCAATGAGCCTTAGAGTATCTATGTCCTTCTCCCACTCTTCTCTTGCCTCATTTACCGAGTCTGCTTGTAACATGGAAATGGCAAATAAAAATGACTTTGTGGGTTCATCACACCTTGATAGAGCATCAGCCACAACATTCTCCTTACCTTTCTTATATATGATCTCAAAGTCATATCCCAACATCTTTGTGACCCAATTTTGTTGTTCTTCAGATGATAACCTCTGTTCCAAGAAATATTTGAGACTATCATGATCTATCTTGACCTTAAAGTGTCGTCCCATTAGATAAGGTCTCCATTGTTTGACTGCATGCAAGATAGCCAACATTTCCTTCTCATAAATTGGCTTCAACAAATTGTTACCTTTGAGTTGGCAACTTTCAAATGCTATGGGTTTTCCTTCTTGCATAAGTACTGCTCCTATTCCATGTCCTGAAGCATCACATTCAACAACAAATGTTTTAGAAAAATCTAGGGTAGCTAGGACTGGAGTTGTGCACATGGCTTCCTTTAGTTTCTCAAATGCCCTTGTCGCCACTTCATTCCATTGGAAAGCATCCTTCTTTAACAAGGATGCGAGAGGAGATGCTATGCTACCATAATTCTTTACAACTCAGCAATAATACCCTATAAGCCCTAAAAAAGCTCGTAAGTTCTTAAGGGTCTTAGGAATTTTCCACTCTACAATTGCTTGGATCTTATGAGGGTCCACCTTGACTCCCTCATGTGACACAATGTGACCAAGGTACTCCACTTCTTTGACACCAAAGATACACTTGGATGGTTTAGCATACAACTGATTCTACTTCAGAATGCCCAACACTTGATTTACATGTTACAAGTGTTCCTCCCATGTTTTACTATATATTAAGATGTCATCAAAAATACCAAAACAAATTTCCTCAAAAATGGCCTGAAGATAGAGTTCATCAAACTTTGAAATGTCGACAGTGCATTAGTGAGACCAAAAGGCATTACCAAAAATTCATAGTGGCCCTCATGGGTTCTAAAAGTTGTCTTATGTACATCCTCATCTCTAATTCTAATTTGATGATAACCAGAATGGAGATCAAGTTTTGTAAAATAAATAGCACCATTAAGCTCATCTAACAAATCATCAATTACTGGAATGGGAAACTTATCTTTTATGGTGAACTTGTTAAGCTCCTTGTAATCTGGACACATCCTCCAAGTTTCATCCTTCTTATGCACCATTACCACAGGAGATGAGTAAGCACTTTGACTATGCCTGATAATGCCTGCTTCTAGCATCTCTTGAACTATCTTCTCAATCTCACTTTTTTGAGCATATGGATATCTGTAGGGCCTGATGTTGGGTGGTTGGCTCCCTAGTACTAGTTGAATGGCATGATCATGATCTCTCCTAGGAGGCAATCCTTTTGGCATCTCCCCAAAAACTATATAGTGCTTATCTATAATTACTTGTAGATCCAATGGTGTAGAATCCTTTGAGTGATATGCTTCTAATAAAATAATTGGCCTACCATCCCATCTACCCCCTTCTTCAACATCTTTTGCATTTGGTAAGAACTTACTATCTGTGGTGACTTTGCACGCATCCCTCGTAATTCTATTGTTCTTCCATCTGATTGAAAGCGCATGAATAGTTCTTGGAAGTTCAATTCAATTGTTCCCAAAGTGGTGAGCCACTGTACTCCCAAAACAATATCTATTGCACCCATTGAGATAGCATACATTAGACAATTAAGATGATAATCTCCCATGGATAATTTAATGCTATGGCATTTTCCTGAACAACTAACAATACCACCATCTGCAATCAAGACCTGAAATTCTGGAGCTGGATATATAAAATAATTTAGACGAGTGGCCAACTTTTTGTTGATGAAGTTATGAGTGCTACCTGAGTCTATCAACACTATTACTTTTTCTTTCTTTACGAAACCCACTACCTTGAGAGTTTGTGGAGTACTAAAATCTGAAAGTGCATGGCAAGAAATGATTGGTTGAGTATCTCTTGACTCCTCCTCTATCTCATTGTCACTCTCTACTATTGGTACCTCTTCTTCTTCCTCACTTGGCCCTTCAATATAGAACAATTTATTTTCAGTGCATTTGTGTCCTCTACTATATTTGCTATCACAATTAAAACATAATCCTTTTGCTCTCTTCTCTTCAATTTGTTGTGGTGTTAGCCTAGTAGGTTGTGGAAGTGACTGTGTAGGAGTGCTTTTATGTCTTATGTTTATAAAACCTTGCCTTTTATTAACCATAAATTTTTCCTCTACTTGCCTTTCCATAATCATTGCATCTGAGATGGAATTTGGACGGAACATGCGTATCTCATATTTAATGTGATCCTTTAAGCCACCAATGAATAGCTCCAACAAATTTTCTGTAGACACATTTTCCACTCTTAAAGACAAAGTACGAAATTAATGAATGTAATCCTTGACCATACCTATTTGCCTTAATTTGGTAATTTGGCTAAAGTAGCTATCCATAAGATTTTCACCATAATGAGTAATGAGTTCTTCTTGGAAAACTGACCAAGTGACAATGCATCCTTTTGCTTTCTTTTCTTCACATAGCCAACAGTACCAAATGAATTGATCAGGTTCCAAGTATAAGGAAGCCATGGCCACCTTTTGTTGACATGGAACATGGTGGACATCAAGAATTGTTCCATTTGACAGAGCCAATTGGTAGGATCTTGACCACCAAACTTTCGCATATCCAACTTTGGTGTGAAATTCCTTGCCATAAAATGAGTGGTGTGATGATCCATCTTGAGATTTGATTCAAACCCAAAAACACCCTTCCCTTCTGTAGAATCCTCTTCCTCCACATCTTGGTGTTGTGACTGCTTATGTTTGGAAAGTATCTCCAGAATTTTCTCAATATCACATGACTTCGCCAACCCTTTCATTTGTTCACCCATAATGGACAAGATTTCACCTTTCATCTTGCTATTTTCTTTATGAATAAGTTCAAGTATATTTTCATATTCTTTTTGATCAACATCCTCATTTTCCACCTCCTCCTTGCCTGGAGTTTTTCCCAGTGTGGTAACATTCTTTTTGCCCCTTGTTGAAGGACCCGTTATGATTGGAAAAAATAATTTTGTAATAAATCACACAAACAAATCAAATCAATCTAAAATTTTTACTGTAACTTACCAGGGCCAAGATCTCACTTCCCTAAAAAAATTGTGAAGAAATTCAAAATTGTGCAGCCTGGAGAGAGAAATTGGTGGAAACTCTAATTTATAAATAACTCCCTTTATTCTACTCCAATTGTTCTCAAATCTAGACTATAGTAGCTTCACTATTATATTGAAAAACCCACAAAAACTCTTTTAGATATTCGACAAAATAAGAGAGATATACGCTTCTCAAAAAAAAGGAAAGAAACCCTAATTCTACTATAACTTGCTTAATTTTGCTCCAAATGCTCTGAATTCTGGATTGTAGCAGCTTCAATATTTTCTTCAAAAACCCTTTTAAAATCAGAAAAAAATTCACCAAAATTTGAAAGTTATGCGCTTTCCAAAATGACCTCCAAATCAGAAAAAAAAATTGACTAGTTTTTGTCTCCACGGTGCCAAGATCATGCTCTGATACCACTTGTAATGAAACAACTTGCACAATATCTGAATATAATAGTAAATATGCTGCAAACACTTGATAATAATATGGCACTTTGAGGGGGCAACCTCCAAAACCACTTCGAGGGGGATGCCTCCAATAGTCTTCAATGAGAACACAATACTCAATATGATGAAATAAGACTCACTACCTCCTATATATACCTATTTATGCCTAGGATATCACCTAGGCCAACTTAGATGGGCCTATATAAGCCTTAGGCTGACCTAAACAACTAAATAACAATAAACTAATAATAATATGACTTAATTAAGAGTTAAGATAGCCACAAGCCGACTATTCATAACCCTATACACACTATAGGATTAAGGGCATAGCATGCGGACCCTACCCTTTTCCATTGATGTCAAAGGGGGAGTGAGGAGTAGTGAAAAATGTGGAATCTAATTAAGGGGGAGCTTTGGTAAAGTGTACATTAGAACAGAGCATCAGCTAAGGGGGAGTGTAGTGTGCCACTAAGTCATTTTTCACTAAGTGTTGCCATCAATGCCAAAGGGGGAGATTGTTGGCAAGAGACACATTGTAGCTTCATGAGTGTTGTCATTGATGGCAACAAAATTCATCCCACCCATCCGCAGGACATGGTGTACTCATACCAGAAATCAGATTGAAGAGTGTTGTGGTCCGGTGACCAAGAACAAAGTATGCAACAAGGTCTGACAATCAGGTCCGTATCTCTCAGAGGAAGTATCTATGTGAGGTCTAGACTTGCGGAAGTCAAGAGGAGTACCTTGACTGATAGATTCCAAGGATTGAGCCTCTAGTGATGAAAGAGTGAAGATATATAAGCACCTAAGTATTGGGTTCTTGTTTGACAGAGTAAACAGAGGAAGAACTAACTGGCAGAGCATTAGATCTTAATCCGGATGAGATATTGATGATGATCATGCTTACTAAGGTATCATTCATGATTGGCTGACATGATTGATGACTTCTATGAGAATCTCTTTGATACGCATCACTTGATAAGCAAGGATTCAGCTGACAAACCAAGAGTTTGGGAAAATAGTAAGTATTCTGGATGCCGACTAGAAAGTGGATGAAATCCTTGGTGCGGATATATATACCAGATTGATTTCGGTATGAAGGTGTGAGTGGTGTGTTGAGGTGTATGAATAAAAGTAGAAGAGCAGTGTGGAAGTAGTAAAGCAGGTCCGATATGTGACAAGACAGCAGCACCAAGAAGAGGAAGAATGAAGTGTAACAGATCAGTGTATTGAACCTAACCGGAACTGAACCTCAGCATATGTGGATGCTTCTCATCAATTCAAGTATCTAGTTTCCTTGTATAAACTATTGTAGGCAGTGAGCCTCTTGTGAGCAGTGTGCTCGGGCAGTGAGCCCTAATTAGCAAGTGCCATTTTATACTATCTTATTCTTTTAACAAAGAATACAATCTTGGGTTAATCACCCCGTGGTTTTTTCCCTTAACAGGGTTTTCCACGTCAAAATTATTGTGTCATGTGTATTGATGTTATTTCCATTTCATGGTTATATTTTCTTATATGATTTGATGTTGCATTAACTGTTAAGGAAGATCATAAAGTTGAAGTAATTAAGATAACTGATTAACCCCCCCCTCTCAGTTAACAATAGAGAGCACCTCCATTTGGAGGTAAGGCTCAACTTGTTTGGGGTAGGGGAAAGGAACCTCCTTGAGGTCACTCCCATATTGTGTTATTTATGCCTTGAGGGATTTTACTTGTTGTGGAGATTATTTGAATGGCAAGAGTGCCATGGAGGTTATTTTGTGATATTTGGAGAGTTGTAGTTTTAGAGATTTTTGGCTTGAGGCCATTAGATTGGTATTTTAGTATTTTTGGGAGGACTTTGAAGTATAGGGGTCCATTCCCTACCCCCATAAAACTCATTTTCATGAGTTGAGTTATGTGTTTATCCTTGGGGCTATTTTTCTGTTGATTTTGTTTTATTCTTGTTGTGGAGTGTTTGCACCCATGTGAATCTCTACCTCCCTATCTCGGGGGTGACCCACTTGCGGGTCTACGGTATAGAGGAGGGCATTTCAAAGTGGCTGGGTTGTTCTTCTTGTTGTGTTTTACTTGCAAGTGCATTTTTTTAAGTAACGGTGTGGATGAGAAGCCCATTCTTGTGTGGCTTTAGTAGTATTTTATTGGTTGTTTGAGCCATGGCCATTGTGGCCCTATTGCATATATTTTGTATCAAGTTATTTTGCCTTTGGAGTTGGCTGTGATAAATATTGCAATGTAGACATTCTTTTATTTTATTTATGAGTTGTTTATTTCCTTTATTGTGGAGTTGGTATTGTGTTGAGTAATGCATGAGTTGATTTATTACTGTCATTAGTTCCTTGCAAAAAAAATATATCTATAAATGTTGTTGTCTATGTTTTGGTACAAACTAGAAAATATGAAGGGGAAATTAAATGTGTTATTTCTGTTATAATGTATTTGAAGCCACGATGTTTTAGTTGCTATTATGGAAAAGAAAGAGCTGTTAGAAATTTATATGAAATTGTAGATTTCTTCCTTATTGCTATTTCAAAAAAAAAATGTATGTTGTGTATTTTAACTATTTCAATATATATATATCTTTGTTATTGTATGTTTCAAAAAAAAAAAAAAGGTTAATACTATGTCATCTATTTATCCTGCAGAAATGAAACATTGGTATTCATAAAAAAAAAAATATAGAGAGTTAAATCTGAATGTATTATTCTGTTTTTTAATAGTGTTGAGAAAATGAGTGCTATGGGTATATATATATATTTCTGTATATGTATATGGGTATATATATATACATACACACTGGTTTGTTTCATTATTCTATGAGTATAGCTGTTGTTCTTTTCGTTATAATAATATTGTGTTTATACACAAAAAAGTATAGAAGAAAGTTTTTATAATCCATCTTTTGTTGTGTATATTATAATATGTGTGTACACTTTTATATATATATAATAAGTGTATACATATATATATCTATATACAACAATATGAGGAAGAAATATAAATATTGTGTCACTACTTTTTAATAAACTATATATATCATTCTAGGGATATATATATACATATATATGCATACATATATATATAATATATATATTATATATATCCGAAACAAAAATTAATTTTAACAAAACTGAGAGATTGAATTTCATGGATCAACGGACTGTTATTTAAGTAAAAATTGTTAGAAGAAAGTTTAGAAATAATAGAGAAGTGGGGAGGGGACTGTGGGCGGCAACGCCCATAGCCCCTCCTTAGTTTTCTACAAATGGTGTGGGGGGGGAGGGTGATACGTCCACCCCACACCCCAGACCTCGCTTTCTCTGCCGGTCCCCATGGCCTAACCTCCCCACCATTTATGCTTTGCCATCAGCAGCGCTACTACTACAAGACTCCTGCACTTCCGAGAATCGCACCCCGCAGCCCCTAAAACTGTGACCCCATACCTTCCCACAATTCTCCACTCTTCAGCACCATCTGTGGACCCATCTTCACCATGCTCCCCTTTCCGCCATCTCACAACATTGACCACTGTCACTCCTCTGCAGTGGCGGTAGTAGGGTTACCTTGACTCTGTAACATGAAAATGGATCTTAAACTTCATAATATTTATCTACCATAATACATGTATATATGTATATCTCTTTCAATCTCTCAATAAAAAAAAAAGGAAAAAAATTACAGATTTGATAAACAGATAAGAAAACCCTTTGAAGATTTGGGGTGTATACCTCCGTGAGAGGTAGCCTCCATTCTTGGTCTCCATTTTTGCATTTCAAAACCCTAACCTACTCAGACATGAAAGAAAACAAACAAAAGAAAACAAGAAAGAAGGAGTTAGAAATTAGGGCTTCTTTTAGGGATATCATTTTTAAAATGAGATTAGGGTTTTTTAAATTTTGGAGAGCAATAATTCATTTGAAAGGATTTTTTTTTGTGAGAATTTGTTTAATTTCTTTATTTTAAAAACTCTATTTTTTTGTCTTGTTCCTTTAACCTTGGATTCATTTATTTTGTTGAATTTGAATGGGATTTTTACATTTTTATTTTATTGCATTGTGAATTAAAATTTAATATTGGGAGGGATTAATTTTATTCTAATTGGGAAGAATTTTCCCCTTGTTTTAAATTCATCTTGGTGGGGATATTTATTTTCATTTTTTTCCTTGGCAGGATTTTATCGTTTTAATTAACTATCTATTTTATTATTATTTTATGGGAGTGGGTATCTTAGTCTCCTCCCTTCTCCATTATCCCGAGTTCGATAATAAACATAATTGTCAAAATTATGTTTATTAACAAACTCAAATTTTTGAGATCCGATTTGGCGTTTGTTATTATTTTATTTTATTATTTTATTTCAAATTTTTTTAATCTTTTATGCAAGGCTAATTTATTTGACCTTGGAGGATATTTATTTTATTATTGTAAATCATCTTAAATTGTTCTTAAGTTTATTTAAAATTTTATTCTTAAATTTTATTTGAATTCTTTTTGGAGTTTTATTTTAAAATTTTTATTTCGATTATTGAAAACTCGTTATGCCGTCGAATTTTTCCTAGACTTCTAGGGTTTTTATTTTTACGATATTTTAATCCATCATTCCACTTTAATCATGTGTCCATCATGCCACTTTTACTTAATCATTATTTTTTGTATTCTTTTTTGACCTAGTTAGAGTTAAGTTTCGATGCTGGAAATTATCTTCACACCTAGGAGCTTAGGGTTCAGATTTTAAATCATTCTAACTCTAAAGGCGACACACTTCATATTGCATACCCCCTAGATGGCTATCATCATGTAGGGGACTGCGTGGGACAATGCACCTCCCCAAATTATGTTGACATGTTTACGCCTTATGCGTATTGCCACTGAGCACGCAGATGCATGCGAGGGGGTTCCTAGGGATAGGTAGAAATTTTTTTCATAATTCGTGTCATGACCACATGGCAAATGTGGACATGACACATGTGTTGTGTGTCATGACCGCATGGGAAATGCGGGCATGACAGGATATGTTCCACAAAACAAGCATTTGCCTTAGCTTTGCCTTTGTCCTTGTATCCTAACCCTTTTGTATTTCTTTCCAAAGAGGATGAAGAGGGTTGGATGGGTTCTATTATTCCTTCTTTTCTTAAGCCAATAGGACCTTGTCCTTCATAACCCATTCTATGTAGGATAGACTCACCACACCCATAAACTTTCATTGGAAGCTTAGGTGGTTCTTGTTGTGTGTTATCTTCCTCTATGTAGAGCCATTGCAAGACATCTCTCTCCTCACTCTCATCTGATAGGGTCCCCCATTTTACAAAGGGAGCTATGGGAGGTTCAGGAAGCAGAAGGTTTTGGAATGTACTTAGGTGTAGGTCGCCCAAAGGATCTTGTAGATAGAGGGATTTTGGCTAAGTTGAGGTTGTGCTCGATGGAGTATTCCCCTACCCTTGTTTCTTTGATTGTGATTTTCCGCTCTTTGGGCTTGGACGAGGAAGCTTCAAAAGTAGAATCATGCTGTGAGATGGGGGATGTAGAAGCTCTATTGTTGGGAATGATGCAATCAGGCTTTGAGTGGATAGTGTTGCAATGCTAAAAAGGATTAGGATCACCTTGGATGGTGATCTATTTGCTATTATGTGGAAATTTGATGCATTGGTGGTAGGTAGAAGGCATAGCTTTCATGGCATGAATCTAAGGTCTACCTAGGAGGATGTTATAGGCTAGCTCCCTGTCTAGGACTTGGAAAATAATGTCCTTTATTACTGGTCCAACCTGTATTAGTAACACCACTGTGCCTTTAGTAGTTTTTTCTTCTTCATCATAGGCCTTAATAGTGATCTTTTTCCTAGGATCCACTGTAGTTTCAGAGAACCCCAATGTAAGGACTAGCTTGAGCATGCAAATATTTAAACCAGCTCCTCCATCAATAAGAACTCTTTTGATACAGTGTTTATGAATGAAGGCGACAATATGCAAGGGTGTGTTATGGGGCTAAGACACTGAAACATCATCTTGTTTGGTGAATATATGGTGCTAGAGGAGGTTAGATTTCCTACCATGGCTTGAAACTTCTCCTGGGCCAGGTTCGTGGGTACAACTATTTCTACTAGGGCTTTATCAAGAATTTCCTTGTGGGAGGGAGACAGATGCAACAACTCCAAGATAGATATGTAGGCAGAAGTTTTCTGAAGTTGGTCAATGACATTGTACGTATGGGAGTTAGAAAGAGGAGGTGACGACCTTGGAGGAAGCATGTTTATTGTGACCTTACCACTATGGGTGATGATGCTGCAATCAATTTTGTTGGGTTCTGATTGTTGGTTGAATGTGACCACGTTGACTTGTAGGATGTACTCTGATATGCAGTTGATGATATAATCGAATGGTACACTTGCATAGTTAGCATTATTTTGTCCATTGTTTTGATTCTACCTATTACAGTTGTTATTTTTGTTGTTGTTGTATGGCCTGTCGTGGTTGAGGAGAGAATCCTTCTATGCCACATGTGTCTCGTTAGAGGTATGTTGTTTAGTGCCTAACTGATTTTGGTCAAGTATGTCTTGAATGACTTGTTTCAGATAGATACAGTTGTTGGTCTTATGGCCTCTTCCCCTATGATACTCACAGAAATCAGTATCTTTCCAATAATGAGGTTTCACTTGAGGTTCATAGTCGCTAGTGGGGGGGAGAGTGATCTCATTGTTGGCTAATAGCTTTCTTAACACAGACTCCTGGGACTCCCCAAGTGGTGTGAACTTTCATCTAGGATTGGAGGTAAACCATTGTTTTGACTCATGAGGGAAGGTTTTGTTCAGTGTAGCATTGCTTGCTTCCCCTTTGAGAGTGAAGATTGGTTGTTGTTTGGGAGCCGCTACTTTAGCATCGAATACTCCATCATTGATGACATTTTTTTTCTTTGTCCAAAACTTTGACTTGTCTGAGGTGTAGTTAGAGTTAGGGGTATTTTCCCCTTGGCAATCATAGCTTTCTCAATAAATAATCCCATCTCAATGACTCTCGTAAATGAGGTAGGGCATTGAATTTGGATCTGGTAACTTAGATTGGGGTTAATATTGTGGACAAACATTTCCATCAATTACTTCTCAGGCATGTCATATGAGCATTTGCTCTCGAGTTGTCTCCACCTTTGTAAGAAAGCAGCAAAGGATTTGCCACCCTTTTGCTTTGTATTGCATAGATCAAGCATGGAGAATTCATGTTTAATGTTATATGAGAAGTGTGTGATGAACTTGTTTACTAACTCATCAAAAGTTTTGATACCTGGGGGAAGTTGTGAGAACCATTCCATGGCTTGTCCACCTAGAGATCTAGGGAATAGTCTCATTAGGAAAGTTTCATTGTGAGCTACTTCTAGGCACACGACGTTAAATTCCCTAATGTGATCTCTTGGATCTCCTTTCCCTTTATATTTGTCTAACTTAGGAACTTCCAATCGAAAGGGGAAGGGTACCATGTTCAAGCTTTTGTCAAAGGGATACGGTGTGATGTCTTCCAAGGAATAATGTTTAGTAGGCGTCCCTATTTTGAGTTCCACTAATTTTTGTGTTAGGCCTTCAACTTATTTCTGCAATGTTTCCATAGGTATGTTTGGGTTTGTGACTTTCTTTCCTTTGTCTAGGCCAATGGTTTTATCTTCACTTGTCTGGTCCTCATGAGTTTCTTCCACTACAGTTTCTCTCAGTTTGTTGAGATCAAAGTCCGAGGGAAGTTTAAGTCCTTGGTTTGTAAGATGAAGAAAGTATCTTTGAGGGTCCTCTTCGAGCATTTTGTCTATCATGCACTAAAATTTTTGATCTTGGAGGGCTCCTTGGTAGTCCTCATGGGAGATTTTCTCATCACTGTCATGAGGGGACACAATTCTCTTAGATGTTCCAGCCATTTTGAGTTGTTTTTGGTATTGGGATCTAGTTAAGACCATGCAAGGTGACGTGGGAAGAAGTGGGGTGAAACTAGAGATTTTGGTAAGGTGTTGGTAGAGATTGTTGAGAAGAGGATACTTGTGATGAGATTCAAACAAGGGACTCTTTTGATCAATGATTCCCAGTAAGTTGGTCAACACAAGACGATAGCCACAAGTAAGGATAGCCGGTACCTGTTTACTATGTAGAGACTAGTCTTGCGCCAAGACCACTAGTGAAGTTCTATGACCTACTAGGGTTACTTGAATCTGACATGATCTGAAAAGGTCTTGCACTAATTTGATATGGAACTTTTGACTTTGTTTATGGGAAGACCTAGTAGAAGGTGGATGAGACGACCGATGAAAGAGAGGGTATGCTATAGAAATGGATGGAAAAGGTGACTGCACAGTAAACCTGATCTCAGAAATAGGAACAAGGCTGAAATGGGTATCCAAAAATGCTGAAAATTTTCTCTCAAAAGATGTGGAAAAGCTCACTATTGTGGATGTGTAGCAATAAATGCATTGAAATAGAGGATAAATATGCAGCAAGTCAAGACAAATGTGTAGCTCTGGTAAATTGTAAAAGCATTGTAACAGGTGACAAATGTGTAGGAAGTCGCAGTAAATGCGGAGCAGGTCAACAGAGATGCGCAGCTTCAAAGGGTATATGCGCAGCTCTGGTTTTCTTGATTGTTTTGCAAAGTTTTCGACATGTTTTTTGATGTTTTTGGTTTCTTGGTTGGAAGTTGGTCTTTTTCTCTGATTTCTCAATTATGGCAAGTAAAACACATCAAACACAAAGAAGTTTTCATGATTTTTTGATCTTTTTTGTAATTTTTTTGGACATTTTTTTACTCAAAAGCAAGTACAAATCCTAGGCTGGCTGGGACAATATAAACTGAATTCTCACTATTTCTAGATGAGGCATCTTTGGGAGGTGAAAATCGCCCTTCCCTGCACCAGCTTATAGGAGTTTTTGGCTACTAAAAATAAAGGATGATTAGCAAGTGAAACCGTTCGAGTGGTTATACATGCGGCAGCACTACTCTCCATTATGGAGTCTCCCAGCCTGCAAGGGTTGCACCTTGGAGGGTTTTGGGGGAGGTTGGTTGTTGGTATAACACAACTTCACTCATTGTTTGAAGCTTTCACTCCAAATACAATTTATTTATAGTGGCTTGGAAGAGCTTGGCTTTATCTTGTTACCACTTAAGGTCGTTCCCATTTGGATGGAAGGATATCCAAGGGCAGGCCTCTCTAAAGGTCTAACACATGTGAAAATGATATGTCTGGCATTTTGGTCACCCAAGATAGGGGAGTGCATAGGCCTAGTATCATTCCCAAAAACATGAAAGACAGTGGTTCTTTTCCCCTAATTAAAATGAAAAAGACTAAATGTGTTAAGCTATTTGGGCACACATGCAAGTTGTTAACTTTGAAAGCAAGATAGAAATGGTTCAATTTTATCCTTCTAGCATTGGGACTAGATTCAAGTTGTTGATGCAACAAGATCGAATTACAATCCTCCTAGTTAGAACTAAATGAGATTTGTATGAACATCTGATTACTATCCTTGCTAATTAAATCTATGATGTGTGTTAATAATGCAACTAGAATGTCTAAACCAGCCCCTAACCTACAAGTAAATTAGAAAATTCCTGCAAGAAGTGCTAATGTTAGCAAAATCACAAGAAAACCCAAAAAGTCACTGTCAAAATCAGATGCGTAGGTACAGAGATTAGATGCACAGAGATAGAGATCAAATGCGCAGCTACTACAAAAGCACTGAGACAGAGGTCAAAAGCATGGAAATAGAGAGCATATGTGTCGTTCGGTAGATGTGTCGTAATAGAACACAGATACGCAGCTTCAGGAGGTAAATGCACCGAAAGATCAGATGCACCAAAATAGAGCTCAGATGTGTGTTAGAATTGATCGGATGTGCAAAATTCTCGTATGTATGAAACCTTGCACAAAAAACTCAATATTAGATTAAATCGAGGCAAGGCCTCACGGTGGGCGCCAAAAATGTTATGGGAAAATTGGTGTAAATGAAGAATTAATAATATATATCAATAATACCTAATAACTCAATGAAATAAAAAACAAAGAAATCAATCAAAAAAAGAACTTCAAACCTTTGCAAACCTCTTCACTTCATGGCTTCCATTGATTGCCTATCTCAAATGATCTTGTCTATGAATATGGCCCTCAGAAGGTGCACTTCCTTGCTATTCCAAGATGCCAAGTGGGAATGGCTATGATAGTTTATTGCAATGAAGATGAGCTTCACAACAATGATAATGGTATGGTAACAAGTTGATCACAAGCAAATGGAATGACTTGGGTGCCAAAGGCGCACTGTAATTCCTGCAGAGTAAGGGTACTAAAAGCTTGGATGAATGAAATGGAAGAATAGGGTTCAATTTATAGATTTGTGAGAAAGAAGATCAACAGTATAGAAAGAATGAGAAGATCAACAGTATAGAAGACTTGAGAGAATGTGTGTGAATAAAAAGAAGACAAGTGTCACACAAAAGTTGTTTTGTTTTAGTTAACTACTTTCTTTTATAAAGATAAGATATGCTTTCATAAATTAGAAATTTTTTTCTAATTTAAGAGTTATTGATAAAAACAAGGTTGATTGAGTCAGTTAACTCAACTTGTGATTTGTTTTTTCATATTTGAGAGAAATTAAATAATAAATTATTTAATTTTGTGTGCATGAAGAAGACTTATTTTTAGAAGATTTGGAAGATTTTTTAGGAATTAGAAGATAAGAAAGCAAATTAAATAAATAAATTTATTTAATTGTTTGTGCATGCTTTGGAAGAATAAATAAAATATTTGATTGTATTTTATTTTTAGAGATTGAGAGAATTTAAATAAATTTGATTTATTTATTTAAATTAGGAAGAAGAATTTGACTTAATTAAATAATTAAGAATTATTTAATTGTTAGGAGGAATTAAATTAAATAAAGATTTTATTTAATTTTGACTTTAGAAGAGATAATTAAATATTTTGATATTTAATTAATTTAGAGGAATATGAATCGAATAAATAAATTTGTTTATTTATTTATTGATAGAGGAATTAGAATGAAATAAATATTAAGAATATTTATTTAGACCGAGACGTATCATTTTTAGGCGTATACACTAATCTAATGAGGGGAGAGGTATGCAAAATCTTAACAATCTTTACAATTGCAGCAATATGAAACATATATCAGAGATATTAGAGCAGCAAACACAAAACAAGAATGTAGATAGAGAGAAGTAGACACAAGATGTACGTGGGGAAAACGTTTTCAGGTAAAAAACCCCACTCTAAACCCTGCACAATGTATTATCTAAAACAATGGGTGTTTATAATACACTTGCAATGCAAGTTCTTACAAGTGTCTCCAAATGTTGATTCTGGAGTTATTCTGGCAGCATAATAATACCTGTAAAAACACTATGCAACTACAACTCTAAACTATGCAATATATACAGATTACAAGGCAAATATTGGGAGCATCTTGGGATAGGCATCCACCTTGGCCACATGGCCATTATCCCACATCAAAGGACACTTGTCCTTGCTACAAATACATCCCTTACATCTATCATACATGGCATATTTGACTTTCCCAATATGGAGCGCTCCAGGCTAAAAATAGACTATGATGGATGCTCTTACACATCTTACAGTTGTCATACATTTTCCCAAGATAACAACCTTTAATGTCATAAGAGAATCCATCATACCATGCTAAATATAGAATATTCCTCTTGCAACATGTCATAGCCCAACTTGGGTGCCCAAAGATGCCTTTCCCTCATGCAAAGATCTTCACTGACACTTGTCATCACTTGTCATCGGAATCTCCAAACTTGGATCTTACGCATCATAGATTATGTCATATGGAATATTGTCTTCCACACACCACAAGTTGCCGACACATAGAATATTAGTGCCACCTCAAATGGGACACCCAAATCCATGTAGGTTTGACTTGACCATTTGAGTCACATTCCAAGTAAGATGACATTTCACCGTGCCACCTCAACTAAGTGACCAAACTTAATGTGCAAGTAATTACAACATTAGGCAATAAATTAATATACAAATAAATAAATAATGCTAGGAATTTACAAAGGTTGAGACACCTTAATTCTCAACAAATGTGACCACAAGCCTTAGGGTTAGGCGACTGTTAAAGTTTGAAATGGTGATAGCAAGAACGGTGGTGGTGGACCTACATTTAGGGTTTTCACCGAGTAGTGTGGGTGCTTCAACTGGTGATGATGGAAGCTAGTGATAGTGTTGAGCGGAGGTTGAGAGTACCAACAGGGAGATCAGAGCTAATGGGAGTGGCAATCGACGGTGAGGGAAGAGGTGAGAGACAGTTGTCAGAAGGAGTTTAAGCGGAGTTGTGGGTTAGAAGATTGGTGGCTAGGGTCTAGAGAGTGGCGAGAGGAGTAGAGATTGGGCAGTCGATGGGAGTTAGCAGGGTTTAGAAGAGGTGGCAGAGGTCAATGAAACAGGAGGTGATGGAGATTTGAAAGTGGCAACAGGGATTTATGTAAAGCGGCCGAGCTTAGAGTTTCAGTGAGTGGCGGTGGCAGAGGTATGGTCGTCGGGCGGCGACTGGAATGTGGGAGTTGTGAAGGAGCAGCGTCAGAAAAAAAGCTGAGTGGCAGCCAAACATTATAAACTTACAACCTAAAAAAATCAAATCCAAACATAGACACATAACGCAGTTAGTACGGCAAATCTGTACTATACGGACTATGATTACAAAAAAATTTGAAAATTTTGGAGTAAGCAAACTATAGAGTGTTTTATGTCATTTTTCGCCTATGAGGCCTCCCAGACAAAACGGTGAGGTCTATTTCAGACTAGGAGGTTACCTACAAAACATGACTTCCAAAAATTGACAAAAAATGTTAGATTTGCAAAATTCACGTTAGGTTCACCAAATGTAGCTAGGGTAAAAATTAGGGCTAAATCATAAACATGAAGCATAAAACCTTAAAAAGCACATTGAAGTACAAGATAACATAGAAATCAAAATGACAAAGAAAACCAAAAATTGATCTCTACGCTAAGCTTGGCTCTCCTCCATTGCTCTTTTCAATCTCGCAGAGGAGTGCAAGATTTCGAAGGATGAATGTTGATTGCTCATTCTAGCAGCATAATGATACTTGGAAACTAGATTATGAGAGGGTCTAATATCATTTTGACAGCATAAGGTTGCTTGGAAACTCATTGATGCAAATGGATTGGTTGAGGGTTGATTTATAGGAAGTGAGTGATTTGAATGAAGGGCTATGATTGAAAGTTGGTTTGAATGATGTGGATGGCTAAGATCGAATAGGGTTTCCCACTCCATAAGGAGTTGTAGTCATGTGACAAGTGTATGGAGGACCTAATTTAAATAATGTTTTATTTAAATTAGTGGGACATGTGAAGTGTATTAAATGAAAAATGTAGTATGTGATGTGTTTGATTGTGGTGAAAGGTGAGGATTAATTTAAATATTTTATTTGAATTAGTTGGGACATGTCAGGGAAATTAATTAAATAAATAGGATTTATTTAATTAATTCGGCTAGGTGATAAATGGGATTAGGAGTGGGATTAGGACAAAATGCTACAAGATGTCTCTAGTAAAGTATCAACTAGGTGATGTTACAAGACATGGACAAATTTAAGTGTCTACAACATCATATTATCTTCTAAAGATTTCAATATGTTCTCTTCAGCCTTCCACTTCTTAAGTTGTCTACCCTTTTTCATTTTATCATAACAGTCGTAGGTGAATGGTAGTATTATTCTCAATCCTTCTAGTAAATTTACACGAGATATTACCACAAAAGTCAATCATGTTCTTTCTCTTGGTCCTATATCAATAGTGGCTTTTGAAAGAGTCAAACCCTATGATTTATGTATTGTTAATGCCCATGCCAATTTTAATGGTAATTGAGTTGTATTGCCCCTCTGTATTGTTGTAATTGGAATTGTATTTGGATGATGATGATCTCCACCCATCCCCTACCATTACCAAACAAGCCTAATTTTTAAACTATTTTTTCCCAATTTTTTTATATTTTAAATTGTTGGAGTGCTAAAATCTACAAATGTCTGGTGAACTCAATGATAGTGGTGTGTCAAACATAGAAAAATGTCAACATTGCATGGGTCCCATTGTTGAACATGATAGTCACTGATGAAGAAGTTCCCAATTGGGGAGAGATTATTTCTTTTAACATGGAAAAGTAATTTTTTGAGGTTGAGGAAGGAGGTAGTTTCTATGTGTTCATATCCCATTGACACAGTATGCAACATTTCACCATTTAACTATGGATTCTTTCCTAGATGACCTCTAGAAGTAGATCAACCTATGCATGTAGTGTTTGGAAATTTTTTATATGGTCATAACTATAAAAAGTAATGCTAGATTTGTAATCACTTTCTTCCATTGGTCTAGAGGGCAATGCATTTAACCAAAATGCCTCAAATCCCTACATCCTTGATGGAGGATATCTATTGAACACAATGAAGTGCTAAGAGGGGGGTGAAACAAACACACTATAAAACTTGAACAAATATTTACAGATAAAAATGGAATAACTTAGAGAACAGAAAGTAAATTATGCAACAAAAGGATCAACACAAGAACACAAGGATTTTTACGTGGAAAACCCAAAACAGGAAAAAACCATGATGAGTGTTAGCTCACAATATATTATGCTCACTACAATAAGTATTAAAACTTTGTTTTAGGGCTACAACCCAAGGAAGCTACTACTCCTTGAATACAGTTTTTAGGGTCACTCCCAAGGACGCTATAACTCCCTATAGACTCACTATCTTGATATAAGAATTACAGAGATAATGAATACATGAACTGTTATATAGAAAACATCTGACTTATGTTGTGTAAGGACCCGCTTGATCCAAACTCAAATTTTCAAAAATTTTACTTTATTAACAAGTTCTTATGAGATATATCAAGACTTCCTTTGAGTACTTAGGAAAAACTTTGGCCAAAACGGGCCATATGTTCAAAACAGAACAGTAATTTCAGCCAAAACGAGCCATATGTTCAAAACAGAACATTCTTAAGCCAACTCAGACTCTTCTATCCTCTGGGCAAATAGGTTCATACGGAACCAGGTCAAACAGACCTTATCGCTACCTGATTCAGGTAGAACAAACAGTGGCCAAAAGGCCTAGTGGTCAAACGGACCAAGTCTTTATCCAATACGGGATGAGTAAACACAATAGCCAACTGGGCTAAATAGGACAGGAATCATTATGCTCCAATCCGGGATACATAAACATAACAACCAAACGGGCTAAAGAGGTCAGGAATCATTATGCTCCAATCCTGGATACATAAACATAATAGCCAAATGGGCTAAAGAGGATAGGAATCATTATGCTCTGGCCAGAGACTTCTGACTCCCACAGAACCAATATAGGTTCATGAGTCACTTCCTGGGGACCGCAGTCTGCCCAGACATTGTACTGAGGATGTCGACCAGGGAACACATAACATCAACTTGTACTCACCTTAGTTTACGGTAACGCCAGGTACAAGTAATCCACCCGGGGATTCTTCTGAGTACTAGGAGAGTTCTTGAGTTATCTAGATAACCTTTTAGCTAGAGATCGAGATTATTAAGTTGATTATTAAAGAGTTACCCTATATCCGAGGGACCTGAGTACTGGGGGCATCCTTCACCATCCAGACTGCCTACATACCCTATATCCACGGGATCAAGGCCCTCTACGGATGTGATTTACACAACGAATGCGAACATGTAGTTCTGTCTTGCACTATGTTTTATGTAACTATGGTTGGTACATAGTTCTTCGCCAACTGCCCATTCACTCAAGTGATACAGAGACGGAATTTCTAAGAAACTAGTATTGCAAACACACCTCTGGGGAGTGTTTGGCATTTAAGTTTTCAAGTGTGAATAATTTACCTATCACACATATTTCCCTGATGAGGTCTTCCTATTGATCATCCTACAACAATTTTTGATAGTCTCGCCTTTTTCTTTATCTTACTCTTTTTAGTCAGGTATCTGAGGAGATTTTCCCTTCCTACAGATTTATCTTAGACATGTTCCTTATTATTCCCTGACGATTTAGAGGGACGATGCCCAGACGTCGTTGTTGCAACTATGTTAGGCGCGAGGTACTTGGTTCAACGTGACAACATTACCCGTAAACGTGACACAGAGGTATCGTAAATACTGAACACTGCAAATGTTTGAGTTTGGACGTTTATTTATAAAGTTTACCTATCTAATGACAAAGGAAAAACTTGTATAATAACAGTTGAGTTTAAAATGGCCACTCATGGAATGCCTGTGATGGCTTGTTTGCATTTATTTTTAGTGTCCTTTGTAAATGAAGGGATCATACTTTCCTCTTCATTTTTCTATCATTTAATTTGGGATAATTGTTAAAACTTCCGATAAACTCTTCCTTAAAATTAAAATATATTTACCTATGCTCTTTTTAAATTGTAATTGTATAAACAATGTATTTCTGAATTGCAATTCTGAGTTTAACCATCTATTCAATTCATATTATACATTATGCATAAATAATTCCCACTTTCCTCGATTAAAATTTCTATTTCAAATCAAATGTTTTAAACTACATATAGTTTTCCTTCAAATGAATAGTGAAAAGTGAATAGTAAAAGTAAATAGTGAATAGTAAAAATGAATAGTGATTAGTGGAAAGTGAATAGTAAATAGTGAAAAGTGAATAGTAAAAGTGAATAGTGAATTGTGAATTGTGAATAGTGAAATGGTCCCCATCCTAGGAAGAGACCCTCAAGGTGGCAGTAATTTCAAAAGCAATACTGCAACCCAAATTTTATTTCTTTCATGGTAACAAAATTACAACTTGACTTATAACAAAATTTAAAACTAATATTTCTACTAAGCTTGCACAGAAATAATATTTTTACAAATTTAATTAAGCCATCAACTAACTCTCAACTTTGCAAGTAGGAGAAGAAGGAACTAGACAATTTTAATATCCTATTACAAATAAATTTTCTTTTCCTCTTCTCATTTCTAAATGGTAAAACTTAATGAATTGTAAAATCACAACTAACAACACATTAAGGGAGGATTTTCTCACAACTCTAAAATACCAAATTATACAACGAAAGAGAGAGAATGTTCCCCTCTTGTAAAATCAACAAGGATGAAGCTATTAAAAGACCAAGCTCCCTTAAGAGTAAAGGAAAATAAAATATTTCCCAAAACAGAAAAACACTTCGACTCCACTTTACAACACAAGCAAAATTTACAACACAAGCAAAATAATTTTCACACATCCTTCATGCAACAAATAGAAATACAAAGGAAAAGCCATGAAATCCAACCTTAAAAAGCCCTTTAATGGATGAAGTTGATGTAGAGTTCCTCTCCAACCTCCTCTCCAAATCTCTCTTAAAAACAAAACAATCTCTCTATGATCACAAGCAAGGGATAATGAATGGAGGATATAGGATGGCTAGAATAATTTCGGCATTATGAGGCTATGAAGAGGAGAATAGAAAAAGAATTGGGCATTATGAGGATGCCAAAAGAAGATTTCCTAGAGGAAATTAGACATGATAAGAATGCAAGAATGAAGTCCCCCTGCAAGAATGAAGTTCCCTGCAAGAATCAAGTTCCCCTGCAAAAATCTAGTCTTCTTTAATTGCTTAGAGAAGGGTCTTATTTATAGATTTTCTGAACAAGGAATGGAAGGTGAGGATCAAGAGTTGAGATCAAGGGCTCTCATTATTTGTAAATTTTAAATTCACAGTGGAGGACAAAAATAAATTAAAGATTCATTGTTGGGAAGAGTGGATTATGACAAGTTGAATTAAAAATAACCCCACTCCTTTTTCCACTATCCCAAGTGGGATTTAAAAATATCCCCACTATCCCAAGTGGAATTAAAAAAAATATCCCCACTATACCAAGTGGAATTAAAAAATATCCCCACTATCCCAAGTGGAATTAAAAAATATCCTCATTATCCCAAGTAGACTTAAAATAATTAACCCCACTCAAGAGGTCCCCCACCATAGTCCTTTTCCAACACATGGAGGAATAAAATAAAATAAGTAAAATAAAAATAAAGAGGGAGTGGATGACACACCACCCTTTTTATGGGGGACTCCCACCAAAAGTGAGGAACAAAAAGACAACCCACTCCATTATTGGTGGATCATGGAGTCATTCCATGACTTGGAAATGGGCCTGAGTGTTGATTCCACTCATCCTATTTTCTCCATGCCTCCAAATTTGTCACTTAACTTCACTGTGAAGTTAAAGTGACCATATGGAGGTTATCCCAAGGTTATCCTAGTCAAAAGGGTCCCTAGACCCATGGGGTATAACCCAGGGTTGATTTTAACCTAGTTAAGACTCCCAGGGTCAAGTTAAAGCACAAGTAAAAGGGTCTTTCAAAAATAAGATAAAAATTCAAAAAAAACAATTCTTACAACACGTATCATAATTTCAAATTTCAAAAATATTGAGTTGTGACATCCTTCTCCCCTAAATTTATGCATCGTCCCGATGCATGTTAGAAATAAGATCAAAACATATAGAAATAAATATACTTTCCTACTTTAAATTCCATCCTTCAACAAGGTAGGTTAAATAGTTTATCATAGATAAAGATAATAAGGAGTATTATCTAAGCAACATCATTGTCTTTAAGCAAAATTTGAAGTTTGTCGAGTTTATAAATAACTAAAGTGTATTCAAAATAAGTGTGAATAGAGCTGTTGTATTTCCATTATATCTTCCCATGTAGCATTCTCAGGTGAGTACTGGTCCCACTAGACTTTAGACTGGTCCACTATCCTATTGCAGAGCTGGAACTGGCGCCTCTCGATGATTCTGCATGGCTCTATTGTTATGGTACCGGGTTCCTCCACCTGCAGGGCATTCCAATTAAGAATATGCTTAGGATCAGGTCTATACTTTTTTAACAAGGATACATGGAACACATCATGAATGCATCTCAGTGCCGGAGGTAAGGCCAAGCGGTAAGCTACAAGATTGATTTCCTCAAGTACTTCAAAAGGCACGACATTGCGAGGGGCTAGTTTTGACTTCCTTCCAAAAGAGATGGAACTTTTATGAGGACGAACTCTTAGGAACACCTTTTCATCAACTTGAAATCTTCTAGGTGTCCTATTCTCATCTGCATAACTTTTCTGGCGATCTGAGGCTTCCTTTAACCTCTATCGAATAAGTTGCACTTGATTGTCCATATCTTTCAACATTTCAAGGCCAACCAGTATCCTATCTTCCAATTTATCCCAACTTAATGGTGTTCGATAAGGTCTCCCATAGAGAGCTTCAAAAGGTGCCATACCTATTACTGCTTGGAAGGAATTATCATAGGCGAACTCAACTAATGGCAAATATTCCTCCCATTTAGTCTGTTGATCCATACAATACATATGAAGGAGGTCTTCTAAAATTTGGTTGGTTCTTTCTGTTTGTCCATCTATCTCAGGATGATAAGCTGTACTAAAATTCAACTGTGTTCCTAAGGCAACCTACAATGTGGTCCAAAATCTAGAAGTAAACTTCGCATCTCTATCAGAGATGATTTTCTCAGGAATTCCATGCAACCTAAAAATTTTCTTTATGAACCTTTTTGCTACTGCAGGTGCATCATCTGTTAAGTTTCCTGGTATAAACTGGGCAATCTTAGTGAGTTTATCCACTACCACCAAAATGCAATTGTGCCTATGAGATGTCATTGGTAGCCCTTGGACAAAATCCATACTTATGACTTGCCATTTATAGAAAGGTACATCATGTGGATAAAGAAGTCCTGCTGGGTGCACATGTTCCGCCTTAACCCTTTGACATTCTAGGCATCTAGCAACTATGTCTACCACATCCTTCTTCATTCCTGGCCAAAAATATATTCTTTTGAGGTCTGCATACATCTTATTCACTCCTGGATGTCTTGAATAGGGAGCCTTATGTGCCTCTGTCAAGATCATACCCCTTAGTTCCGCATTATCAGGAACACATATTCTTCCCTGGTACCTCATTAGTCCATCATAATCAAAAGCATAGTCCAAATACTTAGGTTCCACAAAGGTGTTAGCTAGAGATGTCTTAACCTGAGCGTACCATGGGTTATGTTTTTGCTCAAAGAGTATTTGTTGCTTTAGGTCTATGTGCAAGTTGGATATGGCCATTATATGCCTCCTTCTGCTGAGAGCATCAGCCACCCTATTTTCTTTCCCCTTGATATATTGAATATCAAAATCATACTCACTTAGAAACTCTAACCACCTTCTCTATCTTGCATTCAAATGAGGTTGAGTGAAGATATATTTTAGTCCTTGATGGTCTATTTTAAGCTCAAATGGTTTTCCCAACAAGAAATGTCTCCATTTTTGCAAGGCATGAACATGGCTGCAAGTTCAAGGTCATGGGGGGTGTAATTGACTTCATGGATTTTTAGTTTTTATGATTCATAAGCCACTACTCCTTCCTCTCTAGTCCTTCTATGGATGCATCTGTTACTACTGTGAAGTTACTATTAGGGTCAAGCACTTTTAGAATTGGAGGTGATGTTAGCCTTTCCTTCAGTACTTGAAAAGCCTTATCACACTGCTCAGTCCAAATAAACTTTTTATTCTTCTTTTGCAAGGATGTGATTGGATTGGCTATCCTTGAAAGGTCTTTCACAAACCTTTTGTAGTACCCTGGCAATCCCATAAAACTTCTTACTTCAGTCACATTTGTAGGGATAGGCCATTCAGTGATGGCTTTTACTTTATCAGGATCTACCGCTATACCCTCGGTTGAAATGATATGCCCTAAATAGTGAACCCTTCTTTCAAAGAAGGAACATTTAGATAACTTCCCAAACAACTTATGCTTCCGCAACCTTTGTAAGACTGCCTGGAGATGGGTTAAGTGTTCCACTTCATCCTTGGAATATATTAAAATGTCATCCAGAAACACAATCACAAACTTATCCAGAAAATCGTGGAACACACTATTCATTAGATTCATAAAGGCAGCTGGAGAATTTGTTAGCCCAAATGGAACTACAGTGAATTCATAGTGTCCATACCTAGTCCTAAATGCTGTCTTTGGAATGTCTTCATCTTTTATCCTTAATTGGTGATAACCCGAGCAAAGATTAATTTTGGAGAACACTGAGGCTCCTCTCATTTGGTCAAATAGATCATCAATACTAGGCAAGGGATATATGTTCTTCATAGTGACCTTATTCAACATTCTATAGTCAATGCACAACCTTAGTGTCCCATCCTTCTTCTTTACAAATATGACTAGTGCTCCCCAAGGTGATACACTAGGCTTTATCAACCCTTTCTCTAGCAATTCTTGCAACTGTATTTTCAATTCTTGGAGTTCTGTGGTGTTCATCCTATATGGGGCTTTAGATATAGGTGCGGTTCCAGGAAGTATATCGATTGAAAAATTGAATTCCCTTTTAGGAGGTAATCTAGGTAGCTCTTTAGGAAACACATCCTTATAGTCCCAAAGGAACGAACTATTTTCAAAGGTAGGGGCTTCTTTTTGTTATGTCAACAACTAAATAATTGCTTCAATACCAGCATTTGGGTTCTCAGGTGCGTTTTCAACATGTTCTTGGTTTTCAACTGGTCCTTGGTTTCAGGTTCTCTCCATTTAATTCCCACAATGACCTACCTCTTGTTTGTATAAGGGGTTTAGCCTCCAAGAGATAGCCAACATAAGAACAAGATCACTAGGAAGGTAAGTGGATAATGACCAGCCCATACTAGTCCACACTTACCCCCATCCTCAAAAGTTTCCCATGTCTGCTTGCTTATATACACTCCACCAGAGGTTGCTCCATCGACATGGTGAGAAGAACATCACGACACAAGACCAGCACTAGAAAAACAGAAAGAACCTAGCTTAGCCAACACAAATATCTAGAAAAGTCAAGAGGAGAAGTCTCCAAAACCTAAATTAGAATAAATAAATAAATGAATAAATGCGCGCAATTTCAACATTAAAACAACGTAACCATAGGAGTCACACGAAAAAGGAAGAATCAAAGGTTGTGGCTAAGCTACTTTTAGACAAGATAAAATAACATGGCTAGTCCACACAACCAAGATAAAAAGATCACCAAACAATCGAAAGAAATAATTACAATCCAAGAA
This sequence comes from Cunninghamia lanceolata, assembly GCA_027924645.1. Taxonomy (NCBI): domain Eukaryota; kingdom Viridiplantae; phylum Streptophyta; class Pinopsida; order Cupressales; family Cupressaceae; genus Cunninghamia; species Cunninghamia lanceolata. The sequence continues at coordinate 15,073,996 of BSBN01001715.1, forward strand.
AGTGCACATTACATCACTATGTGACTAACATTAAGTCACCAATAAGGAAGGAGGGAAACACAGTCACTACATGTGTTATGCAAACACAACCAATTCAATAACATCATGTAGGTAAGTATTATCAATGCGCCTTCACGTACTCTTACGTGGAATTGTGCCCTTCTCAAAGGTAACAAGTCATCAATATAGTACATCATGCCCTTCTCAAAGGTACACGTCATCAATATAGTACATCGTAGCATGGCCTTGAGCAAATCACATGCCCATACCAAGGTACGAATAAACCTACACAAGTAGCATGATAAGATAACACTATGGGCCTCTCAAAGGTCCATTCACTAAGGAGAAGTAGGGGGTACTCTAGCATAGGAAGGTATGGTTGGTTGGGTAATCCCAAGCCCATGCCACAATACGTCGCCATAGCTTCCTAAGTTCTTCCTCTCCACTACTTAACTCCACACATGGAAGGTCTCCAACTCCAAGATTGGACCTTACAAGGTGTACATACAAACAGCCACACAAGCATGAGTCCATCATACTTGTAGTTATAATTTTTGGTTTACAACATGCAAATTGACTATAATTAAATCTATCACAATTCTTATCTTGAATACTAATTCTAATTGATTTTGAGTTTGTAGGCATCCAGGTCGAGTGTTTGAACCACGCTCTAATACCACATGTAAGGACCCGCTTGATCCAAACTTGAATTTTCAAAAATTTTACTTTGTTAACAAGTTCTTATGAGATATATCAAGACTTCCTTTGAGCACTCAGGAAAAACTTTGGCCAAAATGGGTCATATGTTCAAAATGGAACATTAATTTTAGCCAAAACAGGCCATATGTTCAAAACAGAACATTCTTAAGCCAACCCGGGCTTTTCTATCCTTTGGGCAAATAGGTTCATATGGAACCAGGTCAAACAGACCTTATCTCTACCTAATTCGGGTAGAACAAACAGTGGCCAAAAGGCCTAGTGGTCAAACGGACCAAGTCTTTATCTAATATGGGATAAGTAAACACAACAGCCAACCGAGCTAAATAGGACAGGAATCATTATGCTTCAATCTGGGATACATAAACATAACAGCCAAACGGGCTAAAGAGGTCAAGAATCATTATGCTCCAATCCGGGATACATAAACATAATAGCCAAATGGGGTAAAGAGGATAGGAATTAGTATGCTCTGGCCAGAGACTTTTGACTCCGATGGAACCAATATAGGTTCATGAGTCACTTCCTCGGGACCACAGTCTACCCAAACACTGTACTGAGGATGTCAACCAGGGAACACATAACATCAACTTGTACTCACCTTAGTTTATGGCAACGCCGGGTACAAGTAATCCACCTTGGGGATTCTTCTGAGTATTAAGAGAGTTCTTGAGTTATCTAGATAACCTTTTAGCTAGAGATCGAGATTATTAAGTTGATTATTAAAGAGTTACCCTATATTTGAGGGACCTCAGTACTGGAGGCATCCTTCGTCGTCCAGACTGCCTACATACCATGTATCCACTGGATCAAGGCCCTCTACGGATGCGATCTACACGACGAATGCGAACATGTAGTTCTGTCTTACACTATGTTTTATGTAACTGTGGTTGGTACATAGTTCTTCGCCAACTGCCCATTCACTCAAGTGATACAGAGACAGAATTCCTAAGAAACTAGTATTGCAAACACACCTCCCAGGAGTGTTTGGCATTTAAGTTTTCAAGTGTGAATAATTTACCTATCATGCATATTTCCCTGATGAGGTCTTCCCGTTGATCATCCTACAACAATTTTTGATAGTCTCACATTTTTCTTTATCTTAATCTTTTTAGTCAGGTATCTGAAGAGATTTTCCCTTCCTGCGGATTTATCTTAGACATGTTTCTTATTACTCCCCGACGATTTAGAGGGACAGTGCCCAGACATCATTGTTGTAGCTATGTTAGGCACGACGTACTTGGTTCAACGTGACGGCATTACCTGTAAACGTGACACAGAGGTACTGTAAATACCGAACACTGCGAATGTTTGAGTTTGGATGTTTATTTATAAGGTTTCTCTATCTAATGACAAAGGAAAAACTTGCATAATAACAGTTGAGTTTAAAATGGCCACTCATGGAATGCCTGTGATGGCTTGTTTGTGTTTATTTTCAGTGTCCTTTGTAAATGAATGGATCATACTTTCCTCTTCATTTTCCTGTCATTTAATTTGGGATAAGTGTTAAAACTTCCGATAAACTCTTCCTTAAAATTAAAATATATTTACCTATGCTCTTTTTAAATGGTAATTGTATAAACAATGTATTTTTGAATTGCAATTCTGAGTTTAAACATCTATTCAATTCATATTATATATTATGCATAAATAATTCCCACTTTCCTCGATTAAAATTTCTATTTCAAGTTAAATGTTTTAAACTACATATAGTTTGCCTTCAAATGAATAGTGAAAAGTGAATAGTAAAAGTAAATAGTGAATAGTAAAAATGAATAGTGATTAGTGGAAAGTGAATAGTAAATAGTGAAAAGTGAATAGTAAAAGTGAATAGTGAAAGTGAATAGTGAATTGTGAAATGGTCCCCATCCTAGGAAGAGACCCTCCAGGTAGTGGTAATTTCAAAAGCAATACTGCAATCCAAATTTCATTTCTTTCATGGTAACAAAATTACAACTTGACTTATAACAAAATTTAAAACTAATATTTCTACTAAGCTTGCACAGAAATAATTTTTTTACAAATTTAATTAAGACATCAACTAACTCTCAACTTTGCAAGTAGGAGAAGAAGGAACTAGACAATTTTAATATCCTATTACAAACAAATTTTCTTTTCCTCTTCTCATTTCTAAATGGTAAAACTTAATGAACTGTAAAATCACAACTAACAACACATTAAGGGAGGATTTTCTCACAACTCTAAAATACCAAATTATACAATGAAAGAGAGAATGTTCCCCTCTTGTAAAATCAACAAGGATGAAGCTAATAAAAGACCAAGCTCCCTTAAGAGTAAAGGAAAATAAAATATTTCTCAAAATAGAAAAATGCTTCGACTCCACTTTACAACACAAGCAAAATAATTTTCACACATCCTTCATGCAACAAATAGAAATACAAAGGAAAAGCCATGAAATCCAACCTAAAAAAGCCCTTTAATGGATGAAGTTGATGTAGAGTTCCTCTCCAGCCTCCTCTCCAAATCTCTCTTAAAAACAAAACAATCTCTCTATGATCACAAGCAAAGGATAATGAATGGAGGATATATGATGGCTAGAATAATTTCGGCCTTATGATGCTATGAAGAGGAGAATAGAGAAGGAATTGGGCATTATGAGGATGCCAGAAGAAGATTTCCTAGAGGAAATTAGACATGATAAGAATGCAAGAATGAAGTCCCCCTGCAGGAATGAAGTTCCCCTGCAAAAATCCAGTCTTCTTTAATTGCTTAGAGAAGGGTCTTATTTATAGATTTTCTAAACAAGGAATGGAAGGTGAGGATCAAGAGTTGAGATCAAGGGCTCTCATTATTTGTGAATTTTAAATTCACAGTGAAGGACAAAAATAAATTAAAGATTCATTTTTGGGAAGAGTGGATTATGACAAGTTGAATTAAAAATAACCCCACTCCTTTTTCCACTATCCCAAGTGGGATTAAAAAATATCTCCACTATCCCAAGTGGAATTAAAAAAAATATCCCCACTATCCCAAGTGGAATTAAAAAATATCCCCATTATCCTAAGTAGACTTAAAACAATTAACCCCACTCAAGAGGTCCCCCACCATAGTCATTTTCCAACACATGGAGGAATAAAATAAAATAAGTAAAATAGAAATAAAGAGGGAGTGGATGACACACCAACCTCTTTATGGGGGACTCCCACCAAAAGTGAAGAACAAAAAGACAACCCACTCCATTATCGGTGGATCATGGAGTCATTTCATGACTTGGAAATGGGCCTGAGTGTTGATTCCACTCATCTTATTTTCCCCATGTATCCAAATTCGTCACTTAACTTCACTGTGAAGTTAAAGTGACCATATGGAGGTTATCCCAAGGTTATCCTAGTCAAAAGGGTCCCTAGACCCATTGGGTATAACCCAGGGTTGATTTTAACCTAGTTAGGACTCCCAGGGTCAAGTTAAAGCACAAGTAAAAGGGTCTTTCAAAAATAAGATAAAAATTCAAAAAAAACAATTCTTACAACACATCATAATTTCAAATTTCAAAAATATTGAGTTGTGACATGTTGATATTGTAATCCTCATTTTCTACTCAAATTCTACTTTCAAACTAACTTTGCACACTTCATACTTTGCATACAAATCTATTGCTCTCATACATATCACAAATAACTTTGATCTCCTATAAATACCCTCTGCAACACATCACAACATTGATTAGGTTGGCACCATCAAAATCTTTTAGATGAAACATGTAACTCTTCAAAGGTCAGCTTCAATACATACAATATGTCAAGGAAACTTGTTGTGGACCTCGGGACTTCATGAAAGGATTCAAGGAACATCACTTCATATTTTTCAAAGTCAAAACAATTGATTAGGATCTACCGCATATAACAGAAACTAGTCTGTCGGCCCAAATTGTACAAACATTGCTAACTGTTTATCTTCATACCACCAGGGAGAAGCCAAAAACATCATGCAAATTGAGAATTCAACATTGTACCACCTCAACATCATTCAAACACCTTTCTACTGAAGTATCAGCTCAATCTATATATCTGCAAGACGAGATATGATGAACTAGTGGAAACAAAGTATTCCAGACTAATTGTGGTACTCCACTATTCAGGATATGGCATTGTGGTACATCAAAAACCTTGAAACCTTTAGAGATGAACTTAAACATCATTACATGCGCACTCCTAGTTCCATACATCCTCATCTATCATTTCTGGAGGAAAAAAAAGCTAGACTAAGGTATACTGGAGTTCACGGAACAAGGATATACAACTCTTCATTAACTGACTTACATATATTGTGTGGTATTGGAAACAAGAGATATTTGTGTGTAGTTCAAACTTGAGTTATATTGGAGCATGTAGAACCTCCACACAATCTTTTATGGCTGATCTCTATGTATTTCATCATTCGAAACCCCATTCGTTCGAACCCCCTTATTTTGCCCTTGCCCCTCTGCACCTATAATTTTATGCAGATTTTTGGGTTTCGAAGCTCAAGCTGAGGATCAAAATCGAACCAACTTGACAAACCCAGCTGGAGGATTATAGTCCTCAAAATGAGCTTTCTATCGAGTATAAATTTAATATATTATGGTTTTATTAGAATTTTTTTTAGTTTAATTAAACATAGGTTTTTCACTGAAAATCAAGCTCTATGTTCTGCACATGTGGAAAAATAGTATATTACCAAAAAAAATTATGAAAAATATCTATTCTCTTGGTATTCATATCCTTGATAGTGTTTAGGGTAAAATTGGATTTTGTTAATCTTTTGTTATTCAAATATTTGAATCCTCCTTTCACCCTAACATTGAAGGATCTAGGGTTGAGTGGTGAGCACTATCATACCCTAGGTCACTTACAAATGAAGAGAAACTTGGATTAGGGAATTAATTATCAATTTTTCTTTCTCTTATGTCTAATTAACCATTAAAACCCTAATTATGCAAATACGACAACAAATTAACGAAAGACGGAAAAAGCTCTTGCAGACAGGAGTAATATAACAAATCATAGAATACCTATTTTTGGGGTTCCGAGGAAGAACAGTCAGGGACTAAGGTGTGGGCACCCAAGTCTAAGGTACCTGCATTTTTGGGGAATCTGGACCTCCTTCCGACACTGATCAACCTTGTAACTTCTATTTCTTGAGATTTGTCTGCGGAGGACACTGTTGTAGGCACCCTAGTCCTAGAAGTGCTCCTTTGTCTGACTTTTCTTCAAACCCTGAATCCTTGATGCTTACCAATCCTTCCTACAACACCACTTTTTCTAGATGTGACATCTGTAACCTGCAATCACAAGACTTGGTTTGGGGGTTGTGGTGTTTAGAGGCTTACCTCAGTCAAGCCTTGGAGGACACTTAAGTCTCCGAACACTGTTGTCAGACAAAGAGTGCGTGCCTTTGTGAGGTAGAGGCAAAAACTAAAGGAATCAATGATAAAAACATAATGATATGTCACCTTGTAGTGAAGCTCTCATGGAGGAAGATGCTCTTCATGCCATGAGGAGATTAATGCTCAAATATGCAAATATCAACACATAAAACATACAAGTCTACTCTTACAACATAATAGAAAGCCTTCAATCACCTTGAGAATGCCTAAAGTTCACAATGATCATTTAGTTTACAAATGAATGCCTAAACATGCTTATTTATGCACCTACAAGCATTCCCGCCAAGATTTTAAAAATCAAACTTTACCATGTCAGCAAAAGAACCAAGTAACGGTCATAAACCGACACCCAGAAATTGGGGCTACCCCAACATAGGGCAAGACTAGGGCGTGGGTACCCAAGTCCTCCCCCCTATTTTAGGCAAGGTATAGCTCAAGGGGTCCTCCTAGGTCCCATTTTCCATAAAACCAAGGTCTCATTCCATCGAGATGCTAAAATATGAACTAAAATGTCCTAAATGCATGCTAAAGACCTGGGAGCTAAACCTTATGAGGGAAAAGCCCCCAAGGGCACATTTTTTGACGTTACATTTAGCCCCCACTTTAATGTATGTATAAACGTGAGGCCAATACATGCATTAAAGTGAGGTCACAAACATAGTAAACACACCAAGCATGGAGAAGACACGCCAATCACATAGAAAATAGTAACAGGCACGCAAAACACAAAGAAGACAGTTACAGTCATGTAGTACATGAAGTAGACAGTCAATGCATAGAAGACACATTAATGCATGGAAGACAAAAATGATATCTTTTCTTTTCTTTTTCTCATATATATACGAAATACAAATGCAAGTTTTGGAAAGTAAACAAACCTCCCATAATACAGGATGCACTACCCTAGGGTGCAAGTCTCTGTATATATGGGGCAACACACACGCAAGACATGAAAAACCTCCCACAAATGCAAGAAGCACTACCCAAGGGTGCTAGTCTCTACATATGGGGCAACAAACACGCCATACAAAACAAGCACGCCAAAACACACACACTTGAAGACACGGATAAAATATGGCAGACAAGCAATGGAGTGTACCTATTTCTAGGTCCAACACCATCTCAGGCACATTACATGCACACACCGATGATTGGGCTTCACCACAACAATCGCCAAAGACATGTTTAAGGGTTGAGTTAGTCACAGAACTGCTCCCTGCCTCCGCAGATGACTTTTGAAAATGACAAGATGATGCAATCTGCTCCAAGAAATACACCATCCCCGCCTCTGCAGAGGGCTTAAGAAAAAGGATATACGCAATATCTCACCTCCGCACAGGGCTTACATGATTGATTAATTGATTGCAAACAAACTCAGGATGCACGATGCACTACCCTGGGGCACAAGTCTTTGCATCTAAGGCCAAACACATTGCTAACATCTATAACAGACAGCTTACCTTATATATGCCCCCACCTTAAGGTGGTTGATATCAGTTATCGATATCAAGCACATTAAGGTAGGAAGAAAACACACAAGGGAACATCAACTTTCGTAAAGCCCATGCCCCCCAGAGGTGACATGTACTTTACGATCGCCAAATGTTCCCATAAACACATCCCTACAAGAAACATGTTAGTGTCTACAAGATTATGATAAACAACAACATCAATGCATATGATTAACCACACAAAGAGCCAAGGTTATACAACGAATTTGAAGTTCGAGGATAACCGTAGGGCTATATCACGAAGCTCTCTGAATCGAGTACCGCCAAGGCCATATTCAAAGGCAAACAAAGGTGCACGGAGCAACAGTATTGTTAAGGTTTGTAAATGCAACAGAAACATCATAAAATTCACTACATGAAAAGTACGAGGGCTTCCACTAACCAAGCGTCGGATAAAATATACAACCCCATCATCATATTAGGAAATAAATCCATTTTTTGATTGCTCTCAAAAGGGACAGTAGGTCCGCATCAGTATAAATGTTTGTCGTCATCCGTCCACTAGATGGAAACACTAGAGGAAGGGAAACAATAAATAAGAGAGGAGAAACAAGCGTCTTAGGGACAGTCATGTAGGAGGGTGTCCTCAAGTCACCAACCGCGATGCTATGTCCGTAAGACACAACACATAATAATCAAAGAGAGGCAATATAGAAGAATGATGATACAAATAGAAGGTCACAACAGAGTCAGTCTTCTGGTATCCTGAACCTTACGGGAGAATTTGAGGTCATCCTAGGAGGCCTAAACAACACCTAACACATCACGAGGGAAGCACATCACGAGAGAGGTAAAGGGTTAGAGATACTTACCTATAGGGCCCCTTTCAGGCTAGAAGTTGTCTATAAGCAAATCGTCGTCATCATCTTCCCACTCCCTAATGTTGGAGGATAGTGGGACATATGGTACCATAGCCAAGTTCATATCTTGTTCATCATGTTGTTCATCGTTAGGATCATCTTTGTTTGGTTGAATGTTGGGATCAATGTTTTCTTGTTGAGAGGCAAGGTTTATGGCATAAGCTTGTCTTCTTTTTCTTCTTCCTCTTGCTTTTCTATTTCATTTTGTTTTACCACTTATCTCTTGTAAGATAGGGCTATCCTCTTTCATAGGCTTATGCAAATTAGAAGATGAAGTACCGGGATCGAATCTCATTTGTCGCTATGGAACACTTTGTTGTTGACAATGACCTCCTGATCCTTGTAAGGATTTTGGGGGAGGAACCTCAGCATAGGGACCTTGTCCTTTCAGTCTATAACTCTCTTCACATGCGGGTTGTTTATCTTTTGTCATTTGAGTGGGAGGACTAGGTGTTGGATGTAACAATTTCACTTTGTAATTTCTATAGCTCAAAAATGTAAAGTCTGTTCGTAGCTCTAATTTGTCGCTAGTATTTTTGTTGCAAAAGTAATCCAATGTGAAGTGTTGTTGTGTAATTGAAGGTTTGTATGTATTTCGATGAATGATATGCACTTGTCCATTCAAAGGAAATTTAACAGATTTATAAATAGTTGAAGGGACCGCTTTCATAACTTTTAACCAATGGATTCCAAGTTTTATGTCAAAGGTATCAGAATCGAGAGTAATATCAAATCATTTCTCAACATGTTTCTCAAATAGAATTACTATCGATGATATCTTACCTAGTGGTTTCTTTAAAGCCCCCATCTGTGTCTTAATCATCAAGCTCGAAGGGCTATAAGGGCCTTGTATTAATTGATTCGAAAAGAGGAATTTTTCAGTGGCAACATTAGTCATGCAATTAGGATCAATTAGAGTTCCCTCCACATTATTTCCCATGATCTTTATGGTGATGTAAAGAGGTCCTTCGGAATCACCGATTGTTCTATCATGAGGAGTGAAGACAATTCCAGATTCAGGAGCCTTTCTTTTAATGTAAAGTCTAGGAGGGAACCTATTATTACTGTTATGATTAGAAGCCATATTTATATGCTCAAACCAATGCAAAATCAGATTTTTGAAAGCTTTTCAAAATAGGTACAAAAGATAAGAGCAAAAATAACCCAGAATGCTTGATTTTTCGATACTTTTCAAATGCAAATGAATGAAACAAAGGGTACTGTGAGGATTTCAGTCAAGGTAAGAAATTTATATGTCTGATATCAATTCAAAACAGCAATATAATCACTCTCAACACACTCTTGATGCAAATCCAAGATAATGTCAAGTCAAAATATAGTGAAAATATGTCAAAAATAGGTGTTTTTTTCACCAAAATTCAATGCAAAAGAGCATAACAAAGGGTGTTGTGAGGAAAATGATGATGGAAAGAAAATAATATCAATAATAACAGCCAATTGGTGTCAAAATACCCAGCACAACACACTTTTAGTGTCACTTAAGGTAAAACCCTAGTGAATATATAGCAAAAATATGCGATTTTTCATGGTTTTTCAACTCCAAGACCTAGAAAAAGGGGTGTTGTAAGGAATTTTAGGAGGTAAAAATAATAATATTAATAATATCAGTCACCTAAATCCAAAAAATTAATCACAACACGCTTGGAGTGCAAACTAGGTCAAACCCTAGGGCCAAAATAGCCAAAATGTGTAGTTTTTTATCGAATTTTCACTACAAGAGCCCGATAAAAGGGTGTTGTGAAGATTTTTATGAGGGGAAGCAAATGATTACCCTGATAAAATAAAATTAATGTAAAAATATACTTCACAACACACCTATAGTGCAAGTTTATAAAGTCAATAAGGCCAAATTTAGCGAAAATCGTTGTTTTTTAAGCCCTAGGTTTGAGATCTTGGGAAAAAATTCTATGTGAATGTTTTGAAGTCTAATTTATGATGGAAATTAAATACTCTTAGATCTAAAAATAATTTTCAATCTTGAACATGCAAAATGCCCATGCAAATTTAATGAAAATGCATCAAAATTGTTAGTTTTTGTTGAAATTTTCTATGCAAAATTGTAAATATTTTAAATGTAAATGCAAATTCACACTAAAATGCAAGACTACAGTCAAATGAAAATTTGAATGAGCCTCTAAAATTAGTAGAAAAATCTGATAAAAGATTTTGCCTACAAACCCTAGATTTTAGAATTACTAGGTTATATAAAATTGTCAAAATTTCCACAAAACCCTAGCAATTACATGAAGAAAATGCAATGTAAATTTCTATTTTTTTTAGATTTTTTTGTTTTTTATATCAGATCTAATGTAAAAATCATGATATAGGAAAATTTAGGAAGAACTGATGTAATTTAGTAAGCCAAACAATGCAATTTTTTTGTATTTTCCTAATTTTTCCATTTTTTTGAATTTTTCTCAATGCAATAAAGTAAATGACCAAATAAATGAATGAAATAACACCAAATTTGAAGACAAACACTCAACAAGTTGAAATTTAAGTCCAAAAACACGGGTTCACCAAAATGTTTAGGGTAAAATTGGATTTTGTTAATCTTTTGTTATTTAGATGTTTGAATCCTCCTTTCACCCTAACATTGAAGGATCTAGGGTCAAGTGGCGAGCACTATCATACCCTAGGTCACTTACAAATGAAGAGATACTTGGATTAGGGAATTAATTGTCAATTTTTCCTTCTCTTATGTCTAATTAACCATTAAAACCTTAATTATGCAAATACGGCAACAAATTGATAAAAGACAGAAAAAGCTCTTGCAGACAGGAGTAAAATAATAAATTACAAAATACCTATTTTCAGAGTTTCAATGCGGAACAGTCAGGGACTAAGGTGTGAGCGCCCAAGTCCAAGGTACCTACTTTTTTGGGGATTCTGGACCTCCTTCCGACACTAATCAGCCCTGTAACTTCTATTTCCTGAGATCTATCTATAGAGGACATTGTTGCAGGCACCCTAGTCCTGGATGTGCTTCTTTGTCTGACTTTTCTTTAGATCCTAAATCCTTGATGCTTGTCAATCTTTCCTGCAACACCACTTTTTCTAGATGCAACACATGTAACCTGCAATCACAAGACTTGGTTTGGGGGTTGTGGTGTTTAGAGGCTTACCTCAATCAAGCCCCAGAGGACACTTAAGTCTCTAAGCATCATTGTCATACAAAGAGTGCATGCCCTTGTGAGGAAGAGTCAAAAACTAAAGGAATCAATGATAAAAACATAATGATATGTCACCTTGTAGTAAAGCTCTCATGGAGGAAGATGCTCTTCATGCCATGAGGAGATTGATGCTCAAATCTGCAAATATCAACACATAAAACATACAAGTATGCTCTTACAACACAATAGAAAGCCTTCAATCACCTTGAGAATGCGTAAAGTTCACAATGATCATCTAGTTTACAAATGAATGCCTAAACATGCTTATATATGTACCTACAAGCATTCCCACCAAGATTTTAAAAATCAAACTTTACCGTGTCAGCAAAAGAACCAACTAATGGTCATAAACCAACACCTAGAAATTGGGGCTGCCCCAAAATAGGGTAGGACTAGGGCATGGGCACCCAAGTCCTCCCCCCTATTTTAGGTAGGGTACAGCTCAAGGGGTAGGTCCCATTTGCCATGAAACCTAGGTCTCATTCCATTGGAATGCTAAAATATGAACTAAAATGTCTTAAATGCATGCTAAAGACCCAGGAGCTAAACCTTATGAGGGAAAAATCCCCAAGGGGATATTTTCTGATGTTACAGAAAGAACAAAAAAAAATTGAATTCTATACATACAAAAAAAGTTATGCTTTACACAATACACCTGTCTAAATTGTAATTGGTTTGACTTCAAAAGTTAATTAAAAGAAAAATATTCAATAAAACATTATGAAACCAAATGCATCATATAGATATTGTAGTTAAAAATCTAAATTCAAAAAAAATAGAATTTTATCCTTCATAGAAAAAAAGTTATGTTTTACACAGTACACGTCACTCTTTAAAAATGGTGTTTACTGTTAGAAACTAGTTATTGAAGGAGATGGACAAAGAAATACAATTTGATTCCCAAAAAAATAAAAATATATATTTAGAATCTATAGACAAAATGTGACAAATCATTAGTTTACATCATTTTCAAATTCCTCACGGTTTAGCAACTATAGGTGTCCGAAAGTGAAGATTTTTTTCAAAATGTTCATTTCAATGTCAACTTTGGCTAAAAAATGTAACCCACTATTGTGGGATCACCCATAGTTGTATTTACTCCCATGTATAATGCTTCTAGAGTAATTAATTTACCTAAAATATTTGTGTAAAAATATTTATTTTCTTCATTATAATTTATTTTGGTAAAAATATTTTACATGTATAAATTTAAATAGTTTCTATACCATATAACAATGAGTAGAGTGAGAATAGTGTAGGAAAAAGAAGTCTAATAAACCTGTACAATAGAAATAATGTATAATCTGAAGTAAATAAAAAATAAAACACACAATATGTAGTATTTCACTTGGAAAACATTCTTTGAGTAAAAAAACTCAACATAGTAATCTTCAATAATAGACATCAGATTTCCATAGTCCATGATATTGTATTGAGAGTTTTAACATTTACACAGTTAAATCCTGAAACTCTCAATACAATAGTTATCTTCACCATTGCATAAAAACTTAACTTTTCACAATAAATAATGAAGCTCTTGCCAAAACCTTATGCATTTGTAGATATTAATAGGTGCATTGTAATGCCCCGCCGTGAATACCTCAGAGAACATCACATTTATGCTATATGCAATAGGATAATTTTTTTTAAATTGTAAGAGATAGTAAAGTAACAAAGTAATATTAATGCATCTTTTAAACTAATGACTTGTCCTCTAAGATATCATGGTTGCATTACTTGACAAAACAATTAACGTAATCTAACACACATCATGAATTAACATCAGTAACTCATTGTAAACCTAATGCACTAAATCAATAAACATTTACATCTACATAACATCATATAAGTATTCATCAAGATCTAGTACATAGTTACAATTTCTCCTCACATATGAGTACAACATTACATTGTTACATTATCATCTTATGAATACATATGAATACATACATTATGAATAATCTGATACATAGGATAGTACATGAGCATAAATAACTGTCTCCATAAACAGGTACACGATCTGAATCTACTACAGGAGTTACAACCTTCTTGCACACGAACAAAGGCAAGGAGAGACCAATGGATAAAAGCTCTTCCACCCGACCACGTGGAACCCTGAGGTCCACCCCCCGAGCTAGGAGATAACATAAGGTCCCAAAACATCATACAGTCAGGTAGACAATTGCCTAACAGGAACAAAGACCAAACAAGACTCCATTACAACACATGACAACACCACAAGCAACTCAAAATCACTTCCAGAGGCAACACACGACAAATGGGGAGAGTACAACTAGGGAATGCTAGGTTGCAGTAGGGAGAGTGTCATCGCATGGTCCTAGCATGGGTTACCCTGGCAGTCTCTCACTAGACTCCGGCCCCCATCTATGGTTACCCTAGCAGTCTCTCACTAAACTCTGGCCCCATAGGGTGACACATGCGGAATCAACATTCCTTTCATGAGGACAAGGAAGTTGATTTTGCCAACCATGGCCTTCTCATCTCATCCTTAGCCTAAACAAGCACTACAAGCATGAGTGAGGCATCCAATTATCTTGTTAATGTGAAATCTACCCAACCCCTAGATTAATTATTAGGTTATCACTTGATTACCAACTTCCAATGGGTTACCCTAGCAACCACTTTGGGCACCGGCCCCACATTGGAAGCCACTCCCCTATCTGTACCTAGGAAACCCTATCCATCAAACATAACAACTATCATCATGACAACATATATACATAACAATGCAAGGCATCAACCATCTTGCAACCAATCACAACATAATAAATCACCAGAGCAAGGCATGGGTCCTCTTGCTCCAACATTTCAACCATAACAAGGTGTAATCCACAGCAAGGTACGGGTCCTCTTGCTCCCAAAATCAATCCTTAACACAGACCAACATAGAATATTAAAACAAGCTCAACACAATAAGGAACCACAACCTTCAAGAAGAGCTCAACAACATGGATTCAAGACATAACAACATGACTAGATATACTCAGCAAGGCATTATCCCTCTTACACAGTCGTGAAAATCATATAAACCATAAGCAGAGGAAAGTCAACATCACATAAAACCAAAACATGCTCATTCTTCAACTAGAATGCAACAATGCAAGGATCAAACCCACAACTACCCCTACTAGCCTCTGGAATAAACTTTCACTAGACACCACTGAAACACAACAATTCCCACATTAACATTTACTCTTAAAAACACAACTCCTTCAAATAGACCAATCCAATAACATACCCTAAGTGCAATGTATAATATGACATACTAACCATGGGTCTTCAAAGCAGTACCGTACTCATAAGATGCCCATACATTCACTTCAATTATTCTACTATTCCTTGTAACTAAGAAGATATAAACAACAACATAATTTATTATATCAAATGGGATCCATGAATGTGGACTTCATTATGAATGCAAACAACATCTCATCAAAGTCCAAAACACTTATAACAAAGAGTTAGCACTTATACTCAACATTTAATTCACTACTAGGAAAAGTTAGCAATAACCATTACTCGACAAGACACTTGACGAGCAACGCTTAGAACTAAACTATCTAAAAGAGATCACAAATGATTCTATTCTTAATTCAATAACATGATAAGCATATCACTTTTAAACTAAGATGCGATACTCACTAAGAACCTCAAGATCCAAACCCTACATACTACCTTATTTATGATAACTAAAGTTCTCATACAGGAGACATAATACTCTACCAACATATTATTATTAACAACATTACCTGGATTAAAACATAGACAAGCTAGGTATCGAGAATTCAAAATTGATCACTCACATAACCTTTATTATGCCAACAATTAAACTTTTCTTACACAAGGAGTTCCCAATTAGCTAAATTCTAGTATGGATGCCATTCTAGTAAATCAAAATAAGAATAAGTCATAGTCCAACTCAATACAACATCCTATCTTCAAATGCAATGAAGAACAATTATAACCAAATTAGATACTAAACAACTTTAACATAATACACTTGAATTACCACTTATTCAATCCTAAATACAATTTTTTGTTAGGTAGAATAATTAATTTGAACTCATATTTAACCACAATTGCAGCATATTATAATGCACTAATAAAGAGTTGAAGAACGTTTCCTCTAATGATAACATTACTATGATGGTACTACAAAAGTCTTATCCTATTTTTTTTTTCTTTACAACAATAACCCGCAATAAAAGATTGATTCCCCTACTCATAAAAAAATAAACCTAGAATTCTATTAACATCATGATCAATATCTATTCCTTAAACTATTAAGAACATAACTCCCTTTTAAAACAGGACAAGGTTATCAACATTTCCTAGAGTTAAAGTCTCATGACTATACATTGCCCAAGGTATCTCTCAAGAGAGCACCAAAGTTTAACTATGCGTAAGGAGGTAATAAGAGGTCTAAGGTAATGAAATTAATAAAATGTAAAATACTAACCATATGAACTTAATGATGATATTCAGTACCAAAGGCTACTACTATTAATTAGCCATATTTTCCCTGCTTAGTAACAAACATCCACATTCTATACTTCCATTTAGCTAAGCATCGTCAACAAAATAAGAATACAAGATGGGAAGAACCTAAGAGGAAATCTGGTCTATACTTATCTTAATCAAAACTTGAGATTCACAACATTCTATATTATTTACGAATAAGGCCCAACAATTTAAGGAACCTTCTTAGAAAACATCACCAATTCTAGAGTACAAAATATGGTTTCTACAACTATTATACATTACTTCCATAACCTTATTAGAAACATTAATTCTACTTACACAAGATCCGCTTATGCTATGATGATCTAGGTTTATGACATGCAAATAAGGCAACAAATATGCTTCTTTCAAGATTTACATTGAAATGTTTGCTTTTCCAATTTCACAAGCAACAACCCTTAGAAAAACAAAATTCTAGAGTACAAAATATGGTTTCTACAACTATTATACATTACTTCCATAACCTTATTAGAAACATTAATTCTACTTACACAAGATCCGCTTATACTATGATGATCTAGGTTTATGACATGCAAATAAGGCAACAAATATGCTTCTTTCAAGATTTACATTGAAATGTTTGCTTTTCCAATTTCACAAGCAACAACCCTTAGAAAAACAACCTTTACATTTAATAAATAAACGATACATATAATATTTAGAACTTACAATATTTACATTTAACCAATAAAGAAAAACATATAATATTTAAATTTAATCAATAAAGAAAAACATATAAAATTTACATTTAATCAATAAAGAAAAACATATAATATTTATATTTAATTAATAAAGAAAACATGATACCTCAATCGCAATATCCCACTAATGGTAGAATCCTTGAATGAAAATCATAAAAATGAGCAAATCACCCCCACTCCATGAAGAGTTTTTAAAGAGAAGGAAAGAGTAACTTCCTACCCAAAACTAACTCAACCAACCAACTAACTCAACCACCCAACTAACTCAACCACCCAACTAATTCAACCAACCACCTTCCCATTTTCGTCACTTTTGTAAGTGGGGCTTAAAGGAGGGTTTAAAAATCTTTTAAAATATTATAAATGACAAAAATAAACTTCTTACCCATGTACCTTGGACATAAGACAATTTTTCAAATATAAAATACAACTTAGACCTCTTAAAAACACTTAAAAATCATTTTAAAAGTTACAAGGTTAAATCCCACACAAGAACATAATCATTTTATCACATAAAACTAAAAATAATATTTCTTTAACATCATGGCCAATAGACCTTAGGGCCCCATGCCTAGGTCAGACATCACACAGAAAGACATAAAGTGGCTAAATGACTACCATCATCCATTGACATAATAATTCTACATGTACACTCAACAAGAAGTGTTAGTACAATATATAGCCAAAATATATCCATCATAAATAATATATTATCACAAATCCATAAGTAACCATAGTGTAACGCTGAATCAATACACTCTTGATCCAATTGTTAGGCTTCGTCAATTGGATGATAGGACTATCTCCTCTCTACTCTAGGGTCTGGTTAGTGCGTTTACTAGTGTTCAGTGACCTTCCCTTTAAATCAATTTAATAGTAGTAATAACATAATTCATATTCAAACAACTTAAATAATTATTTGAACTAGGTAATTATCAATTACCAATTTAATCTTATTAAATATTAATAATAATAATAAGAATATTATATGACCTTATTGAATATTAAAGTATGACTATATAATGAAATATAGGCATACAACATAACCCTCTGAGTAGGACAGCCGTCAAAACCCAAATCAAACATGTTCTCAAAAAGACCAAATCAAACATATTCTCAAGTCAGGCCAAAATGCACTTATCCAACAAGCTCCATCAAATATAAATCAATTGCAAGACTGACATACTAACAGAACTGACAAGTTGACTAGACATGTCATGCATCCTGATTGAGGATAATGACTTGGGATGTGGGATATTAAGTTATCTCTGAAACAACGTATCTATTGGGTTCAAGGCACGCTCAGACCTGTTAATTCAGGTGGAGTCGATGCCTGGTACCTGCATCCTGCAACAAATGTCATGGTCAAGCATGTATAGATGCATATGAGCTAGCACTAGGTGGAAAAAGGAATCGCAACATCACAAGGCACTCACAAGTGAGTGATGTGACATCGTCCCTTCCACGTCATATCAATCTAGATTAGCTCAACACATAATCATAACCAAATCAAATCTATCTCTTAATCTGAACATAACCCTACACTTAACATACAAGTGCATGAAATCATAAGTGTCAGAAGTACCATCATAACAAATAAATGTAACAGAATCAGTCACATAAGATACATTCAATATATAACAATTGTAGTAAGATCGACATCTTAAACATTGGAATGCAAAACAATATCAAAGCTTGCATCATCAGTGCCGCAATAGAGGTTATCAATAAAACACATTATCTTTCATATGAAACCACACATGGATGAAGCATCTACCTATATTGTACAACATCAATTGTTTACCTTATCTTGAATATT
The DNA here is from genome assembly GCA_027924645.1 of Cunninghamia lanceolata. Taxonomy (NCBI): domain Eukaryota; kingdom Viridiplantae; phylum Streptophyta; class Pinopsida; order Cupressales; family Cupressaceae; genus Cunninghamia; species Cunninghamia lanceolata. The sequence continues at coordinate 15,092,726 of BSBN01001715.1, forward strand.
TCAGTTATTTTACCTTCACCTTCATGCGCCTTGACTAGTTCACCTATACATCCAAGGTGCGAATGGAGGGGCACTACATGCATTTAAATTTTTTTAAAACTTACATGAATATTTTTAAACCATGGGTAAAACTCATAAATACACCAAAAAAATTGAAAAAATGTGTTTGCTTCACAATTTTCTAATCACTATTGATTAACCCCATTCCACTCTTAAACATAAAAAATATACAACACACTTCGTAAAAACAAATATAAAAAGTAAAAGGGTCACACATATAATCTAAACCAACAACAAACAAACAAAACACATTTCAAACTCAATCTTTCTTTTAAAAGAACAATGAAAAGAATGGTATTGTTGAAGGAAATCAAACTCAAATGAGTTAGCTTTTAATCACTTTAATCCTATTGTCTTTATTTTATATTTAATTTGTTATTTTCTTAATTAAAATTATTTTTTTCATTATTTTTTTTATGTTGGTTACTATTTTTTTTATTTTTTTTGTTACAACTATTTGTATAGCTAGATTGTTTAACAAATCTATACTTCATTGAAGAGCGTTGGGGAGAGAACCCAATAGTTGATCATCCTAACTTTGTGCCTCTCAAAATCATGTGGCAATTTCAAATTACTCTATTTTTTTTATAGTAGTTTACTTGGCAAGGCCCCTACTTATAACTAAGGTTTCAGGTCCACATCATCAAATATAATGCCACGTTAGCATGATTTTTGTTGAGGTGTCCAAAAAGACCCAAAAAAAGGTAGACTGATAGTTGTGCATTAAGTCATGTTTTATTGGTACACTGATGTGGCATCACATAATTTGTTGCTTTTTAGATCTAAAGAATACATTTCATTCAATTACATGTACTTGTGATCAACACTAACAACTTTGGAGTCACAACTACTAATACTATACTTTTAAAAACATTACAAATTAAATCCACAAATACTATCACAACTCTTGAAACATGCCAACTATCGAGTCCTCTCCCCTATACATCGTTGATGAAAAATAGAATGTAATTATGTCGAGAGGCGTTTCTGCACTCATAGCAAGGGCTAAAAGATTCAGATTCCCGTAAACAATTAAGATTCAGATTCCCATGTAAACAAAATTCATAAAATGTTTAAATAAATAAATAAATTCGTGGAAGCCAAATGGATAGAAAAATAGAAAAACTTGGGTAGTTATAGTACGGATGGGCGCTGAAAATATAAAAAATAAATTCATGGAAGCCAAATGGATAGAAAAATAGAAAAACTTGCAATTATATAGCACGGATGGGAGTGAAAGATATAAAAAAATATAAAAATATAAAAAAGAGAAGGTGAAAGGAATAAAAAATAAAATAAAATAAAATGCAACCCTGATGGATGGCAGTTTCTTTCCACAAGGAGGTTATTTAAAATAAAACAATAAAATTATTAATTTGTGTTAAATTTGATTTATTAAATTTTTGTATACAATAATTTATTTTATTTTATTTTAAATTTAAGAATATAAATATTTAGACATCACTTATGAAATGTTGAGATATTAGTTGTAGAAACCTTACAACTTATCCTAGGTTTAAACACAGACAATAAAATAAAACAAAAGATATTTTGCTTTTTTTCTCTAGATGCTTTTATTTTGCTTTCCTTTCTCTAGATGCATGTGCACGCTCCTCTAGATTTATCATTCAATAAAATAAACTAAAATTGCAAACCAAATAAAAACAAACAAGAGAAATTACCTCACAGGCATAAAGGTGGACTATAGCTTCTTCCAGAGAGTCTCCTCTAGATTTATCATACAATAAAATAAACTAAAATTAAGAAAGCTAAATGAATAATTTCTTGTGAATGAAATGTATTTTAAGTTTTAAATAATTACAAGTTTTCAAAATAGAAAAAGATAATTAATCCTTTGTAGCTAACTTGAGTTAGTTTTTAGTAAGAGATTGATTTATTATTAGTTTAAAAATATGATCATGGTTTTTTAAATTTATGCAGTGCATAATTAAATTATTAGGTTAGGTTTTAGTAAGGGATTGCTTTATTATTTGTAACTTTTATATTTCAATTATTTCAAATAAAGTGGATGTTTTTTATATGCCTTTTGTCATTCGGCAAGTTTTAATATTTTTCTAAAATTAGTGCTCTACCACCTCCTAACTTATAGCCTAATTTAAATTTATATTATGTTAACTTAAATTTAAAAATCAAAATCTGAGATTATCTACCACCTCCTAAATTATAGCCTAATTTAATTTTATATGATGTTAACTTAAATTTAAAAATCAAATTATTTTAATACATATATATTATTTAAAAATAAAATCTTTTTTTTTTTAAATGGAGTTGCTCAAGCCAATATTTTTAATCAAATACATCATTAAAATAAATGTTTTTAAATGGTGAGTCATAATCTCTTTTTAAATGTATTTTTCTTAAAATTATCTAAGTTGTATTTTATTTATTTTAGAAAAAAAACTTCACTTATGTCTCACTATATTTAAAATATTTTAAAAAAATGCTATTTAAATTTACATTTAATTTGTTAGATTCACTTACTTATGCACATTTAAAAAATAAAAAATAATTTTATGATATTATTTAGTTTTATTACTTCAATTTTGTAACTTTTATATTTCAATTATTTCAAATAAAGTGGTGGATTAATTTTCTATTTTAATTATTTTAATTAGAATATTGTAGAAGTATGCTTTTTATATGCTTTTGTCATTTGACAAGTTTTAAAATTTTTCTAAAATTAGTGCTCTACCACCTCCTAAATTATAGCCTAATTTAATTTTATATAACATAATCTTTTTTTAAGGTAAGTTGTTACCAAGTGGGGATAACTCCCATAAAATAATAAATGAAATAAAATTATATAACATAATCTTATACTTATGTTTTGTAGTGCTATTTCTTATCTTAGTGTTAATTAATTTTATTATAGAGTTATTTTCAATTAAGAGTTTAATTGATTTTACCATAGAATTTTATTAAATTAAGAGTTATTATAGATTTAATTTGTTTTCAAAAGTTTATTTTTAACATATATTTGAAAATATAAGTTGTTATTTATTTATTTTTGAACAAAATTCAAAACATTTTTTTTTCCAAAACTAAAATAATTAAAAAATAATTCCACCATTTACATATGATTGTTATGAAAAAATGATAAAGGGAAAACAACTTGGTAAGAGAAAAGCTGAAGAAGAAGGACTAAAATTATTAGAACACAACAGAGTAGAATAGAGTGGAGCAGAGTAGACCAAAGTAGAGTAGAAGAGATCAGAGCAGAGTATAGTAGAATAGAGTAGAGTAGAACAGAGCAGAGCAAAGTAGAGCAGAGCAGAGCAGAGTAGAACAAATCAGAGTATAGAAGAACAAAGCAAAGTAGAGAAGAACAAAGCAGAGAAGAGTAGAGTAGAGAATAGTAGAGTAGAACAGAGTAGAGTATAGTAGAACAAAGTAGAGTAGACCATATCATAGCAGAGTAGAGTAGAGAAGAATAGAGCAGAGCAGAGTAAAATAGAGTAGAGTAGAGTAGAGAAAAATCAACAGAGCAGAGTAGAGTAGAGTAGAGAAAAGCAAAGCAAACTGAACATAGTAGAGCATGGTAGAGTAAAGCAGAGCAGAGAAAACAAAGAAGAGCAGAGCAAAGCATAACAAACTCAACAGAGTAGAGCAGAGAAAACAAAGCAAAGTAGAGCAGAGCAAACGAAGTAGACCAAAGCATTGTACAATAGGGCATAGAAATAATATCTTGTATATCTAAAATGTTATTTATACACATGAATATATACTTGGTAATCTTTACTGGTGTTGTTTTCCCCCAAAAGCTTTCTCCATGTATATTTTTTATTACTAAACTTTGTTGATTTTATTTGTTATTTGTACAAAAATAATTTCACACACTTACCATAACCCTAAGTTACTCATAACCCTTAGTTTTTCAAATCAAACAACCATGATATGAATGATTTATGTGGACAAATACTATTCTTATGTGTACAAGTACTAGGGTGGAAATGAACATGCATATTATGTGTTTGTCTTATGATGTGTTGATTTATGCATATTCTAAGAAATTAGCTTCATTAAACTAATAATAAAACATGAAATTATGCTTCACTAAACTAAAGAATTATAAAGTAAAATAAAATAAATCTTAATTATAAAATAGCAAAATTTATTTAAATTAAAATTCCAAAACACATAATTATTATGGTAATTAATAAGAATCCAAGTACTACAATATTCTATATTTAATGAATTTCTAAAAATTATAAATTAAAAAATAATTTTTTCACAGCTATAACTCTAAATAGATTAAAACCTTATTGTAACCCTAATTTTAAGCATTACCTTAATCATCACCCTAACCCTCAATCTAATCCTAATTCTAATCTAACCTTGACTCTTAGCTTAACCGAAACCCTATTTCTAAATCTAACTCTAATTCTAACCATAACTGTAAGATCACACTTATATCTATCCCTGTTTATAAGCCCAACCCTAACTCAATACCTAAACAAAACCCTAATTCTAAACTTTACCTTCATTCAAATCCTAACTTTAAACCTACCACTAACCTTAACCATTATTTGGTACATGAACAAAACATTAAATGTAACTAGATTTATAAATACAACTATAACCCTAATTAGATTAAAACTTTATTTTAACCCCTATGTTAAGCATAACCCTAAATAAAACCCTAATTCTAAACCTAACACTAATAGAATTTTATTAAATTAAGAGTTATTCTAGATTTAATTTGTTTTCAAAAGTTTATTTTTAACATATATTTGAAAATATAAGTTATTTATTTATTTTTAAACAAAATTCAAAACATTTTTTCTTCCAAAACTAAAACAATTAAAAAAATAATTCCACCATTTACATATAATCGTTATGAAAAAATGAAAAAGAGAAAATAACTTGGCAAGAGAAAAGCTGAAGAAGAAAGACAAATTATTAGAACACAACAGAGTAGAATAGAGTGGAGCAGAGCAAACCAGAGTAGAACAAAGCAGAGTATAGTAGAATAGAGTAGAGTAGAACAAAGCAGAGCAAAGTAGAGCAGAGTAGAGAAAATCAGAGTATAGTAGAACATAGCAAAGTAGAGAAGAACAAAGCAGAGAAGAGTAGAGGAGAGAATAACAGAGTAGAACAGAGTAGAGAATAGTAGAACAGAGCAGAGTAGAGCATATCATAGCAGAGTAGAGTAGAGCAGAGTAGAGTAGAATAAAGTAGAGTAGAGCAGAGAAAAGCAGAGCAAACTGAACATAGTAGAGCATAGTAGAGCAAAGCAGAGCAGAGAAAATAGAGAAGAGCAGAACAAACTCAACAGGGAAGAGCAAATGGAGTAGACCAAAGCATTGTACAATAGGGCATAGAAATAATATCTTGTATATCTAAAATGCTATTTATACACATGAATATATACTTGGTGCTCTTTGCTAGTGTTGTTTTCCCCCAAAAGCTTTCTCCACATATATTTTTTATTACTAAACTTTGTTGATTTTATTTGTTATTTGTACAAATTTCACACACTTACCATAACCCTAAGTTACTCATAATCCTTAGTTACTCAAATCAAACACCATGATATGAAAGATTTATGTGGACAAATACTATTCTTATGTGTACAAGTACTAGGGTGGCAATGAACATGCATTGGAATACTTCATATTATATGTTTGTCTTATGATGTGTTGATTTATGTATATTCCAAAAAATTAACTTCATTAAACTAATAATAAAACATGAAATTATGCTTCACTAAACTAAATAATTATAAAGTAAAATAAAATAAATCTTATTTCTAAAATAGAAAAATTTATTTAAATTAAAATTCCACAACACATAATTATTATGATAATTAATACGAATCCAAGCACTACAATATTCTATATTTAATGAATTTCCAAAAATTATAAATTAAAAAATAATTTTTTCACAACTATAACTCTAAATAGATTAAAAGCTTATTGTAACCCTATTTTTAAGCATTACCCTAATTATCAATCTAACCCTCAATCTAATCCTAATTCTAATCTAACCTTGACTCTTAGCTTAACCGAAACCCTATTTCTAAATCTAACCCTAATTCTAACCATAACCGTAAGATCACACTTACCATTGTTTTATAAGACTAACACTATATCTATCCCTATTTATAAGCTCAGCCCTAACTCAATACCTTAACAAAACCCTAATTCTAAACCTTACCGTAATTCAAATCCTAACTCTAAACCTAACACTAACCTTAACCATTATTTGGTACATGAACAAAACATTAAATGTAACTAGATTTATAAACACAACTATAACCCTAATTAGATTAAAACTTTATTCTAACCCTGATTTTAAGCATAACCCTAAATAAAACCCTAATTCTAAACCTTACCTTCATTATAATCCTAACTCTAAACTAATCGTAATTATAGCCCTAATTTTGGCTCTAACTCTAATACTAATCGTGGCCCTAATTCTAACTTGAACACTAACCCTAACCCTAATATAATATAATATATATTTTTAATTATTATATTATAATTATAATAATATATTATATAATAATGTTATTATATATTATATTATAATAATATATTTAATCTATATCATAATATTATATTATATAATTATATTATATAGTTATAATTAGGTTTGGTGCTCCCGATGCTACTAGCATATTTATATTTAAAAAATATATGTAAAGTACGCCGAGAGATATCCTTCTCAAAGCGCCTATTTTTTAATCAATTTACCTCACATAGGTGGAACATAGGTGGAATAGGCTCCTTGAGAAAGATATCTCTCGGCGTACTTTAGATATATTTTTTAAATATAAATATACTAATCTATACTCTTTAGCAACCACATCATCCTTACCAACCACATCTTCATCTTGTTTTGCTAGCCTCTTCCATTTCTCATTATTCCTTTCTCTCAACAATCAATAGTAGTTTGTCAAATGATAGCGTATGGTCTGTCATTAAGATATTGTTCAAATAAACCTAATTCATTATGACAATTTGTTAAATAACATGAAGCGTATCATCTAAAATAAACCGCATGAATATTGATGTTGCAAATTTACGGTAAAAATTTTATATTAAAGAGTTTGAAAATTTTGTAAAGTTTTTTTTTTTAATTTTTATTCTTATGATTTTGATTGTGTTGTCATGTTCTCTTATTATTCTTAATTTTATACAATTTGATTTTGTGGATATTATTAAAAATTTTCTTTCATTCATTTAATAATAATCTGGCATAAATAAATGATATATTTTTTATATTGATTCAATCCAAAAAAAAAAAACCAACTGTATATACATATAATAATCTGACATAAATAAATGATATATTTTTATAGTGATTCAACAAAAAAAATCAACTCTTAACTTTTTATTTTCTACAAATAGTTTTACCAAATCAATTGTACATACACATAATAATTTCACATAAATAAATGATATATTTTTATACTTCTGATTCAACCAAAAAAAAATCAACTCTTCTCTACGTGCACATATAAATGTAAACATTTTTTTTTACCAAATCAATTGTTCAAGCCACATATAATTATAAATAATTTTAAATTTGAATAAAATTCTACGGATTAGAGGAGAGGACCTAATAATTGCTCACCCTAACTTTGCGCATCTGCTCACCCTAACTTCGTGCATCTTAAGCTCCTAAATGATACATCAGATTTCGACCAAAATTTTTGGGTTTCTTTGTATGTGACTTAAGAGCTTAAAGCTATTATTTGGGGTTCTGGGTATCAATGGTGTAGCTTAATTTTTATAGTAGCTTACTTAGTAAGTTTTAGGTCCACATCATCAAATATGATGCCACATTAGCATGATTTTTATTGAGGTGTCCAAAAAGACCCTTAAAAAGGATAGAGTTGTGCATTAAGTCATGTTTGTTGGTGTGTTGATGTGGCATCACATGATTTGTTATTTTTTAGATCTAAAAAATACATTTCATTTAATTATAAGCACTTATGGCCAACACTAACAACTTTGAAATCACAACTACTAGTACTATACTTTCAAAATATTGGGAATTAAATCCACAAATACTATCACAACTATTGAAACATACCCAACTATCCAATCCTCTTGAGACCCTATACAATCATGGGTGAAAAACAGAGTGTAATCTATACTCTTTAGCAACCACATCCTCGTCTTGTTTTGCTAGCCTTTTCGACTTCTCATTATTCCTTTCTCTCAACAATCAATAATAGTTTGTCAAATGACATAGCGTATGGTTGTCATTAAGATATTTGTTCAAATAAACCTAATTCACTATGACAGTTTGTTAAATAACATGAAGCGTACCATCTAAAATAAACCTCATGAATATTGATGTTGCAAATTTAAGAAAAAAAGTTATATTAAAGAGTTTGAAAATTTTGTAAAGTTGTTTTGGCTGATTCCTATGATTTTGATTGTGTTGTCATTATGTTCTTTTATTATTCTTAATTTTATAGACTGTTTGATTTGGTAGATATTATTAAAATATTTTTTTCATATTCATTTAATAATAATCTGGCATAAATAAATAATATATTTTTATACTGATTCAATCTAAAAAAAATTCATTAACTTTTTATTTTGGACAAATGATTTTACCAAATCCACTGTACATACATATAATAATCTCACATAAATAAATGATATATTTTTATACTGATTCAACCAAAACAAAAAAATCAACTCTTTTTATTTTCTATAAATGATTTTACCAAATCAACTGTACATACACATAATAACCTCACAAAAATAAATAAATAATATATTTCTATACTAATTCAAAAAAAAAATCAACTCTTAACCTTTTATTTTCTACAATGATTTTACCAAATCAACTTTACATACAAATAACAAACTCACAAAAATAAATAAATGATATATTTTTAATCAACTGTACATACACATAATAACCTCACAAAAATAAATAAATGATATATTTTTATACTGATTCAACAAAAAATAAAAATCAAATCTTTAACCTTTCATTTTCTACAAATGATTTTACCAAATCAAGTGTACATACACATATAAATGTAAACAATTTTTTTTAACCAAATCCACTGTTCAACCACATATAAATGTAAACAATTTTAAATTTGAATAAATTCTACCTATTAGGGGAGAGGGACCCAGTAGCCACTCACCCTAACTTGGCGCATCTTAAGCTCCTAAACAGTACATTGGATTTCCATGAAAATTTGTGGGTTTCTTTGTATGTGACTTAAGAGCTTAAAGCTATTGTTTAGGGTTCTGAATATCAAGAGTGTAGCCTAATCAGCGACATCTTCACCTAGTTGTCCAAAAATACCAAAAAAAAAAAGTTGGATAGAAACATGTGCACCAAGGTACCTATTACTGATCGCCTTACTATTGCCTTATGTGTCACCATATAATTGATTGTTTCTTTGATGCTACATGTGAAATATATTATTACACATGTATAGGTTCCTTATTAAAGATTTTGTAATATCTGCACACATGTATTGATTCTTTTCATATATTTAATTGGGGGGTAAGGTGCACCTAGGTGGGCAGCTATTGGAATACATTTCACATGTATATGTGCAGATGTATTGGTTCCTTATTAAATTTTTTGTAATATTTGTACACATGTATTGGTTCTTTTCATAGATTTAATTGGGGGGTAAGGTGCACCTAGGTGGGTGGCTATTGGAATACATTTCACATGTATATGTGCAGATGTATTGGTTCCTTATTAAATTTTTTGTAATATTTGTACACATGTATTAGTTCTTTTCATAGATTTAATTGGGGTGTAAGGTGCACCTAGGTGGGCGGCTATTTGAATACATTTCACATGTATATGTGCAGATGTATTGGTTCCTTATTAATTTTTCTGTAATATTTGTACACATGTATTGATTTTTTTCATAAATTTAATTGAGGGGTAAGGTGCACCACATTGGTACACGGACAACTACTGGGTCCTCTCCCCTAAATAACAAAGCAAATGTGGGCTATTTAAACCCTTTATTGAAATGCGGAAGACTAAAACAACAAAGCTGGTGGTCCCATAGACTATTCTTAACCTCGTAGACTTTAAAAACCATTCATTCATTCATTCATACATACCATTAAAAAAAAGCCACGGTCATATGACAACAGTGAACAAGCACCTTTTGTCTTTTTACACATTAATTGTGGCGTTGCTCCCCACATGGGAAACGACATCAGGAATATGAAAGATTTAACTGACGCCGCTTACTGCCAAGTACGCGCATATATTTTTATCTTGGCGTGGGAGTATGGGAAGAGAAAGACGTTTAGACTTGGACAGGCCTGCCTAGCTGTCTATCTACTCATAAAGATTGTATCATTGAATGGTCATGTTCAACGTACTGTCTTATCAGGCCTCAAATTTCATCTAACAAAAAAAATTTGTCAATAGTTGGACTATAATCTAAAAACATTTATTTATCTAGTTAAATCTAGAAGCACTACATATCTCTCATTATCATAGATTGAATAATGAAAATATCATGTCTCTCTTATCAATCAATACCTGTGTGAATCTATCTTTAACTTAAAGTCCTATCTCCCACTTTCTATGATTGACTTGGAAAAAAATTACTGAGAGGTGGACATCCGTACGCTGTGATGAATGGATTGACACTGTACAAAAAGCCTACTCACCTGTCACTGATAATCTTTGAATAGAAACCACAAGATCCGTGATTTTATTCATTGTAAAAAAAGTTAAGACTGCACTATACCTACCTACATTTCCAAAAGCAGATTTCTGCTGGAGTTTCGTCATAATTACAAAGAATATCTGACAAGACAGAAACAGAAGCTGAAACTGAAGTAACAAAAATCTGTTTGTTATAGCTAGGCTATAACAAACATAATTTAGCGCTACGGAATTGACTCGGAGTCGTTTGTTGGCCACTTTTGGTTTCGTCTTTTACACGGTAGTTGGGGTGTAAATTCATTAAAGTGACTGAAAGAAGTGTTGTCTAACTTGGGAGGGTGTAAATTTTTTTCTATGGCGAGAGAGTTTCGATGGATATATTCGAGTCTGAAAAATGGGCTTTCTTCACGCCGTGCCCCGACAAACATTATGAATGTGATTGCTGATTTAAATTGATGCTCAGAGCTCTCCCATCTTATCGATTGTGACTGTGCATTGATTTTTCTTTCTTTCTCTATGTCTTCATACGGACAAATTGAATTGACTGTGTCCCTGCAGCCAGACTGCAAGCGAACTGCTCTGTTCTGCTTTGTCTTAATGAGGGAAAACGAAATACCTAGGCATTAACCCAATTCATTGCTAATTTTATGTCAATACCGTATATAACTTTGTCCCTGCACAGAAAGGATGCAGAGTCAGCATCCCAAATCAATCAGAAATGTAGCCGTAGCGTCCATGACATAAACAAGGCGGCTACTATTCAATAAATTGGACATCCAAACTGTCAACTCAAACTTATTTACGGAGTGATGTGTAGTGTTGAAAAATAGTAATATTAATGTTCAGCAAAGGTTGAAATTGGTTTATGTGATACAATAAAAATGAACATTTAACCAATTTTTTAACTTTGGCTGTAGGGGAGAGGATCTAGTAGTTGATAGTTGAGTAACCTAACTTGAGGGCTTTCAAAATCATATTAATCACTTCAAAATTTTTACAGCAGTTTATTTGGCAAGGCCTTGCTTATAATTAAGGTTTTAGGGCCACATCATCAAATATGATGCCACAATAGTTCCCCCAAAAAGGGTGGACCAATATAATTGAGAAAGTGAAGTGTTTAACTAAGATTAAATAACTCTCAAAAAAGAGTCAAGCATCTCTATCATGATAAGCCTCACAATTTGAAGAAAGTTATGTAACTCTCTAATAAGACAAATAAATCACCTCCTAAATAATGAGAGCATCTAAAAAGAAAATAATCCTCAATTACAAATTTCTAAGGGGCAAGTGCATGGATGGTGCCCCATGGAAACATCCTATGTTTTGTCTCATACTTAGCCTTTTCTCATGTAAATAATAAGTAAAAAGAAGCTATACAACTTAGGTACCTAGATTCTATCAAATGTGGCCTTAAGACTTTTAAGCTTTTGATGTGGTGACCCTTGTCTATGGCCACTAAGGAAGCTTCTTCCACAAACTTAAGAGATTTTGTTGCCACATGTAAATAATTTGAAGAAAGTTATGTAATTCTCTAATAAGACAAATAAATCACCTCCTAAATAATAAGAGCATCTAAAAAGAAAATAATCCTCAATTACAAATTTCTAAGGGGCAAGTGCATGGATGGTGCCCCATGGAAACACCCTATGTTTTGTCTCATACTTAGCCTTTTCTCATGTAAATAATAAGTAAAAAGAAGCTATACAACTTAGGTAAATAGATTCTATCAAATGTGGCCTTAAGACTTTTAAGCTTTTGATGTGGTGACCCTTGTCTATGGCCCACTAAGGAAGCTTCTTCCACAAACTTACGAGATTTTGTTGCCACATATCATTCATCTACATTTTCAAATTTCCAATAATAAATTTAGAGATCATTTTTTCAGGGAAATTATTTTAGTTTCAGCTAAATCTTCTAGCATTCACTATTATTCACTATTACTAAAAAAACACGAGACCATGAGCTTCCTAAAATTTTGGAGCTTAAAGTTTTTCTAGATGGAGATCATCCACAAGATCATTTTTGTTAGCCAAAATTCACCTCATCCCTTATGGCGTCAGGGGAAGAGAACCAAGCACTGAGGGGTATCCATTCCACCAAATTCGCCTAGGGCACGACCCCGGTGTCATCCCTTATGGTGTATCACAATAAAATTGGTTTGTGTGATACAATAAAAATGAACATTAACAAATTTTAACCTCGACTGTATCACATATACCAATAAAAATGAAACACTATTTATATTGTATCACATATACCAATGTAATTTCGGTATAAGAATTAAAAAATTGTAAAATGAAATACTCTTTTGGATTGAATGTTTTTGGATTTGACTGTGTTAGAGATTTTTCCTTAAACGTTTCAATCACACTCCATTAACCATCATCAGGAGATAGAGATCTCTTGTTTCATCTCGGCACAAAGTTAGTTTCTCTTCTACCTAGAGATCTCTTGGTTACTACGTCACCTCACTCCCTTGCTCTCTTTCTAAGTAGCTTGGGTCTGCAATTTATCATTTATGTTTCTCTTCTCTTGCTCTCTATCACCTGATGATGGATCACGAGTGTGATCCAAAACGTTGAGGGAAAATATCTAACATAGTCAAATCCAGACGCATTCAATCCAACATTATGGACTGTGGAAAATTAATGACTTGTATAAATATTCTTTTTATTGTATCACATATACCAATGTAATTTCAATATAAAAATTAAAAAAAAAGAGTGTGTTTTTATAAAAATATATAAAAAAGAATTATATTTTTCAATGTCTTATGTATTTAGTTATATTTTGATATAATATGGTTTTTTATTTAAGTGTGAAGAAGAAATAAAGGGAATGAAAGAAGTAATTCTTTAAATAGAAAGGTGTATATTTGCTCATTCTCATAATTGATTATGGAGTGAAATACTAATGTAAACAATTTCTATATAGTTAAATCCAGAGAGAGTCTTAATCTTTTGATTACAGAGTGAGATACTAATGTAAACAATTTCTATGTAGTTAAATCCAGAGAGAGTCTTAATCTTTCGATTACGGAGTGAAATACTAATGTAAACAATTTCTACGTAGGTAAATCCAAATAGAGTCTTAATCTTTTTAATGAATTGTGAAAATACTATGTCTTGAATTCTTTAAATGTAATATATTGAGAAAATGAAGTGTTTAACTAAGATTAAATAATTCTCAAAAAAAAAGAGTCAAGAATCTCTATCATGATAAGCCATCACAATTTAAAGAAAGTTATACAATTCTCTAATCAGACAAAGAAATCACCTCCTAAATAATGAGAGCATCTAAAAAGAAAATAATCCTCAATTACAAATTTGTAAGGGGAAAGTGCATGTATGGTGCCCCATGGAAACACCCTATGTTTTGTCTCATTCTGAGCATTTTTCCATGTAAATAATGAGTAAACAGAAGCTATACAACTTAGGTACCTAGATTCTATCAAATGTGGTCATAATACTTTTAAGCTTTTGATGTGGTGACCCTTGTGTATGGCCACTAAGGAAGCTTCAAAGTTTTGTTGCCACATCATTCATCTACATTTTAAAATTCCCAACAATAAATTTAGAGATAATTTCTTGACGGAAATTATTTTCGTTTCAGCTAAACCTTCTAACATTCACTATTATTCACTATTACTAAAAAAATCATGAGACCATGAGCTTCCTAAAATTTTGGAGCTTAAAGTTTTTTTTTTGGATGGAATCATTTTTGTTTCCTGATATGGCCCAAGCACAAGCCTTAGGCTAAACCTCTTTGGCTAAGAGCCAAGGACTAAGGGGTATCCATTCCATCAAATTTCCCTGGGGCACGATCCCAGCCTCATCCCTTATGATGTCAAAGGCCTAGTGGGCTCATTCAGAACCTTCAACTTCACTTGCAGACCAAGAGTCCTTTGACGAGCTTAAAGTTTTAAGTTGGCCCACTACTACAAAATCCATGGAACCACCTATTTGTAAAAACTCCTAAACAACAATAAAACTAAGATATTCTGAGAAATCCCCCTCCATAAAAAACCACTACTAGTGACAGCTTTTATCAAGAATCCCTTCATACTGCCAGTTGTCCCATGATTAAGGAGTCAGCCACTACATGTATATCCCTTTATACAGATTACATAATAATTGTTTATTGACGTCTACAAAATTGACGTTTATATTTTAAAACTCTTAACGTAAGGTAGACGGTGAGTCAAATATATCGAGGTAGTATTATTTCACTGTTACAAACACAAAAAACGTGTATAGTGCAGTCAACTTTATAACTAATTCCTGTTTCCTTCTGTAGCAATTGATGCTGGCGTCAGTTGTATTAACATTTGGTGGTCGTACATTACTGCAGAAAATAGGTGAAGAGCAGTGTGCGAGGGTCACGGGAAATTGGATGCGTCGTATTTGATTAAATGACTGTGCAATTATGTCATAGTACGCGTACATAGACAGCGACTCAACACATATCGCACGGATCAAACTAACCATGCCTGTCAAATAAAAATTTCCTTGACGGTTGTAAATTTAATACAAATTAATTTTTAAGGAGTTATTTAAGTATTTTTAAAATTAAGAGTCAATACAATTATTTTTATTGAGGTGTTAGGATATATCAAATATAGTATTCAAAAAATTATTTACAGTAAATATTTATGGTTTATCAAAAGGGTTGTTTGTTTTGTATATATACACGACTTCTTTTCAATTTAAGTTGTAAAATATAGTTAAGTTGAAACATGTCACAAACTGTCACTTTATAGGTGATTGTGACTCGTGAGGTTTAAGTGTTTTAAGTCAATTCAAATTTGAATTCTTTTAACATTTAAAAGGTCAATAACACTTGCAACAAAATCTAACTTTGATTTCGTCGTCCTCAAACTTTTGAAGTAGAGGATGATATAATAATAGAGAAGTAAACATACCTTGGAGTTTGATTTAATGATTAAAATCTAAATTAAAATTAGTTGAGATTGATTAATATAAATTGAGGTGTTGAAATAGTGTGTGGGGTGTGGTCAAGTGGCTAGACCACTTGGTTATCATGATGGAGACTGAGGTTCAAGTCCCCCTAAGGACACGTTATCGTTGAATGGTGTATTGCATGTATATTGTTGTTTCATGTACTCGGTTCATAGCTCCAGTAAAAAACGTTTGCCCGACAAAAAAAAAATTAAGGTGTTGAAATATATTGAAACAAAAACGTGTTGATAAAGCGTTTGCCCGACAAAAAAAAATTAAGGTGTTGAAATAGATTGAAACAAAAACGTGTTGAAATAATTGAGATGGATTATGGCTTAGCTGGGAATTGGTATGGTGTTGACTTCAAATCTTTAGATGGTTAAGACGTTGTTATAAGGAGTTGAGCTTGAAAAATCTAGAGGCATGTGATGAATGAATCCTAAGCTTTCTAGATGCCAAATCTTTGGATGGTTAAGTTGTCGTTATAGGGAGTTGAGTTTGAAGAATCTAGAGGCATGTGATGAATGAATCATAATCTTTCGAGATGCTAAGATAGGATCACAACTGTGATTTAGTCCAATTGGTGCATTTATATCTTGTGTGCACAAACTTGTCTTCAACATGCATTTATATCTTGTGTGCACAAACTTGTCTTCAACACCTATGGATCTTTGAAATTGGTTCGCCACTCTGTACACACATTTGAGAAATTATGGTGCTCAAGACCATTGTTCAGAGCCTACAATGTGTGAAAGGAAAAGCACTCGACTTCCCAAATTTTATAAAAAATAAATATAGAAAAGTTGAGATTGAGGAATGTTGGGCTTTTTAATATTGCATCTAATCAAAACTAAAACTATGTTATGAATCAACTCCTATGGTACGTGTGATTGAATCTGAGTGCAAATGTTCTTAATTGATTATGAAAGTGAAGCAGGATGATGTCCTTAAATACACAACCCTAGACACACAATTCAAAAGTTATAGTGCACACGTCGATGAGTAACGACTATATCCTAGGATTGTTAATCTTGAAAGTAGGAATTTTAAAATTAAAAGTGGATGAATAGATCATGTCTACAATTCTATCTAGGATCTACATAATCACATGTGCGATCTAGTTTAGGAAGGCAAACTAAGAACTAAGCTAGAGCTTATCTAAAGTGATAGATTTTGCATAACAAAATGTTGGATTCATAATTGGGATTAGGAGTGTGCCAAAAGAACTAAATTGGGTGCTAAGATAATGCATTAATGACATCCATGCAAAGTGGCATAAAACATAGATGTAAAAGTGTGAAGCATGCACTTTTCTCTTTTACATTTGACCTCCACTTTGGTGTGAGTACAAAATATAAATGAGCAAGCATGCTAAAATGGAAATAAAAGAAATAATAGTTATAAAAAAAGATATGAATCTTCTAAAATTTGAAAACATATGCCACTAGAACAAGTGTGGGCTGTTGGTGTTGGAAATAAGCCACACCCAGATCGACAGTGGACTGGTCCAAGAGGGGCCAGTAGCTCAGTGGTAGAGCACTCCAACAGCGTATGGAAGGTCCTAGGTTCGAGTCCTAGTTGGTCCATGTCTCAACGTGGTACGATCGTCTCGTCCGCCAGAATGACTCCTCCTTCCACCTCTATATGGCCAGCAGTTTTGGAATGCTCTCATCATCCAACTCCATCTAGTGGATAGCTCGTTCAGTATTCTATACCCGTTCAGTCATCGGGTCATCAAAAAGCAAGGCCCCAGCACGCACCCAGCGGTAAAAGAAATAGTCAGGGGATGGTTCATTCTTTCCGATGATGGTCCACCCAATTTGATTCTATCCCCACCTCTTGATCCACCACCTATCCCTCTCCTTTCGAGATCCGATCCACCAGCTTTCCTTCCTAGACCATATGCCTCAAAAAAATCCCTACCCGCGTGAAGCTGAGTAGTCAGTGCCCTATCTATATTTGGGCAGCTAATTCAATGAGAAGAAGCTATTACCTACCAAATCTTGACAAATGGATGGATCAGATGGCAGTCCAGCTGAGGTGGGTCCCTATTCGGGTGTAGGGGTTGGCGAGTAATTCAATGCCAACGTTCGACATTTGAATCGATCTAAATAGTCCCACTATAATTATCACCAATTGGTTACAATTAACTAGCTGGGGGGCAAAGGAAAGGAGGAAGCTGATCTCGGCACGGAAACAGATGTCGATCCTTCTATGTCGATGCCACCCATCCCAGGAAACTGATGGAACAATGCACCCTCTCTTTTAGTACCCCCATATGACCTAGCTGGCCTAGCTGGTGGAAGTCGTACCACCTTTTTCTTTGTGCTTCTAGTCACTGATGGACACCTATCTCGTTTAGTGGTCCCTTGAACTATATAGAGGGGGGGTGGGGGGGAATTATAGTGGTTTCGACCCACCCACCGATGAAAGCATCAATTAATACTCACCCGAGGGAAAGCCTGTAACCTGAACGTTGTTAAGGTCAAGGGTATTTTGAGAGGGTGAGTAATTCCTGTTGAGAAAGAAATTTCTCAATAGTTTCCTAGTGATTGTCATCTCCTAGAGTCAGCTAAGTTGGATTAAGTGAGCATCTTCCATCCATATCACATAAGCCATTCCAATGTGGGCAATGTAGCCCGGGTGGGAGCCCCCCCAACTAAGCTACCTCCATGAAGGGGGGTATTGTAGATGCCGTTGCAACAATAATAATCTGGGGGGGCCGAGGGGGCCCCCACCCTGTATCTCCCCCCCAATAAAGGGGTTGGGTGGGAGATTCAGGTTCGAGGTCAATCGATCCCGTGGTTAGCCGCTGTTACCTCCTTCATTGGCTGAGCATTCCAGCCTTTATTCCAATCCCTATAATTGGCCAATCCCCCGTCCTTTCCTTCCTTCCCCTACCTGCTGCCTCCTCTCTCCCAAGGTTGGTCAGTATGGTGATCAGATCTAATCCCATGATCTAGGCCCATCTCACATCCCAAGCCTTTATTTATTTATTTATTCCCACCCATGTCTCTTCACCTAGTCATTCAGAACTTCGTTAGGCCATATGTTCCTTCGGTGCCCATTAAGCCAGTTGGTCCCTTATCACCCGAAAAGAATTATCCATTAGTTGGGGACTGGTGCTTTCCATGCGCAATTGGTGGTGAGGTCCTTTATTCCATTCCTAGGCCATCTGTCAGGTGCCATTAGGCATATGATCTCCCGCCTCTTCCCCCAAGCCTTCCTTCCGTAATCACATGGATGGGTAATCGACCCTATCTATCAGGTGTTGCTAATTCAGGGTCTGGTGGTCTTCTAACTGAGTCTCCCATTTGGCATTTACTCGGGTGGGTGGGAGGCTTTATATGCTCTGAGGGGCATGTCCCATCCATCTGTCAGAAATTAATTTGTGGCGGGTAATGGCCAACCGGGGCTAGCCCGCCCCTGTGTTGCCCCTCCCCATGCCATGTCTCCTAGGCAATCATCGGTTCAGCTCCTCATATCCATTCGTAGTGAAGCATCTCTTGATCGTACCTTTATTCCTATCTTCCAATCTGAAATCTAGTGGTCGGGGA
This sequence comes from Cunninghamia lanceolata, assembly GCA_027924645.1. Lineage (NCBI taxonomy): Eukaryota > Viridiplantae > Streptophyta > Pinopsida > Cupressales > Cupressaceae > Cunninghamia > Cunninghamia lanceolata. Next base: position 15,111,948 of record BSBN01001715.1, read on the forward strand.
TTCGATGTTCCTTATGTGGGGCACGCATCTGACCCAATGATAGAAGGAAGGGGCCATCGGTGCCCATAAGTTGGCTGGCATGCGAGTGGGTGGGAGGCTATAGTTGCAATGCCTAAGTGGTAGCACCTAATCCCCATGTCTCATCTCCAGGTCCTATCGTCTTAAATACGTCTATGAGAGGCAAGGTTCCATCTCGGGAACTATAATGAGAATTTGTGCATTAATGTTCCTTTCCTCGGTGCAAGTCCTTGGTGCCCACCTGTTAATTTGTTCCTTTCCCATCTCCTCCTGGGCAAGCATGGCCATTCATTGGTTGGCATCTCCTCCATCGATCTATCTCGGGTATGGGCCAATCATTCATTGCTTTCCTACCCAGATCATCGACTCCCAAGCCTTGCTGGAAGTTCCTCGTCCCTGATACAATTTAAGGGAGGGAACCTAAATTGTTCAAGCAAGTCAGTCCATTCCAATAATGATTTGGCAGCTCCTGAATGGAGGTGCACTTTATTTAGGCTTCTAGACCTTTGTGGTTAGTAGGATCAAGACTCCCCCTCGCGCTAGGGTTGTGGTTGAGAACCTCTGTCTCAAGAAGTGCCACTGATTTATGAGTTGATGCAACTCTGACATCTTATCGAGAAGAGTTGAACCCCTCTGTCTTACTCCAACCTAGTCCAACACCCCACCCTTCTATTGATGGTGGGGTATGCTAGGTGTTGGTAGTGGAAGAATGAGCTTGCCCCCATGGTTCACCACCATTTATGCGGAGCATTTTTTTCCGTTGCTAGGCGGACCCCGAGTGGAGGACCTAATGCACTTACTTCTAGCTGGAAACATTGATCTGGCTCAATCAAAGCTGGTGAGGATTCAGACCCATTATTCTGGCTCAATCATTATCCAATCCTCATATCTAAGTAGAGTATTCCACTCTACTATCCTTTGTTGAGTAGAGTATTTCTCCCCCACCCCCTCAGCAGGAGAGATAGTAGGTATATCGGCTAGGGCCCCTCTGGGTTTAATGCTAGCGGGGACCCAGAATCAGCCTCGCGGCTGCACTTTCACTTTCTTCCTTAAGTGGGTGGTGAAAAAGCTGTCTACTCAGCTTAGTTTATTAGTTGGTGATGCAGCTATCGATGGCATCCATCTATACGTAATACCCCTACCCCACCCCTCATTGTATATGAGTTTGGGCACATTGGGATAATGTGCTAGTGGAGAGAGTTTATGTTCACCCAGCTCAACAAAAGGCTGGCCCCTATCTATCATTAATTGGCCAAACTCAACTACTTTATTAGTGGGGTTTAAGTCTGGCAATTCCCATCCCGGGGGGAAGTCGACGTTGGTGGGGGGAGGCAGTTCCAAGGAGGAAATCAAGTGGGCATGTTATGTATATCTAGCGATTGAAACTTCTAGAAATCAGATTGTGGAGGGGGCGATTGAAACTAATGACGAAATTGGCCCACCCTAACTTGAGTGACTATGCCCCCCAGGCACTTCTAGTCCCACCCAACCCTAGCTATAGATTGCCCTACACACGTATAGAATTTGGTGACGTGTTATTCATGCTGCTTCATCAGTGGACTTCGAGCTGATAAAATGAGGAGTGGTGGTATAGAAAGATTAGTGCCAGTACGCGATATGGATAGGTTCAATGCCTACCATATTGGAATCCATAGCAGCAGCTCATTCTAATAAAGTAAGGTTGCTATGGCCCATTTCTGACTGCTATGATAATATACCTACCGGGGGGCCCACCCAACCTCGGGGCGGATGGGAGTTACCGCGCCCAGTTAACATTCTTGTTCTCAGGGTCTACGAAGGTACGGGGACCATGCAAAGTCCTCCACGGCTGATGACTACTATCACTCAAGCATCCGTATGGGGCAGGACATCATGTCGAAGGTAAGTACCAATGTGCTACGTGAACTAGACCTCTAGTGGCAGGCACCTACGATAGAGTGCTGAAGAAGAGAGTGATGATGATAGAATGACGACGAGAGGGTGATGGCGATAGAGTGACAACTATAGAGTGATGGTAACCCCACCCCTCCAGTTTGTTATTTCCCCTACCCGTTGTTCCAACAGAGCCCTCTTCCTTGCTCACTCGAATACTAGGTGTGAAACCATGTAAACACCTTAGGGTGGTGGGTACATTCACCTCCCTCCCCAGGGCCCCAAGGAGGTTGTGACCTCTCATTTGGCAACAAGAACCAATAGACCAATGCCCCCCGACAAGTAATATCACTACGAACCGAAGCACATCAGGGGACTGCATGCAGGTTTACCCACATCGACCGTCCTAGGGTCAAAAGAGGCAATCTCCCATCTTGAGTTTAGTGGCCTCTCCTTCCCCTACCAGATGCGACCCCGACTACCCCTAGTCATCGCCCTCTACTAGTTTCATACAAAATGGTTTGGGGTTTGGGAATGAGTCCAGGGTAAGGCTTTGGGAACTTTGGCCCCTTGTAAGTTGAGTCAGGATAGCGTTCCAGAGTTTAGAACATGTAATATTGACGGGCTCTAATGCCAAATATTGACCTTTATCTCCCCCCACCCACCCCTGCTTGATTTGCTTCATAAATCCATCTCTGAATGATTTTGCTTTGAGAAGGTAGAGGCCTTCTCTGATCGATTATGCAGCATAATCCCCCCTTCGCAAGGAGCTCACCACTATAGAGTAGGGACCATGCCTCTTAGAAGTTCAACTCCCCTCCTCCCAGCTCGCTCCCTCCATCTAGGCAGATGTTGATCAATAGCATGAACGCTACCTCCCCTACCTGACCAAGAGCCCACCCACCCCTACTACTGCTCCAAAAGCTGCCCCCCCACTCACAGTTACCCCAAGACCCCCATCCCATACTAGAAACTTCCCAAGGTTATACCGTTTCCCAGGGTGGGTGGAATAGAAAGTTGGTGGGTGGAATATACTCCCCCACCCATCTCCACAGAGCCCCCCACCCAACTCCACACACGCAGGGAAAACCCCTAGGGAGACCTCATCTGAACGGAGATTCTAGTTTCTTCAATCATGACCTGCTTAACCAATGTTTTGTTTATTGTGACAAAGATTATAAGAGGATCATATTGGTTTTGAACTTTAATTGACAGTAATTCATGTGGTTGAAAGAGAATATCCATTTTTGTCGCATACATACAATCTAATAGGGCTGCTACATCATTTGGCTTAACAATAGGTGGCACAACCACCTTTTGTAAAGCTTGTTGGAGCATATTCTATGGTATGTAGGTGATGTTTGTATTAAATCCCAAAAAGAGATCTTAGCTAGAGTAGAGCGAAGCTGTTCAACAAGATCATACTCTTGACCACTTTTATGAGTAAGACGAGGTGGTGGGGGGAGCATAGGTTGAGAACATGGAAGAGAGACAAGCACCTGCAGTGCTTGCTTACTTTGCTTGTTATTATAGGTGTTGTATGTATGAGCAATTGCATTTTGAACACCGTGATTTATTTGAGCAATTTCCTTTGCATAGTTGAAGATGTCATAGGGAGGTTTACCTTGAACTGTAATCACCGGCTTTAAGCAAAAGGGTGCACTAGGTGCCCCTTAGACAATCATCTTAGGAATATTGCTACCAAGTCTATTAATAAGTATCGAATTAACATTGTTTCCCTTTTGGTTGCACCCAACATCCATCCCTAAAGTATTTAATGTGAGAGCTTTTCTCATCCACTAATACTACATCTTGGCCAGGGAGAGCATTGGGATGAGGGGAAGGTACATCATCATCATCATACTCTGTGGCGAAAAAAAGGCTTTTCACTCTCATCTTTCTCATGAGTATTCCTAGAGATGAATTTGGTTAAATCTTCTTGATGCAGAGCATGCAGCGGATGCTCACAAATAGGGTGAAAAATACCCATAACCCAACAAAATGGCTATTACTGTTTATATCAGCAAGATATCTCTCTTTTCTTACCGAAATAATCCTCTCCTTCCTTATGGGGCTAACCTATCTTATCGGCCACTTCAGAAATTCTTTCGCCGATCGCCACCCTCTTACCAATGAAGAATCTCCTTTTCACCTATCGGCGGGACTTCCACTATCAGTGAACTCCTCGAGTCTTTTGTCGATCTCTATTGTCTCCCCGATACTACCAATGCCAGGCTCCACCGTCGACCAAACTATGACTATCGGCACCTCCGATACATTTCACCCTGATACCCATCTCACACCGATGAGTATTCGTTTGCGTGCTTATCGGCCAAACTCTTACCCATCGGTGACACCTTTAACTTCTCCACCGATGGCATATCTCATGCTGATAAACTCTTCATTGGTAGCACTTTGTAATTGTCACCCCGATTGGTGAAAGTGCCCCCTGTCGGCTCAATGTAACTTTCTCAACCTGATGGTTCTTCTCACACCGATGCCTTCACAAATTTGCACTGAAAACCCTGAGTTCGACTCGATCCGCTTACTTAGCAATTTCGACACAGATTCCTCCCCTGCAACCATTTTAACCGAACAACACATGGAAAATGCAAAAACCCACAGAATAGAAATAAAACTCAATGATACAGAGGTCATTCCACTGATTTCAAAGAAATCCACTAGTGGAATGACCCTGAACGATATCCCTTGCGATTACACCAGAACACAAACTTCTTTTATTTCTTCACAGAATTGATTTACAATCTTTCTAATCTATCTCTGTTCTTCTTATTCTTGTTCTTATTCTGAGATCAATCAAATCTCACATATTTATCCCCTCACGGGGTAGTACAAAAAATGACTCCCAGCAGCTGGGAGTTACAGCTGTCCTAACAAACTAACAAACTTTCTAACAAACTCTTAACAAACTATCTAAAAATAGCAAAGCACGTTCAATTTAGACCTTATTACATTTAATGTCCGTTTAGGGCTTCATTGAAAACATAAAACAACTTTAAGACAGCTAATGCCTCATGAAGGCTCCTGTAGATTGGGTGCTCCTGCACCATACTCCCCAAGTTGAAAAAACTCTTGTCCCAAGAGTTATGTGGTCTGCTGCAAACAACTTCATTTTGTCTTCAATCTTCTTAGCTTCAGGCTTCCAATCTTCACATCCATAGCTAATGACCAACCAACCAACAAAATCAAACAACTATCAATCTTTAGAGCTTCTTCAGGCTCCTTCTACTCCCATCAGTGGAGTACTCTTCAGGCTGCAACATCAAGTGCTTCTTCAGTCAGTTATCCATCTCTCTCACTGCTTCACAACACCAACTCACCAAACCATTCATCTCACCCAACAACAGATTCTAGTGATGCACCCTACCACTCTCTCCTCAGTGGTTTCTCTCTGCACCCTTATCCAGCCTAATCTCCATTGGAGAATGGTCATGACAGACCTTCTCTTGTCTGCACACACACACAACTCAAAAAACTTCTTTCTGCAGCTAGATGGAACAAGCACCTGCAACCAAACAACTTAGCAAACAAATAATGGTCACCAACATGTTCTTTCCTTCAGTTCTTCACCTGCCTTCTCAATGATAGGTACCAAATACACACCACCCAAATCTTTCGCCAGCTCTGATACCAATCTGATGCAGAGCATGCAGCGGATGCTCACAAACAGGGTGAAAAATACCCATAACCTAACAAAATAGCTATTACTATTTATATCGGCAAGATATCTCTCTTTTCTTACCGAAATAATCCTCTCCTTCCTTATCGGGCTAACCTATCTTATCGGCCACTTCATAAATTCTTTCGCCGATCGCCACCCTCTTATCGATGAAGAATCTCCTTTTCGCCTATCGGCGGGACTTCCACTATCGGTGAACTCCTTGAGTCTTTTGCCGATCTCTATTGTCTCCCTGATACTACCAATGCTGGGCTCCACCATTAGCCAGACTATGACTATTGGACCCTCTGATACATTTCACCCCGATACCCATCTCACACCGATGAGTATTCGTTTCCGTGCTTATCGGCCAGACTCTTACCCATCGGCGACACCTTTAACTTCTCCACCGATGGCATATCTCATGCCGATATACTCTTCGTCGGCAACACTTTGTAATTGTCACCCCGATCGGTGAAAGTGCCCCTTGTCGGCTCAATGCAACTTTCTCAACCCGATGGTTCTTCTCACATCGATACCTTCACAAATTTGCACCAAAAACGCTGAGTTTGACCTGATCTGCTTACTTAGCAATTTCAACACGGATTCCTCCCCTGCAACCATTTTAACTGAACAACACATGGAAAATGCAAAAACCCACAGAACAGAAATAAAACTCAGTGATACAGTGGTCATTCCACTAATTTCAAAGAAATCCACCAGTGGAATGACCCCGAACGATATCCCTTGCGATTACACCAGAACACAAACTTCTTTTATTTCTTCACAGAATTGATTTACAATCTTTCTGATCTATCTCTGTTCTTCTTGTTCTTGTTCTTATTCTGAGATCGATCAGATCTCACTTATTTATCCCCTCACAGGGTAGTATAGAAAATGACTCCCAGCAGCTGGGAGTTACAGTTGTCCTAACAAACTAACAGACTTTCTAACAAACTCTTAACAAACTATCTAAAAATAGCAAAGCACGGTCAATTCAGACCTTATTACATTTGATGTCCGTTTAGGACTTCATTGAAAACGTAAAACAACTTTAAGACAGCTAATGCCTCATGAAGGCTCCTGTAGATTGGGTGCTCCTGCACCATACTCCCCAAGTTGAAAAAACTCTTGTCCCAAGAGTTATGTGGTTTGCTGCAAACAACTTCATTTTGTCTTCAATCTTCTCAGCTTCATGCTTCCAATCTTCACATCCATAGCTAGTGACCAACCAACCAACAAAATCAAATAACTATCAATCTTTAGAGCTTCTTCAAGCTCCTTCTACTCCCATCAGTGGAGTACTCTTCAGGCTGCAACATCAAGTGCTTCTTCAGTCAGGTATCCATCTCTCTCACTGCTTCACAACACCAACTCACCAAACCATTCATCTCACCCAACAATAGATTCTTGTGATGTACCCTACCACTCTCTCCTCAGTGGTTTCTCTCTGCACCCTTATCCAGCCTAATCTCCATTGGAGAATGGTCATGACAGACCTTCTCTTGTCTGCACACACACACACAACTCAGAAAACTTCTTTCTGCAGCTAGATGGAACAAGCACCTGCAACCAAACAACTTAGCAAACAAATAATGGTCACCAACACGTTCTTTCCTTCAGTTCTTCACCTGCCTTCTCAGTGATAGGAACCAAATACACACCACCCAAATCTTTCGCCAGCTCTGATACCAATCTGATGCAGAGCATGCAGTAGATGCTCACAAATAGGGTGAAAAATACCCATAACCCAACAAAATAGCTATTACTGTTTATATTGGCAAGATATCTCTCTTTTCTTACCGAAATAATCCTCTCCTTCCTTATCGGGCTGACCTATCTTATTTTCCACTTCATAAATTCTTTCGCCGATCGCCACCCTCTTACCGATGAAGAATCTCCTTTTCGCCTATCGGCGGGACTTCCACTATTGGTGAACTCCTTGAGTCTTTTACCGATCTCTATTGTCTCCCTGATGCTACCAATGCCATGCTCCACTGTCGGCCAGACTATGACTATCAGATACATTTCACCCTGATACCCATCTCACACCGATGAGTATTCATTTGCATGCTTATCGGCCAGACTCTTACCCATCGGCGACACCTTTAACTTCTCCACCGATGGCATATCTCATGCCGATATACTCTTCATCGGCAGCACTTTGTAATTGTCACCCCAATTGGTGAAAGTGCCCCCTGTCGGCTCAATGCAACTTTCTCAACCTGATGGTTCTTCTCACGCTAATGCTTCACAAATTTGCACTGAAAACCCTAAGTTCAACCCGATCTGCTTACTTAGCAATTTCGACACAGATTCCTCCCCTGCAACCATTTTAACTGAACAACACATGGAAAATGCAAAAACCCACATAACAGAAATAAAACTCAATGATACGAAGGTCATTTCACTGATTTCAAAGAAATCCACCAGTGGAATGACCCTGAACGATATCCCTTGCGATTACACCAGAACACAAACTTCTTTTATTTCTTCACAGAATTGATTTACAATCTTTCTAATCTATCTCTATTTTTCTTGTTCTTATTCTGAGATCGATCAGATCTCACATATTTATCCCCTCACGGGGTAGTACAGAAAATGACTCCCAGTGGCTGGAGTTACAGCTGTCCTAACAAACTAACAGACTTCTAACAAACTCTTAACAAACTATCTAAAAATAGCAAAGCACAGTCAATTCAGACCTTATTACATTTAATGTCCGTTTAGGACTTCATTGAAAACATAAAACAACTTTAAGACAACTAATGCCTCATGAAGGCTCCTATAGATTGGGTGCTCTAATACCAATTTGATGCAGAGCATGCAGTGGATGCTCACAAATAGAGTGTAAAATACCCATCAACCCAAAAAAATGCTATTACTGTTTATATCGGCAAGATATCTCTCTTTTCTTACCGAAATAATCCTCTCCTTCCTTATTGGCTAACCTATCTTATCGGCCACTTCAGAAATTCTTTCACTGATCGCCACCCTCTTACCAATGAAGAATCTCCTTTTCGCCTATCAGCAGGACTTCCACTATCGGCAAACTCCTTGAGTCTTTTGCCGATCTCTATTGTCTCCCTGATACTACCAATGCCGGGCTCCACCGTCGGCCAGACTATGACTATCGGCACCTCTGATACATTTCACCCGATACCCATCTCACACTGATGAGTATTCGTTTGCATGCTTATTGGCCAGACCTCTTACCCATCGGCAACACCTTTAACTTCTCCACTGATGGCATATCTCATGCCGATATACTCTTCATCGGCAGCACTTTGTAATTGTCACCCCGATCGGTGAAAGTGCCCCCTGTCGGCTCAATGCAACTTTCTCAACCCGATGGTTCTTCTCACGCTGATGCCTTCACAAATTTGCACCGAAACCCTGAGTTCGACCCGATCTGCTTACTTAGCAATTTCGACATGGATTCCTCCCCTGCAACCATTTTAAACCGAACAACACATGGAAAATGCAAAAACCCACAGATCAGAAATAAAACTCAATGATACGGAGGTCATTCCACTGATTTCAAAGAAATCCACCAGTGAAATGACCCCGAACGATATCCCTTGCGATTACACTAGAACACAAACTTCTTTTATTTCTTCACAGAATTAATTTACAATCTTTCTAATCTATCTCTATTCTTCTTGTTCTTGTTCTTATTCTGAGATCGATCAGATCTCACATATTTATCCCCTCACGAGGTAGTACAGAAAATGATTCCCAGCGGCTGGGAGTTACAGCTGTCCTAACAAACTAACAGACTTTCTAACAAACTCTTAACAAACTATCTAAAAATAGCAAAGCATGGTCAATTCAGACCTTATTACATTTAATGTCCGTTTAGGACTTCATTGAAAACATAGAACAACTTTAAGACAGCTAATGCCTCATGAAGGCTCCTGTAGATTAGGTGCTCCTACACCACTTCTAATATCAGAGGATATGCTCCTATGAGTAAAGTGAAGCTACTAAAATCATGTGTATAAAAAAGCAATTGCAACTCATATGTAGAACATATAGAAGCATCGATACCACTAATATAAGCTATGTGTTCTAGAACATGAGGGTTCTCATTAGTGAAATTAGAGAAATTTTCAAAGTCTAGATTATATTCATGCAAAGGTTTAAAAGAAGAATAACATGAAGATTCCATTGCACTATTGTCAATGTAAATTAGATTTTATAAGCTTTTCAAATTTTGATGCAAAAGTCAAGTGCAAAAGTATGTATGAAAATGACCTAAAATGCTTGATTTTTTTATACTTTTTCCATGCAAATATATGAAAGGAAAGGTGTTGTAAAGATTTTGATTAGGGGCAGCAAATAATATGCCTATTTTCAGTTCAATAAAGCAATAAAACCATTTACAACACACTTTCGATGCAAATCTAAGATGACGACAAGTTGGAATATAGTTAAAATGCCCTAAAATATGTAATTTTTCACAATTTTTCAATCCCAAGACCCAATGAATAGGTGTTGTAAGGAATTTTATGAGGTCCAACAAATAATAGCAATGATATCAGTAGCCTACGACCATAAAATCATTTACAACATGCTTGGAGTATAATTTAGGTCAAACCCTAAGGCAAATATAGCAAAAATGTGTAATTTTCACCAAATTTTCAATACAAGGGCCCGATAAGAAGGTGTTGTAAGGAATTTTAGGAGGGGCAGTAGATGATAATCCTGATAATAGAAAATTAAATGCAAAAATATTCTTTACAACACGCCTATAGTGCAAATCTGGAGAGTCGATAAGGCCAAATCTAGTGAAAATCAAGGTTTTTCAAGCCCTAGGTTTGAGATCTTGATGTAAAATGATATATGAATGTGTTACAACATGATTTATGATGAAAATTAAATGTACTTAGATATGAAAATGATTTCCAAGCCCTACAATGCAAAATGCAAGTGCAAATCTAATGAAAAATCAATGAAAATACTAGTTTTTTGTTGAAATTTTCTATGTAAAAATACAAATTTTTGAGATCTAAATGCAAATTTACACTAAAATACAACACTACAGCCAAATGCAAATTTAAATGAGTGTCTAAGATCAGTAGAAAAATCTGAAACAAGATTTTACCTACAAACCCTAGTTTTTGGAATTACTAAGTTATATGAAAATTTTAAAATTTCAAGCAAACCCTAGCAATTTTAATATGAAAAATATAGTGCAAGGATTAAAGTATGATGAATTTATATCAGATCTAATTTAAAAATCAGAAATTAAATTAAATTAAATTAAATGAAAATCAATTCAAATTATTTGAAAATTGAGCCAAAAGTGCCAATTATATATATATATATATATATATATATATATATATATATATATATATATATATATATATATATATATATATATATATATTTTAATTTTTCAAATTTTTAAATTTTCAAATACAATGAGATGAAAATTTTAAAAAATGAATGAATTTCAAATCTAATGCAAATATTTGAGATTTAATTCAAATTAAATCAAAATGCAAACTAAAAATGCCAATTTTTTTCAAATTTTCCAAAATTTTCAATTTTTTTATAAGTTTTCAAATGCAATGAGATGAAAATGAATGAATTTCAAATCTAATGCAAAAATTTGAAATAAAGTGAAAATTAATTCAAATTAAATCCAAATGCAATATGAAAATTATGAATTAAATAAAAATAAATTTCAGATCTAATGCAAAAATCAGAAATTTAATTAGATGCAATTAAACTATCAAAATTTAAACCCTAGAATACAAATTTTTTCAAAATTTTCAATTTTTTTGTAATTTTTCCAATGCAATAAGATGAATGATGATATGAATGAATGAAATCAATGTAAATCTGAAGCAAAACCCTCAACAAGGTGCAAAATTCATGAAAAACATGGGTTCACCAAAATGTAAAGGGTGGAATTTGGATAGTTGAGTTTTTGGTAGTTTTGTGTGTATATCCTCCTTTCACCCTTTTATTCAAGGACCTAGGGTCGAGTTGCAATGTACTATCATACCCTAGGTCACTATGATATGTAGGGAAATTTAGATTTGTATGATTTGATTGTCAATTATACTCAATTATGCTCAATTATACATCAAAACCCTATTTATGCAAATACGACAGCAAACAGACGAATATCAGAAAATGCTACTACAGAAAGATGTAAAATAACAAATAACTATGCACCTATTTTTAGGGTTCAGAAAAGGAACAATTGGGGACTAATGAGTGAGCGCCCAAGTCCAAGGCCTAGGTTTTTGTCAGGATTTGAAAGCTCAGCCTGTAACCTGTTCCTGTTGTCACAGAGATTTTTTTGTCACAGAATTTGGAGGACTAAAGAGCGGGCGCCCAAGTCTAGGGTGTTGTTTTCAACTCTGATCTACAAATTTGACACTCTATAATGCCCTCCTGCAACTCCACTTTTCCTATATCTTCAACTTGTAACCTAAAATCACAAAAATTTTGGGAGGGGGTTGTGGTGTTTAGAGGCTTGCCTCAATCAAGCCTTAGAGAGACATTCAAGTCTTTTAAACACCATTGTTAGATAGAGAGTGCGTGCCCTTGTGAGGTAGAGGCAAAAACCAAATGATAAATGCTCAAAAACACAAATGATGTCACCTTGTAGTGAAGATCTCATGGGAGGAAGAAGCTCTTCATGCCATGAGGAGATGATTGCTCAAATCTGCAAATATAAACACAGACAACACAAATCTACTCTTGCTACACAATGAAATCCTTGAATCACCTTCACATAAACTTGAGAATCCAAATTGGTAGCTAGTAATCATCTAGTTTACAAATGAATGCCTAAACATGCTTTTGTATGCAACTACAAACACTCCCGCCAATAATTTTGTAATTCAAACTTATTGTGTCGGCATAGGATCCAAATAACGGTCACAAGCTGACACTAATAATTTGGGACTGACCCAAAATAGGGCAGGACTAGGGTGCGAGCGCCCAAGTCCTCCCCCTATTTTGGTCAGGGTTAGGTTCAAGGGATCCCCCTAGGTCCCATTTGTCATGAAACCCAAGGTTCATTTCATCAGGATTTCAAATTATGATGCAAGATGTCCTAAATGCATATGAAAGACCCGGGAGCTAAACCTTATGAGGGAAAAGACCCCAACGGGACATTTTTTGACTTTGCAAAAACTTTGCAAATACACATGTAAACTACCCCAACTCAGAGGGGTTACCCTGTAAGCAAATCAAGGAAATATAAATCATTTGGAATTTACTTGTACAACAGTTTGCAGCAACAGTCTATACAGAAGCAAAATGTTATTCCTCTTTTCTTTATATAGAACAACAATTTTTTTTTTCAAACTTGATTCATACTTAGATTTCTTATAATAAAAGTATGCATCTTTCACCATTACATTTTTTTTCACACATAAATCTTAAAGGTTATCAGACATTGTCTAGAGCAATGAAATCATAAGATTCAGCTTGCACATACTACTTGCATTATTAAAAACCAAAATCCGCATTGTATTCAATAGCTTGTATATACTACCAATTGACTAAAAATGACTAAATATATTACCACCAATTGACTAAAAATGACTAAATATATTACCAATTGATGGTAATTAATGATGACAATGACTAAATAAATGAGTAGTTAACAACAACCAATAACTAAATATACTACCAAATTGAATAAAATGACTAAATATACTACCAATTGATGACAGTTAATGATTACAATGACTAAATAAATGACTACCATGACTAAATAAATGACTAGTTAACAACAATCAATGACTAAATTAATGTTACCAAATTGATCAATCAAAACAATCAATAAATGACTAAAAATGGTTTAGTCATAAATTTGGTCATGTTATAAATGACTGGTAATAAACTACTAATGGTCACATGACCATGTTTGGTCATTTATAAGCAGTTTTTGGTAGTTTTTTTAGTAATATATTGCCTTTTTGTGCTAGTGAGGTACGAAAAAGTGTATACAACATAGAAAAGCACATTTAAACTATAATAAAGTGCCTCTGGCCTGTTTTGAAGTGCCTTCAAGAGATAGTGAAGCACCTTTGGTGCGTAGTAAAGTGCATCTAGTCGATAGTCAAGCGCCTTTGCACTATTTTGAAGCACATCTGGTTGTTAGGGTTTTTTGACTCGTTTTTCTAATTTAAAGGGCTACTTTTACATCTTACTGATCATTCATTATTTAGACAAGATGATTTATTTGTCTTACAATCATCTTACATACTCCCTAAGCTGATCTATTTAAGGGTATTATCATTTTTTAGCTAATCCAACATTTGACGATTTTTTGTGGTTCGTTCTTGTTGCAGACTATAGATCTCATCATCAACATACTGGGTCATCAAGCAATCATTCAATCATCATTTGATCTAGATTTTTTGACAAAATCTTTTTTTTTGTAGGTATGTTATTGAAAAGTACATTTGCACAATAGTCAAGCACTTTTGGTCTAAAATAGAGCGCATCTGCACAACAGTCAAGCACTATTGGTCTACAAGGCACACATCTACACAAAATCTAAGTGTTTTTGGTCTGAAACAACATGCATCTGCACCACAGTCAAGTGCTTCTGGTAATTTTTGAAGCGCCTTTGCACAATAGTTAAGCACTTTTGGTTCAATTGCTTTTTTCTAACTACTTGGTTTGTGTGGAACTAATAACACTTGTTGCAGCATCTTATCACAGGTCAAAGAAGGTTTCTAACATACTTTTGTAGGACGATTGTCGAAGATATCAAATCTTTTTTATACTGTCTTAGAAACACTTCAACTTACTTAAAGGAATTAACAATCATCTTGTATTGCATCTTGTGTGATTAGCGTAGTTGCACTTAGCTTAATCTAGAGGGTAAATGAACGGGTGTTTTTCGTGCTTGTGAGGTGATAGGTGTATGCTCTCCCTGTTGATAACTGAGAGGGGGGGTGAATCAGTTATCCTAATTATTTCTTCTTTTGAACCTTCTTCTTAATCAAAGCAGTATTGAATCAAACAGACAAATATTATCATGAAATGAGAAACACATGACACAGTATTTTGACGTGGAAACCCGGTTAAGGGAGAAAACCACGGGGTGATTAACCCAAAGATTATTCTCTATTAGAAGAATAAGGAATTACAAAATGGCACATGCCAATTAGGGCTCACTGCCCGAGCACACTGCTCACAAAGAGGCACACTGCCTACAAGGAGACACACTGTCTACAAAGTGATAAGAATCATAGTCTTGAACTGGAGAATGACATCTTTACCATGTCTGGATCAGTTCCATTAAGCCCAGAAACATGTGCTCTGCCTTCTGCACTTCTCTTCGCTACTTCACCTTTTTCCACATCAGCCACACTTCAAAATGAACTCACAAATCTTTATTTATACAAGACATCAACTTAGGAACAATCATCTAAGTCGGCAATCAATCATAAGAATATCCGCAAGATGAATGACACATCTGGTCGGCCACCATAAGAACATTCGCAGGATGAACAACTCATCCAGTCGGCTAAACAGAGCAAAAACTTCATCCGGAAGAATATCTTCAATTCCGGGCTCTACTGTCAATGCGGACCAACAACACAACCTCAACATGATCCAGGAACCTTCACAAGCCTGCCTGAATGACCAGGTACATCCGCATTTCCTTTACTTACTGAAATCTCTTATCCTCCTTATCTGGAACTTCAAGAATACTGTCTGTCGCCACTGTCATAATGCAAGAGGTACTTCTGGACCTCCAAATCATACACAACTCGAGATGGCACATCACAAGGACATCCCAAAGACTCCTTCCAATCCGCAGATTAGGATTATACAGTTCCAGACCTCACCGGACCTTTTGTGATCCTCTGTCACCTCTGAATACTTGCCGGAACCGGTTCTACACCGATAGCCACAACTCCTTCAGATCTTCATGCGGACCTCTGAAATCTTAACTGAAGCATCTCAAGACCCATATCTACAAACCCTTTAATCCACATCCTCCGGTTCACATCCTATACAGTACATTTGCCTTCTTCTCATCACTATTCTTTACTGTTCCTAACTAAGGCTAATTTTCTCAATATCCTCAGCACACTGCTCATTGAATCCTTCTTGTCAAAGCAATATGAGTATGTTGACATCAATGACAACACTGGTTTACCTCATACTTGCAACAATCTCCCCCTTTGTCATTGATGGCAACATATGATGTGAAAAACCATCAAGACAGGAAACTTCTCCTTTCTGTCACTTCTCCCCCTATCAGCAACATGTCTTCTCCTCATTTGCTGCTCCCCTTTTGATCATCAGCTACTTGTTTTTCACATGTCTTCTCTCCCCCTTTGACATCAATGGCAAAGGGCTCATACTTGCAATTTTAACATATCAGAATCATACCAGCTGCTCCCCCTTAGTAGCAGCTCCCCATCATCAATCCGGATCACAAGATATGACTGTGATATCCACCGGACTGATGCACATCAGTGCATCCTAGTTTATCACCGGAGGGGCCATGACCCCTAACTTCTCCCGGAGATATTCAAAAGAGTCATTGGGAAGAGGTTTAGTAAAGATATCTACAATCTGATCCTTGGAGGGAACATACTCCAACCTGACTTCTTCCTTGTTCACTTGTTCTCTCAAGAAATGAAACTTGATAGATATGTGCTTAGTCTTAGAGTGTAATATCGGATTCTTGGAAATATTAATTGCACTTGAATTATCACAGAAAATTGTGATAGGCTCCGCATATTCAATTTTAATATCTCTTAGCATCTGCTTCATCCATAGGATTTGAGTGCAACTACTTGCTGCTGCAATGTATTCTGCTTCAGTTGTAGACAGAGATATTGCATCTTGTTTCTTGCTTAGCCAAGAAACCAATCTCTTCCCCAAAAAGAATGCTCCACCACTGGTGCTCTTTCGATCATCTACATCTCCTGCCCAATCTGCATCTGTGTAAGCATGAAGAGAGAAATCCGGATCTCTAGGGTACCATAGACCATACTCAACTGTTCCTTTCAAGTACCTAAAAATTCTTTTGATTGCCATAACATGAGATTCTCTAGGATCAGCCTGGAATCTTGCCACAAGACCAACAACCTGCATTATATCTGGTCTGGTCTGAGTGAGATACAACAATCCACCAATCATTGATCTATACATTGTCTAATCTGCCTTTGGAGAGTCATCATCTTTGCTCAACTTACATCCAGTTGTCATGGGAGTGTTCATTGGTTTTGAATCTTCCATACCAAATTTCCTTAACAATTCTTTCACATATTTGGTCTGAGAAATGAAGATTCCTTTCTTTGTTTGAGTGATTTGCAGACCCAAGAAGAAATTCATTTCACTAAGCATAGACATTTCAAACTCACATTTCATCTGATTTGCAAAAGTTTTGCACATACTATCTCTTCCTCCAAAAATGATATCATCTACAAACACTTCAACAATCAAAATATTTTCATGATCAATTTTGAAATATAAGTTACTGTCAGCAGTACCTTTGCTGAATCCAATCTGCACAAGATGCTTATCCAACCTTTCATACCATGCTCTTGGAGCTTGTTTTAATCCAAACAATGCTTTCTTTAACTTACAGACCATATCATCATTGTCAGATAATTGAAATCCATCCGGTTGTTCAATGTAAACTTCTTCTTCCAGATCACCATTTAGGAAGGCAGACTTGACATCCATCTGATATACCTTGAAGTCTTTGAAGGCAGCAAATGCAAGAAATAATCTGACTGCTTCAATTCTTGCCACGAGAGCAAAGGTCTCTTCATAATCAATTCCTTCTATTTGGGAGTAGCCTTTGCAGACCAATCTAGCTTTGTTTCTGATTACTTTACCAGCTTCATTTAATTTGTTTCGGAAGACCCATTTGGTTCCAATCACATTCCTATCTCTAGGTCTGGGAACAAGATCCTGTTGACTTTTTCCCAGACTGGATGCTTATTCCCAGATTTCCCTACAAGGTAGCCATCAGTGATCAACAGGATCTCTGGGCCAGGGGGTCAACAGTGTAGGAGATAGACTCTATATTTTATCTCCTCTTCTTCTTCAGGCTCTGCAAGACCTAGGGGGGTATTCCCTACTCAACATCCATGAGGATATGCATGCAAGGCTGGGATGTTGACAGAAAGCAGATGAGTCCTCCTGTGAGTAGACCAAAACTGAAAGATAAGAGCAAAGGGGCTAGCTTTGGGCCTATTAGCAGTTGTAGACAGAGGACTGAGGATCCTAAACTAATTCTAAAGTCCTAATGGTTGTTTTAGATATTGATTTGAAGTTTAAGTGTGGATGCAAAGCTGGACATGGTTATAACACAAGAACAAAGCATGATTGGTGCCTATCCAGGGCCTGGAGTCAGTAGACATACACCTGTGAATGATCAGCATAAACAACTAAAACTGGATTTCAAGGGGATATATGTGATACCTGCCTTACAGGTATCTCCCAATACAAAGTGTTAGGTTATCTCTACTTATGGTATCCCTACTGCAGTATATCCTTCCCAATGTTCAACCTGAAAACAGTTTAATCTACCCCTTGAGTAGAAGTTAAAAGATCAGACAGTCAACATAGGAATTCTATGCTCTAGAACCTAAACATTACCAAACATCCAGATTCAGAAGAAGAATACATGCAATACTGGAGACAGAATTAACACAACACATGCTAAACAGCATTTCTCATATAAGTTTAATCATGAAATCAGTGGGTTCATGCCAAAAACAAACAACAAGAGATACATAAACTCACAGGTAAGCTGTACAGAGCAACCAGATCAGCTTGTTATGCATTACAGAGCCAAAATCATCAACTTTCAACAACCTTTCAAATGAGCAAGACCACCTGCTTATAACAGCCAGGTAGGTGCTCAGCAATTAATTACAATGTTGACCAAAAATCCCGCCAGATACACAGTATCATGGAAATGGTGCTCAAACACAACTAGATTGGCGCCCAAACTTGAATGCAGCAGGTAGGGGAGGAGACAGGAAGATTTCTCGAGCCCTGCGCCCCTGACCGCTGATGTACACCCTCAGTCGGGTACAGGATCCATCCACGCCATCGCCCATACCTCTGCAACAATCGCCATTAATGGCGCACCAACCCGCGGCCTTGGGAAGAACATCATACAGACTATCGCAAGCATTTCCCGCCGAGATTCATCATCATGATATTTGAAAATGTAGGATATCAATATCCCACATGCACCCCGCGATGACCTCAATAACACTTTATATACTAGGTCATGAGCATATATCATGTCGGTGCTTTTGCTCCTGACGACACTAGTATAGACCTCATCATCATCATCCTCCAGCAGCATGATATCCTGTTGTTCGAAATATCACCCTGACGTCATCATGATATTTGAAATATACCCTTCATGATAATCGGCACAACCTGATCCATCGGAGGAACATCCTCCTGCTGAGCTTATTCCAAAAGTCTGGCTGATGAACATCCTGATGACGTCATCATCATATCCTGCTGACGTCATCATCATATCTGCCTACTGTGCACCAACTCGCATATCCGGATGACGTCATCATCATGTTTGCAAATATCAGGAGGTCTCTTCAAGATGATCAGTGTTAGAAATATGACCCCCCCCGGACCTTGATGACGTCATCATCATATTAACATCATCATGATATTCGGAAGACAACCGGATATTTGGGAATATCCTCCTGATGCTCAAATATCAGGTTGCACTGTAGCTCCTCTATAAGATCGGGGCGATAACTGAATATGATGATGATGCTTGAAAAGATCACCCCCCGGAGATAATGCGCGAAGCCAGCAGGCGGATATCTCCTTGATATCAGCATCATCATGATGCTCGAACAAACATATATCCGGGTGATATGAAAATATCACCCCTTCCTTCGAAAATATCATGATGCAGATAGGCAGAGAAACAAATATCACCCTGATATATAAGGATGACGTCAGCATCATCAGGATGACAAAACAACGAACAAGAAGTGATACAACATCATCAGGATGATATTGACTAAGATCATCCTGACGTTCAAAATATGATGACCCTAGTGAATATCGGGTCGCACTTAGAACTCTTCGACAACATCATCAGGATGATATTAACCAAGATCACCCGATGATAAAATATCACCCTGGCGAAAAATCATGAAGGCAGAAAATATGATGGCCTCCGCAAGCAGCAGGATGATAACTGGAAATATCATGATGATGACGACCCTTAAGAAAAAACAAGTTAGGTCGAACACTTAGAGAATAACCCCTTCAGGACATCGGGGCAACTTCATCATCATGTTTGAGCAAGGTGATATTCGGAAGATCACCGGATACTTGAAAAATCACCCCCGCAAGCAACTGAGGGCGCACTGTAGCTCACCAGTATCATCAGGATAATAAGCAAACATCACCCGACAGTTGAAATATGATGATGACGATGAGAAAAACAAGTCGACGAAGAACATGCTGATGAAGATCATCATCGAAGACAAGATGATGATGACGACCTCCCCCTCAGAAAAATATGATGCCGCAGCTGAAAAACGCTGAGGAGGTCCAACACTTAGAAAAATTGGGTAAGAAGATGAAGGCTTCAGATGAAGAAACCTCCTGATCATGACAAATCAACCCCAGGTCAAAATAAGTGCTAACAGTGGCTCCGAATGGGGACGTGCAGGTGAAAACCTGCAGCGAGAACCAGATCTCCGGGCAGACCTGACAAAAAGCCAAAAAACACGAGATGTACAAGGCATTTACACTACATACATATTTTACAAATGTGTACAGCAACCAGTTATTCATGCAAAATAGAATTTAAGGAATTGGCCATGCATAGGCAATTCCAGAATTTCACCATCTAGGGCCTGGAGGAAATAAGAATCCTCCCCATGAGTATTGTAAACCTGATATGGGCCCATCCATAAGGGTTGAAATTTACCATGTTTACCCTTTTCCTGATCTTTAGCATTCCAAATAAGCACCAGATCATTTACTTGAAACTTCCTTTTTGTAGTTCTCCTGTCAAACTGATATTTCATATCCTGTTGTCTTTTGAGATTGATCTGGTGGGCTCTCCTTCTGTCTTCATCCAATGCAACCAGCTGATTCACTCTTTCTGTCATGGGATCTTCAATGTCCTCATCATTTTCCTGAATGAATCTATAAACTGGTAGGAGATTGTTTATGGGCAGTCTAGCTGATGCACCATATACTAGCTCAAAAGGTGACTTCCCAATAGCCCTTTTCACAGTCACTCTGTCAGCCCATACTGCTAAATTCAACTTTGAGTCCCAAGCTCTCTTGTTCTTGTCCAGTATCCTCTTGACAATTTTCATGATGCTCTTATTGCTTGATTCTACTTGACCATTTCCTTGTGGGTGATATGGTGATGTATATGACAGGTTTATCCCATACCTGTTGCAAAAATCAACAAACTCACCTGATCTAAAGCACATAGCATTATCAGTGATAATCTTAAATGGTACTCCAAACCTGATGATGATGTTCTCTAGTATGAAGTCTGTCACCACCTTACTTGTAGCTCTTTTAGTTGGAATGGCCTCAATCCATTTGGTAAAGTAGTCAGTTGCCACCAAAATCCAACTGTGTCCCCCACTTGATTTGTCTGCAATTTCCCCTATAAAGTCAATTCCCCACTGCTGGAATGGAGCATCCACAGGTACAGTTCTGAGGGGCAAAGCACCATTATATTTCAGCTTTCCTGAGAATCTCTGGCAAGGGTCACACTTCCTTACTAACTTTTGTGCATCTGAAAAGAGAGTGGGCCACCAATATCCTGCCCTGAGAATTTTATGAGCTGTTGTTTGGGCAGTATAATGGCCACCACACAATCCTTTATGCATGTCAATCAAAATATTGTTAGCCATGTTCTTATCCACACATCTCAGCAGCACACCATCAGGATTTTTCCAGTACAGCTCACCTTGAACAACAACATACCTGATTGCATGTAGCTTCAGAGTCCTCTTTTGATTGTCACTGAAATGGGAAGGACAATTCAGATTTTGCAAATAATAGACAATATCCTTGTACCATTCAGATCCTGATACACTTACATTCTCATCTTGGACTGAATTAACTTGGCATGCTTCCAAGTTTGATTGTGCCATCATCTTGGCTAACCCTTGTCCTCTTATCAACTTAGTAACTTGTATGTCTATGTTGAATTCCTGCAGTTTGTTTATCCATCTGCACCTTCTCCCAGTCACCTCCTGCTGAGTGAATATGTCTTTGACTGCTGCATGAGGTACATATGCAATTATATATGACCCTACCAAGTATGGTCTGAAGCTTTTGATGGCTCTAACTAGTGCATATGCCTGCTTTTCCATAATGTCATATTTCAACTCAGAGGCCTGCAGGGACATACTGAAGAAAGCGATGGGCTGTTCAAAACCATCTTCATTTTTCTGTAACAAACATGCAGCTACAGTATGAAAGGAAGCAAATGAGAACACTTGGAATGGCCTAGAAAAATCAGGAGATTTAAGAACAGGGGCCATCTTAATTGCCTCTTTGATATTCTGAAATGATTCTATTGCTTCCCTTTCCCAGCTGACAGTTGCATCCTTCTTCATCATCTTGGAAATGTTCCTTGTGGTTTCTGCAAAGTTGGGAACAAATCTTCTAACAAAATTTATCTGTCCAAAGAAGGACTGAACTCCTTTCACAGTTTTTGGCATTTGAATCTTGTCAATAGCTGCCACTCTCTCTGGATCTATCCTGACTCCATCCTTAGAAACAATATGTCCCAGAAGCTTTCCTTCAACTACTCCAAAGGCACACTTCTTTGGGTTTAAAGAAATACCATATTCTAGTGCTCTTATGAAGATCTGCTCCAGATGCATACAATGCTGCTCCTCTTTCTTTGAGTAGGCAGTCATGTCATCCTGATATACAGCCAAGATTGAATCAATCAGCCCTGCAAAAGCAACATCCATTGCTCTTTGAAATGTAGCACCTGCATTTGTTAGTCCAAATGGCATTCTAACATACACATATGTCCCCCATGGAGTGGTAAAGGCAGTCTTATATTGTTCTGATTCCTTTACCTTTACCTGATTATATCCTGAAAATCCATCCATCATGGATAGGAGTTCACAACCAGTCACTCTCTGCAACATAGCTTCCATATTAGGCAGTGGATAGTTATCCTTCAAAGAGGATACATTCAAGTTCCTGAAATCAACACAAAGCCTAATATCACCATTCTTTTTCCTGACTGGGACAAGGTTAGACACCCAAGTTGAATGTCTGATTGGCACAATTATTCCAGCTTCCCTGAGCCTTCTGAGTTCTTCTTGCATCTTGGGAGCTAAGGTAGGATTAATAGGTCTCTGCCTTTGTCTAAATGGCTTAGCTTCAGGCTTCAGTGGGATTTCATGCTGGAATAAGTCTTCTCTATAAGCTTTTAGGTCCTCATATGACCAAGCAAAAACATGTTTATACTTTTTTAGTAATGCAATCAGCATACTTCTTATGTGTGGCTTGAGCTGTTTGCCAATATATACCTTCTGAGGGGCCTGAGATGTCCCCAAATTTATTTCTTCTAAATCCTCCTTATTTGTGGGGGATGTCCTTGTGACCATTTTGTCTCTACTGTCAAAGGCTCTTTCCAAAGCCACTAACCCTCTAGGGATCTTGTTAGTCTTCAACTGAATGATCTCTTTTCCCACAAGAGTCTCTTTTCCATCTACAGTTTCTACAAAAGCTTGGAAATCAATCTGTTGGTTCTCATATTCATCTATGCAGTGTAAAAATTTCAGCAAATCCCTATCATCATTAAAAACTTGCCAACTGCATATATTTTCTGGTATGGCAGGCCTAATTTTAACTTCTACATCTGTGACACCTGACAGAGTGATGTCATCTGGCCTTATTGCAATATTAGCTAAGAAGTCAGCCATAACATTTTTTGACCTTTCTACCCAGCCAATTGAAAATGCATCAAAAAGTTCAATAGTATCCCAAACAGCATGCTTGTATTGCTTCAGTCTTTTATTTTTTGCAGCATACTTATTTCTGATTTGGGATACAATCAGCTCAGAATCCCCAAATACTCTTAACATCTTAATTCCATGTTTGAGAGCAATACTTAGGCCTAAGAGTAAAGCCTCATATTCTGCAATATTGTTTGTGCAATCAAACCTCAGCAAGAAAGAGAATTTGAGGAGCTTACCAGTTGGAGACAGGAAAACAACTCCAGCTCCAGAGCCTCCTTTTGCACAAGCTCCATCAAAAAACATGGTCCATAAGCCTTGCTGATCCAGCTCTTCAATGCAGACATTTTTCTTTTTGTCTTCTGCATCATCTGAGACAACCTTGAAGTTATCACAGTCAGTGTCCACAAAGCATACCTGTTCATTTACTTCTTGGTCTTCCACTGTCTCTGATGATCTTTGCTCTCTAATTAGCTTGACATCCCTGCCATTCATTGGAATCATGGCATATGACAGGTCCAGCTGCATACTTCCACCTATTAGTGCTGCCCATCTTCTTGACAGCAACATACCATATTGTGGCTTGATGTCAACCACTGTTATATTCATTGTGTATCTCTTTTCAGGGAATGCTGCCAGTTTGAAATCCACATCCTTCATGATTCCAATGACTGGTACCTCTCTGGCATCCATTGCATAACATTTTCCACATGCCTTGTCAATTTTTAATCCAGTTTGTTGCATGATGGCCAAAGGCATGACATTTGTAGATGCTCCAGAGTCAAGCATACAATTTCTAATTATTTTACCATTTATAACCAGGGAAACATAAAATGGTTCCACCTGTGAAGGACATTTTGTCATGGTCATTCCTAAATAGACTTCAGGAGTCTCATCTTCTTCATTGCACATGACATGTTTCTCACCCTGGGTCTGATCATTTTGTTTAGCTTGAAAAGGTACCCCTGAGATTAGGGATATTGTCCTATTCTTGATCTCTTCCACTTTCATGAGTTCCATAAGTGGAACAGAGACCTTTACCTGAGAGAGGATCTGGGCTATATCAAATGGAGCATAGTTTTGTACAGCAGTTGTGGCTTGCTCCACAATCTTGCTTTTATCCTGAGCTGATTTAGTTTTCATTTTCATAGTTCCCTGATCATCATTCTTGTCTTGGGAACCTCTACTTTGATCTTCAGCCTGAGGGGTTTTGCTTTCTGGTCCTTGAAATTCATGACCTGTTCTGTGTCTAAAGTTCTGTTTATTATTCACCCACTGCCTTTTTTGTGGTTCAGTTCCTTTATGACCATGCACTAGCTGACCTGCAGAAATGTCTTCTGGCTGATGTGGGCTGCCAACTTGATGTTTACCTCTGAGATTGTAGTTGCTTTTGACCTGAGCAACTGCTGCAGCTGTGAAGGCTCTAATTTCCTCATCAGAAGGTCGCTGTAGGTTACTCAGAAAATTGTGTGAGTTCTGAGCATACACATAATTATCTTCATTATCTTCATCATCTGGGGACTATTGGCAGGCCTGAACTTGATGATCTGTATTCTCATCAGCATCATACAGAGTGTATCCATTGCCTATGGACATCATGTTAACATCATCATCCTGCACATGATGTGGCTCATTGCATTCATTACAAGATGTAGCATTATCATACAAGGATTGAGCAATCATGCACTGTGACTGTGAATGTGGCATCTGACAGATTATACACCACGGAGCATCATCAGCAATATTTATAGTTTTCTTCAGGGGATCAGGAGTTTCCTTGGCATGTTGAGCCCTCTGATTTGTGTTGTTACGTGGATATACAGGCTTACCATCATGCCAATTGGTGTTATAAGGCATGTCATGTAATGATGGCCTCTTTTCCTGCCTTTGATAGACTTGCCTGTCAGGACCCATCCCTTTTTCACTTCTAGCTAATCTATAGCTCAGGTCCTTAACAACATTTGCCAGTTTGTCTATCTTATCTTCAGGAGCAGATGTACTACCTTGAGTGTTCTGAGGCTTGTTTGGATTCTGCAGAATTTTTACATCATCCCTTCTATTTGTCTTGCCTGATGCTTTCCTATTGTTTTCAATATTTACTGCAATTCTGAAAGCATCCCTGAGAGTGGCAGGACCTTTATCTCTTAGTCCATATGCAGTCTTTGCATCAAAGGCATTGATATACAAAATTATGCACATAGGTTCATTTGGCCTCATATGATGTGGCAATTTGTTCAACACTTTAGTAAATCTTGCATTAAACTCTGCAACCTGCTCATTTGACCCTTTGGTGATACTGGTGAACTCATTTACAAAGAAGCTAGGGTCAGTTTTATCACCATATTGCTCCTTGAATATCCTTTTAAAATCATCCCATGATGAAATACTCTGGTCAGGCAGATTCCTGTACCATTCTCTTGCCTCATCTATTAAGGATTGCATGAATGACTTCATGAAAACATCCTCATGCTCAACCTCAAAATTATCCATGACATTTTGGAAGGCCTTTAGATGATCTTCTCCTGACACTGTATTGTTTCCTGAAAATTTAGGCACTTGCAGCCTCAGATGCTTGTCAATGGGGTTAGGATACCCAGGAATACCATCAAACACCAGCTGCCTGAATCTATCTAACTGCATAGGCTGTCTGTTTGGCTGATTAACATTAACATTTCTGTTTGCATTCTAGTTTCCTGCATGGTTCAGTGGTATCCTAGCATCATTCACATACTGTCTGTCATCATGATGCTGATGTTGCACTTCATATCTTTGCTGATGTCTTTGCATATTTGCATTCTCTAGAGTAGGAACTGAATCATTTTGGGCAGTTCTCAAGGCTTGCACTTTCTGCCTTATATCATCTCTGATTTTCATGGCTTGTAGGTATTCTAGTTCTGCGCTTACACTTTTGATTTCTTCAGCCAATTGTTCATCCTTAGGTCTGGAGGTAGATGGTCTCATACCATTCTGGTCATCATCTTCATCATCCCTTAGAGACTCTGCCTCTTCAAACCTTTCACTTGGGTCTAGAAAAGGGCGTTCTTGGAACACCTCTGACCTCATTCTCATACTACCACCCTGTTGCCTCTCGTATGCACCTTGAATATCAGCTTCTGCAGTTGAAAAATAAGGCGCTTGCTGTCCTGATGGCCTAGGGTTATCTTGTGTATCATCACTTTTTCTGGGGGAACCCTCATGACTAACTGAGACAGTTCCCTTTCTTCTATACATCATTCTTTTTGTGAATGGTAACTCTTCAAATAAAGGGTTTTGTTGGGATCTTCTCCCCTGCATATAAATTTTACTTTGACCGGTTGGGAGATTACTTCGGAGTCGCCACCTATTACTAGGAACTGTTTTCTTCTGAAAACCAGGGTTCTTTCACAAGGTCCCCAGCAGAGTAGATTACTGTTGCTGACTCAGATGGGTCACATATATATCACTGGAGATGATTAGATAGCACTTTTACTTCTCAGTCCCCAGCAGAGTCGCCAATTTCTGTTGACTTTTTCCCAGACTGGATGCTTATTCCCAGATTTCCCTACAAGGTAGCCATCAGTGATCAACAGGATCTCTGGGCCAGGGGGTCAACAGTGTAGGAGATAGACTCTATATTTTATCTCCTCTTCTTCTTCAGGCTCTGCAAGACCTAGGGGGTATTCCCTACTCAACATCCATGAGGATATGCATGCAAGGCTGGGATGTTGACAGAAAGCAGATGAGTCCTCCTGTGAGTAGACCAAAACTGAAAGATAAGAGCAAAGGGGCTAGCTTTGGGCCTATTAGCAGTTGTAGACAGAGGACTGAGGATCCTAAACTAATTCTAAAGTCCTAATGGTTGTTTTAGATTTTGATTTGAAGTTTAAGTGTGGATGCAAAGCTGGACATGGTTATAACACAAGAACAAAGCATGATTGGTGCCTATCCAGGGCCTGGAGTCAATAGACATACACCTGTGAATGATCAGCATAAACAACTAAAACTGGATTTCAAGGGGATATATGTGATACCTGCCTTACAGGTATCTCCCAATACAAAGTGTTAGGTTATCTCTACTTATGGTATCCCTACTGCAGTATATCCTTCCCAATGTTCAACCTGAAAACAGTTTAATCTACCCCTTGAGTAGAAGTTAAAAGATCAGACAGTCAACATAGGAATTCTATGCTCTAGAACCTAAACATTACCAAACATCCAGATTCAGAAGAAGAATACATGCAATACTGGAGACAGAATTAACACAACACATGCTAAACAACATTTCTCATATAAGTTTAATCATGAAATCAGTGGGTTCATGCCAAAAACAAACAACAAGAGATACATAAACTCACAGGTAAGCTGTACAGAGCAACCAGATCAGCTTGTTATGCATTACAGAGCCAAAATCATCAACTTTCAACAACCTTTCAAATGAGCAAGACCACCTGCTTATAACAGCCAGGTAGGTGCTCAGCAATTAATTACAATGTTGACCAAAAATCCCACCAGATACACAGTATCATGGAAATGGCGCTCAAACACAACCAGATTGGCGCCCAAACTTGAATGCAGCAGGTAGGGGAGGAGACAGGAAGATTTCTTGAGCCCTGCGCCCCTGACCGCTGATGTACACCCTCAGTCGGGTACAGGATCCATCCACGCCATCGCCCATACCTCTGCAACAATCGCCATTAATGGCGCACCAACCCGCGGCCTTGGGAAGAACATCATACAGACTATCGCAAGCATTTCCCGCCGAGATTCATCATCATGATATTTGAAAATGCAGGATATCAATATCCCACATGCACCCCGCGATGACCTCAATAACACTTTATATACTAGGTCATGAGCATATATCATGTTGGTGCTTTTGCTCCTGACGACACTAGTATAGACCTCATCATCATCATCCTCCAGCAGCATGATATCCTGTTGTTCGAAATATCACCCTGACGTCATCATGATATTTGAAATATACCCTTCATGATAATCGGCACAACCTGATCCATCGGAGGAACATCCTCCTGCTGAGCTTATTCCAAAAGTCTGGCCAATGAACATCCTGATGACGTCATCATCATATCCTGCTGACGTCATCATCATATCTGCCTACTGTACACCAACTCGCATATCCGGATGAC
The DNA here is from genome assembly GCA_027924645.1 of Cunninghamia lanceolata. Taxonomy (NCBI): domain Eukaryota; kingdom Viridiplantae; phylum Streptophyta; class Pinopsida; order Cupressales; family Cupressaceae; genus Cunninghamia; species Cunninghamia lanceolata. The sequence goes on from BSBN01001715.1 coordinate 15,140,612, forward strand.
GTCATCATCATGTTTGCAAATATCAGGAGGTCTCTTCAAGATGATCAGTGTTAGAAATATGACCCCCCCGGACCTTGATGACGTCATCATCATATTAACATCATCATGATATTCGGAAGACAACTGGATATTTGGGAATATCCTCCTGATGCTCAAATATCAGGTTGCACTGTAGCTCCTCTATAAGATCGGGGTGATAACTGAATATGATGATGATGCTTGAAAAGATCACCCCCCGGAGATAATGCGCGAAGCCAGCAGGCGGATATCTCCTTGATATCAGCATCATCATGATGCTCGAACAAACATATATCCGGGTGATATGAAAATATCACCCCTTCCTTCGAAAATATCATGATGCAGATAGGCAGAGAAACAAATATCACCCTGATATATAAGGATGACGTCAGCATCATCAGGATGACAAAACAACGAACAAGAAGTGATACAACATCATCAGGATGATATTGACTAAGATCATCCTGACGTTCAAAATATGATGACCCTAGTGAATATCGGGTCGCACTTAGAACTCTTCGACAACATCATCAGGATGATATTAACCAAGATCACCCGATGATAAAATATCACCCCGGTGAAAAATCATGAAGGCAGAAAATATGATGGCCTCCGCAAGCAGCAGGATGATAACTGGAAATATCATGATGATGACGACCCTTAAGAAAAAACAAGTTAGGTCGAACACTTAGAGAATAACCCCTTCAGGACATCGGGGCAACTTCATCATCATGTTTGAGCAAGGTGATATTCGGAAGATCACCGGATACTTGAAAAATCACCCCCGCAAGCAACTGAGGGCGCACTGTAGCTCACCAGTATCATCAGGATAATAAGCAAACATCACCCGACAGTTGAAATATGATGATGACGATGAGAAAAACAAGTCGACGAAGAACATGCTGATGAAGATCATCATCGAAGACAAGATGATGATGACGACCTCCCCCTCAGAAAAATATGATGCCGCAGCTAAAAAACGCTGAGGAGGTCCAACACTTAGAAAAATTGGGTAAGAAGATGAAGGCTTCAGATGAAGAAACCTCCTGATCATGACAAATCAACCCCAGGTCAAAATAAGTGCTAACAGATCCCAAGTATGATTTTTCTTAATTTGCATTAATTCATCTTTCATTGCTTTAGTCCAGTTTTCATCATTGCAGGCTTCATTTACTGTTTTAGGTTCAATCTTTGAAATCAGACAACATTCATCCTGATTTTGAGCAACATTCCTTCTAGTTTGCACACCTTTGCTTCTGTCACCTATGATCTGATCTTTAGAGTTGTTTAGTGTCACATACCTTGGAATTTTGGGAGTATCCTGCACTGCTGCTTCTTGATCAGGCTCATTCAAACCTATCTCTTCTTCCTGATTTGCCGGATCAGGCTGACTCTGTCTTACCGGAGAGGATTGAGTTCCTTGAACACTGTCTTGGTCATCTTCATCAGATTCATAAAATCTTGAGGGCTTCTCAATTCCTTCATCAAATTTCACATTAGTGCTTTCTATCATCTTCCTCAGTCTCTTATTGTAACACCGGTATGCTTTGCTTTGAGTGGAGTAGCCCAAGAAAATTCCTTCATCACTTCTAGCATCAAACTTTCCTAGATCTTCATCTCTTTTGATATAACACTTGCTACCAAATACTCTGAAATATTTCACAGTGGGAGTGATGCCAAACCAAAGTTCGTAGGGGGTCTTACCGGTATTGTTTCTAATTTGAACTCGATTTAGAGTGTAGACTGCAGTGCTGATAGCTTCCTTCCAGAACATCTGAGGAACATTTGCTTCCAACATCATTGTCCTGGCAGCTTCCTGGATGGTCCGGTTCTTTCTTTCAACTACTCCATTCTGCTGTGGAGTCCTAGGAGCAGACAATTGTCTCCTTATACCCTGCTTCTCACAATAGTCAATGAACTCTCCAGATGTAAATTCACCACCTCTATCAGACCTTAGACACTTTAGTTTTAATCTAGTTTGATTCTCTACCAAAGCTTTGAAGATTTTGAACTTCTCAAATGCTTCAGATTTTTCTTTTAGAAAGGTAACCCACATCATCCGGGAATGATCATCAATTAACAACATGAAATATCTATCACCTTGCAGACTCTTGATTCTTGTCGGACCACAGAGATCAGTATGTACTAATTCCAACAATCCGGTAGAAGACTGATCTTTACTTTTGAAAGAGACTCTGCTTTGTTTACCTAGCTGACATTCTTTGCACAAACTATTTGTAGGTTTCATCAATTTTGGAAGATCTCTTACAGCCTAAGTATTGCTTATCTTGATGATGTTATCAAAATTTACATGACACATTCTTCTATGCCATAACCAACTCTGATCAATTTGAACAAACAAACAACTTTTATTTGAACCAACCAGATGAAAGATATTACCTTTTGTCTGAGTACCGGATGCAATTTTAGTTTTGGAGCTTGTAAAGATTCTGCATTTTCCATTCTTAAACCGAAGATCATAGCCTTTGTCTACTAACTGACCAACACTGAGAAGATTGTGCTTCAATCCTTCAACATATAGTACATTACCTGTTTTGCTCTTTCCATCAAAGGAAATAGTTCCCCTGCCTCTGATTCTGCCAGCAGAATTGTCACCAAACTTTACCATTCCTCCATCATACCTTTCCAAATTCAAGAACTTATTCTTGTCACCAGTCATATGGTGAGAACATCCACTGTCAATAACCCAATCATCCTTTTCTTCCACTTGAGCAGCCAAAGCTTTTTCAACAACTTTGTGATTGACAAATTCAGAGAGTATTGAATCTTCTTCCTTGATGGCAATAAACACCCACTCATTTCTGGATTTGCTTCCTAGTTCTGATTCATCATCTGTTACTCCTTCATTGTCATCTTCTTCATGAACATAATAGCAAGTCTTTTGAAACCTTTGTCTGTTAGTATTAGACCTTGCAGATCTTTCCGGACATCTTGAAGCAAAATGACCAATCTTATTGCAGTTGAAGCACTTAAAGGGTAGTTTTCCTTCATACTTACCGGATCCTCTTGGTAGTCTTTTTGCAATGAGGGCTTCAAGTTGAGCTGTTTCTGCTTCTTCTTCTTCCATGTCTCTTCTTGCTTGATCATACCATGTCATCTTCCTTGAAGAGTTTTCTCCCGGATCAATTCTCTGTTTGCCTTTCACATAGGCACTGGCTTTGAAAGCAGATTCAGTCTTGGGAAGATCATCTCTAAACTCGGTCATTTCAAATGCAGCTAGCTTGCCAGCCAATTGTTCTCTTGTGACAGTTGTGTGGGCTCTGAATTCATCAATTGCAGCAACCTTGATTTTGTAGGCAGCAGGAAGGGATCTAAGGATTTTGCAAACGATCTCATTTTCATCCAGAGTTCCACCAGCATTTCTAATTCCACACACTATTTCATTCACTCTTGGCATAAAAGTAGTGATGTTTTCATCATCTCTCATCTTCAATCTTTCAAATTTCCCTTTCAGACTTTGCAACCTTGCACTTTTGACAAACTCATCTCCTTCATATAGAAGTTCCAGTTTAGTCAAGATCTCATATGCAGTTGGTAGGTCAATAACATTTGAGAGATCTGAGTCATTCAATGCGCTTAGAAGAGCTTCCTTGGTCCGCAGATTGTTTTCAACTTCTGTGATTTCATTCAGAGTTGTCGGACCACCTTGTGGAGGTACATATGGTTTTGAAACCATGGCCAAGTATGCTTTTCCCATACATTCCAGGTGACATTTCATGCGACCCTTCCAGAGAGTAAAATTGGTTCCATCGAACTTCGGACTATCCTTTTTGTATGACGACATCCTAGATCTCCTCAAGCGGTTAAGCTTCTTTCAGAGGAACCTCGCTCTGATACCAATTGTTGATAACTGAGAGGGGGGGGTGAATCAGTTATCCTAATTATTTCTTCTTTTGAACCTTCTTCTTAATCAAAGCAGTATTGAATCAAACAGACAAATATTATCATGAAATGAGAAACACATGACACAGTATTTTGACGTGGAAACCCGGTTAAGGGAGAAAACCATGGGGTGATTAACCCAAAGATTATTCTCTATTAGAAAATAAGGAATTACAAAATGGCACATGCCAATTAGGGCTCACTGCCCGAGCACACTGCTCACAAAGAGGCACACTGCCTACAAGGAGACACACTGTCTACAAAGTGATAAGAATCATAGTCTTGAACTGGAGAATGACATCTTTACCATGTCCGGATCAGTTCCATTAAGCCCAGAAACATCTGCTCTACCTTCTGCACTTCTCTTCGCTACTTCACCTTTTTCCACATCAGCCACACTTCAAAATGAACTCACAAATCTTTATTTATACAAGACATCAACTTAGGAACAATCATCTAAGTCGGCAATCAATCATAAGAATATCCGCAAGATGAATGACACATCCGGTCGGCCACCATAAGAACATTCGCAGGATGAACAACTCATCCGGTCGGCTAAACAGAGCAAAAACTTCATCTGGAAGAATATCTTCAATTCCAGGCTCTACTGTCAATGCGGACCAACAACACAACCTCAACATGATCCAGGAACCTTCACAAGCCTGCCTGAATGACCAGGTACGTCCGCATTTCCTTTACTTACTGAAATCTCTTATCCTCCTTATCCGGAACTTCAAGAATACTGTTTGTCGCCACTGTCATAATGCAAGAGGTACTTCCGGACCTCCAAATCATACACAACTCGAGATGGCACATCACAAGGACATCCCAAAGACTCCTTCCAATCCGCAGATTAGGATTATATAGTTCCGAACCTCACCGGACCTTTTGTGATCCTCTGTCACCTCTGAATACTTGCCGGAACTGGTTCTACACCGACAGCCACAACTCCTTCAGATCTTCATGCGGACCTCTGAAATCTTAACTGAAGCATCTCAAGACCCATATCTACAAACCCTTTAATCCGCATCCTCTGGTTCGCATCCTATACAGTACATTTGCCTTCTTCTCATCACTGTTCTTTACTGTTCCTGACTGAGGCTAATTTTCTCAATATCCTCAGCACACTGCTCATTGAATCCTTCTTGTCAAAGCAATATGAGTATGTTGACATCAATGACAACACTGGTTTACCTCATACTTGCAACACTCCCCTTGTGTAAAAACTTGGGTGACCAAAAACTAGACCCATCTCTTTTCATTTTTTGTTTATAACTTAGAAGGGCCTGCTTTTGGATTGCATTTCATCCAAGAGGGACAACCCTAAGCGGATTTTTCCTTTGGACCATTATATAAATTGTTCAAGGTAAAAGCCAAGTCCTAACTAGTATTAGCCTTTGCCATACAGTGCTAATTCAAAAAGAGGCATACCAACACTTTTGTGTTAGGTATATTACACTCTTAGTAAAGTTGGTTAAAGCTTTTGGTTGCTTGTCGGATGCTCGCAAGGCATTGGTCCCCCAAAAAGTGACTAAAAAACACATAGCTAGTGACAACCCGATCTACCTCTGAATATTGTGATAATTTTCAGTGCAAGGGTATGACGCCCCCAAGATTACTCACCATAAGGCTCCCATGAGATGAGAAAAAAATACAAAAATCCCCAACTTAGCATAAGATACTTGTAGCTTTCCAGGGAAAGGGTGATTGGGTCATCCTTCTAGTCCTGGAGGTCCCTATCTATCCTCTCTTGCAAAGACAAAACAATGTACACACCCACATTAGGTGTGATAACACTTGAGTCGATGGAGATTCCAAGTTGTGGGCTGATTTTATCGTAATGAAGATTTTGTCCTTAGGTAGAAAAAGTACTTGATTTGTCTTCAATTATCTTATACCTATGGAAATTTGGGCTTTTTATGAGCCTTGAACATACACTTATTGTTATCCTCAGCCATCTTGTTTACTGTGTTTGTTCTCTTGCCAAGAAATTTCACCAAAATCTATCAAAATCTGACTTGAAAACATCATTGTCACAAAAACAACGCCTTTGCATAGAACTGAAGTGCCTTTGCATAGAATTGAAGTGCCTTTGCACAATCCTGAAGTGCCTTTGCACAATCCTAAAGTGCCTTTGCACTACAATAAGGCACCTTTGAAACACAGTCAAGTTCCTCTAGCAAGAATTAAAGCGCCTTTGGACCACAGTCAAGCACCTTTGGTCTCTGTCAAATTGTCCATTATCCATTTAGCCCAGAACACAGTAAACTCAAATTTTTGATCAAGTAAACCTCTAAGCTAGCATCCTACAGTACGGCCATACACTAATCCTTATCAGTCATCATTAATTAATTATTGGTTTACAACTTGATAGGGGAAATACCTTGTTTGTCTTAGAATTATTAGAATCATCATCATCATCATTCAATAACTTACCATTATCTTTCCTTGTCACCCTTTCTTTGAGTGACTGGGGCATCACTATCTCTAATCCAATCATTTTCTTCCAACCATTATCTTCTAAATCATCAATCATCAGACCATTTCATCCATTATCATACCCAAAAATTAGACTTCTCGAACCATTTATCCTCTTGAGATTACTATCTATCAATCCACCTTTGCCAAACAAGCCTAAATCTTTACCCAACTAGTAGAGCTTTGTAATTTGGCTTCCACCATAGAGTCTAGATCATAACAAACATTCCCTAGTTTAGCTCTGATTTTAGAAAGCTTTGTCTCTCTTTTGTCTTTTGGAGGTGAATTAGTATCCATTAATGGTTTTTCATTAGCTTAGAGAATTAACTTCTCTTGAGTTGATCCAATGCCATTAACCCTATCTGCCTTCATTGAGATCATTAGTCTATCTCTATGTAAGGTCATCAATTATCCAAATCAACTATTGATCAAGTTCTATAATCTTCCACAAGCAACCCATATCAAATCCATCAACTAGTAATCTCAACTCAATCAAATTAGTCCAAAATCTATCCCTCAATCTCTATTTTAGTGCATTTGAGCAATCTTATGGTTACCACTAGGCAGCAATATTGTCAAGCCATGGAGGCTAAGAAAACCACCCCACAACAAAATCTTCCACATACCCCTCAACAAGATCATCAAAACATCCCATTTTACAATCCCCAACTTGAAAGTCAACACATTCTCCAAAACAATCCTCAAGAGGGTAATACCTCTTTGATAGATTCATCTCACTTTGACATGCGCATGTTTGGTCAAAACCCCTCTTAAAAAGAGCAAAACTTTCTAGGAGGTCAATCCTCTCAAGAAGAAGGGTCTCAAGATCTAGATGAAATCACGCAAGATCTCAAAACCATGGTATCTATTGATAAACTCATTAGCTCTAATTAAGGTCTCTACTTCCATTTGCTTGCTAAAAAAGGAGCCAAATTGCCTTTTGACTTTGATACATCTACTCTTACAAAGAAACATCCCTTTCAATATACCATTAATGCTATGGGTAGGCCACAAGTAAACCCCGTACAAACCATGTCTACCATATCTACACTAATTCCTGAATCATCTTCACAAGAGGAGGTATCTAATCCTTTCACAATGGAATATGTAAATCCTCTTTATCAAAACCTCATGGGAGAAACATCAATTGAACCTCTCCTTACTCCCATGGAAATCTATAAATCTCAACAAGAAAATCTCCACTGTCAAGCTGAACTAGTGAGAAAAGCCAAATTAGCAAAACAAGCTCAACACACAAACCTCTTCTTAGACACATCCATACCTACCAATCCCCAAAATCCTCCACACTCATCACAAATTCATATGACCATATCTAATCTTGCATTTGCTACCCCATCATGGTCATCTTTTCCTTCTAACTATACACTCATGGATGCTTATGTCACTCTAGCACAAGTGTCACAAGTTCAAACACTCCAACCATCACCCAATCAAACTCTCAATAATATCCATATCACACCATCACAACATTCTTCAACCATAAGCACTACTCATGTATTCCACCCCAACATTCTTCAAACATCAATACCACTCATGTCTCTCCACCCCAACATTCTTCAAACATCAATACCACTCATGTCAATCCTGTTGCAAGTATGGGCCTAACCGGTGTTGTCATTGATGTCAACATACTCCTGTTGCATTGATGAAAAGGATTAGATGAGCTGAGTGTTGAGGATATTGAGAAAATTAGTCCTAATCAGGAATAGTGAAGACAGTAAGGCAAAAGTCCAAGATACGATGAGGATCAGAGGATGCGGCTTAAATGGTTTGTAGATATGTGTCTTAAGGTGGTCCAGTAGAGATTTCAAAGGTCCGCATGAAGATCTGAAGAAGTTGTGGCCTCAAGTAAAACTAGTTCCGGTAGGTGTTCAGAGGTGACAAAGTGATATAGAAAGGTCCGGTGAGATCCAGAAATTCATTATCCTATTTTGTGGATCTCAGGGAGTATTTAGGAAGTCTTTGTGAAGTGTCAACTCGATTGGTTCATGGTTTGAAGGTCTGCAAGCATCTATTCCTTTGTGACAGTGGTGACAAATTGTGTTCTTGAGGTTCCAGATGAAGGAGAAAAGGATTTCAGTAAGCAGATGAAGTACAAATGTTCTTGATGATTTAGGCAATCTTGTGGAGGTCCTTGGATCATGTCCAACGCATGATGGTGGTCCACATTAGAGTTGGAGCTCACAACTGAAGAATAACCTCTGGATGATAGTGTTCTTCCTGAGATTGGCCGACCAGATGAGTTACACATCCTGCGGATGATCTTATAGTTGTTTGCCAACTTAGATGATTATTCCTAAGTCATTGTCTTGTATAAATAAAGAATTCTGAAGTTAATTCAAAGTGTGGCTTGTGGAGATGTGAGTGTGGTAGTGAGGAGGAGAGCGAAGGGTAGAGCAGAAGTATTGGGCTTAAATGGAACTGATTCAAGCATGGTGAAGATGCTTTTCTCCAGTTCATGTATGTGATACTTATTATTTTGTAGACAGTGTGTCTCTTGTAGGCAGTGAGCCTCTTGTGAGCAGTGTGCTCGGGAAGTGAGCCCTAATTGGCATATGCCATTTTGTTCTTTTTATTTTTCTAATAGAGAATACAATCTTGGGTTAATCACCCTATGGGTTTTCCCTTAATTGGGTTTTCCACGTCAAAATCTTGGTGTCTTATGTGTTGATGTGTTTCTACTCTTGATTGAATGCATTATGTTTCCATGATTAATTTATTGATATGCTAAGAAGATTTTAAGTGTGTAATTGCAAAGAAAGTTTAGACAACTGATTCACCCCCCCTCTCAGTTGTCTGTCCTAAATCTAACCATTGATATCAGAGCCAAGTTCCTCTAAAAGAAGCTTAACCGCTTGAGGAGATCTAGGATGTCATCCTACAAGAAGGATAGTTTGAAGTTTGATGGAACAAATTTTAATCTTTGGAAAAGTTGCATGAAATGTCACTTGCAATGTATGGGTATGGCGTATTGGAACATGGCTTCAATGAAGTATACTCCTCCACAGGGTGGTCTGAAATCCCCAATTGAAATCACAGATGCTGTAAACAATCTGCAGACTATAGAAGCTCTTCTAAGCGCATTATCTGATTCAGAGTTTTCAAATGTTGTTGACCAACTAACTGCTTTTGAGATTTGGAAAAAACTGGAACTTCTGCATGAAGGAGACAAGTATGTCAAATGTGCAAGGTTATAAAGTCTGAAAGGAAAATTCAAAAATCTAAAGATGAGAGAAGATGAAAATATCACTACTTTTATGCCAAGAGTAAATGAGCTTGTTTGTGGAATTAGAAATGTTGGTGGAGTCTTGGATGAAGATGAGATTGTTGGCAAAATTCTCAGATCCCTTCCTGCTTCTTATAAGATCAAGGCTGCAACCATTGAAGAATTCAAAGCCCATACAACCGTCACAAGAGATCAATTGGCTGGTAAATTGGCTGCTTTTTAAATGACTGAGTTTGGAGATACTCCTCCTAAGACTAAATCTGCATTCAAAGTCAGTGCCTCTATGAAAGGTAAACAAAGGTTTGATCTGGGAGAGAACTCTACAAGGAAACTCTCATGGTATGAAAAAGAAAGAAAAGACCTAGAAGAAGAGGAAGTAGAAACTGCTCAACTTGAAGCTCTTATTGCAAAAAGACTACCAAGAGGATCTGGTAAGTATGAAGGGAAATTGCCTTTTAAATGTTTTAACTGCAATAAGATTGCTCATTTTGCCTCAAGATGTCTGGAAAGATTTTCAAGGCCAAAACCTAACAAATCAAGGTTCCAAAGAATTGCTACTATGTTCATGAAGATGATGATGATGAAGGAGTAACAGATGATGAATCAGAATCAGGAAATAAATCCAGAAGTGATTGGGTGTTTATTACCATCAAGGAAGAAGATCCAATGCTCTCTGAGTCTGTCAATCATAAAATTATAGAAAGAGCTTTGGCTGCACAAGTTGAAGAAAAGGATGATTGGGTCATTGACAGTGGATGCTCTCATCATATGACAGGTGATAAAAGTAAGTTCATAGATTTGGAAAGGTATGAAGGAGGAGTGGTAAAGTTTGGTGATAATTCTGTTGACAGAGTCAGAGGTAGAAGAACTATTTCTTTTGATGGAAAGAACAAAACCGGTAATGTTCTGTATGTTGAAGGAGTAAAGCACAATCTTCTCAGTGTTGGACAGTTGGTGGAAAAAGGCTATGATCTCCGATTCAAGAATGGAAAATGCAAAATCTTTGAAAGTTCCAGAACATAGATTGCATCCAGTACTCAAACTAAAGGTAATATTTTCCACTTAGTTGGTTTTGGTAAAAGTTGCTTATTTGTTCAAGTTGATCAGAGTTGGTTGTGGCATAAAAGAATGTGTTATGTGAATTTTGATAATATCATCAAGATAAGCAATACTCAGGTTGTAAGAGATCTTCCAAAACTGGTGAAACCTACAAACAGTTTGTGCAAAGAATGTCAGTTGGGAAAACAAAGCAGAGTCTCATTTAAAAACAAGGAACAATCTTCTACCGGATTATTGGACATAGTTCATACTAATCTTTGTGGTCCGGTAAGAATCAGGAGTGTGCAAGGTGATAGACACTTCATGTTACTAATTGATGACTATTCCCAAATGATGTGGGTAACTTTTCTAAAAGAGAAATTAGAAGCTCTTGAGAAATTCAAAATATTCAAGGCTATGGTAGAGAATGAAACCAGATTAAAATAGAAATGTCTGAGGTCTGATAGAGGTGGAGAATTCACATCTGGTGATTTCATAGATTTCTGTGAGAAACATGGAATAAAGAGACAGTTGTCTGCTCCTAGGACTCCATAGCAGAATGGAGTAGTTGAGAGAAAGAACCGGACCATCCAGGAAGTATCTAGGACAATGATGATGGAAGCAAATGTTCCTCAGATCTATTGGAGAGAAGCTGTCAGCACTGCAATCTATACTCTCAATCGAGTACAAATTAGAAGCAATACTGGTAAGACCCCTTATGAACTTTGGTTTGGCATCACTCCTACTGTGAGTATTTCAGAGTCTTTGGTAGCAAGTGTTACATTAAAAGAGATGAAGATCTAGGCAAGTTTGATGCTAGAAGTGATGAATGAATATTCTTGGATTACTCTACTCAAAGCAAAGCATACTAGTGTTTGTGTATGAGGAAAATTGACTATGATAAACTAACAAAATCAAAAACTAATAACATAAAGAGAATAAATCTAAATAAAAGCCATTACTAATAAATCAATGAAATATAAAAGCTTTTACCAAGATTTGTATTGTTCCCTTTGGATGAATGTGGATTGCTCAATAGTGCTGCGACACCATGGTTGCAACAAGCAAGTAAAGTACTCAAAGATCAATGTTAAGAGATCATGAAGTTGCTCAATCAATGCGATGTATGCTCAAAGTGCTGTAAAAGATGCCTGAGAATAAGTGATCAAAGAGGATTTGTCAAGGAGATGAGGGGGGTTTATATAGGTTTCAACAAAGATGTTCAACGGTCTAGATAATTCAGAAGAATCAACGGAGGAGATAAATCAAATAACCATGATGAATGTGCACATGACATGTGTCAATCCATAAGGATATTTTTATTAAGATATGATGAAAACAAGATTGATTGAATAGATAACTCAACTTGTAATTTTGCCTTTTTTAGAGTTCTAAAATAAAACTGATTGTGCACATGAGTTAACAAGATAATTTAAAAGAAATTGGAAGATAACTAAAATTAAATAAATAAATTTATTTAATTTGATTGTGCATGATTGAGGAATAGAGGATTATAAATAAAATACTTGATTTTATTTATTTTTAGAGGATTGAGATAATTTAAATAAATTTGCATGATTTATTTAAATTTAGAAGAACAAGTGATTTAATTAAATAATGTAAATTATTTAATTGTAGATAAGATAGAATTTGTGATGAATTAATTAAATAATTGGATTTATTTAATTAATAGAGACTTGAATTTCGAAAGAGGACAATGATTTAATTAAATAATTGAAATTATTTAATTGTGGAAAAATAATAGAGGAATTTAATTTAATTAATTAAATAAATAGAATTTATTTAATTAATGTCAATTTTTAGAAGGTTTGGAAGAATTTAATGAAATTGGTGAAATTAATTAAATAATTAGATTATTCAATTAATGTTGAAATGCAGGTGATGCTCCAGATTAGACGAAATGCAAGTGGTGCGACGACATGGTCATTTTAGGGTGTCTACATTTTGCCCCTCTTTGATGCAATGTAGTTTACAATGTTGCCTCAAAGAAAATGATTGTTGAAGATGTGATACAATTTTTTTTGATGCCCCAGTATAGGTAGTTGCCCCAGCATATGCCCCCTCGAGCGGGAAGACAAGGAAACAACATAAGGACTGGGTTGACGGTCGACGACACACATGTGTGACGAGTATAGAAGGAAAAAACAGAATGGGTTGGGAAGAAAAAATGAGGGAGGGATGCTATAAATAATTTAAATAAATTTGTATGATTTATTTAAATTTAGAAGAACAAGTGATTTAATTAAATAATGTAAATTATTTAATTGTAGATAAGATAGAATTTGTGATGAATTAATTAAATAATTGGATTTATTTATTTAATAGAGACTTGAATTTCGAAAGAGGACAATGATTAAATTAAATAATTGAAATTATTTAATTGTGGAAGAATAATAGAGGAATTTAATTTAATTAATTAAATAAATAGAATTTATTTAATTAATGTCAATTTTTAGAAGGTTTGGAAGAATTTAATGAAATTGGTGAAATTAATTAAATAATTAGATTATTCAATTAATGTTGAAATGCAGGTGATGCTCCAGATTAGACGAAATGCAAGTGGTGCGACGACATGGTCATTTTAGGGTGTCTACATTTTGCCCCTCTTTGATGCAATGTAGTTTACAATGTTGCCTCAAAGAAAATGATTGTTGAAGATGTGATACAATTTCTTTTGATGCCCCAGTGTAGGTAGTTGCCCCAGCATATGCCCCTCAAGCGGGAAGACAGGGAAACAACAGAAGGACTGGGTTGACAGTCGACGACACATGTGTGTGATGAGTATAGAAGGAAAAAGCAGAATGGGTTGGGAAGAAAAAATGAGGGAGGGATGCTATAAATAATTTAAATAAATTTGCATGATTTATTTAAATTTAGAAGAACAAGTGATTTAATTAAATAATGTAAATTATTTAATTGTAGATAAGATAGAATTTGTGATGAATTAATTAAATAATTGGATTTATTTAATTAATAGAGACTTGAATTTCGAAAGAGGACAATGATTTAATTAAATAATTGAAATTATTTAATTGTGGAAGAATAATAGAGGAATTTAATTTAATTAATTAAATAAATAGAATTTATTTAATTAATGTCAATTTTTAGAAGGTTTGGAAGAATTTAATGAAATTGGTTAAATTAATTAAATAATTAGATTATTCAATTAATGTTGAAATGCAGGTGATGCTCCAGATTAGACAAAATGCAAGTGGTGCGATGACATGGTCATTTTAGGGTGTCTACATTTTGCCCCTCTTTGATGCAATGTAGTTTACAATGTTGCCTCAAAGAAAATGATTGTTGAAGATGTGATACAATTTTTTTTGATGCCCCAGTGTAGGTAGTTGCCCCAGCATATGCCCCCTCGAGCGGGAAGACAGGGAAACAACAGAAGGACTAGGTTGATGGTCGATGACACACGTGTGTGACGAGTATAGAAGGAAAAAGTAGAATGGGTTGGGAAGAAAAAATGAGGGAGGGATGCTATAAATAGGTCCCATGGGGACCACAATCCTCATTTGCACACTAGGAGCTTCTAAATTTAGAGTGTAGAGCCTCCTAGCTTAAGGTGAGAGAGTTGAGTGGAAGGAACTGACAGCGAGGAGAGATGCCGATTCCAGCGTACCGGCATCGGGCGGAGCTAATGCAGACATACGGGTGGCTAGCAGGAGCTCCGGCAGCAGTAAGTGTTCAAAAACCTCATTTTAATTTGACATTTTAGGGTGGTTTAGGGCTAGGTTTAGGGAGGTCATTTAGGTCAGCCAAAAGTGCTTTAGGATAGAATGGCGCTATTGGGAGTCGAGTAAGGCACATTTGGCACGCCGCAGCGCGTCTGGTGGGAAAGTATAGCGCTATTGGTAAAAACACAACGCTATTGGCTGTTGAGCATCGCATTGCAGCGCGATTGGTAGGAAGCCACAACACTCCTGGTAGAGTAGTGCAGCACGGCTGGCTGGGTAGCTAGGCGCGGTTGGTTGGGAGGGAGTAAAATTGAGTCATGTCTGGTAGTGCAGTGTGGCGCAGTTGGAGGCATGGTGAAGAACTCTTGTAAAACAAGTCACTTGTGGTGTAGTGCAGTGTAGCGCGTCTGGATAGACAGTGCGACGCATTTGTTGAGATAGCACAATGCCTTTGTATAAAACAAAGCGCCTTTGGTTAGGTAGGAAAATTGAATAGCTAGGGCTGACCGAAGGGTTGACTGCCCTAGCTTAGCGAAGGGGAGAGTTGGTCCTAGGGCTTGCAGCCTAGGATAGACGTCGGTAGGACTACGAAGAAATGGTTAAACTGACTGACAAGTGGTTGCTTGGATGCTACCGCCGTTGATGTCGCGAGAGCGACACCACCCTATAGCACATGAGGTAGTACAACTGACGTGGGAGGAGGACGTGTTCCTAGAGCACACGGGATTGTGGCACGTGGCACACTTGACACACATTAGGGTGAATCTCGCCCTAGTGACAGCAGTGGTGGAGAGATTTCGTAGAGATTCTAGTAGCTACAGCTTTGGCAGAGGTATGAGGACTTGTCCCTGTGAGATGGGATTGGGACACAGGACTGGCAGATCTGGGGACATTGCCAGAGTATGACAGGTACTGGTAGACACACAGGCCAGTGCGGTTGACTACACTAGGGGTGGCAGGGGTAGTGGGGGAGGTACTAGTCCTAGGTGCAGAGGCTAGGATGAGGCGATAGGCCAGAGAGGTGAGACAACAGGCAGTGGGAGAGGCTAGCAGCTAGTAGGCAGATGTGGAGATGGCTGAGGAGGGGGATCCGATCGTAGAGACTGATTTATAATGGGCTGAATGGCTGCTACAGGAGGAGATGGCCTAGAGGACACGGTTAGAGCTCCAGATGGTACGGTTAAGGAGAGATAGGGATGCAGTGAGGGTGGAGGTGAGACAGGCTGAGGCCTTAGCACAGGTGTAGACACAGGTAGCAGCAACAACACAGACAGCCCTGGCACATGCACAGGCATAGTTACAGATCCAGGCACAGGCACAGGTATAGGCGTCGGCTGTACCAGTAGTGGATGATGGGTAGCTAGCCCAGGTGATGAGGGATAGAGAGGCAGAGGCACAGCTACGGCTGACAGCAGAGGCCACACTACATAGAGTGAGGAGGGAGAGAGATAAGGCATGCCGTGCACTGGGTGCCGATCAGAGGACCTTATACAGTCAGCTTGTCTGGGTGCAGGGAGAGCTAGTATTAATAAGTAGAGAGGCAGAGTATTACAGGGATCTATACACGGGTGCGGTGCCAGCGGTGCAGCGAGAGCCGAGCTACAGAGATAGGAACAGGTCCAGAGCATCTGGGTCTCGCAGGACAAGGCAGTCATTGTCCTTAGTTAGAGGACCAGGGGTGCCACCAGGGGGAGGAGGACCAGTAGGGGGACCTGCACCGAGCACAGGTGGAGGACAGGGGCCATAGCAGGAGTGCAGCTCTACCCACTAGAGCATGTACATGTGTATATTGTATCATTCTGTATCATTTTGTATCATTTTGGACTGATGCCTACATGCATCCTAATGTATACATTGCGGGCCCTTGATAGCCTTGATGTACTATATTGATGTCGATATGAACTATTGATGTAGACATATACATTTTGTATTATGATGACCTTCACATGAGATATATGATGATCTATTCTTCTCATTGATGTTCATGTTTGTATATATGTACTTCTTGATGTCATGGATGTGATGATATGTATGTATGATTATGGATTTATGTGATGACATATATTGCCTATATGATGCTTCTAGATGTCATGATGCTTATAGATGTATGATGATAGAGATGTTATGACTTGTGATGACATGATGTAGATGCTATGACTAGTGATATCTAACATGTGGATTTTGCAGATATGCACCAGAGAGAAGAAAAGGAGGAGATGGAAGATAGAGACTGTTGATCGATCATTTCAATGAAAATGATATAAGGGTTGTGGGAATGGATGAATGAGCTTGTTGCATTGGTTTCACAATCGTATATAAAGAGCAATCCTTATTTTTGATATGGCACATGGATAGTTCTCTACCAAGGTATAACAAACCAAGGTGCAGTGATATCCGAGTGCGTGGATGTTGACTCTGCAAGTAAGTGGTTTGAACTTAGATCCCATAGACATGATATAACCTTGTTGGAATATGTAAATGAGCCCTAGTCTTGAACATAAAATAAACTTCAATACATGTAAATGCAAGAAGAATTATTAATATGTAAGATGCTAGGTTGTATCACACACAAGACAAATATGATGCTAAGAAAGATACTAAAGATCATTCCTCAAACACGGCACACAAAAGCAATAACTATGCCCCCAATCTGTACTGCCTCGCAACATACCAAGATTATAGATAAATCAAGGTAGTCTTGAATAGGTAATGGAAAAGGAACAAAAGATAAACCGTAAAGTAAATTGACTGACTTACAAAGTAAACATACAGCCAACATATTCTCTTGCCAAAGAGGTTGCTCAGGATAGATTGGATAGGAAAGATAATAGCCTTATCATAGGAAATCTGTCTGTTAAAGGGGGGTATCAACCTAAAAAGACAATGTCTTGCTGCGAGAGATGCCACATGTCCCAGGAGACGCGTGTGTTGGTCTCGACAATGGAACATTCTATAGAAGACAAGCTTGTTGATCTGGTGCTTTGGTTAAGCTAGATATAGCTGATGTTGGCAATTGGAATAGCAAGACAGTATATGACTCTGGAAGAAATCTGCTTGGCTTTAGGTTTGTTAAGAACTTTTGCTTTGAAGGATGTGCTAGCTTGCTGCTTGAGTTAGTCAAGTCAAGGCGAATGGATTTTGATAAATGAAAGACCAGAAAGGTGACACGTTGATGGGCTGAGATGGGTGGAGAATGATGAATCATATGTGCCTGAGTACTGGATACATCCTTCGTATTCCAGACTGCCTACATACCCTGTATCCACGGGATCAAGACACATTATGAGGAAAGATGAAAGATGATAATATGTAGTTCTGGGTAGAGTGATGAATGGGTCAAGGTGGAAGGGGGAGATCTTATGTACCTGAGTACTGGATACATCCTTCGTATTCCAAACTGCCTACATACCCATGTCCATGGGATTAAGGTACCTTAAGATTTGAGAAGAGATAATATGTAGTTCTGAGTGATATGATGATGTAGGACACACGCTGGGAAGATAACAAACTTATTATAGGAGTGATGTGTCTATTAAAGAGTGTTATCTGTTGAAAGGAGAAAATATTGAACAACGTACTGTGAACCACGAACAAGGATCCATTCCTAGACCTAGGTGTCAGAAAGAGTTGCCCCCATTCTGGTAGAGGAAAATGCATAGGTGATCGGTGAAGAAGACATAGAAAGCATGACCTAGAACAGGACAATGCTAACTGTTGACACAGATCAAGACATAGGACTACGACGATGGACATTGACAAATTTCCAAGCTATACTAGATAGGGAGATGGAAATGCAAACAAGGTCAATGGTTTTATTATGGATGGATGGATGAAATGCATTGTGACAACAAGAAATGAACAAGACTCGATAGATGATGGGTGTTGACTCTACACATAGCACCTATTTTCTAGGTTTTCACTATGGTACGTATCCAAGGCGCCTGTTTGCCAGGTTTTCACCAGAGGATGGATTTTTTTTTTTGATTTTTTTTTGGAATACTCTGAGGATTAGGCATAGAACTTCTTGAGATGGACACTGTTAAGTGGCTCATCCAAAGGAATGTCGTCAGGTGTAGCTAACGTATAAGATCCTGGTCCATATGATGCTATGATAATAAAGGGACCTAACCAGTTAGGCTCAAACTTGCCCTTCTTTTCTTGATTTGCTTGATTTCTCTTATTCTCTTTAAGTACAAGATCACCAACTTGAAACCATCTTTCTTTGATCTTTTTGTTGTAATTACGCTGGAGGCAGTTTTGATAGACATGGAGATGGTTAAGTGCGGCAAGGCACCTTTCATCTAGTAGTTCTAGCTCAACTAATCTGGAAGTGCGATACTCCTCTCCGCCGATCAGGTTCAGCATGGATACTCTGAGGGATGGGATCTCGACCTCTATAGGTAGGATGGCTTCAGAGCCATAGTCCAAGGCATAGGGTGTGGCACCAGTTGGTGTTCTGATACTAGTGTAGTAGGCCCATAGGGCGGGATTGAGTTGCAAGTACCAATCACGACCAGCTTCATTGACTGTTTTCTTGAGGATCTTGAGAATGGTCTTATTGGAAGCCTCAGCTTGGTCATTACTCTATGGATAGTAGGGAGTTGAAAAGCAATATTGGATATTGTATTGTGTGCATAAGGCACGGACATCTTGATTCTTGAATGGTCTCCCATTATCAGTGACAATGGCTTGGGGAATACCATATCGGCATATGAGGTAGTTAAGGATAAATGTGGCTATTTGCTTACCAGTGATATAGGTCATGGGAATGGCTTCAACCCACTTCGTGAAGTACTTACTGATAGTAATGATGAACTTATGGCCATTGGATGAGGATGGGTGGATTTGTCCTACAAGGTCGAGACCCCATTGAGAAAAAGGCCACGAAGTTGTCACAGGTTGTAATTCATGAGCTGGTGCATGATCAAATCTCCATGCTGTTGGCATTGTAGACACTTATTAGCAAACTGTAAAGCATCATGCTCTATTGTAGGCTAGTAATAACCTATTATGAGTATCTTCTTAGCGAGATTAGGACCAATAGAATGTGCGCCATAGACACCTTCGTGTATGTCTCGTAAGGTAGCTTCGGCTTCTTCCATGTTAAGACATCATAAGAGGATACCATCGAGACTCTGGCGATATAGTGTATCACCCAGAATGGTGTAACGAGAGGATCAATGGATAAAGGTTTTGCATTGGGTGGATGATAGGTCAGAGGGAAAGGTATTGTGTTTAAGGTATTCATAGATATCTTTGTACCATGGGGAATTGGGACCAACAAGTTCGTAGATAATTTCGGTAACGGGAATATCGACAACTGGTATCAGCAATTGCTCAATCAAGAATTCACATTTCTGTGTATTAGCCGGCATGTCAATAAGTGACCCTACAGAAGCCATAGAATCTGCAGTGTTGTTATGCTCTCTTGGAATTTACTCAAATGTGATGGAAGAAAAGTGTGGTTTATAGGCATCCACTAGTTGCTTGTAGGGGATCAACTTTTCATCTTTTGTTTGGTACTCATCTGTGACTTGGCGAATGACTAGCTGTGAGTCTCCATATACTTGTAATTCTGTGATGTCCCATTGAACTACTATATTGAGACCTATGAGGAGTGCTTCATACTCAGCAATGTTGTTGGTGCAAGGGAATGCAAGCTGATATGACTTTGGAATATAGTCATTTTGAGGTGTGATGAATAAGATGCCAGCCCCTGATCCATGTTGTGTGTAGGAACCATCAAAGTATAACTTCCACATTATTGAGTTAGAAAGAGTGAATAGATTCTCATCTGAAAAGTCTGCTACCATAGGGTGTGTATCTGTCATGGGTGCTTTTGCTAGTTGATCTGCTAGGACTTGTCCTTTGATTGCTTTACGATCTATATACTCAATGTCGAACTCACTAAGGATCATGACCCATTTAGCTAGTCTACCTATAAGAGCTGCTTTTGCTAGTAGATACTTCAATGGATCAATTTTGGCTATAAGATTTGTGTGTTGGTTCAGCATGTAATGCCGCAACTTTTGGGAAGCAAACACTACTGCTAAACAAGATCTTTCCATCAGTGAATAATTGAGTTCGTATCCCACCAAGGTTCTACTGATATAATAAATTGCATGCTCTTTTCCTGATTCATCATTTTGTGCTAGAAAGGTCCCAAGGGCCGAAGTTGTAGTTGAGATGTATAATATTAAAGGTTTATCAGCAACTATTGGAACCAATACAGGAGGTGTAGCTAGATACTCTTTGAGTTGATCAAATGCTACTTGACACTTATCATCCCATCGGAATGAGACATCCTTTTAGAGTAAGTGTTGAAATGGTTGACTTTTATCTGCTAGCTGTGAGATGAAACACCTAATGGATTGCAACCTTCCTTGAGGGCTCCTTAATGCTTTGAGGTTCTTTGGTGGAGCAATCTCCACTATAGCCTTAACTTTTGCTGGGTCTACTTCGATGCCTCTATGAGATATAATGTATCCTAACAACTTCCCTGATGTAACACCAAAGACACATTTCTTTGGATTGAGGTGTACTTGATATTTCTTGAGCCTGTCAAAGATCTGTCCTAGAACCTGTATGTGATCTGCCCTAGAAGATTTAGCTAGTATGTCATCAACATAGTCCTCCATGATATGATGAAAGAGATCGTGGAATATCACTGTCATTGCTCTTTGATAAGTTGCCCCTACATTCTTTAGACCAAACGGCACGACACACCAACAATAGTTACCCCAAGGACAAGTAAAGGTTGTTTTATGTTGATCTTCTTCTACTATCCTTATCTGATTGTAGCCTGAGAATCCTTCCATGAGAGAAAACATTTTATGACCTGCTATCAAGTCTACTATAATATCAATGTTTGGTAATGGAAAGTCATCTTTGGGACATGCTTTGTTAAGATCTCTAAAATCATTGCACATGCGGATGCGCCCATTAGGTTTAGACACAGGTACAATGTTGGAGACCCAATCTGAATAGTTAATAAGTCTTATGAACTTTGCATCTAACAACTTCTGTATTTCCACTTTTACTAAGAGAGCTATCTGTGGGTGCATCTTCCTCAGCTTTTGCTTGACTGGTTTAACTATTGGATCAACTATGAGATAGTGAACAACTAGCTTAGGGTCTAACCCTAGCATATCAGCATAGGTCCATGCAAAGTTGATGGTTCACTGTAAGAAGAATGTGTTAAGATTCTTGTGTTCTGTTTCTGATAATGATGCTGCTAGGAATGTGGTTTTTGGATTTTGCTATGTGCCAAGGTTTATCTCTGTAGAATCTTCCACTAGGAGAGTTAACCTCTCTTGATACTTAGATGGTACGGGAAGGTCAAATCCTCCATCCTTAGGTGCCACAGTTGGGTTTTCACCTTTGGATACGTCCTTTGTTTTTACTATTTTGTGATCAGGAGGTGCCACAGCATGGTTTTCACCTAGAGATCATTCTTTATTTTTACTTTTGCGACTGGAGGATTTGGCATTCTCACCAAAATAAGTTGTTGCCTCTAGTTCCATTACAAACCCTACTTTATGATCACCAAGAGAGATACCCTCTCGAAGTCCCATGAACTCAGCTATAGCTTCGTCATTCTGAAATACATCTATAACGGGGGACCCTTGTTGGTCCCAATCGATAAGTTCAAGGTAGACAAGTGTTACATTCTGGGTTCTTGTGGTGGAGGTTAAGGATACAGATGATAGCATAAAGATGGAGGATTTGGTGAATAGGTCAGTCATATGGAGGGAAGAGTCATCGATGATATCCTCAGTAGACGTCAAATCGGCAAGAAAAGTTTTGGCCACCTCGTCAAGGATATACTCGATATCCAAGGCGTGCGATACCTTCCTACCAAATCCTAAACCCTTCTTGTCTAGTTTCTTTGTCATAATAATGGGTTCCATATTTCCTTGATTCTATTTCCCAAGGCCACCTTTGCCTTTATAGCCCATGTTTTTTACTATCCTTAAGCCATTACCATATTGCTTGACTGGTATTGTGACTGGTTCTTTCTCTTTATAGAGCCAAGAAGAAATGTCCTCAATAGTTTCCTCCTCCAATAACCATCCCTATTGGAATTGGGTTAGAAATGCTGGGAGAGGAATAGATGCTTTTTTAGTTATTCTGGGAATGGACGGTTGGCCGTAAGATTTAGGGGATAAAGGCATCCGCCCTACACAACAAGATTTTGAGATATCATAAGTTCCAAAGCCTATATCATGGATGTGAGCTTTGATTTCAGGAAGAGGATTAGGTTCACTTGTAGAGGCTTGTGTTAGAGTTTTAGGATCAACATATAGTGGGGATTCAAGGGCTTTTTCTTTTTTAGGCACTTGGTTGCAATTCTTATAGCTACCTTGCAAGACATGACAGAATTCAAAAGGATTGGGGTCTCTTGGGATAGTGATCTCCGTACCATTGTATGGGAACTTTAGAGACTGATGGTACATGGAGGGAACAGCTTTCATTGCATGGATCCATGGGCGGCCTAGGATAATATTGTAAGGCAACTCAATGTCAAGGACTTGGCACCTGGTTTCCAACATAACAGGGCCCAGTTGTATAGGCAAGTGGATAACACCTTCTGAACAACGTTCAACATCATCATATCCCTTGATTGTAATACTTTGATCAATGTCGATATGATCCTCAGAGTATCCCAATTGTTTAAGTAACTTTAAAGAATAGATGTTGAGACCAGCACAACCATCTATGAGTATACATTTGATTTTGCGCTTATGGATGAGAACTTCAATATGAAGGACATCATTGTGACATGGATCATGGGAATGGAGGTCTTTCTTAGAGAAGATCATGTTACAGGGCGAAACAATGTTACCTACTATAGCTCAGAAATTCATGACCGCTATGTTGTTAGGAACCAAAGACTCTTGGAGGGCTTTTTCTAGCACTACTCTATGTGCAGGTGATGATCGTAGAAGGTCCAAGATAGAGATCTGTGTTGGCATTTTCCCTAGATGTTCGACAAGATTATAATCAGATTGAGCTGGGGGACTGGGTGTAGGACCACGAATGGTGACTCGACCACGACGAGTTGCAACAGGGTAATCCGTAGATTTGCCTTTAATTGTGAGAGTAGACATTCGACTCTCTTCAAAATGACCCACAATGGAGTCAAAGGAAGTGGAAGTACGGTTGACACCTTTACCTTTATCCTGAGTAGGAGGTGGACCATGGTGAGGGAATGGTTCCTTGTACATGTTGAGGTCTTTGTTCATGTGTTGAGCTGGTGGGTCATCGTCAAGAGAGATTTGGTTGCCTTCGATGAGATTTTGGATTAGGTGCTTGAGTTTCATGCATGATGCGGTTCTGTGCCCTTTGCTCCTATGGAATTCATAGTATTCATTTTCTCAGTACCGTGCAGTTTTGTAAACAAGTTCTCCATATGGGGGAGCATCTAGTAAGGTGATGAGCCCTTTGTGTAAAAGCTTCTGTAGGACAGATTCGATGGGCTCTCCCAAGGGAGTGAATTGACACTACGGAGGGTAATCTTGTTGAGGTCACTCTTGTTGTTGTTGTTGGTTTTGATAAGGTTGTCTTTGTTGTTGTTGTTGTTTAGGTGGAGCTTGACTTGGTTTGGAAAGCTGCAGTGGCGTTTGTAAAGTTTGGACATGTTTAGAATCGACCACCCCATCATTGACCACGTTTTTGTTTTTGTTCCAATATTTGGGTTTATTGTTCGATTGTTGATGAGGAGCATTGTCCTTTGTTTCTTTGAAGATTTTGACTACACCTTTAGCAATGAGGGCCTTTTCGATGTTGATTCCCTTGTATGTGATTTCGTCGAAGGTTGTAGCACTAAGAATTTGCAAGTGAAAACCTAACTCTTGGTTGAGGTTCTGCACAAATATGCTAACAAGCTGTTTCTCAAGAATCTTGAAAGGGAATTTGCTAGCCATTTGTCTCCATCGTTGAAGGAAAGAAATGAAAGTTTCCCCATTTTTCTATTTATTGTTGCACAGATCAATCATGGAAATCTCATGCTTTGCATTGTAGGAAAAATGGGTGGCAAATTTCTCTACTAGTTCGTTAAAAGATTTGATACCCATGGGTAAGTGTGAGAACCATTCTATAGCTTGACCTCCAAGACTGCGAGGAAAGAGACGCATAAGATATGTGTCATTATGTGCGACCTCGAAGCAAGCAAGATAGAATTCCCTAAGATGGTCTTTTGGGTCACCTTTTCCTTTGTATTTATCAAACTTGGGAATAGTGAAATTTTGAGGAAAAGGGATCATGGGTAATGACCGATCAAAAGGATAAGGACACACTTCTTCTAAAGAGAAGGTCTTCTTGGTGTGGCCAAATGTAAGATTAGATAGCTGTTGTTGAACTTCCATGATTTTTAGCTCCATCGTTGTGGGAGGGGTTGGAAATATCTCCTATTGTCCTAGAAGTGGCTATTGTTGCCCATACAAAAGATTGTAGTGTAAGACATGTGCATTGATATTATAAGGGTCGTATGATTGGTTGGGGTCATGTGCGTTGTATGTTGGGTTGAGATTGGGTTGGAATTGGATGCTTTGATTAGGAGGAGGTGGGGGTGGCGCTAGGTACGAATGTTAGCTTTGTGATGGTTGAAGAAAAGAAATGGGTGGAGGAAAGCTAAAGTGTGGGTTAGGTTGCGATTGTGGCACATAGCTTTGGGAAACTTGATGTTGGGAAAGTTGAGGGTGGCTAGGCAGTGTGTGAAAGAAATTTAGTGCTGATGAACGTAGTGGAGGAGGGACATAGGTAGATGTGATTTGCGATGGTTGATTGGGGATGAGCGCAGAAGAATGTTGTGGTTGGGATTGCATGACTCTAGTTGGTTGAGAGACATGAAGGTTTGATGATATGGGAGGCTGTATTTGTTGAGACCCTTGTTGCATGGCTACATAGTTGTTCCCTAGATTGTAATGTGGTGGAAAACCTATTCATGATGGGGTAACCAAAATTCCACTTGCGATTGGTGTGGACAGTTTAGGAGTTTGTTGTATATTTGATCAAACTAGGGTGGCTTGCTTAGCTAGCTCTTCTTGACGTTGGAGAGTTTCCTATTGGTTTTTGTAGATTTCCATAGGAGTCAGAAGTGGTGATATGGCCCTCTTTCCTATTGGGTTTTGATAAGGTGGATTCTCATATTGTGAGCTTTGTTCAGGCAAGGGCGTGGTCACTGTTGACATGGTTTGCACTGCTTGTATGGTGTCTTGGGTGTTGTTAGGCTTGCTAAGCATGGATAGATCAAAACCTTTGGGTAGTTTGGCTCCTTGCTTTGCTAGCAAGCGAAAGAAATGATCTTGGTTCTCAATAAGGATTTCGTCAAAGGCGGTTACAGCTTTAGGATCTTGTATGAATTATCAAGATCTTGCCTATCTTCTTGAGAGGATTGACCTATTTCAAAGTGTCACTCTTCTTGAGGTGGGGCTTGATCTGCGGTATAACCTTGTGGGACAAAATCCAGAGGCAAGCCGGTGGTGTAATGAGGTGTACTTATCAAAGGAACTATTTCTTCCAGAAATGGGACTGGATTGGTAGTATAACCTTGTGGTACAAAATCTGGAGGCAAGCCAGTGGTATAGTAAGGTGTACTTACCAAAGGGACCCTACCTTCTTGAGAATTGCTTGGTTGGTCAAGGTGCAACATGTTCGGAGAGCGGGTTGATTTTGTTGCGGGTGTCCTAGGAGTAACCTTGGGAGTAATGTTGAGACGACCTGATTGCGGTGTGTGAGGAGGTGATTTGCGCTTCCTAGGGACAACTTGCTTGGACTTCATAGTTTGCTGGAGCCTAGTGGTTACCATGGAATACACTAGGACAAAAAGTAATGCGGGGATTCTGCTTGTGTTTTGACAAAGACAAACTTTGATGCACAATTTACTAGACCAACAGCGCTATACTATTTGACCAGAGGCGCAGGACTGTGCAACCAAAAGTGTGCTACTGTAATACCAAAGGTGATGGACTGAGCTACCAAAGGTGAGGTACTGCTATACCAAAGGTGAGCTACGGTGACCAAAAGTGAGCTACTGTACCACCAAGGGTGAGCTACTATAATACCAGAGGCGTTGAAGTAGTTTCTGATGCAAAATTTGATAGATTTGGTTTGTTTCTGATTGGTTTTGCTTTGGCAAGAGAAAACACAACAAACAAAATGGCAAAAAGAGACTGACACAACAGATAGTGTATGTTTGAGGCTCACAAAAAAGCCCAATGTTTCCATAGGTATAAGATAATTGCAATCAATAACAAGCACTTTTTATCCCTAGAGACAAGGTTTCATTGCAGTAGATCAGTTCACAGCTTAATACTTCATCGATAAAAATATCATTCCATAAAGGTGTCAGAGATTTATATCTTTGCGAGAGACGATAGGTAGGGATATCTCACCCTCCCCTTGGAAAGCTCAAGTAGGTCACAAGAGCTTTATGGCCAAGGGAATACTATCTCTTCTCAAGGGAGCCAATGGTGAGTATCTTAAGGGCTTAAATCAATTCCCCTTGCACTGATGATTACCGCAATGTTCAGAGGTAGATCAGGTAGTCTCTATCTAGAATGGTTCTTAGTAACTTTGAGGGACCAATGCCTTATGAGCAATGCAACAAGCTACTACAAGCTTTAACCAATCCTACGAAGAGTATCAAACACTTCGCTTAATGTGAAAATCGTTTCCACAAAGAGCTAGTACACCTCTTTTCAGTTTGGCACCACAAGGTAAGGCTAACGCCGGCTAGGACTTGGCTTTTGCCTTATCCCTCTTATATAGCGGTTGAAAGGAAAACTCTACTTAGGGTCATCCCTTTTGGATGAAGCACAATCCAAAAGTAGGCCCTTCTAAAGGAAGTACTGAAAATGTAAGAGCAAGCACATCAAACAAAGGTTCAATTGTCCCGTTATAAGAAAAATAAGGTGTATAACTAAATTAGGCACACACACGTTTGTAGTTGTCAATTGTCCCTTATGAAATTGAAGTGTTTGGCATTCATGTCCATTATCCCTTAGAAAATTGAGGTGTTTTCTCATACATGTCCATTGTCCCTTAAGAAAAGTAGTATGTTCCTAAGACTTAGATTGCTGAAATGATTTGTTCAATTATCTTTTAAGAAGGCAATATGTTTCTAAGACTTAGTACAATAAATCAAGATTTCTTCAATGCTCGTCCTACATGAACATATTAGAAAAACCTTTTTGCTCTGTGTGAGTGATACGAAGCTGCAACAAGTCAATTAGTTCCACAAAAAAAACTGATATGTTAGCAAAAACAAACAAACTAACCAAATGCACTATACTGTCTCACCAAACACGACTTACCTGTGAACCTAAAGCGCTGCACTGTGCTACCAAAAGCGATGTGTTGCAGACCAAAAGTGACTTACTGTACCACCAGACATGCTGAAATAGACCTGGAAGCGCTGTACTGTGCTGTTGGAAGCATAGTACTGTATAACCAAAAGCACTCCACGAGACTCAGATCCAGAAAACATTATATTTTATCAAAATAACTAAGTCCAGATATGATTTCATGGTTGTTTTTGAAGTTCTGAGATGTAATATCTGATAGATCTGTATACTTGAATCAACAACACTCAAAGGATGTGGCAAATAGATAGGTTAACTCAAATATTGAAAATACCCCTAAATACGTCAGCTTAGGATGTATCAAAGACAATTAAAAGACAAATAAAATAGCTTGTCAGTCAAATCAATGATAGGTATGTGAGCAAAACCCTGTAAAATCACCAAAATAAGATAAGAAAACCTAATTTTCCAAAAGTGCTTTACGACACTACCAATAGTGCTCTACTGTTCCACCAGAAGCGCTCTACTGTTCTGGCAAAGGCACCGTAGTATCGCCCAAGGGTGCTGTACTGTGCCTCCAAAAGCACTTTAGGATACTACCAAAAGTGATTTTCTATGTCTTTTGCGCTGTTTCGTACTGTAGCTTAAAAAAATCAATTTCTCAAAGAAAAAGAGAGATTAGTGGGTCCCACCGGACGTGCCAGAATGTGTATGAGGAGAATTGACTATGATAAACTAAAAAAATTAAAAACCAATAACATAAAGAGAACGAATCTAAATAAAAGCCATTACTAATAAATCAATGAAATATAAAAGCTTTTACCGAGATTTGTATTGTTCCCTCTGAATGAATGTGGATTGCTCAATAGTGCTGCGACACCATGGTTGCAACAAGCAAGTAAAGTGCTCAAAGATCAATGTTAAGAGATCGTGAAGTTGCTCAATCGATGTGATGTATGCTCAAAGCGCTGTAAAGGATGCCTAAGAATAAGTGATCGAAGAGGATTTGTGAAGGAGATGAGGGGGGTTTATATAGGTTTCAACAAAGATCGATCAACAGTCCAGATAATTCAGAAGAATCAATGGAGGAGATAAATCAAATAACCATAATGAATGTGCACACGACATGTGTCAATCCATAAGGATATTTTTATTAAGATATGATGAAAACAAGATTGATTGAATAGATAACTCAACTTGTAATTTTTCCTTTTTTAGAGTTCTAAAAATAAGACTGATTGTGCACATGAGTTAACAAGATAATTTAAGACAAATTGGAAGATAACTGAAATTAAATAAATAAATTTATTTAATTTGATTGCGCATGATTGAGGAATAGAGGATTATAAATAAAATACTTGATTTTATTTATTTTTAGAGGATTGAGATAATTTAAATAAATTTGCATGATTTATTTAAATTTAGAAGAACAAGTGATTTAATTAAATAATGTAAATTATTTAATTGTAGATAAGATAGAATTTGTGATGAATTAATTAAATAATTGGATTTATTTAATTAATAGACTTGAATTTCGAAAGAGGACAATGATTTAATTAAATAATTGAAATTATTTAATTGTGGAAGAATAATAGAGGAATTTAATTTAATTAATTAAATAAATAGAATTTATTTAATTAATGTCAATTTTTAGAAGGTTTGGAAGAATTTAATGAAATTGGTGAAATTAATTAAATAATTAGAGTATTCAATTAATGTTGAAATGCAGGTGATACTCCAGATTAGACGAAATGCAAGTGGTGCGATGACATGGTCATTTTAGGGTGTCTACAGTGTTATAACAAGAGACTGAGAAAGATTATAGAAAGTACAAATGTGAAGGTTGATGAAGGAATTGAAAAACCCTCAAGGTTTTATGAATATGATGAAGATGATCTGAATGGTGTTCTGATTCAAGGAGCCCAAGCCTCTTCTAAAAAATAGAATCAAATTGATCCGATAAATTAGGAAGAAGAGATGAGTTTGAATGAGCCTGATCAAGAATCAAAAATGCAAGAAACTCCCAAAGTTCTAAGGTATGTAAGACTGAACCACTCTAAAGATCAGATCATAGGTGACAAAAGCAAAGGTGTACAAGCTAGAAGGAGAATTGCTCAAAATTTAGATGAGTATTGTCTGATTTCAAAGATTGAACCTAAGACAGTAGATGAAACCTGCAATGATGAAAACTGGACTAAAGAAATGGAGGAAGAGCTGATGCAAATTGAGAAAAATCACACTTGGGATCTTGTTCCCAGACCTAGAAACAAGAATGTGACTGGAACCAAATGGGTCTTTCGGAACAAAGTGAATGAAGTTGGTGAAGTAATCAGAAATAAACCCAAATTGGTCTGCAAGGGCTATTCTCAAATAAAAGGAGTTGATTTTGAAGAAACTTTTGCTCCGGTGACAAGAATTGAAGCAATCAGATTATTTCTTACATTTGCTACCTTCAAGGATTTCAAAGTGTATCAGATAGATGTCAAGTCTGCCTTCCTGAATGGTGACTTGGAAGAAGAAGTGTACATTGAGCAACCAGATGGATTTCAATTGTCTGATCATGGTGATATGGTCTTCAAGTTGAAGAAAGCACTGTATGGACTGAAGCAAGCCCTAAGAGCCTAGTATGAAAGATTGGATAAACATCTTTTGAAGATTGGTTTCAACAAAGGTACTGCTGATAGTAATTTGTATTTCAAAATTGATCATGAAAATATCTTGATTCTTGAAGTGTTTGTTGATGATATCATTTTTGGAGGAAGAGATGGTATGTGTAAAACCTTTGCAAATCAAATGAAAAGTGAATTTGAGATGTCCATGCTTGGGGAAATGAATTTCTTGTTGGGTCTACAAATCACTCAAACAAAGAAAGGAATCTTCATTTCTCAGACCAAATATGTGAAAGAATTATTGAAGAAATTTGGGATGGAAGACTCAAAGCCAATGAATACTCCCATGGCAATCGGATGTAAGTTGAGCAAAGAAGATGACTCTCCCAAGGCTGATCAGAAAAAGTATAGGTCAATGATTAGAGGACTCTTGTATCTCACTTAAACTAGACCTGACATTATGAATGCTGTTGGTCTTGTTGCTAGATTCCAAGCTGATCCTAGAGAATCTCATGTCATGGAAGTCAAGAGGATTTTTAGATATCTAAAAGGGATAGTTGAGTATGGTCTATGGTACCCTAGAGATCATGATTTCTCTATTCATGCCTATATAGATGCTGATTGGGCAGGAGATGTGGATGACTGGAAGAGTACTAGTGGTGGAGCATTCTTTTTGGGGAAGAGATTGGTTTCTTGGATAAGCAAGAAATAAGAGGCAATATCTCTGTCCACTACATAAATAGAATATATTGCAGCAGCAGGTAGCTGCACTCAAGTTTTGTGGATGAAACAAATGCTAAGAGACATGAGAAAGGAGTGTGAGGAGCCTATCACAATCTTTTGTGATAATTCAAGTGCAATAAACATATCTAAGAATCCGGTGTTGCATTCAAAGACTAAACATATATCCATCAAGTTTCACTTTTTAAGAGAGCAAGTGAACAACAATGAAGTCAGATTGGAGTTTGTGCCTTCCAAGGATTAGAATGTAGACATTTTTACTAAACCTCTACCTAAGGACTCTTTTGAGTATCCCAGGGAGAAGTTAGGGGTTATTGCCCCTTTGATGATGAACTAAGGTGCATTGATGTGCATCAGTCTGGTGGATATCATAGTCATATCTTGTGATCCAAATTGATGATGGGGCGCTGCTACTTAGGGGGAGTAGCTGGTATGGTTCTGAAATGGTGAAATTGCAAGTATGAGCCCTTTGCCATTGATGTCAAAGGGGGAGAGAAGACATGTGAAAAACAAGTGGTGGCTAATAAAAGGGGGAGTAGTAAAGAAAGAGAAGACAAGTGAATGGTTGTTGGTGATAGGGGGAGTTGTGTCAGTAATGAAAAGTTCTTGTCTTGATGGCCAAAATAGTTTTTCACATCATATGTTGCCATCAATGACAAAAGGGGAGATTGTTGCAAGTATGGGCCTAACCGGTGTTGTCATTGATTTCAACATACTCTTGTTGCATTGATGAAAAGGATTAGATGAGCTGAGTGCTGAGGATATTGAGAAAATTAGTCCTAATCAAGAACAGTGAAGACAGTAAGGCAAAAGTCCAAGATAAGATGAGGATTAGAGGATACGGTTTAAAGGGTTTGTAGATATGTGTCTTAAGGTGGTCCAGTAGAGATTTCAGAGGTCCGCATGAAGATCTGAAGAAGTTGTGGCCGCTCAAGTAAAACTAGTTTTGGTAGGTGTTCAGAGGTGACAGAGTGATACAGAAAGGTCCGGTGAGATCAGGAAATGCATTATCTTGTTCTGTGGATCTGAGGGAGTATTTAGGAAGTCTTTGTGAAGTGTCAACTCAATTGGTTTATGGTTTGAAGGTCCGTAAGCATCTATTCCTTTGTGACAGTGGTGACAGACTATGTTCTTGAGGTTCCAGATGAAGGAGAAAAGGATTTTAGTAAGTAGATGAAGTACGGATGTTCTTGATGATTCAGATAATCTTGTGGAGGTCCTTGGATCATGTCCAATGTGTGATGGTGGTCCAAATTGGAGTTGGAGCTCGCAACTAAAGAATAACCTCTGAATGATGGTGTTCTTCCTAAGATTGGCTGACCGGATGAGTTACACATCTTGCGGATGATCTTATAGTTGTTTTCTGACTTAGATGATTATTCCTAAGTCATTGTCTTGTATAAATAAGGAATTGTGAAGTCAATTCAAAGTGTGGCTTGTAGAGATGTGAGTGTGGTAGAGAGGAGGAGAGTGAAGGGCAAAGTAGAAGTATTGGGCTTAAATGGAACTGATTCAAGCATGGTGAAGATGCTTTTCTCCAGTTCATGTATGTGATACTTATTATTTTGTAGACATAGTGTCTCTTATAGGTAGTGAGCCTCTTGTGAGCAGTGTGCTTGGGTAGTGAGCCCTAATTGGCATGTGCCATTTTGTTCTTTCTATTCTTCTAACAGAGAATATAATCTTGGGTTAATCACCCCGTGGTTTTTTTCTTAACTAGGTTTTCCACATCAAAATCTTGGTGTCTTATGTGTTGATGTGTTTCTACTCTTGATTGAATGCATTATGTTTCCATGATTAATTTATTGATATGCTAAGAAGATTTTAAGTGTGTAATTGCAAAGAAAGTTTAGACAACTGATTCACCCCCCTGTCTCAGTTGTTTGTCCTATATCTAACAAATCCACCCCGACATTCTTCAACCATAAACACTACTCATGTCAATCTACCACGATATTCTTCAACAATAAACACTACTCATGTCAATCCACCCCAACATTCTTCAAATCCCAACACTACTTATGTCAATCTATCTCAACCACCTCAAAATCCAAACACATACATCATTCCACAATAACAATATCAAACCCAAACTTCTTTCACCAACACCCCTCAACATTCACAAAGCCAACATTCATATCTAGCACCCCCACAAAATCAACAAACTCAAAATTTTATAACAAATCAGCCCCCAATCAACCCACATCACTCTTATGACCCATATACCACCAATGCATATGGATTAAATTCCAATCTCTCTTATGGGCAACAACAACCACCCCAAAATCAACAACATTTGGCTTCACAAACACCATTGGCTCTTGAGCTTAAAGTTGCTGATATGGAAAAACAACTAGATGATTTTTCATTTGGTCACATCAATAAAACCTTCTCATTGGAGGAGGTTTGTCCATATCCATTTGATCGATCTTTATTAATGATCCCTTTTCCACCTAACTTTGACATGCCTAAATTTGACAAGTACAAAGGAAAAGGTGACCCTAAAGACCATCTTAGAGAGTTCTACATTACTTGCCTCGAGGTCGCTCATAATGACACATATCTTATGCACCTCTTTCCTTGTAGAATTGGAGGACAAGCAATAGAATGGTTCTCACACCTACCCACAGGTATTAAAACCTTCAATGGACTAGCTAAAAAATTTGCTACCCATTTCTCTTACAATAACGAACATGAGATTTCCATGATGGACTTGTGTAACAACAAATAGTGAAATGGCGAAACCTTTATCTTCTTCATACAAAGATGGTGAAATATGGGTAGAAAATTCCCATTTCAAATACCTAAAAAGCAACCTGTTAGTATCTTTGTACAAAATCTTAATCCAGATCTTGGGTTTCATCTCCAAATCCAAAGTGCTACTTCATTTGATGAGATCATTTAAAAGGAACTAATATGGAAAAAGCCCTCATTGCAAAAGGTGTAGTTAAAATCTTTAAGGAGGCCAAAGACAACCCTTCTCAACAACAATCAAATTACAAACCTAAATTTTGGTCCAAAAACAAAAACATTGTCAATGATGGAATTGTGGAAACCAAACATGTCCAAACTCTGCAACCAACACTCAATCTATCAAAAGCAACCCCATCTACTCCTAGGGAGCAACAAAACCAAGAGTGTCCACAACAAGACTATTCTCCAAGATGTCGATTCACTCCTTTGGGCGAACCTGTTGAATATGTCCTCAAGAAACTAATACAAAATGGACTCATCACGCTACCCGAAGCACGTCAATATGGAGAATCTGCTTTCAAACCAACATGGTACAAAGATAACAAATATTTTGAGTTCCATAGAACAAAAGGACACAGGACCTCATCTTGCATGAAATTTAAACACTTGATCTAAAACCTCATAGAAAGAGGTGAAGTCACCTTTGACAAACCTCCTCAACATACATCAAACAAAGACCTTAATGTTTACAAGGATCCATTCCCTCAACATGGTAAAGGTCAAAATCCTGATAAAGGTAAGAGCATTAACAAAGCTTCTTCTTCTTATGACTCCATTGTGAACTATTTTTTAAGAAATTCAAATATCTACCCTTACCATTAAGGGCAAGAATATCGAATGTGCTGTCACAACTCATTGTGGTCGTGTTACCCTTCGTGGGCCAACTCCAAATCCTACAGTCACTTCTGATTATAATATTGTTGATCATCTAGGGAAGACTCCCACACAGATATCTATATTAGACCTTCTAAAGTCATATCCCGCTCATAAAGAAGTGCTTGAAAAAGCCTTACAAGCATCATCCGTTCCCAACAATATAGCTGTCACAGATTTTCAAGCCATTATAGGTAAATATTGCTTCACCTTACAATGTGGTCTTTTCTGAAAAAGACCTCCTGAATCACGATCCATGTCACAATGATGCACTCCACATCAAAGTCTTCATCCACCAACGTAAAATCAAATGCATACTTATAGATAGTGGTGTTGGTCTCAAAATTTGTTCCCTCAAATTGTTGAAACAGTTAGGATACCTTGAGGATCACATAGATACAGGCTAGTCTATTATTGTCAAAGCATGTGATGATGCCAAATGCAAGATAGATGGTGTGATACATTTGCCTATTCAAGTAGGCCCTATTATGTTGCAAACCAGATGCCAAGTCTTAGACATTGAGCTACCATACAATATCATCTTAGGACTCCCATGGATTCATGCCATGAAAGTTGTACCTTTAACGTACCATCAATCCCTAAAGTTCCCATTCAATGGTACTAAAATCACTATCCTAGGAGATCCTAATCCATTTAAATTTTTTCATGCCATGCAAGGGCATTACAAGAATAGTAACCAAATAACCAACAATATTGAAGCCTTGATATCTCCTTTATACATTACCTAGATACTTTACAAAAGGCCTTTGCAAAAACATCTAATCCCCTTCCAGAAATCAAAGTCCATATTAGAGACATAGGATTTGTTGAGTATGATATCTCAAAATCTTGTTGTGTAGGGAGGATGCCTCTTTCCCCAAAATCTTACGGCAAACCTCCCATTGCTAAAATTTCCAAGAAATTAAAAATACTAGCTCTTCTCACCAAGTTTACCGATGGGCGTTTGTTAGAAGAAGAAACTATTGAAGACATATGTTCTTGTATCTCTAAAGAAAAAGAACTGGTCACACTACCTATCAAAAAGTATGGTAATGGACTCAGAATTTTCAAAAACATGGGCTATAAAGGCAAAGGTGGCCTAGGAAAGCATGGTCAAGGTTAAATGGAACCAATTACTGTGACTAAGAAATACAACCAACAAGGGTTAGGATACGGTAAGGAGGTACCATGAGCCTCGGACATCAAGTTTATTCTCGACGAGGTAGTGAAGACTTGGCCCGCAGATTCAATCTCTAGAGATGATACCATTAAGGACTCTTCCATAAACATCACAAACTTATTCCAAGAAACCTCGATATTTATGATATTGTCCATCTCCCTCACTTCAACCATGGAAAACCCATAATCTATCCCTCATTTACCCTACACTCATTGATTGGGACCAACAAGAGGCCCTCATTCTAGACATCTTTTAGAATGATGAGGCTATTGCATAATTTATGGGAATTTGAGATGGTATTCCACTCGGTGATCACAAAGCTAGTTTTATTATGGATTTAGATCAAGATGCTTACTTTGGTGAGAATGCCAAATCCTCTAGTCACAAAATAGAAAATAAAAATAGATCCTTAGGTGAAAACCACAATGTGGCATCTCTTGATTGTAAAATAATAAAAATAAAAGATGTATCCGATGGTGAAAACCTCTCTAAGGCCCCTGAGGATGGAGGATTTACCTTCCCCTACCAACTAAGTATCAAGAAAAATTAGCTCTCTTAGTAGAAGACTCACAAGAGATGAACCTCGGCACAATTTAGAATCCAAAGGTCACATTTCTAGTAGCTTCCTTATTAGAACAAGAGACGAAGGATTTCACCAAATTCTTCTTGCAAAGAACTATAAATTTTGCTTGGACATATGCTGACATGATTGGATTTGACCCTTCACTTGTGGTTCATCATCTAGCCATCTATCAAAACACCAAGCCTATCAAACATAAGTTTCATAAGATGCACCCTTAGATAGCCCTATTGGTCAAAGCAGAGCTTGAGAAATTGCTAGATGCTAAGTTCATATGACCAACTGATTACACAGAGTGGGTCTCCATTCTTGTGCCTATTTCTAAACTGAATGGGGGCATCCGCATATGCATAGACTTCTGAGACCTAAATAAATCATGTCCTAAGGATGATTTTCCACTTCCCAACATAGATATCATAGTGGACTTGACAACAGGTCATGAGATGCTTTCTCTTATGGATGGATTCTTAGGTTGCAATCAAATCAGGATAGCAGAGGAAGATTAGCATAAAACAACCTTCACGTATCTTTGGGGTACCTACTGTTGGGTATTTATGCCTTTTAGTCTCAAGAATGCAGGAGCTACTTATCAAAGAGCTATGACAATAATATTCCATGACTTGTTTCACACTATAATGGA
The DNA here is from genome assembly GCA_027924645.1 of Cunninghamia lanceolata. Classification (NCBI taxonomy): domain Eukaryota; kingdom Viridiplantae; phylum Streptophyta; class Pinopsida; order Cupressales; family Cupressaceae; genus Cunninghamia; species Cunninghamia lanceolata. The sequence continues at coordinate 15,177,681 of BSBN01001715.1, forward strand.
AGACTATGTCGATGACATATTGGCAAAATCTTCTAGGATGGATCATATTGAAGTTCTAGGACAAATCTTTGATCAGCTAGAGAAGTATCAAGTATGGCTAAATCCAAAGAAATGTGTCTTCGGGGTAACTTCAGAGAAACTATTTGGGTACATTGTATCTCATTGAGGAATTGAAGTGGATCCAACAAAGGTCAAGGCTATTGTAGAGATGCCTCCACCTAAGAATCTAAAAGCACTAAGGAGCATTCAAGGGCAATTACAATCCATCATATGCTTTATTTCACATCTAGTAGATAAGTGTCAACCGTTCCAACACTTGCTCTGCAAGGATGTTTCATTTCGGTCAGATAACAAGTGTCAATAAGCATTTGATCAACTTAAGGAATATCTAGCTAATACCACCAGTACCTGATAGGCCTTGTTTTTGTATATCTCTACTACATCTGCAGCATTAGGTTCTCTTCTTCACAACATGATGAGTCAAGTAAAGAACATGCTATCTATTATATCAGCCGCACCTTGGTTGGTTATGAAGTCAACTACACTCCTATGGAAAGATCATGTTTAGCAGTAGTGTTTGCTTCCCAAAAGTTTTGACATTATATGTTAAACCAACATAACAATCTTATCTCTAAGATTGATCCATTAAAGTATCTGTTATCCAAGGCAACCCTCATAGGCTGACTAGATAAATGGGTCATGATGTTGAGTGAATTTACCATAGCGTATATTGATCAAAAAGCTATCAAGGGAAAAGTTCTTGTAGATCAACTAGATGAAGCTCTAGTAACAGATGTAAATCCTATGATCTTTGACTTTTTAGATGAAGGTCTTTTCACTCTTGCTACCTTAGTGTAGTCGAAGTTGTACTTTGATGGTTCCTACACAGCATCGTTTGGGGGCACGAACCTTGTCTATCACACCGCATAATGACTACATTCCAAAATCATATCGGCTACCATTTCCATGTACCAACAATATTGCTGATTATGAAGTACTTCTGACAGGTCTCTAGATAGCAGTATAATGGAATATTAAAGAACTTCAAGTATATGGGGACTCACAACTAGTCATTTGACAAGTCACTGATGAATACCATGTTGGCAAGAGACACTGCTAGGCATAATATGGCAACTAAGTCCCTACTACACATCCGCATTGCATAATTTGCCCATATCAGAAATCAGATTGAAGAATTGTCTAAGTCCGGGAAATCGAATAGAGTGTGTGACAGGGTCCAGTATCTTGGTCTAGATCTCTCCAGTGGTAGATCATAGTTTACTGCAGATCTAAAGGAGTCATAAGCATTTTTAGAATAATCTAAACCTAGAGTTTTGACCTTTGGTGATGAAGGATTCAAAAGTTATTAGCTTCTGAGTATTGGGTTAACAGTTTGACAGAGTAAACAATAGAAGAACAGGCTGATCTTGTAAATAATTTTGGTTCCGGATGTATGAAAGTTGTTGATTGGGCAATTAGTGATGACCAGTGATAGTGGCCAACCTGATTGATGATTTGTGAGTGCAAGTTTTGGTCTGCATCTCAAATTATGCATGGATCTAGCTGAAAGAGTAGAGTATTCAATAAAGTTCCAAGTGTTCCTGAAGCCGACTAAAAAGTAATTAAAGATCAAGATGCAAATATATATAGCCGATGGATTTGGATGATTTTGGTGTGTGTGTTGCGAATATGGAGTAAAGGTGAAAAAGAAGAGATCTAAGATTCAGATGAAGGTAGAGCAGTAAACAAGACAGAGTGAAGATGAAATGTGTAAGATCAGTATTTTGTACTTAACCGGAACTGAATCTATGCATTAGTAGATGCTTCTCATCAATTCAAAATCTTTGTTAGTCTCTTGTAAACATTTGTAGGCAGTGAGCCTCTATTTGAGCAGTGAGGCTAAATGCATGTGTATTCTCATTTGTAAAAATACTTTTAATAGAGTATTAATTTTTGTGGGTTAACCCCCACCATGGTTTTTCCCTTAACTAGGTTTCCACTCTAAAAATCATGGTGTCAAATGTGTTATTTGTGATTCTTCTCATGTGTAATTGATTCATTCTTTATTATTTATTTGACTGTAAGTTGTAACAGAAGATTAAAGGCAAAAAAGTTTAAATTGTGTGACAACTGATTCACCCCCCCTCTCAGTTGTTTAGACTAATTCCAACAATTGGTATTAGAGCAAGGTTCCTTTGAAAAGCCTAACAGCTTAACAAAAGATCTTGGAAGGAATTTTAATGGGTTCACTTAAAGATCAACTTCAGTTGGCCCTAGAAGATCTTGTTCAGTCTAAAGCAGAAATTAGTAATATGAGAGGTGAACTTAAAGATGCTAATGATACCATTGAAATGTTAAAAGATAAATTAAAGAAATCTATGGAAAGGAAAAAGGAGCTACTTCTGTAGTTATCCAGTTTAACCGAAGAAAATAGCTTGAATGAAGCTTTGGAAGAAAAGACAAAGGAATGTGAGAAGCTATCAAAAGGAGTTGTTTTGAAAATTGAGATAGAATCTGGGGCAATAAGGCTAACCAAAGAAATTGAGAAAAGGAAGAAGACTGAAGAAGACTTAAATCAAACTCTAAAAGAAAGAACTAATGAATGCTATAGATTAGACAGTATAGCTGGCCATCTAAAATTTGATCTACAAGAAAGCAGAGGCAATGAAAGAGATCTTGAAAGACAAATTGTCATTCTCAGACATGACCTAGAAGTTGTAAATAAATACAAGAAGTTCAAGATAAGTTTAGCTAAACTTGAAGCAATACTTGAGGTTCAGAAAAAGGTTGATGACAAGCATGGTCTTGGATATGAGAAAGGTGAAAGCTCCAGATCTAGACAAAGAAACTCTCAACCAAGGAATGAGAGAAACAGATCCAGAAGATCTCCGGTAAGACAGCCTAACGGTCAAAGGTATCCATCTTTCAATGTAAATTGTTTTAAGTGCAATAAATTTGGCCATAGATCCACTCAATGTAGAAGCAGAGTAAATAAAAATAATACATCCTTCTCTAGACAATGCTTCAATTGCAAGAGGTATGGTCATAAATCCAAAGAATGCATAAATATGATAATGAACAACTCATCAAATAGATAAAATGGGAATTTTTTCAATGGAAGATGCTTTGCATGCAATAGATTTGGACATATGGCCATTCATTGCAGATCAAGAGAAAATCAATCAAATGGGCAAAGAAATGTCGTGTTCTTCAATTGTAATCGATCTGGTCATTTTGTAAGATTTTGCAGAAGTAGGATTAATGAAAGAAGAGGTCTGGTAAACAAAAAACTGGATGAGCAGAGACAGGACAAAGGCAAAAGAAAAATTGAAGAGAATGAGATCTAGAATGAAATAAGTGAGACATGGGTCAAGAAAACAATTGTGAACCATAGTAATGGGTCCGCACCAGAATCTAGTGTAGATAATTCCTTAAGGAATTAAATTAGGAGCTTTGGCTCAGGGGGAACTACTTTAAAAATCAAAATCCCCTAGCCAGTAAGTAAGTGCCTCAATCTAGCATAGTGAGAAAAGAGATATTGGATTGTTTCAGATCATTTGGAAGGATTTCTGGAAGAAAAGAGGTGAATATGGCAAATTGTGGAGTAATTCATGAGAAACTGTTCAACAAACAGAGTAACTAGATGTATTAGGGCAGAGCATTTATTACAAAGACAAATTAGGCACTGTGGAGCATAAAAGGGTCATTCATTCCCCAGACAGATCACTTTGCATTAGAAGAAAGCAAGAAGAGAAGGAGTGAACGAGCTTAGAGCTGAGAATTCTCAAGAATTGAAGTGCGAAGAGGATCCTCAAGAAAAACCCTAATCTATGGAACAAGGTATTTCTATTTTTTGTGAAACCTCTTGAATTCTCAATCTCTACAAATGGCTACACCTTTAGTTGTTGATGTCACTAAAAGGCCCCGTCCTAAATTTAAGAAGCATGCTTAAAAATCTGTTGAAGTCGAGCCGCTAGGTGCTTTTTTGGGTGTTCCATATGGGGTTTTACATGTTGAAGACATCAGGGCATACATTCATTGCAATGTAGAAGAATTTGGGAATCTAAAACTGCTAGAGTTGTTTAAGAGCCATCTAAAGGATGACAATTACCAACTAAAACCTGAATTTGAAGCCCTAGAAGCAAACATTTTTTGCAAATTATTGAATTTCTGTCATTTGATGAGAATGAATGGGTTCGTTATGTGTTGAGCCAAATGCACGATGAATTTATATGGCTACTGAAACCATTTAAGATCACCAAAGATGTTATCAGAATTCTGACCAGGTTAAACTCAACCGGTGGACTACCCATGCTAAAATCTATCAAAAATCAAATTGTCACTGATGCAACCAGTGTGAAATTTCATAAAAGAGCCATGACAATCAATGACATTATAGAACCAGATGTCAAGTTTTCTTCCATGGTAATCGGGTATAAGATTTATCACTCAAGCAGAGAAAACTCTGTCTCCAGAACAACTATATATGCAACGTATAAAATGCCGAAAGAGAATGTAGACTATGACCTCTGTGAGCTACTACAGGTTCAACTGTTTGAAAATTTGAACAAAATCAAGAAAGATAAGAAAAATTGCTTCAAGTATGGTTCCTTGATTAAATTCTATCTTTCTATTTATGAAGGAAGTGCCTGGAGTGCAAAGTGTGCACTGGACAAATGATAGGCCAGTGGCAATCTAGATAAGAGATCATTTCTATAGCCTTGGAGATTCAGGTGCACAAAAGACTGCAATCTGGGGGTATTTCAAAAAAATTTAGAGTCTGATGCATGCAAGGGAAAGAATCCCTCAATCATTTATAGAAAAGTATGAGAATGAGATATGTTTTATCATTGACATTGATCAATGTTTGATGGAAGTTGTAGAACCAAGAACAGTATGGATAATGCCAATGGGTTATGAGATGGATGAGAGAGTTCTAGACATGTATGCTCAGCATCTTCTAAGCAAACCTAAAGACACATCTGTTGAAAGATTTGGAACATACAAACAACTAAGTCTAAAACTACATGTGGAGCTTAGGAAGCTAGAGATTAAAAGAAAAGTGATGAGACAGGTTGAAACATATGCTGAGAGTATTGGCATCACCAAAGAAACAATAAGAAAGATTAAAGAAAGGATTGAGGAGATGAAGAGAAGCACTGAGCAAGCTCCAAAAGAAATGAAAAAAAGTGAGCCAGTAGTTGCTCTGGAAGTCCCACCTAGTTCTTCAAAGAAAACAAGAAGCTCTGCAACTGTCTTAGAACAATCCAAGTCTATTCCCATTAAGACACCGGAAGCCACACCATCCGGTGAAGGAGGAAAGAGGAAGAAAACCAAGGCCACAAGAGCCTACAAGAGCACAAAAGATGATGAGGAAACAGAGACAAATGAAGAAGTTAAGGAGATAAGATCCAAGAAAGCCAAGACTTCAAAGGCTTCTAAGGACCAGCCTTCCAGAAGCAAAAAGGCGAGTAAAAAGTAATAAACTAGTAAGGCTACTAAGACAGTTGATGAAATTGTAAAAACAATCACTGTTCATGGAAATTTAAAACCTATCAGAGTTTACTGTGATAATTTTGATCAAGAAAATAAGAAAATTTTGGAAGATGCCACCATCCTGTATTTGAATAAATTCAATAGAGCCCTATTGGAAATTTTACAAGAACTTCCTAAAAGTTTAAGGAAAAAACTAGAAATGAGGAAATAAACAGCCAAGGCTAAAGATCTAGAACTCAGAGAGTATGTCCTCTCCACTTTGTGTCTTGTAATGACTAGAAGAGAAGCAAATAAAATCCTCAGAGAAGTTAAAGAAAAATTCAAAAGCAAGGTTTGGATGAACAAGCTAATGCTTGGTAAAACTAAGGAAATTGCAAAAGAAAAAGAGGAAATTTTGAGAAAGGCCTTAGACTAGGATAAATATTATATTATTTTAGAGAAACAAGTTGAAGAAGACAATCCTCTAGTTCTAGAACTAGAAGCTCCAGAAGAAGAGATTAACAAGGGAATTGATGACCAAAGTGTTAATTTAGATCCTCTGGAGCAAACCTATGAGGAGACAGATGATGGAATTGATTCATCAATTCTAGATGCTGAAAGAGTAAACATTAGTGAGTAACAAACCAAAGTTGATGACTCCTCTAATCTGGAAGAACAAAGAAATCAAAAAGACACATAGATGATAAATAAGGTAGATGATGCAGGAGATATTCCTACTCCACCTAATCAATTCGGAAAAGAAGATGAGGTTGCTACTACACAAAACCCTCCTGATCAGACTACAAGTGGTGAAGACATGGAGAAGATTCCTTCCAGAGATAATATAGAAAAAGGTAGAAGAAAAGGAGAAAGAAAAGGATAATGAAGACAAAGCAGAAGAAGATGGTGCAAATGTTGATGCATCTACAGATGCTGAGAAACCTTAGGAACAAAAGGGTGGTCCAGAAATTATTGCAAGAGACACTACAGATGTAGTGAAAAGTATTTTGGATAAAGAAATACTTAAGTTTGATGAACCTAAATTACTCCAAGGACCATTTAATCTAGATACTCTCTCTCCAGTACAAGTGATGAAGATTGCATCCTTCACTCAAGCCAAGGCCAGAGAGAAGTTGTTAAAATATCACATGGAGGACAGTGAACTATTAGGGCTTGCAACTGGAGTCTTGGAGAAGTTATTGCCAACCTACCAAAAGAGTCCATCGAATTCCCTCTCCAATCATCTAAAGAATCTTGTAAATGCTGTAAGTACACATTTTGAGTCTTTTGAAAAATCTATGGAGGTGAAAGTTTAGAAGGAATTTTTGGATAAGAAATTTAGTGAAGTACAAAATCTAATAGGAAATGATAGGATGATAATTGGAATTAGCATAAGGAGTATTCAGAATGCTCTAAATGATGGAAGAGATATGTACAAATTCTATCTATCATGGCCCAAAGTTAGTGAGGATATTGAGAAGAAGATAAAGGAGCAAGAACAAAAATTGTCAAATCTTTCTCAAATTTTTGATCCTCTAACAGTTTCACCTATAAGTCAGGAATGTCAAGTAATTAGCTTGACATATGAGATAAACAGACTTGGTAAATAAAAAAGTAACATTATGAAGAAAATGTGTGAGCTCTGGGAATTGATTGCCCCCAAGTTAGAAACCATGTTTAATGCCTTATGAGAAGCTCAGACTATACTCTAGACAAGTAATCCTCTGGATCTGACAAAGGCATAAGCATATGTATTTTTGCTGAGTGGACACATCTCAATTTTGGATGGAATAAAGGGAACTTGGGCCTCTAAACTTGTGCAATTGAAAAATAGTTTTACAGACATTCTCAAGTTCATGTGAATAGAACTTAATGATTAGTTGTCCATAAGCGGCACTATACACATTATTTTTTGGAGAATTTTGGCTTGTGAATCCCACCCCTTTCCATTGATGTCAAAGGGGGAGTGAAGATCAGTGAAAAATGAAGAATCTAGCAAAGGGGGAACTATTCCAATACTTAGTAATTTTTCACTAAGTGTTGCCATCAATGCCAAAGGGTGAAATTGTTGGAAAGAGACATTGCTAGGCATAATAAGTGTTGTCATTGATGGCAATGAAATCCCTACTACACATCTGCATTGCATAATTTGCCCATATTAGAAATTAGATTGAAAAATTGTCTAAGTCTGGGAAGTCGAACAGAGTGTGTGACAGGGTCAGGTATCTTGGTTTGGATCTCTCCAATGGTAGATCATAGTTTGCTGTGGATCTGAGGGAGTCATAAGCATTGTTAGAATAATCTAAATGCAAAGTTTTGACCTCCGATGATGAAGGATTCAAAATTTATTAGCTTCTGAGTATCAGGTTAACAGTTTTACAGAGTAAACAGAAGAAGAGTAGGCTGCCCTTGTAAATAATTTTGGTTCTAGATGTATGAAAGATGTGTGATTGGGCAATTAGTGATGACCAGTGATAGTGGCCAACCTGATTGATGATTTGTGAGTGCAAGTTTTGGTCCACGTCTCAAATTATGCACGGATCTAGCTGACATAGCAAAGTATTCAATAAAGTTCTAAGTGTTCTTGAAGCTGACTGAAAGGTAATTAAAGATTAGGATGTGGATATATATACCTGATGGATTTGGATGATTTTGGTGTGTGTGTTGCAAATATGGAGTAAAGGTGAAAAAGCAGAGATCTAAGATTTGGATGAAAGTAGAGCAGTAAACAAGACGGAGTGAAGATGAAATGTGTAAGATCAGTATTTTGTACTTAACCGGGATTGAATCTATGCATTAGTAGATGCTTCTCATCAGTTCAAAATCTTTGTTATTCTCTTGTAAACATTTGTAGGCAGTGAGCCTCTATTTGAACAGTGAGCCCGAATGCATGTGCATTCTCATTTGTAAAATACTTTTAACAGAGTATTAATTTTTGTGGGTTAACCCCCACCGTGGGTTTTCCCTTAACTGTGTTTCCACGCTAAAAATCATGGTGTCAAGTGTGTTATTTATGATTCTGCTCATGTGTAATTAATTCATGCTTTATTATTTATTTGACTATAAGTTGTAAAAGAAGATTAAAGGTAGAAAAGTTTAAATTGTGTGACAACTGATTCACCCCCCCTCTCAGTTGTCTGGACTAATTCCAACATACCAAACTAAGGATGATAAGTTTGTTGATATGCACTGGACAACTGAGAGGGGGGGTGAATCAGTTGTCACAAAACCCTAAACACTTTCTTAAATTTTGATGCAGGAGCATCTAGTGGTGTAAGGGCAATCTTGCATCACCCAAAAATAAGTTAATTCAAAATCATTACATTTGTTTTCATTTCTTTCCATAATTAGTGTTTCTGATTCCATAATCTCCTGAATAATAATGTAGGACTTTCAGTTTTTCTAAAATGCTAAAAATAGCAAACTATCAGTTTTGGAAAGCTTAACTACCATTTTAGGAAAGTTTGCATTTGGGCATGGATTAAGGTGAAAAGTTACAAAAAGATTCATAACTGAAATATAAGACCTTTGGCAAAGGAATCAGGCAAAGATCATTTGTGAGCTGAAAGATATTAAAGTTTTTGTTTTCTGAAAAGCCCCTAAAAATTTTTGAAACGAGATATGAGGCACTAAAACATCCTATAACATCCTAAAAAGTTGACGGAAATCCATTTATAGATTTTTGGCGTGATAGTTCACATCGTAAGCTTTCTAGCACTTAAAAAGGTTCATCAATTGGACACCTGGATCAAAAGTTATGCTTCCCTGAAGTTGACCTACTTTTGGAGGGAGTTGTAAATTTTGAAAGTTAGCTGGAGGCCACCAAAAAGTGCTATTTATGACTATTTTGGGAACCCTAGGCAGTAGTAGAGTTAAGGGGGAAAGTGTAGAGTCAAGAATAGGTGGGAAAATAGACACCCTAGCTTATTTGGGGGTTACAGAAGGCAAAAGATTCCAGAGCCTGGTGATGGTAGCTGTAGTGTGTTGCAGCCTGTGGAGGATTGATTCCTCTGATTGTAATTGGCTTCTATAATGTAATGAGTTACCCAAATCAATAAAAGAAAGTTCTATTTAATATGTTCAATTTTTGTTGTTGTGTGTTTTATGATTTACCCCCTTCATCAAATTTAAACATTCATCACTTATCCACAATTATTATGATTTAACCATGAATGCATGAAATCATAAACTTAACCATAGATACAACATTAAACACAAGAGACACCAAATTTACGTGGAAAACCCCAAGGAGGGGAAAAACCATGGAGAGGATTAACTCTCAATATATATTGCAATCTTGAAATAATTATGTTCAGGCTTGGTCATTCCATGGGCCTAAACATACTGGCTTACTGCCATGAAGAACAACTAGGTCTAGTAGGCTCATTGCCTCAACCCTAAACCTAGTAAGATTACAATAAGGGCTGTTAAATCCTGAGGGTTGTTAAACCCTATTGGTGGCTTACTACCAGACTCACTGCCATGATCAACACCTTTTTGTATCGTGAATAACAATTCCTCTGCTCTGCTCTTCCTCTACTTTGCTCTACCTCTGATCTGCTCTTCCTCTTCTTTCCTCTACCTCTTCTCTGCTCTGCTTTTGGACCTTTCTTAATATCTTTTCATTTTTGCTCAAGGACACCTTTTCCATGACTCAACTACAAGTATTTATACACTACATCAACCTTGGAATGATCATCGAGGTCAGCATCACAATAATCAACCATTGGAACAATCTCCAAGGTCAATATTACAAACATTTACAAAATAGGTCCTGACCTATTGCAACATCATGCAAAGGGAATGAAATGCAGATCATGCCATGCCTTAGCTAGGACTCAAACATGATCTTCCATGCCACAACACACTTCCACAATCTTCTAGAGATCTCTGCAATCACTGGGATCAACCAAGTCAGCCAAGACTGGTTACACACTACATTATCTGGGAACAATCTTCACACACCATCTCAAATTCTTAATGTGGACCAAAGTCTAGATAGGAACATGATTAGGAGATATCCACAAGCACACTATAATCATCAAGAGCAACTGCACAAACCTTAACCACTTTATCCATAGGAATCTTCTCACTGGAACACATGAACTTCACTGTCTTCAACTGTCATAAAAGAAAGATAGCTTGTGGACCACCAAACCATGAACCATTGCAACTATAGGCACTTATCATCATCCTAGACTTCCGTCTAGAATTGCAGAATAAAATACTTTATTGCCGAGGAATGTGAAGTAGAATATTTTCTTCTTGTCTCAACTAAACTTACAGAAAAAGCAGGTTTCACTCTAATGAATACAACTCACTCTGATCTTCATGTGGATGGCTCAAACCCAGAATCTAGCATCTTCAGACATGCCTCTGACTTACTTCCAATCCGCAGACCACGATCTTCAAGTAGAAATAAATGTGGAGCAGTTTACCGGACTGATCTTTAGCATACAACTCACTATCTGTACTGCACTTCTCTGTAACTCACTTGTTTCTTCTGCGGAGGCTAATTTTCTCAATATTTTCAACATACACGTCTTCTAAACAAGTAATAGAATAAGATATAGTTGACACTAATGACAACAAGGATATGTTGACATCAATGACAACACTAATTAGGCACATACTTGCAACAAAGTTAATACCCTATAAGCAATTGGTTGATACCTACAAGCCTCATTTCTCTAGCATCACTTTTGAGCAAATTCCAAGGGTACAAAATAAGGCTATAGATTCTATGGCTACTATTGGATCACTTGTGGAGATGCCTACAAACACTTAGAAATGCAAATTCTTAATTGAGCAACTATTAATACCTACCGTTGATGTTCCTCAAACTGAATTTATCTATGAACTTGTTGGTCCCAATTCACCTTGGTACGAAGATATCTATCAATACCTCCAAAATGGTACCTTTCCCTTTGAACTATCCAAAACCCAATGTAAAACCTTCATCCACTGATCCTCTCATTTCACTATGTTACATCAGAAAATGTCCCCTTGGGGGATTTTCCCTCTTAAGGTTTAGCTCTTGGGTCCTTAATTTGCATGTAGAGCATCTTGTGTGATATTTTTGACTCTTGATGTGAAAACCCTAAAGTTTTCTAGAAAATAGGACCTAGGGGGTGTTGTTTTGATGATCCCTGAATAAAAACAAGGGGGTGGACTTGGGTGCTAGTGCCCTAGTCCTACCCTATTTTGGGTTTGCTCTAATTTCAAATGTCAGTTTTATGACCGTTATTTAGGTCCTATGTTGACATCTCAATTTTGAATTATGAAATTATTAGAGGGAATGTTTGTAGTTGCATATATAAGCATGATTAGGTTTCATTTGCAAACTAGATGGACATTTTGATTGACAATCTTATGTGAAAGTGATTCAAGGCATTCATTGTGTTGCAAAGTAGTACTTTGTTGTTATTGTGTTTTTATTTGTAGATTTGACATCCTTCTCCTCATGGCATGAAGAGCATCTTCCTTCCATGATATCTACACTTCAAGGTGATATCTATTGTGTTTTCAATCATTTATCATTTGGATTTTTGCCTCTATCCCACAGTGATATGCACTCTTATCTAGAAATGGTGTTCGGAAGACTTGAATGTCTCTCTGGGACTTGACTGAGGCAAGCCTCTAAACACAACAACCCCCTCCCACACTCCTTTGTGATTACAAGTTACAAGTACCAAGTTTTGCAAAGTGGAGTTACAAAAAGGGAGTGGCAGACATCAAAGATTCAGGATCTGAGAAGTAGAGTATTTTAGTGAACATTCCTGGACTAGGGCGCTAGTCCCTGCATCCTCCAGTTTTCCTAAGGCATAATAGAAGTTGCAGTACAGATCAGTGTTGAGAGAAGTTCTAGATTCCATGATGAAAAGTGTACCTTGGACTTGGGTGCTAGTCCCTCTACCCCAACTTTTTCGATTTCAGGATTTCAAAAAATAGTGAGTTAAATATCTCTGTCCTTCACCTTGGTCTGAAAGGATTTTCCATAATTTGATAATTTGTTTACTATTTTGCATATTTAGGGTTTTGAGTAAAATTTAGCATTAAATTGAAATATTTTTTGATACATCCAAGATTTTGCATCATCCCAAGTGGCATCCCAACCTGATAGGTGAATCCTCTTGCACAAATTGGAGGTTCAACTCAGTTAATATGCCCTAGGAATGTTGTGTGAAAGGAGGATTCTGAATAAAGCCTTGAAATCAACCATCCTCTTTTTAATATAAAACATTTTTGTGAACCCATATTTTTGGATTTTTTGGCACCTTGCTAAGTGTTGTTTGACAGATTTGCATTCATTCAACTTATTGGATTCGAAAAATTACAAAAAAATTGAAAAATTTGAAAAAATTGGCATTTTAGGCTTGCATTTTAGCATAGTTTGAATTATTTGGCATTTAATTTCATTAAATTTCTGTCATTTTCATTAGATTTGATTTAAATTATAGAAATTCATCATTTACTACTCACTTGCATTGCATTTTTGTGCTTAATTGATAAAAAATGGTTGAAATTGTGCATTTTTCATAAGAACCTAGTTTTGCAATAGCTAGGGTTTGTAGTCAAAATATTGTTTCAAATTTTACTACCCTTTTCAAACACTCATTAGGACTGATTTATAATTGTAGTATTCTATCATATTGGTCTTCTTGCAAAATTTCATGTCTAGGGTTTGAAAACCTTGCATTTTCACTAGATTTGGCCTTAGCGTCCATAAGTTTGCATCACAAGAGTGTTGTAGGGGATTTTTATGCACTAATTGGCTGTTATTAGGGTTATTATATTCTTCCCCTCATCATATTCATTACAACATCCTTTCTACTAGGCCTTTGCATTGAAAATTTGTGAAAAATTGCATATTTTAGCTATATTTTCACTAGGGTTTGACTTAGATTGGCACTATAGGCAAGTTGTGATGGATTTTATTGCATTAGGTGATTGATATTACTGCTATAATAATCTTTCCATCACATTTTTCCTTACAAAACCCTTTCTATTACTCATTTGCATTGAAAATTGGTGAAAAGTTGCATATTTTAACACATTTTCACTAGGTTTTGACTTGTCATTACTCTAGGTTTGCATCAAAAGTGTGTTGTGAAATATATTGCTGCATCATTGGGCTGTTATTAGACATATTATTTTCTATCCCTCTTGAAACTTTTCACAACACCTCTTGTTTTAGTGAATTGCATTGAAAAAAGTTGAAAAATCAAGCATTTTAGGTCATTTTCATACTTGTTCTTGCATAAGTTTTCAAAACCTTTTGAAATATGATTTGGCACTTATTTGAAACCATACACATGGCACTTTCATGTAATTTTTCTATGGTATCTTGCATTCATTTTTCGAAGATCTTGATTTTGACCAATTTTTAACCCTCATGAGTGAACATCCTATGATATTAGAAAGCTTAACTAAGTTCATCTCCATGAGTGGCAATGAACAAGATAATTGTGATAGCACTTATCCTATGCATTTAGAATCTACTACATGTGATAATGACATAAACTTGTCCTCTGGTCATTCCTTCAAAAATGATTCTTCCCATGAGGATATACTAGTACATGACAATGAAATCACTGATACCTTCCCAACAATAGGAGAAACACAAATTTTGCAAGATACTATACCTCATACAACAACTATAGAAGAACAAATATTTCCTGATGTTGAGGATACTATTGATGTGATAGCATATATAACTAATGAGAAAATAAACAAATTTGACAATGGCCTAGCCGATTTTCAAGCATTTATGGAAAATGAAAGGATAGTGGACCAGGCTATACCTGTTATTCATAACATAAGAGAGTTATTAAAAGAAGGACATGATGGTATTAATTTTGTTCAAGGATTAATGCATATTGTACAAAATAATGTTATGCCACTATATGATCTAGACTACTACACATCTCTCATGAACACATACCCTCGGGTAGTAGAACACTTAACACACTACATTGAGAATGATGAGTATGAAAACTCTCTTAATGAAAGTTATGATGATGAAGATGAATATCTAAACTATGATGAAATAATTGGTTTAATAGAAGTGGACAAGGAGAAAGTTGAGAATTCACCTCAACTACAAAAAATGGCATTGATTTAATTGTTGACAAAGGTTAGTTTGGTTGTCCTGCAGGTAAGTATTTCTAACCCTTTACCTTCATGTTGTGTTTCCCTCGTGATGTGTTATGTGTTGTTTAGGACTCCTAGGATAACCCTTGATACTCTTGTAAGGTCAAGGATACTAGGAGACTGCCTCTGTTGTGATCCTTCTTCTATTTGTATCATCATTCTTCTATATTGCTTCTCATCTATTTCTTTTGTTGTGTGTTGTGTCTTATGGACACAACATTGTGGTTGGTGACTTGGGGGTAACCTCCTACATGACTGTCCCTAAGGCACTTGTTTCTCCTCTCTTGATTTATTGTTTCCCTTCCTCTAGTGGTTCTAGCTAGCTAGCAGATGATGAAAAAAATATTATACTGATGCGAACCTAGTGTTCCTTTAGTGAGTAATAAAAAAATGGACCTAGTCCATACATGACGACGGGGTTGATATATATTATCTGACACTTGGCTAGTAGAATCACTCCATGTGATCTTGATGTTGTCTTATCGCACTTACAAAACATAACAATACTGCTGCTCTGTGCACTTTGTCTATCTTGGATCTAGCCTTGTATTGTTGTTTATCATGATTATATGGATGCTAACACCTTTTCTTGCAGGAAATTATGTGTTTATGGGAAAATTTGGCGATCGTAAAGTACATGTCACCTCCGAGGGGCATGAGCTTTTTGAGATCTTGTGTTCCCTTGTGTGTTTTCTTCCTACCTTAACATGCTTGATATCGGTACATGATATCAACCACCTTAAGGTGGAGGCATATACAAGGTAAGCTGTCTAATGTAGATGTTAGCAAGTGTGTTTGTGAATCTTGAATCTATTGCAATCATTTAAGCCCTTTACGAAGGTAGGATATCACATATATCCTTTTTATCTTAAGCCCTCAGTGGAGGTAGGGATGGTGTATTTCTCATGGAAAGTGCACATCCTATCATTTTCTAAAAGTCCTTTGCGGAGGTGAGGAGTGGATTTGAGACTATCTTAACCCTTAAGCATGTCTTCGGCAATTGTTATGGTGAAGTACAATCGTTGGTGTGTGCCTGTAATGTGCCTGAGATGGTTGCAAACCTAGCAATAGGTTTCTTCCATCACTTGTCTGTCATGTTTTCTCCATGTCTTCTATGTGTGTGTGTATGGCGTGTTTGTTCCAAAGAATAGTCTTAAAGACTGGTGGCAATGAGTCCCTCCTATGCTTTGGGATTTTTATGGTGTGCTTAATTTGTATGGCATGTTTGTTCTCAAGTGTAGTCTTAAAGACTGGTGGTGATGAGTCCCTCCTGAACTCTGAGATTTATATTACGTGTTTGTTTCCCCATATGCAGTCTTAAAGGCCGGTGGCAATGAGTCCCTCCTACATTTTGGGTTGTGTGTTTACTTTCCTTGTACTTGCATCTGCATTTCATATATGAGGAAAAGAAAAAAAAGAAAATAATCACTGTATTCACTATATTCATTATGTTTTGCATGTCCTCAATGCTATCTTCTCTGTGTTTTACATGACTGTAACTATCTTCTCCGTGTTTTGCATGCATGTTACTATCTTCAATGTGTTTTTTGTGTCTTCACCATGCTTGGCGTGTTTGTTGTGTTTGTTGACCTTACTTTAATGCATGTATTAGCCTTGCATTCATACATACATTAAAGTGGGGGCTAAATGTTATGTAAGAAAATGTCCCCTTGGGGGCTTGTCCCTCTTAAGGTTTAGCTCCTGGGTCCTTAATTTGTATGTAGAGCATCTTGTGTGATATTTTTGAGTCCCGATGACAAAACCCTGAAGTCTTATGGCAAATAGGACCTAAGGGGTGCTATTTTGATGATCCCTAAACAAAAACAAGGGGGTGGAATTGGGCATTAACACCCTAGTCCTGCCCTATTTTGGGTCTGCCCTAATTTCAAATATCAGTTTTATGACCGTTATTTAGGTCCTATGCCGACATCTCAAGTTTGAATTATGAAATTCTTAGCGGGAATGTTTGTAGTTGCATATATAAGCATGATTAGGTTTCATTTGCAACCTAGATGGACATTTTGATTGACAAGATTACGTGAAAGTGATTCAAGGTATTCATTGTGTTGTAGAGCAATACTTTGTTGTTATTGTGTTTGTATTTGCAGATTTTACATCCATCTCCTCATGGCATGAAGAGCATCTTCCTTCCACAAGATCTACACTTCAAGGTGATATCTATTGTGTTTTCAATCATTTACCATTTGGAATTTTACCTCTATCCCACTGTGATACACACTCTTATATGATAACGGTGTTCATAAGACTTGAATGTCTCTCCAGGGCTTGAACGAGGAAAGCCTCTAAAAACCACAACCCCCTCCCACAATCCTTTGTGATTGCAGGTTACAAGTATCGAATTTCATGGAGTGGATTTGTAAAAAGGGGTGGCAGACATCAAGATTCAGGATATGAGAAGTAGAGGACTCTGGTGAACATTCCTAGACTAGGACGCTAGTCCCTGTGTCCTCTAGTTTTCCTATGGTAGAAACAAAAGTTGCAGTGCAGATCAGTGTCGAGAGAAGTTCTAGATTCCATGATGAAAAATGCACCTTGGACTTGGGTGCTAGTCCTTGTGTCCCTGAATTTTCCACTTTTTAGATTCAAAAAATAGTGAGTTAAATATCTTTGTCCTTCACCTTGGTCTGAAAGGATTTGCCGTAATTCGATAATTTGTTTACTATTTTGCATATTTAGGGTTTTAAGTGAAATTAAGCATTAAATTAAGATATTGTTTGATTAAGAGGAATCTCCTGCAACAATATAATAAAAAATGTATGAAATAACAGAAATAGCAGAAACACAGAAGGAATTTATTGATCGCAGGCCACTTTGAGGGGGCAACCTCCTTTGAGCAAGCTCAATACAATAAATTTGTGGATGTCTTCATTGGCCTCAACACGTACTTAAATACTAAGTCTAATCTAAACAACTATTACTTCCCATGAATGTGGGATAATACAATATGCTCATGGGACGACTTACAAAGCATATGCTTCCAAATGTAATATACTAACAAAGTAAAGAGAAGGGTTGAACACAAGTTCTTAACATCCCCTCCCTCTTAAATAAAGCTTTGTCCTCAAAGCTTAAGATGTGGAAATTGTTGTTGAATATGAAGGAGTGGTTCCCATGTAGCATCCTCTGGTTGCATTCTGTGCCACTAAATTAAGACCTCTGTGATGGATCAGGATCTAAGCTGATGGGTGCGTCTATTGAGGATTGCCTCTAGCTCCAAAATGATGGATCCTTCATTATCTAGTTCTATTAAAATAATTTGTGCTCTGACGTTGGTGCCAAGAACTTTCTTTAGACAAGAGACATGAAATACTGGATGAACGTAGAAAGAAGGAGGAAGCTCCAATTTATAAGCAATCGACCCAATCTTCTGAAGAACCTTATATGGCCCATAGAACTTCAGAGCTAGCTTATGACACCCTTTGAGTTTCAGGGATGATTGCTTATATGGCTATAGACAAAGAAAAACCATATCACCTACTTGAAAAGTGTGCTCAGAACGATGCTGATCAGCTTGTTGTCTCATTCAATTTCTTGCCATGTGAAGATTATCCTGCAAGATGCGAAGAATCTGATCATGGGTTTAGAGAACCATGTCAACTGCCTAAACTGGTGAACTACTGGGGGTGTATGGAAGGAGCACTAGCGGTGCCTAACCATAGAATGCTTCATATGGAGTCATTTTAGATGCAGTGTGGTAGGAGGTATTGTACCACAATTCAACAAGAGGAAGCCACTTTGCCCATTGATGTTGTTGTTATGAGGTGAAGCAATGAAGATAAGTTTCCAAACATTTGTTGATAATTTTAGTCTAACCATCTGTTTATGGGTGATACCCAGAACTCATCTTCATTTTGGTGCCAATGTGTTGAAATAGTTCTATCCAAAAATGACTGGTGAAAGTTGCATCACGATCTGAGACAATGGAAGAAGGGATGCCATGAAGACGAAAGATCTAGTCCATAAAAATTTGTGTGATTAAGGAGGCTGTATAGGGATGGCTAAGGGCACAAAAATGACTATATTTGGAGAGGTGATCAACCAAAACTAAGATCACTATCTTTCCTCTAGATTTAGGGAGCCCCTCAATGAAATCTATAGAAATATCTGTCCAAATCCGTGTAGGGATGGGCAAGGGTTCAAGAAATCTAGGAAAGAGTGTCGTTTCACCCTTGTTGCATTGGCAGGTATCACATTCAGACACCATATGTTGAATTTCCCTTTTCATTCCCTTCCAAAAGAAGTTACGCCATGCCCACTCATAAGTTTTGAGGAACCCAGAGTGCCCTGCTGATGGAGAAGCATGGAGTTCATAGAAAACAACCTGCTGAAGATCTATGCTCTGGGAAAGCACCAGACAACCCTTGTATTGCAAAGAACCATCCCAAGAGTAATGTGGTACATCAGAGGGGTTAGTGGCCAATTGTTGAATGATTTGAGATAATGAAGAGTTAGTGACATAGCCCTGCTCGACAGATTCCAACCAATTTGGAACAGACACAGAAATAGCTGAAAGGGAAGCTTGGTCATCAAATGTGCGAGAAAGAGCATCTGCCACAATATTGTCCTTACCCTTCTTGTAAGTGATCTCATAGTCATAACCCATGAGTTTGCTAACCCATTTCTGTTGTGCTGGGTAGGAGACCTGTTGTTCTAGGAAATATTTCAAAATCTGGTGATCAGTCTTGATGCAAAAATGATTCCCTAGTAGGTATGACCGCCACTTCTATACTGCATGCAAAATAGCCATCATATCCTTCTCATATGTAGAGAGTACTAAATTCTTGCTAGAAAGGGCTTTTTTGGTGAATGTAATGGGATGTTCCTCTTGAAGGAGAACAACACCAATTCCATTGCTGCAAGCATCACTTTCAATGGTGAAGGTCTTGAAAAAATCTGGCATAGCTAGAATAGGTGTAGTACACATAGCTTGTTTCAATTTTTTAAATGCACATTCAGCACCATGTGTCCAAATAAAAGCATCCTTTTTTAACATAGCTGTTATTGGAGCTGCAATCTTCCCTTAATCCTTGACAAACTTGTGATAGTAGCCAATCAGCCCTAAAAAACCACGGAGGCTCTTGAGTGTCTGAGGATGTAGACAAGTTTTCATGGCATCTATTTTTGCAGGATCTACTCGAACTCCTTGGGATGAAACAATATGCCTGAGATACTCCACTTTCTCCTGGCCAAAAACACATTTAGACTATTTTACATAGAGATGATGATCAGAGAGAAGTTGTAGTACAAGATCTAGATGTTGGAGATGCTCAACCCATGTTTTACTATAGATGAGGATATCATCAAAGAAGACCAGAATAAATTTCTGCAAGTAGGGCTAGAATATTTTATTCACAATGTCTGGAATGTTGAAGGAGCATTAGTGAGGCCACAGGGCATGACCAAAAACTCATAGTGGCCATCATGCATGCAGAAATCCATTTTAGGGATATCATCCTCATGGACACGAATTTGGTGATAACCAGAACAAAGATCCAACTTAGAGAAAAAATGAGCGCCATGAAGCTCATCAATAAGCTCATCCACAATAGGAATCAGAAACTTATCCTTGATTGTGATGTGATTAAGTGCTCGGAAGTCAATGTAGAGGTGCCATGACCCATCTTTTTTTTAGACAAGAAGGACTAGTGAAGAAAAGGAATTGGTACTAGGGCAAATAATACCTTGCTTCAGTAAGTCTCAAATGAGCATCTCAATCTTTGTCTTTTGGTGAAATGGGTAGTAGTAGCGCCTGATGTTGGGAGGAACACTTCTAGGAAGGAGCTGAATATGGTGGTCCTCTGGTCATGAACATGGAAATCCCACTGGTTCAGAAAACACACATGCATACCTATCCAAAATTTGTTGTAGATCTGAAGGAGTAGTGGAGACCACTGATGGTTGCATCTGAATGGAATGGAGTTGAGCGATGACACCATGTGAATTCTTCTTAAGAAGATTTGCCATGTGATGTGAACTTATGATGCTGAGAGACCCCAGTTGTAAGCCCTTCAATGTCTATTTTTGCCCATTGTCTGAAAACTGTATCCAAAGTTCAGCAAAATCCCATAAGATGGGTCCAAGTGTAGGTAACCATTGGGCACCCAAAACCACATCACATTCACCTAAGGGAAAGACAAACATGTCATAGCGCAGGTTATAATCTCCCATAGAGATATGCACATTGTAACACTTCCCTTTGCAAGGTAATGTGCTCCCATTGGCAATCATGACTTCAAAGCTGGAGCAAGGATGGACAAAACAATTAGCCTGTTTGGCGATCCGAGGGTCAATGAAGTTATGAGTGCTACTAGAATCAATGAGTATTGTAAGAGGGAGCTTCTTGAAGAAACCCTTGACCCACATGGTTTGTGGGGTGGTGACTTTTTCTAAAGCATGGAGAGAGATCTCTGGGTGGTCTTCCTAAGAAGCAGGATCAACAAGCAGCCACTGAGTGTCGACCTGATCATCCATTGTATCCTAAGCATCTACATAAACTTTAGTTTCAGGCAAATAATCCACATCTAAGAGATAGAGCTTTTTCTCAACACATCTATGTCCCCGAGTGAATATCTCATCACAATTATAACAGACCTTTTTCTCTATGTGCCCACATCTCTACTTTAGTCAAATGCTTAATAGGATTTGTTCTAGGAGCTGGCGTTATTTGAGGTCATTGGGAAGCCATACTTATGAATGGAACAAAATTAGATTTGGATCGTTGTTGAGCTATGATCTTGTCCTCTGCCAACTTAGCCAACCCTAGGGCTTCCATCATTGTGCTGGGATGAAACATTTTAACCTCAGAGAAAATTGCATCCTTTAGGCCACTAACAAAACAACTCCTGAAGAATTCATTAGATAATCCCTTAGTGTGATTGGCCATTTTTTCAAATTTTGTTTGATATTCTCTCACAATGCCTATTTGGTACAATTTAGTGAGCGCTCTTGTGAAGTCATCAAAAGCACTAGGGCCAAATCGTTGCAAGATGAGTTTGCAAAAATCTGTCCATTTTGGCTCTTCATGAGCCTTGATGTACCAACGGAACCATTAAAGGGCTTCATGTTCCAAATGAAAGGATGCAAGTGGGACTTTGTTGACATTAAAAGTATTATGCAAACTGAAATATTGTTCTGCCCGATATATCCATCCAGTCGGATCATCACCATTGAAGCAAGGAAAATCAAGCTTCGGCCCACAAAAATTGCTGGAAGAAGAAAACCCAGTATCTGTAGAAGAGTTTGGTTGTTGTCTATTATTCATGGCTGAATGATGAAGATTGAGGCCGAGAATTTTTTCATCCAGTTGGAGTTTGGTCTTGAGGGTTGCAAGTTCATCCTCCATGTTTTTTTCTCCTACGTGGGTGACAACCATAACCAGGTGATTTTTTTTTTCGGGAATGGGTAGAAAAACAAAAACAGAAACTTTTTTAGTAAAGGAAAATTTTATTTGGGAAAAACTTTGATGGGTAATTGGGGTTTGACTAGGTTTTGGACACTTTTTGAGGGAAAGAGGAGAAGAAAATGGGGATTTCAAAAGCAAGGTGAAAGAATGGGAAAATCTATCCAAGAGGGACAAAGGAGTAGAAATATGAAATGAACACTGTGGCAAAATTTGAAGGCTATTGGGTGAGAATCGAAGAAGTTATGGCAAACCCTAAAAATAGACAAATGTGGGTTTTCTGGCTTCAATAAGTGTTATTTTTGATAGGGTCCTCAAGGAAGGAAATATGCAGAATGAAATTTCAGGGGTTCCAGTGAATTTTGAGAGCAAACGGAGCTAAAGCAAGGAAGATATGGTGAAAAAATGGAAACGATCTGAAAAGATGGTGAATTTTTTTCTAGAAATGATCTGCCAACTACTCTAGATAGATTCAATTGATGACTTGCCTGCTATCAATAGATATGGGCTCTAAGTATGTTTGGCTTCCTAAAGGTTCAAGGGAGTCACTCGGCCACCAATGTTGTCTAACGACTTGCGTATTGGGGTAGTACCCCTCACTCCATGGCTCAAGTAAAACTGATAACCACTTTGCCACAAATGACAGCTCTTGGTTTACCTCACAGATGGGAACTAGTCAATCAGGTAGGGGCCGTTGCCCTTTTTGTTGGCAGGTCCTCTTAATGGGCCAACTACTTTGGGGTTCCTATGGTACTCCTCACAATGAGTTTTAGGGCTATGCCCAGGCACTTCCCACAGTTAAGCAGATAGGAATATTCCCTGATCCAAACTTGCAATTGAAATGAACAATATAGATGCGTAAAAAAAGAAAGAACTACTGCAATAATCACAATGCCTATAGGCCACTACAGAAAAAAATTTGGCAGAAATTCCACCTAGCGAGCCCAAGAAAGCACTCTGATACTAGATGAGAGGAACCTCCTGCAACAATATAATGAAAAATGTATGAAATAACATAAATAGTAGAAACACAGAAGGAATTTATTAATCGCAGACCACTTCGAGGGGCAACCTCCTTTGAGCAAGCTCAATACAATAAATTTGTGGATGCCTTCATTGGCTTCAACACGTACTTATATACTAAGTCTAATCTAAACAACTATTACTTCCCATGAATGTGGGATAATACAATATGCTCACGGGATGACTTACAAAGCATATGCGTCCAAATGTAATATACTAACAAAGTAAAGAGAAGGGTTAAACACAGGTTCCTAATATTGATACATCGAAGATTCTGCATCGTCCCAAGTGGTATCCCAACTTGATAGGTAAATCCTCTTGCACAAATTGGAGGTTCAACTTGGTTAATTGCCCTTGGAATGTTTTGTGTGAAAGGAGGATTATGAATAAACTCTTGAAATCAACCATCCTATTTTTAATATAAAACACACAATTCTAGGTGATGCCCTTTACTACCAGAGTCTTGATGGTATCCTTCTTAGATGTATTAACTCGAAAGACGCTAACACTACCTTAAGAGATATACATGAAGGTGTCTGTGGATCACATTCCACCAGTCCAACTCTCACTAAGAAGATACTCCGAATAGGTTATTATTGGCCAACCATAGAGCAATATGCAATCCAATTTTCTAAGAAATGTCTACAATGCCAACAACATGGGGACCTGATACATGCACTAGCCCATGAGCTACAACCTATTACAAATCCATGGCCTTTTTCATAGTGGGGACTCAACCTCATGGCTAAAATCCATCCATCCTCATCTAATGGCCATAAGTTTATCATTACCACCACTGAGTATTTATTAAGTCGGTAGAAGCCATTCTAATGACCTATATCATTGGCAAGCAAATACCAAAGTTTATCCTAAATTATCTCATTTGCCGGTATGGTATTCCCCAATCCATTATCACTGATAATGGTAGACCATTCAAGAATCAAGATGTCTGTGACTTATGCACATAATACAATATCCAACATCGCTTTTCTACTCTATATTATCCTTAGTCAAATGGTCAAGCTGAGGCTTCAAATGAAACCATACTCACAATCCTAAAGAAAATGGTCAACGAAGTTGGTCATGATTGGCATCTGCAAATCAACCCTGCCTTATGGGCCTATCGCACTAGTATTAGAACACCAACTGGTGCTACACCCTTTGCCTTAGTCTATGGAATTGAAGCCATTTTACCCATCAAGGTCGAGATCATGTCTCTTAGAGTATCTATGCAACACCTAATTGATGGAGAGAAGTCCCAAATTTCCAGATTAGTTGAGCTTGAGTTACTTGATGAGAGGCGTCAAACAACACTAAACCATCTTCATGTCTATCAAAATCACCCTTTTTGTAACTACAATAAGAAGATCAAGGAGAGAAGGTTTCAAATAGGTTATCTTGTCCTTAAAGAAAATCAAAGGAACCAATCAGATAAGAGACAAGAAAGGCAAGTTTGAGCCTAATTGGTTGGGACCATATGTTATCACTGCAGTCTATGGATCACGAGCTTATTCTTAATCAACACCTGAAGGTATCCCTCTAGATGGGGCACTTAACAGTGTTCATCTCAAGAAGTTCTTTGCTTGATACTTAGAGTATCCTCAGAAAAATCCAAAAAAATAAAAAAATAGAAAAATCCAAAAAAATAAAAAAAATAGAAAAATCCAAAAAAATAAAAAAATAGAAAAATCCAAAAAAAATCAAAAGAATAGAAAAATCTAAACTATATAGAAAAAATCTAAAAATAATCCATCCTCTGGTGAAAACCTAGTAAACAGGCACCTTGGATAAGTACCATAGTGAAAACCTAGTAAACATGCCTTATGTGTAGAGTCAACATCCACCATCTACCGAGTATTCTTCATTACATCTCCATCTCATAATAAAATCCTCACCCATCCATAATAAACTCATTGACCTTTGCATTTCCATTTCCATATCTATTTTGGCTTGGAAATTGTCGGTGACAATTATCATTATCTTTTTGTTCATCCATAGTCAGTTCTCATCCATATGTTAGTTCATCCATAGTTGATTATCCATACGTAAGTTCATCTTATGTCAGTTATCCATAAAGTTAGTTCATCCATCGTCATCCATAATAAAACCTCTACCTGAATGGGGGCAACTTTTCACTTAACCTAGGTCTTGGGATGGATCCTTATTTGAGGTATGACCACGTCATCAATCATCACTTCATCTTATCCTACATCATCAAAATCTCCTAGAACTACATATCATCATCTCATCTCAGTCTTAATGTACCTTGATCCCGTGGATATGAGTATGTAGGTAGTCTGGAATATGAAGTATTAAGTACTTAGATATATAAGATATTATCATTTCACCTAATCATCCCTATACATTTCACTCATCTCATTACTACCTAGAACTGCATATTATCATAATCATCTTTCATCGTAATGTGCCTTGATCTCGTGGATACAGAGTATGTAGGTAGTCTAGAATATGGAGGGAGTATCTAGTACTCAGGCACATATGATTCATCCTTCATTCCAATCCATTTACACTTCCATCTTTCTTGTCTTCTATTTATCATTCCCCATCTTACCACCTAGACTTGACTAACTCAAGCAGAAAACAAACTATGAATCCTTTGAAAGCTCAAGTACTTATCCAAACTTGAAGCAAAAAGACTACTTATAGAGTCATATGCTATCCCTCATATCTGCTTTCCATATCTACTACTTCAATCCATCTATCCTAGATCAGACCAACAACCTTTAATGGATATATCTTTCCTACAATAAGGCTTCATCTATCTATCTACCCTGAGCAATTTCTTTGGCAAGAGAATATGATGGTTGTATGTTTACTTTGTAAGTCAGTCAATTTTTTTTTTGGTTTATCTTTTGTTGCTTTTCTAATTACCTATTCAAGACTGCCTTGATTTATCTATATCTTGGTATGCTGTGATGCAGTATAGATTGGGGCATAGTCATTTCTTTTGTATGCTATGTTTGTGGGATGTTCTTATCATCTTACTATGGTTAATATTTATCTTGTGCATGTGTTACAACCTAGCATCTTACATATTAATATACTTTTGCATTTATGTATTAAGTTTATTATATGTTCAAGACTATGGCTCATTCACATGTGTGTTGCAACCTAGCATCTTACATATTAATATTTTTTTGCATTTATGTATTAAGATTATTATATGTTCAAGACTATGGCTCATTCACATATCCAACAAGGTAGATATAAGTTCAAACTATTTTCTTGCAGAGTCATTGTCCTTGTCCCAGATATCTCGGCACCTTGGTCTTATATACCTTGGTTGCATAACTATCCATGTGCTATATTAAAATCTAGGATTTATGAATATTTGCATTACCATTGCAACAAGTTATCCATTTACCTATCCATACATCCAAAAGCACAATATAGTTTTCATACAAAGATCGATTGATAATCTATTATTTTCTATCTATCATGTTCTATTCTATCTCATTTTCTTCTAATCCATAATCAAAGCCTACTATATCTCTAAAAAATCACATATGTCAGCCATCAGGATTCCATACATATATAAGCATGAACATCATCATATAAATCCATGACCATATAATAATTTCATCACATCCATACATATATAAGTATAAACATCATCGCATGAGTCCATAATCATATAGAAATCAAATATCATCATAAGCATGAACGTCCATAAGCATCTCATACATCATAAAGATCATTACATATATCATATATCATCATCAAGGTCATCAAAAGAATATAAATGTCTGTATATACATCATGTACATAAAAAATGGTGCTATAGTACATCATGGCTATCATGAGCCCTCAAAATATACATCAGATGCTCACATGCATAGTAATCAAAATACATAGCTGTTATAAAATAGTACAATATACATTTGTACAACATATGTACAATCATGCTCTAGTGTGAGCTATGCATCAAACTCCCTTCTTGCTGTGACCCCTATGCTCCACCTGCACTCAATGTGGGTCCTCCGACTAGTCCCCCTCCATGTGGAGGATGGGGGGACCCATGACAGATGAGCCTAATCTCCTCGACCTCCATGAAGATGAAGCCCCTGATCTTCTTTGCTCTCTGAACCTCAACTTTGTCTGATCTGCTGGCATTGTTCCAAAGTATAGGCCTTGATAATACTCAACCTCTCTACCTACTGTAGCTAGCTCACCCTGTACTCGAGTAAGCTCTCCCATCAATGTCGTCTAATTAGCACCCAAGGACTATCAAGCCATGTCTCTCTCTCTCTCCTCACCCTCTGAAAGGTGGCCTCATTTGCTAATCTCAACTGCATAGCTGCATCTCCCTCAACTATCAATCAAGCAACCTATTCATTGTCAATTGGTGGTGGCACTGCTGCTGCTACCTGTTCTGCCACTGCTGCCTGTTCCTGTATCTGGGTCTGGACCTCTTCCTATCTAGCCTTAGTCCATGTGAAATCTCACTCTCTCCTCATCAAAACCATCCGCAGCTTGAGGCGAGTCCGCCTCCCTGTCTGCTCCTGCAATAGCCTACAAGCCTGCTCTAGCTCTATCTTAGCAAGATGCACCACCTACTGTGGTGCTCCCACATCTACCATCAGAACATCTCCCTATCCTCCACCACCATCTCCTCTTGGTACCTGTGCCTATCTTTGCGCTGGTGCTCTCTAACAAGCCTTTCGACGAGTTCAAGCCTCCTGGCCTTGTGCCGTAACCTCTCCCACTGCCCCTCTACCCTAGGATATGTGAATCCAAATGGCATGTGAGTATGCCAATAGGCATCATATGTTGGTAGCATCCTTGGATCAGCCTCTCCAAGGATCCAATCCTACATCACTGGGGCAAGTCCCTATAACTTTGCAAGTGTTGTGGCTACCACAATCTCTTGCCCACAGTCTCTAGTCTCTCGCCACGTCCACGCATATATGGAATCTTCCACAGGCTCTCCCTATGGCAGTCCAAACTGCCAAAGCACCTTCTCTGGTAGGTATCTCTTTATAGTGTTCACCCTATGCCTGAAAAGGTATCTCACCTATCTATAGTAGACAAGATGCTCGACATCATCATCCCACAACTCACAGTCTCTCCATGGATGCCATACAAAGATGTCCATCTCATCAATCTATCTCCTCCAATAAATCACAACTCTAAGTCACCTCTAAGTCAATACACCCTCATACAAATAGATAAATGGCTCACCTCTATCTTGGTGATGATCAGAAATATGCCTCATCACTGGGATGTGCTTCTAGGCCCACATGTGTAATAGAGAAACTCCAACTACCAAACTACCCCTAGATCAGTCCCATACATAGGGTCCCTAATACAAAGGGTCCCCATGCATATCAGATCCCATGAGTAAACATCCCCTTTATCACTATCCCCCATCCAACAAATAACCCCATTGAACACTTATCAGGAACTAGAAAACCTCCAATCAGAGACATCACTATCCACTATATGCGGTTGCAGAGACATCATACAGGCCTCCATCAGATCTGATGATCTTGAACACCAAGATGATCTATCATGAAGATGTCTCCAAGCCCATCCTCACCTTGATCAGTATCATAATCAACTCAGGATCCATATATCAGTATCCTGAGGATGCGCCATACATCCTTGAGAGTAACAGTATCCTCGCCTGTAGAGAAGTGAAAAGAAGAGGTCTCATTGTGCCACCTCTCAACCAAAGCAGTTATAAGTGATAAGTGCCCCCTAACTGGTGTTGAGTGGGCTATGTACCATAGTCCCATCACTTCAAGGAATACATCCTCCTTCCATTTGATCTGTATAACCTTGGCTGTGTCCTAGAGGTGTTGCTCTCTAGACTGCAATGGAGGTAAGACAACCTGCATCCACAAGATCACTCTGTTAGGCTTTTGTAAAACCACTTGCAAATACAACCTAATCCTAGTCAACCTAAGTCAAACACTTTCAAAAACTAGGTAGAACACTAGAATATTCTTGGTCAACCCTAGTCAAACTACCTACATCTAGTCTTCATAAGTCAACTACGTCAAAATCTATTCAAAACCAAAAGCACTTCATTTCACCAAGTGTGCTTGACTGTCCTCTAGTTGCACTTTGCTATTTTGTAAATGTGCTTCAAACCTTAACCAAGTGTGCCTAAGTACTTCTAGCCAAGTGCACCTAATGCCAAACAAGTGCGCTTTACTTTTGATCAGATGCACTTCACAATTAACCATATGCACTTCACAAAGACCACATGTGCTTTGGTCTGTCACTAACCCTAAAAATGACCAAGTGCACTTTATTGCAACCAAATGCACAGTTGCACACTGTATACGTGCTAAAGTGTGCCATATGTCCTTTAAATTGCACCATATCCATTTCATTCCTAGAAAAGTGCATTTGGCTAAAAACCTAAAACCCTACAATTAATGACCTACTAAATGCATCAAAAGGTAAGTTTTTGACTACTTACCACTGCTGGAGCTCCCGCAGGTCTTCTGTAGGTCTGTACACACTCACCCCGATGTCTCTATATTGGAATTGACATGTCTACAAGTTAGTGAACCTCTCTAAGCAAGGAGCTCTTAAACTAAGCTACAAGGCTAATGGCTCTAAAAACTTGTGAACTCTAGGTGTGAAAATGAACTAAAAGTGACCCCTTGGGCCTTATTTATAGCATCCTAACCCTAGTTCTTCCCACCCCTTATCCTGTTTTTCCTCATGTCCACTATTTTCATCATCATGTCAGCTTCCATCTATCCAGTCTAGCTCTTCTAAGACTATTTTCTATCATATCGCTATCCTTTTCTTCTAGTCGAGAGTCAACCTAGTTCTTCTGTCACTTCCCTGTCTTTTCTCTCGAGGGGGAATCCTATGCTAGCTACACTAGGGCATGATTGTATTGTATTTTTATCACCATTTTCTTTGAAACAATGCTAAACTTCATTGTATCAAAGAGGGGCAAAATGTAGACACCTAAAAAGGACCCTTTGCATCACATCACTTACATACATCATTTCCTCTAAATCACCTGCATTCAACATTAATTAAATAATCTAATTATTTAATTATTTTCATCAAATTCCTCAATTTCTTCTATTTTCCCTAATTTCCAACATTGATTGAATAAATTCCATTTATTTAATAGATTCCATTAATTTTCTCTTTAATCTTTTAAATTAAATAATTTTAATTATTTAATTAAATCATTATCTTCTTCCAATCTTCAAATCCACATTAATTAAATAAATCTAATTATTTAATTAATTCATCAATTAAAATCCTCTTATCCACAATTAAATAATTTTTAATTATTTAATTAATCAATTATCCCTCTAAATTTAAATAAATTATTGAAATTTATTTAAGTGGACTATAATCTTCTAAAAATAAATAAAATAAATATTTTATTTATATTCTTCCATCATGCCAAATAAATTAAATGAATTTATTTGTTTAATTTATTCTCTATATGAAAATCTAATCTATTTCTTCCATCATGCACAATCAACTAAATAAAATCATGATGACTTGGACGCTTTCAAGGGTTAATCACATGGCCACTCATGTGACCGTTAATGGGTTTAACACTTCTAGTGTCCGTAGAAATCAATTTTGTGATCTTAAGGGTTGTAATCATAAAATGGATTGGCATATTAATTCACATGAGGCGAAGGTATGGAATTATCTCTTTTCAAATGGGTGCGGCGACAGGTTGATCATTAATCTTCGTGCCTTGCACTTCTCTCATTTTCATATCTACAGTGGAAAATATTTTCAGCTATAGAGAGTTTCCATCAATCTAAAATTTCTACTAAGTGTTGGTGCTTACTTCAAATGGGGGGGATAGAACTCATACTAAACCAGACTCATGCGAGGAATTTAGAAGAAATGAGACCCTCTGGCATATCTACCAGGAGGGTGGGGTGGTGTCATTCTTGGAATGTCTATAGAGACATGACAAGAATCTCTCCATTCAGTTTGTGTGGTCTTGGTCAGAGAGACATATCTGTGCTGGTGGTGTGGGGTTTACGAAGAGGTCATTGGGATGGCCACTAGTATGCCCATAGACAAAGTGAAACACAAGAAGACTAGTAAAGTCTTGGAACTGAAGGGAATGGTTCTTTTTTTGAAGAAAGGTGAAGTGTTGCACAACCTTCAAGGGGGTTTCGATAGAGAGTAGCTCCCCAAACATTGGGACGACGTCTGCCATATGATCATCAAGTATTTCACACTTGAAGGTAGGTTTCGACATTTCTTCCACTACCATTTTTTTTGCTGAATCACTTTAGGCATAGAAAACACATTAGCTTTCTATTTTACCTTATGTCTTCTCTTGAAGTATTTGTTGAAGTGACCATGGAGTAGCACAAGGTTGACTCATAGAAACCCCCCATTCTGCTCCACCAGGGGCTTATTTATAGGATGTACAAGTTCCATTTAGCCCTTTGTTCCCCCAAGACTATCACAGCCACCTGCGTTGACAACTCCTCTACAACACCTAAACCTAAAATGAAACCTACCTAGAGCAATGAGGTGATAATCATTGAAATCACCCCCAAGAAGTACACCCATTCCCACAAGTCTGCCAAAGCCTCTTCCACCAAGAAGAAACCCATTGTGCTTAATAGCCCTGAGATTCAAAATATTGACCAGTTTAATCCTAATGTAGCCAGTCCTAGACCCAAAAGAAAACTTGCTGTCAGTGAAGCTAAGGGAAACACTCCCAATAAGAAAGTCAAGAAGGGTAAGGATGGAGATATCCTCTCTGTGAATTCTGAAGATATTCCCAAATTAGAGGTGCACAACCTGGGAATGAGATAGAGGAGTCAGTGGATGGTGGGGATGGTAGCGAAGATAAAAAAGATGAGGAGTATGTTTTACCTCAGAGCAAGGCTAGGGCTCCATCGACCAAAAGTTCGACCAAATTGGTCGCTAAACCTACCCCTGTGCACAAGAAACAAGTTTATTCTGTTGAGTTGGAAGGTAATGAAGAGAACCTTAATGGTGAGGTAAAGACTAAGAACCAGGAGGATACTATGGTCCTGGAGATGGTGGATGAAGGCCCGAGTAATTTCCTAGAACTTAACGTTCTTGGATCAAAGATGGATAGCTTAGAGAAAACCAAACAGGATCCTGACATAAGCAAAAAGGGAAAGAAAATTTCCATCAAAAGCAATGAGATTGTGGACATAAAAAATAGAATGTCGAAGCTGGAGAATAAGTTCATGGCACTGGTGAAGTTCACCTCTAAAGTTGTGCACAGGTCTATGACCACTCTAGCAGTGCTGCAAAATATCAAGCTTACCAAGCAGGGCATGAAGGACAAAGAACTAAAGGAGTATGAGGCTATGTACCAATTCCTGTCTGAGGATTGGGAACAACTCTATAACTAGCCCTAGGGCCTTTTTCTATTTTTATGTTTTTGTTTGTTGTTTATCCATTGGTATTCTACTATATCTATGTTTTTTGATGGTTATGGTTCTTTCTGCTGGGTTGGGCTCTTTTTGTTGACTCTTTGGCATGCCCTTGGGGCTGTTTTGTAATGGGATTGGCTCCCTGGTTTTTTTCGCTTGTCTTATCAAAAACTAAATAAATTTATTTATTTAACTCTCAATTATCTTTCAATTCTTCTAAAAATATCAGTTTCTTCTATGTGCACAATCAGTCTTATTTTTAGAACTTCAAAAAGAAAATCTAAAGTTGAGTTAATTGGCTTTAATCATTATTATTTTTATCATCAACTCATAAATTAGAAAAAACATTATAATTTTATGAAATGAAATCCTATCTTTAGCAAAAAAGTGATTAATTCAATAAAATAGCTTTAAACATGACACATGGTGTGTGCACATTCATCATGAGCTCTTGATTTATCTCAACCATTGATTTCATTGATTTATCTCCACCGTTGATCGATCTTTCCTGAAACCTATATATAGCCCCTTCATCCTCTTCACAAATCCTCTTCGATCATTTAAGCTTTGGCATCCATAAAACACTTGAGCATTCTAGCATTGTTGATCACATATCATATCTTTGAGCACTTATCTACATCCACTTGTTGCAACCATGGGTACACGACCTATTAAACAATCCACATAGATCCAAGAGATCAATACAGTCTAGGTGATAGATTTTGATTGTTTAATTGCATATTCATTGATATTTTTGTCTTTTAGATGGATCTTTTGATGTTATAGGATTGAGTTGTTATCATTGTTTGATCTTTTATAATCTCAATTTTACCTATACACAATATCACATCCAAAAAATCATCTTACATTTCCATGTAAACTCCAAATCATCAAATCATGAATCCATACTTGGACATACAAAATTCTTACAATCCAACATTGGCTAGTATAAGTTACAACTCTATACCTAATTGTATAGCCTATGACAAGGGACGTCAAGGTCATCCATATCATCCTCCATCTAAATATTCACCTCCATCCATTTCTGAATAACCATTTTCCTATGCAATTCCTCCACCCCCTAATCCTAATCCCTTCATTTATCTACCACATAATCCTTCTCCCAATATACCATATCATCCTTCATCTAATCCATAATATAATACTTCACACAATCTACCATATAATCCACCACCTAGTACACTACCTAATCCATCATCAAATCATTTTATCTATCCACCATCAAATCCTATTATCTCTCCACTCGATCCTAATCCTAGCCTGACAACATCTGCCATCAATGTCCATCCACAATATAAATATCTTACTCTAGAATTCATGAAGGATTTGACCCAAGGACTCCTAGCAAGGAAGCAAAAACTATCATGCACTCAATTGTCTATCTTTATGTGTATGAGGAAAAATTGAGAGGTCAAATGATAAATCACAAGTAAACCAATGATAATAACAACTCAATTACCCATAACATAAAGAGATCGATCTAAGTAAAAATCCAATATCAATGAATAAATCAATTTAAAACAAGAAAGACTTCACCTAGATTGTATAGTTCTCTTTGTATGAATGTAGATTGTTCAATAACGTTGCAAAATCATGTTTGCAACAAGCGGATGTAGGTTGTGTTCGTGCTCAAAAGATCGATGTGCTCAATGATGCGATATATGCTCAATTCACTATTAAGGAATGCCTGAGAATAAATGATCGAAGAGGATTTGTGAAGAAGATTAGGGGAGTTTATATAGGTTTCAAATATGATCGATCAATGGATGAAATAAATCCATAGAATGAATGGTTGAGATAAATCAAATAACTCATCTTGAATGTGCACACGACGTGTCACTCCAAAAAGGTATTTTTATTAAGATAATTGCTTTTTTGATAAAGATAGATTTCATTTCATAAATTAGAATGCTTTTTCTTCTAATTCATGAGTTGATGAAAATAAGATAAATTAGAGCTAATTAACGTAACTTTAGATTTGCCTTTTTTAGAGTTCTAAAAATAAGAGTGATTGTGCACGAGTTAACATGATATTTTTAGATGAATTGGAAAGATAATTGAAATTAAATAAATAAATTTATTTAACTGATTGTGCATGATTTTGAAGAATATGAAGATTATAAATAAAATACTTGATTTTATTTATTTTTAGAGGATTGAGATAATTTAAATAAATTTGCATGATTTATTTAAATTTGGAGGAACAATTTGATTTAATTAAATAATGAAAATTATTTAATTGTAGATAAGAGAGGATTTGTGATGAATTAATTAAATAATTGGATTTATTTAATTAATGTAGACTTGAAATTTGAAAAAGGATAATGATTTAATTAAATAATAAAAATTATTTAATTTTAGAAGAATATAGAGGAATTTAATGAAATTAATTAAATAAAGAGGATTTATTTAATTAATGTTGGAAATATGTGATTTGGATGAATTTGATGAAATTAATTAAATAATTAGATTATTTAATTAATGTTGAATGCAAGCGTTTTGATGAAATGCAAGTGAAGTGATGACTTGGTCATTTTTGGGTGTCTACATTTTGTCCCTCTTTGATGCAATGTAGTTTATAGTGTTTGCATCAAAGAAAATGATTGTTGAAGAAATGATACAAGTTTGGTCCCCCAGTGTAGCTAGCTACCCCAGTGTAGTTGGCATAGGATGCCCCCTCGAGAGAAAAGATAAGGAAGCGACAAAGGACTTGGTTGATGCTCGACTAGAAGATTGCGTTGGAGCTAGACGAGGCTGACTAGATGAATATAGGTCACGAGGATAAGATTGAGTAGGGGTGGGAAGAATTAGGGTAGGGACACTATAAATAGGTCCTAAGGGGTCAACACACCTCATTTGCACACTAAGAGTTGTCAAAATTAGAGTTTGTAGCCTCCTTGCTTAGTTTGTGAGAGCTTTGAGTGGAGAGAATTTACAGTTTGTAGAGATGCCAATCCCAACGCATAAGCATCGGGCAGAGTGAGTGTAGACCTATAGGAGACTAGCAAGAGCACTAGTAGTGGTAAGTGATCGATAACCTACTTGTGTTGAATTTATAGGTCATTTTTAGGGTTTTTTCTAGGTTATGTTTTAGGTAAGCCAAAAGCACTGCGTAATGCCAGTGTACCTTTGGTGGTCAGGCAAAGTGCTTTTGGTGTGGTAAAGCGTAGTTGGTAGGTTAGTCAAGTGTTATTGGTCAAAGTGAGGCACCTTTAGTTTTTAGGGTTCGTGCCGCAGCGTGGTTGGTAGATCGCCGAAGTACGTTTGGTAGCACAATAAGGCACGATTGGTCGGGTAATGAGGCACTGTCAATTAGGGTTTGCAAAAAAATCTGTTGCATTTGCAACATAGTAAGACACAGTTGGGTTAATAGTGAAGTGCACTTGTGTAAAACAAGTCACTTTTGGTATTGACATTAAAGCACTCTTGTGCAAACAATAAAGTGTGAAATGTATAACAATGCAACGCACTTGGGAAAAACAAGGTGCTTTTGGCTTTTTTGGCTAGTTTAACCTAGGTGGATTTGAACGAGTCTATAGGATTGACCTAGGAGTTGACCTACTTAGGTTAGAGATGTGCAGGGTTGACCTAGGGTTTGTGTCACAGTATTGTGCTTGTAAATGTCCTTAGTGACTTGAGTAGTCTTAGAAAATTTTTAAAAAGGTCTAACAAGTGGTTTTGTGGATGTAGAGAGTCCTTCCTCCTCTGATGTCAAGGGAGTGACACCACATCATTGCAGGTGAGGTGGTACAAGTTAAATGGGAGAAGGATGCATTCCTAGAGTATATGGGATTATGGCATGTGGCACATTTGACGTATATTAGGGCAAATCTCACCCTTTTGACAGCTATTATGGAGAGATATCACAATGAGACTTACGCATTTCACTTTCCAATAGGGGAGGCTACCGTGACACTTGAGGATGTGTATCGCATCCTCAAGATCTCAATTGATGGAGAGAGAGTTGACTTTGACCCAAGGCATGGTGAGGTTAGCATGAGAGAGGTATTCTGCATTGATGACCTCCGAACAGAGGATAATGAGATCCGTTGGGCTGATGTTCTGAGACTATGTGATAGGATCTGATGGATTGTGGTTTCTTTGGTTGGTGGCTTCCTCTGCCCAGATAGGTAATCTCGAGGGTTATCTATTGGATGGGGCACTATACTATCAGGGATGTTTACACATGGCATCTATTATGCATGGGGCCCTTGTGTTTTGGGGCAGCTATACCAAGACTTGCATGACTGTGTATACAGGAGAGAGTGGAGTCTATTAGATAGTGTTACGTTGTTACAGGTATGGGCTTGGGAGCACATCCTAGTTATTAAACCGATGGGTCAGCGTCACTATGAGAGGGGGGAACCATATGCATTTCTATATAAGGAGTCATCACACATAGGCGGCTTAGATCTGTGAGCTTTTGGAGGTGACAGATTGATGAGATGGATATCTTCATGTGGAGACCATGGCTACTGTGTGAGGCATAGGAGGATGAGCATGAGCAGCTGATGTATTGCAGACAAGCGTGATATCTGTTTGGTAGATGCACAAATATGATTGAGAGATACTTGCTAGAGCAGGTATTGAGACAGTTTGGTTTAGCACAGGGGTTGCCCGTTGGAGAGGTGACACATGTGTGGACATAGTGACAGGTTGGGGATTGGGATGCTGAGATTCTAGTGGCTACAGCTTTGGCAGAGTTGTGGGACTTGCCCCAATTAGGTGGGATTGGGATTCAAGATTGGCGGATCTAGGGACACTACCAGAGTATGACAGGTACTGGTAGACACACAGGCTAGTGAGACTGACCACACCAGGGCTAGCGGGAGTAGTGTGAGAGGTACTAGTGCTGGGTGGAGAGGTGAGGGTTAGACAAGAGGCCAGAGAGTAGCTAGATAGTAGGTAGGTGGTGAGGACAGAGGACAACAGGCTGAAGTATAGATGGGAGAGGTGGAGGAGCCAGTTGTAGAGATTGCGTTGCAGCAGGCATAGCAGCTGCTATAGGAGGAGATTGCACAAAGGACTCACTTGGAGCTTCAAATGGTGAGGTTGAGGAGGGATAGAGACACAGTGAGGGCGGAGGCTAGATAGGTCAAGGCCAAGGCTCAAGCACACTTATAGGTAGTAACAGCAGCACAGAGAGTGCTGGCAACGGCACATGCCATGCTAGCACTAGCAATAGATGATGGGTAGATTGCCCAGTTGACTTTAGAGAGGGGTGTAATAGTACAACTGCATTTGATAGTAGAGGCCACCCTACAAAGGGTTAGGTGAGAGAGATGAGGCATGCCATGCATTAGATGCCAATTAAAGGACTGAGCTCATCTGTGTGCAGGGAGAGCTAGTTTTAGTAGGCAGAGAGGCTGAGTATTACAGGGGTCTCTACTTTGGCGCAGTGCCAATAGATCAGCAGGAGCCTAGCTTCTGAGAGTGGAGAAGGTCAGGGGTATCTATAGCATGCAGGACAGGGCAGTTAGTGTCATCAGTTAGAGGACCCTTTGTGCCACCAGGGAGAGGAGGACCAGCAGGGGGACGTTCATCGAGTACAGGTGGAGGACATGTATCATAGTAGGAGGGTAGCTCTACTCACTAGCTTCCACTAGAGCATGTATTTTTGTATATTGTATCAGTTTTGTATCATGATGGACATTGTATATTTTGATGGATGCTTGCGTTCATTTGATGTATATTTTGTGGGCTCTTGATAGCCATAATGTACTTATTGATGTATATTTGGATGTATACATATAGAATGTTGATGTAGACACGTACACTTTGTATTTTGATGACCTTCACATGATGATATATGATGACATATTATGCTTAGTGATGTTCATGCTTATTGTTTATGCATTTCTTTATGCCATGGATGTGATGACATGTATTTATGATTATAGATTTATGTGATGATGTATATGCGTATATGATGCTTATAGATGCATGACACATGATGATATGATAATGATATGATATAGATGCTATGACATGCGATATCTAACATGTGGGTTTTGCAGATATGCACCAGATGGTGATGGAGATAGAAGAGAATATGAAAGAAAGACTATTGATCCATCGTTGCTTGAAAACCATATAAGGCCATGGATAACGGGATGGGTAGATGGATAAGCTTGTTGCATCGCTTTCACAAATGTTTATAAAGAGCAATCCTTATTTTTGATATAACACGTGGATAGTTTTCCACCAAGGTATAAATGACCAAAGTGTTGTGATATTCAAGTGCATGGACGTTGACTCTACAAGCAAGCGGTTTGAACTTAGATCCCTTAGACATAATATAACCTTGTTGTACATGTGAATGAGCCATAGTATTGAACATAAAATAAACTTCAATACATAAATGCAAGAAGAATATTAATATGTAAGATGCTAGGTTGTAACACACATAAGATAAATATGCTACTAAGAAATATGCTAAAGATCATTCCTCAAACATGGCACACAAAAGCAATGACTATGCCCCCAATCCATACTGCATCACAACATACCAAGATATAGATAAATCAAAGTAGTCTTTAATTGGTAATGGACAAAGGAACAAAAGATAAACCAAAAAGCAAATTGACTGACTTACAAAGTAAACATACAACCAAGATATTCTCTTGCCAAAGAGGTTGCTCAAGATAGATTGGATAGGATAGATAATAGCCTTATCGTAGGAACGATGTGTCCATTAAAGGGTGTTATCTGTTAAAAGGATAATGTCTGGTTTCAGGAAATGCAACATGTCATATAAGATGTTTAGTCTGGTTTCGATCATGGAACATTCTGTATAAGACAAGTTTGTTGATCTATTGCTTGGTTGAGATTGATTTAGCTGATGTTGGAAAATTGATATGTAGGATAGTATATGGCTCTATAAATTGCTTTGCTTCAGGTTTGTTAAGGACTTTTGCTTTGAAAGGATGCATTGGTTTGTTGTTTTGCTTCTTGAGTTAGTCAAGTCAAGGTGAATGGCTAGTGATAAATGAAAGACTAGAAAGGTGACATGTCAATGGATTGAAATGGGTGAAGAATGATGAATCATATGTGCCTGAGTATTGGATACTTCCTTCGTATTCTAGGCTGCCTACATACCTTGTATCCACGAGATTAAGGCACATTATGATGAAAGATGAAAATGATAAATATGTAATTCTGGGTAGAGTGATGAGTGGGTCAAGGTGTTTGAGCTTGCGTAAGTGAAATGATGACATCTGATGTACCTAAGTACTGGAAACTTCCTTCGTATTCTAGGTTGCCTACATACCCATATCCATGGGATCAAGGTACCTTAAGATTGAGAAGATGATATGTAGTTCTGACTTGTGTGATGATGTCAGAAAAGTGTTGTCATTGTGGGGAGATGGTTGAAGTATTTGTGTTTTTGTTTGGATTGTTGATGTGTTTTTGCTTTTGTTTGTGTTTTGTTTGAAGGGTGAAGTGTTTGTTGTTTATGTGAGAATGTTGATGAACCATGAACGAGGAGCCAATCCAAGACCTAGGTGAAGGAAAGAGTTGCTCTCATTTTGGTAGAAGTATTTGCATGGATGACTGACATAGGATAGCTGATGTAAGATAAGTGATAACTGATGTAGGATGACGACAATAGACATTGACAAATTTCCAAGCTATTCTAGATAGGGAGATGGAAATACAAACAAGGTCAATGGTTTTATTATGGATGGATGAATGAAGTTTGTTATGAAAGAGACATGGAATGAACATAACTCGATAGATGATGGATGTTGACTCTACACATAGCACCTGTTTGCCAGGTTTTCACTATGGTACTTATCCAAGGCGCCTGTTTACTAGGTTTTCACCATAGGACGGATTATTTTTGTTTTGTTTTATTTTATTTTTATACTCTAAGGATTAGGCATAGAACTTCTTGAGATGAACACTGTTAAGTAGCTCATCTAGAGGAATTCCATCAGGTGTAGCTAAAGTATAAGCTCCTGATCCATATACTGCTATAATAATAAAGGGTCCTAACCAATTAGGCTTGAACTTGCCCTTCTTTTCTTGATCTGCTTGATTTCTCTGATTTTCTTTTAAGACAAGATCACCAACTTGAAACCATATTTCTTTGATCTTCTTATTATAGTTATGCTAGAGGTAGTTTTGATAAACATGGAAATGATTAAGTGTAGCAAGGTGCCTCTCATCTAGTAGTTCTATCTCAGCTAATCTGGAAGTATGATACTCCTCTCCATCAATCAGGTGCTGCATGGATACTCTGAGGGATGGGATCTCGACCTCTATAGGTAGAATGAATTTAGATCCATAGACCAAGGCATAGGGTGTGGCACTAGTTGGTGTTCTAATACTAGTTTGATAGGCCCATAGGGCAGGATTGAGTTGCAAGTGCCAATCATGACCAGCTTCATTGACTATTTTCTTGAGGATTTTGAGAATGGTTTTCTTGGAATCCTTAGCTTGGCCATTACTCTGCGGATAGTAGGGAGTGGAAAAGTGATGTTGATATTGTATTGTATTCATAAGGCACAGACATCTTGATTTTTGAATGGTCTCCCATTATCAGTGACTATGGCTTGGGGATACCATACCAGCAAATGAGGTAGTTAAGGATAAACTTGGCTATTTGCTTACCGGTAATATATGTATAGGAATGACTTTGACCCACTTCATGAAGTAATCAGTGGTGGTAATGATAAATTTATGGCCATTGGATGAGGATGGGTGGATTTGTTCTACGAGGTCGAGACCCCATTGTGAAAAAGGCCATGGAGTAGTCACATGTTGTAGTTTATGAGTTGGTGTGTGAATCAAATCTCCATGCTATTGGCATTGTAGACACTTCTTAGCAAACTATAAAGCATCTTGCTCTATTGTAGGCAAATAATACCCTATACGGAGTATCTTCTTAGTGAGATTAGGATCAGTAGAATGTGTGCCACAGACACCTTCGTGTATGTCTCGTAAGGTAGCATCAGCTTCTTTTGCGTTAAGACATCGTAAGAGGATACCATCAAGACTTCGGTGATATAGTGCATCACCCAGAATGGTGTAATGGGAGGATCAATGGATAAAGGTTTTGCATTGGGTGGTAGATAGCTCAAAGGGAAAGGTACCATTTTTAAGGTATTCATAGATATCTTTGTATCATGGGAAATTGGGACCAATAAGTTCACAGATGATTTTAGGAGTTGGAACATCGACGGCTGGTATCAACAATTGTTCAATCAAGAATTCACATTTCTGTGTGTTTATAGGCATGTCTATAAGTGACCCCACAGAAGCCATAGAATTTGCAGCTTTGTTATGCTCTCTTGAAATCTGCTCAAAAGTGATGCTAGAAAAGTGTGGTTTGTAGGCATCCACTAGCTACTTGTAGGGGACCAACTTTTCATCGTTTGTTTGGTACTCATGTGTGACTTGTCGAATGACTAGTTGTGAGTGTCCATATACCTGTAGTTCTTTGATTTCCCATGGGACTGCTATATTGAGACCTATGAGGACTGCTTCATACTCGGCTATGTTGTTAGTGCAAGGAAATGCAAGCCAATATGACTTTGGGATATAGTCATTTTGTGGTGTGATAAAAAGGATTCCGGCCCCTAATCCATGCTGTGTGTAGGAACCATCAAAATATAACTTCCACATTACTGAGGTAGAAAGAGTGAAGAGATTCTCATCTAAAAAGTTAGATACCATAGGATGTACATCTGTCATAGGTGCTTTTGCTAGTTGATCTGCTAGGGCTTGTCCCTTGATTGCTTTACGATCCACATACTCAATGTCAAACTCACTAAGGATCATGACCCATTTATTTAGTCTCCCTGTGAGAGCTTCTTTTGCTAGGAGAAACTTTAATGGATCAATTTTGGCTATTAGATTTGTGTGTTGGTTTAGCATGTAATGCCAGAACTTTTGGGAAGCAAACACTAAGGCTAAACAAGCTCTTTCCATAGGTGAATAATTGAGTTCATAACCCACCAAGGTTTGACTGATATAATAGATTGCATGCTCTTTTCCTGACTCATCATGTTGTGCTAGAAGATCCCCTAGGGCTGTAGTTGTAGTTGAGATGTACAAGATCAAAGGCGTATCGGTGACTGGTGGTACCAATATAGGAGGTGTAGCTAGATATTCTTTGAGCTGATCAAATGCTACTTGACACTTATCATCCCATCAAAATGAAACATCCTTTCAAAGAAAGTGTTGAAATGGTTGACATTTATCTACAAGTTGTGAGATAAACCACCTAATAGATTGTAACCTTCCTTGAAGGCTCCTTAATGCTTTCAGATTCTTTGGTGGAGGCATCTCCACTATAGCCTTGACTTTTGCTGGATCTACTTCAATGCCTCTATGAGATACAATGTACCCCAACAATTTTCCTGATGTTACCTTGAAGACACACTTCTTTGGATTGAGTCTCACTTGGTATTTTTCTAGTCTCTCAAAGATCTGTCCTAGAACTTGTATGTGATCTGCCCTAGAAGATTTTGCTAGTATATCATTAACATAGTCCTCCATGATGTGATGAAAGAGATCGTGGAATATCACTCTCATTGCTCTTTGATAAGTTGCCCCTATGTTCTTAAAGACCAAATGGCATTACGCACCAACAATAGGCACCCCAAGGACAAGTGAATGCTATTTTATGTTGATTGTCTTTTGCTATCATTATTTGATTATAGCCAAAAAATCTATCCATTAGAGAAAGCATTTCATGACTAGCAATCAAGTCTACTATGAGATCAATGTTTGGCAGTGGGAAGTCATCTTTGGGACATGCTTTGTTGATATCTTTGAAATTGGAACACATGCGGATGCCTCCATTGGGTTTAGCCATAGGTACAATGTTTGAGACCCATTCTAGATAGTCAATAGGCTTGATAAACTTTGCATCTAACAATTTTTTTATTTCCACTTTCACTAGGAGACCGATATGCGGATGCATCTTTCTTAGCTTCTGTTTGACTGGTTTAGCTTTTGGATCAACCGTGAGATAG
This sequence comes from Cunninghamia lanceolata, assembly GCA_027924645.1. Taxonomy (NCBI): domain Eukaryota; kingdom Viridiplantae; phylum Streptophyta; class Pinopsida; order Cupressales; family Cupressaceae; genus Cunninghamia; species Cunninghamia lanceolata. Next base: position 15,221,153 of record BSBN01001715.1, read on the forward strand.
TGAACTACTAATTAAGGCTCTAGCCCTAGCATATCAACATAGGTCCATGCAAAGTTGATAGTTCTTTGTAATAAGTTGGTAAAATTCTTGTGCTCTTGTTCTGATAATGATGTTGCAAGGAATGTTGTCTTTGGATTTGGCTCTATGCCAATATTTATCTCTGTAGAATCTTCGACTAGGAGAGCTGATTTCTCTTGATACTTGGATGGTAGGGGAAGGTCAAATCCTCCATCCTCAGGTGCCACAATTGGGTTTTCACCTTTGGATACATTCTTTGTTTTTACTATTTTGTGATCGGGAGGTGCCATGGTGTGGTTTTCACCTAGAGATCTTTCTTTATTTTTACTTTTGCGACTGGAGGATTTAGCATTCTCACCAAAATGAGCATTTTGCTCTAATTCCATTAAAAAACCATCTTTGTGATCACCAAGAGGAATACCATCCCAGAGTCCCATGAACTTTGTAATAGCTTCGTCATTCTGAAATACATTTAGGATGGGGGGCCCTTGTTGGTCCCAATCAATAAGTTCAGGGTAGACAAGTGTTACAATCTGGGTGTTGGTGGTGGATGTTAAGGATACGGATGATAGCATAAATATGGAGGATTTAGTGAATAGGTCAGTCATATGGAGTAAGAGTCATCAATGATATCTTCTTTACATGTCAAATCAGTGAGAGAAGTTTGTGCCACCTTGTCGAGAATACCCTTGATGTCCAAGGCGCATGGTACCTTCCTACCAAATCCTAACCCCTTCTTTTCTAGTTTCTTCTTCACAATAATGGGTTCCATTTCACCTTGATTATTTTTCCCAAGGCCACCTTTGCCTTTATAGCCCACGTTCTTGACAATGCGTAGGCCATTGCCATATTGTTTGACTAGTATTGTGACTGGTTCTTTCTCCTTGTAGAGACAAGAAGAGATGTCCTCAATAGTTTCCTCTACCAATAATTTGCCCTCTTAGAATTGAGTTAGGGATACTTGGGGAGGAATAGCTTCTTTCTTAGTTGCTTTGGCTATGGGCGGTTGGCCGTAAGATTTAGGGGATAAGGGCATCCTCCCTACACAACAAGATTTTGAAATATCATATTCCCCAAAGCCGATATCACGCATGTGACCTTTGATTTTAGGAATAGGATGAGGGTTAGGCTCAACTGTAGAGGCTTTTCTTAGTTTTTCAGAATCAACATACAATGGGGATTCATGGGCTTTGTCATTATTGGGCACTTGGTTGTAATTTTTATAATTGCCTTGCAAGACATGACAAAATTGAAAGGGATTAGGATCTCTACGGATAGTTATCTCTGTACCATTAAATGGGAATTTGAGAGACTGATGGTATGTGGAGGGAACAACTTTCATGGAATGGATCTATGGGTATCCTAAGATAATTTAATAAGGTAGCTCAATGTCAAGGACTTGGCACCTACTTTCAAGCATGACGGGGCCTACTTGTATAGGCAAGTGGATAACACCTTCTGACCGGTGCTCAACATCATCATACCCCTTGATTGTAATACTTGGATCAATGTTTACATGATCCTCAAAGTATCCCAATTGTTTGAGTAATTTTAGAGAATAGATATGAGACTAGCACCACCATCTATAAGTATGCATTTGATCTTGCATTTATGGATGAAGACTTCAATGTGAAGGGCATCGTTGTGAGAAGGATCATGAGATGGGAGGTCTTTTTCAAAGAAGACCACATTGTAGGGTGAGGCAATGTTACCTATAATAGCTTGGAAATCTATGACCACTATGTCGTTAGGAACTGAAGACTCTTGTAGGGCTTTTTCTAGCACAACTTTATGTGCGGGTGATGACCGTAGAAGGTCCAAGATAGAGATCTGTGTAGGGGTTTTCCCTAGATGTTTGACAAGATTGTAATCAGATTGAGTTGGGAGACTTGGTGTAGGACCATGAAGGGTGACACAACCATGATGAGTTAGAATTGCACAATCCATAGATTTGCCTTTGATTGTGAGGGTAGACACCCAACTCTCTTCAAAATGACCCACAATAGAGTCATAGGAAGTTGAAGCTTTGTTAACACCTTTACCTTTGTCAGGATTATGACCTTGACCATGGTTAGGGAATGGTGCCTTGTTCATGCTGAGGTCCTTATTGGTGTTTTGAGTTGGTGGTTCATCATCAAAAGTGATTTGTTTTTCGTTGATAAGGTTTTGGATCACGTGCTTGAGTTTCATGCATGATGTGGTCCTATGTCCTTTAGTCCTATGGTACTCACAATATTCATTTTCTCTGTACTGTGTGGTTTGATAAATAGGTTTGACATATGGGGGAGCATCTAGTAAGGTGACGAGTCCATTGTTTATAAGTTTCTATAAAATAGACTCTATAGGCTTTCCCAAGGGAGTGAATTGATGTTGTAGAGGGTAATCTTGTTGAGGTTGCTCTTGTTGTCTTTGTTATTGGTTTTGGTTTGGTTGTCTTTATTGTTGTTAGTTTTGTTGAGGTGGAGGTTGACTTGGTTTTGAAAGATGAAGGGGTGTTTGCAGTGTTTGGACATGTTTAGAATCTACCACACCATCATTGACCATGTTTTTATTTTTGTTCCAAAACTTGGGCTTATCATTTGTTTGTTGTTGAGGAGCATTGTCTTTATTGTCTTTGAAGATTTTGAGCGATGAGGGCTTTTTCAATGTTGATGCCCTTATAGGTAATTTTGTCGAAGGTTGTAGCACTAAGAATTTGCAAATGAAAATGTAATTCTTGATTGAGGTTCTGCACAAATATGCTAACAAGCTACTTTTCAGGTATCTTGAGTGGGAATTTTCTTGCCATTTGTCTCCATCTTTGAAGGAAGGAGATGAAAATTTCTCCATTTTTCTATTTATTGTTGCATAAGTTGGTCATGGAGATCTCATGTTTTGTATTGTAAGAGAAATGGGTGGAAAATTTCTCTGCAAGCTCATTAAAAGATTTAATACTTGTGGGTAGGTGCGAGAACCATTCTATAGATTGACCTCCAAGACTATGAGGAAAGAGGCGCATAAGATATGTGTCATTATGTGAGACCTCGAAGCAAGTAAGATAGAATTCTCTAAGATGGTCTTTTGGGTTTCCTTTTCCTTTGTATTTATCAAATTTGGGAATAGTGAAGTTGTGAGGAAAAGGGATCATGGGTAATGATTGATCAAATGGATAAGGACAAACCTCTTCCAAGGAGAAAGTTTTCTTTGTGTGGCCAAACATAAGATTAGATAATTATTATTATACCTCTACAAGTTTTAGCTCCATAGTTGTGGGAGGAGTTGGAAACATCTCCTGTTGTCCTAGAGGTGGTTGTTGTTGCCCATATGGAGGATTGTAGTGGAAGCCATGGGCATGGGTGTTATAAGGGTCGTATAATTGGTTAGGATTGTATGTGTTGTATGTTGGGTTTGGATTGGGTTGGTTTTGGGTGTTTTGATTTTGGGGAGGTGGGGGTGGTGCTAGGTAAGAATGTAGGCTTTGTGATGGTTGTAGATAAGAGTTTTGTTGTTGGTATTATGGAGGTAGTGTGACGAAAGAATTTGGTGGAGGAAATCTAAAGTTTGTTGGGTTTGGTTGCAGTGGTGGAACATAACTTTGGGAAGTTTGGTTTTGGGAATGTTGAGGATTGAGATAGGTGTGGGTTAGGTTGAGAGTGGAAGATCATTGTGGTGGAGGGACATAGGTAGATGTGTTTTGTGATGGTGGAGGTTGATTGAGATATGTGTTGAAAAAGGTTAGTGTCAATGAGTGTTGTGGTGGAGTGACATAGGTAGATGTGTTTTGTGATGGTTGGGGTTGACTAAGAGGGGGATAGGTATGATGGAGTGTAGAAGAATGTTGTGGTGGAGGGACTTAGGTTGTATTGATGTTTTGTGATGGTTGGGATTGTATGACATTGTTTGGGTTAATGATATAGAGGGTTGATGATGTTGCGGGTGGTGTTTGTTGAGAAGCTTGTTTCATGGCTACATAAGTGTTTTCTGGATTGTAATTTGGTGGGAAACCTTCTCGTGATGGGGTAGCCAATGTTCCACTTGTGATTGGTGTGGGCATTTTAAGAGTTTTTTGTGTGTTTGATTGAGCTATAGCGGCTTGTTTGGCTAGTTCATCTTGACGTTGTAGATCTCCATAGGAGTCATGAGTGGTGATATGGGTCTCTCTACCTTTGGATTTTGATAAAGAGGATTCTTATACTGTGCAATTGTTCTCCCTTGTGAGCTTTGTTCGAGTATGGGAGTGGTCACGGTTAACATAGTTTAGACCGTTGTTATAATCTCATGTGTTTTATTTAGCTCCTTGAGATTGGATAGATCAAAATCTTGAGGTAATTTAGCTCTTTGCTTTGCTAATAAGTGAAAGAAATGATCTTGGTTTTCACTAAGGATTTTATCAAAGGCAACCATGGCTCTAGGATCTTGTATGATTTCATCAAGGTCATGTCTATCTACTTGAGAGGATTGACCTTCTTCAAAGTGTCACTCTTCTTGAGATGGGACTTGAACCGTGGTATAACTGGGTGTAGAAAAATCATGAGGTATGCCGATGGTGAATTGAGTTACATCAACCAAAGGGACATTACCTTCTTGAAGATTGTTTGGTAGGTCATGTTGCAGCTTGTTTTGTGAGTTGGTTGGTCTTTCCATTGGTGTTTTTTGAGTACCCTTTGGAGTCATGTTGGATTGGCTTGGTTGAGGTGTATGAGGAGGCGATTTGTGCTTCCTTGGGACAACTTGTTTAGCCTTCATAGTTTGCTGGAGTCTAGTGATTACCATGGGATGCACTAGGATACTTTGTTTGAAATGCTTGCTCGGATTTTGCTGTGTTTTTTTTTGGAGAAGAAAATTTTGATGAACAGTTTACTAGACCAAAGGCACTATATTGTTTGACCAAAGGCACAGGACTGTGTTACCAAAGGTGTTGGACTGAGCTACCAGAAAGAGGCGAGGTACTATTATACCAAAGGTGAGCTACTGTTATACCAAAAGTGAGCTACTGTTATACCAAAGGTGCTGTACCAAAGGCACTGAAGTAGTCTGCCAGAGGTGAGGTACTGTTATACCAAAGGTGAGCTACTATTATACCAAAGGCACTGAAGTAGTGCTAGTGATGTTTTTTAAGGAAAATTTTGATAGATTTGGATTTGATTTTAATTGGATTTTCTTTGGTAAGAGAAAACACATCAAACAAAGTGGCAAAAAGGAATGACACAATAGATAGTGTATGTTCAAGGCTCACAAAAAAGCCTAATGTTTCCACAAGTATTAGACAATTGCAAATAATTCAAGCACTTTTTATCCCTAGAGACATAGTTTCATTACGGTAGATCAACTCACAACTTAATTCTCCATTGACCAAATGTCATTCCATAAAGGTGTCATACATTTGTATCTTTGTGAGAGATGATAGGTAGGGATATCTCACCCTCCCCTCGGAAAGCTCAAGTAGGTCACAAGAGCTTTATGGCCGAGGGAATATTATCTCTTCTCAAGGGATGCAATGGTGAGTATCTCGAGGGTTTAAATCGATTCCCCTTGCACTGATGATTACCGCAACATTTAGAGGTGGATCAGGTAGTCACTATCTAGATTGACTCTTAATAACTTCGAGGGACCAACACCTTACGAACAATGTGACAAGCTACTAAAAGCTTTAACCAATCCTACTAAGAGTATCAAACACTTTGTACAATGTGAAAAATTATTTCCACAAAGTGCTAGTACACCTCTTTTCGATTTGGTACCACAAGGTAAAGCTTACATCGGTTAGGATTTGGCTTCCGCCTTATCCCTCTTATATAGTGGTTCAAAAGAAAACTCCTCTTAGGGTCATCTCTTTTGGATGAAGTGCAATCCAAAAATAGGCCATTCTAAAGGAATAATTGAAATGTAAGATCAAGCATGTCAAACAAAGGTTCAATTATCTCGTTATAAGAAAAATAAGGTGCAATTAGATTAGGCACACACACAATTGTAGTTGTCAATTGTCCTTTATGAAATTGAAGTGTTTGGCATTCATGTCCATTGTCCCTTAGAAAATTGAAGTGTTTTAGCATGCATGTCCATTGTCCCTTAAGAAATGAATATGTTCCTAAGACTTATATTGCAAAAGATGTTTGTTCAATTGTCCCTTAAGAAAGCAATATGTTCCTAAGACCTAAATTGATAGATTTGGTGATTCCAAAGCTTGTCCTGCATGAGCATGTTAGAAAAACCCATTTTCTCTATTTGAGTGATAAGAAGCTGCAACAAGTTGATTAGTTCCACACAAACTCAAAAGTTAGCAAAAAATAAATCAATTGACCAAAAGTGCTTTATTGTATTACCAAAGGTGACTTACTATATTGCCAAAAGTTCTGCACTATATTACCGAAGGCAAGTTACTGTAAAATTAAAAGTGATCTACTATGCTACCAGAAGCATTGTACTATGCTACCAAAAGAGTGTCACCGTATCACCAAAAGCGCTTTGCTGCCCCAGATCTAAAAAATATTATATTTCATCAAAAAAGCTAGATCAAAAGATGATTTTATGGTTGACTTGAGGATAGATGATAAGATTTGTAACCTGGAATCAAGAACAACTCACAAGATGCTGCAAAAAGATAGGTTAACTCAAAAAATGACAATACTCCTAAATAGGTCAGCTTAGGCAATATAAATGATAATTGAAAGACAAATAAATCAGCTTGTCAGTCAATGAATGATAGATATGATGAGTTAGAAACCTTGTAAATCACAAAACAAGATCAGAAACCCTAATAGACCAAAAGTGCTTTACTATTATGCCAAAAGTGCTGCACTGTCCTGCCAAAAGTGCGATATTGTGCTACCATAGGTGCTATAGTATCGCTCGAAGGCACTGTATTGTTATACCAAAAGCGTAGCGCTGTACTACAAAAAGTGTTGTTCTGTGTTGATATGCACTGTTCCGTACTATACTTAAAAAAACAATTTCTCAAAGAAAAAGAGCGATTAGTGGGTCCCACCAGGAGTGCCAGAATGTGTATGAGGAAAAATTGAGAGGTCGACTGATAAATCACAATAAAACCAATGATAATAACAACTTAATTACCCATAACATAAAACGATCAATCTTAAGTCCATCCAAGAACAAATCAATTTAAAACAAGAAAGACTTCACCTAGATTGTATAGTTATAGTTCTCTTTGTATGACTGTAGATTGCTCAATAACCTTGCAAAACCATGTTTGCAACAAGCAGATGTAGGTTGTGTTCATGCTCAAAAGATCGATGTGCTCCACGATGCGATGTATACTCAATTCACTATTAAGGAATGCCTGAGAATAAATGATCGAAGAGGATTTGTGAAGGAGATGAGGGGGGTTTATATAGGTTTCAAACATGATTGATCAATGAATGAAATAAATCCATAGAATGAATGGTTGAAATAAATCAAATAACTCATGCTGAATGTGCACACAACATGTGTCACTCCAAAAAGGTATTTTTATTAAGATAATTGCTTTTTTGATAAAGATAGATTTGATTTCATAAATTAGAATGCTTTTCTTTCTAATTTATGAGTTGATGAAAATAAGATAAATTAGAGCCAATTAACTTAACTTTAGATTTGCCTTTCTTAGAGTTCTAAAAATAAGACTGATTGTGCACGAGTTAACATAATATTTTTAGAGGAATTGGAAACATAATTGAAATTAAATAAATAAATTTATTTAATTGATTGTGCATGATTTTGAAGAATATGAAGATTATAAATAAAATACTTGATTTTATTTTATTTTTTAAAAATGCGCCTGATAAACTTTTTAACGTGACCGGCGACGCTGGTGCGACACGCCCTCCGGCTCCACGCGAATGCTTTTGCCCAGAGCAATGAACCGGTGAGGCCACAACTAGGGGACCTCATCCCCTAGGAAGAACACTTCAAACCCGCGAGCTCATTGGCCCAGCGAAGGCGTAAAGCCTTGCGAGCTCGTTGGCCCAATGGGGGTTTGAACTCTGGTGGCCGCCACTACAACCGAGCAACTTAACCACCGAACCATGCCATCATCGGCAAAATACTTGATTTTATTTATTTTTAGAGGATTGAGATAATTTAAATAAATTTGCATGATTTAATTAAATTTGGAGAAACAATTTGATTTAATTAAATAATGAAATTATTTAATTGTAGATAAGAGAGGATTTGTGATGAATTAATTAAATAATTAGATTTATTTAATTAATGTAGACTTGAAATTTGAAAAAGGATAATGATTTAATTAAATAAGAAAAATTATTTAATTTTAGAAGAATATAGAGGAATTTAATGAAATTAATTAAATAAAGAGGATTTATTTAATTAATGTTGGAAATATGTGATTTGGATGAATTTGATGAAATTAATTAAATAATTAGATTATTTAATTAATGTTGAATGCAGGTGTTTTGATGAAATGCAAGTGATGTGATGACTTGGTCATTTTTGGGTGTCTACACTTTGAGCCTAACAAAGAACCTCCTAATAGAATGTATACCACTCCAACACCATCATCCACTCATATGCATATCCATCCTATTGAAGAGTCCCCTACCATGAACACAAATCACAACCCATCATGTAGTCATGTTGTTGACCATCTTGAGCCTCTTAAGTCCATCCAAGAACCTTCTACTTTCATCCAAACCCAAGAGCTATGTCATGATTCTAGTCCAAAGCATGAGGAAACACCAACCCCTTATCCTAATCAATATCAAAACACCCCCATTCACCCTCTTCTTAACCAATTTCACCATATCCATGTTAATCCCCTCTATTGTCAAGATAATATCAATGATCAAGAGTCTATCTATGATCATGAAAGCCATGATGATCCTCTTAGCCCAATTTATGCATTACAAAGAGCTATAGATTATCACTTTACTCATCCATAATCCCACAACCATCCATGAGCAAGATATCCAAATTACTCCTATCTACTCATCCATAACACCCTTTTCTAAAGATGAGACACTTGATCCCGAAGAAAGCATTGACAATCAAACAAGCAACTTGGATCCTATTACTTCCCATCCCACTGAGTGTAATGTTAGTAAAGATCCAAACATCCAAAGTCATCCATTGCATGATCCTACACTATCTCCTGTTGGTCCTCTATCAACCCCTATCGATCCTCCACCATCTTCTATTGACCCCATTCCAAATCCATTATCCTATCCAATTGGTCCTGCTACCTTCATCCATGGTGGTTCTCTTGTCAAAGAGAAACAAACTTCTTCCACCAGCCCACCTTCTACATCTAATATTGGACTCATGTCTTGTTTCCAAAAAAAAAAAACATCCAATTGCATATCATATGTTCCAAAACATGAAATATCAAGGAAAAGGTTTAGGCCTTTATGAATAAGGCATCTTAGAGCTCATCCATTATCACCATCCATCCATGAGCACATAACCTTGGTTTTACATCCCAAGAAAAATAATCCAAAGATGATGGTACCACCTCCATGCCTCCTCTAGCTACTTCTTCCATTCCATATCCCGGAGCTCCTTATCATACCTCCCACTCATATATCGCCATCCCTCATTCGTCTTCATACCATTTGCAAAAGCATGTGAGCATACATCTCCCTCCATCCACTCTTCCTCCACTCCTTCCAACTCCTAATATTCCCATCCTTCCATCCCCTAATCCCTTCATCTATCAGTACACTCATCCCCCCATCCACACATCTCACTCCCTTATATCCCCTATCATTCCTAATCATGTTCAATGAATGCACACATCCACCCCACATGAAGTTGTTCCCAATCCCATGAGATTCAATAATAAAAATTTGGATGCTCCCACACATATAACAAAATATACCCAAGAGCCTCAAGAATATCATGTCGTAGGGCATCAATACACAAATTCAAAGCCAAATCCATCTGAAAAGATGCATATGCCCACACACCTAAAAGAAAATATGAAAATGGTGTGGGTCCTATTAGAACTAGAAAAATTTCACACTCTTCATTTGCTAGAAATCCACCTATCCTTCACATACAGTGAATAAAGTCCCTCATTTTGACTCCTTGATCAAAATTGATTACCAAAATTTGTGTGACAAGATCCATCTCATAGCCCAAAAATAACAATTTCATATCCTTTTAGATACATAGTCCTCTGATCACAGCTTGATTCTGATAGCAATTCCTCTCTATCGACAAGACCCTAAACACCTCTTCCTGAACATCAAGGTATGCTTTTAAGTCTAATATACATATTGGCAAGAAATAATCAATGTCTTAATGATCAAAATCTCATATGTAAAAGTTACCTGATGATTGGGGAGACATTCCACATGTATTATCGATGAAAGCTCATCGGTGTGAGTAAATCAGTCGGAGTGAAATCCCAGAATCATACCGATTCTATAAGTCACACCAATTGATATTTTATCGGCAAGAAGCAAGTGATCTTTCCCCGACATAAAGTAATAAGTTCATCAGGATGAATATGTGATCGTGGTAAAATCTTTAACTCCTCCTGACCATATAAAGTCACCCCAACATGAGAAGACAAAATGTTTTCGGTAAGAGTCTTGCCGATCTGTTCCAACAAAGATTGGTGATAGAGATAACACCATTGGAAAGAATTAACACATCGGGGGATTGTTATATTTTCTTAATGTTAGTGTTTTTTAGCCCAATAATGGTAAAATGACTTCCATTTATCAGAGAGACACTCACTGATACCCAGAAGAGTACTCATCGATTTTGATCATCGTGCTGTTGGGATGAGAATCATAATGTCTCCCCAAATCAATGAAATTACTAAATGATCTCCTTGATCAAAATAGAACATCAAAGGGACACTTCGTAAAGACACCAACACAGTCTTGATGAATAAGTTATGAACATATGAAAGAAAATGGCGCTAAACACAACATACTAATCGACATGAAACTAAAGGAGTCTCATTGATATAAAAAGGCATCGCCCTGACATTTTGAAACTCGTGAACTTGCTACATTCAATTTTGGTGGCAGCCATTGATGGCCAATTGAACAGGACGTTATATGAGTTATTCTAAATTCTATTGAATTAAAGTCAGAAATCAAAGGCTTGCACACGAGGAGTAAGGAATTCATCAGAGGACAAGAAATCCATGCACAAGATATACAAGTAAGTCCTCTGAACGTCCTTGTAATTAAAATACAATTGAATTCTGGTGTTTATCACAAAATGGAAAGTTCTTCGAAGTCAAAAAGAGGACATCAAACTGAAACTGGCCAAACCAAGGATAAAAAACAAAAATTTTTAAAAAAAGGGGGAGAAAACACAAGAGAAAAAACTTAGCCCAGATCTCATAGACCAATTGCCCGGTTCTGGACCCAGAGCTAGGAGAACTGCATAGCTAAGGGCAGATGTTGAAAAACTAGAGGACAAATATAAGTATGTGGGGAACACATGGACCCCTATCAGAGGATATGAGTTATTCATGTTCCATTACCATTGGAGGAATAGGATAGAACCTGTGTGCCACCCTTGGCAACTTAATTTTTGGGAAATTAGTTGTCACAAATGTTTTCCTGAATATAGACCTCTTAAAATTTTTGGCATACCATTACAATCTTGATAAAAAAACTATATGTAATTCGCAAGGAGAGCCCTTTATTCATATATCCAAGAATGTCGTCTGTGAGGTCTTTGGTTTGAATGACACATATAATCCTCCAATTTCACACAAAGATTTGGGAAAGGAATATTGGAGATTAGACAACACCTATAAAGGGTGGAGGCTGCCACTGCATAGACCACGAAGTGAGGGAAATTTAGTGCCATTTGAAGAAGGGGATGGACCACCATTCCATGTTGATTTATTTGAACCTTACATGAGATATAGATATTATTCAGTGGGGCAAGTTTTGGGAACTAAAGTTCTAGAGTTCATGTCCATAACACCCATGGTCATCTTAGTAGACATTCAATGCCACTATGCCAGAACATTTGACTATGCTGCATATCTTTTTAAAGGAATAGATTCAGGTTTGATGGCTATTAAGAATAGTTCCCCAACAATAATCTTTAGACACTACTCTTCTCTCATGCATATGATTTTATATTATGGTCAAGAAGTGAATCTATGGCCAGAACAATTGAAAATTTCACAACTTGATAAGGATGGTCAACAACTGCCCATATAATTATGGACTTCTATATGGGACAATAGGTTTGTAAATTCTAGCTATGCCCATTTTGAAGATTTTTTTGTTAAGACTTTGTACATATGTTATGGTTATCCCTGCAATTATTCCTTGTCAGATGAAATAAAGATATTTTTAAGACCTAAGGATTTTGATGGGCCATCCACTATAAACCAAAATTGGGGTGATTGGTACTATTTTCTAGATTCTACTATGATCAAGGTATATGGGTTTGAAGATACCTTTTTTCTGTTACTAAGGACTGTGCCAGACAGATTGGCATGCTTAGAAATAGTTAGACAACTTGATTACTCCAATGTGATGAATCTTAGTGCGTATGACAAACAATCATTTATGCCAAGTACACTATGTTTCAGTGATTTTACTGTGTTGGGAAAAGAGGGTTATGATCTCATTTTAGACAAATCATCACATTTTAATTTCAGGAGAGCAATAGACAGGAAAGGATTTGACCCAGAAGGTTTTATTGATTATGCTAGGAAAAAGCAAAATTAGAGTGGCTATGCTCATGTGCCCTTTCCTCATGATGATGTAATAAGAAATTTGGAAGAAGCAAATGTAGAAATGGCTATTGATGAATATAACTAGGAGGTAGAAAAGAGAAGGAGGGAAGTACAAGAAGTAGAGGTATATTTCCCTGACAGTGAAGGGTTTGTTGCATCAAAACCCCATGACTTGTCTGACACAATTCCCAAATTCAAAATTGAACAATATCAGTCTCTAGAGAGAGGGATAGAAATTGAGGAGACGTGATAATGATGCTAGGCATATAGCCTACAAATCATTCATCTCAGATGACCAATTTATTCACTCATGAATTCAAGACTTTTTTGTATAAACACAAAAGCAAGGCTATTAGGGAATCAACCTTAGACATTACATCGAATAATGAGACACAATTATTAAATACATTAAAAATGGATGTGGAGAATGAGATGAGAGATATGACTCCAAAAAAGGGAAGAAGATTACTTGAGGAATCTAGTGTGATGATATTCCCTGGTCTTGATTTGAATTCAACACTTGTCTTTGATAGTTCCTTGCATAATGATAATCCAAACACAAGCTCAGTTATAAAGGAGTGGTTGAAGTGTATATTGGGACAAAATATAATCCGAATCTCATGATCTAGGCTTTGTACCCAACACACAAAAGACTTACTGTTATTGACACTGAAAAAGCCTTTGGCCATGTAATGACATTGAAGGCTAGGGAAACTGATCCAGTTGTTATTGTAGACCTTGGAATAAATGTAGCCAAATTAAATAAAGCTCAAATTCAGATGCTGATTAAGGAAAGGGATATGCATAAAATGAGCTGGGAAATAACAAAAGAGGAAAATGATTTTTTTAAAGATTCAATCCCTCCCAAGATGTTAACCAAAGGAGAAAGCTCATGAACAATAGCCATGGATGAAAAAACACAGGTAACACATGCTAGATTTGATGCACTTGCCACTATGTTCAAAAGAAGACATAATAATATGATGGCATGGATGGATAAATTTTGGATCACTTATTCATAGAATCAAAATGCTCTTCAAGAACACAATAGGTTGGCTGACAGACTTGAGGAAAAACTCTAGGAGATATAGGGCAGAGGTACTTTGGACACTGAGGCTATCTCCAATACTAAGGGTTTGATTAAGGTTCACACAAACTTCCACGGAGACCTTCAGATAGATGTTGATGCATTTATTGATTCTTCCCAAAGAGTACCTACATTGTTCAAAGATGATAAAAGCTTGAAGTACTAGCAAGATTGGATGAAGGAGTGCCAGATGATCCTACATGAGGCGTTGGAAGCTGTAAAAAGTGATGATCAAACATTGGAGGGAGCCTGTGCATGCATGGAAAAAATGATTGCAATGGAGTTCGTTGCAAAAAATACTGTGGAGTGTACAGATACGCATTTGAGCCAAAGGTACTAGGATCATATCACTAAGATCCATTTATGGCTAGTTAAGGCCTAATTAAATTGTATAATTGTTAATTAATGTTCAAAAGACACTTATGAAGGAATGCATCTCTTCTGTATCAAACTATTTAAGTCAAGACATTGTGGAGAAAAGATAGATAGAAATACAATAAGATACAGTAGACTTTTAGTAGATCTTTACATACTTCAAACTTTTTTGCAATTAATGTCAATATTTTAAAAGAAATAAAATGGAGTAGAATGTTCTTGAATGTTGATTCATTTCTAGTGTTCAACTATTGTGATTCATGTTTTATGATTATATGTTACTATACTGTCTCCATAGTGGTTCCTTCAAATTATTCAAATTAACATAATTTGGCACAATACATTTGCTATTGGTGTGTGGTCAATTTAGTTGGTTTATAAAGAGAAGTTGATTTAAGTCCTCCCAAGTAAGTTTATGTTCATTGGTCTCTACTTGGAGTTAAAAACCTTTAAACAAATTGCCTTGGTTAGGTTTCCTTCCTATCAGAATTAAAATTCCTTTCAGTTGCTCACAATAATTAGTCTTGGTCGACTAGATGATTCAAGAGCATTGCGGATGATCTAAGAGCAATTTGATGGAGAATGGCATGTTGATCAAGGAAGATTTGAGTCCCAGTTATGTTTGGCTAATAGCTTAGTGATTCACATTAAGTCAAATGCTTGTAGTGCCGACCTTGATGTTTATTCCAAGGTTGATGAAGCATATAAGGGCACGTAGTTGAGTTGTTGAAAATCATCCTTGTGCGAAATAATAAAATCCTAAGAAAGGATCAAAGGTAGAGTAGAGAAGAGGAGCAGAGGAGAAAGAACAGTAAATGATGGAGTGATAGTGAAGAAGTATTTGGGAGAAGATCAGAAGTCTTATGAGCACTTAATGAGACTAAACCAGGCATGAAGAAGATGCTATTTCTCAGTTAATTCTTTTTGTATCAAACATAAATTCTATAGGCAGTGAGCCTCTCTTGAGTAGTGAGCTCTGAGCAGTGAGCCCGAAGGCAAGTTCCTTCCCCTTTTCAAGTACTTTTAATAGGGTACGAATCCTATGGTTAACCCCCACTGTGGTTTTTCCCTTAACTAGGTTTCCACGTCAAAAATCTTGGTGTCAAATGTGTTAATTATGTTTCTGCTCATGTGTTATTGTTCCATGCTTTAATGTTTGCATCATTAATTTGTTTGTAAGTTGTGAAAGAAGATTAAAAGGAAGAAAAAGTTAAAATTGTGGGACAACTGATTCACCCCCCCTCTCAGTTGTCTATCCTAATTCCAACATACATGCCAATAAATACACACAACATACATGGTAAACTTCCAATCCAATGCATTCAAGTCATATGTGGTACACTTGCCAATATTTAAATACATACAAGTAAGAATGGCTCACAAGCCAACAAACATAATAGAATGACATCATGGCAATCAAGCATAAGAGAGATTCTCAAACTTCAATGCATTCTAGACAAGAATATATCATAAACCATCACACAAATAGATAGGCATGAATCAAACATCTCAATGCACATGCAATACTAGGGTCATATCACACGTCGAGCATAACTCCGATGGTAAGTAAAGGAAGAGAGACATAGCAGTCAAGACAAGGAGTGTCATTATGAGGGTAATACCCCCTCATAGAAAAGAGAGAGAGAGAGTAGTTGGGCCTCCCTACAAGAGGGACTACTCTAGAACTCACCAACTCTAACATTGCGTGACATGTTATTTACGACCAAAACTAGATCAAGGAATGCATCCCCATTTTACCATAGATATCTTATTATTAAATTTTATTACCCAATATGATTATGGTTAAAATTAATTAAACTCCCACTCACTATTTCGTACGATCCCTTTGTATCGAGGTACGTGATGGAAGCCACTCCTTTCTTACCCTATGCCTCTTACTACACATCCATTTCACTAATTTTACAAATTGCGCATGACAGAAAAAATGAGGTGATAAAAATCACGACATGAATTAAAAATATGCAATATTTCATTTCATAATGGAGACTACTCATCCCACATAAAAATTCATCAAGGAAAGTTTTTAAAAGAAAATTTTCATTTTTCTTTCACATGCATAATACATAAAATCCCAAATACACCATTAAAGCTTCCTTGGCTACCTTGGGTATTTTTCTAACTTTCATATTACAAGCCTAATAAAAAAATAGACAACAACCCATTGTTGCAAATATACACAACACTACACTTATTCAATAAAAATGAGTTGGGTAATTCTAGATAAATTTTGGCATAAACTTTTTTGTTTTTACATATTTCAACCTCAAGAACACAAGAAAAATAAATAAAACAACTATAAATTCATTCTAAAACTCTCCTTCCTATTCATTGATGCCATAACAGGCCACTCATTGTGGCATGACAATGAAGAAAACATATGAATTTTGTTAAACTTTTCATGGACCAGCTAGGAGTTGAACCTAGGACCTTCCATTTGCATGCTGGAGTGCTCTACCAACTAATCTACTGGCCCTTTGTTGACCAGCCCATCGTTGGTCCAGGTGTGGATTATTTCCAACACCCCCCCTTAAGCCACACTTTTGTTAAACTTTTCATGGACTGGCTAGGAGTTGAACCTAGGATCTTCCATTTGTATGCTAGAGTGCTCTACCGATTGAGCTACTAGCCCTCTTTTGACCAACCCATCATTGGTCCAGGTGTGGATTATTTCCAACAAATTTAAACAAGGAACAGATTAAATGAAAACATACCTTTCCAAAAAGCAATCCAAGGAGGAAATTGGTTTTGAAAACAATCTTTGATCACACACTAAGCATCCACAATGCAAATCCACTCCAACTCCACTTCCAACAAGAAATCAAACCTTCACCTTCAATCCATGGAGAAATCTTTTTTTCCAACCAATTGAGGGTTTGAGAGGAGAGAGAAAAAATCAAGAATGAATGAGCAAATAAGTCTATTTTCCCTTTATATTCAAAAAGCCCTTTTTCATTATAATTTATTTCTTTTTTCTAATTTCCCAAAATACTCTCAAACAAAGACATTTAAATTAATAGGAAAATAGATAATTAACTTAATATCATTTTTCCCAGAAGGTGATTTCCATTTAATTTAATCACATTCCAAAAAGTCCAAACATTTGAATATCAAAGAATATAATTTCCCAAATTAATGCAATTCTACCTTTTTGATAGAAAAATATTAAATTTCAAAAATAAATCAAAATCACTTAAATTTATTCCTGTAGCATAAAATAATGCAACAAGCACTTTCGCTAAGATAGAATTAATTATTTTTAACTAAATATAAAATATTTTGAAAACACGAAAAACATGTTTTTTGAGATAACTTAAAATAAAGTACAAAATGTTAAGTAAACACTTGTAACTGACTCAAACACACATTACATGTTTCTACAACACAAGGATAAGGATGAGATGGCTTAGCATCCCATGTCAACCTTCTCTGCATTTCCCACATTATTTAAACACCTATAATTTACCTAAACACTCAAGTCAACCATTAGGTGTACCTACTCCACATATATAGTCAAAGCAACATAATCCACCCCAATGTGGTATAAATCATACATGATATAAAGTAATCACATCCACTATAATCATCTACGACTAGCATGATCCAGGAATGTGATGCATGACCCACATCATTTCACAATGCGAGAGTAATATGATAACCACAACTATAAAAGATATAGTGAAAACAGTGAAGTTGAAGCACTACAATAATCTAACATATGTAATCACAACATATGCATCCCATAATGCATAGTTGAAAGCCAAATATCAATGCAAAACCCCATAAAAAACACCTAGATGGTCATCGAGAATACACCCTTAGAACCCCTCAATGGTACAATAGGACACATCAACAAGTTTCGTGCAATGGATCAAGCATAATAATCACATAATACACTGATATACACACAATAAAACATATAACATATGAATCAAAAAGAACACCAAGGAAATTCTAGGGTGGGCATTACATCCTCCCTTTAAGTCTAGGCTTACTCCTGGAAGCCTAAAAACACACAAGGATGAGGCACCCATAGTACACAATCCTTTGCAAACACATCATACCTCAAAAGATTAATCCTCCTGAGCATCACTAGGTTGAGGTCTCATAACAAGGAAACAAGTATCCCAAGGTACACCAACTAGGTCAAAACCAACCATTGTGCATACAAACTCCTCTGAGACTACATCATTCCATCCTCCAATTGCCACTACAATGAGAAGAAGATCTATCCAAAAGGTCCAACATACCACAAGAAAGTCAAGTCCATATAACTCAAGACTACTACTATGCCAAAATAACATCTCAAGCTCTCAAATAAACCTAAGAAAAATCTCACAATCCTACAAATCCAACTCTTGCGGACAATTATCAACACAAGGTCACACTCTCAACAATCCTTCCTCGGACACTACCCACAACACTAGAACTCAAGGATCAAGGAAAGTAGCTCTTAAGGGCTATAGGAACCACTACCTCACCTTCATCCTTACCAAAAGTATGCCTCAACTATAGACATGGTTTCACTACATGAGGTACTTCCTCATGTTCTACTCCAAAAAGAGAGGGTTCCTCTAATACTCTAGATCTACACCACCAAACTAGGATCAACCAGACAGGTTCTCAGAGGGAAGAATCTAAACCACATCCTCTTACAAGCATAAGCACTTCCATCAAGCAAGGATTAGAAACCAACTTCTCACTAGGAACACATCTAAGGTGGTAACAAAACCCCAAGCATAGGTGCAATACTACTCTCAACACCACTTCAATGCTCCACTATCCTAGACCAAAAAGGTCAAACAATGCAACATGATCATGAATTCATGATCAACTAGGAAACACAAGGCTTCCTCATGGCCTAAACACCAAGTAGCCATATAATGGAATACATAAGATAGCAACCTCCTCATACAAGAGTTGCACCGCTTCTAGCATCATGCTAGGAAACCTCTAAAACACTAAGGATAAACTCCTAAAGCAACCAAATTCACAAGGTTGGAAACTCATCAAGAGAAAGAAAACAACTATAATATAATAAGTATATAAATAATATGTGCTTATGCACTAACTATGCACCATCATACCCTACACTATGTTAAAACATAAGTGTAATTAGGGAACTCACATCTAAAAGACACAACATCATACACTCCACTAATGTCAAGATACTAGGAGCATGACATTAAGACCAAGACTAATAGGAATGAGACAAGCAAGAACAACCATAGTTGGTGTACTAAGTCAACACCCAAACATATGCTATCAACTAAAATCAAGATTCAATCCAAAACAAGTTCTCTACATAACTCATTCACAAGGACACAGTCAAGGAAGAACATTTAAGCTCATACAAGAATTTATTTTCGCATCATTCACTACTATCCAAGTATGAAAAACGCACCAATCAGTAAGATAACTCACACCAAGTGATCCATAATAACACAAATCCATTACATAACTTACTCAACACTTCACACAATATTCACTTGCATCCAACAACGAAATGATGAATTCAATATGTCATAGTTCTAGTAATACACACACCAAGAATTAGTACACTCTCTGCATTCTACTCCCTTATACAATCCATAAAAGGCCCATCATGGACATGATAGATAACATAATGATACATGACCAAAAATTAAAACATTCAAGCATAGCCACCATAATAAATAAATAAAATACCAAAGTGGAAGAAAAGTTGATTCCAACAATAAGGTATAAAATGATCTTCCCAATACAAAAATACTTTCCAATGCAAAAGAGGAAATAATCCAAGAGTACACATCACATCATGGAAATGAAACCATGGATAGACTTGGGTGGACAAAAGAGCACCTTTCGACAACAAGTTTCATCGGAGGGTTAAAAGGCTAGAACAGGGCACCACAACCAAGTCCAGACACCCAAGTTGGGCCCCACTTCCCAAGATACTAATGCCAAGCATTGTAGTCCTAGGACTCTAGTGATGGGTGTTGTAGTATTGGGACTCTAGCGCTGGACACTGTAGTCCTAACATTCCCTAGAAAACAAAGATAGAAAAACAAAAATAAATAAAAACACATAATTGACTGAAAGTTCCTCTAATGCCTCAAAACATGATTAACTATCAAATTAGGTTCATTTTAACCATAAACAATGATGTTGAACCAATAATGTCCACATGTCAAAAAGGGCAAAAGCATTACAAAAGGCTATGCATGTTCGACACTAACGTTGACACATGCCCAATGCAATGATAGGATCCTCACCACCTATGTGGGATGAATATGATCCAATACTAACATATCCAAATCATCAAATATGGCATCATATAAATTAATATAAACATGCTAACATAGCTAGATTTCATCAAGTGAAAACATACCTGCTAAGTAGAAAATAGAGATAACCCTCTTCCATTAACATTGAGACACAAACTAAGCTTGGCTTCTACCCTTGAGGGAGATTCAAAATATAGGGGTTTTCCCTCTTTTTTGTATAGAGGAGAAGTCAACCAAATTCAACCAAGAAAACTAGGGTAAAAGATTAAATCCTAAATGAGCAAGATTGACCTACAAACAACTATTAGAAACAGAAACATAAAATATGAAAAGATAGCAGAGATGAAGAGATAAATCATAGTAGGAACCTAGAGCTAAATTGTCATAGGTACCAAGGCATTGGGTGCCCTAGATCCTAATTAGGGTTTTGTAGAAACTCATAAATTCACTTGACCTGTACCTGCAAAACCTTCCTTCTTCCTGGATCTTGTCTTCTGAAACTGGTTACTTTAACCTGCACACAAATAAGAAGGAAAAATAGTTGTGGCTATATAGGAGCTTGCCTTAGTCAAGCTCCTATTTCAGTATTCCTACCTCATGAATAGCCAAGATTAGAACAAGATGTGTGTGCTCAAAAACCCTAAGTGTGAGTAGTACTATGCAAGATCCAATCAAATAATATCAAACGCTAACCCTAGATGACTCAAGAAAATAGGATGGAATGATACAAAAGATGCTTCACTCAGGGAAGCTTACAACTTCACATCATGGATGAAGATTCATAAAAGGTTTTCTGAATAAGAAGGCAATGCAACCATACCCTTGGAGGGTACTCAACCCAATCTCAATTTGGTGGTTCCAACCCTTCTCCCAATCATGCAAAGTGCTTCAACCTAGGAACAAATGAGATAGACTAAAGATCTCACTTTCTAGCCTTCATACAAATCTTTCCAAGAGAAAATTTGTACTCCACTTGATCAAATAGAAGCCTACAATAATTCAATAGCATAGAGAGAATAATAATAGACAACTTTTATCAAGATCACATCTAACTTCTTAGTTTCAAATGAAGAGGTTACTTGCTTTTATACAAGGATTACAAAATGATTAATTTGAATTAAAGAGCTGAAAATACGTGCCAAAAAGAAAATTTGAGTTTAGGGTTGGCCTAACCATCATAAAACCTGACTTGTGGACTTAATTTACCTCCATAAAAATACAGGAGGGAACCAAGTGCTGGGTACCCTAGGCCCTTTGGGAAAATTAAGTTATAAGCTCATATTTAATGTGGTGCTATCTCAAAATTTAAAATTTGTTTCTAGGTTATGATGAAACTTTAACCAAAATCATGACATTTCATAGAATTGGGGCCCAATCAGGACTTTAGGGTAGACCTAAAAATGAACTAGGCTTGGGATCACTAAAGGGAGGTGCTAAACATAGAAAAGTTGTGCTTGCACAATCAAGGAGCACAATTTATGACATAACATATATCCCCCACTTTAGCAGTCATATGACACTACGTGTATATGCAATCTAAAGGACATGAAAGTAAAATATTGTAAAAAGGATACAAAAAAGGATATTGTAGAGGACATGGATCATCGTCGAGCAAGATGGTTGAGCCCCCAATCTATGATCCTGCAAAACTACAGAGTCAGGAAATCAGATCCAACAACAAGAAATCATTAGCAAGATAAAATCATCCTACGACCAACAAATGTAAATGTTAGTCCAAAAATCTAAAGGGGAATGGTCATGAGACATGATCAAAGAAAAATTCATTGGTAGATATATGCCCCCTATTTTTGCATGCTTCTTTAGGATGTAGAAACAGGGTGGCAATCTTTCCACTTCGAATTTTTAGAGAGAAGGTGATGAATATGCTTTGGTAGTGTCATTTTACCTAATAACACTGAGACACAAAACATATGATTCTAGAGACAAAATAACTAGGATTTCAATGCAACAAGTGACACTCAAATCCAAGTTCACTAGCCTAAGTTATTGATGTTTAGATGAAGAGAGGTTGATGAGATTTGGTTTTTGACTCTAGATAGTAATCAGGAGTTCTTACCTTTTTACTATAAGTAGTAAAAGAAGTTCTCACTTTTTACTATTCGTGTGTCATTTTTAGTTTTTGAGAAGTTTGAAAAAGGATGAGAAAAATCATGCTAAGCTGAAGGCCATATTGACCACCGAGGTTGGATGCACTACAATGCTAAGTAGCTCAAAGGCTAGACAAGGATGAGGTAGGCTTCTATCCACCTTGTAATTTTGATTTATTCTATTATTTTAAAGAAATTTTGTCATTTTTGAAGCCAGAATGGGCTTGGGGGATACTTTTGTTGTAACCCTAGGGTGCTATTGTCCTCTTAGGGTGCCCCAAACCTTTTTGAGCGCATACGTCCTCTAGAATGCCCCAGACTTATCTAGGTACCCTGGTCCAGGATCAAGGATATTTTTGAACTTTTTGATTGATTTCGTATGTTTTTCGATTGAAATCTGATGTATACTTTGTTTATTGTGTTTCAGGTACCACCAGGGATATGAGAGCATGCTGGTGGCAACTTATTCACACTATTGCATAGCCTCTCAAGCACACTTATTGACATAGAGATGGGGCATTTGCAAGATGTTAGATTGTGGTGGGTGTATACGATACCCACAATGACATATTAGTGTATGATGTTGATGACACTTATGGAGTGGTGTAACTCAGATACTTCCACCTTTCATCTTCCAACAAGGGAGATGACAGTTACATTAGAGGATGTGTATCAGATACTATAATTACTTATGCAAGGTGAGACAGTTAGGGTCATCAAGTAGAGGTCTGAGGACTACACTCATGCAAGATAGATGTACTATCTTAGCCACACCATGTCATCGAGTGATCGAGGACACATTCATATTAGATAGCTGGAGAAAGGTGTAGTTGTTACACCAATCATTCATTGCATCATGATTGCTACCATTATACTAGTTATAACACCAGGTGGGAGAGACACTCATGTTCATGGGGGCCTTGTTCGTATGATTATAGCAACGGAGGAGAAGAGGACAGTATACTCTTGGGGAAGGAGTATGTTAGCTTACTTCAACTATGAATTGGGTCACTATGTGCACTATGAGGCACACAACTTGATCATATGCATGCTCCCACAAGTGTGGGCATTCAAGCACATTACATGCACATGGCTAGTGGAGTATTTGATAGAGCCTATCAAGACATGTCCATAAGCACATGCCTATGAGCTGAGGAGACCATGGAGATGGGGTGATTTTTTATATTGGAGAGTTGTATTTGACAGGCTACAGCTAGAGGTTATCTTGTGGAGACCATATAGGTTATGTAGGTCATGGATGCGACAAACTCAGTAGCTAGCGAGGATACAAAGAGATCAGTTTTTAGCCAGTCACAAAGATCACATTGTAGTTGTGTTCTATTATGATAGAGTGATAAGGTAGTTTGGTTGAGTGCAGGAGTTCCTGCCACGTGGTCATTCTATGCGCGATCTTCATGTTGCGAGGTGTAACCTTGTGATTAGTCATGGATTACCATCATCAATGTGGTATTGAGTGATCAAGATGATGTTATCGAGGATGATGATCCTATATTTGTGGCTGACGATGTAGGTGTTAGCCTAGCATACATATCTTGGTGGAATATAGCATGTCCTACTTTAGTCTTTCCTTCAGATCATCCCACTAGTGATCCTAGATCCTAGGTAGAGCGAGGGGATGAGTTAGAGGAGTGGGAGGGAGATAGTTGTGGAGATCATGCTAGAGGTGATGATGCCAATAAGGAGGAGGAGGATGAGGATCCACCAGTACTAGTGTCAGCGTCGAGAGGGAGATGGCACCAGGGAGCGGAGGGTGTAGGTGTCAAGGAGGAGAGACCTCGAGTCCAACCTCCGAGCATGCAACCACTGCATGCTACTAGAGGAGTACAATGTTGATTCAAGAATGGGGACTCAAGTGGTGGTGCCACTACAGTGCCCCCAATAGTGGGGATGACTATAGATATTAGTACAACCGTCATTCCAGTCGATCCAGATTGGAAGGAGGGTGATCTTGGTGAGTTAGTGTACTTGTATTTGGTAAATTATTGAATGTATTATATGATTTTGATTGAGATATTGAAATGATCTTTGTGTTTTCTCTATAGTTGGTACTAGGGCATTGTGCAACCTTGTGGGTCAAGTCATAGTAGAGATGGTACCTACTAAGCTGACTAAGCAGCTAGTGTGGGCTTGTTATAGGCCACTACACATAGCAGGTCAACATGTAGAGTTATTCGATCCTGTTGCATGACTAAGAGAAGTCTATGAAGAGGGATAGGTAGCATGAGATCCACTTGAGGTCAAGAGAGATCAGGTGATCTGAAGAGCAGAGAGTGCCAAGGAGGCACAGGATGCACTTTAGATACAACTAGATCAGCATAGGGTCGTAGCGACACTAGGGAATGATCACGATTTTATGAGTTATCTATAGGTAGAGGTGGACCGACTGCAAGTCAAGAGAAATTGATTTTAGTAGCTATATATAGATTCTACATGGGAGGTGGGAGAGTTTAGAGGTGATCTTAGGGGTGTACGATCGCAGAGTACCCCTAGGAGTTACTCATGATCCATAGCCTCACATAGACAACCTTCTATCACTCAAGCTCCACCAAGTCTTGAGAGATATAGATGCCATGGTCCAACACCTTGATGAGATTCTTATGTATTGTATTATGATACACCATGTTTTGATGTAGTGGTAGATGTTTGACTATCATGTACTCAAATTCTTATGATTATATATATGATGTTTTGATTTAATATTATGATTGATTTAATATTAGATCTTCTATTTGTGATTTACTTTTCATGTAAATGCAACAAAGATCTAATGATTAAAATGTATGTCAAAATTAAATGTGATTGTGATTTGTGTAAACAACTATATGTAATTGTTTAACAACTGCAACAATGATTTAATTGATACATGTATATAGTTAAAGAAACACACATATATATATTTTATTACAGTGTATACACATGTTAAAATAATGCAATTGTGATCCTATTAACAACACTGTGATATTGTTAAATTAGATATGACAATGATTTTGAAACATGGTGCTCATCTAACATTTTATATGCTAACAACTAAGTAATTTTTCTAAACTAAGAAAATACCTTGAAGAATCAAGACAAGTTGCATTATTTTGTGAAGATTGAAGAAAACCATAAAATGGAAAAATTGAATTTACTATCTAACAATCATTTTCTTTATAAATAAAGTACTAACATATAAATGAAAATAAAGATTAAGCATAATATCTACTCATAATTTACACACACCTGACCCAAATACTTCAGTGATGATGTATGGTCCTAACCAATTTGGGATGAATTTCTCCTTTTCACTAGGAGGTGCACCAACATTGCATTGATTTTTATAGAGTACAAGATCTCCAATATTGAATGAGAGATGAATAACACATTCATTATATGAGCATTGAATGGTCTTTTAATGGGTTAGAGATGTTGAAGAGTGTTTATGTGTTGTTTGTCGAGCATCCCAAGTTGTTGAAGTCATAGTTCTCTTTTAGTATTTTCATCAAGAATGTCGTTGAGAGAAATTTGCAATGAAGGAATTTCTAACTCCAAAGCCATGATCGCATTAGCACCATACATGAGGTTGTATGGGATAGTACTTGAAGTCATACACACACTCATTCAGTAGGCCCATAATGTGTAAGATAGTTGAGTATGCCAATCCTTCTTATGTTTATTAACATTTTTCCAAAGAATTTGTCTAATTATTTTATTAGAAGCTTTTGTTTGTCCATTTGATTTTGGATAATAAGGTGTAGAGAAGTAGTGTTGGATATGATATTTTTCTAGGAATTTCCTCACATATTTATTCTTAAATGATGCACCATTTTCAAAAACCAAAGTGGAAGGAATGCCAAATTGAGAGATTGAGTTATCTTGGATGAAACGACATATTACTTCAGCAATCATGGATTAGAGAGGAACTACTTTGACCCATTTCATGAAGTAGTCAGTAGCTATGAGAATAAAAGTGTGTCCTTGAGAGGAAGGAGGTGAAATTTTTCCAATAAGATCCAAGTCCCACATAGAAAATGGCCAAGGTGAAACTTGAGCACGAAGTTCCTGGGTAGGAGCTCGAATGAGATTATTATGTTTTTGACATTGCGGGCACTTTTTGACAAAGTTGAAAGAATCTTGTTCCATGTTCTTCCAATAGTAACCCATATGAATCAATTTTTGAACTAGAGATTTCCTACCAAAATGTCCTCCATAGGCACCTGAATGTGCCTCTTCTAGGGAAATTAGGATCTCAAATTTATTAATTCAACAAAGGAGAAGACCTTCATAGCTTTGGTGATATAGTATATTTGATAAGATGATGTAGGGAGCCGCAAGTTTTCATATGCAAGTTCAGGCACTTTTGGATGCTAGATTAGGAAAGGTACCATCACACAAATATCGAAATATATGGGAGTACCATTCAACTAAATCTATGTTACTAAAAAAGGTGACATCAGATACTTCTGATATTGAAGGTGATTTGAGATTATGAATGTTAAATTGATAATTCCCTAAAGAGTCATCAAGGGACATAAGGGAGGTAACACTTGCCATAACATCCACATGTCAATTGTCTTTTCATGGAATTGTGTCAATTGTAAAGGATGAGAAATTCTTCAATAGTTATAAGGCCAAGTCTAGGTACTAAGATAACTTATCTTTCTTTGCTTGATATGATCTAGCTACTTGTCTTAAGATCAATTGAGAATCGCCAAATATGCAAATATGTTTAATGTTGAGAGCCATTGCGGCACACAAACTAGCAATAAGGGATTCATACTCTACAATATTGTTGGTACATAGAATGTTGAGATGATAAGATAGAGGATTCAGCTTACCTGATGGAGGTACTAGAATGAAACCAGAACCAGAGCTAGTTTGACACCTAGAACCATCGAAGAATAAATTCCACTTACTATTAACATCCATGGAAAGGATTTGATCATCAGGGAATGATTCTTGATTCAGAATAGAAAATGGTGAAGTAGCTTCAGCTAAGTGGTCAATCAATGCTTGACCCTTAATTGCCTTTTGGGAGACAAACTTAAGATCAAATTCCATTAACAACATAACCCACTTTTCTAAACATCCTGAAAGATCTATTTTAGCAAAGAGATGTTTCAAAGGATCAAATTTTACAATTACATCAATTTTAGCATTTAGTAGATAATGCCTCAATTTTTGTGTTGCAAAAATGAGATCTAACCATTACTTTTCTATTGTAGAGTATCACATTTCATAATTGAGAAAAGTTTGGTTGATATAATATACAACATGTTCTTTTCCATCGTCATCATGTTGTACTTACAATGCTGCAAGAGCATTAGGAGGTGCATATGTGTAGAGAATGAAGGGTTGTCCAGAGATAGTAGGTTGTATATAAGAGGATTAACTAAGTATCTTTTTAGATCATCAAAAGATTTGTTGCAATCCTTATCCCATTTAAAGTTAGATTCTTTCTTGAGTAGTTGTGTGAAAGGGTGAGTCTAAACCGCAAGTTCTGAAAAAATCAATGAATGGCTTGAATCTTCCCTTGTAAACTATGAAGTTGTGAAATATTTTTAGGAGGTGGCATGTTGACATTGGTGTCAATATTTTTCATATCCACCTCAATACCATGATGCAAAAAAATGGATCCCAATAGCTTACTGCTATCAATGCCAAAGATGCATTTACGAGGATTCATACATTCAAATATTTGATAGAGAATTTTGATGTGATCTTGGTGCAAAATGGATTTGGCCAGAATGTCATTGACATAATCCTCTAAAATGTTTTGCATGAAATAATAAAATATGAGTTTCATAGAATATTGATAAGTCACACTAGAATTCTTTAATCTAAATGGCATGACCGCCCAACAAAATGTTCCCCAAGGAGTTATAAAAGTTGTTTTATATTGATCTTGAGGATTGATGAATATTTGATTATAACTAGAGGAACCATCAATAAAGAAAAGTAAAGCATGGAATGTAGTGGAATCAATAAATGTCAATATTAGGAAGAGGAAAATCATCCATTAAATATGCTTTATTTAAATCTTGCAAGTCATTGCAAATTTGAATACGGTTGTTAGATTTAGTGGCAGCCACAATATTCAAGATCTAATGTGAGTAGTCAATAGGGTAGATAAAACATACTTGGAGAAGCTTCTCTATCTTAACTTTGACTAACAATGCAACCTTAGGATTCATCTTGCAAATCTTTTGTTTTACAGGTTTAGCGTTAGGATGAATGATGATATTGTGTGTTCCTATCTTAGTCTCAATGTCAAGCACGCCAAAATATGTCCAAGCAAAGAGAAGTAAGTTCTTGATTTTCTTCAGGATTTAGACAATTTCCAATAGGGATAACTTTTTCAAGGGTATCCTTATCCATCAAGACATTGATAGTCTTTCCATTAATGAGAGTACTATGGTTTGGGACCTCAGGAGGATGAAGGGATTCCATAGGTGATTCATGAGATGTTGAAGTACCATTAGGTAAAAAAGCATATTTCCCAAAGTATGTTTTGACATTTAAGCAATAAGGAAGTCCATAATCATGATGGTAATGAGGAAAGTGATCATAAGCTCCTAGGAATTCAACCAAAGCTTCATCCATTGAAAAACTATCCAAAGGAATAGTTCTACAATCACAATTTGTGTCAATTAACTCTGGATATACCTAATTTCGTGTTGAAATCTGATTTGTATATGATGAAATTGTTTTTACATTTATATTAGGATGATGAGTGGCTTTGGTGGGCTATAAAGGATGGTATCCAAGTCCAAATGAGGAGTAATGTGGATTAGCCTCTAAGGGGACTTTAATGCCTTGTTATTTTATACCATAAGCATTACCATTGTATCCACATTGAGAGAGAATTTGAAAACCTTGACCGTAAATAGATGCCATTTTCAAAGAGGAAGGAGGTGCCTCATAGGTCTCATATGTTGTAGTATAAGAGTAGGTATTGTCATCATTACTTTTCAAAGAAATCTTAGGCATCTTAGGAGTAGAAATTGAAGCAACCTTATAACTTTTTTGGCTTCGACAGTGAGACTTCATACTCCCCTACAAAGGTAGGTGTAAATTCTAATGAACCCCAATCATCACCTAAAAGTGTATTCAAGGGTGAATTAGATTCTTCTACAATAACCTCTATAGGAGGGGGAGAAGAATTAACATTAGATAGAGGAGAGATTAAAGTAAAGGGTTTAAAATATTGTCTATTTTTAGCTTCAGTTTATAGACAACTTTCTAAAATCAAATCAGCTTTAATTGTTTGGAGCTTATTGTCATAAACAAACATAATTGATTGATGAAGGGTAGATGATACTATCCCCATGGCATGAATCCAGGGTCTACCAGGAAGAAGATTATGGATAAGGGTAGGTAATGTCATAGGTCTAGCCTTAACAAGTAAGGTGATAGTACCCAATGATTGTCTACCAACATTATCAAAGCCATGAAAGTTGAGTTTGTCTAGTTTAATGAGAGATGTATCAGAATTTATTTTATGTAACAAGCCTATTCCATAGACATTAAGACCTGATCCACCATCAATCATGGTATGTCTAACCCTCCTTTTATAGATAATGATGAATATCCTAAGAGGCTCATATTGGTTTTGAACGTCTATGGGAGGTAATTCATGTGGTTAGAAAATAATATATGATTTTGTCACATGCATACAATCTAAAAAGGCTATTACATCATTCAACTTAATAGAAGGTGGAACAATCACATTTTGTAAAGCTTCTTGGAGGATCCTATGGTGTGTAGGTGATGTTTGTATCAACTCCCATAAAGAGATATTTGCTGGAGTAGTGTGGATCTACTCAATAAGATCATAATCTCTACCAGTATGAGTAGGAAGATGAGGTGCTTGAGGAAGAATATGTTGAGAAGGTGGAAGAGAATTTGGAACAAATGTGATTGGTTTCTTTTGCTTATTGTTTCTAGTGTTATGATGCAGGAGCATTCCTGGTTCAAGAGCAATCTTGCAACAACAAAAAACATTTGCATTTCAGTTTGTTTTCTTTCATTTCCCAGTCAGTTCAGTCAGTAGTAGTTTTAGTATTTTGGTGTACATTCTACTACAATTTTGTTTCAGACCTTACAGAGCTAGAATTAGCATCGAGACACCTTCATGCACATCATATCCAAAATTCACATCATTTGGATTAGGTACCATAAATATATCGCTATTAGAAGATCGACTATTTTCTCAGAGCAGAGCATCCTAATAGTCTAAAAAAATTAGCTAAAGGAGAAGACTTGTGGAGCACTTTCATGACTTGTGGAGATAAATGACACATCATTTAATGTTGTTTGGATCATGGTCAACCTTCCTTGATATCCACACATTGTTTCATTCATTTGTGGAGGAGTTCTATATGATTATGCCCGACCTATCCATGTCCACTTGTTACATCTCTTTCTTGGAGTTTGCAATCATCCTTGGTCGATGTGGAGGAATCTTATGTTCTGGAGATGATATATAATCATGTAATAGATGTGTATGAAAGAAGTCAATTGGTAGGAATCACATAGAGATAGTTTAATAGTTTGAATTCTTTGTGAAGATGCTTCAAAGCTATATCTTGTGTATATTCTGTAATTGAGGAATTAGGCCAAAGAGCCTTAATTGTAAGCCTGCACGATGCCAACTTATTTGTATTTTGAATCTATGATATACTGAATGATTGAATCTACATTTTTTTACATAATTGAGTTGTTTCGATTGTGTTTACTCTTGCTGCATGGTTTGGACTGTTCACTTTGTGGACCCTCCTAACCATGACTGCACTAAGTGGTATAAGAGTGAATTTTGCATTCTTTGGGAGCAAACTGAGTGAATTGAGAAACATTTGTGAAGGAATTCCATAAGATCTTGTTGTGGATAGATCATCAAATGTGAGGTAGACTTCCTGTGTTGTCAATTGATCACCGATTGTGAGGTAGTTGTCACCTTGTAGCCTGATCATTGAATTTGAGTCAGCTACACTTGTCCTAGGAAGATATACCACTAAGGAGAATACCTGCTATTGGTACTATGGTTGCAAGAATGGATGAGATGATGGAAATGATGAAGATAATGTGAGTTCACTTGGATGCTATTGAAGAAGATTGAAGAGGAGGACTAACCCCTCGACCTAATGTTGAAAGTGATGATGATGAAGAATATCAATCTGTTGATCAAAATGAAGTAACCCTGGGATATGAAGAAGAAGAATAAGATCAAGTGAAGATGTTGTGAGAAATTTTAAAGATTGGGAAAAGACCTAGAGTTGATGCATCGAATTACACTAGTAATTTGAATCCTGAGGAGTTGATTGATTAGATAAATGACCTAGAAGAATACTTTGAGTATGAAGAAATTGAAGATCTAGAGAAGTTGAAATTTGCAAAGGCAAAGTTGAAAGGACATGCTGCTATATGGTGGAAAGAAGTTCAATTGGATAGAAACATAAGAGGAAAAGAGAAGATTACAAAGTGAGACACGATGGTGACAAAGTTGAAGAACCAATTTATACCTACTGACTATGAGTTGGAGTTGTTAAAAAGATTGCAAAACCTAAGACAAAAGGAGAAATTTGTGAAGGAGTACACTAACAAATTTCATAATATGATTATAAGGATAGGACACAGTGAATCAAGAAAGGAGAAAGTAGCTTGATACATCAATGGATTGAGATTGAACATTCAAGAACAACTAAGTTTGGTAAGGATGACAACATTGGAAGAAGCATATCAGTTTGCCCTGAAAGTTGAAGAAAAATTGAACAAGAAGCATGAGCAAAGACAAAGGTAGAGGAGGTAAATTTCAGAGAGGTAGAACATTTTCTAGAGGAGAAAGATCATATGTAGAGTAGAACAGACAATAAAGCACATTCAAGAAGGAGGATAGAGATAAAAATGCATACCGAAGAGATGACAAAACTTTCTACCATAGAGGAAACCCTAATTATTACTGGAGTGAAGGATATAGAAGAGATGGAAGAGGAACTAATAGGAGAACATTTAGAGGAACTTGTTTTAAATGTGGAGGTGAAGAACATAAAGCATTTGAATGTAATCAAGGAATACAAGAAAGAGGATAGAGAACAGTGGAAGAGTAGCCTACATAAAAAAAGAACTTATTGGATCACCAAGTTCAGTTGATAAACTTGATAAAGGAGAATTAGTTGTCATAGTGATAGCACTATTTCAAGTAGAGACAAATGAGGAACCACTATAGAGGAAGAGCTTGTTCAGAACCAGATGTAAATTAGGAGGTAAATGTTGTAAGGTTGTAATTGATAGTAGTAGTTTAGATAATTTGGTTTCAGAGGAGATGGTGACTAAGCTAAATTTGGATAGATTGAAACACCCTAAGCCATTTTAGATATCATGGATTTAGGATGATCATAAGGTATTGGTGAGTGAATAATGTTTGATAAAATTTCATATTGGATCTTATCATGATGAGTATTGTGTGAGATTATGCCTATGGATGTATGTCATATATTGGTGGGTAGACCATGGCAGTAGGATAGGAAAGCTATACATGATGGGAGAAAGAATACATATAGTATAACATAAAATGGAAAGAGAAGTACTTTGAATCCTTTGGAAGATGATCCTAAGAGTGAAGTATGTGGGAATGCTAGAATTTGTTTGGTAGATGGAAGAAAATTTCTGGATGGTTTGAGACATGAGAACATGTTTTATACTTTGATTCCTAAGAAGCCTAAAATCCTGAAGACAGAGACTGAAGAATCACAACTGGGGGAGATATTTGAGTTACTGATAGAGTATGAAGACATCATATTAGATAATGTTCCTAAAGGATTTCCACCAATCAGGAGTATCAGTCATCACATGGATCTTATACCAAGAGCTAGTTTGCCTAACAAAGCAGTACACAAAATGACACTAGCAGAGAATGAAGAATTGAATAGATAGATACATGAGTTGTTGAGGAAAGGCTTGATCAAAGAATGTTTGAGTCCTTGTGCAGTACCTGCAGTGTTAGCACTAAAGAAGGATGGAGAATGGAGAATGTGTACAGACTCTAGAGAAATCAACAAGATCACAGTTAAGTATAGATTTCCTTTACCTAGGATGGATGATATTATGGATTGTTTGAGTGGAGAAAAATATTTTACAAAGATAGACTTGAAGAGTGAATATCATCAGATCAGAATCAAAGAAGGAGATGAATGGAAGACTACTTTTAAGACAAATAAAGGATTGTATAAGTGGTTAGTGATGCCTTTTGGATTGACAAATGTACCGAGTACTTTCATGAGGTTGATGAAGGAAGTTTCAAAGTTCTTGGGTAAGTTTGTTATTGTACATTTGGATGGTATTCTATTTTTCAATAAGACAAAAGAAGAACATTTGTGGCACCTGAGACAGGTATTGTAGAGGTTGAGAGAAGAGAATTTGTTGATAAACATCAAGAAGTGTAGTTTCATGAAGGAAGAATTGGTATATTTGGGATTTGTGATTTTTGTAGAAGGATTGAAGATAGACCCTGAGAAAGTTAGAGCAATTGTTGAATGGCCTACACCTAAGAGCATTGGAGAAGTCAGATCATTTCATGGATTATCTAGTTTCTACTGAAAGTTCATTAGAAATTTTAGTTCAGTATGTAACCCTATGACATAGACAATGAGAGGTGACAGAAAAAACTTTAAGTGTACATTACGAGCAAATAGAAGTTTGAATTGTTGAAGCAAAAGTGACAGAGCAACCTGTGTTGGCATTACCAGATTTCAATAAGGTATTTGAAGTATATTGTGATGCAAGTGGAAATGCAATAGGAGCAGTGTTAAGTCAAGAAGGTAGATATGTAGCATATTTTAGTGAGAAGTTGAATGATACAAAAATAAGATATTTGATTTATGATAAAGAGTTCTATGCCATAATTTAATCCTTGAATAAGTGGAGACATTATTTGTTCCCTAAGGAGTTTGTGTTGTATATAGATCACCAATATTTGTAGTATTTGAATATTAAAGGGAAGTTGAATCAGAGACATATGAGATGGGTAGAGTTCATGCAGAGTTACACTTTTATATTGAAGCATAGGAGTGGAAAATCAAACAAATTTGTAGATGCATTGAGTAGGAGAAGGAACTTGTTGACAGAGATGAGAGTTGAAGTGTTAGGGTTTGAGGAGTTGAAGAACATGTATGAAGAAGACCTTGATTTTGTAAAACCTTGGAAAGCATGTAAGGAACCTATTATGACAAATAGGAGTAACTGGTTAGAGTATTTCATTCAGGAGGATATGTTGTTCAAAGGAAACCAGTTGTGTATACATAGGAGTTCAATTAGAGACAATTTGATCAAAAAGAAACATAGTGGTGGATTGGAAGGACATTTTGGGATTGATAAGATAGTGTCTTTGGTAAGTGAAAATTACTTTTGGCCTCAGATACATAAGGATGTTAGGAAGTTTATGTAGAGTTGTAGAATTTGTCAAGTTGCAAAAGGAAGTAATCAGAATACTGGATTGTACAAATCTTTGACTGTACTAGAGAGACCTTAGGAAGACATAAGCATGTATTTCATAATGGGATTGCTAAAGACACAGAGGGACATGATTCAATATTTGTGGTGGTGGACATATTTTCAAAGATGGCTCATTTCATATCTTGTAAGAAGACAACTGATGTAGTGCATGTCCCTGACCTATTTTTCAAGGAGATTGTGAGATTGCATGGATTACCTAAGAGAATAATTTTTGACAGAGATACAAGATTTTTAGGATACTTTTGGAAGACACTTTGGAAGAAGATGAAGACAAATTTGAAGTTTAGTTCAGTATTTCATCCACAGACTGATGGACAAATAGAGGTAGTGAATAGGAGTTTGGGAAACTTGTTGATATGTTTGGTTGGAGAGAAGACATGAACTTGGGATTTGATTCTATCATAAGTAGAGTTTGCATACAATAATTCAGTGAATAGGAGTACCAGAAGAACACCTTTTGAGATTGTGATAGGAACCAACCCTAGAGGAGTTACAAAGTTGAGAGATATCAACATGGAAGACAAGAGGAGTGCAGAGGCAGAAGGATTTGCATGACACATGGAGACAATGCATAATCAGGTTAAGAAGCATTTGGAGGAAATGAATAGAAAGAATAAAGAACAAGCAGATGAGAAGAGGAGACACAAAGAATTTTTAGTGGGAGATGAAGTGATGGTGTATTTGAGAAAAGAAAGATTTCCAGTAGGGACATATAATAAGTTGAAGATGAAGAAGTTCCAAGGACCATGTAGGATACTCAGAAAATTTGATTCAAGAAATGCATATGAAGTAGAGCTACCAGAGACATTGGGTATATCACCTATTTTCAACATTGCAGACCTATATCAGTATCATGAAATAGAATCCAGTCACATCATTGAAGAAGACCTGAAGAAATAGTTACCACAACAAGCACCAGAGCAAATAGAAGACATCTTGGATAGCAGAATTGGACATAGCACCAAAGGCAAGAAATACAAAGAATATTTGGTAAAGTGGAAAGGTAGACTGGAAGAAGACTCATCTTGGATTTCTCAGGCTGAGGTAGACTGTCTTGGTTTTCCTCCAGTCCCAACAAAGTGAGGGACTCACTTCTTTCAACACCGAATGTCTGATGTAGGAGCATCCCTGGTTCAAGAGCAATCTTGCATCAACTAAAAACATTTGCATTTCATTTTGTTATTTCATTTTCCAGTCAGTAGCAGTTTTAGTATTTTGGTCCACATTCTACCATAGTTTCATTTCAGACCTTGTGGAGCTAGACTTAGCATCGAGACACCTTCATGCATATCATATCCAAAATTCAAATCATTTGGATATGGTACTGGAAAGATATCGCAATCAGAAGATCGACTATTTTCTTAGAGTAGAGCATCCTAATAGTCTTAGACAATCAACTAAAGGAGAAGAGTTACGGAGCACTTTCATGACTTGCAAAGTTAAATGACACATCATTGAATATTTTTTGGATCATGGCTGACCTTCCTTGAGATCCACATGTTATTTCATTCATTTGCGAAGGAGTTCTATATGATTAGGCCCAACCTATCTGTGTACACATGTTACATTTCTTTCTTGGAGTTTGTAATCATCCTTTACCGACATGGAGAAATCTTATGTTCTGGAGATGATATATAATCATGTAATAAATGCATAGAAAAGTAGTCAATTGATAGGAATCACATAGAGATAGTTTAATAGTTTGAATTTTTTGTAAAGGAGCTTCAAAGATATATCTTGTGTATATTCCGTAATTGAAGAATCAGGCCAGAGAGCCCTAATTGTAAGCCTGCATGATGGCAACCTATTTGTATTTTGAATATATGATATACTAAATGACTAAATCTGCATTTTGTTTACATAATCGAGTTGCTTCCATTGTGTTTACTCTTGCTGCATGGTCTGGATTGTTCACTTTGTGGACCCTCCTAACCGTGACTACACCATGTTATATGTGTGGGAAAACTCATGATGCATGGGTTGTTGCCACACATTTTGATTGTGTTGATTGTTTCTAGAGATTTTTTTGCATAGTTTAAGATATAACCAGGAGGTCTAGGTTTTTTTAGAGAACCATCTAAATGATAGATTGTGATTAAGGAGCATAATTACAAAGATGCACAATAATTTTAGGTTTCTCGTGATCTTTTTGGGTACCGGAAACATAAATTGTATTAATGAGTCTTTAAAATAGAGATGGTTAGGAGTCATAGAGGATGATTTCTTAGATATGAAGTCATACAAGGCTTCATCTAACATGTCCAAATCATCACTACTAAATGACTCATCAAATGCATTGAAATCTTGAAGAAAGAAGTCTGACATATTTGCATACCCTAATTTTTTAAAACTTTATAGAAATGAAGTGAAGAGAGGAAATGAAATAAAGTTTATTTGTGATTTTATGCTACACAAAATGAATTATTCCAAGCTATGAACAACAAAATTTATGCAATTACTAACTAAAACAGAAGCAAAAATTTTCAAATTGCAAGCTAGAATTACCATAAAATGAAAATTTTCATAAACCTAATCAATGTATATGAGTGAATGAAATGTGTGCATGTAAATAATGTCTATTAAAATTAGTTATAATCATATCTAAAGCATCATATCAGAAAATTATAGAGTTACAATGATCCAATCTTATGAAATGTAAACAATGTAAAAAGTATAGCTTTTTCAAATCTAAATCAAATGCTTGTTTTTTTTCCAATTTCAAATGCCAAAATGAAAAGAATGAACTAAACAAAAATTATGATAAGGTAAAGAAAATGAAATCACATTAGTCAACTTAACAATGCTACAACTCACTAATCTACAAACCCTAGGTTCAAGACTAGCTAGATTTCTAAGAAAATGCAAGATTTTTGTTACCCTTATGATGAATTAAATGCAAAATGTGTTATATGAAAGTATGAAAATGATGAAAGATCTCAATTTTAATCAGATCTATGAAATAAAATAAATTATTTTCAGATGAAGAAGGATGCAAGAGTATAAGAAGAGTTGGGTTCACCAAAATTTTAAGTAAAAAAGAGAGATCTAGCTTAAAAAGTCAAACTCAGTCAAACCCTCTTTTATTAACATTGAGACACAAAATGAGATTGGCTTCTACCCTTGGGGGAGAGCCAAACTATAGGGGTTTTGCCTCTTTGTTGCAAAGAGGAGAAGTTAACCAAATTCAACCAAGAAAACTAGGGCAAAATATCAAACCCTAAATGAGAAAGATTAACCTACAGATGACTATCAGAAATAGAAAAAGAAAAATCTGAAAAGATAGTAGAGATGAAGAGACAGAGAAGAGAAGGAACCTAGAGTTAAATTGTCAGAAGTACCAGGTCACTAGGTTCCCTAGACCCTAATTAGGTTTTTGGAGAAACTTAGAAATTCACCCGCTCTGTAACTGCAAAACCTTCCTTCTTCCCGGATCTTGTCTTTCAAAAGCTGTTACTTCAACCTACACATGCAAAAGAAGGAAAACTAGTTGTGGCTATATAGGAGTTTGCCTTGGTCAAGCCCCCATTTTGGTATTCGTACCTCACGAATAGCCAAGATTAGAACATGATGTTGTGTGTGCTTAGAAACCCTAAGTGTGAGTAGTAACATGCAATATCTAATAAAATAATATCAAACCCTAACCCTAGATGACTCAAGAAAATAGGATGGAATGATACAAAAGATGCTTCTCTCAAGGAATCCTACAACTTTACCTCATGGATGAAGATTCACCAAAGGTTTTCTAAATAAGAAGGTGATATAACCATACCCTTGGAGGGTACTTAAGCCAATTTCAAGTTGGAGGTTCCAACCCTTCTCCCAATCATGCAATGTGCTTCAACCTAGGAACAAATGAGATAGACTCAAAGTCTCACTTCCTATCCTTCATACAAATCTTTCCAAGAGCAAAGTTGAACTCCACTTGATCAAATAGAAACCTATAATAATTCAATATGATAGAGAGCTTTTATCAAGATCACATCTAACTTCTTAGTTTCAAATGAAGAGGTCTTTTATACAAGGCTTAAGAAATGAGTAATTTGAATTAAAGAGCTAACAATACGTGCCAAAAATAAAATTTGATTTTATGGTCACCCTAACCATCATAAAATCTAACTTGTGGACTTAATTTTCCTCCCTAAATACATGAGAGGGACTAGGGCACTATGCACCCTAGGCCCTGTGGGAAAATTAAGTTACAAGCTTGTATTTAATGTGGTGCTAACACCAAATTTCAATTTTTTTGGGGTTATGATGAAACTTTAACCAAAATCATTACATTTCATATAATTGGGGCCCAATAAAGACTTTAGGGTAGACCTAAAAATGAACTAGGCTTGGGATCACTAAAGGGAGGTGCTAAACATAGTGAAATTGTGCTTACAAAATCAAGGAGCACAATTTATGACATAATGATACTAATCATACTATCATCCTCACAAGTTGAGGCATGAAACCATCCAACACTTGAAAGATCACTATGAAGACCAAAGGGGAAATGTTTCTCACCTCCCAACCATATTGTCATCATCAAGCGTAATAGTTGTCTATGCCACTCTAGGCAACCCTTGAGCTATGGAGAAGGTGATCATGGAAAACTTGCTATAAACCATCTCACACAATCTAGGGTATACATGGAAACATATGGAATACACTCCAATCAATGCACACAACACACATGGCATAGTTGCCAATCCAATCCATTCAAGTCACATGTGGTACACTTGCCAATATTCAAATACATACAAGTAAGAATGGCTTACACAAGCCAACAAAAATAATAGAATGACATCATGGAAATCAAGAATAAGAGAGATTCTCAACCTTCAATGCATGCCAAACAAGCATATATCATAGACCATCACACACTTAGATAAGCATGAATCATGCATCTTAATGCACATGCAATACTAGGGTCACATCACATGTCAAGCATAACTCCAATGGTAAGTAAAGGAAGAGAGACATAGTAGTCAAGATAGGGAGTGCCATTATGAGGGAAATACCTCCTCATAGCAAAGGGAGAGAGTAGTTGGGCCTCCCTACAAGGGGGACTACTCTAGAACTGACCAACTCTAACATTGTGTGACATGCTATTTATGATCAAAACTAGATCAAGGAATGCATCCTCATTTTGTCATAGAAATTTTATTATTAAATTTTATTACCCAATGTGATTATGGTTAAACTTAATTAAACTCCCACTCATTATTTCCAATGATCCCTTTGTATCATGGTATGTGATGGAAGCCACTCCTTTCTTACCCTATACCTCTTCCTACATCTCCACTTCACCAATTTTACAAATTGGGCATGACATGGAAAAATGAGGCAATAAAAATCACGACATGAATTAAAAAGATGCAATATTTTATTTCATAAGGGAAACTACTCATCCCACATCAAAATTCATCAAGGAAAGTTTTTAAAAGCAAAATTTCACTTTTCTTTCATATGCAGAATAACCATAAAATCTCAAATCCACCATTAAAGCTTCCTTGGCTACCTTGTGTAGTTTTCTAACTTTCGTATTACAAGCCCAATAAAAAAAAAACAACCCATTGTTGCAAATATACACAACACTACACTTATTCAATAAAAATGAGTTGGGTAATTCTAGATAAATTTTGGCATAACCTTTTTGTTTTTGCATGTTTCAACCCTAAGAACACAAGAAAAATAAATAAAACAACTATAAATTCATTCACATTAAATGCATTTGCAATGTTAATCTTATGCTCTACAACTTCCTCACCCCAAATAGCCTTTTTGTATTTGAATTTGAGTGGGAATGGTGGTCGACTACCTAGGGAGGGTCCTTGTGGCCCCCTCAGATCTCCTTGTGTAGGGAGTGTCTGATACTTTCACGGGCAACACCCAAGAACACATGATTCCAACCTTGGGTTTAGGACCTAAGGGCTGGAAAGTTGTCCTTGTGGGGGAAGACAATGATGGTCATTCTGGAGGGATGACTACCCCTCTGCTATTTGAGTCCAAGGAAGGAATATCTTTGAAGCTGCCAGACCTGACTATCCAAAGTGTGGTGTCAACAATGGAAAATGTATTGGTGGGCAATTTTTTGGCTATCATCCCAACATTGACCTTGGTAGAAGGTGGGTAGCAGCTCAATGGCAGCTTAAGGCTAGTGTTTCAGCAAGCACCATCGTTGGTGGTATGTTTCTCTTTAAATTTACCTCTAAAGAAGATCTCCTTTGTCTTATCTGGTGCATCATGGATTTATGGGAAGTATTCTCTTTCTATTTGTAAGTGGAGACTTGGATTTGACCCTAAGGCAGATCTAAACCAATCAGCCCCAGTATGGGTAAGGCTACTTGGGTTGCCCCTAGAATACTAGGACGAAGAATTTTTTTCCTAGATTAGTAATACCTTTGGAGATTATGTAACAGTCAATAAGGTCACCAGAGAAAAATCTAGGCTTGTCTA
Source organism: Cunninghamia lanceolata (assembly GCA_027924645.1). Taxonomy (NCBI): domain Eukaryota; kingdom Viridiplantae; phylum Streptophyta; class Pinopsida; order Cupressales; family Cupressaceae; genus Cunninghamia; species Cunninghamia lanceolata. The sequence goes on from BSBN01001715.1 coordinate 15,262,634, forward strand.
TGCTAGGTTCCATGTTAATGTGGACATCCTTAAAACCATCCCTACTTCCATTATCCTTGAGTCTAAATTTGGGAAATGGACCCAAAGTATTCTCTATGAAAACTCTAGGGTTTTCTTCTAGAACTGCATGAAGCCAGGTCATGTCATAACACAGTGTCGTGCCCCCCAAAGGTCTATTCTAAAGAAAAAGGAGTATGTGGAGAAGATGAATGAGGTATCAGAGGAATATCCATTCAAGGAGGATATTCTGAATCTTATTAGTTCTACCCCTACTTCCCTAGTGAAGACTACAAATGGACCTGCTCATACTAAGAGGGAGCAATTAGAGGAGGGTCTAGTTTTGCTATATGAATAGTGCATGGGCTTGGATAGCGAAGAGAAAAAGTTTCAAACTCATAATGTTATGGCATAGAAGACAGATAATAGTCCCCAGGAGGCTATTTCTATTGTCTTACTGATGCAGGAGACAATCTCTAAAAGAGAAGAGGGTGAGGTCTGATGGTACCATGTTAAATTTTTCCATGGCTTTGGTCATTTGCAACTATGTATTGGGTCTATGATTTAGGATTTTTGCAAAACAATGTAAATCCAAGATAAAGTCCTTAGGGAAAACCCTACACCCCTTTTATTACACTTCCTATCGTACAATCACCACTTTTTTCCCATAACTGAAAAACTATATTTTGATAACCAAGTGATTTCATGTCCATATCTAATCCTAGTATGACATGAGCCATTTTTTAAAGCTAATTTTGTGCCAGGTGTTGGGTACCACTAACCCTTTTTGGCAGGTTACATCAGTATGTGCTTTTCTACCAATCTGCTAACATTCCATATTGATCATAAAAGATGATTGCGGAATTGTAGAATAACTACTAGTTCCTAAAGAAGTGTCACATGCTATGAATGGTGGGCCCCTCACCCCCAATAAAGGCAATTTCTAAGTGTTTCTATCATTCCACCAAACCTCACTCAAGGGCCCCAGCTAGCATCCACAGAAAGGCTAAAGTATAATATTTACTTGCTACGTGTGAAAGAAGACATCCAACTAGAGAGGGGCATGTGCTGACATTATGAATTTTTGGTCCTCCAACATTCTACTGGGTTGTTGATTAGTGTGCCTCGCCAAATGGTAGAATCATGGAAAGATGCCACATGGTAGAGACGACATAATATTGGTGGACTGCCCATTCTAGAATATAATAAAAAAATGAAGCGGGTAATTCTATTAAAAGTTTCAATAAATGTCTCCAAACATGTCCTTACCATCAAATCTTCGGGATTGACTGTGGCCATTGGGTAGCTGTCAAAATCATAAAATCTAACAGTCAGTATTCAAATATCTCATAGTGCATAATCTTGCATGATCTAGTTCATCTGAAACGAAGTGAAGACAGATGTGACTACTTCCTATTTAGGATGAGTGTTATTAATAGATGACATATCTCAATTCCTTCAAATACTTGCAATGTCAGAAAGCATCGAAGTGCTAAAGAATTGAAGCTAAAGGTTGCTATAGCACCTCTGCTACCTTGTTCGAAATAAGCTACATAAAACAAGCCCGATGAGTCATTTGTTCCTCTCATTTACATTTTGCTTTTTTGTTGGGGTTTTCCATTTCCCTCTGATTGAAGGAATTACATTTTGTGATAAGAATTGAGTCGACCTCTAAAAACCAGAAGAGATAATCCTCATCCCGAGTCCTCCATCTTAATAATAGCCCCACCTAAAACCTGGGTTCCCTCTGGTACCCAAAAATGATCCTTACATGAAGACCTAGTGAAGCAACTCCCATGCTCTAGTTCATAAAGGGTAAGGGTGACTGGTCTGGAAGGTAATGAGGGGTTAGTTGATAAATATGTTGATTATAGGGATGCTGAAATCCCTATCCATGGTTGGTCCCTTTTCTACCATTGGTGGGGCAAGAGGAATACTCAAGCACCACTGTCATATGTGTGGGAGAGTGGCCTGGGAAAATTGGTGGTTACTAATGTATTTGAAGATATTGAGTTGCTCCAGGCCATGGTGGCTCACTATGATGAAATGTCCAAAGCAATCAGAAGCATGACGGGAGGAATTTTAGTGGAAATTAACAGAGAAACCATTGCCACAATTTTTAGATTAAACTTGGCTACCTCAACAAAGATTGATGGAGATAGATTTAAATCCCTATATGCAAAGGACATGAGCAACTATAGAACCATATATTTCCCTAGGTTTATGGAAAAGGGATTAAATGAATCAGTAAAAATCCCCTACAATGAGCAGGAACCCTTCAAGCTGATTACTTTTGAAGATTATTTTGCTAAAACTTACTATGCTCTTTGTCAAGTACTTGGAGAAGATAAGAGGGAATGCATCCCTATTGATCTTACTTATATGGATGCAGAGATCCAACACCCATCTCAAAATGTCCAATTTGATTTTATTTCTTATTTAGCGCAATATATCCATCAGGGATTGGTAGACATTAGAAACAACAAGGAGTCAATCAAATTCAAATGGTTCTCATTGCTCTACCATATGTTCTTGTATCTGTTGCAAATATGTGCCTAAGTGGTGTTGTCATTGATGTCAACATATCCTTGTTGCCATTAGTGTCAACTGTATCCTATTTTGTTGTCTATATATAAGACCAGATTGTTGAGAATATTGAGAAAATTAATAGAGATCAATATATGCGGACCATATGGCTATGTAAAGGTTTGTCTGAAGAAGCTTCAGTTAGGATTTGAGAGGTTCATATTAAGATCTAAAGAAGTTCTAGCCATCTGAATAAAATCGGTTCCTGCATTATTCAGGAGAGATAGAGTGATAGGAAAGAGGTCCAGATTTCTCCAGTAATGTAAAATGATAATCTATAGATCTGGAGGCATGTCTGGGAAATCAGTATGTATCATCAACTCTAGTGGTTCATGGTTTGGAGGTCCGCAAGCTATCCTTCTAGTTTGACAATCATGGTAGATAGTGTTCTTGAGGTTCCAGAGGAAGATACAAATGATTCTGGTAATTTGGTTTAAAGTGAATGTTATTGGTAATTTCAATATGCTTGTGGAGGTCTCTGGATCGTGTGGCTACTATGTTGGAGGTCTGCATTGAAGTTTGAGCTTGTTGATTGAAGATTTTTTCTTCAAGGTTGATGTTCTTCCTAGTCTTGGCCGACTGGATGTTCCTAGCATGTTGCGGATGCTCTAAGAGCATTTTTATGAAGCATGGCATGAATGTAGAAAAAGACTCAAGTCTGAGTTGTGTTTGGCTGATAATGTGATGATCTGGTGGAAGAGCACCTAATGGACTTTATGCCTCCATGAGGCCATTTTGTAAATATTTGATTTATGTTGTGTTTGAGTATTTTGTCATGTAATAAGGTCTATTAAAGACTACACTTCATGTTTTAGAGGTCACTTGTAGTGGAGTTTTAAGATTTGGTTAAGTTTAGTCTTTCTATGTTGAGTAGTGTTAGTGGTTTGGCTATTTGTAGCCTCTTCTTTTTGCATGTAAAAGAGAGTGGAGTGATGGAACAATGAATATGGATGTAACTACATTATTTATGCCTTGACATTTCATGCAAGAGGTAGAGATGAAGGAGAGATGAAATAAAAGTTTAGTTTTCTACATTTTTTTACTTTTTTTTGCTGTTCTTGAGGCTGGTATGACCATGTACAGAACCCAAATGGCATAAAATTAGATTTTTTGGAAATAGCTCCGAGTCTTCTTTCTTTTGGCATTGGTTGCATAAATTTTAATTATGTTTTGTGAAAGTTATGATGAATTTAGTGATTGACATTTTTAGTTTTTTCACTATAACAGTCATCTTGTTTGGAATGGTATGAATTGTACGGATTAATTATAGGTCTAAAACTAATGGGAAAAGATGGAGATATGAGCCTAGTTTCATATTCTTTTAGTTTGGGCAATTTTAATTAATAATTGAGTGAGTTATTCCATTTTGGGTTAGGACAGGTCTGCGATCTACTAGGGTTTCCATCTCTGTAACAGTCCATTTTTGAAGCATACTTTCAAACGTAACCCCTACCCATTTTGAGATATGTTAAATAAGGACCAAATGGGTATTTGAATCAGGTTTGATTTGTTGGAGATCAATTATAGGTCAAAAGTTATGGCCAAGAAAATCTTATTTGGCGCTCCATTTCAAAACCTAGGGAAGAGTAGAATAGTCACCTTTTGAGGCATATGTCCAAAAACAACCTATGTTGCATGTGAGATATGTTGTGTAAGAGGAAAAAGGGTATCCTAATCAGTTTTTAGATCATGGGTTTGAGTTGTATTCTGAAAATTATGTCAAATTTACCTTATTTGCTGCTCTCATCAAAGCATAGTGGAAGTTTGTGAGTTTGGGTGAATCCTCCATGCTCTGCATCAATTTGGTATTAGAGCTTAGAAGGTCTGGGCAAGAGATTTTGGTGTTTGTGTTTGTGTGTTTGTGCAGGTTGAAGAGAAAACCTGGTTGCCAAAAGACTAGGTAAAGAAGAAGAGAAAAGACCTAGGTGAGGCAAAGGCAAAGAGAAGCAAGGAGAGATTTGCTTGAGTAAAGAGAAATTGGATTTGTTGAAAAGATACCTGTTGGCTGGAGGTTCAAAAAATAATAAGCAAGAAGAAAAAGAGAGGAAGAAGAAAGAGGAAAAGATGAGGCAAATAGAGGTTGATAAAGAAATAAGAGAATTGGAACAAGCTTTAAAACATATGGAAGAAGATATGGAAAGAACAAATAGGGAGTTCCAAATGGAGTTACAGCAGTTGCAAAGTTGGCACTTGAAAATTAAGAAAAAAGTTACATGGCCCATCAAGAAGATTATGCAAAGAAGAAGAAGACAATCAAGGAAAACAACCATACAGGAAGAGGTAAAGTTTGAATCCAATGTTCAAGATGTGCAAGGTGAGAAATATGGTGTTGATCAAGTTGTTGATAAGGCTATTATTTTGAGATTAATGATATGGTTGTTGAGGTTGCTGATAAATTTGATATTGATACTCAAGTTGCTGATGATAAGGTTGTTGATAACGTTGGTGTTGATATTCATGATCAAGTTATTGTTGATAATGAAATTGCTAATAAGGATGTTTTAGATTTGTTTGCTAATGATGTATATTAAGGTTTGCAAGAGTATGATATAGGTTACGATAATGGTGAATATGTTGTGATATGGTGTTCCAATGACGAGGATGAAGACAAAGATAAAGCTACTGAGGTATATGCACAAGAAATGGAGTTTTGGAGCCTTGGAGTTGAGAAGATGATGGATAAGAGATGGTTTAAGAAGAATAAAAAGAAGAAGGATCCAGGAGGAGTTACAAAGATGAAGGACAAGTTACGGAAGAATTGGAGGACTAGGAAGAAAGACGTGACTTGCATTCAATGGGACTTGAATTTTCTTTCCTCCAGGAGTATGGTGCAAGAGCACCTAATGGACTTTATGCCTCCATGAGGCCATTTTGTAAATATTTGATTTATGTTGTGTTTTGAGTATTTTGTCATGTAATACGGTCTATTAAAGACCACTCTTCATGTTTTAGAGGTCACTTGTAGTGGAGTTTTAAGATTTGGTTAAGTTTAGTCTTTCTGTGTTGAGTAGTGTTAGTGGTTTGGCTATTTTTAGCCTCTTCTTTTTGCATGTAAAAGAGAGTGGAGTGATGGAACAATGAATATGGATTTAAAGACATTATCTATGCCTTGACATTTCATGCAAGAGGCAGAGATGAAAGAGAGATGAAGTTTAGAGAAGACAAATGAAATAAAAGTTTAGTTTTCTGCATTTTTTAACCTTTTTTGCTATTCCCAAAGCTGGTACAACCCTATACAGAGACCAAATGGCATAAAATTAGATTTTTTGGAAAGTGCTCTGAGTCTTCTTTCTTTTGGCATTGGTTACATAAATTGTTAATAAGCTTTGTGAAAGTTATGATGAATTTAGTGATTGATACTTCTAGTTTTTTTCACTATAACTGTCATCTTGTTTGGAATGGTACAAATTGTACGAATCAATTATAGCTCTGAAACCAATGGGAAAAGATGAAGATATGAGTCTAGTTTCATATTATTTTAGTTTGGACAATTTTTATTAAAAATTGAGTGAGTTATGCCATTTTGGGTGATGACAAGTCTGTGATCTACTAGGGTTTCCATCTCTGTAACAGTCCATTTTTGAAGCATACTTTCAAAAGTAACCCCTACCCATTTTTAGATATGATAAATAAGGACCAAATGGGTATTTGAATCAGGTTTGTTTTGTTGGATATCAGTTCTAAGTTGAAATTTATGGCCAAGAAAACCCTATTTAGCGCTCCATTTCAAAACCTAGGGAAGAGTAGAATAGTCACCTTTTGAGGTATATGTCCAAAAACAACCTATGTTGCATGTGAGATATGTTGTGTAAGAGGAAAAAGGGTATCCAAATTAGTTTTTATATCATGGGTTTGAGTTGTATTCTAAAAATTATGTTGAATGTACCTTATTAGCTCTCATCAAAGCATAGTAGAAGTTTGTGAGTTTGGGTGAATCCTCCATGGTCTACATCATGATCCACGTCAAGTTTATCCAACCTTGTTGATCATTCCAAGGTTGATGAAGCATATAAATACTTGTTGAAGAGTTGTTGAAAATCATCCTTGTACACAATGAATTAAATCCGAAGAAGGGATCAAAAGCAGAACAAAGAAGAAGAGGAGCGAAGGGAGTATAGAGTGAAGAGTCAGTGGAGAAGAATTTGAAGATAAGAGCAGAAGTTTTGAGCCTCTAAAGGGACTGATTCAGGCATGAATGTAGATGCTATTTCTTAGTTCATTATTTCTATATAAATCATAATTTCTTATAGGCAGTGAGCCTCTTCTTGAGAAGTGAGCTCTGGGCAATGCACTCGAAGGCATGTGCCTTCTATTTTCTTAAGTACTTTTAATAGGGTACACATTTTTGTGGGTTAACCCCCACCATGGTTTTTACCTTAACTAGGTTTTCCATGTCAAAATTCTAGTGTTGTTTGTTCATGTTGTTTCTACTCATATGTTGGGTTATGCTTAAATGTTTTCATCATTAATCTGATTATAAAGAAGATTTAAAAGGTTCATAAAAGGTTAAATTTTAGGGACAACTGATTCACCCCCCTCTCAGTTGTCTAAACTATTTCCAACAATTGGTATCAGAGCCAAGTTCCTCTAAAAGAAGCTTGACCACTTGAGGAGATCTAAGATGTCGATCTACAAAAAGGAAAGTCTAAGATTTGATGGAACAAATTACTCTATCTGGAAGGTACAAATGCAGTGTCATCTAGAATGTATGGGTGATAGATTTTGGACAATAACCAAGAATGTGTATAAGATTCTAAAGAATGGACCTTCAAATATAGATAAACTCAGAGATGTTGAATACAACACTCGAGCCAAAGAAGCATTATTGAGTGCCCTGTCTGATACCAAATTGGTAAATGTCCTAGATTTGCAAACTGCTCATGAGATCTGGAGTAAATTGGAAAATCAATATGAAGGTGAAAAATATGTTAAATGTGCCAAGCTACAAAGCCTGAAGGGTAAATATGAAAGATTAGTAATGAGTGAAGATGAAAACATTATTTCCTACATGCAGAAAGTAAATGAACTTTTGACTAGTATTAGAACAGAAAGTAAATGAACTTTTGACCAGTATTAGAAATGCAGGTGGAATATTTGATGAATCATAAATTGTTACCAAGGTGCTCATATCCTTACCTATGGCTTACAAGCACAAGGTTGCAGCCATTGAAGAAATCAGGACAATAACAATAGTCACAAGAGATCAGTTACTTGGCAAGCTTTCAACATTTCAAATGAGTGAGTTTGGTGATTCTCTTCCTAAGTCTGAATCTACATTCAAGGCCAGTGTGTATGGAAAGCAAAGATATGATCCAGGTGAAATCTCTTCTGCAAGATCAAAAAGATTTGTTAAGACATGAAAGGATCTTGAACATAATGAAATAGAAACTGCAGATCTTGAAGCTCTCATTGCCAAATGGATGCCAAGAGGATCCGGTAAGTATGAAGGAAAGTTGCCACTCATGTTTTGCTTGTAATAAGATTGGTCATTTTGCCTCAAGGTGTCCAGAAAGGTTTTCAAAACTAAACCCTAACAGGTACAAGGGTCAGAAGAATTGTTACTATATCCAAGAAGCTAGAGAAGAAGGAGTCACAAATGATGAATCTGTTAGATTTAGGATAGACAACTGAGAGGGGGGGTGAATCAGTTGTTGAAAACTTTCTTGCAATTAATCACTTAATATCTTTTCTTAATCCAGCAGCATAATAATATATCAATCATGGAAATGCAATGCAACAATTCAAGAGTAGAAACACATTAACACATATGACACTAAGATTTTTGATGTGGAAAACTTGGTTAAGGAAAAAACCATGGGGTGATTAACCCAAGATTGTATTCTTTTTTAGAAGAATAGAAAGAACAAAATGACACATGCCAATTAGGGCTCACTACCTGAGCACACTACTCACAAGAGGCTCACTACCTATAGGAGACACATTGTCTACATAATAATAAGTATTACATACTTGAACTGAAGAATAGCATCTTCACCATGCTTGAGTCAGTTCCATTTAAGCCCAATACTTCTGCTCTACCTTTCGCTTCTCTCCTTTCTACAACACTCTCATCTCCACAAGATACTTTTGAAATGACTTTACAACTCCTTATTTATACAAGACATTGACTTAGGAATAACCATCCAAGTCAGCATATATTACAGAGCAAATATATAAATGCAACATGACTAATTACAAAAAGACTTCACATGGATCAACACACTGTCGGCCACACAGATCTGAGACTTCAATATTCTGTTAGGAACACGCCATTCTTCACAGAACATCTCCAAGATCATCCACAGGATGTGTAACTCATCTGGTCGGCCAAACTTAGGAAGAACACCATCATCTGGAAGTAATTCTTCAATTACAAGCTCAATCTTCAATGAGAACCACCAACATGAACTGGACACAATCCAAAGAGCTCCACAAGCTTGCCTGAATTACCAAGAATATCCACACTACTTCTGTTCACTGAAATCATTATCTCCTTCAACTGGAACCTCAAGAACACAGTCTGTCATCACTGTCATATTGGAATAGATGCTTGTGGACCTCTAGACCATGAACCAATTGAGTTGTTACTTCACATTGACTTCCTAAACACTCCACCTAATTTGCAGAACAAGATATTCTATTTTTGGATCTCACCGGACCTATCTGTATCAGTCTATCACCTCTGAACATCTGCCAGAACTATTTTACTTAAGTGGCCATAACTTCTTTAGATCTTCATGCAGACCTTTGAGATCTTTACTAAATCATCTTAAGACACATATATACAAACCCTTTGAAGTGCACCCTCTGATCTTCATTTTAGCTAGGATCTTTACCTTACTGTCTTCACTGTTCTTCTCTATTCCTGATTAGGACTAATTTTCTCAATATGCTCAGCACACAGCTCATCCAATCCTTATCATCAATTTAACAGGAGTATGTTGACATCAATGACAACACCGGTTAGATGCATACTTGCAAAAAGCTCCCCCTTTGTCATTGATGGCAACATATGATGTGAAAAAATGTTTTAACCATCAAGACAAGAACTTCTCCATACTGTCACAACTCCCCCTATCAACAAAAACCACTCACATGTCTTCTCTTCCTTTACTGCTCCCCCTTTGATCAACAACCACTTGTTTTTCACATGTCTTCTCTCCCCCTTTGACATCAATGGCAAAGGGCACATACTTGCATCAATTCATAATCATACTAGCTGCTCCCCCTGAGTAGCAGCTTCCCATCATCAATTTGGACCATAAGGTATGACTGTGAGATCCACCAGATTGATGTACATCAGTGCACCTTAATTCAGAATCAAAGGGGTAATAACACCTAACTTCTCCTTGGGATACTCAAAAGAGTCCTTCAGTAGAGGTTTAGTAAAAATGTCTGCAATCTGATTCTTGGAAGGCACAAACTCTAATCTAACTTCATTCTTGTTCACTTGCTTTCTCAAAAAGTGAAACTTGATGGATGTGTGTTTAGTCTTTGAATGCAACACTGGATTCTTTGATATGTTTATTGCACTTGAATTATCATAGAAGATTGTGATAGGTTCCTCATACTCCACTCTGATGTCTCTTAGCATTTGCTTCATCCACAATACTTGAGTGCAACTACCTACTGCTGCAATATATTCTGCTTCTACAGTGGATAGAGATATTGCCTCTTGTTTCTTGTTCAGCCAAGAAACCAATCTCTTCCCCAAAAAGAATGCTCCACCACTGGTACTCTTTCGTTCATCCACATCTCCTGCCCAATACGCATTAGTATATGCATGAAGAGAGAAATTATGTTCTCTAGGATACCACAACCCATACTCAACTATCCCTTTCAGATATCTAAAAATTCTTTTGATTGCCATGACATGAGATTCTCTAGGATTAGCTTGGAATCTAGCAACAAGACCAACAACATTCATAATGTAAGGTCTAATTTGAGTGAGATACAATAATCCTCCAATCATTGACCTATACTTTTTCTAATCAGCCTTAGGAGAGTCATCATCTTTGCTCAATTTACATCCGGTTGAAATGGGAGTATTCATTGGTTTTGAGTCTTCCATCCCAAATTTCTTCAACAATTCTTTCACATATTTGGTCTGAGAAATGAAGATTCCTTTCTTTGTTTGAGTGATTTGCAGACCCAAGAAGAAATTCATTTCCCCAAATATGGACATCTCAAATTCACTTTTCATTTGATTTGCAAAGGTTTTGCACATACTATCTCTTCCTCCAAAAATGATATCATCAACAAACACTTTAACAATCAAGATATTTTCATGATCAACTTTGAAGTACAAATTACTATTAGCAGTACCTTTGTTGAAACCAATCTTCAAAAGATGCTTATCCAATCTTTCATACTAGGCTCTTGGGGCTTGCTTGAGTCCATAAGGTGCTTTCTTCAACTTGTAGACCATATCACCGTGATCAGACAATTGAAATCCATCCGGTTGCTCAATGTAAACTCTTTCTTCCAAGTCACCATTTAGGAAGGCAGACTTGGCATCCATCTTATATATCTTGAAATCCTTGAAGACAACAAAAGCAATAAATAATCTGTCTGCTTCAATTCTTGCCACCGGAGCAAAAGTTTCTTTAAAATCAACTCCTTCTACTTGGGAGTAACCCTTGCAGACCAATCTGGCTTTGTTTCTGACTACTTCACCATCTTCATTCAGTTTATTCCAGAAGACCCATTTGGTTCCAATCACATTCTTGTTTTTAGGTCTGGGAACAAGATCCCAAGTGTGATTTTTCTCAATTTGCATAAGCTCTTCGTCCATTGCTTTAGTCCAGTTTCATCATTACAAGCTTCATTCACTGTCTTAGGTTCAATCTTTGAAATCAGACAATACTCTTCTAAATCTTGAGAAATCCTTCTTCTTGTTTGTAGACCTTTTCTTTTATCACCTATGATCTAATCTTCAGAGTGATTCAGTCTTACATACCTGGGAACTTTGGGAGTTTCTTGCACTTCTGATTCTTGAACAGGTTCATTCAAACTTATCTCTTCTTGATTTACCAGATCAATCTGAATCTAAATTTCAGAGGGAGCTTGGACTTCTTGAACAAAAACATCATTTTGATCATCTTCATCATATTCATAAAACCTTGAGGGTTTTTCAACACCTTCATCAACCTTCACATTTGTACTTTCAACAATCTTCCTTAATCTCTTATTATAACACTAATATGCTTTGCTTTGGGTAGAATAACCCAAGAATATTCCTTCATCACTTCTAGCATCAAATTTTCTTAGATCTTCATCTCTTTTAATGTAACATTTGCTACCAAAGACTCTGAAATACCTCATAGTGGGAGTGATACCAAACCAAAGTTCATAAGGAGTCTTACCGATATTGCTTCTGATTTGTACTCGATTGAGAGTATAGACTGTAGTGCTTACAACTTCTCTCCAGTAGATTTGATGAACATTTACTTCCATCATCATGGTTCTTGATGCTTCCTCGATGGTTCGGTTCTTTCTCTCCACTACTCCATTCTGCTATGGAGTCCTAGGAGCAGACAACTATCTTTTTATTCCATGTTTGTCACAGAATTCTATGAACTCACCAGATGTGAATTCTCCACCTCTATCAGACCTCAGACATTTTAATCTTAATCTAGTTTCATTCTCTACCATAGCCTTGAATATTTTGAATTTCTCAAGAGCTTCTGAATTCTCTTTCAGAAAAGTCACCCACATCATCTGGGAGTGGTCATCAATTAATAACATGAAGTATCTATCACCTTGCACACTCCTGATTCTTGTTGGACCATATAGATCAGTATGAACTAAGTCCAATAATCCAGTAGAAGATTGTTCCTTGATTTTGAATGAGACTCTTCTTTGTTTACCCAACTGACATTCTTTGCACAAACTATTGGTAGGTTTTACCAATCTTGGATGATCTCTTACAACCTGAGTGTTGCTTATCTTGATGATATTATCAAAATTCACATGGTACATTCTCCTATGCCATAACCAACTCTAATCAATTTGAACAAATAAACAACTTTTACCAGTACCAACCAAGTGGAAGATATTACCTTTTGTTTGAGTACCAGATGCAATCTCTGTTCTGGAACTTTCAAAGATCTTGCATTTTCCATTCTTGAATCGGAGATCATAGCCTTTGTCCACCAACTATCCAACACTGAGAAGATTGTGCTTCAGACCTTCAACATAAAGTACATTACCGGTTTTGTTCTTTCCATCAAAAGAAATGGTTCCTCTACCTCTGATTCTGCCAATAGAATTATCACCAAACTTTACCACTCCTCCTTCATACCTTTCCAAATCTATGAACTTATTTTTGTCACCTATCATATGGTGAGAGCATCCACTGTCTATGACCCAATCATCCTTTCCTTCAACTTGGGCAGCCAGAGCTCTTTCTACAATTTTATGATTAACAGATTTAGAGGGCATTGGATCTTCTTCTTTGATGGCAATAAACACCCAGTCACTTCTAGATTTGTTTCCTGTTTCTAATTTATCATCTGTTACTCCTTCATCATCATCATCTTCATGAACATAGTAACATTTCTTTTGGAACCTTGATCTATTAGGATTTGGCCTTGAAAATCTTTCCAGACACCTTGAGGCAAAATGACCAATTTTATTGCAGTTAAAACACTTAAAAGGTAATTTCCCTTCATACTTACCAGATCCTCTTGGCAGTCTTTTTGCAATAAGGGCTTCAAGTTGAGTAGCTTCTGCTTCATCTTCTTCCAGGTCTTTTCTTACTTTTTCATACCATGATAGTTTCTTTGAAGAGTTCTCTCCCGGATCAAACTTTTGTTTTCCTTTAACAGAGGCACTAGCTTTGAATGCTGATTCTGTCTTGGGGGGCATCTCCAAACTTAGTCAATTCAAATGCAACCAATTTTCCAACCAATTGATCTCTTGTGATACCTAAAATAGATCTAAATGCTTCAATAGCAGCAACCTTGTACTTGTAAGAATCAGGAAGGGATCTGAGAACTTTGCCAACAATCTCATCTTCATCCAAGACTCCACCAGCACATCTAATGCCACAAACAAGCTCATTTACTCTTGGCATAAATGTAGTGATATTTTCATCTTGTCCCATCTTCAGATTTTTGAATTTTCCTTTCAGACTCTGTAGGTTGGCACATTTAACATACTTGTCTCCTTCATGTAGAAGTTTTAGTTTTTACCAAATCTCAAAAGCAGTTTGTAGGCCAACAACATTTGTCAGCTCTGAATTAGACAAGGCACTTAGAAGAGCTTCTTTAGTCTATAGATTATTTTTAGCATCTCTGATTTCATCTACGGTTCTTGGACCATTCTGTGGAGGGGTATACTTATTTGAAGCCATGATCCAATACTGCATTCCCATACATTGCAAGTGACATTCCATGCGACTTTTCCAAAGAGTGAAATTGGTTCCATCAAACCTCAGACTATCCTTCTTGTAGGATGACATTCTGGATCTCCTCAAGCAGTTAAGCTCTTTTAAAGGAACTTAGCTCTGATACCAATTGTTACATTTAGGATAGACAACTAAGAAAGGGGGGTGAATCAGTTGTTCAAAACTTTCTTGCAATTAATCACTTAAATTCTTTTCTTAATCTAGCAGCATAATAATAAATCAATCATGGAAATGCAATGCAACAATTCAAGAGCAAAAACACATTAACACATATGACACCAGGATTTTGGACATAGAAAACCCGGTTAAGGGAAAAACCACGGGGTGACTAACCCAAGATTGTATTCTCTGTTAGAAGAATAGAAAGAACAAAATGACACATGCCAATTAGGGCTCACTGCCCAAGCACACTACTCACAAGAGGCTTACTGCCTACAGGAGACACACTATCTATAGAATAATAAGTATTACATACTTGAACTGAAGAATAGCATCTTCACCATGCTTGAGTTAGTTCCATTTAATCCCAATACTTCTACTCTGCCTTTCGCTTCCCTCCTTTCTACCACACTCTCATCTCCACAAGATACTTTTGAAATGACTTTACAACTCCTTATTTATACAAGACATTGACTTAGGAATAACCATCCAAGTCAGCATATATTACAGAGAAAATACATAAATGCAACATGACTAATTACAAAAAGACTTCACGTGGATCAACACATTGTTGGCCACACAGATCTGAGACTTTAGTATTTTGTTAGGAACATGCCATTCTTCACAGAACATCTCCAAGATCATCCACAGGATGTGTAACTCATCTGGTCGGCCAGACTTAGGAAGAACACCGTCATCTAGAAGTAATTCTTCAATTACGAGCTCAATCTTCAATGTGGACCACCAACATGAACTGGACACAATCTTAAGACCTCCACAAGCTTGCCTGAATTACCAAGAACATCCACACTACTTCTGTTCATTGAAATCATTCTCTCCTTCAACCGGAACCTCAAGAACACAGTCTTTCATCACTATCATATTGGAATAGATGCTTGCAGACCTCTAGACCACGAACCAATTGATATGTTACTTCACATTGACTTCTTAAACACTCCACCTAATCTGTAGAACATGATATTCCATTTCCAGATCTCATCAAACCTATCTGTATCACTCTATCACCTCTGAACATCTGCCAGAACTAGTTTTACTTAAGTGGCCATAACTTCTTTAGATCTTCATGCGAACCTCTGAGATCTTTACTGAATCATCTTAAGACACATATATAAGACACATATATACAAACCTTTTGAAGCGCACCCTCTGATCTTGATCTCAGCTAGGATCTTTACCTCACTGTCTTCACTGTTCTTCTTTGTTCCTGATTAGGACTAATTTTCTCAATATCCTCAACACACAGCTCATCCAATCCTTATCATCAATGCAACAGGAGTATGTTGACATCAATGAAAACACTAGTTAGGCCCATACTTGCAACAGAATCTGATCATGGAGAAGGTGATTGGGTATTTATTGCTATTAAAGAAGAAGATCTAATGTCTACCAAATCTACTAGTTGTGCAAATATAGAAAGTGCCTTGGCTACTCAGGTTGCTGAGAAGGATGAATGGGTGATTGATAGTGGATGTTCTCATCATATGACTAGAGACAAGAGTAAGTTTTTGAATTTTGAAAATTATGAAGAAGGACTTGTGAAATTTGGAGACAACTCAGCTGGTAGAATCCATGGAAGAGGATCCATCTCTTTTGATGGTAAGAACAGAACCAATAATGTTCTATATGTGGAAGGACTGAAGCATAATCTTCTCAGTGTTGGACAGTTGGTTGACAAGGGTTATGATCTTCGTTTCAAGGATGGAAAATAAAAAATCTTGGAAAGCTTCAGAACTAAAATTACATCCAGTACTCAGACTAAAGGTAACATCTTTCACTTAAGTAGTTCAGACAAAAGTTGTTTGATTGCTCAAACAGATCAAAGTTGGTTATGGCATAGGAGGATGTGTCATGTAAATTTCAATAACATTGTCAAAATAAGTTCCACTCAAGCTATAAAAGATCTTCCAAGACTTGTGAAACCTGATAGTATATGTAGAGAATGTCAATTGAGGAAACAAAACAAAATTTCATTCAAAAGTAAGGAACAAGGTTCAAGTGGGAGATTGGAACTGGTGCATACTAATCTTTGTGGTCCTGCTAGAATTAGGAGTGTGCAAGGAGATAGATATTTCATGCTGCTGATTGATGACTACTCTCAGATGATGTGGGTAACCTTCCTAGAAGAAAAATTAGAAGCTCTTGATAAGTTTAAGGTGTTCAAGATGATGGTTGAAAATGAGATTGGTGGGAAATTGAAATGTCTGAGATCTGACAGGGGTGGAGAATTCACTTCCGGTGAGTTTGATGCTTCTTGTGAAAAGAATTTGATAAAAAGACAATTATCTGCTCCTAGGACTTCTCAGCAAAATGGAGTTGTGGAAAGGAAGAACTGAACCATTCAAGAAGCTTCCAGGACCATGATGATGGAAACAAATGTTCCTCAAATTTATTAGAGGGAAGATGTGAGTACTATTGTCTACACTCTTAACCGGGTGCAGATCAAAGGAAATTCTAGTAAAACTCCTTATGAACTATGGTTTGGTCATCCTCCCACTGAAAGATATTTCAGAGTTTTTGGTAGTAAGTGCTATATCAAAAGAGATGAGAATTTAGGCAAGTTTGATGCAAGAAGTGATGAAGGAATATTCTTGGGATACTCTAATGAAAGTAAGGCTTACCGGTACTTCAACAAGAGTTGAAAAAGATTGTTGAAAGTGATAACGTTAAAGTTGATGAAAGCAAAGAAGGTCATTCCAAGTATTGCAGATATGATTTAGATGATCAAGATGAAAGTCAAAGTCAAGGAAGGCAAGATCAAATTCAGACTCAAATCCAGATTGATCTGGTAACTCTAGTAACTCAAGAGATTAGTGTAGTTGAAGAAGAACCAGTTCAAGAAACAGAAGTTCAAACATTTCCCAAAGCCCCCAGGTATGTAAGAATGAATCATCCTAAAGATCAAATCATAGGAGATAAAAATAGAGGTGTTCGAACTAGAAGAAGAGTTCCTGAAGATCAAGAAGAGATTTGTTTGATTTCAAAGATTGAACCTAAATCAGTAAGTGAAGCTTGTAATAATGAAAACTGGGTTAAGGAAATGGAAGAAGAATTGGTGCAAATTGAAAAGAATCACACTTGGGATCTTATTCCCAGACCTGAGGACAAAAATGTGATTGGAACCAAATGGGTCTTCCGGAATAAACTGAATGAAGATGGTGAGATTGTAAGAAACAAGGCAAGGTTGGTATGTAAAGGTTATTCTCAAGTGGAAGGAATTGAATTTGAAGAAACTTTTGCTCTAGTGGCAAGGATAGAGGCAGTCAAATTATTTCTTGCCTTTGCTACTTTCAAAGATTTTAAGGTTTATCAGATGGATGTCAAATCAACATTTCTAAATGGAGATTTGGAGGAAGAAGTCTACATTGAACAACCAGAAGGATTTTAGTTGTCTGATCAAGGATATATGGTTTGTAGACTAAGAAAAGCCTTGTATGGACTCAAGCAAGCTCTAAGAGCATGGTACACTAGATTGGATAAGCATTTGCTTAAGCTAGGATTTAGCAAAGGTATTATTGATAGTAATCTGTACTTCAAGATAAATCATGAGGACATTCTAATTGTTGAGGTCTTTGTTGATGATATGATTTTTGGTGGAAATGAATGTATGTGCAAAGCATTTGCTAATCAGATGAAAAGTGAGTTTGAGATGTCAATGTTTGGTGAGATGAACTTCTTCCTAGGTCTGCAAATTTTTCAGTTAGATAAAGGTATCTTCATATCTCAGTCCAAGTATGTGAAAGAATTGTTGAAGAAGTTTGGAATGGAAGATTCAAAGCTAGTAGGTACTCCTATGGTAATTGAATGTAAGATAAGCAAAGATGATGACTCCCCAAAGATACTTTTGAGTATCTCAGAGAAAAGTTAGGGGTTATCACCCCTCCTGATCAGAACGAAGATGCACTAAGGTGCATCAGTCTAGTGGAATTCACATTCATATCTTGTGATCCGGATTGATGTTAAGGAGGTACTACTTAAAGGGGGAGTAGTCAGTATGAAAATTTTGGGATCAGACTAAAGTAAAAAGGGAGAAAAGATAGCAAATATGTGCCCTTTGCCATTTATGTCAAAGGGGGAGAGAAGTCATATGAAAAAATAGTTGTTGATGTAAGGGGGAGTAATAAAGAAAGTAGTTGCAGAAGTGAGAAGAGAAAGGCAGAGAAGTTCTTGTCTTGATGATTAAATTTAGTTTTTCACATCATATGTTTCCATCAATGACAGAGGGGGAGATTGTTGCAAATATGTTCCTAAGTGGTGTTGTTGTTGATATTAACATATCCTTGTTGCTATTAGTGTCAATTGTATCCTATTTTACTGTCTGTATAGAAGACCGGATTGTTGAGAATATTGAGAAAATTAATGGAAATCAATATATGTGGACCATATGACTATGTAGAGGTTTGTTTGAAGAATCTTCAGTTAAGATTTAAGAGGTTCATATTAAGATCTAAAGAAGTTATAGCCATCTAAATAAAATTGGTTCCTACATTATTCAGGAGAGACAGAGTGACAGGAAAGAGGTCCAGATTGCTCTGGTAATGTAATGTAAGATAATGATATATGGATCTAGAGACATGTCTGGGAAATTAGTATGTATCATCAACTCCAGTGGTTTGTGGTTTGGAGGTCTGCAAGCTATCTTTCTAGTTTGCCAGTCATGGTAGATAGTGTTCTTGAGGTTCCAGAGGAAGATACAAATGATTCTGGTAATTTGGTTTCAAGTGAAAGTTATTGGTAATTTCAATGTGCTTGTGGAGGTCTTTGGATCATGTGGCTACTATGTTAGAGGTCCACACTGAAGTTTGAGCTTGTTGATTGAAGATTTCTTCTTTGAGGTCGATGTTCTTCCCAGTCTTAGCCGACTGGATGTTCCTAGCATGTTTCAGATGATCTAAGAGCATTTTTATGAAGCATGGTGTGAATGTAGAAAAAGACTCAAGTCTCAGTTGTGTTTAGCTGACAATGTGATGATCCGTGTCAAGTTTAGCTGACCTTGTTGATCATTTCGAGGTTGATGAAGCATATAAATTCTTGGTGAAGAGTTATTGAAAAGAATCCTTGTACACAATGAATTAAATCTGAAGAAGGGATCAAAAGTAGAATAGAGAAGAAGAGGATCGAAGGGAGTATAGAGTGAAGAGTCAGTAGATAAGAATTTGAAGATAAGAGCAGAAGTTTTGAACCTTCAAAGGGACTAATTCAGGCATGAATGTAGATGCTATTTCTCAGTTCATTATTTCTGTATAAATTATAATTTCTTATAGGCAGTGCACCTCTTCTTGAGCAGTGAGCTCTGGGCAGTGCACTTGAAAGCATGCGCCTTCTATTTTCTTAAGTACTTTTAATAGGGTATGCATTTTTGTGGGTTAACCCCCACCGTGGTCTTTCCCTTAACTAGGTTTTCCACTTCAAAATTATGGTGTTGTGTGTTCATGTTGTTTCTGCTCATATGTTGATTTATGCTTAAATGTTTTCATCATTAATCTAATTATAAAGAAGATTTAAATGGTTCAAAAAAGGTTAAATTTTAGGGACAACTGATTCACCCCCCTCTCAGTTGTCTGGACTTTTTCCAACAATATCATGGAAGAGCTCAAAGGGTATGGCACCCTAAACTAATGGTCAACCCTTTTGAAAATAGGGGGAATGAATTGTCTGTCCAATGTTGGACTCACATTTGGGATAGACATGACACCCATTCTAATTATAGGTTCTTCAAGGATTATTTTATGGTTACAATATTAAGACACTTCCAGCCAGACATAGCTAGGATTCTAGAACCATTGATGAATTTCCTCAGACCTGTAGTAAGGGTCCCCCCTCTGGATATCAAGCATAATTGGGGTGATTTCATCCCCATGAAGAGGGTATAATTTTTATAATCTATGGCACCCCTATTGGTCCGCACTATTTACCCAAGCATGTGCCATTGAGGCTGGGTTTCTTGGAGATCATTTGGCAATTGACTGAGACAAAGAATTCTCACCTGAAAGGGCAAAGGAAGGGATCTTTCTTTCCCTTCTTAATAGTGTTTTCTAACTTCAAACTAAATAAGGAAGGATTCCCTAAGCTAAATCTAAAATTGCTACCTTTCAAAATGGCACAGGAAAAGCCCAGATTCTCTGATCCTGAGGGGTTTATCAATAACATTAGGAGTATCAATAGGGCTTATGTTCCCCATCGGGTTTTCTTTCATGAAGATGTTATTAGGAATTCTCTTTCTGATGATGAAGTAAATTTAAAAAGAGCAAAGTGGACATGGTATATAAGATATGAAGAAAGAATAAAGAGGAAGAATCCATCTTCAAAGGACTTTTCTAAGAGGTTGATGACCCCATCAATAGAATCAAAAGGATTTTGTTTCATATTGATGAATTAGCTGACATATAGGATCATGATCTTTCTTAGGTTCTAGTAGAAGAAAGGCCTTCATATCAGCCCCCTGTTAGAAATGTGATAAACTACACTTTCAAAAGGAGAAACAAAAATGAAGAGGTCAAAGCACAAGCCCCTCAGGCCCCTCCACAAATTCAATTAACACTATCTCTACCACCAACTCTTCAATCCACTTCCCCTTCTGCACTAACAACTGAAGATGAATCTCTCCCTAAAGAGCCTCCTCCAAAAAGAGCAAAGATTGAAATAAACCCTCTGGTGGACTACCCTGATGACAAAGGAGATATGTAAATAACAGAGGAGGAAATACAGGCTGAGATACCATCCCCTACCCAAGACATGTCAGAAGGATTGCCTTTGAATAGAATTTCTAATATTACCATAAAAGCCAATGATATCTTAGATGACATCAGGATTGTTGCATGTAGAAATTTTATTACTGATGATGATTTTGTAAATACTAAGGAATTTCAAAAGTTCTTATGGAAAAGTAGAAGAGGTGAATATGAGAAAAGACTGGAGGAGGAAGTGTCCTAGTCTCCTCAGGAAACCCATGATCCGATGTCTATTAGGGTACTCACATAGATGAAGGATGAAGTCAAAAACATCTCTCCAGATCATGGAAGGCAAATGATTAGAGAGAGTGAGATCTTATTACTCCCTGAGTGGGACATAGCCTCTGCTATTGTTCTGGACACTGCAAGAAGGCAAGATAAGAAGGTCTTTTCCACAGAAGAGGAAGCTGAGGCTGCACTAACAGGTGCTAAGTTTAACCCAAAGTGGGATACCTTATCCATATGGGTTTTATCACCCAACACTAACAAACATCTAGTTGAAGAACATGAAAGAGATTTTAAAGGTGGCCTAATAGTAAAGAGGGCCTCTGAGACCCTCACTACAGAAGCATCAGAACTAGTGGTAGAGGTTGCAAAAATAAGCAAGGGAACCACAAATGTTCTCCAACAAAAATATGATGCCTTGTTAAAAGATTATATGGCCATATTGCAAGAATATAATAGATTGAAAGAAAAGGAGATACAATGGTAGCATCATGCTTCAACATCTACCTCATCACAAATAGCACTAGTGGTTAGGGATTCCAATCTCTTTCTTCCTGGTTCATCTTCTCCATCAAGGCATGTTCTTGAAAAAGAAATGGAAGACTTAAAGCAACAGGTTGATTCATTTTAAGATATTTTTACATATACTTTTGATAGACAATAGGAAGATAATTGGTCTATTGTCTCAGGGATTCTAGAATTATTAATGAACAAAGTGTCTATCTAGGCTTTTGACATTCACAAGTACTACTATGATTTGTCATTGATCATTAAGAAAATTGTAGATGACAAGGAAAGAACAATGCCTCTATTCGATAAATGGATCCCTAGGATCATTTCTTTATTAGGTATTTGTAAGGTAGATAACCATGATCCCAACTCTCCCAAAGAGCTCAAACAGGTTTATGTAGCAGCGAAGGAAGTAAGAAATCTCTAGGCATTCATAAACCACCTTGAAGAGAAGGCATTGAATTTGATTCAAGGGTTTGATAATGACACAGTGGGGATAATTCCTACAATAAAGAACGAAGGCAATGATTTAAGCCAACCCAACTATGGATCCTCCAATTCGACAATATTGTCCCTATTATTTCTTTCTTCCTCTACCAGAATAATAAGATAGATATTCCCATGTTTAGAACTAGTATCAGCAAACTATGGGACTCTTGTCAACAAGCTGCTGATTTCACAAGAGAAGGACATTCAGTTCTAGCTAAATACAACAATAGATATTTATTCTCTGTGGATAAATTAATTAATTTCCAATGGCCCACAGAAGACCAATATCAAGCATGGAATAAAAGATACATCAAGCTACCTGATGTTTAAGATATTGATTGTGAGATCTTTTTGTTTGAGGAATATGGACACATGTCTGTTCTATAAGAGAATATTTTTGTTCTCTTATGTAACTATCATATGTTTCATGAGACAGTTGTGAAATGTAAGTAGGAAGTAAAATTTGGCTGAAGTTTATTATATTTTCTTCAAAAGCACAAATCCCAAAGGCTATGAGCCTTATCAACAAACTTACAACAGCTTTTGTTCCCATGATGAATATCTTGGAGGAATCGTTTATCTTTGAGAAATTTGTCAAGGTTAGAAGGTGACATATGTTTCTAGGTTTGAAGATTGTTTTTGCTCCCTTGTTCTTATAAAAGGGAATTCAGGACCTAGTTACAAGGATCTTGGAGAAATTTTCTATAGTACAATGTAGTATCATAACAATTAGTTTTTTACTTCTAGGTGTGTTTTCAAGAAGATAAGATCATTTGTATTTGCAAATGTTAGCATAAAGTTACATTAACTCAGTATTTTGAATATATTGCTGAGGTTCATAACATATTGTCTCCTATAGTTGTGTCTTTTATTATGTTTTTGAATGAATTGATAAAATTATCAATATTATTCATCTTCATAGTTTTTCTTATGTAAGGATATCCAATCCAAAAGGCTTTTACTCAAGAAGTAGATTTAAGTGCTTCAAGGAAGATATCGATATAATAGATGTATGCAGGGATAAGTAAGAATGAATGCTATCATCTGATTTCAAGGTACAATGATGTAATGCATCATTACAGTATTCTCAATAGAGTTGCAAGTGTGCCCTTATGCTCAGTTCATTTATATTCATTTTTTTGACTCTGTAACCCCAGGTTTAGGCACTGATCTTTTGATGGTTGTTGTTCTCAAAATCTAAAATCTCCCTGATCATTCCATATGAATCAAAGAATAGTTTTAACTTTGGTATTTATATTGATTAAGTTAAGTTTTGCATGTGCCTCTGCAAAGAATAAGGTAAGAGCTTAAAGAATCTAGCCAGTCCTTTTACTTTATCATACATTCTTTCAAGCAATTTACAAGGAACATATCTGTGAAAGGAATAGTGTTGACAAGCCAGTATCTCAGGGAGACCCCATCCATTTGAGTAGAACATTGTTTTTCCCGAAGAAAAGGAAACATCAATTAAGGAGAAAGAGCCAGAGATTAAGAAATAAATCCATTCACAAAGGAACACCCTCCTTGGTTTCACAAAGCCTAAAGTGCAGAGGAAGAAAAAGGGGGATTGAGAAAACCCTCTCTCCCAAATTTCCTATTCATTGGCCAATCCATCAAGGCAGATCAATCATTAATAAGTGGCTATTTTACAGATTTTCTGCGAGAATTAGGTTGGGAATTTAAAACAACCAACAAGATCCTCCCACCAATGGAAGACATGGGCTCTATAGTGGAAGGGACACAAGCATAGAATCTACCAGTGCAAATACTAGAACATGCCAAAGTTCTTAGTACCCCCCAAAAGAAAAGAGGTTCTTCAGATAAATTAAGCACATTTGGGGAGGCTTTCTATCCATCCCTAAAGGCAAGTCCCACTAGTGATACTGATGGTTGATCTACAACTAAAAGGAAGGGTAAAGGGTAGAGTAGGAAGACCACAAATGTTGGAGTCAAACTGAAATCTAGGAGACCTTCCCATATTCAAATTAGATAGAGAGAGGTTGCTAAGGAGATAGAAAATGGAAGGAAGACCACATTATAGATGCCTTCTAGAAAGTTGAAGAGATGAAGATTCTCTCCTAGAATATTAGTGGACTAAATAGTCCTCACAAACAATTTTTAATTATGTTACGGAGTAAAAAGTTGACACATGCCTTTTTACCTCCTAGTTTACCTCCTAGGTCTTATTTGTTTTATTATACATTCTAATTAAGCATCCCAAAGAAAAGAGCCTGATACCCATGTGAATTTTGGACCTTGGGCCCTTCATTTAGATTACCCTTAACCTAATTTGGGCCTCTGGGCTTGGGATCCAACCTCCCAAGTCTCCCCTGATTGGTCGGGGCTAATAAATGTTGTGTGGGCCTGGGATCTTTAAAAAAATTCCTCCTTGTTGGATTTTATGATTTAATTTTGTAAATGTTAGCAAGAAAGCATATATAAGTGAGTTTATGACTTCATTTTAAATCTAGATAGATATAAAGAACTTATGTTATTGGAGAAAAGAGCATTCAAGGTATTCATTGTGTTATTGTTATAGATTTGTGTTTGTATTTGTGTGTTTGTTACAGATTTGGCATCATCATCCATCTCGTTATGAGTTGAAGAGCTTTCATCCTCCTAAAGACTTCACCCCTAAGGTGACATCATTAATATTTGAATCATTTGAATCATTTCATTATTTGGATTATCTTTAGCCTCTACCTTACAAGGGCACCCTCTCTTTAAAAATAGTGTTGGGACAACTTGAATGCTAACTTGGGATTTGACTAAGGCAAATCCCTAAACACCACA
This sequence comes from Cunninghamia lanceolata, assembly GCA_027924645.1. NCBI lineage: Eukaryota > Viridiplantae > Streptophyta > Pinopsida > Cupressales > Cupressaceae > Cunninghamia > Cunninghamia lanceolata. The sequence continues at coordinate 15,287,552 of BSBN01001715.1, forward strand.
ACACCACAACCCCCAAACCCCTCTCTTGTCGTATTGTGTGTAGGTTACAAGTATAGGTTTGGGAAAAGTGGAGCTATAGGAAGGTAGTACAGGAATCAAGGTTTCAGGATCCAAAAACTATTCTAGAATATCTCTCTGAAAAGACTTGGGTAGTTGGTGCCCTAGTCTACAGGGCTTCCAAGTTCTAGATCTAGTTTTTGAGTGTCATTTGCAACATATTCTCAGTTTTGACCTTTGGTAGAATCTCACTCCTCAACTTGGGTGGTTACCAAATTTTTCCTCCGACACCTCTACTTTTAGAAGATAGGTTCTGACATCTTACTGATCATCTCTGTACTTTTGGTTTCTAGATTTTTGTTGTTCATCATCTATTCAAAGTTGATTATCTCATAACTAGGGTTTCACTCATACTTAACCTAAGGTTTGATAAAAGGCTTGGTTGAATCTCATCTTTCCTTTACAAATAAGAGCACAAAATCAGTAGCTAAGTCCTCTTTCATCTTGTAGTGACTTAAGCTCAATATTGTCCTTGAATGTTGTAGTGAAAGGAGAGTTTGATCTAGTGTACTCACATACATGCATTCATCATCTCTCTCCCTCTTTTTACTATTAAACATTTTGGTGAACCCGTAGAAGTGAACATTTGCATCTTGTTGAGTGTTGAAATCAGTCTTTGCATTAATTCATATCATATTTATCATTCTTCATTAGAGAATCTTGCAAAAATTTGAAAATTTTGAAAAAAATAAAGCATTCTAGGCTTGCATAAAGGCATAGTTTTGCATTATTTTCATTGCATATCATTTGAAACATTTGATTTTCTGATTTTACATCAGTTATGAGACAAATTTCAGCAATTAATCATTTCATGACCTCACACCTTGCATTTGCATATCTCATTTGTTACGGTTTTCTTGAAATTTTACTTTTTCATTTAACCTAGTTCTTTTAAAAGCTAGGGTTGGTATTCAAAATCTTATTTTAGATTTTTCTGCTCTTTTTACAACAATCATTCAAATCTGATTTTTAGTTGTAGTGTTGCTTCATGGTGTGTTCTTGCATTTAGATTGCACATTTTGCAATTACATAGTGTGTATTTCAACATTAAGGGTTTTACACACTTTCTTCACACTTCTTTCAACAACCTTTTAATCCATTCATCTTGCCTTGTTGTGTAGCATTATTTTTATCATATTTACTTTGTTTGTAGAGAAATTAGTATACTTTTGATCTTCAAAGCCTGATTTCCCCAAACTAGTTATTATAATTTACACCATGGATGTTTCTTGTTATTCATCTTTGGAAGCTTTGTTTGCATACATCATAGATATTGATAAATTCTACAAATTCACTGATAAGTATCCTCAAGCCCCACAAAAAATAGCATACATCTATGATATTGAAATTTCCATGAGTTTTGTAATGGTCTAAATTTGGAATGCAAATATGAATGAAAGCAATACATAAAACAATATGATATACCTTCCAAGCACACAAACCAACCACATTGATGGAGCATACCGAAGTTGCACCCAAACCTTAATGGATTTCTTAATTCATCAACATAAGCTTGTGATCTCCCAATATGAATAATAACAATAACAATAGTGTAAGTTTACTTAGATGAGAGATGATCAGAAATGGAGAATGAGGTTCAATTTATAGACTTTTTGAAATGCAGATCAGTGGTGGAGGAAGATTAGACTGCTCAATGGCTAAGAATGGTTGAGAGGATGTGCATGAATGAGAGAGAGACAAGTGTCCTTTCCCTCTCATGAATTATGGAGGCTAACAAACTTGATTGAGGATTTGAATAGATTGATTGATTCGCTAACTGGGTTGATTTATTTGTTAACAAAATTGATTGATTTGTTAACTGATATGATTGATTTGTTAACAAAATTCATTGATGAGTCAACTCAATTGATTGATCTATTAATTGATTTGACAAGAGGAAATTTTGGTGGATGAGGATAATTGGGAAATTAAATAAATAAATTATTTAATTTCATGAGCACATGTGATAAATAAATAAATATTAAATTTTATTCATTTGGAGGGAAATAGAATATTTAAATAAATAATTTAGATTTATTTATTTAAAGTGGAGAGAAATTTGATAATTTAAATAAATAATTTTGATTTTATTTATTTAAAGTGGAGGGAAGATGATTTAATTAAATAATTTGGATTATTTAATTTATATAGAGGAATATGACAAGTATTTGATGAATTAATTGAATTAGTGTGAAATGATAGAAATTAGGTGATTAGATGGGAAATGATACAAATGTGGTGTGATGAGGTGAATAATGCATTGGCAAATTTTAGGTGTCTACATTTTGCCCCTCTTTGATACGGTGTACCATAAGGTGGCATCATGTCAAAGAAACTAAAAAAGATGCGTCAGTTGGTGGTAGGAACAAAGAAAAGACAATGGAACAGAGAAGGGATACTCAGTGCTGCCTTGAGAAATTTTTTGTAAATTTTTTTTTTGAAAAAAATCTATGATAGGGGTGATCCCACAATAGTGGGTTACACTTTTTGGCCAAAGTTGACATTGAAATGAATATTTTGAAAAAAATCTTCACTTTCAGACACCTATAGTTGCTAAACCATGAGGAATTTGAAGATGATGTAAACTAGTGATTTGTCACATTTTGTTTGTAGATTCTAAATATATTGTTTTAAAAAATCTTGGAATCAAATTGCATTTCTTTTTCCATCTCCTTCAATAACTAGTTTTAAACAGTAAACACCATTTTTAAAGAGTAATGTGTATTGTGTAAAACATAACTTTTTTCTATGAAGGATAAAATTCTATTTTTTTTGAATTTAGATTTTTAACTATGATATCTAGAGGATACATTTGGTTTCACAATATTTTATTGAATATTTTTCTTTTAATTAACTTTTGAAGTCAAACCAATTACAATTTAGACATAGGTGTATTGTGTAAAGAATAACTTTTTTTGTATGTATTGGAATTCAATTTATTTTTGTTGGATCAAGGACATGAATACCAAGAGGATAGATATTTTTCATAATTTTTTTTTGGTAATATACTATTTTTCCAGATGTGCAGAACAGAGAGCTTGATTTTCAGTGAAAAACCTATGTTTAATTAAACTAAAAATAATGTATAATAAAACCAAAATATATTAAATTTATACTTGATAGAAAGTTCATTTTGAGGAATATAATCCTCCAGCTGGGTTTGCCAAGTTGATTCTATTTTGATCCTCAACCTAAGCTTCGAAACCCAAAAAAAATGCATAAAATTGCAGTTGGAGAGGGCCAAGGGCAAAATAAGGGGGTTTGAATGAACCCCCTTTCATTAGAACCCCATAAAAATAACATTAAAAAAATGAAATAACTTTATGGGGGGTTCGATCGAACCCCTTATTTTATTAAAAAAAATTTGGCCGACAGAAAGTCGGTTCATTCGAATGGGGGGTTCGAACAAACCCATTTTTGGGTTCCAATGAACACCCCTATTCGAGCAAACCCCTCCAAAACTTGTTTTTGGTGCATGGGCAGTTTTCCTTCCTCAATGCAATTGTAACCTAGTTATGTGGGATCACCCATAGAGCTGAAATGAGATGAAGTTAGTGGAAAACACGGAAAAGAGAAGAAAAACAATGAACTGGGTTAAAACAGGGGGTACAAGAGGGTTGGGTAGGTGCTATAGTGAAAAATAGGGGTTGGGGGCCTATAAATAGTGGCAGGGGGGCCATTCCTAGTCATTTGTACACCTAAGCTTCAAAACAACCAATTAGAGAGAAGATGAAGGACTAGACATGGACAACCGTGTTGCGATTCCACATCATAAACACCGCGGCGAGTGCATGAGGCAATTCCAGAGACCAGACGGTACACGTAGACCATTAAGTGATCTATCTTGGGACTTTGGGGTAGTTAGAAGGTCATTAATGGAAATTAATGCTAGTTGAAAGGTAGAAAAAGATGCAAGCGAGCTTTTATGAAAGCATGCCCTTGTCAAAAAATTGAGCGCCTATGTGGCAAAGCGGTATGCATTTGTCAAATGCACACCCATGTCAAGGAAATGCACCCACACATGCAAACGACATATCCATACTAGGAAAAGGTGTGCCTATGTAGTAAGGAAGGTAGAAATGCACACTTTTGCCTAGAAGCGGCACGCCTTCATGCAAAATTTCATAGGGGTGAGGAAAAAAGCATGCCCATGTTCAAATGAGCATGTAGGATAGGTAAAAGTGTGCTTTTGCCATAAGGCAAAAGTGACTAAATAGAATAGGGAAACTAGTGATTTTATTTGAGGAAGGCTAACTTAGTGAAGTGTTTTGATGGATAGGAGCAACCAATGCCTATTCAATCACGTGTGTGAAGACCGAGGACTATAGCGGTATACACAAAGTTTATATATATAGATAGAGAGTTCTTAGATGCGATTGGGATGCTTCATATAGGAAGATTTCCAAAGATTAGAGCACACACAACAATGCTTACAATATGGATAGAGCAGTGGCACAATGAGAGGAGTGCTTTCCTTATCTCGACTGGGGAGATGATGGTGACACTAGAGGATGTATGTCATATCCTGTGGATACCCATTCATGGATCATTGGTCAGATACGATCTACACACAAGGACACAGGCCCTTGAGCGAGTGCTCAGAGATGAGGGCTTGCCTATTGAGGATACTTAGCTAGACTTGACATAGGTGGAGAATGATGCCCCACTGCCACTGTTTATAGCAGGATTGATTGGGTACATGCTGGTACTAGGCAGGAGATCAAGACAATTCTTGATTGGATGAGGGGTTGTTCTAGATAGGATGATGGAGGGGGAGCTATTTGCATGGGGTCCATGTGTATTTGCCTACTTATATAGGAATTTGTACAGTTGTGTCTATAGCAAGATCCAGTATATTGGATGCGGGGTAGCCTTGCTACGGATATGGGCTTGGGAGCATATTACGGTACTAAGGCCGGTGTGTGACAGGGCAAGGACTGTGGACCACCCGTACTACTAGATGTACGTGGGGATCCTTCACTACAGATGAGTCAGAGACATGGCATTCTAGCAGAGGGTTGTAGATAACATTGTAATAGTCATATGGATGCCTTGGAGAGATTGTGAGGCATGGGAGGATGACACAAAGTAGCTAGCCTATGTCTGACAGACTAGATACATCTGTGGTCAGACAAATCTTATTGTGAAGGGGAAAATGGATTAATCCATTAAGAATAATAAACCCAATACATTAATGAAATCTGAAGGAAAAAGGAGATTTAAACAAACAAATAAATGATACTCACACATTTACCTTGCGTCTTTCATTATTCACCTATCTCTTCTTAACCTTGATGATGATGAAGCCCTCAGAAGCGATTGCTCCCTTGCTTGTTGAAGGTGACAAGAATAGAATGGCTAGGATACTCATGTGATTGAAGATGAGCTTCAACACACTAACAATGAAGGATATGAAATGCTTATGAGGATGGGGGTGCCAAAGGCTCGCCTATGTTTCTACAGCAAGAGTTTGCTCAAACGATAGATGATGGAATGAAGAAGGAGAAGGTTGTATTTATAAAGATGTGTAGAAGAAGATCAATGGTTGAGGATAAAAGGGAAGATCAATGGAGGAGGATTGTTGAAGAATGTGCAACAAATGGAAGAAAGACATGTGTCATTTGAAAAGCAGCTTTGTGGAGTTAACTCCTCTCTTGATGAGGATGAGATTTGACTTTCTTAATTTAGAATTTATTTTTCTAATTTTAGAGAAAGTTTGCTTTAATAGATGCTTTAAAATTGCTTTTGCTTTTGTATGACAAGAGGAAAGTATTTTTAGAAGATAAGAATGATTTTTGAAGATAAGAATGCATAATTAAATAAAAAGATTTATTTAATTATTTTGTATATAAATGAGAGGAATAAATAAAATATAGAAATGTATTTTATTTTGTGGAGATTTTTGAAGAATAAAATAAAATATAAAAGTATATTTTATTTAGTGGATATTTAAGATTTTATTTAAATAAAATTTGCATTTTATTTAAATTTGGAAGAATAAAAGATTTTAATTAAATAATTAAAATTAGTTAATTATTTAGAAGAATGAAGTTTGATGTAGATGAATTTAATTAATTAAATAAATGTAATTTATTTAATAATATGAGAGGAGATGAATCAGATAAATAAATAAATTTATTTATTTGTTGATAGAAGAATGTGAATGATAAAATAAATATTTAAAATATTTATTTAAGTAGAGTCATGCCAATTTTAGGTGTATACATTTTGCCCCTCTTTGATGCAATGTGTTTTATCACGTTGTTTCAAAGAAAAAGAATTTTTGACAGTGATACATGCCCCAGTTTGCCCCTGGTACAAGTTTAACGACAGGATGCCCCCTCGGGAGATTGGACAAGAAGAAGGCAGAAGGTGTGAGATGGACAATCTCATGAAGAAGAAGGTGAAAAATGGGTTAGGATGGAGAAAAACAAGATATGGTTCAGAAGAACAGACATGGGAAGTAGCCACTGTTGTCATATAGTCTGATATGGTTCACTTGCTATATATAGGAGCTGGGTCCACAAGTTCTATTCATTTGTACACTTGTCCATAGTTGATTAGTCCTCTAGAGAGCTTAGGAGAGCATGGCAGCCAGACAGATGGATATTCCGCGTGAGGAGCACCGGTTTGAGCGGATCTGACGGTTCGATCGGCCAGCGGAGGCAGGACCCCCGGTATGTAGTTCTTCAAATCTTGCTAAAAGTCAATTTTTAGGCTCATTAATGGCTAGTAAAAAACAACTAGAATAGATGCACTGAACCACCTTTTCGGTGCATATGACTCCCTAAATGGCGCATATGATGCAATATGGCACATATAATCTCTGAAGTGGCACATTTGATAGTATGGTGCACGTGACATAAGAAGTGGCGCATGTGCTAGAACGACGCATACAAGCCCTAGATTGGGGCATTCACGGTGAAGTAGTGCATGTGATATAAGAAGTGCCGCATGTGCTAGAACAGCACATACAATCCCTAGATTGGCACATTCAAGGTGAAACGGCGCATGTGATATAAGAAGTGGCGCATATGCCAGAATGGCGCATACAATCCCTGGATTGGTGCATTCACGGTGAAGTAGCGCATGCGATATGGATCGGCGCATTTGCCGCCTGGATTGGCACATTTGCATTAAGAAAAATCAAATGACTTAACGAAATTAACCCAATTGGCATCTTGATCGATGCGTCAATTGATAAGCGATCTCTGAGATTGTTAAGAATCTAGTCAAGAGATGATATGTTGTTTTGATTAATTTGATATGTTAAGTCATTGATAGGATAGTTTGATTGTTATGAGTAGGCTTGCTTGGATATGGATTTCTTTGATGTTATGAGTTGTTTGGTTGCAGGAGGATATTTGAAATGTCCTTAGGTCACGAGAGCAGTTCCCGTTGCCGTTGTTGCAGCGATATATGTTGATTGAGATAGATCATGAAGCTCTAGGTGCGATGGGTCTACTTTATGTTTGCTTCATGCCTGAGGTTCACGCGAATCAGGCTATGTTGATGGTAGCGGTGGAGCGATTCCACAGTGAGGATGGTACATTCCATCTACCAATGGGGGAGATGGTGGTTACTCTTGAGGATGTGTACCAGATTCTGCACCTCTCGATTCAAGGAGAGCTGCTTGATTATGAGTCACAGCGGGACACTGGCTTGGAGGAGTGTAGATGTGTATTTTATGACTCAAAGTTGGTGGAGGAGGTGATTTCATGGCAGGACATGTATGACTGCTATGACTACTTCCCGGGCATAGTGGCGGGACTAATCGCTAGCATGATATGCCCCGATAGGAGGTCCCACGACTTCCTGATCAGCCGGGGGAGGGTGCTAGAGAGCATTATCACGGATGGGACCCAGTATGCATGGGGCGTGTATAGGCTTGCACACTTATATAGAGACATGCACCAGGTGGTTTATCACAGAGGAGCTAGTTTGTCTGCGGGTGTGTCTCTCTTATAGTTTTGGTTGTGGGAGCATATTGCTATCACATGGCTGACATGTTTATTTCATAGGTAGAGGGGTGAGCCCTATAGTTATGACTATGCAAGTGTGATTTTCTAGTAGAGGCTAGGGAAGCTCGAGTACTGGAGACATGCATTTGATGGCTTGGATGCAGTTGTTTGGCGCCCCTATCTAGACTGTGAGGTATGGGATGACGAGGGAGATGATCTTCCTTATTGTTTCCAGACGAGATGGCTTATTGGCAGGATGAGGTTCATTCTGAAGAGACAGATCATGAGCAGAGTTCAGAGGTAGTTTAGCAAAGTCTAGGGCAGACCACAGGGACAGGCCCATTTTGCGAGGACGCATGTAGAGAGGTACGGGTTGGGTCCTGTGGCATCTTATGAGGAGGCCTTGGCAGAGTTTTAGTAGATCCCCTATGCAGCTTTGCCCATGCGGAGGGAGATAGTGGATGCTGGCATGACACCAGATTATGAGGAGTGGTTTGCTATACACCTGTTCCTGAGATATTCAGGGCCAGGAGAGTTAGCTCCTCGTATAGACGAGGACGATTTAGATGATGAGGGTGTAGCCAGTGGGAGGGGGGAGGACAGAGGAGGAGGAGGGATCAGGGAGGTGGGAGACCGAGATAGAGGTAGAGGTCTGGAGAGGGACTTGTGGGCCAGCAGGCAGTTATGCAGCCGCAGGGTGCGGGATAGGTACAGGTCTAGGGGCCAATTCAGCTAGTGGTAGCACAGAGATAGATGCTGCCGCCACAGCAAGTGGCACAACTGGTATAGGGATAGGTGCCAACACAACAAGTGGCATAGGCAGAGTAGGCTCCACAGCTTGATGTGCAGCAGCAGGTTATGGTTGCACTATAGAGCCAAGTTAGGCAGCTAAGGGCTCATCTGAGAGTAGCAGAGTCACGGAGAGAGTCAGATGTGACTCAGTTATCAGAGTTGATAAGAGAGAGAGACGCAGCCTTAGCCAGTAAGTGGGCTATGAAGGCAGAGAGAGATGCAGCTGTGTTGGCCATGGGCACAGATGGGACATCTAGTTTTTTGGTTTCACAGGTGCAGCAGGCACAGGCACAAGTGGCCCATGTACAGAGTGAGCTTACTAGAGCCCATGCACAAGCTCAGTATTACAGAGGGTTATATCATGGGGCAGTGGCAGCGGATCAGCGTGCCCCTAGCTTCAGGAGCCAGTGAGAGGCATCCCAACAGGTAGGTGGGTCTTAGTCTGTAGGCTCAGTGAGGGGCCCACAGCAGACAAGGGGAGATAGAGGAGAGGCCAGTGTAGGGAGTAGTGTTCCCCGGCGGCAAGTTTAGGCATACCTGGATAGTTGTGCCATTTTTTATCAGATTTGTACACATTTTTGATGGATGGCTGAGATAGCCAATATATGTACTTATTTTGCCCCGAGACATGTATCACCATTTGTTATGTTTTGTATACACTTATGATATGACTATGAGAGATTGGTCAGAGATTCTGATATGTTGTACATTTGGACGCGTTTTTGATGATTATATGATGATGTAGTTGTTCATGGTCTACATGCATGTGTTCTTAAGTTTATATGCTATGGATGTAATTGATTTTGTGATGTTTTTGTTGCAAGTATGGGCCTAATCAGTGTTTTCATTAATGTCAACATACTCCTATTGCATTAATGATAAGGTTTGGATGAGCCGTGAGCTGAGGATATTGAGAAAATTAGTCTCAATCAGAAATAGTAAAGAACAGTGATGACTGTAAGACAAAAGTCCAAGATAGGATGATGATCAGAGGATGCAAATTAAAGGGTTTGTAGATATGTGTCTGTAGGTGATTCAGTAGAGATTTCAGAGGTCCGCATGAAGATATGAAGAAGTTGTGGCTGCTCAAGAAAAACTGGTTCTGGTAGGTGTTCAGAGGTGACAATGTGTAACAAGAAAGGTCTGGTGAGATCTGGAAGTTTCCTATTCTACGGATTTAAGGGAGTGCTGAGGAAGTCTTTGTGGTCTGTCAACCCTATTGGTGTGTGGTTTGAAGGTCTGCAAGCATCTATTCTTTTGTGACAGTTATGACAGACTGTGTTCTTAAGGTTTCGGATGAAGGAGAGAAGGATTTCAGTAAGCAGAAGAAGTGTGGATGTTCTTAGTGATTCAGGAAAGCTTGTGGAGGTCTTTGGAGCATGTTTAGTTTGTGTTGGTGGTCTGCATTGAAGTTGGAGCTCACAATTGAAGAGTAACTTCTGTATGATGGTGTTCTTGAGACAAGCCGACCGGATGAGTTATGCATCTGTCAGATGATCTTATGAATGTTTGCCAACTTAGATGATCATTCCTAAGTTGATGAGAGTGTGGTACCAAAGAGGAGAGCAAAAGGTAGAGCAGAAGTATTGAGCTTAATGGAACTGATTCAAGCATGGTGAAGATGCTATTCTCTAGTTCATGTATGTGATACTTATTTCTTTGTAGACAATGTGTCTCTTGTAGGCAGTGAGCCTCTTGTGAGAAGTGTGCTTGGGCAGTGAACCCTAATTGGCATGTGCCCTATTGTTCTTTCTATTCTTCTAACAGAGAATACATTCTTGGGTTAATCACCCCATGGTTTTTCCCCTAACCATGTTTTCCACGCCAAAATCTTGGTGTCTTATATGTTGATGAGTTTCTGCTTTTGATTTGAATGCATTATGTTTCATGTTTAATATACTGCTAATCACTAAGAGGATTTAAGTGTGTAAATTAGAGAAAGTTTTGCACAACTGATTCACCCCCACTCTCAGTTGTGTGCCCTAAGTCTAACAATTGGTATAAGAGCTAAGTTCCTCTAAAAGGAGCTTAACCGCTTGAGGAGATCTAGGATGTTGTCTTACAAGAAGGATAGTCTGAAGTTTGATGGAACCAACTTTTCTCTTTGGAAAGATCGCATGAAATGTCACTTGCAGTGTATGGGAATGGCGTACTGGTCCATGGTTACAAAACCATATGTACCTCCACAGGGTGGTCCGACAACCCTAAATGAAATCACAGATGCTGAAAACAATCTGTGGACCAAAGAGGCTCTTCTAAGTGCATTATCTAACTCAGAGCTCTCAAATGTTATTGACCTACCAACTGCCTTTGAGATTTGGAATAAACTAGAACTTTTGCATGAAGGAGACCAGTATGTTAAATGTGCAAGGTTACAGAGTCTAAAAGGGAAATTTGAAAAATTAAAGATGAGAGATGATGAAAATATTACCACTTTTATGCCAAGAGTGAATGAGCTAGTTTGTGGAATTAGAAATGCTGGTGGAGTCTTGGATGAAAATGAGATTGTTGGTAAAATTCTCAGATCCCTTCTTGCTTTTTACAAAATCAAGGTTGCTGCCATTGAAGAATTCAAGGCCCATACAACTGTTACAAGAGATCAATTGGCTGCATTTGAAATGACAGAGTTTGGAGATGACCCCCCCAAGACTGAATCTACATTCAAAGCCAGTGCCTCTGTCAAAGGTAAACAAAGGTTCGATCCAGAAGAGAATTCTTCAAGGAAATTGTCATGGTATGAAAAAGCAAGAAAAGATCTGGAAGAAGAAGTAGAAAATGCTCAACTTGAAGGCCTTATTGCAAAGAGGCTGCCAAGAGGATCCGGTAAGTATGAAAGAAAATTACCTTTTAAGTGTTTTAACTGCAATAAGATTGGTCATTTTGCCTCAAAGTGTCTGGAAAGATTTTCAAGGCAAAATCCTAACAAGCCAAGGTTCCAAAAGAACTATTACTATGTACATGAAGATGATGATAATGAAGGAGTAACAGATAATGAATCAGAGATAGGAAACAAATCCAGAAATGAATGGGTGTTCATTGCCATCAAGGAAGAAGATCCAATGTCCTTTGTATCTGTCAATCTTAAGACTGTGGAAAGAGCTCTAGCTGCCCAAATTGAAGAGAAGGATGATTGGGTCATTGACAGTGGATGCTCTCACCATATGAGAGGTGAGAAAAATAAGTTTGTAGATTTGGAAAGGTATGAAGGAGGAGTGGTAAAGTTTGGTGACAATTCTGTCGGTAGAATCAGAGGAAGAGGAACTATTTCTTTTGATGGAAGAAACAAAACTGGTAATGTACTATATGTTGAAGGTTTGAAGCACAATCTTCTTAGTGTTGGATAGTTGGTGGACAAAGGCTATGATCTCTGATTCAAGGATGGAAAATGCAAAATCTTTGAAAGTTTCAGAACAGAGATTGCATCCGGTACTCAAACTAAAGGTAATATCTTCCACTTGGTTGGTACTGGTAAAAGCTGCTTATTTGTTCAAGTTGATCAGAGTTGGTTATGGCATAGAAGGATGTGTCATGTGAATTTTGATAATATCATCAAGATAAGCAATACTCAGGCTGTAAGAGATCTTCTAAAATTCCTGAAACCTACTAACAGCTTGTGTAAGGAATGCCAGTTGGGTAAGCTGAGTAGAGCACATTCAAAAGCAAGGAACTGTCTTCTACCGGATTATTGGACTTAGTTCACACTGATCTTTGTGGTCTGGCAAGAACCAAGAGTATTCAAGGTGATAGATACTTCATGGTTCAAATTGATGACTATTCCCAGATGATGTGGGTAACCTTTCTAAAGGAGAAATCAAAAGCTCTTGAGAAATTCAAAATATTCAAGGCTATGGTAGAGAATGAAACAGGATTAAAGTTGAAATGTCTGAGGTCTGATAGAGGTGGAGAATTCACATCCGGTGAGTTCATAGAGTTCTGTGAGAAACATGGAATTAAGAGACAGTTGTCTGCTCCTAGGACTCCACAGTAGAATGGAGTAGTGGAGAGAAAGAACCGGACCATCCAGGAAGCATCTAGGACCATGATGATGGAAGTAAATGTTCCTCAGATCTATTGGAGAGAAGCTGTCAGCACTGCAGTCTATACTCTCAATCGAGGTCTAATCAGAAGCAATACCGGTAAGACCCCTTATGAACTTTGGTTTGGCATTGCTCCTATTGTAAGATATTTTAGAGTTTTTGGCAGCAAATGTTACATCAAAAGAGATGAAGATCTAGACAACTTTGATGCTAGAAGTGATGAAGGAATATTCTTGGGTTACTCTACTCAACGCAAAGCATACCAGTGTTATAACAAGAGACTAAGAAAGATAATAGAAAGTACAAATGTGAAGGTTGATGAGGGAATAGAGAAACCATCAAGGTTTTATGAATATGATGAAGATGATCAGAATGGTGTTTTGGTTCAAGGAGTTCAATCCTCTTCTAAAAGTTAGATTCAAACTGATCCGGTAAATCAGGAAGAAGAGATAGGTCTGAATGAGCCTAATCAAGAAGCAGAAGTGCAAGAAACTCCCAAAGTTCCAAGGTATGTAAGATTGAACCACTCTGAAGATTAGATCATAGGTGACAAAAGCAAAGGTGTGCAAACTAGAAGGAAAATTGCTCAAAATTTAGATGAATATTGTCTGATTTCAAAGATTGAACCTAAGACAATAAATGAAGCCTGCAATGATGAAAATTGGACCAAAGCAATGGAGGAAGAGTTGATGCAAATTGAGAAAAATCACACTTGGGATCTTGTTCCCAGACCTAGAAACAAGAATGTGATTGGAACCAAATGGGTCTTCCAGAACAAACTAAATGAAGTTGGTGAAGTAATCAGAAATAAAGCCAGATTGGTCTGCAAGGGCTACTCTCAAATAGAAGGAATTGATTTTGAAGAAACTTTTGCTCCGGTGGCAAGAATTGAAGCAGTCAGATTATTTCTTGCCTTTGCTGCCTTCAAGGATTTCAAGGTATTGAAGCAGATGCTAAGAGATATCAAAGTAGAGTATAAGGAACCTATCATAATCTTCTATGATAATTCAAGTGCTATAAGTATATCTAAGAATCCAGTGTTGCATTCAAAGACTAAACACATATCCATCAAGTTTCACTTTTTGAGAGAGCAAGTGAACAAGAATGAAGTCAGATTGGAGTTTATATCCTCCAAGGATCAGATTGCAGACATCTTTACTAAACCTCTACCTAAGGACTTTTATGAGTATCTCAGGGAGAAGTTAGGGGTTATTACCCCTCTAGTGATGAACTAAGGTGCACTGAGGTGCATCAGTCCGGTGGATATCACAGTCATATCTTGTGATCCAGATTGATGGGAGCTGCTACTCAGGGGGAGCAGCAGGTATGATTCTAAAATGGTGAAATTGCAAGTATGTGCCCTTCACCATTGATGTCAAAGGGGGAGAGAAGACATGTGAAAACACAAGTGGTTACTGATCAAAGGGGGAGTAGTAAAGGGAGAGAAGACATGTGAATGGTTGCTGTGGATAGGGGGAGTTGTGACAGTAAGGAGAAGTTCTTGTCTTGATGGTTTTTCACATCATATGTTGCCATCAATGACAAAGGGGGAGATTGTTGCAAGTATGGGCCTAATCAGTGTTGTCATTGATGTCAACATACTCCTGTTGTATTAATGATAAGGATTGGATGAGCCGTGAGCTGAGGATATTGAGAAAATTAGTCTCAATCAGCAACAGTGAAGAACAGTGATGACTGTAAGACAAAAGTCCAAGATAGGATGATGATCAGAGGATGTGGATTAAAGGGTTTGTAGATTTGTGTCTATAGGTGATCCAATAGAGATTTTAGAGGTCCACATGAGGATATGAAGAAGTTGTGGCCGCTCAAGAAAAACTGGTTCTGGTAGGTGTTCAGAGGTGACAGTGTGTAACAAGAAAGGTCCGATGAGATCCAGAAATGAAGTTTCCTATTCTGTGGATTTAAGGGAGTGCTGAGGAAGTCTTTGTGGTGTATCAACTCTATTGGTGTGTGGTTTGAAGGTCTGCAAGCATCTATTCTTTTGTGACAGTTATGACAAACTGTGTTCTTAAGGTTCTAGATGAAGGAGAGAAGGATTTTAGTAAGCAGAAGAAGGGTGGATGTTCTTAGTGATTTAGGCAAGCTTGTGGAGGTCTTTGGATCATGTCTAGTTCGTGTTGGTGGTTCGCATTGAAGTCAGAGCTCACAATTGAAGAGTAACTTCTGTATTATGGTGTTCTTCTTGAGACAGGCCGACCAGATGAGTTATGCATCTATCGGATGATCTTATGAATGTTTGCTGACTTAGATGATAATTCCTAAGTTGATGTCTTGTATAAATAAGGGATTGCAAAGTCAATTTGAACTCACCTTTTTGTGTGGAGATGACAGTGTGGTAGTGAAGAGGAGAGCGAAAGGCAGAGCAGAACTATTGAGCTTAATGGAACTGATTCAAGCATGGTGAAGATGCTATTCTCCAATTCATGTATGTGATACTTATTTCTTTGTAGACAGTGTGTCTCTTGTAGGTAGTGAGCCTCTTGTGAGCAGTGTGCTCAGGAAGTGAGCCCTAATTGGCATGTGCCATTTTGTTCTTTCTATTCTTCTAACAGAGAATACATTCTTGGGTTAATCACCCTGTGTTTTTTCCCTTAACTAGGTTTTCCATGTTAAAATCTTGGTGTCTTATGTGTTGATGAGTTTCTGCTTTTGATTTGAATGTATTATGTTTCATGTTTAATATACTGCTAATCACTAAGAGGATTTAAGTGTGTAAATTGGAGAAAGTTTTGCACAACTGATTCACCCCCCCTCTCAGTTGTGTGCCCTAAGTCTAACAGTTTTGGTATATGTGATGCATACTAGATGGATGTTAGGATGATTTGATATGTAATGTAAATGTGTATGGATATGAGTATGTAGTTCTATATGCTTTTGTTTATGTTTGTGATTCTTTTGTTTGGTAGTCGTCATTCACTTGATTTATAACCAGCTGTGAGTCACCATACACCTACAGTTCTTTGAAATTCCATTCAACTGCTAGCTTGATACCAATGACTAGGGCTTCGTACTCTACCACGTTGTTAGTGCATGGAAACATTATCTGTATGATTTAGGGATTATATCGCCATTAGGTGTGATCAATAAGATACCTACCCCCGATCCATGTTGGGTGTATGAGCCATCGAAGTACATTTTCTAGGTTACTGTATTTATGTGGAAGATAGATTCGTCTGGAAACTCAAAGCTCAGAGGGCTATCATCCATTAGAGGTGCATCTGCCAGTTGATTTGCTAGTACTTGTCCCTTTATTGCTTTCCTATCTACATATTCGATGTCGAACTCACTGAGCAGCATGACCCATTTAGACAATCTACCTATTAGGGCTAGCTTGTTGAGTAAGTATTTGACTGGATCAATCTTTGCTATCAGTTTGACAGAGTGTGATAGCATGTAATGTCTCCATTTTTGTGAGGTGAAGACAATAGCTAGACATGCTCTTTCGATTGGCATGTATTGCAGTTCATACCCAACAAGTGTTCGACTAATGTAGTAGATTGCCTGTTCTTTCCCCTCATAGTTTTGTTGTGCAAGGAGAGCTCCCAGAGCTATTGGTGTAGCTGAGATATATAGTAGTAGAGGCTTACCCTGAATTGGTGGCATTAATACCAGTGGTTTCATGAGATATTCCTTTAGTTGCTGAAATGCCTATTCACATGACTCATTCCATTTGAAAGGGACATTCTTGTGTAGAAGGTGAGAAAATGGGTGGCACTTGTCTGCCAATTGAGAGATGAACCTTCTAATAGATTGCAATTTTCCCTGTAGGGATCTTAGTTGAGTCAAATTCTTAGGAGGTGGCATCTCCATGATGGCCTTCACCTTAGCCGGGTCAACTTTGATACCATTTGCAGACACTATGTATCCTAGTAGTTTGCCTGATGTAACCCCGAACACACACTTCTTTGGATTGAGACACACATTAAACTGTTCCAACTTGTTGAAGATCTTGTCTAGTACTGCTAGATGGCCTTCTCTTGTAAGTGATTTCACCAAAATGTCATTGACGTAGTCTTCCATTATAGTGTGTATCATGTCGTGGAAGATTATCGTCATGGCTCTCTGATATGTTGTACCAACATTTTTCAGACCAAATGGCATGACACACCAATAGTAGGTGCCCCAAGGACATGTAAATGCAGTCTTGTGTTGGTCTTCTAGTGTGATCTTTATTTGGTTATATCCTGAGAAACCATCCATGAGTGATAGCATAGTGTGCACTGCTGTGAGATCTACAATCATGTCTATGTTTGGCAGGGGAAATCATCTTTTGGACAAGCTTTGTCCAGGTCCCTGAAATCATTGCATATTCTAACTCTGCCATCTAGTTTAGCCACTGGTACTATGTTCAAGACCCATTCAAGATAGTCTATGGGCCTGATAAATCTGACATCTAGCAGTTTCTTTAGCTCTTCCTTTACCATGAGGTCCACATGTAGATGCATCTTTCTGAGTTTTTGTTTGACCAGTTTATCTCCTGGAGCTAGAGATAAATGATGCATGATAAGATTTGGATCTAGCCCTAGCATGTCAGCATATGTCCAAGCAAAGTTGATTTATTTTCTCTTGAAGAAATCAGTAAATGCTAGTTTTTTGTGTTCTATTAGAGATTTTGCCATGTGGATCATTCTAGGCTCATCCCCTGTGCTGACATTGATTGGTTCTACTAGTTCTATCAAGATCGACGATCTCTCCTGATGTGTAAGATTGGGTGGAGGGTCAAGCCTTCCATCCTTTGGCACCTCAGAGAGGTTTTCACTGTTGGATACATCTTTATTTTTACTATTTTGATGATCTAACACTACCGCGGAGCAGTTTTCACCATTAGATCATTCTTTTATTTTGATATTTTTATGACTGAAAGGCTTGGTACTCTCTCCAAAATAGGCCTTCTCATTAAGTTCAATGGCATAGCCAGCTCTATGGTCTCTTGCAGGTATATGATCTCTAAGCTCAAGATAATCTATGATGGCTTCGTCATTTTCAAAGGTATCTAGCTCAGGGGTAGTGCCTTCTAGGTCCCAGTCGATAAGTTCAGGGTGCACCAAAGGTAAGGGCTCATTGGGTTGGTCTGGTTCAATGGTGTTGATGGTTAGGGTAGATTTATTGAAGGCACAGACAAAGTCTGCTATGGTAGCCTCTATGAGTGGATCCATCAAGGGGGGAAATCATTCCTTCCTCACGATTTTCACTATTGTTGCTATGCGGGTCAGACTCTAGTAGTCTATCCCTTGGACCTTGTCTCTCATTGGTATGGGTCAGGTCGTACTCGTGGACAACATCGATATCTTTTTTGTCATAAGACATCTCAGATAGGCTATCCCATTCGTACTCATTAGAATCTATGTCACTTCTTAGTTGCAGTTGTTGAATTTGCTCAACCAGATTACTAGCAGACATTTCTGGCTGTTTTCCTTTATTCTTATTTTCTCTATTGGTTCTTGGTGCTCTAGTGTATCCTAGCCCTGTAGTGTCTTGGGCTGTCAAGGTATGAGGTTGGATGGGTTTAGTGATGCCATCCTTTCTTGAACCGAGTGGACCGTGTCCTTCTTATCCCATTCTCTGTAGCATTTGGAAACCTTGACCATATTGTGTAGTGTGTATAGTAGGATGTTCATGTTGTGTGGGGGAGCTACCTTCATCCTTGTATAGCCATTGTAGGATATCCTTTTCATCACTCTCATCTTCTAGGCTTCCCCATTTTACAAATAGTCCTTTTGTAGTTCTCTCTACTTTTGGTGTCTTTAGGATAGGTCTCCCATAGGACCTAGGAGATAGGGGCAGTTGTGCCAAGCAGAGGGATTGAGAGATCGTGTATTCACCCAAGCCCTTATTTGTGAGTCTAAGACTAGGTTGCGGAGCTTGTGAAGAGGAAGCAAGTGAAACCAGATCAACACGAGATGAAGAGGCTACAAAAGCACAGTTGGTGGGGATCACAACTTCGGGTTTTGGATGATTGGAGTTGTAATATTGATAGGGGTTAGGGTCACCTTGGATGGTGATCTCTTGACCTTCATGTGGTAACTTGATACATTGATGGTATGTTGAAGGTACTGCTTTCAGAGTGTGTATCCATGGTCACCCAAGAAGAATGTTGTACACTAGCTCCATGTCGAGGACTTGACAAGCTACATCTTTTACCATGGGGCCCACTCTGATTGGTAGGGTAACAATTCCTTTGGACGTTCTTTCCTCCTCATCATAGGGTTTTATGGTGATTTTCCTCTTAGGATCTATAGCCTTTTTTGAAAACCCCAATGTAAGGATTAGTTTCAATGTGCAAATATTCAAACCAGCCCCTCCATCGATTAGGACTCTTTTGATCTTGTGCTTGTGTATGAAAGCTTCAATATGAAGGGAGGTGTTATGGGGTTGAGTGATTGACATATCATCCTTCTCAGTGAACGATAGGGAGTGTGGTGAGGTAATATGACCGACCATGGTTTGGAATTGTTCTTTAGCAAGGTTTGTGGGAATGGAAGCTTTCACTAAGGCTTTGTCAAGTATGGACCTATGAGAAGGAGATAAACTTAGAAGTTCCAAGATGGAGATATGTGCAGGTGTTTTGTGGAGTTGATCCACGATACTGTATTGATTAGACGGTGTGGCGGGGGTTCCCCTAAGGGTGACTCTATTACTGTGGGTAGTAACATTACAATCTGGATCTTTGTTAATAGTGATCACATTGATGTGTGAATCACTTTCATAGATATGGTTAACAACATAGTCGAAGCCAACATTTGTGTAGTTTGCATTGTTAGATCCACTATTGTTTCTATTGGAAGGTCCTCCTTGCTCGTAGTTAGGAAGAGGATCCTTGAATGCCTGGTGATCGTTGTTGGAGGTATGCCCATCAACAGATATTGTTTTTGCTCTATCAGGTCTTGGATTGTATGCTTGAGTGCAATACAATCATTAGTCTTGTGCCCCCTATTTCGGTGGTATTCACAAAAGTCATTGTCGTTCCACCAATGGGGTTTGACCTTTGGTTTGTATTCTCGTGCCGAGGGAAGCGTTATGATCTTGTTGGTGATTAGCTTTTGTAGGGCAGTTTCTAATGATTCACCTAAAGGTGTGAACTCTCCTAGGTTGAAAGTTGGTAAACCTTGATTCAGTGTTTTTTGGTGTGTTTTGCGGGGGGTTATTTTGAGGTGTTGATAGGTTGAAAATTGGTTGTTTAGGTGTTGTATTCTTGGCATCCACTATGCCGTCATTCACAATGTTTTTATTTTTCATCCAGAATCTAGGTTTATCATTGTTGGTGTTGGTATTAGGAGTGTCTTTATAGAGATTGATTTGGCCTTTTGCGATTAGAGATTTTTCTATGATGAGGCCCATCTCAATGACCTTGCTAAAAGCAGTAGGACATTGGATTTGGATTTGGTAGCTTAGGTCCATTTGCAAGTTGTGGATGAACATTTCTAGCATCTATTTCTTCAGCATTTGGTGTGGGCACTTGCTTGCCAGTTGTCTCCATCTCTATAAGAAAGCGGTGAAAGATTCCCCACCTTTCTGTTTGGTGTTACAAAGATGCAATATTGAGGTGTCATGCTCAATTTTGTAACAAAAGTGGGTGACAAATTTATCTACCAGTTCGTTGAATGTTTTGATGCCGAGTGGCAGTCTAGAGAACCATTCCATGGCCTGTCCTCCTAAGATTCGTGGAAAAAGTCACATAAGATAGGTGTCATTATGTGCGACCTCGAGACAAGCAGCATTGAATTCCCTGATGTGATCCCTTGGGTCACCCTTTCCTT
Source organism: Cunninghamia lanceolata (assembly GCA_027924645.1). NCBI lineage: Eukaryota > Viridiplantae > Streptophyta > Pinopsida > Cupressales > Cupressaceae > Cunninghamia > Cunninghamia lanceolata. The sequence goes on from BSBN01001715.1 coordinate 15,308,177, forward strand.
GATATTTTTCAAACTTAGGTACCTCAAATTTTGAGGGGAAAGGTATCATGACCAAGGCCCTATTGAAAGGATATGGTGAAATATCCTCTAAGGTGTAATGTTTAGTCGATGCTCCTATTTTCATGTCTAAAATTTGTTGTTGGAGAGCTTCAAATTTTTGATTCATTAGACTTAGGGCATCCATAGCATCAGTATTGTTTTTTATTTTGTTTGAAGGTGTTGCTTTCTCATGTCTACTTTCCTCAATTTCTTTGAGAGTCTCTACGTCATAATCCTTAGGAAGCTTGACCCCTAAATTTGCTAGGTGTAAAAAGAATTTTGTGGGGTCTTGGGCAAGTACCCCTTCTAATAGGCGTTGAAATTTTGGGTCATGATACATGTTAGATAGAGTACGGTGATAGTTTGGGGAGCAGCAAATAGCTCTAGTTCATGAGGCCATCTTTCCTTGAGTGGTGAGATGCATAGGAGTATGGGGTACATCATTGGACAGATAGGTGATGTTGGTAGAGTTCCAGGCACTATAGCCTATACCATGGATACCTCCAGTAGTAGTCGTGGATGATGTAGGGACCAGCCCTAATTTTGATGCATGGTGGGCCACCCATATACTAATTAGGTTGATGATGCTTGGTACATGGGAAGGATAGGTGGTTGAGCCTCCCGTTGGGAGACGGGTTAGACAATGTGTGGAGAGAGGACATGTAGCCATCCTGCCAAATGCAGGTAGAAGGTGAGGAGATGGAGAGAAGCCACAGGTAGAGGCAAAGGAAACTATCTCAGGAGATGTGGAGGATTTGGATACAATACAAGCCTCCTAAGATAGTTTATAGATGGATGTGGAGCAACTACAAGGAGTAGTTGCAGTGTTGCATATATAATTATAGATGATGCAGGCACAGGCAAGAGATGGGATGGTCAACTATAACAAGCCATACCTGAGAGAGATGTAGCCTAGGCTATTGCCATACGGTTACAACAATAACTAGACAAGCACAGTGTGTTATAGCTAGTGGCAGCATGGCACAAATGTGGGGTGACATGATGGCCATATAGGGTCAGCTAGCACAGGTTTGGGTAGAGAGCAAATTACTACCAATCTTTATATGAGAGTGTGGCTCCTGTAGATTAGAGGGCACCTAGCTTCAGTAGGTGGAGTAGGTTAGGGACATCGAGGTTAGTGAGGTTAGGACCTTCTGTGATGGGACCTCCTAGAGTGGGTACAGGACAGATGCCACCAGTGCTAGGGAAGCCTTCAGGGGAATAGGGACCTCACTAGCCTCCTCCAAGATCTGGTTCACAGCTGGCCCCTTCAAAAGGGGGAGTTCCACATGAGACACTATATTATTTTTATGTTATAATATTGATGTATATTTGGTATTTTGATGCCTACGGTTTGATGTATTTATGTACACAAACACTATATTATGGACATTTTTTGTATGATATATGATGATGGCGATATGGTGATAGTGTATATGATGTTTTGTTTTATTGATGATGCTAGTTGATGTTTTTATATTATGTGATGATGATGATGTTATGGAGATTCATACCTAATTTTGCTTTAATAGAAAAACCCCTCACAGCTATGCTAAAAAGAATGTTGCCTTCACATGGTCTAAGGAAGGCAGGGATAGTTTTGAAACTGTTAGGCAAGCCATTGCTCAAGCTCCTACACTGATAAACCCTAATTTTGAGTAAGATTTTTTTTTTATGCCTTTGGAGGCAAAGAGGGTATATTAGTTGTCTTGACACAACAAAATGGAGAGAAATTGGAACAATCAATTGCCTTCTTTAGCCAACCTCTCAAGGAATATGAACTGAATTATAATTTTATAGAAAAATAGGTATTTGTTGTAGTGAAGGTCCTAAAAAAGTTTAGACGTTTGCTTTCTAGCAGTGAAATTCAGTTGATGGTGAACCACCTTGATGTGTAAGAACTCCTCCTAAGCAAGGATATTAATGAGAAAAGGGTTGGGTGGATCACTAAGGTGATGGAATATGACATCAACATCAACATCACCAGACTAGTTTGTGGCAAAGGTCTATGTGAACAAATGGTAGTAGATATCAAGGACAAGGAGAATGTTGTATATGTCCAAGGACAAGCACAACCAGTTAAGCCTCATACTCCAACTAACTGGTGTCATGACACAGTCACATTTCTACAATCAGGTAGATGTCTAGATGGATTGGATCATGCTAAAAGAAGGTATTTCAGACTCTAAACTATTCCTTATGTTATTATTGATGGTGTCTTGTTTGGAAAAGACATCAATGGAGATATTATTAGATATATCACCAAAGATCAGGCTTATAGAGGACTAAAATAATTTCATAATGGCCCTGCTAGTGGCCATTATTCTCCAAGGACAAGTACAATGAAAATCATGAGGGATAGTTATTACTAGTCTAGTCTATTCAGTGATACATACAAATGGATTAGACAATGTAAAGAATGTGCATTATTTGCTGGGAAGTGGAGACTGGCATCTCTTCCCCTTCATCCAATCCAAACAGATCAACCTTTTGCTCAATGGGGTTTAGACTTCATTAGAGTAATCAATCCACCTTCTAGCGCTAGCCATAAGTGGATTCTAACAGCCACTAATTATTTCACCAGGTGGTTAGAGGCAATTTCTTTGACGGATGCCATAGAGACATCTATTGTAGACTTCCTTGAGGGTATAGATACAAGGTTTGGTGTGCCATCCACCATCATTTTTTATAATGCCAAGGCCTATGCAGGCACAAAAGTCAGTGAATGGGCATTGAACTATGGGGTATACTTGAAAACCTCATCTAATTACTACCCACAAGGAAATGGTTTGGCTGAGTCCACCAATAAAAATCTAATTAGAATTATCAAGAAAACAGTGAAAGATAATCAAAGAACTTGGCACTCCAAGTTAAAGATTGCTCTTTGGGCTGACAGAATCACTCCCAAAAGAGCCATAGTTAATTCCCCTTTCATTCTTGTTTATGGATGGGAAGAAAGGGTTCCATTATCATTGGAATTGCCTTCTCTCGAGTTGGGATAGCAGTTGGAACTAATGGAAAGTGATGCCATTACAATCAGATTTGCAGAGCTGTTGAAACTTGAGGAGAAGAGGGATACTACTATGAAGGCCCTTGAAGCCCACCAAGATCAGGTCAAGAGAACCTTTGATAGGAAATCTACTAATAGAACATTCAATGAAGGAGATATAGTGCTAAAATGGGATACAGATAGGGCCAAAGTTGGAAGACATTCAAAGATTGATGCTATGTGGAGTGGCCCTTATATCATTACCAGTTGCAAATAAGATAGTGCATTTCAATGTTTTAGGCTAAATGGAGAGGTCCTGCCAATCCCAGTCAATGTGATTCATCTCAAACCTTGTTTTTAGCATGGTTGTGAGACTTGTAAATAGGCTAGGCATCTTCTTTCAATAAAGTGCCCTTGTACTCTGTTGTATTCTCATTAGGAGGATACATGCTTGCTTGTTGTTTTGTTTTACCTTGATGGCATGCCCAGTTATTTTAGTTCCTTTGTTCTTGTTGCAGTCTCTTTGACTCTGTTCCCAATGAATGCTTAAGGCCATTGGCCTATTGCTTAGCAGTAAAACACCCCTAAGAAGTCACCAAAATGTTAACCTATTTTGTTTCACAGCCAAATAGTTCAAACCCTTAAGCCCTAGGTTTTATGGTCATCTTCCTTTACGTTATAATCTCTTATTAATTATTTAGCCTAGGTTGTTGGTCACTTAAGCTACAACCTTGAGCCCTTTATGTCATGAATTAACTAGCCCCAAGTCCTAAGGTTTACCATTTGTCACTTGTCGACTTCATTTCTTAAGTCTTAAGTCCTTCTAGGCCTGAGGATTCCACATGGTAGTATTTCACTTGCCCGCAGATCATCGAGGCTAACATCATATTCCTTCTGCGGGGTTGCAAAATAAGGACAGCTGTAAAGTTTTTCGTGACCTATGGCCACATGATTATTGATTTAGGTTGAATGGTGGAGGTTACACCAAGTTTCAAAGGATGAGATGAAGAGGTGGGGCCGCATCATTTAAGATCAAATGGTAGCATGATGTCATAGGTGAATCTTGTCTACAGTAAAGATTTTGTTTACAACTACAAGATGTTGATGCATAGCATACTAGTGCCTTCTCTTCCAAATCTTTCAAGGTGAGCCCTTATACACCGACAACACTTCAAAGAAAATGACTCACCTATATGCTCAACGCCACCCTGGCATTTCACTGAGGTCTCTTCTTCGCTAAGCCTTGTCTTGGCTCTCCATAAAGCCACAAAATCACCACATATGCCAAGTCTTAAGACCTTAATATGGAATTAAAAGAAAAGTAATATGCAGCGGGCCACTGAGCCATCGATCTTATGACCTCATGTTCATCCAACGACTCTAATTTAAACTTGAGGCTTTAGGCATTCTGGTGGTGCCAAAAGCATCCATCCAAGTTGGTGAGCACTGCAGATGAAATTCAAGGGGGGTGGCTTGGTGGCATATCTTTCAATGGTTGGAGATGACTTTTGGGCTCTCCCCTTCAATGCTCTATCCTCTCTTGTGTGTGAGCAGCCTTTCCTAGGGTGCAGATCTACCAGAGGCATGGGTTCTATCCTCATTGCTGTTTGTTCCTCACTTTGCATTGATGACACCATTGGTGATCTTAGGTCCCATGGACCTACCTCAACATTCTTTTCACAAGGATTTGATATATAAGGCATTGCAATCTGGTGCAAGAGCTTCAATTTTTGATCATATCATTTTATGATCTTGGTATTTTGGTTTTACCTAAGGCTTTGAAAGCCATTTTCCATGCTTTGTAATAAGGACTTAGTCTATTTTGTTTGACTAGTCCACTAAGTGGTTGATAAAACCTATTTTCTAGGACTATTTTTTTTGGAAACTTGTTTTTTTCAAGAAAACTTCCTTTTTCCATCAATTTTCTGCCTTCATGGGCAGTTGTACAGATAGAATAGGAAGTGCAAGAGTTGGGAAACTTCCTATAAACTTGGTTTTGCTTTAACATACCAAAAAGGAATGAAAAGGAAGGAGTTTCTTTTAAGAAAAAAACTATTTTTTTATGTTTTTGGTGAAAACAGCCATCTTGTATGGCTGGTATGGACTGTAGCATATCTATGGTCTGAGAATTATTAAGTGGATTGAGTCATCTTTCTTTTGCATTGGTTTGGAGTTTTTGAAACACTTTTATTATCTTGTTTGATTCCATTGTTTGCAGATTGATTTCTAACCCTCCACAGCTAGGTTTTGGACAAAATGATCCATTCTTCCTCTGTCCTTTGAGGATGGTTGACAATTTCTTGTTGGGATGGAGGAAGAAAAAGTAGTTTTTAGGTTTTTAATGTTTGCTTTGTGGATCTCCTTCCTCCATGGTGGTTGGTATGTCTCCATCCAGTCAAAACAATGACTAGTTGAGAAACAAACAGTGGATAGCAGCTATAAGGAGAAAAAAATAGTCATAGGTTGGTCAAATTAAGGAAGATCTTTATGTTTAATGAGGAGATAGACCTCTGGAAGGATCCACTAATCCTTGGATAGAACCTTGGAAAGATTTCCTTATCCATTATCAATCTAGACTGTTCTCTAGAAGGAAAAACTGTTTACTGTCATAAAAAGACAATTTGTTGTCCCTATTTGCTGTGACAAAGTACGACCTATACTTTTGTGAAAAATATTGTAAATCTTCATGAATGTTTGGATAGTGTAGGGACCTTAAATGGTCTTTTGGTGGACTGAGAAGCAAAGGTTGTGTAAATCAATCCTAAGACCTTCAAGGAAGTAACCTTCTTATTGATCCTATTTTTTAAAGACAGCCACATGTGATTTACTATCCACAGCCCTGTACGGTATAGTTTGTAGTTATTTTGTCAGAAGTATCTTGTGGATTCTATCCTTAGTAGATGCAGGATGTATCTGATGTAAAGATCTTCATTGATATAGGAGTTAATTCTAGTTTTATTGTCCATAAAGGCTACAAGGTAGGAGCTGTCTCTTTGAGACTATCATAGGATAGTCAAGCCTCTATTTGTTGTCCTCTGCCCTCTATAGCACAGTGTGGACCTGCATGGGGTTGAATAGTTGTTCATTCACATTGAATGTTTAATATGCACTAAGAATTGGTGTTTTGTTTAGGCTTTGAGGAGTTTTGTTGGTTGAATCAATCCTACAAGAGTTAAACTTTCTTCAACCGCTGTCCAAGAACAGTCCTATTGTTGCCACTGTCTTTTGCCTAGAGAATGCAGAAAGTGATCTTTATGTCAGAGATCTCATGACTATCATGACAAGTATGTGTGCGTATTGTTGGTAGAGGTGTGGGTAGGAAGTTATGATTCCAATCAAGGTGGATTGTGTAGGAAGGTGGATTGAGTAGTAACTCTCCAAGGTGAGAGTTGGATAGTCTATGAGGTGGACACTAGATAGTGGTCCTAGGCTAGATAAATCTTAGACATAGCCTTGTGTAGGCTTTGTAAACACAACACTCTTGTAAACCTTTTGTAAAGAAAGTTGAGTGAACTTCTATAATCTCTACCTTACCTCTGCATCATATTGGTATCAGAGCCAATATTCTGTTTGGAAGCAAGTGTATGTCAGAAGAGGAAATTGAAACAGAGGCTAGTACAATGCCTCCCAAGACAATGAGTCAATATGCCATCAAGAAGTTGGTGGAAGAAATGGTTGAAGCAAGACTTCAAGAAGTAAAATTACAAGAAGAGAAGAAGTCTAAGGGCAAGACCAAAGAAGAAGGAAGTTCTTCAGACATAAATGAATAAACAGAGGTAGAAGAGGATCCTCAGGAGCAGGATATGTCTGCAGATTAGAAAGCCTTCTTAAATGCACTTAAGGGTGCTCATGGAGATAGTGGTGATCCCAAGATGGAGGTGCCTACCTTTCATGGCAAGTTGGATGGAGATGTTCTCACCGACTGGATAGAAGCTATGTGCAACTTCTTTGATTACAAGGAGTTTAATGACAATAAAAAGGTCAAGTTTGCCAAGACAAGGCTAAGAGGTTCTGCACTGGTATGGTGGAACTATATGCAGAGTGAGGGGAGAAGATTGGGAAGAGTCACATCACTAAATGGAGCAGAATGGTGGCTATGCTCAAAAGCAAGTTCATGCCACCTGACTATGAGATACAAATCATAAGGAGATTTTAGAATTTGAGACAAAAAGACATGGATGTGGCTAACTACACAGAAGAATTTCATAGACTCAGTATGCGGGCCAATCATAATGAAGATGAAAAAGGGATGGTGGCTAGATACCTGAATGAACTGAAATACAATCTGTAAGATGAGATAAGTTTGGTGTTACCAAAGACAGTGGATGAATGTTTCTTGTTGGCCTCCAGAGCTGAGAAAAAGCTGAGAAGGAAGGGTGATCAAAGTGCCAGAGGTAGAGGTGGCAGAAATCAAAGAGGTAGAGGCAATTTTGGCTGTGGACAGTTCAACAAAATTGAAAATAACAGCCAACAAGAAACTCAATTAGCAACAGAGCAAAGAGGAGGTTTCAGAGGTGGTAGAAGTCATAATGGAAGAGGAAGAAATGGTGGAGGTGGTAGAGGACCAGGAGTCTTCACTGGAAGATGTTATGGCTACAACCAAGTTGGCCATACAATGAACAAATGTCCAGGGAAAGCCAGCACCTCTCATGACAGTGGGAAGAGAAATCAGTTAGTGAAAGATGATGACTGTGAAAGTGTGAATTCACCAATGGGAAGTGCTGTACCTATTCTAGATGGAGAGAGTATGATGATAAAAAGGTCTATGTTGAAGATGCCATTGAAGCTAGAACCCCCTCAAAGAAAGAATCTTGTCAGAACCGCAGGCCTAGCCTATGGGAAACTTTGCAAAATCATAGTGGATTCAGGGTCTACTGAGAATGTGGTATCCACTGAGATGGTTGAGAAGTGCAAGTTGGAGAGGCTGCCTCATATCAGTCCTCACAAGATCTCTTGGTTGAACAAGAACCAAAGTTTCATGGTGGAGGAACAAGCTTGGGTTGAATTTGCAATTGGTGACTACAAGGACAAAGTACTATGTGAAATCATCCCTATGGATGCATGTCACCTGCTTCTTGGTCATCCATGGCAGTATGATGTTAAAGCTCAGCATGATGGTGAGAAGAACACTTATGTCATCACCAAGAATGGAAGGCCATTCAAAATGGATCCTTTGTTGGAGCAGCCCAAGGGAAAGGAAAATAACAACAGTGTCATGTTGGTGAATGGAAATGAGTTCCTAAATATCTTGAAGGAGAATGACAACCAGGGGTATGCCTTGGTCATGAAGCCCAAGAGTGGATCAGATCAGCAAGATCAAAAATAGAAAGAGATTCCATTGGAAGTACAACAACTTCTGGATAAGTATCAAGACCTTGTGGTAGAGGAAGTTCCCAACTCCTTACCACCCATGAGGGATATTAGTCATCAAACTGACTTAATACCTGGTGCTACATTGCCTAACAAGGCTGCATACAAGATGACTCCACAACAAAATGAAGAGGTGGCAAGGCAAATTCAAGATCTCCTAGAGAAAGGGCTGATTAGGAAGAGTCTAAGTCCCTGTACAGTTCCAAGTGTACTGGCTCCTAAGAAGGATGGAAAGTGGAGACTATGCACAGATTCTAGGGCCATAAACAAGATCACCATAAGATACAGATTTCCAATGCCAAGGATTGAAGATCTCTTGGATTACCTAGGAGGATATTGCTATTACTCAAAGATTGATTTGAAATCTGGATATCATCAAATTCGGATCAGACAGGGAGATGAATGGAAGACTACTTTCAAGACCAATGAAGGTCTTTATGAATGGCTTGTTATGCCATTTGGTCTTAGCAATGCACCAAGTACATTTATGTGCCTGATGAATGAGGTATTAGTTGAATTCATTGGTAAATTTGTTATTGTTTATCTTGATGACATACTAATCTTCAGCAGGACAAGGGAAGACCATGTGAAGCATGTTGGTCAGGTGTTAGAGAAGCTACATGAACACAAGTTGATGATCAACTTAGACAAATCTAAGTTCATGAAAACTGAACTTGTATACCTGGGATTTGTCATTTCTAATGGCTGTTTGAAGATGGATCCCTCTAAGGTTGAGGCTATTCTCAGTTGGCCTACCCCAAAAATAGTGCGAGATGTGAGAAGTTTCCATGGATTGGCGACTTTCTATAGGAAGTTTATCAGAGGTTTCAGTCACATTAGTGCTCCCATCCTCAACACCATCAAGGGTGGAGTCAAGTGTAGATTCCAGTGGACAAAGGAAGCTGGTGATAGTTTTGAGTTGTTGAAAACAAAGGTGGCTGAGTTACCTACCTTAGTACTCCCTGATTTTGATAAGGTGTTTGTCGTTGAGTGTGATGCGAGTCAGCAAGCTATTGGTGCTATTCTTACCCAAGAAGGACATCCAGTGGTATTCTTTTCAGAAAAGTTGAATGAAGCCAAGCAAAGGTATTCTACCTATGACTTAGAACTCTATGCAATGGTGCAAGCTCTTAAGAAATGGAGACATTATTTGCTGCCCAAGGAATTTATTGTATTTACTGACAATCATGCTTTAAGCTTTCTAAACAGTCAAGAAAAATTGAACCATAGACATGTTAAATGGATGGAACAGCTACAAGTTTATACCTTCACAATTATGCACAAAAGAGGTGTCTCTAATAAGGTGGCTGATGCATTGAGTAGGAGGTTGCTTCTTGTTCATGAAATTTAGTTAGAAAGCATGGGTATTGACTGTTTAAAAGAGCTGTATAAAGAAGATTCTGATTTCAAAGAGGCTTATGATGTTTGTGTGAACTTGGCTAACACATTCCATGGAGAGTATGCAGATTTTTATTTGCAGGAAGGCCTCTTGTTTAAGGGCAATTTGCTGTGTGTCCCTAAGTGCTCTATGCAGGACAACATCATCAAGGAGAAGCATAATGGTTCTTTAGGAGGACATTTTGGCTTGGACAAGACACTAGAACAAGTCACAAGATTCTATTTTTGGCCAAAGGTGCGATCAGATGTGAGAAAATATGTAGCTAGCTGTGCAATCTGTCAGAGAGCCAAAGGTGTGTCTTCAAATGTAGGTCTATACCAGCCCCTTCCCATTCCCAACAGGCCTTGGGAAAGTATCAGCATGGATTTTGTGCTTGGGTTACCTAGGATAGCCAGAGGGGTGGATAGTGTGTTTGTCATTGTTGATAGGTTTAGCAAGATGGCTCATTTTGTGCCATGTAAATGTACAAATGATACATCTCATGTTGCAGGTCTATTTTTTAGAGAGGTAGTAAGGATGCATGGTTTACCATTGTCCGTTGTAACTGACAGAGATTCTAAGTTTGTAGGTCACTTCTAGAGGACCTTGTGGAAGAAGTTGGGCACACAGTTGTCTTTTTCATTTGCCTACCATCCACAAACTGATGGTCAGACTAAGGTGGTTAACAGGTCTCTTGGAAACCTTCTAAGGTGCCTTATAAAGCAGCATGGTTTGGCATGGGACTTGGTTATCAGTTAGGCTGAATATCCCTACAAGGAGCACTGGTAAAAGTCCTTTTGAGATAGTTTATGGCTTTCATCCAAGAGGGCCACTTGAGTTGAAGGATCTCCAAGGTTGGGATAGAAGGAGTGCACTTGGTGAAGAGTTTGCTGCCTCCATGAAAATAGTTCATGATCAAGTCAAGTTGCAACTAGAAAAATCAGTCACAAAGTATAAAGAAAAGGCAGATTTGAAGAAAAGAGAAGTATAGTTCAAAGTTGGTGACTTAGTCATGGCATATCTAAGGAAAGAGAGGTTGCCAAAGGGTCAGCCAACTAAACTCCAAATGAAGAAGATTGGGCCATGCAGGATAGTGCACAAATTTAGTCCAAATGCATATGAGATTGAGCTACTAGATGGCCTAGGTATCTCTCCAATTTTCAATGTTTGTGATCTTTTTCCTTTTAGACCTCCATTGCTTGATGAAAGTGGATCAGATGTGGTGGCTAAAGATGCTAATTGGATCAAGGATTTGCCTCCAAGCAAACCTTTACAGTTGGAGTGCATTCTGGATTCCAAAGTTATCAAGAAGACTCAAAGAGGTGTCTACGGACTACTTGGTGAAATGGAAGGATCTCCCTGACTCAGAGGCCACCTGGATGACTGAAGTAGATATTTTGAAGCATGGCATGACACTTCAACAATTGGCAACTCAAGAGACTTGAGTTTTTCCCATAGGGGGAGTATGGTGTAGGAGCTTCAATTTTTGATCATATCATTTTATGATCTTGGTATTTTGGTTTTACCTAAGGCTTTGAAAGCCATTTTCCATGCTTTGTAATAAGGACTTAGTCTATTTTGTTTGACTAATCCACTAAGTGGTTGATAAAACCTATTTTCTAGGACTATTTTTTTAGAAACTTATTTTTTTCAAGAAAACTGCCTTTTTCCATCAATTTTCTGCCTTCATGGCAGTTGTACGGACAGAATAGGAAGTGCAAGAGTTGGGAAACTTCCTATAAACTTGGTTTTTCTTTAACATACCAAAAAGGAATGAAAAGGAAGGAGTTTCTTTTAAGAAAAAAACTATTTTTTTATGTTTTTGGTGAAAACAGCCATCTTGTACGGCTGGTACGGACTGTAGCATATCTATGGTCTGAGAATTATTAAGTGGATTGAGTCATCTTTCTTTTGCATTGGTTTGGAGTTTTTGAAACACTTTTATTATCTTGTTTGATTCCATTGTTTGCAGATTGGTTTCTAACCCTCCACAGTTAGGTTTTGGACAAAATGATCCATTCTTCCTCTGTCCTCTGAGGATGGTCGACCATTTCTTGTTGGGATGGAGGAAGACAAAGTAGTTTTTAGATTTTCAATGTTTGCTTTGTGGAACTCCTTCCTCCATGGTGGTTGGTATGTCTCCATCTAGTCAAAACAGTGACTAGTTGAGAAACAAACAGTGGACAACAGCTATAAGGAGAAAAAAATAGTCATAGGTTGGTCAAATGAAGGAAGATCTTTATGTTTAATGAGGAGATAGACCTTTGGAAGGATCCACTAATCCTTGGATAGAACCTTGGAAAGATTTCCTTATCCATTATCAATCTAGACTGTTCTCTAGAAGGAAAAACTATTTACTGTCATAAAAAGACAATTTGCTGCCCCTATTCGCTGTGACAAAGTATGGCCTGTACTTTTGTGAAAAATATTGTAAGTCTTCATGAATGTTTGGATAGTGTAGGGACCTTGCCTGGTCTATTGGTGGACTGAGAAGCTAAGGTTGTGTAAATCAATCCTAAGACCTTCAAGGAAGTAACCTTCTTATTGACCCTATTTTTTTAAGATAGCCACATGTGATTTACTGTCCACAGCCCTGTACGGTATAGTTTGTAGTTATTTTGTCAGAAGTATCTTGTGGATTCTATCCTCAGTAGATGCAGGATGTGTCTGATGTAAAGATCTTCATTGATATAGGAGTTAATGCTAGTTTTATTGTCCATAAAGGCTACAAGGTAGGAGCTGTCTCTTTGAGACTGTCATAGGATAGTCAAGCCTCTATTTGTTGTCCTCTGCCCTCTATAGCACAGTGTGGACCTGCATGGGGGTGAATAGTTGTTCATTCACATTGAATGTTTAATATGCATTGAGTATTGGTGTTTTGTTTAGGCTTTGAGGAGTTTTGTTGGTTGAATTAATCCTACAAGAGTTAAACTTTCTTCAACCGCTGTCCAAGAATAGTCCTATTGTTTTGTGAGGCCTACACTTTTTCATTTCTGCACATGTATTTGGTACGCTGCCATCAATTGTATTGCTTTTGCTTTAAGTGTGCACCGCCGAGCATGCTTATGCGTGCGAGGGGGTTTTTAGAGTAGTAAGGAAAAATATTTGATAGTTCGTATCATGACCACATGACGCATGTGGACATGACACGTGTGTAATGCGTGTTATAACCGCATGGAAAAGTGGGCATGACATTTGGTATCAGAGCACATGTTTCAACATTGGGAGCTCTGGGGTTTGCATGTTGTTTAGACTGACATGGAGTGGGTTGAGCATGGTTTGACCCTTGTCCTACTACATGTAGCTGCGAGAGAGTGAGGTTGTGGTTTGTTGACTAACCTTCACCTTGGAGGAATACCCATCCTCTTGTTTTGTCATCATGATGGCCTTATCACATGAGTATCAAAGTCTTCTGCTTGTGTTTTGTGGTGGTTGTGATCCTCTTGGTCAATTGTCCTCTTGAGTCAATTAGTCTAGGTGGTGAGGGTTGTGTTGGACTCTTCCTCGCCCTTGTGTATCTTGTGGAGTATAGTGATGTAATGTGCACTTTCTTGGATTGCGATTATTTCTTTCAGTTGTTTGGTGACCTTTTTGTATCTTGGTTGTGTGGACCAGCCTTATTATTTTATCTTGTCTAAAAGTAGCTTAGCCACAACTTTTGATTTTTCCTTTTTCGCGTAACTCCTATGGTTACGTTGTTTTAATGTTGAAATTGCGCACATTTATTCATTTATTTATTTATTCTAATTTGGGTTTTGGAGACTTCTCCTCTTGGGTTTTCTAGATATTTGTGTTGGCTAAGCTAGGTTCTTTCTATTTTTCTAGTGCTGGTCTTGTGCTGTGTTGTTCTTCTCGCCATGTCGATGGAGCGACCTCTGGTAAAGTGTATATAAGGAAGTAGAAGTGGGAAACTTATGAGGATGGGGGTAGGTGTGGACTAGTATGGGCTGGTCATTATCCACTTACCTTCCTAGTTATCTTGTTCTTATATTGGTTATCTCTTGGAGGCTAAACCCTTATACAAATAAGAGGTAGGCCATTGTGGAATGTATGGTGAGGCTCCTAGGCACGTGGCCCCCTGAGACCATTATTCTACCTGGTTCTTGGATCTTTGGTTACTTGGCACTAGTTATTGGTTACTTGGTTCTATGATGAGACTATGACATCCCCCTAAACCTTTATGTGAGCCTTGTGAAGTTAATCCCTATAATGTGGATGAATGAAAATATGTGTTTAGATGTTAGATCTGTAATTGATGTATCTGTATATGAGTTGATGTTCTATATAAACAGGTTGTACAATGTGTGAATTCCTTATGTATGTGTGATATTGATTGATGAACATGAAATTCCTTATGTTGATTTCAATCAATACAGTGTGCTTTGTGAATAGGATTATGCCTTTATAACATTTAGTATCATACTTTAAAATCTTATGAGTTCCTTTTATCCTCACCCTTTGATGACTTCCAGGAGGAAGTACAGTCTTAGGGGGGAGTATGTGAGGCCTACACTTTTTCATTTCCACACATGTATTTGGTACGCCACCGTCAACTATATTGCTTTGGCCTTAAGCGTGCACTGCCGAGCACGCTTATGCATGCGAGGGGGTTTTTAGAGTAGTAAGGGAAAAATTTTGATAGTTCATATCATGACCACATGACGCATGTGGACATGACACGTGTGTAATGCGTGTTATAACCACATGGAAAAAGTGGGCATGACATGTTGCCACTGTCTTTTGCCTAGAGAATGCAGAAAGTGATCTTTATGTCAAAGATCTCATGACTGTAATGACAAGTATGTGTGAGTATTGTTGGTAGAGGTGTGGGTAGGAAGTTATGAGTCCAATCAAGGTGGATTGTGTAGGAAGGTGGATTGAGTAGTAACTCTCCAAGGTGAGAGTTGGATAGCCTGTGAGGTGGACACTAGATAGTGGTCCTAGGCTAGATAAATCTTAGACATAGCCTTGTGTAGGCTTTGTAAACACAACACTCTTGTAAACCTTTTGTAAAGAAAGTTGAGTGAACTTCTATAATCTCTACCTTACCTCTGCATCACAATCTTCAGTAGAAGGAGGGAGTTAGTAATTTTTGGGTTATTATGCTACCAAATTCCTTGTAGTCAGACCTCTTGGTGCAATTGCAGGATTATCAGAATTTGACTCAGTGTGCCTGTAGCTTGGCCTCTATTGTCATCTAATTGATCCACCCATGAATGTAATTGGCTATACTATGTCTTTTCCTAGTATAAGTTATTTTGCATTATAATACGTTCTGGGCTTCATGATCAATATATTCACAATATCTTTCCTCTCTTATGCTCTGATTTTTGTGTTTTACTTGAAGCTATGATTTGTTCTATGAGTAAAATGGCTCCTTTATAGGTTAGGTCTTCATCCCAAAGCCTCAATCAGTTCTATAAGTTTGTGTCAACCTTCCTTGTGATTGAGATTTTTGTTGGGTCTTTTCCAAGCTTACTACTACTCATTAGATCTAGTGCATCACCTCTATTTCCATTCAGTTTCTTCCTAACCCTTTTCACCCTACAGTATTAACACTAGGTTTAGATAATTTCTCTAAGCTTTGGGCTTACAATGAGGAACCAACCTTCTCTGGAGGTCTGATCTCAACTTACAAGGTCCCACACCTTGAGATCATTCCCATCGTGTCATTAGAATGCTTGGACTCTCTCTAAGTTGTGTGCAATTCTATGTGACAACAGATACCTTCTTCTGTTAGTATTCTTTCTTCTTGTAGATTTTCTTCAACTGTTTCTTCTGGATGTGACCTATGCACAAACCAGAAGGGAAAAGGGTTGTGTTGTGTTTAGGGGCTTGCATTAGTCAAACCCTGTGTTGGTATTTCCACCTCCACTACATCAATGATTAGAGATCCAAGAGTGTGTGCCCTAGGAGGGTAGAGGCAAGATCTACAATAAATGATGAAAAAATGAAACTAAATGATAAATATTACCAAAATATATGAAACCCTAGTTGGAATAGGTGACTCAAGACCATACACCAACAATGAGATAGAAAATGGAGGCTTGGACTTCCTTCAAGACTTGCAAAAAAGAATCATTACATCCACACAAAGATTTTTTCCAACCATGAAGAACACTTGAGCATAGGAGATCAATTCATCAAAGTAATTGAAACATTCCCCTCACAAGCAAGTAGTCATCTAGGTGATAAATGAATAAGAAAACTCCTTTATAAATGCATTCCCACTCACCAAAAATGAATAAAACCAAATGGGGTCGACTAGGATAAGCCAAGGAGGTGTTCTAAGATGACACCACAAAAAAATGGTTAGGGCTAATATCTGGGAAGGGCACTAGGTGACCTAGTCTTTTAGCCCCACAAACTCTAGAGAGTACCATTTAAGGTGGGCTTAGACTAGTCCTAAGTTTATTTTGTCAGGTTTATTCATCGGGATCAAGATTTAATCATTTAATGTAACTTAGAAAGGTGTCAAAGTAGGTCCTGATAAGCAAGGGTACACATTTTACTCCATAACATTTATCCCCCACTTTAGCATGGGTATGAACTTACATTCAAACTCACACTAAAGTAAGGAGAAAGATAGATTTCCAACATGAAAACATAGAAGCCCAAAGAATTCTGCCAAGTTGTGGACTATAGTAGCCCTCAAGCTTAGGATTCTAAGGTTGCAAACATGCAATACATTGTAACATCATTCATGCATACATGGAGTACTACAAACAAACATATATAAGGAATACATGTGAGAGATGCATAATACACAAAGTAATACACATGAGAGACATGCAATACACAAAGGTAATACACCCCATATACATTGCATACATGCTTGACACGAAGCATACACATAAGGTATAAGTATACACATGAAAAATATGATAAAAACACACAAAACATATGGAATCATTAAGAGAATACAAGTTCAATCAATATATCACACAAACAAACACGGAAAGAAACACACAAGCAACATGACTCTGACACTAGCTTGCTTTGTCACTAGGGGTCATGTGAAGATAAGTGCTCTCATGAATCATGGACTAGTAAGGTTTGCTAAATTACTAGGTGACCATGACAAGTCACATGAAGCACATGGGCTGGAAAACTTTGTTATACTAGGTAGCTCATGGACCAACAAAATGAAAACATCATAGGCTAGTGAGGACCACAAAATCACTAGGTAAGTTCCATGTCAATCATAATCAACAAGTATATAATCAAAAGAAAGTATAGCGCAATGTATGCCCCCACCTTAAAGTGATTGCTTAGTTCCTCAGAGAGCAATTGCTTTAAGGTAGAATAAAATACAAAATAGGCACAAGAGCTTTCTAGAAGCACATTCCTACATGATATGTGTTCCCAAAAGCTACATCGTAACAAGGTTTTTCCCTAGAAAAGACAAACCAAGGGAATGCTACGAACATGATACACAATGGCTTGTGTAGTCATGGTATGATGCCAAGCATAGCAACAAGGTACCACATAAATCAAATCATACAAGAAATTATCATGCTAGAGTGAATAATATAAAGTAATAACACAAGGGGATCTACCTAACTGGTGTCAGTCTATGAATGGTTGTATACTAGGAGATTTCTCATAGTTATAGATATTTGGAACTATCATCATCTGCTAGTCGGTAAAACTATGGAGACAAAGGAGGAAATATCCCATGAAAAAAAATGTAAAAACTTTGGGTCAACAAGGAAGGATGCTAAATCATCCTATGCCTTGCATCATCCCCAAAGGAAACAACAATAATAAAATGCAATTTACAACATATAGAGGAATGATTATACAAATAGAGAGAATGTCACAATGGATTTCAATCTCTTTGTCTCCTTGTACCTATTGTACCTTGCACACATGCTCCATTTTACCAAATGGAGACCCCCTTTCTTTTTCTTTAGTTTTGGTTTGGTTTGTTCTTGGCAGCCTTCTTGAGAGAAATGGTGTCTTGGTTTCATAATGATTTTGTCCATTTGCACATATTTGGGCAAAATTGAGTAACTTTTGTATGTTGACCTCAATGACACCCTTTGAGGGTCGGGTTGGAGTGATTGAAATTCACTAAGTCTTAAAACTAGGCCCCCAAATGTGTTTTGTACTAAAATGCATTCTACTGCATCTAGCGCTAATATCCCACTCCACTAGATATCAACGCTGACTTCCTTGTAAACCATTCAGCACTGAAAATAATTTCAACTGCATATACGCAGGAATCCCTACCCATCGGACATATCTAGTCATGACCAAAAACTTCACTAATCTAGTGCAAGGTGAAAATCCTTCTACAGACCTTCATTAATACTTTGTGCTGGAATCAAAGGTGACCAGATGTGCACTAAAAGGCACATCCACTAGATATATCCAATGGTGACTGAAAACCTTGCTCGTCCCGATGATAGCCAAATCCCCGCAAGTGCGCAACAGTCTGTCACCTATACCCTGCATTTATGGTGATTTAATAGGAGGTATAAACGGTCCAAAATCCCTCACTTTCATCATTTTCCTTTTGGATACTTCTGTGTTTTGGAGATCTGAAAGTGCTAGAGGTGCCCCTGTTGAAGATCTCTTAGCTTGAGCATGTACATCCATCGATTGTCTCCATCTTGATTTCACGTGCACAGGTAGGCAAATTTTGAGCCTTTTTCATTGAATTTGGTCTCTGATATTATGGTTATTTATTGTGTTTGGGTTGATGCAATTCATTTTGATTGATTGGGCATGTTTATGAGATTTTGGTTTGGTTTTGTCTAGGAAATCTAGTTTAGGGATTCTTTGAAATTGTCATCTTAGGGTTCAAAAATAGGGTTTTCGTTTAAAAAGGGTGATGTATATATATATATGGATGTGTGCAAAGATGTTTTGATATTCATTGTAAATCTTAATGTTTCCCTCTATGTAAAATTTGATTCTTCCTTAGGAACTTATTAATAAAATTCTTGAATTAGAAAACCTTCCTAGAATTCGGCTTACGCGGAAAATGTTCTCTAATCAATATATCCTATTCTCCAATTGTTTTCTCCACTAAGCCCTTTGGTGGATCTTTGTGCCAAAATCCGGTGGAAGTGGATATATCCACTTGAGGTCAAAATCCTCGCCATCCACTTTCCTTGAATTCTTCTGCCAAAATGAAGGTTTAAGTATTTTTGACCTTTGCGCTAAAAGATGCTACAACCTGACATATCCACTTAGCCCTAAAACTCCTGCTATCCTATGCCAGTCAAAATTCCCGCTAGAGGGTCTTAAGATTGTATGCACTAAATTCACCTTGAAGTGGATATGTCCACTTACCCCTAGGAATCCTGTAGATCCACTTACCATAAGATTCTCTGTCAAACTAAAACTTAAGACATTAGGGAGTTTTGCGTAGAAATTGTCCTCCATCAGATATATCTGGTTGGCACGAAAATCTCTGTCATCCATTTGCTGAGGAAACTCCCATCAAAAGTATTAAAAGAGTCTATTGCTAAAATTGCTTTTTACCAGATTTTGCGCTAAAAGCGAGCCCAACTAGACATATTTGATTGATATAGAAATCTGTGCATATCTTGTTGGTAACCGATTCCCCATTGAAGTATTGGAATGAGCTAGTGTTGAATTCAAACCTCATTGTATATATCCTCTGAAAGACTAAAGTCCCACTAACTCCTATTGGAACCCAAAATCCCACTTTTGTCCAGAATGCACTACCAAAATATTTTTAAGGGAATTGAGATGATCTGGTCAATAAACTTGGGTTAATTGCATGGTATCTGTCTTGTTTATGTGCACTAATTTGAATCTAAGGATGTCATACATTTAATTAGGTATTATTCATAATATTTGTTGTCATATCTAGTGAGGCCTCAAAAGCCCATTGCCTTGTTTTTCTACTTCTACTCATGATTCATATGGTAAAATGTTAAGGAATGAATTGTAATGAACATTTTTTATGTTTCCTTAATGAATGACAGTAGATTTTGGGATTAAAATTAATGTTTTATTAGGCATTTTGATCATATGTCCTATTGTGGGGTAAACCCCTACTTTTGGGTCTAGATTTATGATTTTGGTGCACAATGAGAACACATAAGTATTAGCACTCCTAGGCTATCTAGTAATCATGAAACATAGGTCTAGACCTCTAGGGAAGCAAATTTAAAAGATTACTCATTAGGTTCTTGTCCTACGGGATAAATGTCTTCTTGAGCCATAAACATGAAGTATGAGTTCAAAGTAATTCCCCTGTTGAGCAAGATCACCTCAACTTGGAAGGATAGTGGAGACATCAACCTCAAACACATTAATATAGAAGATTTCAGACTAAGGATATTGGGTCCTAATTGAACACCTTGGGCCAAGAGGATAAGAGATAATGGCATTGCTTAGGTTTTTGCATTCTCGATCTCTATCCAATGCCTTGAGCTAATTGTTAAACATGCAGACATATATGATCAGCCATCAAGAATGGTTGCCACTCAAGAGGGCAGAGTGTTAGAAGATCTTAGCCCCTTGGCATTGGCTGAGACCTTTAACATTCATCCCTTTCCAATCCTAACAATGATGGATAAAGATGAGAGTTAGAAGATGTACAACCAAGACCTCGAGGCCTGTAGGAAGAAGATCAACAAGGGGTGGATGAAGAATAAGAGAGAAGCCATGTCAAAACTCCCCCAAGTATTGTAGAGGAGTGATTTCAAAGAAGAAATAGGAGACCTAGTCACTCTCTTGAACAGAATTATGGGATTGCCCTTTGCTTCCACTTTTGAAGGTTGGATGTTCCATTATGTGGAGGAAATATTGCATGGAGACAAGAAGATCCACTAGGCTCAAATACTAAGCAATTATATTCACGAGGCATTTATTTCATTTCACACTGATGGACTTCTTATGTGGTTAATGCCTTAGCAAGGAACTTTGCCTATCCTAGCCTATCAAAATTGGGAGAACTAGGCAATGGAGAGGATCAATACAAGGTGTATGAGTGCTATACACAACTGGAGATCTCTCAATCACTTACACAGTACAGAAGAGTGAATGAGGCATTCACTATGCACATCACAAGGTGATATGGTGAGGAAATTGTCTCCAAAGGCTGCCAATGTTGTGTAGCTTTATGGGAGATGGTACATCCAATTCCAAAAGTTTACTTATCTCAGAGTCCAAGGTTTCATCAAAGCACCCTACAAACTACCAAGGTACCCAATAGACAAGGCAGTGCTCCTAGAACTGATAAGGCAACTACTTACTTGTGCTGAGAAGTTGAAGCACTTACATAGGTCTTCCATCAAATTCCCAATACTTGTGGGTAGAGGAAACTTCTCTTGTGCTACTCTTGGAGCAGAAAAACACTCAGATACAGAGCTCCAACTGCTAAATTTGCATTACTATCAAAAGAGGACACATTTTGATCCCTTCGGAATAATGGAGAGACATGCTAGTAAGAAAATGTTTCATTGAGAGCATCTTGAAGAATTTTGGGCCAACGGCATTGACAATTATGAGGTCCTAAGAAGAAAACATGGTCCTAAGAAGAAAACATTGAAGGTTGTCTTTAGATTTCACAAGAATATTCAACATTATAGAGGTACCTGATCAGATATTAGAGGATAACAACTTGGTATAGAGAGGCCCTTGGGAAGCCTTGTTTAGTTAGCCCATCCCATTGCCTAATTAGGTAGATGTAGAGGAGAGTTCATTGGATGAATTCATGAGAAATCCTCTCAAGTTTAGTAGGAACTAAGTTAGAACTCAGATTGTAGATTTGACATAGGCAAGGGTGACTCTCACATATAAAGAGTAGCAGCAAGATAGATCAAGTGATGATGAAGAGGATGAACCCATATAAATAAGAGATGATACAAAACAAGAATTTGCTAAGGGAGATGCACTAGGAGGAGATAGAGAAGAGGATATTCCTCTTGCTCACAAAGGAAAAATAAAGAAGGATCCTCCAAGGTAGTTAAAGAAGGATAACCCTCCTATGGAAAAAATAAGAGGTTCGAAGAGGAAAGACTTGCCCAGTGGGAAAGGTGAGTCATCTAAACCTAAGAAGACCAAGAAGTTGCCCACTGTGATTGCACCTCCCATCACCTCTATGGCCCCATAGTAAAACATTGATATTGCCACATCATCTCCTATTGTAGTTGGCACTTCACCTCCTATTTACTCTAGTGTTTCTATGGTTGTGTCTTCCTCTACATCCAGTGCAGGTGTATCCACTTCCCTTCTTCTAACCACCACACCTTCAACTATTCCTTCCATTACCTCCTTGCCATCCATCTCTTCCATTTCCATCCCATCCATTGCTTCATCTTCTTTCCCTTCTATTGTATCCATGAGTCTCCCTATCCTCTCCTCCTCTTCATTCTCCATTTATTTTTCATTGTCATCCTTACCTCCCATCTCAACCATCCTCTCATCACCTCCTTTCTCTTTGCCATCCTCGAGCCTTACCACCCCACTTGTCATTTCTTCTATACTTTCATCTCCTTCCCTTCCTCCCTTAGGTTTTGCATCATTTACAAACCTATCCAAGTTATACTTTCCTCCCTCTGCTACTAATTCTTTTGTTGTTATAAACAATTCTTTGACTTGACCCTTCAATGACTCAACACAAGTGCCCTTGCCATCAGCCCTTCCATTCCCCTCATTACCTGGTATTGAAAAGGTATGTGTTAAGCTGGACTCTAAAGGAGAGGTAATGATTGAAGACATAACACACAAAACTCCCATGGATCCCACCACCATAGAGGATAGTCCTTCAGAGGAGGTGGCTAGTCATTCAGTGTTAGAGATTGCAAAATAGACTGTGATTGAGAATCTACAACATATAGAGAAATTAGAATCACCTCTTAAGGTCACCAAGACAGAAGATCAAGGTGCACAAGATGATAAGGGGGAAAAGAAGGAACATCACATAGAAGATACACATAAATTATTCTTTAAATAAGGAGGACAGTTGCATTGACTCCCTAAAACATTCTTCAATATCTCCACAGTGGCTTCAACAAAGGTTAAGTAATCAGTCTACAAAGGTGGAAGTCATGTCTCTAGATTTGGATAGTTTTCTAGTGAGACTTGAAAATCCAAAAAAGAAAAAGAAAGCCAAGATACAATATAGAATATATAAGGATGCTATGGCTTCATGTATTACAGAAGTAGCAGTTCCACTAGAGCAAGCTGATAAGGGAGATGTCAGGCTAGAAGATTATAAGTGATGACTCTTAACTTGAGGCCATCTTCCAAAACTTAAGAGATTCATGAATTCAAGGGCTCTGTATCAAGCATTCTTGACATATTGAATAAAGATGAATTGAATAAACAGTAACTCAAGCAATAAAATGAGGAACTAAGGACTATTGATGATGATGTTACTCACAAACAAACATGAAATAAAAGTTACACAACAACCCTTATTTATCTTGAAAGATACAATGAATTCAAAGAATTCATGATCCCAAGTCTCCGTTGATTAGTTCATAATCTATTGACATTACTTAGTGGTTGATGTGTGTTGTTGTTTTCCATTTCAAGGGGCCTTACGTTGATCAGTAGATTTTGTTTCCTGCAAAGTTCTTCAATATTTCTCCAAATATCCTATCCTTTATATCTTCTCTGCATAAATCTCCATCAATTCTACCTCTATACTATGAATTCACCCAAATAATGTGCGCCACCAGGTAGCTGCTGCATAGATCGCAATAGGTGAACTAGCACACGGTCCTTCGTGTTGCCCTCGTAAGGACGCAATGCAAAGCACCTGTCTAAACTGATCAGCCAGGCCTCTGCCTCAGCTCCCTTTGTGGTTCCAATGAATGTAGGAGGGTTCAACCTCAATATGTCCCTGATGGGATCTCCTCTATCTCTGTGCCCCCAGATCTCATCTGTATGATACTCATAAGGCCTGTGACCCAAGTGCTCTACATGCACTGTCTCGTCCTGTCTAGCCTGATGTGGGGGGCTCCTGCTATGGTCCCTGTTGGCCGAACCAACCTCCTCTATCTCTGGTAGCTCGACATAAGGCTCCTCACGTTGTGCCCCTCGCGGCTCTACGTGGGGCTTCTCTCACGGATCCTCGAGGGGCTTGACATGTGGCTCTGCTACTGCCGGTGGGAGCCTATCTAAAATAGCCTCTAAGGCCTATAATATCTGTGGTCCCGTATCTGGTGGGGCCGGTGGTGCCTGTGGTACCTAAGGAATTGGTTGTGCCTATAGGAGTGGCTGAACCTGTGGATCTGGCTGTACCTGTGGCTTTGGCTGTACCAGTGGATCTGGCAGACCCGGTCCCGTAGCTGATGAATCAGTACATACCTCTATGGGTGGAGTGCGGCAGGTCTGCGCTCGTCGAACTCATCTGGGAGGCATCCTACAAAATGAGGTAGCCACAAGTCAATCATAGTTGTGGAAGTAATAATGCGCCTAAAACAAGCCCAGTGTTTTTAAAAACCTTGGCTCTGATACCAAATGTCATGCCCACATTTTCCATGTAGTCATGACACACAAACACACGTGTCATGCCCACATTTGCCATGTGGTCATGACACGAACCACGAAAAACTTTTTTTCTCCTAACCCTAAAAACTACCTCGCACGCACATGCGTGCTTGGTGGCATTACGCTTGAGGCGTAACTTGTCAATGTAATCATGATGGTGGAGGCCATCTAGAGGGTATGCGACATGAAGTGTGTCACTCTTAGGGTTAGACTATTTAAGTCTGAACCCTAGTTCCCTAGGTGAGGTGAAAATCAACATTCAACCCTAGCTTGACACAGATCGAAAAAAAAAAACAAAAAAAAAATAGATTAGTCATGATGACAAGGTGGCGCGTGGTTATGTTTGTATGATGGTAGCAGCAATCAAATATTAATTTGGACTAGGACAAACCAACGATGTAGGTAAAATTACCAAGTTGGTCAAATGGCAAGATGTAACTGGTTTAACCCAAAACACTACTTTATTCTTCAAATTCGAATACATATATTCACCTTTATCAATTTAATTGGTGAAATATAATACTGACATGATTCTATAACCCCTACTTACTCTTGTTCGGAAAGGCCCCCTTTTAACATAATAACGATAAATAATACATATATAAACAATTATTTGTTATAAAAAAAACAAATGTATTAATCATATATATTTATTATTTAACTAGTGTTACCAATCTTTTTGCAAACAATATTATTTATATATCTATATATATGTATAATTTTGTATATATATATATAAATATATATTTCATGTATGAATGAAAGTAGCGATTCATTTGTTTGTTTATTTGTTTTAAAAAAAATTGATATAATTCTCTTTATATACATCCAAGAGTATGGGAATAGTTTAAGTGAGGTTTTCGAATTAAAAAATATAATTTAAAACCTCATTAATCACAATTCATCTCACTAAAATTTTAAACCCATGCTAATCCTCAAATTCCAACTAACCCTAAACCTTTTTATTTTATTTATACTCTTTTTTTTTAAATTCCCCATAAACAAAGTTGCCCTAACCTAATCCTCATATCTATCCCCGAGCCCTAATCCTATATTATGTTTTTATGTTTGTTTTGTTATTTTCTTCCTGTGCAGGTTTTAGAGAATTTCATGGAGGGAACTTGGGACGGCGGCGCACATACCACAGTGGGCGGAGGTAATGGTGGTGGCGACGGAGGTACGTGGTGAGGGGACGGTGGAGGGTCACTGCCCAGTAGAGGGCACGAATGGTGACACAGACAGTGGCACAACCATGGTGGGGAGAGCGTCGGTGGTAGCTGTGTGTGGTGGAGTTTTCCAGCGGAGAAAAGGAGTGGTGGTGGCCACTGCTGCGCCGAAGGGAGAGAATGTTGGGGTGTGCGAGCATAGCCTACGGGGCTCTAATGAAGATGGGGAGGGCTGTGGGTGGAGGCGTAGCCTCCTCCCCACACCACGTTGCATGATATGGGGTGGGGCTGTGGACTTCGCAGTCCACAGTCCCACCAAACCACCCCTTTTTTTTGTATTCTTATTTAAAAAAAAAAATAAACAAAAATAAACAAAACAAACTCATTTCCCTTGTAAATGTTTTCCGATTTAAGTGTATTTAACATATTTTTTGGCATTTTAAGATTATAAATATGTATTTTTATTTCTAGATTCTGTTATTCAACAATAAAAAAAATATAACAGTCTCATTAACCAGTAATAGGATGATAAAATAAAGCTATATATATATATATCTATTTATTTCTTCCTCACAAACATATTTTTCAAAATAAAATAAATATTTATTTCTTTTTCACATACATATTTTTCCAAACTAAAATAAGTATTTATTTGTTTCTTCACAACATATTTTTTTCAAAATAAAACAAGTATTTCTTTCTCTTTTTTTTTTTCACCACCATATTTTTCAAAATAGAATGAGTATTTATTTCTTTTTTTCACGAACATATTTTTTAGAATAAAATAAGTAAAACACCATTTTATTATCCAAAGATTAAAAAAAAAAAGATCTTGTACCCAGGTTTTTTTTTTAATAAAAGGGGTAAAAACTTTATTGAAATTCAGAAAAGAACATTACAAAGCATCAAAGGGCCAAGGCCTTAGTAATCCATAAGAAATAGCCATACAAAGCATGAAACAACATCATCCTTCGCCAATACCATTCCCATCCTCAGCAAGAGTCTTCTCCAAGTCATATCGGAGCTCATGAGGAACCTGCTCCCATTCATCTACCTTCCAACCATCTAAATGCTCAGAAGCCCACTTAGCCAAACAATCTACTGCCCTATTCCACTCCCTTGGAATATGGACAAAAAACACCATCTCCATCAAAGAACTTATCTGCAGAATTTGTTGCACCATCATAGCCAATTGCCAACTAACATCAGAAACCTTCTGTGTATTCAGCAAATTAATCAAAACCTGTGAATCAGACTCACAGATAACCTTGCGCGATCCCAAAGCATAAGCCCTCTCCAAAGCATAGAGGATCACCAAACCCTCCATAAGGTTGATAGATTGCCATCCTTCATGAACAGAGTAGAAAAAAACCACCGATCCCGAAAAATCCCTGCCAGTCCCACCAATCCCAGCAGGCCCAGGATTGCCCCTTGAAGAACCATCAGTATTGAGCTTTAGAATGCCAGACGGAGGGGGAAGCCATCTTCCCACCCTTTGCACTTTCTTTTTCACTCGCCTTCCTTTCCTGACACAAGCAGAAGCTGGAGACAACCCCTGAATACCCAATCTATCCACCAACTCAGCATCTCCTTTCTCCAAAGGGAACACCACATCACACTTAGATTCCACTGTCTCCTGAATCATACTCATAATTTTGTGCCAAACTTGTTGAAGCAACAACTTCTCACCTCGAAATATTCTGCGATTCCGTTCCAACCAAATCTGCCACAGTATGAAGGAAGGCCCAGCATACCACACATCTTGCAAGAAAGAGGCCATAGAAGGAGGTCTACCTAGACTACTCCAAAACTCCACCAGGGATGAAGCATGAACACAGGGGCTTTTCCAAACTTCCCACCAAAAATGCCAAAGCTGCAAAGTCAAGGGACAACGAAAAAACAAGTGAGAGGAGTCCTCCTCTCCACATCCACACATAACACACATAGAAGGACCTTGAAAACCCCGCTTCTGAATATTATCCCAAGTCAAGCACCTATTCCAAGCCAAAGTCCAAATAAAGCAGTTACACTTCGGCCAAGAAAGCTTATTCCACACATTCTTCCACCAGTGAACCTCCACCCCCTCCAGCTGGTTAGATAACAACAGCTGATATCCAGAAGCAACAGTATAGATACCCTTAGAATTAGGAGACCAAGAAAGAACATCCCCTTCCTGGAGGGAGCTACAACGTCTATGAGAAAGGATACTATGAAGCTCAGCACACTCCTCTTCCATACCAACAACAGGCCACTCATCAGGATTCTTCCATCTTGCCACCACCAACTGCCCATGAGAAGAAAAGGACTTGAAGTCACTCACCCTTGACCAACCAGCTTCACAGAACCTCTAGCACAGAGTCACCAAATTGGGAAACTGAGAAACAATGGGAGGAAAACCATCCCAAGAATCAGACCAAAAATGAGCTTTCGTCCCTCTTTTACAAATCCAAAATAAACCATCCTTGACTAGAGTAGCCCCTTTCTTGAGCGTACTCCAAATCATCGAGCCTTTCCCCACCAGTGGATACCGAGGAATATCAATTTGAGGGATCCCTGGGAAGTATTTCTGAGTTAATATCCTGGCCCAGATCCCATCCTGCTCCACACACCACCGCCAATACAATTTAGCAGCCAACGCCATCCCTGACAATGACGACTGCCTTAACCTGAGGCTGCCAAACTGCTTCGGGCTACAAACAATGTCCCATCTAACCATGCTCCATTTAGAGGACAATTAGCTACCAGCCCATAAAAATTGTCTTGCTAAGGAATCCAATTCCCTAACAAAACCCAAAGGGGCCACCTGAATCATACATCTATAAATGGGGAGGGCCTGTACCATAGACTTGAGCAACTGAACACGACCCGCAAAGGACAACCAATGATGGGTCCAATGATTAACTTTCACACGAAATTTATCCAGAATATTTTGCCAATACTCCTTGGGAAGTCTTCCAATAGAGATGGGAATACCAAGATAGGTCAAAGGGAGAACCCCAGTCTGAAATCTCAAGATATGAGCAATTCGCCTTTGAATGGAACCTGGAGTATTGAAGAAAAAGATGGAAGACTTATCTTCATTGATCAATTGGCCCGAAGCTAGAAGATAAACATCCAACACCTTGCGCAAATTCAAAGCTTCCCTAATTGTAGCCATACCCATCAAAGCAGTGTCATCAACAAACTGCAAGTGAGATTGTGGAGGTAAACCACCTCCCCACCCCCAGCCCTGAATGAAACCTAACTCCACATTCCTTCTTATCAAGCGTCCCAGACCCTCAACAAATAGAAGAAATAAGTAAGGAGAGAGGGGGTCACCCTGCCGCAAACCCCGAGAGGCACCAAAAAGCTCAGAGTGCTCACCATTTACTAACACAGAGAAGGAGACTGAAGTAACACAACTCATAACCCAATAAATCCATGCATCCCCAAAACCAAAAGCACCAAGAACCTTCCGAAGGAAGGACCATCGAACACGGTGATAAGCCTTAGCCATATCAAGCTTGATGAACATTGCCTTATCTTTGGAATTAGCCATAGAGTGAATGGTTTCAGTTGCAATAACAACCCCATCCAGAATCTGACGTCCCGCCACAAAACCACTCTGTTCCTCAGAAATCAGCACTTTAAGCCACTTTTTCAACCTATCAGCAATCAATTTAGAGATAATTTTATAAATCACATTGCAAAGAGAGATAGGATGAAATTGACTTAACCTATCCGCCCCATCACACTTTGGGATGAGAGCAAGGAAGGTAGAATTCAAAGCCTGTAACATTTGTTTATTCTTATGAGACTCTTGAACAACTGCCAACAAGTCCAACTTGATAATCTCCCAGAATTCTTGAAAGAACTCAATTAGGAAACCATCAGGGCCAGGGGCTTTCCCCCTCTTCATTTGAAACACAATCCCCTCTAGCTCCTCAATCAAAATATCACTCATAAGATGCTCATTCATCTCCCTAGAAACCAAAGAAGGGATACAAGAAAGGACCTGAGCTTCCTCATCAGAACCCCCCTACGAGTCCTCCCTAAATAAAGAAGCAAAATATTGCATAGCTTCACATGTGATTTCCTGCAAAGAAGAAAGAGTTTCACCCCTATCATTCACCAGAGTAGAAATAGAATTGCCATGTCTCCTAGCTTTCACCGAGTTGAAGAAAAAAGCGGTATTTTTATCCCCTTCCTGAAGCCACTCAATCTGAGCCTTTTGTTTCCAAAAAACTTCCTCTCGTAGCTCACACTCTTCCAATGCTTTCAAAGCCCTAGTCTCTTCCCGAAGCAGGTCCTCAGTCACTCCATCCTCCCTGATCAACCTCGTAATACCATCCAACTCAGCCTGGGCAGCTGTCTTAGCATGGAAAATGTTTCCAAAGCACTGCCGATTCCAACGTTTAAGCTGATACTTGACAAATTGAAGTAACTTAGCAAAAGTATACATTGCTGTACCATAAGCAGGTCTACCATACCTCCACCACTCAACAATATAGTCATGGAGAGAGGAGTCACGCAACCACATAAGCTACAACTTGAAAGAAGGAGACTGAGGCACACGAGCTGAAGAAATAGCCAACTTGATAGGCCAATGATCTGATCCCCTCCAATCCAAAATTTCAGAGCTAGAAGACCACAACCCACCAACCCAGTAGCAAGAAACTAGAAAGTGGTCAAGTCGTTCCGCAATGCAGTTATTCCCAATCCTCCAAATATTCCAAGTAAACTGGCCATTAATGGGCTTGATATCCACCAGATTTAAAGCTGAAATGTTATCCTGAAGTAGCAGTGCATAAGGCTCAAGCCTCGCAATACCACCCCTCTTCTTAGCCAACTTAGAAATAGCATTGAAGTCTCCAGCCATAATCCACGGATGGAAAGGAACCATGCTTTGGACAAACCGGATATGGGACCATAACAGTTGTTTACCCTGAAGTTCAGTAGGTGCATAGATATTGGAGAAGAGAACAGACTCCCCTATCTCAAAACAAGAAGTAATCATATAGATAGAAGACTGAAAGGACAACCACCAAAGAGGGCGGATCTTCCGAGGATTCCATAAACAAGCCACTCCTCCAGTAGACCCTTGAGCACCAATACACTGGCACTCTCCACTCCCCCACAACTTAGGCACTAAACCAAACATACACTCCACTGATAACTTAGTCTCCTGCAAGAAAAGAACATCAGGAGATTGACTTCTAACCAAATCACGAACAACTTTTTGTCGAGGGCCACTGTTCAAGCCCCTTACATTCCAGGATAGAACAATCATTTCAAGGGGCTCAAAAAATGAGAATCCAGAGTCTTAATAGACCCTGACTCTACCAAAGTTTCCCCTGTTAATTTAATCTTATCCAAATCTTTTTTTCTACCAAGCTTGGAAGACTTCTCCCCAGTCCCTTTTTTTGGATCCTTTTGATGAAGACCCAAATGAGAAGAAGAAGACTTATTAATCTTCACCCCCTCAGTACCTACATTTGAAACAAGAGGAGATCCATCTACACCACCCTTCTTCCCTACTATAATAGGAACCGATTCCACCTGGACATCCATTTGAACATCTGTGTCCATTTGCAAAGCCCTATTATCCTGCAAAACCTGAGTAGCTTCAGAAAGAAGGCCCTCCTGTCCTGTACCTGAAGCACCCTGATCCATATTCACCAAGCCTGGATTCACTTCCTGCTGGCTGAGATCATCTAAAACTTCAAATTTGTTGAAAGAATCTTCATCCTGCCTTTCCTTCAAAGTCCTCTTTTGACCTCAATTCCTATTTTGAGCCTTGAAAGGAACGAAACCATCAGCCCCATCCACATCACCAGGAATGGGTTCCTTCCCCTTTTCAACTCTAGGGGGATTGCAGGGAGGCTAAGAAGGTTGGGAGTCCACAGGCCTAGCCTTAGGGCATCTCCTCTATAAATGTCCATATTCATGACAGAGACAGCACTGAAAAGGAAGAGTCTCATAGTCCAACTGCTGCACCCAAGAGTAAGGACCCGCACACATATCCACCGAATCTGGCAAGGGTTTACTTAAATCAATCTCAACACATATACGAGCAAAAGTCATCATCTTTTTAACTTGAGTCTGCTGTGAAGCACCAACTGGTTTTCCTAGCATTGAAGCTAACAAGTGTAAAACATCATCCCGCCAACATTCCACAGGAAACCTTGGAAGCTGAACCCACACTGGAACCCGGTTCGGAAGCTCTTCACAGGATTCAATCCCGCATGCCAAGGTTTAATGAATAACCCAATCTGATTATAAAAATAGGGGCCTCCTTCAAAGGCCTTATTGCGATCTGCCAAGCAATTGAATGAAACCATGAAAAAGTTATTTGCTAAAAGCATAACCTCCATTTCTCCCTCTGGCATCCAAGTCCGTTGGGCCCATGATTCAAGAAATTGTAAAGAAACCCACATCCCCATAAACTTGCATAGCAATGCATGCTTTGAATAATAATCAATATCTTCCGCAATCATCTCTAGCGGGATAACCAATTTTGGCCTCTCCTCACAGCGTTCAAGACATCCATTGATCTTTGTAATCCGAGTACCACCAGACAAACTCGAACCAACCAAACCTAGATTTGGTGAGAACAAGTTATTATTAAAAACCTTCGAAGCGTGCGAAGGAGAATTTGCACCAACTGCTGCTGAGCGAAAATCCATCTTGGGACTAGCCCCTGGAGACTCCCCGATCGGCATTGAATCTAAACAAGATCCAAGGTGGGCAAGCAGGCCCCCAAGAAAAAAGAACCACCACTAGGGTTTAACCAATCCACCACCCAGCACTACCTTCGAACTACAGACCCAAACCAACCAGGCACAAAACCCCCGCACGCTTAGGGAGAAAGAGACACCGATGACGCTGAAGAAACTTTGCACTGATAAAAAAACACAACCCCAGACCTCCCCAAAATGCATGCACTCCCCACACTTCGCATGACCAAGAAAAAATGAGAGGATCGGGCTAGGGCACGAAACCCCTAGCTCGACATGCAGAGCAAAAAATCAACATCCTTCCCAGATCTTGTACCCAGGTTATGTATACATAAATTTATCTTTTTTTTGTTTCCAATATATGCTGAAAGTAAATTTAATAACATAATACAGATTCCTCATTTCCATGCAAGTTTAATTTTTCAATGAAAATACGGCCAATCTGTCTAGAATGTAGAGGAATTTTCAAAGTCTCTGAGTATAATTTTTCTATTCAAATCTAAATTGCAAAACAATGTTTCTCTTTTTTTTTTTACAGGAGCGTTTAATTCAAAAGGATAAGGAGATATTGATCCTGGTTGTTTCAAAAGCAAGACTACATGCATAAATTTTCCTTAATATCAAATCTGCAACTTAAGCATCTCACAATAACCAGGACAATATTTCCATGGGCCTTGAGAGGAATTAAATGTTTCAAGTCAAAATATAAAAGAAAACAACATCTAAACCACAACTTTGCAACTAGGCAAATTGTCGGATTCAAGTAAAGTAAATCAGAAGTTTAGATTACACAAATTCACAGCTAGCTCTATGGCATGTTACATAATAAACTTGCACTAAATACAATATATTAAGGTCACAAGGGCCATGGCTCCAATAGTCTACACAAGTCCAAAACAGCTTCATTTTTATACTTGACAACCTGCAACTAAACATAGCTATGAAAGAACCAAGAAAACAACCACTGAGAAAGGAAAGCTCTCCTCCCTACTGTAGAGCCGCAAGTGGGTCTCCCCCAAGCTAGGGAGGTAGGGAATTCACATAGGGTTCCATTCCACAACAATCAAACACTAACACAAGCAACCCATAGGCTTAACACTTTACATCAACTCATAAAAATGAGTTTGGTGAGGGTAGGGAATAGACCTCTCAACTTAAAGGGGCTCCCAATGATAAAGAAGTTCTCAACACATGGCCTCAAGCCAAAATCCCTGAACACCACAATCCACAAGAATCTCACACCAATTTTCTTGGCACTCTTGCCATATAGATAACTCCTCCTCAAATGATAATAGGCCCTCAAGGCATAAACACATAAACACAAACTGTGGGAGAGCCCCCAAGGATTGTTCCTCTCCCCTACCCATACAAGTTGAGCATTTCCTCGATTGGAGGTGCTCTCACCATGACACCCAACCCAACATCAAATGAAAAAAGAAAACATCACAATGCAAACAACTCACAATCAAAATTCAAACATGGGGCATCATATAGCAAAGCAAGAAACAAGATAAGAAGCCTACCTTCAAGACCTTGGCAATGGAAGTGGAATTGGTGAAGAGCTCCAAGCCTTCCCAAGCCTTCCAACCTTTTAGATTTTCTCCCCAACTTTCTCTAACTCCTCCAAACTAGTAAGGAAATCTAAATTTGCAAGAAGTCTCTAAAAATGCAAGGAAAAGAATAGAATGGAAGAACCCCCACTCCTCTACAAGAGGAGCTATTATAGGCCATCCACTTGGCCTTGAGGGAATGAGAAGGTGACATTTGTCACCATCTCTTCCCTCCTCCTAAGCCACTTATAAGAGTGAGAAGGTAAGAGGATGACAAATGTCCTCCTCTCCCTCCACCTCCATCACCACCTCATCCACTTGTGCTTCCACACAAGTGGGAGGGGTACAAGTGGTGAGTTGGATTCCCACTCACACCTCAAGAAGACAATAGCCTTGAGTGGTGCTCCCACTCACTTGGGAGTTTGGGAGGACTCTTGGAGACCTCCGTAGTCCTCCTTGGGAATGTTTCCCAAAACATAGGGATGGGAGATGGGTTCTTCTCAAGGGAAGGCCCATCCCCATCCTCCTCCTTCCCAAATTCGTCACTTTGACTCAACCATGGTTTAGGGTGACCTAAGGTGAGTCAAAACTAGGGTTAGGTGGTCCAAGTTGACCCTAGACTCATGGTTGACCACCTAGGGGTCATGAAAGGGGTCAAAAATCCACATATAAATGGCCCAAATAAAATAATAAAAATACCAATTGACCTAAATCAATTAAAATTTTACAGCACTTAATATTAATCAAAATAAGAAAGAGAGGGGGTACTAGGGCTTAAAAATAATTAAAATTTAGACCAAGCACAATAAATCATCAAGCAATTTCACATATGATCCTTATCCCTCTTGGGAACGGATCGGCTTAACTAGGAATAACATGGTGTGAATCCTACCTCTGATTTCCCATGGCTAGGGAAAGTAAAACCTGTACATCTCAATCAAGTGTCAGTTCTGTCATGAAAATGATAGCCGAAGCAACTGAAATAAACTTCACGCAATCGAATTAAACATCAATACATAACTACAAATCAAACTGCATTATCAAATCATATGTCAATTAATCCATACATAAACAACTAGAATCTCATAGCAAAATAACATCTAATATATATGTCCCATACGTTGAACCACAACATATCATCCAATATGACCGAATCAAATCACATATATCAAATCAGTAAGGTACAACATCAAGTCTACATAATGAAACATAGTCACTATTGGATAGCACAATGATCAAAATATGGGAGCTAAAATAGTCGGCCTCACATCCTCCCCCCCTAAGACTGAACTTCCTCTTGGAAGTCATAAAAAAGGTGAGGATAGAGTGCCCTCAAACTAGCTGCATCCTCCCAAGTCACCGTGACCTCATCATATCGAACCCAATGGACCCTAACCTGGTCCAGCTCTTGACCTCGAAGGCCCAACGTCCGATGAACCAATATGTGAATTGGTTCCAGCACCAACTGCCTGCTTGCCCCTACCTATAAAGCACTCCAGTCCAAAATGTGAGATACATCAGATATATACCGTCTCAAAATAGAAACATGGAAAACATCGTGGACACGTGACAGGCTATGTGGCAATGCTAGACGATAGGCAACTGGTCCTATCCACTCCAAAATCTCAAAGGGACCTACGAGCCGTGGTGCGAGCTTAGAGCCCCTTCCATAACAGATTGGACTCTTGTGTGGCCGCACTCTAAGGAATACCCTATCTCCCACTGAGAAGCTCCGATCTATCCTCTTAGCATCGGCATACTTCTTCTGCCTGCCCTGTGCCTCCTGCAGCCTCTTTCTAATCACTGTGACCTGCTGCTCCATATCCTGAACTAGCTCTGGACCAATGACAACTCTGTCCTCAATCTGATCCCAACTCAATGGTGTCCTGCATGGTCTACCGTATAGAGCCTGAAAGCGAGGCATACCTAATGAGCTGTGATGCCCAATTTTGTAGGCAAACTCAACTAGATAAAGATATTCCTCCCATCTAGATTGATGGTCCATAACATACATCCGAAGCATGTCCTCCAAGACCTGATTCACCCGTTCTGTCTATCCACCTGTCTCGGGATGATACGCGGAGCTAAAATTGAGCTATGTGCCCAATGCCTATTGTAAGGCTCTCCAGAATGCTGAAGTGAACACTAGATCTCTGTCTGAGATGATGCGACGGGGTACCCCATGTAGTCTCACAATGTCATCCAAGAAAACCCTCGCCATAGCTGGCACATTGTACGTCGTGTGCACAGGAGAAAAATGAGCCACCTTGGTCAACTTGTCGACTATCACCATGATGGCATCATGGCGACGCGAAGACATAGGAAGACCAACAATAAAATCCATGGAAATGGTGTCCCATCTCCACTCAGGTATGTCATGTGGGTATAGAAGTCCCGCTGGATGCTGATGCTCAGCCTTAACCCTCTGGCACTCAAGGCAATGAGTAACAAACTCTGCTATATCTTGCCTCATACCTGCCCAATAGTACAGCTATCGAAGATCAGCATGCATCTTCTTCACCCCTGGATGTGCCGCATATGGTGCTTTATGAGCCTCTGAAAGCACTACAGTACGTAGGTCACCTACATGGGGTACATAGATGCGCTGTCGATGATGAAGTAAACCATCTATGTCAAATGTATACCCTGCAAATTTGCCCACAAGGGCCCTCTGTGAACTAATCTCCTGCTGCACCTCAAGATACCACTCATCTTCTGGCAAATGCTAAATAATACATTCCCTCAAGTCCACTCGCAAAGTTAAGGTCAAGAGCTCATGGCACCTCCGACTCAATGTGTCCGCAACCACGTTCTCCTTCCCTTTGATGTAGTGGACATCAAAGTCATACTCACAGAGGAACTCCATCCAACGCCACTAACGGGCATTCAGATTCAGCTATGTAAAGATATACTGGAGGATATGATGATCGGAGTGGAGCTCAAAGCGATGACCCAACAAGAAATGTCTCCAATGGACTAGAGCATGAACCACTGTTGCTAACTCCAAGTCATGCGTGGGGTAGTTCAGCTCATGGGTCTTGAGCTTTCGTGACTCATACATGATTTCTCTACCACCCTACATAAGTACAGCTCCCAATTCCTCAAGTGATGCATCCGTGCAAACCATGAAATCTACTTTAGGATCAGGAACTGCAAAAATAGGAGCACTGGTAAGATGCTCCTTGAGGACCCCGAATGCCCTCTCACACTGCTCAGTCCAAAGAAATCTCTTCCCTTTCTGCTGAAGGGAAGTGTTGGGTGTGCAATCTGAGAAAAGCCCTCAACAAAATGACAGTAATAACCAGCCAACCCCATGAAACTCCTGACCTCCGTCACACTAGTGGGTGCTGGCCAATCCCTGATAGCTCTGATCTTTGATGGATCTACTGAGATTCCATCGCCAGAAAGGATATGCCCCAGATACTGAACCTCTTTCCTAAAAAATGCACACTTCGCCAAATTCCCATAAAGCTTCTGCTCTCGCAAACACTATAGAACCTGACAAAGGTGCTCCTCATGCTCCTCTTCGATCCATGAGTAGATCAAAATGTCATCAAGGAAAATGATCATGAACTGATCTAGATAGGTACGAAACACCCTGTTCATGAGACTCATGAACATTGCAGGTGCATTCGTCAAGTCGAAGGGAACCACTATGAACTCATAGTGCCCATAACAAGTCCGGAAGGCGGTCTTATGGATATCTACCTCTGCGATGCGTAACTGATGATACCCAGACTTCAGGTCTATCTTAGAGAACACCCTGGCTCCCTGCATCTGGTCGAAAAGATCATCAATCCTAGGCAGTGGGTAATGGTTCTTCACCATCACCTTATTCAACTGCCTGTAGTCCATGCACAAGCGAAGAGACCCATCCTTCTTCTTCATGAAGATGACAGGAGCACCCCAAGGTGAAATGCTCGGTTGGATGTGCCCCTTCTCTAGCAAGTCCTCCAACTGTAGCTTGAGCTCCATGAGCTCATGTGTGGTCATCCTGTAGGGTGCACGGGACACTGGCTCGGCACCCGGTACTAGGTCTATGTGAAAGTCTACCTCACGTTGGGGAGGCATCCCCAGTAGCTCTGCTGGGAAAACATCGGCAAACTCTCTAAGGATGGGATGATCATCCAAAGATGCCTCTAGCTCGTCATCTGATCTATCACTCACTGTGATGGTGAACAACTGACGTCCCTTCCGTATGCAGTGCTTAAGCTATTGATCGGATATCATATGCACTGTGGTGGGCTTCTGTATGCCCATAATCTCAACTGATTTTCTGTGGTCATCTAAATAGCTGATCGCCTTTTGGTGACAATCTAGCTTGGCTCGATGAGCCACAAGCCAATCCATACCCAACACCACATCATAGGATCCTAATGTCATGACTCTAAGGTCGCATATTGTAGTGAAGGATCCCAAAGCAATCTCACAATTGTGGATAAACGTATCTACTATCAGTTTGGCTCCTGAAGCCAACTCAACTACCCACCTATCACCCTACCTAGAGACCACCAGCCTGCAACGCTCCATTAACGATGGAGATATAAATGAATCAGTAGCACCAAAGTCAAATAGAATAGAAATGGGTTTACCCCCAATCGTACCTGATGTCTCAATCATAGATGCCTGAAAATCTACCTGGCAGTTATCTACTGCTGCAAACATATGGTGGGATCTACCCACATCACCCACTGTCTACTCTGAACCTCCTGCACGAGGCTGTCCCCCTGCTGTATAACCCTGTGGACACTCTCTAGCTAGGTGTCCTACTCCACCACAAACATAACAACGGCTCCTTACCTGTACTTGTACAGTCTGGGTCCTACCCATTTGCTGTTGTCCTGATCTACCAGTAGACCCCTGTGAACCCCTATAAGACTGTTGTGACCTCATGGGTCCCATAGGCTGTCCCTGCTGTCTCTGATCTCTGCGCGGGCCTTGCTACTGCCAACCCCTATTATGTCCCCCCTTTGACCCCTGCTGTGTCCTACCTCTCTGTTGCTGCTGTGGCTGCTACTGTTGTGAGAGTCTAGGAGGTAAAGATGCTGAACTGAATCCTCCTCTGTGGGGTGGCTGTGATGGTCTATGAAAACTCTGCTAATGCTGCTGTTGTCCCTGATCCTGAAACTGAGGGCAAGAACTCTACCCTTATCCTTGAATCTCCTCAGCGATGTATGCCTTCTCAGTAGCATCACTCAAAGTCTGCGGGTCTACCATCTGAACAGGCCCTGCTATACTGTGATTAAGCCCTCTGATAAACTTGTGCATAGGAGTTTCTCGTCATGGAGATACTCCTCATATCTAGATAGCTCTGTAAAACTAGCCTCATACTGAGCCACTGTAAGTCCTCTCTGCTGGAGGTCATGGAACTCATCTAGACGGCGCTGCCTGTAGTGGTCTGATAAATAGCACACATTAAAGCACTTAATGAAGGTCTCCCATGAGAGAGTGTCTAAAGATAGGTAGCGCTTGCACTCCTCAGTGCGCCACCAGGTAGCTGCTACGTCTCGCAATAGGTGAACTGCCACACAGGCCTTCGTGTTACCCTCGTAAGGATGCAACGTGAAGCACCTGTCTAAACTGATCAGCCAGGCCTCTGCCTCAGCTCCCTCTATGGTCCCAATGAATGTAGGAGGGTTCAACCTCAATATGTCCCTGATGGGATCTCCTCTATCTCTGTGCCCCTGGATAGTCTCATCTACATGATACTCATAAAGCTTGTGACCCAAGTGCTCTACATGCACTGTCTCATCCTGTCTAGCCTGATGTGGGGGGCTCCTGCTATGGGCCCTATTGGCTGAACCAACCTCCTCTGTCTCTAGTAGCTCAACATAAGGCTCCTCACGTGGTACCCCTCGCGGCTCTACGCGGGGCTCCTCTCGCAGATCCTCGAGGGGCTCGACACGTGGCTCTGCTACTACCAGTGGGAGCCTATCTAAAATAGCCTGTAAGGCCTGTAATATCTACGGTCCCATATCTGGTGGGGCTGGTGGTGCCTGTGGTACCTAAGGAATTGGCTGTGGCTGTAAGAGTGGCTGAACCTATGGATCTGGTTGTACCTGTGGCTATGGCTGTACCGGTGGATCTGGATGACTCGGTTCCATAGCTGATGAATCAGTGCGTACCTCTATGGGTGGAGTGCGGTGGGTCTGCACTCGTCGAACTCGTCTGGGAGGCATCCTACAAAACGAGGTAGCCACAAGTCAATCATAGTTACGGAAGTAATAATGCACCTAAAACAAGCCCAGTGTTTTTTAAAACCTTGGCTCTGATACCAAATGTCATGCCCACATTTCCCATGCAGTCACGACACACAAACACATGTGTCATGCCCACATTTGCCATGTGGTCATGACACGAACCACAAATTTTTTTTTTTCTCCTAACCCTAAAATCCACCTTGCACGCACATGCGTGCTTGGTGGCATTACGCCTGAGGCGTAACTTGTCAATGTAATCGTGATGGTGGTGGCCATCTAGAGGGTATACGACATGAAGTGTGTCGCTCTTAGGGTTAGACTATTTAAGTCTGAACCCTAGTTCCCTAGGTGAGGTGAAAATCAACATTCAACCCTAGCTTGACTCAGATTGAAAAAAAAAAAAATAGATTAGTCATGATGACAAGGTGGTGCGTGGTTACGTTTGTATGTTGGTAGGAGCAATCAAATATTAATTTGGACTAGGACAAACCAATGATGTAGGTAAAATTACCAAGTTGGTCAAACAGCAAGACGTAACTAGTTTAACCTGAAACACTACATTATTCTTCGAATTCGAATACACATATTCACCTTTATCAATTTAATTGGTGAAATATAATACTGACATGCTTCTATAACCCCTACTTACTCTTGTTCGGAAAGGCCTCCTTTTAACATAATAACGATAAATAATACATATATAAACAATTATTTGTTATAAAAAAATGACTCTATTAATCATATATATTTATTATTTAACTGGTGTTACCAATCTTTTTGCAAACAATATTATTTATATATCTATATATATGTATAATTTTGTATATATATATATATATATTTCATGTATGAATGAAAGTAGGGATTCATTTGTTTGTTTATTTGTTTTTAAAAAAATTAATATTATTCTCTTTATATACATCCAAGAGTATGGGAATAGTTTAAGTGAGGTTTTTGAATTAAAAAATAAAATTTAAAACCTCATTAATCACAATTCATCTCACTAAAATTTTAAACCCATGCTAATCCTCAAATTCCAACTAATCCTAAACCTTTTTATTTTATTTATACTCTTTTTTTTAAAGTTCCCCATAAACAAAGTTGCCCCAACCTAATCCTCATATCTATCCCCAAGCCCTAATCCTATATTATGTTTTTATGTTTGTTTTGTTATTTTCTTCTTGTGCAGGTTTTAGATAATTTCATGGAGGGAACTTGGGATGGCGGCGCGCATACCACAGTGGGCGGAGGTAATGGTGGTGGCGACGGAGGTGCGTGGTGAGGGGACGGTGGAGGGTCACTACCTAGTGGAGGGCACGGACGGTGACACAGATGGTGGCACAACCGCGGTGGGGAGAGCGTCGGCGGTAGCTGCGCGTGGTGGAGTTTTCCGGCGAAGCAAAGGGGTGGTGGTGGCCGCTGCTGCGCCGAAGGGAGGGAATGTTGGGGTGTGCGAGCATAGCCTGCGGGGCTCTAACGAAGACGGGGAGGGGTGTGGGGAGGAGGCTACGCCTCCACCCCACACCGTGTTGCATGATATGGGGTGGGGCTGTGGACTTCGCTGTCCATAGTCCCACCAAACCACCCCTTTTTTTTGTATTCTTTTAAAAAAAAAAAACAAAAAAAAACAAAACAAACTCATTTCCCTTGTAAATGTTTTCCAATTTAAGTGTATTTAACATATTTTTTGGCATTTTAAGATTATACATATGTATTTTTATTTCTAGATTCTGTTATTCAACAATAAAAAAAATATAACAGTCTCATTAACCAGTAATAGGATGATAAAATAAAGCTATTATATATATATCTATTTATTTCTTCCTCACAAACATATTTTTCAAAATAAAATAAATATTTATTTCTTTTTCACATACATATTTTTCAAAAATAAAATAAGTATTTATTTCTCTCTTCACAACATATTTTTTTCAAAATAAAACAAGTATTTCTTTCTCTCTCTTTTTTTTTTTCACCACCATATTTTTTAAAATAGAATGAGTATTTATTTCTTTTTTTCACGAACATGTTTTTCATAATAAAATAAGTAAAACACCGTTTTATTATCCAGAGATAAAAAAAAGATCTTGTACCTAGGTTATGTATACATAAATTTATCTTTTTTTTTGTGTCCAATATATGCTAAAAGTAAATTTAATAACATAATACAGATTCCTCATTTCCATGCAGGTTTAATTTTTCAATGAAAATACGGCCAATCTGTCTAGAATGTAGAGGAATTTTTAAAGTCTCTGAGTATAATTTTTCTATTCAAATCTAAATTGCAAAACAATGTTTCTCTTTTTTTTTTTACAGGAGCATTTAATTCAAAAGGATAAGGAGATATTGATCCTAGTTGTTTCAAAAGCAAGACTACATGCATAAATTTTCCTTAATATCAAATCTGCAACTTTAAGCATCTCACAATAACCAGGACAATATTTCCATGGGCCTTGAGAGGAATTAAATGTTTCAAGTCAAAATATAAAAGAAAACAACATCTAAACCACAACTTTGCAACTAGGCAAATTATCGAATTCAAG
Organism: Cunninghamia lanceolata; assembly: GCA_027924645.1. Taxonomy (NCBI): domain Eukaryota; kingdom Viridiplantae; phylum Streptophyta; class Pinopsida; order Cupressales; family Cupressaceae; genus Cunninghamia; species Cunninghamia lanceolata. Next base: position 15,350,615 of record BSBN01001715.1, read on the forward strand.
TAAAGTAAATCAGAAGTTTAGATTACACAAATTCACAGCTAGCTCTGTGGCATGTTACATAATAAACTTGCACTAAATACAATATATTAAGGTCACAAGGTCCATGGCTCCAACAGTCTACACAAGTCCAAAATAGCTTCATTTCTTTACTTGACAACCTGCAACTAAACATAACTATGAAACAACCAAGAAAATAGCCACTGAGAAAGGAAAGCTCTCCTCCCTACCATAGAGCCGCAAGTGGGTCTCCCCTAAGCTAGGGAGGTAGGGAATTCACATAGGGTTCCATTCCACAGCAATCAAACACTAACACAAGCAACCCATAGGCTTAACACATTACATCAACTCATAAAAATGAGTTTGGTGAGGGTAGGGAATAGACCTCTCAACTTAAAGGGGCTCCCAATGATAAAGAACTTCTCAACACATGGCCTCAAGCCAAAATCCCTGAACACCACAATCCACAAGAATCTCACACCAATTTGCTTGGCACTCTTGCCATATAGATAACTCCTCAAATGATAATAATCCCTCAAGGCATAAACACATAAACACAAACTGTGGGAGAGCCCCCAAGGATTGTTCCTCTCCGCTACCCATACAAGTTGAGCATTTCATCGATTGGAGGTGCTCTCACCATGACACCCAACCCAACATCAAATGAAAAAAGAAAACATCACAATGCAAACAACTCACAATCAAAATTCAAACATGGGGCATCATATAGTAAAGCAAGAAACAAGATAAGAAGCCTACCTTCAAGACCTTGGCAATGGAAGTGGAATTGGTGAAGAGCTCCAAGCCTTCCCAAGCCTTCCAACCTTTCAGATTTTCTCCCCAACCTTCTCTAATTCCTCCAAACTAGTAAGGAAATCTAAATTTGCAAGAAGTCTCTAAAAATGCAAGGAAAAGAATAGAATGGAAGAACCCCCACTCCTCTACAAGAGGAGCTATTATAGACCATCCACTTGGCCTTGAGGGAATGAGAAGGTGACATTTGTCACCATCTCTTACCTCCTCCTAAGCCACTTGTAAGAGTGAGAAGGTAAGAGGATGACAAATGTCCTCCTCTCCCTCCACCTCCATCACCACCTCATCCACTTGTGCTTCCACACAAGTGGGAGGGGTACGAGTGGTGAGTTGGATTCCCACTCACACCTCAAGAAGACAATGGCCTTGAGTGGTGCTCCCACTCACTTGGGAGTTTGGGAGGACTCTTGGAGACCTCCGTAGTCCTCCTTGGGAATGTTTCCCAAAACATAGGGATGGGAGATGGGTTCTTCTCAAGGGAAGGCCCATCCCCATCCTCCTTCTTCCCAAATTCGTCACTTTGACTCAACCATGGTTTAGGGTGACCTAAGGTGAGTTAAAACTAGGGTTAGGTGGTCCAAGTTGACCCTAGACTCATGGTTGACCACCTAGGGGTCATGAAAGGGGTCAAAAATCCACATATAAATGGCCCAAATAAAATAATAAAAATACCAATTGACCTAAATCAATTAAAATTTTACAACACTCAATATTAATCAAAATAAGAAAGAGATGGGGTACTAGGGCTTAAAAATAATTAAAATTTAGACCAAGCACAATAAATCATCAAGCAATTTCACATGTGATCCTTATCCCTCTTGGGAACGGATCGGCTTAACCGGGAATAACATGGTGTGAATCCTACCTCCGATTTCCCGTGGCTAGGGAAAGTAAAACCTGTACATCTTGATCAAGTGTCAGTTCTTTCATGAAAATGATAGCCGAAGCAACTGAAATAAACTTCACGAAATCAAATTAAACATCAATACATAACTACAAATCAAACTGCATTATCAAATCATATGTCAATTAATCCATACATAAACAACTAGAATCTCATAGCAAAATAACATCTAATATATATGTCCCATACGTCGAACCACAACATATCATCCAATATGACTGAATCAAATCACATATATCAAATCAGTGAGGTACAACATCAAGTCTGCATAATGAAATATAATCACTACTGGATAGCACAATGATTAATATATGGGAGCTAAAATAGTCAGCCTCACAGCATCTATGAACATCCACATATCCAAATGCATATATGACATTAAGAATGGTTGAGTGAACCATCGTTGACCAAAAACATGCTATCGGGCCTTAAAACAGCTTCAAAATCCTCCCTTTTGCTTTTATTTCCTTGTATCTCGCAAATGTATATCATAAATATACAATCGCAATGAACATACAAAGAATTTTCAATATTTAAGTTTCCATTTGCATCCGGTCTTTGTATATTTCTCTTTGCATATCAGGTCCATTGGCGTAACACACTTATTCGGTAAGACCACCAATCTAACCGCCGATACCCATATCTCTATCTAACGCTACCTTTATCGGTGAGAGCACACCTAGTCGGCATGATCTAAAACTTTTATTCTGACGGGCTTACTCACACCAAAAACATACCAAGCCCCTTGTATATCCCTTTCGGACTCAACTATTTAATAAACTGCAGCTTACTCACTTTCAGTTCTGACTTGTACAAAAGGCAATGCATCTTTTAATACGTGTTAAGTATGATGCATTATTTATATCATATTTTAGACTTTTCTGAATTCTGTGTTGTATTTATATACCGTTGTATGTATCGCAATGTATGTACCGAAACATACAAGGACTAAACCTTATTTCATAGTTACTTCGGTTATGCAGCATGTAAAAATTGTTGTATATCTGCTTTGTATGTAAGATACCTACAAACATAAGATGCATTCAGCAGATTTAACTGAACATTCATTCCAACTTTTAACTGTGTCGGGTCCACCTCATATGTACAAATAAAACATTAGCCAAATGCATACAAGTAAACAATGTATGCAAACCTGATAACTTTCCTATGCGACCATACAATGACCCGATATACAAGGGACTTTGCATATGCATCATACAATGACACAACATACAAACCACTATGTATATGATAGACTTTGTATATACAAATGAATTTGTATATACAAACATACAAACCCATACCACAATGCATTTACCAATAAAACACACATAACTTACAAAATATAAGGAATTTTAAGATGATTCAAAAAGCAACCCTTATTCATTTTTGACAAGGAATTCACCCATACTCAGCCCTGGTACTTAATGCCATTTTTTTTTAATTTTCAACAAGGTTTGTAAATTTCACCTCTTTTTCCCTTTACCACCAAGTGGACACACACACAAGCAAAGAAGCCAGCCACGAGAGGGGTCCTCATTTTGCTAAGGAGTAAAATGGGGCGTGTTGTGAACATTACAACAACTAGCAACCAAACAAAACAATCAAATTAAAACCATTAAAGAAAACTAAATGAAATAAATTTATAATTTCCAACTATCTTTTCTGCAAATCATTATTTAACTTGAGACTCAATGTATTCAATAAGGTGCGTGCATTTTCACATTCAGTTTAGGTGGGTGCACGTGATTAATTATCCTCATCTTGAAAATTAGTTGAACAAACCAGTGACCGATAGTAGACTACCTAGTTGATGTCATTCCCTCAGAGCCAACCAGATAGAGCCTTGCTGCCAGCAGGCGTCCATAGCCCCAACAAAGTTATCGTTACAATTCTCCTAAGTAGAGCCCCACTGCCAGCAAACGTCTATAGCCCCGATAGAGTTACTTAGATGGCTTAACCTAGATTTTCAATAAAATCTATTTTTATATTTTATTATTTTATTTATTTTATATTTTGGATGAGATAGAAACTTCATAAGATATTGCAGTTGTAACTTTATGATGCAAGGAGTGATCACTTGCTGAAATTAAGCTGAGAATTATAATGGTAGCAAGGGTGACCTCTGATTTTTCACCTAATATCTACACTGGTAGGTTCAACAAACCCAAGGATTTTAGGCGTGTGATTGTGAGAAACTTCCCTTGAATACTCAACCCACAGTTATTGAATATAAAATTTTGCGAGTCAACTAACTTTCTACATTCATGACAGTTACAACAAATTATGCATAAATTTCAAATAATTAACCTAATTGTTCTAAATTTTCCATTGTTTTCAGTGGTTGTTAGTCTGCTAATTCATACTCTAAATCAAAATAAAGATCCTTGCTAAGGAAAACAACAAAGCAAACAAAACAAACGGACTGTACAAACAACTAACCTACGAAAGGAAACAACACAAAGCAAGACAAGTAAAAACAAAGAAAAGAAATACAACAACTACTCTACCAAACTATATACAAACCCTACAAGGCGAATAAAACCAAGGAAAAGACCCAAAGACACCTGTGTTTGCATACTTCCTTAGATTGTGCAGGAGCATTAGAGCACTAGTTATAGTTCTGATCCTAGCAAATTCATCTTTGTATTCTGAAAAATATTCTTGTATTCTAAATTCACTATGTTTAACAGAATAATCTTTGATTATCAACAACTGAGGAAGCTCATCTTGTTCATGACATATCCATATGCATGTCTTATATCCCAAATTTCCATAATTAAAATAATAATCAACATCATTTACTGTGGAAAGGAGAAATACAACCTGGTGTATCTCTGGTTCTGTTGGATATGCTTGTTTGTTGACAACTGTTCCTCCATTTAACTTTGCATTTTCATTACTTAGCTCAATGTCTAGTCTCACTTCAAATTGAAGGATGTATGACTCTTGATGGATTATTTCTTCATCTTTATCCACATCTATCTCTTTATTATGGATATTTAGTTTATCCTCAATTTTAGGAAACGTCTCAATGTTGTCTTCAATTCCCTGCACGTCAGCATCTAAATGAGTATCTTCATCATCATAACCTGGTATATAGAAATTTATCATTTCTAAATCATTTGACTGTAAAGGTGAAACAACTTTCGATTGATAAGAATACTCCCCTATTTCATTTTCAAATTGACATTGGACTAGTATCTAATCATGCACAACAACTCCAAAGCTTTCTGCATCTTCAACTTTCATGAATTGTTCATCAAATAACTCAAATCTACCATCCATCAAGGTATCTGGTTCCATTGTCCTACAACATTCTTGCATTTGATCATTCAACTTAAAGAAGTCAGCTGTGAAATCAGCATTTATTCTCTTTTCTATGTCTCCATTAGTTGCTATAATAGGAACTTCATCAGCAACAGTGCATTTAAATTGTTCCACCACCTATTTACACTTCTTTATCAACTCATCTCTATCAAAAATGCTAAATTCAGATCCAGAAACATTATCCTGACAAGTGTTTAATAATTCAATAAATTTATCTAGTGTATCAAGATCAATTTCATATTTATTTTCCCCCTCATCAAATCTTTCTTGCTAATTGTTTGATGACGTGGAACAAGAAGCACTTTCTTCTCTATGATTTTCAAAAGATTCATACCTGCACTTTACCTCACCCTTATTATAAAGTAGAGACCTCCAATTCTCACCATAAAATGACTCAAGGAAGGATGTTTCCTCATCTTTACCTTCTAGAACTGATTCAGCTATTGTATTTTCTAAACAACTCATGATTATGGGTGTTGCATCCTATTTCCATTCCAGAATTCGAGTCTTCTCCAACATGACCAAGCAAGCGTCACAATCCCTTTCTGAATGCTCTTCGTCATGTAATCTGCACCAACTTTCAATCAAGACATCATCAGTGGATAGACCTAATATTTGACTACACTGTATATTTCTAGACAAATATAATTTGAAATCCTTAGAGCAGTCCACTTCAGTGCCTAGACTACTAATAACTTCTAGTGTTGTATCTGCTTGTTGCTCTAGAATTTCTTCATTTTCCTGCTAGACTTTAGCCTTGAACACATCTATAAAAAATATTAGTCCTTTCAAATATAAATCCAACCTTGTAAGAAAAGTTAAACAATTAATTTCACTATGCTCCACAGACTTGTGTATCCTGCAACAACTAGATAACCCAAAGTTAGATAAACTTTGAGGATAAAGCTGCTTATTCAAAGTTTCCTGAAATAAAGGAATGTTAACTTGACAATTGTCCTCATATGCATCCATCAAAATGAGACTCTATTTTAACCCTTTCTTTTTTAATTTTCAATGAGATCAATCATATCTCAGAATAAAACTTGAAAGCTCAGAAAATCAAATGAATCTTTGAAGTCTTGAGCTGGATCTTAGCAAAGATGCAACCAAAACCTCTCAAATAAGAGATATTTGTAGGCATTAAGCTCAAATGATGAAATATTTATGCAACATTTGCAGAAATCCACAAATTCCTTGTTCAACACTCCTTCTAGTGCTAATTTATGTTGATGATGATGTTACTCACAAACAAACATGAAATAAAAGTTACACAACAACCCTTATTTATCTTGAAAGATACGATGAATTAAAAGAATTCATGATCCCAAGTCTCTGTTGATTAGTTCATAATCTACTGACGTTACTTAGTGGTTGATGTGTGTTGCTATTTTCCATTTCAAGGGGCCTTACGTTGATCAGTAGATTTTGTTTCTTGCAAAGTTCTTCAATATTTCCTCCAAATATCTTGTCCTTTATATCTGCTCTGCATAAATCTCCATCAATTCTACCTCTACACTATGAATTCACCCAACTAATGTGCCTACAGGTTGATATTGCATGATTTCTACCATTATTTATAATTCTTTGCATGATGTTTTCAACACTACTTGCATTTAGCTCAAATATGCTAATGATATTTAGTTATCTATGAGATGTCAGCATATTTCTCTGTTCTACTTATTATTTATGATGATTTGCAGTTATGGAGGTGATTTAATGAAATTAAGAAAAAGAAATGACAAAGATAGGGATTAAAGAGTGAGATTCCCAAAATTACTTAACTGAGATCACTGATCCACATACATGTTCTGATACAGTAATGAAGAGAAGAAAACTAGAATCATACTTCACTAGGACATTCCACAAATCCACATGATCCAGTGCAAATTGGTGCAGGGCACCTAGGAGCACCTTGGTTCCTAAAGTCACTTTGTTTGCATTTTTTTTGAAAGTTGTGGTTTTGATTGTAATAAGGCTTTAGCCATGAGTATATGGTCCTTTTTGTGTGGTCAAGATGATTGAGGTAACCATATAAACCTCAATCATGCTTAGTCCACTTGGATCCTTGTTATGCCACTTAGGCCTAGAAGGTATAAGGGTTGGTTTTTGAGTTTTTTTTTATTGTTTGTGTGTTTTATCATGTTTTGGGAGTATGGAGGATGTTTTGATTCCATTGGACAAGAAAAACAAATCGCCATCCTTTGGAAAATGCAAAAACTCCATAGTGTCAAGTGTTGTCAATGGTGTCAATGACACATTGACCGGTTGCAACTTCATTTTGGTTATTCAAACTATTTGTAGAAGTTGTAAACCAACTTGGATGGGTTAATATGGTGAATATCTGACTCCAGTACGGGGGAGGAAGTTTTTGTACGGAATTTGGGCACAAAATTCAAGAAAACTGACTATTTTTCACTATTTTTCTTGCTGTGTACGGACTGTACGGACTTTTCATGTGTGCAAATGATATTTTTCTGAAAGCTCTTGGAGTCAGGGTTCCAATGCAACTAGTTTGAGGTCTTGAAGTGGTCAGAGTCAAAAGTTATTGAATTTTCTTTCAAAACTGGTCTAGAAACCCTGTTTTCTAGGGCAGTCCCACAAATTTGGCCCTAGAATGCATTTCCACTGATGAAATTTCATGCCACTCGGTGAAATGTAGGATAGGGGTGTATACTACTTGATTCCAAAAGCATTTTTTGAGAAAATACAGTTTACTATTTTTAATGTGATGCCCTAGGTCAAATATCTCTATGTATTTGACTGAATTTATGCAATTTATTGTTGTATTTGACAAAACCCTAAGAGGATGAGTGAATGAATGGTGGATTTGTGTTGTTTGGGGATGGTAGAGTCATTCCAAGTTCCTACCCCTGACCTATGCACCCAATTTTGAGCACTTGCTTTGTAACCTAGCCTAAATTGATCAATTAGGCCTAGAGACCTAGTAGGCGTTCTGGATTGCTGGAGTAGAGTTGGAGCAGGAGATTTGGAGGTTTGTTAGGGTCCCCTGAAAGGTGTTCAATTCCATCATTTGTTTTCCTAGACCTTTGGGATTTTGTCAAGTTTTTTTGAGAAAACCTAGTTTGGAGGGCTAGTAGCCTTACTAGTCAAGGTATAGGTTGAAGAGTTTTGGGAAGTTGGAGATCAAACCAACTGCATAGAAGGTGTTTGTTGATCTGTCTTAAGGTGTTGGAGAAGCCTTAGGGGTTGGACAATAGTCTGGACATCAAATCCTTCATATGCCTTGTATGTGCCTTTGGTTGGTTGGTTGGTTGGTTGAAGGCTAGTTGAAGTGGGTTAGTGGGCAAAGGACAATAGAGTAAACCTTTGTGTGTTGCTTCCCTTGTGCCACTCTGCATCACAAATCTTCAAAGGAAAAGTTGACAACAACATGCAATAAAATGACAGCGCTTCTATTGAACACAACATTCACCATTACATATCCAGAAATCAACTTGAAGATTACGTAAAGTTTACAATCAAGATGTAATCTGAAGCTTCATCTCCATCTAGTATGCTTTAGAAAAAGTACATTTACAATGATCTGAAGAAAGAACCTTGACATTTCAACAATTCAGTCATCATTAGTCTCAGTAATTCGATCTCCTATATGAAATTGTTTTCCCCCTTCCTTCTTCTACTTTATGACAAGCCATGGCCCCTTTATAGGACAAAGTCCAGAAAACTGTTACATTAATCCAATGATTAGGATCCTCTCAGAACAATCGATGGCTGAGATGAATAGCACGTGCCTGCTAGTTGGAAATCACACAACTGGCAAAGAATATTCCAGCATCTTTGGACTTGATTCGCTCCCTAGCTAGCAAACCATGCATTTGATAATATCCCTCAACTCAGGTTCATGTTGCCTCTACGTGCAATTCTGCAATTCTCAGCTATTTCACTCTGCAACATACAACCAAACTCCAAATAGTTCCAACATCCTGCAACAAATAGACAAAAAAATAAGCATCATCATTCAATAAACTAGCAAGAAATTTAAACATTTATATTAAATCAAGCTTTGAATATGCAAACATGAATATCAGGCTATGAATATTAAGCATCTGTGAACATCCACATATCTAAATGCATATATGACGTTAATAATGGTCGAGTCAACCATCGTTGACCAAAAACATGCTATCGGGCCTTAAAACGGCTTCAAAATCCTCCCTTTTGCCTTTATTTTCTTGTATCTCACAAATGTATATCATAAATATACAATCACAATGAACATACAAAGAATTTTCAATATTTAATTTTTCATTCGCATCCGGTCTTTGTATATTTCTCTTTGCATATTGGGTCCATCGGCATAACACACTTAGTCGGTAAGACCACAAATCTAACCGCTGATACCCATATCTCTATTCGATGCTACCTTTATCGGTGAGAGCACACCTGGTTGGCATGATCTAAAAATTTTATTCCGATGGGCTTACTCATGCCGAAAACATACCAAGCCCCTTGTATATCCCTTTTGGACTCAACTGTTTAATAAGCTGCAGCTTACTCACTTTTGGTTCTGACTTCTACAAAAGGCAATGCATCTTTTAATATGCGTTAAGTATGATGCATTGTTTATATCATATTTTAGACTTTACTAAATTCTGCGTTGTATGTATATACCATTGTATGTATCGCAATGTATGTACCGAAACATACATTGCGCTAAACATACAAGGACTAAACCTTATTTCATAGTCACTTCGGTTCCACAACATGTATAAATCATTGTATATCTGCTTTGTATGTAAGATACATACAAACATAAGATGCATCCGATGGATTTAACCGAACATTCATTTCAACTTTTAACTACGTCAGGTCCACCTTGTATGTACAAATAAAACATTAGCCAAATGCATACAAGTAAAAAATGTATCCAAACCCGATAACTTTCCTATGCGACCATACAACGACCCGATATACAAGTGACTTTGCATATGCATCATACAATGACACAACATACAAACCACTATGTATATGATAGACTTTGTATATACAAACGACTTTGTATATACAAACATACAAACCCATACCACAATGCATTTACCAAAAACACACACACAACTTGCAAAATATAGGGAATTTTAAGATGGTTCAAAAAGCAACCCTTGTTCATTTTTGACAAGGAATTCACCATACTCAGCCCTGGTATTTAATTCCATTTTTTATTTATTTTCAACAAGGTTTGTAACTTTCACCTCTTTTTCCCTTTACCACCAAGCGGACACACACACAAGCAAAGAACCCAGCCACAAGAGGGGTCCTCATTTTGCTAAGGAGTAAAATGGGGCATGTTGTGAACATCACAACAAGGACCTGCATAAAGTATTTGATAAATACCATGCCCTCAGATGATGAAAGAGTGACAACACCTTCTCTTCTTTCAAAAGAAGAGTTAGAAAATTTTGACAATATCTAAACTACTGCAGCTACAATGGAAGAGTAGTTCAATAAAGTGTATGCAGAGGGTTGCAAAGTGATTCATGAAGTAGTGGAATTGCATAAGGATTTTTGTCTTCTAAAGATAGAATGGGATGAATTTGTTAGTGACTACATGAGTTATGATGATTATTACTCTCACATACATCCTCAAGTATTTGCTATGAGTAATCTCCCTGATGAAGTCCTACTAATGGAAAATGTTTTAACTCAGGATAGACTACACATGCTAGAGCAATGGCTAGAGTTGATAGGATTAAGGATAGAAATCTTTGACAAATTAGAAATTCCTTTGAGCCAGCCAGAGCTCAAATTTTGGATGTTATATATCGTTTAAATGATGTACTTCAGGCTTGCAAAAATATGGATCTGGATGACACTACCCCTGTGGATGCCCAATAATGTGAAGACAAATTGAAACATATCATTCATGGGGACTCACCCCTCAATATGGTAGGAAAGATGGAAAGAATAAGTGACCTTAGGGTAGTATTCAATGAATTCAAAAGGAATAAAAGGTGTAGATCTGCAATATACTACAAATTTTCACAAGAAGTGGATTGACTGAAATTTAGAATTAATTATGTTAAAGATCCTTAGCCTACTGATATCAACCTAGCTTTAGAAGCATTCACAAGGTATAGCAATAGGGAGGCTGAGAAAAACAAAGATAAATTAGATTATGATCAGTAGTAAAGTGTTCCAGTCAGCACTTAAATTCCTGTCAGGCCACATCAACACTTGTTTTCACATGCCATATGACTCTCCTTTGACTTATTTTTGTCTCATAAATTGGCTCTTTCTCATATACAGCCAAATGGGTATTCATTTTGTCCAAGTACAATGTATTTAAAGGCTATAGTTTGTCTTTTTCCTACAAGACAATAACAAATCCAAGTATGTAACTAATGTTGGAATTAGACTGGACAACTGAGAGGGGGGGTGGGGGTGAATCAGTTATCACACAAAATAAACTTTTTCTACTTTTAACCTTCTTTATTAACTTACTACCAGATTAATGATGTAAACATTAAAGCATAGATAAACAACATATTAGCAGAAACATAATCAACACACTTGACACCAAGATTTTGACGTGGAAACCTAGTTAAGGGAAAAACCACAGTGGGGGTTAACGTACAAAGATTTGTACCCTATTAAAAGTACTTTAGAAAAAATAGAAGGCACATGCCTTCAGGTGCACTGCCCAGAGCTCACTACTCAAAAGAGAGGCTTACTGCCTACATAATTTATTTAGAACAAAAAGAATTAACTGAGAAATAGCATCTACTTCATGCCTGGTTCAATTTTAATGAATGCTCACAAAACTTCTGCTTTGCCCCAAATTCTTCTTCACTAACTTTTCACTCTACACTGTTCTCACTTATTTTCTTCTCAACTTTGTTTCTAATCCTTTATTCGGATTTAATCTATTTTGCTCAAGGATGATTTTTAACAACTCTTCAACAAGTATTTATACACTTCATCAACCTTGGAATGATCAACAAGGTCGAACAAACTTAACTTAGATCTTTACACTGTCAGACAAACATAGTTGAGATTTGAATCTTCCTCTACTAACATGCCATGCTTCATAAAATGATCTTCAGATCATCTGCAACACGCTAGGAACATCCGGTCGGCCAAGACTGGGAAGAACATCAACTTCAAAGAGGAAATCTTCAATAACAAGCTCAAACTCCAATGTGGACCTCCAACATAGTAGCCACACAATCCAGAGACTTCCACAAGCACATTAAACTCACCAATAACATCCACTCTAAACCAAATTACCAGAATCATTTGTATCTTCCTCCAGAACCTTAAGAACACTGTCTGCCATGACTGTCAAACTAGAAGGATGGATTGCAGACCTCCAAACCACGAACTACTGGAGTTGATGGTACAAACTAACTTCCCAAACATGCCTTCAAATTTGTAGACAATAATATTTCACTGTGAAGCAATCTTGACCAACTTACTATCACTCTATCTCTTCTAAATACTGCAAGATCTAGTTCTACTCAGATGGCCATAACTTCTTCAAATCTTCATACGGACTTCTCAATTCTTAACTGGAACAACCTCTAACAATCCTCTACACAGCCATAAGGTCCGCAAACATTGAGTCTTCATTAATTTTCTCAATATCCTCAACATTCCAGTCTCCTAAATAGGCAACAAAATAAGGCATAGTTGACACTAATGACAACAAGAATATGTTGACATCAATGACAACACTACTGATGTAGAGCCCTTGGAGGTCTAAACAACATTCAACCTATGGGTTTACAAAGTATTTAATGGAGGAAGACAACTCACTATTTTAGAGGGTAAAGTACACTTGGTTCACAACCCATACCAAGGGCTCAAGTAAGACCGCATTCAAGGAACTCAATCCTGACAGGGCAGACATCCACAAGGTCCTTTGGCAACTTGAAAAACATGTCCCAACCATCTAACATGGTTTTACAACTATCCCAATGGTACTTCCTTCACAAACCTGTCCTAGGCCTTGTAGCCCTCTATTTAGACACAATTAACCATAATGATGCAGAGCGCGCAGCCTAATTGGTGGAACTTGTCAAAAACACAGCGCTGATGGAAACCACTTAAAATACAGTGCCATCGCTATGGCTAAACATCTGAACCACTACACTTAATATTTTATTGTATCAAATGCTATCAGCTCACATGGTGGACTACCGACCCCGCGACTACCCCAAAATTGTTGGACTATTGCCTCGCTGAACCTTCGAATCTTGGTGAGCCACTGAACCGCTGAACCAACGCCTATCGTTAAACCATTGAACCGTTGAACTGGTTCAATGGGTGGTTCAATGATCATTATTAATCTTTACCACCTTCGTCATTCCTTTGGGTCTCTGAACCAACACGCGGTTGAACCATTGAACTAGTTCAAAGGTTCAACCAAAAGGTTTTCTCCTCTAAACTTATCATGCCGATCATTTAGATTCAAACGTTGTTGAACTAACAAACCCTCGAGCTTTCGAAGTCAGTTCAAACAAAGGACTTTGGTCCGATGTAAGTTATCAGCAAAACCTGATATCCTTCATCCGATGACGAATTCCACGCCGACGCTATGTGCTACCTCTGTTAGATTACACAGATTTCAATCTTTCATAACCTAGCACATGAGGAAGCTAGGATTTACCATAGCATGACGTCAATCGATCCTGTAACTACAAAACTCACACAACTAGAAAATGCAAAAACAAAATCTAATCTAATATCTATAGCCATTCCACTGATTACAGAGTAATCAACTGGTGGAATGGAAAAACCCCATATCGACTGTAAAATAGAAATCGACTACATAGATGTAATTTGAATGCAAAATAGGATCTTCTTTATTGTTCTGAGGATGAATACAAATGTCTGTTTTCACAGTACAACTCAATTTCACAATCACTGCTCTGTCTAGCTTCTCCTTTCTGATCTCTCCCTTTAATCGATCAAAACTAAACTATTTAACAACTCATAAGGAGTAGTACTAACTGGATTCCCAGCAGCTGGGAGACAATTCCAGGTGGTTGGGAGATATAACAAACTAACAACCTTGTCATTTACAGATTGACAAGTGTCCAAAAGATAAAAACAACCCAAAAATAGCATGCATTGGTCAAACAGACCTTATTACAAAGTAAATGCATCACAACCTATTAAGAGTTTAGGCTTCTCCCTTAGCTAATTAACTTGATGAAGGGGTGCTCTTGCACCATACTCCCTGAGAAAAGAAGTCTCAAGTCCACTTGAGATGAGAGTTTGAAGATCTGCACCCTGTTTGATGATCTGCTCTTTAGTCATCCAAACTACCTCTGAATCAGGTGTCCCTTGCCAAGCCACCAAATATTCCATATATTCTTTGTTCTTAGTCTTCTTTTCCACTCTTGAGTCTAAAATCTTCTTCAATTTTGGTGGATCATGTTTTGGAATATCATCATCTGCTATATCCGGTAGTGTGTCCTGCTGTTCCATATCAGCATTATGTTTGTATGGAGTTAAATCACATACATTGAATATGGGTGACAATCCAAGATCAAGAGGAAGTTGGATCTCATAAACATTCGGTCCATATTTCTTCAAAATCTGACATGGTCCAATCTTCCTCTGCATGAGTTTGGTATATTTTCCTTTAGGAAGTCTTTCCTTTTTTAGATTAACCCATACCAAATCTCCAACATCAAACTATACATCTATCTTCTTTTTATCAGCATATTCTTTATACTTCAGTGTAGTTTGCTGGAGGTGGGTCTTGACCTGATCATGCACCTCTTTGATTGCTACTGTAAAAGCTTCTCCATCTGCACTAGTAGATTCTCCTACAGGTATAGCTCTTAATTCAAAAATTCCTTTGGGATGAATTCCATATACTACCTGAAAAGGTGATTTTCCTATACTTCTATTGATGGTGTCATTATAAGAAAATTCTACCTGTGATAGGATGTTATACCATTTCTCTGCATGTTGTCTTGTCAAACATTTGAGCAAATTTCCTAATGACCGATTGACCACTTCAGTTTGTCCATTTGTTTGAGGGTGATAAGCTAATGAGAAAGACAAATTGGTTCCAAGCTTCTTCCAAAGAGTCCTCCAAAAATGACCAATAAACTTCACATCTCTATCTGACACTATGCTCAATGGCAATCCATGTATTCTCACTATTTCCTTGAAAAACAAATCTGCAACATATGAAGCATCACAGGTGGTTTTACATGGTAAGAAATGTGCCATTTTGCTGAATCTGTCAACTACAACAAAGACACTATCATAACCCTTCCTTGTTCTAGGTAAACCCAATACAAAATCCATGCTTATGCTTTCCCATGGTCTAGAAGGAATGGGCAATGGCTGATATAAACCTGCATTAGTGGATCTTCCCTTTGCCTTCTGGAAGATCACACATGTCTCCACAAATTTTTTGATATCTGACTGTAGCTTTGGCCAAAAGTAATGCCTCTTCACCAGATCAAGAGTCTTATCTAGACCAAGATGTCCTGCCATGGCTCCACAATGCTTCTCCTTAATGATATTTAGTCTCATAGAACACCATGGAATGCACAACTATCCACCTTTGAACAACAATCCATCTTGGATTAGAAATGCAGAGAATTCTGCATGATATTTATCTCCAAAAGAAGTACATACTTGATATATCTCTCCAAAGTCTTCATCAATATCATACATAGTCTTCAAGGAATCAATGCCAACACTTTCCAATTGAATCTGATTTATGGTTAGAACCCTCCTGCTCAAAGCATCTATTACCTTGTTCTTGACTCCCTTCTTGTGCTTGAGTGTGAAGGTGAAAGCTTGCAAAGTTTCCACCCACTTCATGTGTCTATGGTTCAGCTTCTCTTGACTGTTAATGAAACTAAGAGAGTGATTATCTGTAAATACTATGAATTCTTTTGGCATTAAGTAATGCCTCCACTTCTTGAGTGACTGGACTAGAGCATAAATCTCCAAATCATAAGATGAGTATCTCTTCTTGGCATCATTGAGCTTCTCAATGAAAAATGCAATAGGCCTACCTTCTTGACTGAGTACTGCTCCAATTGCCATGTGACTTGCATCACATTCTACCTGAAAAATCTTGTTGAAATCTGGAAGTGCAAGAACTAGCTACTGTGCCACCTTCTTTTTTAATGTCTCAAATGAATCATCTGCTTCCTTTGTCCAAGTGAATTTGCACTTCTGTCCTCCTTTTATGGTGTCAAGCATGGGTGCATAGATATGACTAAACCCTTTTATAAACTTCCTATAAAAAGTTGCTAACCCATGGAAAGTTTTGACATCATTCATAGTTCTAGGAGTTGACCAAGATAATATGGCACTTACCTTCTCTTGATCCATTTTTAGTTTGTTATGTGAGATTACAAAACCTAAGTAGATGATCTCCTCCTACATGAACAAACACTTCTCCAAGTTGATCATTAGCTGTTCTTCATGTAATCTTTTGAGAACCAAGTCTATATGCTTGAGATGTTCTTCCCTTGTATTACTGAAAATTAGAATGTCATCTAGATATACTATGACAAATTTGCCTATAAATTCTCTCAAGACCTCATTCATCAGCCTCATAAAGGTATTGGGGGCATTGGACAAACTAAAAGGCATGACCTTCCACTCATATAACCCCTCATTGGTCTTAAATGCAGTTTTCCATTCATCTCCTGGCCTAATCCTGATCTGATGATAACCACTCTTCAAATCTATTTTTGTGAAATACTTAGCACCTCCCAAGCAATCAAGCAAATCTTCTATCCTTGGGATTGGGAATCTATGCCTAATTGTTATCTTGTTAATATCCCTGGAATCAGTACAAAGTCTCCAAGTGCCTTCCTTCTTTGGTGCTAATATAGCCGGTACTGCACATGGGCTTAAACTTTTGCCAATTAGACCCGTTTCCAACAATTCCTCAATCTGCCTTGATACCTCTGCATTCTGCTTAGGTGTAAGCTTGTATGTTGCCTTGTTTGGAAGTGTAGATCCTAGGATCAGATCTATGCAATGGCTGATGTCCCTTATAGGTGGCAGGGATCTTGGCATTCCATCAGAGATGATGCCTTTATACTTATCCAGTAACTCTTGAACAGTAGGATCTATGAACCTCTGTCTCTTCTCTCCCTTGATTTCTTGCTGCTGTTCCTTGTTCACTGTCAAGCATGGAATTAGTGCATAGGCAACTACACCTTCTTCTACTATCTCTTTCATGAACTGTTTACCTTCTACCAGCATTACTTTGACTCCTTTTCCTTTTGACTCTACCTCCTCCATTAATGGTAATAACTCAAATACCTTACCATCCTTGGTGATTGAATATGTATTGTTGACTCCATCATGTTGTGCTCCCAAGTCATATTGCCATGGTTTGCCAAATAGGAGATGGCAAGCATCCATCTGAGCTATGTCAAACAATAACCTATCCTTGTATGGTCCAATTTGAAACTCTACCCAAGCCTGTTCTTCCACAACTGTTTGCTGACCTTGAGTGAGCCATGAAATTTTGTATGGGCAAGGATGTGGCTGCCTCCTAAGCTTAAGATTTTCTACCATTTCATCAGACACAAAATTTTTAGTAGAACCAGAGTCAATCAGAACTTTACATACCTTTCCTCCTACCTTGCAAGATGTTTTGAAAAGAGATTTTCTTTGTGGAGTTTCTCTGTCAGGTACCTTCAAGGTGGTCATTGCTCTCCTAATCATCAAATATTCTCCTGTCTCAGGATATCCATAACCATCACGGGCTCTTACACTTTAACAAGTGTTTGAGCTTGTCACACTTTGACAGTCAGATTCTTGAATCAAATTTGTCCTTCTTTCTCCCATTGAACTTGTTACCTTTTCTAGACATCTGCTGGCTATGTGACCTTCTTGATTGCAATTGTAACATCTGATAGGTCCTCTGCTTGGGATCTCCCTCTAAATGGTGATCTTTTGCCCCTAAAGTTTCCTTTTTGATCATAACTTCCTTTTTGTGTTTGACTACTTTCTCCTTTGCTTCTCTCCTGAGTGGAGTCACCTTGATACCCAAATCCATTTCCTCTGCCTCTGAAAGGACTTCTTCCCCCTCTTTGCTGTCTTCCTCTTCCTCTGTTGTTCTGTTCTTGTCTTCTCTTTAATTTCTCTTCCACTTTGAGTGCCAATTGGTAGCACTTTTGAACTATATCTAGATTATGCAGATTTAAATCTTCCTGGATGGCAAATCTCAATCCATTGAGATACCTTGCCACCTTCTCCTCTTCACTCTCCTTCAATTTTGTCTTGACACATAGTTTCATGAACTCTTTAGTGTATGAGCTGACATCTAAATCTTTCTATTTCAAATTTTGTCTCCTCTTGTGTAATTGGATGTTGTAATCCAATGGAACATAGGCTTCCTTCACTAAAGCCATCATCTTCTTCCAAGTAGCAACTCTACTTTTTCCTTCTTTCACCCTGTCATCTTGGATGAAATTGCCCCAAGTCAATGCAACCTCTTTCATTTTAGACTGAGCCATCTTTACCCTCTGATGTTCTAGTATTTCTTTTGTTTCAAAGAAATTATTCAAGGAGTCTATCCACTCCATTACTGAATCAGGATCCATCTTTCCCGTAAACACTAGCAAATCTAGTTTCACATCCACGATTCTCCTCTCCATGGATCTGAGGGCATCCAATAAGGGTTTCTGGTCTACAGGAATGTCTACCTCTTCCCACCTAGGGATCTTCTCTTCATCCCTATCATCATCTTTACTAGAACCTACTTTGTCCCTCAATTTCTCCAACTCATCTTTCAAGGCTTGATTCTGAGCTTTCACTGCTTTGCTCTCTACAATTTACTTCTTTACCAGGACAACCAACTCAGCATTGGTCATCCTTGCTGGGATCTCTGATGATCCTTCTTTGTCTGACATTCTGTCTTCTTATGTTCCCAGAAGATACTCCTTTGCTCTGATACCACTATGATGCAGAGCACGCGGCCGAATTGGTGAAACCTATCAAAAACATAGTGCTGATGGAAACCACTTAAAATACAGCGCTGTCGCTATGGCTGAACATCTGAACCACTACACTTAATATTTTATTGTATCAAATGCTGTTGGCTCGCATGGTGGACTACCGACCCCACGACTGCCCCAGAATCACTGGACTATCGGCTCGCTGAGCCTTCGAGTCTTGGTGAGCTGTTGAACCACTGAACCAGTGCCTGTCGTTGAACCCGCCGGGCACGTTGGACCATTGAACCATTGAACTGGTTCAATGGGTGGTTCAATGATTGTTATTAATCTTTACCACCTTCGTTATTCTATTGGGTCTCCGAACCAACACACAGTTGAACTGTTGAACCCTCTGAACTGTTGAACCGGTTCAAAGGTTCAACCAAAAGGTTTTCTCTGCTAAACTTATCATGCCGATCATTTAGATTCAAACATTGTTGAACTAACGAACCCTTGAGCTTTTGAAGTTAGTTCAAACAAATGACTTTGGTCTGATGTAAGTTATTGGTGAAACTCGATATCCTTCGTTTGATGACAAATTCCATGCCGACGCTATGTGCTGCCTCTGTTAGATTACATAGATTTCAACCTTTCATAACCTAGCACATGAGGATGCTAGGATTCACCATATCATGACATCAATCGATCCTGTAATTGCAAAACTCACACAACCAGAAAATGTAAAAACAAAATCTAATCTAATATGTACAGCCATTCCACCAATTACAGAGTAATCAACTGGTGGAATGGAAAAACCCCATATCGACTGTAAAACAGAAATTGACTACACAGATGTAATTCAAATGCAAAATAGGATCTTCTTTATTGTTTTGAGGATGAATACAAATGTTTGTTTTCACAGTACAACTCAATTTCACAATCACTGCTCTGTCTAACTTCTCATTTCTGATCTCTCCCTTTAATTGATCAGAACTAAACTATTTAGCAATTCATAAGGAGTAGTACTGATTGGATTCCCAACAGCTGGGAGACAATTCCAGAAGGCTGGGAGACATAACTAACTAACAAACTAACAACCTTGTCATTTACAAATTGACAAGTGTCCAAAAGACAAAAACAACCCAAAAATAGCATGTGTTGGTCAAACAGGCCTTATTACAAAGTAAATGCATCACAACCTATTAAGACTTTAGGCTTCTCCCTTAGCTAATTAACTTGATGAAGGGGTGCTCCTACACCACATAACTCCTAATTCAGACCTGCAAGCAAGAATCTCTGACAATCTAGAGATACCCTTTTGGATTGCCCACAACGTATCCAAAATTGGGTATGACTTGTTTTGAAAAGTATAGCCCAACCTATAACCCCTCCTAGTTGTCTAGAGCCCTAGTTAGCCATATTTTGTAAAGAAACCACCCTATGGACCCTTCAAAAACATGTCTAAACAAAAGATTCTCCTAGTTTTAGGGCCCTACAACCTTCCTTGATGGTCTAATGCAATGTTGTCCCCTCACAAAGCCTAAGCACTTGGTATTGTTAGGCTCTCACATAACAAACTCACACCAATTTAGTCATCTACACTTGGAACCTTCATAATCCCTAAGAATGCAATTAAAACAATCCATTCCATCGATTCTACAGAGACAAGATCAGTGGAATGGATGAAGAACCCATCGTTTCAATCAAACCCTTGTCTAGGGTTCTAAAAACTAGTTTGGGGAAAATCACTTATAACCCTCTTCAAAACTCATTTCAAGAGCCCCAACTAGATTCAATAAATAGCTAACACCATATGTTACCAATGTAGGATGTTAGGAGAAGATGACAAAGCCGTACAGGAGCAGGGTACGGGCTATAGCAGTGGTTAAACTCAAAAAATTGTAGATTTGACAGACCTACTCACAGAAAAATATGCACAACTTCCTTCATACCCAATGGAATGTCTTCAAACTAGATCCAAGTTAATGTTAACTCATTTCTCCTCCTATTCCAATCATTAAATGTTCATGACAAACTTGTACCTCTAAATGGTATGGCCTATTATGACTAAGAATTTTGAAATGTGCAGGAAAAAAGGTAGAAAACAAAGATTTCTTTATTGGTTTTCACTTCCAAACTTCACCACCACACATACTATTCTCTCCCTCACGTTTTTAGGCCTCTCAAGCTTTTGTCTTCACTATGGTGGGCAGTTGGAGTCAATGGGAGGCAGGGGAAACTATCCTCAACCACCCAAACTGCCCTTGCAACTATTCTTAGTCACTTTCCTTGAGTGTATTTGATCACATTTGATCATTTGATTACATTTTAGGACTACATTATATTGAATGTGATCATGAAAACCTTATTCAGCCTTCTAACAACATGAAAGACTCCTACATCCACCATAATGCCATAAAATGGCTTGTAAATTGTGATTAGAGCATGACTGCCCCTTTACACCTTTTGACTGCCCCTTTACAAACATGACATCAATATGATATTAATGGACATAGTCCTTATTACAAAACATGAGAAATGGTCTTTCAAGACCTTATTAACAACCATGGTCTCTTAGAACATAAAAACTTCAAAATGTGCATTATGGGGGTTTGATGACACCTCAGGTGCTCCTACACCATACTCCCCCTCTACAAAAGAACTCATGTCCCATGAGGAAGGGCTGAAATCAACTCCACAACATTGGCCAAAAGCATGATCACCCTTAGGTTTGCTCCATGGACTCAAGTATTGCAACATGGGCTGCCAAATTGGAATCATGACATTGTCATCTTGCAAGTTGGTCTGCACTTTGGGGATCACATCTGAATAGGACTTGTTTGCTATCCTTGGACTTGGCAATGGCATCCATCCTACCTTTCTACACTTACAAAGACTTTCACCTTGATGAGAAGCCCACATATTTGCCTCTCTCTCTCTACTGCAACTACAGACTCTTTGGGTTCTTCCTTGTGTGGCATATCCTACTCTTTCAAATTGACCACTACATTCACTGTTGTATCAGCACCTTGCACCACTGTACCTACACTTTTAACTTGTACAACAACCTTATCCTGCACCAAAGGGCACACTACCATTCCAATCAAAATGTTATCCTTCCAATCAATTACTAATTCATCTTTTACATCAGACTTTAGTTTGAACTTGTTTATGACAACACCTTGAACCTTTCTATCAACTGGTATGGGTTCTTTCTTCCCACACATGATCACTATATTCATTAGACCTGCATCCTCATCATCCTGAAGTGGCAACAAAGTAAATGTCTTGCCTTGACTATGTATGGTATATGTATTATTCTTGCCACTATACCACACATTCCTATCATATTGCCAGGCTCTACCAAGAAGTAAATGACAACAATTCATGGGTACTACATCACAAAGTACCTTATCCCTATATCCTCCAATAGAAAACTCAAAAATAGCTTGTTCATTAACCAAGAGAGTTTGATCATCACTCAACCATGACACCCTATATGGAAACTCATGAGGAATCCTTTATAAATTCAACTTATTAACCATTTCATTTGAAACCATATTTGTAGTAGATCCTGAATCAACTATAACCTTACATACCTTGTCCTTGCACTTACATGCGGTTTTGAAAAGAGCTCTCCTATTCAATGGCTTTTTGGATGCTTGCAATGGTGTTCTTCTCATCATCAAAGTCTCTCTATCTTAAACCAGGGCTACACTCCCAATTGGAGAGATAACACTTTCATCTACCTCCTCTACTTGCACATATTGAACCCTCTTTTCATTCCTCCTTTCACTACCACCAAATGTAGAACTTTGTTTTATTGGACACTTGTATGATGTATGACCAATCTCATTACAATGATAACATCTCCCAGTGAAAACATTAGAACATCTACCTCCACCTCTTGTGCCTCTAAATCCCCCTCTAAAATCAAAAACTTGGTCCTTACCTCTGCTTGTGTCTCCTTGGTCTTCTTGGGTTGGTCTTGTTCCTCTTCCTCTATTGGTATTTCCTCTACCTCTTCCTTGTCTCTCTTTCCTTCTTTGCAACTTTTCTTTAGCCTTCATAGCCAACTTTTAGCATTCTTCAACTGTCCTTGGTGTTGTGAGACTGAGTTCATCTTGGATATTGTACCTCAACCCATTGAGATATCTTGCTACCTTCTCTTCATCATCTTGCTCATGTGTTGTCCTAATATCCAACTTATGAAACTCTTCCATATATGCTTGCACATCCTTCTCCTTTTATACAACTAAACATAGTATTCATTGGGCAGAAACTTTGCCTTCAACTTCTCCACCATCTTGCTCCAAGAAGTGAACATTGGATTGTCTTTCTTCCACCTATATGCCTGCACATAATCCCACCATAACAAAGCATGGCCTTTCAATCTTGATTTGGCCACCTTAACCTTCTGATTTTCTTCCACTTCTTCACACTCAAAGTAGTTTTCCAAAGCCCCAATCCAATCTATAAGTTCTTCACCATCTAATCTCCCTCCATACATTGGTAAATCTACCTTAGCTTTGTGGTCACTTACTCTAACTGCCTTAAGAAGTTTTGCCATCCTTGCATCTTTTGGATCCAATTCTTCCTCTTGTGGAACTTCTTCTCCACCTTCTTCCTCTAACTCACTCTCACCTTCATTAACTCTCCTCCTCCTATCTCTAGCTTCCAATGCTGCAACTTACTCTTTAAGGGCCTTCAACTCCCTAGCAATTGCTGATCCACCTTTTGGAGGCATCTTGCCTTCAACTATCCAAACTTTCTTCTCTCAACCTTCAAGAATCTACTCCCTTGCTCTGATACCACTATGATGCAGAGCCCTTGGATGTCTAAACAACATTCAACCTATGGGTTTACAAAGAATTTAATGGAGGAAGACAACTCACTATTTTGGAGGGCAAAGTACACTTGGTTCACAACCCATACCAAGGGCTCAAGTAAGACCTCATTCAAGGGACTCAATCTTGACAAGGTAGACATCCACAAGGTCCTTTGGCAACTTGAACAACATGTCTCAACCATCCAACATGGTCTTGCAACTATCCCAATGGTACTTCCTTCACAAACCTATCCTAGGCCTTGTAGCCCTCTATTTAGACATAGTCAACCATAACTCCTAATTCAGACCTGCAAACAAGAATATCTAAACTTCTAGAGATACTCTTTTGGATTGCCCACAACATATCCAAAATTGGGTATGACTTGTTTTGAAAAGTATAGCCTAACCTATAACCCCTCCTAGTTGTCTAGAGCCCCAATTAGCCCTATTTTCCAAAGCAACCACCCTATTCAACCCTCACAGAAACTTCTAAACCATATGGACACTTCAAAAACATGTCTAAACAAAATATTCTCTTATTTTTAGGGCCCTACAACCTTCCTTGATGGTCTAATGCAATGTTGTCCCCTCACAAAGCCTAAACACATGGTCTTGTTGGGCTCTCGCATAACAAACTCACACCAACTCGGTCCTCTGCACTTCAAACCTTCATAATCCCTAAGAATGCAATGAAAACAATCCATTCCACTAATTCTAGAGAGAGAAGATCAGTGGAATGGATGAAGAACCCATCGTTTCAATCAAACCCTTGTCTAGGGTTCTAAAAACTAGTTTGGGGAAAATCACTTATAATCCTCTTCAAAACTTGTTTCAAGAGCCCCAACTAGATTCAATAAATATCTAACACCATATATTACCAAGATAGGATGTTAGGAGAAGATGACAAAGCCGTATAGGAGCAGGGTACAGGCTGTAGAAGTGGTTAAACTTAGAAAATTGCAGATTTGACAGACCTACTCACAGAAAAATATGCACTTCCTTCATACCCAATGGAATGTCTTCAAACTAGATCCAAGTTAAAGTTAACTCATTTCTCCTCCTATTCCAATAATTAAATGTTCATGACAAACCTGTACCTCTAAAAGCCTGTTATGACTGGGAATTCTAAAATGTGAAGGAAAAAAGGCAGAAAACAAAGATTTCTTTATTGGTTTTCACTTCCAAACTTCACCACCACACATACTATTCTCTCCCTCACGTTTTTAGGCCTCTCAAGCTTTTTTCTTCACTATGGTGGGTAGTTGGAGTCGATGGGAGGCAGGGGAAACTATCCTCAACCACCCAAACTGCCCTTACAACTATTCTTAGTCACTTTCCTTGAGTGTATTTGATCACATTTGATCAATTGATTACATTTTATGACTACATTATATTGAATGTGATTATGAACAACCTTAATCAGCCTTCTAACAACATGAAAGATTCCTACATCCACCATAATGCCATAAAATGGCTTGTAAATTGTGATTAGAGCATGACTGCCCCTTTACAAACATGACATCAACATGATATTAAAGGACATAGTCCTTATTACAAAACATGAGAAATGGTCTTTCAAGACCTTATTAACAACCATGGTCTCTTAGAACACAAAAACTTCAAAATGTGCCTTATGGGGGTTTTATGACACCTCAGGTGCTCCTACACCAACCGCTTAGGCACATATTTGCAACAATCTCCCCCTTTGTCATTGATGGCAACATATCTTGTGAAAAATGGACTCAACCATCATGACAAGAACTTATCCTCCTAACTTCTATAGCCACTTCCTTCATTGCTCCCCTTGTCATCAGCAATTAGTTTTTCACATGTCTTCTCTCCCCCTTTGACATCAATGGCAAAGGGCACATATTTGCAATCTTTACTCCCCCTTTTTATTTCAGACTGATCTCCAACATTTGCATACTAACTACTCCTTAGAGTAGTATTTTCTCAACATCAATCAGGATCTCAAGACATGACTAATTATTCCACCGGATTGATGCACCTCAGTGCATCTTAGTTCTAATTTGGTGGGGTAAGAACCCCTAAATTCTCTCTTAGATACTCAAAGGTATCCTTGGGAAGAGGCTTAGTTAAGATATCTGCAATCTGATCTTTGGAAGACACAAACTCCAACTTGACTTCATTCTCATTTACCTTCTCTCTCAAGAAATGAAACTTGATAGATATATGCTTTGTCTTTGATTGCAACACTAGATTCTTTGAGATGCTTATTGCACTAGAATTATCAGAAAAGATTGTGACTGGTTCCTCAAACACAATTTTGATGTCCTTCAACATTTTCTTCATCCACAGAACCTAAGTACAATTATTTGCTACTACTATATATTCTACTTCTGCAGTACATAGAGATATGGCCTCTTTCTTTTTGCTCATCCAAGAGACCAATCTTCTTCCCAAGAAAAATGCACCACCACTAGTACTTTTTTTTCATCCACATCTCCTGCCCAATCAGCATCTATATATGCATGAAGAATGAAATCATTGTCCTTTGGATACCACAATCCATAATCAATTGTCCCCTTGAGATATCTAAAAATTATTTTGACTACCACAACATGGGATTCTTTTGGATCAGTTTGAAATCTAGCAACAAGTCCAACAACATTCATGATGTCAGGTCTGGTTTGAGTTAGAGCAATCCTCCAATCATTGATCTATACCTTTTCTGATTTGCCTTCAGGGAATCATCATCTTTACTTAACTTGCATCTAGTTACCATATGTCTACCTATTGGCTTTGAATCTTCCATTCCAAACTTCTTCAACAATTCTTTCACATACTTGGACTGAGATATAAAGATACATTTATCTGACTGAACAATTTGTAGACCTAGGAAGAAATTAATCTCTCCAAACACTGACATCTCAAATTCACTCTTCAGTTGATCAGCAAATGCTTTGCACATACAATCATTTCCACCAAAAATGATATCATCAACAAAGGCCTCAACAATCAGGATGTCCTCATGATTAATCTTGAAGTAAAGATTACTGTCAATAGTACCTTTGCTAAAACCTATCTTAAGCAAATATTTATCCAATCTTGCATGTTAGGCTCTTGGAGCTTGCTTGAGTCCATACAAGGATTTTCTCAGTCGACAAACCATATCTCCCTGATCAGACAACTAAAATCCTTCTAGTTTCTCAATGTAAACTTCTTCCTCCAAATCTCCATTTTGGAATGTTTATTTGACATCCATTTGATACACTTTAAAATCTCTAAAAGCAACAAATGCAAGAAACAATCTAACTACCTCTATTCTTGCCACTGGAGCAAAAGTTTCTTCAAAATCAATTCCTTCTACGTGAGAATAGCCTTTGTATACCAACCTTGCTTTGTTTCTTACAACTTCACCATCTTCATTTAGTTTATTCTGGAAGACCCATTTGGTTCCAATCACATTTTTGTCCTCGGGTCTAGGAACAATATCCCAAGTGTGGTTCTTTTCAATTTGCATTAATTCTTCTCCCATTGCTTTTACCCAGTTTTCATCATTGCAGGCTTCACTTAATGATTTAGGTTCAATCCTTGAAATCAAAAAAATCTCTTCTTGATCTTTAGTAACTCTTCTCCTAGTTCGAACGCCTTTATTTCTATCTCCTATGATTTGATCTTTAGGATGATTCATTCTTACATACCTGGGGGTTTTTGGAATTGCTTGAACTTCTATTTCTTGAGTTTGTTACTCAACATCTATACTATTTTCTTGAGTTCCTAGAATTTTTGGATCAATTTGAATTTGAGTCAGAGTTTGAACTAACCTTCCTTGACTTTGACTTTCATCTTGATCATCTAAATCATATCCAAAGAACCTAGAATGTCCTTCCTTGCTCTCATCAACTCTAACATTAGCACTTTCAAAAATCTTTTTTAACCTCTTGTTAAAGCACTGGTAAGCCTTACATTGAGTAGAGTACCCCAAAAATATTCCCTCTTCACTTCTTGTATTGAACTTGCTTAAATCCTCATCTCTTTTGATATAGCATTTAATACCAAAAACTCTGAAATATCTCACAGTAGGAGGATGACCAAACCATAGTTCATAAGGGGTCTTACCAAAATTGCCTTTGATCTACACTCAGTTAAGAGTGTAGACAATAGTACTTACATCTTCTCTCCAATAAACTTAAGGAACATTTGTTTCCATCATCATGGTCTTGGCAGCTTCTTGAATGGTCTGGTTCTTTCTTTCCACAACTCCATTTTGTTGGGGAGTCCTACAAGAAGATAACTATCTTTTTATGCCATGCTTTTCACAGAAAGCATCAAACTCATGAAAAGTAAATTCTCCACCTTTGTTGGATCTCAGACATTTCAATTTTTTACCAATCTCATTTTCCACCATCACTTTGAACACCTTAAATTTGTCAAGAGCTTCTAATTTTTCTTTTAGGAAAGTTACCCACATTATTCTGGAGTAATCATCAATTAGCAACATGAAATATCTATCTCCTTTCACACTCCTAATTCTAGCAGAACCACAGAGATCAGTATGTACTAGTTCCAATCATCCATTTGAAGCTTGTTCCTTACTTTTGAATGAAATTTTGCTCTATTTCCCCAATTGACATTCTCTGCACATGCTATTAGGTTTCACAAGTTTTGGAAGATCTCTTACAGCTTGAGTGGTACTTATTTTGACAATGTTATCAAAACTCACATGACACATCCTCCTATGCCATAACCAACTTTGATCTATCTGAGAAATCAAACAACTTTTTCCAGAACTACTTAGATGAAAAATGTTACCTCTAGTTTGAGTACCGGATGCAATTTTAGTTTTGTAGTTCTCTAAGATTCTGCATTTTCCATCCTTGAATTGAAGATCATAACCTTTGTCAACCAATTGTCCAACACTGAGAAGATTATGTTTCAGTCCTTCCACATACAGAACATCATTGGTACTATTCTTACCATCAAAAGAGATAGATCCTCTGCCACAGATTCTACCAGCTGAGATATCTCCAAATTTCACAAGCCCTCCATAATTTTCAAAATTCATAAACTTACTCTTGTCTCCAATCATATGATGAGAACATCCATTATCAATCACCCATTCATCTTTCTCAATAACCTGAGTAGCCAAGGCACTTTCTATATTTACATAGCTAGCAGATTCAGTAGACACCAGATCTTCTTCTTTGATTGCAATGAACACCCAATCATTTTCAGAGGAACCTCTATGATCAGATTCATCATCTGTGACTCCTTCTCCAACTTCTTAGACATAGTAAAATTTGTTCTAATTTTTGTATCTGTTAGGGTTTGGTTTTGAAAACCTCTCCGGACATCTTGAGGCAAAATGACCAATCTTATTACAAGAAACACATTTGAGTGGCAATTTTCCTTCATACTTATCAGATCCTCTTGGCAATCTTCAAGATCTACAGTTTCAATTTCAACATCTTCAAGATCCTTCCTTGTCTTCATGAATCTATTTGATCTTGTAGAAGAGATTTCACCCGGATCATATCTTTGTTTTCCATATACACTGGCCTTAAATGCAGATTCAGACTTGGGAAGAGAATCACCAAACTCGCTTAATTCAAAAGGTAAAATTTTTCCAACCAGTTGATCTCTTGTAACTTCTGAGATAGTCCTGATCTCCTCTATAGCAACAACCTTATGTTTGTATGAATCAAGTAAAGATCTGAACACTTTTGATACAATCTTTGATTCTTCCAAAGTTCCACTAGCACACCTGATACCACACACAAGTTCATTTATCTTTTGCATGTAGATTGTGATGTTTTCATCTTCACTCATCCTCAAAGTTTCAAATTTTCCTCTTAGACTTTGCAACTTGGCACATTTGACAAATTTATCGCCTTCATATAGATTCTCCAACTTTTTCTAGATTTCATGAGTAGTTTTTAGACCAAAGACATTTGTCATTTCTGAATCAGTCAGGGCACTCAACAAGGCTTCTTTAGCTCGAAGGTTATTTTCAGCATCTTTGATTTGATCTAGAGTTGAAGGACCTTTCTCCGGAGGTTTATAGTCAACACTAGTTATCGCCCAATAGGCATCTCCCATGCATTGCAAATGGAACTCCATGCAATTCTTCTAAATAGAATAATTTGTTCCATCAAATCTCAAACTATCTTTGTAAGTTGACATCCTAGATCTCCTCAAGTGGTTAGGCTTTTATAAGAGGATCTAGCTCTGATACCAATTTTTGGAATTGGACCAGACAACTGAGAGGCTGGGGGAGTGAATCAGTTGTCACACAAAATAATTTTTTTCTTCTTTTAACCTTCTTTATTAACTTACTATCAGATTAATGATGTAAACATTAAAGCATAGATCAACAACATATTAGTAGAAACATAATCAACACACTTGACACCAAGATTTTGACATGGAAACCTGGTTAAGGGAAAAACTGTGGTGGGGGTTAACCCACAAAGATTTGTACCCTGTTAAAAGTACTTTAGAAAAAATAGAAGGCACATGCCTTTGGGCATACTGTCCAGAGCTCACTACTCAAAAAAGAGGTTCATTGCCTATAGAATTTACTTAAAATAGAAAGAATTAACTAAGAAATAGCATCTACTTAATGCCTAGTTCACTTTCAATGAATGCTCACAAAACTTTTTCTTTGCCCCATATTCTTCTTCACTAACTTTTTACTCTACATTGCTCTCGCTCCTTTTCTTCTCTATTCTATTTCTAATCCTTTATTCAGATTTAATCTGTTTTGCTCAAGGATGATTTTTAACAACTCTTTAACAAGTATTTATACACTTCATCAACCTTGGAAAGATCAACAAGGTTGGCCAAACTTAATGTAGATCTTTATACTATCAGCCAAATATAGCTAAGACTTGAATCTTCCTCTACTAACATGTCATGCTTCATAAAATGATCTTTAGATCATCCGCAACATGCTAGGAACATCCGGTTGGCCAAGACTAGCAAGAACATCAATTTCAAAGAGGAAATCTTCAATGACAAGCTCAAACTTCAATGCGGACCTCCAACATAGTAGCCACATGATCCAAAGACTTCCAAAAGTACATTGAACTCACCAATAACATCCACTCTAAACCAAATTACCAGAATCATTTGTATCTTCCTCTGGAACCTCAAGAACACTATCTACATGACTATCAAACTAGAAGGATGGCTTGTGGACCTCCAAACCATGAACTACTAGAGTTGATAGTACACACTGACTTCCTAAACATGCCTTCAGATCTGTAGACTATAATATTTCACTGTGAAACAATTTGGACCAACTTACTGTCACTCTGTCTCTTCTGAATACTGAAAGATCTAGTTCTACTCAGATAGCCATAACTTCTTCAAATCTTCATGCAGACTTCACAATTCTTGACTGGAACAACCTCTGACAATGCTCTACACAACCATAAGGTCTGCAAACATTGAGTCTTCATTAATTTTCTCAATATCCTCAACATTCTAGTCTCCTAAACAGGAAACAAAATAAGGCATAGTTGACACTAATGACAACAAGAATATGTTGACATCAATGACAACACCACTTAGGCACATATTTGCAACAACTAACTGATGTAATTTATTAAATGCAATGTAAATCTAGACCATTGGTCTTGAGTTAATCTCCACTGTCCATGAAAAACTTAGTATGGTGCCTTGTCTATAAAAGGACCATCATTTTCTCTCATTGTAAGGAAGATTTAATGTTGAATTGCTCAGACTCTACCAAAATTTGGTTAATACAAAGAATTTTTTGCAGTTTGCTAGGAATTTGTGTTATTGTGTTATCCTATTTTAGATTTCATGGTTCATGTCAAAGCTGAAAATTAATTTATGTGTTGTTGCAATGATGGATAAATGTTACGATATCTAATGAATACCTTGGTTCATACTATTGGTACTTGTTGATTGTAAGTTATTGTGCATAGTTAGTGTAAACCTTTTAATGAATTAAGTTCGGTTGCATAACACTAGTTGAATTGTGTCATTGTTGGGTATTTGCTGAATGTATACAATCTACAAATCTTAAGATTTCTTTGAAGATAGCATCATTTTCTGTAGCATTGCGGTCTGCTATCCTAGTTAAACACATAATGGTTTATTGAAGGTGTTTGTCTATCTACAGCATTTTATCTAGTTGTGATTTTCACTTAGGTTTCAATAATTTTCTTTACCCTTATTACCTTTTTCATTTTATTTATAAACATCTATTAGAGTTAGGTTTTAAGAAACATTTACATTAATAATTTGTTGAATGTATCCTAAGGTTTCTTGCACACTTTGATGTAATAGTTTCATAAACCCTATTAGTTGCATGTAAGTCCCCTTTGTTGGCACAACTAAAATATTCCACTGAGTAATCCTATGAGCTAAGACCTAGCTGTGTAAACCTTGGGGAAGTCTTTTCTAGGATAGGATTCCTTTCAAGAGTGGTGAGATAACCTATATTTCACCTGCATTGTTGTGTGCTAAAAACATCATCAACATAATTGGTTCTAGGAGGGTTGCACAAGCTTAAGCATTGCATAAACCCTTTTTCTTTGGGCAAGTAAGGTTGGGGACTAAACAGAGGTATACTAGATCTAGTTTAGCTAGAGAGGATCTATTATTCCTAACCTAGTTTAGAAGAACAAGGAAAGACCAAGGGGTACCTAAGACCCCTAGGGCATGGTCCATTCCAAGAAATCCATCTACAATTCAAGTCAATTTCCTCAACATGGCTTTCTTTGTTGTTACAAACCCCTCTCCGATCAATTTCAACAACTATCATGACATGCCAAAGAATCCTAATAAATATTGCTCAAAGTTCTATCCTAATGACCCTAAAAGAACTACTGATAAAGACATAAATATTTTTGAAAGCAATATGTACATGTTGTAAGTGCAATATGAGGATGTGATCTGCATGTTGTTCCCCTACTCACTACAAGATGAAGCATATTATTGGTTTACTAACCTCCCTTTAGCCTCAATTGATTCATGACAGGCCCTAAAGAATGCATTCTTAAACTAATTTTGAACACCCACCACCCTTACTGATCTTTATAGGTCTTTTGTGGAGATTCACAGAACTGAAGGAGAATTGATAAGCTCATTCAATAATAGGTTCCATGAGGATTACTATCGATTATAGGCTCCCTTTACTCTTGCTTATGTAGTTTATTTTCCTATCTACTATACAGTGTTGGATAAACTAACATCCATGTTTGTTAGAAGGGCTAATCCAACTCCCACAACTTTGGCAGAGGCATATGTTGATGCTGTCAAGGTGAGTTCAGTGTTGGGACAAGCTATTTCTTATCCATTAAATCACCTCGCTCCTATAGTCATGCCCAGTCAAATATTACTGATTAACCATGCCTTGGCCAACCACACTCCCATGTTGAACCCCATTCCAACCCCTGCCACAACACAAACTTTGGTTATTCACCTTGGAGCACCAATTACAGAATCGCCACCTACACAATTGCCTTTCCTTTAGTCAGCTAAAACTGCAAGGGTTAAAGATGATAAGGATGACATCAGAGAATTAGTAGAACAAATCAAAAATCTTATAGCTAAGGTAACACACTTGAGGAACCAAAATGCTTACTTGCAGCAAAGAAATCAGATTCAAAATCAGTACCAAAATCAGAATTATCAGTGATAGAACAGAGCATGGAATACCAGGCCAAACAATAGAGGAGTCCCTTCACCATTAGAGGCTTAGAATGCCAAAAATCATCCACCAAGCCAAGTAATGCTAGTGGAAATAGCACTGTCTTCATGGTGTAAGATCCACAACATGAATGCTTATTCAGATTTGGATTGTCATGAGTTCTAGATTACATCCAGTATTTTCTAGAGGGAGGTCTAGAATGCTAAGGCACAAGAGACTCCACCCATGGGATATGAACTGGTGCCTACCTAAAGGTACGATACTACCTTAGTGTTGGATAACTATGTCTTTCCTTTTCAAGATGAAAACCATCTTGAAGTAGAGGAAGCTGATGAAGTCCATGCTTATCAGCACTCTAATAGAACACCATATAATCTCAGGAGTAACAAACTAAAGGGTCCTATTATCACTTCCATTCCTCCAAACAAATATCAATTTCCCCTTGGTCCTTAGGCTTCCAATAATCCCAATCCTCCTAAGGTTGTACCCCAAACTATAAAGCAAAACAAACCGGTTGAATCCTCCCAAAAATCTGAAGTAGCTAAGTTGGGCAGTATGTAGTGGATGAACTCAAAAAGATGAAATTTAGTCTATGCATATTTGAATTAATGAAGGTTCCAAAGGTGAGGATTGCCTTGCTTCATGACATTGGTGTACAAGCTAGGACTGACCCCTCCCTTAAATAAATTCCACAAAAGGATAGCCTTGATAAAGGAAAAGATAGAGTTCGTGTCACAGATGCAGATCAACATGTGACTTTGTATAAGGAGAAAAGAGAATCACCCCCCTTCTTGCTTACCCTTAGGATATTTGGCAAGAACCTTGATAATTGCTTGGTGGATTTAAGAGCTTTAACTAATGTAATACCTCTACCAGTGTGTAAGACACTAGGTCTAACTCTTGCCAAGTCTTCTAGGAAGGTTACTCAATTGGATAAGATAGAGGTTAATGTTGTAGGGGAGTTGAACCAAATTCACATGCAGTTGGCCTCAAATCCACGAGTGTAGTAGTACATAGATATACATGTGGTAGATATTCTTGACACCTATGGTATGCTGCTTAGCAAGGATTGGTCTAAGACATTAATTGACTACATGGCTACTAACTTCTCTCATATGTGGCTACTATGGAAAGGACTTGCTAATCAAATTCACACTAAGAGGGAGTCTAGGATGAAACACATGATCACAAAATATAATCATACAAATGAGATCTTATATTTAGAGGTGGATTTAGGAGTTTATCTTCCTTAAATAAACCAAGTAGAAGAAGTAGTCATGTTGAGCTACAATAGACCTATACCCTGACTCACCTCTTACCAAGTGCCAAGAAAGTACAGAAGCTTGTGTTCAATCAGATCCTGGTTCTTCTTCTAATGATGATCCTAGTATCTTTGAAGGATTTAGGAGCTTCGTAGCTATGTTCATGTGTGACCAACTGGCTGTTGGGAAGAAGATACAAATGGAGGAATTGTTGCTACCTAACTAGTGTCACATTCACAATGCATCCCACTCTGAATTTACTTGCTCCTTATGCCAATAGGCAATATATCAAGTTCAGAAAAATTTGCAGTAGTTACCTACTAAAAGTGAAGAGAAGTCTATGCTGACATCTACCACTATTCAAGAGGTTAGGCCACTAAATAGACTAGATAAGAACCTTAAAAGGAAACTTGTGGATCCCTAGATTTAGACATTGAGGTTTGACAGATCAAGATCTAAGCAAGGGTCTGGTGCAAGGTTTGAATTGATTAGTCCTACAAAGGAGTCTTATTTGGCTGCACATAGACTGTAGTTCCCTTGTACTAATAATGTTGTAGAATATGAATATTCATTGGTGCATAGACTACTGATTACCATCCAAAAAAAGGTTAATATAATTCAAGTGTTTGGTGATTCAGAGTTGGTGGTGAAGCAAGTTAGAAAATCATATTCCTATCATGATAAAAGGTTGAATCATTGCCGAAATCAAGTCTGGGATCTTGTTGAGTGTTTCAATGGTTTTAATATCCAATTGATCCTGATGAGACAAAATCATGTTATTGATGCCTTAGCACACGTTGCAAGCTCATTGGAACTGCTTGCCATGTCTGATTTGAAGAAGTTCACTGCTGAGTTGGTTCCAACTCCCTCTGTGCTGGACAATATCACTCATTTCCAAGTCTTCAAAGATGATAAACATATCATTAATTTTCTGACATCTTCAGATGTGTTTCCTGCCCAGATAATTAGTGAAGAAGATTCAGAACTAGCTGAGATGGACCTAGAAAGAGTCTTAAACATGAAAACCAACACTATCCCCTGAGGTATGGTGGAGATGGAAAGATTATTTGACTTAGATCAGTTCAGGACTCACAATAAACAAGTTGATTCCAGTAGAGGAAAGTGTGATCCATACAACTTGGGTACAAAAGACAAAATCAAGAATGTATTTATTACGAAGGTTTGTACCCCTAAGGAAAGGGAAGGAATTATTCAAGCATTGAGAGATTAGCATTATGTCATTTCTTGGAGTTATGAGGACCTAAAGACATATGACACCTCTATCATAACTCATACTATACCTCTGAAGTCAGGAGTCAAGTCATTCATGCAAAGGCAATGACCGGTGAATGCTCTCTTAGAACCATTGATTTTCCAAGAAGTTCATAAATTGTTATCAGTAAGAATTATATTTCCAGTAAGGCATTCCACATGGGTGGCCAATTTGGTCCTGGTCTGTAAGAAGAATGGTAAAATATGACTATGTGTAGACTTCAGAAACTTGAAGAAAGCTTTGGAAAAAGACAACTATTCATTACCATCCCTTGAAGAAGTACTACAGAGAGTCAATGGGTTGCAGATGATGTCATTTCAAGATGGATATTAAGGGTAGAATCAGGTGATGGTTGAATATGTCGATAGACTCGAAACTACCTTCACATGCAAATGGGGTATTTATGCGTATCAAAGGATGCCATTCGGTCTGATTGATGCAAAAGCAACATTTTAGTGTGTAATGGACATTGCTTTTAAGGGATTGGTAGGTAAATGCATTATCATTTATATGGATGACCTAACAATATTCTCCAAGAAAAGGGGGGATCATATTTATAATTTGAGGAAAGTGCTGCAACACTGTAGAGACTATGGAATTTTGTTGAATCCCAAGAAGTGTATTTTTTGGCATCACTGAAGGGAAGCTATTAGGAAATGTGATCTTAGAGGAGGGTATATTTATAGACCCTAACAGAGTCCAGGTCATTCTCAAGATCCAACCTCTAGCAAGTAAAAAAGAACTAAAGTCTTATTTTGGTAAGATCAATTTTATCTAGAAGTTTATTACTGGTTTCGTTGAGATTGTCTAGCCCTTGAATGCAATGTTGAAACAAGATGCCAAAATCAAATGGATGCCGGAGGCCAAAGTAGCCTTTTAAGAAATCAAGCCAATGATAGCTAATGCTCTAGTTCTAGTAAGTCCAGATTATACCCTTCCATTTTGCATATACTCCTTTGCTTCAAAACATACATGTGCTGCCATGTTGACATAGAAAAAGGGAATTGATGATGAATGTCCTATTACTTTCATGAGAACACCATTAAAAAATGCAGAACTTAGGTATTTCAATGTAGAGAAATAGGCCTATGCTCTAGTCAAAGTAGTCAAGAAATTTTGTCACTATATTCTAAGGAGTAGAGTGATATTTGTAGTCCTAAATATTGCAGTAAAAGTGTTGCTAATGCAGAATGAGTTGGGTGAAAGAAGAGGAAAATGGGTCATGATGCTGCAAGAATTTGACCTAGAGATATAGCCTGTGAAGCTGGTAAGGGGGCAAGCACTTACCAGGACCATGGCATAGACCAACCCGAGACTGGCATCTCAACAATATGTATTGGAAGATATCTCAAGAGATGAATGGTATGGTGACATCTTGTTTTATCTCCTTAACCAAAGATGTCCACCTCACTTGAATTTAGTTCAGAGAAGAGCCTTGAGGCTGAAAAGTAGTAGTTTTATGGTTAAAGGATCCATTTTATACAAGAAGAATCATGAAGGGATTTATTTGAGGTGCTTAGACAAAATAGAAGTGGCACAAGTTTTGACCAGTTTTCATGAGAAGTTTGGGATAGGCCATGGTTTTGGACATTCTAGTGTAAATTAGATTCTTCAGGTTGGATACTATTGGCCCACCTTGTTTAAAGATGCTCATGCACATACCCAAACTTGCCACATTTGCCAAACTGCCACTTCAAGATAGAGAAATGCTGCTATGCCATTACAACCAGTGATGGAAGTATGTCCGTTCACACAATGGGGCTTGATTTCATTGGTATGATCAATCCACCTTCTTCCATGGGCCACATGTATAGTCTAACCATAACTGATTATACAAGGTGGTCTGAAGCTTAGGATTGTAAACAATGCACAAATGAGATAGTAATCAAATTCATTGAAGAGCATATCATTACAATGTTTGGCTATCCCTTTTCTCTTGTCTGTGATAATGGTCCAACATTCTCTTCTTTGCACTTTTCAAGTTGGCCATTTGATTATGGTATTGTGCTAAAATTTTCATCTAGTTATTACCCTCAAGGGAATGGAGTTGTTGAATATACTAATAAAAACTTGCTTGAGGTCATAAAAAACTACTTGATAAAAATCCCAGAGAATGGCATACCCAACTTAAGGTTGCTTTGTGGGCAGATAAGATCAAACACAAGGTTGCCTTAGGAACTTCTCCTTATCATTTGGTTTATGGTTTAGAACCTATCTTCTATATCCACTTGCAAATCTTTATGCTGCAGTTGATGCAAGACTATCTAGAACCTAATGATAGAACCTCAACTTGCTTAACCCAGCTGCTACATTTAGAAGAAAAATGTGACATTGCAATTGAAAACTTTGCTAACCACCAAGGTGTAGTGAAATGATGGTTTGACAAGAGGGCCAAAGTAAAGGCCTTCTGTATCTCAGATTTGGTGTTGTATTAGGATAAGGCTCATGATAAAAGGGTGAACACGGAAAGTTCAATAAGCTCTAGTAAGGTCCCTACTAAATAGCTGAAATCTTAGGGGATAGAATGTATAGATTGAAGACTCTTACTGGTGAGGAACTCCCACTACCTATTAATGGGTAGTTCCTAAAGCACTACTTTCAAGCTTAGAAGGTGTCTATGCCTTCTTTTGTGTACATGGTGTCTTTTTTGTTTTGTTTTCTTTTGTTTGGCTTTGGTTAGCACAATTTTCATTGTTTAGGTTAGTTGCTTTGCTTTCTTTGCTCTTGCTTGCTATACTTGCTTTGATGGGGCTCTCCATTTCTTGAATAAGGTGGTAGTTGTGCAGTCCTACAAAAGGTTCTCTTTAGGTAAGTAATCTAGAGGATTTTCTTGAGAAACTTTGGTTTTCCACTCAAGTCTTCTTGTGGGTTCTATTGTTACTCTTAGATGGTATGATGCTTGTTCATGGGAAAGGAGTCATTAGTTTGGTTCACTTGAAGTATTTTCTAGTCCAATATCTCTCACATCTTTAAATAATCCTAAAGCTTCTGAAGGAATCTTGGTGATCTTGGGTTAAGTGAAAAATCTATAGGCTCACCTTTGCCTCCACTATGATTCTCAGGCCCATGTGATATTTATCATGTACTACAAGGGTATGCAATGCTTTCTAGTACTCATATCACGAGCTAAGCTCAATGAATTATCAAATAAATAATTTGCTAAATCAATACTTTCTAATTTCCTTATAAATCATTCAATCAGTTGGAGGATTCAAGCAACTCTATTAGGGGCTATGGACGCCTAATAGGCAGTAGAGCAATGCTTGAGAAAAATCATAGAGACAACCTCATCGAGGCTATAAACACTCAACTAGCAGCAAGGCAACATTCAAGGTAGTTCAAAAGGTGTGTATCTTTACGTAACTTAATGCAAGTGAGCCTTGATAATCTTGGTTGCATAAGGATTGGAATGAATGCAATTGCACACACTTAGAATTTCAAGATATGGATAGTTGTGTTAAGTTAGTGATCTCTGCTCCTATGATCCTGTATCATTTTGTCCAGTTTAATAAGTGGGAAACATAGAGATTTTGGGTTTGAAACTAATGTTTATCTTGGAAATGCTCTGGAGCATTTCCCTAGTAGAGTCTCCATTTGTTGTGCCTTGCACACACGCCCCATTTTACCAAATGGAGACCCCATTTTCTTTTGCTTTTCTTTTGGTTTGGTTTGGTCTTGGCAACTTGCTTGAGAGAAATAATATTCATGAGGCATTTGTTGCATTTCATACTGATGAAACATTTAGATGAACTTATGCAGTTTATGCCTTATCAAGGAGCTTTGCCTATCCTAGCCTATCAAAACTGTGAGAAGTAGGAAATGCACAGGATCAATACAAGGTGTATGAGTGCTATACACAACTAGAGATCTCTCAATCAATTACACACTAAAAAAGAGTGAATGATGCATTCACTATACACATTATTGACACCTAAAAAATCAGCCCCTAATTGACCCTTGTTCCTATAAAATTGGTGTCTAAGGTTTTATTAAAACTTGTAAAATCATTAGAAAATCCTAGTCTTTGGTCATTGGGTTGTTTTTCTTTTTCCCCATTAACCTACTTGGCATGTTGCTTGGTTGGTTAAGTTATAAATTTATGCCTTTGTCTCATGTTCTAATTGGCCCTTTGTGCTTCGGTTTGCCATCTTGCACCTTATCCTCAAAAATCATGTTAAATTATTCAACTCATGAAATATTTATTTTATATCCTAAGTCTAAGTTGAATATGTTTTATGTGGGGTCCCCTTTGCTCATATTACCTAGCGGTATCCCCCTTTTATGAACAACTTTGGAGCACGTGAATTATTTTGTTCCACTTATGTTCCCCCATCGCAACCCTTCTTCGCATCGCATTTTGCTTTTCAGTGTTTTGAAGCCAAATGCAATGTATGATGGGGTTATTCTTTGATAGGTGTCATTTCCTTGGCACATCACGTTATGTATTCACATCACAAATTTGTTGTTGGGGAGAAAGTTTAAACTACGTTGTGCACTTGTGTTTGGATCTTTACCATGTGGTTGCATCACCCTTCATCGTAGAAATTCTTCACATCGTGTTTGTCTTCTCGGCACTCATGTTATAATATGTGATATGTGATGGATGTTATAAAGGGCTAGCAGTGAAATCCTCCACGTGGTGCACTGGTGCTCATTCGAGAATGAACGAAGGAAAAAACTCTCTCAGAGAGTGTGGAGGCGCCATGTGGTGAAATGACAAAGGGAGTATGTGGAGGGAACTACATGTCAATCTCTCGGTGCATCGTTGGGTCCCTTTACATTATGTTTAGCATTAAAGGGCCCCAAAATAATTGGTCATATGCGATGGTTGCATGGGGCAAGGTCTTAAGCAGAGGCATCCATGTGGTGGTGTCTTGTTGCATAGCATACCTCCTTCACATCAAAGTTTGATGTTTGCTAATGAAGGCTAAACCCTGATATGTGATGGCTATGGGTGATAAAGGTAAAAGGAAGGGGGATACGTGAAAGTGTCTCAGCTCATTGCAGCTATCTTTCACATCGCAGTTTGTGTTTTTTGATATTGTTCCAAACCGTAATGTGAGATGGTTGCAGGGATAAAGTATATGGCAAGTGGTCCACGTGGTGACATCTAGGCCTATTGCCAGGCCCCTTCACATCATAGTTTGCATCTTTGGTAATTAAGGATGAAATGTGATGTGCGATGGGGTGAGAGGAAGGAAGGGTGGTAAATTTCAAAGTGGTCAAGGATACGTGGAAATGTCTGGGCTCATCTCAAGGCTTCTTCACATCACGTTCTACATGGGAAGTCTCGGGGCTATCTGCAATGTGTGATGAGCAAGAAATGGAGAATAGAACAATAGGGGATCAAATTCTCATGTATAACTGTAGAATGAGAACCAAATCAAGAAGAATCATTTTGCAAGGGAGAAGATCATTTTTTTAGGCTGTAATTACGTTGACTTGACACTTGCCTAGGAAATATGCAAAGGCATGCCATTGACTATCAGGATCACCATCAATGCACTATAGATGGATAGTTATGGTGTCATAAATTTGGTTGTTGGGATTGGTAGGGTTGTCCTTGGAATTCCATGATCAGATTAGGGTTGCAGATGGTATAAGAGGAAATAGGTAGTTCTTTTCAAGGGGTTGGTCTTGGAGCCAATTATCTGGCCTGCAGTGCCCTAGGAGAATTTTAGGGCTTCAAATCAAGCTAGTCTGGGCAGTGAATGGAGGATTGTGTGTTGATGTAGTGTAGGAATGTATTGTAAAGCACATTTTATGCATTGGTATGTCTCCATGACCATTTGTAAAGATTTAGGGGAATGTATAATTGCAGTTGTATGTTTTCTTTCACCAATTTTGCTGGTACAATTGTAATAGAGATTTGATATTGTGTGACAGCATTTAAATTCAATTCAAACTTTATTTTGAGTCATCTCTTTGTCACAAACGGGTCTTTGTAATTTGGTTCCAGATCATTAAGAATGTCCAATATGTAAATATAATCTGAGAAATGTATGTGAATACATTTTTGTTTTCTGTTGATGCTGGTTCTACCCTTTCCTCGCTCTTTATTGTTTATGACTCTATTGCCAAATAGAGTAGGCACCGATCCATATTGGAGAGGGATCAAACACTCTTTTAAATCAAACAAATCTTTCATCTATGGTTCAGGGTAAAAACCATCTTTCCTGTGCAAGTATATGTGGATAGTTGAATCAGCTATATAGGGGTTATTAATGACAACCAACTATTTTAGGTCCAATGACAGTCTTTGGGGCCAAGAAGGTAGTTTGGGTTTGGTTGTCCTATTATTTTTAGTTGTTCATCTAGTTTGAACCTAATACCTGTTCAGGTATACCAGTTGGAATATCCCTCCTAGGTTTAAGTTGAGCCTGACGTGTAGAGGAGTTAACCCACTTGTGTAAGTTACCTCAGAATCACCCTTGACCTAATGATAAATATCTTTCCATCACCTTGAAGACACCCCTAGATTTTGTGATTGTGAAATGTTTTAGGGTTTTGGGTTGTAGTTATTTTGGGAGTCAACACACATCACAAGGTTGTTACAAGGTGATATGGTGAGGAGATTGTTTCCAGAGGCTGCCAATGTTATACAACTTTATGGGTGATGGTACATCCAATTCCAAAAGTTTACTTATCTTAGAGTCCAAGGTTTCATTGGAGCACCCTACAAACTACCAAGGTACCCAACAGACAAGGTAGTGCTCCTAGAATTGACAAGGCAACTAATTACTTGTGCTGAGAAGTTGAAGTACTTACATAGAGATTCCATCAAATTCCCAATACTAATGGGTAGAGGAAGCT
Organism: Cunninghamia lanceolata; assembly: GCA_027924645.1. Taxonomy (NCBI): domain Eukaryota; kingdom Viridiplantae; phylum Streptophyta; class Pinopsida; order Cupressales; family Cupressaceae; genus Cunninghamia; species Cunninghamia lanceolata. The sequence continues at coordinate 15,393,379 of BSBN01001715.1, forward strand.
TCTCTTGTGCTAATCTTGGAGTTACATAACACTCAAATATAGAGCTCCAACTACTAAAATTACATTACTATCAAAAGAGGACACATTTTGATCCCTTTTGAATAATGGAGAGACATATCAACAATAAAATGTTTCATCGAGAGCATCTTGAAGACTTTTAGGCCAACTACGTTGATGATTATGAGATCCTAAGAAGAAAATAATCAAGGTTGTCTTAGATTTCATAAGAAGATTCAACATTATAGAGGTACCTGATTAGATAATAGATGATAACAACTTGGTACAAAGAGGGACTTGGGAAGCATTATTTAGTCAGACCATCCCATTGCCCAATTGGGTAGATGTTGAGGAGAGTTCATTGGATGAAGTCATGAGAAATCCTCTCAAGCTCAGCAGGAATTGGGTTAGAACTTAGATTGCAGCTTTGACATAGGCAAGGATGGCCCTAACATATATAGAGGAGCAGCAAGGCAGATCAAGTGATGATGAGGAGGATGAACCCATAGAAATCAGAGATGATACATAATGGTTCAAGATGTTTCTAAGGGAGATGCACCAGCAGGAGATAGTGAAGAGGATATTCCTCTTGCTGATAAAGGAAAAACAAAGAAGGATCCTCCAAGGTAGTTACAGAAGGATAACCCTCCTATGGCAAAACTAAGAGGTTCAAAGAGGAAAGACATGCCCATTAAAAAAGGTGAGTCATCTAAACCTAAGAAGATCAAGAAGTAGCCCACTATGACTACACCTCTCATCACCTCTGTGGCGCCACAACAAAACATTGATATTGCCACATCATCTCCTATTGTAGTTGGCACTTCACCTCCTGTTTCCTCTAGTGCTTCTATGGTTGTGTCTTCCTCTGCATCTAGTGCAGGTGTATCCACTTCCCTTCTTCCACCCACCACACCTTCAACTATTCCTTGCTTTTCCTCCTTGCCATCTGTCTCTTCCATTTCCATCCCATCCATTGCTTCATCTTCTTTCCCTGCTACTGCATCCATGAGTCTCCCTGTCCTCTCCTCCTCTTCATTCTCCATTTCTTTTTCATCCTTATCCTTACCTCCCATCTCAATCATCCTCTCATCACCTTCTTTCTCTTTGACATTATTAAGCCTTACCACCCCACTTATCATTTCTTTTGTACTTTCATCTCCTTCCCTTCCTCTCTCAAGTTTTGTATCATTTGCAAACCTATCTAGGTTATACTTGTCTCCCTCTGTTACTAATTCTTTTGTTGTTATAAACAATTCTTTGACTCGACCCTTCAATGACTCAACACAAGTACCCTTGTCATCAACCCTTCTGGTTCCCTCACTACCTAGTATTGAAAAGGTATGTGTTGAGCTGGACTCTCAAGGAGAGGTAATGATTGAAGATATAACACACAATCCTCCCATGAATCCTAGCACCATAGAGGTGTTGCAAGTATGTGCCTAATCAATGTTGTCATTGCTGTCAATTGTATCCTTTTTTTTTAGAAGATTTATATGTTGAGGATATTGAGAAAATTAGCCCCTCTGGAAAAATTAGAAAGTAAATAGTGAATCACAGTGAAGACAATGAGCTGCATAATGAAGAACAGTCCAGAAGATTGTTCTACATTTCTTGCTAACTAAAGATCTTGGTCTGTGAATTGGAATTTATTTAGAAGCATGGTTGAAGATGCTAAATCCTGAGTTTGACCCTCCGGTATGAAGATTTGAGTGAGTTACATTCACCAGAGTAAAACCAACTTTTTCTAATTATTCACTGTTGCCTCAGAGAAAGTATTTTGTTCCACATTCCTCTACATTAAATTGTTTTGCTCTGTGGTTCTAGAGGGAAGTTTGGGATGATGATAAGTTCCTACAATTGTAATGGTTCATGTTTTGGTGGTCCACAAGCTATCTTTCTTTTATGATAGATGAAGACAGTGAAGTTCATGTGCTCCAGTGTGAAGAATCTCATGGATAAAGTGGTTTGAGTTTGTGTGGTTGCTCCTGGTGATTTCAACGTGCTTGTGGATACCTCCTGATCATGTTCCTACCTTCACATTGGTCCGCGTTAAGTAATTGAGATCGTGTTTGAAGATTATTCCCAGATAATGTAGCATGTAACCAGTCTTAGCTGACTTGGTTAATTCTAGTAATTACAAAGATCCCTTGTAGATTATGGAAGTATGTTGTGGTGTGGAAGATCATGTTTGAGTCCCAGCTAAGGCATGGCATGATCCACATAGATCTATACTATAATTCCTTAGCATAATTTTGTATTAGGTCAAGACCTATTTTGTAAATGTTTGTAATGCTGACCTTGGAGATTGTTCTAGTGGTTGATGATTGTAGTGCCAACCTTGATGGTCATTCCAAGGTTGATGAAGTGTATAAATACTTGTAATTGAGTCGTGGAAAATATGTCCTTATGCGAAGATGGGAAAATAAGGAAAAGAAGTGAAAAGGTAGAGCAGAGTAGTGGAACTATTGTACTTCAATGTATTAATCTCAGACATGAAGAAGATAATGATCTTGGTAGTAAGCCTAGCAGTGAGCTGCCAGAAGGGTTTAACAGCCCTTATTGTAATTTTTCTAGGTTTAGGGTTGAGGCAGTGAGCCAGTATGTTATAGGCTTGTGGAGTGACCAAGCCTGAACATCAATTTTCAAAGATTACAATATATCTTGAGAGCTAATCCTCTCCATGGTTTTTCCCCACCTTGGGGTTTTCCACATAAAAATATAGTGTCTCTTGTGTTTAATGTTGCATATATGTTTAAGTTTCTAATTTCATGCATTCATTGTTTAATCATAATAATTGTGGACAAGTGATTAATGTTTAAGTGTAGAAGTGTTTGAGTTTTTGAGACAACTGATTCACCCCCCCTCTTAGTTGTCCGATGCATCCCAACAATTGGTATCAGAGCCAAGTCCCTTCAAAAAGAGTCTAACAACTCAAGGGAGATCCTAAATGGAGTCAAAAGAAAAATAGCATTACACCGATGCACGCAAATGCTCATCAAGAGATAATAAAGGAGAATTGTCCAAGGAAGCATTTCATGAAGAAAAGTGTGTTAACCATCGAAGAAGTTCTGATCTAGAAGTATGTACTAGTAATGAAGCCATGTTTCAAGGTGAGAACTATTGGGTTATTGATAGTAGTTGTTCAAACCACATGACTGGTGATAAGAGTAAGTTTGCAAGTCTAGAAAGATGTGATGGAGGGCTAGTTACATTTGGAGATGACTACACTACTGAAATATGTGGAATAGGATCAATCAATTTTGGCAACAGATAAATTTTTGAAGATGTTCTTTATGTTAAAAATCTAAAGAAAAATCTCTTAAGCATTGGATAGTTATGAAAAAAAGGATTTAGTTTTGTGTCTGAAAATGATACCCTTGAATTCAAATAAAAATCTGGAGTTGCAATAGCAATTGGAAAAAGGACATAAGAGAATCTCTATCATCTTAGAAAAAGTGACTTTCCTGGGTTCACATCTCAGACCAATGAAAGATGGGTCTTGTAAGGGTAAGATGCAGATCAATCAAATGAATTATATAAGACCCCAAACATCAACAGAATGAGAGATAACAAGAAAGATTAAATGAAAATAGCAATGAATAACACAAAGCAAACCTTCCTTGAAATCGATGCTTCTGTTGTTTGCCTATTATGATCATCCTTTTGCAGATGAAGTGAGCCCTTAGAGAGTGCACTCTTTTAGCTGTGTTCGAGGAAGTCGATGGTAAATGGCTGTTGTAATATGCAATGAAGATGAGCTTCAAAGCAAGTATGTGATCTCAAGCTTGTGGATGGTAAAAGGATGCCAAAGGCACGTTGGTGATATTTCTGCAGAGTAACGATGTCAAAAGCTTGGATGATTAGAATGGAGGGATGAAGCTTCATTTATAGACTTGGAAGAATGGGAATCAACGGTTGAGAGGAGATATGAAGATCAATGGCTGAGGATGGTTGAGGAATGTGCAACCAGTAGAAATGTGACAAGTGTCCCAGCTCCATCATGAAAGAATGGATGTGACAAAATTGATTGGAGAGTTAACTCCATTGACTGAATAGTTAATAGACTTGATTGATCAGTTAGAAGAGTGGATTGTGGAACTGACTGAATTGATTGAGGAATTGACTCAATTGACAGGTTAGATAACACTTTTAATTGATTAGTTAACTAACCTCTGATTTGAGAAGAAATAGGCCATGTGGGTGAGGGAAAATAAGATAATTAAATATTAAATATATTTAATTACATGTGCAACCTGATGAGGTGGATTTTTGCATTTAGAACTTAGGATAGAGGAATTTGGATTAATTAAATAATTTATGATTATTTAATTATGTAGGACATTTAGAAGAATTTTAATTAAATAAATTGAATTTATTTAATTATGGAACAATGAATCGATTAAATAAATTTGGAATATTTATTTAATTAATAGAAGAATAGAATAAATATTTAGAATATTTATTTAGGATGATTCGTGTCATTTTTAGGCATATACATTTTGCCTCTCTTTGATGCAATGCAGTTTATAGCGTTGCTTCAAAGAAGTCGATAGTTTGGATGATGATACATGCCCCAGTTTGCTCCTGGTACAGGCTTACTGACGATAGGATGCCCGCTCAGGAGATTGGACGGGAAAAGTGCGAAAGAATCAGAGACGGACAATCTCACGAAGATGAAGGGGTTAGGATAAGCAAGAGGAAAAAGGACACGCTTCAGGGAAATGGGAAGAAAACTAGAGGAAAAACAGGCACGAGAAGTAGTCATAGTCACCACCTAGCCAGAATTAGGTTTTGGAGGCTATAAATAGGAGCTGGGTCCACAAGAATAGTCATTTGCACACTTGTATGATCTGGATTGGATAGAGAGAGCCTAGAGCAACTTGGAGCAGCATGGCAGCCAAAGCAGCAGACATTCCACGAGAGGAGCATCGATTCGAGTGAGTCCGTCGATTCGGGCGGCCAGCAGAGGTAGGACCCCCGGTATGTGATTCAAAAAATTTCTCCTAGGGTCGATTTTAGGTGTCATAAATGCATGTAGAAAATAGGTCAAACGGATGCGCTGAAGTGCAGAATGGCGCTTATGCCTCGCGAAGCAGCGCTTTTGTCGTTTTGCGGCGCATATGCCGGTTTCGGCGGCGCATGCATGAAAATGGTGCATCTGTGCACTGTAGGTGCGCTTGTGTAATTAGGCTGCGCATGTGTAATTATGCGGTGCATACGTGTAATGTAGCGACGCATGCGTTAAATCAGTGCATATGTTGAATTTAGCGGCACTTTTGTAATTGGGTGGTGCATATGCTGAGTTCTGCGGTGCATGCACTGGAACTGCACATATGTGCACTGTAGCGGCGCATTTGCGTTTATGCGGCGCATATATAAAAAAATGGCACGTTTACCACCTGTAGTGGTGCATTTGCTTGGGATAGCAAATTACTTAGCCAAATTGATTCGATTAGCGTCCTGTTTGACGCGGGAATCGATGAGCTATCTCTGAGATTGCAGGAATCTAGTCAAGAGATGTAGTGTGTTGTTTTGATCAATTTGAGATGCTAAGTTGAGTTGATATAGTGTAGTAGATATGTTGAGTATGGTATATGCCGTTTGAGACTGACGCGTTGCCTTACTTGCTTGCAGGAGGATATTCAAGACACACTACAGTCAAGGGAGACATTTCCCATGCCCCTATTGCAGAGATACATGCTGACAGAGACGGACAGAGTGGTGCTTGGTGCCATGGGTTTAGACTATGTATGCTTCATGCCCAAGGTGCGGGTGAACCGAGGACTGCTGATAGCTACTATGGAGAGATTCCATAGTGAGGATGGGACCTTTCACTTTCCGACTGGAGAGATGACCGTGACGTTGGAGGACGTTTATCAGATACTGCACTTACCTGTGGTGGGTGAGTTAGTGGAGTATGACGCACAGCGGGATGCGGGAGTCGCTGAGTGCCAGCGAGTGTTCGATGATCTCGAGCTGGTGGGACAGGTCATCCCGTGGTAGGATATATATGATTGCTATGACTACTTCCCATGGATTGTGGCAGGATTGATTGAGGGCATTGTATGCCCGGACAGGAGATCGCATGGGTTCCCCATCGGATGGGGCAGGATTATGGAGTGGATGCTGACTGAGGGTACCTGATATGCATGGGGAGTCTATGTACTAGCCTATTTATACCACAATATGCATCAAGTGGTGTACCACCGCAGCACGAGTCTATCAGCTGGTGTACTATTCCTACAGTTTTGGCTGTGGGAGCACATAGCGGTGACTAGGCCGATATGTGTGTTCGCGAGGCAGAGAGGAGAGCCATATAGTTATGGCTATGCAGGAGTGATTTCCCAGCATAGGCTGGGGAAGCTAGAGTATTGGAGGCACACTTTGGATGGGGTAGATGTGGTCGTCTGGCGACCATATCTGGACTGCGAGCCCTGGGACGACGAGGGAGACGAGCTGCCATATTGCTTTCAGACTAGGTGGCTGATAGGCTGGACACGGCACATACTGGAGAGGTAGATGGTGGGTAGGGTGCTGAGGCAGTTTGGGAGGAGACAGGGTATGCCATAGGGACAGGCACTCTTTGCGTGAACACATGCAGAGAGGGTCCGATGGGGGACGATGGCTTCATACGAGGAGGCCCTAGCAGAGTTCAGGTAGACTCCCTATGTGGCATGGGATATGAGGATAGAGATAGCGGATGCAGGGGTTACATAGGATTACGAGGATTGGATGACTACACATCCTTTCCTGAGATATTCAGGACCTAGCATGCTGGTGCCTCGCATTGATGAGGCAGACTTAGAGGAGGAGGGACAGGTTGGCCCAGGGTAGAGGGGAGCTAGAGGAGGATAGGCCAGGCCGAGCAGGCAGTGCCAGGACAGGTGGCACAGTAGCAGATACCTCAGCAGGCGCAGATGCTGCCACCGCAGCAGGTACCATAGCAGCAGGTGCCCCAGCCGCAGGGGCCAGGACAGGTAGAGGCAGCACAGTGGCCAGAGCAGGTAGAGGTGCATGAGAGGGCCATAGCCAGCCTGAGGGGACAGGTGCGAGCGTTGCAGGCACAGCTGAGGAGGGCTGATGGCAGACGAGAGACAGACGTAGCAGTTATCGTTGGGCTAACTCGCGAGAGAGACATGGCAGACGCACGGTTACGTATTGTCCGTGTAGAGCAGGACACTGCTGTGGCTGCCATGGGGATAGATGCAGCGAGCTCATTTTTGGTGGGGCAGGTGCAGCAGGCACAGGCAGAGGTAGGCCAGTTGCAGACACAGTTGGCACAGGTATAGATAGAGCTTGCTAGAGCACAGTCACAGGCCCAGTACTACCGAGGTTTATACCATGGTGCCATGGCATCGAGTCAGAGGGCGGGGAGCTTCAGGAGTCAGTCTAGGGCAACTCATAGAGCAGGTCCATCACAGTCAGGGGCTTCTGTGATGGGTCCTCAGTAGTCAGGAGCTGGCAGTGGTGGCCCACCGCTGCAGGGATAGACACAGACCAAATGTTGTATTTTTGGGACATGTATCACCGTCTAGTTGGATGTATATTGTATATGACATTTTGATTGTTGAGAGAGATGGTGATATTGTACATTTGGACCTCTTTGATATGATAGTATATATGATGATACAATTTTGTGTATATGTTATGAGATGATGATTTACTTCTATTGTATGATGTGATGTATGTGCATAGTTAGATGGACTATCTGATACTATATGAGATGCTTTTTGATATGATGTTATATGATGTCTATATGATTTAATACTTCAAATGTATGCAAATTAAACATGATGTCTATGTGATGATGCAACTGTGTGTTGTGATGTTATTGGATGTCTATATGATCTAATGTTTCAAATGAATGCAAATGTAATATGATTTCTATGTGATGATGCAACTGTGTGTTGTGATATTATTAGATGTCTATATGATCTAATGTTTCAAATGAATGCAAATGTAATATGATTTCTATGTGATGATATGCTCCTATACGTTTTGTTTTTGTGAGGTCCAAATGTAGTCTATTGACACAAGAATGACATGATAGATAGAAGAATGGATTATGATAGAATGACTTAGAAACTTCATTTGATATTGTTACTCTGCATAGTTTGGATAATGAGGATTGCATGGGATATGGATGCATGGATGTGTATATGGATATAAGATGGATGTTTTGCTTTTAGAGTGCTTTATTTCATCATTGGGCATTGTGTTTTTGGTACATTTTCTGAAATGTTGTAAGTGAATACAAGCATCTAGGTATAATTGAACTGAGATGACCTGAGTACCGCTTACATGGATTGTGGTTTAGCAAGTTAATACAAGCATCTAGTCAAAATTGAATCTAGATGACCTGAGTACCTCTTGCGTTTCAACAAACAAGGATTGCCCTCGTTCATGTCAGACATTTGATGTCCTCGATGATCTTTTGCCGATCATATCCTTAGACAAGGCTTCACATTACTAAAGTTTAATCCACAAATAGACAATAAAGAAAATAATCATGCCCCCATCATAGTATCTCTAGCTTTTGGCATCCTCGAGTAGCATAAGAAGGTATGATAGCAAAAAATCAAGACTCTGTAACTGTTAACCATGTTTCCGATCTACAAAGCATATTTGTGTTGATATGTGTTTGGTTCTTGCCTTAATTTGCATAAAATCATTTAGAAGACCTTGGGTAGTTGCTTTGCATTGGATAGGTTAAGATGCTCATAGTCAAGAGTTCTGCTTGAGGCGTGGGTTCTGCTTGCATTTGCTTGCGTGGTGAGAAGATTGCACAATCCTTATTGGGGAGACAGACCCTAAGGGACTGACCTAGTGCCTCGGGGGCTCATTGCTAAATGGCCTTGCCTACGTGACGATGCAGAGGCAACGTAGTTTGGGGTAAACCCTAATGGACCATGGATGGACTAGAAGAAAGATGACAAGAATGAAGACAAGAACGGGGAAAAATGGGACCGTAGAAGAAATGGAAGCCTCGAGGGTGCATTAGAATAATGGCCTTGCCTACGTGACAGCGCAGAGGCAACATAGTTCACGGACTTGGACCATGGACGCTGACAAGAGACCCTATGCTAGGCTCACATTGAGGAGACGGTATGGGACAAAACCTTGGTTGACAAGGCCACAAGGAAAGTATCAAGCCACGATAGGTAATTGTCAAGTGTTTATTTGTGGAATAGATATGGGTCAAATGAGGCAAATGGAGAAAGAATGGACTCAAGGTGATTAGATTCCCAAAGATGGAGAAGGCGGTTTATCACAAGTAACGCCTATTTACCAGGTTTTCACCACTTGCTTTTATTTGCACGAGAAGCTAGAAAGTAACATGACGCCTGATTGCCAGGTTTTCGTCATGATACCTATCCAAGGTGCTTGTTTGCCAGGTTTTCACCAAAGGACGATTTTTTTTTGTATGATTTCTATTTTTTTCTAATTTTTTTTTTGAATTTTCTCTTTTCAACTTTTTTTTTTTTTGGATTTGATTGCGTCCCCTTGCATTGGGGTTCTCCAAGGTATAGAACCGGCGAAGGTGCATGCTGTTGATTGGATCATCAAACAACTCACCCTCTGAAGTGGCCAACTGATATGCCCCTGATCCGTAAGCAGCTACGATCACATAGGGCCCAAGCCAGTTAGGTTCGAACTTACCTTTCTTTTCTCTGTCTTGTTGATTGCAAGGATTCTCTTTTAGAACTAGGTCTCCAACCTTAAAGCATCTTGGGCGAACCTTGTGATTATAGCTTCTTGACATCATCTATTGATAGGCTTTGAGATGATCGAAGGCTTTCTGGTGCCTTTCTTCTAATAGTTCTAGTTCTTGTAACTTGGAGACTCTGTATTCTTCGTCTGATATGAGACCTTTCCACGACACCCTGAGGGGGTATTTCGACCTCAATGGGAAGGATGGCTTCGAAACCATATACAAGGGCATAGGGTGTAGCACTTGTGGGAGTGCGTATACTGGTTTTGTAGGCCCACAGAACGGGATTGAGTTGGACGTGCCAATCGCGACCAGCTTCATTGACAGTCTTCTTTAGGATTTTTAGAATGGTTTTATTCGATGCCTCAGCTTGGCCGTTACCTTGGGGGTAGTATGGAGTGGAGAAACGATGTTGGATCTTGAAACGTTCACAGAGTTCCTAGACATCCTAATTTTTGAATGGTCTTCCATTATCCGTTATGATGGATGAAGGAATGCCATATCTATAGATAATGTAATTCAGAATGAAAGAGGAAATTTGTTTTCCTGTGACGGTGGTTAGGGGAACGGTTTCAATCCACTTTGTGAAATACTCAGTGGCGGTTATAATGAATTTGTGGTCGTTGGAAGAGGGTGGATGAATTTTTCCCACAAGGTCAAGTCCCCACTGACAAAAGGGCCAGGGTGTCGTTAAAGGTCTCAACTCTTAAGCAGGTGCATGGATCAGGTTCCTGTGTGTTTGGCTCTATTTGCACTTTTTGACGAACTGATATGAATCCATTTCTATATTTGGCCAGTAATAACCCAAACGCATGAGTTTCTTGGCTAAGGAAGGACCGCTGGAGTGTGTTCCGCATATCCCTTCATGCACGTCTCGCAAGGCAGTTATGGATTCTTCTTGTTCCAAACAACAGAGTATAGTACCATCCAGACCACGTCAGTAAAGGGTATTAGCAATGATGGTGTAACGAGAGGCTTGTCGGATGAAAGTTCATTTTTGGTTGGAAGAGAGGTCCGGTGGGAGAATATTATCCTTGAGGTAAGTGTAAGTCTTACCGTACCAAGGTGAATCAGATCCAACTAGGAGGCAAATGGAATGGCTTTCAAGGAGATCATAAGCTGGTTACCGGATGGTTTCCACTAAGAACTCATACCATGACTCATATTCAGGAATTTCTAGAAGAGAGGCTATGGTAGCCATTGCATCTGCTGCTTTGTTCTTCATCCTGGGTATTTGTTTGAAGGAGATGGTCCCAAAGTGATCTTTGAGGTCATCAACCATCCATTTGTACGGGATGAGCTTCTCATCTTTGGTTTGATACTCATCGTTGACCTGATTTATGATAAGCTGAGAATCACCGTAGACACACAGTGCTTGGATTTTCCACTCAGTGGCCATCTTGAGACCAATTCCCAAGGCTTCATATTCCGCTATGTTGTTTGTGCATGGAAATAACAATTGGTAGGACTTCAGAATTGTGTCGCCTTGGGGGGTGATAAATAGGATACTTGCCCCCGATCCATGGTTGGTGTAAGATATGTCAAAGTAGAGTTTCCAAGGAGATGTTGACAGAGTGAATAGAGACTCATCGGGAAACTCAAACTGCATTGGTGAAGTGTCCTGTAATGGTGCCTCAGCCAGTTGGTCAGCGATGATTTGTCCTTTAATGGCTTTTCTGTCCACATATTCTATATCATATTCACTAAGAAGCATAACCCACTTTGCTAGTCGACCTGTGAGAGCTGCTTTGCTAAGAAGATATTTCAGTGGGTCGATCTTGGCAATGAGTTTGACAGGATGTGCCAACATGTAATGTCAGAGTTTTTGTGAAGCAAAAACTACCGCAAGGCATGACCTTTCTACTTGTGAGTATTGCAACTCGTAGCCCACTAAAGTTTGACTGATGTAGTATACAGCTCTCTCTTTGTTCTCGTAATCTTGCTGCGCTACAAGAGCTCAAAGAGCAGTGGGTGTAGCAGATATGTATAGAATTAAAGGTTTTACTTGGATCAGAGGCATGAGTATAGGAGGATTCATAAGATACTCCTTTAGCTTGTGGAATGCCTCTTCGCACTGCTCATCCCATTTAAATGGAATGTTCTTATGTAGGAGGTGGCTGAAAGGTTCGCACTTGTCTGCCAGCTATGAGATGAACCTGCGGATGGCCTACAGCTTACCCTGTAAGGATCTCAACTGTGTTAGAGTCTTGGGCGGTGGCATGTCCATTATAGATTTGACCTTAGTTGGGTCTACCTCTATTCCGTTTGCCGACATGATGAAGCCTAGCAGCTTGCTTGAAGTTACCCCAAACACACATTTCTTCGGGTTCAGTTTGACTTGGAATTGGTCCAACCATTGAAAGACTTTTTCTAGGACATCCAGGTGTGAGTCCCTTGTGAGAGATTTTGCTAAGATATCGTCAACATAGTCCTCCATAGTTACATGCATCATGTCATGGAATATAGTTGTCATAGCCTGCTGATATGTAGCCCTTGCGCTTTTTAGCCCAAAAGGCATGACATTCCAGCAAAAGGTACCCCATGGGCAAGTGAAAGTTGTTTTGTGTTGATCCTCTGGTGCTATTTTGATTTGATTGTACCCTGAGAATCCATCCATGAGTGATAGCATTGTATGTCCTGTAGTGAGGTCGACTATGATATCGATGTTTGGCAATGGAAAGTCATCCTTGCGGCATGCTTTGTTTAAGTCTCAAAAATCATTGCATAGTCGAACCCGGCCATCTGGTTTAGACACTGGCACAATATTAGATATCCATTCTGGGTAATCTATGGCTCTAATGAACCCCACATCTAGCAATTTCTTGAGTTCTTCTTTGACCAAAAGGGCTATATGAGGATGCATTTTTCTCAGCTTCTGCTTTACGGGTTTCACCCCTGGATCCAATGGCAAATGATGTAGAATTAGGTTTGGGTCCAAACCTGGCATGTCTGCATAGGACCAAGCAAAGCTACCTCTCTTCTTCTTAAAGAATGGTACAAACCTGGTTTTCTCTGGCGGTGTGAGAGATTTGGCGAAGTGGATAATCTTAGGCTACTCTTCGGTTCCAATATTTACGGGCTCTGTTGGCTCCACCACAATCTGTGACCTTTCCTGATACATATCACTAGGGAGGGTGTCAAGCATTCCATCGTCGGGTGCCACAGTTGGGTTTTCACCGTCAGATGCGTCCTTTTTTTTACTATTTTATGATCTGACACTGCTGCAAGGTGGTTTTCACTGTCAGATCCATTTTTGATCTTGATGTTTTTGCGACTAGAAGGCTTGGCACCTTCCCCGAAGTAAGCCATGGTATTCAATTCGATAGAAAAACCAACCTTATGATCTCCTTTTGGAAAGTGGTCCCTAAGTTCCATGTAATCAATGTAAGCATCATCGTTCTGGAACATATCTAATTGGGGGATTCCTTGCAGATCCTAGTCAATAAGCTCAGGATGTAAGAGGGGAAGGGAGTCGGATGAGAGACCTGATTCATTGATGGTGTGAATGGAAATGTTGTGGGCATTGGCGGAGGTAGTGTTTTGGGTGGTACTTTCTTCCAAGTTGTTTATCGCAATGGAATCTAAACTTTCCTCAAAAGCCATAATCTCGGGGGTGGGCAAATCAGACTCTAGTGGTCTGTCCCGTTGCATTTGTCCCTCATAGTAGGGGCTAAGAATTTGGATGTGTCAACCTCTTTGTCGTCGTAGGAGTGCTCTATTAGCTCGTCCCACTCATACTCATTTGAATCATCTGAATCTGTGTCACTATCCACTTGGAGTGTTTGGATTGTCTCCACAAGGCAGGCGTTTTCCTTGGCTTTACCCTTGCCTTTGTACCCTAGGCCAGTTGTGTTTCTAGCTGAAGAGGATGAAGAAGGTTGTATAGGTTCAATGATTCCTTCCTTTCTGAGGCCTATGGGCCTTGTCCTTCGTACCCCATCCTGTGCAAAATAGTCTCACCCCGTCCATAGAGTTCTGTAGGGAGTTTAGGCGGTTCTTAGGGTGTGTTTTCTTCTTCAACATAAAGCCACTGCAAGAGATCTCGCTCCTCTATCTCATCAGATAAGGTCCCCCATTTTACAAAGGGATTTGCGGGAACTACAGGAGGAGCAGATGGCTTTGGAAAATGTTTGGATGGATGTTTGGGTTCGCCAAAAGAGCGAGGAGACAAAGGCATCTTGGCAAGGTTGAGGCTGTGCTCAATGGAGTATTCCCCCATGCCATTTTCTTTTATGGTGAGTTTCAGTGGTTTGGGTCTTGAGGAGGAAGCTTTAGCGATATGGTCCTGTTGTAGGGTAGGGGAAATGTAGGCTCTGTTGTTGGGTATGACACATTCGGGTTTTGCATGGAAAGAATTGCAGTGCTGGTAGGGGTCGGGGTCGCCTTGGATGGTGACCTACTTGCCATTGTGCGGGAACTTAATGCATTGATGATAGGTCGAGGGGACAGCCTTCATGGCGTGGATCCATGGTCTCCCTAATAGAATATTATAAGCAAGTTCCCGATCAAGGACTTGGCACACCACATCTTTAATGACTGATCCCACTTGAATGGGTAGGACAACCGTTCCTTTTGTGGTTCTTTCTTCCTCGTCATATGCCTTAATGGTAATTTTCCTCCTTGGATCAACTGCTTGTTCGGAGAATCCCAATGCAAGGACTAGCTTCAATGTACAGATATTTAAATTGGCACCCCCATCAATGAGAACCCTCTTGATGCGGTGTTTGTGTATGAATGCGACAATGTGCAGAGGGGTGTTGTGGGGTTGAGATACAGAAAGATCATCTTGCTCAGTAAACGATATGGAATTGGAGGATGTCAAATTGCCTACGATGGTCTGAAACTTCTCTTGGGCCAGGTTAGTGGGGACAATGGTTTCCACTAAGGCTTTCTCAAGAATCTCCTTATGAGAAGGAGATAGACGTAAGAGCTCCAATATGGAAATGTGAGCCAGAGTTTTCTGTAACTAGTTGAGGACATTGTACTGATGGGAGTTGGATGGAGATGGTGAAGACCTTGGAGGGGCGGTATTGAGCGTGACTTTACCACTGCGGGTAATTATACTACAACCAGTGCGGTTAGGTACTGGTTGTTGGTTGGGTGAAATGACATTGACCTACAGAATATGTTCAGAAATTCAATTGATGGTGTAGTCAAATGGAACACTTGCATAGTTAGCATTACTCGTCCCGCTATTTTGATTTGGCCGGTTGTGATTATTGTTGTTGTCATTGCTATTGTTGCCATTGTTGTGATTGTTGTTATATGGCCTATTATGATTCAGAAGTGGATCCTTGTAGGCCACATGAGTTTCATTGGAGGTATGCTGTTGTGTCCCTCCTTGATTCTGATCCAGTATGTCTTGAATGACATTTTTGAGGCGGATACAGTTGTTAGTTGTATGCCCCCTTCCTCGGTGATATACATAATAGTCTGTGTCCTTCCAGTAGGGAGGTTTGACTATAGGCTCGTAATCACTTGTTGGCGGTAGAGAAATTTCATTGTTAGCCAACAACTTCCGTAGCGTAGATTCTTGAGACTCGCCTAACGGTGTGAATTTTCTTCTTGGGTTTGAATTGTACCAAGATCTAGGCTCCCGAGAGGGTGGTTTGTTGATTGCACCATTGTTTGCATCCCCCTTAAGAGTGAATATGGGTTGTTGTTTAGGAGCTACCGCCTTGGCGTCAACTACCCCATCATTGATCACATTCTTGTTCTTGGTCCAAAACTTTGATTTATCCGTTGTGTAATTCGAATTAGGCGTGTCCTTATATAGCTTGAGAGTTCCTTTAGTGATCATAGCTTTTTCAATGAATAGGCCCATTTCAATGACTTTGGAGAATGATGTAGGGCATTGTATCTGAATCTGATAGCTAAGATCCATGTTTAGGTTGTGGACAAACATTTCCAATAGCTGCTTCTCAAGTATATCATAAGAACACTTACTAGCTAGCTATCTCCATCGTTGTAAGAAGATGGTGAATGACTCACCACTCTTTTGTTTAGTATTGCATAGATCTAGCATAGATACCTCGTGTTCTATGTTGTAGGAGAAGTGCGTTATGAATTTATTGACAAGTTCATCAAAAGTTTTGATCCCTGGTGGGAGGTGTGAGTACCACTCCATAGCTTGACCACCTAAAGATCTTGGGAATAGTCTCATCAAGTAGGTCTCATTGTGAGCTACTTCTAAACATGCGGCATTGAATTCCCATATATGATCTCTAGGGTCCCCCTTCCCTTTGTATTTGTCAAACTTTGGGACTCCGAATTGAAAGGGGAAGGGTTTCATGACCAAACTTTTGTCAAAAGGATATGGAGCTATATCTTCCAAAGAGTATTGCTTGGAACTTGTACCGGTCTTAAGGTTGGATATTTCTTGTTTTAGACTTTTGATTTGTTGTCTCACGTCATCCATAGGAGCATTTTGATCTATGGGTTTCTTGCCTCTATCATTTGCATTCGGGACTGTGTCATTCATGCCTCTCTCATGATCATCACGTCTCCGCTCATGATCATTGTCTACATTTTCCATGATGGAGCTTATGTCAAAGTCTGCGGGGAGTTTGACTCCGAGATTAGCAAGATGGTGGAAGTATTTATCAGGGTCTTCAAGGAGCACCCTCTCTACCAGGCATTGGAATTTGCTATCTTGGATGTGTGCTACTAATTCTTCATGAGAAATTTCTTCGTCACCACCATGTGGTGGGGCGATGTGATCAGATGTGTTGGCCATTTCAATCTACTTGTTGTACTGGGATCGAGTAAGAACCATGCAAGGTGGGGTGGGATAAAGTGGACCAGGATTAGAAATTTGGGTGAGGTGCCGACCGAGACTGTGGTGAATGGGATTCCTAGGACAAGATTTGGACAAAGGATTCTCTCACTCAATGACTTCAAGTAAGACGGTTGACACAAGATGTTGGCTGCTAGTAAGGGTAGTCGATACCAGTCTTATTGTGTAGGGCTTAGTCGTTCAACAAGGCTACTAGTAGAGGTACGGTGACCTACTAGGCTTACGTGAATTCACTAATGACACGAAAAAGGGACCTATGTCGAATTGGTATGGGACAAACTGACTTCGGGACAAGAGGCGTTTGGACAAAAAGTGAATGGGATGAGTGACAAAAGAGAGAGACTTGGGTGAAATGGATGAAGACTAACTGCAAGGTGGAATCTGACCTCAAAAAGTGAAACTAGGCTGAAATGGGTGCTCCAATCAAGTGAAAATATTCTCTCAAAAATAGGGCAAGTGCTCACTGTCGCATATGCACAGAAACAGATGCACAACAGGAATGAACAAATGCACCGTAAGCTGCAGTATATGCGCCATTCTGGTGAAATACAAATGCGCAGTAACAGTGTGTATATGCACAGCAACAGTGTATATGCGCAGCAAGTCATTACAAAAGCGTAGCAAGTCGCAGTATATGCACAACAGAAAAGAGTATATGTGCAGTTCTGATATTTTTGCAAAATTTTTGGATTTCTCTTCTGTTTTTGGTACTTTTTGGCTGGAAAAGGTCTTCCTAATCTGATATTATGAATTAACAGCAAGAAAACACAGCAAGCACAAAGGATATTTTGTAGTTTTTTTACTGTTTTTGTAGGTTTTTTGACTCTATTTTGGACTAAATTGAACAAAAGAAAGCAAAAAATCCTAGGCGAGAAATGGATTATAAGGGATTTGGGTCACTAAAATAAGAGGTGTTTAATGCGGGCAACCATTCAAGTGGTTACACGTGCAGCGGCACTACTCTTCGTTATGGAGTCTCCTAGCCTCAAAGGGTTGCACCTTAGAGGGTTTTGGGGGAGGTTGGCTGTCGGTGTAACATAATAGCACTTGTTGCAGGAAGTTTTCACCTCAAGCACAATTTATTTTAAGTGGCTTGGTAGGGCTTGGCATTAGCCTGTTACCACTCAGGGTTGTTCCCACTTGGACAAGCATGCATCCAAGGGCAGGCCCCTCCTAAAGGTTAAACAAATAGAATGACAAGTCTGGCACTCTGATCACCTAGAAGAGGGGAGAGCATAAACCTATTGTCATTTGCAAGCACAGAATACACTGATTAATTCACCCTAGTTAAAAGTGAAAAACTAAATGGGCTAATCTACTTAAACACAGAACTTTGAAGTGATTTTAGCAATATAACAGTGGTTCAGTTTTAACCTCAGAAAGCAGTGGTGAGTTCAGTTTTAAATCCACGTAGCACAAGATTGTTAACTTTGAAATTCTGGTCTCACGATATAGCAATGGTTCATTTTAACTTCAAGATCATTGATGAGTTCAATTTTAAATCGCATAGCACGAGATTGTTAACTTTGAAATTCTAGTCTCACGATATAGCAATGGTTCATTTTAACTTCAAGATCATTTTAACTTGGAAGGTGTTTGCAATGCAAGCAAGAAATAATCTAGTTACTTTCTCCCTAATTAGAACTAGATGAAGATTTGAATGAACATCAATTTTACTTTCCCTCAGAAAATGAAATGTGAACTAATTAGATGCAACTACATGGAACTAAACCTGAGCCTATCCTGCAAAATAGCTCCAGCAAACACCTGTGAAAAGGTTAGCGTTAGCAAATTCTCCTAAGAAAGTACTAAAGCCATAACCTGTTACAAATGCTCAGCTTTAGTGATCAGATGCATAGAAATAATCAACAGAAGTGCAGCAACTGTGAATGTGCCGTAACAGTTAACATATGCACCGTGAAAAAGAATAAATGCGCAGTAGTAATGGATGCACCGTAACAGTGTTCAAAAGCATAGCACAAATGAACAGATGCGCAAAAAAAATAGTAGCACCGTAACAGTGACCAAAAGTGCAGTGATAACACATAGAAGCACAACAATTACAAATGCGCCGTAATAGTGCTCAAAAGCGCCGTTAAAAAGCACAGATGCGCAGAAATAACAGAAGCACCGTAACAGTCAGTATATGCACCGTAGAAATGTTTAAATACACCAAAGTAGCCTTTGCGTGATTCTACGTGACCTGTACGGAACCTATCTTCAAAAGAACTCAGATTTTGATGAGATAAAGGGGCAAGGGCCCCACGGTGGGCGCCAAAAATGTAAGGGTAAAATGCAGATCAATCAAATGAATTATATAAGACCCCAAACATCAATAGAATGGGAGATAACAAGAAAGATTAAACGAAAATAGCAATGAATAACACAAAGCAAACCTTCATTGAAACCGATGCTTCTGTTGTTTGCCTATTACGATCGTCCTTTTGCAGATGAAGTGAGCCCTTAGAGAGTGCACTCTTTTAGCTGTGTTTGAAGAAGTCAATGGTAAATGGCTGTTGTAATATGCAATGAAGATGAGCTTCAAAGCAAGTATGTGATCTCAAGCTTGTGGATGGTAAAAGGATGCCAAAGGCACGCTGGTGATATTTCTACAGAGTAACGATGTCAAAAGCCTGGATGATTAGAATGGAGGGATGAAGCTTCATTTATAGACTTGGAAGAATGGGAATCAATGGTTGAGAGGAGATATGAAGATCAACGGTTGAGGATGGTTGAGGAATGTGCAACTAGTAGAAATATGACAAGTGTCCCAGCTCCATCATGAAAGAGGGGATGTGACAAAATTGATTGGAGAGTTAACTCCATTGACTGAACAATTAACAGACTTGATTGATCAGTTATAAGAGTGGATTGTGGAACTGACTGAATTGATTGAGGAATTGACTCAATTGACAGGTTAGTTAACACTTTTGATTGATTAGTTAACTAACCTCTAATTTGAGAAGAAATAGGCCATGTGGGTGAGGGAAAATAAGATAATTAAATATTAAATATATTTAATTACATGTGCAACCTGATGAGGTGGACAAGGTGAGGTGGAAAAGATGAGGTGTAAAGGTGAGGTGGATTTTTGCATTTAGAACTTAGGATAGAGGAATTTGGATTAATTAAATAATTTATGATTATTTAATTATGTAGGACATTTAGAAGAATTTTAATTAAATAAATTGAATTTATTTAATTATGGAACAATGAATCGATTAAATAAATTTGGAATATTTATTTAATTAATAGAAGAATAGAATAAATATTTAGAATATTTATTTAGGATGATTCGTGTCATTTTTAGGCGTATACAGGTCTAGCATAGAAGACCATGTCATGCAAATCTTGATGTTTTAATAAAAACAAGCTCAGTTCAAATTGTAAAGGATCTACTAGAAATTGATTACTCAAACAACATCATGTGTAGGAAATGTCAAGATAAAAGACTGTCAAGAAAAATATTGCAGGATAAAAAAAGATCTTCCACTGAGCGACTGGAATTGATCCATACAAGCCTTTGTAATCCTACAAGAATACCAAGCCTCCATGATGATAGGTACTTTATGTTTTTTATTGATAATTTCTCTAGAATGACTTGGGTTAGCTTTTTCAAGGATAAATCAGAGATTCTAGATGCATTCAAAGCTTTTAAAGAAATGGTTGAAAATGAGATAGGCATAAAAATCAAGAGTTTGAGAATTGGCAAAGAAGAATAGCTCACCTCCAACAATTTCAATATATTCTGTGAGACCTATGGGATAGAGAAACAACTCTCTGTAAAAAATAAGGTAATGGAAGAAGCAAGTAGGACTATTCAAGAAACTGCAAAATTAATGTTGGAAGAAGCAAATCTACTAGATACATTTTGGAAGGAGGCAATTCAAACCACTATTTATACATTAAACAGAGTTCAAGTAAAATCCAAAGATTAAAAGACTCCCTTTGAACTATGGTATAGAACAATACCCACTGTGAAATATTTCAAAATCTTTGGAAGCAAATGCCTTATCAAAATGGAAAAGGATAATATTAAGTATGAGGAGGGTATTTTTCATGGATATTCATCTTGGACCAAAGCCTACCACTGCTACATGAATAGATTGGGAAGGATTGTTGAAAGTAAAAATGTTAAAGTTAAAAGAACATTCAAGAGTACTTAGACCCAACCAATGAGGATTTGCAAATTGAAGCACAAGAGGGTTCCCAGACCATCAAGGACAAAACAAAATGTGATGTGGAAGATCACAGAGCTGTAGTGAATCAAATCAATCTATGCTTGATTGCCAGTATCGACAACATCAATTCCAAAACTATAGAAGAAAACATGGATTTGAAAGAAAATATAACAGAAACAAATGATTACATCAAAGAGTTAAGAAAGCAAATCAAGTAGCTTCAGCAAAGACTAAAAGAGGACAATGAAGAAGAAACAAAAAATTGAGGAATGTCTGAAAGACAAAACTAAAGACTATATGAAACTTGAAGAAGAAGTTGTAGATTTGAAAGTTGATCTTAAACATGTACAGGCTCAAAGAGAACAATTTAGTGGGAGTGCTACCAGATATGATAAACTAATGGCAAGCCAGAAAAATGATGATGACAAATAAAGCATGAGACTAGAAAAAGGTAAATATTTCAGAGCAGGTCAAGAAAAGGACAAAAGCAGAACAAATCAAAGAAATAGACCTAGAAGACCATCAATCAGGTAGCCAAATGCTCAAATGTACCCATCCTTCAATGGTTATTGTAATTCATGCAACAAGGTTGGTCACAAGGCCACTTGGTGTAGAAACATGATGAATCAAAATGTTCCATCATTCTCTAGTCAGTGTTTCACATGTAATACAATTGGTCATAAAGCTGCCAAATGTAGAAGTAAAGTAAGCTAGAACTCTATTAGATGCTATGCATGCCATATAATGAGACATAGGGCTAATGAGTGTAGGATCCAAGGGAGAAAAGACTATGGCACAAATAGGATAATGGAATCCTTCAGTGGCCACTGTTTAAAGGGAAAGAGTGCAGATGTGTAAAGAGATAAGGGGAGAATCTTGTCTTGATGAGTGCAGATGTGTAAAGAGATAGGGGGAGAATCCTATCTTGATGACTGTTGTAGTTTTTCACATCATATGTTGCCATCAATGACAAAGGGGGAGATTGTTGCAAGTATGTGCCTAATTGGTGTTGTCATTGATGTCAACATATCTTTGTTCTCATTGGTGTCAACTATATCCTATTTTGTTATTTGTTTAGAATCTTTATATGTTGAGGATATTGAGAAAATTAGCCCCTCTAGAAGAATTAAAAAGTAAACAGTGAATCACAGTGAAGATAGTGAGTTGCATACTGAAGAGCAATCCAGAAGATTGTTCTGCATTTCTTGCTAACTAAACATCTTGGTCTATGGATTGGAAGTTATTTAGAAGCATGGATGAAGATTCTAAATCCTGAGTTGGAGCCTCTAGTATGAAGATTTGAGTGAGTTACATTCACCAGAGTAAAACCTATTTTTTTTTATTATTCACTAGTACCTGAGAGAAAGTAATTTTCTCCGCATTCCTCTGCATTAAAGTATTTTTCTCTATAGTTCTAGAGGGAAGTCTAGGATGATGATAAGTGCCTACAATTGCAATGGTTTATGTTTTGGTGGTTTGTAATCTATCTTTCTTTTATGACAGATGAAGATAGTGAAGTTCATGTGCTCCGGCGTGAAGAATCTCATGGATAAAGTGGTTTTAGTTTGTACGATTGCTCTTGTTGATTTCCATGTGCTTGTGGATACCTCTTGATCATGTTCCTACCTTTACATTGGTCCATGTTAAGGAATTGAGATCATGTTTGAAGATTATTACCAGATAACATAGCATGTAACCAGTCTTAGATGACTTGGTTAATTCCAGTAATTGCAGAGATCCCTTGAAGATTATGGAAGCATGTTGTGGCATGGAAGATCATGTTTGAGTCCTGGCTAAGGCGTGGCATGATCCACATACATCTATACAACAATTCCTCAGCATAATTTTGTATTAGGTCAAGACCTATTTTCTAAATGTTTGTAATGCCAACCTTGGAGATTGTTCCAATGGTTGATGCTTGTACTGCCGATCTTGGTGATCATTCCAAGGTTGATGAAGTGTATAAATACTTGTAATTGAGTCATGGAAAAGATGTCCTTGTGTAAAGATGGGAAGATAAAGAAAAGAAGTGGAAAGGCAGAGCAGAACAGAGGAACTATTTTACTTCAATGTATTAATCTCAAACATGAAGAAGATGACGATCTTGGTAGTGAGCCTGGCAGTGAGCCGCCATAAGGGTTTAATAGACCTCAGGGTTTAACAGCCATTATTGTAATCTTTCTAGGTTTAGGGTTGAGACAGTGAGCCTCCTAGACCTAGTTGTACTTCATGGCAGTGAGCCAGTATGTTTTAGGCCTGTGGAGTGACCAAGCCTGAACATCATTTTTTAAAGATTGCAATATATTTTGAGAGCTAATCCTCTCTGTTATTTTTCCCCACCTTGGGGTTTTCCACATAAAAATCTGATGTCTCTTTGTTGGAATTAGGACAGACAACTGAGAGGGGGGTGAATCAATTGTCTCACAATATTAACCTTTTCTTCCTTTTAATCTTCTTTCACAACTGACAAATAGATTAATGATGCAGACATTAAAGCATGAAACAATAACACGAGCAGAAACACAATTAACACACTTGACACCAAGATTTTTGATGTGAAAACCTAGTTAAGGGAAAAACCACGGTGGGGGTTAACCCACAAGATTTGTACCCTATTAAAAGTACTTAAAAAGGGGAAGGCACTTGCCTTCGGGTGCACTGCCCAGAGCTCACTACTCAAAAAAGAGGCTCACTTCCTACAAAATTTAGTTTAATATAGAAGGAATTAACAGAGAAATAACATCTTCTTCATGCCTGGTTCAGTCTCATTGAGTGCTGATAAAACTTTTTCTCTACTCCCAAATACTTCTTCACTATCACTTCATCCTTTACTATTCTTGCTCCTCTCCTCCTCCTTTTCTCTGCTCTACCTCTGATCCTTTCTTGGGATTTGATTATTTCACACAAGGATAATTTTCCATAACCCAACTGCACACCTTTATATGCATCATCAACCTTGGAATAAACATCAAGGTTGGCACTCCAAACATCTAACTTAATGCGAATCACTGAGTTGTCAGCCAAACATAATTGGGATTTAAATCTTCCTCGATCAACATGCCATGCTCCATAAAATTGCTCTTAGATCATCTGCAACATGCTAGAATCATCCGATCGGCCAAGACTGGGAAGAACAACAACACTAAGAAGAAAATCTTCAACAAAAAGCTCGGTCTTCAATGCAGACATCCAACACAGCAGGCACATGATCTAGAGACCTCCACAAGCACATTGAATTTAACAAGGACATCCACACTCCTCTAAATTATCAGGGAACCTCAAGAACACTATCTTCCATGACTGTCACACTAGAAAGATTGCTTACGGACGTCTAAACCATGAACCACTTGAGTTGATGATACACACTAACTTCCCAAACATGCCTTTAGAACCGCAGATCATAATATTTCAATGCAGAGCAATCCAAACCAATTTACTGTCACTCTATCTTTTCTGAACACAATAAAACCCAATTCTACTTAGATGGCCATAGCTTCTTCAAATCTTCATGTGGACCTCTCAAAACTTAAATGGAGCTACTTTAGACAATCCTCTACATAGCCATATGCTCTGCATACATTGATCTTCATTAATTTTCTCAATATCCTCAACATTCTAGTCTTCTAAACAGGCAACAAAATAGGATATAGATGACACCAATGGCAACAAGGATATGTTGACATAAATGACAACACTGATTAGGCATATATTTGAAAAAATCTCCCCCTTTGTTATTGATGGCAACATATGATGTGAAAAATTGATTCAACCATCAAGACAAGAACTTCTCCCCCTTTCTCGTATCACTTTTGCAACTACTTTCTTCACTGCTCCCCCTTTCATCAGCAACTAGTTTTTCACATGACTTCTCTCCCCCTTTGACATCAATGGCAAAGGGCACATATTTACAATCTTTTCTTCCCCTTTTTTATTTCAGACTGATCTCAAAATTTGTATACTCACTACTCCCCTTGAGTAGTATCTCCTTAACATCAATTTGGATCACAAGATATGACTGTGAATTCCACTGGACTGATGCACCCTAGTGCATCTTAGTTCTAATCAGGAGGGGTAATAACCCCTAACTTCTCTTTGAGATACTCAAAAGTATCCTTGGGTAGAGGCTTGGTGAAAATATCCACAATCTGATCCTTTGAAGAAACAAACTCCAATTTGACTTCATTCTCATTAACCTTCTCTCTCAAAAAGTTAAACTTGATTGATATGTGGTTTGTCTTTGAATACAACACTAGATTCTTTGAGATGCTTATTGCACTTGAATTATCATAGAAGATTGTGACAGGCTACTTAAACACAATTCTGATATCCTTCAGCATTTTCTTCATCCACAGAACTAAAGTACAATTGTTTGTTGTTGCTATATACTTTTCCTCTATTGTAGATAGGGATATTTCCTCCTACTTTTTGTTCAACCAAGAAACCAATCTACTTCCCAAGAAGAATGTACCACCACTAGTACTTTTTATATCATCCACATCTCCTGCCCAATTAGCATCTGTATATGCATGAAAAGTGAAGTCATTATCCTTTGGATACCATAAGCCATAATCAAGTGCCCCATTGAGATATCTAAAAATTCTCTTGATTGCTACAACATGGGATTCTCTAGGATCAGCTTGAAATCTAGCAACAATTCCAACTGCATTCATGATATCAGGTCTAGTCTGAGTCAGATAGAGTAGTCCTCCAATCATTGATCTATACCTTTTCTGATTTTCCTTAAGGGAGTCATCATCTTTATTCAGCTTACATCCGGTTACCATGGGTGTACCCACTGGCTTTGAATCTTCCATTCCAAACTTTTTCAACAATTCTCTTACATACATAGATTGAGATATGAAGATACCTTTATCTGACTGAATGATTTGTAGACCTAAGAAGAAATTCATTTCACCAAACATGGACATCTTAAATTCACTCTGCATTTGATCAACAAATGTTTTGCACATACTCTCATTTCTACCAAAAATGATATCATCAACAAATACCTCAACAATCATAATGTCCTCATAATCAATCTTGAAGTAAAGATTACTGTTAACAGTGCCTTTTCTATATCCTAGCTTTAGCAGATACTTATCTAATCTTGCATACTAGGCTCTTGGGGCTTGTTTGAGTCCATACAATGCTTTCCTCAACCTGCAAACCATATCTCTCTAATCAGACAACTAAAATCCTTCCAGTTGCTCAATGTAGACTTCTTCTTCCAACTCTCCATTCAGGAATGTTGACTTGACATCCATCTAATAGACCTTGAAATCTTTATAAGCAACAAATGCAAGAAATAATCTGACTGCCTCTATTATTGCCATCGGAGAAAAAGTTTCTTCAAAATCAATTACTTCCACTTGAGAATATCCTTTACATACTAGCCTTGCTTTATTTCTTACAACTTCACCATCTTCATTTAGTTTGTTTCAGAATACCCATTTAGTTCCAATCACATTTTTGTCTTCAAGTCTAGGGACAAGATCCCAAGTGTGATTCTTTTCAATTTGCATTAATTCTTCTTCCATGGTTTTTACCTAGTTTTCATCATTGCAAGCTTCACTTACTGAATTTGGTTCAATCTTTGAAATCAAACAAATCTCCTCTTGATCTTCAGCAATTATTTTCCTAGTTTGAACACCTTTATACATATCTCCTATGATCTGATCTTCTGGATGATTCAGTCTTACATACCTAGGAGTTTTGGGATTTATTTGAACCTCTATTTCTTGAGCTTGTTCTTCAACATCTGTACTAACCTATTGAGTCACTGGATTAATCTAAATTTGAGTCTAGGTTTGAACTTGTCTTCCTTGACTTTGACTTTCATCTTGATCATCTGATTCATATCCACAAGACTTGGATTGTCCTTCTTTGCTCTCATCACTCTAACATTTGCACTTTTAACAATCTTTTTCAATCTTTTGTTAAAGCACCGGTATGCCTTGCTTTGAGTAGAGTAACCGAGAAATATCCCTTCATCACTTCTTTCTTTAAACTTGCCTAAATCCTCATCTCTTTTGATATAGCACGTACTACCAAAAACTCTGAAGTATCTCATAGTAGGAGGATGACCAAACCATAGTTCATAAGGGATCTTACCAGAATTGCTTTTGATCTGCTCCTGGTTGAGAGTGTAGACAGAAGTACTCATAGCTTCTCTCTAATAGACTTGTGGAACATTTGCTTCCATCATCATGGTCTTGGCAGCTTCTTGAATGGTCCAGTTCTTTCTTTCCATGACTCCATTTTGTTGAGGAGTCCTAGGAGTAGATAACTATCTTTTTATTCCATGCTTTTCACAAAATGTATCAAACTCTCTGGAGGTAAACTTTCCACCTCTGTCAGATGTCAGACACTTTATTTTTTCACCAATCTCATTTTCCACCATAACCTTTGACACCCTGAACTTGTCAAGAGCTTCTAATTTTTCTTTCAAAAAGGTTACCCATATCATTTGGGAGTAATCATCAATCAGTAGCATAAAATATTTGTCTCCTTGCACACTCCTAATTCTAGTAGGGCCACATAGATCAATATGTACAAGTTCTAGCTGTCCACTTGAAAATTGTTCTTTATTCTTGAATGAAATTTTATTCTATTTACCCAATTGACATTCTCACATGCTATCAGCAGGTTTCACAAGTTTTGGAAGATCTCTCACATCCTGAGTAGAACTTATCTTGACAATGTTATCAAAATTCACATGACACATTCTCTTATGCCATAACCAACTCTGATCAATATGAGCAATCAAACAACTTTTGCCAGAACTACTTAAATTAAAGATGTTACCTCTAGTCTAAGTACCAGATACAATTTTAGTTCCGGAGCTTTCCAAGATTCTACATTTTCCATCCTTGAATCAGAGATCATAACCCTTGTCAACCAATTGTCCAACTTTAAGAAGATCATGCTTCAACCCTTCCACATATAGAACATCATTAGTGTTATTCTTACCATCAAAAGAGATAGATCCTCTACCATGAATTCTACCAGCTGAGTTGTCTCCAAATTTCACAATTCCACCTTTATATTTTTTAAAGCTTACAAACTTACTTTTATCACCAGTCATGTGATGAGAAGATCCACTGTCAATTACCCATTCATCCTTTTCTACAACCTGAGCAGCCAAGGCACTTTCCACACAGCTTGCAGATTCAATAGGCACCGGATCTTCTTCTTTGATAGCAATGAATACCTAATCATTTTCAGTGGAACCTCCATGATAAGATTCATCATCTGTGACTCCTTCTTCACCAGCTTCTTGGACATAGTAGCATTTCTTCTAAACTCTAGGTCTGTTAGGGTTTGGCCTTGAACCCCTCTTCAGACATCTTGAGGCAAAATGACCAATGTTATTGCAAGAAAAACATTTGAATGGAAAATTTCCTTCATACTTATCAGATCCTGTTGGCAATCTTTTGGCAAAAAGGGCTTCAAGTTCATCGAACTCAATTTCATCACCTTCAAGATCCTTCCTTGTCCTGTCAAATCTATTAGATCTTCTTGAAGAGCTTTCACCTGGATCATATTTTTGTTTTCCATGAATACTGACTTTAAATGCATATTCAAGACTTGGGAAGAGATCACCAAACTCTCTCATTTCAAATACTGAGAGTTTACCAACCAACTAATCCCTTGTAATAGTTTTCATAGTCTTGATTTCTTCAATGGCAGCAACTTCATGCTTATAGGCCAGAGGTAAGGATCTAAGCACTTTGGCAACAATTTTGTATTCTTCCAATTTTCCACTAGTACACCTTAGACCACTTACAAGTTCATTGACTTTTAGCATGTAGGAGGTGATATTTTCATCTTCACTCATCCTTAAGCTTTCATATCTACCCTTCAAGCTTTGTAGCTTGCAACATTTGAAATGTTCATCACCTTCATGCAGTGTTTCCAACTTCTCCCAGATTTCATGCATGGTTTTCAATTTCAGTACACTTGTCATTTCTATATCAGATAGGGCACTCAACAAGGCTTCTATAGCTCAAGTGTTCTCAGCATCTTTGATTTCATCTAGAGTTGTAGGACCTTTTTCTGGAATCTTATATTCATTCTTAGTTATCAACCAGTAGGCATCTCCCATACATTGCAAATGACACTACATGCGCATCTTCCATAGAGTGTAATTTGTTCCATCAAATCTCAGACTGTCTTTCTTCTAAGTTGACATTCTAGATCTCCTCAAGTGGTCAAGTTTCTTTTAGAGGAACTTGGCTCTGATACCAATTGTTAGAATTAGGACAGACAACTGAGAGGGGGGGGATGAATTAGTTGTCTCACAATATTAACCTTTTCTTCCTTTTAATCTTCTTTCACAACTTATAAATAGATTAATGACGCAAAAATTAAAGCATGAAACAATAACACATGAGTAGAAACACAATTAACACACTTGGCACCAAGATTTTTGATGTGGGAACCCAGTTAAGGGAAAAACCACGGTGGGAGTTAACCCACAAGATTCGTACCTTGTCAAAAGTACTTAAAAAGGGGAAGGCACTTGCCTTCGGGCGTACTACCCAGAGCCCACTACTCAAAAAAGAGGCTCACTACCTATAGAATTTAGTTTAATACAGAAGGAATTAACTGCAAAATAGCATCTTCTTCATGCCTGGTTTAGTCTCATTGAGTGCTCATAAAAATTCATCTCTTCTCCCAAATAATTATTCACTATTACTTCATCCTTTACTATTCTTTCTCCTCTGCTCCTCCTCTTCTTTGCTCTACATTTGATCCTTTCTTTAGATTTGATTATTTCGCACAAGGATAATTTTCTATAACTCCACTGCATGCCTTTATATGCTTCATCAACCTTGGAATAAACATCAAGGTCGGCACTCCAAGCATCTGATTTAATGTGAATCACTGAGTTGTCAGCCAAACATAACTGGGATTCAAATCTTCCTCGATCAACATGCCATGCTCCATAGAATTGCTCTTAGATCATTCGCAACATGCTAGAATCATCCGGTTGGCTAAGACTGGGAAGAACAGCAACACCATGAAGAAAATATTCAACAACAAGCTCACTCTTCAATGCATACCTCCAACATAGCAGGCACATGATCTAGAGACCTCCACAAGCACATTAAATTTAACAAAGACATCCACACTCCTCCAAATTATCAGAATCACTGGCATCTTCTCTTGAAACCTCAAGAACACTATCTGCCATGACTGTCACACTAGAAAGATTGCTTGCAGACATCTAAACCATGAACCACTTAAGTTGATGATACACACTAACTTCCCAAACATGCTAGAGCTAGAACTATAGATCATAATATTTCAATGCGGAGAAATCTGGACAAATTTACTATCACTCTATCTCTTCTAAACATAACAAAACCTAGTTCTACTCAGATGGCCATAGCTTCTTAAAATCTTCATGTGGACCTCTCAAAACTTAACTGGAGCTACTTTAGACAATCCTCTACACAACCATATGGTCTGCATACATTGATCTTCATTAATTTTCTTAATATCCTCAACATTCCAGTGTTTTAAACAGGCAACAAAATAGGATACAGTTGACATCAATGGCAACAAGGATATGTTGACATCAATGACAACACTATTTGTGAAAATATTTACAACACTCTTGTGTTTAATGTTGCATCTACGTTTAAGTTTTTGATTTCATGTATTCATTATTTAATCATAATAACTGTGGAGAAGTGATTAATGTTTAAGTGCAGAAGTGTTTGAGTTTTTGAGACAATTGATTCAACCCCCCTCTTAGTTGTCCAACGCATTCCAATAAGATGATTGTCCTTCAGAGGAGGTGGCTGATGATTTGGTGTTAGAGATTGCAAAACAAGATATTATTGAGAATCTATAACATATATAGAGCAATGAGAATCACCTCTTAAGGTCACCAAGATAGAAGATCAAGTTGCACAAGATTATAAGGGGGTAGAGCAGGAACTTCACATAGAAGATGCACATATAAATGATTCTTTAAATAAGGAGGAAAGTCACATTGACTTCCCAAAACAGTCTTCGATAGCTCCAGAGTGGCTTCAATAGAGGTTAAGTAGTCAGCCTTCGAAGGTGGAAGTCATGTCTCTAGATTTGGATGGTTTTCTGGTGAGACTTGAAAAGCCAAAAAAGCAAAAGAAAGCCAAGATCCAATCTAGAATATATAAGGATGCTATGGGTTCATGTATTTTAAGCAATCCCACCAGAGTAAGCTATTAAGGGAGATGTCAAGCTAGAAGATTATACAGTCATCACTCTTAACTTGGGGCTATCTTCTAAAACTTAAGAGATTGATGAATTCAAGGGCTCTGTATCAAGCATTATTGACATATTGAATAAAGATGAGTTGACTAAATAGAAACTTATGCAACAAAATGAGGAACTAAGGGCATGCATAAAGTATTTGATAAAGCCCACACCCTCGGATGATGAAATAGTGATAGTACCTTCTCTTCTTTCAAAAGAAGATTTAGAAATTTTGACAATATCCGAACTACTGTAGTTGCAATGGAAGATTGGTTCAATAAAGTCTATATAGAGGGTTGTGAAGTGATTCATGAAGCAATGGAATTGCATAAGGATTTTTCACTTCTGAAGATAGAATAGGATGAAGTTGCCAGTGACTGCATGAGTTATGATGACTATTACTCTCACATACATCCTCGGGTATTTTCTATGAGTAATCTCCCTAATGAAGTCCTATTGGCAAAAAATGTTTTAACTCAGGATAGACTATACATGCTAGAGCAATGGCTAGATTTGTTAGGATTAAGGAGAGAAATCTTTGACAAAACCAGAAATTCCTCTGAGCTAGCTAGAGCTCAAATTTTGGATGTTATATATCATTTAAATGATGTACTTCAGGCTTGCATAAATATGGATATGGATGACACTACCCCTGTGAATGCCCAAGAATGTGAAGTCAAATTGAAACATATCATTCATGGGGACTCACCCCTCAATATGGTAGGAAAGTTGGAAAGAATAAGTGACCTCAGGGTAGTATTCAAAGAATTCAGAAGGAATAAAAGGTCCAAATCTATAGCATACTACAAATTTTCACAAGAGGTGGACTGGGTGAAATTCAGAATTGATTATGTTAAAGATCCCTAGCTTTAGAAGCATTCACAGAGTACAGCAACAAGGAAGCTGAGAAAAACAAAGTTAACTTAGATGATCATGAGCAGTAAAGTGTTCCAGTCAGCACTTAAATTCTTGTTAGGCCACATCAACACTTGTTTTCACATGTCATATGACTCTCCTTTGACTTATTTTTGTCTCAGAAATTGGCTCTTTTTCATAAATAGCCATGTTGAGTTAATCTCCACCGTCCATGAAAAACTCGGTATGATGCCTTGTCTATAAAAGGAACATCATTTTCTCTAATCGTAAGGAAGATTTTATGTTGAATTATTGACACTCTGCCAAAATCTTGTTAATACAAAGAAATTTTTGTAGGTTGCTAGGAATTTGTGTTATTGTGTTATCCTATTTTGGATTTCACGGTTCATGTTAAAGATGAAAATTAATTTATCTGTTGTTGCAATGATGGATAAATGTTAAGATATCTGATGAATGCCTTGGTTCATATTATTGGTACTTGTTGATTGTAAGTTACTATGCATTGTTAGCCTGAACCCTTTTAATGAATTAAGTTTGGTTGCATAACATTAGTTGAATTACACCATTGTTGGGTATTTGATGAATGATCCTATTTGATAAATGTTGGACTGGTTAAACAGGGAATGGTTTATTGAAGGTGTTTGTCTATCTACAACATATTATCCAATTGAGATTGTCACTTAGGTTTCATTACCCTTATACCTTTTTCATTTTCTTTATAAATAGATCTATTAGAGTTAGGTTTCAAGTAGCATTTACATTGATAATCTACTTAAAGTATCCTAAGGTTTCTTGCACACTTTGTTATAATAGTTTCATAAACCCTATCAGTTGCATGTAAGTCCCCTTTGTTGGTACAACTAAAACATTCCACTGGCGAGCTAAGACCTAGCTATATAAACCTTGGGGAAGTCTTTTCTAGGATAGGATTCCTTTCAAGAGAGGTGAGATAACCTATATTTCACCTAAATTGATGTGTGCTAAAAACATCATCAACTTTACCAACAAGGGTATCAAGGGTCATCCAAAGAGAGCTTAACAAATAAAAATAACATCAAGCAATATAATATGGGGATAACAACACATGCAATTATAACACAAAAGAGAGAGAGGCCACATTTGCAAGTCAACCTAAAACAAATCGTCCTCCTCCCAATCTTGCTCATCATAAATGGATGGAGGGAAAGATGCAAGAGGGACTATAGAAGATACAGTGTAAGGTACTATAGCCATACCTATTTCATTATTACCTTTTGATTCACTGTCTTAATATAGCACAATAGGTTCTACTGCGAGTTATGAAGTACTATCTTTTGCTAGAGTAGATGAAACACTAGTAGATTTATCTTTCACATCTGTCGATGAGTGACACTTGTGAGGAGGGAGATTTTCCTCTCTTGTAGCAAGGCAAGCCATAGCACAATGACACTTCTTTGGTTCTCTTGCAATTTGATTTTTCTCAATTTTGTTTGTGATGTTTGTGAGTGGAACCGTAGTATCTTCCAATGTGGGTTCATTTTCTTCCTTTGCTTCAGGAACATTAGAAGAAATGAGAGGAACCATCAAAGGTTTAGATACCAAAGGAGGAGGGTTCCTCAATGTAGGATGCTCTTTCCTCTCAACTTGTGAAACAAGCGGAGGTACTTGAGCATCCTCAAGCAGTTGAAAAACTTCAGGAAATAACTTATGCACAATCAATTGATTTTTACTTGCCTCCATAGAGGCAGGTGGGACAAAAGCAATATTGCATTGTGGGGAGGTATGTTTTGTGCTTCATGGTTGACTTGTTGTCCTTGAAGGGACGGTACAGGAAGAACCTTAGCATATTTACCAAATGCTCAAGCAATGGGAGGAACCTTCAATTCAAGCTTAACTTCATTTGCCATCTATGAGACAAGGGGAACTATTGTCATAGCCTTAGACAATTGAGATATTCTAGGTACATCACTAGAATGTATGTTAGTAAGTGATAATATAGAAATTTTCTATGCCTTATATTTTTGATATGACAAAAATAATAAATTCTCTCTAGTTTGAGCAACTCCAACTGGTTTAGGCCAGAAGTAGTCAAGTGTAAAGTGTCCATAACAAGCGATGGGTTGGTACCAACTATGATGTACAACATGCACACGTCCCTCAAATGAAAACTTTAAGCACTTATGAACCATAGAGGGGATTACCTTCATGGAGCGGAGCCATGGGTGACCCAACTTCACATGAAATAAGTCTGATGTTAAAATGATAATAAAAGTAACATCCAGTGTTGTTGGCCCAACCTTGATGGCAAGGGTCAAGGCACCAAGAGTTGGAAGAATAGACTCATTGTGCTCTCTAATCATGATTTCCCATACATCATAGTTATTGGTGTGTAAAGGGTAAAATTTGGATAGTTGGTTTTTGGTAGTTTTGTGTGTGTATCCTCCTTTCACCCTTTCATTCAAGGACCTAGGGTCTGTTGGAGTACAATACCACTGAGAGGGGAGGGGGTGAATCAATGGTATACAAATTTCAAAAAGACTTTGAGATAATCTTTCAAAGCTTTGAAACAAAGACAACTTCTACTAAATAGAGATGAGGCATCATATAACTATTAACAACATGACAACAATAACTGACATATCAATATCAAGAATGCATCAAACACTATTGAAACAATCTATGTTAGACACACAAACAATTGATATCAGGGATTAATTTGAAAAGTTTGATTGACCATAATCAGGATGGGTAGAGAATATCATTACAAGCAATGATGTATGATGAATATGTGTTAATGCAAACCAAATAAACATATGATATGCAAATAAGGAATCAAGCACATTAGTGATAATAACAACCCATAACACAAATATTGTCCTCAGTGGAAAACCCTCTCGGGGAATAAAAACCACTCGAAATACCTCACTGGCTTGATAGAAATAATCACAATTATAGAGCCTCACTGGCTTAGAAGTTTCACTAACTTGTCATTATGCCTCATTGGTCTTTTCAACAATGTCTCACTGACAATATTGCCTTACTGGCATATAAAATCTCAAATACAAAGATTATATACACATAGTAAAACCTCTATTTCTCTACATATCACTTCTTATCATCCTTTGTTCTCTCTCTTTTTCATTTGTATGCATAAGAATTTGTATGTATAAAAAAATACAAAATGTGTCTGTTAATATTCTGCCTTGAAAACATTTTATCTTCTCTACAAATATCATCTTCATCTGCAAAAATAAAATCATTTCACTTCTCTATATGACCATTTCCATTCATGAAGAATTTGCAAAAATAAAATCATATCTCTCAAACAAATCTTCACACAAATGACTTTCATATTTTAGGAGCCTTCAATCTATTCATATTCCCTTTCATAAAAATTTCATCTCAAAAAATCTTCAATCAATTTTAAACAATCTTCCCTGTTCATCATTCATCTTCCCTGCATAAAATATCTTCAATAATATTAAATTAATCTTCTCTTCATATTAATTTCATCTTCTCTTCACATTCCTTTGCAAATATTTCACAACAAAACTTCTCCTTTTGTCTCTTCATTGCCTTGAAATCTGCAACAACAATATCTTTAAATCATTTTGCATTAAAAGAAATAAAATCTTTCATCATAGTCTTTCTTTCCTTTTCTTCAAATCTTCACACAATCTAAAAAAAAAACTTTTATGAATTTAACCACTCTACCCTTAAAAAGAAACAATTAACTTTCTTCTTTTCATCTTCATGGCATGAGAATGGGGATTTAAAAATAGAAAAATCTCCTTGAAAAATCTCCTTGAGATCTCCTTAAAAAACTCAATAAAATCTACCACAAAATCTCCTTAAAAATCTCCATTAAAAAGATGCCCTTCTAAAAAAAAATAATAATTTCCTCCTTTAAGTCTTCCAATCCATGAGTGAAAGACTAAAATTAGAAAGAATCTTGAAAAAACTTTCATAAAAAATTCCTTAAAAAGCTCAAACAAATCTACCTTAGAAAAGTCTAATAATAGGCTTTATTTAGCCTACCCATAGTGCATTTAAACATAGCCTTCTATATTCTTTTTGGCACTCGAAGGACATGAAATGACCGAAGTGTTTGATTTATTAGATGAAGGGCCGGTCATACATATGACTTAATAACCCTTTAACAAGTCACTTTAAGTGACTTGACCTATAAGTGTAGGTTACTTTAAAATTAAAACAAAAAGTAAAGGATTTTAGACTTTGAGACTTTAAACCTTTAATAAACCTTGATCCTTTTTTAAAAAATGATGATCTTATTATACCAAACTAATCATGATCTGCATCCTATCAGTCCTGACCATGAACTGATGAACATGAACATGAACTAATGAAACTATAACAAGTCTTATCATCAACTCAACAAACCTCAAACCTTCTTGTGTCCAAACTTGTATCATCACTTACATCCTGCATTTCATAGACCATCTGCATCTCCTGACTCAACGATGAAGCAACTTGTAATTTTTATTATATACGATTATGTCATCACCACAACCATATAACATGATCAAAACTGAGGACTAATATATGGTCTAACTTCCCTTTTTTAAACAATACTGTAAATGCCAATATGTCACCACAGGAGATCATGAGCACATAAATATGAACAATTGTGAACAAATGAACATATCAACTATTATAGAGCATGTAAGAGCATATCATCAAATATGAACTGGCAGAAATAAGTGCATATTCAAATGCATAGAGCATGTCAACTGTTTAGAGCATATCAATATCAACTATCATAGGTAACATGATATCATATGTGTATCAATACAACTATCAACTCAAATTCTTAATTATCATCTTGACATAATGAAGTAACATATCAACATGATGAAGTAACATATCAACTCAAATTCTCAATTATCATCTTGACACAAAGCAATGCAAATCCTAATATAAGATGAGAACCCAATCCTAATATTCTCAATTATTATCTTAAACAGACATGAAGCCACTTCATCAAGCATGTTCACAAAGTGAACTCCTGTGAACTCCTAAAAGCATGATCCAATTCCTGTCATATGAAGAGCAATCTAGCTTTCATTATGATGTATTTGCATCATCAACTCACACCTTTTTGACATCAATGACAATCAACATCCATCAGGGTCGAGTGGTAATGCACTATCATACCTTAGGACACTTTGAAATGTAAGGAAACTTGGATTTGTATGATTTGATTATCAATTATGCTCAATTATACCTCAAAACCCTAAATATAAATACAGAAGCAAATAGACGAATATCAAAAAATACTACTATAGAAAGATGTAAAATGACAGATAATTGTGCACCTATTTTTGGGGTTCGGAAGTGGAATAGTTGGGGACTAATGAGTGGGTGTCCAAGTCCAATGCCTAGGTTTTTGTCAAGATCTAGAAGCTCAGTTTGCAACCTATTCCTACTGTCACAGAGATTTTCCCATCATGGAAGCCCGAGGACTAAAGAGCGGGCACCCAAGTCTAGGGTGTTGTTTTCAACTCTGATCTACAAATCCAACACTCTGTAATGCCCTCCTACAACTCCACTTTTCCTATATCTTCAACTTGTAATCTGCAATCATGGGAACTTTGGGAGGGGGTTGTGGTGTTTATAGGCTTGCCTCAGTCAAGCCCTAGAGAGACATTCAAGTCTTCCGAACATGGTTGTCAAATAGAGATTGTGTGCCCTTGTGAGGTAGAGGCAAAAATGAAATGATAAATGCTCAAAAGCACAAATGATGTCACCTTGTATTGAAGACCTAATGGGAGGAAGAAGCTCTTCATGCCATGAGGAGATGATTTCTCAAATCTACAACTACAAACATATAGACAACACAAATTTACTCTTGGTACATAATGAATGCCTTGAATCACCTTCACATAAACTTGAGAATCCAAATTGCTAGCCAATAATCATCTAGTTTCCAAATGAATGCCTAAACATGCTTATATATGCAACTACAAACACTCCTACCAAGAATTGCGT
The DNA here is from genome assembly GCA_027924645.1 of Cunninghamia lanceolata. NCBI lineage: Eukaryota > Viridiplantae > Streptophyta > Pinopsida > Cupressales > Cupressaceae > Cunninghamia > Cunninghamia lanceolata. The sequence continues at coordinate 15,431,177 of BSBN01001715.1, forward strand.
AATTCAAACTTACCATGTCGGCATAGGACCTAAATAATGGTCACAAGCTGACACTAAAAATTTGGGACTGACCCAAAATAGGGCAAGACTAGGGCACGATCGCCCAAGTCCTCCCCCCTATTTTGGTCAAGGTTAGGTTCAAGGGATCCCCTAGGTCCCATTTGTCATGAAACTTAGGGCTCATTTCATTAGGATGTCAAAATATGATGCAAGATGTCCTAAATGCAGCTAAAAGACCCGAGAGCTAAACCTTATGAGGGAAAAGCCCCCAAGGGGACATTTTTTGACGTCACATTTAGCCCCCACTTTAATGTATGTATAAACGCGAGGCTAATACATGCATTATAGTACTATCAACAAACCCAGCAAACATACCAAGTACAGAGAAGATATGCCAGACACATTGAAGACGATGATAGGCATGCAAAACATGGAGAAGACAGTTACAGTCATATAAAACATGGAGAAGACAATAGATGCATAGAAGATAGTTAATGCATGGAAAAAAAGAATGATTTATTTTCTTTTATTTTTCTCATATATATGAAATACAGATGCAAGTACAAGAAAGTAAACACACCTCCCATAATGCAGGAAGCACTCATCACACTGGTCTTTAAATTGCATATATGGGGCAACACACATGCAAGACACACCAAACCTCCCAAAATGCAGGAAGCATTCATTGCATTGGTCTTTATACTATATATGGGGCAACAAACACACTAAACAAAGAAATCATGCCAAACACACATACTTTGAAGACACGAAGAAAACAAGGCAGACAAGCAATGGAGAGTTCCTATTTCTAGGCTCATTACCATCTCAGGCACATTATAGGCACACACCGATGATTGCACTTCACCACAACAATCACTGAAGACATGCTTAAGGGTTGAGTTAGTCATAGAGCTACTCCCTGCCTCCGCAGAGGACTTTTGAAAATGACAGGATGATGCAATCTACTTCAAGAAGTACACCATCCCCACCTCCGCAGAGGGCTTAAAATGATTGATTGATTGATTGATTGCAAACAAACTTAGAGTGTAGGAGGGACTCATCGCCACCAATCTTTAAACTAAACCTAAGGACAAGCACATTGCTAACATTTACAATAGACAACTTACGTTATCTATGCCCCCACCTTAACGTGGTTGATATCATGCATCGATATCAAGCATGTTAAGGTAGAAAGAAAACACATAAGGGAACACGGACTTTCGCAAAGCCCATGCCACCGAAGGTGACATGTACTTTACGATTGCCAAATGTTCCCACAAACACATCCCTACTAGAAACATGTTAGTGTCCATAATCATGATAAACAACAACATCAATGCATATGATTAATCAAACAAAGAGCCAAGGTTATACCACTAATTTAGAGATCGAGGACAACTGTGGGGCTATATCACAAAAATCTTTGAACTAAGTACCACCAAAGCAAGATTCAAAGATAAACAAAGTGTGCAGAGTAGCAGTATTGTTCAGGTTTGTAAGTGAGATAAAAGCATCATCAAAATCACTACACAGAAAGTACAAGTGCTTCTACTAGCCAAGTGTCAGATAAAATATTACAACCTCATCGTCATATTAGGAACTAAGTCCAATTTTTGATTTCTCGCTAAAGGGACGCTAGGTCCGCATCAGTATAAATGTTTTTCATCATCTAACCACTAGATAGAAAAACTAGAGGAAGGGAAACAATAAATAAGAGAGGAGAAACAAGTGTTTTAGGGATAGTCATGTAGGAGGGTTCCCCCAAGTCACCAAGCACAATACTATGTCCATAAGACACAACACAACAATATAATCAGAGAGAGAGGCAATATAGAAGAATGATGATACAAATAGGTCACAATAGAGGCAGTCTCCTAGTTGTTGATAACTGAGAGGGGGGGTGAATCAGTTATCCTAATTATTTCTACTTTCTGAACTTTATTAATAATCAATGTAACATTAATTCAAATGAGCAAACATAACCATGAAATGGAAATACACATGACACAATATTTTTGATGTGAAAACCCTGTTAAGGGAGAAAACCATGGGGTGATTAACCCAAGATTGTATTCTCTGTTAGAAGAATGGAAATACAAAATGGCACTTGCCAATTAGGGCTCACTGCCCGAGCACACTGCTCACAAAAAGGCACACTGCCTACAAGAGAAACACTGTCTACAAAAAGAGTGTTATACAATACTTGAACTGATTGGTAGCATCCACATATGCTGGAGTTCAGTTCCAGTTAGGCTCAGTACACTGATCTACTGCACTTCATCTTTCCTCTTCTCTTATGTTGCTTTCCTTTCACATACTAGACCTTCCTTACTGCTTCTGTTCTGCTCTACTTTTATTTGCACATCAATAACCACCACAACACTTCTCACAACTAAATCCATCATGTATATATATCCGCACAAGTGATTTCATCACCTTTCTAGTCGGCACCCGGAATAGTCAATCTTTTCACAAGCTCTGATCTGTCGGCTAAATCCTTGCTTACCAAGTAATGCGGATCAAGCATATACTTGTAGAAGTCATCAATCATGTCGGCCAAACATAATTCATGCCTTCATAACCTTTACCAACATCAGTAACACATCTGGAATAATGTCTGATGTTATGCCAATCAGTTCTTCCTCTATTCACACTGTCACATGAGAACCCAACACTGAGGCATTCATATCTCTTTATCCTTTCCACACCGGAGGCTCAAACCTTGGAATCTATTAGTCAAGATACTCCTCTTGACTTCCCCAAATCTGTACTTACTAAGATACTTCTGCTGAGAGATCCGGACCTGTCTATCAGACCTTACTGACTGCTTTGTTCTTGTTTACCAGACCACAATATTCTTTACTCTGACTTCCGGTATAGACATACCATGTCCTACAGATATGTGGGATGAACTTTGTTGCCATCAAAGACAACATTCATGAATCCATATAGTGTCTCTTGCCAACAATCTCCCCCTTTGGCATTGATGGCAACACTTAGTGAAAAATGACTAAGTGTTTACACTATGCTCCCCCTTGGCTGATGCTCTGTTTTTATATATATTTTCTGGAGCTCCCACTTAGTTAGATTCCTCATTTTTCACTGCTCTTCACTCCCCCTTTGACATCAATGGCAAAGGGTAGGATCCGCATACCAAAATTTTAAAAAATTTAACTATACTTAGCCGCATATACCATATTCACATAAACTGAAGAATGTCTGCAAAGGATGTCTTCAATTGGATGAGTTCTACAGCCCAACTCTGCTTCATCCTATCCAAAATTGAGATGTGACCACTTAACAGGAACGCAAAAGCTTCTGCCCTCTTAAGATCTGTCAGATCATTTGTCCAGGCAGTAGTCTGAGCATCACTTATGGCCTCATGCATGGCCTCTAACTTAGGGATAATTATCCTTCTAAGTTCACCCATCCGGCTAATTATGTTCTTCCTTCTCAAAATTCTTTATTGCATTTGTGATTGCAATAGTCTGACACTCTTGATTTACTATGGAGGATGAGAGAGGATCAAAACTTTGAGACAAACATAGTAGTTTATCCTCTTGCTCTTTTATTTTCTTCTCAATCTCTACTATTGCTTTGGACCAGGAAATACAAAAATTTTATACTTCTGTGCCATCTTTAAGAGTGTTTTCTAAGCTCTTTATCCCAATATTCATATTTCTCCTATCATTAATGATCAACCCTTGTACCTCTGAGAATTTCTTATCCAAAAACTCCTTCCGGACCTTTTCTTTAGCTGACTTCTCTAGAGAATCAAAATGTGTACTAACACTGCTGACTAGAGTTTTGAGATTACCAGAAGAGGAGGCTGTGGGATCCTTTTGAAAAGATGGCATGATCTTTTCCAAAACTCCAGATGCTACCTCTATAAGCTCACAGTCTTCCATGTGAGATTTTAGTAGTTTCTCTTTGGCCTTCGCATTTGCAAATGAAGCTATCTTCATTGTTTGCACCGGAGATAGAGAGTCAAAATTAAATGGTCCTTGTAGAAGCTCTGATTCATCAATCTCCATTGTTTCTTTGTTCAAGAATTCTTGGACAGTTTTTGCAATGTCTCTTGCCGGAGACAGATGTTTCTTCTCTTCTGCATTCTTAGAGCTATCTCTTGAAGCTTTCTCTCCTTCTACATTCTTACCACTAGCAGTTGTGGTCTTCTCTGTTGAAGTCTTCTCTCCTTCTGTAGCCTTGGTACTATCAGCCTCTTTTTCCTTCACCTCTACTTCTTTCTTCTGTATTCTCTCTTCTTCTTTTGATCCGGAGTCAGTAGGGGAAACTGGAGGAGTGATGTTAGTCTGTTCATGAGCCACATCTTCCTTTTCTGTACTGGTGTCCATTATTTCTTCTGCCATTTTCGCAGTGAACTCTTCTACAATATTCGTGGCTGAGGGGTCAGCACCTAGGTCCTCTATGATAGGAAGATTAAATATTTTGAAGGCTTTCTGAAGAATCTCTTTTGTGTCCTTGGCTACCTTGCCAGTCTCACCAAGCATGAGCTGATTCATTCTGGCTTTGCTCCTGAACTCATCCTTGCAATCTTTAAAAATCATATTCATTTACTTTGAATCAATTGAGGGATATAGCTAAATAGCTATCTGTTCTCAGATCTCAAGGTCTTTTGCCATGGCATTAGTCTTTCTCATATCTAACTCCTTTTCTAGGCTCTTGGGAATAAGAGATATAATTTCAATAAAAGCCTTATTATATATGTTCAAATACTTAACTGTAGCTTCCTGCAAGATCTTTTGGTCAGCCTCATTATAATCATCATAGAATTCGGTTATTGGTTGAAGGTTTCCATCCACAGTGACTGATTTGATTACACTTTCTAAAGATAGGGTGGGCTTTTCAACAAATTCCTCTGACATTTCTTCCTTGTCTTGACCTATGGAAGGTTCACCAGATCCTTTCTTCTTCTGCCTTTTTATTTCCTTTATCCCCTCATCAGATTCAGTTTCCTCATCATCCTTTAGGCTAACATAGGACCTTGTTGCCTTTTTCTTTGTTCTCTTTTCTCCTTTTCTAGATGCTTGGACTTCTGGTTTTGAGCTTCTTGAGCTTTTGGCTGAGACAGGTGTTGAGCTCTTTGATGATCTTGTCCGGGTGGAAGATTCTGCCGAACCACTTTCCTTACTTCCCTTTTCTTTCTTCTCTTCCTCAGCCCTTTCTGTCTTCTTCTTGTGGGCATCAAGTGCCTCCTTTGAGATGCTAAGGCCTTTGGCAATATTTTCTACTTCTTTTCTCACCTTCCTCTTGATCTCTGGTTCTCTGAGTTCCACATGAATTTTTACACTCAGCTCCTCAAAGGTTCCAAACCTTTTTGCCTTTGGATCCTTTGGCTGACTTAGCATGTGTTGAACATGCAGCTCTACAGTTTGTTCATCAACTTCATACCCCATGGGCATGATCCATACAGTTCTTGGTTTTGCTGCCTCCATTAGGCACTGATCAATCTCTACCATAAAACATACTGTGTCTTTGTATTTCTCAACAATAGACTGGGGAATCTTTTCTCTTGCTTGCATCATGTTCTAGAAATTCTCGAAGTATCCCCACAGGGCTGTATTTTGTGCTTTGTCATTACCAAGTCCATGCAAATAATCTCTGATTCGAATAGCTACTGGTCTATCATTCTCCCACACCCAGCCACTAGATTTGGGAAGCTCATTCATAAAGTAGAAGAATAAGCATAATATTAATCCACCATATTTGAATGAATTCTTTTTATCTTTCTTTATTTTCTGCAGATTCTCCAAGAGTTGGTTTAAGAGAAGCTGAGAAAGATCATAGTCTACATCCTTTCTTAGCATTTCATAAGCGGTGTAGATGGCAGTTCCAGGTACTAAATTTTCCCTGCTAGAATGATATATTTTATATCCAATGATCATGGAGGCATACTTGACATCCGGATCAGAGATGTCATCTACTGTCATTGCTCTTTTGTCAAACTTGGATCTGGTAGCCTCACTCACAGTTTGATTCTTCACAGATTTAAGAATAGGAATCCCATCAGATGAGTGTAATCCAGTAACTTCCCTGATGGCATCTTTTGTGATTTTGAATGGTCCATTTAACCACATGAAGTTATCATGTATTCTATTCAAAATATACCTAACCCATTCATCCTCAGTAAAACAGGGGAAATGTATGTATTGTGCAAAGTGCTTATTCCGAAGGCCCTTGTATTGGGGTTTGATCTCAAATGAATCATCTAACAGTTGTTTATGATAGATATCTCTTAGTTTGAATTCCCCAAACTCTCCAACATTTGCGTGTATGTAAACCCTAATATCTTCGGTGTGCAAAACACCATGCAGAACACTAGAGAAGGCTCCTAGGGGATCTACCTCCAAGGATTTGTATGGATGCTTCTTAAATATGGGGTGAGGTCTATCAGAAATCTTTACTATATTTGGAGTAGCCATCATCAAAGAATCTTACTGAGAGATATCAAGAACGAAGAATACCTTTTATGCTGTTTAGGGCACACACAATGAAATCCGGATTGAGCTATATGAAGAATCATCTTGATCTTTGGGAGAAGTAGTTGCAGAGCTCCTTTTCTCTCTTCTTCTTGAATGCAGAATGAACAAGTGATTAATGAGAAAACCTTTATATTACTCTGCAAACCCTAATGTCAGGTTGCAATAAATGCTCGACTTAAGTTATTCCGGTTGGCCTTATTCGGATGACTTGAAGAACCAGATCCATCCTGATCTTTAAACATCATGTGGATCTTCCAAATCTTAACCATAGTTTGTTTGGATGTTTCCCTTATGAACCCTTCAATCCACAACTCTTCTTGTGCCAGTTCTAGCACCAATTGATTGGCTGGGGGAACAAGGTTTTCTTTGAGTCTCCCCTTGAGCCAGAGCTCACTTTTTAATTTCTGGAAGGAATATCAACACCAGAGTCTGGTGTGGATCCATCCTCTACATTCTCTATAGTTTTCTTCACCCAAATCTTGTTCATCTCACTTTTAACTTCATCTGTATTCACTTTTTGTTTTCCCTTATCTTGATTCTGATTATGATATACCGGACCTCTTTTGTCCTGATTCTTGCTTCTACAGAATTTTGCTATATGACCAGATCTATTGAAAATTTGGCAAACAACATTTCTTTGCATATTTGATTGATATCCTCTTGATCTGCATTGATTAGCCATATGACCCATTCTATTGCATGCAAAGCATCTACCATTGAATGAATTATTCATTTACATATTTCTGCATTCATGAGATTTGTGACCATACCTTTTGCAATTGAAGCACTGTCTGGAGAAGGATGTACTAGTCTGATTCGTTCTCCTTCTGCACTGATTAGCTTTATGACTGAAGTTATTCCAGTTGTGGTAGTATCCATTGAAGGATGGATATCTTTGAGCATTAGGCTGCCTTACCGGAGGTCTTCTAGGCCTATTCCTTGGATTTTCTAATCCAAAATTCTTCTGACCGGATCTGGAGCTTTCTCCTTTCTCATAACCCAAACCACACTTGTCATCTACCCTCTTTTGACTTCCAAGAAGAACTTCAAGTTGAGCAAAACTTATCTTGAATTTCTCTTTATACTCATTTGTTGTTTGAAGATATCTTTTGAGAGAGACAATTTGATCCTCAAGTTTTTCTTCATTATCTTTAGCATCTTCAAGATCAGATTCAAGATGTCTAAAAATTCTATCCATCTTGTGACAATCTTCTGATTTCTCTTTGAGAGACTGTCTTAGATTATCTTCAGTTTTTCTTTTCTCTTCAACTTCTTGGGTAAACTTCATAACTCTTGATTCCATTTCATGTCTTATCATAATGATTTCTTTTGATAGCTTTTCACACAACTCAGTTTTCTCCTTCAACTCTTTATTTGCATCATTTGCTTCACCTTGTCTTGCCAATTGTTGAAGCAGCTCCTTTCTCTTTTTCATAGAGAGACTTAATTTGTCTTTTAGTTCTCTCATGAAATCATCAGCCTGTTTGAGTCTTTCCTTCAATTCATTGACTTCAGAGTTTGACTATTCAAGATCATCAAGGGCAGTCTTGAGTTGCTCCCTTAAACCATATACATCCATTTGAATTCCTAGATCTTCCTCAAGCTATTAGACTTTGTTAGGAGGAACTTGGCTTTGATACCAATTGTTGATAACTGAGGGGGGGGGTGAATCAGTTATCCTAATTATTTCTGCTTTCTAAACTTTATTAATAATCAATGTAACATTAATTCAAATGACCAAACATAACCATAAAATGGAAATACACATGACACAATATTTTTGACGTGGAAACCCTGTTAAGGGAGAAAACCACGGGGTGATTAACCCAAGATTGTATTCTCTGTTAGAAGAATGGAAATACAAAATGGCACTTGCCAATTAGGGCTTACTGCCGAGCACACTGCCTACAAGAGACACACTGTCTACAAAAAGAGTGTTATACAATACTTGAATTGATTGGTAGAATCCACATATGCTAGAGTTTAGTTCCGGTTAGGCTTAGTATACTGATCTGCTGCACTTCATCTTTCCTCTTCTCTTATGCTGCTTTCCTTTCACATACCGGACCTTCCTTACTACTTCTGCTCTGCTCTACTTTTATTCGCACATCAATAACCACCACAACACTTCTCACAACTAAATCAATCATGTATATATATCCACACAAGTGATTTCATCACCTTTCTAGTCAGCACCCGGAATAGTCAATCTTTTCACAAGCTCTAATTTGTCAGCTGAATCCTTGCTTACCAAGTAATGCGGATCAAGCATCTACTTGTAGAAGTCATCAATCATGTCGGTCAAACATAATTCATTCCTTCATAACCTTTACCAACATCAATAACACATCCAGAATAATGTCTAATGTTCTGCCAGTCAGTTCTTCCTCTGTTAACACTGTCACATGAGAACCCAACACTCAGGCATTCATATCTCTTTATCCTTTCCACACCAGAGGCTCAAACCTTGGAATCTATCAGTCAAGATACTCCTCTTGACTTCCCCAAATCTATACTTCATTAAGATACTTCTGCTGAGAGATCCAGACCTGTCTGTCAGACCTTATTGACTGCTCTGTTCTTGTTTACCGGACCACAATATTCTTCACTCTGACTTCCGGTATAGACATACCATGTCCTGCGGATGTGTGGGATGAACTTTGTTGCCATCAATGACAACATTCATGAATCCATATAGTGTCTCTTGCCAACACTAGTATCCCAAACCTTACAAGAGAATCAGGGGTCATACCAGGAGGCCTAAACAACACATAACACATTACGGGGGAAACACATCATGAGAGATAAAGGGTTAGAAATATTAACCTGTAGGATCTTTGTATCAGATTTTTGAACTAACGAACCTCTTGGAGAGGTACTCGATCATGTTCAGTCCAAAGTTTCAGTGGTTCTTATGAAAGTCTTGTTTATTATCATATGATTCTTGTTCCTTAAATCCTTGTTTAAATGAGACTTTTTGTTGCTTATGAGGGGGAGAACCACTATTATTTCCAACTGCTGACAGTCATCTTACTCTTTTCTAATTTTTAGCAAGTTTTCGTTGTTGATGCCATCTAACACAGTAACAAAAATCATCCTGTACCATCTCACTCATCTGTATCGGTTGTTTTATTTGTCTTTCTGATGTGTTTTTTCTATCTCCTGATCCATATAAGGATAATGGAGGAGGAACCTTAACATAAATTCCTTTTCTTCATGGATGAGGTGGGTTATCCAACTTTTGCTTAACCACTTCAATCATTCCCATGATACTATCATAGTCTAAATAATAATCATCCTCTAATTCCACTAAATCTTGTTCCAACATATTGTTATTAGTATGTTTAGGGAAAGGATTAGTGAAGATTTGTAAATTTTGATTCAATAGAGCGACTGACTTATTTCCATTATCATTCACACCCAATACTTGTATGATATTTGAATCAATGAGGTCTTGTATTTCATGTTTAAGATGCATACATCGTTCAATATCATGTCCTTGTGTTTGATGAAAATGACAAAAGGCATTAGCATCAAAGTAAGGTACTTGTGCTTTGCTAGGATCAACAGGCTTAATCAGGGGAAGCTTCAGAATATTATTACTCACAGCTTTGATTCATGATAGAATGATAAGATTCAGATATTAGAGTAAACTTTCTTGGTTTATATGATGTCTTCTTCGGATTAGTGATGGAAGACACATTAGAAAATTTGTTCGTATTTGGTCCATTAATCTTGATGAACTCCTATTATTATTATTTCTCTTAAAGTTGTTTTGTGATGATCCACCCATGGATTGACTAAATTGAGCCAATGAGTTTTGGTTTTCACACTAACTAAATGAAAGTTGGTAATCACGAAGGGCGGTGCATAAATGTTGAAAGGAGTTATACTTCATCAAGAGGATTTTATCATGAATATTAGGTTGTAGATTAGTGATAAACACCGTCAAAACATCCTCATCTTTCATTTGATATTGAATTTGTGTATATAAAGCTTGATACCGACTAATAAACTCAGTTAACTTTTCTTTCGGACCTTGCTTGCAATGAACAAAATCAATCAAAGAGACTTGAGGTCCAATGTTTGCTTGAAAATGTTGTAAAAATTGATCAATCAGCTGCAAAAAGGAGTGTATTGAATTTGGAAGCAAAGAGTAAAGCCATTCTAAAGTAGTATCTTTGAGAGATCATGGGAAAAGTTTTGCCAACAATTCCTCTTCAAAATAAAAATCACTACACATAGCTGTCAATGTTGCCACATGAGTATTAGGATCACCTTTTCCACCATATTTTTCAAAGAAAGGGGTCTCAAACCTCTCAGGCATAGGAGTTCTCAAAATTGCATAGGAAAGGGGATTACGGGCATGATATGTTGGTATATTAGGTTGCGAAGAATTTGTCAAGTTTGTTAACTTTTGTTGTAAAGTGGTCATTCCTTGCAAAAGTTGGTTTAGGATGGCATCATTGGGAGATGTGGTTTGCTGCGAGGAATTGGAACCAAAGTGAGGAGGTAATTGATCTTTAGATATGATAGGAGGAGGTTGTGGATATGTCAATAGTGGTTGGACATAATGGTAGGTGGAAGGTGGTTGAGAATAACTATATGTAATGGGAGGTTAGGAATAAGTGGGATGAAGAGGTGGTTGAGAGAAATTATTCATAGAAGAGGTCCCCTTAGAAACCAAATTTTGATAATTAAATCCCACATCTTTGTAATTAGTGCCATTAGATACTCCAATACCAGTGGTAGAATTACAAGCATTTGCATTAGTTGTTAAGATCATTGATGTAAAGGTAGATATTCCTGTAGCCAGTATTGGTACCGATACTTGAGTATGAGAGTGACAAAGTATTATTTATCACTTTTACACATTCAGTCACTGGCATGATATTGGTTTGTACAATATGTGCTAAACCACAGATTGCATTAACACTGTCTTGTTCTTCTTTTATCAATTCTCTTACATGGTGAATCATGGGTATAGCTTCTTCAGCTATCCTCTCAGTTTGCACCTAGTCTTGGAATTCAGCTAGGTCTTTATCAAGTTTATCTATTTTCTCATCAGATACATGTCATGTTACCTCAATAGTATCATCAACATCATGAAAAGTTTGCTCGTCCATTGTACTTGTGCTAGGTGTAATATCTTGTAACATTTGTGTCTCTCATTTTGTAAAGAATGTGTTCAATGTGCCAAATTCTTCAAGAGAACTCAATCCCATGTGTCTTATGTTTCTTCTTAAATGAATATTTCTCTTAGGGCAGTGATTTATTAGACTCATGCAAATCTAGGATGACGACAAGTTAAAACCTAATGAAAATACACTAAAATATGTGATTTTTCACCAAATCTCAATACAAAAGGGCATAACAAAGGGTGTTGTAAGGAAAGTGTTGGTGGAAAGCAAATTATATTAGTACTAACAGCCACCTAATGCCAAAAAATCTGTTACAACATGCCTATAGTGCCACTCAAGGTCAAACCCTAGTGAAAATATAGCTAAATTATGCAATTTTTCACTATTTTTCAACTCCAAGACCTAGAAAAAGGGGTTTTGTAAAGAATTTTATGAGGTGAAAAAAATAATATAAATTTTATTAGTTACCTCAATCCATAAAATTTTTCACAAGACACTTGGAGTGCAATCTAGGTCAAACCCTAGGGCAAATATAGCAAAAATGTGCAATTTTTCACCAAAGTTTCAATACAAGAGCCCAATAAAAAGGTTTTGTGAAGATTTTTAGGAGGGGAAGAAGATAACAACCCTGATAACAGCCAATTAGTGCAAAAATATTCTTTACAACACGCCTATAGTGCAAATCTAGGGAGCCGATAAGGCCAAATCTAGTGAAAATCAAGGTTTTTCAAGCCCTAGGTTTGAGATCTTAATGAAAAATGCTATATGAATGTCTTGTAACCTTTTTTATGATGAAAATTAAGTCCACTCAGATCTGAAAATGATTTTCACACCCTACCATGCAAAATGCAAGTGCAAATCTAATGAAAAATCAATGAAAATGCTAGTTTTTTGTTGAATTTTTCTATGTAAAAATGTAAATTTTTGAGATCTAAATGCAAATTTACACTAAAATGTAACATTAAAACCAAATGAAAATTTTAATGAGTGTCTAAGATCAGTATAAAAATCTGAAACAAGATTTTTCCTACAAACCCTAGATGGAATTACTAGGTTATACGAAAAATTCACAATTTTCAACACAACCCTAGCAATTTTATGATGAAAATACTATGCAAGCTATTGAATTTTTGTAATTTTATGTAATTTATCTCATATCTAATGCAAAAATCAGAAATTTAATGAAATTCGCATGAATTAATGCAACATAGGAACCCTAGAATGCAATTTTTTTCAAATTTTTCCAATTTTTCAATTTTTTTGTAAGTTTTTCAATGCGATAAGATGAATGATGATATGAATGAATGAAATCAAAGAAAATCTGAAGCAAAACACTTAGCAAGGTGCAAACAACTCCAACAACATAGGTTCACCAAAATGTAAAGCGTAAAATTTGGATAGTTGGTTTTTGGTAGTTTTGTGTTTGTATCCTCCTTTCACCCTTTCATTCAAGGACCTAGGGTCGAGCGGCAATGCACTATCATACCCTATGACACTTTTAGATGTAGCGAAACTTGGATTTGTATGATTTTATTATCAATTATGCTTAATTATACCTCAAAACCCTAATTATGCAAATATGGAAGCAAACAGATGAATATCAAAAAATGCTGCTACAGAAAGATGTAAAATGACAGATAACTATGCACCTATTTTAAGGGTTTGGAAGTGGAATAGTTGGGGACAAATAAGTGGGCACCCAAATCCAATGCCTAGGTTTTTTGGGGATTTGGAAGCTCAGTCTGCAACTTGTTCCTATTGTCATGGAGAATTTCCCATCACGGAAGCTGGAGGACTAAAGAGTGGGCGCCTAAGTCCAGGGTGTTGTTTTCAACTCTGATCTGTAAATCTAACACTCTATAATGCCCTCCTGCAACTCCACTTTTCATGTATCTTCAACCTATAATTTACAATCATAGAAACTTTGGGAGGGGGTTGTGGTGTTTAGAGGCTTGCCTTAGTCAAGCCCCGAAGAGACATGCAAGTCTCTCGAAGACCGTTGTCAGATAGAGAATGCGTGCCCTTGTGAGATAGAGGCAAAAACTAAATGATAAATGCTCAAAAACACAAATGATGTCACCTTGTAGTGAAGATCCCATGGGAGGAAGAAGCTCTTCATGCCATGAGGAGATGATTGCTCAAAACTACAAATACAAACACATAGAAAACACAAATCTGCTCTTGCTACACAATGAATGCCTTGAATCACCTTCACATAAACTTGAGAATCCAAATTGCTAACTAGTAATCATCTATTTTCCAAATGAATGCCTAAACATGCTTATATATATAACTACAAACACTCCCGCCAAGAATTTCATAATTCAAATGTACCGTGTCGGCATAGGACCTAAATAACGGTCACAAGATGACACTAAAAATTTGGGACTGGCCCAAAATAGGGTAGGACTAGGGCATGGGTACCCAAGTCCTCCCCCCTATTTTGGTCAGGGTTAGGTTCAAGGGATCCCCTAGGTCCCATTTGTCATGAAACTTAGGGCTCATTTCATCGAGATGTCAGAATATGATGCAAGATGTCCTAAATGCAGCTAAAAGACCTGGAGCTAAACCTTATGAGGGAAAATCCCCCAAGGAGACATTTTCTGACATTACATGGTGTAAACCATGCATGTAGAGAAAATATTTAGTTACTACATTTACCATGTAAACAGGATCGATGATAACACCTCTTATGGGTTTATCATTTATTTGAATGGTGATGTATAGAGGTCCATCAGGAGCTTCAATAGTACAATCATGAGGAGTGAAAGATATAGTTGGTTTGAGTTCTACTCACTCTTGATGAGGGAGGGTATCCACCATACAAATATCTACTTCATAATCTTGTTCTTCATGATTATAAGTGCATAGCATCTCTTGAGATGGATCTACAATATTAGCTTTGGGATGAGGTAATGGATTTGTATATATTTGCAAGTTTTGATTAGGTGGAGCCACCAATTTATTTCCTTTGTCATTTACACCAACAACCTAGATGATATTGGAATTGATGAGGTCTTGAACTTCATGTTTAAGATGCATAAATCTTTCAATGTCATGACCGATGGTGTAGTGAAATTGACAAAAGGCCTTTGAATTGAAAGAGGATGATTGCATCTTACTTGGATAAAGAGGTTGAATGGGTGGAAGCTTGATGAGATTATTATTCAAAAGTTACATCATTATGGAATAAAGAGAATCTAATAATGGTGTGAATTGTCTTGTTTTTCTTTTTAGTTTATATGGGGCAGGAGCAGAAGATGCTAGTCACTACATGTTTTTGAATGTGATTTGATGATATGGCATTGATTTTGATGAAATTTTTGCTGTGTATATTGAATGAATGAGTATGTGAAGCTTTATATTGACCAACTGGAGCCGATGAGTGATTATTCTCATACTGACTAACTAATAGTTTGTAATCATGGAGAGCCTTGCAAAGCTTAGTGAAAGAATCATAATGCATCAACAAGATTTTGTCATGAATGTGATGTTGTAAATTTCCAATGAAAATTCTTTGTATGTCAGCATCCAAAATAGAATATTGGATTTTTGAAAAGAGGGCTTGATAATGCCCCATGAAATTAGTTATTGTCTCCTTTATTCCTTATTTGCAATGAACCGAATCGGTCAAAGAGACTCGAGGTCCAACGTTTTCTTGAAAGTGTTGAAGAAATTTGTTAATTAATTGTGAAAAATAAGTGATTGAATTAGGAGGTAATGAGGAAAACCAATTCAAGGTTGAATCTTTGAGTGACCTAGGAAATATTTTAGTCAATATTGCATCTTCAAAGAAGAAATCACTACACATAGTTGTAAAGGCTACCACATGGTTGTTATGGTCTCCCTTCCCATTATACTTCTCAAAGAGAGGGGTTTCAAACTTCTCAGGCATTTAATCTCTTAGGCTTGGATAAGACAATGGGTTGAGAACATAATGTGATGTCATATCAGGTTTGGAGGACTTTGATTTCTATTTGCTAATTGTTGTTGGATGAAATTCATATTTTGCAAAAGTCAGTTGATGACAGGGTCAGAAGGTGAACTAGGTTGAGATTGGTATGAATGAACAGGGCTAACCATAGGTTGTGGCACTGTATAATTAGATTTTTGGAAAGTGATATTAGGATTAGTTTGATTTGATGTAGGCAGAGTGACACTAGGTGTACTACTTGGATAATTAAATGGAATGGCATTGTAATGATGAATGAGATTCCTAGTAGATAACCCAAGACATGTGGTAGCACTATTACTTGGTTGTGTAGTTGTAGTGAGAATAGTAGAAGTGTATGTAAGAGTAGGGAGTGTTGGTATGTGTGCCAACACTTGAGTCCCTATTTGGTTTGAAGAAGTCATATTAGTGATGATTTTGGCACAACTAGATGTAGACAAAATGTTATTGTGCACTATGTGAGCTAGGCCATGCAAGACTTCTAGTCCCTCTTGTCCTTTGAGAAATAAACTTCTTAGACTCTCAAAAATAGGGAAAACCTCCTCATCTATATGTTCTGAGATTAAAAATTGCTGAAAATTAGCCAACTTAGTGTCTAATATTTGAATTTGAGCTTCAGAAACATGAGCCATGAGGTCCTCTATGTTGATGATTTCATGAAATGTTGTTGCTTTTAGGATATGTGAAGTAGGGATATCATGAAGAAGTGATGGGCCTTCTTGTGTGATTGGACTCATGAATTGGGCTTCCAATGTGTCAATATTGATGCTATTAAAAGCATTAGAACCTATTATTTGAAGACTTCTTCACACAAGAGTATTAGAATCGGGTCACTGGGCCACAAAACTCATAAATTGCTTACAAGCCTTACTGACACACAAGATGCATACAAAGAAGAAATGAATGATGTGGTGAAACAATAGGTTGACTTTTTGTTTAAATGAATTAATGTTTTATACTTCTGATCAAATTTAAACACATATAATGCAATAATAAACTTTTTGATCAAATTCACCTCTACTCAAGCTCAATTTGAATTAAACAATGCTCATAATCAAATCAAACCCTAAATCTAACAAATCAAGAATGCTTTATCTTTCAAATTTCAACACAAGATGATATTTATGATATTCTAAAGCAATATGAAATTAGATTTGATAAACAAATAGCATCAAGAAAATCTAAAACAAGACTCTAATCACAAACTCTAGGCTTGAAGACTAGCAAGGCTTTCTTGAAAATGCAAGCTTTTTGAAAAACCCTAATAATGAAGAAGTGTAAATGCACAATATACCACTATGAAATGGGTAATGAATGCAATACCAATCAGATCTGATGCAAACATCATAAATTTATATCATTCTATGATGATCTATACTTATGACATATAGACAATGTGACAAATATACCTTTTTCTATGCCTAAATCAAATGCTTGATTTTCAAATTTTCAAATGCCAAGATACAAAAATGTTCTAACACAAGGAAAGATAAGATACAAAAAATGAAATAAATTTAATCAACCAATTAATGTCACCAAGATCTGAAACAACACACTAATCTACAAACCCTAGGTTCAAGACTAGCTAGATTTTCAAGGAATGCAAGGTTTTTTGTTACTGGGCCAATAATGGATCAAATACAAAAAGAAAGGTATGTAAGTATGCAAATGATGAATAAACTAAATCATAATCAGATCTAGGACAAAAAACACATTATATTTAAGTGAAGAAGGATGCAAGGGTGCAAGACACGTTGGATTGACCAAAATGTTAGATGGAAAAGGGAGACTTACCCTATAAGGTTAAACTAGGTCAAACCCTCTTCTATCAACATTGGAACACAATAAGTTTAGCTTCTACCTTGTGAAGGAGAGATAAAATACAAGTGTTTTATCCCTTTGTTGTATAAAGGAGTGTCAACCAAATTCAACCAGCCAAACTAGGGCAAAGCCTAAACCCTAATTATAAAAGATTAACCAATAAATGACTATCGAAAATAGATACAGAGATTTTGAAAGTATAGTAGAGATCATGAAACAGTGTAGAATAGGAACCTGAGTTTGGGAATGTAAAATTACTAGGATGCTGGGCACCCTAGACCCAAATTACGATTTTGTAAGATCTTCATATTTGGGTGCCTTCTTTTGTCAGTCTTCTTTCTTCTTGTAGCTTGTCTTCACCTATTTCTTTCGGATGCGACCTACACACAAACAAGAAGGGAAAAGAATTGTGTTGTGTTTAGGGTCTTTCCTTAGTCAAACCCTATGTTGGTGTTTCCACCTCCACTACAACAATGATTAGAGATCCAAGAGTGTGTGTCATAGGAGGGTAGAGGTAAGATCTGCAATAAATGATGAAAGAATGAAAGTAAATGATAAAGATTACCACAAGATATGAAACCCTAATTAGAATAGGTGACTCAAAACCATACACCAACAAGGAGATAGAAGATGGAGGCTTGAACTTCCTTTAAGACCTACAAACAAGCATCATAACATCCACACAAAGAGATTTTCCAACCATGAAGAACACTTGAGCATAGGAGATCAATTCATCAAAGAAATTAACACATTCCCTTCACAAGCAAGTAGTCATCTAGGTGATAAATGAATAATAAAACTCCTTTATATATGCCTTCCTGCTCACCAACAATGAATAAAATCAAATGGGGCTGATTGGGATAATCCAAGGAAGTGTTCTAAGCTGACACCACAAAAATAGGGTCAGAGATAACATATAGGAATAGGGCGCTAGGCGCCTTGATCCTTTAGCCCCCCAAACACTAGAGAGTACCATTTAAGGTGGGGTTAGACCAATCCTAAGTTTATTTTCCCAAGTTTATTCATCAAGATCAAGATTTAATCATTTAATATTCAAAAAGGTGTCAAAATAGGTCCTAATAAGAAAGGGTACACATTTAACTCCATAACACAAATATTATCTCAATTGGGATATAGAGGCTCCTTAGATTTTGACCCCCTTGGGTATGCTAAATCTAAAGTTGATCCTCCTTACCATGATAAAAAGAATGATCCTTCTACTTCTTCAACACAAGATAGTGTATATGCTAGAAATTAGAATGCAAACAAGAAACATAAAGATCCTATTCCAATTTCTACATAACTCAAGAAATAATTCCAATGCACAATAATGAAATCCAAAGAGAATAACAATGCAAGCTACCACACTATGATATTTATTCCTTGGTGTATTGATATGTGGATTGCTCTAAATGTATCATAACCATGATTACAAAATGGATGGATGATAAGCTCAATGGGTGTGAAATGCTTCAACGAATGCTTAAAGCATTGAAATATATGGATGCCAATGCTCAAAAATCATGAAGGGTTGTTGAAGAGGTGAATGGATGTATTTATAGCTCTCAACTAAGATCGATCAATAGTGGAGGAAATTAGATGAAATCGATGGATGAGATAAATTGAGGAATCATGAATGAATGTGCACATGACAAGTGTCCATGAAAAAAGATGATTTATTGAGTTAACTACTTTGTTGACTAAAGATATGATTGATTTTCATAAAAATAGAATGTTTTTTTCTATTTTATGAATTGATTGATAAAAACACAGATTTTAAAGCCAATTAACTCAACTTTTGATTTGCTTTTTAAGTTGCAAAGGATAAACTATTAAATTATTTAATTTGTGTGCATGGGAGATTTTTAGAGGAAAAAGATAAATTTGGAAGATGAGTGGATGATTAGAAATTAAATAAATAAATTTATTTAATTTGTGGTGCATGATGGAAGAAAATAAATAAAATAATTCTTTTATTTAATTAGAAGATTGGAAAAGTTAGCTTAAATAAATTTGAATAATTTATTTAATTTTGGAAGAATAATTAGCCAATTAAATAATTAAAAGTATTTAATTGTGTGGATAGGAGGAATTAAGATATGTTGAATTAATTAAATAATTCATTTATTTAATTAATAGGAAAGTAGAAGAATAAAGTGTTGGAATGCTGAAATTAATTACACAATTAAGAATCATTTAATTAATGTTGAATTGAGGTAAATTAGAAGAATTGATGCTAGAAGAATGATGCATATGCGAGGTGATAATGCGATGGTCATTTTTGGGTGTCTACATTTTTCCCCTCTTTGAGATGGCGTTGCGAAGTAACAACATTTCAAAGAAATTTAAAACATAGTTTTTGATTTGGTAGAAGAAGATTTTAATTTTGAAGAATATGGTTGGAAGAAAATTATTGGATTAGAGATGGTGATGCCCCAGTCACTCAAAGCGAGGGTGTTAAGGAAAGATAATGATAAGTTAATGAATAAGATGAATGATTATGAATTATTATGATTCCCTCTCGAGAGGATGAGTGGGGAAAAAGACCACAGGTGTGCTCTAGAAATGAAAGGAGAGAAAATTGTTAGGAGGTAGAGAGATGGAGATGAAAAGTTATATGAAAGATGGAAGATGAAGCTCTGTAAGATGTAGAAGGATAAAATATTTGATCAAACTATGAAAGCTATAGATATTTCTGTGGATGTATGGGTGATATGGATGGGTGGGATGGATGCGGTGATTTCGCTTTGGTTATTCTTTATAAAATTTAAAGAACAATCCTTATTTTGATATAGCATAGATTTTATGCACCAATGTATAGAAGATCAAGGTGACGATGTATCCAATGCATAAGAAAGACACACAAAAAGATAAAGGACACAAGCAACCCTATTCCATGTAGCACCATGATATTGAAGACCATGATATTGTTGTGGTAGGTAGGTTACAAGGACTGATGCAGATGCAAGACAAAAGATAATGCTAATAAGCAATGATAATACAAATCCAAGATAAATCGATAACACTCACAAGCAAGCATGCACAAATGATTCAAAAATAAACAAGTTTATTGCTCCTGCCAAGCTGAAAACTAAGGATTAGGTGATCAAGGATTGATTGGATTTATTGAGGGTAGTGTTTTCATTGTGGGGAATGATATGTATCCCTAGAAAAACACAAGGATGCGGGAACGATATATCCCATTGATGATGATTGATGATGTTCATCGATTGATTGGTTTGACAACAAGGTTGGAACAAAACCAAGGATGTGACTAGATGATTGGCGAGATTATTGCTTTGGATTTTTGAATGTTTTGATTTTTGTTGGATTTTTGAAATATTTTGATTTTTTGGATTTTTTCAAATATTTTAATTTTTTTGGATTTTTTGTTGGGTGACATTGGATTTTAGTTGGATAGCCTTGGTACTGGATACCAATGACAAGGGAACATAATGGATAGGTAGACAGATGAGTGATAGTGGATAATGGATGGATAGGAAGTGTAAAATGGATAGATAAGTAGAGGGATGGGCGATAGTGGATAATGGATGGATAGGTAGTAGGATGGGTGAATTTAGGATGTGATCTCCAAGGACTATGTCATATAGGAATAACATGTCGCATTCTAGGTGTGAGACTCAAGATATGGCATGACAATGCTTGCAATGATAGGATTGATAGGATATGGTGGGAAGTATGAGATACAACAAGAGGTGTCCAAAGCTTGATTCAACATTTTGCCCCTATTTTCATCAAGATCAAAAGGAGGATGAAGTGGATCAATGGGATAGGTATGCGGATATAATGGATAAGGAAGATATGATAGGAAATGATAGGATGAGACAAGACAACATTCCCCCAAGTGTTAGGTACATAGACAATCAGTCTACACATGATGCCTATTTTCTAGGTTTTCATCATGGTACTTATCCAAGGCGCTTGTTTGCCAAGTTTTCACCATTGAACGAAATATTTGTCTTTACATTTATTGTTTTTCAATTATTTTTATTCATTTTTTTTACTATTTGGATGGGATGGAGGATGAGGACTCAAGCATCTATTTCCAATAGCAAGGTAGTATGTTAACATTTTGATGCATGTTGCACATGGACTATATTAGGTAACATTATGTGCATGGATGTTGGTAGATGTGGGAATATCGAAATGGAATGGATCGTGGATTATGATGTGGATGATGGATGGAGATGGAGGGATAAATGGGCAGTGGAACAAAAGCATGGACTATAGAGGAATGATGGGAGAAATATGTCAAATAAGGGATATAAGCTAGGGGATGTAGGTATTTTTATGTAGAAAAAGGGTAAATATGGGATTGAATGATGATTTAGCTAGATCCTCCATTTACTACACACATTCAAGGACATTTAATCGACTTGAATCACAACTTCTGCAAGAGGATTCATCTATAGGTTGGTTGTCACTTGTAATGATAGGGAAATTTAGAATTGACTGATTAATGTCTTAATTTTAGTTTGATTTAGCTTAAAGCCTTAATTATGTAAAATCATAAACAAATGGACAAAACCTGATAAATGCTCCCACAGAGATAGACTAAATATAGATTAGATACATACCATATTTCAAGTTCTGGAATACAGAAAAGTCAGGGGCTAAAGAGCAGGCACCCAAGCCCAAGGTACTACTTTTTTTAAGGGCTTTAGGATCTTTTCTAACATTGACTGCACCCCTTCAGATATTTCCATGATACAAAACTGAGGGGCAAAAGAGCAAGCGCCCAAGCCCTTCTTGAGCTATTTCCCACCTTTTTCTTAAGATCCTGATTCCTTATGCTCTACAAAAGTCCTCTGCAACTCCACTCTTTGAGATCCAACACTTGTCACCTGCAATTACAAGAAGAGGGGTTGGGTGTTGTGGTGTTTAGGAGCTTTCCTCAATCAAGCCCCAGAATGGCATTTAAGCCTTACAACACCATTGTTAGATATAGAGTGTGTGTCCTTGCAAGACAGAGGCAGAAACAAATTGATAAATGATTGCTTGAAGCACAAATAGATATCACCTTGGAGGTGTAGATCAGAAGTAGATGAAGATCTTTCACAACATGAGAAGATGAAGCCAAATCTGCAATAACAAACACAACAACACAAGTGTACTCTACAACACAATGAATGCATTGAATGCTCTAAAATCATAAGTTTGCCAAAATATCATAATCATCTTCTAGTTTTTAAATGAAGTCCTAAACATGCTTATATATGCATTCCCACTTTAATTTCATAATTCAAACTTAAGATGTTGGCAACGGACACCTTTTAATGGTCTCCAACCGACATTCAAATTTGGGACCCCACCAAAATCAGGCAGGGCAAGGGTGCAGGTGCCCTCATCCTGGGACCAATTTTAGGATAGGGTTAAGCTCTACAATGTCCCCTAAGTCCATTTTGACATGGGTTTTAGGGCATTTTGTCTTGGGATTCAATTCTAACATGTATGATCAAAATTAAGGGACCCAGCAGCTAAACTTAGGAGGTAAAAGTCCTAGGGGGACATTTTACGACATAAAATTTAACCCCCACTTTAATGTATGTATGATCTTATGACCCATATATGCATTAAAGTACAGTCAAAACATAGCAAACATGCTAGGAACTTGAAGCTAATGCATACACAAAGAGTGAGGAACTATTTTTAGCCCCCAGTCTCAGGTAAGCATTAGAGAAAATACATCACAGACACACCAAACACAATGAAGACAGTAACAGGCATGTAAAAGATAGAGATAACAGTAACAGGCACACAAGATATGGAGAAGACAGTATTCAAGACATGTAAAACATGATGAATACAATGATATTTCTTTTCCATTTTCATATATATAAATTCATAGAAAGTAAAAATGCAACACACAACCAAAAATGTAGATGGGCATTTCGCCAAACCCTTGAAACTACATATGGGGGAGAAGACACATCAAACAAATCCCAAAGTGTAGAAGGGGCATTTCACACACCCTTGAGACTACACTTGAGAGAAAGCATGCCATACAAAACCTAAAGCATAGGAGCGACATTTCACCACACCCTTGAGACTATGCTTGGGAGAAAACACGCCATACAAATCCCAAGAGTAGGAGGGGCATTTCACCATACCCTTGAAACTACACATAGGGAAAAACACATGGAAGACACATAGAAAACACGAACGATGTATAGTATGCCAAAGACATAATATATGTCTTAAACATGGCAAACAAGGCAATGGAAGGAGCTTATCTCTAAGTTCCTACCATCTCAAATATTCTATAGGCACACCTGATGGTTGGGCTTATGCCACAACAACCGCCGAAGACATGCCTAAGGGAGGATAGTATTAGATCCAACCCTACCTACTAAGAGGACTTTTGAAATAAAAAGGATGTGTACTAGCTCAAGAGATATACCATCCCCACCTCTGAAGAGGGATTTTGAATAAAAGGATGTGCATGATATCTCACCTCCATAGAGGGATTTTTTATTGCAATATAGAATAAATATGTGCACTCACATCGGAGATACAACATCCGGCCTCTGCAGAGGGCTTACAAACATGCTTCATTAGTACCAAAATCATCAGACATCTTACCTTATATATGCCCCCACCTTAAGGTGGTTGATATCGTCTACCTATATCAAGCATGTTAAGGTAGAGAGACAACACACAAGGGAACAAGAGTTTTCACAAAGCCCATGCCCCCAACGGTGACATGTGCTCACGATCGCTGAGTGTTCCCACAAACACATCTTAATCTAAGAAAAACATGAAAGCTAGACATGAAAACAAAGAAGCCAAGTCTACATATACGAGTTTGAATCCAAGTATAGCCATTGGGCTTATACTATAGGCATCTTAGAACTACAGATGTATTGTTATGATTTGTTAGCAAAGATAAAATAACATCAAATATCACATGGAGTGATTCTACTAGCCAAGCGTCAGATATATAAATCAACCCCATTGTCATGTATGGAATAGGTCCATTTTTTCTTGCTTGCTGAAGGGACATGGTTATATCAGTTAGTTGTTTGTTTTTCATCATCCACCAACTAGGTAGAATCACTAGAAGAAGGTAAACAATAAAATGAGAGAGGAGAACAAATGCCTTAGGAACAATCACTTAGGAGGATGCCCCCATGTCATCAATCACAATGCTATGCGCCTAAGACACAACACACAACAATAAAATAGAGGAGAGGCAAGATAGAAGAATGATCATACAAATAGAAGAATGGTCACAACAAAGGTTGTTTCCTAGTATCCTTGACCTTACAAAAGTATCAAGGGTCATCCTAGGAGGCCTAAACAACACATGACACATCACGGGGGAACACAAAACAATTCTAACAACATATATATTTAAGAGGAGGCCACACTTGAGAGAAATTAGAATAGTTGCTACAATGAGTGTGGCTAAAGGGAGGAGAAATACTTATATAATTCAATGGGATATTTCCTGGCAAACAATTCTTGTCTATCAGCTCAGGATATCTCGTATGTTGTTTCAGTCTTGTTGATATTGTATTAACATTGAGTTTAGGATGACGAGATGCTTTGGTGGGCTTCAAAGAGCGGTATCCAATACTGGTTGTATAATTAATAATAGCAGTAAAGGTACTCTGATTCCTTATTGATTTACACCACATCCATTACCTGCATAGTCACAATTTTTGTACAAAATCTGAAATCCATGACCATAGAGTGAATCCATTTCTTTAGAGGAAGGTGAAGCCTCATAGGTCTCATAATATGTAGTATAAGTAAGGGTATTGTCTTTGTTTCCTACCTAGGAGGTTTTGGCTTTCTTAGGTGTTTCCAAAGATTTCTTAGATGAGATCGATGTGACTTTTGATGTGTCAGAGTTATTAAGTTTATATTCCCCTGTATAGGAAGGAGTAAAATCTAATGAATCCCAATCGTCATCAAAAAGTGCATTTAATGTTTTAGATTCTTACACAACATTATCTGTTGTAAGAGGCATTGATGAATCCACTCGTAAGTTGTTTAGACTTTGTTGATTGTTAACTTGTTTTTGTGTTTTAATATGTAAACAATTATTTGGTTCAGGATTGGCTTCCATAGTGTAGAGATTGTTTCTATAAATAAACTTGAGTGATTGATGAAGGGTAGACAAAATTGCCCCATGGCATGGGTCCACGGTCTACCTAAAATCATATTATATGAAAGTGAACCCAACATAACATGAAAAAGGGTAGATATTTTCATGGATCCAACCTTTACAAGTAAAGTTAATGTAACCATGGATTGTCTCCCAACATTATCAAATCCACGAATGCTAATTCTATCTAGTTTAATCAAGGAGGTGTCAATCTTAATCCTATGTAACAAATTAATATCATAAACATTAAGAGCCAATCCATTATCGATCATAACTCACTTGATCAATTTCTTGTTTATTGTAATGAAGATAATCAAAGGATCATGCTGATTTTGAACTTTAATAGAAGGTAATTCATGTTGTTGAAATAGAATATCTATTTTTATCACATGCATACAATCTAAAAGAGTTTCTATATCATTTGGCTTAATAGAAGGTGGTACAATCACCTTTTGTAAAGCTTCTTGTAGAATTCCATGGTATGTAGGTGATGTTTGTATTAAATCCCAAAGAGAGATCTTGGTCAAAGTAGTACAAAGTTGTTCGACAAGGTCATATTCTTTGCCACTTTTATGAGTAAGATGAGGTGGTGGAGGGAGCATAGGTTGAGAACATGGAAGAGAGACATGCACATGTGGTTCTTTCTTACATTGCTTTTTATTATGGGTGTTGTATGTGTGAGCAATCACATTGTGATGTGGTTGTTACGACACATTTTGAACACCTTGATTTCTTTGAGTGATTTGTCTTGCATAGTTTAGGATGTAATCCAGGGGTCGAGGTGGTTTTCGATCACCTTGAACTGTAATCACTAGTTTTAAGCAAGAAGGTGCACTAGGTGTCCCTCACACAATCATCTTAGGAACATTGCTACATTTATCAAGTAACCCCTTAGTGGGTGGGATAAGTCTATTAGTAAAGATTGAATTGACATTGTTTTCTTGTCAATTATACCCAACATCTATCCCTAAAGGATTTAATGTGAGAGACCTTTTCTCATCCACAAATGCTTCATCTTGGCTAGGGAGAGCATTGGAATGAAAGGAAGGTGAGGTGTTGTTAATAAGGTTAGCAGTGATTGTATAATTAGTGATGTCTAAGGGACTTAAAGGAATAATAGGATAACATATGGAATTATCATCATCATCATAATATGTTTGAGCTATTAGTTCCAAAGCATTAAGAGAACTTTCACACTCATCATTCTCAATGTGTTTTGTCAGATCTTCTACTACCAAAGGGTATGTATTCATGAGAGATGTGAAGTTGTCAAAATCAGATACATAGTCAAGGATTTCAAATGAAAAGCATTTAAATATATCCTTATGATACATAGCTTGTATATAAGTGAGAACATGAGGAATCATATTAACAAATTTGTAGAAATTCTCAAATTTTTGATATATGCATGTAGATATACAAAAGAGAAATGAGACGAAGATGCCATAAAGAAATGTCTTGAAACATCAATGTCCAATAAGATCTAGTAAGAAGTAAGACAAGATATGCAAAGTCTATGATACTTAACACACCCTAGATGTGTGAATATTTCACTCCTAAGAACTTGTTTGAAGGAAAGGGATTAAAAGACACACAAAGTCCACAACAAACACAATGGATAGGAGGAAAGAGTACAACACAACAAGGCCCAATTGATGGTTTTATGTATTTAGATTCAATGCAATAAAACAATACCAATTTATGCTTGTTTATGCACCTACAATGTTCACTTTTTTCACTTTTTCTCAATGCAAAAGCCCAAAAGATGTAGTGTTGTGATCAGATTGAACAGGGAAGAAAATTAAATCCTTATTATCAGTCCAATAATGCAGCAATTTCTTTCACAACACACCTATTATGCAAATCTAGATGAAGGATGAGTCAAAATCTAGTGAAAATGCAAGGATTTTAAACCCTAATTGTGAAATTAAGGTATGAAACTATGCAAAGTTATGTATGAATGAAATATAATCATATTTATGATTTGAAAAGCTCAAATCAGATCTGAAAATGATGTAAAAATCCTATAATACACAATGCAGGTGCAATTTTAAGGAGAAATGAGTGAATACACTAGTGTTTTGTTGAAATTAACTATG
Source organism: Cunninghamia lanceolata (assembly GCA_027924645.1). Taxonomy (NCBI): domain Eukaryota; kingdom Viridiplantae; phylum Streptophyta; class Pinopsida; order Cupressales; family Cupressaceae; genus Cunninghamia; species Cunninghamia lanceolata. Next base: position 15,458,827 of record BSBN01001715.1, read on the forward strand.
TGTAAATGAAAAATTTGAGATGTAAATGCAAAGAGACATGATAATGAGACACTAAAATCAAAAATCAGATTTGAATGAGTTCCAAAGATGAATAGTAAAATCTGAAACAATATTTTAACTACAAACCCTAGGTTTTGAAATCACTAGGTTATAAGAAAAATCCAAAATTTCAAGCAAACCCTAGCTATTTTAGTGTGAAAATGCAATGTGAAGGATTGTAGGATGATTAATTTCTAAAATTTATATCAGATCTGATCTAAAAATAAGACATTAGATGAAATTCAATGAAATTGATGCAAACTATGTCAAAATGCAAGCCTAGGATACTTGATTTTTTCAATTTTTTTGATTTTTTTGTAGTATTTCAAATACAATATGATGACAATGAAATGTATGAATACAAATCTAAAGTATAACACTCATCAAGGTGCAAAATGTAATAAAACATAGGCTCACCAAAATTTTATGTAGAAAAAGGGGAAAGATGGGATTGAATGATGATTTAGCTAGATCCTCCTTTCACTACACACATTCAAGGACATTTAACTGAGTTGAATCACAACTTCTGTAAGAGGATTCATCTATAGGTTGGTTGTCACTTGTAATGATAGGGAAATTTGGAACTGATTGAAAAATGTCTTAATTTTAGTCTAATTTAGCTTAAAACCCCAATTATGCAAAATCGTAAACAAACGGACAAAACTTGATAAATGCTTGCACAGAGATAGACTAAATATAGATCAGATACATACCGGATTTTGAGTTCTAGAATACAGAAAAGTCAAGGGTTAAAGAATGGGTGCCCAAGACCAAGGTACTACTTTTTCTAAGGGCTTTGGGATCTTTTCTGACAATGACTGCACCACTTCAAAGATTCTCCATGACACGAAACTGAGGGGCAAAAGAGTGGGCACCCAAGCCCTTCCTGAGCTATTTCCTACATTTTTCTTTAGATCTTGATTCCTTATACTCTACAATAGTCCTCTGAAACTCTACTTTTCGAGATCCAACACCTGTCACCTACAATCATAAGAAGAGGGGTTGGGGGTTGTGGTGTTTAGGAGCTTGCCTTGATCAAGCCCTAGAATGGCATTCAAGCCTTCCAACACTGTGGTTAGATAGAAAGTGCATGTCCTTGCAGGATAGAGGAAAAAACAAATTGATAAATGATTGATTGAAGCACAAATAGATATCACCTCAGAGGTGTAGCTTGCAAGTAGATGAAGATCTTTCACAACATGAGAAGATGAAGCCAAATTTGCAATAACAAACACCACAACACAAGTTTTCTCTGCAACACAATGAATGCCTTGAATGCTCTAAAATCATAAGTTCACCAAAATATCATAATCATCTTCTAGTTTTCAAATGAAGTCTTAAACATGCTTATATATGCATTCTTGCTTTAATTTCATAATTTAAACTTAATATGTCAACAATTGACACCTTTTAATGGTGTCCAACTGACATTCAAATTTGGGACCACGCCAAAATAGGGTAGGGTAAAGGTGCAGGTACCCTTGTCCTAGGACCAATTTTAGGATAGAGTCAGGCTCTGAAATGCCCCCTAAGTCCATTTTGAGATGGGTGTCAGGGCATTTTGTCTCAGGATTCAATTCTAACATGAATGACCAAAATTAAGGGACCCAAGAGCTAAACTTAGGAGGTAAAAGTCCTAGGGAGACATTTTATGACATAACAAGTATGTGGAGATGTTATGGAAATATGGGGAACCAATACCAAATATTGTACACATCATGATAGATTTTGAAGCCTTTGACTGGGATGTGGAGTGAGGAGTAATGGGAGTTAGGATAGGGGATTTTAGAGTCGCCAATTTAGGAATTTAGGAACCCAAATGGACTTAGGATTTTTAGGATTTTTTAATAGGGAGTGAGAATTTTAGAATTTGGGGATGGATTGAGATGTGGATGCTTCTTTTAGAAGTGTTATGGAGTAAAAAGTGGACACATGCCTTTTTACCTCCTAGTTTAGCTCCTAGGTCCCTGTGTTAACACTCTACAAGCAAAATATTCATCCCGATAAGAAATCCACCGAAACCCATGTCAAATGGGAACTAAGGGCCCATTTATTACCTTATCCTAGACCAAAAAGGTTCCTTTAGACTTGGGTACCTACGTCTAAGTCCACCCAAATTGGTCGGGGCATAATTTAATTCATGTCGGCATATGACCTTTAAATGGGTCTCTCCTTATTAGCTCTTTCAATTAATTTGTGAATGAACAAGAAATCATATATAAGTGAGTGTTTAAATTAATTTTGATACAATTTGATGATAGAAGGGTTATGATAGTAGAGAAAAGAGTATTCAAGGCATTCATTGTGTTATTGTTACATATTTGTGTTTGTGTTTGTGTGTTTGTTGCAGATTTGGAATCATCATCAACATCCTTGTGAGTTGAAGAATCTTCATCCTCCTAAGTACTTCACCTTCAAAGTGACACTGAATCATTATTTGAATCATTTCATCATCATTTGGTTTATATTTAGCCTCTGTTGTGCAAGGGCAAAATCTCTCTCTAACAACAGTGTTGGGAAAGCTTCAATGCTAACACAGGTTTTGACTGAGGCAAATCCCTAAACACCACAACCCCCAAACCCCTTTTCTTCTTGTGTGCAAGTTACAAGTGTGAGGTCTAAATAAGTGAAGGTACATGGAGGTTTTTCAAGGGATAGGGTTTCGAGATCAGAAAACAATTTGTAGGAATCCCTCTGCAGAAGACTTGGGTGCCCGCACTGACGTCCTCCTGCTGAAACAGACATTGAGACTAGCATCTAGGCATCCTCTGTCACATCTTTCCAGTTCTAAGTTTCTAGATATTTAGACTTTTAGGACTTGGGCCCCTTCTATGGATTCCTTTGACATTTTAGCTTCTGTGACACAGGTTACGACATCTCATTGATCATCCTGGTACTTTTAGATCCTGAGTTTTCATTGTTGTTTGTCTGTTACAAGTTGATTATCTCATAACTAGGGTGTTGCTTATATTTAACCTAGGGTTTTAATAAAAGGATTATTTGAATCACATCTTTACATAGCACTCTTGAGAACAAAATTAGTAGTTGAGTCCTCTTTCATCTTGTAGTGACTTAGCTCAGTTTTGTCCTTGAATGTTATAGTGAGAGAGGGTTTGATCTAGTGTATTTGCATGCTTGCATTCAATCCCCTTTTCATACATAACATTTTGGTGAACCCGTAGCATCAATTATTTACATCTTGTTGAGTATTGAAATTAGATCTTGCATTAATTCATATCATATTTATCATTCTTCATTGAAAAATCTTGCATACATTTTGAAAAAAAGTGAAAAAATAAGCATTTTATGCTTGCATAAAGGCATAGTTTTGCATTATTTTCATTACACATCATTGGAAACATTTGAAAATCTGATTTATACATCAGATCTGAGTTATATTACAGCAATTAATCATTTCATGATATCACATCTTGTATTTGAAGATCTCATTTGCTAGGGTTTTGTTGAGAACTTGCATATTTTTCTATAACCTAGTTATTTGCAAAGCTAGGGTTTGTAGTCAAAATCTTATTTGAGATTTTTCTACTATCATAAACATTCATTCAAAATTGATTTTTAATTTTAGTGTTGCATTATTCGACATTCTTTCTTTCAAAATTTCAATGTTTGTAAATACAATGTTGTGTATTTCAACATTAAGGGCTTTTACACTCTCTTCATACTTCTTAAAGAAAAATCTTCAAATCATGCACATTTCCTAATTGTGCAGCACTTTTCACATCATATTCACTTTATTTGTAGTGAGATTAGTGTATTCTTGATTTTCAAAAATCTAGTTTCCTCAAACTAGTGTTGTGATGGCACTTCTAATTGTACCTCTTTAGTATCCTTGCATGCATATATCAAAGATTTTTAAAGTTTTTACAAATTTGTTAATGTGTATCCTTAAGTTTTGACTCATATACAATCCATGTGTGATAAATATATCTTTAAAGGTTCTTCATTTGAAATCCTTGAGTATGTATCTGACTTTAATAACTTCATAATCCTTACAACTGAATAGCCTTCAATATTAAATGACCTTACTAAATTCATCTCCATGAATTATCTTGGGGAAGGTAATGATGAAGACCTTCCCCCTTCTCTTACTACATTTCATGATGATATAATGGACATCATCGCTAAGACATATGAGGCTGACATAGCCTTGTGTCCCTCATCTGATGATTTGGAACCTTCTAACATGGCTCCTACTTGTGAGGATATTTTAGCGCAAGAAGAAAAAATCATTGAGACATTCCTTAACACCACTCTACCATCTCTTCATTCGAATTCTCTCCCTAGCCAAGATGAAGCAGAGGATGATGAAGACTCTCTTTTTTAACAACTTCCTCAACCTATTGATAATGGATGTTCATCTACTGATCTTAAAACTCTTCTTAACTGCATCTTAAATGAAGAAATAAATTGTTTACCATTGCTTGAACATCTAAATACCTTGGATATCTCTAATAATATAGAAAAAGTAAATGAAAATATTGTTGCTAAGGCTCAAGGTAGTCCAACACCATCTCAACCAACTGAAATGGGAATTTTTAAGGCTCCTTCTCCACCATCCTCACATATAGCAAGAGAAAACCTTCAAGAGAGGAGATTTTCAACTCCTACGGTTTCCTCTTCACAAACACAAGAAGATGTAGACAACATGATTCAAAGGAAAGTAAGAACAAAGGACAAAGCCTTAACAATAAATGTAAAGATCAAGATCAAAGATAATAGGTATGTATTTTCTTCCCCTTTTTATCCACCTTTGATGTAGCATCTCTCTGAGTTGCTCGCTTATGTGGCCTCCTCTTATGTGGCGTGTTGTGTTCCCACGTATTGTGTTAAATGTTGCTTAGGTCTCTTTGGATGACCCTTGATACTCTTGTAAGGTCAAGGATACAAGGGGACCACCTCCATTGTGACACTTCTTCTATTTGTTTTTATATTCTTCTATTCCTTGCATCTATTTTATTGTTGTGTGTTGTGCCTTGGGGGCATGACGTTATTGTGGATCTCTTGGGGACATCTTTACCATGTTGTAAACCCAAGTCACTTTAGTATCCTCTCTCATGTTTATTATTTCCATTCTTCAGTGACTCTACTAGTCGGCGGATGATGAAAACAAATAAATACTAATAAGGATCGTGTGTCCCTATAGCAAGAAAGAAAAAATAGACCTAGTCCATATATGAAGATGGGGTTGATATATTACTGACACTTAACTAGGAGAATCACCTCGTGTTGCGATTCATATTGTGAAATTGTTTTAACAAACCTTTGCAAAACTTTAAATCCGCTTCTATGCACTTTGAATTGTTTCATATCTCACCTTGTAGCTACACTTGGTGCTGAGATACCTGAAGTATAACCTCACAGCTATACTCAATTCCAAACTTGCAAGTATAGCCTTGGTCTATTATGTGCTTTGATAAATGATTTCTGTATAACTTTCATGAAATGATTTGGTTGTTATCTTAGAATATATTTTCTAATCAAAGTTTATATCTTGTTGATTATGTTAGTAATTGATAATGGTGTGTTTGTGGGAACATTCAGCGATTGTGGCACATGTCACTTTGGGGGCATGGGCTTTGCAAAATCTCTTGTTCCCTTACATGTTTTTACTTTACCTTAAATTTACTTGATAGGTTGGCAAGCGAGATCAACCACTTTAAGGTGGGGGCATATATTATGGTAAGTGAATGATTATTTTATACATTGACAAAGTGTGTTTGCATGCACTTCCTTTTCACTGTAAGGCATCTCTGTGATGTAGGTGGGGTTGTGTACTTTGATCTATTACATATACCTCCTTTTCAATGTAAGGCATCTCCGTGATGCGGGTGGGATTGTATACTTTGAGCACATGCTTCCTTTTCACTATAAGTTATCTACAGATGTGGGTGGGGTTGCATTTTAAAATCCCTTCTATGAAAGGTGGGATGGTGTATCTCTTGAGCTAGTGCACATCCTTTTAACAAAGTCCTCATCACGAGGCTGAGTTGGATCTTGAGTTATTCACCCTTAAGAATCTCTTTGGTAGTTGTGGTAGCATAGCTCAACCATTAGGTGTGTTTGGTGTGTTTTAGATAGTGGAGTGCAGCGATGAGCTCCTTCCTATTTCTCATGTTTGTTGTGTATAAGATGTATAGTGTGTTGACGACATATTATATAGCACTCATGTATTTCGTGTGTCTTACATGTGTTTTATGTGTTTTGCTTGCATGTCTTGCATGCTTCTGGTGTGGTCTAAAGATGTGTAGCGATGAGCTCCCCCATGCCATATGTGTTTTGTGTATTTTTGTGTTGTCTAAAGATGTGTAGTGATGAGCTCCCCCCATTCTATGTGTTTTATAATTAGAATTATATATATGCATAATTGTTTAAATCATGTCTTCTCTTCATGTCTTCTCTGTGTCTTATGCGACTATATTCATGCCTTCTTCATGTATTGTGTGCTTCCTTACTATATTCTCTATGTCTTGTGACTATCAAGTGTTTTCTTATGTTTTCCTAAGCTTGGGGACTAGAAATAGTCCTTCAAACTTAGGGTGTGTCTTCATTCTAGTGTTTGATGTGTTTTGATATACTTCGATCGTACTTTACTTCATGTATTGAATCATAAGATCACACACACATTAAAGTGGGGGCTAAATTATGTTATGGAGTAAAAAGTGGACACGTGCCTTTTTACCTCCTAGTTTAGCTCCTAGGTCCTGGTGTTAACACTTTATAAGAAAAATATTCATCCCGATAAGAAATCCCACGAAACCCATGTCAAATGGGAACTAGGGGACCATTTAATACCTTATCCCAGACCAAAAGGGCTCCTTGGGACTTGGGCACCCACGTCCAAGTCCTCCCTGATTGGTTAGGATAGAATTTAATTCATGTCAGCATAAGACCTTTAAATGGGTCTCTCCTTGTCGACTCTTTCAATTAATTTGTGAATGTTTAACGGGAAAGCATATATAAGTGAGTGTTTGAATTCATTTTGATACAATTTGATGATAGCAAGGTTATGATATTGGAGCAAAGAGCATTCAAGGCATTCATTGTGTTATTGTTGTAGATTTTTGTTTATGTTTGTGTGTTTGTTGCACATTTGGAATCCTCCTAAGGACTTCACCTCTGAGGTGACATCATCATTGTTTGAATCATTTCATCATAATTTGGTTTATATTTAGCCTCTTCCCTACAAGGGCACACTCTCTCTAAGAATGGTGTTGGGAAAGCTTGAATGCTAACCCAGGATTTAACTGAGACAAATCCCTAAACACCACAATCCCCAAACCCCTTTTCTTCTTGTGTGCAAATTACATGTGTGAGGACTGAAGAAGTGAAGGTATAGGGAGGTTGTTCAAGGGATAGGGTTTTGAGACCCAAAAATAGTTTGTAGAAATCCCTCTATGGAATACTTGGGTGCCTGCATTGGCATCCTCGTGCTGAAACAGACACTGAAACTGAGATCTAGGCATCCTCTGTTATATCTTTCTGGTTCTAAGTTTTCAAATATTTAGACTTTCAGGACTTGGGCACCCACTATGGACTCCTCCAATATTTTATCTTTTATGATAGAGGTTACGACATCTCAATAATCATCCTAGTACTTTCAAATCCTGAGTTTCCATTGTTGTTTGTCTATTACAAGCTAATTATCTCATAACTAGGGTTTTGATAAAAGACTTAGTTGAATCACATCTTTCCATAGACCTCTTGAGAACAAAATCAGTAGCTAAGTCCTCTTTTATCTTGTAGTGACTTATCTTAGTTTTGTCATTGAATGTTATAGTGAAAGAGGGTTTGATCTAGTATACTTACATACTTGCATTCAGCCCCGTTTTCTTACATAACAAGAAGAATTGCTTGTTGCTTAGGGACATGTTGGGTCTCAAAAATGTGGGTTTTAAACCACAAGAGGGTGAAAATCCCTTGATATGTTTTTGGTCAACAAGATAGGGTTTATACAACAAAAGCCCCTACTCTTTTGGCACTGCCAGACCTAGGCGAGTGTACCTAGTCAATAAGGTAGATTTGGAGATATAAATGGATTCTAATTGAGGCAATTTTACTCACTATGGTATGCAGGTGTGAGAAAACTACATAGCTTACTTTCTAATTCCTAATAAAAGCTTGAAGTATAGTAGATGTGAATTAAATTTATGTAAAGAGTTCTGAAATTGATCAGTGCCTATTCTATTGGGTGGATAGAGTCAGTGGATAAATGATGATTATGGAAATAGATATGTAGGATTAATTGGTTAACTTCTTAGCTTAACTCTAACTGTTGGTCACCTTTTATATGTCTGCACCTTATGTAGACGTGCAAGTTAGTAAGTTACTATACTCTTCTTACCAAATCCCAGTGATATTCCCCTAGATTATTGTGAGCAACTAAAAGGAATTTTAATCCTAATAGGAAAGAAACCTAACCAAGGCAATTTGTTTAAAGGTTTTTAACTCCAGGTAGAGGCCAATGAACATAAACTTACTTGGGAGGACTTAAATCAACTTCTCTTCAGAAACCAAACAAATTGACCACACACCAATAGCAAATGTATTGTGCCAAATTATGTTAATTTCAATAATTTGAAGGAACCACATTGGAAACAATATAGCAGTATATAATCATAAAACTCCAATCACAATAGTTGAACACTAGAAATGAATCAACATTAAAGAATATTCTGCTCCATTGTATTTCTTTTAAAATATTGACATTACTTGCAAAAAAGTTTGAAGTATGTAAAGATTTGCTAAAAGTCTATTGTGTCTTATTGTATTTATATCTGCTAAAAATCTACTATATCTTATTGTATTTCTACCTATCTTTTCTCCACAATGTCTTGACTTAAATAGTTTGATACATAAGAGATGCATCCCTTAATAAGTGTCTTTTGAACATTAATTAACAATTATATAATTTAATTAGGCCTTAACTAGCCATAAATGGATCTTAGTGATATGATCCAGATACCTTTGGCTCAAATGCGTATCTACACACTCTATAGTATTTTTTGTGGTGAACTCCATGGCAATCATTTTTTCCATGCATGCACAGGCTCCCTCCAATGTTTGATCATCATTTTTTACGTCTTCCAAGGCCTCATGTAGGATCATCTGGCACTCCTTCATCCAATCTTGCTGGTACTTCAGGCTTTTATTCATCTTTGAACTGTTAGATTCAGAGCAGACAACTGAGAGGAGGGGGGTGAATCAGTTGTCAAAATTTTCTTTCCAATTACACACTTAAAATCATCTTAGTGATTTAGCAGCATATCAATAAATCAATCATAGAAACATCATGCATTCAATCAAGAGTAGAAACACATCAACACATAAGACACCAAGATTTTGACATGGAAAACCCGGTTAAGGGAAAAACCATGGGGTGATTAACCCAAGATTGTATTCTCTGTTAGAAGAATAGAAAGAACAAAATGGCACATGCCAATTAGGGCTCACTGTCTACAAGAGAAACACTATCTACAAAATAAAAAGTATCACATACATGAACTGGAGAATAGCATCTTCACCATGCTTGAATCAATTCCATTTAAGTCCAATACTTTTGCTCTCCTCCTCGCTACCACACTCACATCTCCACAAGCCACACACTAAAATGACTTCACAATTCCTTATTTATACAAGACAACAACTTAGGAATAATCATCTAAGTCAGCAAACAACTATAAGATCATCCGCAGGATGTGTAACTCATCCAGTTGGCCAGTCTTAGGAAGAACACCTTCATTCCGGAAGCAATTCAACAAATGTAAGCTTAAGCTCCAATGTGGACCATAAACACAAACTAGACATGATCCAAATACCTCCACAAGCTTGCCTAAATCACTAAGAACATTCATACTTCATCTTCTTACTGAAATCCTTTTCTCCTTCATCCGGAACCTCAAGAGCACAGTCTGTCACCACTGTCACAAAGGAATAAATGCTTGTGGACCTTCAAATCATGAACCAATTGAGTTGACACTTCACAAAGACTTCCTAAATACTCCCTCAAATCCACAAAATAGGATAATGCATTTCTAGATCTCACTGGACCTATCTGTGTCACTCTGTCATCTCTGAACACCTGTCAGAACTGATTTTACTTGAATGGCCACAACTTCTTTAGATCTTCATGTGGACCTCTAAAATATTTATTGGATCACTTTAAGACACATATCTACAAACCCTTTAAACCATGTCCTCTGATCCTCCTCATATCTTGGACTTTTATCTTAATGTCATCACTGTTCTTCACTGTTCCTAATTGAGACTAATTTTCTCAATATCCTCAGCACACAGCTCATCCAATCCTTATCATTAATGCAACAGGAGTATGTTGACATCAATGACAACACTAGTTAGGCCCATACTTGCAATAATCTCCCCCTTTGTCATTGATGGCAAGATATGATGTGAAAAATTATTTTGATCATCAAGACAAGAACTTCTCCTTTCTATCACAACTCCCCTTATCAGCAACAACCATTCACATGTCTTATTTTCCTTTCTTGCTCTCCCTTTAATCAGAAACCAATTGTTTTTCACATGTCTTCTCTCCCCCTTTGACATCAATGGAAAAGGGCTCATACTTGCAATTTCACCATTTCAGAATCATATTAGCTGCTCCCCCTAAGTAGCAGCTCCCCATCATCAATCCAGATCACAAGATATGACTGTGATATCCACTAGACTGATGCACATCAGTGCACCTTAGTTCATCACTGGAGGGGCAATAACCCCTAACTTCTCCCTGAGATACTCAAAAGAGTCCTTAGGTAGAGGTTTAGTAAAGATGTTTGCAATCTGATCCTTGGAAGGCACAAACTCCAATCTGACTTCATTGTTGTTCACTTGCTCTCTCAAAAAGTGAAACTTGATGGATATATGTTTAGTCTTTGAATGCAACACTGGATTCTTAGATATATTTATTGCACTTGAATGATCACAGAAGATTGTGATAGGCTCCTCATACTCCACTCTCATGTCTCTTAGCATTTGTTTCATCCACAAAACTTGAGTGCAACTACCTGCTGCTGTAATATATTCTACTTCTATAGTGGACAGAGCTATTGCCTCTTGTTTCTTTCTTATCTAAGAAACCAATCTCTTCCCTAAAAAGAATGCTCCACCACTAGTACTCTTCTGGTCATCCATATCTCCTGCCCAATCAACATTTGTATAGGCATGAAGAGAGAAATCATGATCTCTAGGGTACCATAGACCATACTCAACTGTCCCTTTTAGATATCTAAAAATCCTCTTGATTGCCATGACATGAGATTCTCTAGGATCAGCTTGGAATCTAGCAACAAGACCAACAACATTCATAATGTTAGGTCTAGTTTGAGTGAGATACAACAGTCCTCCAATCATTGACCTATACTTTTTCTGATCAGCCTTGGGAGAGTCATCTTCTTTGCTCAACTTACATCCAGTTGCCATGGGAGTATTCATTGGATTTGAGTCTTCCATCCCAAATTTCTTCAACAATTTTTTCACATATTTGGTCTGAGAAATGAAGATTCCTTTCTTTGTTTGACTAATTTGTAGACCCAAGAAGAAATTCATTTCCCCAAGCATGGACATCTCAAATTCACTTTTCATTTGATTTGCAAAGGTTTTACACATACCATCTCTTCCTCTAAAAATGATATCATCAACAAACACTTCAAGAATCAAGATATTTTCATGATCAATTTTGAAATACAAATTACTATTAGCAGTACCTTTGTTGAAACCAATCTTCAAAAGATGTTTATCCAATCTTTCATACTAGGCTCTTGGGGCTTGCTTCAATCCATACAGTTCTTTCTTCAACTTGCAGACCATATCCCCATGATCAGACAATTGAAATCCATCTGGTTACTCAATGTACACTTCTTCTTCCAAGTCACCATTCAGGAAGGTAGACTTGACATCCATCTGATACACTTTAAAATCCTTGAAGGCAGCAAATGCAAGAAATAATCTGACTACTTCAATTCTTGCCACCAGAGCAAAAGTTTCTTCAAAATCAACTCCTTCTATTTGAGAATAGCCCTTGCAGACCAATCTAGCTTTATTTTTTATTACTTCACCAACTTCATTTAGTTTGTTCCGGAAGACCCATTTGGTTCTAATCACATTCTTGTTTCTAGGTCTGGGAACAAGATCCCAAGTGTGATTTTTCTCAATTTGCATCAGCTCTTCCACCATTGCTTTAGTCCAGTCTTCATCATTGCAGGCTTCATCTACTGTCTTAGGTTCAATCTTTGAAATTAGACAATACTCATCTGAATTTTGAGCAATTCTCCTTCTAGTTTGTACACCTTTACTTTTTTCACCTATGATCTGATCTTCAGAGTGGTTTAGTATTACATACCTTAGAACTTTGGGAGTTTCTTGCACTTCTGATTCTTTATCAGGCTCATTAAAACTCATCTCTTCTTCCTGATTTACCAGATCAGTTTGAATCTATTTTTCAGAAGAGGCTTGGGCTCCTTGAATCAGAACACCATTCTCATCATCTTCATCATATTCATAAAACCTTGAGGGTTTTTCAATTCCTTCATCAACCTTCACATTTGTACTTTCTATAATCTTTCTCAGACTCTTGTTATAACACCGGTATGCTTTGCTTTGAGTAGAGTAACCCAAGAATATTCCTTCATCACTTCTAGCATCAAACTTGCCTAGATCTTCATCTCTTTTAATGTAACACTTGCTACCAAAGACTCTGAAATACCTCACAGTAGGAGTGATACCAAACCAAAGTTCATAAAGAGTCTTACCAGTATTACTTCTGATTTGTACTTGATTGAGAGTATAGACTGCAGTGCTAACAGCTTCTCTCCAATAGATCTAAGGAACATTTTCTTCCATCATCATTGTCCTAGATGCTTCCTAGATGGTCCGGTTCTTTCTCTCAACTACTCCATTCTGTTGTGGAGTCCTAGGAGCAGACAACTGTCTCTTTATTCCATGCTTCTCATAGAAATCTATGAACTCACCGGATGTGAATTCTCCACCTTTATCAGACCTTAGACATTTCAATTTTAATCCAGTTTCATTCTCTACCATAGCCTTGAGTATTTTGAATTTCTCAAGAGCTTCTGATTTCTCTTTCAGAAAAGTTACCCACATCATCCGGAATAGTCATCAATTAGTAATATGAAGTATCTATCACCTTTCACACTCCTGATTCTTGCCAGACCACAAAGATCAGTATGAACTAAGTCCAATAATATGGTAGAAGATTGTTCCTTGCTTTTAAATGAGACTCTGCTTTGTTTTCCCAACTGACATTCTTTGCACAAACTGTTTGTAGGTTTCACCATTTTTGGAAGATCTCTTATAGCCTGAGTATTGCTTGTGTATGATTAAAATTGACTATGATAAACTAAACAAATCAAAAACCCAATAACATAAAGAGAACCGATCTAAATAAAATCCATTAATAATAAATCAATGAAACATGAAAGCTTTTACCAAGATTTGTATTGTTCCCTTTGGATTGAATGTGGATTGCTCAATATTGCTGCGAAACCATAGTTGCAACAAGCAAGTAAAGTGTTCAAAGATCAATGTCAAAAGATTGTGAAGTTGTTCAATCGATGTGATGTATGCTCAAAGCACTGTTAAGTATGCCTGAGAATAAGATCGAAGAGAGAGGTAATGAAAGAGATGAGGGGAGTTTATATAGGTTTCAAGGAAGATCGATCAACGGTCCAGATAATTCAGAAGAATCAACAAAGGAGAACAGTTGAGGAATGTGCAATGAATAAGAAGAAGACAAGTGTCACACAAAAGCTATTTAATTTGAGTTAAACACTTTCTTTTCTAAAGATAAGACATGCTTTTCATAAATTAGAAAGCTTTTTTCTAATTTAAGAGAATTTGATAAAAACAAGGTTGAATGAATAGATAACTCAACTTAAGATTTGCTTTTGCATGATTTGAGAGAAATTAAATAATAAATTATTTAATTGTGTGTGCATGGAGAAGAAGACTTATTTTTAGAAGATTTGAAAGATATTTGTAGATAAGAAAACAAATTAAATAAATAAATTTATTTAATTGTTGTGCATGATTTGGAAGAATAAATAAAATATTTGATTTATTTTATTTTTGGAGAATGAGAGAATTTAAATAAATTTGATTTGATTTATTTAAATTTGGAAGAATGAATTTGATTTAATTAAATAATTAGGAATTATTTAATTGTTTGGATAAGATAGAATTTGTGATGAATTAATTAAATAATGGGATTTATTTAATTAATGGAGACTTGAAATTTGGAAAGAAGATAATGATTTAATTAAATAATTAAAATTATTTAATTGTGGAAGAATAATAGAGGAATTTAATTTAATTAATTAAATAAAGGGAATTTATTCAATTAATGTTGAAATGTAGGTGATGCTCAAGATTAGACAAAATGCAAGTAGTGCGACGACTTGGTCATTTTAGGGTGTCTACATTTTACCCCTCTTTGGTGCGATGCAGTTTATAGCGTTGCGTCAAAGAAAACAATAGCTGAAGACATGATACAATTTTTGATGCCATAGTGTAACTAGTTGCCCCAGCGTAGCTAGCATAGGGTGCCCCCTCGAGAGGAAAGATAGGGAAGTGACAGAAGAACTGTGTTGATGCTCGACTAGAAGATTTGTTGGAGATAGGTGAGGTTGAAAAGATGATAGAGAGAAGAAAGGAGAGAACATGAGAGAAAGACAGGTGATTGATCTTTGCTTGAAAAACTATATAAGGCCATGGGTGAATGGATGGGCAAATGATGAGCTTGTTGCAATGGTTTCACAAATGTTTATAAAGAGCAATCCTTATTTTTGATATAGCACATGGATAGTTCACCACCAAGGTATAAAAGACCAAGGTGTAGTAATATCTGAGTGCATGGACGTTGACTCTGCAAGCAAGCGGTTTAAACTTAGATCCCTCTTTAGACATAATATGACCTTGTTGGAACATGTGAATGAGCCATAGTCTTGAACATAGAATAAACTTCAATACATGTAAATGCAAGAAGAATTATTAATATGTAAGATGCTAGGTCATAACACACACAAGATAAATATGATGCTAAGAAAGATGCTAAAGATCATTCCTCAAACACGGCACACAAAAAAAACAATGACTATGCCCCCAATCCATACTGCATCGCAACATACCAAGATTATAGATAAATCAATGTAGTCTTGAATAGGTATTGGAAAAGGAACAAAAGATAAACCATAACATAAATTGACTGACTTACAAAGTAAACATACAGCCAACATATTCTCTTGCCAAAGAGGTTGCTCAGGATAGATTGGATAGGAAAGATAACAGCCTTATCGTAGGAACGTTGTGTCCATTAAAGGGGGCTATCTACCTAAAAGACAATGTCTCACTGCAGGAAATGCCACATGTCATAGGAGACACATGTGTTGGTCTCGACAATGGAACACTTCGCAAAAGACAAGCTTGTGGATCTGGTGCTTTGGTTAAGTGGGACTTAGCTAATGTTGGCAATCGGAATGCAGGACAGTAGATAACTCTGGAAGAAAGCTGCTTTGCTTCAGGTTTGTTAAGGACTTTTGCTTTGAAAGGATGCACTAGCTTGCTGCTTGAGTTAGTCAAGTTGAGGCAAATGGATTTTGATAAATGAAAGACCAGAAAGGAGACAGTGCTAAATGGATTGAGATGGGTGGAGAATGATGGATCGTGTGTGCCTGAGTACTGGATACATCCTTCGTATTCCAAACTGCCTACATACCCTGTATCCACGGGATCAAGGCACATTATGAGGAAAGATGAACAATGATAATATGTAGTTCTGGATAGAGTGATGAGGTGGATCAAGGTGAAAGGAGGAGATCTTATGTACCTGAGTACTAGATACGTCCTTCGTAATACAGACTGCCTACATACTCATATCCATGGGATCAAGGTACCTTAAGACTGAGAAGAGATAATATGTAGTTCTGGTTGATGTGATGATGTGGGAAAAGTGTTGAGAAGATAAAAACCCTATCGTAGGAGTGATGTGTTTGTTAAAGGTGTTACCTATGAATAATGAGAAAGAGATTGAAGTATGCGTTGCGAACCATGAACAAAGAACCAATCCTAAACCTAAGTTAAGGAAAGAGTTGGCCCCATTCTGGTAGAGGAAACTGTATGGGTGATTGCTAAAGAAGACACCGAAAGCTTTGACCTAGGACAAGACAGTGTTAACTGTAGACACAGATCAAGATGTGGGATGACGACAAGGGACATTGACAAATTTCCAAGCTATACTAGATAGGGAGATGGAAATGCAAACAAGGTCAATGGTTTTATTATGGATGGATGGAAAGGCGTGCTTTGTGCACTGGACATGGAGTGGACAGGACTCAATAGACGATGGATGTTGACTCTACACATAGTACCTGTTTGCCAAGTTTTCACTATGGTACTTATCCAAGGCGCCTGTTTGCCAGGTTTTCACCAGAGGACGAATTTTTTTTTTTTGGATTTTTTTTTTTTTGTTTTTTTTGGAATACTTTGAGGATCAAGCATAGAACTTCTTGAGATGGACACTGTTAAGTGGCTCATCTAGAGGAATGCCGTCAGGTGTAGCTAAAGTATAAGCTCCTGATCCATATGCTGCTATCACAATAAAGGGGCCTAACCAGTTAGGCTCAAACTTGCCCTTCTTTTCTCGATCTGCTTGATTTCTCTGATTTTCTTTAAGTACAAGATCACCAACTTGAAACCATCTTTCTTTGATCTTTTTGTTGTAATTACGCCTAAGGCAGTTTTGATAGACATGGAGATGGTTAAGTGCGGCATGGCGCCTTTCATCTAGTAGTTCAAGCTCAACTAATCTAGAAGTGCGATACTCCTCCCCGCCGATCAGGTCCTGCATGGATACTCTGAGGGATCGGATCTCGACCTCTATAGGTAGGATGTCTTCAGAACCATAGACCAAGGCATAGGTGTGGCACCAGTTAGAGTTTTGATACTAGTGCGGTAGGCCCATAGGGCGGGATTAGTTGCAAGTGCCAATCACGACCAGCTTCATTGACTGTTTTCTTGAGGATTTTGAGAATGGTTTTATTGGAAGCCTCAGCTTGGCCGTTAGTCTACGGATAGTAGGGAGTTGAAAAGCGATGTTGGATATTGTATTGTGTGCACAAGGCATGAACATCTTGATTCTTGAATGGTCTCCCATTATCAGTGACAATGGCTTGGGGAATACCATACCGGCATATGAGGTAGTTTAGGATAAACTTGGCTATTTGCTTACCGGTGATATAGGTCATAGGAATGGCTTCCACCCACTTCGTGAAATACTTAGTGGTGGTAATGATAAACTTGTGGCCATTGGAAGAGGAAGGGTGGATTTGTCCTACGAGGTCGAGACCCCATTGAGAAAAAGGCCATGGAGTTGTCACAGGTTGTAATTCATGAGCTAGTGCATGAATCAAATCTCCATGCTGCTAGCATTGTAGACACTTCTTAGCAAACTGTACAGCATCTTGCTCTATTGTAGGCCAGTAATAACCTGTTCTAAGTATCTTCTTAGCAAGATTAGGACCGGTAGAATGTGTGCCACAGACACCTTCGTGTATGTCTCGTAAGGTAGCCTCAGCTTCTTCTGCATTAAGACATCGTAAGAGGATACCATCGAGACTCTGATGATATAGTGTATCACACAGAATGATGTAACGGAAGGATCGACGAATAAAGGTTTTGCATTGGGTGGATGATAGGTCAGGGGGAAAGGTTTTGTTCTTGAGGTATTCATAGATATCTTTGTACCATGGGGAATTGGGACCAACAAGTTCGCAGATGATTTCAGTAACAAGAACATCGATGGCTAGTATCAACAATTGCTCGATCAAGAATTCACACTTCTGTGTATTTGCAGGCATGTCAATCAGTGACCCTACAAAATCCATAGAATTCGCAACTTTGTTATGCTCTCTTGGAATTTACTCAAATGTGATGCTATAAAAATGTGGTTTGTAGGCATCCACTAGTTGCTTGTAGGGGACCAACTTTTCATCTTTTGTTTGGTACTCATCTGTGACTTGGCGAATGACTAACTGTGAGTCTCCATATACTTGTAATTCTGTGATGTCCCATTGAACTGCTGTATTGAGACCTATGAGTAGTGCTTCATACTCGGCTATATTGTTGGTGCAAGGGAATGCAAGCTGATATGACTTTGGAATGTAGTCATTTTGAGGTGTGATGAACAAGATGCCAGCCCCAGATCCATGCTGTGTGTAGGAATCATCAAAGTATAACTTCCACATTATGGAGTTGGAAAGAGTGAATAGATTCTCATCTGGAAAGTCTGCTACCATAGGGTGTGTATCTTGCATGGGTGCTTCTGCTAGTTGATCTGCTAGAGCTTGTCCTTTGATTGCTTTACGATCCACATATTCAATGTCAAACTCACTAAGGATCATGACCCATTTAGCTAATCGGCCTGTGACAGCTGCTTTTGCTAGTAGATACTTCAATGGATCAATTTTGGCTATAAGAATTGTGTGGTGGTTCAACATGTAATGCTGTAACTTTTGGGAGGCAAACACTACTGCTAAACAAGCCCTTTCCATTGGTGAATAATTGAGTTCATATCCCACTAAGGTTCTACTGATATAGTAAATTGCATGGTCTTTTCCTGTTTCATCATGTTGTGCTAGCAAGGCCCCTAGGGCCGAAGTTGTAGTTGAGATGTATAATATCAAAGGTTTATCAGCAATTGGTGGAACCATTACAGGAGGTGTAGCTAGATACTCTTTGAGCTGATCAAATGATGCTTGACACTTATAATTCCATTGAAATGAGACATCCTTTCGAAGTAAGTGTTGAAATGGTTGACATTTATCCACTAGCTGTGAGATGAAATGCCTGATGGATTGCAACCTTCCTTGGAGGCTCCTTAATGCTTTTAGGTTCTTTGGTGGAGGCATCTCCATTATAGCCTTTACTTTTGCTAGAGCTACTTCGATACCTTGATGAGATACAATATCCCAACAGCTTCCTTGATGTGACACTGAAGACACACTTCTTTGGATTGAGGCGCACTTGATATTTCTCGAGCTTGTCAAAGATTTGTCCTAGCACTTGTATGTGATCTGCCCTAGAAGATTTAGCTAGTATGTCATCCACATAGTCCTCCATGATGTGATGAAAGAGGTCATGGAATATCACTGTCATTTCTCTCTGATAGGTTGCTCCTGCGTTCTTTAGACCAAATGGCATGACACACCAACAATAGTTACCCCACGGACAAGTAAAGGTTGTTTTATGCTGATCTTCCTCTGCTATCCTTATCTAATTGTAGCTAGAGAATCTGTCCATGAGAGAAAGCATCTCGTGACCTGCTGTCAAGTCAGCTATAATGTCAATGTTTGGTAATGGAAAGTCATCTTTGGGACATGCCTTATTAAGGTCTTTGAAATCATTACACATGCGGATGCGCCCATTGGGTTTAGATATAGGTACAATGTTGGAGACCCAATCTGAATAGTCAATAGGTCTTATGAACTTTGCATCTAATAGCTTCTGTATATCCACTTTCACTAAGAGAGCTATTTGTGGGTGCATCTTCCTCAACTTTTGCTTGACTGGTTTAACTTTTGGATCAACAGTGAAATAGTGAACAACTAGCTTGGGGTCTAACCCTGGCATATCAGCATAGGTCCATGCAAAGTTGATGGTTCTCTGTAAGAAGAATGTGTTAAGATTCCTGTGCTCTGTTTCTGATAATGATGTTGCTAGGAATGTAGTCTTTGGATTTTTCTCTGTGCCAAGGTTTATCTCTGTACAATCTTCCACTAGGAGAGCTAACTTCTCTTGATACTTAGATGGTAGGGGAAGGTAAAATCCTCCATCCTTAGGTGCCATAGTTGGGTTTTCACCTTTGGATACATCCTTTGTTTTTACTATTTTGTGATCAGGAGGTGCCACAGTGTGGTTTTCACCTAGAGATCTTTCTTTATTTTTACTTTTGCAACTGGAGGATTTGGTATTCTCACCAAAATAAGCCGTTGGCTCTAATTCCATTACAAAACCTGCTTTATAATCACCAAGAGGGATACCTTCCCGAAGTCCCATGAACTCAGCTAGAGCTTCGTCATTCTGAAATACATCTATTACGGGTGACCCTTGTTGGTCCCAATCGATAAGTTTAGGGTAGACAAGTGTTACATTCTGGGTGCTGGTAGTGGAGGT
Organism: Cunninghamia lanceolata; assembly: GCA_027924645.1. Taxonomy (NCBI): domain Eukaryota; kingdom Viridiplantae; phylum Streptophyta; class Pinopsida; order Cupressales; family Cupressaceae; genus Cunninghamia; species Cunninghamia lanceolata. The sequence continues at coordinate 15,479,086 of BSBN01001715.1, forward strand.
TAAGGATACAGAGGATAGTGTAAAAATGGAGGATTCTGTGAATAGGTTGGTCATATGGAGGGAAGAGTCATCGATGATATCCTCTATAGACGTCGAATCAGCGGGAAAAGTGTTAGCTACCTCGTCGAGGATATACTCGCTGTCCAAGGCGTGTGGTACCTTCTTTCCAAATCCTAATCCCTTCTTATCTAGTTTCTTTGTCACAACAATGGGTTCCATAGTTCCTTGATTCTATTTCCCAAGGCCACCTTTGCCTTTATAGCCCATGTTTTTTACTATTCTTAAGCCATTGTCATATTACTTGACTGGTATTGTGACTGGTTCTTTCTCCTTATAGAGCCAAGAAGAAATATCCTCAATATTTTCCTCTTCCAATAACCGTCCATGTTGGAATTGGGTTAGGAATGTTGGGGGAGGAATAGCTATTTTTTTGGTTACTTTGGCAATGGGTGGTTGGCTGTAAGATTTTGGAGATAAAGGCATCTGCCCTACACAACAAGATTTTGAGATATCATAAGATCCAAAGCCTATATCATGGATGTGGGCCTTGATCTCAGGTAGAGGATTTGGGTTACTTGTAGAGGCTAGCATCAGAGTTTCAGGATCAACATATAGTGGGGATTCAAGGGCTTTTTCATTATTAGGCACCTGGTTGCAATTTTTATAACTGCCTTGCAAGACACGACAAAATTCAAAAGGATTGGGGTCTCCTGGGCTAGTGATCTCCGTACCATTGTATGGGAACTTTAGAGATTGATGATACGTGGAGGGAACAACTTTCATTGCATGGATCAATGGGCGGCCTAGGATAATATTGTAAGGTAGTTCAATATCAAGGACTTGACACCTGGTTTCAAGCATGACAGGGCCCAGTTGTATAGGCAAGTGGATAACACCTTCTGAACAATGTTTTGCATCATCATATCCCTTGATTGTAATACTTTGATCATTGTTGACATGATCCTCAGAGTATCCCAATTGCTTAAGTAACTTTAAAGAATAGATGTTGAGACCAGCACCACCATCTATGAGTATACATTTGATTTTGCACTTATGGATGAGCACTTCAATATGAAGGGCATCATTGTGACAAGGATCATGGGACGGGAGATCTTTCTCCAAGAAGACCACATTGTAGGGTGAAGCAATGTTACCTACTATAGCTTGGAAATCCACGACTGCTATGTTGTTGGGAACCAAAGACTCTTGAAGGGCTTTTTCTAGCACTACTCTATGTGCAGGTGAGGACCGTAGAAGGTCCAAAATAGAGATTTGTGCTGGTATTTTCCCTAAATGTTTGACAAGATTATAATCAGATTGAGCCAGAAGACTGGGTGTAGGGCCACGAATGGTGATACGACCACGGTGAGTTGTAACAGCGTAATCCATAGATTTGCCTTTGATTGTGAGGGTAGACACTTGACTCTCTTAAAAATGACCTACAATGGAATCAAAGGAAGTGGAAGCATGATTGATACCTTTACCTCTATCCTACGGAGGAGGTGGACCATGATGAGGGAATGGTTCCTTGTACATATCGAGATCCTTGTTCGTGTGTTGAACTGGTGGTTCATTCTCAAAAGTGATTTGGTTGCCTTTGATGAGATTTTGGATTAGGTGCTTGAGCTTCATGCATGATGCGGTTTGATGCCCTTTGCTCCTATGGAATTCACAGTATTCGTTCTCTCTATACCGCGCAGTTTTGTAAACAGGTTCACCATATGGGGGAGCATCTGGTAAGGTGATGAGTCCTTTCTGTAAGATCTATTGTAGGACTGACTCTATAGGCACTCCCAAGGGAGTGAATTGGCATCGCGGTGGGTAATCTTGTTGAGGTCGCTCCTGTTGTCGTTGTTGTTGATTTTGATATGGTTGCCACTGTTGTTGCTATTGTTGATGTGGAGCTTGACTTGGTTTGGAGAGCTACAACAGTGTTTGCAATGTTTGGACATGTTTAGAATCAACCACCCCATCGTTGACCACATTTTGTTATTGTTCCAAAACTTGGGTTTATCGTTCGATTGTTGATGATGAGTGTTGTCTTTCATTTCTTTAAAGATTTTGACCACACCCTTAGCAATGAGGGCCTTTTCAATGTTGATACCCTTGTATGTGATTTCATCAAAGGTTGTAGCACTAAGAATTTGCAAATGGAAACCTAACTTTTGGTTGAAGTTTTCCACAAATATGCTAACAAGCTATTTCTCAGGAATCTTGAAAGGGAATTTTCTAGCCATTTGTCTCCATCGTTGGAGGAAAGAAATGAAAGTTTCACCATTTTTCTTATTATTTTTGCATAGATCAGTCATGGAAATCTCATGCTCTACGTTGTAAGAAAAATGGGTGGCAAATTTCTCTACTAGCTAGTTGAAAGACTTGATACCCATAGGTAAGTGTGAGAACCATTCTATAGCTTGACCTCAAAGACTGCGAGGAAAGAGACGCATAAGATACGTGTCGTTATGTGAGACCTCAAAGCAAGCAAGATAGAAATCCCTGAGATGGTCTTTTTGGTCACCTTTTCCTTTGTATTTATCGAACTTGGGAATATTGAAATTTTGAGGAAAAGGGATCATTGGTAATGACCGATCAAAAGGATAAGGACACACTTCCTCTAAAGAGGTCTTCTTGGTGTGGCCAAACGTAAGATCAGATAGCTGTTGTTGCACTTCTGCAATTTTTAGCTCCATCGCTGTGGGAGGAGTTGGAAGCATCTCCTACTATCCAAGAAGTGGTTGTTGATGCCCATATGGAAGATTGTAGTGTAAGCCATGAACATTGGTGTTATAAGGGTCATAAGATTGGTTGGGGTCATATGCATTGTACATTGGGTTGAGATTGGGTTGGAATTGGATGCTTTGATGAGGAGGAGGTGGGGGTGGCGCTAGGCAAGAATGTTGGCTTTGTGATGGTTGGAGAAAAGATTTAGGTGGAGGAAAGCTAAAGTGTGTTTGATTAGGTTGCGATGGCGGCACATAGCTTTGGGAAACTTGATGTTGGGAATGTTGAGGGTGGCTAGGTAATGTGTGAAAGAAATTTAACGAGGATGAATGTAACGGAGGAGGGACATAGGTAGAAGTGATTTGCAATGGTTGAGGTTGATTGAGGATGAGAGTAGAAGAATTTTGTGGGGGGGGGCTGCATGACTCTAATTAGTTGAGAGACATGGAGGTTTGATGATATGGGAGGTGGTATGTGTTGAGACCCTTGTTGCATGGCTACAAAGTTGTTCCTTGGATTGTAATTCGGTGGAAAACCTATTCATGATGGGGTAACCAAGATTCCACTTGTGATTAGTGTAGACACTTTAGGAGGTGGTTGCATATTTGATCGAGCTAAGGTGGCTTGCTTAGCTAACTCTGCTTGACATTGGAGAGTTTCTTATTGGTTTTTGAAGATCTCCATAGGAGTCAGAAGTGGTGATATGGTCCTCTCTCCTGTTGGGTTTTGAAAAAGGGAATTCTTATACTACGAGCTTGGTTCCGGCAAAGGCGTGGTCACTATTGACATGGTTTGCACTGCTTGTATGGTGTCTTGGTTGTTGTTAGGCTCACTAAGCATGGATAGATCAAAACCTTTGGGTAATTTGGCTCCTTACTCTGCTAGCAAGCAAAAGAAATGATCTTGGTTTTCACTAAGGATTTTGTCAAAGGTGGCCAAGGCTCGAGGATCTTGTATAAATTCATCAAGATCTTGCTCATCTTCTTGAGAGGATTGACCTATTTCGAAGTGTCGCTCTTCTTGAGATGGGGCCAGATCTATAGTATAGCCTTGTGGGACAAAATTGGGAGGCATGCCGGTAGTATAGTGAGGAATGCTTACCAAAGGGACCCCTTCTTCCTAAGATGGTACTTGATCAATAGTATAACATTGTGGAAAAAAATCTTGAGGCATACCGGTGGTGTATTGGGTTGTACTTACCAAAGGGACCCTACCCTCATGAGGAGTGCCAGGGTGGTCAAGGTGTGGCATGTTGGGAGAGTTGGTAGATCTTTCCGCGGGTGTTCTAGGAGTGACCTTGGGAAAAATGTTGAGACGGCCTGATTGCGGTGTGTGAGGAGGTGATTTGCGCTTCCTAGGGACAACTTGCTTGGACTTCATAGTTTGCTGGAGCCTAGTGGTTACCATGGAATACACTAGGACAAAAAGTAATGCTGAGATTCTACTTGGTGTTTTTGAAAGAAAAGACAAACTCTGATGCACAATTGGACCAAAGGCACTATATTGTTTGACCAAGGGCGCAGGACTGTGCAACCAAAAGCGTGCTACTACTATACCAAAGGCGATGGACTAAGCTACCAAAGGTGAGGTACTGCTATACCAAAGGTCAGCTATAGAGACCAAAAGCGAGCTACTATACCACCAAGGGCGAGCTGCTGTAATACCAAAGGCATTGAAGTAGTGTCTGATAAAAAAATTTCTATTTTTGATTGGATTTGGTTGTTTTGGCAAGAAAAAACATAGCAAACATAGTTGGTAACCAAAAAATAGGACTGACACAACAGATAGTGCATGTTTGAGGCTCACAAAAAGCCCAATGTTTCCACAGGTATGAGACAGTTGCAAAAAATAATCAAGCACTTTTTATCCCTAGAGACAAGGTTTCATTGCAGTAGATCAACTCACAGCTTAATACTCCATCGATAAAAATATCATTCCATAAAGGTGTCAGATATTTTGTATCTTTGTGAGAGACGATAGGTAGGGATATCTCACCCTCCCCTTGGAAAGCTCAAGTAGGTCAAAAGAGCTTTATGGCCAAGGGAATACTATCTCTTCTCAAGGGAGCCAATGGTGAGTGTCTTAAGGGCTTAAATTGATTCCCCTTGCACTGATGATTACCGCAATGTTCAGAGGTAGGTCGGGTAGTCTCTAACTAGAATGGTTCTTAGTAACTTTGAGGGACCAACACCTTATGAGCAATGCAACAAGCTACTAAGAGCTTTAACCAATCCTACTAAGAGTATCAAACACTTCGCTCAATGTGAAAATTGTTTCCACAAAGAGCTAGTACACCTCTTTTCAGTTTGGCACCACAAGGTAAGGTTGACGTCGATTAGGACTTGGCTTTCACCTTATCCCTCTTATATAGTGGTTCAAAGGAAAACTCCGCTTAGGGTCATCCCTTTCGGATGAAGCGCAATCCAAAAGCAGGCCCTTCTAAAGGAATTACTGAAATGTAAGAGCAAGCACGTCAAACAAAGGTTCAATTGTCCCGTTATAAGAAAAATAAGGTGCAACTAAATTAGGCACACACATGTTTGTAGTTGTCAATTGTCCCTTATGAAATTGAAGTGTTTTGGCATTCATGTCCATTGTCCCTTAGAAAATTGAGGTGTTTTCACATACATGTCCATTGTCCCTTAAGAAAAGTAGTATGTTCCTAAGACTTAAATTGCTGAAATGATTTGTTCAATTATCCTTTAAGAAGGCAATGTGTTTCTAAGACTTAGTGGGATAAATCAAGATTTCTTCAACACTCATCATGCATGAATATGTTAAAAATACCTTTTTGCTCTGTGTGAGTAGTAAGAAGCTACAACAAGTTAGTTAGTTCTAAAAAAATTCACAAGTTAGCAAAAATAAACAAATTGACCAAATGCAATGTACTGTCTTACTAAAAGCGCTACACTGTGTTTCCAAAAGTGATGTGTTGCAGACTAGAAGTGACTTGCTATATTACTAGAAGCGTGGTACTATGCAACCATAAGTGATGCACTGTGCTACTAGAAGTGAGGAACTGTGCTACCAAAAGTGTGGAACTGTGCTACCAAAAGCGAGCTACTTTGACCAAATGCAGGTGTGCTCAAGATTAGATGAAATGCAAGTAGTGCGACGACTTGGTCATTTTAGGGTGTCTACATTGCTTATCTTGATGATATTATCAAAATTCACATGACACATTCTTCTATGCCACAACCAACTCTAATCAACTTGAACAAATAAGCAACTTTAACCAAAACCAACTAAGTGGAAGATATTACCTTTAGTTTGAATACTAGGTGCAATCTCTGTTCCGAAACTTTCAAAGATTTTGCATTTTCCATTCTTGAATTGGAGATCATAGCCTTTGTCCACCAATTGTCCAACACTAAGAAGATTGTGCTTTAATCCTTCAACATATAGAAAATTGTCGGTTTTGTTCTTTCCATCAAAAGAAATAGTTCCTCTACCTTTGATTCTACCAATAGAATTATCACCAAACTTTACCACTCCTCCTTCATACCTTTCCAAATCTATGAACTTGCTTTTATCACATGTCATGTGGTGAGAGCATCCACTGTCAAGGACCCAATCATCTTTTTCTTCAACTTGTGCAGCTAGAGCTCTTTCTATAACTTTATGATTTACAGATTCAGAGAGCATTGGATCTTCTTCTTTGATGGCAATAAACACCCAATCACTTCTGGATTTGTTTCCTAATTCTGATTCATCATCTATTACTCCTTCATCATCATCATCTTCATGAACATAGTAGCAATTCTTTTGGAATCTTGATTTGTTAGGTTTTGGCCTTGAAAATCTTTCCAGACATCTTGAGGCAAAATGACCAGTCTTATTGCAGTTAAAACATTTAAAAGGCAATTTCCCTTCATACTTACCGGATCCTCTTGGCAGTCTTTTTGCAATAAGGGCTTCAAGTTGAGCAGTTTCTGCTTCCTCTTCTTCTAGGTATTTTCTTGCTTTTTCATACCATGAGAGTTTCCTTGAAGAGTTCCCTCCCGAATCAAACCTTTTTTTACCTTTCATAGAGGCACTAGCTTTGAATGCAGATTTAGTCTTAGGAGGGGCATCTCTAAACTTGGTCATTTCAAAAGCAGCCAATTTACCAGCCAATTGATCTCTTGTGACAGTTGTATGAGCTATGAATTCTTCAATGGCAGCAACCTTGATCTTATAAGAAGTAGGAAGGGATCTGAGAATTTTCCCAACAATCTCATCTTCATCCAAGACTCCACTAGCTTTTCTAATTCCACAAACAAGCTCATTTACTCTTGGCATAAAAGTAGTGATATTTTTATCTTCTCTCATCTTCATATTTTCAAATTTTCCTTTCAAACTTTGTAACCTTGCAAATTTGACATACTTGTCTCCTTCATGCAGAAGTTCCAGTTTTTCCTAAATCTCAAAAGAAGTTGGTAGGTCAATAACATTTGAAAGCTCTAAAATCGGATAATGTGCTTAAAAGATCTTCTATATTCCACAGATTGTTTTTAGCATCTGTGATTTTAGTTGGGGATTTTGGGCCACTCTGTGGAGGAGTATACTTCATTGAAGCCATGTTCTAGTACTGCATTCCCATACATTTCAAGTGACATTTCATGCAACTTTTCCAAAGATTGAAATTGGTTCCATCAAACTTCAGACTATCCTTCTTGTAGGACGACATCCTAGATCTCCTCAAGTGGTTAAGCTCTTTTAGAGGAACTTGGCTCTAATACCAATTGTTAGATTCAAGACAGACAACTGAGAGGGGGGGTGAATCAGTTGTCAAAAATTTATTTCCAATTACACACTTAAAATCTTCTTAGTGATTTAGCAGCATATCAATAAATCAATCATGGAAACATCATGCATTCAATCAAGAGTAGAAACACATCAACACATAAGACACCAAGATTTTGACATGGAAAACCCAGTTAAGGGAAAAACCATGGGGCGATTAACCCAAGATTTTATTCTCTATTAGAAGAATAGAAAGAACAAAATGGCACATGCCAATTAGGGCTCACTGCCTGAGCACACTGCTCACAAGATGCTCACTGCCTACAAGAGACACACTATCTACAAAATAATAAGTATCACATACATGAACTGGAGAATAGCATCTTCACCATGCTTGAATCAGTTCCATTTAAGTCCAATACTTTTGCTCTGCCTTTCACTCTCCTCCTCGCTACCACACTCACATCTCCACAATCCACACACTGAAATGACTTCACAATTCCTTATTTATACAAGACAATGACTTAGGAATAATCATCTAAGTTAGAAAACAACTATAAGATCATCCGCAGGATGTGTAACTCATCCGGTCGGCCAGTCTCAGGAAGAACACCTTCATCTAGAAGTAATTCAACAAATGCAAGCTTAAGCTCCAATGCGGACCATCAACATGAACTGGACACGATCCAAATACCTCCACAAGCTTTCCTAAATCACAAAGAACATTCATACTTCATCTTCTTACTAAAATCCTTTTCTCCTTCATCCGGAACCTCAAGAACACAGTCTGTCACTACTGTCACAAAGGAATAGATGCTTGTAGACCTTCAAACCATGAACCAATCGAGTTGACACTTCACAAATACTTACTAAATACTCTCTCAAATCCATAGAATAGGATAATGCATTTCTGGATCTCACCGGACCTATCTGTGTCACTCTGTCATGTCTAAACACCTGTTGGAACTGATTTTACTTGAATGGCCACAACTTCTTTAGATCTTCATGCGGACCTCTGAAATATTTATTGGATCACTTTAAGACACATATCTACAAACTCTTTAAACCACGTCCTCTAATCCTCCTCATATCTTGGACTTTTATCTTAATGTCATCACTGTTCTTCACTGTTCCTGATTAAGACTAATTCTCTCAATATCCTCAGCACACAGCTCATCCAATCCTTATCATTAATGCAACAAGAGTATATTGACATCAATGACAACACCAGTTAGGCCCATACTTGTAACATGAACAATGTAGGTACTATTTGGGAAGCTTCAATAAATGCATCAGCTTCTTCTTGAAGGTCTCCGTGGAAGTTTGTGTGAACCTTAATCAAACCCTTAGTATTGGAGATAGCCTCAGTGTCCAAAGTACCTCTACCCTGTATCTCCTAGAGTTTTTCCTCAAGTCTAATAGCTAACCTATTGTGTTCTTGAAGAGTATTTTGATTCTTTGAATAAGTGATCTAGAATTTATCCATCCATGCCATCATATTATTATGTCTTCTTTTGAACACAGTGGTGAGTGCCTCAAATCTGGCCTGTGTTACCTGTGTTATTTCATCCATGGCTATTGTTCGTGAGCTTTCACCTTGGGTTAAAATCTTGGGAGGGATTGAATCTTTTAAGAAATCATTTTCCTTTTTTGTTCTTTCCCAGCTCATTTTATACATATCCCTTTCCTTAATCGGCATCTAAATTTGAGCTTTATTTAATTTGGCTACATTTATTCTAAGGTCTGCTATAACAACTAGATCAGTTTCCCAAGCCTTCAATGTCATTACATGGCCAAAGGCTTTTTCAATGTCAATAACAAGTCTTTTGTGTGGTGGATATAAAGCCCAGATCATGAGAGAATTTTCATCCAGATTATACTTTGTCCCAATATACACTTCAGCCACTCCTTTAGAACTGAGATTGTTTTTTTAGATTATCATTATGCATGGAACTATCAAAGACAAGTGTTGAATTCAAATCAAGACTAGGGAATATCATCACACCAGTTTCCTCAAGTAATCTTCTTCCCTTTTTTGGAGTCATATCTCTCATCTCATTCTCCACATCCATTTTTAATGTATTTAATAATTGTGTCTCATTATTCGGTGTAATGTCTGAGGCTGATTCCCTAATAGCCTTGCCTTTGTGTTTATACAAAAAAGTCTTGAATTCATGAGAGTGAATAAACTAGTCATCTAAGATGAAGGATTTGTAGGCTATATGCCTAGCATCATTATCAACTGTCTCCTCAATTTCTATCCCTCTCTTTAGAGACTGATATTGTTCAATTCTAAATTTGGGAATTGTTTCAAACAGGTGATGGGGTTTTGATGCAACAAAACCCTTCACTATCAGAGGAATATACCATGACTTCTTGTGCTATCCTCCTCTTTTCCACCTCCTGGTTATATTCATCAATAGCCATTTCTGCATCTGCTTCTTCCAAATTTCTTATTACATCATCATGAGGAAAGGGCACATGAGCATATCCACTCAGATTTTGCTTTTTCCTAGCATATTCAATAAAACCTTCTGGGTCAAATCCTTGCCTGTGTATTGCTCTCCTGAGATTAAAATGTGATAATTTGTCTCAAATGAGATCATAACCCTCTTTTTCCAACACAGTAAAATCACTAAAACATAGTGTACTTGGCATAAATGATTGTTTGTCATACTCACTGAGATTCATCACATTGGAGTAATCAAGTTGTCTAACTATTTCTAAGTATGCCACTTTGTCTGGCATAGTCCTTGGTAATAGAAAAGGGGTATCTTCAAACCCATTTACCCTGATCATAGTAGAATCAAGAAAATAGTACCAATCACCCCAATTGTGGTTTATAGTGGGTGGCCCATCAAAATCCTTGGGTCTTAAAAATCTCTTTATTTCATCTGACAAGGAATAACTGTAGGGATAACCATAACATCTGTACAAAGTCTTAACAAAGAATTCTTCAAAATGGGTATAGCTAGAATTTACAAACCTACTATCCCATATAGAAGTCCATAATTGTATGGGCAGTTGTTGACCATCCTTATCAAGTTGTAAAATTTTCAATTGTTCTAGCCATAGATTCACTTCTTGACCATAATATAAAATCATATGCATGAGAGAAGAGTAGTGTCTGAAGCTTATTGTTGGGGAACTATTCTTAATAGCCATTAGACTTGAATCTATTCCTTTAAAAAGATACGCAACATAGTCAAATGTTTTTGCATGGTGGCACTGAATGTCTGTAGAGATGACCATGGGTGTTATGGACATGAACTCTGGAACTTCAGTTCCCAACACCTGCCCCACTGAATAATATGTATATCTCATGTAAGGTTCAAATAAGTCAACATGGAATGGTGGTCCATCCCCTTCTTCAAATGACACTAAATTTCCCTCATTTTGTGGTTTATGCAGTGGTAGCCTCCACCCTTTATAGGTGGTGTCTAATCTCCAATATTCCTTTTCCAAATCTACATGTGAAATTGGAGTATTATATGTGTGATTCAAACCAAAGACCTCACAGACTATATTCTTGGATATATGTGTTGCAAGTATGAGGTTAAACAGTGTTTTCATTGATGTCAACATACTCATATTGCATTGATAAGAAGGATTGGATGAGCTGTGTGCTGAGGATATTGAGAAAACTAGTCTCAATCAGGAATAGTGAAGAACAGTGATAAGAAGAAGGCAAAAGTACTCAATGGGTTCAGAATTAGAGGATGCAGATTAAAGGGTTTGTAGATATGAGTCTTGAGATGTTCCAGTTAAGATTTCAGAGGTCCACATGAAGATTTGAAGAAGTTATGTTTGCTCAAGTAGAACCGGTTTCAACAAGCATTCAGTGGTGATCGAGTGTCACAGATTGGTCCAGTGAGTTCTGGAATTACATTCTCTCATTCTGCAGATTGGAGGGAGTGTTGAAGAAGTTTGTGTGAAGTGACAACTAGATTTGTTCATGGTTTGGAGGTCTGGAAGTATCTTTTTCATTATGATAGTAATGACAGACTGTGTTCTTGAAGTTTCGGATGAAGGAGAGAAGGATTCTAGTAAGCAGATGAAGTACGGATGTTATTGGTGATTCGGGAAAGGTTGTGGTGATCCTTGGATCATGTCTAGTTCATGTTGGTGGTCCGCATTGAAGTCAAAGTGTGCATTTGAAGAATAACCACTGGATGATGGTGTTCTTCCTGAGACTGGCCGACCGGATGTATTACACATCTTGCGAATGATCTTATATATGCTTGCTGACTTAGATGATTGTTCCTAAGTTGATGCCTTGTATAAATAAGGGTTTGTGAATTCATTTTGAAGTGTGTCTTGTGGTGATGAGAGTGATATAGTGAAGAGAAGTGCGAAAGGCAGAGTAGGAGCTTTTGGGCTTAAATGGAACTGATCCAGGCATGGTAAAGATGTCAATCTCCAGTTCAAGTTTGTAATACTTGTTATCTTGTAGACAGTGGGTCTCCTGTAGGTAGTGTGCCTCCTTGTGAGCAGTGTGCTCAGGCAATGAGCCCTAATTGGCATGCGCCATCTATTTTTCTTATTCTTCTAACAGAGAATAATCTTTGGGTTAATCACCCCATGGTTTTTCCCTTAACCGGGTTTTCCACATCAAAATCTTGGTGTCTCATGTGTTGAAGTGTATCTACTCTTGTGTTTATGCTTTATGCTTTCATGAATCATTAATTGCTATGCTATTGATTAACAAAGTGGATTTAAGTGTTTGAGTTGAAGCACATTACAGATAACTGATTCACCCCCCTCTTAGTTATCAACAATTGGTATCAAAGTCAAGTTCCTCTAAAAGGAGCTTAACCATTTGAGGAGATCCAGGATATCATCATACAAGCAGGATAGTCTGAAGTTTGATGGAACCAACTTCACTCTTTTGAAAGGATGCATGAAATGTCACTTGGAGTGTATGGGAAAGGTGTACTTGTCCATGGTCACAAAAGCATATACACCTCCACAGGGTGGACCGACAACTCTAAATGAAATCATAGATGCTGAAAACAATCTGTGGACTAAAGAGGCTCTTCTAAGTGCATTAACTGACTCAGAGCTCTCAAATGTTATTGACCTACCAACTACCTATGAGATCTAGATTAAACTGGAACTTCTGCATGAAGGAGATGAGTTTGTTAAGAGTGCAAGGTTGCAGAGTCTCAAAGGGAAATTTGAAAGATTGAAGATGAGAGATGATGAAAATATCACTACCTTTATGCCAAGAGTAATTGATTTGGTGTGTGGAATTAGGAATGCTGGTGGAGTTTTGGATGAAAATGAGATTATTTGCAAAATTCTCAGATCCCTTCCTACTACCTACAAAATCAAGGTTGCTGCCATTGATGAATTCAGAGCCCATACAACTGTCACAAGAGACCAATTGGCTGGCAAACTGGCTGCATTTAAAATGACCAAGTTTGGAGATGATCCCCCCAAGACTGAATCTGCATTCAAAGCTAGTGCCTATGTGAAAGGCAAGCAAAGATTTGATCCGGGAGAAAACTCTTCAAGGAAGCTATCATGGTATGATCAAGCAAGAAAAGACATGGAAGAGGAAGAAGCATAAACAGTTCAACTTGAAGCCCTCATTGCAAAAAGACTGCCAAGAGGATCCGGTAAGTATGAAGGAAAATTACCCTTTAAGTGCTTCAACTGCAATAAGATTGGTCACTTTGCCTCAAGATGTCCGGAAAGATCCACAAGATCAAATTCTAATAGACAAAGGTTCCAAAAGAATTGTTATTATGTTCATGAAGAAGCTGATAATGAAGGAGTAACAGATGATGAATCAGAGATAAGAGACAAATCCGAAAATGAATGGGTGTTCATTGCCATCAAGGAAGAAGATCCAATATCCCCTAAATCTATCAATCATAAGGTTATAGAAAGAGCTTTGGCTACCCAAGTTGAAGAAAAGGATGATTGGGTTATTGATAGTGGATGCTCTCACCATATGAAAGGTGACAAGAACAAGTTCTTAGATTTGCAAAGGTATAAAGGAGGAATGGTAAAGTTTGGTGACAATTCTGCTAGTAGAATCAAAGGTAGGGGAACTATCTCTTTTGATGGAAAGAGCAAAACCGGTAATGTACTGTATGTTGAAGGATTGAAGCATAATCTTCTCAGTGTTGGTCAGCTGGTGGACAAAGGCTATGATCTCTGGTTCAAGAATGGAAGATGTAGGATCTTTGAAAGCTCTAGAACTGAGATTGCATCTAGTACTCAAACAAAAGGTAATATCTTCCATCTAGTTGGTACTAATAAAAGTTGTCTATTTGTTCAAGTTGATCAGAGTTGGTTATGGCATAGAAGGATGTGTCATGTAAATTTTGATAACATCGTCAAGATAAGCAATACTCAGGTTGTAAGAGATCTTCCAAAGTTGGTAAAACCTAAAAATAGTATTTGCAAAGAATGTTAGCTAGGTAAACAGAGCAGAGTTTCATTCAAAAGCAAGGAATCTCTTCTACCAGATTATTGGAGTTAGTTCATACTGATCTATGTGGTTTGACAAGAATCAAGAGTATGCAAGGTGATAGATATTTCATGTTACTGATTGATGACCATTCCTGGATGATGTGGGTTACCTTTCTGAAAGAGAAATCAGAAGCCTTTGAGAAGTTCAAAATCTTCAAGGCTTAGGTAGAGAATCAAACTAGATTAAAACTGAAATGTATGAGGTCTAATAGAGGTGGTGAATTCACATCTGGTGAATTCATAGACTTTTGTGAGAAGCATGGTATAAAGAGATAGTTATCTACTCCTAGGACTCCACAGCAGAATGGAGTAGTTGAGAGAAAGAACTGGACCATCCAGGAAGCATCTAGGACAATGATGATGGAAGCAAATGTTCCCCAGATGTTTTGGAAAGAAGCTGTCAGCACTGTAGTCTACACTCTCAATTGATTTCAAATTAGAAGCAATACCGGTAAGACTCCTTATGAACTTTGGTTTGGCATCACTCCCACTATGAGATATTTTAGAGTATTTGGTAGCAAGTGTTACATTAAAACAGATGAAGATCTAGGAAAGTTTGATGCTAGAAGTGATGAAGGAATTTTCTTGGGTTACTCCACTCAAAGCAAAGCATACCAGTGTTACAATAAGAGACTGAGAAAGATGATAGAAAGTACAAATGTGAAGGTTGATGAAGGTATTGAGAAGCCGTCAATATTTTATGAGTATGATGAAGATGATCAGAATGATGTTTTGGTTAAAGGTACTCCATCCTCTCTTGAAAGACAGATTCAGACTGATCTAGTAAATCAGGAAGAAGAGATAGATCTGAATGAGAATGATCAAGAAGCAGAAGTGCAAGAAACTCCCAAAATTCCAAGGTATGTAAGACTGAACCACTCTAAAGATCAGATCATAGGTGACAAAAGCAAAGGTGTGCAAACTAGAAGGAATGTTGCTCAAAATTTAGATGAATGTTGTCTAATTATAAAGATTGAACCTAAGACAATAAATGAAGCATGCAATGATGAAAATTGGACAAAAGCAATGGAAGAAGAATTAATGCAAATTGAGAAAAATCACACTTGGGATCTTGTTTCTAGACCTAGAAACAAGAATGTGATTGGAACCAAATGGGTCTTCCAGAACAAACTAAATGAAGTTGGTGAAGTAATCAGAAATAAGGCCATATTAGTCTGCAAAGGCTACTCTCAAATAGAAGGGATTGATTTTGAGGAAACCTTTGCTTCGGTGGCAAGAATTGAAGTAGTCAGACTATTTCTTGCATTTGCTGCCTTCAAAGATTTCAAAGTGTATCAGATGGATGTCAAATCTATTTTCCTAAATGGTGACCTAGAAGAAGAGGTGTACATTGAACAACCAGATGGATTTCAGTTATCTGAGCATGGTGATATGGTCTACAAATTAAATAAGGCACTATATGGTCTAAAGCAAGCTCCAAGAGCATGGTATGAGAGGTTGGGCAAACATCTTTTGAAGATTGGTTTCAATAAAGGTACTGCTGATAGTAACCTATATTTCCAAATTGATCATGAAAACATCTTGATTGTTGAAGTATTTGTTGATGATATCATCTTTCGAGGAAGAGACAATATGTGTAAAACCTTTGTAAACCAAATGAAAAGTGAGTTTGAAATGTCAATGCTCAGTGAAATGAATTTCTTCTTGGGTCTGCAAATTACTCAGATAGAGAAAGGAATCTTTATCTCTCAGACCAAATATGTGAAAGAACTATTGAAGAAATTTGGAATGGAAGATTCAAAGCCAATGAACACTCCCATGGCTACCGGATGTAAGTTGAGCAAAGATGATGACTCTCCTAAGAGAGATCAGATAAAGTACAGATCAATGATTGGTGGATTATCTCACTCAGACTAGACCAGATATAATGCAGGTTGTTGGTCTTGTGGCGAGATTCTAGGATGATCCCAGAGAATCTCATGTCATGGCAATCAAAAGAATTTTTAGGTACTTGAAAGGAATAGTTGAGTATGGCCTATGGTATCCCAGAGATCATGACTTTTATCTTCATGCATATACAGATGTAGATTGGGTAGGAGATGTGGATGATAGGAAGAGCACAAGTGGAGGAGCATTCTTTTTGGGAAAAAGGTTGGTTTCTTGGCTAAGCAAGAAACAAGAAGCAATATCCTTGTCTACAATAGAAGCAGAATACATTGCAGCAGCAGGTAGTTGCACTCAACTTTTGTGGATGAAGCAAATGCTAAGAGATATTCAAGTAGAATATGAGGAGCCTATCACAATTTTTTGTGATAATTCAAATGCAATAAATATTTCTAAGAATCCGGTATTGCATTCTAAGACCAAGCATATATCTATCAAATTTCACTTTTTGAGAGAACAAGTGAACAAGGGTGAAGTCAGATTGGAGTATGTGCCCTCCAAGGATTAGCTTGCACATATTTTTACTAAACCTTTTCCCAAGGACTCTTTTGAGTATCTCAGGGAGAAGTTAGGGGTCATGGCCCCTCCGGTGATGAACTAGGATGCACTGATGTGCATCAGTCTGGTGGATATCACAGTCATATCTTGTGATCCAGATTGATGATGGGGAGTTACTACTAAGGGGGAGCAGCTGGTATGATTTTGATGTGTTAGAATTGCAAGTATGAGCCCTTTGCCATTGATGTCAAAGGGGAAGAGAAGGCATGTGAAAAACAAGTGGTTGATGATCAAAGGGGGAGAAGTAAAGGAAGAGAAGACATGTGAAGAGTTATTGCTGATAGGGGGAGCTGTGACAGAAAGGGGAAGTTTTTGTCTTGATGGTTTTTCACACCACATGTTGCCATCAATGACAAAGGGGGAGATTGTTGCAAGGATGAGGTTAACCAGTGTTGTCATTGATGTCAACATACTCATATTACATTGATAAGAAGGATTGGATGAGCTGTGTGCTGAGGATATTGAGAAAATTAGTCTCAATCAAGAACAGTGAAGAACAATGATAAGAATAAGGCAAAGGTACTCAATGGGTTGAGAATCAGAGGATACGGATTAAAGGGTTTGTAGATATGAGTCTTGAGATGTTCTAGTTAAAATTTCAGAGGTCCACATGAAGATCTGAAGAAGTTATGTTCGCTCAAGTAGAACCGGTTCCAGTAAGGGTTCAATGGTGACAAAGTGTCACAGATTGGTCCAGTGAGTTCTAGAATTACATTCTCTCATTCTGTGGATTGGAGGGAGTGTTTAAGAAGTTTGTGTGAAGTGACAACCATATTTGTTCATGGTTTGGAGGTCCGGAAGTATCTTTTTCATTATGACAGTAATGACAGACTGTGTTCTTGAAGTTTCAGATGAAGGAGAGAAGGATTCTAGTAAGCAGATGAAGTGTAGATGTTATTGGTGATTCGGGAAAGGTTGTGGTGATCCTCGAATCCTGTCCCATTCATGTTGGTGGTCCAAATTGAAGTTAGAGTGCGTATTTGAAGAATAACCACTGGATGATGGTGTTCTTCCTGAGACTGGCCGACCGGATGTATTACATGTCTTGCGAATGATCTTGTAGATGTTTGTCGACTTAGATGATTGTTCCTAAGTCGATGCCTTGTATAAATAAGGGTTTGTGAATTCATTTTGAAGTGTGTCTTGCGGTGATGAGAGTGATATAGCGAAGAGAAGTGTGAAAGGCAGAGCAGGAGCTTTTGGGCTTAAATAGAACTAATCCAGGCATGGTAAAGATGTCAATCTCTAATTCAAGTTTGTAATACTTGTTATCTGGTATACAGTGGGTCTCTTGTAGGCAGTGTGCCTCCTTGTGAATAGTGTGCTTAGGCAGTGAGACCTAATTGGCATGTGCCATCTATTTTTCTTATTCTTCTAATAGAGAATAATCCTTGGGTTAATCACCTTGTGGTTTTTCCCTTAACCAGGTTTTCCACATCAAAATCTTGGTGTCTCATGTGTTGATGTGTATCTGCTTTGGTGTTTATGCTTTATGCTTTCATGAATGATTAATTTCTATGCTATTGATTAACAAAGTGGATTTAAGTGTTTGAGTTGAAGCAAATTAAGGATAACTAATTCACCTCCCCCTCTTAGTTATCAACAATATGAATAAAGGGTTCTCCTTTTAAATTACATATACCTTTTTTATCAGGATTGTAATGTATGACAACAATTTTAAGAGGTCTATATTCACGAAAACATCTATGACAACCAATTTCCACAAATTAAGTTGCCAAGGGTTGCACATAGGTTACATCCTATGCCTCTGATGGTAATGGAACATGAATAACCCATATCCTTTAATAGGGGTCCATGTGTTCCCCACATACTTATATTTGTCCTCTAGTTGTTCAACATCTGCCCTTAGCTACGCAGTTCTCCTAGCTCTAGGTCTAGAACCAAGAAATTGGTCTATGACATCTTGGATAAGTTTTTTCTCCTATGTTTTCTCCCCTTTTTTGTTTCAACTTTTTGTTTTTTATCCTTGGTTTAGCTGGTTTTAGTTGATGTCCTCTTTTTGACTTCGAAGAACTTTCCATTTTGTGATAAACACCAGAATTTGGCTGTATTTTAATTACAAGGAGGTTTAGAGGATTTACTTGTATATCTTCTCTGTGGATTTCTTGTCCTCTGATGAATTCCTTACTCCTCATGTGCAACCCTTTGATTTCTAACTTTAATTCAATAGGGTTCAAAATAACTCATATAACATCCTGTTCAATTGGCCATTAATGGCTGCTGCCAAAATTGAATGCAACAAGTTCGTGAGTTTCAAAATGTTAGGGTGATGCCTTTTTATATTGGTGAGACTCCTTTAGTTTCATGCTGATCAGTATGTTGTGTTTAGTGCCATTTTCTTTCATATGTTCATAACTTAGTTGTCAAGACTGTGTTGGTGTCTTTACGAAGTGTCCCTTTGATTTTCTATTTTGATCAAGGAGATCACTTAGTAATTTCATCAATTCAGGGAGACATTATGATTCTCATCCCAACAGCACGATGATCAGAATCGATGAGTACTCTTCTGGGTATCGGTGAGTGTTTCTCCGACAAATGAAAGTCATTTTACCGTTATAGGGCTGACAAACACTATCGTTAAGAAAATATAACAATCCCCCGATGTGTTAAGTCTTTCCAATGGTTTTATCTCTATCACCAATCTTTGTTGGAATAGATCGGCAAGAGTCTTATTGAAAACATTCTATCTTCTCATGTCAAGGTGACTATATATGGTCAGGAGGAGTTAAAGATTTTACCATGATCACATATGTCATCCCAATGAACTTATTACTTTATGTCGGGGAAAGATCACTTGCTTCTTGCCAATAAGATATCAATCGGTGTGACTTATAGACTTGGTATGATTCTGGGATTTCACTCTGACTGATTTACTCACACCGATGAGCTTTCATTGGTAATACATGTGGAATGTCTCCCTGATCATCAGGTAACTTTTACATATGAGATTTTGATCGTTAAAACATTGATTATTTCTTGCCGATATGTATATTAGACTTAAAAGCATACCTTGTTGTTCAGGAGAGGTGTTTAGGGTCTTGCTAATAGAGAGGAATTTCTATTAGAATCAAGTTGTGATCAAAGGACTATGTATCTAAAAGGATATGAAATTGTTATTTTGTGGGCTATGAGATGGATCTTGCCGCACAAATTTTGGTAATTAGTTTTGATCAAGGAGTCAAAATGAGGGACTTTATTCATGGTATGTGAAGGATAGGTAGATTTCTAGCAAATGCAGAGTGTGAAATTTTTCCAGTTCTAAAGAGTGGCTCTTTCTAGGGATGTATACCCCCTGTGGTTATAACAAGGATCCAAATTTCTAGGTCAAGCAAACCAAATTTGTATGGAATAAGAATTAGTATGGAAGGGAGATGGAATGGAGTGATGGCCTTTAGAAATGGGAGTTGGTATGGATGAGGAATGGAAGACAGAATGAAAATCCTAGACTATTGTGCATGGAAATTTTATTGTAGAAAAAAGGTATTTTGAGAATTTTCCATGCACTGGCAATTCTTGATCTTTTCCTAGACTACTGTGCATGGAAATTTTAAGAAAAGAAATGCTTCAGGAACTATCCATGCACTAGCAATTCCTGACCTTCTCCTAACATATTTTGAAGATAGTATGAGTCTTCCCCAGCCTTGCTAACAATGACAAAGGGTCCTAACCATAGAGCTTCAAACTTTCCATGCTTTCCCTTGTCTTGGCTCTTGGCATTCCACATTAGGACCATATTATTTATTTCAAAATTTCTATTTGTAGCTCTTTTGTCATACAAGTACTTCATTTGCAATTGTCTCCTTCTATTGCATTCTTGTGCTTGATTTCTAACCTCATCAAGATCCATTAATTCTTCAATCCCTTTTTCCATAGGTTCAGGAATTTCCAAAGCTTCTTGTAAAATGAATTTGCACACTGGCAATAAGTTATGCAGAGGGAGTCTTGCTTAAGTTCCATACACTAGTTCAAAGGGTGATTTTCCTATAGCCTTTTTTATAGTGATCCTGTCTACCCATAGGGCTAGCCTTAACTTAGAATCCCAAGCCTTTGTATTGTTATTCAACATCCTTTTTATGATTTTTACGATGCTTTTGTTATTGGATTCAGCTTGCCCATTTGCTTGTGGGTGATATGGTGAAGAATACAAAATCATTATTCCACAAGAGCTACAAAATGTTTTGAACTCCTCTGATCTGAAACACATTCCATTATTAGTTATAATCCTTTCCAACACACCAAATCTAGTGATAATTTTGTCAAGTAGGAAATTTATTATAACTTTACTAGTTGCTTGTCTTGTGGGTATAGCTTCTACCTATTTCGTGAAATAATCTGTAGCTACTAGTATCCATCTATATCCTCCAGTGGATCTTTCTACAATTTCTCCTATAAAATCTATCCCTCACTAGTGGAATGGAGCCTCAACTTGCACATGCCTTAAAGGTACCGCCCCTTGGTATTTCAATTTCTTAGAAAATCTTTGGCATGCCTCACACTTCCTGGTGAAATTATATGCATCGTTGAAAACATTAGGCCAATAGTATCCTACCCTTAATATTTTGTGAGTAGTAGTTTTTGCTGAAAAATGCCCCCCACGTATCCCCTTGTGTATTTCTTTCTTTACATGTTTGGCTTGATATTTATCCAGACATAATAACAGAATACCATCCTAATTTTTCCAATAAAGATCCCCTTCTATGAACACATATTTTGAGGCTTGCAATTTAAGTGTCATTTTCTTGTTATCATCATATCCTTCAGGGTACTTCATATATTTTAGATAGTATATGATATTAGCATACCATGATGTATGCTCAATGCTAGAAATTATGTTCTCTTCATCATTAAAATTACATATCTGAGAAGCTTCAAAATTGGTCTCAACCATTAGTCTAGCAAGACCCTATCCTCTTACTAGCTTGGTAATTTGGATTTTGATATTAAACTCCTGAATTATGTTAATCTATCTGCACCTTCCACCAGTAACTTTAGTCTAAACAAATACATCCTTCACTAGAGCATTAGGTACATAGGCTATTAGTTTTGCTCCCACCAGGTATCGCCTAAATGATTTGACTGCTTTCACTAATGCACATGCCTATTTCTCAATTACATCATATTTTAACTCTACATTCTGGAGGGACTTACTAAAAAATGAGATGGGTTGTTCATATCCCTCATTATTTTTCTATAACATCACTACTGCAACTGTATGATAGGAAGCAAATGAGAAAATCTGAAAGGGTTTACTAAAATTAGTGGATATTAGGACTGGGGATTCCTTGATTGCTCTTTATTGACATGAATGCATCTAGGGCCTCATTTGTCCAGTTAACTTGTGCATTCTTCTTTAACATTTTGGATATTGGATTCACTATTTTATCAAAGTTTGATATAAATCTTCTTATGAAATTAATCTGCCCAAAGAAAGATTGAATGGCTTTGACTGTTTTAGGAGTAGGAAACTTGTCTATAGCCTCCACTCTTTCTGGAACAATCCCGACTCCATCTTTGGACACTATGTGCCCTAATAGTTTTCTTTTTGTTACTGTGAATTGACACTTTTTGGGATTCAGGGAAATACCATACTCCAATGCTTTCAAAAAGATCTGTTCAAGGTGTGCATAGTGGTCTTCTATCTTTTTGGAATAGGCAGTAAGATCATCTTGGTATACTACCATTATGACATTGATTAAATCAGCAAAGGCAACAACCATAGCTCTCTGAAAGGTAGCACCAGCATTTGTGACTCCAAATGGCATTCTAACATACACATAAGTTCCCCAAGGAGTGGTAAATGTGGTTTTATATTGTTCTGATTCTTTCACTTTCACCTGATTATAACCCAAAAATCCATCCATCATAGATAACAACTCACATCCCGTGACTCTTTCAAAACCGCCTCCATATTTGGGAGTGGATAGTTGTCTTTAAGAGATGAGATATTTAGATTTCTAAAATCTACACATAACCTTATGTCACCATTCTTTTTTCTGATTGGTACTAGGCTTGAAACCCATGTAGAATGTCTAATAGGCTTAATAATACCTCCCTCCTTGAGTTTCACAAGTTCTTCATACATTTTGGGCTGCAAGGTTGGGTTTATAGGTCTCTATTTTTGTCTGAAAGGTTTTGCATCAGTCTTGAGTGGGATTTCATGTTGGAATAGATCCTCCCTGTATACCTTAAGGTCATCATAAGACCAATCAAAGACATGTTTATATTTTCTTAATAGAAAAATCAGCATTTTCCTGATTGTAGGGCTTATCTTTTTCCCAATATACACCCTTTTCGGTGTCATTTCAGTACCCAAGTTGATTTCTTAAAGGTCTTCTTTCTTTACTGGTATCTACTTCATAAAGGCTTGGTCATGTCCATCAAACACCCTTTCTAGTGCCACAAGCCCCTTGGGTATCTTATTAGTTTTAAGTGGGATGATTTCTTTACCAAATAAAGTTTGTTTGCCATCTGCTTCTTCCACAAATGCATTGAAACCAATCTCTTGTGCCTCATATTGGTCAATGCACTATAAGAACTTTAGTAGATCAGTATCATCATTGAAAACTTGCCAATTATAGACATTATCTAGGATTGCAGGCCTAGTTTTAAACTCAACTTTGATAATGCTTGTCAATGTGATATCATCCCTTTTCAAGGCTATATTTGCTAAGAAATCTACCATTATGTTTTTTGATCTGTCTATCCAATTAATGGAGAAAGCATCAAACAATTCAATATCATCCTAGACAGCATTCGTATATTGTTTCAATCTTTTATTCTTGGATGAATACTTCTCTCTGACCTGAGATACAATTAGTTATGAATCTCCATACACAACAAGGCATTTTATTTTGTGCTTTGTGGCGATGTTTAGTCCGATGAGCAAAGTTTCATATTCTGCCATATTATTGGTACACTCAAATGTCCACAGGAATGAGTATTTGAAAGTTTTACTAGTTGGTGAGATAAACACTACTCCTACTCCATTACCAGCATTACTTCATGCACCATCAAAATACATTCTCCATATATCATATTTATCATTTTGGGCTTCTTGGTGCATTGGGTTAGTGTTTTGTAATTTTGGTTGACCATTTTCAATTCTAAATGCACCAAGATCTATATCATAGAAGAAATTTACTTGATTCTAGTCAATGCGTTCTATGATATTCTCATACCTTGGTTCTCTACATAACTTAATTTCCTTTTCTCCCACAGGGATAGTAGCATAGGATAGATCTAACTAAACATTCCCCCTGCCATTGCAACCCATTGTCTTGATAACAGAATCCCATAGTAAGGTGGGATATCCACTACTATGATGTCAATCTTATAAACTACTTCAGGATAGGCAGCTACTTTATCTCTACATCCCTCATAATACCTACAACTGGGATGGCTCTGTTGTCCATAGCGTAACATTTACCATATGTAGTGTCAACCCACATTCCTAATTCCTTCATGACTACTATTGGCATGATGTTCATGGCTACCCCTGAATCAATCATACAGTTCCTCACCAACTTGTTTTTTATCAACAGGGTAGTGTAGAAAGGATCTACTTGAGATGGATTTTTTGTCAATGTATCACCCAAATATACTTATGGAATTTTAGCAGCCTCAGTTTGAACATTATTTATTGTGATTTTAGGCTTTTCTTGTTTCTTTTTTGGTATATCTGAAATCATCTTAACCACCGTATTCCTGTATTGATCTATCTTCATCATTTCAAGAAGTGGTACTGATATTTTCACTTGAGATACTGCCTGAGCTATGTCAAACAAGGGAATTATTGTTTGATCAACTTTTTCTATTTTGTTATGCTCCTTTTCTCCAACTAGTATTTTTTCTTTCTCCTTGCCTTGCTCAATTTTTTCTGGCTCTTTTGATGTATTTTTCATATTATTTTTATTATAATTTTGATCTTTTATAAAGACACTCCTAGGTGTTCCTTGATCCATGTTCACCGTCCTATTTCTTAGATTATTGTTGTTCTTAGCTTGTGCCACTATAGCCATTGTAAGAGCTCTCCTTTCTTCTTCAATAGGTTTTCTCCATTAACTATGTGGTGGCTTGGATTATAAGTACTTTCCCTGTAGGTGTCCTAATCTAAGAAGACTTTTTGTCTACCCATATTAACATTGTATTTTTGATTGCCTACATCGTACTCATATCCATCTTCTTCTGCAAAGGAATACTTTTCATTTAGCTAGTAAGGTGATATTTCAAGCATATTTATGGTATGGCTATCTCTTTCATAGCCAAAAGATATTTCTTCTTGTTGTACTGATTTGGCCACTATATAATATTTAGGTGAATGGGTAAATTACATACCAAACACCATGGATTATCTTCAACCAAGTGTGCCCCATTTCCTTTTAATGGTTAGGAGTATCCTTGCCATAATCTTGCATTGTATTATTCTCCACAGGTCTTCCATTTTTCCAATTGGTATGATATGTCATGTCATGTAACCTTGGTCTTTCATTTCTGTATTGACTCTCTTGTTTCTTCTGGTGATTATTAGAGTTTTGAGGAATCCTAAGGTTATCTCTTTTGCCAATCATCCCTGTAGCTTTCCTATTATTTTCAATACTGATAGCTACTTTTTGTGTTTCTGTCAAGGTCATGGGAGCCCTATTCCTGACTTCATACCCAGTCTTTTGATCAAAAGCCTTTAGATAAATACTCAGAGTTGCTAAATTAGTCAATTTGGATCCATGTGGTATCTTATTATGCAATTTGTTTAAATTCACATACTGACTCATTCTATTTTTTATGGATGCTTATTAGCTCATGCAGGGAAAATTCAGGGGCATATTGATTTCCATATTGTTCTTTGAACTGGTCATGGAAATCTACTATAGAATAAATTGAGGAATCTGGTAAGTTATTGAACCAATCCCTCATGTCTTCAATTAGAGACATCATGAATAATCTCATTTCTATGTCCTCATGTTCTATACCAATGTCTTGTATAAAGGCATTGAAATTTCTAATGTGATCTTCAGCTGATATTGTATTATTTCTAGTGAATTTGGAGACCATGTTTCTCCAACTGTTATCTGTAGGGTATGGATATAATTGATATCCTATTAGATTAAATTGTCTACATACACTCATGAGATTTTGTGGAGGTATATTCATTGGTGATGGATAATGATATCCATATGGAGGCTGATGGTAAGCATGTTGCTATAGAGGTTGCTGGAGGTGTATATTTTGGGGTGGTATATGCTAGGGTGGTATATGCTACTGATGTTGTGGAATACCATGATGACTTGGAGGTGGGTGATATTGGGGGATACCGCTAGTATTTGGCGTTTGGGGTCTCTATGATGGCATGCTATATTGAGCATGCTGTCTTGAATTTCCTCCTCCATTAGGAGGCATTCTTGAAGTACTCGGAGCAATTGTATTATGAGATATCCCATGTGAACTGGCATTATTACTTTGTTTGTGTGGAGGAACATATTTTGGAGGTTTTGTTGTTTGGATATTTAATTGTGCCATTTGTCAATTTATCTCATGGCTTTCATGTATCATCTGTTGTCTCCTCCTAAGTTGTTGCCTTTGCCACTCCAAATGTATTTCAATTTTTTGGTTAGTTATAGCATCAAAATCAACAATATGGTCTATAGACCCTTCTTGTTTTTCTTCTCCCTATTGTGATAAAAATCCCCTTTTAGGCTCTACATGTTTCTACCCCCCTTCTTCATTCAACCCTTCCTCAAATTCAGTTACTTCTTGAGAATCTGTCCTGTAACTAAGGATATTTATCATTTGTATTGATCTTTTCAGAAGGTGTTGAGGGATTTCTACCATCATTGTATACTAGGGAGTTGAATATTGTAAAAGGTTGTTCTGATGTGTTTATACTATCTTCAGGCTATTTGGGTACTGCTTCACCCTTATTGTATTGTTCTTTCCTTGAGGAGGTCCCTGCTTATCTGTGAATCTAACATTATTTTTCTTGGGGCTTTCTTGATGCATAGATCTCCTTCCATTCATGTTTGATGGTATAGTATATCTCTGATGTCTATCATCTATTTTTTCTGATATGATATTTATTTCATCAATCATAAAATTTTAGAGTCGCCACCTACCTTTTTGTAGGAAAATGATTGCAGTTCTTCCCAGCATAGTCTTAAATATGTTATGATGCTTTGAGATAACTCTATAATGGAAGGATAAGGTTCATAGTGGGCTTATTCCCTAGTAGAGTCACCAATTTGTTGGGTCTCAAAAATGTAGGTTTTAAACCACAAGAAGGTGCCAATCCCTTGATACATTTTTGGTCAACAAGACAGGGTTTATACAACAAAACCCCCTATTCTTTTGGCACTCCCAGACCTAGGCGGGTGTACCTAATCAATAAGGAAGATTTGGAGATATAAATGGATTCTAATTGAGGTAATTTTACTCACTATGGCATGCAGGTGTGAGAAAACTACATAGCTTCCTTTGTAAATCCTAATAAAAGCTTGAAGTATAGAAGATGTGAATTAAATTTGTGTAAAGAGTTTTGAAACTGATCAGTGCCTATTCTATTGGGTGGATAGAGTCAGTGGACAAATGATGATTATGGAAACAAATATGTAGGATTAATTGGTTCACTTCTTAGCTTAACTCTAAATATTGGGTACCTTTTATATGTCTACACCTTATGCAGATGTGCAAGTTTGTAAGTCACTATACTCTTCTTACCAAATCCTAGTGATATTCCCCCTGGGAAGAATAGCAACACTAAGAAGGAAATATTCAATAACAGGCTCAAACTTCAATTAAGACCTCCAAAATGGTAGCCACATGATCTAGAGATCTTCACAAGCACATTGAATTCATAAAAAAAATCCGCACTCCTCCAAAACATCAGAATCACTTGCATCTTCATTTGGAACCTCAAGAACACTGTCTGCCTTGACTGTCACACTAGAAATATTACTTACAGACCTCCAAACCATGAATCACTTGAGTTGATGATACACACTGACCTCCCAAACATGCCTCTAGATCTATAGATCATCATTTTATATTTCTAGAATAATCCAGACCTCTTTCCTATCACTCTATCTCTTCTAAACATTGCAAAACCTGGTTCTACTCAGATGGCCATAGCTTCTTCAAATCAACACGTGGACCTCTCAAATATTGACTGGAGCTACTTTAGACAATCCTCTACACAACCATATGGTCCATATATACTGAGCTTCATTAATTTTCTCAATATCCTCAACATTCTAGTCTTCTAAATAGACAACAAAATGGAATACAGTTGACACCAATGGCAACAAGGATATGTTAACATCAATGAGAACACCGATGAGGCACATATTTGCAACAATCTCCCCCTTTATCATTGATGGCAACATATGATGTGAAAAATTGATTCAACCATCAAGATAAGAACTTCTCCCCCTTTCTCTTATCACTTCTGCAACTACTTTCTTCACTACTCCTCCTTTCATCAACAACTGGTTTTTCACATGACTTCTCTGCCCCTTTGACATCAATGGCAAAGGGCATATATTTGCAATCTTTTCTCCCCTTTTTGTTTTAGACTGATCTCCAAAATTTATATACTGACTACTTCTCCTAAGTAGTATCTCCTTAACATCAATCTGGATCACAAGATATGATTTGTGCATTCCACCAGACTAATGCACCTTAGTGCATCTTAGTTTAGAATAGGAGGGGTAATAACCCCTAACTTCTCTCTGAGGTACTCAAAAGTATCCTTAGATAGAGGCTTGGTGAAAATATCTACAATCTGATCTTTTGAAGAAACAAACTCAATTTTGACTTCATTCTCACTTACTTTCTCTCTCAAGAAATGAAACTTGATGGATACATGTGCTTAGTCTTTGAATGCAACACCAGATTCTTTGAGATGTTTATTGCATTTGAATTATCACAGAAGATTGTAACAGGTTGTTCAAACACAATTTTGATATCTTTCAATATTTGTTTCATCCACAAGACTTGAGTACAATTGCTTACTGTTGCTATATACTTTGCCTCTATAGTAGACAGAGATATTGCCTCCTACGTTTTGCTCAACCAAGAAACCAATCTCCTTCCCAAGAAGAATGCACCACCACTAGTGCTTTTTCTGTCATCCACATCTCCTGCCCAATCAACATCTGTATATGCATGAAGAGTAAATTCATTATCCTTTGGATACCATAAGCCATAATCAAGTGTCCCTTTGAGATATCTAAAAATTCTCTTGACTGCTACAACATGGGATTCTCTAGGATCAACTTGAAATCTAGCAACAAGTCCAACTATATTCATGATATCAGGTCTGGTCTGAGTCAGATAGAGCAGTCCTCGAATCATTGATCTATACCTTTTTTGATTTGCCTTAGGGGAGTCATCATCTTTACTCAACTTACATCTGGCTATCATAGGTGTACCTACTGGCTTTGAATCTTCCATTCAGAACTTCTTCAACAATTCTCTCACATACTTAGACTAAGATATGAAGATACCTTTATCTAACTGAGTGATTTATAGACCCAAGAAGAAATTCATCTCACCAAACATGGACATCTCAAATTCACTTTGCATCTGATCAGCAAATGTTTTGCACATTCTCTCATTTCCACCAAAAATGATATCATCAACAAATAACTTAACAATCAGAATATTATCATGATCAATCTTGAAGTAAAAATTATTGTTAGTAGTGCCTTTGTTATATCCTTTCTTTAGCAAATACTTATCTAATCTTACATACCAGGGTCTTGGGGCTTGTTTGAGTCCATATAATGCTTTCCTCAACTTGCAGACCATGTCTTTCTGATCAGACAACTAAAATCCTTTTGGTTGCTCAATGTAGACTTCTTCTAAATCTCTTGTTTAAGAATGTTGATTTGACATCCATCTGATAGACCTTGAAATATTTATAAGTAGCAAATGCAAGAAATAATCTGACTGCCTCTATTCTTGCCAGCGGAGCAAAAGTTTCTTCAAAATCAATTTCTTCCACTTGAGAATATCCTTTGCATACCAACCTTGCTTTGTTTTTACAACTTCACCATCTTCGTTTAGTTTGTTCCAAAAGACCCATTTAGTTCCAATCACATTTTTGTCCTCATATATAGAAACAAGATCCCAAGAGTGATTCTTTTCAATTTGCATTAATTCTTCTTCCATTGCTTTTACCCAGTTTTCATCATTGCAGGCTTCACTTACTAATTTTGGTTCAATCTTTGAAATCAAACAAATCTCTTCTTGATCTTTAGTAATTCTTCTCCTAGTTTGAACACCTTTATTGCTATCTCCTATGATCTAATTTTTAGGATGATTCATCCTTACATACTTGGGAGTTTTGGGATTTGCTTGAACTTTTATTTCTTGAACTTTTTCCTCAACTTCTGTATTATCCTCTTGAGTTACTAGATTTTCCAGATCAATTTGGATCTAAATCTGAGTTTGCACTTGCCTTTCTTGACTTGGATTTTCATCCTGATCATCTGAATCATATCTGTAAGGCTTGGAATGTCCTTTTCTCTCATCAATTCTGACATTATCACTTTCAACAATCTTTTTCAACCTCTTGTTAAAGCACCGGTATGCTTTGCTTTGAGTAGAGTAACCCAAAAATATTCCTTCATCACTTCTTGCTTCAAACTTGCCTAGATCCTCATCTCTTTTGATATAGCATTTACTACCAAAAACTTTGAAATATCTCATAGTAGGAGGATGACCAAACTAGAGTTCATAAGGGGTTTTACTAGAATTGCCTTTGATCTGCACCTGATTAAGAGTGTAGACAACAGTACTCCTAGCTTCTCTCCAATAAACTTGTGGAACATTTTTTTCCATCATCATGGTCCTAGAAGCTTCTTGAATGGTCTAGTTCTTCCTTTCCACAACTCCATTTTGCTGAGGAGTCCTAGGAGTAGATAACTGTCTTTTTATTCCATGATTTTCACAGAATGTATCAAACTCACCAAAGGTAAACTCTCCACCTTTGTCGAATCTCAAACACTTTATCTTCACACTAATCTCATTTTCCACCATAAATTTGAACACTTTGAATTTGTCAAGAGCTTCTGATTTTTCTTTTAAGAAGGTTATCCACATCATCTGGGAGTAATCATCAATCAGCAACATAAAATATATGTCTCCTTGCACACTCCTAATTCTAGCAGGACCACATAGATCAGTATGCACAAGTTCCAACCGTCCACTTTAAAATTGTTCTTTGCTTTTGAATGAAGTTTTGTTCTGTTTACCCAATTGACACTCTCTACACATGCTATCAGGTTTCACAAGTTTTGGAAGATCTCTCACAGTCTGAGTAGAACTTATCTTGACAATGTTATCAAAAGTCACATGACAAATTCTCCTATGCAACAACCAACTTTGATGTCTGAGAAATCAAACAACTTTTACCAGAACTACTTAAATCAAAGATGTTACCTCTAGTTTGAGTACCAGATGCAATTTCAGTTCCAGAGCTTTCCAAGATTCAACATTTTCCATCCTTGAATCGAAGATCATAACCCTTGTCAACCAACTATCCAACATAGAAGATTATGCTTCAGTACTTCCACATATAGAACATCATTAGTGTTATTCTTACAATCAAAAGAGATAGATCCTCTGCTATGGATTCTACCAGCTGAGTTGTCCCCAAATTTCACAATTCCACCTTCATATTTTTCAAAGCTTACAAACTTACTTTTATCACCAGTCATATGATGATAACATCCACTATCAATCACCCATTCATCATTTTCAACAACCTGAGGAGCCAAGGCACTTTCCACATTTACACAGCTAGCAGATTTAGTAGACACCAGATCTTCTTCTTTGATAGCAATGAACACCCAATCACCTTCAGTGGAACCTCCATGATCAGATTCATCATCTATGACTCCTTCTTCTCCAGCTTCTTTGATATAGTAGCATTTCTTCTAACCTTTATATCTATTAGGGTTTGGCTTTGAAACCCTCTCCAAACATCTTGAGGCAAAATGACCAATCTTATTACAAGAAAAACATTTGAATTGCAACTTTCCTTCATACTTTCCAGATCCTCTTGGCATTCTTTTAGCAATAAGAGCTTCAAGATCTGCAATCTCAATTTCATCATCTTCAGGATCCTTTCTTGCCTTCACAAATCTATTTGATCTTCCTGAAGAACTTTCACTTGGATCATATCTTTGTTTTCCATACACACTGGCTTTAAATGTAAATTCAGACTTGGGAAGAGAATCACCAAACTCACTCATTTCAAATGCTAAAATCTTACCAACTAACTGATCCCTTGTAACAGTTGCCATAGTCATGATTTCTTCAATGGCAGCAACTTTATGGTTGTATGATGCAGGTAAGGATTTGAGGACTTTGGCAACAATTTCTGATTCATCCAATACTCCACTAGCATTCTTGATACCAATCACAAGTTCATTCACTTTTTACATGTAGGAAGTAATGTTTTGATCTTCACTCATCATCAACCTTTCATATTTACCCTTCAGGCTTTGTAGTTTGGCACATTTGACATATTGGTCACACTCATACAGATTTTCCAATTTTTTCCATATTTCATGGGCAGTTTTCAATTCTAGGACATTTGCTAATTCTGTATCAGTCAGGGCACTCAATAATGCTTCTTTAGCTCAAATATTGCATTTAGCTTCCCTAAGTTCGTCTAGAGTTGTAGGTCCATTCTTCAAAATTTTATACTCTTTCTCAATTATTGACCAAAAGGCATCACCTATACATTCCAAATTAGACCGCATGCACACCTTCCAAAGGGAGTAATTTGTTCCATCAAATCTTGGGCTTTCCTTCTTATAAGTCAACATCTTGGATCTCCTCAAGTAGTCAAGCTTCTTTCAGAGGATCTGGCTCTGATACCAATTGTTGGAATTAGGACAAACAACTAAGAGGGGGGAGGTGAACCAGTTGTCCACAATTTTAACTTTTTCTTCCTTTTAATCTTCTTTCACAACTTACAAATAAATTAATGATGCAAACATTAAAGCATGGAATAATAACACATGAGCAGAAACACAATTAACACATTTGACACCAAGATTTTTGACATGGAAACTTGGTTAAGGGAAAAACCACAGCAGGGGTTAACCCACAAGATTCATACCCTATTAAAAGTACTTGAAAAAGGGAAGGCACTTGCCTTCGAGCTCACTGCCCAGAGCTCACTACTCAAGAGAGGCTCACTTCCTATAGAATTTATGTTTAATACAAAAAGAGTTAACTCAGAAATATCATCTTCTTCATGCTTGGTTCAGTCTCATTAAGTGTTCATAAGACTTCTTCTCTTCTCCTAAATACTTCTTCACTATCACTCCATCCTTTACTATTCTTTCTCCTCTACTCCTCTTCTCTAATCTGCCTCTGATCCTTTCTTGGGATTTTATTATTTTGCACAAGGATGATTTTAAACAACTCAACTACATGCCTTTATATGCTTCATCAACCTTGGAATAAATATCAAGGTTGGCACTACAAGCATTTGACTTAATACAAATCACTACGATGTCAGCCAAACATAACTGGGACTCAAATCTTCCTTGATCAACACACCATGCTCCATGAAATTACTCTTAGATCATCTGCAATGCTCTTGAATCATCTGGTCGACCAAGACTAGGAAGAACAACAACACCAAGAGGGAAATATTCAATAACGAGCTCAAACTTCAATACAGACCTCCAACATGGTAGCCACATGATCCAGAGATCTTCACAAGAACATCTACACTCCTCCAAAACATCAGAATCACTTGCATCTTCATCTAGAACCTTAAGAACACTGTATGCCATGACTGTCACACAAGAAAGATTGCTTGCAGACCTCCAAACCATGACCCACTTAAGTTGATGATACACACTAACCTCCCAAACATGCCTTTAGATCTGTAGATCATCATTTTATATTTTCAGAATAATCTAGACCTCTTTCCTGTCACTTTGTCTCTTTTGAACATTGCAAAACCTGGTTCTACTCAGATGGCCATAGCTTCTTCAAATTGACATGTGGACCTCTCAAATCTTGATTGGAGCTACTTCAGACAATCCTCTACACAGCCATATGGTTTGCATATATTGAGCTTCATTAATTTTCTCAATATCCTCAACATTCCAGTCTTCTTAATATGCACCAAAATGGACTACAGTTGATACCAATGGTAGCAAGGATATGTTGACATTGATGACAACACTGATTAGGCACATATTTGCAACAATGTATGCCATATGTTTCCATGTATACCCTGGATTGTGTAAGATGGTTTGTAGCAGGTTTTCCATGATCACCTTCTCTGTAGCTCAGGGGTTGCCTAGAGTGGTATAGACAGCTACTACGCTCGATGATGGCAATATGGTTGGGAGGCGAGCAACATTTCCCCTTTGGTATTCAAGTGTTTTTGTAGGTTGAGTATGACATGCTATGTTCCTTGATGTGCCTTGGAGAGTGTGATGGACTTATGGTGTTTATGCTCTTGTAGAATTCCATTATTGTATATTGTAATCTTTGTAATAAATTCTATATGGTTCTTTGATGTATTTAATGATCTTGGCTATGATGCATTGATTCTTTGATGTATTTAATGATCCATGTTTAGGATGAAGCCCATCGATTGTAATGATTATTGGATATCGTCTTGTATGTTTCTCTTCCTTAGCTTGTGAGGATAATGGTATTATTGGTATGTTTTCGCTTGATGAAATATAGCTATGTTAGCATGTTTAGATTCATTTATATGATGTCGTATTTGATGATTTAGATATGTTAGTATTGGATCATATTCATCCTCCATAGGTGGTGAGGATCCTATCATTGTGTTTGGCATATGTTGATGTTGGTGTCAAACATGCATATCCTTTTGTAATGCTTTTGTCCTTTTCGTCATGCAGACATTATTGGTTCAACACCTTATTGTTTTTGGTTAAAATGAACCTAATTTGATAGTTAATCATGTTTTGAGGCATTAGAGGAACTTTGGGTTAGTTATGGGTTTTTATTTATTTTTGTTTTTTTGTCCTTTTTTTTCTAGGCACAGCTAGGGCTATAGTGCTCAGTGTTGAAGTCCTAAGACTACAATGCCCAGTGCTAGAATACTAGGACTACAATTCCAGGTGCTAGTGTCTTGCCCAGGGGGCCTAGCTTGGGTGTTCAGGCTTGGCTGTGGTGTCCCATTCTAGTTGTTTAACCCTCTGGTGAAACTTGTTGTCAAAAGGTGCTCTTTTGCCCACCTGACTCTATCCATGGTTTCATTTACATGATGTGATGTGCACTCTTAGATTATTCCAAATTTTGCATTGGGAAGCATGCCTTAGCATGAAATCAACTAGTGACCATTCCAGTTGGTTGAGAGCTTGTACCTCCTAGTTAAACCATCCCTTGGGTGAGTGCTTCCATTGTGTTGGGATATTGTGTTGTGTTGTCATGGAATGGATTTAGGTAGTGTCACCCTCATCCTACTCCATGTGTTTGTGAGGGAGCGAGGTTGTTGATTCTTATCCAATCTTCTTCATGGAGTGAGCTCTACCTCTCGTATGGTCATCATGGTGATTTTTCACATGATGAGTGAAGTCTTTCTCTTGTGACACCTTTCTTGGTGCAATGGTAATGTTGTCTTAGGTGTTTTTGTACTTGTTACAACACCTTGTGCACGCATGAGTGCAATGTGACATGTGAATGTCACACTTGGAAACATGAAAACTTGTTTATCTGATGTTTGTTTGGATAATGTATTGGGTGAAAATTTGGGGCATTACAATTCAAATGAAAAATGCATTATTATAAAATGTGACAAAGAAAGAAAAAGATATATCCTCTATGATGTTATGATGACCATGTGGTGATGGTGATGAGGTATGATCATGCCTTATCTCTTTATGAACACAATTAATATATATGAAGGTAGCACCTTTGGTACTATCAATTATGTTTCATGTACATTTTTATTAAATGTGTCAATAGATGTTTCTTTGCTATAGTTGGGTAAATGCAAGATAATGGGTCCAAATTTTGGCCATGAAAGTGGCAAATTTTAGCCTAAAATCATAATTTGCTACACTTGGGGTAAATATTTTAAGCACTTCTAGATAGAATAACAACATAGTGTAAAAATATGAAATGTATGTTGGTTGAGGTAGTTACACTATTGTGGGAATAATACTATTTTCCTTTTGTACCATGGATATTGAGTCACCACTATTGGTGGGTAGATAAGAGGGGGTATAATAAAACAACTTGCATAATAAAGGAATATAATAAAAAATATGATGCAAATACTTAATAATATTAAGCCACTTTGAGGGGGCAAGCCTCCAAAAGCCTCTAAGAAGAACTATTTGGAGCCCATCCATGTCAAAACCAACTCGCAATCACATGGCCTTGGTTATATATCCCAAGGAAAATAATATAAAAATTTTGATACCACCTTCACACCTCCTGAAGCAACTTCTTTGAATACCAAACTAGGTGTCCTCTGTTGTGCCTCTAAACTATTTGTCGATATTCCCCCTACCTCATCATACAAATCTAAAGTGCATGCCACTATCCCTCCTCCATCTTATTCCATCCATAAATCGAAACATCATCCCATCCCTAAAGCCACTCTTCTTCCCATCCTCAAATTTACTAATCCCTTCATTCTTAAATCCCCTCATTCCTTCATCCTTAATTCCCCTAATCCTTCCATCCTAAAATCCTATATCCCAAAATCCCTATTCCTCAAAATCCCTAATCATGACCAACAAATGCACACATTGTCTAAAAATGAATCTACCACCAAACCCATGGGATTCAAAAACAATACTCTAGATGCCTTCGCACATAAAGCAAAAAATCCACAAAAGCCTAAAAATGATCATGTCATAGGGCATCAATACACAAAATCAATGAAAAATCAATCTAAAAGGCTGTAAAATTCCACACCTCTAAAAACAAAAACAATGTGGGTCCCCAAAAAAAAAAAAAATCCAAGTGGTTCATCCAAATACCTAAATCACAAAATCCCTCTCCCTCATCCCACACCCAATCAAAAAATCCTAAAAATTGTAATCCCATTTGGGTCTCTAAATCCCCAAATCAACAATCCCATAATCCCCCATCCAAATCCTATAATCAACAATACACTATCCCCCAAATCCCAAATCCCCTTACTCCCCACTTCCTATAAAAATCAAAAGATTCAAAATCCATCATGGTGTGCAAACGTTGGTCTTGGATCCCCTCAAGACAATGATATTCCCTCATCCATCCTATCCCCACCATCCACTATATCTCCCTCATTGCATCCCTATTATCTATGCTCTCACATAATCCCTTCATCCTCTATCTATCCATACATCCTCCATCCATCCAATCCACTTGATCTCCATCTCGCGCAACCATCTACCAACATCCATGCATGTAACAACATTTGACATGGTCCATGTGCAATAAATATCTAGATTGGGACACTATCACCTTGCTATTGAAATAGACACTCAAGTCCCCATCCTCCTACAAACCCCTTTCTCCATCCATACCATCTACCACGCCCATCCAAATATCAAAAAATTAAAAAAATAAAAAAAAAACGTAAAGAGAAAAAATCATCCAATGGTGAAAACCACTTCCTGTGGCACCTTGGGAAAGTACCATGATGAAAACCCCTCATGAGAATCATGTGTAATCCCTCATCCATTTCCACCCTACACTTGGGGGCAAGTCTCACCTAGCCTATCACTCCCATCCATTATATATACATACTTAGCCCCTTGTCTCCCATCCACTATCATTCCCAATCTCTCCTATCATCTTTCCTATCCATTCCATCCCATATATTATCATCTTCCCATCCATATTCCCCTCTCACTTTCAATCCTGATAAGGACAAGGGTAAAATATCCAATACATGCTATGGACACCTCTTGGCATATATCCATTCCTAGCATATCCTACAACATCCATCCCACCCATGCACTTAACGCCTCATCATAAGAGACACACATCTAGAGTGGGGCATCTTATTCCTATGCAATGTAGTCCTTGGAGATCACATCTAAACCCCACCATTCATCTAACCTTAATCCTCTATCTATCATATATC
The DNA here is from genome assembly GCA_027924645.1 of Cunninghamia lanceolata. Classification (NCBI taxonomy): domain Eukaryota; kingdom Viridiplantae; phylum Streptophyta; class Pinopsida; order Cupressales; family Cupressaceae; genus Cunninghamia; species Cunninghamia lanceolata. Next base: position 15,516,587 of record BSBN01001715.1, read on the forward strand.
CTACACTCATCCTTTCCTTCCATCCACTATTAACTACCCCTTCATTCCATCATCCCTCCATCCCTTGCCCATAGAATTGGTTTTCCCTTGTCATTGGTATCTAGCTAAAGGGTACCCAAACTCAATCCAATGCAATCCCCTCATAGTAATCTAAATCTTCCTAACATTCAAAATCACAAGAAATATCGTAATCCATATGTTGAGCTAAGCAATCTACACAAAATCATCCAATTGCATCCTTCAGTCTTGTTCCCAACCTTGCTGTAAGCCTTGATCAAATTTACATCATCATCATCATTGGGATATATCATTCTCAATCCTCATGTTTTTCTTATCATCAACAACACAATCCAAATCATCTATCCATCTATCTTTAGATTTTCAGCTTGACCAGGGGCAACATCATGTTTGTCTTTGTATCATTTTGTGCATGTGTGTTTGTTGTGTATGTGCATTATCATTTTTATTTTACATCTACATCAGTCCTTGTAACCTACCTGCCACAATGGTATCATAGGCTTCCATGTCATGGTTGTTAGAGTAATAGGTTAATTACTTAATTAATTTAATCATATTAATTAATTAATTAAGTCACCTTTACTTTATTTCACTTAAGCTAAACTTAGGCACTTTAATAATTTATTATTAATCCTAGGGTTCTCACATTTAGGGTTTTGGTCTCCTTTCATAAAGACTAACCTTATTGTAATTATTCATTCATTAGGCATTTTTCTTCAGGTTTGCAGAGCACCATTATTGTGCCTCTTGGTCTCCTTTGTGTGACATGTTATTTTCTTACAGGTGTTCATTAGGATCTGTGAGGTTCGTTTATCAACTTCAACATGGTATCAAAGCTCCAGATCTATACCTTCCTATTCATTTTTGGAGGAATCTTTCCTTAAAGTGGCATTTTAGTGCATCTTGAGTCAATTTGGACCTCACCATTGCATCTAGAAGGTTTGAAATAGTCAAGATTGACCTTTGTTTTGTCAACTTTGGTTATACGGTGCTCGATCTATGAGGGTTTGAAGTTTGAGAGGGTTTTGAGATCCAGAGGGTACTTACAATTTTGGAGCATTTTCAGCCCAAAAAGACCTCACCATCATGTTCAAAGCACCCAAAAACTCCAAAATCGACTGTAAAATTGTCGAAATCAGACATAGTGACTCCGAGAGGCAATTTTTTTTCATTTCCGGGTCACCTAGTACGACACGAAATCCAAGAAAAAAATTCAAAAACACAAAGCTAATAGGTGCCATCGTCAGTTAACTACTAGTAGTTAACCACTAGCGGTTATCACTAGTGGTTAATGCTAGCAGTTAGCATAACCACCAGACTTCACCCTAAACCCTTTTTGGAGCAGTTTTGGTATTTTGGCCATAACTTTAGCATCCGAACTTAGATTTTTGAAAACAAAATATTGTTGGAAAGCTGGTTTTGAGACTAATCCAATGGTGTAGGTGATTTTTTATGGTTTTCTATTTTTTTTCATTTATTTCCAGTCAAATTCAGATCTTCATTTCTACTCTTTCAGAGGCATAACTTTTGCACACTATCTCCATTTTTCAAAAATGAATAGGCGTTGGAAAGGTCTTCTAGTGCTCTTTCCAGATCTGTAAATTTTTTCATAAAAAAATTTATGAGGTATTTTTTATTCAGTTTGTCAGTTTTATAGCTTTTGTTTGATATTCTGGACATTTTGGCACTTGGAGAAGTTCTATATGTTTTGTTGGGCTTCATTTATCAGCATTAATACATATTCCAATTGTTGATCTCTGATCTGATTTGTTTGAGGAGATATCATGGTTTTTGCTATAGGTGGTCCTTTTTTAGACATTGTGAGCTTCCATTGTAAGCACTTCTCATATGTAAATGCACTGAAATAAAGTACCTCAGAATTGTACATGTATTCTTGAGATCTTGGACATGATTTTGTGTCTTATTCTACTCGCACTATGATATAAAGTGTCGTGGGGGGTTGATGTTTGCCTCTTTTTTGCCATCACACCTTTGTCATGTGTGTGTGCCTCGGTTTGCACACCCTTTTATTTGCTAGTACTTTCATGTTTGCACGTTCAGATGTTCCTGTTTCTTCTATATGCACTTCTTGGTTTACATAGTTTTAGTGTACCTGTCATGGCTCTCCCTTGTCCACATTATGGGGGGGTTTCTAGTGTTGGTGCTAATGCTTCCTTGGTTTTGTAATGGAGTGAGTTATGTATCTAGTATTTGTTCCTATTGTAGACACCCAAAAATGTCTACTTGTCGCAATGTTACATCAGTTAGGCATCTTGTAGCATTTTTGCCCTAAGCACCTATATCGTCACCTAACCTAGCATCTTCCTCTAACAAATTAAATAAATTCAACATTTATTTAATTTAATCCCATCCTTTTCACATTATTAAATAAATAAATTATATTTATTTGATTAGTCCACTTTTCTCTTAAATTAAATAAAATAAATATATTATTTTATTTAATTTATCACTTTTTATCCTCACAGGCATCATAAATTAAATAATTTATTTCTAAATTATTTAATTATGACTCACCTACTTACCATTTCTATCTCTAATTATCTCTTGAGTTAACTTGATTCACTTTCTAATTCATATCCCAAATCACTCATCCACCTTCCATTTTTCTCTCCCAAGTTGCATAGCAACTTTCTAATCCCATTATCACTCACGAAATGGAAACTTTATCCTTCCATTTTCTCATCTTGCCTATAAATTCACCCATTTCCATGCCATTTGCATGGATGAATCTTCTATGCACTGTCACTCTGTCAAAATTCCACCCCATCCATCACCTACCTACTTTATTCGCATCAATCTTATCTCAATCCTACCGTTAAGCTGTAGAACATGAGTAATTGACAATCAAATCATTCGAAGAATCAACATGCATCAACATTTCAAGACATTTGAGGTATTCATGAAATTTGGGTAAGAAGGTAATTTGTATGTTATGTTTTTATCTTCCATTTTATCCAAATTTTATCGTTTACATTCTAGCACGCCCGGTGGGACATGAATCATTAGTTTTTGCAAGTTTTCATTATAAAAATTTGTGTTTACCTAACCCTTGTTTGGCAAGTTTTGGAATGATCTATTGCAGGTGATCTTTTGGGCTAAAATCTGACAGTGCCATCATGTTCGGGAGGCTGTTTCCAAGCTCGTAGACTATAAATTTTCTAGGCTTTCAGTATCATAATTTTTCTTGCAAAATTTTAATTTTTTTTAACTTGGTAGCCATATTGTATGGATCTGTACAGCTCCGTACAACATGGGCTACCATTTGGGGTCTCATCTGCATAATATTCTATCGGTCATTAGATTGGGGTTCAATTTTCTTTGCAGAACAAGGTTTGTTTTAGGAAAATTTCATTGTGTTTATAAATGTCTCTCTGTCGACTGCTACCCGAGGACCCCAAAGCTATGACTATTGGCATTTCACTCTTCATGGTCACCGCTTATTGAACCATTGACTGTATAAAATCCTGCCACCGCCACTGTTCATATTTATGTCACCTTTCTTAGTGATTGGTCACCATTACCTTCCAATTATAAGTCAAAAATCCCTTTGTCGTTGCCTAAGTCTTATTCTTCACCTAAGTTAAGTCAAGGTCTCATTCATCACCTAAGTTAAGTCAAGGTTACCAACCTCTCATCGACACTGCTAAGAGATCCATTGCCACCTGTTAGGCGGCATTGAAGCCTGGCCACCACCGTTTGTTGACGCTCTCTCATCGACTGCCCTCATCAACTTAGAAGTTGTACCACCTAGTTTGAAACCTTCCACCATCGCTTCAAGAATCCCCGACCAAACCTAAATGTGATGTGTCTGTTGCCATGATCTAGTTGAAATCCCCTTTGTATTGGTTCGTCACCTCAAAATTAAAACTCAACCATTTTCAAACTTAAAAAACCTCGACCTAAAATCTGGCATGTCGACCCATTACTAAATCTGTAGCTCTGTTGACCAATCATTTTTTTTGACCTTCACCATCTCCCCTTTGACTGTATTGGTCGCTATAGGGTTTTATCTTGTTTACATATTATCACGGTCATTTTAGTGTAAGATTTTAATAGTTTTGACTATTCTATTAATCATAATTTGTTAAAATTTAGGGTTTTGACATTTACTACTTAGTATTTGGAGTTAACATTCATGGTTTGGTATTTGATGTTCAATATTTAAGTTTTAACTATCCAATACCTTACCATAATCACAACACATGTATCAAAAAGTTTTTGCAGAAACAAACCACTAAAAAGTCAAACTTCAAAGCAGTCAACCAGGTCAATTGTGCATCTTTTATCTACTTGCAAAAGGGGGAGTTCTTTTTCTTTTTGCTACAATAGGAGCATACGGAGGCTAAATTATGCAAACAAACATTTGTTGGAAAGCTAAGAGCATGAAATTCACAACAGTACAAATTTCATCAAGTAATTGCATCATTTCGGTAGGTAATTTCTCTATCAAATTTCAGCCTTCTTTCAAACTTAAAATGCACATAACTGGAGCAAAACACATCCAAATTTAATGATTTTTTTAAAAAATTGAATAGAATCATCTAAATTTTCTGTTTATACACTCTTTTTTTCAATATTAGATCATTTATTCTATCTTTTTAATAGATTACTTTTTTTCTAGAAACTAATGTTTTATCTATGCAGCTTGTCAAAACACACTTGTCAAAGAATGGAGAAAACAAACTACCGATCTATCTTCTATAGGTTCAAGTAGTCAAATAATAATCATTTATCACTAAATTAGGCACACTTCTATTTGGTGCTCTAAAATGAACAATCTATTTGGAATGTGTCTGCTTTTCATTTCTTAGTTTGCTTGCTGAGTCTATGTGTAACCCAATTTGGCAATGAAAGTATTCTCTCCCCTTGCCCAACCAAAGGATCTGGGGTGCATGAGAAATCATTGCCAACTCTAGAGGGCCTGCCTTCCCACTATGAGAAGGGGTCTGACCCAAGTGGAGATGAGCTAAATCCAAGCCATTCCAAGCTACTATATAAATAACGCATTTGTGCTGAAAGTCACAAACGACGGGTGTTGTTCTGCTATACCGATGAATGTTTCCCCCAAAACCCTACAGAGCTTAACCTTTGTAGGCTGGGAAGTCTCATTAACAGAGTGAATCACTGCATGTATAGCCACCCAAATGCAAACCCTAACTAAAAACCTCTATGTAGAAGCCAAAAACCCCTATGTGTTGGTACAAGAGGATAGCTGATTAGGCATTTGATAGCTATCCCACATTTTTGTGGCTTATGGTAGAGATAGAAAGGTACCTCAAGATCTATACATCTTGAGGACCTGGAACTTGGTGTGCCTGAGAAGTGAGTGCACTGTAAGGGGGAGCCCATGCCCCAAGTTCCTAGAGCTATACACCATAAGTAGGTGTGGCTGGGTAAAACTAAGTGGGAACCCAACAGATACTATCCTTGCCTAGCCTAGGGTGTACACATTGATCATTGTGTTGGTGTGCATGCATGTTCATGTGATATCTTGTGTTTTATATTGCCACATCATCCTTAACCTACTTGTCATAACATATTTCCCAATCACTACACTTCATCCAATCACATCATCCCATCTTCCTATCAATCTAATCAATCCACCCCAAGCAATCACATCCCAATCATTCTAAGTCTTTATCATAACCCTAATCAAACATCTACCAAAAGTTACACCATGCCAACCTTAGAGGACATAGTATAAGAGATCGTTCACATCCTTCACTAGGCACCAAAACCTCTAAGCCAACAAATGATTCAGAGGGTCCATTACATAATTTGACAACTAAAACTTCAAGCAGGGCAATCATCTCACATGCAACATCTCATAGCACAGGCCCAACACCTCATAGCCATTTGCCAATCACAGACCCAACAAGTGCATCATCATCCCTCATCCATTCAACACCAAACAATTCCACCCCATTCCTATGTGGCATCTCCTTCCATTTCACACCAATCTAATCCATCCGCATTTCAAATCACTTCCACATCACCTTGTCTTATTCCTTATTAATGTAATCCATATGCATTTCAAATCACTTCCATGTCACTTTATCCTACATTTTCCCATAACAATGCCACATCATCATACCCTACTTCTTCCAATATTCACCATTATCCACAACAACCCATACCCCAAGATATTTTACCTACACATCCTACCATTTCATCTCTTCATCAAACCCATTCACAAGACTATTAGTGGCCCCCATAACATGAACATGCAAATTCAAATACCCCTTCGTATATAAGCCAAGTCAACCCAAGTCCACTTTTGTAACAAGACCAAATAACCTTTGACTCAAGTCTAAGTGACCCTTTGTACATAAACCAAGTATCCTTAAGTCCGCCTATGCTGCAAGACTTAATAGCCTTTGATGAGGGAGACACCAACTTAGAGCAAGCATCCTATGAACATCTCCCATCACCATCTGATCATGTTCCAACACACGAGCCTACTAGTCTTATCTTAGCATCACCATGTTATCCTACTCCTAGTCCTACCCCATCTACTCCCATTGTCCCTTCATCTAATCCAAATCCCAATCCATCTAACCACATTATCCCTCCCTCCAATCCTATTCCTACTCGTAAGCCTCCAACACCATCTACTCTTATTATCCATCCCCTATATTGTCCCTTCACATAGACCCTAATGAAGGATGTGATCTATTGGCTACTAGCTAGGAACAACTTGTCACCATGTCAAACACCTATCTTAGCACCTAGCAATGAGCCTTCTAATGACATGGCTATCCCTTCAAGCCTATCATGTGACCCACAAGCTATTTAGCCTATTCAAGATCCTTCTATCATGAGTCTAAGTCAAAGTCCGCCATACTCCCTCATGAATGACTATCAAGAACCCATCAAACTTAGCCAAGAGTCATCCCCTTCTACTCAAGTAACCCAAGAGGTATGTCAAGAATGTTATCTTAAGCATGTGGAAACATCGAGCCTTCATTCAAATCAAGTTCAAATCCTTCCTAGTCACCCCATTCATAACATTTACCTCTTCCATGATCAAGATGAACTTACCCATGAAGAAGCTATCCATGAGCACCTTGATCTTATTCACAATCCTATACCCATCCCTAAGCAAGATATCCAAATTGCTCCTATCCATCCTCCATCTAACCCCAATGAGAAAATGTCTTCTTCTCATAATGAGACATGTGCCTCCCAAGAACACATAAACATAGAAGATCAAATCAATACCTTAGATCATAATGAGTAAAAGCAAGATCCTAATGATCCTCCATCACCTACTATCGACAATATCACAACTCCACCATCATGTCGTATTAGTCTATCCACCTTTATCCATGAGTGTTCCTCCTTAGAACACCAACAACCTTTATCCACTTCACCTTCTCCATCCAATAAGAAACCCGTGTCTAGTGTTCCACCTACACCTAGTCCCATTGTCGATCGCATGCTTCAAAACATGAACTACCAAGCTAAAGGCTTAGGCCTTCATGAATAGGGTGTTTTGGAGCCCATCCATGTCAAAGTCCCTCTGCACTCATTTGGCCTTGGATACACACCTCAAGGTTAACAACATAATGATGTTGGTAATTCCTCCATCCATCCTAAATCCACCTCTTTCTACCACAAATCCCATCATACATCCAAAACATATGTTGCCATTCCACCTCCTTCATCTTACAAGTGTCAAAAGCATATGACCATACACCTCCCACCATCTAATTTACCTTTGCTTCTTCCAACTCCTAACATCCCTCTATCGAATCTACCTCCACTACTTCCAACACCTTATCCACCTATCCATAAGTCCTCTAGAAATTCCACTCATGACCAACAAATGCACATATTGTCTAAAAATGGAGCTTCCACCAACCCCACTTCCACCATACCCATGGGATTCCAAAGAAAAAATTTGGATGACTCTACCAAAGAATCAAAGAAAAATCCATCTCAAAAGTTGCATACACCCACACACCTCCAAACAAAAATGAAAAAGGTGTGGGTCCCCAAGCAACAAGAAATTACCTCAAAAGCTGCACAAAAGTCGCATATATCCCAACCCATACCTCCACAAGCAAAGTCAAAAACTAAAATGGTATGGGTCCCTAAGCAACAAGCCATCAACTCAAATGAGGCATCCACCTCTTGCAAATCCCAACCATCTCCTTCCATCCATTCCATCCAAAAGCATAAAAATCCTCGATCCCACATGAAAAGGAAAAATCATAAAAATACTGAGTCTATGTGGGTCCCTAAATGCTTATGTCATCCATCTCCTAAACAAACATCCCCATTGCTTCCTACACCACCATCCAACCAAAAGCTTCAATGCTTATCACAGTGTGTGCAACCGTTGGTCATAATTCCATTCCATTCTGCAACACTTCCACATACCTCCATCTTCCCATCCTTTTTCCACTATCCTACATATCTTCCACATCACCTTCCTATGGTCCATGCTTTTGCATAAGCCTTCCATCCATAAGTCCTACATGATCCATAATCCACTATTTCCCTTCATAATCCATCATCCACATCATAATCCATTATCTTCCCTACATAATCCACTATCACCCCCATCATAATCCACTATCATATCTTTCATAATCTACCATATACCTAATCTATCTTTCATGAAATCCCCTACCAACATCTCTGAGCACACTTGACATGGTCCATGCAATGACATCCATCTCTAATGGGACTATTACTTTCATGGCTCTAGACACTTGAGTCCCTCCTATCCATATCCCACCTATCCCATCCAAAAATCAGAAAAGTAAATAATAAAATAAAAAAAAGTAAAGAGAAATCCCTTTGTCCAATGGTGAAAACCTGGCAAATAGGCGCCCTGGATAAGTATCATGATGAAAAACTAGCAAACAAGCATCATGCATAAGTTGATCTTCTATGTCACCTACACTTAGGGGCACCTTGTCTCATCCTACCTATCATTTCCCATCCTATCATATCCTACCATACCATTTCCTACCATCCTTATCCATTACATTTATACACCTACCCTACTGAATCCATTCATCCTTCCTCTTCTTGATCTTGATAAAGATTAGGGGAAAAAATGTTGAAACATGCTTGGAAAAAACTCTTGATGTACCTTATCCCTTCCAATCCATCCTATCATCCTATCATAATTCCATTGTCATCAGCCCAATCATATCACTATCCTATCATCTTGAGCCTTGTCATGAAAAATCCCAAGCATACTATCTAGAATGGGGCATGTCATTTCCTATGTGACATAGTCTTTGAGATCACATCCTAGCTCTTTTATGCATACATTTGATGTCATCTATCCTCTTATCCAATCATTTCATGAGTCTTCCTTTCCATCCCTTACCGCCCATCCTTTTATCCATTCATCTTAATCCATCCTATATCCTTTCTTGCACCTAGACTTGGTTTTCTCCCTTGTCATTGGGATTTCTCATAAAGGCTGTATAGATTGTAAATCCATTGACATCCCAAAACATTTAAAAATCTGAAAAAATAAAAATATTATAAAAAAATTCCATAAAAATTAGAAAAGGCCCTAAAAAGATCCAAAAAAATCATAACCTGTCCTGAAAAGATCTAAAAAAATCATAAATTGTCCTAAAAAAATCTTAAAAAACTGTACAATGTCATGAAAAAATCCAAAAAATCATAAAATGTCCTTAAAAAATACAAAAAAAATTTAAATATTCCCAAAATACAAAAAAAAAACATGAAATCCAACAAAAATCCAAACAATTATCAAGGTCAATCATCAAAATCAATAAAATCATTCAATCACCAAATCCAATTCAATCAATCAAATCGAATCAAGTCAATCTATCAATCCATCAAATAAATTCTTCTAATCCAATCATCAAATCATTAAATCAATCATCAAACTCTGATCAAATCAAATCACTTCCTCAAATCATCAATCCATCACATCAAATTCAATCAAATCGTCAAATGAAATCAAGCCAAACTTCTAATCAAATCAGCAATCAAATCAAATCATCAATCAAATCATTAGTCCAATCATCAAATTCAATCATCAAAATTAGATCATCAAATCGAGCCAATCTCTCAAACAATCAAAATCACATCAACATCCTAGATCAATCAATCAATCAATCCAATCAATCAATGAAAATCAAATCAATCATCATCACCATCAATAAAACACCAATATGAACTACATCTCATCTCTACAGTTATGTGCCTTGATCCCATGGACATGGGTATGTAGGCAGTCTAGAGTATGAAGGAAGTGCCCAGATTCAGGCACAGATGATATTTCTCTTTCTTCTCTCATCATTTTCTTCTTCTCTCATCTATCTTCATCAATTCATCAATCTTTCACAACAATTCTTCAATCACTTCTTCTTTAATCTCATCATCCAAGCAATAAACTCAAATGCAAGTCATCCTTTATCGATACCAATCAAGTTAATCAAGCTGCTTGAATTATCCAATCACATCTTTGGTCTTGATCCTACTCTTGTCGTAAACCCAATCAACAATCAATCATCAATCATCCTTGTGTTGATCTAGGGATACATTGTTCCCTGCTATGACAACACTATCATCATCAGCAATCAAACAATCAATCATTGGTTTATAGCTTGATAGGGGCAATACCTTGTTTGTTTTTGTATCATTTGTGCATGCTTGCTTGGTTGCTTGTGTGTGTTATCTTTTTATTTTGCATTTGCATATGTATCCTCCCAGCTAATATTCATATCTTGTATCTAGACAAGGTTGTATTACACTGGGCCATGAGACACATCGTCACCTTGGTCCTTATACCCTAGTACATAATGTCTCATGCTATAGAAAACATAATGATTGCTCACTTTCATTGCAGTATAATGTATCCTTCGTCTATTTCCTCCACTTCCTATCTGGCATCATTCATCTTATCCCTCCTTATCCATCCATTTCATTTCGAGAGCATATTCATGTTCCTCCAACCTGCCTATCCTCTCGAGGGGGCATCATCATCCTATCATTCCATCCTTATCCTATCATTCTATCCTCATCCTATCTTCCCTTCATCATCTTTTTCCTCTATCCATATCTTAGCTTCTTTGAAATGATGTTACTCAACACAAATCTTATCATCTCAAACATCATCTCAAAGAGGGGTAAAATGTAGACACCCAAAAATGTCCACTTGTCACAATGTTACATCAGTTAGGCATCTTGTAGCATTTTTGCCCTAGGCACCTATATCATCACCTAACCTAGCATCTTCCTCTAATAAATTAAATAAATTCAACATTTATTTTATTTAATCCCATCCTTTTCACATTATTAAATAAATAAATTATATTTATTTATTTAGTCCACTTTCCTCTTAAATTAAATTAAATAAATATTTTATTTATCACTTTCAATCCTCACATGCATCATAAATTAAATAATTTATTTTTAAATTATTTAATTATGACTCACCTACTTACCATTTCTATCTCTAATTATCTCTTGAGTTAACTTGATTCACTTTCTAATTCATCTCCCAAATCACTCATCCACCTTCCATTTTTCTCTCCCAAGTTGCATAGAAACTTTCTAATCCGATTATCACTCACGAAATGGAATCTTCTACACACCGTCACTGCCAAAATTCCACCCCATCCATCACCTACCTACTTTCTTCGCATCAATCTTATCTCAATCCTACCGTTAAGCTACAGAACATGAGCAATCAACAATCAAATCATTCAAAGAATCAACATGCATCAACATTTCAAGACATCTAAGGTATTTGTGAAATTTGGGTAAGAAGGTAATTTGCATGTAATGTTTTTATCTTCCATTTTATCTAAATTTTGTCATTTACACCTATGTACTAGGTGGATGTAGCAGTACATCAATGGCTGGTTACCCATGCATTTCAGTGAGATGGAGCATTTACCATAGGAACACTCTTGCATTCCTTTTGTGGAGGCAACCTTATGTTTTCACTTGATCAGTTCTTTAGACTTTTGGTACCTATGCCATTTGTATCTTCGAGTTCCAGATGTTTTGCCCTTGTTTTCCATCTGATTCGAGTAATGTTGTTGGGGGCACTCATGCAGATTCTTGTCTTCTTTTTTAGAGGAGGTTCTTCTTTCAACACTATAGCAGTCAGTCTTCAACTTATTGTTTGCAGCTTCTTCATGCTTCAATGGAGTTCTTCATGTTCCTTTTCTTTTGGGACATCCTTTGTGGAGGCTTCTTAGTCCTTCACTCTTTCTCTCTCTCTTGTAGGGAGGTTTGTTATCTCTTTTGGAGAGGATTTTTTCCCACGTGGTTTTCTCCTTTTCTCTATTTGTTAGACTCTTTTGTACATGGGTACCTCATCAAGCCTAGTTGACGGGACCCATCATTGCTTTCATGCATTTTGTCCTTAGTTTTTTAGCTTCTCCCTAAGTTCATCTTAAGGGGGGTGTTAGAGTAATAGTTTAATCACTTAATTAATTTAATCATATTTATTAATTAATTAAGTCACCTTTACTTTATTCACTTAAGCTAAACTTAGGCACTTTAATAATTTATTATTAATCCTAGGGTTCTCACTTTTAGGGTTTTATCTCCTTTCATAAGGATTGATCTTATTGTAATTATTCATTCTTTATGCATTTTGCTTCAGGTTTGCAGAACACCATTATTGTGCCTCTTGGTCTCCTTTGTGTGACAGGTTATTTGCTTGCAAGTGTTCATTGGGATCTATGAGGTTGGTTTATCAGCTTCAACAATGGTATTATGAGGCATAGGGTTAGTTGTGACCTTATTGGTTGTCTCATCACAATGCTTGCTAAGGTTATCAAATGCCTTGTGATGTGCTGGGGGCATCCTTTAATGCATGGGACACATTATCATCTTGGTTCCTCATACCCATATCAGTTTGTATCCTTCCTTCCATCCTTCTCCATGTATCCATCCCTATCCCTCTTTCTAATCCAACCATCTTCATCCTTTTGAGAGCACACCCATGTTCTTCAAACCCACTTGTCCTCTCAAGGGGGCATCATAAAATCAAATGTATTTTTGTTTTATATGAACTTTATGATTAAGATGAATGTATGCAAGTGAATATTGGAAGACATCTGTTCTATTATTGTTTGTATATTTAATTTGGCAAGATTGATGAATTTTTATTTGAGTAATATTATGTTGTTCAAAATTGGTGTTGTGATGGAGGGTATTGCTGGGAGTTGATGATGTGCGAAATGGTAACATATGTTTTGGGAGTTGATTGTTCTTGGGAGTTTTTGGGAGAATATTATTTTATTGTGTTTTGGGATATTATTATTTAATGGAGTTTTGGGAGAATATTGTTTTATGGGAATTTGGGAGATTATTGCTTCTGGGAGTTGTTGTTAAAGGGAGATTTTGGGAGATGTTGATAAAGGGAGATAATGAGAGGTTTGTTATGGGAGATTGATGCTTATGGGAGTTATTGTTTTTATTGAGAAAGAAACTGAGATAGATTTATGAATTAGATTCTTGAAAAGGGAATTGTTTTTTGTTTAATTTTTTGAACATCAAGAAAATGTTTCTTTTTAATTGCTCGAGGGTGCATTCGATTGGTCGAATCCTATGGTTGGGTGGAGAGCTAATCTAGGTTGATATAATTTTGTGTATGCAAATCTATAGACTAAATCTCTTCTTACGATAAGAAGATTAGTATGGATGAGCGAATCTAGATTTCTTTGTATTTTCCTCATTTGGTGATTCAGGTTTCAAGTTTTGTACTATTGCATGATGGCAAAAAGAATATCTAGTCAACTTAGTAAATCTTTTGATGAAAACTAACTTTTGTTGGAAGTGTGAAGTTAGGAAATATTCATTTCTCTTGATGACTTCTAGGAGGAAGTCCATTCTTAGGGGGGAAGAATGTAAGGCATATCTGAAGTCTAATTATTAATTATGATATTTTATTTTAAAATAATTATTTAAATAATTTAATATTGATTATGAAAGAAATTCATGTATTGTTATTATATGTTTTTCTAATGACATATTTTACAGAGATTATTTTATGCAAGGAAGGGCAGTTATGCATTTTCAAGAAGAAAATTTTAGAAATTAATATTTATTTACAGTTTCAAGTTAGTGGAGATAATTTTAGATTTGATATAAGTTATAAAGATATTATAATTTAGCATTAAGATTTTTATATGGTTTAGTTAATTGATTTAAATTAATTATTCTTGTGTGTTGTGGGGAATAAAAGCTCTTTTATCATTATTTTTGGTAAAATTAAGACCATAGGTCAATCACCTATGGGTAGGGTACTTGTTTATTCATAAAAATTATGTTTCAGAGTTGTTTTAATGCATTTTTATTGAATAAGAAAATAAGTCAAATTTGGTAGATGAAGAGTTTTGGAGCATCTAAGTTAGGAAGAAAAAGAAATAAAAGGAAATCCCAAGAATCACATTTTCTTGAAAAGAAACAGATGCCACAAGCAAGAAGGGAAAAACAAGAGAAGAGCCAAGATGATTGCTGATTTTTGCAGGTCAAGAGGACATGGATAGAAGATGGTGAAGATAATTCTTCAAAGTAATTACATGCATTTTGATGAGGCAAAGAAAGCATACATCCATGGTGACTTGTTAAGTGAAAAATCTCTGAATTTTATGAGGACAATAGAATCCCAAATAGAAGAAAATAGGTGCACAACTAAATAAGATGGAAGATTTCACATTAAGGAATCTTATAATCTCTCTCTTCATGGGCATTTGAAGGTATTCTTCATTAATAAAATCCTTGAGGTATTTCCTTGAAAACTCACCATTATTTATAATGTTCTTCTGAAATTTTTCAAGAAAACTTGTTGTTGTCTCGTGAAATTTATCTATTCATATGAATTATTTTATAAAATAGTTTCTAGGTTTTGAGAATCATGTTTTTATCTTTTTGAAACATCTTACGATTTTAAATTTCATTAAGTATTAAGAACGTTATCGTAATTTTAGTACTGTTGTAACCCTGCTAAAAACCCTGTTGTAAACCTTGTTGGTGTTTTATAAATTTCTCTCTGCATGGGAAAGGGATTGTAAAATAGTTTCTGGGTTATGAGAATATTTATTTAATATTTTTGGAACATTTTATGAATTTAGATTTGGTTAAGTATTTTGAAAGTCATCATATTTTTATTACTGTTGTAGAAGAAATTGAAAATCTAGGGTTTTGTTGGTAGTTTACTTTGTTGGAAATGAATTATTTTCATTACATAAGTGTGTTAGATGAATTTGTATATTTTCTTTCCTAGAATGGGTATAATTATATAATCTTTCATTAATTTAGGTGCATGCAAAAATTAGATTGAATCAAGTATATTCTTGTAGTGCAAGAAGGTCAATTAAACTCTTATGTTGATTAGTTTATAAAAACAATTGTTATATCAGACATATATATATATATATATATATATATATATATATATATATATATATATATATATATATATATATATATATATATATATATATATATATATATATATATATATATTGCATAGTTATTTGAATGTAAAAATTAATGAAAAATAACAAATCTTTTATCTTTTATTATTTCTATCATTCATTATAATATAGGGAATACTTTTGAGTAATCAAATCATTCTCGATGATCAAGTTTGGGTTAAATCTGGATTTGAGGGAAATGGATGATTGCAGTAAATACTACCTCCTCATCTTATAAAATTTTTCTAATTGTTTTCTGGGTTTTATTCCATTTATTCTTACCTTTCTAAAACATCTTGAATTTTATAATTCCCCTACAAAATAGGAAAGTTATGATAGATTTACTACTGGGTGGTTTTTCATGTACAAGACTTGTCTTCTGAAATGATGTACTTATTGTAGTGGCTTGTGTTTTAAAGTATAACTTCTTGTCCCAATATGATTTGATTGAATGTTGTTTATGTTGTGAGATTATAAAACTTCTATTGCATATTATAACCCAAGTTATAAATTGTATGATACCATCTTGTGTTTGCAAATTCAAAGTCCCAAACTATGAAGTCTCTGCACTGTGCATATGTAGGAAAGGCCATCATGAGCCTCCTAGACATTAGGTTGGCTCCTTTAGGGCCTTAGGCTCATTATTTTGTACAATTATATTTAATGTGTTATTTTTTATCTTACAAAAACTAATGTTTACATTCAGTTGTGCAGATACAGGTTTGTTAACTGAGCAGTTTATTGGAGCAAAGAAAATAGTTTTTCCACTATGCTAAAGGATGATATATGATTTTTATTGTAAAATGATTGTAATTGCATGAGGTATGTTTATATCTATGAAAATAACTATTTTCAATACATGTTAAATCTTAATTTGTAATATATTTTAAGATAGAATTAGTTAATTTTCTCCTATTATCATACTATATTTTCATTATTTCTGATTAAATTAATTATTTTTTGTTATTTACTAATATTTTCTTGAGTGGGCATTACAATGTTGCAAGTATGAGGTGATCCAGTGTTGTCATTGATGTCAACATACTCATATTGCATTGACAAGAAGGATTTGATGAGCTGTGTGCTGAGGATATTGAGAAAATTAGACTCAGTCAGGAACAGTGAAGAACAGTGATGAGAAGAAGGTAAATGTACTGTATAGGTTGAGAACCGGAGGATGCGGATTAAAGGGTTAGTAGATATGAGTCTTGAGATGCTACAGTTAAGATTTCAGAGGTCCGCATGAAGATCTGAAGGCGTTGTGGCTGCCGGTATAGAACCGGGTCCGGCAAGTATCCGGAGGTGACAGAGGATCACAAAAAGGTCCGGTGAGGTCCGGAATTGTATTATCATAATCTGCGGATTGGAAGGAGTGTTTGAGATGTCCTTGTGATGTGTCATCCTGATTTGTGTGTGATTTGGAGGTCCGGAAGTACCTCTTGCATTATGACAGTGGCGACAGACTGTGTTCTTGAAGTTCCGGATGAGGAAGACAAGAGATCCCAGTAAGCAGAGGAAGTGCGGATGTATCCGGACATTCAGACAGACTTGTGAAGGTTCTTGAATCATGTTTAGGTTGTGTTGTTGGTCCGCATTGATGGTAGAGCCCGGAATTGAAGTTATTCTTCCGGATGAAGTTATTGCTCTGTTTAGCCGACCGGATGAGTTGTTCATCCTGTGAATGTTCTTGTGATAGCCGACCGGATGTGTTATTCATCTTGCGGATACTCCTATGGTTGTTTGCCGACTTAGATGCTTGTTCCTAAGTCGATGTCTTGTATAAATAATGATTTGTGAATTCATTTCAGTGTGTGGCATGCGGATGAGCATGATATAGCGAAGAAAGGTGCGAAAGGCAGAGCAGAGATTGTTGGGCTTAATTGGAACTGATCCGGACATGGTAGAGATGTCATTCTCCAGTTCAAGACTGTGATTTTTATCACTTTGTAGACAGTGTGTCTCCTTGTAGGCAGTGGGCCTCTTTGTGAGCAGTGTGCTCGGGCAGTGAGCCCTTATTGGCATGTGCCATTCATTTTTCCTTATTCTTCTAACAGAGAATAATTCTTGGGTTAATCACCCCGTGGTTTTTCCCTTAACCGGGTTTTCCACGTCAAAATCTTGGTGTTCAATGTGTTGATGCTTATCTGCTCTTGTGTTTATGTATTGTGCTTCCATGAATGATTATTTGATATGCTGCTAACTAACAACAGAGAATAAAGTGTTTGAAATAGAACAAGTTCTATACAACTGATTCACCCCCCCCCTCTCACTTGTATGCCCTAGATCCAACAATTGGTATCAGAGCTAAGTTCCTCTGATAGGAGCTTAACCGCTTGAGGTGATCCAGGATGTCGTCATACAAGAAGGATAGTCCGAAGTTCGATGGAACCAACTTCACTCTCTGGAAAGGTCGCATGAAGTGTCATTTGGAATGTATGGGAAAAGCATACTTGGCTATGATTTCAAAACCATATATACCCCCACAAGGTGGTCCGACAACTCCAGATGAAACCACAAAAGCTGAAAACAATCTGCGGACCAAGGAAGCTCTTCTAAGCGCATTGAATGACTCAGATCTCTCGAATGTCATTGACCTACCAACTGCATATGAGATCCTAACTAAACTGGAACTTCTGTATGAAGGAGATGAGTTTGTCAAAAGTGCAAGGTTGCAAAGTCTGAAAGGGAAATTTGAAAGATTGAAAATGAGAGATGATGAAAACATTACTACCTTTATGCCAAGAGTAAATGAGCTGGTATGTGGAATCAGAAATGCTGGTGGAACTCTAGATGAAAATGAGATTGTCTGCAAAATCCTAAGATCCCTTCCTGCTGCCTACAAAATCAAAGTTGCTGCCATTGATGAATTCAGAGCCCACACAACTGTCACAAGAGAACAACTGGCTGGCAAACTAGCTGCATTTGAAATGACCGAGTTTGGAGATGATCCACCCAAGACTGAATCTGCTTTTAAAGCCAGTGCCTATGTGAAAGGCAAACAGAGATTTGATCCGGGTGAAAACTCATCAAGAAAAATGTCATGGTATGATCAAGCAAGAAGAGACATGGAAGAAGAAGAAGCAGAAACAGCTCAACTTGAAGCCCTCATTGCAAAGAGACTGCCCAGAGGATCTGGTAAGTATGAAGGAAAACTACCTTTTAAGTGTTTCAACTGCAATAAGATTGGTCATTTTGCCTCAAGATGTCCGGAGAGATCTGCAAGATCTAATACTCACAGACAAAGGTTTCAAAAAAATTGCTATTATGTTCATGAAGAAGATGACAATGAAGGAGTAACAGATGATGAATCAGATCCAGGAAGCAAATCCGGAAATGAGTGGGTGTTTATAGCCATCAAGGAAGAAGATTCCTTGCTCTCTGAATCTGTCAATCACAAAGTTGTTGAAAAAGCCTTGGCTGCTCAAGTGGAAGAAAAGGATGATTGGGTTATTGACAGTGGATGTTCTCACCATATGACTGGTGACAAGAATAAGTTCTTAGACTTGGAAAGATATGAAGGAGGAATGGTAAAGTTTGGTGACAATTCTGCTGGCAGAATCAGAGGTAGGGGAACTATTTCCTTTGATGGTAAGAGCAAAACAGGTAATGTACTATATGTTGAAGGATTGAAGCACAATCTTCTTAGTGTTGGTCAGTTAGTGGACAAAGGCTATGATCTCCGGTTCAAGAATGGAAAATGCAGAATCTTTACAAGCTCCGGAACTGAAATTGCATCCGGTACTCAGACAAGAGGTAACATCTTTCATCTGGTTGGTTCAAATAAAAGTTGTTTGTTTGTTCAAATTGATCAGAGTTGGTTATGGCATAGAAGAATGTGTCATGTAAATTTTGATAACATCATCAAAATAAGCAATACTCAGGCTGTGAGAGATCTTCCAAAGTTGATAAAACCTACAAACAGTGTGTGTAAAGAATGTCAGTTAGGCAAACAAAGCAGAGTCTCTTTTAAAAGCAAAGATCAGTCTTCTACCGGATTGTTGGAATTAGTACATACTGATCTATGTGGTCCGACAAGAATCAAGAGTCTGCAAGGTGATAGATATTTCATGTTGTTAATTGATGATCATTCCCGGATGATGTGGGTTACCTTTCTAAAAGAAAAATCAGAAGCTTTTGAGAAGTTCAAAATCTTCAAAGCTATGGTGGAGAATCAAACCGGATTGAAACTAAAGTGTCTAAGGTCTGATAGAGGTGGTGAATTTACATCTGGTGAATTCATTGACTTTTGTGAGAAACAGGGTATAAGGAGACAGTTGTCTGCTCCTAAGACTCCACAGCAGAATGGAGTAGTTGAGAGAAAGAACCGGACCATCCAGGAAGCTGCTAGGACAATGATGTTGGAAGCAAATGTTCCTCAAATGTTTTGGAAAGAAGCTATCAGCACTGCAGTCTACACTCTCAATCGAGTTCAAATCAGAAACAACACCGGTAAGACCCCCTATGAACTTTGGTTTGGCATCACTCCTACTGTGAAATATTTCAGGGTATTTGGTAGCAAGTGTTATATTAAAAGAGATGAAGATCTAGGAAAGTTTGATGCTAGAAGTGATGAAGGAATTTTCTTGGGCTACTCCACTCAAAGCAAAGCATACCGGTGTTACAATAAGAGATTGAGGAAGATGATAGAAAGCACCAATGTAAAGGTTGATGAAGGAATTGAGAAGCCTTCAAGATTTTATGAATTTGATGAAGATGACCAAGATAGTGTTCAAGGACCTCAATCCTCTCCGGTGAAACAGAGTCAGCCTAATCCGGTAAATCAGGAAGAAGAGTTAGGTTTGAATGAGCCTGATCAAGAAACAGCAGTACTGGATACTCCCAAAATTCCAAGGTATGTAAGACTGAATCACTCTGAAGATCAGATCATAGGTGACAGAAACAAAGGTGTACAAACTAGAAGGAATATTGCTCAAGATCAGAATGAATGTTGTCTGATTTCAAAGATTGAACCTAAAACAATAAATGAAGCCTGCAATGATGAAAACTGGACCAAAGCAATGGAAGATGAATTGATGCAAATTGAGAAAAATCATACTTGGGATCTTGTTCCCAGACCTAGAGACAGGAATGTAATTGGAACCAAGTGGGTCTTCCGGAACAAACTAAATGAAGCTGGTGAAGTAATCAGAAACAAAGCTAGATTGGTCTGCAAAGGCTACTCTCAAATAGAAGGAATTGACTTTGAAGAGACTTTTGCTCCGGTAGCAAGAATTGAAGCAGTCAGATTACTTCTTGCATTTGCTGCCTTCAAAGATTTCAAGGTATATCAGATGGATGTCAAGTCTGCCTTCCTAAATGGTGATCTGGAAGAAGAAGTCTACATTGAACAACCGGATGGATTTCAATTGTCTGATAATAATGATATGGTCTGCAAGTTGAAGAAAGCTTTGTATGGATTGAAGCAAGCCCCAAGAGCATGGTATGAAAGGTTGGATAAGCATCTTGTGTAGATTGGATTCAACAAAGGTACTGCTGACAGCAACTTATATTTCAAAATTGATCATGAAAACATTTTGATTGTTGAAGTGTTTGTGGATGATATCATTTTTGGAGGAAGAGATAGTATGTGTAAAACTTTTGCAAATCAGATGAAAAGTGAGTTTGAAATGTCTATGCTTGGTGAAATGAATTTCTTCTTGGGTCTGCAAATTACTCAAACAAAAGAAGGGATCCTCATCTCTCAGACCAAATATGTGAAAGAATTGTTAAAAAAATTTGGTATGGAAGACTCAAAGCCTATGAACACTCCTATGGCAACCGGATGTAAGTTAAGCAAAGATGATGATTCTCCAAAGGCAGATCAGACAAAGTATAGATCAATGATTGGTGGATTGTTGTATCTCACTCAAACTAGACCAGATATAATGCAAGCTGTTGGTCTTGTGGCAAGATTCCAGGCTGATCCTAGAGAATCTCATGTTATGGCAACCAAAAGAATTTTTAGATACTTGAAAGGGACAGTTGAGTATGGTCTATGGTATCCTAGAGATCCGGATTTCTCTCTTCATGCTTACACAGATGCAGATTGGGCAGGAGATGTGGATGACCGGAAGAGCACTAGTGGTGGAGCATTCTTTTTGGGGAAGAGATTGGTTTCTTGGCTAAGCAAGAAACAAGATGCAATATCTCTGTCTACAACTGAAGCAGAATACATTGCAGCAGCAGGTAGTTGCACTCAAATCTTGTGGATGAAGCAGATGCTAAGAGACATCAAAGTTGAATATGAGGAGCCTATTACAATTTTCTGTGATAATTCAAGTGCAATTAATATTTCCAAGAATCCGGTATTGCATTCTAAGACTAAGCACATATCTATCAAATTTCACTTTTTGAGAGAACAAGTAAACAAGGAAGAAGTCAGATTGGAGTATGTTCCCTCCAAGGATCAGATTGCAGATATCTTTACAAAACCTCTTCCCAAGGACTCTTTTGAATATCTCCGGGAGAAGTTAGGGGTCATGGCCCCTCCGGTGATGAACTAAGATGCACTGATGTGCATCAGTCCGGTGGCTATCACAGTCATATCTTGTGATCCGGACTAATGGGGAGCTGCAACTAAGGGGGAGCAGCTGGTATTATTCTGATGCATGAGAGTTGCAAGTATGAGCCCTTTGCCATTGATGTCAAAGGGGGAGAGAAGACATGTGAAAAACAAGTGGTTGATGATCAAAGGGGGAGCAGCAAAGGAAGACATGTGAAGAGTTGTTGTTGATAGGGGGAGCTGTGACAGAAAAAAAGAAGTTCTTGTCTTGATGGTTTTTCACATCATATGTTGCCATCAATGACAAAGGGGGAGATTGTTGCAAGTATGAGGTGATCCAGTGTTGTCATTGATGTCAACATACTCATATTGCATTGACAAGAAGGATTTGATGAGCTGTGTGCTGAGGATATTGAGAAAATTAGACTCAGTCAGGAACAGTGAAGAACAGTGATGAGAAGAAGGTAAATGTACTGTATAGGTTGAGAACCGGAGGATGCGGATTAAAGGGTTAGTAGATATGAGTCTTGAGATGCTACAGTTAAGATTTCAGAGGTCCGCATGAAGATCTGAAGGCGTTGTGGCTGCCGGTATAGAACCGGGTCCGGCAAGTATCCGGAGGTGACAGAGGATCACAAAAAGGTCCGGTGAGGTCCGGAATTGTATTATCATAATCTGCGGATTGGAAGGAGTGTTTGAGATGTCCTTGTGATGTGTCATCCTGATTTGTGTGTGATTTGGAGGTCCGGAAGTACCTCTTGCATTATGACAGTGGCGACAGACTGTGTTCTTGAAGTTCCGGATGAGGAAGACAAGAGATCCCAGTAAGCAGAGGAAGTGCGGATGTATCCGGACATTCAGACAGACTTGTGAAGGTTCTTGAATCATGTTTAGGTTGTGTTGTTGGTCCGCATTGATGGTAGAGCCCGGAATTGAAGTTATTCTTCCGGATGAAGTTATTGCTCTGTTTAGCTGACCGGATGAGTTGTTCATCCTGCGAATGTTCTTGTGATAGCCGACCGGATGTGTTATTCATCTTGCGGATACTCCTATGGTTGTTTGCCGACTTAGATGCTTGTTCCTAAGTCGATGTCTTGTATAAATAATGATTTGTGAATTCATTTCAGTGTGTGGCATGCGGATGAGCATGATATAGCGAAGAAAGGTGCGAAAGGCAGAGCAGAGATTGTTGGGCTTAATTGGAACTGATCCAGACATGGTAGAGATGTCATTCTCCAGTTCAAGACTATGATTTTTATCACTTTGTAGACAGTGTGTCTCCTTGTAGGCAGTGGGCCTCTTTGTGAGCAGTGTGCTCGGGCAGTGAGCCCTTATTGGCATGTGCCATTCATTTTTCCTTATTCTTCTAACAGAGAATAATTCTTGGGTTAATCACCCCGTGGTTTTTCCCTTAACCGGGTTTTCCGCGTCAAAATCTTGGTGTTCAATGTGTTGATGCTTATCTGCTCTTGTGTTTATGTATTGTGCTTCCATGAATGATTATTTGATATGCTGCTAACTAACAACAGAGAATAAAGTGTTTGAAATAGAACAAGTTCTATACAACTGATTCACCCCCCCCCTCTCAGTTGTATGCCCTAGATCCAACATACAATACCTACCATCTTTCCTCCTCATCTCTCTCACTTCAAGTGGTTGCTGCATCATCATCCCTAATCTTACCATCATCTTCTATCCAATCCAATGCTATGTTTTATCTTTCTTTGAAATGATGTTGCTTCACAACACCATCTCAAAGAGAGGTAAATGTAGACACCTATAATTTTCCACTCATCATCCAACCCCAATAAAGACATCACTAAACCACTTTATTCCATAGTTAATTAAATAAACACCTATTTAGATAGTTAATTATCCAATCCCCCTTTCAATAGTGATTAAATATAATTTTATTATTAAATCACTATTCATGCACTATTCATCCATACTATCTCCTATCATTAATTGAATAAATTTAATCATGTATTCAATTAATAAATTCTTTCCCATAGTCCAACATTAGATTAATATTCATTTATCTAATATCCCTATCCTCATCCAAAAATTAAATAAATATTTCTATTTATTCAATTCCCTATTTTCTGTACTTTTGATTAAGTTGATTAATCTACTTAATCAACTTAATCGCATGCTTGCATATTCCAAATCCTTCATTAACCCATTCAAACCTCTCACATCTTCCAACATGTACAAAGGCATGGGTTTTTGTACAAGACCACATGGGTCTCTTACAAAGGGGTGGTCAAGTACCTTGCACATCCCTCTAAAAAGGGTCCTTTTTTCCCTTTTCAATCTCCTCCATCCACTTTATACAAGACCATCCTCCACCATTGATTTCCTCTCAATCCAAGGACTCCTCTGGTCCTCCAATAAAATTGTGCCACTTGGTGGCCTCTCATCAATCCAATCCTCTCAACAATCCTCAACACTTGATCTTCCAAATCAATCCTATCCATCTAATCCCTCATCCAAAAACCTATAAATAGCCATCAACCCAAGCCATTTTTAAGTCTCAAAGTTATGCAAGGCTATGTTGTCAATTTGAGGAGAAATCAACATATCAAGACATCAAGAGCACATCCAAAGATCAAGGTTTGCATGATAGTTAATTAGTTAGATTCCTTTCACATTTGCATTCCTTTAGCTCTATCATGAGGTTGCATTAGTTAATGAATAAAATAGGTTAGTATCATTCTGTCTTGTTTCTTATGTTCATTTTCTATACGTACACATTTATCCTATTATTATTTTTCTAATTGTTCTTCCTTTATCAAGGAAGTCTCTCCTTTTTCCTCCTTATCTACCACATTTGTCCTTTGTCATCTTCTAACATTTGGGGAATTCTCTTTTAGAATTTTCATTATTACTTTTGCCCCTCTTACCATAGTTGGCCTTGAGATTTCCTTTCTCTTTGTCAATGTTTGGCCATTTTTTATAATATTGTGCTTCTCTAGGATAGCTAAATGAATTATGTGCAGAGTCACTACAAAACCCACAAGTATTCTTCTTTTCTTCTATACATTTGTTAGCATAGTGACTTGGTTCACCATATTTAAAGTAGGTGATATAATCCCTTCCCTACCACATCCTTCTCTATTTTTATTATGATAATGTCTATTTCCACCTTGCAACTAATCATCTTGGTAACTGGTGGAAGGTCATTCTTCTTGGATCCATGGCATTGACTATTGTATTTTATTTATTGTGCATTGGTTACTCCATTGCAGTTGGTTGTAGCCATGATCTTGGACATAGAAGACCTTTTAGCCAAATATTTAGGTTTTTCCATCCCTCTATGGATTGGCTCATTGCCCTCACATGTATGGTTGTACCAAGGTTTATGTTCTTCTCTTAATTTAACATTAGTGATGGGTAGTTATCTGCTTCATGTTTGTCCCACTCAATGTAAATTCCACAATAAACACTTTTCAACCTTCTAGGAGGTTTTACAATATCCACTCTCAAAATCATAACTCCTTTCCTTTTTTGTAATACTAGACACCCATTCTATAGATGCACCTCATTGGAAAAATAAGTACACCATATTTTCTTTCTACAAAGTGGTGAGCTTTCCCTATGATTTTCCCTTTTGCTAAATTTCTTGTTTTTATCTTCAATTGTTCCAATTCCAATTTTCATTTTTCTATTTCTTCACTGTCATCTTATTTGTTTTTCCTTCTCCATAGGTGTTTTTCAATATAGAATCTAGTTATATTGCGTCTATATATGTGTTGAAAATCCTTCCATCTAGGGATGTTTTGATCCCTAATAGCAATCCAAAAAGAAACCATTCAACTCTATTTTTTAGTGAGTGGCTCTTCTAATTTCCTAACCACCCCTTTGAATCTCTATTTAAATTCTCTTATTGTCTCCCCTTTTCTTTGTATCATTTACATAATTTTATAGACAATTTTTATGGGACCTTTGGAGATTGGAAATTGTTTAAGAATTCTTTGTTTGGTCCTACCTTTTCTTTGTTATGTAGGGGACACACTTTTATATACCACATAAGTCCTTCATTACATAATCTCTCCATAAATTCATAGAGCTTTGTTTGGTTATTCCTTATCGCATTCCTTCTCTAGGTAGTGTTGATGGTGATGTTAGTCACACATAACACTCAAAGAAAAGTTACACATCAACCCTTGTTTATCTTGAAAGATACAATGAATTCATAGAATTCATGATCCTAAGTCCCCGGTGATTAGGTCATAATCTGCTAAGATCTCTCAGTGGTTGATGTGTGTTGTTGTTTTCCATTTTGGGGTCTTACATGAATTAGTAGGTTCTAGTTCTGCAACAATGCTTTTAGGGAAGTTACTCTACACAGCATATACCTCCAAATGATGTGCCTAAGGTGATATTTGCATGAGCTCTACCCTTATCAGTGATTTCCTGCATGAAATTTTCAATGGTACATGCATCTAGCTTAGGAATATGTTAAGGATGATCAAGTATCTATGGGATGTCTGCATATTCCCCTATTCTACTTAATATTTACCATGATGTGCAATTATGGAAGTGATTTCTATAAAATTAAAATAAGAAAAAGGGTTAAAGAGAGAGATATTCCTAAGATTTACTTGACTGAGATCACTGACCCACATACATGTTCCCATATAGTAATGAAGAGAAGAAAACTAAAATCATACTTCACCAAGATATTCCACAAATCAGCACGATCCAATGCAAATCTTCAGAGATAGAGTTGACAACAACATGCAATGAAATGAAAGCACTTCTAAAGAACACAACATCCACCAGTACATATCCAGAAATCAACTTGAAGATTACTTAAGGTTTACAATCATGATGTAATCTGAAGCTTCATCTCCATACAGTATGTTCATAAAACATGCATATTTACAGTGATCATGAGGAAAGAACCTTGAATGTTTCAACAATTCAGTCCCCACTAGTCTCAGCAATCTGGTCTACTACCTGAAATTTCTACCGGTCTCCCTTGTATGATTGACCTCCCCCTTCCTTAATGGGATGCCCACCTTAATAAAACCTTCCCCCTCCATAGTGGGATGCCCACCTTAATAAAATATTCCACCTCCATAGTGGGATGCCCACCTTCTCAAAAAAAACAATAAAATATTCTTCATAATGGGATGCCCACCTTAATAGAATATTCCACCTCCATACTCGACCTGCATGCCGTCGGGTCAAATCTACATATTGACCCTCCATAGGCCTTGCGTGTACTTCTTGTTTGACCAAAGTTATACATCGGGCTCCAAAATAATTTCAAATTCCTCCCGCTCTGCTTTCCTGCCATTTTCCATTTGAATATCGGGCCGCACTTTGAAATTCTTTGCTAATCAGGATATGATGATGACATCATCAAGATGGACTGGCCTTGCTGAAGTGTGAAAGGATGACATCATCAGATTTTGGGATGGCTCAAAATCCACTTGCCTTGCTTTTCCATTGCGACCGCACATCATCATGATCATCGGTGAAACACCACCTAATCGGAGTGAGCCAACAATGTCTCACCAACCCCATCTTCTGGCCAATACACCTGCAGTCATCATATAAAGTTAGGCACCATCATTTAAATAATTAGCAGGAGGATAAAAACTAATGCTAAATCATGCCTTGAAGGTGCAAACATAAATATCCGGTCATGATACTATGAAAATCTTCCTGCACATGAGAAATTAGTCCCCTTTTGATAATTCATTCAGTTTCGCCACCTGCATGTAGATTTCTGGACATTCTCTTTACTTGGTCATGATATGATGGTGACGTCACATTGATATTGAAGGAAATTGGGTCAAAAGAACATGATCCAGAGGAAAGAGCTTTGAAGAATATCACCCTCCCAAGGAGATGATGTCATCAGGATATGTCGAGTTTTGCTTATCGGGTCATATTTTAAGATCAGGATGATATTTGGAACATGACCCCTGCGGGTAAGATGACCTTCCTTTCAAAAGATCGGGGTGACGTCAGTGGAAGGGTGGCCTTGTTTATCGCTGCAGTTATCATGATGTCATCGTCATGTTTATCGGATAGGAGTGATGTTTGAAAAAGTGCCTGTGCGAGGCAAAGGGATGATGATGTCATCAGGAGGTGATTTCCTTTGTTCATCGAGCTTGGATGATGTCATCATCATACTAGCCATGGGGTGATATTCGGAAGATTGTGATATTCAAAAGATTGGCTAATCTTCAAAAAGAAATCAGGTGATGCACAAAAGGTCAGGGTGAGGCATCCACATCAGGGTGATATTTGGCAAGGAGGGTGATCCTTCAGAATATCAGGTGACATTTGAAACATTCGGGTGATATTTGAAAGATGATGATCCCCTTAGACTAAAATGACCTCTTGTTGGAATATCAGGATGATGACTTGGTTTAGCGCTATGGCACTATGATGTCATCGTCATGTTATGCAAGAAAGGTCATGTTCGAAAATATACCTCCGTGAGGTAAAAAGGATGATGATGTCATCTTCATGTGACATTTCTTGTTTATGGGTTCTAATGATGTCATCAGGATATTGGTTCAGGGTGATATTTCGCGATAGGAGGATATTGAGAAATATCGGGTTATATTGAGAAACATGATCCTCGCGAAATACATAAGGCTGTTGACGAGTAAAAGTCACTATCACCTAAAATTGACGTCCAGATATTTGGACCGCATGATTTATCAGGTGATAAATTAGATTAGGATGACCCTTTGTAATATGACTGATGTAAAGAAATATGATCCTCCCCCTGTGAATATCAGGTTTGACCAAAACTTTGACCGAGCATAACTTTCTTACCTGGCCAAATTTCAAGGTGATGTAAAAGGCAAACTTGCTTAGAATTTTACACTCTTTCACATGGAAAGCTTCCTGAGGCAAGATTCAGACCTTTGAATTTTTGAGTTATATAGGAGGATCATCATGCACCTGATATGATGATGCCTTTTACCATTACTGCCCAGAGCACAAAAACAAAAGGGGCAAGCCACAATAGGGGTCCTCATTTTGCTAAGGGGCAAAAAGGGGCGTGTTGTGAACATCACAACAACTAGTAACCAAACAAAACAATCAAAAACAAAGACCATTAAAGGAAACTGAAAGAAATACATGCATAACTTCCAACCATCTCTCCTGCAGATCATCATCTAACTTGAGACTCAATGTATTCAATAAGGTGCGTGAATTTTCCTTTCAATCTAAGTGGGTGCATGTGATTAATTATCCTCATCTTGAAGATCCGTTGAACAAATCAGTGACTAACATTAGCCTACATAGGTGAGGATGTTCCCTCATAGCCAACCGGATAGAGCCTTGCTGCCAGCAGGCATCCATAGCCCCGGCAAGGATATCGTTACAATTCTCCTAAGTAGAGCCCCACTGCCAGCGAGTGTCTATAGCCCCGGTAGAGTTACTTAGATGGCTTAACCTAGATTTTTAGTAAAATCCATTTTATTGCTTTACATTTTATATTTTTGGTAGAACTTCATAAGATGTTGCATTTGTAACTTCATCATCATGATGCAAGGAGTGGTCACTTGCTGAAATTAAGCTGAGAATTGTAATGGTAGCAAGGGTGACCTCTGATTTTTCACCTAATATCTACACTGGTAGGTTCAACCAACCCAAGGATTTTAGGTGTGTCATTGTGAGAAACATCCTTGAATACTCAACCCATTCTTATTGAATACAAAATTTTACAAGTCAAACAACTCTCCACATTCATGACAGTCACAACAAGTTATACATAAATTTAAAATAATTAACCTGAATGATTTGGATTTTTCTGTGGTTGTTAGTTTGCTCCTGCATGCTCTAAATCAAAAGAAAGATCCCTACTGAGGACAACAAAGAAACCAAACAAAACAAACAAAAGGAAGGAGACTATACAAACAACTGCACAACAAATATACATTATGATACACATGACTGTCATGATGCTACTTCAGGCCTGAAAATAGTGCTTGAGGAACTATCCATTGACTGGCAATGGGGCATCCTCACCTGTTAAGGACTTGAGCTTGTAGGTATTGTCTCCTAATATTTCAAAAATTTGAAAGGGGCCTATCCAGAGTTTGTCAAACTTACCATGGTCACCCTTCCTTTCATGTGCTTTGTCCCACATCAGGACTAGATCTGAGATTCGAAAAGCCTTAATTTTAGCCCTTTTGTCAAACCATTGCTTGACAACAGCCTGATGTTTAGCAAACTGGTTAATGGCTTCACTTCTTTTTTCATCTAGGTGCATCAGCTATAGCAACCTAACCTCCTGTTTGTTATTTATGCCTAGGTATTCTTGTGCAAACTGCAGTGTAGGAATCTTTAGGTTAACAGGGAGGAGGGGATCCACCCCATATACTAGGTGAAAAGGTGAGTTTCTTAATGTAGCCTTATTTCTAGTTCTATCTACCCACAAGGCATATTTCAACAGAGTGTCCCATTCCCTTGGGTTCTTATATATCAACTTCTTTATGATGTTAAGCAAGTTCTTGTTTGTGGATTCTTCTAATCCATTCCCTTGGGGATAGTAATTGGAGGAGAATTTCAAGATGACCCCATGGTCAAAAGCCCAACCTGATAGTTTTATTGAAACAAAGGCAGGTCCATTATCACACACTAAAGCATATGGAACTCCATACCTGGTCACTATGTTGCTTTCCAAAAACTTAATGACATCCTCAGCATTACATGTTTTACTGTTGACAGCTTCAATCCACCTGGTACAGTAGTCAGTAATAGTCAAGACATACCTGTGGCCTGAGGATGATGGAGGATTGATGGGTCCTATGAAGTCCATACCCCACTGAGCAAATGGGTGCATCTCCATCACTGGCTGCAGAGGTTGAGCAGCATATTTATCTCTATTTGTAGCAACTTGACACACATGACAGTATTTGGTGTGTTCAGCAGTGTCCTTGAAAATCGTGGGCCAATAATACCCTGCCCTGAGGATGGCATGAATGGTGGCCAAGGATGATCCATGTGCAGTCCCAAATTTATCATGTAGTTCCACTAGTACCTTGTCTGCTTCTGGTTTTCCAAGCACCTCAAGTATATCCCCTCATAGTTTCTCTTAAAAAGGACTCCTCCTTTCATCATATATTTCTGTGCTTTTATCTTTAGGGCTCTCCTCTGTGAGGCCTACAATCTTGGGGGACATCTCCCAGTGATCAGGACATGCTTAACGTCTGAATACCATGTTCCATCATCTTTTACATCTACAACATACTGCTAGCTCAGGATGTTAGGGTCTATCTCTAATATCATTTGACTCAAAGCTTGTCCTCTTACCAACCTCATGGGTGTGATATCCATGTCATACTCCTGGAGGATGGTGATCCATTTGGCCCTCTTCTCACTTGGCTCACTTTGCATTAGCAACATCTTTACTGCTGTATCAGGTACCACAGCAATCACCTTACTCCTCAGGATGTAGTGCCTGAACTTCTTGACTGCTCGAACCAGAGCAAGTGCTTGTCTTTCAACATCCATGTACTTGAGCTCTGCATCTCTGAGAGGGCAACTCATGAAGGCTATAGGCTTCTCCTACTTTTCTTCATTTCTCTGGGTTAGCACTGTTGCAGAGGTATGTTCTGAGGCAAATGAGTAGATGTAGAAGTCCCTGGTGTAATCTGGACTGATCAAGACTGGAGCATCTGAAATAGCTTTCTTAATGTCTTCAAAAGATGCTCTAGCTTCAGGTGTCCACTCAATCTTGGCATCCCTTTTGAGCATGGCATTCAGGGGCCTAACTATCTCTGCAAAGCCGGTGATGAACTTCCTAACAAAATTAATCTTACCAAAGTAAGATTTGAGCTCTGTCTTGCCTCTAGGCAGTTGTATTTTCATGATGGAATCTACTCTGTTAGGATCAATGATGATCCCATTCTTAGTTATCAGGTGACCCAACAACTTCCCAGTGGTCATCCCAAATATGCACTTCTTGGGATTTAAGGATATCCTGTATTGCTCGCACTTCTTCAGCACCTTTCTTAGGTCCTCTACATGGTTTTTTCTATCTTTGGAAAACACAGTCAGGTCATCCATGTAGATCACTATGCACTTACCGATTAAGCCTCTAAAGGCTATGTCCATTGCCCGCTGGAAGGTGGCTCTAGCATTTATCAACCCAAATGGCATGTGTCTATAGGTGAAGATCCCCCATTTAGTGGTGAATGCGGTTTTCAATCTATCAATTCTGTCCACCATCACCTGATTGTAACTAGAGAAGCCATCCAAGAAGGACATCATCTTGGCTCCATTCATAACCTGCAGGACTTCATCCAAGGAAGGCAAAGGATAGTTATCCTTTTCAAAAGCTCTATTCAAATTCTTGAAATCCAAGCACAGCCTGATGTCGCCATTCTTCTTCCTCACGGGTACCAGGTTCGCCACCCACATGGAGTGTCTCATAGGAAATATGATCTTGGCATCAGGCAGTCTTTTAACTTCTTCAAAGATGATGGGCTCCAGCAGGGCATTGACAGGTCTTTGTCTCTGCCTAAAAGGCTTGGCATATGGCTTCAAAGGAATAGTATGGGTGATGACAGAAGTGTCATAAGTCTTTAGCTCATCATATGTCCAGGCAATGACATGGATGTAGTCCTGGAGAGCCTAGGTTATCCCTTTGAACTCTTCGTCCATGCAGACCTTTCCAATCTGGACATTTCTTTCTTTACCACCTTGCCCAATGTCAACTGGAGAGTACTGCCCCTCCTCGGCTTTTGGGAGGTCCTTTTGTTTTAGCATGTTGTCTAGGTTAAATGCTCTCTCTAGCTCTATAATTCCCTTAGGGATCCTGTTGCTAGGCAACTCCAGGATTTCTCCTTCTTCCCAGACATGATCTTCCATGTTAACTTCATCTATGATCTATGCCTCAAAAACATCTCTATTGGAAATAAAATCCAATATATGCTGATCATCATCAAATACTTGAAGATTGGTTACATTATCAGGTACTGAAGGCACTGATACTAATTCAACTAAGAATATTTTGAGACCTGATATGGATAGAGGTTCCAAAGCATTGGCAGCCTGGGCCAAAGCATCCACTCTATGGTTTTTCTCCCTGGGCACATGGGTGATATTGAAGGCATCAAAATCTTCTATCAGGTTCCACACCCTGTGCCTATAGTTAGATAGCCTTTTGTATTTGCAGGAGTATATACTTCTTACCTACCTGACAACTAATTCTGAGTCTCCATAGACATGCAGAATTCTCACCTTCTTGCTAAGTACAAATAACATCCCACGAATTAGAGCTTCATACTCTGCTACATTATTTGTACATGGGAACTGCAACCTGTATGCTGCTAGGTAGGATTTTCCTGATGGATTGATGAGGTTCACTCCTATTTCAACTCCTTGCTTTGACTTGGATCCATCAAACCCGAGGATCCATGGCTTATCTTCATCTAAAGGCTTGTCTGGGGCTTCTTTCTTCCTTTTGGCTCTAGCAGCTGCAGCACCGGATATCCACTTCAACTCTGGTATCTCTGTTTTCTTAGGCACCACTTCATCGGCCTCATGGGAAGTTGATATTTCTTCTTTTCTTTTATCATCAGGAGGAACATCTCATGGACTAGGCAATGTCAATCTTCTTAAAATGTGTAGGCACAATGAAGAAGATGCTTCTGAATGAGGTGCCTCATGTAACCTACGCCATCCTCCAACCAATACATCCTAAGGAGGTCTTTGCTACTGCATCATCTTTTACATTTCTTTTGACAGGAACTCTTTGAATTTGGACAGACTGCTACCCCTATCTTCGTCAGACAACTCATAATCTAACTCCATCAAACACTCACTCCCAGGGGCAATTTTCTCCTTGTTCTTGGCATTACTCCTGTTGCCAACCAGTATCCCTTCTGTTACCTTAACAAGATCCTCATCATGATGTGTGCTTCCTCTCACTCCTGTAGAAGACAAACAAGGATCAGCATCATTACCATTATATACAGCACTTACCACAGATGATGATGACAACGCCTCATGGTATGCCTGTTCCAGCTCCAACATGTTTAGGCAATCCTCACATGTCTTTTCAGAATGAGCCTCATTATGCAACCTGTACCATCCACTAATTAAAATATCATAAACAGGTACATTTAACAATTGGCAGCGTTTCACCCCTTTAAGCAGATGCATCTCGAAATTCTTGAAGTGATCTATCTCTATCTCGTTTCCAAGATTACAACTAGGTTCTAGATATGCATCATCATCCCGAGGATTATCATCATGATCATGTATGTCAAGCATCAAGATCTCCTCTACCCTAGCAATCAGAGGTCTGGTGGAGTAAACTCTAAGTTCCACATTCACATACATGACTTCGTTAGTTTTGTTATATTCGATAATCATGTGTTTCATGCGAGGTTCAGCTTTGATCCTGATCTGGTTAGGTATTCCCTTCCAGGGTGACCACATGTGACTAAAGTTAGTAGACATATATCCTTTGAGGGTCTTTGACCAATCCCTACTGAGAAACATTCTGTATGCATCAGGTATATCAACTACCTGGATATCAATATAATGCTGGATTCTGGGATCTGAGGCTAGTTGCATATGGATGTGGGTCAGTTCCCCTAGCATGTTTACTTCTGTTTTGTCCAGCTAGGTTATTTTCTTCAATGATTTGGCAGGATGTAACCCCAAGGCATTGCATATGGATAAGGGCATCATGTTGGTAGATGCTCCTGAGTCCACTAGACAGTTGTACAAGTTCTTACCGAACATCCTTACAGTCAGGAGGAAGGGAGTGACTCACTTTTGTCTTTGTATAGGGTCATGTGGGAGGTCTCTGCAGCTTGGACAGTGGCTGGGGTTTTTAATTTTGTATTAGCATCCCTGGCAGCATGATCTTTATTTCCAAACTAGCCTAGGGTATGGCTGTCTTCCTTTTGGGTAGGACTGTCTAAAGATTTCACAAAAGCACTTTTGATAGCAGGGGTCCTAAGCAGTTCTAACAATGGTAGGCTAATCTTAACCTTCTTCATCTCATCAGTTAGGTAAGAAACCAATTTGTCAGGTGCAAGAGGTGGATTTATGGCTTTTGGTGTTGTTTTCTATGGTGTCAAGTGATGCACACTGACTTTGGGAAATCCAGGGTTATTATTTGCCTGGGGATCAGGTGGAGTATTGAAGTTGTTTGGAGGCAATGAGGTGGTCAAAGGGCCAGCAGACCAATTTGAGTTATTCCTCAAGTTGTAGTTATGTCTACCTTGAGGTTGCTGTTGATAAGCATTGACTTCCTCATGTTCCACTGATGGCTCATTCTCATCTTCAAATGGGAAAACGTAGTTGGATTCAAAAGCCATGGCTGATTCCTCACGTGTTGAGGTGTAATCCTGATGTGATGAGGTTGCATGCTGATGAGGATGATGCATGAAGCTTTCCAACACTAAGGTGATATCATACTCACAGGGGACAATCTCATTTCCCTCTACATAAGGTGGGTTTCCTGAAGTACTGGACACTTCAGCTTGGAAAATGCTGGCTACAACCCTGAATTG
Organism: Cunninghamia lanceolata; assembly: GCA_027924645.1. Taxonomy (NCBI): domain Eukaryota; kingdom Viridiplantae; phylum Streptophyta; class Pinopsida; order Cupressales; family Cupressaceae; genus Cunninghamia; species Cunninghamia lanceolata. The sequence goes on from BSBN01001715.1 coordinate 15,552,082, forward strand.
GTGGCAATCTATCTCTGCATGAGCATTGGTATTATGAATCCTGCACTAGTTTGCAAGTGCTGCCTCAGCAAGGTTTACTCTAGTGGTCTGTTTAGATTCACCAAGAGGCTGATTATCTAGGGGTGATGGCAAGGAACCATTGTTTGGCCTAGTGTTCCACACTTTAGGCTATCTAGGAAGATTGTTGTTGCAATTATTGTTATTGTAATTATTGTTGTACCCCTTGTCAGGATAGTTTGGTCTGTCATTGGCATAGCCTCTGTTTTGGTTAGGCTGAGAGTAAAAGTTATAATTTCTTAGATGGGTGACATCAATGGTAAGTTTCCTAAGTTGGGCTGATATTTCTTTGATTTCTTCTTTCTCCTCCTGAGCCTTTGCCACTACATTTTCTACCTGGAGCTTGAAAAAAGAAGACCCATTATTATTGTTGGGTTGTTCTATAGCATGTGGCACTTGTGTTTGATATGGCAACATCTAACTATTCCCACTTGGTGGTGGCATGACGCTGAGTGGAGGTATTTGCAAAGGGGCTGGCATCATGGCTAAAGGTATCATGGCCCCGTTGGTCTATTGGTGGACAAGATATGTTGGATAGCCTGGAAGTGAAGGGAAGGCGACATTTGGTGTGGGGGCAGGAGCTAATTGTTGGCTGATCTTGATAGCTTCCCCAAAGGCCTTTGCTATAGTTGCTACACTAGGATGTGTCCTCCTGATAAACATGGAGGTCAAGGGATCTAAGGCTGAGTAGTAAATGCTCTTGGTAGCTTCATCTGTTAAATTATAAGGAGCTACTAGCTTAGACAACATCTTCTAGAATCTAGCATTGAAGGTTGCTATAGGCTCCCCATCAGACCTCTTGATAGTGGCAAATAAATGGTAGTGTGTTGAAGGGTCTATAGGCACCTTGAACCTATCCTTGAAAGCTTTCTCTAAGGCATCCCATGAGTTGAGTGAACCTTGGCCCAAACTAATGTACCAGTTGTAGGCCTCTTCTCCTAGGGAGAAGGGAAACAACCTACAGACCACATCTTCATACTCAATCCTAGCCCTACAATAGGCTTCTTTGAAGGTTCTGACATGATCATCAGCATCCTGATATGGGTGGTATCTAGGACAAATTTTATCTAGATTTTTGGGCAGAGCATGATATGCATTGAAGATCAAAGGTGACTCTGCTGTGAAGAATGACATTGCAATCAGAGGGGGTTGGATCTGAGGTGTGATCAGCTGATGTTGAACCTGTGGTGTGATAGAAGGCCCTATAGGTATGTGTAGGCCAATAGGAGTTGTAGGAGCAGGCCCTGGTGAAGCTCCAAATGTACTAGGATCAGGGGAGTGATGAAGGTCCACAGTCCTAGGTCTGAATCCCTTGGTAGGTAGTTCTTCAAAGGGTTCACTAGATCTAGACCTGGTGTTTGGCTTAGAAGCCAGGATTCTTCAAAATTTAAGAAAGATAGGTTGGTTTATGGTCAGATTTGGAAACTGACAGGATACTTAAGCAATGTTTGCAGGAATCTACAGTTTTCTTGTTCGGCCCTCCTTCTAGCGCCAGTTTAGGTGTTGATGGTGATGTTAGTCGCACATAACACTCAAACAAAAGTTACACATCAACCCTTGTTTATCCTAAAAGATACAATGAATTCATAGAATTCATGATCCCAAGTCCTCCGTGATTAGGACATAATCTGCTAAGATCTCTTAGTGGTTGATGTGTGTTGCTGTTTTCCATTTTGGGGTCTTACATGAATTAGTAGGTTCTGGTTCTACAACAATGCTTTCAGGGAAGTTACTCTACACAGCATATACCTCCAAATGATGATCAAGTATCTACGGGATGTCTGCATATTCCCCTAGTCTGCTTAATATTTACCATGATGTACAATTATGGAAGTGATTTCTATAAAATTAAAATAAGAAAAAGGGTTAAAGAGAGATATTCCTAAGATTTACTTGACTGAGATCACTGACCCACATACATCTTCCCGTACAGTAATGAAGAGAAGAAAACTAAAATCATACTTCACCAGGATATTCCACAAATCAGCATGATCCAATGCAAATCTTCAGAGATAGAGTTGACAACAACATGAAATGCAATGAAAGCGCTTCTAAAGAACACAGCATCCACCAGTACATATCCAGAAATCAACTTGAAGATTACTTAAGGTTTACAATCATGATGTAATCTGAAGCTTCATCTCCATATAGTATGTTCATAAAACATGCATATTTACAGTGATCATGAGGAAAGAACCTTGAATGTTTCAACAATTCAGTCCCCACTAGTCTCAGCAATCTGGTCTACTACCTGAAATTTCTACCGGTCTCCCTTGTATGATTGACCTCCCCCTTCCTTAATGGGATGCCCACCTTAATAAAACCTTCCCCCTCCATAGTGGGATGCCCACCTTAATAAAATATTCCACCTCCATAGTGGGATGCCCACCTTCTCAAAAAAAACAATAAAATATTCTTCATAATGGGATGCCCACCTTAATAGAATATTCCACCTCCATACTCCACCTGCACGTCGTCGGGTCAAATCTACATATTGACCCTCCATAGGCCTTGTGTGTACTTCTTGTTTGACCAAAGTTATACATTGGGCTCCAAAATAATTTCAAATTCCTCCCGCTCTACTTTCCCGCCATTTTCCATTTGAATATCGGGCTACACTTTGAAATTCTTCGCTGATCAGGATATGATGATGACATCATCAAGATGGACTGGCCTTGCTGAAGTGTGAAAGGATGACATCATCAGGTTCTGGGATGGCTCAAAATCTACCTGCTTTGCTTTTCCATTGCGACTGCACATCATCATGATCATCGGTGAAACCCCACCTGATCGGAGCGAGCCAACAATGTCTCACCGACCCCGTCTTCTGGCCAATACACCTGTAGTCATCATATAAAGTTAGGCACCATCATTTAAATAATTAGTAGGAGGATAAAAACTAATGTTAAATCATGCCTTGAAGGTGCAAACATAAATATCTGGTCATGATACTACGAAAATTTGCCTGCACACGAGAAATTAGTCCCCTTTTGATAATTCATTCAGTTCCGCCACCTGCATGTAGATTTCTGGACATTCTCTTTACTTGGTCATGATATGATGGTGACATCACATTGATATTGAAGGAAATTGGGTCCAAGGAACATGATCCCAAGGAAAGAGCTTTGAAGAATATGACCCTCCCAAGGAGATGACGTCATCAGGATATGTCGAGTTTTGCTTATCGAGTCATATTTTAAGATCAGGATGATATTTGGAACATGACCCCCATGGGTAAGATGACCTTCCTTTCGAAAGATCAGGGTGATGTCAGTAGAAGGGTGGCCTTGTTTATCGCTATAGTTACATGATGTCATCGTCATGTTTATCAGATAGGAGTGATGTTTGAAAAAGTGTCTGTGTGAGGCAAAAGGATGATGATGTCATCAGGAGGTGATTTCCTTTGTTCATCGAGCTTGGATGATGTCATCATCATACTAGCCATGGGGTGATATTCAAAAGATCATGATATTCAAAAGATCAGCTGATCTTCAAAAAGAAATCAGGTGATGCAAAAAAGGTCGGGGTGATGCATCCACATCAGGGTGATATTTGGCGAGGAGGGTGATCTTTCAGAATATCAGGTGACATTTAAAACATCAGGTGATATTTGAAAGATGATGATCCCCTTAGACTAAAATGACCTCTTGTTGGAATATCAGGATGACATCATCCGTATGATGACTTGGTTTAGCGCTGCGGCATCATGACATCATCATCATGTTATGCAGGAAAGGTCATGTCCGAAAATATACCTCCATGAGGTAAAAAGGATGATGATGTCATCTTCATGTGACGTTTCTTGTTTATCAGGTTCTAATGATGTCATTAGGATATTGGTTCGGGGTGATATTTTGCGACAGGAGGATATTGAGAAATATCGGGTTATATTGAGAAACATGATCCTCGCGAAATACATAAGGCTGTTGATGGGTAAAGGTCACTATCACCTAAAATTAACGTCTGGATATTTGGACCGCATGATTTATCGAGTGATAAATTAGATCAGGATGACCCTCTGTAATATGACTGATGTTAAGAAATATGATCCTCCCCCTGTGAATATCAGGTTTGACCAGAACTTTAGTGAGCATAACTTTCTTACCTGACTGAATTTCAAGGTGATGTAAAAGGAAAACTTGCTTAGAATTTTACACTCTTTCACATGGCAAGCTTCCTAAGGCCTTTGAATTTTGGGCTCATATAGGAGGATCATCATGCACCTGATATGATGATGCTTTTTACCATTACCACCTAGAGCACAAAAACAAAGGGGGCAAGCCACAACAGGGGTCCTCATTTTGCTAAGGGGCAAAAAGGGGCGTGTTGTGAACATCACAACAGGTAGGCTCAAGGACAAACATGTGTTCAATTGCTTCCTTGGTATCCTTACCAAATGTTGACAATTTAATTTGATTTTATTCCATTTTTGGAGTAGTAGGTGCCTCTAATTTGTTGTTGTTTACTAAGGATTCTCCTTTACTCTCTCTCCTACCTTCCTTGTTTTCCCTTAGTTCCTTTTCCCTTAAAATTAGTTTCTTTGAAACTTCTTGTTGTTTCACTAATTTTATTAGTTTGCATTTATCTCTAGGCAACTCAATATGAAGGAAATCCTCTCCCAAAATTTCTTCACACAAAATCACAAATACTTTTCTTCTACCTCTTCCTCCATCTAGAAGGGTCCATTAAATATATCCTGTGGAGAAACTCTTCTTTTCTTAGATGGAACACGGGTGGACTCTTGGCCTAGGGGGTCACTTCTTTATAGGGTCTTTTCATTTTTAAGGATGTCCCTTTTGGCGATTTATTATTAGTTATTGAAATCTCCTTAAATTTTTATAACATTCTTCTTCAAATGATTCTATAGTATTGATGGCAAGTTACATCATTGAACATTTGCTTCATATCTTTATTTCCTTCACTTTTCTTCCTTTCTTGAAATTTCAAAATTTTCAACATCTCCTTTTGTATACACATATTTATATTCACCACATCATCTAAATACTCTGTACTAAAGTTTAGAGGGTTTAATTTAGATGTTGGGGTTATGATGTAGGAGCATCCCTGGTTCAATAGTAATCTTGCATCAACCAAAAAAAATATTTGCATTTGTATTTCAGTTTGTTTGTGTAAGGGTAAAACATGAATCAATCAAATGAATAATGTATGACCCAAACATCAACAGAATAGGAGATGACAAGAAAGATTAAATGAAAATAGCAATGAATAACACAAAGCAAACCTTCCCTGAAATTGATGCTTCTGTTGTTTGCCTATTACAACCGTCCTTTTGCAGATAAAGTGAGCCCTTAGAGAGTGCACTCTTTTAAGCTATGTTCGAGGAAGTTGATGGTAAATGGCTGTTGTAATATGCAATGAAGATGAGCTCCAAGGCAAGTATGTGATCTCAAGCTTGTGGATGGTAAAAGGGTGCCAAAGGCACGCTGGTGATATTTCTGCAGAGTAACGATGTCAAAAGCCTGGATGATTAGAATGGAAGAATGAGGTTTCATTTGTAGACTCAGAGGAATGAGAATCAACGGTTGAGAGAAGATATGAAGATCAATGGCTGAGAATGGTTGAGGAATGTGCAACCAGTGGAAATGTGACAAGTGTCCCAGCTCCATCATGAAAGAGAGGATGTGACAAAATTGATTGGAGAGTTAACTCCATTGACTGAACAGTTAATAGACTTGATTGATCAGTTAGAAGAGTGGATTGTGGAACTGACTGAATTGATTGAGGAATTGACTCAATTGACAGGTTAGTTAACACTTTTGATTGATTAGTTAACTAATCTCTGATTTGAGAAGAAATAGGCCATGTGGGTGAGGGAAAATAAGATAATTAAATATTAAATATATTTAATTACATGTGCAACTTGATGAGGTGGACAAGGTGAGGTGGATTTTTGAATTTAGAATTTAGGATAGAGGAATTTGGATTAATTAAATAATTTATGATTATTTAATTGTGTAGGACATTTAGAAGAATTTTAATTAAATAAATAGATTTTATTTAATTATGGAATAGTGAATCGATTAAATAAATTTAGAATATTTATTTAATTGATAGAAGAATGGAATAAATATTTAGAATATTTATTTAGGATGAATTGTGTCATTTTTAGATGTATACATTTTGCCCCTCTTTGATGCAATGCAGTTTACAGTGTTGCTTCAAAGAAGTCGATAGTCTGAATGATGATACATGCCCCAGTTTGCTCCTGGTACAGGCTTACTGACGATAGGATGCCCCCTCGGGAGATTGGACAGGAAAAGTGTGAAAGAATCAGAGACGGAGAATCTCATGAAGATGAAGGGGTTAGGATAAGCAAGAGGAAAAAGGACGCGTTTCAAGGGAATAGGAAGAAAATTGGAGGAAAAACAGGCACGGGAAGTAGTCATGGTCACCACCTAGCCAGAATTAGGGTTTGGAGGCTATAAATAGGAGCTGGGTCCATAAGAATAATCATTTGTACACTTGTTTGCTCTGGATTGGATTGAGAGAGCTTGGAGCAAACTTGGAGCAGCATGGCAGCCAAAGCAGCAGACATTCCAAGCGAGGAGCATCGATTCGAGCGAGTCCGTTGATTCGGGCAGCTAGCAGAGGCAGGACCCCCAGTATGTGATTCAAAAAATTTCTCCTAGGGTTGATTTTAGGTGTCATAAATGCATGTAGAAAATAGGTCAAACAGATGCGTTGAAGTACAGAATGGCACATATGCCTCGCGAAGCGGCGCTTTTGTCGTTTCGCGGTGCATATGCCGATTTCAACGGCACATGCACGGAAATGGCACATCTGTGCATTGTAGGTGCACTTCTGTAATTAGGCTGCGCATGTGTGATTAGGCAGCGCATCTGTTCAATGTAGTGGTGCATCTGTGAAAGCTGTGCATATGTTGAATCTAGCGGTGCTTCTGTAATTGGGTGGCGCATATGTTGAGTTCTGCGACGCATGCACTGAAACTGCGCATATGTGCACTGTAGCAGCGTATATGCATTTAGGCGGCGCATATGTCAATTTTAGTGGTGCATATATAAAGAAATGGCGCTTTTACCACTTGTAGTGGCGCATTTGCTTGGGATAGCAAATTACTTAGCCAAATTGATTCGATTAGCATCCTGTTTGATGCGGGAACCGATGAGCTATCTCCGAGATTGCAGGAATCTAGTCAAGAGATGTAGTGTACTGTTTTGATCAATTTGGGATGCTAAGTTGAGTTGATATAGTTTAGTAGATATGTTGAGTATGGTATATGCCATTTGAGACTGACGCGTTGCCTTGCTTGCTTGCAGGAGGATATTTGAGACACACTGCAGTCGAGGGAGATGTTTCCCATGCCCCTATTGCAGAGATACATGCTGACAGAGATGGACAGAGTGGCACTTGGTGCCATGCGTTTAGACTATGTATGCTTCATGCCTGAGGTGTGGGCGAACCGGGGACTGCTGACGGCTGCAGTGGAGAGATTCCACAGTGAGGATGGGACCTTCCACTTTCTGACTGGAGAGATGACGGTGACTTTAGAGGACATTTACTGGATACTGCACCTACCCGTGGTGGGTGAGTTAGTGGAGTCTGACGCACAGTGGGATGCAGGACTTGATGAGTGCAAGCGAGTGTTCGATGATCCCGAGCTAGTAGGACAGGTCATCCCGTGGCAGGATATATACGAGTGCTATGACTACTTCTCGGGGATTGTGGCTGGACTGATCGGGGGCGTTGTATGCCTGGACAAGAGATCGCATGGGTTCCCCATTGGATGGGGCAGGATCATGGAGCAGATGCTGACTGAGGGCACCTGATATGCATGGGGAGTCTGTGTACTGGCCCACTTATACCATGATATGCATCAGGTGGTGTACCACCGTAGTACGAGTCTATCGGCTGGAGTATTACTGCTACAGTTTTGGCTATGGGAGCATATAGCAGTGACTAGGCCGATATGTGTCTTCACGAGGCAGCGAGGAGAGCCATACAGTTATGGCTATGTAGGAGTGATTTCCCAGCATAGGCTGGGGAAGCTAGAGTATTGGAGGCATACATTGGATGGAGTAGATGTGGTTGTCTGGCGACCATATCTGGACTGCGAGCCCTGGGATGACAAGGGAGACGAGCTGCCGTACTACTTTCAGACTAGGTGGCTGATAGGCCAGACATGGCATATCCTAGAGAGACAGATGGTGGGCAGGGTGTTGAGACAGTTTGGGAGGAGACAGGGTATGCCACAGGGACAAGCACTATTCACACGAACACATGCAGAGAGGGTCTGATGGGGGCCGATGGCTTCGTACGAGGAGGCCCTAACAGAGTTCCAGTAGACTCCTTATGTGGCATGGGATATGAGGAGAGAGATAGCAGACGTAGGTGTGATGCAGGAGTATGAGGATTGGATCACTGCATATCCGTTCCTGAGATATTTAGGACTTGGCATGCTGGTGCCTCGCATTGATGAGGCAGACTTAGAGGAGGAGGGACAGGTTGGCCCAGGTCGGAGGGGAGCTAGAGGAGGGCGAGGAGGACGGGGTGGTAGAGCTGGAGAGAGGCCTAGACAGTGGAGGAGGATAGGCCAGGCCAAGTAGGTAGTGCCAGGATAGGCTGAGGCATAGTAGCAAATACCTCAGTAGGCGCAGATGCCGCCACCACAGCAGGTACCACAGCAGCAGGTGCCCCAGCCACAGGGGCTAGGACAGGCAGAGGCAGCATAGGGGCCAGTACAGGGAGATGTGCACGAGAGGACTATAGCCAGCCTGAGGGGACAGGTGCGAGAGCTGCAGGCATAGTTGAGGAGGGTCGAGAGGAGGCGAGATACAGATGCTGCAGTGATCAGTGGGTTGACTCGTGAGAGAGACATGGCCGATGCACAGTTACGCATTGTCCGTGTAGAGCGGGACACCATTGTGGCCGCCATGGGGATAGATGCAGCGAGCTCTTTTTTGGTTGGGCAGGTGCAGCAGGCACAGGTACAGGTAGGCCAGTTGTAGACGCAGTTAGCACAGGTACAGACAGAGCTTGCCAGAGCACAATCATAGGCTCAGTACTATGGAGGTTTATACCATGGTGCCGTGGCATCGAGTCAGAGGGCGGGGAGCTTCAGGAGTCAGTCTGGGGCTACTCATAGAGTGGGTCCATCACAGTCAGGGGCATCCATGATGGGTCCTCAGCAGTCAGGAGCTGGCAGTGGTGGCCCACAGCAGCAGGGATAGACACATACCAGATTTTGTACATTTTGGGACATGTATCACCGTCTATTTGGATGTATATTGTATATGACACTTTGATTTTTGAGAGAGATGGTGATATCATACATTTGGGCCTCTTTTATATGATAGTATATATAATGATGCAGCTTGGTGTATCTATTGCATGTGTTATGAGATGATGATTTACTTCTATTGTATGATGTGATATATGTGTATAGTTAGATGGTCTATCCGATGCTATATGAGATGCTTTTTGATATGATGCTATATGATGTGTATAAATGATTTAATGCTTCGAATGTATGCATACGTAACATGATTTCTATGTGATGATGCAACTGTGTGTGTGATGTTATTGGATGTCTATATGATCTAATATTTCAAATGAATGCGAATGCAATATGATTTCTATGTGATGATGCAGCTTTGTATACGATGCATTTAGCTATGTTTTTGTGATTTTTTGTGTTTTTAAGATGTGATATGATGCTGATGTATTGATGACCTAATGCATTGTGTTGGGTATGCTACTGACTTAATCATGTTCATGACTAGCTATATGATGTGATATGCTCCTATATGCTTTGTTTTTTGTGTAGTCCAAATGTACTCTATCGACACAAGAATGATATGATAGATAGAAGAATGGTTACGATAGAATGACTTAGAAACTTCATTAGATATTGTTACTCTGCATAGTTTGGATAATGAGGAGTGTATGGGATATGGATGCATGGATGTGTATATGGATACAGGATGGATGTTTTACTTTTAGAGTGCTTTATTTCATCATTGGGCATTTTGTTTTTTGGTACATTTTCTGAGATGTTGTAAGTGAATACAAGCATCTCGGTATAATTAAACCAAGATGACCTGAGTACCGCTTACATGGATTGTGATTTATCAAGTTAATACAAGCATCTTAGTCAAAATTGAATCTAGATGACCTGAGTACCTCTTGCGCTTCAACAAACAAGGATTGCCCCTGTTCATGTTATACCTTTGATGTCCTCGATGATCTTTTGCTGATCATGTCCTTAGACAAGGCTTCACATTACTAAAGTTTAATCCACAAATAGCAAACAAAGAAAATAAGCATGCCCCCATCATAGCATCTCTAGCTTTTGGCATCCTTGAGTAGCATAGGAAGGTATGATAGCAAAAATCAGGACTCAAACTATTAACCATGTTGCTAATTTACAAAGCATATTTGCGTTGATATGTGTTAGTTCTTGCCTTAATTTGCATAAAATCATTTAGAAGACCTTGGGTATTTGCTTTGCATTGGATAGGTTAAGATGCTCATAGTCAAGATTTCTACTTGGGGCATGGGTTTTGTTTGTATTTGCTAGCTTGGTGAGAAGATTGCACAATCCTTATTGGGGAGACGGACCCTAAGGGATTGACCTAGTGCCTCGGGGGCTCATTGCTAAATGGCCTTGCCTATGTGACGACGCAGAGGCAATGTAGTTCAGGGTAAACCCTAATGGACCATGGATGGACTAGAAGAAAGATGACAAGAATGAAGACAAGAAAGGGGATGAATGGGACCATGGAAGAAACGGAAGCCTCGGGGGTGCCTTAGAATAATGGCCTTGCCTACGTGATAGCGTAGAGGCAACGTAGTTCTCGAACTTGGACCATGGACACTGACAAGAGACTGTATGCTAGGCTCATATTGAGGAGACGGTATGGGACAAAACCTTGGTTGACAAGGCCACAAGGAAAGTATCAAGCCATGATAGGTAACTGTCAAGTGTTTATTTGTGGGATAGATATGGGTTGAATGGGGCAAATGGAGAAAGAATGGACTCAAGGTGATTGGACTCCCAAAGATGGAGAAGGTGGTTTATCACAAGTAACGCCTATTTACCAGGTTTTCACCACTTGCTTTTATTTGCACGAGAAGCTAGAAAGTAACATGATGCCTGATTGCTAGGTTTTCATCACGATACCTATCCAATGTGCCTGTTTACCAGGTTTTCACCAAAGGACAATTTTTTTGAATTTTTTGATTTTATTGTACCCCCTTGCATTGGGGTTCTCCTAGGTATAGAACTGGCGAAGGTGCATGCTGTTGATTGGATCATCCAACAACTCCCCCTCTAAAGTGGCCAACTGATATGCCCCTGATCCGTAAGCAGCTACAATCACATAGGGTCCAAGCCAGTTAGGCTCAAACTTACCTTTCTTTTCTCTGTCTTGTTGATTGCGAGGGTTCTCTTTTAGAACTAGGTCTCCAACCTTAAAGCATCTTGGGCGAACCTTGTGATTATAGCTTCTTGACATCATCTGTTGATAGGCTTTGAGATGATCAAAGGCTTTCTGGCGCCTTTCTTCCAATAGTTCTAGTTCTTGTAACCTGGAGACTCTGTATTCTTCGTCTAATATGAGACCTTTCAACGACACCCTGAGGGATAGTAGTTCGACCTCAATGGGATGGATGGCTTCAGAACCATAGACAAGGGTGTAGGGTGTAGCGCCTGTGGGAGTGTGTATACTAGTTCTGTAAGCCCACAGAGCGGGATTGAGTTGGACGTGCCATTCGCGACCAGCTTCATTGACAGTCTTCTTTAGGATTTTCAGAATGGTTTTATTCGGGGTAGTATGGAGAGGAGAAACGATGTTGGATTTTGAAATGCTCACAGAGTTCCTGGACATCCTAATTTTTGAATGGTCTTCCATTATCCGTTATGATGGATGAAGGAATGCCATATCTACAAACAATGTAATTCAAAATGAAAGAGAAAATTTGCTTTCCTATGATGGTGGTTAGGGGAACGACTTCAATCCACTTTGTGAAACATTCAGTGGCGGTTATGATAAATTTGTGGCCGTTGGAAGAGGGTGGATGATTTTTTCCCACAAGGTCAAGTCCCCACTGACAAAAGGGCCAGGGTGTCGTTAAAGGTCTCAACTCTTGAACATGTGCATGGATCAGGTTCCCGTGTATTTGGCACTGTTTGAATCCATTTCCATACTTGGCCAGTAATAACCCAAACGCATGAGTTTCTTGGCTAGGGAGGGACTGCTGGAGTGTGTTCCGCAGATCCCTTCGTGTACGTCTCGCAAGATAGTTATGGATTCTTCTTGTTCTAAACAACGGAGTAGAGTACCATCTAGACCATGTCGGTAAAGGGTATTAGCTATGATGGTGTAACGAGAGGCTTGTCGGATGAAAGTGCATTTTTGGTTGGAAGAGAGGTCCGATGGGAGAATATTGTCCTTGAGGTAAGTGTAAGTCTTACCGTACCAAGGTGAATCAGATCCGACTAGGAGGCAAATGGAATGGGTTTCAAGGAGATCATAAGCTGGTTGCCAGATGGTTTCCACTAGGAACTCATACCATGACTCATATTTAGGAATTTCTAGAAGAGAGGCTATGGTAGCCATTGCATCTATTGCTTTGTTCTCTATCCTGGGTATTTGCTCAAAGGAGATGGTCCCAAAGTGTTCTTTGAGGTCGTCGACCATCCGTTTGTAGGGGATGAGCTTCTCATCTTTGGTCTGATACTCATCATTGACCTGATTTATGATAAGCTAAGAATCACCGTAGATACATAGTTCTTAGATTTTCCACTCAATGGCCATCTTGAGACCAATTACCAAGGCTTCATACTCCGCTATGTTATTGGTGCATGGAAATAACAACCTGTAGGACTTCAGAATTATGTCGCCTTGGGGGGTGATAAACAGGATACCTGCCCCCGATCCATGGTTGGTGTAAGATCCGTCAAAGTAGAGTTTCCAAGGAGATGTTGAAGGAGTGAATAAAGACTCATCGGGAAACTCAAACTGCATTGGTGAAGTGTCTTGTAATGGTGCTTCAGCCAGCTGGTTAGCGATGATTTGTCCTTTGATGGCTTTTCTGTCCACATATTCTATATCATATTCACTAAGAAGCATAACCCATTTGGCTAGTCGACCTGTGAGAGCTACTTTGCTGAGAAGATATTTTAGTGGGTTGATCTTGGCAATGAGTTTGACAGGATGTGCCAACATGTAATGTCAGAGTTTTTGTGAAGCAAAAACCACCACAAGGCATGATCGTTCTACCTATGAGTATTGCAACTCGTAGCCCACTAAGGTTCGACTGATGTAGTATACAGCTCTCTCCTTGTTCTCATAGTCTTGCTGTGCTAGAAGAGCTCCCAGAGCAGTGGGTGTAGCAGATATGTAGAGAATTAAAGGCTTTCCTTGGATCAGAGGCATGAGGATAGGAGGATTCATAAGGTACTCCTTCAGCTTGTTGAATGCCTCTTCGCACCGTTCATCCCATTTAAATGGAATGTTCTTATGTAGGAGGTGACTGAAAGGTTGGCACTTGCCTACCAGTTGTGAGATGAACCTGCAGAGTAAGGATCTTAACTAAGTTAGAGTCTTGGGTGGTGGCATGTCCATTATAGCTTTGACCTTGGCAGGGTCTACTTCTATTCTGTTTGCCGACACGATGAAGCCTAGCAGCTTGCCTGAAGTTACCTCGAACACACACTTCTTCAGGTTCAGTTTGACTTGGAATTGGTCCAATCTCTAAAAGACTTTTTCTAATATGTCCAGGTGTGAGTCCCTAGTGAGAGATTTTGCTAAGATATTGTCAACATAGTCCTCCATAGTTACATGCATCATGTCATGGAATATAGTTGTCATGGCTCGCTGATATGTAGCACCTGCGTTTTTCAGCCCAAAAGGCATGACATTCCAGCAAAAGGTACCCCATGGGCAAGTAAAAGTTGTTTTGTGTTGATCCTCTAGTGCTATTTTGATTTGGTTATACCCTGAGAATCCGTCCATGAGTGATAGCATTGTATGTCCTGCAGTGAGGTGGACTATGATATCGATGTTTGGCAATGGAAAGTCGTCCTTGCGGCATGCTTTGTTTAAGTCTTGAAAATCATTGCATAGTCAGACCCTGCCATCTGGTTTAGACACTGGCACAATATTAGATATCCATTCTGGGTAATCTATGGCTCTAATGAACCCCACATCTAGCAATTTCTTGAGTTCTTCTTTGACTAAGAGGGCTATATGAGGATGCATTTTTCTCAGCTTCTGCTTTACGGGTTTCACCCCTGGATCCAATGGCAAATGATGTAGAATTAGGTTTGGGTCCAAACCTGGCATGTCTGCATAGGACCAAGCAAAGCTGCCTCTCTTCTTCTTAAAGAATGGTACAAACCTGGTTTTCTCTGGCAGTGTGAGAGATTTGGCAAAGTGGATAATCTTGGGCTACTCTTCGGTTCCAATATTCACGAGCTCTGTCGGCTCTACCACAATCTATGACCTTTCCTGGTACATATCACTAGGGAGGATGTCAAGCATTCCATCGTTAGGTGCCACAGTTGGGTTTTCACCGTCAGATGCGTACTTTCTTTTTACTATTTTGTGATCTGACACTGCCGCATGGTAGTTTTCACTATCAGATCCATTTTTGATCTTGATGTTTTTACGACTGGAAGGCTTGGCACCCTCCCCGAAGTAAGCCACAGTATTTAGTTTGATAGCAAACCCAGCTTTATGATCCCCTTTTGGCAAGTGGTCCCTAAGTTCCATACAAACAATGTAAGCATCATCGTTCTAGAACATATCTAATTGGGGGGTTCCTTGCAGATCCCAGTCAATAAGCTCAGGGTGTAAGAGGGGAAGGGAGTCAGATGAGAGACCTGATTCATTGATGGTGTGAATGGAAATGTTATGGGCATTGGTGGGGGTAGTGTTATGGGTGGTACTTTCTTCCAAGTTGTTTATCGCAATGGAATCTAAACTTTCCTTGAAAGCCATAATCTCAGGGGTGGGCAAATCAGACTCCAATGGTCTGTCCCATTGCGTTTGTCCCTCATGGTAGGGGCTAAGAGTTTGGATGGTGTCAACCTCTTTGTCATCGTAGGAGTGCTCTGTTAGCTTGTCCCACTCAGACTCATTTGAATCATCTGAATCTATGTCACTATCCACTTGGAGTGTTTGGATTGTCTCCACAAGGCAGGCATTTTCCTTGGCTTTACCCTTGCCTTTGTACCCTAGGCCAGTTGTGTTTCTAGCCGAAGAGGATGAAGAAGGTTGTATAGGTTCAATGATTCCTTCTTTTCTGAGGCCTATGGGGCCTTGTCCTTCATACCCCATCCTGTGCAAAATAGTCTCACCCCGCTCATAGAGTTCTGTAGGGAGTTTAGGCGGTTCTTGGGGTGTGTTTTCTTCTTCAGCATAAAGCCACTGCAGGAGATCTCGCTCCTCTGTTTCATCAGACAAGGTCCCCCATTTTACAAAGGGATTTGCGGGAGCTTTAGGAGGAGCAGATGGCTTTGGAAAATGTTTGGGTGGATGTTTAGGTTGGCCAAAAGAGCGAGGAGACAAAGGCATCTTGGCGAGGTTGAGGCTGTGCTCAATGGAGTATTCCCCCATGCCATTTTCTTTGATGGTAAGTTTCAGTGGTTTGGGTCTAGAGGAGGAAGCTTCAGTGGTATGGTCCTGTTGTAGGGTAGGGGAAATGTAGGCTCTGTTGTTGGGTATGATACATTCGGGTTTGGCACGGAAAGAATTACAGTGCTGGTAGGGGTCGGGGTCACCTTGGATGGTGACCTGCTTGCCATTGTGCGGGAACTTAATGCATTGATGATAGGTGGAGGGGACAGCCTTCATGGCGTGGATCCACAGTCTCCCTAGTAGAATATTATAAGAAAGCTCTCGATCAAGGACTTAGCACACCACCTCTTTAATTACCGGTCCCACTTGAATGGGTAGGACAACTGTTCCTTTTGTGGTTCTTTCTTCCTCGTCATATGCCTTAATGGTAATTTTCTTCCTTGGATCAACTGCTTGTTCAGAGAACCCCAGTGCAAGAACTAGCTTCAATGTGCAAATATTTAAACTGGCCCCCCATCAATGAGAACCCTCTTGATGCGGTGCTTGTGTATGAATGAGACAATGTGCAGAGGGGTGTTGTGGGGTTGAGATACAGAAAGGTCATCTTGCTCAGTAAAAGATATGGAGTTGGAGGATGTTAGATTGCCTACCATGGTCTGGAACTTCTCTTGAGCTAGGTTAGTGGGGACAGTGGTTTCCACTAAGGCTTTCTCAAGAATCTCCTTATGAGAAGGAGATAGACGCAAGAGCTCCAATATGGAAATGTGAGCCGGAGTTTTCTGTAACTGGTCGAGGACATTGTACTGATGGGAGTTGGATGGAGACGGTGAAGACCTTGGAGGGGCGGTATTGAGCGTGACTTTACCACTGCGGGTAATTATACTACAACCAGTTCGGTTAGGTCCTGGTTGTTGGTTGGGTGAGATGACATTGACCTGCGGAATATGTTCAGAAATGCAGTTTATGGTGTAGTCAAATGGAACACTTGCATAATTAGCATTACTCGTCCCGCTGTTTTGATTTGGCCGGTTGCAATTATTGTTGTTGCCGTTGTTGTTGTGGCCATTGTTGTTGTTGTTGTGACCATTGTTGTGATTGTTGTTATACGACCTGTTATGATTCAGAAGTGGATCCCTGTAGGCCACATGAGTTTCATTGGAGGTATGCTATTGTGTCCCTCCCTGATTCTGATCCAGTATGTCTTGAATGACATTTTTGAGGTGGATAGAGTTGTTAGTTGTATGCCCCCTTCCTCGATGATATTCACAATAGTATGTGTCCTTCCAGTAGGGAGGTTTGACTATAGGCTCGTAATCACTTGTTGGCGGTAGAGAAATTTCGTTGTTAGCCAACAACTTCCGTAGCGCCGATTCTTGAGACTCGCCCAACGGTGTGAATTTTCTTCTTGGTTTTGAATTGTACCAAGATCTAGGCTCCCGAGAGGGTGGTTTGTTGATTGCACCATTGTTTGCGTCCCCCTTAAGAGTGAATATGGGTTGTTGTTTAGGAGCTGCCGCCTTGGCATTAACTACCCCATTGTTGACCACATTCTTGTTCTTGGTCCAAAACTTTGATTTATCTGTTGTGTAATTGGAATTAGGCGTGTCCTTATATAGCTTGAGAGTTCCTTTAGTGATCATAGCTTTTTCAATGAATAGGCCCATTTCAATGACTTTGGAGAATGATGTAGGGCGTTGTATCTGAATCTGATAGCTAAGATTTGTATTCAAATTGTGGACAAACATTTCAAATAGTTGCTTCTCAGGTATATCATAAGAACACTTGCTAGCTGTCTCCATCGTTGTAAGTGTTGGCAAGAGACACTATATGGATTCATGGTTGTTGTCATTGATGGCAACAAAGGTCATCCCACATATCCGCAAGTCATGATGTGTCTCTACCGGAAGTCAGAATAAAGAATGTTGTGGTCCGGTGAAGAAGAACAGAGCATGTGGCAAGGTCCGACAGATTGGTCCGGACCTCTCAGTGGAAGTGTCTTGGTGCAGTACGGATTTGGGGAAGTCAAGAGGACTACCTTGAGTGGTATATTCCAAGGATTTAGCCTCCGGTGATGGACAAGGAAAAATATATGAATGGTTGAGTACCGGATTCCTGAGAGACAGTGAAAACAGAGGAAGAACTGACTGGCAGAGTATCAAACTGCTTTCCGGATGGGTTACTATTGATGACAGAGGTTGTGAAGGCATGAATCATGTTTGGCCGACATGATTAATGATATCTACAAGTATATGCTTGATCCGCATTGCTTGGTGAGGAAGGATTCAGCCGACAGAATGAGAGTTTATAAGAAACTAGACTGTTCCGGATGCCGACTAGAAAGGTGATGAAATTACTTGTGCGGATATATATAGAGGATGGATTTAGTTGTGAAGTGAGTTGTGATGTAGAGAGAAATGCGAAGAAGTCCAGAGAAAGAGCAGAGGTAGCAAAAAGGATCCGGTATGTGAAAGATAGCAGAATAAAGAACAGAGGAAAGATGAAGTGCAGCAGATCAGTATACTGAGCCTAACCGGAACTGAACTCCAGCATATGCAGATGCTTCCAATCAGTTCAAGACTATGATTCTCATCACTTTGTAGACAGTGTGTCTTCTTGTAGGCAGTGGGCCTCTTGTGAGCAGTGTGCTCGGGCAGTGAGCCCTAATTGGCAAGTGCCATTTTTGTAATTTCCTATTCTTCTAACAGAGAATAATTCTTGGGTTAATCACCCCGTGGTTTTCTCCCTTAACAGGGTTTCCACATCAAAAATACTGTGTCATGTGTTTCTTATTTCATGGTTAATGTTTTGTGTTTGATTTTATGCTGCTTCAATTAAAAGGAAAGTTCAATAAGGGAAATAATTAGGATAACTGATTCACCCCCCCCTCTCAGTTATCAACAATTGGTATCAGAGCTAAGTTCCTCCTAATAGAGCCTAACAGCTTGAGGAAGATCTGGGATTTCAAATGGATGCATATGGTTTAAGGGAGCAACTCAAGACTGCCCTTGAGGATCTTGAACAGTCAAATTCTGAAGTCAGTGAATTAAAGGAAAGACTCAAACAGGCTGATGAATTCATGATAGAATTAAAAGACAAATTAAGTCTCTCTATGAAAAAGAGAAAGGAGCTGCTTCAACAGTTGGCAAGACAAAGTGAAGAAAGCAATACAAATGAGGAATTGACTGAGCAAACCAAGTTATGTGAAAAGTTATCAAAAGAAGTCATTATGTTAAGACATGAAATGGAATCAGGAACTATAAAGTTTACTCAAGAGATTGAAGAAAAAAGAAAGGCTGAAGACAATCTAAGACAATCTCTTAAAGAAAAATCAGAAGAATGCCACCAGATGGACAGGATTATCAGACACCTTGAATCTGATCTTGAAGATGCCAAAGATAATGAAGGAAAACTTGAGGATCAAATTGCCTCTCTCAAAAGAGACCTTCAAACAGCAAATGAATATAAAGAAAAATTCAAGATAAGTTCTGCTCAACTTGAAGTTCTTCTTGGAAGTCAAAAGAGGACAGATGACAAGTATGGTTTAGGATATGAGAAAGGAGAAAGCTCCGGATCCGGTCAGAAGAATCTTGGATCAGAAGATCCAAGAAGCAGGCCTAGAAGACCTCCGGTAAGACAGCCAAATGCTCAAAGATATCCATCCTTCAATGGATACTGCCACAACTGCAACCACTTTGGTCACAAAGCTAATCAGTGCAGAATGAGAATGAATCAGAATAATTCATCCTTCTCCGGACAGTGCTTCAA
Source organism: Cunninghamia lanceolata (assembly GCA_027924645.1). NCBI lineage: Eukaryota > Viridiplantae > Streptophyta > Pinopsida > Cupressales > Cupressaceae > Cunninghamia > Cunninghamia lanceolata. The sequence goes on from BSBN01001715.1 coordinate 15,571,467, forward strand.
CTGCAAAAGGTATGGACACAAATCCCATGAATGCAGAATTATGCAAGTAAACAAATCATTCAAAGGTAGATGCTTCACATGCAATAGAATAGGTCATATGGCAAATCAATGCAGATCAAGAGGATATCAGTCAAATATGCAAAGAAATGTTATTTGCCAAATCTGCAATAGGTCCGGTCATAATGCTAAAGTCTGCAGAAACAAGAATCAGGACAAAAGAGGTCCGGTGTATAATCAGAATCAAGACAAGGGTAAACAAAAGATGAATGCGGATGAGGTTAGGAATCAGATGAGCAAGATTTGGGTGAAGAAAAGTTCAGAGAATGTAGAGGTTGGATCCGCACCAGACTCTGGTGCTGATATTTCTTCCAAAAATTAAAAGTGAGCTCAGGCTCAGGGGGAGACTCAAAGAAAATCTTGTTCCCCCAGCCAAACAAGTGGTGCCGGATGTGGCACAAGATGCGGATCAAAGGGTTTGTAGATATGAGTCTTGAGATACTTCAGTCAAGTTTTCAGAGGTCCGCATGGAGTTATGAAGAAGCTGTGATCGATCAAATAAGATCTGTTCAGGGAGATGCTCCGGTATGATAAAGAATTACAAAAAGGTCCGGAAAGATCCGGAAATGCACTATCTTGTTCTGCGGATTGGACAGAGTGTTTGGGATGTTCTTGTAGTATGTTACCTCGATTTATTCATGATTGAAAGATCCGGATGATATCCACAGATCAGGACTAATCCGGGATACTCCAAGCTATCCAGACAAGGCAAACCGGAATGATGTAGGTGAAGCATTTATTGCAGACAGATATTAGGGTTCGCGGAGCAATTTAAGGGATTTCTCAAAGGACATTTGCTCATTCTACACTCGAGAAGAAGCGAAAAGTGGAGCTCTGCAACAAGGGTCATCAAAGCACACCAAGGATCTCCTGCCGAAGCTATTGCATAAAGAAATCAATCCAACCATTCCGTGCAAACCGAAGGCGCATAAGGTATTCTCCGTTTTTCATTACCTCACTGCAAATCTTTGAAGAATGGCTACTCCAAACATAGTTAAGATCTCTGATAGACCTCGCCCCTCATTCAAGAAACATCCCTACAAATCATTGGAGGTAGACCCACTAGGAGCCTTCTCTAGTGTTCCTCACGGAGTTTTACACACCGAAGACATTAGGGTTTACATACATGCAAACATTGAGGAATTTGGGGAATTCAAATTAAGAGACCTTTATCACAAGCAGCTGATTGACAATGCTTTTGAGCTTAAACCAGAGTATAAGGATATTCAGAAGAAACAATTTGAGCAATTTATTCATTTCCCCTGCTTTGAAGAGGATGAATGGGTCCGGTATGTACTGAGCAGGATGCATGACAACTTTCTATGGCTAGATAGACCCTGCAAGATCACAAAAGAGGCAATTAGAGCAGTAACTGGCCTATACTCTTCCGGAGGAGTACCTATCCTCAAATCTGTCAAGAACAACATTGTAACTGAGGCCACCGGATCAAAATTTGACAAAAGGGCAATGACCATTGAAGACATCTCTGATCCGGATATCAAATATGCATCAATGATAATAGGATACAAGATCTATCACTCCAGCAGGGAGAATTCTGTATCCGGAACTGCAATATACACTGCTTATGAAATGTTAAGAAAGAATGCAGAATATGATCTCTGCGAACTACTACTAAGCCAATTAATGGAAAACATACAGAAAATCAAGAAGGATAAGAAGAATTCCTTTAAGTATGCTACTCTCATTGTATGTCTATTCTTCTATTTCATGAATGAGCTACCCAGAACAAGTGGATGGGTATGGCAGAATGACAAACCTGTTGCAGTCCAGATAAGAGACTACTTGCATGGACTTGGGGATGCAAAAGCAAGAAATTCAGCTCTATGGGGATACTTCAAAAACTTTCAGAGCATGATGCAAGCAAGAGAGAGAATTCCCCAGTCTCTCATTGAGAAATACAAGGACTCAGTGTGCTTTATGGTTGACACTGATCAGTGCCTAATGGAGGCAGTAGAGCCAAGGACTGTCTGGGTCATGCCCATGGGGTATGAAGTTGATGAACAGATAGTGGAGCTGCATGTTCAACACATGCTAAGTCAGCCCAAAGATCCTAAGGCAGAAAGGTTTGGAACCTTTGAGGAGCTGAGTGTAAAAATACATGTAGAACTCAGGGAACCTGAGATTAAAAGAAAGGTAAGAAAAGAAGTAGAGCACATTGCTCAAGGCCTAGGTATCTCAAAGGAGGCACTTGATGCCAGCCGGGAAAAGAGGAGGAAGGCCGAGGAAGAAGAGAAAAGCAAAGAAAGTGCTCCGGTTGGAGCTCCCACCCGGACCAGATCAACAAAGAGATCTGCACCTCCCTCAACCAAAAGTTCAAAACCGGAAGTTCAGGCATTCGGAAAGAGATCCAAGACAAAAGCCACAAGGGCTTATGGAAGCCAAAAGGATGAAGAGGAAACAGAATCAGATGAGGGAGTAAGAGAAGTAAAGAAACAGAAGAAGAAAGGATCCGGTAAGCCCTCCACAGGCCAAGACAAGGATGAAATGGCAGAGGTATCTGTTGAGAAGCCCACTCTGTCTCTAGAGAGCATAATCAAGTCGGTCACGGTGGATGGAAACCTTCAACCAATGACTGAATCCTATGATGACTTCAGTGAGGCAGACCAAAAGACTCTGCAGGAAGCCACAGTTAAATATCTGAACATATACAATAAGGCTTTCATTGAGATCATATCTCTCATTCCTAAAAGCCTAGAGAAGGAAATGGAAGTAAGAAAGAATAATGCTCATGCCAAAGATCTTGAGATCCGGGAGCAGATAGCTATTCAGCTATATCCTCAAATTGATCCCAAGACAATGAACATTATCTTCAAGGACTGCAAAGATGAGTTCAGAAGCAAAGCCAGGATGAATCAACTCATGCTTGGTGAGACTGACAAAGTGGCCCAAGAAACAGAAGAGATCCTCCGGAAGGCCTTCAAAAGGTTCAATCTTCCTGTTGTAGAGGACTTAGGTGCAGAAACAGCTGCTGATTTGGAATCTTCTGTTCCGGAAGAAGTGAGCCCTGAACAGACAAGTGAGGACTTGGGACCCTCTGCTCCAGAAGAAGTGGCACATGAACAAGTTAGCATCTCTCCTCCGGTTTCCCCTACAGTCTCCGGATCCAAAGAAGAAGAGCAATTACAGGAGAAGGAAGCAGTGGTGCAAGACAAAGAGGTTGACAGTTCTAAGACTGCAGAAGAGAAGAAACATCTGTCTCCGGCAAGAGACACTGCACAAACTGTTCAACAATTTTTGAGCAAAGAAACTCTAGAGATTGATGAACCGGAGCTTCTAAAAGGCCCATTTGATTTTGACTCTCTCTCTCCGGTACAAACAATGAAGATAGCTTCATTTGCAAATGCCAAGGCAAATGAAAAGCTCCTGAAGTCTCATATGGAAGACTGTGAGTTGATAGAGGCTGCTTCTGGAATACTTGTAAAGATCATGCCATCAATCCAGATAGATCCGACAGCCTCCACTTCCGGTAATCTAAAAACCTTAGTCAGCAGTGTTGATACACATTTTGATTCTTTAGAAAAATCAGCTGAAGAAAAGGTCCGGAAGGAATTTTTGGATAAAAGATTTTCAGAAATATTAGAATTAATCTCTAAGGATAGGAAGATTGTAAGCATTGGAATAAGGAGCTTAGAGAATGCTCTTAAGGATGGCGGTGATATCTATAAATTTTGTATATCCTGGTCAAAGGCAACAGCAGCATTTGACAAGAAAATAAAAGAGGAACAGGATAAGCTACAAAGCTTATCTCAAAGTTTTGATCCTCTCTCTTCCTCTATAATAAATCAAGAATGTCAGACTATTGCAGTCTTGAACGAAATAAAGAATCTTGAGAAGGAAAGGAAGAACATCACCAACCGGATGGGAGAACTTAGAAGGATTATAATCCCTAAGTTGGAAACCATGCATGAGGCCATCAGTGATGCTAGGACCACCGCCCAAACAAAAGATCCGACAGATCTCAAGCGGGCAGAAGCGTTTGCATTTTTGTTAAGTGGTCACATTTCAATTTTGGACAGAATGAGGCAAAGTTGGGCTACCGAAATGATTCAATTACAGACATCCTTTGCAGACATTCTTCAATATATGTGAGTATGTAAATATGCGGCTAAGTATAAGAAATTTTTGAAAATTTTGATATGCGGACCCTACCCTTTGCCATTGATGTCAAAGGGGGAGTGAGGAGCAGTGAAAAATGAGGGATCCAACTAAGGGGGAGTTCCGGAAATTGTATATAAAGACAGAGCATCAACAAAGGGGGAGCATAGTGAAAACACTTAGTCATTTTTCACTAAGTGTTGCCATCAATGCCAAAGGGGGAGATTGTTGGCAAGAGACACTATATGGATTCATGGTTGTTGTCATTGATGGCAACAAAGGTCATCCCACATATCCGCAAGTCATGATGTGTCTCTACCGGAAGTCAGAATAAAGAATGTTGTGGTCCGGTGAAGAAGAACAGAGCATGTGGCAAGGTCCGACAGATTGGTCCGGACCTCTCAGTGGAAGTGTCTTGGTGCAGTACGGATTTGGGGAAGTCAAGAGGACTACCTTGAGTGGTATATTCCAAGGATTTAGCCTCCGGTGATGGACAAGGAAAAAGATATGAATGGTTGAGTACCGGATTCCTGAGAGACAGTGAAAACAGAGGAAGAACTGACTGGCAGAGTATCAGACTGCTTTCCGGATGGGTTACTATTGATGACAGAGGTTGTGAAGGCATGAATCATGTTTGGCCGACATGATTAATGATATCTACAAGTATATGCTTGATCCGCATTGCTTGGTGAGGAAGGATTCAGCCGACAGAATGAGAGTTTATAAGAAACTAGACTGTTCCGGATGCCGACTAGAAAGGTGATGAAATTACTTGTGCGGATATATATAGAGGATGGATTTAGTTGTGAAGTGAGTTGTGATGTAGAGAGAAATGCGAAGAAGTCCAGAGAAAGAGCAGAGGTAGCAAAAAGGATCCGGTATGTGAAAGATAGCAGAATAAAGAACAGAGGAAAGATGAAGTGCAGCAGATCAGTATACTGAGCCTAACCGGAACTGAACTCCAGCATATGCAGATGCTTCCAATCAGTTCAAGACTATGATTCTCATCACTTTGTAGACAGTGTGTCTTCTTGTAGGCAGTGGGCCTCTTGTGAGCAGTGTGCTCGGGCAGTGAGCCCTAATTGGCAAGTGCCATTTTTGTAATTTCCTATTCTTCTAATAGAGAATAATTCTTGGGTTAATCACCCCGTGGTTTTCTCCCTTAACAGGGTTTCCACATCAAAAATACTATGTCATGTGTTTCTTATTTCATGGTTAATGTTTTGTGTTTGATTTTATGCTGCTTCAATTAAAAGGAAAGTTCAATAAGGGAAATAATTAGGATAACTGATTCACCCCCCCCTCTCAGTTATCAACAGTAAGAAGGTGGCAAATGACTCACCACTCTTTTGTTTGGTATTACATAGATCTAGCATAGATACCTCGTGTTCTATGTTGTAAGAGAAGTGCGTTATGAATTTATTGACAAGTTCATCAAAAGTTTTGATCCCTGGTGGGAGGCGCGAGAACCACTCCATAGCTTGACCACCTAAAGATCTTGGGAATAGTCTCATCAAGTAGGTCTCATTGTGAGCTACTTCTAAACATGCGGCATTGAATTCCTGGATATGATCTCTAGGGTCCCCCTTCCCTTTGTATTTGTCGAACTTTGGGACTCTGAACTAAAGGGGGAAGGGTTTCATGACCAAACTTTTGTCAAAAGGATATGGAGCTATATCTTCCAAAGAGTATTGCTTGGAACTTGTACCGGTCTTAAGGTTGGATATTTCTTGTTTTAGACTTTCGATTTGTTGTCTCACGTCATCCATAGGAGCATTTTGATCTATGGGTTTCTTGCCTCTGTCATTGGCATTTGGGACTGTGTCATTTGTGCCTCTCTCATGATCATCACGTCTCCGCTCATGATCATTGTCTACATTTTCCATGATGGAGCTTATGTCAAAGTCTGCGGGGAGTTTGACTCCGAGATTAGCAAGATGGTGGAAGTATTTGTCAAGGTCTTCAAGGAGCACCCTCTCTACCAGGTGTTGGAATTTTTTATCTTGGATGTGCGCTACTAATTCTTCATGAGAAATTTCTTCGTCACCACCACATGGTGGGGCGAGGTGATCAGATGTGTCGGCCATTTCAATCTACTTGTTGTACTGGGATCGAGTAAGAACCATGCAAGGTGGGGTGGGATGAAGTGGACCAAGATTAGAAATTTTGGCGAGGTACCGACTGAGACTGTTGTGAATGGGATACCTAGGACAAGATTTGGACAAAGGACTCTCTCGCTCAATGACTTCAAGTAAGACAGTTGACACAAGACGTTGGCTGCTAGTAAGGGTAGTCGATACCAGTCTTATTATGTAGGGCTTAGTCATTCAACAAGGCTACTAGTAGAGGTATGGTGACCTACTAGGCTTACGTGAATTCACTAATGACACGAAAAAGGGACCTATGTCGAATTGGTATGGGACAAACTGACTTTGGGACAAGAGGCGTTTGGACAGAAAGTGAATGGGATGAGTGATGAAAGAGAGAGACTTGGGTGAAATGGATGAAGACTAACTGCAAGGTGGAATCTGACCTCAGAAAGTGAAACTAGACTGAAATGGGTGCTCTAATCAAGTGAAAATATTCTCTCAAAAATAGGGCAAGTGCTCACTATCGCATATGCATAGAAACAGATGCACAACAGGAATGAACAAATGCGCCGTAAGTCGCAGTATATGCACAACTCTTGTTAAGTATAAATGCGCAGCAATAGTATGTATATGCGCAGCAATAGTGTATATGCATAGCATGTTGTTACAAAAGCATAGCAAGTCGTAGTATATGTGCAGCTCTGATATTTTCACAATTTTTTTTGGATTTTTCTTTTGTTTTTGGTATTTTTTGGCTGGAAAAGGTCTTCCTGATCTGATATTATGAATCAACAGCAAGAAAACACAGCAAGTACAAAGAATATTTTGTTGTTTTTCATTGTTTTTGTAGGTTTTTTTGACTCTATTTTGGACTAAATTGAACAAAAGCAAGCACAAAAATCCTAGGTGAGAAATGGATTATAAGGGATTTGGGCCACTCAAACAAGAGGTGTTTAATGCGGGCAACCATTCAAGTGGTTACACGTACGGTGGCACTACTCTCCGTTATGGAGTCTCCCAGCCTCAAAGGGTTGCACCTGAGAGGGTTTTGGGGGAGGTTGGCCGTCGGTGTAACATAACAGCACTTGTTGCAGGAAGTTTTCACCTCAAGCACAATTTATTTTAAGTGGCTTGGTAGGGCTTGGCGTTACCCTGTTACCACTTAGGGTCGTTCCCACTTGGACAAGTGTGCATCCAAGGGCAGGCCCCTCCTAAAGGTTAAACAAATAGAATGACAAGTTTGGCACTCTGATCACCCAGAAGAGGGGAGAGCATAAACCTATTATCATTTGCAAGCATAGAATACACTAATTAATCCACCCTAGTTAAAAGTGAAAAACTAAATGGGCTAATCTACTCAAACACAGAACTTTGAAGTGATTTCAGCAATATAGCAGTGGTTCAGTTTTAAACCCCAGAAAGCAGTGGTGAGTTCAGTTTTAAATCCACGTAGCACAAGATTGTTAACTTTGAAATTCTGGTCTCACGATATAGCAATGGTTCATTTTAACTTCAAAACCATTGATGAGTTCAATTTTAAACTGCGTAGCCCGAGATTGTTAACTTTGAAATTTTGGTCTCACGATATAGCAATGGTTCATTTTAACTTCAAGATCATTGATGAGTTTAATTTTAATCTTAGATAGCAATAACTTGGAAGGTGTTTGCAATGCAAGCAAGAAATAATCCAGTTACTTTCTCCCTAATTAGAACTAGATGAAGATTTGAATGAACATCAATTTTACTTTCCCTCAGAAAATGAAATGTGAACTAATTAGATGCAACTACATGGAACTAAACCTGAGCCTATCCTGCAAAATATCTCCAACAAACACCTATGAAAAAGGTTAGCGTTAGCAAATTCTCCTAGGAAAGTACTAGAACCATAGCATGTTACAAATGCGCAGCTTCAGTGATCAGATGCACAGAAATAATCAACAGAAGCGCAGTAATAATGAATGTGCTGTAATATTGAACATATGCGCAGTTAAAAAGGAATAAATGCACAGTAGTAATAGATGCGCAGTAACAGTCTTCAAAAGCGCAGCATAAATGAACAGATGTGCAATATAATCAAAAGTGCCATAACAGTGCGCAAAAGCGCTGCAAAAATACACAAATGCGTAGAAAGGATAAAAGCGCTGTAACAGTCTTTATATGCGCCGCGGAAATATTTAAATGTGCCGAAGTAACCTATGCGTGACTTTGCGTGACCTGTACGGAACCTGCCTTCAAAAAGCTCAGAATTTGATGAGATAAAGGGGCAAAGGCCCCACGGTGGGCGCCAAAAATGTAAGGGTAAAACATGAATCAATCAAATGAATAATGTATGACCCAAACATCAACAGAATAGGAGATGACAAGAAAGATTAAATGAAAATAGCAATGAATAACACAAAGCAAACCTTCCCTGAAATTGATGCTTCTGTTGTTTGCCTATTACAACCGTCCTTTTGCAGATAAAGTGAGCCCTCAGAGAGTGTACTCTTTTAAGCTGTGTTCGAGGAAGTCGATGGTAAATGGCTGTTGTAATATGCAATGAAGATGAGCTCCAAGGCAAGTATGTGATCTCAAGCTTGTGGATGGTAAAAGGGTGCCAAAGGCGCACTGGTAATATTTCTGCAGAGTAACGATGTCAAAAGCCTGCATGATTAGAATGGAAGAATGAGGTTTCATTTATAGACTCAAAGGAATGAGAATCAACGGTTGAGAGAAGATATGAAGATCAATGGCTGAGAATGGTTGAGGAATGTGCAACCAGTGGAAATGTGACAAGTGTCCCAACTCCATCATGAAAGAGGGGATGTGACAAAATTGACTGGAGAGTTAACTCCATTGACTGAATAGTTAACAGACTTGATTGATCAGTTAGAAGAGTGGATTGTGGAACTGACTGAATTGATTGAGGAATTGACTCAATTGACAGGTTAGTTAACACTTTTGATTGATTAGTTAACTAATCTCTGATTTGAGAAGAAATAGGCCATGTGGGTGAGGGAAAATAAGATAATTAAATATTAAATATATTTAATTACATGTGCAACCTGATGAGGTGGACAAGGTGAGGTGGATTTTTGAATTTAGAACTTAGGATAGAGGAATTTGGATTAATTAAATAATTTATGATTATTTAATTGTGTAGGACATTTAGAAGAATTTTAATTAAATAAATAGATTGTATTTAATTATGGAATAGTGAATCGATTAAATAAATTTAGAATATTTATTTAATTGATAGAAGAATGGAATAAATATTTAGAATATTTATATAGGATGAATTGTGTCATTTTTAGATGTATATAGTTTGCATTTCAGTTCTTTCATTTCCTAGTTCAGTTCAGGCACTTTAGTCAGAAGCAGCTTAGCTTGTGGTCCAGTTTCGGCATTTCACACCTTGTAGATCTAGACTTAGCATCTCAATTCATTCATCTACATCATACCAAGACTTCAGAGCATTTAGATCAATTACTAGAAAGTTATCACTATCAGAAGATCCTCTATTTTCTCAGTGCAGAGTTCTCTGACAGTCATGAGTAATCAGTTGAAGGAGAAGGATTGGGAGCATTGGCAAACTTGTGGATCCTTGTGATTCATTCTACAATGTTCCTTGGTTCGTGGCCGACCTTCCTCATAGGTCTGCACTTCATTGTACCTATTGGAGAAGGATTTTCAAGCTGATAGGTCCGACCTATCCAAGAACACATGTTACACCTCTTCATCGAGATTCCAGATCTCTTGTGGCTGATGCAGAGGAATCTATTGGTTCAGAAATGATATATAATGATGTAATAGATCCTTAGGAAAGTAGTAGTTGACCGTTAGATTGATCATAGTTTAGATTTTGTGCGAAAGAGCTCAAAGCTTTATCTTGTGCATGTAGGTAATCAGGCCTGTGAGCCCTAGTTGTAAGCCTGCATGTTGCTAGCTAGATTGTATTTGAATTCTTTGATATACTAAATGACCGAATCTACATTTGTTCTATATTCTTGTGTTGTTTCCATTATGTTTACTCTTGTTGTACAATCTGGACAGTTCATTCTATGAACCCTCCTACCGTGACTGCACCAAGTGGTATCAAAGTGAAAGTTTGATTCTTTGGAGTGAAATGGTGAAGGGGATTCCATAAGATCTTGTTGTGAGCAGATCGCCGATCTAAGGTAGGTTACTGGTGCACAACCGATTGCTAGTTGAGAGGTAGTTGTCGCTTGTAGCCCGATCACCGACCTAAGGCAGTTTGCATTTGATCCTAGGAAGATGCTGCTGTAAAGAGTTCCTCTTGTTGGTACAATGGCTAATAGAATGGATGAGATGATAGAATTGATGAGAACAATGTGAATTCATTTGGATGTTGTTGAAGAAGATGGGTGAAGAGGATTGACACCTAGACCTAACATTGAAAGTGATGATGAAGGAGAATTTTAATCTATTGAACAAAGTGGCGAAACCCTAAAAGGTCATGAAGAAGAAGAATCAGATCAAGTAAAGATGTTGCAAGCTATTTCAAAGATTGGGAAAAGACCTAGAGTGGATGTGCAGAACTATACTGGTAATTTGAATCTGGAAGAGTTGATTGATTGGATAAATGACATGGAAGAATACTTTGAATATGAGGAAATCGAAGATCCGGAGAAGGTGAAATTTGCAATGACAAAGTTGAAAGGACATGCTACTATATGGTGGAAAGAAGTTTAGTTGGAAAGAAATAGGAGAGGAAAGGAAAAGATTACAAAGTGGGAGCGGATGGTGACAAAGTTGAAGAATCAATTCATACCTACTGACTATGAGTTGGAGTTGTTGAAGAGATTGCAAAACTTGAGACAAAAGGAGAAATCCATGAGAGAATACACTGAAGAATTTCATAAAATGATCATCAGAATAGGACATAGTGAAACAAGTAAGGAGAAAGTGGCTAGATGCATCAATGGGTTAAGATTGAATATTCAAGAAGAGCTCAGCTTGGTGAGGATGACATATTTGGAAGAATCATACCAGTTTGCACTGAAAGTTGAAGAGAAGTTGAGCAAGAGACATGATCAGAGGCAGAGAGGTAGGGGAGGTAAATTTCTAAGAGGTAGGACATTTTTTGGAGGAGATGGATCTTATCCAGAGCAAAACAATTTTGACAGCCCGTTGAGGAAGGATGACAGAGATAATAATGCTTACCGAAGAGATGACAGAAATTTTCACCAGAGAGGAAACCTTAGTACTTACCAGAATGGACACAGAAGAGAAGGAAGATGATTTGATAAGAGAACATTTAGAGGTACTTTTTTTAATTGTGGGGGTGAAGGACATAGAGAATTTGAATGCAATTAGGGTAGTACAAGTAAGAAGACAGAAAATAGTGGAAGAGTAGTCTATGTTGAAGAAGAACCTGTTGAATCACCTTGTTCAGTTGGCAATCTGAAGAAAGGAGAATCATTGGTAATGAGGAGTGCTCTATTTTGAATAGAGATAAATGAAGAACCATCACAAAGGAAAATCCTGTTTAGAACCAAATACAAATCCAGAGGTAAGTGTTGTAAAGTTGTGATTGATAGTGATAGTTTAGATGATCTAGTTTCTGAGGAGATGGTGACTAAGCTGAAGTTAGAAAGATTGAAACACCCCAAGCCCTACTAGATAGCATGGATTCGGGATGATCATAAGGTACTGGTGAGTGAGCAATGTTTGGTGAAATATCATATTGGATCTTATCATGATGAAGTCTTGTGTGATATTATGCCTATGGATGTTTGTCATATCTTGTTGGGTAGACCTTGATAGTATGATAGAAAAGCTATGCATGATGGGAGAAAGAATACATATACTATAACAGCAAATGGGAAAATAATTACTTTGATTTGTTTAGAAGATGATCCTAAAGATGTAGTATGTGGGAATGCTAGAATCTATTTGGTAGATGGAAGGAAATTTTTGGATGCTTTGAAATAGGAAAGTCTGTGTTTTGCCTTGATTCCTAAGAAGCCTAAAGAATTGAAGAAAGAGACTGATCCAGAGGAGATAAGAGAGTTGCTGACAAAATATGAAGACATCATATCAGATGATGTACCTAAAGGATTACTACCTATAAGGAGTATCAATCATCACATGGATCTTATACCAGGAGCAAGTTTTCCTAACAAAGCAGCACACTGAATGACACCAGTAGAGAATGAAGAATTGAATAGACAGATACAAGAGTTGCTAAGGAAAGGTTTGATTAGAGAAAGTTTGAGTCCTTGTGCAGTACCTACAATTTTGGCACTGAAGAAATATGGAGAATGTGTACTGATTCCATAGCAATAAACAAGATCACAATTAAGGATAGATTTCCTTTACCTAGAATGGATGATATTATAGATTGTTTGAGTGGAGCAAGATATTTCACAAAGATAGATTTGAAGAGTGGACACCATCAGATCAGAATCAGAGAAGGCAATGAATGGAAGACTTCTTTTAAAACAAATGAAGGATTGTATGAGTGGTTAGTGATGCCTTTTGGATTGACAAATGCACCAAGTACTTTCATGAGGTTGATGAATGAAGTTCTAAAGAAATTTTTGGGTAAGTTTGTGATTGTGTATTTGGATGATATTCTGATTTTTAGTAAGACAAAAGAAGAACATTTGTGGCATATTAGACAAGTTTTCTAGAGGTTGAGAGAAGAGAAATTGCTGATAAACATCAAGAAATATAGTTTCATGAAAGAAGATTTGGTATATTTGGGATTTGTAATTTCTGCAGAAGGATTGAAAATGGACCCTGAGAAAGTGAAAGCAATCGTTGAATGGCCTACACCAGAGAGCATTGGAGAGGTTAGATCATTTCATGGGTTGGCTAGTTTCTACTAGAAGTTCATCAAAAATTTTAGTTTAGTTTGTAACCCTATGACAGAGACAATGAAAGGTGATAGAAAAGATTTCAAGTGGACATCTAGAGCAGATAAAAGTTTTGAGTTGTTGAAGCAAAAAGTGACAGAATAACCTATTTTGGCATTACCAGATTTCAATAAGGTATTTCAAGTTGACTGTGATGGAAGTGGAAATGCAATTGGAGCAGTGTTAAGTCAAGAGGGTAGACCAGTAGCATATTTCAGTGAGAAGTTGAATGATGTAAGGAGAAGATATTCAGTTTATGATCAAGAGTTCTATGCCATAATTCAATCCTTGAAGAAGTGGAGACATTATTTGTTGCCTAAGGAGTTTGTGTTATATACAGATCATCAAGCTTTGTAATATTTGAATAGTCAAGGTAAGTTGAATCAAAGACATATGAGATGGGTAGAGTTCATGCAGAGTTATACTTTTGTGTTGAAGCATAGGAGTGGAAAATCAAATAAAATTGTTGATGCCTTGAGTAGAAGAAGAAATTTGTTAACAGAGATAAGAGTTGAAGTGTTGGGTTTTGATGAATTGAAGAACATGTATGAGGGAGACACTCATTTTGTAGAACCTTGGAAAACATGTAAGGAACCTATTGTAGTAGATAGAAGTAAATGGTTGGATTATTTCATTTAAGAAGACATGTTATTCAAAGGAAGTTAGCTGTGCATACCCAAAAGTTCAATGAGGGATAACTTGATCAAGGAAAAGCATAGTGGTGGATTGGTAGGACATTTTGGCATTGATAAGACAGTGGCTTTGGTAAGTGAAAATTAATTTTGGCCTTAGATTCATAAGGATGTTCAGAGATTTGTGCAAAGTTGTAGAGTTTGTCAAGTTGCAAAAGGGAGTAGTTAGAACACTGGATTGTATAAACCTTTGACAATACCGGAGAGACCTTGGGCTGACATAAGCATGGATTTTGTAATGGAATTACCTAAGACACATAGAGGACATGATTCAATATTTGTATTGGTTGATAGATTTTCAAAGATGGCTCATTCCATACCTTGCAAAAAGACAACTGATGCAGTGCATATAGCTGGCCTATTTTTCAAGGAGATTGTGAGATTGCATGGATTACCTAGGAGTATAGTTTCAGACAGAGACACAAAGTTTGTTGGATACTTTTGGAGAACACTTTGGAAGAAGATGAAGATAGATTTGAAGTTCAGATCAACTTTTCATCCACAGACAGAGGCAGTGAATAGGAGTTTGGGAAACTTGTTGAGATGTTTGGTTGGAGAGAAGACTGAAAGTTGGGACTTGATTCTTTCACAAGCAGAGTTTACATACAATAATTTAGTAAATAGGAGTATCGAAATAACACCTTTTGATATTGTTACTGGAGTGAATCCTAGAGGAGTTGCAGAATTGAGAGATATCAGCATGGAAGAAAAGTGGAGTGCAGAAATAGAATTTGCAGATCATATGAAGACAATCCATAATCAGGTGAAGAAGCATTTGGAGAACATGAACAGTAAGTACAAAGAGAAGGTAGATGAGAAGAGAAGACACAAAGAATTTGAAGAAGGAGATGAAGTAATGGTGTATTTGAGAAAAGAAAGATTTCTAGTTGGGACATATAACAAGTTGAAGATGAAGAAGTTTGGACCTTGTAAGATACTTAGGAAATTTGATTCAGGAAATGTATATGAAGTGGAACTACTAGACACATTGGGTATTTCACCTATTTTCAACATTGTAGACCTTTACCAGTATCATGAAGAAGAGTTCAGTAACAACATGGAAGAAGACTTGAAGAAACAGTTACCACAACAAGCACCGGAACAAATTGAAGGAATTTTGGATAGCAGAGTTGGATGCAGCACCAGAGGAAGACAAAACAAAGAATATCTTGTGAAGTGGAAAGGCAGACTGGAAGAAGATTCATCATGGATTTCTTAGGTTGAGGAGAACCATCTTGGATCTTGTTGATGATGATGATGAGTCATAACAACATGCATAAAAATTTACACAACAAACCTTTATTATCTTGTAAAGTACGATCAACTTAAGATAAGTTGATGACTCCAAGTCTACATTGATCAGGTCATGATCGTCTGACATTACTCAGAGGTTGATGTGACATGCTATTATTTCAAGGGGTCTTACATTTGTCTTGATGATCAGTATTGTTCTGTTTCCTATAAATTTACTCCACAGAGAGGTTAACTCTACTCTATTTCCAAAGATAGCTAATATATTTTCAAGTTTGATCAATTATTCTGATTATTGATCATCATGAGCTTGTTCTTTCTTTTACACTATATATTTATTCAGATGATGTGTCTATAAGTGGATATTTGCATGTATCTCATGAACATTTGTATGAATTTGCATGATATTTGTCAATTTAACATGCTCTTACTCTAAATATGCTCTGTATTTCCAATTATCTATGGGATATCAGCATATTTCATGTTATTTGCTTTTGATTCTTTGTTGTTTGCAATTATGGTGATGATCTGCTACGAAATTGAAAGAAATTTAAAAGAATGCTTCTAATTTTAGTGAATCTTTAGCAATTGAATGACATACATACAAGATACATTCATGAGGAGAAGAAATCAAACCATATGTCACCAGGATGTTCCACAGCTAGATATGGATGATGCTAACTTCAAAGGATAAGGAATGAAAATAACACATGCAGACTGACAAGCACTCTAAGGGATGCAGCTGATCAATGCATGTATCCAAAATTGAAACATAGATTACTCAAGATTTATGATGATTTGTAATCAAAAAATGTCTTCTCTTTCATTCAGTATGCATAACATGTACATTTACAATAACTTTGAAATGAGTCCTGATATTTTAGCAATCAAATTTTAATTAAGTTTTGAATATTCAAAATATGGCACTCCTGCACCTTTTAAAGAATAAGGTGAGGAGGCAGTTACAAATGACCTACAGTCAAGATTTGTTAATTAAGATCTATGGTCGATAACAACTCTTTGACTTAGTCAACCTTTCCTCATAGCATAGGTTGCCAGGTGGCAACCATCTAGATGACTCATTATATTATGAGTGCCTTATACATATGTTCCTTTGATAATGCATCTTCATTCATTCCTCAGGTTCCTCCTCTTCATTCTCTTCTTCTACATCATGGTCATCATCTTCATTACTTTTAGTATCACTATCACTGTGATGTACATCCTCTTGTATATGGACCTTCATCATTGTCCTGATGTTCTCATATGCCTACACTATTTTATTCACCTCTCCCCCATCTTGGATTTTAGCTTTTGTTACTACATGCTTATGAGACTGAAATTTGGCTTTAATAGCTTCTAACTTACCTTTTCTACTATTTAAAGTCTCATTATAAGTTTCCATCCTGACCTTTATTCTCATGATCTTATTCATCACTTCTTCCATTAGGTGGGTGAGGGGGTCATCTGCTACCAGCTGGAAATTATCATGCAGAGCTTTGATAGCAAAGTCTGCGTCTTGATTTTCAATCTCTCCCTCTACTTTTCCTTCCAAAGCCTCAAGGATCTCTACTTCGTATGCCATCATGCCATGCATCTTTATACTTATATCCCTAAGATTACCACTGCATTTCTTTATGATATCACATTCGAACCTGATATCCTCATACCATATGTCTATCGGCAGTGCAGTGTTATTGTTCAACACTTGATTATTCATGAGGATTTGAGGATCAATCCTCTTCATCTCACTTAAAGCAGTAAGGTCCTTTTCCAATTGGAATGATCACTTCCTTATTTCATTTTACATTTTGTCCACCTTTCTCTTCAAATTGCTTAAAGAATTCCACCTCTGTAAGGAGGTTCTCAAAATATCCTCAACTCCAGTGAGGGCTGACAGCATCCACTTCTCCATGATCATGGCCTCATGCTTCATGAGGTCCAACTTGGTGACCTCCTCCTGGGATATGACAGTCAATGGGAATGCCGGATCAACTGGAGTATTATTAGGGTTAATCAACCCCTTTATGTATGAATGCAGCTAAGTAATGTGCTCGTTATGCTATTTATTTTTCTATTTCTCCTTATTTACCCTTTGGGTTAAAGAATCAATGATGTCTTTCCCTTCATGACCTTCTTGGTCCTCATTAGCAAAACCCAAATCAACAGTTGTGATTTGGAACTCTTCAAGGGTGATCTTGCCTTTCTCTCTCTCTACCATAGGAAATGCTACCTGTGTAGTTCTTCTACCTGTAGCAGGATCTCTCCTTATGGCCGATGTCAATTTGGCCTTCCTCTTTGGCTTCATTATTGTATCTGCAAACAAGGTGGAAACATCAAATTCCTAAATTTTACACCCTTGTTCCATACCTATCTCTCGCTCCAGCCATTGAGGCACATCTTCTCTGGATCCTTGATGTTCTTTGCCAACATCATGTCTACCCTGATCTCTGGTATCTACTTCTATTCTTAGTGGTCTTAGTTTCTTCCTCGTAGAGTTCCTCATGAGGGGGATCTTGTTGTATCTCTTCTTATTGAGGGTGCTCTTTTTGTAGAGGAGGATCTTGTGGAATGTCCACATTATGATTCTACACCTGATCTTGCACTCCCTCATCCTTTATTCCATTTTAGTATTTTCCTCATCTAGAGGCATCTTGATATCTATGGATTTCTGTGCGCTTGGGCCTTATACGTCACCCTGATCTTGGGTCATCTCTTGTTCTGCACCTAAGGCACCGATGTCTTGTGTCTTAAGGTCTTCATGACCTGATTCATCATTAGTTCCTATGGCATCTCCTTGATTTCCTTAAGTCTGGGTAGTAGCATCACCTAATGTGTCTTTGTCACCCTCGCCTTTCTGTCAGACTTCTACTATTTTTAGCTCCGCGGGTATTTCATGCTGTTGCTGGCCCATATCAGGAGCATAGCTCTCTTTTTCTTCCTACTTGGCTACTTCAACCCTCTCTATCACATCAGGTGCACCTACCTTATCCTTGGGACTCACATCACCCCTGTATGTTAGATCTATAAGCACAAGGCTAGTCACCTAATCGACCAACTTATCAAGCCTGATTTGTTGGGCTGCCCTTTCTGGGCTACTTTCTTTTACTCCCTCTATTTGTTATACCTCCTCCAATACCACCATTTGTGCTAATGGGGTCCCATGTGGAGCATGTGGGTACTGGAGGTGAGGGTCTCCATCTTTTGAGAGGCTACATTCTGCACTACCTCATCATCTAATAAGTCAACGGTGTCCTCCAAAGAGAAAGGAACACCCTGACCTACCCTGAGAGCTTCTTTTGTTTTCTTCTCTACTCTCTCAGTCTTGAACTGTATTATGGTGGGAAGCAAAACATCATGCTGTAGCTCCTTCCTGAATGCTTCACCACCAGCTCCCCTTAGTAGAATAGGGTCAACCTTGATATCACCCCGCATTGATGTTCTTTGCTTCTTGGGTGGTGATGTCAACGGCATCGCCCTCCTCTTCTGATTGACCATCATCGGGCCATCACCTGCAGGTGTAGGCACCCTAAAATGACCGTATCGTCGCACCACTTGCATTTCATCTAGTTTGTCGCATCACCTGTATTTCAACGTTAATTAAATAATCTAATTATTTAATTAATTTCATCAAATTCTTCCAAATCACATAATTTTGACATTAATTGAATAAATTCTCTTTATTTAATTAATTTAATTAAATTCAACTTTATTTTTCCAAAATTAAATAATTTTAATTATTTAATTAAATCATTATCCTATTCTAAAATTCAAGTCCACATTAATTAAATAAATCCAATTATTTAATTAACTCGTCCAATTCTATCTTATCTATAATTAAATCATTCTACATTATTTGATTAAATCACTTGTTCTTCTTAATTTAAACAAATCATGCAAATTTATTTATTTAAATTGATTTTTCCTCTAAAAATAAATAAAATCAAATATTTTATTTATAATCTTCTGTTCCTCTCTCATGCACAAATAAATAAATAAATTTATTTATTTAATTTCAGTTATTTTTCCAATTCCTCTTAAAATATCTTGTTAACTCATGTGCACAATCAGTCTTATTTTTAGAACTCTAAAAAGGCAAAATTACAAGTTTAGTTATCTATTCAATAAATCTTGTTTTCATATCTTAATAAAAATATCCTTATGGATTAACACATGTCATGTGCACATTCATCATGGTTATTCATTTTATCTCCTCTATTGATTATTTTGAATTATCTGGACCGTTGATTGATCTTCATTGAAACCTATATAAACCCCCCTCATCTCCTTCATAAATCCTCTTCGATCACTTATTCTCATGCATCCTTTACAGCGCTTTGAGCATACATCGCATAGATTGAGCAACTTACGATCTTTTGACATTGATGAATGAACACCTACACTTGCTTGTTGCAAACATGGTTTCGCAGCATTATAGAGCAATCCACATTCGAAACAAAGAGAACAACACAATCTGGGTAAAACCTTTCTTATTTCATTTGATTTATTGACAATGACTTTTATTTAGATTAGTTCTCTTTATGTTATGGGTTTTTGATTTGTTAGTTTTTCATAATCGATTTTCCTCATACACATTCTGGCACGCCCGGTGGGACCCACTAATCCCTCTTTTTCTTTGAGAAATTAATTTTTTTTAAGTACAATATGGAACAATGCAAAAATACAGAAAATTTCTATTGGTAGGACCATAAAGCACTTTTGGTATCATAGTGTAACGCCTTCGGGCGATACACTAGTGCTTCTGGTAGTGCAGTAGCGTGCTTTTGGACACACAGTACAGTGCTATTGGCATAGTAGTAAAGCACTTCTAGCATATTAGGGTTTTTTGAGATCTTACTTTCTGATTGGCAGGATTTCAACTCACATAAGTATCATTGATTGACTGACAAGCTGATTTATTTGTCTTTCAATTATATTTTGTACTTCCTAAGATGACGTATTTAGGAGTATTTATGATCTTTTAAGTTAACTCATCAGTTTCTCAACATCATTGAGTGGTTTTTATTCTAGGTTATAGATCTCTTAGCTATTACATCCCAAATATACAAATCAAACATGAAATTATCATTTGACCTAACTATTTTGGTAAAATACAACTTTTTTTAGATCAGGGATAGTAGAGCACTTTTGGTAGTACAGTGACGTGCTTTTGGCACCACAAAACAACACTTCTGGTAGCATAGTGAATCACTTCTAGTCTGCATCAAATCACCTTCAGTAACACAGTTCAGTGCTTTCAGCATAACAGTAAGTCGCCTTAGGTGACACAATACAACGCTTTTGGTCAAATTGATTTATTTCTGCTAACTTGTGAGTTTTTGTGGAACTAATTGATTTTTTACAGCTTCTTATCACTCACACAGAGCAAATGGGTTTCTCTAACATGTTCATGTAGGATGAGCATTGAAGAAATCTCAATCTATTATACTAAGTCTTAGAAACATATTGCCTTCTTAAGGGATAATTGAATAAATCGCTTTGGCAATCTAAGTCTTAGGAACATATTACTTTTTTAAGGGACAATGGACATGTATGCGAAAACACTTCAATTTTCTAAAGGACAATGGACATGAATGCCAAACACTTCAATTTCATAAGGGACAATTAACAACTACAATCATGTGTGTGCCTAGTTTAGTTGCACCTTATTTTTCTTATAACGGGACAATTGATCCTTTGTTTGACGTGCTTGCTCTTACATTTCAGTTATTCCTTTAGAAGGGCTTGCTTTTGGACTGCGCTTCATCCAAAAGGGATGACCCTAAGCGGAGTTTTCCTTTGAACTACTATATAAAAGGGATAAGGTGAAAGCCAAGTCCTAACTGGCGTCAACCTTACCTTGTGGTGCCAAACTAAAAAGAGGTGTACTAGCTCTTTATGGAAATGATTTTCACATCGAGCAAAGTGTTTAATACTCTTAGTAGGATTGGTTAAAGCTTTTAGTAGCTTGTCACATTTCTCATAAGGTGTTGGTCCCTCAAAGTTACTAAGAACCATTCTAGATAGTGACTACCCAATCTACCTCTGAATGTTGCGGTAATCATCAGTGCAAGGGAAATCAATTTAAGCCATCAAGATACCCACCATTGGCTCCCTTGAGAAGAGATAATATTCCCTCAACCATAAATCTCTTGTGACCTACTTGAGCTTTCTGAGGGGAGGGTGAGATATCCCTATCTATCATCTCTCGCAAAGATACAAATGTCTGACAGCTTTATGGAATGACATTTGGTCGACGGAGTATTAAGTTGTGAGTTGATCTACTGCAATGAAACCTTGTCTCTAGGGATAAAAAGTGTTTGATATTCTTTGCAAATGTCTTATACCTGTGAAAACATTGGGCTATTTGTGACCCTCAAACATACACTATCTGTTGTGTCAGTCCTTTTTTGCCACTTTGTTTGTTGTGTTTTCTCTTGCCAAACAAAACCAATAAGAACCAAAACCAAATCTATCAAAATTTTCCTTATAAAACATCAGACACTACTTCAGCACCTCTGGTATAACAACAGCTCGCCTTTGGTATTATAGTAGCTTGCCTTTGGTATAACAGTACCTCACCTTTGGAAAACCTACTTCAACGTCCTTGGTATAATAGTAGCTCACTTTTGGTAATAGTAGCTCACCTTTGGTATAGCAGTACCTTGCCTCTAGTAGCTCAGTCCATCACCTTTGGTATTACAGTAGTTCACTTTTGGTCACACAGTCCTGCGCCTTTGGTCAGATAGTACAACACCTTTTGTCTAGTAAACTGTGCATCAAAATTTGTCTTTTCCAAAACACAAGAGAAACCCAGCGTATTGTCCTAGTGTATTTCATGGTAGCCACTAGACTCTAGGAAACTATGAAGTACAAGAAAGTTATCTCAAGGAAGTGCAAATTGCCTCCTCACACTCCTCAATCTAGCTGATCCAACATTACTCCCAAAGTTACTCCTAAGACGCTCGTGAAAAGATCAACCAACTCTCCAAACATGCCGCAGTTGAACCACCCTAACAATCCTCAAGAAGGTAGAGCCCCTTTGGTAAGTACACCTCACTATACCATTGGCATGCCTCTAGATTTTGTTCCACAAGGTTATACTATCGATCAAGTCCCATCTCAAGAAGGTAGAGTACCTTTGGTAAGTACACCTCACTATACCATCGGCATGCCTCTAGATTTTGTTCCACAAGGTTATACTATTGATGATGTCCCATCTCAAGAAGAGTGACACTTTAAAATAGGTCAATCCTCTCAAGAAGATGGACAAGATCTTGATGAATTCATACAAGATCCTAGAGCCATAGCTGCCTTTGACAAAATCCTTAGTGAGAACCAAGATCATTTCTTTCGCTTGCTAGTAGAACAAGGAGCCAGATTACCTAAAGGTTTTGATCTATCCAATCTTAGCGAGCCTAACAACACACAAGACACTATAACGGTGGTCCAAACCATGTCAACTATGACCACCCCATTACATAGACAAGGCTCACAAGGGAAAATGAATGCCCAATATGAGAATCCCCTTTATCAAAAACCAATGGCAGAGCAACCATATCACTGCTTCTAAATCCTATGGAGATCTACAAAAACCAACAAGAGACTCTACATTGTCAAGAAGAATTAGCAAGACAAGTCACTCTAGCTAAATCAAACATGCAAAACACTCCTAAAATGTCCACACCAATCACAAGTGGAATATTGGCTACCCCATCATGAGAAGGTTTTCCACCAAATTACAATCTGGGGAACAACTATGTAGCCATGCAACAAGGGTCTCACCAAACACCACCCCCAACATCATCAAACCTTCGTATCCCTCAACCAACTAGGGTCATGCAACCCCAACCACAACATTCTTTTGCACTCACCCTCAATCAACCTCAACCATCACACAACACATCTGCCTATGTCCCCCCACCACAACATTCTTCTACGCTCATCCTCAATCAACCTCAACCATCGCACAACACATCTACCTATGCCCCCCCACCACACTAATCATTAGCACTAAACTTTTTCAACACCTTTCTTAACCACCCTTAACACTCCCAAAACCAAACTTCCCAAAGCTATGTTCCACAACCACAACCTAACCCAACAAACTTTAGCTTTCCACCACCAAATTTGTATCTTCAACCATCGCAAAACCTACATTCTTACCTAGCACCACCCCCACCTCCTCCAAATCAAAGCATCCAATTCCAACCCAATCTAAACCCAACATACAACACATACAACCCCAACCAATCATACAACCCTTATAACACCAATGCCCATGGCTTACACTACAATCTTCCGTATGGGCAGCAAAAACCACTTCTTGGACAACAGGAGATGTTTCCAACCCCTCCCACAACTATGGAGCTAAAACTTGTGGAAGTTCAACAACAACTATCTGATCTTATGTTTGGCCACACCAAGAAGACCTTCTCTTTAGAAGAAGTGTGTCCTTATCCGTTTGATCGGTCATTACCTATGATCCCTTTTCCTCAAAATTTCACTATTCCCAAGTTTGATAAATACAAAGGAAAAGGGGACCCAAAAGACCATATCAGGGAATTTGATCTTGCTTGCTTCAAGGTCTCACATAATGACACATATCTTATGTGTCTCTTTCCTCGCAGTCTTGGAGGTCAAGCTATAGAATGGTTCTCGCACCTACCCATGGGTACTAAATCTTTTAACGAGCTAGCAGAGAAATTTGCCACCCATTTTTCCTACAACACAAAGCATGAGATCTCCATGACTGATCTATGCAACAACAAATAGAAAAATGGTGAAACTTTCATTTCTTTCCTTCAACGATGGAGACAAATGGCTAGCAAATTCCCATTTAAGATACCCAAAAAGTAGCTTGTTAGCATATTTGTGCAGAATCTCAACCAAGAATTGGGTTTTCACTTGCAAATTCTTAGTGCTACAACCTTTGACGAAATTACCTACAAGGGAATCAATATTGAGAAGGCCCTCATTGCTAAGGGTGTGGTCAAAATCTTCAAAGAAACTAAAGACAAAACTCCTCAACAACAAACAAATGATAAACCAAAGTTTTGGAACAAAAATAAAAATATGGTCAATGATGGGGTGGTCAATCCTAAACATGTCCAAACATTGCAAACACTGCTTTAGCTTTCCAAACTGAGTCAAACTCCACCTCAACAGTAGCAACAACAAAGACAACCATATCAAAATCAACAACAACGATAACAAGAGTGGCCTCAACAAGATTACCCTCTGCGACATCAATTCACTCCCTTGGGAGAGCCCATAAAATCTATCCTACAAAATCTTTTACACAAGGGACTCCTCACCTTACCGGATGCTCCCCCATATGGCAAACCTTTTTACAAAACTGCGCGGTACAGAGAAAATAAATATTGTGAATTCCATAGGAGCAAAGGGCAGAGGAAATGAATATTGTGAATGCCCTTCATATTGAGGTTCTCATTCATAAACGCAAAATCAAATGCATACTCATATATGGTGGTGCTATTCTCAACATCTATTCCCTACAATTACTTAAACAATTGGGATACTCAGAGGATCATGTCAACATTGATCAAAGTATTACAATCAAGGGGTATGATGATGCTGAACGCCGTTCAGAAGGTGTTATCCATTTGCCTATACAACTGGGCCCCGTCATGCTTGAAACTAGGTGCCAGGTCCTTGACATTGAGCTACCTTACAACATTATCTTAGGCCACCCATGGATCCATACAATGAAAGCTGTCCCCTCAACGTACCATCAGTCCCTAAAGTTTCCATTCAATGGTACAGAGATAACTATCCCAGGCGATCCCAATCCTTTTGAATTCTACTGTGTCTTGCAAGGCAACTATAAGAATTGCAACCAAGTGCCTAAAAATGACAAAGCCATTGCATCCCCACTATATGTCGATCCTAAAAATCTGACAAAAGCCTTTGCAAGTGAACCTAATCCTCTTCTTGAGATCAAAGCCCACATCCATGATATAGGCTTTGGAACATATGATGTCTCAAAATCTTGTTGTGTGGGGCAGATGCCTTTATCCCCTAAATCTTACGACCAATCGCCCATTGCCAAAGTAACTAAAAAAGTAGCTATTCCTCCCCCAACATTTCTAACCCAATTCCAACAGGGGCAATTATTGGAAGAGGAAAACATTGAAGACATTTCTTCTTGGCTCTACAAGGAGAAAGAACCAGTCATAATACCAGTCAAGCAATATCACAATGGCTTAAGGATAGTTAAAAACATGGGCTATAAAGACAAAGGTGGCCTTGAAAAACAGAATCAAGGAACTATGGAATCCATCATTGTGACAAAGAAACTAGACAAGAAGGGGTTAGCATTTGGTAGAAATGTACTGCGCATCTTGGACATCGAGGGTATCCTCGACAAGGTGGCTGAAACTTCTCTCGCAGATTCGACATCTAATGAGGATATCATCAATGACTCTTCCCTCCATATGCATGACCTATTCACCAAATCCTCTATCTTTATGCTATCATCTGTATCCTTAACCTCCACCACAAACACATAAACTGTAACACTTGTCTACCCTGAACTTATTGATTGGGACCAATAAGGGTCCCCCATTATAGATGTATTTCAGAACGACAAAGCTATAGCTGAGTTCATGGGACTCTAGGATGGTATCCCTCTAGGTGATCATAAAGTAGGTTTTGTAATGGAACTAGAGCCAACAACTTATTTTGGTGAGAATGCCAAATCCTCCAATCGTAAAAGTAAAAATAAAGAAAGATCTCTAGGTGAAAACCACACTGTGACACCTCCCGATCACAAAATAGTAAAAACAAAGGACATATCCAAAGGTGAAAACCCAACTGTGGCACCTGAGGATGGAGGATTTGACCTTACCCTACCATCTAAGTATCAAGAGAAGTCAGCTCTCCTAGTGGAAGATTCTACAGAGATAAACCTTGGCACAGAGCAAAATCCAAAGACCACATTCCTAGCCGCATCATTATCAGAAGCAGAGCACAAGAATCCTAACAAATTCTTCCTACAGAGAACCATCAACTTCTCATGGACCTATGCTTATATGCCAGGGTTAGACCCTAAGCTAGTAGTTCACTATCTCACAGTGGATCCAATAGTTAAACCAGTCAAGCAAAAGCTGAGGAAGATGCACCCACAGATAGCTCTCTTGGTAAAAGTGGAAATACAAAAGTTGTTAGATGCAAAGTTCATCCGACCCATTGATTATACAAATTGGGTATCAAACATTGTACCTGTGTCTAAACCAAATGGGTGTATCCACATGTGTAATGATTTTAGAGATCTTAACAAGGCATGTCCCAAAGATGACTTTCCATTACCAAACATTGACCTCATAGTAGACTTGACTGCATGTCATGAAATGCTTTCTCTCATGGATGGATTCTTTAGCTACAATCAGATAAGGATAGTAGAAGAAGATCAACATAAAACAACTTCTACTTGTCCATGGGGTAATTATTGTTGGTGTGTTATGCCATTTGGTCTAAAGAATGCAGGGGCAACTTACCAAAGAGAAATGACAGTGATATTCCACGATCTCTTTCATCATATCATGGAGGACTATGTGGATGACATACTAGCTAAATCTTTGAGGGCAAATCATATACAAGTTCTAGGATAGATCTTTGACAGGCTCGAGAAATACCAAGTACGCCTCAATCCAAAGAAGTGTGTCTTTGGTGTAACATCAGGGAAGCTGTTGGGATACATTGTATCTCATAGAGGCATCAAAGTAGACCCCACAAAAGTAAAGGCTATAGTGGAGATGCCTCCACCAAAGAACCTCAAAGCATTAAGGAGCCTTCAGGGAAGGTTGTAGTCCATTAGGCATTTCATCTCATAGCTAGTACATAAATGTCAACCATTTCAACACTTGCTCTGAAAGGATGTCTCATTTCAATGGGATTATAAGTGTCAAGTAGTATTTTATTAGCTCAAAGAATATCTGGCTACACCACCTATCTTAGTACCACTAGTGGCCGATAAACCTTTGATATTATACATCTCAACTACAACTTCAGCCTTCGAGGCCCTTCTAGCACAAAATGATGAATCAGGAAAAGAGCATGCAATTTATTTTATCAGTAGAACCTTGGTGGGATACAAACTCAATTATTCACCAATGGAAAGAGCTTGTTTAGCAGTAGTGTTTGCTTCCCAAAAGTTGCAGCATTACATGTTGAACCAACACACAAATCTTATAGCCAAAATTGATCCATTGAAGTATCTACTACCAAAAGCAGCTCTTACAGGTAGACTAGCTAAATGGGTCATGATCCTTAGTGAGTTTGACATTGAGTATGTGGATCGCAAAGCAATCAAAGGACAAGCCCTAGCAGATCAACTAGCAGAAGCACCCATGATAGATACACACCCTATGGTAGCAGACTTTCCAGATGAGAATCTCTTCACTCTTTCCAACTCAATAATGTGGAAGTTGTACTTTGATGGTTCCTACACACAACACGGATCAGGGGCCGGCATCTTATTTATCACACCTCAAAATGACTATATTCCAAAGTCATATCGGCTTGCATTCCCTTGCACCAACAACATTACCGAGTATGAAGCACTCCTCATAGGTCTCAATACAGCAGTTCAATGGGACATCATAGAATTACAGGTATATGGAGACTCGCAACTAGTCATTCGACAAGTCACAGATGAGTACCAAACAAAAGATGATAAGTTGGTCCCCTACAAGCAACTAGTGGATGCCTACAAACCCACTTTTCTAGAATCACATTTGAGCAAATTCCAAGAGAGCATAATAAGGATACAGATTCTATGGCTTCTATGGGGTCACTTATAAATATGTCTACGAACACCTAGAAATGTGAATTCTTGATCGAGCAATTGTTGATACCAGTCGTTGATGTTCCAGTTATTGAAATCATCTATGAACTTGTTGGTCCCAATTCCCCATGGTATGAAGATATCTATGAATACCTTAAACATAATACCTTTCCCTTTGAACTCTCATCCACCCAATGCAAAACCTTTATCTGTCGATCCTCCAGTTACATCATTCTGGGTGATACACTATATCACTGGGGTCTCGATGGTATCCTCTTATGATGTCTTAACGCAGAAGAAGCCGAAGCTACCTTACGAGACATACATGAAGGTGTCTATGGTGGACATTCTACCAGTCCTAATCTCGTTAAGAAGATACTCATAACAGGTTATTACTGGCCTACAATAGAACAAGATGCTGCACAGTTCGCTAAGAAATGTCTACAATACCAGCAGCATGGAGATTTGATTCACGCACCAGCTCATGAACTACAACCTATGATGACTCCATGGCCTTTTTCTCAATGGGATCTTGACCTCATAGGACAAATCCACCCATCCTCATCCAATGGCCATAAGTTCATCATTACTGCCACTGAGTATTTCATAAAGTGGGTTGAAGCCATTCCCGTGACCTATATCACCGGTAAGCAAATAGTCAAGTTTATCCTTAACTACCTCATATGTCGATATGGTATTCCCCAAGCAATTGTCACTGATAATGGGAGACCATTCAAGAATCAAGATGTCCATGCCTTATGCACACAATACAATATCCAACATTGCTTTTCAACTCCCTACTATCCGCAGAGTAATGGCCAAGCTGAGGCTTCCAATAAAACCATTCTCAAAATCCTCAAGAAAATGGTCAATAAAGCTGGTCATGATTAGCACTTGCAACTTAATCCCACCCTATGGGCCTACCACACTAGTATCAGAACACCAACTGGTGCCACACCTTATGCTTTAGTCTATGGCTCTGAAGCCATCCTACCTGTAGAGGTCAAGATCCCATCCCTCAGAGTATCCATGCAGAACCTAATCGGCAGAGAGGAGTATTGTACTTCCAGATTAGCTGAGCTAGAACTACTAGATGAAAGGTGCCTTGCTGCGCTTAATCATCTCCATGTCTATCAAAACTGCCTCTGGCGTAATTACAACAAAAAGATCAAAGAAAGATGGTTTCAAGTTGGTGATCTTCTACTCAAAGAAAATCAGAGAAATCAAGCAGACCGAGAAAAGAAGGGCAAGTTTGAGCCTAATTGGTTAGCTCCCTTTATTGTCACAGCAGCATATGGATCAGGAGCTTATACTTTAGCTACACCTGATGACATTCCTCTAGATGAGCCACTTAATAGTGTTCATCTCAAGAAGTTCTATGCTTGATCCTCAGAGTTTCCAAAAAAAAATCCATCCTCTGGTGAAAACCTGGCAAATAGGCGCTATGTGTAGAGTCAGCATCCATCATCTATCAAGTCTTGTTCATTTCTTTTTTTCACGGCACACTTCATTCATCCATCCATAATAAAACCATTGACCTTGTTTGCATTTCCATCTCCCTATCTAGTATAGCTTGGACATTTGTCAATGTCCATCGTCATCATCCCACGTCTTGATCGTGTCAACAGTTAGCACTATCTTGTCCGGTCAAGCTTTCTATGTCTTCTTCACCGGTCACCTATGCATTTTCCTCTACTAGAATGGGGGCAACTCTTTCCTTAACCTAGGTCTAGGAATGGATCCTTGTTCATGTTTTGCAAACTCTTCAATCATTCCCCTTTCCGCAGATAGCACCCTTTAATGGACACATCACTCCTACGATAAGGCTGTTATCTTCCCAACACTTTTCCAACATCATCACATCAACCAAAACTACATATCATCTCTTCTCAATCTTAAGGTACCTTGATCCCATGGATATGGGTATGTAGGCAGTCTGGAATACGAAGGAAGTATCTAGTACTCAGGTACATAAGATCTCATCATTTCCTCTACCCAAGCTCAAACACCTTGATCCATTCATCACTCCACCCAAAACTACATATTATCATTTTTTCATCTTTCATCGTAATGTGCCTTGATCCCGTAGATACATGGTATGTAGGCAATCTAGAATACGAAGGATGTATCCAGTACTCAGGCACATACGATTCATCATTCTTCACCCATTTCAATCCATTAACATGTCATCTTTCTAGTCTTCCGTTTATCCAAATCCATTCACCTTGACTTGACTAACTCAAGAAGCAAAGCAACAAGCTAACGCATCCTTTTAAACCAAAAGTCCTTAACAAACCTGCAGCAAAGTAGCTTGCTTCTAGAGTCATCTACTATCCTACTATTCCGATTGCCAACATAAGCTAAGCCCAGCTTAACCAAAGCACCAGATCAACAAGCTTGTCTTTTACAGAGTGTTCCATGATTGAGACCAACACACACGTCTCTTGCGACATGTGGCATTTCCGGCAGTAAGATATTATCTTTTCAATAGATAGAACCCTTTAATGGACACATAGCTCTTATGATAAGGCTGTTATCTTTCCTATCCAATCTATTTTGAGCAACCTCTTTGGCAAGAGAATACGTTGGCTGTATGTTTACTTTGTAAGTCGGTCAATTTGCTTTTTATTTTATCTTTTGTTAGTTTTATCTATTACCTATTCAAGGCTACCTTGATTTATCGATAATCTTGGTATGTTACGATGCAGTACAGATTGGGGGCATAGTCATTACTTTTGTGTGCTATGTTTGAGGAATGATCTTTAGCATATTTCTTGGTAGCATATTTATCTTGTATGTGTTATGACCTAGCATCTTACATATTAATATTCTTCTTGCATTTATGTATTGAAGTTTATTTTATGTTAAAGACTATGTCTCATTCACATGTACCAATAGGGTTATATTATGTCTAAGGGATCTAAGTTCAAACCGCTTGCTTACAGTGTCAACATCCATACAATCAATCAGATATTACTACACCTTGGTCTTTTATACCTTGGTGGTGAACTATCCATGTGCTATATCAAAAATAAGGATTGCTCTTTATATACAATTGTGAAACCAATGCAACAAGATCATCATTCACCCTTCCATTTACCCATGGCCTTATATCATTTTCAAAGCAATGATCGATCAACAGTCTTTCTCTTCCATCTCTACTTTTCTTCTCTCTGGTGTATATCTGCAAAACCCACATGTTAGATATCTCAAGTCATAGCATCTATATCATCATACATCTATAAGCATCATGTCATCATATGTCATATGTCTCTAAGCATCATATAAGCAATATATGTCATCATATAAATCCACAATCATACATACATATCATCACATCCATGTCATCAAGAAGTGCATACACTCAAGCATGAACATCAGTGAGCATAATATGTCTTCACATATATCATGTGAAGGTCATCAAAATACAAAATGGTATGTGTCTACATCAATAGTCCATCGGTATACATCAATAAAGTACATCAAGGCTATCAAGAGCCCACAAAATCTACATCGGGATGCACATAGGCATTAGTCAAAATATACAAGTGTCCATCATGATACAAAAAAATGATACAGTATACATAGTATAGCTCTAGTGGGTCGAGCTGCCCTCCTATTGTGGCCCCTGGCCTCCACCTGTACTTGGTGTAGGTCCCCCTACTGGTCCTCCTCCCCCTGGTGGCACAAAGGGTCCTCTAACTGAGGACACTGACTGCCATGTCCTACGTGACCCGGATGCTCCAGACCTATTCCTCTCTCTGTAGTTAGGTGCCTGCTGAGCTGCTGGCACCGCACCAACATAAAGTCCCTTGTAGTACTCGGCCTCTCTACCTACCGAAACTAGCTCTCCCTGCACACGAATGAGCTCACTGTAGAGTGTCCTCTGATTGACACCCAATGTATGGTGTGCCTCATATCTCTCCCACCTCACTCTTTGTAGTGTAGCCTCTACTGTCAATCGTAGCTGATCTGTTGCATCCCTCTCCAAAGTCCTCTAGGCTAATTGCCCATCATCCCCTACCTGTGCCTATGTCAATGCCGCCTGGGTCGCTGTCAGGGCTGCCTGTGCCACTGCTGCTATATGTGTCTGCACTTGTGCTAGGGCCTTAGCCTATCTTGTCTCTGCCCTCACTGCATCCCAGTCTCTCCTCACCCTCACCATCCAGAGCTCTAGATGTGTCCTTCGTGCCATCTCCTCCTGTAGCAATCACTCTTCTCGCTATAGGTCAGTCTCTATGACTGAATATGCTGCCTCAACCATCTCTACATTTGCCTGCTAGCCTCCAGCCTCTCCACCTACCTACTGTCCCATCATTTTGGCCTGCCGTCTCATCCTAGCCTCCACACCTGGTGTAGTCAGTCTCATTGGCTTGTGTGTCTTCTAGTACCTGTCATACTCAAGTAGAGTACCTAGATCTGGTAGCCTTGAATCCCAGTCCCATCTCATGGGGACAAGTCCTTGTACCTCTACATAGACTGTGGCCATGGATATCTTGGCATCCCAGTCCCCAATCTCCCTCTGTGTCCTTGCATGGGTAGCCTCCCCAACTAGCAATCCCTGTGGTAATCCAAACTATCTAAGTACCTACTCTGGCAGGTATCTCTCAATGGTATATGTCCATCTCCCAAAGAGGTAGTGAGCCTATCGAAAGTACATCAGCTGCGCATGCTTGTCCTCCCACTCCTCACATAGTAACCATGGCCTCCAAACAAATAGGTCCATCTCATCGATCTATCGCCTCTAGTGGCTAACAGATCCAAGATGCCTATGTGTAATAACTCCCTCATATAGAAATGCATAATGCTCCCCCTCTTGTGGTGGCACTGTGTAATAGGTCTGATCACTAGGATATGCTCCCACGCCCACACCTGTAGTAGAGTCACCCCTGCTGAGAGACTCTGACCTCTCTTGTAGACACAGTCCTGCATATCGTGATATAGTTGCCCAAGCACACATGGGCCCCATGCATACTAAGTGCCATGTGTAAACATCCCAAATAGTATAGTGCCCCATCCTATAGATAATGGTCTAGATCTCCTGTATGGGCACAAGAAGCTGCCAATCAGTGATAATACTATCCATCTGATCTTGTCGCAGAGTGTCAAGACATCTTCCCACCGAATTGTGTCATCATCAATCTTTAGGTCATCTATGCAGAACACCTCTATCAGGCCCACCTCACCTCGTGCTGGGTTGAAGTCAACTCGTTCCCCATCAATCCAAATCCTGAGGATGCGATACACATCCTTAAGTGTCACTGTAGCCTCCTCTGTCAGAAAGTGAAATGAACATGTCTCAATGCAGATTCTCTCCATGACTGCTATCACTAGGGTGAGATTTGCCCTAATGTGTGTGAGGTGTGCCACATGCCACAATCCCATGTACTCTAGGAATGCATCCTCCTCCCACGTCATCTGTACCACCTCATCTGCTATAATGTGGTGTTACTCTCTCGACATCAGCGGCAACATCATCCTCTGCATCCACAATAGCACTTGTTCGACTTTTTACACACTTCTCCAAATCCCTACCGACATCTACCCGCTGGTGCATACCCTAGGACCAACTCTACCTTTCTCTAATCTAGGTGGTCACCCCTCCATCAACCCTAACTACTTCACTTTTCTATCTTAACCAAAAGTGCCTGGTTTATCCATTAGTGCTCCCCTATTTTACCGAAAGTGCCTTACTATTTATGCAAATGTGCTATTCTTCCCTCTGCCAAAAGTGACTTGTTTTCAACAAGTGCGCTACACTGCACATCCAGCCACGCCTCACTGCACTAGCAAAGGTGACTCAATTTTCCTTCTCTCCTACCAACCGCACCTAACTACCAAATCAGCTGTGTTATACTGCTATGCCAATAGTGCTATGGGTCTCTACCAACCGCGTTGTGGCATGATGCCCAAAAGCCAATAGTGCTTTGTTGTGACCAACAGCGCTGTACTGTCCTACCAACCATGCTTTAGTGCGCCAAAAGCACCTAGACCGACTACCATATGCGCCCTAGCATCCTGCAACACTTTTGGTTGACCTAAAGACCTACCTAGTTTACAACCCTAAATCAGACCTAAAACATCAAATAAAGTGAGGCTTTCAGACACTTATCACTGCCTGAGCTTCTGCTGGTCTCCTATACATTCGTACCAGCTCTGCCCGATGCCTATGCGTTGGGATCGACATCTCTCCTTGCTGCAAGCTCCTTCTCCACTCAACTCTCACACACTAAGCTTGGAGGCTCTACACTCTAAATTTAACAAACTCTTAGTGTGCAAAGTGAGGATTGTGGTCCCCATGGGGCCTATTTATAGTGTCCCTCCCTTTTTTCTTCCTACCCATGCTTGTCCTTCTACCTTGTCACGTAATCTTTTAGTCGAGCGTCAACCCCATTCTTATGTTGCTTCCATGTCTTTCCGCTCGAGGGGGCATACATTGGGGCAACTAGCTACACTGGGGCATCAAAAATTGTATCATATCTTCAACAATCAATTTCTTTGACGCAACCTATAAACTACATTGCATCAAAGGGGGGCAAAATGTAGACACCCTAAAATGACCATGTCGTCGCACCACTTGCATTTCATCTAGTCTGTTGCATCACCTGCATTTCAACGTTAATTAAATAATCTAATTATTTAATTAATTTCGTCAAATTCTTCCAAATCACAGAATTTTGAAATTAATTAAATAAATTCTCTTTATTTAATTAATTTAATTAAATTAATTAAATTCAACTTTATTCTTCCAAAATTAAATAATTTTAATTATTTAATTAAATCATTATCCTCTTCTAAAATTCAAGTCCACATTAATTAAATAAATCCAATTATTTAATTAACTCATCCAATTGTATCTTATCTATAATTAAATAATTCTACATTATTTAATTAAATCACTTGCTCTTGTAAATTTAAACAAATCATGCAAATTTATTTATTTAAATTGCTTTTTCTTCTAAAAATAAATAAAATCAAATATTTTATTTATAATCTTTTGTTCCTCTCTCATGCACAATTAAATAAATAAATTTATTTAATTAATTTCAGTTATCTTTCCAATTCCTCTTAAAATATCTTGTTAACTCATGTGCACAATTAGTCTTAGTTTTAGAACTCTAAAAAAGGCAAAATTACAAGTTGAGTTATCTATTCAATCAATCTTGTTTTCATCATATCTTAATAAAAATATCCTTATGGATTGACACATGTCGTGTGCACATTCATCATGGTTATTTGTTTTATCTCCTCCGATGATTCTTTTGAATTATCTGGACCGTTGATCGATCTTCATTAAAACCTATATAAACCCCCCTCATCTCCTTCATAAATCCTCTTCGATCACTTATTCTCAGGCATCCTTTACAACACTTTGAGCATACATCGCATCGATTGAGCAACTTACAATCTTTTGACATTGATCTTTGAGCATCTACACTTGCTTGTTGCAAACATGATTTCGTAGCATTATTGAGCAATCCACATTCGAAACAAACAAAACAACACAATCCGGGTAAAATCTTTCTTATTTCATTTGATTTATTGACAATGGCTTTTATTTAAATTAGTTCTCTTTATGTTATGAGTTTTTTGATTTGTTAGTTTTTCATAATTAATTTTCCTCATACACAGCAGGGTCTTTGTTTACCTGCTCTTCTTCAAACGGGATGTCCTCGTCCACCTCATGCTATGAGGATTGACCTTCCTCCCGTACCTCTATAGTTTCTACAACTGGCCTCAAAATCCTCTTAGTTTTTGGTTTGTCCATCAGAGGTGGTCCAAATGAGGCAGATGCTTGACCTGATGTTGATGCACCTGCAGCTGGTATGATAATTCTTTCAATTATCACCCCTTTAGGTTCATCTTTAGTTTTCTTTCCTCTAGGGGGACCTTTCCTTTGTTTCAGTGTGGGTAACCTCTCCCCATTGGACTTTCTTTTCTCATTGAGGAAGTCATCATACTCCTCATCAGCTAGTTCTTGCCTTTTCTTCTTGGCATCAACTATAAGGGCTACGCCCTTTTTCTTCAATCTATTTATTTGTTCATCTACCCAAGCTTGGGTTAATTGTTGCACCCCACCTATAAACTGATCCAAGGAGATATCCTCCGGTTGTGTTAGATCAGGGCCTGATATGGTGTCATTGTACACCTTCTTGTCTTCATATTCATTTGACATAGTCTTTCCATCATCCTTTCTCAATTGTATTGGAACTGGGATGCAGTCAAATGTCTTTATCTGGTTCAAGGTGAGCCTTTGATATTTTCTTCTCCTCACCTCAGCTTCATCCTCACAATTAGTCTAGAAATCCTCCAGATGCTTCTGATGAATAGGTTGTCCTATTATTTTGTGCATCCTGCCATAGGGCTCATAAGATCTAGCCAAGGGAAATGGTTGCAGATACATTAATTTTAGACCTCCTATGACATGCTTTATGCTCTCTGAGTCTGAGCACATAGACCAGCCCATAGATACTAGAAATAATATAGGAGGTATCTTCTTTTTCCCCTTATATGCCGCAACTATAGTAGATACTTACCTGAGGAACTCCATCAGGACAACCCCATCAGCAGGGTATCTTGGTAGCATAAGGGGCTGTCCCTCAAATCCCTCTATTCTTATGTATGAAAATGTCGCAAACTGGATAAACCAAGCGACATGTCTGTATATAACTTCTTGATCCTCCATACTCAGTCTCTTGGTTTTGTCTTCCTCCATGGTTCTAACTAGATGCATAAAGAATACATCATTCACCAATTTGTAATCCAGGAGGTAGTTCTTTCTTTGTAGCTGAGGATAGTGATCCTATATGTGGGCATCATCTACATCACCACCAGCTTTAACCATTGTAGTCAAGGCATCAAATGTTCCTTTATAAGCACATGAGTACACAACATATGAGGTCATGTGAAACATACATGCCTGACCTCCTAGGTTCCTCATGCCTTCATCTAGTGCATCGCTGATGACCTTGGCCCATAATGGCTTATTATCTGTGTACAGGACCATCTGGATGACTCCAAACATCCAATTCTCAAAGTTTCTTGTATGAAGCTTACCTGTCATCCTTCTTAGTAGGGTAATGATGTAGTAGTACTCATCATCAAAATCAAATTTGTACAAGTGTACGGGTAACTTAGCTGAGGTAGAGTAGGTGTTGCTCTTTGACTTCCACTGATACATCCTTTTCCTTGCATTCTTTTTATTGTTATTGTACTCTATTTCCTGTTTTCGTAGATCTACACTGACCACCCTCTTTCCAACTGGCAGATTGAAAGTAGAGGTAATGCCCTTGATTGAAAAGTTGGCATATACTGTTCTGTGCTTTTGCACCTGCCTAGTCTCAGGGTTATCCTGGCACATTCAACTACCAATTCTGGGGTGTCCATGGCATATGGGAATCCAGCTGCATGCCACATTCTTGAAACATATACTGCATCCAGAAGGGTATTGTCCATGTCATGATCTATTCTTGTTGACCATACCACCAGGTCTGTATCTCCTTGGTGAGTGTCACCAATGATGCCATACTTAAATTGTACCCCTTCAGGCTGAACGAACATGGGCTTAAGAAATTCTGAATCAGACCTGTTCCATCTAAGATCCGCCATGGACTCTTGTAATAAACATGATCTGTCTTACTTTACAATATCTATAGGCACTTATACAACATTATGTATCTCTACGACATCATGTATACTCTATCTACTGTTCTTTTTCTTCATCATGATATGCATATCCATAGATTCAAACCATAAGAAAGGAACACACTACCTGAACATGCAGAAAATGACAACATGAGCATTTTTCAATTACTTACCTGAGAACGTTTTCCTCCTGGATTAGATGGGTGATTACAGAAAAGGGTTACAATTGGTGAAGATCACACATTCCATTATGCTGCAAGCTCTAGTCCGTTAGTAGGTAGCTGTATGAGGGTTTGACTTCTTTGCTCTATAATTTCTTGTTTTTTCGCAAGGTAAATGAAAATAATCCTAGAAAACTACATTTAAATGCATCCGTAGGGTGAATTAGGGTAAAATTGAGTCAGGATGGTTAAATCCATTGATTTTCTGTAGAGAATCCATGGATGATGCCAAGTGTTTGAATTGTATTCACAATCGGCAGGAATCTATCTACTATATTTAAGTGCATTTAATGTTAGGAAACAGGAGGGGGGTGATCTTTGAAAGATCCGGTGATATTCAAAATATGACCCCCTCTATATAAAATTACCCCCGGCCTTTGAGTGGCAAAACTTATGCAAAGGAATTAGGTGATGTGGTCAATGTTGACCATGTGTATATTAGGTCATGAATTTAAGATTAGGGGATGTTCAAAATATGACCCCCTTTGGAAAAGATCAGGTGACATCACCACGCCGATGACTTTGTTTAATCTTTGTGTCTTAATGACATCACCGTCATGTTATTAAATATGGTGGGTATCAGAAACGTACCTCCGTGAGGTAGAAAGGAATGATGATATCATCATCAGGGTGATTTTCTTCATTCGTTGGACTTAGATGATGTCACCATCATATTGACACAGGGTGATATTTTGTGAAGAGGGTCATTTTCGTAAGATGACGGGTATTAAAAATATGACTCCCAGCAAGATATATGAAGTCGTTTGACGAGTACATAATAGCTACTACGTAAAGTTGATGTCTAGACTTCACGGACCAAGTGATTATTGGGTGATAATGCAATATCCGGGTGATCTTATATAATATGACTGACATTTGAAATATGACCCCCCCCTCAGAATATCAGGTTTGAGCAAAACTTTGACTTAACATAACTCTCTTCCCTTAAACAATTTCGGAGTGATCCAAAAGGAAAACCTGCTTGGAATTTCATACACTTTCCAACCATGAGGTTAATAATGTGAAGTACTGACTTTGACAACTGACCTCATCATGGTGACCTATCCACCCCCTATAGGGTTTCATGCATGTATGACTTAATTTTACTAGACTGCCCAAAGCAAAAAAACAAGCAGCCAAAGCAACAAAAAAGTTGGGTCCCTGTTTTGTTAAGGCAAAATGGGGCATGTTGTGTAACCACACAACAACTTGCCACCAAAGAACATAACCAAATTCCAATGATTCAAGTGATGGGATCACATTCTAACATAGTATTTTAACTCTTTCTAAGTATAAGTATTATAATCTTTCTAAATGATAAGGTTTTCATGATCAAGAGCCAATACTCTATCATACAAACTGATCGGCAAGAGGGTGGTTCATGTCTTGGTGATTGACTCCTATCAGCCAGACCATCACCATCGGCCAACCAAAATACCTTTTCCTCTAATCGCATACCTCTCTTTGATGGTTTAATATTTGACCTTGTCATCGACAAGACAATACACTGTCAGCTTTCACTCCACGCTTCACTCTGATGTACCGATCACCCTGATACAACTAACATATACATGCATAGCATGAACTGCTACTGCCAATGACCTAAATGTATCTACCTACTCTTTCCCTATGCCAAACACTGGTACATACATGATATGACTTGTGAACACTGGTTTCCTCCACCATCGCTATCGGTCTCCTCTTTGTATCTAACACAATGTATGTTTTGACATACAACCAGAAGATACATTACCAACATGCTTTGCAGAATGTACATTTGACCGTTGACTTCCTTTTTATGTATGTATATGACTTGCATAATACGCCGATACTCTTTCGGCCAGACTTCCAAGATCAGAAGCTTTCACCTTTCTCTCGTTGATGCCTTCAGTCCCTCTGATGCATGACTTAACCACTCACAACTGGTCATCCGATGCATGCTCAGGCATACCACCAGCTATCAAAGGTCGACAAATGTATCTAAACACAATTCCATAACAAAATATTTTTGCAATGTATCTTTACCAATTTGCCATGCCGGTCACTCAGTGTCTCTTTGGCTCAATTGTCAATTCTTCCTTGCGACTCCACAACTGCACAGACTTTTGCAATATACACACGGAATGTATATCCAGGGAAACAACACAACTCTTACACTAATTTGAACCTCTGCAAACCCTACGAGTACACAGATCTAGTTTCTCCATCAACCACAGAGATCTTAGACTTTGCCAACCTAGCACATGAGGATGCTAGGATC
The DNA here is from genome assembly GCA_027924645.1 of Cunninghamia lanceolata. Taxonomy (NCBI): domain Eukaryota; kingdom Viridiplantae; phylum Streptophyta; class Pinopsida; order Cupressales; family Cupressaceae; genus Cunninghamia; species Cunninghamia lanceolata. Next base: position 15,611,467 of record BSBN01001715.1, read on the forward strand.
TATCAGAGCATATTGCACACGATCCTACAAACATAAAATGAACAAAACAAAAAAAATAGAATCTATACAACCATTCCACTGATTTTGAAGAAATCTAACTGGTGGAATGGATTAACGATCCATCTCAACCACAAAATAGTAATTCAATTTGTATAGAGAAAACCTAAAGAATTTGAAAGACAGAAAGGTACACAACAGAACTTTGTTTATTATGCCTTTTAGAAAATGTGCATACAAATGCGCTATTTCTCAATTATAAATCACACTGATCTTTGATCTCTATTACAACTGAACTGATTACATTCGATCTACTCTGGGGGTATTTATCTACTCGCCCTAAGTAGTACCAACCTGACTCCAAGCGGCTGGGAGATCTAACAACCTCCAACTTCCTAACAACCTTTGTAATTACAGATCGACAAGTGTCCTTGGGACTTACAACATAGACCTAGATACAAACTAAAATGACACGCATTGGTCAAATAGACCTTATTATATGAATGGTCTTATAGGACCTTATTGGAAACAACAAAATGTACATCAAATAGTTGAATGCCTCATGGAGGCCACTGTGGATTAGGTGCTCCTGCACCATAAGCCCCACCAACAAAAGAACTCATGCCCCATGAGTTAAGTCTTGGTTGTGCTCTACCTTTACCTTCTGTTGTCTCATGTCTTCCCCATGAACTCTGGACTACAACCTTCTTCCATGGAATCAAAGACTCATGCCCAGCTTTGTATGCTCTACTCACACCTTGCCATGAGTGACTGGTTGCCACCAGACCTACCCTTTGCTTGCCATTCTTTCTTACTATCATCCCTGTCTAAACATTTACATTGGAAACCTTGGGTAATGCTTCTTGTACTGCTGCTATGGTAGAATATGTTTGCCTTTCAACTCTTGTTGGCTCTAGAGGACAAACAATGGTCCCTACTATGATAGCACCCTTGTCTTTCCAATCAACTTGTGGCTGCTTGTAAAGCTACTCTTTGACCTTCTGCTGATCCATCTGATCCAAAATTGAAATCACCTTCAAACTTGGATCCTTAGCGACCCCACTCCTATAGGTATCCTCAACTGTCCTTATCCCTTCTGCATTGATCTGTACAAACTCTTTCTTTCCCATCTGTGAGGACTGCCCTTTTTACTACTGTTGTTATGACTATTTACAGTACTGTTATTGTTACTTTCATATTTGTGGGATAGCAGTTCCCGAAATTTGTTAGACTATTTAACTTTATTATGTTTTCGGAAAAACTAATTGGGTGATGTTTGGATAAGTTACTTTTCAGAAAAATGAATTAGGTGATGATGGAAAATTGTAATATGATTTTTAATTATGTTAAATTGTACTAGGGCATGAGAATGCATGTGTTATTTAAGTTGCTTCGGCTATGATGAATTTATGTGGTTACTGATCTTGTAATTGAGTGTGCAGGGACTACTAAGCAAACCACAGATTTTGGAGATCATTCCACACCTTGTTATTTGTTATTCCCTGTTAAGCCGATCTGGTTCCACGAGGAACCAAGATCTCTTTGTGTTTGATGTCATGATGTAATGTGGTCTTTCGTATGGTCGAGTGGGTTAGGTTACCCTCATGTAACATTATTTTTTTTATAAGTAAGTGTTGTAAAGAGGTTGAATTTGAAATTTCTATTTTTTTTTTTATTATATTTAAATTATGAGGCCCTTTTTCTTGTGCTTTACCTTGACCTGGGGTGTCTTGTATGGGTTAAAATTGACCCTGGGTTCTACCCCATGGGTCCAGGGGCCCATTTGACATGGGTAACCCTTGAGTAACCTCCATCTAGTCAACTTAACCTTCCCCTGAAGTTAAGTGGCGAAAATTGGAGGTAGGAGGGGACATGATGGGTTGTACCAACACTCAACCCATCCCCTCTACTTTTCCCTAGATAAGAGATGCCATCCATTAGTGAAAGTCACCTCTTCTTTAGTAAGATTCCCCCATGTACTATGGGGACACCCATGTGAAGAAAGGAGAAAGAGGCATGGGTCACCTGTCTTGTTCCCATTTAACTCTTTGTTTATTTCTCCCATGAGAAAGTGGAGTCACATGAGAGGAATAAGGAGTACCCTTGGGAATGGAGAGTGACATAAGCCACCTGGACAGAATAGTGGTTTTTGGGAAGGGTGAGGAGGTGACAAGTGTCACTTCCCCATTTCTCAAAATTAGAAGGAAAGAGAATTTTGGGTTATTTATTTTTAAAATTTTGGGATGAGAGGGAGTTAGTTGAATTTTGGGGAAAAACTTTCATTTTGGCCTTACCAAAAATAGAGAAGTTAGTTTGGAAGATAGAGAAGGGAGAGGGAGTTGGTGGCTAAGGTTGGAAGTGAACTCTGTGGACTCTGCAACAACTTCATCCCAGGAGGGCTTTGCAAGGTTGGTCTGAATTTTACCTTTGTTTTGGTAGAACTGAAATGTGCATGAAATGTGTGTGAAATATGTGTTTAAATTTGTTTTCTGTGGGTTCTTGTCGGGTTGTTTGACAGAGCGTCTCCCACTTGGGAGAAATGCTCATCACGTTTGGGGTAGGGGAGGAGAGATCCTCCTCGGGTGCATACTTGTTTCCATCTTTTGGGATGTTGAAAGCCTTGAGGGCATGTATCTGTGACTGTATTTTTGACTTGAGAGTCATATACAGATTTCTTACAAATTGTGATCACACTTGGTTGAGACCAAGAGAAATTTATATTAGTTCATTTATCTGTCAGGGTGACACTCTGGAGTCGAGTGTGTCCACTCTCCTGCCCCGTATGAAACTCACTGTAGTTGAGTTTCCGTATTGTGTAAAATACCCACGGGTGTATGTGTGCTTTGGGATTGTTGTTGTTTCTGTTGTGAAGTGGAGTGTTTGAGTACCCAGGTGTGAGTATGGTCTCCCTAGCTCGGGGGTGACCCTCTTGCGGGTCTACGGTAGGGAGGAGAGCTAGACGAGTGGTCTTTTCTTCTTGTTTGTCTTGATACGTAGGTTTTTCTCTTGGAGCTTCTGGTTGGCTATTTATGAAGAAGCAGTTCATCTTCTTGTCATGAGAATTAGGCCTGGTTCATTTCATAGAGATGAAGAGAGAACACCTCTCTTGTTATTGTTGTAAATTAATGATATTCTGGGAGTGAAGAAAATCACCTCCCTGATCTTGTTATTATTGGACTTTTATTGGTTGTCATAAGTTTTCAGTGGTATACTGTTTGGGAGGAGAAAGTTCATATCTAGGAAGTTGGTATTCATGATTGAGAAGCTGTAATATGAATGTGCTTAAATTTTAAGTTGATGTTTGCAAACTTTGTTCAATAGCAATTTTTGTGTTTCAAGTATTACTGAAAGGAACAAGTTCGTTTTTGCAATTTAATCTGAGTTGTTTACATTTGAAAGTTTGGAATTGTTTCATTGAAATGCTAATTTTCTTTATAGTTCAATGTTAAAATGGAAAAGACAGTTTTAAATATTGGAGTTATTCTCATGGATTCTGATAATTTAGAGGAAATCTAGCATGTAAATATATAATCTGTTGTAAATTTACGAAGTCTTAAATGTTTATGAAAATGGAAAATTATACTTATAATAAGGGGATAGTTAGTTACCATTTCTATCAATTAAGTGAAATTGGGATATATATATATATATATAAGTGTTATGACAATTTCTTATAACAGGTTGATTTGGAGAAAATGCATAAAGTAGTGAAATTGAGAAATTTAGGAATTAGTTAAGCACATATAAGAATATTTTTATATATAAATAAATTTAAATATATGTATATATATAGATTTATATATATATATATATTTCATATTTTGAGTAATTATCATTTTCTAGAATAATAGAGAAATGGAAAGTAAATTATCATTTTTATGAGATTGACTGATAAATATCAATATAAAAATAGATATATATATGTATATATATATATATTTGAAATATATATATATATATATATCTCTAATTATATAATCATTGATAAATATAAATATATATATATATATATGAATATATATATATATATATATATATATATATATATAAATATATATTTTATTGTTGAGAGTAATCAACGAATAGCACATATGAATGGCGGTCCAAATTTAAGCCGCGGATAAAAAAAACACAGTCACTATTTACAATGGGCGGTGGGGAGAAAACCCCACCGCAGGTTTTTTGTTACATTTGGAGGTGTGGAGTGGGGCGGAGCCCCACCCACACCCCACGTCGTGGGAATGTGGGTGGGGCTCCGCCCCACTCCACATCACCCCCCCCAATCCCTTATACCTCCCGCGGCCTGCACAGGCCCGCCGCTCTGCGGCCACCCGACCCTGCTTCTCTGTCACAGCGGCCACCGCCGCCCATGGCCGCCGTCGGCTGTGTCATCTAATGCAATAAAATGTTAGGGCTTGGGCCCTAACATATGATTGGTTTATTTAAATATAAATACAATTTTTATATAACTCTATATATAGGCATATATATATTCTATATATGTCTATGTATATAGCTATATATATAATATTATATATATATATATGTATATATATATATATATATCGATATATATAAATCGTGGTAAACCAATTTCGTCCTATGCATAGACATTAAAAGAAATATATTATATATATATGTATATATATATATATATATATATATATATATATATCATATCGATAGGAGTAAATCTATGAACTATTTTGTTGGACCCTCGTTTAAAATCGTTATAAACTATGTCTCATGGATATAGAGAAAAAAAAATATATAACAATTATATTCTCACAGTAGATGTTATTAAGTGTTGAACACAACAACCAAAGAAGATATATTACCATGAACAGAGTTTTATAAAGTGGTGAACCACCTACATCTATTGATAACGTCATACGAGTCACAATCAGTGTATGAATCGTAATTAAGAGTAACAGTAACAACAGTAATTCTAAACAAGAGAAAATAAAATTATAATGTAAAAGAGAGTTTAGGAATATTCAGTGATACTCTGGAAAGAGTTTCTCGGAAGTTTCAACTATTAATGTACTAATAATCACCCGGAAAATGAAGAGGAAAATTACACAATTCCTTGCTCAAAAGAACACTGGAAATAAACTTAAGAAGCCACCACTGACAATCCATGTGGCCATATTAATCTCAACTGTAGCAAACGATCTCTATGTAAACCTGTAAGAGGTTCCGAAGAAAAAAAAAAAAAACTAACATTGGAAAACACAGAGGAGAAAATGCGCGACATTTCTCACACGGGATAAGAGAACTAAGTTGACGGACCCTTCTACCAAATTTGCTTAGGAACAAGTTGACTAAGTATATACGAAGAGGAGGAACCTAGATCGGGGAAGATTAGGAGACCGAGTCCAGCGAAATAGTAAACCAGCCTTTGTGACCTAGATCATCCTGAAATTAGGTTTAATATCAACAATAGCTGCAGTAATAACCCTGATTGACGTAAATCATGAAGAAAGGTCAGGATGCACATAAAGAAAGCATAGAAAATGAAAGAGAGAGAGAGACCGAAATATAAACACACTAAATGAACTAAGAAATAGTTAAGGTAAGGGTGATAAAGATATAATCAAAATTAAGAACTTGTGAAAAGGGAAGAGAGGGCAACCAAACCGCCTTGTTGAAAATGCTAAGTCATAGGAGAAGTATGTTTCAGGAAACAAGAGAGGAGACAGACAACCGTGCCTGGCTGAAAAATGACTAAATAGGGAGATCACTAGCCGGTTTAGTCGGAACAAGGCGTCGTGGGAAGTGGATCCTCTATCAGCGAACCACGTGCGTAAATGAGTGCAGCGTAATTCCCACTAACGCCGTAAGGCATTATGCTACCGAACATTGCCGAGGGTTCGATTTAAGAACGTTGGTAATCTCACTCTTGCAATGACGTTAGCAGCGTTGTATAGACCCTCTTGTGGATCTATATGCTTCTGGATGCACGCAATTATACTTGTATTCCGCCGAAGAGTGTAGCGTTTCGCCATGAGAGAACACCGTTGAGTATGTGTACGCATGCGAAGGGGGTTTTTAGGACAGTGTGAGAAAAGTTTTTCATATCTCATGTCATAACCACATGACAGATGTGGCTATGACACGTGCGATGTGTGTTGTGACCACATGGAAAATGTGGGCATGACATTTGGTATCAGAGCCCAGTTTGTAAACACTGGGCATATTTGGGCACGTTATTATTCCGCAACTTTGGCTAATTAGTTTCTACCTTGTTTTGTAGGATGCCTCCCCGACGTGTTCGACGAGCGCGATCACGCCACACAGCGTCAGTCGAGGTGCACAGCGATTCCTCAGCCGAGGGACTGGCACCCGCAGATTCAGCAGCACCACCTGCACCACCTGTACCACAAGCACCACTAGTACCACAGGCGACACCAGTATCGGATATAGGTCCACAGATCTTACAGGCACTACAGACTATGCTAGACAGGTTACCACCAGTGATTCCTGAGCCACGTATAGAGCCTCGTATTGATCCGCGAGAGGAGCCACGTGCCGAGTCACGTATTGAGCCACGTATGGAGCCCCGCGTTGATCCACTAGAGGTGCTACGTGTGGAGCCCTTCGTTGAGATTCCCGACACAACAGTAGAGGAGGTAGGGTCGGCCTCCCGAGCACGGAGCAGGAGTCCTCCGAGACTTTTGAGACAAGAACAGGTTCAGCAGGGAGTATATGAGGATGGTGTGGAAGAGCCACTTGGGAGACTTAGAGACAGAGGGGACCCTATCAGAGATCTACTGAGGCTCAACCCACCCACCTTCACAGGAGCTACAGAGGGAGTTGTGGCCGAGGCTTGGCTAATTAGTCTAGACAGGTGTTTCGCATTGCGACCGTATGGGAGCAACACGAAAGCACGAGTGGCAGTACATCTTCTTAGGGATGCAGCAGCCACCTGGTGGCGCACAGAGGAGTGCAAGCGCCGACTCTCCGTGGATACACTCACATGGGACACCTTCATTGAGTGCTTCAATGCGCGATATTTGTTCGAACATTATAGACAGCGCAGAATCGATGAGTTTCATGATCTACAGCAGAGGGGACTCACCGTTACTCAGTATGAGAGCCGATTTATAGAGCTTTCTCGTTACGCGGAATACCTCCATGACGAGAAAATCTTAATACACAAATTCATCAGGGGGCTAAATCACGGGATAGCAGGACCAGTTCGTATGGCAAATCCCCAAACCATGAGCGAGGCTGTTGAAAAGGCCCTTATATCAGAGGAAATTCAGGGACGAGGACAGAATTCACGCCCACAGTACCAGGAACGGAATCCCCAACAACAGCAAAATTTTTGAAGGCCTCAAAACACAACATAGAGAGGAGGATATAATCCTTCATCATTACCTCCTAGGCCTCCACAGCAACAGCAACATCAGCAAAAATCCAAATTTCAACAGAGGGGACAGGGAGGACAGAACCGTGGATGGCAGCAGCAGGGACCACGCAGGGATCAGAGACAGCAGGGTTCATTGGCAGGACCCGCAAGGTCCCAGCAGTCTTACAGAGGCTCACAGGGATCCACCGGACGGACCGGGCAACAACAATCAGGCAGAACACAGTCAGGGTAGTTACAGGTTAGAGGACCATGTTATGTATGTGGTGGGGCAGGGCATCTGGCTAGAGAGTGTCCGCAGGGATTTACTGCAGGGGGTCAGCCCCGATCAGGAGGGTCTGAGCAGACCGTAGGTGACGTGGGCAGATCTCACCACATGTTTGCAGCGATTGATAACCGCCAGGCCGATTTCCAGGCTTCTGTCATCGAGGCAGCAGGTACGATTAGAGACTTTCCCATCTCGATCCTTTTTGACTCAGGAGCTACTGACTCCTTTTTGTCTACATCGTTAGTGGAGCGTTGCAGGCTGGTGGCTTCTAGGCAAGACATTAGGTGGGAAGTTGAGTTGGCCTCAGGGGCCAGGATGTCAGTAGATACCTTGGTTAAAGACTGTGAGATCACATTGGGACCCTTCACCACAACATGCGACCTTAGGATTATGCCATTAGGGTCTTACGGAGTAGTTCTGGGTATGGATTGGCTTGCGGCACATAGAGCCAAGCTTGATTGTCGCCAGAGAACGATTAGCTGTTTAGACGATCATGGTTCGTCGGTTGAGATAGTGGGCATTCAAAAGCCCACGGCGGTTCGTATGATATCCGCACAACAACTTAAGCGCTGTATGCGGAAGGGATGTCAGATGTTTGCCATCACAGTCAGTGATAGAGCAGAGGATGAACCTGAGGCTACTTTAGATGATCACCCTATCCTTAGAGAGTTTGCTGATGTATTCCCGCCAGAATTACCTGGTATGCCTCCACGTAGAGAAGTGGACTTCCACATCGACTTAGTGCCAGGTGCAGAGCTGATATCCCGTGCACCCTATAGAATGACGACCCATGAACTCACAGAACTTAAGCTGCAGTTGGAAGAATTACTTGAGAAGGGACACATCTGACCTAGCGTTTCACCATGGGGCGCACCAGTGATCTTCGTGAAGAAGAAGGATGGGTCTCTTCGTCTATGCATGGACTACAGGCAGTTGAACAAGGTGACGGTGAAGAATCGTTATCCTCTACCTAGGATTGACGACCTTTTTGATCAGATGCAGGGAGCCAGAGTGTTCTCAAAAATTGATCTAAAATCTGGGTATCATCAATTGCGCATCACGGAGTCAGATATTCATAAAACTGCTTTTCGAACCAGATATGGCCATTATGAATTCACAGTGGTACCTTTCGGGTTGACGAACGCTCCTGCAGTATTCATGAGTCTCATGAACGGGGTGTTCCGTACATACCTAGACCGGTTCGTGATCATATTCCTAGATGACATTCTGATTTATTCACGGACTGAGGAGGAGCATGTAGAGCACTTGCGTCAAGTTTTGCAGCAATTACGAGGGCAGCAACTTTATGGCAACTTGGCGAAGTGTGCCTTCTTCAGGACAGAGGTGCAGTATTTGGGACACATTTTATCAGGCGATGGCATCTCCGTAGATCCATCTAAAATTAGAGCAATCCAGGAGTGGCCGGCACCCACGAACGTGACAGAGGTCAGAAGCTTTATGGGGTTAGCCGGGTATTATCGTCGGTTTGTCGAAGGTTTCTCCAAGATAGCACATCCCATTACTTCCCTTCAGCGAAAAGGGAAGGGTTTCACTTGGACCGAGCAGTGTGAAAAGGCTTTTGGAGTCCTCAAAGAGCGTCTTACGAGCGCTCCTATTTTAGCAGTTCCAGATCCTTCAGAAGAGTTTGTAGTTTGCACGGATGCATCATTAGAAGGTTTGGGAGCCGTGCTTATGCAGGATGGTCGAGCGATCGCATACAAATCGCGGAAACTAAAGACACATGAGTTAAACTATCCTACGCACGACTTAGAGCTTGCAGCTGTTGTTCATGCCTTGGTTCGCTGGAGACACTTTCTCTTAGGGCGACGCTTTGAACTCCATTCAGACCATCATAGTTTGCAGTATATTTTTACACAGCCTAATTTGAACGCCCGCCAACGGCGTTGGATGGAATTCTTATGCGAATATGACTTCGATGTCCATTATATCAAAGGGAAGGAGAACATGGTCGCTGATGCTTTGAGTCGAAGACGTCACGAGATCCAGACCCTGACCTTGAAGATGGACTTGAAGGATCGCATCTTACAGCATCTGCCGGAGGACGAATGGTTTCTTGAAGTACAGCAGGCAGTACTAAATCAGAAGGCCCTTGAGGGCAAATTTACAGGATATACTCTTGATTCTGATGGTATGCTTCGACATCGGCAACGCATCTATGTACCCCATGTGGGTAATCTTCGTACAGTAATCTTATCAGAGGCTCATAGAGCACCCTACGCAGCACACCCAGGAGTGAAGAAGATGCATGCTGATTTACGACAGCTTTATCATTGGGCTGGGATGAGGCGTGACATTGCCGAATTTGTTGCTCGTTGCCTGGAATGTCAGAGGGTCAAGGCCGAACATCAGCATCCAGCAGGACTGTTGTACCCTCACACGATACCTGAATGGAAATGGGATACCATTTCTATGGATTTTATCGTTGGTCTACCTATGTCATCGCGTCGCCATGATGCTATTATGGTGACAGTTGACAAGCTGACCAAAGTGGCGCATTTTTCACCAATTTGTACAACATACAATGCACCATCTGTGGCAAAGGTGTTTCTTGATCAGATTGTTAGACTTCATGGGGTACCTCGCCGCATTATATCTGACAGAGACTCCATATTCACTTCATCGTTCTGGAAGGCCTTACATCAGGCGTTGGGCACACAGCTCAACTTCAGTTCCGCATATCATCCGGAAACCGACGGACAAACAGAGAGAGTTAACCAGGTGTTAGAAGACATGCTTCGCATGTATGTGATGGACCACCAGTCTAGATGGGAGGAGTACCTGTATCTAGTTGAGTTCGCCTACAATAATGGGCATCATAGCTCGTTGGGTATGCCTCCTTTCCAGGCATTATATGGCAGACCATGCAGAACACCTCTGAGTTGGGATCGTATAGAGGACAGAACAGTCATCGGCCCAGAGATAGTTCAGAATATGGAACTGCAAGTTAAACAGATAAGACAGAGGCTTCTGGAAGCACAGGACAGGCAGAAAAAGTATGTCGATGCTAAAAGGACAGACCGAAGCTTCTCTGTGGGGGAAAGAGTATTTTTGAGAGTGCGGCCGCACAAAAGTCCAATCCGTTACAGAAAAGGCTCTAAACTCGCACCTCGATTTGTAGGACCTTTCGAAATCTTGGAGCGGATAGGACCAGTAGCCTATCGTCTAGCCTTGCCACCTAGCCTGTCACGTATCCACGATGTATTTCATGTATCAGTTTTACGTCAATATATTTCTGACGTATCTCAGGTGTTGGATTGGAGTGCTCTTCAGGTAGAGGCAGACGGACAACTGGCGTTGGAGCCAATTCGCATATTGGCTCGTCGGACGCTGGCCCTTCGAGGTCGAGAGCTGGACCAGGTTAGAGTCCAATGGGACTTATACGACGAAGTCACTGCAACATGGGAAGATGCAGAGAGATTGAAGACCCTGTATCCTCACCTTTTTGACGACTTCCAGGAGGAAGTACCGTCTTAGGGGGAGAGGATGTGAGGACCGCCCTTTTTACTACTGTTGTTATGACTATTTACAGTACTGTTATTGTTACTTTCATATTTGTGGGATAGCAGTTCCCGAAATTTGTCAGACTATTTAACTTTATTATGTTTTCGGAAAAACTAATTGGGTGATGTTTGGATAAGTTACTTTTCAGAAAAATGAATTAGGTGATGATGGAAAATTGTAATATGATTTTTAATTATGTTAAATTGTACTAGGGCATGAGAATGCATGTGTTATTTAAGTTGCTTCGGCTATGATGAATTTATGTGGTTACTGATCTTGTAATTGAGTGTGCAGGGACTACTAAGCAAACCACAGATTTTGGAGATCATTCCACACCTTGTTATTTGTTATTCCCTGTTAAGCCGATCTGGTTCCACGAGGAACCAAGATCTCTTTGTGTTTGATGTCATGATGTAATGTGGTCTTTCGTATGGTCGAGTGGGTTAGGTTACCCTCATGTAACATTATTTTTTTTATAAGTAAGTGTTGTAAAGAGGTTGAATTTGAAATTTCTATTTTTTTTTTATTATATTTAAATTATGAGGCCCTTTTTCTTGTGCTTTACCTTGACCTGGGGTGTCTTGTATGGGTTAAAATTGACCCTGGGTTCTACCCCATGGGTCCAGGGGCCCATTTGACATGGGTAACCCTTGAGTAACCTCCATCTAGTCAACTTAACCTTCCCCTGAAGTTAAGTGGCGAAAATTGGAGGTAGGAGGGGACATGATGGGTTGTACCAACACTCAACCCATCCCCTCTACTTTTCCCTAGATAAGAGATGCCATCCATTAGTGAAAGTCACCTCTTCTTTAGTAAGATTCCCCCATGTACTATGGGGACACCCATGTGAAGAAAGGAGAAAGAGGCATGGGTCACCTGTCTTGTTCCCATTTAACTCTTTGTTTATTTCTCCCATGAGAAAGTGGAGTCACATGAGAGGAATAAGGAGTACCCTTGGGAATGGAGAGTGACATAAGCCACCTGGATAGAATAGTGGTTTTTGGGAAGGGTGAGGAGGTGACAAGTGTCACTTCCCCATTTCTCAAAATTAGAAGGAAAGAGAATTTTGGGTTATTTATTTTTAAAATTTTGGGATGAGAGGGAGTTAGTTGAATTTTGGGGAAAAACTTTCATTTTGGCCTTACCAAAAATAGAGAAGTTAGTTTGGAAGATAGAGAAGGGAGAGGGAGTTGGTGGCTAAGGTTGGAAGTGAACTCTGTGGACTCTGCAACAACTTCATCCCAGGAGGGCTTTGCAAGGTTGGTCTGAATTTTACCTTTGTTTTGGTAGAACTGAAATGTGCATGAAATGTGTGTGAAATATGTGTTTAAATTTGTTTTCTGTGGGTTCTTGTCGGGTTGTTTGACAGAGCGTCTCCCACTTGGGAGAAATGCTCATCACGTTTGGGGTAGGGGAGGAGAGATCCTCCTCGGGTGCATACTTGTTTCCATCTTTTGGGATGTTGAAAGCCTTGAGGGCATGTATCTGTGACTGTATTTTTGACTTGAGAGTCATATACAGATTTCTTACAAATTGTGATCACACTTGGTTGAGACCAAGAGAAATTTATATTAGTTCATTTATCTGTCAGGGTGACACTCTGGAGTCGAGTGTGTCCACTCTCCTGCCCCTTATGAAACTCACTGTAGTTGAGTTTTCGTATTGTGTAAAATACCCACGGGTGTATGTGTGCTTTGGGATTGTTGTTGTTTCTGTTGTGAAGTGGAGTGTTTGAGTACCCAGGTGTGAGTATGGTCTCCCTAGCTCGGGGGTGACCCTCTTGCGGGTCTACGGTAGGGAGGAGAGTTAGACGAGTGGTCTTTTCTTCTTGTTTGTCTTGATACGCAGGTTTTTCTCTTGGAGCTTCTGGTTGGCTATTTATGAAGAAGCAGTTCATCTTCTTGTCATGAGAATTAGGCCTGGTTCATTTCATAGAGATGAAGAGAGAACACCTCTCTTGTTATTGTTGTAAATTAATGATATTCTGGGAGTGAAGAAAATCACCTCCCTGATCTTGTTATTATTGGACTTTTATTGGTTGTCATAAGTTTTCAGTGGTATACTGTTTGGGAGGAGAAAGTTCATATCTGGGAAGTTGGTATTCATGATTGAGAAGCTGTAATATGAATGTGCTTAAATTTTAAGTTGATGTTTGCAAACTTTGTTCAATAGCAATTTTTGTGTTTCAAGTATTACTGAAAGGAACAAGTTCGTTTTTGCAATTTAATCTGAGTTGTTTACATTTGAAAGTTTGGAATTGTTTCACTGAAATGCTAATTTTCTTTATAGTTCAATGTTAAAATGGAAAAGACAGTTTTAAATATTGGAGTTATTCTCATGGATTCTGATAATTTAGAGGAAATCTAGCATGTAAATATATAATCTGTTGTAAATTTACGAAGTCTTAAATGTTTATGAAAATGGAAAATTATACTTATAATAAGGGGATAGTTAGTTACCATTTCTATCAATTAAGTGAAATTGGGATATATATATATATATATATATATATATATATATATATATATATATATATATATATATATATATATATATATATATATATATATATATATAAGTGTTATGACAATTTCTTATAACAGGTTGATTTGGAGAAAATGCATAAAGTAGTGAAATTGGGAAATTTAGGAATTAGTTAAGCACATACAAGAATATTTTTATATATAAATAAATTTAAATATATGTATATATATAGATTTATATATATATATATATTTCATATTTTGAGTAATTATCATTTTCTAGAATAATAGAGAAATGGAAAGTAAATTATCATTTTTATGAGATTGACTGATAAATATCAATATAAAAATAGATATATATATGTATATATATATATATTTGAAATATATATATATATATATATATATATATATATATATATATCTAATTATATAATCATTGATAAATATAAATATATATATATATATATGAATATATATATATATATATAAATATATATTTTATTGTTGAGAGTAATCAACGAATAGCACATATGAATGGCGGTCCAAATTTAAGCCGCGGATAAAAAAAACACAGTCACTATTTACAATGGGCGGTGGGGAGAAAACCCCACCGCAGGTTTTTTGTTACATTTGGAGGTGTGGAGTGGGGCGGAGCCCCACCCACACCCCACGTCGTGGGAATGTGGGTGGGGCTCCGCCCCACTCCACATCACCCCCCCCCCCAATCCCTTATACCTCCCGCGGCCTGCACAGGCCCGCCGCTCTGCGGCCACCCGACCCTGCTTCTCTGTCACAGCGGCCACCGCCGCCCATGGCCGCCGTCGGATGTGTCATCTAATGCAATAAAATGTTAGGGCTTGGGCCCTAACATATGATTGGTTTATTTAAATATAAATACAATTTTTATATAACTCTATATATAGGCATATATATATTCTATATATGTCTATGTATATAGCTATATATATAATATTATATATATATATGTATGTATATATATATATATCGATATATATAAATCGTGGTAAACCAATTTCGTCCTATGCATAGACATTAAAAGAAATATATTATATATATATGTATATATATATATATATATATATCATATCGATAGGAGTAAATCTATGAACTATTTTGTTGGACCCTCGTTTAAAATCGTTATAAACTATGTCTCATGGATATAGAGAAAAAAAAATATATATAACAATTATATTCTCACAGTAGATGTTATTAAGTGTTGAACACAACAACCAAAGAAGATATATTACCATGAACAGAGTTTTATAAAGTGGTGAACCACCTACATCTATTGATAATGTCATACGAGTCACAATCAGTGTATGAATCGTAATTAAGAGTAACAGTAACAACAGTAATTCTAAACAAGAGAAAATAAAATTATAATGTAAAAGAGAGTTTAGGAATATTCAGTGATACTCTGGAAAGAGTTTCTCGGAAGTTTCAACTATTAATGTACTAATAATCACCTGGAAAATGAAGAGGAAAATTACACAATTCCTTGCTCAAAAGAACACTGGAAATAAACATAAGAAGCCACCACTGACAATCCATGTGGCCATATTAATCTCAACTGTAGCAAACGATCTCTATGTAAACCTGTAAGAGGTTCCGAAGAAAAAAAAAAAAAAAAAAAAAAAAAAAAACTAACATTGGAAAACATAGAGGAGAAAATGCGCGACATTTCTCACACGGGATAAGAGAACTAAGTTGACGGACCCTTCTGCCAAATTTGCTTAGGAACAAGTTGACTAAGTATATACGAAGAGGAGGAACCTAGATCGGGGAAGATTAGGAGACCGAGTCCAGCGAAATAGTAAACCAGCCTTTGTGACCTAGATCATCCTGAAATTAGGTTTAATATCAACAATAGCTGCAGTAATAACCCTGATTGACGTAAATCATGAAGAAAGGTCAGGATGCACATAAAGAAAGCATAGAAAATGAAAGAGAGAGAGAGACCGAAATATAAACACACTAAATGAACTAAGAAATAGTTAAGGTAAGGGCGATAAAGATATAATCAAAATTAAGAACTTGTGAAAAGGGAAGAGAGGGCAACCAAACCGCCTTGTTGAAAATGCTAAGTCATAGGAGAAGTATGTTTCAGGAAACAAGAGAGGAGACAGACAACTGTGCCTGGCTGAAAAATGACTAAATAGGGAGATCACTAGCCAGTTTAGTCGGAACAAGGCGTCGTGGGAAGTGGATCCTCTATCAGCGAACCACGTGCGTAAATGAGTGCAGCGTAATTCCCACTAACGCCGTAAGGCATTATGCTACCGAACATTGCCAAGGGTTCGATTTAAGAACGTTGGTAATCTCACTCTTGCAATGACGTTAGCAGCGTTGTATAGACCCTCTTGTGGATCTATATGCTTCTGGATGCACGTAATTGTACTTGTATTCCGCCGAAGAGTGTAGCGTTTCACCATGAGAGAACACCGTTGAGTATGTGTACGCATGCGAAGGGGGTTTTTAGGACAGTGTGAGAAAAGTTTTTCATATCTCGTGTCATAACCACATGACAGATGTGGCTATGACACGTGCGATGTGTGTTGTGACCACATGGAAAATGTGGGCATGACACCATCAAGATGACCTTGGCTGCCTTCTTTGCTTCAGCATCCTCCTACAATGGTGTCATCACAAAAGTTCTCCCATCCTTCTTGAAGGTGTAGGTGTTAGCATATCCATCATACAATGCTCTCCTATCAAATTGCCATGGCCTACCTAAAAGTAGGTGACAACATTTCATGGGAAAAATATCACATAAAACCCTATCCTGATATTCCCCAATCTAAAAATCAACATATGCTTGTTCATATACCAAAAGTGATTGGCTATCACTTACCCAAGATGCTTTGTAAGGATTTTGATGAAGAATCCTGTTTAGTTTCAACTTATCCACCATTTCTTGAGATACCATGTTGTCTGTTGAACCAGAATCTATTACTACCTTGCATACCTTACCTCTACATTTGCATGTAGTCTTGAACAAGTTCCTCCTTTTACTCAAATCTATCTGCTTAGATGTTTGCAATGTTGTCCTTTTGATCATCAAACTTTCTCCTATTTCTGATTCCAAATTTACTTCAGGAGATGTCATACTCCCCTCATTCTCTTGCACAATTTGAACTCTCTTTTCACTTCTTTCATTACCACTTGAAGTAGCACCAAACTTTTCAGGACACTTAAAGGATGGGTGACCAAACTCACCACAAGTGTAGCACTTTCCTGAAAATGTATTAAAACATCTACCACCTCCAAATCTACCTTTTGTGCCTTTCCATCCAGCCCTGAAATCAAACTTCTCTTGTCCTTTACTAGTCTCTTCTTGATTCTCATTGGTTTGCCTTATTGTAGGAGCTGATCCTCTCCCCCTTGTATTGCTTCCCCTTCCTCTCATGGACTTATCCTATCTCCTTTTCATCTTCTCCTCAATCCTGATTGCCATTTGATAATAGTCTTCTACACTCCTAGGATTAGCCAAAACTAATTCATCTTGTATGTTCAATCTCAAACCAGCCAAGTATCTAGCAACCTTTTCAACCTCATTCTCATGATGACCAGACCTCATACTTAATTTATAAAATTCCTCAGTATATGCCTTCACATCCATTTCCTTTTACCTTAAAAATTGAAGCTTTTTAAACATTTGAATTTCATAATCCTTGGGTAAAAATTTACCTTTGATTCTTGCTACCATCTTGTCCCATGAAGAAATCTTACTTACCCTGCTTTCTCCTCTCTGATTGTATGTAATCCCACCATAACAAGGCATGACCTCCCAATTTGGTCTTTGCAATCTTTACTTTCTACTCCTTAGGAACCTCCTCACATTCAAAATGATTATCTAATGTAGCAATCCAATCAAGTAACTCTTCCTGATTTAAACTTCCATTATACTTTGGAACATCAATCTTTACCTTAGGTTTGTCATTCTTGACTACTCTTAACAGTTTTGCAAATCTCTGATCTTCAAGAGTCAGATCTTCATCTACATCTTCAGATGCTTCACCATCCTCTTCTTCTTCTGGTTCACTTTCTTCCACTTCTCTTCTTTTGTTTGTCTCCAAGGTTGCAAGCTTGGCTTGAAGGGCTTCTACAAGCTTTTTTATCTCCCTCATCTCTCTAGCATGCTTTTCTTTCAACTCTTGCAACTCTTTAGCAGTTCCAGCACCTTTCGGAGGCATCTTGCTAACTTCTCAATCCTTCCACTTCTGCCTTCTCAATGACAGAATCAAACACACAACAACCCAGACCTTTTGTTGAGCTCTGATACCAATATGATGTAGAGCCAAAACCCTAACATGCATTCCCCTTTGTATGTCTACGTTTTACTTGCCTATCGGCAAGACTATGCACCATCGGCCAACCAAAATACCTTTTCCTCCAATCGCATACCTCTCTCTGATGGTTCAACATTTGACCTTATCTTCGGCAAGACAATACACTGTCGGCTTTTTCTCCACGCTTCACTCCAATGTACCAATCACCCCAATACAACTAACGTATACATGCATAGCATGACCCACTATTGCCAGCAACCCAAATGTATCTACCTACTCTTTCCCTATGCCAAACACTGGTACATACATGATATGACCTACGAACACCGGTTTCCTCCACCATCGCTATCCGTCTCCTCTTTGTATCTAACACAATGTATGTTTCAACATACAACTGGAAGATACATTACCAACATGCTTTGCAGAATGTACATTTGATCATTGACTTCCTTTGTATGTATGTATATGACTTGCATAATACGCAGATACTCTTTTAGCTAGACTTCCAAGATCGAAAGCTTTCACCTTTCTCTCGCCCATGCCTTCAGTCCCTCCGATGCATGACTTAACCACTCACAACTAGTCATCTGATGCATGCTCAAGTGTACCACCAGTTATTAGAGGTCGACGAATGTATCTAAACACAATTGCATAACAAAAGATTTTCGCAATGTATCTTTGGCCCAACTATCGATTCTTCCTTACGACTCCACAACTGCACAAACTTTTGCGATATACACATAGAATGTATATCCAGAGAAACAACAAAACTCTTACACTAATTTGAACCTCTGTAAACCCTGCGAGTACATGGATCTAGTTTCTCTGTCAACCACACGGATCTTAGACTTCGCCAACCTAGCACATGAGGATGCTAGGATCTATTAGAGCATGTTGCACACGATCATGCAAACACAAAATGAACAAAACAAAAACAATAGAATCTGTACATCCATTCCATCAATTTCAAAGAAATCTAACCGGTGGAATGGATTAACGATCCATCTTGACCACAAAATAGCAATTCAATTTCTACAGATAAAACCTAAAAAAATTGAAAGATAGAAAGGTACACAACAAAACTTTGTTTATTATGCCTTTCAGAAAATGTGCATATAAATGCTTTGTTTCTCAATTACAAATGACACTGATCTCTGATCTCTATTACAACTCAACTGATTACATTTGATCTACTCTGGGGGTATTTATCTACTCACCCTAAGTAGTACCAACCCGACTCCAAGCAGCTGGGAGATCTAACAACCTCCAACTGCCTAACAACCTTTGTAATTACAGATCAACAAGTGTCCTTGGGACTTACAACATAAACCTAGATAAAAACTAAAATGACACGCATTGGTCAAATAGACCTTATTACATGAATGGTCTTATAGGACCTTATTGGAAACAACAAAATGTACATCGAATAGTTTAATGCCTCATGGAGGCCACTGTGGATTAGGTGCTCCTGCACAATTTCATCATGGAAATAATCCTATCAAAGGATTAGGTGTGTGTAGATGATTAATTATCCTCATCTTGAAAGTAAGTTGAAAACATGAGTAACTGATGTTAGGATACATAGTTTGGGAGTATCCCTTAGAGCTAACCTGGATAGAGCCTTGCTGCCAGCAGGCGTCTATAGCCTCGGCAAGGTTATCTATACAATCCCCCTAAGTAGAGCCCCACTGCCAGCAGGTGTTTATAGCCCTGGTAGAGTTACTTAGATGGCCTAGTTTTCATTTCTTTTTGGATTTTCAATATGTATTCTCTATATTCATATGATGTCATCATGTAATCTTAATGTGCAAGGCATGGTCACTTGCTGATTTAGGTTGAAGATTGCATTGGTAGCAAGGGAGGCTCTTTAGATTTTTCACTTAACATCTATACTTATGTGTTGCACAAACCCAAGGTTGTTAGGTGAGTCATTGTGAAGAATCACTTTAGTCAAGAAAAGGTACCCTGATGAAAATATACCATAGACCTGATCACCAACACTTCTCAAAATGAGTCATAACCTATATATGAATTTGTTCTTATCACTTGAATCTTAACAATTTGGTTGTTTTCTTAGGGTGATGAACTGCATCATCCTGACTAACCAAAACAGAACTCAACAAGAAAACAAGCAAAAAACAACCAAACTATACAAACAACTATACAAATATGCACACTATGATACACATGACCTACATGACACTATTTCAGGCTTGAAAGTAATGTTTGAGAAACTGTCCATTAACTGGTAATGGGACATCCTCACCGGTTAAAGTCTTTAGCCTGTAGGTGTTGTCTCCTAAGATTTCTAAAACTTGAAAGGGACCTATCCAAAGTTTATCAAATTTACCATGATCACCTTTCCTTTCATGTGCTTTGTCCCACATAAGGACTAAGTCTAAAACTCTAAAAGCCTTAACTCTGGCTCTTTTATCAAACCAATGCTTGACAACAACCTGATGTTTAACAAATTGATCAATTGTTTTATTCCTTTTTTCTTCTAGGTGCATCAACTGCAGTAACCTAATCTCTTGTTTGTTATCTATGCCTAGATATTCTTGGGCAAACTGCAATGTGGGTATCTTTATGATGCAGGAACATCTAGTGGTGTAATGGCAATCTTGCATCACCCAAAAAAAAAAGGTGTTTCAAAATTGTTGATGTTCTACCCATTTCTTCTCAAAATCTGTGGTTCTAGTGCCATAATTGCCTGAATACTAATGTAGAACTTTCAGTTTTCCCAAACTGCTAAAAATAGTAAACTGCTATTTTTAGAAAGTTTGCATTTGGGCACGGAATAAAGTGAAAATTTACAGGAAGTTACATAACAGAAATATAAGACCTTTGGCAAAGGAATCACACGAAGATCATTTGTGAGCTTAAAGATATTAAAGTTTCTGTTTCCTGAAAAATGCCTGAAAATTATTCAAACTTAGGTTTGAGGCCCTAAACGGCCCCGTATGGGCCCAAAAATGGTTGGAACCATAGAGTGGATTCTTAGCACGTAGAGTACTCTGTGAGCTTTCCGACGCATAAAACGGTTCATCAATCGGAGTCCCGGATCAAAAGTTATGGCTCCCAGAAGTTGACCTATTTTTGGAGGGAGATGCAAAATTTGAAATTAGGTTGTTGGCCGCCAAAAAGGCTATTAATAACCATTTTTTTGGGAACCCTGGGCAGTAGGAGAGTTAAGGGGGCAAGTGTAGAGTCAAGAATAGGCAGCAAAATAGAAACCCTAGCTGATTTGGGGGTGACAGAAGGCGGAAGATTCCAGAGCCTGGTGATGGTAGCTGTAGTGTGTTGCAGCCTGAAGAGGACTGATTTCTCTAATTGTAATTAAGCTTCTATAATGTAATGAGTTGCCCAGATCAATAAAAGAAAGTTCTATTCTCTGTGCTCAATTTCTATTATTGTGTGTTTTATGATTTACCCCCTTCATCAAGTGGTATTAGAGCGAGGGTTCCTGAGTGTGTAGACAGATCGCTGACCGTGAGGCAGTTTGCACTAGGACCTGAGGTTGTGGGTTTGCTGTGGAGACCAAGATGCCTCCATGAAGAAATTGTGTTGGGAGGAATGCTTTGATGGAAGAGGTTTTTAGAGCCCTACAAAGGCAAATCAATGCATTGCAAGAGGAGCTACGAAGAGGGTTTGAGCCGAGGACAAGAGAAGAAAGTGAAGATAAAGTTGAAGAAGAGCTATCTGAGGAAGAACAAGAAGCTATCAAAGATGCTACAGAAGTAAGGTTGTTGAGGGTCATTTCAAAGATTAGAAAGAGGCTCAGGATCAAAGTTTCTACATATTCTGAAGATTTGAATCCAGAGCAGCTTATTGATTGGATCAATGACATGGAGGAGTATTTTGAGTATGAAGATGTGGAGGACCCAGATCGGGTTAAGTTTGCAAAAACAAAGTTGAAGGGCCACACCAATATTTGGTGGAAGGAGGTCCAATTAGAGAGGAACAAAAGAGGAAAAGCAAAGATTACCAGATGGGATCAGATGGTGGAGAAACTGAAGAAGCAGTTCATTCCTGTGGACTATGAGATGGAGTTGCTGAAGAAGCTGCAAGGACTAAAGAAAGGTAACAAGTCTGTTAAGGAGTATACAGAAGAGTTTTATAAAATTACTATCAGGACATGCCATGCAGAGCCCAACAAGGAGAAGGTAGCCAGTTACATTAATGGGTTGAGGCTGAGTATTCAAAAGGAGTTGAGCCTAGTTAGAATGACCACCATAGAAGATGCGTACCAGTTTTCCCTGAAGGTGGAAGAGAAGCTAAACAAAAGATTTGATAGCAAGCAAAGGGGAAGAGGTCAAGGTGGAAGGACTGATGGAAGACCCTATGGAGGCCGTAATGAAGATCAAAAGAAAAGTGAAGAAGTAGGCACCAGTCGAAATCAAAGAGGGGATAATACCTACCGCCCTGGTGACCAGAACAATGGTGAGCAAAGAGGAAGAGGAAGAGGTAGACCTGGGCAAGGACCTGGAAGAGGAGGTTTCAGAGGAACCTGTTTCCAATGTGGAGAAGAAGGGAATCGAGCATATGAGTGTCCGCAACATCAAGAAAGGACAAATAGAAGACCTGAAGGTAATGCACAAGTTGCACATATAGATGAAGATGCACATTCTGAGCATTCTGAAGATGCTGAAAGGGGAGAAACCCTAGTTGTCAGAAGAACCTTGCTGAATGTGGAGAAAGAACCCAATCAGAGGAAGAGTTTATTCCATACAAGGTGCAAATGTGAGGGTAAGTGTTGTGATATTATTATTGACAGTGGAAGCACTAATAATCTTGTTTCAGAGGAGATGGTTGACAAGTTGAAGTTGACAAGAAGAAAGCATCCGCATCCATATCGGATTGCATGGTTACAGAAGGACCATAGAGCTTTGGTCAATGAACAGTGTTTAGTGAAGTTCAAGATTGGTGACTACCATGATGAGGTGCTGTGTGATATTATACCAATGGATGCATGTCATATGTTGTTGGGGAGGCCGTGGCAATATGATAGGAGTGATGTCCATGATGGCCGTGCAAACACATATTCCCTAACAAAGGATGGAGTTCGTCATAAGTTGAAGCCCTTGAAGGAGGTGGAAGAAAAGGTATGTAGTACTGCCAGAATTTGTTTGGTAGATGGTAGGAAATTTTTTGGAGGGTATGAAGCATGAGCGTCATTGCTTTGCATTGATTCCTAAGATTAGTCAAGAGAAATGTGAAGATGTACCAACAGAAGTTTTAGATATGTTGGAAGAGTTCCAGGACATTATCTTTGATAATGTGCCAGAAGGTTTACCACCAGTAAGGAAGATAAGTCATCAAATGGATTTGATACCAGGAGCTAGCTTGCCAAACAAGGCAGCCCATAGAATGACCCCTGCAGAGAATGAAGAGCTGAATAGACAAGTTCAGGAGTTGTTGAGGAAGGGACTGATAAGGGAGAGCCTAAGTCCATGTACGGTACCTGCAGTACTAGCACCAAAGAAAGATGGAGAATGGAGGATGTGTATAGACTCTCGAGCCATCAATAAGATAACAATCAAGTATATATTTCTATTGCCAAGAATGGATGACATCATGGACTATTTGAGTGGAGCCAAGTACCTCACAAAAATTGACCTGAAGAGTGGGTATCACCAAATCCGTATCAGAGAAGGGGATGAATGGAAGACAACCTTCAAGACAAAGGAAGGTTTGTATGAGTGGTTAGTCATGCCATTTGGGCTAACCAATGCATCGAGCACATTCATGCGGCTCATGAATGAGGTATTGAAAGAATTTTTGGGAAACTTTGTTATTGTTTATTTGGATGATATTTTAATTTTTAGTGAGACTTGGGATGAGCATTTGATGCATATCAGAAGAGTTCTAGAGAAGCTAAGGGAGGAGAAGTTGTTGATTACTCTGAAGAAATGCAGTTTTGCAAAGAAAGAGTTGGTATACCTGGGATTTGTTGTCTCAGAGGAAGGTCTTAAGATGGACCCAGAAAAAGTAAAGGCTATCATTGAGTGGCCTACACCAAGGAGTGCAACAGAGGTAAGATCTTTTCATGGTTTGGCAAGTTTTTACAGAAAGTTTATCAGGAATTTCAGTAGCATTTGTGCACCCCTAACTGAAACAATGAGAGGGGATAGAAAAGAGTTTAGATGGACTAAAGGGGCAGACAAGAGCTTTGATACATTGAAGCAGAAAGTTGTAGAACAACCTGTTTTGGCACTTCCAGATTTCAATAAGGTATTTCAGGTAGATTGTGATGCTAGTGGTAGTGGTATAGGAGCTATTTTGAGCCAAGAAGGTAAGCCCATTGCCTATTTTAGTGAGAAGTTTAATGATGCGAAGAAAAAGTATTCTATTTATGATCAGAAATTTTATGCAATAGTTCAGGCTTTGAAGAAATGGAGACATTATTTGTTACCAAAAGAGCTTGTTTTATATACTGATCATTAGGCTTTGCAGTATCTTAATAGTCAAAGAAAGTTCAACCAAAGGCACTTAAAATGGGTTGAGTTTTTGCAGAGTTATACCTTTGTTTTGAAGCATAGGAGTGGGAAGTCCAACAGAGTTGCAGATGCCTTGAGCAGAAGGCAAAATTTGTTGACAAAAATGAAGATAGAGGTTGTTGGGTTCGATGAGCTCAAAAGTTTGTACTCTAAAGATCTAGATTTTGCAGAGGCTTGGAAAGCTTGTCTGGAGCCTGTTACTTTGGATAGGACAAAATGGTTGGATTTCATAATCCAAGATGGCATGTTGTTTAGAGGAAGCCAATTGTGCATTCTGAGGAGTTCCATGAGAGAGAACCTGATTAAAGAGAAGCATAGTGGAGGACTGGCTGGACACTTTGGTCGAGATAAGACCATTTCTATTGTTGGTGAAAATTATTATTGGCCACAGCTGCAGCAGGATGTGAGAAAGTTTGTGTAGAGTTGTAGAGTATGTCAGATGGCAAAAGGAACAAGTCAAAATATAGGATTGTATCAACCATTACCTGTACCAGAGAAGCCATGGGATGATATTAGTATGGATTTTTTTTTGGTTTACCAAGGACACAGAGAGGGCATGATTCTATTTTTGTGGTGGTGGACAGATTCTCAAAAATGGCACATTTTATTCCTTATAAGAAGACTAATGATGATGTTCATATTGCAGAGTTATTTTTTAGGGAAGTGGTGAGACTACATGGTCTAACAAAAAGCATAGTTTTAGACTGAGATACCAAGTTTGTTGGTTATTTCTGGAGGACATTGTGGAAGAAGTTGAAGACAGACTTGAAGTTCAATTCTGCACACCATCCACAGACTGATGGATAAACTGAAGTGGTGAATAGGATTTTGGGTAACCTACTACAATGCTTGGTAGGAGATAAGCCCAAGGGATGGGATTTGATTTTACCACAAGTAGAATTTGCTTACAATAATTCTGTCAATAGGAGTACTGGTAAATTACCATTCTAGATTGTATATGGCAATAGTCCAAGAAATGCTTCAAAGTTAAGGAATCTGGATACGAGAGAAAAGACAAGTGCCGAGGCTAAAGACTTTGCAGAACATATGAAGAATTTGCATGAAGAGGTGAGAAAGCACATTAATAAGATGACTACTCAGTACAAGGCTAAGGCAGATCAAAAGAGAAGGTATAAGGAGTTCCAGGTGGGAGATGAAGTCATGGTTCACTTGAGAAAAGAAAGGTTCCCTATTGGAACATACCATAAATTAAAAATGAAGAAATTTGGACCATGCAGAATCTTGAAGAAGCATGATTCTAAAAATGCATATGAGGTAGAGCTACCGAGTGGGATCAACATTTCCCCTATTTTCAACATCACTGATTTAACAGAATATCATGAAGGTGGAACAGAGGATGGACCAATAGAAGTGCAGTGGAGTATTCTAGCATCTACTTCAATAGAGGAGATAGAAGAGATCTTGGATAGCCGTGTGGGAAGGAGTACTCGAAATAGGCAATATGAAGAATATCTAGTGAAATGGAAAGGAAGGCTTGTTCAAGATTCTTCTTGGTTGTCTAAGACAGAGGTTAACCATTTGGGTTTTCCTCACACAAACACCTGAGACGTGACAAGGTCACTTCTCAAATTACCCTGGGTGTCTGATGCAGGAGCATCCAGTGGTGTAATGGTAATCTTGCATCACCCAAAAAAAAAAAAGTGTTTCAAAATTGTTGATGTTCTACCCATTTTTTCTCAAAATCTGTGGTTCTGGTCCCATAATCGCTTGAATAATAATGTAGAACTTTCAGTTTTCCCAAACTGCTAAAAATAGTAAACTGCTATTTTTAGAAAGTTTGCATTTGGGCACGGAATGAAGTCAAAATTTACAAGAAGTTACATAACAGAAATATAAGACCTTTGGTGAAGGAATCATACGAAGATCATTTGCAAGCTGAAAGATATTAAAGTTTCTGTTTCCCGAAAAATACCTGAAAATTATTCAAACTCAGGTTTGAGGCCCTAAACGGCCCCGTACGGGCCCAAAAATGGCCAGAACTGGCAGAGCGGGTTCCTAGCAATTAGAGCACTCCGCAAGCTTTCCGACGCATAAAACGGTTCGTCAATTGGAGTCCCAGATCAAAAGTTATGGCTCCCGAAAGTTGACATATTTTTGGAGGGAGATGTAAAATTCGAAATTAGGTTGTTGGCCGCCAAAAAGGCTATTAAAAACCATTTTTTTGGGAACCCTGGGTAGTAGGAGAGTTAAGGGGGCAAGTGTAGAGTCAAGAATAGGCAGGAAAATAGAAACCCTAGCTGATTTGGGGGTGACAGAAGGCAGAAGATTCTAGAGCCTGGTGATGGTAGCTGTAGTGTGTTGCAGCCTAAAGAGGACTGATTCCCCTGATTGTAATTATGCTTCTGTAATGTAATGAGTTGCCCAGATCAATAAAAGAAAGTTCTATTCTCTGTGTTCAATTTCTATTATTGTGTGTCTTATGATTTACCCCCTTCATCACTTTAGGTTAACAGGGAGGATGGGATCCACCCCATATACTAGGTGAAAAAGAGAATTTCCTAATGCAACCTTCATCCTGGTTCTATCTACCCACAAAGCATACTTCAATAGGGTATTCCACTCCCTTGGGTTATTTTCTATCAATTTCTTTTTGATGTTCAATAAATTCTTGTTTGTGGATTCTACTAATCCATTCCCTTGAGGATAGTAATTTGAAGAAAATTTTAAGATGATTCCATGGTCAAAAGCCCAACCTGATAATCTTATTGAAGCAAAGGTAGACCCATTATCACATACTAAAGCATAAGGAACCCCATACCTAGTTACTATGTTGCTTTCCAAAAACTTGATTACATCCTCAGCATTGCATGTCTTACTACTGATAGCTTCAGTCTACCTGGTACAATAATCAGTAACAGTCAACACATACCTATGGCCTAAAGATGATGGAGGGTTGATAGGTCCTATGAAATCCATTCCCCATTGAGCAAATGGGTGCATGTCCATCACTAGATGTAAAGGCTGAGCAACATATCTTTCTCTATTTGCAGCAACCTGACACATATGACAACATTTGATATGTTCAGCAATATCTTTAAAAATAGTGGGCCAATAATACCCTGCTATGAGGATGGCATGAGTGGTAGCTAAGTATGATCCATGTACAGTTCCAAACTTATCATGTAACTCTGCTAGCACCTTATCTACTTCTTGCCTCTCTAGGTATCTAAGGTATATTCCCTCATAGTTCTTCTTGAAAAGGACTCCTTTTATCATGTATTTCTGTGATCTTATTTTTAAGGCTCTCCTTTGTGAGGCCTGCAATCTTGAAGGGCATCTTCCAGTAATCAAGATATGCTTGATGTCTGAATACCATTCTCCATCTTCTTTTGCATTTATGACATACTGCTGGCTCATGATGTTAGGATCAATTTCAGATATCATCTAACTCAATGCTTGTCCTCTTACTAATTTCATGGGTGTTATATCCATATCATACTCTTGGAGGACAGTTATCCATTTGGCTCTCTTTTCACCCAGTTCACTTTGCATTAAAAGCATCTTTACTACTACATTAGGTACTACAATGATCACCTTACTTCTTAAGATGTAATGTCTAAACTTTTTGACTGCTCGAACCAGAGCAAGTGCTTGTCTTTCAACATCCATGTATCTGAGTTTTGCATCTCTCAAAGGACAACTCATGAAGGCTATAGGCTTTTCTTCTTTAGCCTCATTTCTATGTGTTAATACTACTGCAGATGTATGCTCTGAAGCAAATGAGTAAATATATAAATCTTTGGTATAATCTAGACTAATTAGGACTAGAGCATTAGATATGGCTTTCTTGATATCTTCAAAATCTTCTATAGCTTTAGGTGTCCACTCAATCTTGGCGTCCTTCTTGAGCATTGCATTCAATGGTCTAACAATCTCTGCAAAACTAGTAATGAACTTTTTTAACAAAATTGATCTTACCAAAGTAAGATTTGAGCTCCTTCTTACTTCCAAGAAGTTGTATCTTCATGATTGATTTCCTCATGATTTCCTCTGTCTTTAGAGAAAATTGTCAAGTCATCCATGTATATGACTATACATTTACCAATTAGGCCTTGGAAGGCTATATCCATTGCTCGCTAAAATGTGGCTCCAACATTTATCAATCCAAAAGGCATGGGCCTGTAGGAGAATATTCCCCACTTAGTGGTGAATGCAGTCTTCAATCTATCTATCTTGTCTACCATCACCTGGTTGTAACCTAAAAAACCATCCAAAAATGACACCATCTTTGCACCATTTACAATCTGCAAGACCTCATCCAGAGAAGGCAAAAGATAGTTATCCTTTTCAGAAGCTCTATTCAAATTTTTGAAGTCTACACACAATCTGATGTCACCATTCTTCTTTCTTACTAGGACCAAGTTAGCCACCCATGTGGAATGTCTCACAAGAAATATGATCCTGGTATTAAGCAATTTCTTAACTTATTCAAAAATGATGGGCTCCAGCAATGCATTAACAGGTCTTTGTTTCTATCTAAAGGGCTTGATATCTGGCTTTAAAGGTATAGTATGAGTGATAATTGATGTATCATAAGTTTTCAACTCATCATATGTCTAGGGAATAACATGGATGTAATCTTTAAGTGCTTGGGTTATCCCTTCCATTTCTTTTTCTGTGCATACTTTTCCAATCGGGACATTCCTTTTTCATCATCATGTCCAATGTTAACTTGTGAATACTTTTCTCCATCTACTTTAGGGAGATCTTTCTATTTTAGCATGTTGTCTAAATCAAATGCTCTTTCCAACTCTATCATTCCCTTAGGAATCTTGTTGCTAGGCAACTCTAAGATCTCTTCTTCTTCCCAAATATGATCTTCCACATTTCTTTCATCTATGATCTGTGCATCAAAGACATCTCTGTTGTAAATGAAGTCTAAAATATGTTGATCATCATCAAACACTTGAAGGTTGATTACATTATCCAGTACAGAGGGTACTGATACTAATTCAACTGAAAATCTTTTCAAACCAGATATAGATAGTGGTTCTAAAGTACTTGCGTCTTGGCCCAAGGCATCTGCCCTGTGATTTTGTTCTTTGGGTACATGGGTGATATTGAATGAGTCAAAATCTTCTATCAGGTCCCATACTCTATGTCTATAATTAGACAACTTCTTGTAATTACAAGAATATATGCCTCTTACTTGTCTTACTACCAATTTTGAGTCTCCAAAGACATACAAAATCTTCACTTTCTTTTTGAGTGCAAACAATATCCCATGAATCAAGGCTTCATACTCTGTCACATTATTTGTGCATGGGAATTGTAATCTATATGTTGCTAGGTAGGATTTACCAGTTGGATCAATTAGATCTATTCCTACTCCAACCCCTTGTTTTGATTTGGATCCATCAAACCTAAGGATCCATGGCTTATTTTTAGTTAAATGCTTGTCTGGGCCTTCTCTTTTATTTTTAGCTCTGGCAGCTGCACCATTTGATATCCATTTCAATTTTGGTGTTTCAATTTTCTCAAACTTCACCTTGTCTGGCTGATGTGAAGTTGATATTCCTTCTTCTTCTCCTTTACCATCAGAAGGAGGATTCTTTAGACAAGGCAACATATTCTTCTTCAAAATATGCAAACATAATGAACAAGTAGTTTCTAAATGTGGTGCTTCATGTAACCTGCACCATCCCTCAATCAGGGCATCTTGTGGAGATTTTTGAGGTGTATCATCTTTTGAGTTTGTTTTGACAAAGATTCTTCAAACTTGGACAAATTGCTACCTCTATCTTCATCAGATAGTTCATAATCTAATTCAACCAAGCAATCACTTCCTGGGGTGATTTTCTTGTTACTCTTAGCATTATTCTTGCTACATACCAAAATCTCTTCTATCATCTAAATAGAACTTTCATCATGATATGTGCTTTCTTCTGTTCCTGTGGATGACAAACAAAAATCAGTGTCACTATCACTATTTGTAGAACTTACCCTGGATGGTGATGATGATGCCTCACTGCATGTTTGTTCTAGTTCCATCATGTCTAAGAAAGCATCACAAGTCTTTTTAGAATGCACCTCATCATGCAACATGTACCATCCTTCAATTAGAACATCATGAATAGGTACTTTTAACAATTGACAATGTTGCACTTCTTTGGCCAGGTGCATTTCAAAATTCTTGAAGTGATCTACCTCTATCTCATTTTCAAGGCTACAATCAGATTCTAAAATTATCATGTCATCCTGGAGATTATCATCAAGAACATGAACATCATACATGAGGATCTCTTCTATTTTAACTATCTAGGGTCTAATGGAATAAACTTCAGGTTCAACATCCACATACATGATCTCATTGGTTTTATTGTATTCAGTGATCATATGTTTCATGCGAGGCTCAGTATCTATCCTTATTTGATGAGGTATTCCTTTCCAGGGTAGCCACATGTGGCTAAAATCAGTGGACATGTATCCATTAAGTGTTTTTGACCAATCTCTACTAAGCAGCATCCCATAGGTATCAGGTATATCCACTACCTGAATATCAATGTAGTACTGAATTCTTAGATCTAACGCTAGCTACATATGAATGTGAGCTAGTTCTCCTACTACACTCACCTCTATTTTATCTAACTGTGTTACTTTCTTTAGTGACTTAGCAGGATGCAACCCTAAGGCATTGCATATAGATAGGGGCATTACATTGGTAGATGGTCCTGAATCTACCAAGCAATTATGCAAGTTCTTACTGAACATCCTTATAGTAAGGAGAAAAGGAGGTGACTTAGTTTTATCTCTGTAAAGAGTCATGTGTGAAGTCTCTACAGCTTGAATAGTGGCTGGAACTTTGTGTTTAACATGAACATCTTTACCAGCATGATCCTTATTCCCAGTCTGACCTAAGGTATGACTATCCTCTTTTGGAGTAGAATCATCTAAGGATTTCAAGAAAGCTTTTTTGATAGCTGGGGTTTTGAGTAATTCTGATAATGAGAGAATAATTTTGATCTTTTTCATTTCATCTGCTAAGTATATGACCAATTTGTCAGACTCGGGAGGCAGGTTACCAATTTTTGATATTGTATTTTGTGGTGCTAAGTACTGAGCATTAACCTTAGGAAATCCAGGGTTATTGCTTTCCTTAGGATCAGGAGGAATGTTGAAATTATTTGGAGGCAAGGATGTAGTCAAAGGACCAGCAAGTCAGTTGGAATTGTTCCTTAGATTGTAATTATGTCTACCCTGATACTGCTATTGATAAGCATGTACTTCTTCATGTTCAATTGATGGCTCATTTTCATCTTCAAATGGAAAAACATAATTGGTCTCAAAGACCATGGATGACTCTTCACATGCTAAGGTGTAATCTTGATAAGGTGACATAACCTGTTGATGAGGATGATTGATGAAACTTTCTAGCACTAAAGCAGAATCATATCCACAGGGGACAATTTCATTTCCTTCAACACAAGGTGGATTACCTGTAGTGTTGGATACTTTAGTTTGGAATATAATGGAAGCAATCCTGAACTCAGGATAGTCTATCTCAGCATGAGCATTGGTGTTATGTATCCTACACCAGTTTGTAAGAGCTGCCTCTACTAGGTTCACTCTAGCGGCCTGCTTAGGTTCACTAGGAGGCTAATTGTCTAGGGGTGATGTTGTGTGGTTACACAACACGCCCCATTTTGACTTATCAAAACAGGGACCCAACTTTTGTTCTAGTTTGTGTTGTCTGCTTTCTGGCGGTTTGGTAAAATAGGTCAGGTGCATCATCATCATGAAGGTCAGGATGAGGTTAGTCATCATCATGAGGTTAGTTTGTCAAAGTTCATATTTTGTTTCTATGACCTCATGGTTAGAAAGAGCTTGAAATTCCATGCAGGTTTGCCTTTTACATCACTTGAAAATTCGTCCATATGAGGGAGTTATGCACAGTCAAAGTTTTGGTCA
Organism: Cunninghamia lanceolata; assembly: GCA_027924645.1. Taxonomy (NCBI): domain Eukaryota; kingdom Viridiplantae; phylum Streptophyta; class Pinopsida; order Cupressales; family Cupressaceae; genus Cunninghamia; species Cunninghamia lanceolata. The sequence goes on from BSBN01001715.1 coordinate 15,643,848, forward strand.
AACCTGATATTCGCATGAAGGGGGTCATATTTTATAAACTCAGTTTTGATGTATGAAGAACATCATCATCATATTTGAAATGCCCCCGATAATATCCTGAGGTCGAAATATCCGGATGTCAACTTTAAGTCATAGTAGGTTGTCCCCGTCGAGCGGTCTTTTGCATCGCGAAAGGTCATCATCATGATATTGGTCTATCACCCGATAAAAATCATGCAGTCCCAACATCCGGACATCAATCTTAAGTGATAGTGTGTTTTACCCATCAAGCGACCTTGGAAACATCGCAGCATCATGATATTCTAACATCACCCGATATTATAATATCATGCTAATATTATAATATCACCCTACTTAAGAAAATCTACCATCTGCATAATTTGCACGCGCACGTCAAAGTCCTGGTGATCATCATCATCCTGATCTTTCAAGGCAGGATCACATTTCGTAATATCCTCCTGATCTCCTTTTGCATGATCATGATGATCACCTTATCTTTCAAAGCGGAGGGTGATATTCCATTCCTAAGTCATGTTGACAAGATCATCATGATCTTGTTTCTCTACCCGACATTTCGTAATATCCTCCTGCCGAGAAGTATAACCTTTTGCAAATATCCTGATGACGTCATCCCGACCTGATAAACGAAGAGGCAAATATCAGGATGATGTCACCATCACATTTCTCCTTCAGCAGGATATTTTCCAAGGCATGATCCTGTTCGCCAATATGACGATGACGTCATGTTCTAAGATTAACAAAGGCCCCGGATATCCTGATGACGTCATCTGGACATTCAGTAGGATCATATTTTAAATCACCCAGTGCGGATATGATGATGATGATCATCATCATCCTGATCTTTCGAGAGGGTTACCTTGGCCGCAAAGGGGTCATAACACATGCACCACCCGATCATCTTCCTTAGAGGTGACCCGATATTACATTTATCCCCTGATCTTAACAAAGCATCCTGATGATGTCATCTTTTGCATTTTAATGAAGCCCGAATATGACGATGACGTCACCATCATATTCCTTTCCTCAGCAGCAGGATCATATTCCAAATCCTCCTTTTGTCTTCATCATGATGATGACGATGATGTCTTTCTTTCCCCAATATGCAGAAGCGAAACATCCTGATGTGCTTTTCATCAGAGCATTCGGAAAGGAGGAGCATCATATTTCGTGATATCCTGCAGCTAGATAGAAGGCATGTGTTGGTCATCATCATGATTTTTGGCGTTGGTATAACTGTTGCCATCGGCCAAGTCTAATTTTGTCATCCTGATCATATGTGGTCACACCGATGCGAATATGATGATGACCCTAAACATACAAACAGAGCATGCAAGGCCGGATTTGAAATAGTTTGTTAAAAGCAGATATTTCCTTGTATATTTTGACATGCATGATCATATTTGAACCAGATACACATGGAAATGGGCGGGAAAACATGAAGCGATTAGAAATTTGAAAGCCCGACTGCCTGATTTTGGTCAACGATGGTTGACCTGGTTGTTTTATGCTGTTTATGCATTTAGTGCATATTTTCCACAGGTAAAGCCTGATTGCCTATAGCTGCACATTGGGAGGTATGTTTAATAAAGTGTTTACTTCCTGTTGTTTATCCACATGATGATGAACTTAATGTTTGTCTGTTTATTTGCAGGAAGTCATGATGCTGTTGCTGAAGCTGAGCATTGAAGTCATGATGCTGTTAGAGCTGCTGTTGAAGCTGATAATTACAAAGTTGCACATGGAGGCAACATGAGCCAGAAATGAGGAGGATGTTGTCAAATATGTTGTTCGCCAGCTAGAGACCGAATCAAGTTGAAGATGCTGGAATATTCTGTGCCAGCTGTACATTTGCCAACTGGTGAAGCATGTGCTTTTCATCTGGACCGTTGATTATTATGAGAGGATCCTGATCCTTGGATCATTGTAACCGTTTTTTGGCAGTTGTTCTATATAAAGGCCAGATCCTGAACATTAAGGGAGAGATACATTAGAATACACAGACGCATCTGGTGCATTAAGGCTAATTACTGTAGAATCAATTAGGAGATCGGATTACTGAGACTAATGAGGATAGAATTGTTGAAATGTCAAGGTTCTTTCTTCAGATCACTGTAAATGTACCTGTTCTTGAGCATACTGAATGGATATGAAGTTTCAGATTACATCCTGATTGTAAATTTTACGTAATCTTCTTGTTGATTTCTGGATATGTACTAGTGAATGCTGTGTTCAACTGGAAGCGCTTTCATTTCATTACATGTTGTTGTCAACTTTTCCTTTGAAGATTTGCACTGGATCATGCGGATTTGTGGAATGTCCTGGTGAAGTATGATTCTAGTTTCCTTCTTTTCATTGCATGTATGGGAGCTTGTATGTGGATCAGTGATCTAAGTCCAGTAGTTTTGGGAATCTCATTCTTTAACCCTTTTCCTTTTTTCAATTTCATAAATTCATCACCATAACTGCAAATCATGATAAATAACAAGCAGAACAGAGAAATATGCTAAAATCCCATAGGTAACTGAAGATCATTCGCATATTTGAGTTAAGTGCATGTATTATCGAGAATATCATGCAAAGAATCATAAATAATGATAGAAATCATGCAAATATCAGCCTGTAGGCACATTATTTGACTAAATTTACAGTGCAGAGGTAGAATTGTTGGAGACTTATGCAGAGCAAACATCCAGAGCAGGATATTTGAAGATAATGATGATGAACTTTGCAGAAACACGTAAGGCCCCTGAATGGAAAACAGCAACACACATCAACCACTGAGTAACATCAGTAGATTAAGACCTAATCCACGGAGACTTGAGATCATGAATTCTCTGAATTCATCGTATCTTTCAAGATGAGTAAAGGTTGTTGTGTAACTTTTATTCTATGTTTGTGAATGACTAACATCATGACCAACATAAATTGGCGCTAGAAGGAGGGCCCCGACTGGAAGATCACGCTCATCATCAGTATTTTCAGGTTTGATGACGTATAAGAGTAAGGTAACCTCACATCACTTGTGAATTTCAGTAAATTTCGTAAATATTTGCTGTGACAAGATTGTATATGCACATTCTATGTAAAGATTTCGAGATCTCACATAAATATTGCAAGCTTTACAGTAGATCTCTCTGAATTCACTAATATCGGCTACAGATGCGTAAATTTGTTCAAACTTTGAGAATTTGAGCCTTAAACACTTGAGATCTTGTGCTACGGGTCAGGATATCCCAATATCTTGTCATATTTGCAGTATGTTCGCAAATATTTCGTAAATATCCAGTCTGATTTACCGTTTAACCGCAAATATCACCTCATCCGGTGGAATCCAGCCAATATTTGCAAAGTTTCAGCCAATTTGCCTCCAAATCGAGAAATCCTGGCTTACAGGATAAATACCAGGTCTAGACCTAGTGAAGTTTTTGAAGAATTGCCTGTTAGAGGTTTCAGACCTAGGACTGTGGACATTCACCATACTCTAGGGTCTAGTGCGTCCAGAACTTCACCGGGACCTCCTCCTGTAACCCCTGTCGGTTTGCAAATACCTTCCGGTATATCCGTGACACCTCCTATTCAAACCCAGGGTATACCTTTAGTTCAACCTCAGCCAACTGCACCACCAGTTCAGCCCCCTCAGGTTGCAATGTCTTTCTTTGCAGCGGAGTCACCCTTGACTTTTACTGCATATCATGAGTTACCAAAGAATCCAGACAAACTTTGTCCAAGGTATCATCCTTATCAAGATGCTGATGATCATATCAGGACATTTAAAGAAGCGTGCTGCAGAGCCAGAATAGAACATCAAGACGTGGTGTGCAGATTATTTCCTTTTTCCCTAGGGGAAGAGGCTTATAATTGGTTCATCAGTCTTGGCCAAGCTTCTGTCGGTTCGTGGGCTGTCTTAGAAAAAGCCTTTGTTGACAGGTTCAAAGTCCCTATTGATCCATCCATGAATTACCACATGTTTGCCACAATCAAAAGATTTGAGAATGAGCCTATTGCCAATTTCAATGCTAGGTTCCAAAAAATGTTGTCCAAGCTAGTTGCCCCATACGTAGTGACTGATGCTGCTGCTAGGAGTATCTATTATTCAGCCCTGGATCCATTAACTTCCATGTTCATCAGGAGAACACATCCTGAGATCACTACTTTGACAGGAGCTTTTCAAGAAGCTATCAAGGTAAATCAGCAGTTGATACCTGCTCCTACTCCAAATATAGCATTCCCTACTTTGCCTGGCATGCAATCACAATATCCAGCATAATATCCTGCAGCTTATCCTTCACAATATCCTGCACAATATCCAAATGGATCATTGATGCCCCTAGCAGTCATGCCTGCACCTTTGCAAGTACCTCCATTGAGTATTATGCCTCCTCCTAATGGAAATAGCCAATTGCCACAATATCCTGCACATGCTCAGACACCTCAGGGTACAGATCTATCCAACAACAACCATGGATCTTCTTTTTTCAAGCCTCAGACTGAAAATGTAGTGGCCAAAGCTCAAGAGGAGAAGGAGGAAATCAAAGAAATTTCTGCTCAACTCAGAAAACTCACCACAGAAGTAACACATTTGAGGAATCAAGGGTTTTATTCGCAGTCAGGTCAGAATAGGAGTTATTCCAATGACAGACCAAACTACCCTGACAGAGGATATAACAACAATAACTTCAACAATAATGGTGGAAACAATAATAATCCTCCTAGACAGCCCAGAGTGTGGAACTCCAGGCCAAATAATGGTTCATTACCATCACCCCTAGACAATCAGCCTCCTGGTGAAGCCAAACAGACTACTAGAGTCAATCTTGCTAAAGCAACCCTTACCAATTGGTGCAGGATTCACAATACCAATGCACATGCAAAATTAGATTGTCCACAATTTAGGATCGCTGCCAGCATCTTTCAGACTGAAGTGTCTAATACTTCTGGAAATCCACCTCAGGCAGAAGGAAATGAAATAGTTCCTTGTGGATATGACTCAGCTTTTGTGTTAGAAACCTACACAAATCAACCTCATCAGGATTATAATCAGACATGTGAAGAATCTGCCTTAACCTTTGAAACAAACTATGTCTTCCCCTTTGAGGATGAAAATGAACCTGCAAGAGAGCATGAGGAAGTACATGCATACTAGCAGCAATATCCTGGTAAGCACAATTATAACCTAAGGAGCAATGCCAATAGACCTGCTGGTCCATTGACATCATCTCTACCTCCAAACAACTTCAACACACCTCCTGATCCTAAGGCTAGCAATAACCCTGGGTTCCCTAAGGTGAATGCTCAATACTTGTCTCCTCAAAACACAGTAACAAAAGTCATAAATGCACCTCAGGAGTCTGACAAGTTAGTCAGCTATTTGGCTGATGAAATGAAGAAAATCAAGATCAGCCTGTCCCTATCTGAGTTACTGAAAACTCCTGCCATCAAGAGGGCATTCATGAAGTCACTAGATGATGCTGCTCCTAAAGGGGATAATCATCTTTCAAGTCAATCCAATAGCAAGGATCATGCTGCTAAAGATAACTTTATCAAGCCCAAGGTGTCAGCTACAGTCCAAGCTACTGAAACCTCCCACATGACCTTGTATAGAGATAAAACTGAATCACCTCCGTTTCTCCTCACCATAAGAATGTTCGGCAAGAACTTGCACAACTGTTTAGTTGATTCAGGAGCCTCAACGAATGTTATGCCTTTGTCAATATGCAACGCATTAGGACTGCATCCTGCTAAATCCTTAAAGAAGGTCACTCAACTGGACAAAACAGAAGTAAGTGTCGTAGGAGAACTGACTCACATTCACATGCAGCTAGCATCTGATCCTCGGATCCAGTATTACATTGACATCTAGGTAGTGGACATACCTGATACATATGGGATGTTGCTTAGCCGAGACTGGTCTAAAATGCTTAACGGATATATGTCCACAGACTTCAGTCACATGTGGTTACCATGGAAAGGTATACCTAATCAGGTCAGGATTGATGCTGAGCCTAGGATGAGACATATGATCACGGAATATAACAAAACAAATGAGATCATGTATGTAAATGTAGAACCTGGAGTTTATCACATTAGGCCACAGACTATTAAAATAGAAGAGATCCTGATGCTGGATGTTCATCATCATCATCATGATGATTATCATGAGGACATGTCGAGTCTGGAGTTTGATAATAATCCAGATAATGTGAATGAAATAGATCGCTTCAGAGATTTTGAGATGCATTTATCTACTCAGGTAAAACGTTGCCAATTATTGAATATATCTGCTAATGATATTTTGATTGATGGATGGTGCAGATTACACGGCGAAGCACACTCAGAAAAGACTTGTGAACCATGCTTAGACATGATGATACTGGAGCAAACGTATGGTGAAGCATCATCATCATATTCCGAGGTGAGTGCTACATCTGATGATGATGATGATATTAATTCTTATTTGTCTCCTGCAGGAACAGAAGAGTTGACGGATCATGATGAAGATCATATCCGAAAAACAGAAGAGGTCCTGGTGTCGGATCTGATAAATGATATAAGAAAAGAAAAGATCACTCCTGGTAGTGATTGCTTCATGGAATTAGATTATGAGTTGTCTGATGAAGACAAAGGCAGTGACCTGACAAAGTTCGAAGAATTTCTGGTAAAAGAAATAGAAAAGATGACACAACAGCGTAAATCTCCCCAGGAGGTTTTAATTAGAGGTTGGTGTAGGCTGCATGAGGCACCTCACTCAGAAACAACTTGCTCACTATGCTTACATATTTTGAAGAAGCATGCAGCTGTATGTGCTGAACATCATCCTCCTGCTGAGATGGAAGAGAAAACAGAAAAGCCATCAGGCTCATCAAATAAAGGAAAGAAGAAACCTGAGGATGACATCCCCAAGTTAAAGTGGATATCAGGAGGTGCAGCAGCTAGAGCTGCAAAGAAGAAAGGAAGTTCAAGTAAATATCCTGCTGAAGACAAATGTCCTGCTGAAGATAAGACTTGGATCCTGAGGTTTGATGGATCCAAATCCAAGCAAGGTGCTGGGGTAGGAATTGACCTTATTGATCCATCAGGGAAGTCCTACTTAGCAGCTTACAGACTACAGTTCCCCTGCACCAATAATGTCGCAGAGTATGAAGCTCTGATTCATGGAATGTTGTTTGCCCATAAGAAGAAAGTGAAGATCTTGCATGTATTTGGAGATTCAGAACTGATTGTGAGACAAGTAAGAGGAATTTACTCTTGTAATTACAGAAAGCTATCAAATTACAGGCATCGTGTGTGGGACCTGATTGAAGACTTTGATGCCTTTAATATCGTTCACGTACCAAGAGAACAGAACCAGAGGGCAGATGCACTTGCCCAGGCCACCAGTACGTTGGAACCGCTGTCTATATCTAGTTTGAAGAGATTTTCAGTAGAGTTGGTGTCAGTACCTTCAGTACCTGACAATGTGACTAATCTCCAAGTGTTTGATGATGATCAGCACATCCTGGACTTCATATCAAACAGAGACATATTTGAAGCTCAAATTATAGATGAGAATGATGTGGAAGATCATGTCTGGGAAGAAGATGAGATATTAGAGTTGCCTAGCAATAGAATTCCCAAAGGTATGATTGAATTAGAAAGAGCCTTTGATCTAGATAATATGCTTAAACATAAGGATCTGCCTAAGGCAGATGGAGGTCAATATTCACAGGTGAATATTGGACAAGCTGATGACAAGAGAAATGTCTTATTGGGTAAGGTTTGTACACCTGAAGAGTTAGAAGGAATAACTCAGGCCCTTAAGGATTACATACATGTAATTGCATGGACTTATGATGAGCTAAAGACATATGACACTTCTGTCATAACTCATACTATACCTCTCAAGCCAGATGCAAAACCTTTCAGACAGAAGCAGAGGCCAGTCAATGCTCTGCTTGAACCAATCATCCTTGAAGAAGTCAAGAAATTGTTAAATGCCCGGATAATATTTCCTGTAAGGCACTCCACTTGGGTGGCAAATCTTGTGCCAGTCAGAAAGAAGAATGGAGACATCAGATTATGTGTAGATTTCAGAAACCTGAACAGAGCATTAGAAAAAGATAATTATCCTTTGCCCTCTTTGGATGAAGTTCTACAAATTGTGAATGGAGCCAAGATGATGTCCTTCTTGGATGGTTTTTCAGGATACAACCAAGTGATGGTTGATAAAATTGACAGATTAAAAACTGCCTTCACCACAAAGTGGGGGATATTTGCATATAGACGTATGCCATTTGGACTCATAAATGCTGGAGCTACATTCCAGCAAGCAATGGACATAGCCTTCAGAGGCTTAATAGGAAAATGTATAGTCATCTACATGGATGACCTGACAGTATTCTCCAAGGAAAGAGGAGATCATGTTGCTGACCTCAGAAATGTACTGAAGAAATGTGAAGAATATGGAATATCTTTGAATCCTAAGAAGTGCATATTTGGAGTCACAACAGGAAAATTACTAGGCCACCTGATCACAGAAGATGGAATTATCATTGATCCTGACAGGGTGGAATCTATTATGAAGTTACAACTTCCAGGAAGCAAAAAGGAACTTAAATCTTATTTTGGTAAGATAAATTTTGTGAGGAAGTTCATCACAGGCTTTGCTGAAATTGTCAGACCACTAAATGCCATGTTGAAAAAAGATGCACAGATTGAGTGGACACCAGAAGCCAAGGCTGCCTTTGAAGATATAAAGAAGGCCATTTCAGATGCTCCTATCCTCATTAGTCTAGATTATACAAGAGATTTCTACATCTACTCATTTGCCTCAGAACATACTTCTGCAGCAGTGTTAACTCAAAGAAATGAAGAGAAAGAAGAGAAACCAATTGCTTTCATGAGCTGTCCTTTCAGAGATGCTGAGTTGAGATATGTAGATGTTGAAAGACAGGCACTTGCATTAGTCAGAGCAGTAAAAAAGTTCAGACATTATATACTGAGAAGCAAAGTGATTGCTGTGGTACCAGATGCAGCAGTAAAGATGCTGCTGATGCAGAGTGAACCTGGTGAAAAAAGGGCCAAATGGATTACTGTATTCCAAGAATATGACATGGAGATCACACCAATGAAGCTAGTAAGAGGACAAGCTCTTAGCCAAATGATATCTGAAACTGATCCAAACATCATCAGTCAGCAGTATGTGATCAATGAGAAAGACAATGGGGAATGGTATTCAGACATCAGGCACATCCTGATCATGGGTAGATGTCCTTCAAGAATGCAAGCCTCACAGAGAAGAGCCTTAAAGATAAGATCCCAAAAGTATATGATGAAGGGAGGAGCCTTGTTCAAAAAGAATTATGAAGGAATATACCTAAGATGCTTAGAGAAACCAGAAGCAAATAAAGTTTTAACAGAGTTACATGATAAGTTTGGTACTGCACACGGATCAGCATTAGCCACAACACATGCAATCCTCAGAGCAGGATATTACTGGCCTACAATTTTTAAGGACACAGCTGATCATGTTAAATGTTGTCATGTTTGCCAGGTTGCTGCCAACAGAGAAAAATATGCTGCACAACCATTGCAGCCAGTGATGGAAGAGCGCCCATTTGCACAGTGGGGCATGGATTTCATAGGACCGATCAATCCTCCATCTTCTTCAGGCCAGAGGTATGTCCTAACAATTACTGATTATTGTACCAGATGGACTGAGGCTATCAGCAGCAAAACTTGTACTGTTGATGATGTCATTAAATTTCTGGAAAGCAACATTGTCACCAGGTATGGAATTCCTTATGCATTGGTAAGTGATAATGGTTCTGCCTTCATTTCCACTAAATTATCAAGTTGGGCTTTTGATCATGGGATCATACTTAAGTTCTCATCCAATTACTATCCCCAGGGAAATGGATTAGCAGAATCCACCAATAAGAATTTACTGAGTATCATAAGAAAATTGATAGAGAAAAATCCCAGGGAATGGAACTCATTTCTGAAATATGCCTTATGGGTAGACAGAAGTAGAATGAAAATTGCATTAGGAAACTCACCCTTCCAGCTAGTATATGGGGTAGATCCTATCCTCCCTGTAAACTTGAAAATTCCTACTCTGCAGTTTGCCCAAGACTATCTAGGCATAGATAATAAACAGGAAGTCAGGTTGCTTCAGTTGATGCATCTGGAAGAAAAACGAAGTCAAGCGATTGACCAATTTGCAAAACATCAAGCTGTTGTCAAACGCTGGTTTAACAAGAGAGCCAGAATTAAAGCTTTCAGGATATCAGATTTAGTCCTGATGTGGGATAAAGCCCATGAAAAGAAAGGTGATCATGGTAAGTTTGATAGACTATGGATAGGTCCCTTTCAGATTTCTGAAATTTTAGGAGACAGCACTTATAGGCTTAAGAACCTGACAGGTGAGGATGTCCCATTGCCAGTCAATGGACAATTCCTCAAACATTATTTCCAGGCCTGAATGACTTCATGACAGTCTCATGTATCATATTGTATATTTGTATAGTTGTTTGTACAGTTTGTTTGTTGTTGTTGTTGTTTTGTTGGTTGGGACCTTGTTCTGGTAAGTCAGGATGATGCACTTCATCACCCTAAGAAAATAACTAAATTGTTAGGATTCAAGTGATGAGATCACATTCAAATATAGGTTATGATTCATTCTAGGAAGTGTTCATGATCAGGTTTATGATGTCTTTTCATCAGGGTGCTTTTTCTTGTCCAAAGTGAATCAAACACAATGAAACACCTAACAGCCTTGGGTTTGTTGAAGATATGAGTATAGGTGTTAAGTGAAAAATCTAAAGGGACTCCCTTGCTACCAATACAATCTCCAACCTAAAGCTGCAAGTGACTACACCTTGTACAAATGAGCTGACATGATGATATCAAATATAAATTTTTAAGGAAAATCAGAAACGAAATAAAATTAGGCCATCTAAGTAACTCTACCGGGGCAATGGACGCCTGCTGGCAGTGGGGCTCTACTTAGGGAGATTATATAGATAACCTTGCCGGGGCTATAGACACCTGCTGGCAGCAAGGCTCTATCCAGGTTGGCTATGAGGGATGATCTCCAACTATGTAGTTTAACACCAGTTACTTATGTTTTCAACTTACTTTCAAGATGAGGATAATAAATCATATGCACACACCTGATCCTTTGTTAGCTTTATCACCATAATGAAATTTTATCATTCAAAGGATTATGATGCTGACACATAGACAGAATTAGAACACTATAGATAAATGTGATCACATCACTTGAATCATTGGAATTTGTTTATTTTCTTTGGTGGCAAGTTGTTGTGTGGTTACACAACATGCCCCATTTTGACTTATCAAAATAGGGACCCAACTTTTGTTCTGGTTTGTGTTGTCTGCTTTCTGGCGGTTTGGTAAAATAGGTCAGGTGCATCATCATCATGAAGGTCAGGATGAGGTTAGTCATCATCATGAGGTTAGTTTGTCAAAGTTCATATTTTGTTTCTATGACCTCATGGTTAGAAAGAGCTTGAAATTCCATGCAGGTTTGCCTTTTACATCACTTGAAAATTCATCCATATGAGGGAGTTATGCACAGTCAAAGTTTTGGTCAAACCTGATATTCGCATGAAGAGGGTCATATTTTATAAACTCAGTTTTGATGTATGAAGAACATCATCATCATATTTGAAACGCCCCCGATAATATCCTGAGGTCGAAATATCCGGACGTCAACTTTAAGTCATAGTAGGTTGTCCCCGTCGAGCGGTCTTTTGCATCGCGAAAGGTCATCATCATGATATTGGTCTATCACCCGATAAAAATCATGCAGTCCCAACATCCAGACGTCAATCTTAAGTGATAGTGTGTTTTACCCGTCAAGCGACCTTGGAAACATCGCAACATCATGATATTCTAACATCACCCGATATTATAATATCATGCTGATATTATAATATCACCCTACTTAAGAAAATCTGCCATCTGCATAATTTGCACGCGCACGTCAAAGTCCTGGTGATCATCATCATCCTGATCTTTCAAGGCAGGATCACATTTCGTAATATCCTCCTGATCTCCTTTTGCGTGATCATGATGATCACCTTATCTTTCAAAGCGGAGGGTGATATTCCATTCCTAAGTCATGTTGACAAGATCATCATGATCTTGTTTCTCTACCCGACATTTCGTAATATCCTCCTGCCGAGAAGTATAACCTTTTGCAAATATCCTGATGACGTCATCCCGACCTGATAAACGAAGAAGCAAATATCAGGATGATGTCACCATCACATTTCTCCTTCGGCAGGATATTTTCCAAGGCATGATCTTGTTCGCCAATATGACGATGACGTCATGTTCTAAGATTAACAAAGGCCCCGGATATCCTGATGACGTCATCTGGACATTCAGCAGGATCATATTTTAAATCACCCAGTGCGGATATGATGATGATCATCATCATCATCCTGATCTTTCGAGAGGGTTACCTTGGCCGCAAAGGGGTCATAACACATGCACCACCCGATCATCTTCCTTAGAGGTGACCCGATATTACATTTATCCCCTGATCTTAACAAAGCATCCTGATGACGTCATCTTTTGCATTTTAATGAAGCCCGAATATGACGATGACGTCACCATCATATTCCTTTCCTCAGCAGCAGGATCATATTCCAAATCCTCCTTTTGTCTTCATCATGATGATGACGATGATGTCTTTCTTTCCCCAATATGCAGAAGCGAAACATCCTAATGTGCTTTTCATCAGAGCATTCAGAAAGGAGGAGCATCATATTTCGTGATATCCTGCAGCTAGATAGAAGGCATGGGGTTGGTCATCATCATGATTTTTGGCGTTGGTATAACTGTTGCCATTGGCCAAGTCTAATTTTGTCATCCTGATCATATGTGGTCACACCGATGCGAATATGATGATGACCCTAAACATACAAACAGAGCATGCAAGGCCGGATTTGAAATAGTTTGTTAAAAGCGGATATTTCCTTGTATATTCTGACATGCATGATCATATTTGAACCAGATACACATGGAAATGGGCGGGAAAACATGAAGCGATTAGAAATTTGAAAGCCCGACTGCCTGATTTTGGTCAACGATGGTTGACCTGGTTGTTTTATGCTGTTTATGCATTTAGTGCATATTTTCCATAGGTAAAGCCTGATTGCCTGTAGCTGCACATTGGGAGGTATGTTTAATAAAGTGTTTACTTCTTGTTGTTTATCCACATGATGATGAACTTAATGTTTGTCTGTTTATTTGCAGGAAGTCATGATGCTGTTAGAGCCTGGTGCAGGAGCACCTACCTGACAGCTGGCCTTCATGAGGCAGTTAGTTAGTTTGAGTCTTGTTTATGTTTCCAAGAAGGTCTGATAAGACCAACTGCATGTAATAAGGTCATGCTGATCATGATAAGATCATGCTGACCATGCTTTGCTATTTTTAGCCAGTTTGTTAGGACAGTTGTCATGATGTATGTTCGGTTGGATCTCCCAGCCGCCTGGAGAGTTCCCAGCCGCTTGGATTCAGGTCAGTAGTACTCGCAGGAAAACCTATTTAAGCATGAGGATCGGTTGACTGTAGATCATCGATCAATAGGATAGTATTGCATTGAGCAGAGGAGTTAGAGTGTGCTGTGTGAGAAACAGTATATTGTATTGCATCTTTGAAATCAATAAAGATCCTGTTTTCGTTTTCTGTTTGATCTCCTTTGTGTAATCGATTTGCTGGTTTGGGTGGTTTCATGGATTCACTAATCCATTCCACCGGTTGATTCGTCTGATCGGTGGAATGGTTATGTACAGTAGGGTAGGTGTTAGTTTGTTTGTTCTCATGCAAGTGTGCAGGATCGCGGCTGAAAGGTGTTGAAGACCCTAGCATGGGCATGTGCTAGGTTGAGCTGATAGAGTTTGGAAGATCACCCTGGAAGTGGATCGAGTCATCCCAGGAGGTTCGGCGGATCAGAACAGTGAAAATCTGCTAAGGTTGGAAGTTTGCCAAAACGGCATCATCAGGATATTTCTGCGTATATCCTGCAGTCGCTTCGGGCATCATCATCCGAGTAAGAGGAGAAGAGCATGATGCAGTTGAGTGCATGAAGTGAAAGTGCGTCGGGGTGATCATCATCAGGAGGTGCCGAGGAGGAGCGTATCGGCATAAGGAAGAAGATCGGGTTGATCGCGGGCCGAAAAAAACTAAGTTTGGCCAACAGCAGGATATGACGTCATCATCATCAGGATATACGTCATCAGGATATTTCGGAGTAGCAGGATATTGAGGATCTGCGGGTGACGTCATCGTCATCAGGATATACGTCATCAGGATATCAGGTGACGTAAGCATCGGAAGGGACGGTGCGAGAAGTTAAGGTTCGTCATCATCAGGATAAATGGAAGGAACTGGATGTTCTTTATCCTGTTGATTATCATGATGTTGAATATCATGATGCTGAAGATAGTGAAGACGGAAGTTGTCGGTGAGATGAACAGTGGACGTCAGGAGGATGTTCGCGCTGGTCGAACATGATGATGCTGTCGATAATTGAGTAAGGTGATGCTGTTGACATGTGAACGGGCGAGGGCTTGTCATCAGGAGGATATCAGTCGGCACAGTAAATATGATGATGCTGACAGTGTTAAGTCAAATATGATGATGATGATGATGATGATGATGATGATGATGATGGGCTGCAGACATCCATGCTGTATGTTTAGGTTATAGTGTGGGTGCCTCTGCATCATAGTGGTATCAGAGCTCAGCAAAACATCTGGGCTGTTGTGTGTTGATTCTGTCACCGAAAGGGCAGAGGTAGAGTTGATTGTGTGTTGTGTGTTGATTGAGAGGTTGACAAAATGCCTCCGAAAGGTAGTGGTACTGCAAGGGAATTGCAGGAGATGAAGGAGAAACATGCCAGAGAGATGAGGAAGATGAAGGAGCTTGCTGAAGCACTTCAAGCCAGGCTTACAGCCCTGGAAAAGAGCAAAAAGAGGAAAGATGGGAAGACTATGAAGTTGATGCCATTGCAGGCAGATGCTGCAGCACAGGAGGCAGCCAAAATCATTTTAATGGGAAAGAAGGAGTATGTGCAAATGCCTATAGGAGCAGGCATAAAGGCAGTTAAGGATACTGCAGGAACAGAAGTTGTTCAGGACAACAGGTTGAAGAAAGTTACAGTTTTGACTGACAGAGGTCAGCAGCAGGTGCAGAAACAGGTTTGCACACAGCAACCAGTTGGGAGGAATGACAAGGATGTTGTCATAGTTGGGACTATTGTTTGTCCTATAGAGATTGAAAGGAAGATAGGGTTGAACATTGCAGAAGTTCAAGAGGCAGTTCAGACAGAGGTTCTGGTCAGACAATCTGACAAACACAAAGACAACCTGAGAAAGGCCTACATTGACAGGCATGAGGATTTACTTGCCAGAAAGCCAGTTACAGTACAGAAGTCTTGGAGCAGCCAAGAGCCAGCAGCGGACAAAGCTAGAGCAGATCAGCATATTGCAAAGGCAAAGTGTAAAGGTGGAGGACTTCCACATACTAAACTCATGGGACATGAGTTCTTTTCTGTTGGGGAGTATGGTGCAGGAGCACCTACCTGACAACTGGCCTTCATGAGGCAGTTAGTTAGTTTGAGTCTTGTTTATGTTTCCAAGAAGGTCTGATAAGACCAACTGCATGTAATAAGGTCATGCTGATCATGATAAGATCATGCTGACCATGCTTTGCTATTTTTAGCCAGTTTGTTAGGACAGTTGTCATGATGTATGTTCGGTTGGATCTCCCAGCCGCCTGGAGAGTTCCCAGCCACTTGGAGTCGGGTCAGTAGTACTCACAGGAAAACCTATTTAAGCATGAGGATCAGTTGACTGTAGATCATCGATCAATAGGATAGTATTGCATTGAGCAGAGGAGTTAGAGTGTGCTGTGTGAGAAACAGTATATTGTATTGCATCTTTGAAATCAATAAAGATCCTATTTTCGTTTTCTGTTTGATCTCCTTTGTGTAATCGATTTGCTAGTTTGGGTGGTTTCATGGATTCACTGATCCATTCCACCGGTTGATTCGTCTGATCGGTGGAATGGTTATGTACAGTAGGGTAGGTGTTAGTTTGTTTGTTCGCATGCAGGTGTGCAGGATCGCGGCTGAAAGGTGTTGAAGACCCTAGCATGGGCATGTGCTAGGTCGAGCTGATAGAGTTTGGAAGATCACCCTGGAAGTGGATCGAGTCATCCCAGGAGGTTCAGGGGATCAGAACAGTGAAAATCCGCTAAGGTTGGAAGTTTGCCAAAACGGCATCATCAGGATATTTCTGCGTATATCCTGCAGTCGCTTCGGGCATCATCATCCGAGTAAGAGGAGAAGAGCATGATGTAGTTGAGTGCATGAAGTGAAAGTGCGTCGGGGTGATCATCATCAGGAAGTGCCGAGGAGGAGCGTATCGGCATAAGGAAGAAGATCGGGTTGATCGCGGGCCGAAAAAAACTAAGTTTGGCCAACAGCAGGATATGATGTCATCATCATCAGGATATACGTCATCAGGATATTTCAGAGTAGCAGGATATTGAGGATCTGCGGGTGACATCATCGTCATCAGGATATACGTCATCAGGATATCGGGTGACGTAAGCATCGGAAGGGACGGTGCGAGAAGTTAAGGTTCGTCATCATCAGGATAAATGGAAGGAACCGGATGTTCTTTATCCTGTTGATTATCATGATGTTGAATATCATGATGCTGAAGATAGTGAAGACGGAAGTTGTCGGTGAGATGAACAGTGGACGTCAGGAGGATGTTCGCACTGGTAGAACATGATGATGCTGTCGATAATCGAGTAAGGTGATGCTGTTGACATGCGAACGGGCGAGGGCTTGTCATCAGGAGGATATCGGTCGGCACAGTAAATATGATGATGCTGACAGTGTTAAGTCAAATATGATGATGATGATGATGATGATGATGATGATGGGCTGCAGACATCCATGCTGTATGTTTAGGTTATAGTGTGGGTGCCTCTGCATCAGAGCTGCTGCTGAAGTTGATAATTACAAAGTTGCACATGGAGGCAACATGAGCCAGAAATGAGGAGGATGTTGTCAAATATGTTGTTCGCCAGCTGGAGACCGAATCAAGTTGAAGATGCTGGAATATTCTGTGCCAGCTGTACATTTGCCAACTGGCGAAGCATGTGCTTTTCATCTGGACCGTTGATTATTATGAGAGGATCCTGATCCTTGGATCATTGTAACCGTTTTTTGGCAGTTGTTCTATATAAAGGCCAGATCCTGAACATTAAGGGAGAGATACATTAGAATACACAGACGCATCTGGTGCATTAAGGCTAATTACTGTAGAATCAATTAGGAGATCGGATTACTGAGACTAATGAGGATAGAATTGTTGAAATGTCAAGGTTCTTTCTTCAGATCACTGTAAATGTACCTGTTCTTGAGCATACTGAATGGATATGAAGTTTCAGATTACATCCTGATTGTAAATTTTACGTAATCTTCTTGTTGATTTCTGGATATGTACTGGTGAATGCTGTGTTCAACTGGAAGCGCTTTCATTTCATTACATGTTGTTGTCAACTTTTCCTTTGAAGATTTGCACTGGATCATGCAGATTTGTGGAATGTCCTGGTGAAGTATGATTCTAGTTTCCTTCTTTTCATTGCATGTATGGGAGCTTGTATGTGGATCAGTGATCTAAGTCCAGTAGTTTTGGGAATCTCATTCTTTAACCCTTTTCCTTTTTTCAATTTCATAAATTCATCACCATAACTGCAAATCATGATAAATAACAAGCAGAATAGAGAAATATGCTGAAATCCCATAGGTAACTGAAGATCATTCGCATATTTGAGTTAAGTGCATGTATTATCGAGAATATCATGCAAAGAATCATAAATAATGATAGAAATCATGCAAATATCAGCCTGTAGGCACATTATTTGACTAAATTTACAGTGCAGAGGTAGAATTGTTGGAGACTTATGCAGAGCAAACATCCAGAGTAGGATATTTGAAGATAATGATGATGAACTTTGTAGAAACACGTAAGGCCCCTGAATGGAAAACAGCAACACACATCAACCACTGAGTAACATCAGTAGATTAAGACCTAATCCACGGAGACTTGGGATCATGAATTCTCTGAATTCATCGTATCTTTCAAGATGAGTAAAGGTTGTTGTGTAACTTTTATTCTATGTTTGTGAATGACTAACATCATGACCAACAGGTGATGGCAAAGAACCATTGTTGTTATTGTAATTGTTATTGTATCCCCTGAGAGGATAACTAGGTCTATCATTGGCATATCCTCTATTCTAATTTGGTTGAGAATAGAAATTTTGATTCCTCAAATGAGTGATCTCAGTGGTGAGTTTCCTCAATTGTGCTGATATCTCTTTAATTTCTTCTTTTTCTTCCTAAATTTTGGCTACTACATTCTCTGTTTGAGGTTTGAAGAAGGAAGATCCATTGTTATTGTTATTGGATTGTTCTACAACCTGAGGTACCTGTGTATGTCCTGGATGTTGTAACATTTGACCATTTCCATTTGGAGATGGAATGATACTGAGTGGATGTATCTATAAGGGACTTGGCATCATGATGCAGAGGCATCCACACTAAAACCTTGACATACAGCATGTATGTCTAACACCCTTCATCATCATCATCATATTTCCCTTAACACTGTCAGCATCATCATATTTTCTCTGCTGACTGATATCCTCCTGCAGACAAACCTTCGACCCTTCATCTGTCAGCAGCATCATCATATCCGGCTATCGGCAGCATCATCATATTTGGCAAGCGCAAACATCCTCCTGATGTTCACTGTTCATCTTACCGTCAAACGCTTTCTATAGCATCATGATGTTCAACATCATGTTCATCAGCAGGATATAAAATATCCGGTTCCCTCCATATATCCTGATGACGACACTTCACGTACCTCTCCTTCGATGCTTACGTCACCCCGATATCCTGATGACGATTATCCTGATGACGATGACGTCACATGCAGCTCCTTCAATATCCTGCTGTCGGCCAAACTTAACATTATCGGCCCGCGATGGTTTTATCAACCTGATCTTCTACCTTATGCCGATACGCTCCTCCTCGGCAACACCTGATGATGATCACCCCAATGCACATTCACTTTATGCAATCGACTGCATCATGCTCATCTCCATCTACTCGGATGACGCCTGAAGTAACTGCAGGATATCCACAGAAATATCCTGATGATGCCGTTGTGACGAATTTCCAAACTTAGCGAATTTCGATCCGCCGAACCTCCTGAGGTGACCCGATCCGCTTCCTGGACAACTTTCCAGACTCTAACAACCAGCACGACCTAGCACATGCCCATGCTAGGGTTCTCAACACCTCTTGATTTCGATCCTGCAAACATACATGCAAACAAACACAAAATGCAGACTAAATCCTAAACTACTGTACATAGCCATTCCACCGATTCGACGAATCAACCGGTGGAATGGATCAGCGAATCCATGAAACCACCAGAACAACAACTCGATTACACAATGGAATTCAAAATAGAGAATGGACACAAACAGGATCTCTTTATTGATTTCAAAAGATGCAATACAATACTCAGTCTCTCCCTCTCTGTCTCACTCTCAGCAAAGTCTGATTGATGATATATGATATGCAATACCAACCGATCCGCATGTATAAATAGGATCTCTTGTGAGTACTACCACTCGATTCCCAGCGGCTGGGAGCTTCCAAGCGGCTGGGAGGAATCCAACCGAACATACAGCATAACAGCTGTCCTAACAACCTACCTAAAAATAGTAAAGTATGGTCAACATGACCTTATTACATGCATTGGTCTTATAAGACCTTCTTGGAAACATTAACCAGACCTATAACAAACTAACTGCCTCATGGAGGCCAGCTGTCAGGTAGGTGCTCCTGCACCACATCATAGCTGGAGGTATCATGGCTCCATTGGTCTATTGCTGAGTAGGATATGTAGGATAAGCAGGGAGTGTAGGAAATGCAATATTAGGTGTTGGAGCAGGGATCAATTGTTGACTGACCTTGACAGCTTCTTCAAAATCTCTTGTCAAGGTTGTAACACTAGGATGTGCTCTCCTGATAAACATAGAAGTCAAAGGATCTAAGGCTTAATAGTATATGCTCATGGGAGCTTCATCTAGTACAATATAGGGAACAACTAACTTTGAGAGCATCCTTTGGAATCTTGCATTGAAATTAGCAATAGGCTCTCCTTTAAATCTCTTGATTGTGGCAAATAGATGATAAAATATTGAAGGATCTATAGGTATTTTGAATCTATCCTTAAAGGATTTCTCCAAGGTAGCCCATGAACTGACTAAACCTTGACCAAGACTGATATACCAGTTATATGCCTCTTCCCCTAAGGAAAATGGAAATAACCTGCATACCACATCCCGATGTTCAATTCTAGCCCTACAACTAGCTTCCTTCAATGTTCTAATGTGATCATCAGCATCCTGATATGGATGATATTTAGGACAAATCTTGTCAGGATTTTTAGGTAAAGGATGATATGTAGTAAAAGTCAGAGGTGACTCTATAGTAAAGAGTGACATTGTGACTAGTGGAGGTTGGACTTGAGGTGTGACAAGTGGTCTTGTAGATGTTTGCAACCTGATAGGAGTTATAGGAGTGTGTTCTGGTGAAGCTCCTGATGCACTAGAACTAGGAGAATAATGAATATCTACTGTTCTATGTCTAAATCCCTGGATAGGTAGTTCTTCAAAGAGTCCACTAGATCTAGACTTGGTATTTGGCCTGAGAGCCATGATTTCTTAAATTTTAGGAAAATTTGGCTTGTTTGCTAAAGATCAGTTAAAACACTCCTGCAAAGGCTATATTTATGATCAAGATTTGAAACTGACTAGATATTTACATAATATTTGTAGAAATGATGCAAATATGAGGTGATATGAGGCTTTGGAACACAAGCAACCAGATATCAGGTCTCTAAAGTGAACTAACTAAAAGTTTTAGAAAAAAGACTTGAAATAGAGCTAATCTTTGAAACATCATGATGATGGACCACAAGGCTTGAAATATTTATGATCAATTTTGAAAACTTTGCAATAGACAAACATGCATAGACTTAGAACAACAAATCCTTGCATATGACTTGAAATATAGATCTGCATGAGTATTACCTTTCTATCTGCATCATCAAATCAGACAAATCTACTGATGAAGGCCCTCCTTCTAGTGCTAATTTATGTTGATGATGATGATGAGTCATAACAACATGCATATAAATTTGCAAAACAAACCTTTATTATCTTGTAAAGTACAATCAGCTTAAGATAAGATGATGACTCCAAGTCTCCGTTGATCAGGTCATGATCATCTAACGTTACTCAGAGGTTGATGTGACATGTTGTTTTCCATTTCAAGGGGTCTTACATTTGTCTTGATGATCAATATTGTTCTATTTCCTGTAAATTTACTCCACAGAGAGGTTAACTCTACTCTATTTCCAAAGATAGCTGATATATTCGCAAGTTTGATCAATTCTTCCGATTATTGATCATCATGCGCTTGTTCTTTCTTTTACACTGTATATTTATTTAGATGATGTGTCTATAAGTGGATATTTGCATGTATCTCATGAACATTTGTATGAATTTTCATGATATTTGTCAATTTAACATGCTCTTACTCTAAATATGCTCTGTATTTCTAATTATCTACGAGATATCAACATATTTCATGTTATTTGCATTTGATTCTTTGTTGTTTGCAATTATGGTGATAATCTGCTATGAAATTGAAAGAAATTTAAAAGAATGCTTCTAATTTTAGTGAATCTTTAGCCATTGAACCACATACATACAAGATACATTCATGAGGAGAAGAAATCAAACCATATGTCACTAGGATGTTCCACAGCTAGATATGGATGATGCTAACTTCAAAGGATAAGGAATGAAAACAACACATGCAGAATGACAAGCACTCCAAGGGATGTAGCTGATTAATGCATGTATCCAAAATTCAAACATAGATTACTCAAGATTTATGATGATTTGTAATCAAAAAATGTCTTCTCTTTCATTCAGTATGCATAACATGTACATTTACAACAACTTTGAAATGAGTCCTGATATTTTAGCAATCAAATTTTAATTAAGTTTTGAATATTCAAAATATGGCACTCCAGTACCTTTTATAGAATAAGGTGAGGAGGTAGTTACAAATGACCTACGGTTAGGATTTGTCAATTAAGATCTATGGTCGATAACAACTCTTTGACTCAGTCAACCTTTCCTCATAGCACAGGTTGCCTGGTGGCAACCATCTGGATGACTCATTATCTTATGAGTGCCTTATGCATATGTTCCTTTGATAATGCATCTTCATTCATTCCTCGGGTTCCTCCTTTTCATTCTCTTCTTCTTCATCATGGTCATCATCTTCGTTACTTTCAATATCGCTATCACCCTGATGTACATCCTCTTATATAAGGACCTTCATCACTGTCCTAATGTTCTCATATGCCTGCACTATTTTATTCACCTCTCCCCCATCTTGGATTTTAGCTTTTGTTACTACATGTTTATGAGATTGGAATTTGGCTTTAATAGCTTCTAACTTACCTTTTCTACTATTTAAAGTCTCATTATAAGTTTCCACCCTGACCTTTATTCTCATGATCTTATTCATCACTTCTTTCGTCAGGTGGGTGAGGGGGTCATCTGTTACCAGCTAGAAATTATCATGTAGAGCTTAGATAGCAAAGTCTACATCTTGATTTTCAATCTTTCCCTCTACTTTTCCTTCCAAAGCCTCAAGGATCTCTGCTTCGTATGCCATCATGTCATGCAGCTTTATACTTATATCCTTGAGCTTACCACTGCATTTCTTCAGGATATCACATTTGAACTTGATATCCTCATACCATATGTCTATCAACAATGTAGTGTTATTGTTCAACACTTGATTGTTCATGAGGATTTGAGGATCAATCTTCTTCATCTCACTTAAAGCAGTAAGGTCCTTTTCCAATTGGAATGACCACTTCCCTATTTCATTTTGCATTTTGTCCACCTTTCTCTTCAAACTGCTTAAAGAATTCCACCTCTGTAAGGAGGTTCTCAAAACATCCTCAACTCTAGTGAGGGCTGACAGCATCCACTTCTCCATGATCATGGCCTCATGCTTCATCAGGCCCACCTTGGTGACCTCCTCTTGGGATATGATAGTCAATGGGACTGCCGGATCAACTAGTGTATTATCAGAGTTAATCAACCCATTTATGTATGAATACAGCTAAGCAATGTGCTCCTTATGCTATTTATTTTTCTCTTTCTCCTTCTGTACCCTTTGGGTTAAAGAGTCAATGATGTCTTTCCCTTCCTGACCTTCTTGGTCCTCATTAGCAAAAGCCAAATCAACAGTCGTGATTTGGAACTCTTCAAGGGTGATCTTTCCTTTCTCTCTCTCTACCATAGGAAGTGCTACCTATGTAGTTATTATGCCTATAGCAGGATCTCTCCTTATGGCTAATGTCAATCTGGCCTTCCTCTTTGGCTTCATTATTATCTCTGCAAACAAGGTGGAAACATCAAATTCCTAAATTTCACACCCTTGTTTCATACCTATCTCTCGCTCTAGCCATTAAGGCACATCTTCTCTAGATCCTTGATGTTCTTTGCCAACATCATGTCTGCCCTGATCTCTGGTATCTGTTTCTATTCTCGGTGGAGAAGGTGATTTCTTAGTTTCTTCCTCATGGAGTTCCTCATGAGGGGGATCTTGTTGAATCTCTTCTTGTTGAGGGGGCTCTTTCTGTAGAGGAGGATCTTGTAGAATGTCCACATTATGATCTTGCACCTGATCCTGCACTCCCTCATCCTTACTTTCATCCACTTTAGTATTTTCCTCATCTTGAGGCATCTTGATATCTGTGGATGTCTGTGCGCTTGGGCCTTGTGCATCACCCTAATCTTGGGTCATCTCTTGTTCTGCACATGAGGCACCAATGTCTTGTGTCTTAAGGTCCTCATGACCTGATTCATCTTTAGTTCATGTGGCATCTCCTTGATTTCCTTGAGTCTGGGTAGCAACATCACCTAATGTGTCTTTATGACCCCCACCTTTCTGTTGGACTTCTACTATTTTTGGCTCCGTGGGTATTTCATGTTGTTGCTAACCCATATCAGGAGCATTGCTCTCTTTTTTTGCCTGCTTGGCTACTTCAACCTTCTCTATCACATTAGGTGCACCTACCTTGTCCTTGGGACTCACATCACCCCTATATGTTAGATCTATAATTGTAGGGCTAGTCACCTAATCGACCAACTTATCAAGCCTAATTTTTTGGACTGCCCTTTCTGGACTACTTTCTTTTACTCCCTTTGTTTGTTTTACCTCCTCCAATACCGCCATTTGTGCTAATGGGGTCCCATGTGGAGTCATGCGGGTACTGGGGGTGAGGGTCTCCATCTTTTGAGAGGCTACATTCTATACTACCTCATCATCTGATAAGTCAACGGTGTCCTCCAAAGAGAAAGGAATACCCTAACGTGCCTTGATAGCTTCTTTGGTTTGCTCCTTTGCTCTCTCAGTCTTGAACTGTATTATGGTGGGAAGTAGAACATCATGCTATAGCTCCTTCTCCTTCCTGAACGCTTCACCACCAGCTCCCGTTAGTACAGTAGGGTTTTCCCTGATATCACCCTGCATTGATGTTCTTTGCTTCTTGGGTGGTGATGTCAGTAGCATCGCCCTCCTCTTCCTACTGACCATCATCAGGTCATCACCTACATGGTCTTTGTTTACCTGCTCTTCTTCAAATGGGATGTCCTCTTCCACCTCATGCTGTGAGGCTTGACCTTCCTTCCATACCTCTACAGTTTCTACAGCTGGCCTCAAAATCCTCTTAGTTTTTGGTTTGTCCATCAGAGGTGGTGCAGATGAGGTGGATGCTTGACCTGATGTTGATGCACCTGTAGCTGGTATGTCAATTCTTTCAATTATCACCCCTTTAGGTTCATCTTCAGTTTTCTTTCCTCTAGGGGGACCTTTCCTCTATTTCTGTGTGGGTAACCTCTCCCCATTGGACTTTCTTTTCTAATTGCAGAAGTCCTCATAGTCCTCATCATCTAGTTCTTACCTTTTCTTCTTGGCATCAACTATAAGGGCTATGCCCTTTTTCTTCAATTTGTTTATTTGTTCATCTACCCATGCTTGGGTTAATTGTAGCACCCCAACTGTAAACTAATCCAAGGAGATATCCTCCAGCTATGTTAGATCAAAGGCTGATATGGTGTCATTCTACACCTTATTGTCTTCATATTCATTTGACATAGTCTTTCCATCATCCTTTCTCAACTGTACTGGAACTGGGATGCAGTCAAATGTCTTTATTTGGTTCAAGGTGAGCCTTTGATATTTTCTTCTCCTCACCTCAGCTTCATCCTCACAATTATTCCAGAAATCCTCCAAATGCTTCTGATGAATAGGTTTTCCTATTATTTTGTGCATCCTACCATAGCGGTCATAAGATCTAGCCAAGGGAAATGGCTACAGATACATCAGTTTCAGACCTCCTATGATATGCATTATGCTCTCTGAGTCTAAGCATATATACCAGCCCATAGATACTAGAAATAATAAAGGAGGTATCTTCTTTTGCCCCTTATATGCCGCAACTATAGTAGATACTTGCCTGAGGAACTCCGTTAGGACAACCCCATCAGTAGGGTATCTTGGTAGCATAAGGGGTTGTCCCTCAAATCCCTCTATTCTTATGTATGAAAAGTGGCAAACTGGATGAACCAGGTGCCATGTCCTTATATAACTTCTTGAGCCTCCATGGTCAGTCTCTTGGTTTTGTCTTCCTCCATGGTTCTAACTAGATGCATAAAGAATGCATCATTCACCAATTTGTAATCCAAGAGGTAGTTCTTTCTTTGTAGTTGAGGATAGTGATCCCATATGTGAGCATCATCTACATCACCACCATCTTTACCCACTGTAGTCAAGGCATCAAATGTTCCTTTATAAGCACATGAGTACACAACATATGAGGTCATGTGAAACATACATGTCTGACCTCCTAGGTTCCTCGTGCCTTCATCTAGTGAATCACTGATGGCCTTGGCCCATAATGGCTTATTATCCATGTATAGGACCATCTGGATGACTCAAACCATCCAATTCTCAAAGTTTCCTACATGAAGCTTACCTATCATCCTGCTTAGCAGGGAAATGATGTATTGGTACTCATCATCAAAATCAAATTTGTATAATTGTACGGATAATTTAGCTGAGGTAGTGTAGGTGCTGCTCTTTGAGCTCCACTGATACATCCTCTTCCTTGCATTCTTTTTATTGTTGTTGTACTCTGTTTCTAGTTTTCGTAGATCTACACTGACCACCCTCTTTCCAACTGGCAGATTGAAAGTAGAGGTGATGCCCTTAACTGAAAAGTTGGCATATACTCTTTCGTGCTTCTCCACCCACCTAGTCTTAGGGTTATAGTTCTTGGCACATTCGACTACCAACTCTGGGGTACCATGGCATATGCAAATCTGACTGCATGCCACATTCCTAAAACATATACTGCATCCAGAAGGGTATTGTCCTTGTCATGATCTATTCTTGTTGACCATATCACTAGGTTTGTATCTCCTTGGTGAGTGTCACCAATGATGCCATACTTAAATTGTACCCCTTCAGGCTAAATAAACATGGGCTTAAGAAACTTTGAATCAAACTTGTTCCATCTAAGATCTACCATGGACTCCTGCAATAAACATGATCTATCTTACTTTCCAATATCTATATGCACTTATACAACATTATGTATCTCTACGACATCATGTATACTCTATCTACTGTTCTTTTACTTCATCATGATATGCATATCCATAGATTCAAACCATAAGAAAGGAACACAATACCTAAATATGTAGGAAATGAAAACAGGAGGGTTTTTCAATTACTTACCTGAGAACACTTTCCTCCTGGGTTAGATGGGTGATTACGGAAAAGGGTTGCAACTGCTGAAGATCACCCGTTCCATTACACTACAAGCTCTAGTCCATTAGTAGGTAGTTGTATGAGGGTTTGACTTCTCTGCTTTGTAATTTCTTGTTTTTTCGCAAGGTAAATGAAAATAACCCTGGAAAACTACATTTAAATGCATCCGTAGGGTGAATTAGGGTAAAATTGAGTCGGGATGGTTAAAGTCATTGATTTTCTGCAAAGAATCCATGGATGATGCCAAGTGTTTGAATTTTATTCACAATCGGTAGGAATCTATCTACCACATTTAAGTGTATTTAATGTCAGGAAATAGGAGGGGGGTTGATCTTTGAAAGATTGGGTGATATTCAAAATATGACTCCCAGCCTTTGAGCGGAAAAACTTATGCAAAGGAATCAGGTGATGTGGTCAACATTGACCATGTGTATATTAGGTCGTGAATTTAAGATCAAGGGATGTTCAAAATATGACCCCCAATTCTAAAATGACCCCCTTTGGAAAAGATCAGGGTGACATCACTGCACCGATGACTTTGTTTAATCTTTGTGTCTTAATGACGTCACCATCATGTTATTAAATATGGTGGGCATTAGAAATATACCTCCATGAGGTAGAAAGGAATGATGACATCATCATCAGGGTGATTTGCTTTGTTCGTTGGACTTAGATGACATCACCATCATATTGACACAGGGTGATATTTTGTGAAGAGGGTCATTTTCGTAAGATGACAGATATTAAAAATATGACCCCCAACAAGATATATGAAGTCATTTGATGGGTAGATAACAGCTACTACGTAAAGTTGATGTCCAGACTTCGTGGACCAAGAATTTAGAGCATTTGGATCAGTTACCAGAAAGTTATTGCTATCAGAAGATCCTTTGTTTTCTCAGTGCAGAGTTCACTGACAGTCATGAGTAATCAGCTGAAGGAGAAGGATTGGGAGCATTAGCTGACTTGCGGATCCTTGTGATTCATTCTACAATGTTCCTTGGTTTGTGGATGACCTTCCTCATAGGTCTGCACTTCATTGTACCTATTGGAGAAGGATTTTTAAGCTGATAGGTCTGACCTATCCAAGAGTACACATTACACCTCTTCATTAGGATTTTGGATCTCTTGTGGTGGACGCAGAGGAATCTATTGGTATAGAAATGATATATAATGATTTAATAGATCCTTAGGAAAGTAGTAGTTGTTTGTTAGATTGATCATAGTTTAGATTTTGTGCGAAAGAGCTCAAAGCTTTATCTTGCACATGTAGGTAATCAGGCTTGTGAGCCCTAGTTGTAAGCCCGCATGTTGCCAGCTAGATTGTATTTGAATTCTTTGATATACTAAATGACTGAATTTGCATTTGATCTATATTCTTGTGTTGTTTCCATTGTGTTTACTCTTACTGCACTATCCAGACAATTCATTCTATGAACCCTCCTACCATGACTGTACCAAGTTATAAGCTCCTTAAAACCTTCATTAATTATGATCGTAAGGTTTGATAGTTCTAGTTTAGAATATGGTTCTTGAGTTAAGAATCCAAATGGTTAAGCACCTCTTCTTCTAGGCCTTGTGTAATGCCCTAAGATTTCACCGAAGACATTAACAAACAAAAACTAGATGAACAATTTTTTCATGTTACAAATGTGGCATTAGTATGCAACATTGCACAACTACTCACACAAGGTACCATGGTATTTCACAATGGCATAGAGGCAAAGCATCACCAATGCCCCAAGCATGGTGAAACAAGTAGAAGATTTAAGAAACCTTGCGACTCCTACAATTTGCTTTCCAATTCTTGCCTTCCTTGGATTTTGGGACTTTGTATTGTATTTCTTAGAATGTGACTCAGACAAAACACAGGTGAGTCAGACTCTGATGTGGCCTTTCAGCTAGCACCTACCCAATCACTCTCACTCTCATACAAAAAGACAATTGAGTGGAGGTGGAATAAGGGGTTATTCTATTCTCAGGGAAGAAAAACATCATAGATTGTGGTTGGGTTAATTGTGTGATGTGTAAACGTATGTGGTAGGTGAAAGTTGTTATGAATGTTATGATGTTGTCTCAAAAATTAAATGGTTGTGGTGGTTATATGACCTGGAGAGTTACTTTCTCTAAGCATATTTTGTTTGTTTATGATATGGAGATGATCTAGCCTTCTTTGTTCTTGTTCAATGACTTGTTGAATGAGCTTGAAGATGATCTTGTTCTTGGGATATTTCCTCAATGGGAGTTGGTTGAGGGATGATCTCCCTAATCTCGTCTAAGTTGGACTTAATCCAATCTTCCCTTATGCCTGGGCACATCAAATGCTTAGAAAAGGGGGGAAAGTTTTCATTTGAATGTTTTTGTTGATGCCTCATGATGGAATTGAGGGCTCTTCTTTGTTATTTTCAATGTTTTTGGTGCTTTTATGAGTTTCTAAATGAAATTAACCTACATACATGAAAACAACTTTTTGATTCTTTTTTTGAATTTTGTATGAATTAATTACTATGAAAGGGAAAAAGAATGCAACTAAATGATTTTATTATGCAATTTAATCTATTTTTTTATGTTTTATGGTTCAGTTTTGACTTCTAATCTATTCATTTTTTTAGTTATTCTAAGTACAATGAAAATAAATCTATTCTGTGATCAAAATAAATCTTATTCTAAATGAAAGCAGATCTTATTCTAAGAAAATAATAAAAATTTTATATCAAGAGAAAGATAAAGAAACTTTTACTTCCTCAAGAGCAAGATTTGTTATCTAAATTAATAAGAAAGCATGAAAAACTTGTATGAATCAGGCAATAGTGCTTGAAATAAGTCCTTAGAGGTCCTATGGCAACTGTCTCTTCCTTTGTACTAGTGAGGTCCTCATCTTGGTGATCAGGGATAAAAATAGGGATGTGAAGGAAATTAGATTGATATTAGAAGCTATACAAAATTAAAAGGGAATGGATTGAACATAAACATGTTGAAAAATAATAAAAGGCTCATGAATCTTTGCATGGAGCATAAAAATGTTATGGGGACAAATTTGAAAAAAACTTGAGCAATACAAGAATGCAATAATGAATTTGTCTTCTCAAATGAATAAAGGGGAGGGGTATTTATAGGTTTAAAATCCACACCAAAGGTGGTGGTGATTGGGTAGATAACTAAATTGATTGGGGATTGAACAACCTCTAATTACAAGATAACAAAAGATGGAGAGGTGATCACAAAAGATTGATTAGAAGATAACAAAATATTGATTGGGAGATAACAATAGAGTGATTGGGAGTCCATAAATAGCTAGGTGAAGTCAAGTATTAGTTATTCATGGAGGGGCTCATAATCAAAATATTAATATGGAGTTAAATTGGGATAAATTAGAAGAAATCTTGTATGGGAAAACATAACAAGGTCACTTGTTATGGGAAGTGGGTTTCCCCTTTTAATAGGTCAAGTCACTCAGGTGACCCACACTTAAGTCACAGGGTCACCTGGCTAACCCTACAAGTCATATGGGTAACCCACTCAAAGTGGATTAGGTAGGTGGCTACAAGATACATAGGACTTTGGAAATTTAGTTAGAAGGTTGGGGATGAATGATCAAGGGGGATAAACATTGAAGGACACATCATGAAGAAAGAAGCTTGTTGGCAGAGAATAGGGAAACAAGTAGAACATATCGTAGAATACCGCAAAGGCCATGTAGAGGATAGAAGTGACTCCTAAAGAGGTATTTTAGGAAATTACACACCTCTAAATAGATATATAGGAGATATATGCAAAGAAATGTAAAGAAATGTAAAGTAAGAGTAAATATGTATGAATAAAGAGAGTAATAGTGTATAAGGCAGAGACTCAGACCTATCGGTATGGATATGTATATACCTATTAATGATAAATGAATATAATAGAGATATAAGGATTATGATATCACTATACATGTGTTATGATTTTCTACTTTACTTATCATGTACCACATATTAGATTTCCTTAATGTTTATTCATATTTCTCTCATTTCCTGACTAGGGTATAAACTAGACTTATAGACTTGACTATGGACCAGATCTCTAGATTGGTTCCTCCCCATTTCTTTCCAACATTTGGTTCCATTTTTGGGACCCTAGAAAAGGGTAGTGAAGAAAGAGAGAATAAATAGAGAAAGGAGAAGTGCAGAGTAGTGCAAGTAAGAAAACTTGAGTGATAAGAAATTTTTTATGTCTTGTGAGAGATATTAATTCTCTTACATTCCTACCCTTGTGAGAGGGGACAAGAACTTAAGGGGATGAAAAATGGAATAGGGGGAAGATCTGAAAAGATCCTTGAAAAGATGTAACTCTTCAATATAAGCCAACCATAGGATACATAAGGTTTAATAATACTCCAAATAAAAAACACCCATAGCAAAATGGGATAACAAAAGATTAAGGGAAAATAGAGAAATTATACTTACCAGAATGGAGATAAGCAGAGAAGAAAGACAAAAACAAACCTAGAAAAGACAATAAAGGTATCGTAGAAGAATGGAGAAGGTAGGAGAAACAAGTTGAAATGAGGAAAGAGAAATTGTAGAAGAAAATAATAAGTTGGATGAGCACGCCATTGAGGGTGCTACTGAGCGGGCCGTTGTGGGTGTTGTTGGAGAGGAATATATAAAAGGAAAGGAAAGAAAGAATGAAGAAGCCATAGAGGCTACCACAAAATTGATACAAAGAGATATAAAAAATCCTAAGCCTATTACAATACATATTGATAGGACAAATTTTTTTTAAAGAGTATAGGAGGAAGAATTGATGCATATGAGTAGTTGAGAAGTGCATGGAGGGAAGAACATAACCAAACCCTAACCCTACTACAGATATACAAAACTCTAGAATATCAGCCTAATTGGGCTAACATTCAAATTAAAGTTGACAAACAATGACAAGAATTACTGAATCCTATACGAAACCTTCAATCCCTAAATTTGGATGCAGATTACCTAGACAACTCAGTTTATTAGAGTATAAGGAAGATTAGAGAAGATGCAGTATTTAGAGAGACGAGTTCTAGTAATATAAGACAAAATAATGAAACGTCATCTAATGAGAACACAATGTTGTTTACAAATGAAAGAATATCCTTGATAATGAAAAGGTAGTTTGAAGAGACACACTCCCTTGACTAGGAGTCACCCCAGGTGCCTTATAAATCAAGGAGAATTTTAAGAAAAGATCAAAGTGAAATTGAAAGAGAAAGAGAAGAAGAAATTAAGAAAGATTTTGAAGAAATTTTGGGAGAAAAATATTTTTACATCTACTTGCGGAGAGATAAAGGGAGAGAACATAAAACCCTAATACAAAGGGTATAGTCTAAGGAGAAGAAAAACTAGAAAGAAAAATACCAAAAAACACCAAAAGACTCAAAAAAGAAAAGAAAGGAAAGATGGATGCTATTATCAAATTACCAAAATTTGGAAAGGACACAACTGAAGCTACAGAGCATATTTTTGTATTAAAACCAATCTGGAATTGGAATGAGAACTAAAGATGATACTAAGTTGTTTGAATTCATCAGAACTTTGCGGAATGATGCATTAAAATGGTACAGAAAGGCTTGTCCCAAACATGATAAAACATGGGAGGAAGTGAAGTTCTTGGAGAACTTTGAAACTTCAGAAATACCAACAGAAGGTGTGAGTAAGATCAGAGAATTAATACAAAGGGATGGAGAAATAATCAAGGAATTTGACAAAAGGTTTAAGGACACAATCCACAAACTAGAAGAACCTTTGATTGAAAAGCAAAAGATTGAGTGGTTTACATCCAGAATAAGCCCTGATGTGAGAGCATCTCTAGATGGGGGAATTTTTGAAACATATACAGAAGCAATCACTTTAGCATGGCAGATTGAGGCACATGCATGGCACAAATAGGACAAAAATAAGGAAAATATGGAGTTAGAAAGACTAAGATTGGAATTGGAGGAACTAAAACTGAAACAGGAAATTCTAGCAAAACAAGAAGATAAAAGACCAAATATATGGTGTTCCTACTATAAAAAGGAAGGGCACATCCATAATGAATTTCTAAAACTAAAAGGAGAAAGACATGTTTCTATAATGAAGGTGGATATAAAGGCACTCCCTACAAAGAACAACATAGTCTATTGTGGATTATGTGGAGAATGGGATGATCATGAAATACCAGATTGTCCATCACAAATGTTTAGGGTGAGAGAAGATGAGGATGAAAGTGACTCATGGTATAATTCAAATCCCAAAAACAAAACACATAATAATACCATGTAATATGTGAAGGGCCTAGTAGAAAGACCATTATATCTTCAGGACCAAGGTTAAAGACAACCTTCATGGAAAAACAAAACATGAATACTATCTAGAATGCAAATCAAAATGCTCCATATGAAAATAACTACAGTAATGAGGATAGAGGACAATTTGGAGGATATAGAGGAGGCAGAGGCCAAGGAAGAGGTAGAAGAAGAAGATATGAAGCCACTTGTTACAAATGCGGTAAATCAGGGCACTTTGCTGATGAGTGTTGGGAGAAAGAAGAAGACAATGCTCATTCTACAACAATACAGAACATCAACTTTTCACATGTGATAAGGCACAATAGTACTTTTAGAATGCACTGCAAAAAGGAAAGGGAGATTATTTGGATAAGCAAAAAGGAGCCTGAGTGATTAGAAGAGTCCCTAAGGAAGAAGGTCAAGTACTAAGGACTTGTCAAAGATATAAGGATGGAAATATAGATCTATCTTCATCAAATAAAGAAAACAAAATAAAGGAGAAAAAACTAAAAATGGCAAAGGAAAGGAGAAAGTAGAAGTAGTTACAAGACATGGCACAAACACCAGAAGAAAAAGATATGAAACTACTAAATCAGAAAGAGAAGAAAGTGAGGAGGAAGATATATTCTTCCCAGATAAAAAGAAATATGATGAGATAGTACAAAAGAATAAACAAATAATAACAGAAGAACATGAAAAGAAAAAAACAAATCAATCAATTCTTCATAGAAGAAGAAGTTGTAGAACTAAAATAGTTTACATCTGTAAAGCAACAACATAATCTGATGGAGAAATTTAAACAATTTTCTAAATATTGGAATAAGGAGAAGATACCACAAAACCAAGTTAGGTAAATGGGAAGAAATGAAAGACATTGGAAAACAAAACCACTATTGGTAGATGCCCATATTAATCATAAAAGGTCAAAAGTGTAATGATAGACTTGGGTGCAGACATAAACATGCTCACTAAGAAGCTTTGGGATTAACTAGGGAAACCTAGATTATCTCAAACACCCTACAACATTACTTTGGTAGATGATTCTAGCATGTCAACTATTGGAACATGGAGACAAGTAGAAGTGAACCTAATGGGAATCAAACAGGTAGTAGATTTTGTGGTTGTTTGTATGGAAGAACAAGGAGATTCCTTTAATGCACTACTTGGACTAAGAAGGTCTGTGGATGCCAATGGCATAGTTGACTCCCACAAGGAAGAACTATTTGTTGCAGATAGTAACAAAAGTATATTCTTACCAATAGGTCTACTAATGGATGAGGCCTTTATTGAAGAATTCACCAATGCAGAAGAAAATGATGACTACCATAAGAAAATTTACACAATCTCAAGGTTGGAAACAAATGAAATAGAGGGAGAACCAAACTTTGTAGGAGAAATAGAGGCAGAGAATGAAAATACTAGCATTGATAGTGAAGAAGTCCTAGAAGCATGGATAAAAAATGAACCGAAGCTCAACACTTGGAGAATGATAGGGATTAGGAGAATATGCATGGTTTAATCTAGTAAATGAAATATACCACAATCCTCTGCATTAGCGAAAAATCTACCAAAAATGGTATGCACCATCAAAAAGGGCCAAAATGAAGAAGAATATAGAAGATTTCTTCATATTATGAAAGGAATCTCTCATATCAAGTTACCAAAGTTCCCAAGGGTTAAAGACCTACAACAATACTTGGAGGAGATGGAGACAATATTTACATAAGAATAATACACAATACAAGCAACACAACATACATTAGTATGTAATGTGGAAAACTAGTGGGCAACACACAAAGAGTCAGTTCAAGATTGGCATACATTTACACTTCTTATCAAGGTGAGATACTTACCAAAACATGGAGAATACAAAGAAATATCTAAGTACAAAGGCCAAACTCTACTGCAAGATCACATAACCACTTGCATAGCAGCATGAGAAAATAGAAAAGATCATAACAAGGATATATACACCCATTTGTTCTACTGGACATTAACACCTATAGACCAAACTTGGTATATCAACCAAGAGAGAAGGAAGTAGACAAGGGATTGGGAAGAAGTACAAGATGACTTCATACATACATTCTCTTTTTGGAATCTAGAAAAATCTATACATGTTGCACTTGAGAAAATAAAATAAATAATCTTTCAACAAGAGATAGAGGAAGAGAAAAATGAAACAAAGTATAGTAAACCACTACAAGATTAGAAGGGATACATAAATAGGTGGAATGGATAGATCAATAGTCAAGGAACATGGGTCAAAAATGTTATAAAACAACAAAGATAGATGATGAGGATAATGAAGAGATAAATATTGAAGTACAGGAAGGAAAAAGAGAGCTACAAATATTGACTGAACAAAAAGACCAATATTACAAGGAACCACTAAAAATTAGAGAAGAAAATATTGCAAAGGAAGGTTATCATAAATTGGCAAAGATTGGAGACTATTGGAATGAAAAAGTAGTAGCACAGGTGATTGAGATCCTCTATGAGTTTGAAGATCTATTCCCAAGGACCTTCATTGAGATGGAAGGTATTAAAGAAGAAGCAGACATCATGAAGATATAATTGAAAGTAGGACTGAACCTAGTCAAGAAAAGGCCTTATAGACTCAATCTTAACACAAAGAAATGAGTCAAGATAGAGATTGACAAGATGTTAACATCAGGAAGCATAAAACATGTTGAAGAAGTTGACTGGATCAACCCCATGGTGGTACAAAACATGAAATTAGGTGAAATAAGGATATGCATAGACTACAAATAGTTAAATAAAGCTTGCATCCATGATTCATTTCCTATACCTTTCATAGAAAAGATATTGGAATCAGTTGTCGGAAGGGAAATATACTCATTCAATGTTGGATTTTGTAGCTATCACCAAGTCAAAATAAGAGAAGAGGATCAACCTATGACAACATTTGCATCTGAATTGGGATCCTATATGTACATAGTAATGCCTTTTGGACTTAAGAATGTACTAGAAGTCTTCAGTAGATTAATGGTCAATGCATTCAAAGAATTCATTCATTATTTCTTAGAGGTTTATCTAGATGACTGGACTATCTATGACTTAGTGAAAGACCACACACATACATTGAGAATGATGTTCAATAAATGCAGAAGTCTGTAAATTTCACTGAATCTCAAGAAATACAAATTTGTGGTAACCTTTGGAACTCTCCTAGGTCACATCATTTGCAAGGAAGGGTTGATGGTAGATCCCTTCAAAGTAACTTTAATCCTCACATTACCACCGCCTAAAACAACATCAGAAGTCAAAACTTTCTTATGCTACACTGGGTATCACTAGAAGTTTATAAAGGGTTATGCACCAATTACAGCACCTTTAGAAGAGTTGCTGAAAAAGAAAAGTGGAAGAAACATTGAATGGAATGAGCTCAATGCCAATCTTATTTTGACATACTAAAGCAGAAAATTGTTGAAGGCCCTATCCTGATATTCCCAGATTGAAACATTCCTTTCCATGTTCATGTAGATGCCTTAGGCATAATAGTAGGTGCAATATTAGCTCAAACCAAAGGAACTAAAGATCATCCTATAGCCTTTTCTAGTAGGGAATTATCAAAAGTTGAGAAAAATTACACTATAACAGAAAGGGAAGCACTAGAAATGGTCTATGCACTACAAAAATTTAGACACTACCTACTATCCACACCCTTCACCTTCTTTACCGACCATGAACCACTAAAATACCTATTAAACAAACCTATTATACAAGGAATAATATGTATATGGCTGCTACTATTCCAAGAATTTGAGTTTAACATCAAAGTGAAATTGTGAAAACAAAGCCAAGGCCCTGATTATTTATCAACAATTGAAACAGGGGATGAGCTTGATATTCATGAAGAAGAACTCCCTGGTGCAAACCTATTTATGGTCAATGTGGTACTAGAAGAACTAAAATACATTGTATATCTACTAGCCACATGAGAATGCCTGATGGTAATAGATTGTCATTGATGTCAAAAAGGTGTTGGTATTGGCAGGAGTTGTTCATGTCATCAGGATCAGTGATTGATAAGTGATGTCATCAGGATATCTTCATGGTTTGGTGTTCATACTGGTTCATTCTTGATCATACTTGGTGTTTGAAGGAGTTGGTTAAGTGATGTTTGATGCTAACTTATGGTTTTATGGTGTTCATATAAACAGGGAGATGCTGATCATCTAATGATTTCAGTGTTGATAGTATGGTGTTCTCCATGTCAAGCCATCAAATAAGTCATATAAATCTGTATGACTTTAGGGGAGAAGATATAAGACTCAAAAATGCATTGAATATCCTTATTTAATTTATGAAGAGCATTGATCAAAATGCATAGGGTCATATTTAAAGTTAGAATGATTTTATAAAATAAACTCATGAGTATCAAATATTTAAGGGGAGTACGCATAAGCCATAATATGGTTTTAAATATTAGAAACTTTATTTTATTGGCTCCAAAATGTTATATCCTTATGACATTAAAAAAATAATAATAATAAATTTTTATATATGCATTGACAAAAAGGTGGGCACAAATTTGTGTGGGGCACGAATGGTTAGAAAGTCTTTAAAAAGATTTTTTTAGCCTATCTTTTAGCTTTCCAAAATAAAGCTTTGTGAGTGCTTTTAAAAGCATTCTTTTTTTGGAGATCTTTATTGAAGATTTATTACTAATTTTTTTTTAAAAACTCTCCCACGTGCCTTGGAGGAAATAGTGGATGTGCCTTTTTAAGAAAAGACTATTATTAGAATTTTAGTCTTTTGAAAAGAAATTTAAGGCAGATTTTAAGGAGTTGTTTTTTAAGGCAAATTTTAAGGAGTTGTTTTTTTTTTAAGGAGATTTTTTTTTCAAGGAGTCTTTTTGATGAAAGATTTTTATACAGAAATTTTTAAGGGGATTTGAAGAATATGAAAGAGATTTTTGGAGACATATTTTTGTGTGAGAATTGAAGTTTTTTTGGAAGATCAAGTTTTTGGAAATGTATTTTTGCAGAGAAGATCAAGAGTTTATTTTTATAGAGAAGATCAAGAGTTTTGAAAAGATTTTTTATGAAGGCTTTATACAAGGCAAAATGATTTTTGAAGATGAAGAATGTGAAGGGTTCTGTAAATTTGAGATATATGAAAAAAAAATTTATTGAAGGAATTTGTACAAAGAAGAAAATTAAATTGATTTTGCAGGAATATGAAGCATCATTGAAGAGATGAAGGATCTTGTTGAAAAGATTAAAAAGTCTTTAATTATGCACAGATAAATATGAAGATCTATATTCTTGCAGGAAAATGGTTTTTGCAGATAGAGGAATATGATTAGTCATTGCAATGGATGGATGTTGTTTTGCAGAGAAGAGGAACATCAAGAGTCTTGGTATTAATGCAACTTCATAATTTGACAGAGATGAAAGATACAGAAGATGAAAGGTGAAAAGACATTCAATTTATATATAATGTTTGTTCAGGTGCATTGATAGCATGTCTTGAAATACATAGATGAAACATAAAAAATAAGAAAGTGTTATTGAATGGATTAGAATACAGGATTAATTTACAGTGTTGTTGAGGGGATCTAGATACAGGATTGATTTTGAATAAAATGGCCATTTAACAGACACATATGAGAGAAGAAATGTTTTGGATTGAATGGAAATAGAGTATCCCTCTGATTTGTTTATTACTTCTATTGGTGATTTGGTTTGCCAGTGAGGCACAGTATGCCAGTGAGGCTTGAAGGTTAGTAAGACCTCTCAATTGTCAGTGAGACATTCAGCCAGTGAGGCTTTGTAAGAAGTTTTAAAAGTTAAGCTAGTGAGGCACTTCATGAGTGGTTTTTCTACCCAGAGAGGGTTTTCCACTCCAGAAACTTCTGTGTTATAATTTGTCTCTATGTGTACATATTTGTGTTTTGTTTATAAGTTTTTGGTTCACATCTTTCACTATCAGCCTTGTGCATATGAGCTCAATAGATCTTTAATGTCTTTCTTTCTACTTGTCTTGTAAAGTTTGCAAAAAGATAAGAATTTACACAACACTGATTCACCCCCCCTCTTAGTGTTGTCATTGACTCCTACAATGCCCAACTAAGACATCTCTGCAAGACAAACAAATTCTTATGTGGAAGGCTTTTCCCTATACACTTATTGAAGAAGAGCTACATAAGAGGGAAAGATGACATAATCAGGAGGGTGGTGTATGAACATGAAAGAGAGGATATTATAAAGGAAGCACATAAAGGGATAGCAGGAGGACATAACTCTCATGACTTAACAACAAGAAAAATAAAACTAGTAGGCTTGTGGTGGCCTACCTTGTTTCAAGATACTAAAAGATATGTAAAATATTGTGACATTTGTTAGAGAATGGGTAAACCCACTGCCCAAGATAAAATTCCATTAAGACCTATACCAACACAACTTCCCTTTGAGAAATAGGCAATTGACTTTATTAGACCCATAGATCCTCCAGCCAAACAATCAAAATCAAGATATAACATCACAAGAGTAGAACACCTTACAAAATGGGTAGAAGCTATACCTACAAAAGACTGTATCTCAAAACCAACTACAATGTTCCTCTATGAGAATATAATCACTAGATTTGGATGCCCACTAAGTATTACAAGTGATCAATTAAAGCACATTGTAAATAACATGATTGCGGAGTTAATACAATCCTTTATGATAGTACACAACAACAGCACACCATATCATCCACAGGAAAATGGGGTAAATGAGGCCTTAAACAAGATCATTGATAAGACACTAAAAAAATGTGTGATGGCAACATAATGGATTGGGACCTAAAAGTACCTGTAGTACTTTGGGCCTACCACACCACTTACAAAAGATCTACAAATTTCACACCCTATGATCTAGTCTATGGCCGAAATGCTACCATACCCATACACTTTATACTCCTAACTTTCATAATGAAAAGACTCTAAACCTAAATGCAGATGAATCCTTGAATTATAGAATTGAGGAACTAGAGAAAATGGATGAAAATAGGTTGATGGCAGCCTATAATATGAATCTTGAGAGAAAGTGGCAGAAAGATTTGCATGACCGAAACCTATAGAGGAAAAATTTCAAAGAAGGAGACTTGGTACTTCTATATGATAGTAAGTTTAAGAGATAGGGAAAACTCAAAATTAGATGGTTAGGACCCTATTACATACATGAAATTGCAAAATCCGGAGCAACAAGATTGAAAGACATGGAAGGAAGAATTACTATCAAATATGTTAATGGAGCTTGGTTGAAGAATTATCACAAGTCTCTAGGATGAAAAGATGAAATGTAGTGCAATCCAAGCATGTAACATACTAACTATATCATATTGTATCATATTTTAGAATAATGTAACCATTAGCAACTTGCCATAATAAATGGATAGAAAAGCCCACAAAAAAACATAACGGGTAAAAATAATAAATGCAAAAAGCAACTTTTAGGGCTACTTATACCCTATTCTAACCTAAAATCCTCATTTGCATCCTAACAAGATTGAGAAAATTGAGCTCTAAGATACATAGCAATCAAACCCTATCTGACAAACTCTAAGAAAAAATGAAATGGCTACACCAGTGCTCATTGATGTGATGGAGAAACCATGACCTAAATACACGAAATGCCCATTCAAAGAAATGGAAGTGGACAAAGAAGGAGCTTTTGATAATATTCCAGTAGATGTGGTCTACATTGAAGATGTTAGGAAGTGCATCTATGCTGCAATCTCAGAGATAAACCTTATAAAGTTTGAGGAGCTAAGGGACACACTACTTAGAGATGCAAGGTACTCTGATTAATACAAGAACATTGTTGCCAAGAAATTAGGCATATGGAAAAAGTATCCAAATTTTAGGGACACCCATGAATGGGTAAGGATAATCCTCAATTGGATCCATGATGAGATCATATATTTGGACAAACCCTACCGCATAACAAAGAATGCAATCAGAGTAGTGACAAGACTTAGCTCAACAGGGCCAGTGCCATAAATGAAGGTGATCAAGAATGATAAGGTTATTGAGCTGATTGGAGAAAAACTTGATGGACAGAGCCTCAGTGTAAAGGATATCATAGATCTAGGGGTCTAGTATGCCATGATGAGAATAGCCTACAAAATATATTATGCCAATAGATAAGGTTTGCCTACCGCCACAACAATACACACCACATACCAAATGGTGAAAGAGGGGAAAGATTTTGACCTCTGTGAAGTGATGAGGGAGAAATTGATGGAGAACCTGAAAAGAACAAAGGAATCAAACTAAAACTTTTGGTATGGTACTCTAATTATATGCCTTGTATTCTATTTTCCCAATGAATTACTGGTGTTTAAAGGAAAAATTTGGCAACAACACATATCAGTTGTCACACAAATAAAACAACACATTAGAAGCTTTAGTGACACAAGAAAATTCAACATCATTTATTGGGGTTTCTTCAAAACTCTATAGTCATACATGCAAACTAGAGAAAGACTACCATATGGATATGTGAAACAATATATGAATCATATCACTTTCTTGGTAGATAAAGATTATACTTATATGGAGGCAATAGACCCTAGAACTTTTTGAATACCTAGGCTACCAAATGAAGTTTCTAAGGTGGAAATAAATGCATATGCAAATAATTTATTGAGAAAACCTAAAGATACTATAGAAAAAAGATTTGGAACATACTAGGAAGTAATTGATAAAATGTATAAGAAGAATACAGAGGAACATTTGGAGAAGCATAAAGATAAGTTGCATAAACAATGGGAAATTCCTGAGGGCACATCCACTACATCAGTCTCCCAAGTCACTGTGGGAGCTCCACAAGCTAAACCTTTTGCTCCACAAGAGCCCACTACTTTGCAAACACCTAGAAGATCAAGAAGAAGTGTCTCTACGACAACCAGTGCACAAACAATACTACAACCTACCACATCATCACAAACAATATCCATTGGTAGGAGAACTACATTAGAAACATTAGTACAAATGAGTACTGAGAAGAAAAAGGGGCATAGGAAAAGGGTACAGGATAAAAGAAAGAAGAATGAATTCCCTGTGGAGGACATAGAAGAGGAAGAAGGAGAAGATGAGGTATCAAAATTGTCTAGGAAGAAGAAACAAAAGCCAATAACACAAAAAACTCCA
The DNA here is from genome assembly GCA_027924645.1 of Cunninghamia lanceolata. Taxonomy (NCBI): domain Eukaryota; kingdom Viridiplantae; phylum Streptophyta; class Pinopsida; order Cupressales; family Cupressaceae; genus Cunninghamia; species Cunninghamia lanceolata. Next base: position 15,686,364 of record BSBN01001715.1, read on the forward strand.
TTGAACCTAGAGGCAATATTAGATGGGATTAAATGTCATGGTTTGCTAAAAGAGATAGTAGAACTCTACCATGAGGTGTTTGGGAATAATAAGAAAATAATTGAAAGGGAAAAATTAAATATATGTTTAAAACTAGCAAGAAAATGGATGAGATTCTAGGGTTGCTACTAGATGGCCTTGTAGAGGTACTAAGGCAAATAAGAGTGAAAGCCTTGAAATTAGATGAGGATCTCAGGTAACAAGCCATATATGGAGAGAGTACTTCTATCTCTATGGAGGAGAAGGATAAAATATCACAAATACAAGCCACTAAGCTTGGATCAAAGCGAAGGGTAGACACCCTTATGAACTTAGAAAAAGTAGATAGAGATAAAATATAGGTAGAAATTGAACAAATAAAAAAAATCTATGAAACAGTTAAGGAGGCAGAGAAAATTGTGGCATAGAAGGATACAACTCGTCCATAGGACATAGAAAAAAGCACATAACACCAATACTAAGTAGGAGGATGGACAACATCAAGAAGAGGCTCCAGAAACAAGAGATAACTAATTGGATTCCCAAGATGCATCCTCTTCTACCTCACCTATCCAATCTATCAATGGATCTAAAGCAACATAATACATAGCTAAGAATGTGTCTGCATTTACTGTGTATGGTGCTACCAACCTAGAATAGGCCTTTTGAAACCTAGAATAAAGGCCAATCCTTCTTCCAACCACCTTAGGATACATTTGTTGCAAAAGCACAAGAGGAAAGGGAAGATATCAATGAAATTACTGCACATTTAAGAAGATTGACCACTAAGATGACATAATTGAGAAATGAGAATTTCTATGGTAGAAATAACCAAGGATATAATCAGAACTATAACTAGAGTCAAAACCAGAACTACAATCAGAGTCAAAACCAGAATTACAACCCCAACCACAACCAAAATCAGAATCAGAATTATAACCAGGGTCAGGGTTCTAATCAGGGTCAAAATCATAATCAAAATCAGAATCACAATCAAGGACAATAGATGCAAAATAGAGGATCTACTATAGATAACAAAGCTTGGGGTAACAATAACAGAAATTAGAATCAGCCAAGGCCACCCAAAACATGGAACACATGGCCTAATAATGGCACTCTAGCTTCTCCATTTGAGAATGTAGATAACCAAGATACAAAGAAAACAGTTAGGATTCAAATGGCCAATGTAGCATTAAAAAATTGGTGTAGAATTCATAATATTAGCACCCATGCTGAATTAGACTGTCCTCAGTTTCATTTGGTAGCAAGCATTTTTAATGTAGATGTATAGCCCCTACTTCAGAGTTCTTAATTCCCAAAGATAATGAAATAGTACCCTCAAGGTATGATACTACTTTAGTCTTAGAGACTTTTACCTTTGCAACCAGAGAAGAGGAAGAGGACCAATTGTTAGAAGATGAGCCCTATTTTTGTGAAAACCTATATCCTAAAACTGCCTTAGTACTAAATGCTTTTCAGTTTCCATTTGAAACTAAAAATGAGGTGTTGTATGAGACAAAGGAGGTGCAAGCCTTCCAACAGTCAAGTAAGAATCATACATATAATCTAAGAAGTAATACTAGGCCAGGAGGTCCTTTCAGCACTTCTACTCTTCCTAACAATTTCAATATACCCCTAGACCAGAATGCTAGCAATAATCCTACTATATTGAAAGCCAATCACCATACAAATAATGGAACAATAGCACAAAAGGTTCAAACCAGTAAAACAAAGACAATAGAAACAATGAGATTGATGAGTTATCTGTCAGAGGAAATAAAGAAAATTAAGGTCAGTATACCTTTGTTTGAATTGTTGAAAATTCCAGGGGTTAGGAATGCTTTCATAAAATCCTTGGATGCATTTGTGATAGGTGAGGTTTCTGTTGATGTAAATGTTCCTAGTAGGGATGCACAACAAAAAGAAACGGGTAAGAAAACTGAACAACCTTCTAATACCAATGTAATAATGTATGCAGATAAGAAGGAGGCTCCTCCTTTCTTTTTAACAATTAGAATGTTTGGAAAGAACATACACAATTGTATGGTAGATTCTGGTGCATCCACTAATGTAATGCCCTTAGGAATATGTAAAACTTTAGGGCTGACCCCTACCAAATCTGCGAAGGTGGTTACACAGTTAGATAAAATTGAAGTTAATGTGATAGGAGAACTAATGCATATTCAAATGCAGTTAGCTTCAGACCACAAGGTAAGTCAGTTCATTGACATACAGGTAGTAGATATACCTATAAATTATGGGATGCTATTGAGTAGAGATTGGTGTAAGACTTTGAATGGATATATGGCCACCGATTTTTCACATATGTGGTTACCTTGGAGAGGTGTGCCAAATCAGATTTGAATAGAAGCTGAACCCAGGATGAAACATATGATCACAAAATACAATAGGACCAACGAAATATTGTATGCTTCTATTGAACCTGGTGTTTACAGGGTCACTAACAAAGGGGTACAAATTGAAGAAATACTAATGCTAAATTTTAGAGAAAAACAGGTTAATAAGGAGACTGTATTATTCATCGAGTCTGATGGAAACTCTTCTGATGAACATAATGCACTAAATAATTTTAGTCAGGTCATCAGACAGGAAACAGAAAAGTACATAGAACAAAATATTCCAGTTCAGTGCAAGTTATACAAAAATAAGTGTAGAGTCCATGATAAGCAACATTCTGAAGAGAATTGTGGAGTGTGCAGGGATATTATTGAGTATTAGTATATAAAATGCACAAAGGGGATGGAACCTTGAGAAGAAAAGGTTAATCAACCAGAGAGATACTTTCAGAACAACCTAGATGGATCAACTCCAAATTTAGAAAAAGAGACAAGAGACAAAAGTGTTTGTCATTCTGATCTGCAAACTGAAAGGATAAATGTACAAGTAAGACAAGGTGAATTGCCGATGAGTGAACAAGATAGCACTGCACATGTGATAGAAAAAGTAAAACATGCTAAAGTAAAAGGACAAAAGAATAAGGATGGCATGTGGACACTAAAATGTGATGGTTCCAAATCTAAATAAGGTGCAGGTGCAGGTGTAGAACTTATAGATCCTCATGGAAAATCATATTTAGTAGCATATAGGCTACAATTTGCTTCTACTAATAATGTTGCAAGATATGAAGCTCTAATTTATGGACTGGTCATGGCTATAAAGAAAAAGGTAAAAATGATCAGAGTGTTTTCATATTCTGAACTAGTAGTCAGACAGGTAAGGAAATTATATGCTTGCAACTATAAAAAGATGGTTTGTTATAGGCATAGGGTATGGGATTTGATAGAGTCATTTGATGCTTTCAATATAGAGCATATCCCTAGAGAATTGAACCATAGGCCAGATGCACTAGCAGTTGCTGCTAGCACTTTAGAACCTTTAACGTTGTTAGGGTTGAAAAGATTTGCTGTAGAATTAGTAAATGTGCCTAGTGTACCAGATAATGTAACTCATTTTCAGGTATTTGAGGGGGATCAGCAAATTGTAGATTTTCTAACTTGCAATGAGGTATTTGATGCTCAAATTATTGATGAACAAGAGAGGCCTGATGTGTCTTGGGATGAAGAAGACATAATCAACTTAAAAAGCAATTTCTTGCCTAAAGGAGTGATTAAGTTAGAACAAATCTTTGCTTTTGATGGGGTAGTAAAACAGAAAGACTTGCCTAAAATAGAGGGTGGTAAGTGTGATCCATATAACTTAGGAACAAAACAGAATCCTCAAAATGTACATATTAGAAAGGCCTATTCTAAAAAGTTGAGGAAAGAAATTATAGATGTTCTAAAAGATTATAACATGTCATAGCATGGACATATGAGGATTTAAAGACATATGATACATCCGTCATCACTCATGTGATACCTTTAAAACTAGATATCAAACCATTAAGGCAAAAGCAAAGGCCTGTGAATGCAATTTTAGAACCTTTGATATTTGAGGAAGTAAAGAAAATGTTATCTGCTAGAATAATTTTCCCTGTCAGGCATTCAACCTGGGTAGCTAATTTAGTAGCTATTAGAAAGAAAAGTGGGGACATTAGGTTATGTGTAGATTTTAGAAATTTGAATAAGGCATTTGAAAAAGATAATTATCCTCTACCTCCCATAGATGAAGTGCTTCAAGCAGTTAATGGGTCCAAGATGATGTCTTTTCTGGATGGATTTTTAGGGTATAACTAGGTCTTAATTGATAAAGAAGATAGGTTGAAAACCACTTTTACTTGTAAATGGGGTAATTATGCATATAGAAGAATGTCGTTTGGTGTAATCAATGCAAGTGCCACTTTTCAGAGAGCTATGGATATTGCATTCCATGGATTGTCAGGTAAGTGCATTGTAATTTATATGGATGATTTAACTATTTATTCTAAAGATGCGTCCACTCATGCTGGAGATCTGAGAAGAGTCCTCAAGAGATGTGAGAGGTATGGAATTTCTCTTAACCCTAAGAAATGTTCATTTGGAGTAATAGAGGGAAAACTATTAGGGCATGTCATTTCTGAGAATGGTATATCTATTGATCCTGATAGAATAGAAGGAATAAAGAAATTACAATTACCAAACACTAAGAAGGAATTAAAATCATTTTTTGGTAAAATTAATTTTGTCAGGAAGTTTATTACAAGGTTTGCAGAGATTGTCCAACCACTGAATGCCATGTTGAAGAAGGATGCAGTGATAGAATGGACACCAGTAGCAAAAGCTGCATTTGAAGATATCAAGGAAGCTATTTCTAAAGCTCCTATATTGGCAAGTCCAGATTCACAAATCTATTCTATATTTATTCTTTTGCATCCACACATTCCATTGTAGCTACTTTGACACAGAAGGGAGAAATGATGAAGACAAGTGAATAGCTTTTATGAGTGCACCTCTAAAGGATGCATAGCTAAAATATCTTGATATAGAAAGATAAGCGTTTGCACTGGTAAGAGTAGTAAAAAAGTTCAGACATTATATCTTGCGTAGTCAGGTTAAAGCCATAGTACCTAATGCAGCAGTGAAGATGTTGCTGATGTAGAATAACCCTGGAGAGAAAAGAGCTAAGTGGATAACAACTTTGCAAGAATTTGATATGGAAATTATCCCAATGAAGTTGGTCAGAGGACAAGCTTTAGTGCAAACCATTGCCAATACAGACCCAAATTTGGTAAAACAACAATATTTGTTGAACACTAATGATGTATCAGGGTGGTATGATGATTTGAATACTTTTCTAATATCAGGGAAATATCTGAGCAAGATGAAATCCTCACAAAGAAGAGCTTTAAAGATCAAAGCACATAAGTATATTGATGTAGAGCCGCTAGCAAAAATGTGCATGGGATCAGTCAAATGCCCATTCACATACATTTAATTTTGTATGTATGTTGTTAGTTCACCCATCGGTGAGAGAACACCCATTGGCCAACTGAATTTATTCTCCCCCGATCGCCTAACTCCCACCGACACCTATAGATCGGTTAAGTTGCCTATCAGCAACACTTAACCCATCGGCTTCTTCATCGTAGATCTCCCCGATCACACACCTTATGCCGATGTAGATATTTCACCTTTGGTTTCCTATCGGCAACACTTAAGACATCGGCCTCTCCGCAAAAGGTCTCCCCGAACACCTCCTCACACCGATGTAGTTGTGTTCAGTTTTGGTTGCCTATCGGCAACATCTACACCATCGGCCTTCATGGATTATGTCCCTCTGACATATCTCGTCACACCGATGCCGTTGACCAACTGACGACCATTAGCAGTATACACACAGAACATACAAAGGTGGTATACACAACAATTTCATCCACAAACACTTTACGATATACACAAGAAATGTATATCCATTTCATTTAACCTTGTATCTTTGAAATATGCACATCTAGCATGTTTTCAGCATCTGATCTATTCAGTGATAGACTTTCAGGTTGCATTCCCCACATCCAAATGTGATATATCCATAGCTTCTCCTTTTAATCGATCCAAGCGAACTGCTTCACCCTGAAACATCAAACTTTGCGAGATTCTATCAATTCGATATCTATCAACCTAGCACATAAAAAATGCTAGGGTTCTTCATAGCAAACTGCACATGACCTTGCAACAAACTACACAAACAGAACAAAACCCTAATCTACTATCTACACCCATTCCATTGATTACGAAGCAATCTACCAGTGGAATGGTTGAAAATCCATTTGGTCTCCTAGACAATTTCACAGTGAATGTAAACAGGAAAATAACACAAAATAGGGTATCTTATTTAGCTTACAGAAATTGATTACAACTATCTGATTCATAGTTCCACTCTTCAATCCTCTGATACAAAACTGTTCAACATTAGATCCTCTTCCATCCTCTACAAAAGAACCCAATCTAGGGTATTTGAACTACTCAAAATGGTAGTATCAATTGGATTCCAAGTGGCTAGGAGATAAAATCCAACTACCTAACATAACAAACTAACAACCTTATCCTAGGGATTTACATAGTCAATTGTATGCAAATTACAATGATGCTTTGGTCAAATAGACCTTATTTAACAATAACAAAATGCATAATGACAAAATATATTTAGTCTTCTCCCTCCTATGACTATTGAAGGGGTGCTTCTGCACCATTTATGGTGCAAGGAGGTCTTCTATTCAAGAAGAACCATGAAGGAATATATTTAAGATGTTTAAATAGAGATGAAGTAGATAAGGTGTTCCTAGATCTGCATGATAAGTATGGAGCTGCTCATGGTTCCCATTTAGCCACAACGCATAAGATATTGAGAGCAGGATATTATTGGCCTACTATGTTTAAAGATACAAAGAGTCACATTAGAAGTTGCCACATCTATCAAACTACAACAGATAAAGGAAAGAACTAGGCTAATCCATTACAGCCGGTTATCGAGTCTAGGCCATTTACATAGTGGGGCTTAGATTTTATTGGAGTCATAAATCCTCCATCATCTGCAAGACACAAGTTTATATTGATAGTGATTGATTACTGTACAAGGTGGACTGAAGCCACATGTTGCAAATTCTCTGCTACTGAGGTAGTCATCAAATTCCTTGAAGAGAACATCATAATAAGGTTTGGAGCTCCTTATTCACTAGTATGTGACAATGTCCCTACATTTTCTTCTTTAAAATTTTCTAGATGGGCGTTTGAACATGGAATAGTTTTAATGTTTTCTTCAAACTATTATCCTCAAGGGAATGGGTTAGCTAAGTCTACAAATAAGATTTTATTGGATATAATCAAGAAGCTAATTGAAAAGAATCCAAGAGAATGGAATACATTGCTGAAGTATGCGCTGTGGGTAGATAGGACTAGGGTTAAATCAGCCTTAGGCAATGCACCTTATCATTTAGTTTATGGGACTGATCCCATACTTCCAGTAAATTTGAGAATACCAGTTTGGAAGTTTACTAATGAATATTTAGGCTTTGACGGTCACAGAGAAGCTAGCATAATCCAACTGTTACAATTAGATGAGAAAAGAGATCAAGCCATTGAGAAATTTGCTAAACATCAAGCAGTGGTTAAAAGATGGTTTGATAAAAGAGCAAGAGTCAAAACATTTAGAATTTCAGACTTAGTACTGTGTTGGGATAAAGCACATGAAAAAAAGGGAAATCATGGAAAATTTGACAAGTTATGGTTAGGTCCATTATAGGTCTCAGAGATAATAGGAGACAACACTTTTAGGCTCAAAACCTTGACTAGAGAAGATGTGCCATTACTAGTTAATGGCTAGCATTTGAAACATTACTTTCAAGCTTGAGGTGAGGGTTGTTGGTCTATTCTGTATCATAGTGTGAATAATGTATAGTTTTTGTTTTGTTTGTTTTTTGTTTTGTGTTTGTTTATGTGTTGTGTTGCTTTAGCAGGGATGTTTGTTTTGTTTTAGACTATACAGGAGCAAGCTAACAACCACTGAAAACAATATGAAATTCAGAACATTCAGGTTAATTATTTGAAATTTATGCATAATTTGTTGTGACTATCATGAATGTAGAAAGTTAGTTGTCTTGTGAAATTTTGTATTTAATAACTGTGGGTTGAGTATTCAAGGGAAGTTTCTCACAATGACACACCTAAAATCCTTGGGTTTGTTGAACCTACCAGTGTAGATATTAGGTGAAAAATTAGAGGTCACCCTTGCTACCATTACAATTCTTAGCTTAATTTCAGCAAGTGACCATTCCTTGCATCATGAAGTTACAACTGTAATATCTTATGAAGTTTCTATTTCATCCAAAATATAAAATAAATAAATAATAAAATATATTTTACTGAAATCTAGGTTAAGTCATCTAAGTAACTCTACCAGGGCTATAGACGCTTGCTGGCAGTGGGGCTCTACTTAGGAGAATTGTAACGATAACCTTGTCGGGGCTATAGATGCCTGCTAGCAGCAAGGCTCTATCTGGTTGGCTATGAGGGAATGACATCAACTAGGTAGTCTAATGTCAATCACTGGTTTGTTCAACTGATTTTCAAGATGAGGATAATTAATCACATGCACCCACTTAAACTAAAAAGGAAAATTCATGCACCTTATTGAATACATTGAGTCTCAAGTTAGATAATGATTTGCAAGAAAGATAGTTAGAAATTATGAATTTATTTCATTTTGTTTTCTTTAATGGTTTTAATTTAATTATTTTATTTGGTTGCTAGTTGTTGTGATGCTCACAACACATCCCATTTTACTTCTCAACAAAATGAGGACCCTTGCTGTGGCTGGCTTTCTTTGCTTGTTTGTGTGGGTCTGCTTGGTGGTAAAAGGGGAAATGAACTGAAAGTACAAACCTTGTTGAAAATGAAGAAAAAATAACATTGAGTACCAGTGCATAGTATGGGTGAATTCCTTGTAAAAAATGAATAGGGGTCGCTTTTTGAACCATCTCAAAATTCACAGTATTTTGTAAGTTATAAGCATTTTTGGTAAATGTACAATTAGAGGGTTTGTATGTTACATATACAAAATTCTTTGTATATACAAAGTCATTTCATATACAAATACATTTGTGTATTGTGCTTTGGTGTTAGTCACAAAAGGGAAGTCATCGGGTTTTTGGTATGGGGTTATACTTGTATGCATTTTATTAACACTTTATCTTCACATACAAGATGGACCCGAAAAGAGTTAAAGTAGAAATGAATGATTAGTCGATTCTGGTGAATGTATGTTAGGCTTGTATGTTTGGCAAAGGCAAAATATACAATCGAGATAGACAACGAGTTATACATGTCACGGAATCGAGATTTTATGAAATAGGATATAATGGTTGTATATTTCAGGTTTTGTATGTAGGTATCGAGAGACATGCATTGCGGTACATACAACGTGGATTTGAGAGAAAATTAAAATATGATATAAATGCATCAGAGTTCATTATATGTTTGGATACATATATTTGATATGCATACAATGCAGAACCGAAGAAAAGTAAAGTTTGGTTAATACAATGTATCATAACTTAATGTATATTGGACATACATTGCATTTTATACAAGTCAGAACTGAAAGGGTTCAAAGTTTAAATGAATAAATAGTTAAGTCCGGTGTTTGCATAGTGGCATTTGTATATTTGAATGAAAGGAAATATACAAGGAAATGTTCAACACTTTATGCAAGCTGGAACCGAAATAACTATGGAATAAAGGTAAATCATTGTTTGTTACGTGCCTTTGTATGTTTGAGTTGGTGACATACATTGGGAAATATACAAGGCAGAATCCAAGGAGGATTAAAATATGGTATATATGATGTATAATGCCTGATTGTATATTGGAATGTACATTGCATTATATACATTGTGCAGAATCAAAAAGGAATAAACTACGGTTTATAGAAAGAGATAAGTCCGAATGTACATGCAAATGTGTTTGTATGTATTGAGCCAAAATATACAAAGAGAAAGATATGCAAACTGAGAGATACAAAGCAGAGATACAAGATGGATGTCAAGGAAATTAAAAAATAGAAAAGTTTATGTATATTTTAACTCTTGTATGTTTACAACATACATATATGATATACAAAAAAATAAAGGCATCAGGAGAGAGAAAATGAAGGAAACGGTTTGTATAAGTTCATTGTATATGCGATATACAAACGCGATATACAAGCAGCGATATACAATGAAGTACGAAAAAGGTAAAAAAGGGAAAAGAACCTTAGTTTAATTGTATGCATAAAGTGATTGTATGTTTGAAGATACAACGAGGATATACAAATGAAAACATACAAAGGAAAATACAAAGAAAAATAATGTATGCAAAAGTGAGCTAACGGTAAAAAGTCTGAAAAAGCATAAACACTGTAGTAAAAGGTTGAAGCTCTAGCACATTAATTGTTGTAATTAATGCAGGTCTAACACTCAAGAAAAGTAAAATTTAATGAGGGTTAGGGTAGAATTAAGGTTATTTTTCTTTCGGATACACTGCTAAGAGTAAAATTTGCAGAAAAGGAGCACTATTATAGTAAAATTGATCAGAACATTGTTGAGGCGACAGAGTTACATTAGCTGGGCAAAGAAGGCGAAAAGGTAAAAGTAAGTCAACAGCAACGGTTAAACGGTCATGAAAAATAGGTATTTATCTCAAAACGCCGTTTAATTTTGAATGGTAAAATGCAATGTTGATTTCAATAATTTTAGTTTAAAAAGTATGCATTTGTCAAAATTACTGTTTTAACTATTAATTAGCTAAGTAGAACTCAACGAATTTAAAGGTAAAAGATAGAAAAGACAAATGAGTTAGGGTAAATGGTAAAAGTAGATATTCACAGTAAAAACCCTAGACATGAAGTAAAATGAGAGTTAAAAGATGCATGTTTCTACAGGATGGCCCTGAAACAGAAGAAAGATACAGGGGGTGACGTAAAAAAAGAAAGGAAGCCACGAAAAGAAGTAGAGAAAGAAGAGTTGTCATTATACAGAGGTTGTCCATCCCTAATCAGTATGAGTGGAGTAGGCACAGATACAAACATGGGAAATTATGATGCAGAGGATGTATTGAAGAAAATTACTGCTGCAGATGCCTCACAAGATATGAAGTGTATCTGGGAAAGTGGACTATACAAAGCTGCAGGTTTCCCACTGGCAATGGAGGCTAGAGATTTATGTTTGGATTGTGTGATTTTATATGATCCACCCACCAGGAAGATCATGTTACATGACAAATTAATTGTTGATTTAACCACAGAGGGTATTGCCAAAACTTTTTGATTAGAGATTAATGAAAAAATGAGGGACATTGATATTGATCAATATAATGAAGATTTTTACACAAATGAAGGGGAATATAAAGGTAAAATATTTTGCAACTGGTATAACCCAAAGAGTAAACCCAAGGATGTAGCTAGAGTACCTAAGAATTTGATGAGGATATACTTCAAAGAAGAAATTCATTTGATGATCACTATGTTGAGTAGGTTAGTTGGATTAAGAGATGACACCAAGTGTGAACCATGGATGTTCACTGTCATTGAATTCATAAGAGCAGAAGAAAAGGAGCAAGGGCAAATCCACTGGGCCAAGGCAATAAGTACAACTATTTGGAAGCAGGCCATGCTGAGACAATAGAAAATGTTGCCCTTTTATTTGTCTTCTTATGTGTTATACTCATGTGCTGCAGAAATTAGACCCTACATTCATGGAATAGAAAGGGTTGGTGTTCCAGGAAATGGTCCTAATCATAAATTAGTGTATGAACACTACCCTGACCTGCAAGAAAAGAATGCATTGAAAAAGTTTGCTTTGGTTAATGATGTTTTTTATACTTACATGGTAAGGGTGTTGAGAGAGGAACCTGATAAAAGATTATCTAAAGATGCAGAAGATGCAATTGGATTGCATAGTTCCTGGTTTATTCAGTTTGAGCATTTTACTTACATAAGGACTGAAGGATTTGAAGGGAAACCATTTATGTTGCCTAGGTATCCTTCTGATAAGTTGATTGTGTTGGAATTTTCAAGACAGAACTTGAATGTTTTTAGAATATACAAGAGGAAATTTAACAATAGAGGAAATGTGAAGTTACCTTGGGCTATAGGTAGAAATTATTGTTTCAGTGAAGAGGTTGCAAGTTGTTCAGAACAAGAACTAGGATACTATGGCTTTCAAGAATTTGATTTAGTAAGGAAATTTGATCCTTTCCACAGAATCCAGAACTTTGTGGATAAAAAATATAAGCATCAGATGCACATTGAAGATTTTTGTGTTGATTGCAAGAATGACAGGGAAGTAAGGAAAAGAGCTCACAAAAGATTAATTGTTGAGCAAATGAAATCTATAGGTAACATATTCTCTAGAGGTTCAGGATGATGATAAATTGTTACATCAGAGTTATGTAGAGGCGAGGTTGGCTCCTATTACAGAGCCTAATTGGTCAAAACCCTAGAACACATCATTGGACATATTGTCCAAGCCAGTAATATTATTTTCAAAGACGTGGCTTAGGGATAGAATTGAGGAACTCAAGGCTAAAGGAAAACAAATCACCTATCCAAAGAAAGGGAGGAAAAGAAAGGCAGAGCCTAGTGAAGACCTACAATGTTTTTATGAAAAGAAAAGGAAGATTGTGGAGGCTAAGATTGTTAAAAAGGATAAAAATGCTACTTTAATGGATCCATATGCTTTGGGGATAACAATAGAAGTGACATAAAAAAAATTTGTTGATTGAAATTTAATGAGTCATGAAATAAGTGCAGAAGAAGCACAGACTGCTAAAGAAGCAGTAGGACAACAAATTAGAAGGGCAATCCCAATAAGTTTGTCAAAAGGTGAGACTTCTAAATCAGTTGGTGTAATTGGAGCACAGGAAGTAGGTAAAAAGCTGAGCAATATATCTAGTGCCTCCACTTCACATGAGCAAAGACGAACATATGTTAAAGTAAAAATAGAGTTGGTTAAAGAAATACAACAGGAGTCAAAAATTCACAAAGCCAAACAAACTGTGGAGATTGTGCATATAGAGAGTAGTGATAGTGAGGAAAGAGCAATGTATAAAGGAAAGGAAATTGAAATAGAAGAAGATTCTAGTGATTTCCTGAGTGAAGAGGATGAGCCAAGAATTCAAGCTGAAATAGAAATGGAGCACATCATAGAACATGAAGAAGAAAAAGTACAGGAAGAAACATAAAAGATAGATGAAAATAAGGCTGATGAACAAATAGAAGATGTTAACTTGCCAGATGAAGAACAAATACATGCAGAAGATAATCAGGAGAAAGAACCATAAGAAGAAGAAGCTCCTGAAGAAGAGGATGAAGATGGAGGAGATACTGAGATGGAAGAGAAAGAAAATGAAGTTGAATCAAAAGAACAACAGCCTCCACAACAAGAGCAACAACAAGAACAATGACAACAGCAGGAACATCAACAACATGAAAAAGTAGAAACAGATAGACCTCATGAAGAGGTAATTGATGAAGTTAAAGCTACAGAAAGTATAAAAGAAATTCCTACTTGGTTAGGAGGAGAAATAAGAAAGGAAAGAAAAGAGGTCCATTTAGCACCAATTGACATTAAAATTTTGTTAGGTGAGAAGACCACTCCAAGAAAAGAAAAGAGAAAGGCTAGGACAATGTCTGCTATACAGAGAGGTCCAGGTGGATTTAGAATGCTGAACCTAGCCATACAACAAAAGGAAAAGGCAAAAGGTGAAATAGCCTTGGAGGAATATAAGATATTGAATCTTGACCTTGGGCATTCTACAAGAGAGCAGCACATCAATGAATGGGAAGATATGCACCAAGTGACAACAAAAATGTTGAGAAAGGATAAAGACAAACAAGATTACTTAAAAGGACACATTGTCCAACTTCAACAATTTATTAAAGGGATATTTGATCCCAGTGCCATAGTTCCAGAATTACCTACTAACATAGCAGTAGTATCAAAAGAAGAAATAAAGGACATGGAGAATAAAAGGTTCAAGGCTAACATTTTTGATGAATGGTTTAAAGATTTTATGCTGGAAGGTGAACAAATAATAAGGCAAGCTGTGGGAAGTTGGAGGGTAAGTGCAGAAGAAAAGAATAAGTGTATGATACTTATACATAAGTGCCAGGTCAGAAAAGAAGAATGTATGTCTGAGATTGAGTAGTTGACAGAAGTTGAAGGAAGAGCAGAAGAATTGATTAATGAAGGAGCACTTACTATTACATTGGCAAATCAAGTGCCACAGACAATATTAGAACTTAAATCTGAGGAAGATAACCTCAGCAAATGTACAACAGTTATACAACCTTTAGAAGAGGAAGCAAGTGAGATGATCAAGATGCATAAGAAGATAACAGAAAGACTCTTACAACATGAATGTATGGAAATGCCAGCGTATGATTTAGAAAGGGCATTAACAAAGTTCAATGCCATATTTGCACCATGCATAGAAAATCCTGATGCAAATTTCAGTAAATAGATGATGGATACATTGATGGAAGAAAGTGTTAAAGTGAAGAAATACAAGAAGAGAAGAGAAGTCTCAGAGAATAAAGAAAAGAAGTTAAAGGAAAGGGTTGTGATGCAAGAATACATTTTGGCAAAGAGTCCAGGAGGGGATCTTACCTTTGTAGAAGATGTAATCATAAATTTCAAGAAATATTTGAAAAAGTGAGAAGACAAGCAAGAGCAAAGGTTTTGAGAAGAAGTCAAATAAAGAGCCTCAGTGAGAGAAAGTCAATGAAGAAAGGGGAATCTTATTTTGTAAAAGATTCCAAAAGCATCCTTTGAGGGAGAGAAAAGATGTCAAATAGATATTTTGGCAGACGGTTATGAGACAAAGATGCACCATTGATTAGTAATGAAGGGATCTCAGCCATAGATGGAAGTTGTAGCCATAGCAATTTGAAGTTCAAAATCTATAGAAGGAACTTTACTACATGTATATTATTTACATAGGGATTTGTAGAAACTAGCTAGCAATTGGAATTTGTTCTAAAACTTTGAGTAGGAGTATTTTAGTTTAGAGGAGGTCACCTGTGTTTGCACTAAGGAACGCGTGGAATGTCCAGCTTTCTTATTATATCTGTAAAGCATTGTAAGTTTTTGTGAATTTGATTAATGAAGCTAAGAGTCATTCATACATTGTAAATCATATATGGTTGTGTGTTTTGAATATAAATGAATTTGGAAGTCTGCGTCTATTTTCTGAGTGTCTTCTGGCTCTTCTTTGTATTTGAAACAATTTCTCTTAAAGCTCGCAATCTTGGATGCATATTCATGAAAATACTTAGGATAATCATATTTAATGATTTAGTCTGCTGATTTAATTAAATTTTCTATAATTCTTGCCATGTGCACAACAAAGCATTTAGATCCTGTAGCAAGTGATGTTAATTTTGAATTCTCTCTAATTTTTCCCAAACTTTGAAATACTTAGCTTAAATGCAGAAATCTAAAGGAGATTGTCTAACATTTGAAGGAATTAAGAGCAATTGAGTTGATATTTGGCAATGTTTATACATATTTGAAAAGAAAAGCATGTTTTAATATAAAATCATACAAAGCTTCAGGATATAGTAATGGATTTATGCAAAGAGATAAATAATTTGTTAATATTTGCAATAGTTTGCATAATTTGAGTCCAGAAAGTAATTAATCACTTTAAATCACATAAGGCCTCTTGCATATTACAACTTCATAATAACCTACTGAACTGTCCACAAGGTCAAAACCTAACCATACGGAAACTTGGAATTAAGTAATCTTAATTGATTTCTTCATATCTTTCAAGATAGTTAGGTTCATTTTATGAATTTTAACTTTTGTTATGAATGTGTAAAAATAATCATCAACAGGAACAAGGTATTGACATCCATCAAAAAGTAATGGATAGATGAATTTCATCAGATGTTGTAGTTTCAACTACCCTGGTAGACATATATGTAAAATGTGGAAGCATTGACAAGGCATGTGAACTATTTGGCAGAATGCCTCAAAGAGATGTCATCTCATGGAGTGCAATGATTGTGGGATATACACAAAATGGATTTTTTGAAAAGGCTTTAGAAACTTTCAAGTAAATGCAATTAGCAGGTGTAAAGCCAAATTTGACAACCTTTGCCGGCATCCTCCCTACCTATACCAAAATTGGAGCTTTGGAACAGGGTATGGACATCCATCATAACATAATGGAAGGTGGATTTTTGTCAAATATTATAGTTAGAAATGCTCTGGTTGACATGTATGCAAAATTTGGAAGTATATATAAGGCACGTAAACTGTTTGATGGAATGGCTCAAATAGATGTCATCTCTTGGAATGCAATGATTGTAGGATATGCACAAAATGAATTTTTTGAAAAGGCTTTAGAAAATTTCAAGAAAATGCAATTAGCAGGTGTAAATCCAAATTTGACAACCTTTGCCAGCATCCTAGCTGTGATATCATGGATACCTGCTCTCCTACAAGCACTTCAAGTCATGCCTGTAGTGATGCGGGGCTTTCTCGCATCACCGCAGGCATGACTTGAAGTGCTTGCAAGAGAGTGGGTGATGCAGGGGTATCTAATTCTTGAGATAAATGAAGAAGCAAGCCAAATTTCTGTAATATATTTGTGCAAAGCCATATTTTTGGGAAAGCCCTGCATCACCCACTCTCCCGCAAGCACTTCATGTCATGCCTACGGTGATGTGGGAAAGCCCCACATCACCGTAGACATGACTTGAAGTACTTACGGGAGAGTGGGTATCCATGATATCACATTTCTTCAAGGCATTTTTTGAAACAATTCGCTTGCCTTGTCTATGTTTCCACATTTTCATGTATGTCTAGAAGGGCACTTGTAACTACAACATATGAAAAAAAAGAAGGATCGCCGAATCTGATACACTTACCTGGGACTATGCATTCTCAATGTATCTTATTCTTGTGGCTGTTAGGTTGAAGTTTTGACTGTCCAAGTGATGGGTTCATAATTTTCACAATCACGATATGGTGGTATTGTGAGAGGACTGTCATAGTACAATAAAATACCAAACAAAGATGATGAAAGGACAGTGACCAATTCGATTAAGGTAGTGACTTCACAAATGCTAAAGGTATAGTCCTAGTATCTTTGTTTTGAAGTTCAATGATTTCAATGTTGGAAGACAGTGTTGTAGATTCTTCCATACCATCAACTTTAGGAAACAACACAATTAGCTAAAGGAGCTTCTCATTTTACACAATATAGTTCACCAAGCTCATTAGAAGCTGCACACAAATATAACAAATTGAAATATGAACTTGAGAATGAATGCATATGAGATTATTCTTTACCTCCAAGTGGGACCCTTAGTCCTTAAGACATTATCAATACAGTGGTATGTTTTCAAGGGCAATACTTTCAACCTATAGGGACATTGCATTGTGACATGAATGGAGGAAGCTATCTAGCAGTCTAGGGTGGTGATCTTTAGGAGTTTTGTGTCAACAATGATTTCAATAAGCTATGTTTCATATGCCATATATGGTTGTTAAATGCTAAGGCATGAATGGAAATTTCTTCAAGCACTATCCAAGGCCATTGAAATCAAAGATCTATCCTCTAAGTCATTTGCACATGGTGATTGAGAACACAGTGAGTAAGAAGTAAAAGAGCACCGGATCACAACACTACAAAATAGTCATGAGTTATGCAATGAACTTCAGTGTTCTTTTGATCACAAAGGAGATCAAGATAATAACCAACATACTGATGTGCACAGAGAATGTTCATGGAGAAGTGTAAACTTCCTTACAAAGTAATTCACACAACAGAGTTTGAGGTGAATTGCACCTACTATTTTATGCTAATATGGATATGTTCTAACATGTAGTTAATTGTTGTGGCATAATAGATAGGCTAAATAGTTGTTCATATACCATTCTTTCTAATTCAAAATTGCTATACCTTATTCTAGGAGCAAATTATAGGGGGAGTCTATACATAAGACACCATTGTTTCAATTTCAAAATTGCTGGCTCTTTCACAATTGTTTGTTTCATTTATTTGATCTAAGACAACTTGCTGTATAGAAGATGCTCTCAAAATCATAGTAAAATGCTTTATTTCGGGAAGACTGTTCAGAATCTTCCCATCATAACAATGAACAAAAGCATCAGCCATTAACCTAAACTTTGCAAGAGTTTCATCAAATTCTACTTTTCCACTCTCTTTTCCATTATGAATTTTATTCCCAATTTCATCCATGAAGAACTTCCTCAGCCTGTAGATCCTACTATTAGCCATAACTTTACCAGGTGTCAAAGATAGCTTAAGTTTTTACCCAAGCAGTAATTGAGAAAATTCAACCTTACCAGATATAATGTGTTGAAAAGCTCTTTGAAGTTATTCTAGAGAAGAGTTCCCGAGAGTATAATGCGTAGTTTTGAATTAACCTTTTTGCATGAATTCCATTGTATCTGGTAAGGCCAAATTTTGTCAATTGCTACTTTTTGTCAAAATTCAGCCTTACTAGATACAATGGAATTCATGCAAAAAGGTTAATTCAAAATTGCACATTATAATCTCAAGAACTCTTTTACAGAATAACTTCAAAGAGATTTTCAACACATTGTATCTAGTAAGGCTAAATTTTGTCAATTGTTGCTTGGGTAAAAACTCAAAGCTATCCTCAACACCTCGTAAAGTTATGGCTAACAACACAATCTACAGGCTGAGGAAGTTCTTCATGGATGAAATTGGGAATAAAATTCAGAATGGAAAAGAGAGTGGAAAAGTAGAATTTGATGAAACTCTTGCAAAGTTTGGGTTAATGACTGATACTTTTGTTCATTGTTATAATGGGAAGATTCTGAATAGTCTTCCTAGAATAAAGGATTTTACTGTGATTTTGAGAGCATCTTCTATACAGCAGGTTGTCTTAGATCAAATAAATCAAGCAAACAATTATGAAAGAGCCAACAATTTTGAATTTGAAACAATGGTGTCTTATGTATAGACTCCCCCAATGATTTGCTCCTAGAATAAGGCATAGCAATTTTGAATTAGAAACAATGGTATATGAACAACTATTTAGCCTATCTATTATGCTACAACAATTAACTACATGTTATAACATATCCATATGAACATAAAATAGAAGCTGCAATTCACCTCAAACTCTGCTGTGGTAATTGCTTTGTAAGGAAGTTTGCACTCCATGAACATTCTCTATGCACATAGCCAAACATTTAAAGTTCTTAACCAAAGGTCCAAAAATGAGTATATTGTCATTGCATGACTCCTATTTTTTCTCTGACTATGATAGTGCCTGAGCTTCTGGTGTTTCTAGATGAAACCTATAGCAGAAAAGTGTAGTCTCCATCTGAAGGAACCATCTTCAGAGCCCTTCCCTGAAATAAGGGTTGAAAACATTAGAAGAAAAGAAATACCATAATTCTAAAGTAATAATTTGTATCAAGAAAAATGTTAGAAAGTATAATTAAAAAGACAAATCCTTACAATCAAACCTCAAATTAGACCAAGTAGATTTATGAATTTATCTTTAGAATGTAGGAACTTTATCTGTCAGAGCTTCACGACCTCAAATTGGATCTCAAATTGGACCACCAGATTTATGATTTTATCTTTAGAATTTAGGAACTTTCATTTTCCGATATTCATGACCTCAAATTGGATCCAAATTGGACCAGCAGATTTATGATTTTTTCCTCCCACCGATGTTTGTATTCCTATACTGGGGTTCTGCTTCCGAGAAAAAACACCCAAAAGTATTTCAGACTAGCTCAAGGTACTCTCCAACCTGGTTATGTCATTGATAGCAATCCAAGTTTTCCTGAACCATCCATACCCAAATGTTGCATCACAATCTATTCTTCTTGCACATAAAAATGCCACATATTAACCCCTTCTAAATAAAACATTTGATCATCATAAAACCATAATTAATAAATCATTTCAATTTTAGAAAGAATCCAATGTCATTTACTATCAAAACAAAAGATGTATAAATCACAAAAAATCCATGAAGCCTCCCAAATGTATATTAAAGCAATTTTACAGGATAGGTTTCAGCATAAGAAGCTTTCTACTATAGCTCTCAATGAATGTATTATAAGCAGAAAACAAAATTCTTCACACTCAAAGTAATGCAATCAAACATTTATTCCAAAAGTATGTTAGCAGGAGTTAACTAAAAACAAAATGATTTTTTGCTTGGTTTCTTTTATCAATATGCCACGTGGAAATGGAATAATGACTAAGAAACCCTAACAATAAAAAATGAAGTAAAGGTTCAAGAAAGGAAATTCCAATGTACTATTATGTAATGGTGACAAAGGCACTTATATGAAAATGACCTGCATACAAATCCCTTCCATTGAATTTCCATCCATCCAAAGATAAAATAAGCAATGTAAGGATTTGAGCAATATAAGTCCAAAGGGTTATGTTATAACGGTAATGGAATCACCATAAGAGCACAACCAAGGAACAAATTCTTGTGACTGTAATTATATAATCCATAACTCTATTGGTCATGTGGCACAGTTGTGCTATAACAAATATAGGATGCATTCATGTGTGACCCAAGTTTAATGTGGCTATGTTGTGATAGAAATGGAGGCAATCATATGAGCACAATTCATGTACAAATTAATCATTGTCATCACAATTAGGTGTCAATCATAATTGGGTGCATTCAGGTTGACTCAAGTTTAACAGGTTACAATGTAATGATAACATGATCCAAGAGCGATTACTTCTTGCTGCAATAAAGAACCTATAACTCTGGTTGATATGTAGAGTGATTGTGTTATATCAATTATGTAGTGCATTCAAGCACAACCCATGTTTAATGGGCTATTCTAGAGAGTGATCAAGATTTTCTAAACCTTATGAATGTTACTTAAAAGTGTATAACTTAAACTATAGACCAAGTTTGTTACATACTTGAATGCAGTTTGCTAATAACCATTATGGGAAGTATTAAAGTAAGACCCATGCTATATAGGATACATTTCCTTGATTAAGTTTACATACCTTAATGATCAAACACAATCTTCCCACACACTCTAGGATACAATCCAAGATCATACCACACCTTGTCAAGACAACTAATTTTCTAACCCAAGATTTAAGGTTGTTTTTTAATACAACCAAAAGCATTGGTAAGAGCATGACTAGGGTATGAACCCTAGGCCTCTGTAGAAACATAAACCATAACTCTAGCAGATTAATGAGGTTGTAATACCAGAAAGATTGAGACATTGTAGCCAATAACAAAATCTTGCAATCTAAATATTGTAGCCAATAACAAGCACACTATGTAGCTTAGTGAAATTTGTAAATGTAATCTATGGTAAGAAGAATGACATTAACTTGAGGCGTGACAGTTAAAAAGAGACTGAGTAGTGATAAGATAACAAAGCTCAAACCTTGCATAGTAAAGTGGAGATTTTAACAGTGATTTTCCTTACCCCCTTGCTAACTTTAAGAGTTTTCAAATGCTATTAATAGTGTTAGACAATGCAAATGAAATTAGGGAATGACTGTCCAAATGAAGTAACAGTGGTAATCATAGGTTCAATGTTTCTTCTTAGCCATTGTATAATGGAGGTAGTGGATTGCATGTTTGGGCAATGTTTTGAGACTCATCAAAGATGGGAGAATAGTGAATAATACCTTGTGGACTGTGAAGTAGTGACAATAAGGTTGAAGGATGTTAAGACCCACAATACCATGAAACAATGAGTCCCCTATAGTAAGTAGGTAGTCTATAGGGCATGGTTTGATTTTATACAAGGATACTCATGAAAGGAATCTTCAAGTGATAGTGAGTGAGTTGTTTGAGATTGCAGTTGAGGGTGCAATATCCAGTCTTAAAGGCAGTTACAAAGCAGTAAATATGCAAGAAAATCAAACCCTACATAGAAAACAATTCACAATGTTATCTTGCATAATGCCTTGAGTTTGAAGACAAAAATCTCATTGTATCTTGATGAAAGTAGTGACCTTAATGGTCAATCACTGGCAACCATAATTTTAAAACATGCTATTGTGCTTATGGAGCAACATTTTAAGCAAGGCAGTGAGTGGTGGTTTGGAACAATGGTAGGTATGGAGGACTTTCTTTATATGCATACTATGTAGTCTAGCTTAAGACAATGTTCTTAGAAGAGATTGAAGGTGGATTATGGAACTCAAGGGTTACCATGATAAAGATTAAAGCAAAGACTGAGATCTATTTAAAAGCCATTGTCATGAAGATATTAAAGATGTCACATGTAAAACCCTAGCATCTAGAGTAATGAATACAGTGCCAAAGAGGACATTGAGCTGGGGCAAATTTAGGAGATCTCCACATTATCTAATCACAAGCAAATACATCATTTATTTATTTTTTAAACTAAAAGAAATCATTCTAAACCCTATATAGGATACATTGATACTTCAAAAGCATCTAAATTAGGAATTTGAGATTATGCAAATATATGTCAATTAAATACTTGGATTACAAACAGTAGTGCGAACAATGTAACCCTTGTTGAGTAGAGTAGGAATGAGATGAGTAGCAATGAATCACATGCCTCCTGTCACACACATCTCGTTACCATTCTCTGTCATTCTTTACTGAAACACTTCTCCATTTTGGTGGGCTACACATGAGAATAAGGTTTGGAAGAAGGTTTTAGAGTATGTTTATTAAAATGAAAACTCCATTTTTGTGGGCTATGCCTGAAAATAAGATTTCGATGAAAGTTTTAGAGTATGTTTATTAACGTTTTAGAGTATTTTGGTGGGCTATTGAATTTTTGATTCCTTAAATGATTTATTCAAATGGATTGTGATAAATAAATGACTAACTATTTAGTCATTTTTATTTGTGTGACTAAATAATTTTTTAGTCAATGACCAAATTAGTCATTTATTTACTCATTTATAGCTGAGTTACAAAAAATTAGTAGAATTTAGTCATTTTTAGTTGTTGTGACTAAAATGTTTAGTCACTTAGTCATTTATTTGCCAAAATTCTACTAGTGTATGATCTCGTACAAGGCACAAATGGAGCCATAAGGGCACATATAGAGACCTTACATTCTTAGCTACAATAATTTAAGGATCAAAGAGAACAAATAAAATGATAGATCAAGCATCTCAGAGAAGTAATAAGCTTGAGATTGGCCTCTCTAACTGAAGTATTCTTTGAAGCTAAACATATCAAACAAAAGGTTAAGGTATCGTCTACCTTAGGAGAAGAATAGGATACATACATCCAGCTGGAAAGCCAGATCCAAAATTTCACATCTACTAAGAAACAATGGGATACTACTTTGGCTCAACTTAGGGTAATCTACAAAAACATCCTACCTACAAATTGAAGAACATGTCTTGAGGACAAGACATACTTTTAAAAGGGGGAGTGATGTTGGTAGAGAATAGGGAAACAAGTAGAACATACTATAGAATACTGCAAAGGCCATGCAGAGGATAGAGGTGACTCCTAAAGAGGTACTTTGGGAAATGACATGCCTCTAAATAGATATATAGGAGATTTATGATTTTATCTTTAGAATGTAGGAAATTTCTCTATCGGAGCTTCACGACCTCAAATTTGATCTCAAATTAGACCAACAGATTTATGATTTTATCTTTAGAATGTAGGAACTTTCTCTATATGATATTCATGACCTCAAATCAGATCCAAAATTGGACCAACAGATTTATGATTTTCTCTGTCCACCGATGTTTGTATTCCTATACTCAGGTTCTGCTTCTGAGTGAAAACACGTCGAAGTGTTTCAAACCGGCTCAAGGTACTCTCCAACCTAGTTATGTCACTAATAGAAATCCAAGTTTTCCTGAACCATCCATACTTGAATGTTGCATCACAATCTATTCTTCCTCCACATAAAAATGCCACATATTAACCCCTTCTAAATAAAACATTTGATCATCATAAAACCATAATTAATAAATCATTTCAATTTCAGAAAGAATCTGATGTCATTTACTATCAAAACAAAAGATGTATAAATCACAAAAAATCCATGAAGCCTCCTAAATGTATCTTAAAGCAATTTTACAGGATGGATTTCAGCATAAGAAGCTTTCTACTACAACTCTCAATGAATGTATTATAAGAAAAAAACAAAATTCTTCACACTCGAAGTAATGCAGTCAAACATTTATTCCAAAAGTATGTTAGTAGGAGTTAACTAAAAACAAAATGGTTTTTTTCTTGGTTTCTTTTATCAATATACCACTTGGAAATGGAATAATGACTAAGAAACCCTAACAATAAAAAATGAAGTAAAGGTTCAAGAAAGGAAATTCTAATGTACTATTGTGTAATGGTGACAAAGGCACTTATATGAGCATGACTTGCATACAAATCCCTGCCATTGAATTGGCATCCATCCAAAGAGAAAATAAGCAATGTAAGGATTTGAGCAATATAAGTCCAAAGGGTTATGTTGTAACGGTAATGGAATCACCATAAGAGCATAACCGAGGAACAAATTTTTGTGACTGTAATTATGTGATCCATAACTCTATTGGTCATGTGGCATAGTTGTTTTATAACAAATATAGGATGCATTCATGTGTGACCCAAGTTTAATGTGGCTATGTTGTGATAGAAATGGAGGCAATCATATGAGCACAATTCATGTACAAATTAATCACTGTTATCACAATTAGATGTCAATCATCATTTGGTGCATTCAGGTTGACTCAAGTTTAATAGATTACAATATAATGATAGCATGATCCAAGAGAGATTACCTCTTGTTGCAATAAAGAACCTATGACTCTTGGTTGATATGCAGAGTGGTTGTGTTATATGAATTATGTAGTGCATTCAAGCACAACCCATGTTTAATGGGCTATTCTAGAGAGTGATCAAAATTTTCTAAACCTTATGAATGTTACTTAAAAGTGTACAGCTTAAACTACAGACCAAGTTTGTTACATACTTGAATACAATCTTGGGTTACCACAAACTATAATAATGTGATCTGCTAATAACCATTATGGGAAGTATTAAAGCAAGACCCATGCTATATAGGATACATTTCCTTGATTAGGTTTACATACCTTAATGATCAAACACAAGCTTCCCACACACTCTAGGATACAATCCAATATCATACCACACCCTGTCAAGACAGCTAATTTTCTGACCCAAGATTTAAGGTTGTTTTTTAATACCAACAAAAGCATTGGTAAGAGCATGACTAGGGTACAAAAACTAGGCCTCTATAGAAACATAAACCATAACTCTAGCGGATTAGTGAGGTTGCAATACTAGAAATATTGAGACATTGTAGCCAATAACAAAATATTGCAATCTAAAGATTGTAGCCATTAACAAGCACACTATGTAGCTCAGTGACATTTGTAAATGCAATCTATGGTAAGAAGAATGACAATCACTTGAGGTGTGATAGTCAAAAAGAGACTGAGCAATGACAAGATAATAAATCTCAAACCTTGCAAAGTAAAGTGGAGATTTTAACAATGAGTTTCCTTACCCCCTTGTTGACCTTAAGGGTTTTTCAAATGCTATTAACAGTGCTAGACAAGGCAAATGCAATCAATGAATGACTGTCCAAATGAAGTAACAATGGTAATCATAGGTTTAATGTTTCTTCTTAGCCATTGTATAATGGAGGTAGTGGATTGCATGTTTGAGCAGTGTTTTGAGACTCATCAAAGATGGGAGAATAGTGAATAATACCTTGTGGACTGTGAAGTAGTGACAATAAGGTTGGAGGATCTTAAGACCCATAATACCATGAAACAATGAGTCCCCTCTAGTAAGTAAGCAGTCAATCTATACGGCATGGTTTGATTTTATAGAAGGATGCTCATGAAAGGAATCTTCAAGTAACAGTGAGTGACCTATTTGAGATTGCAGCTGAGGGTGCAATAGCCAGGCTTAAAGGCAATTAGCAAAGTAGTAAATATGTAAGAAAATCAAACCCTACACAACAAACAATTCACAATGTTATCTTGCATAATGCCTTGAGTTTGAAGACAAAAATCTCATTGTATCTTGATGAAAGTAGTGACCTTAATTGTCAATCACTGACAATCATGATTTTAAAATATGGTATTGTGCTTATAGAGGCATCATTTTAAGCAAGGTTGTGAGTGATGGTTTGGAACAATGGTAGGTATGAAGGACTTGCTTTATATGCATACTATGCAGTCTAGCTTAAGACAATGTTCTTAGAAGAGATTGAAGGTGGATTATGGAACTCAAGGGTTACCATGATAAAGATTAAAGAAAAGACTAAGATCTATTTAAAATCCACTGTCATGAAGATATTAAAGATGTCACATGCAAAACCCTAGCAGTTGGAGTAATGAATATAGTGCCAAAGACGACATTAAGCTGGGGCAGATTAAGTAGATCTCCATATTATCTAATCACAGGCAAATACATCATTTATTTATTTTTTTAAGTTAAAAGAAATCATTCTAAACCCTATATAGGATACATTCCAAACCCTATATAGGATATATTGATACTTCAAAAGCATATGAATTAGGAATTTGAGATTATGCAAATATATGTCAATTAAATACCTAGATTACAAATAGTAGCGCGAACAATGTAACCCTTGTTGAGCAGAGTAGGAATGAGATAAGCAGCAATGAATCCTATGCCTCCTGTCACACACATCTCCTTACCATTCTCTATCATTCTTTACTGAAACACTTCTCCATTTTGGCGGGCTATGCCTGAAAATAAGGTTCAAGGATGAAGGTTTTAGAGTATGTTTATTAAAATGAAAACTCCATTTTGGCAGGCTATGCCTGAAAATAAGATTTTGACGAAAGTTTTAGAGTATGTTTATTAAAGTTTTAGACTATTTTGGCAGGCTATTGATTTTTGATTCCTTAAATGCTTTATTCAAATGGATTGTGATAAATAAATTACTAATTATTTAGTCATTTTTATTTGTGTGCCTAAATAATTTTTTAGTCAAAAACCAAATTAGTCATTTATTTACTCATTTATAGATGAGTTACAAAAAATTAGTAGAATTTAGTCATTTTTAGTTGTTGTGACTAAAATGTTTAGTCACTTAGTCATTTATTTGCCAAAATTCTACTAGTGTATGATCTGGTACAAGGCACAAATGGAGCCATAAGGACACAGATAGAGACCTTACATTCTTAGCTACAATAATTTAAGGATTGACCTCTCTAAGAGAACAAATAAAATCATAGATCAAGCATCTCAGAGAAGTAATAAGCTTGAGATTGGCCTCTCTAACCAGAGCATTCATTGAAGCTAAACAGATCAAACAGAAGGTTAAGGTACCATCTACCTTAGGAGAAGAAAAGGATACATACATCCAGCTGGAAAGCTAGATCCAAAATTTGACATTTGTTAAGATACAATGGGATACTACTCCGGATCAACTTAGGGTAATCTATAAAAATATCCTACCTACAAACTGAAGAACATGTCTTGAGTACAAGACATACTTTTAAAAGGGGGAGTGATGTTGGCAGAGAATAGGACAGCAAGTAGAACATACCGCAAAGGCCATGCAGAGGGTAGAGCTGACTCCTAAAGAGGGACTTTAGGAAAGGACACGTCTCTAAATAGATATATAGGAGATATATGCAAAGCAATGTAAAGTAAGAGTGAATATGTGTGAATAAAGAGAGTAATAGTGTATAAGGCAGAGATTCAGACCTGCCCATATGGATATGTATATACCTACTAATGATAAATGAATATAATGGAGATATAAAGATTATGATATAACCACACATATGTTATGATATTTTTCTTTACTTATCTTATACTGCATATTAGATACCCTTATTGTTTATTCATATTTCTCTCATTCCCTAACTAGGGTATAAACTAGACTTACAAACTTGACTGAGGACTAGATCTTTGGATTGGTTCCTCCCTATTTCTTGCCAACAAAGTTGTTGAGAGGTATAGTACAATTCACACCTTCATGGGCATGATTAGGACTCTAAATCATCATCAGACTATCATGCCATCCTATGTGCCTTTTTTGTACTTACATATTTTCCCCCTTGAGTATGTTAGTCTACATGAAAGGTAGATATTGTTCCCAAAATTGGCTTTTAGCTTTGTTGTTGTCTTGTATTTAGACCTAAAGAATAAATATTAGCTTAATTTTGTAATAAATCTAGAGTAAGCACTGAAAGGAAGATGAGGAAACATACCATTGATGTGTGAGTTTGAATTATACCTATGTCACCTTTCTTTGTCATAAAGACCTAGTGTGATAAAGAAATAGAGAATGAGGACACAACATGCACTATAAAGGATAAACTAAGCATACAAAATAAACTAATGAAAAATAAACTAAGAAGAAGAGAGGAAAAGGAAGAGCACAATTGAGAGAAAGTGAGTAAATGACGATGAAACTATGCAAGAGGATAGTTGATGAAATACTAATGATGAGGAGATCGACAATATGGATGACAATCATCCTCCTATGGATCCCTAGGTATGAGAAATGAGGAAAACCCCTCTTTTGAAACCTTATATTTTCTTATTTCACTTGAAAAATGTCTATTATTTTTATGTTTTCCTATTGCATTTATTTAGGTTTTAGGTGTTTGTCATTTTATATGTCTCTATTTGTGTGTTTTCACCTATTTTTCTTATTTTCTAGGTACATTGAGGTATGAAAAGGCATGGCATAGGGTCACCCTATTGCTAGGGCAAGTCACTCAGGCACCCTCACTACTTCAACCTAGGTTGCTCAATAGATTTGGCCTAGTAAAAGGGGTGACCTTGATAGAAGGTTTGTGGGTAGGAACTGAGAAAAAAATGCTATTTTTTGATGCTCAATTTCTTTGACTTTGATACTAAATTCTTTGTTTATTACATTTTTTTAGAAAGTATTTAATTTTTAGGATTTTACAAGTTTTAGGACTCTTTTTTATGATTTTCAATTTTTTTCTCTTTATGATTTTCTAAATTTTTTATGATCTAACTTGGAATTTTCTATCTTGGTAGGACACCTATATCCACTAGAGTTCTAATTGTGAGTAGGCAAGTGGTATATAGAAGCCCTTGGGGCATTGTCAGTTGCTAATCATTCTATTTTATGGAGTATAAAGCTAGCTAGAGTGGCATGAATTTTGATTGTTCACCCATCATCCTGTATATACTATGATATCTTGACTTATTGGGATACTAATTGGAACACATTCTAATTTACTTCTATTTTTAGAGAGTGGATCATCACCCTCTATGATGTTTATCACATCCTAGGAGTTCCTATTAGAGGAGAGTGGCTTGCACTTCTCGAGAGTGGGTCTGAGAGAGAGAGAGAGATTGGCTTGGGTGACCATCATGGGTGTTACATCCCCAACTCATCATTTAGCTTAATCTTATTTTTGTGTGGTAATCAAGATAATTAACCATAGTTTAATGATTAGCTATTGTGGAAATATTTGAATTAAGCATTGTTGACTAATGTTAGCTAGACAAGGGATTACATGTTCATATGATTATTTAAGTTTTATGAATTGAGAATCAGATGATGTTGCACTGTTCATGATTTTATGATGGTGAGTGTGAATGGGAAATGAACCTTCCTTTGAAGATGGAAGGAGAGTATCATCCAGGAGGAAGAGATAGATGTTGGGAAATGGGTCAAATTTCCATCTGATTATCAGAATTTATGTCCTTATGAACCCTTGTAATTTGGCACGAGTTACGTCTTTTCTTTGTTAGTTGATTTTCCTTTTTAGGTCGTCATGTTAGTTGTGTTATCTCGATGATGTTTACGTCGACTCAACTAAATGACGTTCTTAGAACATCGTTGCAAGTCAAGATTTAGTCTCGTTATGTGATGAAGAACTATCTTGTTCTTTATTTCCAATCAGGATTTTAAATCTTTTATTCTTTATTATTTTACTAGGGTTTATAGCTATGTGAGGGGGAGTGTCACTTGACCCCAGAACCCCATTCTTTTAGTGTAACACCAATCTTTGATAACATAGTGGTTATTTAAACCTTATTATTTTGACTAAGGGAGATTATATAAGTTATTAAGATATGAACCTCCTTAGAGGTCGACCACCTCAGTATCATTGAAATATGTATATAATTATACTATATTATCCATGTACTAGTTACACTCAATACCCATCATCCACAAGAAGTGGGGAGAGGGAATATAGGCTGAGTGGAAGCCTTGTTAGAGCCCTCCTTGTAGACCATCTTGTAGTGGACTGTGTGGATCAAAAGATCCTGCTAGGTGGCATGCTAAGAATGCATGCAAAGAACCTTGTTCTTGCCATTGTATTGAATGCCATCGAAAGGAGGCATAATTATGATTAGGTGAAAGTCTTGTTACAGGCTGCTACATCAATAAGGGAAGGGTGAGGAAGTTTGAACCTGGTGTATAGGATAATCTTTTCACAAGAAATATATCTATCACTGTGTTGTAGTTACAACTATGTCATTCTTGAGAGCTATTGGCTCATATACTATGGCATTCAATATAGTTAAATCCCTCTGATAATTAAGGATGTCGACTATGTCGACTAGAGATAATTAATAATGTGTGTTCTTGGCTTGTAAATATGAATGTATATGTATATCTTTGATGAATTTGTCTATGGCAATAGAGTGAATGAAAATTGTTGTCAAAGGCTTAAGAGGCCACATTGTATTCTTTTTTTATATTGTTTGAAGCTATTAAATTTTGATGTCACTCGGCTAGCTAGAGGCCGTATTATCTCTGCTGGTTACTCATGCAAGAGAATTACATGCGGTAAACTAATATAAGCTATTATCGAGCCAAGAATCTTTTTAATAATGTTTCCTTATAATTGTTCATTAGCTAATAAGGCATGAAGACATAGTGTTTAATATTGAGCTCGATAGGGTGTTAATGTCTGATGAGTATAAGCCAGTGGTATTGGCATACGACATCAATACCTATAGAACTATGCATATAATAACTATGGCCAAACCATATGATAGCAATGACCACACTATATGTAGTGGTAAATTTGAGTTTGGTTGCATGTGCACTTAGTACTTTAACATATCAACTCGAGGTAAACTATGTCAACCTTCGACTATCTTATATTGGTATTATTTGTGCATATAATGCATGCCGAAGCTATAGTTACTTATCATAGAAGTGGGAAGGTTAAAATAGATATATTGATAGCCTCTTGGTCGCCATGATTGCATATCATATTCCCTATGGGAAAATTATTCTTTTGATACATTCTTTTTACAAGAACTTACCCTATGTTACTGCAAACTTTGTTGTATAAAAGAAAGTAAATGCCTTCTTTGTGAATGGCAAATATTCTTATTAAGTATAAGGTAATAAAAGGATCTCTTGAGAGAGAACTTTCAAAAGAGATCGACTCTATGAGTCAATATAAGTATTCCTTTTGATGGTATGAACTAAGTATGAATGTTGAAATTAGGTCAATAAAGTAAACACCAACCAGGTAAGGTTAAGTGTTGAAGACATGAATGAACTTATTTCTTTAATAAAGTGTGGGATAGTGTGACATGGAGTCACAAGTTCCCTATTGCCTAAGCAACGAGACCCTTGGGAATGGATTTTCAAGACAGGAGTCGAACGTCCAAGGAATAGATAAAGACGTTTTAAACTTATCTATCCAAGACCAAGAAAGATTGAATTATGTTACTGTAGGACATGACAACTTATAAGTCAAGTCAAGTGGTGGACATATGAAGACATTCATTGCATAACATAAATGTATGTAAATCTTTGACCAAAGTAATGTATTTGTCTCTGCATGCATCGTCGATCCACAGTTCTCTAGATGGCATAATGTCTCCAGTAGTACATGCATAGTTAGAGTGGATCTATAGTTGTGCAACCATGAGGCATTATGAAGGACACAACACCAAATACTCAGATCACTAGTAGAAATATGGCAAATAAATGACCAGGTGAATAAAACTTTTAGTCACGTGACCAAAATTTTTTGGAACACAACTATAAATGACTAATTTGGTCATCGGTTGAAATGACTAAATAAATGACCAAATAAATGACTAATTTGGTCATCGGGCAAAAAACACAACTAAATACTTGGTTAGACAAATAAAAATAACTAAATAAATGACTATTACTCATCTATTCTTTTTTTCTTTCCAATTTGATCATAATCCATGAATTCAAAGACAATACAAGACAAGGCAATAAATGCCAGCTTAGACCAAAGGAATAAAGGGAGAGAAAGGATTGAACAAAGGGTTAAGAAGAAAAAAGACAAATCATACAATAGGAAATATACAAAAAAAATTAAAAATAAGACAAGAAAATAGACAAACTGGATAGATACAAATAAAATAAAGACAAAATTATTAATTATAAAACTTTTAAATATACTATAATATTGATAAATTATTTAATTTTGCAAGTCCACTATGCACAAGTATAATTTAAGTTCAATTAATTTAAATTATATAATTTAATAACTTAAGTTGTATAATTTATAACTTATATAACAAAGTAATTATATATTTTTTTTTTATGCGTAATTAAAGTAATTATATAATTTAAGTTAAATATAATTTATTAATATTTCATATTATTTAAATATTATAATAATGAATAATTATATTGTAATATAATTTCATAATTTTATAATTAAAATTATAATATATGTTTTTGCCTTGTTGTGCATGAGTTTAGTTCACTTTAGTTTTGGAGGGAATTAATGGAGGGAATGTGCATTGAATTGCAATTTGCAATTAAAAAGAAAAAAAAAAGGGTTTCAATTTGATAGGAGAAAAAAAAAGCTCTAGTTCACCGATGCATTAGCAGGGGCAGCCATGCATTTGTCATAGGTGAGTTATTTTTCTCAGTGCTTTCTCTTTAATGTTTTTGGTTGAAAAGCCAAACTTTCATTCTCCAACCTTATAGCTAATTTTGCCCTCTGAATTCTAATGATAATAGTATCTAATCAGCTACATGTTTGATAAACCTGAGCTGAATTGTAAATCTGGGTTGTGGAAAATTTAAAAGGGATTTGGTGCTATGTTTATTGGGTAGTCCCTAATTAAATTTATATCTCCATGTGTTATAACCATAAGGTGAATGCTATATTGGGTACTATTAGTTTTGGAGGTGTTGTTGCTTAGCACGTATTGGGTGGTTAACAAATCAAGAAGATACTTAAAATTTGAAGTGGGTTTTTTCTTGATGGATTCTGAGTGATAAAAATTCTCTTCCATGGAGTTATGAATTGTGCACTCTATGCGATCTTAAATGCTCAAGAATGGATTTCCTATTCTTTTATTACTTGACAACTTAGTTGGGCTTACTGTCGTTTCATTTTCCTAATAGCCAGTTTTGAGTCTGTAGAATGCTAGGCATATGTTAGAACTTAGAAATGGCATGGGTTTCTAGCTTTAGTTTTCAATGTCAATCCTTAGAGGGTAAAAGGTTTGTCTTACTTCGTCTTCTGTTCATATGATAATCCCTGAGTCACTATGACCACTTTACCTTTGTGAAACAACTCTTATCTTCTACCACATAATTTATCTACATGAGTGTTGAAATTTGGCATCCTAGAAAGTAAGTGGTAGTCTTGGAGCACCAAGCCTCACCATAAAAAAATAGTAATAAAATCAAGAAATGGTAATTGTCTGGTGATTATTTAGAATTTGTTAATATGTTTAATTTATTTCATAATTGTTTTTTATTTAAACCCCTGAAATAGCAAAAGATATTTGGCAATTATCATTTCATGACAGTTTAGAGAGGTTTCTATGCAAACTAATATTTTTACAAATGATATTATTTGTAATTATCAGAGTTAGTGTGGTATATTCAAAAGAATCTTAACCCTTTCCTGGTGCATCTTGTTTGTTAGCTCCCCAGTTGAGGGCAAGGCATGCCCCCTTACCATTGTATACAAGATAAAAGAAGGATGTGTAACTCTTTTGAAAACCATTTAAGAGGATTATTTCGGTGCTATTGAGTTGATTAAACAATGTATATTTAGGCCACTTTATTGTTGATTTTCCTTATTTCCTTCTAGTGAGACAGCTCTTTTGATGCCATTGGTGCTGACCTAAGATTGGAGAAGCTACTAGACAATGATTTTGAACTAAATAAGTAGTTGAGCCTTCTAATGATGTGACATGTGTGCACCCACAAAATATATGCATGTATATATGTGTGCACACATGCATATAACAAAACTATTGATCTCTCATCCTTGGTGATCCTAATTTTTTTCATCATCAAAAGATCATTTTTGAGTCGAGTATTGTCTATAGTTACCTTCTTTTGCTATATTTTTATATGCATTTGTTTGAAAAAGGTCCTTTATATTTCCCTTATCTCCCCGAATCTTCCCTTTCCATAAATTTCTTTGCCAAGTCCAAAATGAATGGTGGTTTCCATTAGATAGAATATGCCCCCTTTATTCAATTCTAATCATTTTTGTACTTTCTTGAGTGTACTTTCTTTCCACACACTGATCTACGATCTGCACTATAAACTCCAAAATAGATTTATCCACTTTCATATTGATGATAAGACCATGCTACTAAAATTCAACATAAAATAACTATAAATATATCGATAGATGCTTTAATAAGCATTACTCTGAGGTTGTAATATTGAATGGCAAGGAATTGGGGAACACAAAACATGATGGAAAACCACATGGTAGAAGGTAATCCCCATGGGTTATAAAAAATTCACTACAAGAAAAGGCTATGCTCTATTCTTTCATCTGAAATACTCAATACATTGTTTACACAATGGAATGGCTCTTTGTAGAGCTTAGAACCTTGGTTCTCTGCTCTGCACTACAATTTTTCTCTTTTTACTCAGAAACTCATTGGAAATTGCCAAAAAGGCCTAAGTTACCAATCTTGGTACTAATATGGTTATGGGGTCCAGGTATGGATTGAAATAATAACTGATAATTGATAATTAAATGCCAAATATCATGATCAATCCAAATGAATTAATAGTCAGTGGTAGAACTACAATTAACAGTATAAAATATAAACTCAATATAAATCATCATACTGCTTTTTGTTGAGAGCATCAACATCATCATGTGGTTGATTTGAACCAAAAGCAGTATTAGTGCCAGTCCCACTAATTGTGCCATCTGGGTCCTTTGAAGGACTCTCTTTTCGTTGTCTATAGAGTAATGAAAGATGGGCAATGGAAGTATCTAAAGATAGGATGCTCTTGCAATAAATCCTATTTTTTGTACTCAGCCTACTCATGTGATAGAAGGTGCAAGTTGGAATGCATGTAGATCAATTCCACCTTCCTTGTTTCTAATCATTTGTGCTTATTTGATTGGATAAAAAAGAATGGACCCCAATTCTGCAAAGTTGAAGAGGAATTCACAACCTATTGAGTCAAGACTCAAAATCAATGCAAAATTAAAATTTACAAATTTTAAAAGAAAATTAAAACTAAATGCCTACAAAATTAAAACTAAAATAAATGTTACAGACTCAAAAATCACAACTACAATGGGATTTAGGTTTCAAAAAGCTACAGGTGCATAGATCCTTTCCCATGGATTCACCAACATGTATGAACATCCTTCTTTCACTTGTCTCAAAGAGCACCAACACTGTGACCTGTGCAGGCCATGAAATTCCCAAACTCACCCACAACTGTGTCTTCTACATCTCGATTAGGGAAGATTCTAGTGAATGCTAGCTTATATGTATCATTAACTTCACATCCTTGTATGGTGGAGCCTTCCTAGGCCAAGAAAGGATCTCGTTGTAGTATTTTGGAGTCAAGGCAAAGGCAAGGAATGAACTGAACAAGGTGTCCAAAATATGTATCTGTACCTTGCCTCAAATATACATTCATGTGGTTTTGCAATTTTTAGCATTGTCCATTATGAGTTGGACATACATATTGAGTCCCCACTTTCTCAATGGACTTTATGAGGACGTTGATGATGAATGTACTTCCTTCACCTCCTCTTCACAATCAATGTCCTTCAAAAACATTGCTTCTTTTGAGCACACTGCAACCATATTAGTCATTGGACCATTAGATGCATCTTTCTATCCATAAAAAATGAGGGATGCCCCTGTTTTGATCAATGAATCCCTAATAAGCTGCAATGAATCATCTACCTATTTTCTTTCTTTGGCCAACAAGGTGTGCATGACATCTCCTTGGTGTAAATACAGTGTCCAATGATATGATATACTACTCATTTTGAAATAAACTTTCCAATGTGTTTGCACCTTCTGTTCTTTTTTGAGAAAGAGATGAGTTCTCTTCATCTGCATATGGTGTCACCAAAAATGGATGTGTTGAAGATGGAACAGTAGGTGGATTTCTAGGTCTAACTTCTTTATTTTTCAAAGGATGCTTTGATTTTATGGCAAGTGTTGCAATGACTTCTTCTTTCTCTCTGATCTATTTACAGATCTTTGATTTTGGCAACCCTTTTCTACTCTCCTAAGACAACCTAATAGTCCTTGGATAGGAATTGTACACAAATAGGATTTTACCAGACTGTATTAGCAAAAAATTTCACCTTTTTGGTCAAAATACATAAACACACATTCTGAGCTATATTTTAGAAATAAATAAGTGAAGAAATTAGTATTGTGCTAACTAGCACAATTAGATATGACTTGAGCTTTTCCAATTTATCAAAATTTACCCGACTTAGTAGTGAAGAAAAGTTCAATGTCAAGTTTAATGGTTATTTTTCAAGTGTGTGTGCACACTACTACATAGGCTTCAAGGACTGGGCAGGATGATCATGATCCAGACATTAGGGAACTAGGATTTCTATCACATAAGCATTGTGGCTTCTTATAATCTCTTTTTTTCTATGTTCAAGTCCATATTTAGTTGAGGTTACAATATACTGGATAGCATTGTTTTTCAGATTTTTGGATGTTTAGTTGTATTTAACATTTATTGATTGTGGGTTTCAGTGGAGAAGGTGTGCCAGATCTCCTTATGTTACTTGTGCAATTAACACAAAAAATGTTGGAGGAAAAGCTTATGTACATCAATGAAGTTTAGGTAAGGTTCATTCTAATTATAACCTCTTCAGACTTTGCTAGGATGAATGCATTAGTTTATTCATTGTTAACAGTACCGTTGGAAGTATAGCTAATGTATTGCTAGCATTTGATTGTTTGTGGCCTTAGCTATTTGGAGTAGTTTCTCTGCATGACTTTATGTTGGATGGATGTGGATTTATTTCTTCCTTGTATAATTTCACATGTAAATGTTTATGTAATGTCACTGTATCCAAGAAATCTTCTTGGCCATACAAGAGGTGTAGATTGAGTTGAGTTGTAGATCTAATGTTCTAGCTTCCTCCAAGATTCTATTTGGTGTCCTTTTAGGGGTTTAGCTTCCATTCATGCCAATAATCACCATAGAACCTTGAGTAGCAGGCTGTTCACACTTTGCAAGATCTTTAGGCTTAGCACCAGCATTGGGACATCCTTATCATTATTGTTTCTTTCTAGAATATATTGAGGAAAGGCCCCCACCAAGATCTTCTTGGTCATAATTGGTGATTATAAGGTAGGACCTTACCTTCTCACAGTAATTACCTTTCATCTATTCTTATTCTCTTAAAACTGTATTTAGGTTTTATTTAAGAATTAGGACCTGGGAGATTTTGAAGGTGTCCCATAATGATTGTGTCGTATGCCCTATCTCCCAGCAAGATTTTCTTGGTCATAATAGGTAGGACCTCACCTTCTCACAATGATTACATTTCATTTGTTCTTATTCTCTTGAAAACTGTATTTAGGTTTTATTTAAGAATTAGGACCTAGGAGATTCTGAAGGTATTCCTTAATGTTTGTGCCTTGTGCTCTATATACAAAGATTTTCCTATGTTGAGTAACTACTTTTGATCACTTGAGTACAACAAAAAATTACATTTCCAAGTTCAATATTTTGCAATTTTCTTACCATTATCCAATAATTATCATAGTCTAGGATAATGTGACCACATGATATCCCATCATCTCTTGCATTTTCAAATTCATATTTACTATGCTTGGGTTTAAAAAATGTTTATCTTTGGGGTCTTATCCTGTGGTGACTTCCTTCTAATATTATTGGGGTTTTTATACATATTTGTATGACATTTTATTTTGCCTTTTGGCACCTCTTATCTCTGGTTTCTTTTCAACTATTGTTTTTATATAGTATTTAATTTTTGTTTTTATACCATTTTATTATGTCCATATAGCAAACATTATGTAATGTTTTGATGTGTTTCCTACATGATTGTATCCAATTTTATTAGTGCTATGATTTTCATGGCAGTACAAGGGATTTTTCAATTTTTGTTTTGTAAGATATAGCCAAATGCTAAGGAAGAGATGAATTGGTGATGTGACATCTTATTAATAAATGCCATATATCAAGATTTCAAGAAAATTTTCTTCTTATTAATAGGATACAGTTGCTAAAATAGAGTACTTGTCAAGAGGACTGGAAGAGCCTTAAAAGTTTTGGAATGAGAATAAAGAACTAGAGATCCCTATAAGATGAACAAAAATGAAGATGCAGAGCAAGATGCAGGAATTGTTAGGTTTAGTAATGACTACTTGAACCATTTGAAGGACTACTAAATGTTAAAGTCTTGTCATTTTTTTGTCCTTCACAATCATTCTAGGCAAACCTGTAGAAATATCATAAGAGGACAGTGACAAAGATCACTAAGATAGAGGTTTTAGACCATGCAAAAAGGGATAGTAGATAGTGTTATAAGGTCTATGTCTTAGTTTTGGACTCCATCCTTGCTTTAAGACCCTACAGTATGAGAGACAGATAGGGACACTGTGACAATGCAATAAAGAAGACAATAACACCTAGATTAGAGAAAACTATCAAGAGCATGAAGGAAACAATAAACAAGCCTACATAGGTGTCACAAAGATGTTATAGAAAATAATGCAATGGTGCAAAAGATAGTGATATTGTATAGAAAGGTCTAAGCACATAATTTTAGAGCCTAAAACCCTAAACCCTTCAAAGCCCTAGTAGACATGTCAAATGAAGGCTTGATGAGGATGTGTTGGTCATGATGTTAGTCATGTACAAACATAGAATAAAAGTTACACAACAACCTTTACTCATCTTGAAAGATACGATGAATTCAGAGAATTCATGATCCCAAGTCTCCGTTGATTAGGTCTTAATCTACTGACGTTACTTAGTGGTTGATGTGTGTTGCTGTTTTCCATTCAGGGGCCTTATGTATTTCTGCAAAGTTCATCATTATTTCTCCAAATATCCTGCTCTATATGTCTGCTCTGCATAAATCTCCAATAATTCTACCTCTGCACTGTGAATTTAGTCAAATAATGTGCCTACAGGCTGATATTTGCATGATTTCTACCATTATTTGCAATTCTTTGCATGATATTTTCAATACTACATGCATTTAACTCAAATATGCTAAGGATTTTCAGTTACCTACGAGATTTCAGCATACCTCTGTTCTACTTGTTATTTGTCATGACTTGCAGTTATGGTGATGAATTTATGAAATTAAAAAAAGGAAAAGGGTTAAAGAATGAGATTCCCAAAACTACTTGACTGAGATCACTGATCCACATACAAGCTCCCATACATGCAATGAAAAGAAGGAAACTAGAATCATACTTCACCAGGACATTCCATAAATCCGCATGATCTAGTGCAAATCTTCAAAGGAAAAGTTGACAACAACATGTAATGAAATGAAAGCGCTTCTAGTTGAACACAGCATTCACCAGTACATATCCAGAAATTAACATGAAGATTACGTAAAATTTACAATCGGGATGTAATCTGAAACTTCATATCCATTCAGTATGCTCAAGAACAGGTACATTTACAGTGATCTGAAGAAAGAACCTTGACATTTCAACAATTCTATCCTCATTAGTCTCAGTAATCCGATCTCCTAATTGATTCTACAGTAATTGGCCTTAATGTGCCAGATGTGTCTGTGTATCTCCTTTATTTTTGACAAGCTCTGGCTCTTATATAGAGCAAATGCCAGAAAATAGTTACAATGATCCAAGGATCATGATCTTCTCATAACAATCAACGGTCTAGATGAAAAGCACATGCTTCGCCAGTTGGCAAATGTACAGCTGGCACAGAATATTCCAGCATCTTTGATTTGATTCGGTCTCCAGCTGGCAAACAACATATTTGACAATATCCTCCTCACTTCTGGTTCATGTTGCCTCTGTGTGCAACTTTGTAATTATTAGCTTCAGCAGCTCCGGACTTCCTGCAATAAACAGACAAACATTAAGTTCATCATCATGTGGATAAACAACAGGAATTTAAACGTTTTATTAACCAGGCCTCAAAATGTGTAGCTACAGGCAATTGGGCTCCAAATCAGTGGAAAATATGCACTAAATGCCCAAACAGCGTCAAAAAATAATCAGGTCAACCATCGTTGACCAAAAATCAGGCAGTCAGGCTTTCAAATTTCTATCGCTCTGTTTTCCCGCCCATTTTCATGTATATCGGGTTCTAAATCTGCATATACAAGCATGAAAGACAAAAATATATAAGCAATTTCCTGTATTTAACTTTTACTTGACATCCGGCGCTTGTATATTATGCATGTATGTATCGGCGTGACTACACACTGTCAGAATGACAATTTTACATTAGGCCGACGGTTAAACTTATACCGACGCCAAAAATCATGATGATGTCCTTCCATCGGGAAGACAACAACTATCGGCGAGAAAAATCCAGACTTGGCCGATAGCAAGACTTAAAACTTTCGTCTGCATGATATTTTGGAAATATGATGCTCCCCCTTCCGAATGTCCAGATGATGTCATCAGGATATCCGGGGCTTTTGCTAAACTTAGAACATGACATCATCGTCATATTCGCAAACCGGATCATGTTTTGGAAAATATCCTGCTGAAGGGAAATGTGAGGATGATGTCATCCAGATATTTGCTTCTTCGTTTATCAGATCGGGATGACGTTATCAGGATATTTGCAAAAGGTCATATTTCTCGGCAGGAGGACATTACGAAATGTCAGGTGATATTCAGAATATGATGCTTGCGAAAAGCATAAGGCCATTTGACGGGTAAAACACACTATCACCCAAAATTGACGTCCGAATATTGCGACTGCATGATTTTTATCGGGTGATAAACCAAGATCATGATGATCTTGACAACATGACTGAGGATAAAAATATGATGACCCTCTTACGAATATCATGATGACGTAACCATCATATTCCGTCTTCAAAGCATGAGGATGAGTTGAGGTCATCATCAGGTTAACGCTAGGGTGATATTTAAAATATGATCATGCTACTGAGAGTATCACCCCCCCTTTAAAAGATAGGGTGATCATCATGATCATGCAAAAGGAGATCAGGAGGATATGATGATGTCATCATCATATTAGCGAATATCAGCAAATATGACCCTCCCTTGAAAGATCAGGATGATGACCCTCCGATAGGATTTTGACATGCGCATGCAAATATGTAGATGGTGGATTTTCTAAGCAGGGTGATATTATAATATCAGCATGATATTATAATATCAGGTGATGTTATGATATCATGATGCTCGTTGTTATGAAATATGACCCTCCTAAAATCATGTTTGACCAGACCTTTGACTTGTCATAACTTTCTCATATGGACGAATTTTAGGGTGATGTAAAAGGCAAACCTGCCTAGAATTTCAAGCTCTTTCTAAGTATGAGGTCATAGAAACAAAATATGAACTTTGACAAACTAACCTCATGATGATGACCTACCTCATCCTGACCTTCATGATGATGATGCACCTAACTCATTTTTACCAAACCGCCAGAAAGCAGACAACACAAGCCAAGCCAAAAAGTTGGGTCCCTATTTTGCCAAGTTAAAATGGGGCGTGTTGTGTAACCACACAACAACTTGCCACCAAAGAAAACAACAAAATTCAAATAATTCAAAAGGTGAGGATAAATTAAAACATAAATTTCCAACTCCTATTAAGCATGAGCATCCTAATCCTTTCTAACTGGTATCATGTTCATCAATGTAACAGTGAATTGATAAGGGATCAATTGTGTGCATGTGATTCATATACTCATCTTGAAAGTGAGTTGAATAAGTCAGTGACTAGTGTTAAGCTATGTAGTTTGGTTCATCCCTCATAGCCAACCGGATAGAGCCTTGCTGCCAGCAGGCGTCCATAGCCCCGGCAAGGTTATCGTTGCAATTCCCCTAAGTAGAGCCCCACTGCCAGCAGGCGTCTATAGCCCCGGTAGAGTTACTTAGATGACTTAATCTGGATTTCAGAAAATCCATTTTATTATTTTATTTATTTTATATTTTGAATTTAATTCTTAGGATATAACAGTTGTAGCCTCATGATACAAGGAATGGTCACTTGTTGAAATTAAGTTGAGAATTGCAATGGTAGCAAGGGCAACCTTTAGATTTTTCACTTAACCCCTACACTGATATGTTCAATAAACCCAAGGCCGTTAGGTGTGTCATTGTGAGGATCACCTTGACTCAAGTAAAGTAGTACTAATGAATATGATACCACAGACCTGATCAAGAGTACCTATACTGATATGAATTACAACCTATGTAAAAACTTATATCCAACTTTTGAATTCTAACAATTTATGTAGTGTTCTTAAGTAACAAGGTGCACCAGTTTTGCCCAACCAAAACAAAGACTCAACAACGCAAAGCAAAAAGCAACCTGTACAAATGGCTAACCTACAAAAAGGAAACAACAGAAACAGAACAAGAAAGCAAAACAAGCAGACTGTACAAACAACTAACCTACAAAAATTATATACAAACCACTATTAGGCAAACAAAAACCAGAAAACGACCCAAATACACCTGTATTTGCATACTTCTTTTGATTGTGCAGGAGCATTAGGGTATTAGTTATGGTTCTCAACCTAGCAAATTTATCTTTATATTCTGAAAAATATTCTGATATTCTGAATTCACTGTTTTTAACAGAACAACTCTTGATGATCAGCAACTGAGGCAGCGCATCATGTTCATGATTAATCCATATGCATGTCTTATCTCCTGAATTTCCATAATCAAAATAGTATTCAACATCATTTACTGTGGAAAGGAGAAATACAACCCGGTGTATTTCTGATTCTGTTGGACATGCTTATTCATTGGCAGTTGGTCTTCCATTTGTCATTATATTTTCACTGCTTGGCTCAGTGTCTGGTCTCTCTTCAAATTGAAGGATGTATGACTCTTGATGTATTAATTCTTCATCTTTATCTAGCTTTATCCCTTCATTCCGGATGTTCAGTTTATCTTCCAGTTTAGGAAACTTCTCAATATTTTCTTCAATTTCCTGCACATCAGCATCTAAATAAGTATCTTTATTATCATAACCTGATATACAGAAATTTATCATTTCTAAATCACTTGACTGTAAAAGAGAAACAACTTTCACTTGATAAGGACACTCCCCTGTTTCATTTTCAAAATATTTCTGGAGTAACGTCTGATTATGCACAACAACTCCAAAGTCTTCTACATCTTCATCTTTCAGGAATTGTTCATTAAATAATTCATATCTTCTATCTATTAGAGGATCTGGTTCCATTAACCTGCAACATTCTTGTATTTGATCATTCAATTCAACCCAGTTAGGTAGTAAATCAACATTTATTTTATTTTCTATGACTCCCTGAGTTACTATCATAGGAACTTCATCATCAGGAGTGCATTTAAATTGTTCTACTATTTGTTTACACTTCTCTTTACCATAGAATGACTCCAGGAAACATGTTTCATCTTCTTTATCAAAAGTATTAGGATCAGAATCAAAAATATTATCCTGATGAGTGATTTCTTT
The DNA here is from genome assembly GCA_027924645.1 of Cunninghamia lanceolata. Taxonomy (NCBI): domain Eukaryota; kingdom Viridiplantae; phylum Streptophyta; class Pinopsida; order Cupressales; family Cupressaceae; genus Cunninghamia; species Cunninghamia lanceolata. The sequence goes on from BSBN01001715.1 coordinate 15,730,215, forward strand.
CTAAAATTTTCACAAGATTCATACCTGCGTACTGACTGGTCCTTACTTGTATTAGGAAGTAGAGAACTCCTATCAATCCCACCATAGAATGAATCCAGGAAAGATGTTTCCTCTTCATTACCTTTTATAACCAATTCAGCTATTGTATTTTCTAGAGTCTTTTTCAACATGACCAAGCAAGGGTAGCAATCTCTCTCTGAATGCTCTTCATCATGTAATTTGCACCAGCTTTCAATCAAGACATCATCAATGGGTAAACCTAATATTTGACTACACTGTATATTTCTAGACAAGTATAATTCAAAATCTTCAGAACGATCCACTTCAGTGCCTGGACAACTAATAACTTCTGGTGCTGCATCTGCTTGTTGCTCCAGAATTTCTTTATTTTCCTGGCAAATTTCAGCCCTGAACACATCCGGGAAGAATATTAGTCCTTTCAAATATAAATCCAACCTTGTAAGGAAAGTTAAACAATTTATTTCACTATGTTCCACAGTCTGGTGTATCCTGCAACAGGTAGATAAACCAAAGTTAGACAAACTGTGAGGGTAAAGCTGCCTATTCAAAGTTTCCTGAAATAAAGGAATGTTAATTTGACAGCTACTCTCGTATGCATCCATCAAAATGAGACTCTATTTTTCAATTTTTTAGTATTTTGAAATTTTAATGAGATCTATCATATCTCAGAATAAAACTTGAAAGTTCAGAAAATCAAACTAATCTTTGATGTTTCAAGCTAGATCTTTGCAAAGGTGCAACCAAAACATCTTAGATAAGAGATATTTGCAGACATTTAACTCAAATGCCAAAACATTTATGCAATATTTGTAGAAATCCAGAAATTCACAGCTCTGGCCCTCCTTCTAGCACCAATTTATGTTGCGTTAGAAGCGAGGGGCCTGCATAAAATGAATGATGACTGAAGCAATAGTGTCTTTTCCAGTTCTGCCCTCCTTCTAGCGCCAATTTATGTTGCGTTAGAAGCGAGGGGCCTGCAGATTAATTGCAAGACTTAGGGCAAGCTGCTATACTAAGGCAGGGGATATCACTTCAACTGAAAAGAATTTATTTGCTGAAAAACAGCTCAGGCCCTCCTTCTAGCGCCAATTTATGTTGGTCATGATGTTAGTCATGTACAAACATAGAATAAAAGTTACACAACAACCTTTACTCATCTTGAAAGATACGATGAATTCAGAGAATTCATGATCCCAAGTCTCCGTTGATTAGGTCTTAATCTACTGACGTTACTCAGTGGTTGATGTGTGTTGCTATTTTCCATTCAGGGGCCTTACGTATTTCTGCAAAGTTCATCATTATTTCTCCAAATATCCTGCTCTATATGTCTGCTCTGCATAAATCTCCAATAATTCTACCTCTGCACTATGACTTTAGTCAAATAATGTGCTTACAGGCTGATATTTGCATGATTTCTACTATTATTTGCAATTCTTTGCATGATATTTTCAATACTACATGCATTTAACTCAAATATGCTAAGGATTTTCAGTTACCTATGGGATTTCAGCATACCTCTGTTCTGCTTGTTATTTGTCATGACTTGCAGTTATGGTGATGAATTTATGAAATTAAAAAAAGGAAAAGGGTTAAAGAATGAGATTCCCAAAACTACTTGACTAAGATCACTGATCCACATACAAGCTCCCATACATGCAATGAAAAGAAGGAAACTAGAATCATACTTCACCAGGACATTCCACAAATCCGCATGATCTAGTGCAAATCTTCAAAGGAAAAGTTGACAACAACATGTAATGAAATGAAAGCACTTCTAGTTGAACACAGCATTCACCAGTACATATCCAGAAATCAACATGAAGATTACGTAAAATTTACAATCAGGATGTAATCTGAAACTTCATATCCATTCAGTATGCTCAAGAACAGGTACATTTACAGTGATCTGAAGAAAGAACCTTGACATTTCAACAATTCTATCCTCATTAGTCTCAGTAATCCGATCTCCTAATTGATTCTACAGTAATTGGCCTTAATGTGCCAGATGTGTCTGTGTATCTCCTTTATTTTTGACAAGCTCTGGCTCTTATATAGAGCAAATGCCAGAAAACAGTTACAATGATCCAAGGATCATGATCTTCTCATAACAATCAACGGTCCAGATGAAAAGCACATGCTTCGCCAGTTGGCAAATGTACAACTGGCACAGAATATTCCAGCATCTTTGATTTGATTCGGTCTCCAGCTGGCAAACAACATATTTGACAATATCCTCCTCACTTCTGGTTCATGTTGCCTCCGTGTGCAACTTTGTAATTATCAGCTTCAACAGCTCCGGGACTTCCTGTAATAAACAGACAAACATTAAGTTCATCATCATGTGGATAAACAATAGGAATTTAAATGTTTTATTAACCAGGCCTCAAAATGTGTAGCTACAGGCAATCGGGCTCCAAATCAGTGGAAAATATGCACTAAATGCCCAAACAGCGTCAAAAAACAATCAGGTCAACCATCGTTGACCAAAAATCAAGCAGTCGGGCTTTCAAATTTCTATCGCTCTGTTTTCCCGCCCATTTTCATGTATATCGGGTTCTAAATCTGCATATACAAGCATGAAAGACAAAAATATACAAGCAATTTCCTGTATTTAACTTTTACTTGACATCCGGCACTTGTATATTATACATGTATGTATCGGCGTGACTACACACTGTCAGAATGACAATTTTACATTAGGCCGACGGTTAAACTTATACCGACGCCAAAAATCATGATGATGTCCTTCCATCGGGAAGACAACAACTATCGGCGAGAAAAATCCAGACTTGGCCGATAGCAAGACTTAAAACTTTCATCTGCATGATATTTTGGAAATATGATGCTCCCCCTTCCGAATGTCCAGATGATGTCATCAGGATATCCGGGGCTTTTGTTAAACTTAGAACATGACATCATCGTCATATTCGCGAACCGGATCATGTTTTGGAAAATATCCTGCCGAAGGGAAATGTGAGGATGATGTCATCCGGATATTTGCTTCTTTGTTTATCAGATCGGGATGACGTTATCAGGATATTTGCAAAAGGTCATATTTCTCGGCAGGAGGACATTACAAAATGTCGGGTGATATTCGGAATATGATGCTTGCGAAAAGCATAAGGCCATTTGACGGGTAAAACACACTATCACCCAAAATTGACGTCCGGATATTGCGACTGCATGATTTTTATCGGGTGATAAACCAAGATCATGATGATCTTGACAACATGACTGAGGATAAAAATATGATGACCCTCTTGCGAATATCATGATGACATAACCATCATATTCCGTCTTCGAAGCATGAGGATGAGTTGAGGTCATCATCAGGTTAACGCTAGGGTGATATTTAAAATATGATCATGCTGCTGAGAGTATCACCCCCCCTTTAAAAGATAGGGTGATCATCATGATCATGCAAAAGGAGATCAGGAGGATATGATGATGTCATCATCATATTAGCGAATATCAGCAAATATGACCCTCCCTTGAAAGATCAGGATGATGACCCTCCGATAGGATTTTGACATGCGCATGCAAATATGCAGATGGTGGATTTTCTAAGCAGGGTGATATTATAATATCAGCATGATATTATAATATCAGGTGATGTTATGATATCATGATGCTCATTGTTATGAAATATGACCCTCCTAAAATCATGTTTGACCAGACCTTTGACTTGTCATAACTTTCTCATATGGACGAATTTTAGGGTGATGTAAAAGGCAAACCTGCCTAGAATTTCAAGCTCTTTCTAAATATGAGGTCATAGAAACAAAATATGAACTTTGACAAACTGACCTCATGATGATGACCTACCTCATCCTGACCTTCATGATGATGATGCACCTGACTCATTTTTACCAAACCGCCAGAAAGCAGACAACACAAGCCAAGCCAAAAAGTTGGGTCCCTGTTTTGCCAAGTTAAAATGGGGCATGTTGTGTAACCACACAACAGGATGTTGTGCTCAAGTCCAAAGGTTAGATAGTGTGCAGAGATGTGAGATAGTCAACATAGTGTTAAACCTATGCACAATGACTAAATTTGGTAAAAGAGTAGTGATTGCCAAGGAAAACAATGAAATTGTCATAATCATTTAACAGTGTGCAACATGAGATAAGAGGTATGTCAATTCATATATTATAACTAATGCAGCCACCCCCCATTAAAGTGTTAACATCATTTAACACAAAAATTAACATAATTAGAAGAAACTAAAGACAAACTATTTTACTATTCACAGAGAAGAAATGTAAGTAACCTAAGTGCTAAAAGAACTCCATTGCCAATCTCTTTTTCATCTCTATTTAATTTTCTAATAATTTATATTAAAGCTTCTCCTTCTCTTACTAAGTCTTCTCTATCTACAGACATTTAAGACAAACTTAAACTATATAATGCATAATTATTAAACACCACAGTAATAGAGACAATTATAATTATAATTTTATTTGTTTTGATTTGTGATTTGAAATTCATGGAGCCTAATGAAAGATCTGTGGATCTGTGGTTTTAACTGTACTCATACAGCCACCGGTGATTTGATTTGAGAAAGATAGTTTGGATTAATTGATTTACAACTTTTTCATCTTTTATTTTCTTAAACCCTTTCTATTATAAATCCTTCTCTTTCTCTTACAAGCCTTCTCTTTCTTTTATAACCTTTCTTCAATCTCCAATATTAAGTTTTATGTTAAACTTCTCTTTCTCTCTTCTTTAGTGTACAGACATGTAAGGAAAGTTAGACTATATAATGCTTAACCATTAAACACCACGATAATAGACACATTAACTTAATAATTGCATGATTTCTTTCACAATATGTTTTCATCAAACATGTAAAAGTACAAATCTTTACTTTCTTTTTACTTGCAGATTTGTATTTTCTTTGGCATGCTTAAGTCTTAGTTTCTTTTCACTTGTATTTGCATTGGCATCCTTGTCTTTAGTCCAACTCATGCTTTCAACATGAGTTTTATCTATTTTCTATCGATGACATAACTATAGATAAATATTAGTTTGTTTGTTGGTTGTATTTTGTCTATATAACAAATTGTAGTTATGGCAATGGCTATAATGTCCCCAGTCTCAAATTCTGAGACCCTAGCATGGATCAATCAATTCTATGTACAGATTTAGGTTTCTTTGACTTGGTTTAAATTGGATTTTGGCATCTAAAGATGTTAGGGTTTGTAAGGTAGTATTGTATCTTTGGATTTAAAGATTTCCACTATGTAAAAACTCTGTATTTCATTTGTGTTTGTCAAATGTTTAGGGTAATGTTCTATTTATATTAAAGATTTCATTTAGATTCACTAAATTTAGAGTCACACACTTTGATCCACAAACAGGTAAGTATGGTATTTTTTGGGTTTGAGTTCAAATCCATAGAGGGGGCCATGTTGCATTTATGTGTACAAGCATGCTCAATTTAGTTATGTTCCAACTAAACATAGTGTCTATATTGGACCTGTAGTCTGCCACTATATTTTGATGTTTAAGAAATCGTCGTTAATGATCAAGAAATACCTTCAGCCAAATTATCTTAGACATTAACATGTGGTGCTTATTGTTTTGGTTTTACTCACTTTATTCTAATTGATCTGACTGCTAATAACCTTGCTCTCAGTTCTTAGCTCTAAACTAGATGATTGCATGTCTAGTATTTCTTTAAATGTTATAGAGGATCTAAATTCCTAAGATTTAGGATTAATGTTTGTTACATGGATACCCACCCTAACTTTTCTAGATGTTACATTTATTCACACAAAAGATAGAAACATGCATTTATTTTCTTTCATGTTTCCAGCTTTACACCAACCAATTGCATTTGCTTTAAACTTTCTGAAGCCTTTTCAACAAATCCATTTTGTGCATATCCTACAATTATTACAGTCCATGAGACCACATTTCTTTGAGGCATTCTATCAAATAGTTCACGTGCCTTGTCTATGCTTCCACATTTTGCATACATGTCTAACAGGGCAGTTGCAACTATAACATCTAACAAAATTCCTCTATCCTTTATGTTTTGATGGATGTCCATACCCTATTCCAAAGCTCCCATTTTGACACAGGTAGGGAGGATGCTAGCAAAGGTTGTGGAATTTGGCTTTACACCAGCCAATTACATTTGCTTTAAAATTTCTAAAGCCTTTTCAACAAATCCATTTTGTGCATACCCTGCAATCATTGTAGTCCATGAGACCACATTTCTTTGAGGCATTTTGTCAAACAGGTCACGTGCCTTGTCTATGCTTCCATATTTTATATACATGTCTAACAAGGCAGTTGCAACTACAACATCTAACAAAATTCATCTATCCTTTATGTTTTGATGGATGTCCATACCCTATTCCAAAGCTCCCATTTTGACACAGGTAGGGAGGATGTTGGCAAAGGTTGTGGAATTTGACTTTACACCATTCAATTGCATTTGCTTTAAATTTTCTAAATCCTTTTCAACAAATCCATTTTGTGCATATCCTATAGTCATTGCAGTCCATGAGACCACATTTCTTTGAGGCATTCTATCAAATAGTTCATGTACCTTATCTATGCTTTCACATTTTGTATACATGTCTAATAAGGCGGTTGCAACTACAACATCTGACAAAATTCCTCTATCCTTATGTTTTGATGGATGTCCATACCCCATTCCAAAGCTCCCATTTTGACACAGGTAGGGAGGATGTTGGAAAAGGTTGTGGAATTTGGATTTACACCAGCTAATTGCATTTGCTTTAAAATTTCTAAAGCCTTTTTAACAAATCCATTTTGTACATATCCTACAATCATTGCAGTCCAATCATATCCTGCAATCATTTTATTATGAATTTATATTATTTTATGAATTTATATTTGAATTTATTTTACAAATTGATTTATTTTATATTATTCTATGGATTAAAACCCTGTTCCAAGGCACCAAAGCTCAAGATGGGAGATGCTAGTGAAGATCCTAGAGTCTAGCTTAGCACCTGCCAATTGCATTAACTTAAAACATTAATGGATGTGCTTTCAAGTTTAATGACGGGAAGGAAATGGCATTAGAAGGAGATCTGCATATCATTGGGAGTCCATTTGGTGTCCCCTTGATATCCTGATATCCTCCATTGATGGGACCTTGCCATATCGGCCTAACTCTGAATGTGGTCTCTTCGACATAGCGATAAGAGTGTTAAACCCTTATCGATGGGATTTGGTGATATCATTGTGACTGGGTTGGAAGTCTCTTTAACTTGCCGATACCAATTGTCTCCTAACTACTAGCTCATTTGAACCCTTGGCGGTGAAGTTGTGGTGGGTCCATCTTATCGGTGGGACTGTGCAATTTTAGAGTGACTAAATTTGGGGTCTCTTTGATTCCTTGATGTCTTCAGTTCGACATGACTTAACCTTATCAGTAGAAGCTAAAACACTATCCCCTCGACATGGCAATCTTTGAGCAGTCTTCATGCCAGTTCACTTCTTGGTGGGACCCGATTGGATTATGAAGAATGCATTGATTGGCCACAATAAAGAACATATATTTTTGACCTGGGTAATGGATTTACTACTGAACATGGAGACCATATATAGAACTATTTGATTGACTATTTCTTAGATGACAGGGGCTTCAATGAGGTTGTTAATGCCTTTGCAGATGATGGTTGGTATTTGATGGGAAGTGATGAGGTAGATGATGTAACCATTCACATCAATTATTCTCCAAGCAAACTTTTGGGTTCACATCTTTCTTCTCCTAATGGGCTTCCTGCTTTTGGAGGTTGTGTCCTCAATGCCAAGGCATCCATGCTACTGCAAGTTCAATCCAATAACCATTGTTTCCTTTTCATTATTTATGCTCAAGAGATCAACTATAATCATGTCTTGATTGCTCACCTTGGATCTGCAGAATGTGCCTCCATTACTTGTTTGATTCTTGCGAGAGCATTAATCAGAATGGGTAGATAGTAATATTGATGCCTATTCTATAGCTTCTTTGAAGGCAAGTCCTTGTGCTATTCCTACTTCGTGAATAGGTGGTTTTGGAGGTGGTTAGTTCATCCTTTCCTTAGCCCATAACATGGAACATGAAGAGGTAAATGAATATTGATTGCTTGTGTTATTGTTTAATTTTAATGAACAATTTTGTGGTTATGATATATATAAATACTCCTACAAGTTGACTCAATTTTTTTTTTGTTGGCTTGCATGTGCATGCAGTTTTTGGAGGTTATAAAGTTGGCATGCAATGGCCTCACACATAAAGAAGCATTGCTATCTAGAGATATGTTTCTTTTGCAGGTATTTTATTATTTTACCAAAAAATTTCATCTAGTTATGGTGATATCTAGAATGGACATCTTTTTAATTGATGAACTTATCCTTTTGAATTGGGCAGCTTTGCAATGGAATTGATGAAAATGCAGTTGGGGCTTGTGTTGAACTTTTGTTTGCTCCAATTGATGCATCTTTGACTGATAGTACTTCTTTGCTACCTTCAGGTTTCAGAGTCATTATCACTCTCAAATTGGCTCTATAAATTTGTAACCATGAGTTCATTTTTTTCAATCTCTAATATTTCTCTTGTTGCTTCTGGTTTTGATTATTTTTTAATCCTAGACTGTTGACTTGTGAAGCTTCTATTTGAATATTTCTTCTCATAGTAATGCACAAACCACCTATTGTCTCCCTCTGGGTGTTTCCCATATAGATTTTTTGAACTGAAATTATGACCAATCTTTCTACTATCAACTTTTCCCTTGCCACCTTTTATTGAATGCCTAGTCTTCTTTCTAAACTTTGCCACATTGCTATCAATGTTAAGGTTGACCTTGGGTGGGCAATTGAAACCAAATGATGTAGCCACATCCTACGATCAAGTATTAGGAGTCAATGATTACACAGTTATATAATACTATTCAGACAAATGGTCATATGAAATGTAATCCTTTCATTATTCATTATATTAAATTATTTTTGAATAAATGAGGCATAATTTTCACATCTTTTGCCTGATTTCAATGTTCTTTAGGCCAAAATGGTCTTTAGAATGTATCAAGGTTTGTCTACATAATTTGGAAGATTGTTGGAGTATCAATGTGCATCTACATGTTTGTAAGATTGTTCGCAACACTTTCTTGAAATATGAAAAAGTATCCAACATCAAAATCATAGAATCAATGAGAATCCAATTTTGACACTAGATCATTGTGTCTGAATGAGAGGAAATTGAAGTTATTTATGTTGGCTAAGGCTTAATTCATCTTTGGAGACATCCGTTGTAAGAATTTTTTTAAAATTCATGTGACAATTTAAAAATTACATTTGGCCTTTTGAGGACTCATTAAAAGCACTATATACAAACTTTCCTATCGACTACTCTGTTGGGCACAAATTTAGTGCAACTGCTAGTTTAAATAGTCTTTGAGGTCATGAACATCATATTTTGTCAGTTTTGATGGTTTTAAATTGCTATTTCAGTGTACCATCTTGGAGGTGAGGGTTATAGAAGGATTGGGAACTACAATTGATGTTATATTGATAAATGGTGTGCTGCATGAAGGCAATCAGATTATGGTCTGTGGAATGCAAGTGAGCAAGTCTAATAAATATTTGCCTTGTTAAGAGTTGGAGTTAGCATATACATTTGGTGCTTGAGTGGTTATCTAACCTTTGTTGTAAATACATTATTATTAGGGTCCCATTGTTGTAAATACATTATTATTTATCATTTGTTTGACCAGTTTAAAGCATATATGGACAATCTTAAGGAAGAAAGGAAAAAGGAGGTTGCAGAAGATGTTCTTTTCCCCTGTGTACTGAGCATTTTTCCAAATTGTATTTTTAAAAAGAAGGATCCTATAATTGTTGGTGTTGATATTCTTGAAGGCGTTGCAAGCGTCAGTATCTAAACCTAGTCTTTTCGGTGTTATGACTTATGCATGTAAAAGATTGTTATATCATTTTTGGTTTGTATAAAGCCATATGTGGTGATTGCATCTACAGATTGGCACATCATTATGTGTTCCCACAAAAGATTTCATAGATATTGGCAAAATAGCCTCAATTGAGATCAATCATAAAGCTATTGAAATGGCTAAGAAGGGTGAAAAAGTGGCCATGAAGGTATTTTGAGAAGCTGTCTTTGTTGCTAATAGTTTCATATGATTTTAGATGCTATTTTTTGAAATGTTTTTGTTAATGAATTATCATACGAACTTTATAGATTGTTGGGAGCAATAACGATGAAGCACAGAAAATGTTTGGTAGGCATTTTGAAATGGAGGATGAATTTGTGAGTCATCTCACCAGAAGATCCATAGATATATTGAAAGAAAACTATAGGGTAAGGCTATTTGATATCCACATTACGTAATTTTACAGTGTATTTACTATTATGCATTTTATACTAATTGAACATTTGTGCTTTTCATTTTTGGCTAATAAAACAACTTTTTAATGTCTAAAATGGAATATTCTTCTTATTTTTTCAGGATGATTTGTCCAATGATGATTGGAAACTTGTGGTGAAATTGAAAAAGTTGTTAAAAATTCATTGATCTACTACTAATTATGCATTGTGAAATGAAACTTTGGATTGGAGCAAAACCTTCTGATGAAAATGGGAAAATGTACCCTACAACATTACAAACACCACAATCAGGATAACAAATGGTGAACTTTGTTGATACCAAAATGGTAGCTTCTACATTATAAGCTTCTTCTATATGTTTTGCTATGTGGTGTACGTGTTGTATCTCTGGCTACAATAAGACAGTAGTGAACTTCAGATCCTATCTATGCAGGAGGTCATTTGAATGTCTACTGTCTAGCTCGTTTTCTAAAATTTAATAGTCTGAATGGGCAAGTGCAGTATTGCCATGTGACAAAGGGAAGAGATTGATTCCAAGAGTAGAGATTTTGTGTAATGATCTATTATATGATTTCTTGAGGTAATGAAGAAAATATCATGAAAACATTGTTTTAAATAAATTCATATTTTACTGCAATTGTATGAAACCAAAAATATTTCCATGTTGATGAGATGCCATACCAAATGTTGCAATATTTATTGCCACTTTGCTTTGTCTTGTTTCATTTTCTTATTGGTCGATTCTCAAATAGAAAGTGTTGGCTCAAATTTATCAATCTTTACTTGGTAGCATCATAAAATATATAGTTTTCCAAATTTATTTGCTTTTATGTTTTAATTCAAATTTAATAATATGTTTTTTTTGCATTATAAAATATATGGTATTTAATAAATTATTCATATCATGACTAAATTTACTACCAATTAATGAAAACCAGTAAATAAAAATGACTACCATGACTAAATAAATGACCAATTAACAACAATCAATGACTAAATTAATTACTAAATATATTACCAAATTGATGACTAAATATACTACCAAATTAATGACTAAATATACTACCAAATGAATGATTACAATGACTAAATAAATGACTAGTTAACAACAATCAATGACTAAATTAATCACTAAATATACTACCAAATTACCAAATATACTACCAAATTGATGACTAAATATACTACCAAATTGATGACTAAATATACTACCAAATTAAGGACTAAATATACTACCAAATTAATGACTAAAATTTGTTTGGTCATAAATTTGGTCACGAGATAAATGACCAACAATAAACTACCAATGGTCATTTGACCAAACTGCTGGTCACATGACCAATTTTTGTTATTTTGTTTAGTCATTTATTTCTATTTTTCTACTAGTGGATGGCAAACCTAATGGTTCCTTATATCTATAACTTATGTGAAGGGTAGGGTTGCTTCTAGGTAGAAAGTTCTATGGGGGACCTCTGATCTATGGTTGGAGGAAAAGAACTTGGATGATGCTCTCCTTCCCAAACAGAAGACAAGCCAAGGCTTATGAATATAGATGTCATATGTTCTAGATACAATATTTTTCTCAATATGACTTGATATTCAGTTATTGTGTATAATTTGATATTTGATGCCTTGAGCATAACTTTGTACATGCATAGTGAAGGTTATTCACTAATGAGAGATTATTGGATATTGTAATTCTAAGTTTTGTTATGTTCTAGTAAAGAATAACATGATTAAATATTGTAATGATAATGATTAATTCTTGTTTAACTATGCTTTGGATAATTATGATGTTATCTAATTCTTATTAAGATGATTATTTATGTTTAATCATGAGGATTATGGAATGTAATGTTACAATGGGAGAGACTCATCTTGGAGATAGTCATGGGATTGAACTTACTTTATTCTTGAGGCTTTCTATTCTACCCCTGCAAAAGGGTTTTATTCGCTTGATTTCCTCTCATGTATCGGGAGATAAGAAGGCTCCTATACTCAGGTGGTCTTGGACACCAATCATTCAACAACTTGAGTGAGGGATAATTATCACTTGGGGGATCAACATTATTGCTATGGTCTACTGATATTTATATTAGATCTCATGATAGGGGGAACTTAACTTTAGTCATTCTTCACTACTTATGACCTAGATTCTTGAGCATATTATTATGTTTTAGAAAGAGGTGTCTCTTTTGGACCTAAATTTTTTGAGAGCTATGTGATGGAAATAGATTGGTTAGTTTGATGCTTCCACATGAGATGTGGCAACACTTATAGATGTAGATTTCATTTCAAACCCCTATATAGATATGGAGGGGTTTTGGCTAGGTGATAGCACTATTTGAGTTTATTGTCAAGAGGTGAACCATTTGATAGATAGAAATGGTTTAGTTGAGACTCACCACATTGCATAGGTCCTTCAATAGCTAGGATATGATTTTCTAGAGGACTTGCCCCCAATTCCCCTTGTTATAGATAGGTGTAGGAGATGGTGCACGCTCTCTGCAGGGCACTCTTATGGGTCACAATAGTTCATGGATTCCTGATCATACGACCATTCTGAGAGTGAGGTCTTAGATAGAGGAGAGCCTATAGATCTTAGAGACTTATTACCATTGAGAAGGATGAGAGCGATGACTCTATAGATGATGACTATAATTTTGAAGAAGATCATGGTGAAGTAGCATCAAGAGGGGGGAGGAGATTTCTAAGGATGAGGAGGTAGAACTAATAGATGCCCCACCTAAACATGGACATGCTCCTTTCTTAAAGTTGATAGAGGATGATATGAGGCTTGGTGATCCCTCATGGTATCTAGGAGATCCTTGTGAGTACTATACTAACCTTCCCTTTTTTCTTTCTCACACTTGTTTCTTTAAAAATAGCTCAAATCTAACTCTTGAACTAGCATATTCTTCTCTTCATGATTTTGCATAGGCACTGCTGGTAGATGGAGTTATCTTTTTTGAAATACTTCATTAGATGTGTTGATCCCTTTCAGTAGATGGACTAGAGAGTCTCTATTAGTTGATGCTCATGTGCCCTCTTTAGTTGGTAGACACAGGAATATTATAGCTTCTACTTATCATGTTGGTTAGGAGGTTGCTTCCCAAAGGGCAAGAATCATTGCACTAGAGGCTAAGAATGTTTTTTTTTAGACATGACTAGCTTAGGGGTCCATAGATGGACTTCTACTATTTCAAAAACTTAGACTACATGACCCTCATATTCACGTGTTCATAGTTAGATCCCTTCTCATACTCATAGGACTCATAGAGTTTTAGATGTAGTGGATAGTAGGAGGAGACCATGGAGTAGGGGCCCAAATAGTTATACATGTTAGAGTCATCCTTAAGGTCCTAGAAAGACCTTATTTTATTGAGTTTATTGACTTGCCCCCTTGCATGGGGAGATTCATACATGTGAGTGTGTCATTTTGTTTAGATCTTTGAACTTCATTGGTGGAGTGACATGTACTAAAAAATTTATATGCACTTATTTCTATGACCTTGATTGGTTGAGTTCTATGTATGGTTGCAATTGATATCTTATACTTTGTTTTATCTATTGTGCACATAGATGGATAGTTTATTGTTTATATGCTGTATGATTCACACAGGGATGATGATACTATGATAATGTTATTTTTGTCTTTTATGATATCAAATGAGACGCAAAATGAACATGTATGGATGAAAAACATATATGAATGTAAACATAGATCTTTTCTATCCCTTTTTCTTCTATGTATGCCATGAGTTATGATATGAATTATTGTTTTGTATGTATGCAAATGGAACAAACAATGTGATTTCTCTTTAGTAAGATTTTTGACCTAAGGGATTGCAAGTTGACCTAGTATAAGATGACCTATTATACTATTCAATATGGAATAAGGGAATCAAGTGGGAGAGAGAATATGGAGTAATTTCTAAACTTAACTTTGCAAAAGGCTAAACATTGATCCTTATCTAGATAAAACACTTTGACCTATTTTCAACTTAGACAAGTAACAAACTTTATTAACACCTTCTAAACTTATATTAGAGTTGGCTAACAAGATAGACCTAAGGTAAAGGAAGGAATGCAAAGCAAATTTAATGCCCCAAGTTGTCATGCCCAATAATTTGAGCCACAAATTACACAACTCGAAGCACAATTCTTTTTTCCTTGGTTTTTCTTGGACCTTAGCCCATGAAGGGACTAAGGCCTACATTTGTTAAATTATATGGTTATGTGATTTAATGGTGATGTTAATTCAATTTTAACTCTTGTGTTTAAGTTGTTGAGTGTGTCATAGGTGGTGAGTATCATATTATGTGTCAAATTTCGGATTTGTTTTTAAGGGTCCTTTTTAGGGGTCTTAAAATGTCATTTTCTTGAGTATTTTGATGTTTTAAAGTTCCTAGGTCAAGTACCTAGGGGTTGGGTGAGCCTTGAAATTTTGATTTTGGGGAATATTTGACCACTCCCAAGTTCCTTGGGAATGGAGTGGCATGGATAGGTTTTGGGAAGAGGGATGGTGGAGTTGTCACCATCCCATCTCCCCTTTCTAGGGCTACAAAGTAAATTTATTGCCCCAAGTTTACACTGAGGGCATTAGCCAAAAAAACACCAAATGAATAAATTTTTCACATTTTAAAGTGTAACATCCACATGCCACATTACACTCACACACAAAAGGTGTTGTAACAATTACAACAACACCTAAGAAGACATCACCATTTCACTAAACAAGGTGGCACAAGTGGAAGACTATACTCACCATGTGATAATTCACCATGATGACCATGCGAGAGGTGGAGATCACTCCATGACGAAGATTGCATACACATACACAAGCTCACTCCCTTGCAAACACATAGAGTAGGCTAAGGGTGACAACTACCTAAATCCATTCCATGACTACACAAGACATCCCAACACTAGGGCAACACTCACCCATGGGGTGGTTCAACTAGGAGGTACAAGCCCTCAACCAAATGGCATGGTCACTAGTTGAAATCATGTAAAGACACATTTCCCAAAGAAAAAGAGGAAATAATCCAAGGATACACATCACATCATAGAAATGGGTATGTAGATAGACTTAGGTGGACAAAAGAACACCTTTCATCAACAAGTTTCATTAGAGGGTTCAACGACTAGAATGGGGTATTGGAAATAAGTCTAAACACCAAAGTTGGGCCCCTCTGTATAGGATGCCAACATTAGGCACTATGATCCCTATACACTAGCTCTAGCTTCTATGATCTATGGACACTAGTGTCGGGCATTGTAGTCCCTAGACTCCAGCGTTAGGTGTTATAGTCCTAGCAATGTCCAAGAAATAAGACAAAAAACAAAAAATTATAACAAACCCATAATTTCTTCTATGTCTCAATAAAGACTCTAAACAAGGTCTAGATGCTGTAGAAAACATCAAGGCACATAGTCCAACTACCAAACATGAAAAATAAGGCATTAATCCAACAAGGTCCAAATAGCCAAAAAGGGCAAAATCATTACAAAGTGCTATGCATGTTCGATACCAATGTTGACACATACCAAAAGAAATGATAGGATCATTTCCACCTATGTGGGAAGAATGGATCCAATACAAACATATCCATAATCATTGATTATGACATCATAAAAAAATAAATCTAACATGTTAACATAACAAGATTGTAACATGTGAAAAAATACAAATCATGCCAACGTCCTCACAAACTGAGGTGTGGAAAAATAAATGATATCCAATAATCATTACAATTGAAGGATTCAACCCAAACATAGATGCATCATAAATAATAAAATATCTCATAACATCATTGAAAACTTAGTACAACAGTCTCAAAGACCTAATTTACAAAGATTTACAATATACAATAATGAAATACTACAAGTGCATAAAACACCATAAGTCCAACATGCTCTCCAAGGTGCAAAAAGGAACATAACACAACATACCCAACCTACAACAAGGACAAGGGATTCATCCAGCACCAACAAGATCATCATGACAAAACCAATGGGGAAATGTTGCTTGCCTCCTAACAATATTACCATCGTCGAGTGCAATAGCTATCTATGCTACTCTATGAAACCCTTGAGCTACAAAGAAGATGATCATGGAAAAACCTCTATCAAACCATCTCACACAATCCAAGGTATACATGACAACATATGGCATACATTCCAAGCAATGCACACAACACACATGGCACAACTACCAAATCAATGCATTCAAGTAACACATGGCACAACTACCAAACAATTACATTCAAGTAACATGTGGCACACTTGCTAATATACAAAATAGAATGAAATCATAACATTAAATCATAAGGGAGATTCTTCACACCTTCAATGCATACCAAACAAGGCATAAATCATAGACCATCACACACACAACAAGCATGAATCAGACATCTCAATGCACATGCAAATGCTAGGGTCACATCCTGTAAAATACAACTCCAATGATAAGCAAGGAAGAGAGACATAGCAGTCAAGACAAGGAGTGTCAATATGAGGGTATTTTTCTACCTCATAGTATAAGATGGCATTACCACCTCATAGCATAAGATGGTATTACCACCTCAACATGCTCTTTACCACCTCAACTAGATCTAGGAAAGCATTCACATTTGGCCAAGAAATATTATTACATTTTAATTACCCGATGTGATTATAGTTAAAGTTAATTAAACTCCCCACTCACTAATTCCTATGATCCCTTTGTATTGTGGTGCATGGTGGGAGCCACTCCTTTCTTACCCTATACCTCCTCCTACACGTCCATCTCACCAATTTTACAAATTGGGCATAACACATAAAACGAGGTGATAAAAATCATGACATGAAATAAAAAGATGAAATATACACATTCATAAGGGAGACTACTCATCCCACAAATTTATATTTTCTAAATGCATGAAAACCATAAAAACCCCCAAATTCACCATTAAAGAGTTGTTTTCTACCTTGGATAATTTCTAACTCTTAGAATATAAGTTTAATCCAAAAACAAACAACAGCGCATTGTTCTAAATTTGCACAACACTTCATTTATGCAATAAAATTCAAGTGGGCAATTCTACATAAATTTTGCCATGACTTTATTTGTTTTTGCAAGTTTCCAACTCAAGAACACATGTAAATAATTAAACTAACAACTACAATTGCAAATTAAAATCTCATTCCTATAAAATGAATCCGTGAGAAAATCACATGTAGTGGCATGGAAAAGAAAGAAAAAAAAGAATTTAAAAAAAGGAAGAGGAAGAATCTTACATTTCCTACAACCAAGCAAATCCAAGATAAAGGGAGAGTTTGGCAAGCAATCTTTTGATACACAAGCTCCAAGCATCCATCAAGCATTCACAAATCCATCTCCATTCCAACAAGCAAGCTATTCCTTCCTTCCAATACATGGATAATTTATTTCTTTTCTTCCAAGAAGAGTGTTTGAGAGAGAGAGAGAGACCCCAAAAATAAAGAATGAAATGAGCAAATAAGTCTGTTTTCCCTTTACACTAAAAAAGCCCTAATTTCATTTCCTTTAATATTTCTATTTTATAATTTCTCAATTACCTTTTCAAACAAATATCTTTTTGCAAATAATAGGAAAAATAGATAATTAAATTACTTCAAATATTCCCAATAGGTAATTGTAATTTAACTTAATTGCATTTTGAAAAGTCCAAACACTCATAATAAAGGATTCAGTTTTTCCAAAATAATGCAATTCAGTCTTTTTGAAGGAAAAATATTAAATTTCAAAAATAAATCAAAATCACTTAAATTCATTCCTCTAGCATAAAATAATGCAATAACCACTTTCTTTAAGATAAAATTAATAATTTTTAAATTAAATCAATAAAATATTTCAAAAACATGGAAAACATGTTTTTTGAGACAATTTAAAATATAGTGCGAAAAGGCTAAGGAAACACATGTAAAGATCTCAAAAACACATTACAGGTTTTCAAAACACAAGGATAAGGGTGAGATGGCTTAGCATCCCATGTCAACATTTCCCACATTAGTTAAACACCTGTAATTACCTGCACACTCAAGTCAATGTATCTGCTGCACATATAATAGTTGAAGCAATGTAATCCACCCCAAGATGGCATAAATCATACATGATATAAAATCATCACATCTAATTTAGTCATCTACAACTAGCATGATCCAGGAACATGATGCATAATTAACAACATTTTACAATTTTGAAATAATATAGCAATCACAACTATAACAGATATAGTGAAAATAGTGAAGTTGAAACATTGCATTGATCTAACATACACAAACACAACATATGCATCCCATAATGAATAGTTGGGAGCCAAATGTCAATACAAAACCTGATTGGAAATACCTTGATGAATATCTAGAATACATCCTCAAAACCCCTCGATGATACAATAGACCTCATTGACAAGTTCCATGCAATGGATCAAAGCATGAGAATTACATAATACATTGATATACACGCAATACAACATATAACATAAGAATTAGAAATCACACCAGATGAACACTAGGGTGGGAATTATAGTAAAATATTTCCCTAAAGACAAATAGACTCTTAGCTTTGCCCAATTGGTGTGTGTGTGTTCTTTGTACCTCTCTTTTGTAAGAGTTGGTATAGAATGCTCTATACCATGCAAGATTTGGATATGGAGGTATCCACCCAAGATCTAGGAGTTTCATTGAAAGAACAAGATAGGTCCAACATGAAATAGTAATTCTATTGTATCAAAGGATGCTAATATATAATATGATACACCAATATTGAATTACAAAAGGAAGCCCTTGGTTATATAGACCAAGGTAAAAGATATGACAACATACAATTATGACAAGTGTCTTAATCTTATGACATGAGACACAAAGTGATAACAATACTTAGTGTACCCTAAATAAACTTAACTAGACAAGTGTGAATATAACCTAATGTGGAACTAGTTAGGTAATATACCTTGTTCACACCAACACCTCCCCTTAAGTGCAACTTAGAGAGAAGTAAACAAATGAAAAGATGTGTTTAGGTGGAAAATTGGATTTGTCAATGTTTTAGTGTTTAGATGTTTAGATTCGCCTCTCCACCATACATTCAAGGATCTAGGGTTAAGTGGAGAGCACTATCATACCCTAGGTCACTTGTAGATGTAGGGAAACTTGGATTATGGAATTTAATTATCAATTTTCCTTCTCCTATGCTCAATTGACCATTAAAACCCTAATTATGTAAATATAGCAACAAATTGATGAATAACAGAAAAAGCTCTTGCAGACAGGAGTAAAATACCAAATCACAGAATACCTATTTTTGAGGTTCCGAAGCGGAATAGTCAAGGACACTAGAGTGGGCGCCCAAGTCCAAGGTACCATTTTCTTCGCTGGATCTAAACCTCCTTCTGACATTGATTAGCCTTGTAACTTCTATTTCCCAAAACTCAGATGCGGAGGACACTAGAGAAAGCCTCCAAGTCCTGGAAGTGTTCATGTGTCCTTTTCCTTAGATCCTAAATCCTTGATGCCTGCCAATCCTTCCTGTAACTCCACTTTTCCCAAATGTGACACCTATAACCTACAATCACAAGACTTGGTTTGGGGGTTGTGGTGTTTAGAGGCTTGCCTCAGTCAAGCCCTAGATGACACTTAAGTCTCCAAACACCATTGTCAGATAAAGAGTGTGTGCCCTTGTAAGGCAGAGGCAAAAACTAAAGGAATCAATGATGAAAACACAATATTATGTCACCTTGTAGCAAAGCTCTCATGGGAGGAAGATGCTCTTCATGCCATGAGGAAATTAATTCTCAAATCTGTAAATATCAACACACAAAACACACAAGTCTACTCTTGCAACATAATGAAAGCCTTGAATCACCTTGAGAACACTTGAACATCACAATTGCCATCTAGTTTCTAAATGAATGCCTAAGCATGCTTATATATGCAACTACAAGCACTCCCACCAAGATTTTAAAAATTAAAACTTACCATGTTGGCAAAAGGACCAAATAATGGTCATAAACTGACACCCAAAAATTAGTGTTGCCCCAAAATAGGGCAGGACTAGGGCATGGGCGCCCAAGTCCTCCCCCCTATTTTGGGCATGGTATAGCTCAAGCGGTCCACCTAGGTCCAATTTGCCATGAAACCTAGGTCTCATTCCATCGGGATGAAAAAATATGAACTAAGATGTCCTAAATGCATACTAAAGACCCGAGAGCTAAACCTTATGAGGGAAAAGCCCCCAAGGGGACATTTTCTAATGTTACATTTAGCCCCCATTTTAATGTATGTATAAATGTGAGGCCAATGCATGCATTAAAGTAAGGTCACAAACACAACAAACACATCAAGCATGGAGAAGACATGCTAATCACATAGAAGACAGTAACAGGCATGCAAAACATGGAGAAGACAGCTACAGTCACGCAGAACATGGAGAAGATAGTTAATGCATGAAGACACATTAATGCATGGAAGACAGAAATGATATCTTTTCTTTTCTTTTTATCATATATATAAAATGTAAATGCAAGTACTGGAAAGTAAAGAAACCTCCCATAATATAGGATGCACTCATCGAGTAAGTCTTTAGATTGTATATATGGGGCAACACACATGCAAGACATGCAAAACCTCCAAAAATGCAGGATGCACTCATCGAGCAAGTCTTTAAACTGCATATGGGGCAACAAACATGTCACACAACACAAGCACGCTAAAACACACACTTAAAGACATGGAGAAAACATGACAGATAATGATGGAGTGTACCTATTTCTAGGTCCAACACCATCTCAGGCACATTATAGGCACACACCAATGATTAGGCTTTACCACAACAATCGCCCAAGACACACTTAAGGGTTGAGTTAGTCACAGAACTGCTCCCTGCCTCCGCAGAGGACTTTTGAAAATGACAAGATGATGCAAACTGCTCCAAGAAATACACCATCCCTGCCTCCACAGAGGGCTTAGGATAAAAAGGATATACGTGATATCCCACCTCTGCTGAGGGCTTACATGATTGATTGATTGATTGTAAACAAACTCAGGATGTAGGATGTACTCATCGAGCAAGTCTTTAGACTTCACCTGAGGACAAGCACATAGCTAATATCTACAACAGACAGCTTACCTTATATATGCCCCACCTTAAAGTGGTTGATATCAGTTATCCATATCAAGCATGTTAAGGTAGGAAGAAAACACACAAGGGAACACCAACTTTCACAAAGCCCATGCCCCCTGGAGGTGACATGTACTTTATGATCACCAAATGTTCCCACAAACACATCCCTGCAAGAAACATGTTAGTATCTACGAAATCATGATAAACAACATCCATGCATATGATTAACCACACAAAGAGCCAAGATTATACAATGAATCTAGAGTTCGAGGATAACCATAGGGCTATATCACAAAGCTCTCTGAATCAAGTACCACCAAGGCTAGATTCAAAGGCAAACAAAGGTGCATAGAGCAGCAGTATTGTTAAGGTTTGTAAATGAGATAGAAACATCATCAAATTCACTATGTGGAAAGCGTGAGTGCTTCCACTAGCCAAGTGTTGGATAAGATATACAACCCCATCATCATATTAGGAACTAAGTCCATTTTTTATTTCTCTTGAAAGAGACAATAGGTCCGCATCAGTATAATTTTTTGTCGTCATCTGCTCGCTAGGTGGAAACACTATAGGAAGGGAAACAATAAATAAGAGAGGAGAAACAAGTGTCTTAGGGATAGTCACGTAGGTAGGTGCCCCTAGGTCACCAACCATGATGCTATGTCTATAAGACATAACACTCAACAATGAAATCAGAGAGAAGAAATATAGAAGAATGATGATACAAATAGAAGAAGGTCACAACAGAGGCGGTCTCTTGGTATCCCGAACCTTACAGGAGAATCCGAGGTCATCCCAGGAGGACTAAACAACATATAACACATCACAAGGGAAGCACATCATGAGAGAGATAAAGGGTTAGAGATACTTACCTGTAGGGACCCTTACCGGGCTAGAGATTTATGCTAGAAGTTGTCATCAAGGAGGTGATGATCTTCCCATATCTAATTGCTAGAAAGAGATGTAGGTTGGTCCATTTGTTTGTCTAATATATGTTGATCACTTTTTGATCCTTGAAGGGATAATGAAAGATGGACCTTGACATGAATGTTGTCTCTTAGTGGACTAGGTGGGTTATGAAGTTGTTCCTTATCCACATCAATCACACCAAATAGGTTAAGATAGTCAAAACAATGTTGCGTTGTCACAATGTCATCCTGTAATGCTACATTTTGGTTAAGAGGATTGTTCAAATTACTAGAGCTAACCCTTGTCTTTTCATTTGACTTATCTGAATGTTCAGTTGTAGTATCAGTAGCGTAGCTTGTGAATTCATTATTGCTCTCATGATCATTGTCAATATTATCACCATATGTTTGAGCTATTGATTCCAAATTATTATGAGAAATGTCATGATCTTCACCCAAATTGTGTTTTATCATTTCTTCTACTACCCAAGGGTATGTATTTATGAGAGATATGAAATTGTTAAGATCAGATACATAATCAAGGATCTCGAAAGAAGATGATACCAATATATCCTTGTGGTACATGGCATGTATATAGGGCATGACATAAGGATGTTTACTAATGAATTTGTAAATATTTTCAAATTTTGAGATATATTCATGTAAATATTCCAAGGAGCATGGAGAGGCCATGTTTATATGCTCAAACCAATGCAAAATCAGATTTTGAAGAGCAAAAATAGCCCAGAATGCTTGATTTTTTTGATATGTTTTCAATGCAAATGAATGAGCCAAAGGGTGTTGTAAGGATTTCAGTCAAGGGAAGAAAGTTATATGTCTGATATCAGTCCAAAACAGAAAAAGTATCCTTCTCAACACAATCTTGATGCGATTTTAAGTTAATGCCAAGTCGAAATATAGTGAAAATATGTCAAAATAGGCACTTTTTTCACCAAAACTCAATGTAAAAGAGCATAACAAAGGGTGTTGTGAGGAAAATAATGATGGAAAGTAGATAATATTAGTAATAAAAGCCACGTGATGCAAAAATATCCTACACAACACACTTTTAGTGCCACTTAAGGTAAAACCCTAGTGAAAATATAGCAAAAATAGGCTATTTTTCATGGTTTTTCAATTCCAAGACCTAGCAAAAGAGGTGTTGTAATGAATGTAAAGAGGTACAGAAAATAATATCATTAATGTTAGTCACCTCAATCCATAAAATTGATGACAACACGCTTGGAGTGCAAACTAGGTCAAACCCTAGGGCAAAAAATAGTCAAAATGTGTAGTTTTTCACCAAATTTTCACTTCAAGAGCCCCATAAAAGGGTGTTGTGAAGATTTTTATGAGGGGAAGAAAATGATTACCCTAATAATAGAAAATTAATTCCAAAATACCTTTCACAACACACCTATGGTGCAAGTTTATAAAGTCGATAAGGCCAAATTTAGTAAAAATCATTGTTTTTGAAGCCCTAGGTTTGAGATCTTGGGACAAAATGCTATGCGAATGTTTTGAAGTCTGATTTATAATGAAAATGACTTACCCTCAAATCTGAAAATGATTTTTAAGCTTTAATAAGAAAAATGTCAATGCAAATTTAACGAAATGCATAAAAATTGCTAGTTTTTGTTGACATTTTCTATGCAAAAATGTAAATATTTAAATCTAAATGCAAATTCACACTTAAATGAAAGACTATAGCCAAATTTTAATTTGAATGAGCCTCTAAAATTAGTAGAAAATTTTGAAAAAAAAAAAGATTTTGCCTACAAACCCTAGATTTTGGAATTACTAGGTTATATGAAAATTGTCAAAATTTCTACAAAAACCTAGCAAATTATTAATAAAAATGCAATGCAAATTTTAGAATTTTTGGATTTTGCTATAGTTTATATTAGATCTGATGCAAAAATCATGAATTAGGAAAATTTAGGAAGAATTGATGCAATTTAGTAAGCTAAACAATGTAACTTTTTTGAATTTTTCTAATTTTTCATTTTTCTAAATTTTTCTCAATGCAATAAAATGAATGACTATATGAATGAATGAAATAAATTCAAATATGAAGACACACACTCAACAAGTTGCAATTTAAGTCCAAAAACACAGGTTCACCAAAATGTTTAGGTGGAAAATTGGATTTGTCAATGTTTTAGTGTTTAGATGTTTAGATCCACCTCTCCACCATACATTCAAGGATCTAGGCTCGAGTGGCGAGCACTATCATACCCTAGGTCACTTGCAGATGTAGGGAAACTTGGATTAGGGAATTTAATTATCAATTTTCTTTCTCCTATGCTCAATTGACCATTAAAATCCTAATTATGCAAATACGGAAACAAATTGACGAATAACAGAAAAAGCTCTTACAAACAGGAGTAAAATACCAAATCACAGAGTACCTATTTTTGGGCTTCTGAAGTGGAATAGTCGGGGACATTGGAGTGGGTGCCCAAGTCCAAGGTACCAGTTTCTTTGTGGGATCCGGACCTCCTTTCGACACTGATCAACCCTATAACTTATGTTTCCTAAAACTTGGTTACGGAGAACACTAGAGCGAGCGCCCAAGTCCTGGAAGTGCTCCTATGTCCTTTTCTTCAGGTCCTGAATCCTTGATGCCTGCCAATCCTTCTTGCAACTCTACTTTTCCAAAATGCGACCGCTGTAACCTACAATCACAAGACTTGGTTTGGGGGTTGTATACTCCTAAAAATGACACGACTCTACCCAAATAAATATTCTTAATATTTATTTAAGTCAAATTCCTCTGTCAATAAATAAATAAACCAATTTATTTATTTGATTCATATTCTTCCAATAATTAAATAAAATCAATTTATTTAATTAAAATTCTTAAATTCTTCTAATTCCTCCAGTAAATTAAATAATACCAATTATTTAATTGTTTCTAAAAATAGATCCCAATCTATGTCATGAAATTGGGCATATCTTTTGCATAATGAGTTAGATTTTCACGAAACTAGTGGCATTGGAAATCTGGTTCTCCCAAATTTTCTATGGTAAAAGAATTTTAAGGTAATTTTATCAGATTTATCAGTTACACTCAGTCAAAGTCAACCCTTCTTTGCAAAACTTCAAATGGTCATAACTTGTGCAAAATTTATTCAATTTTCATGAATGTTTTTTTTGAAATTGCATAGAATTTCATGTAGAATCTGATCATAATATCCAATCTAGTGTACCTAATCATTATTATCAGATTTTTTCTAGATTACTCATTTTTCACCTAACAAGTTAAGCACTTTTGGTTTAATTGATTTTATGCTAACTATTGAGTTTTTGGTGGAACTAATCAACTTTTTGTAGCCTCTTATTACTCAAACAGAGAAAATGGGTTTTCCTAACATGTTGATTTAGGATGAGCATTGGAGAATTAAAAACCTATCACACTAAGTCTTAGAAACAAATTGTTTTCTTAAGGGACAATTGAACAAATCATATTTGCAATCTATGTCTTTAGAACATATTGCTTTCTCAAGGGACAAAACATTTTTTTGCAATCTAAGTCTTAGGAACATATTGCTTTCTTAAGGGACAATGGACATGAATGCTAAACACTTCAATTTTATAAGGGACAATTGAAAACTACAATCACATGTGTGCCCAAGTAGATAGCTCATATAGTCTTTTTCTTTTTAACTAGGGGAAAAGAACCATTGTCTTTTGTGGTTTTGGGAATGATACTAGGCTATGCTCTCCCCTATCTTGGGTGACCAAAATGCTAGAAATATCATTTCCGCATGTGTTTGTCCTTTAGAGAGTCTTGCCCTTGGATACATGTCCGTCCTTGGGGAACGACCTTAAGTGGTAACAAGCTAAAGCCAAGCTCTACCAAGCCACTATAAATAAATTGTGTTTGGAGTGAAAGCTTCAAACAATGAGTGAAGTTGTGTTATACAGATACCCAAAACCCTTCTAGGCACAACCCTTCAGGCTGGGAGACTCCATAACAGAGAGTAATGCTGCCACATGTATAACCACTCGAACAGTTGCAATTAGTAAACACCCTTATTTTAGTAGCCAAAAAACCCTATAAGCTAGTGCAAGGAAGGATGATTATTACCTCCTGAAGATGCCTCACTTAGAAATAGGGAGAATTTGATTTATATTGTCACAATTAGCCTAAGATTTGTACTTTCTTTTGAGTCAAAAAGAGTCCAAAAAAATACCAAAAAAATCAAAAACCATGAAATCATTCTTTGTGTTTGTTGTGTCTTCTTGCCATAATTGAGAAAATCAGATCAAAAGACCAACTTATAGATCAAGAAACCAAAAAATACTAAAAAGTGTGCCAAAAATTGCAAAAATAGTCAATAAAAATTAGAGTTGCACATTTACCCTCTGATGATGCGCATATGTGTCAACTTGTTGCACATGTATATCAATTTCCTGTGCATTTGCTACCTGTTCCTGCACATTTATAATTCACCAGAACTGTGCATTTATTACTTGTTGCGCTTTTATCCTCTATTTCTACGCTTTTGTTTCTACACATCCATGACAGTGAGCATTTCCACTTCTTTTGGGAGAAAATTTTCAACCTTTCTGGGTACCCATTTCGATCTTGTGTCAATTTCCGTGGATATGACAAACCAATTAGAAGCAATAGGTGAAGCACTCCAATACCTATAATTATAATTAAACTTAGGTGCCTCGCCCCAAGATCGTATAGCAATTGCTCAAGAACTCCAAGTCATACAACAAGAAATGGCAATCTTACAAGTTGAACGTGTTAGTACTAGCTACGCTTCACCCCAAAATCATACATCTTTTTTCCATCTTAATGATACTCGTGACAAGGAAAGCACCACCTCAAGTTGGATATCATATACCACTCCGTCTACTAGTCCTCCTTCACCATCTACTAAGACGACTATCCCAAAGCATCTAGTTCTACACCAACACTGACATCAAGTTCCCCAAGCTCTAATCTGACAACCAAAAAATCCTCAGATGATATTTGGGAAAGATGTTTTCTAGATTTACATAGCAAAAGAAAAGCTAGGGAGAAGTCCAAATCCACTCATCCATTACCTCACTCCTCTATCCATATACCTGCCAATGATGTGATCCAAGGGCTACAAGCAGAGAGTCAACCATGTCCCCAAATTCTGGTCCTTGACCTTATCAAAGAGCCTTCAAACATGTCAAATCCTACAACCCCTTCATGTAGTCCACAACCCCTTGAGCTTGTTGAAAAACCCCCTACCATGAACCAAAGTCAAAATTTGTCATACCTTTGTATTGTTGACCAAGATCCTATCCAAGATACCTCTACGCTAAATCCTTTCTATGATCAAGATCCCATCTATGATCATGAGCCTATCTATGATCAAGAAGACCATGATGATCCTCTAAGCCCACTTTATGCATTTCATGGTCCTGATCTTATAACCCCATCTAGTCCCCTCCAAGATCCAATAATTTCCATTTCCCTTGATGAGACACTTGCCTCCCAAGCAAGCATAGAAGATCAAACTAATAATACTCCTCCACCATCCATTATCAACCATGCTACAAATCCCCCACCATATATCCTTGGTCTTACCACCTTCATTCATGAGTGTTCCTCCTTAGAACACCAGAAACCATTATCCTATATCTCGCCTTCTCCATCCAATAAGGAACTCATGTCTAGTGTTCCACCTATACACAATCATGTTGTCCACTGCATACTCCAACATATGAACTATCAAGGTAAAGGCTTAGGCCTTCATGAGCAAGGTATTTTGGAGCCTGTCCATGCCAATGTTCCTCCTCACTCATAGGATACATACCCCAAGGTGAATAATCTGAAGATGTTGGTACTTCCTCCACTCCTCTTAAATCCACCACTTTCCATCGCAAATCCTTTCATATCCCCAAAATGTATGTCACCATTCCACCTCCCTTATCATATACATCCCACAAGCATGTGACTATACACCTTCCACCATCCAACCTACCTCCGCTACT
Source organism: Cunninghamia lanceolata (assembly GCA_027924645.1). Lineage (NCBI taxonomy): Eukaryota > Viridiplantae > Streptophyta > Pinopsida > Cupressales > Cupressaceae > Cunninghamia > Cunninghamia lanceolata. The sequence goes on from BSBN01001715.1 coordinate 15,758,644, forward strand.
TCCAAATCCTAATATCCCCCCATGGATTTTACCACCACTTCTTCCAACACCTTATCCATCCATCTATAAATCCTCTAACAATCCCAATCATGACCAACAGATGCACATGTTGTCTAAACAAAGAACTTCCCCCAACTCCACTTCCACCATCTCAAGACAATTCAGCAATAAAAATCTGCATGCCTCTACCTATAAAGTCAAAAATCCTAAGAGTCCTCATGGCTGAGGATAGAAAAGCCAAGAATCAAAGAAATATCCTTCTCAAGAGTAGCATGCACCCACACACCTATATGCTAAACTGAAAAATGTGTGGGTCCACATCCAACAAAAAATTACCTCTGAAGCTACACAAAAGCTGCATACACCCAAGCCCATACCTTCACAGGTACCATCTAAAAACAAAATGGTTTGGGTACCTAATAAAAAAGCCCTCAAGTTACATGAGGCATCCATCTCTCATGAATTCCAACCATCCACTTTCTCCAATTCCATCCAAAAGTCTCAAATTCTTCCATCCCACATGACAAACAAAAATCAGAAAAATACTTAGTCTATGTGGATTCCTACATGCCTAAGTCATTCATCCACAAGTAAAAGTCTCTGTTGCTTCCTACATTACTTTCCCATCACCAACTTCAATGTTTGTCATGGTATGTGCAACCATTGGTCATGATTCTCTTCCATCCCACAACATTTTCACATACCTCCTCTCCCCTTCCTTCCACTAATTATCCTACGTATCTTCCTCATCCTATTCCTATGGTCCATGCTTTTGCATAAGCTTTCCATCCATATTCTGCATCATCATCCACTATCACACCTTTTGTAATCCTCTATCTAAACATTCTCCATCTCACTTTCATGTAGTCCCCTACCAACATCTATGTGAACACTTGACATGGTCCATATGTTAACATCCATTTAGCGGGACTATCTCCTTTCAGGGAACTAGATACTTGACTCTCTCCCTTCCATATCCACCTTCTCTAATATTCCCACAAAAAAAAGAGAAAGAAAAATCCCTTCATCCAATGGTGAAAATCTGGCAAACAAGCGCCTTGGATAAGTACCATGATGAAAACCTAGAAAACATGCATCATGCGTAAGTTGATCTTCTACATCACCTACACTTGGGAGCACCTTGTCTCATTGGCATATCACTCTTCTCCTATCACTTTCCTTCTGTACTATTTCCTATCCTATCTTTCTATCTATTGCACACCTATACGATCCAGTCTATCCATCATACTCTTCCATTCCTCTATTCTTGATCTTGATAAAGATTGGGGGCACAATGTTGACAAATGTTTTAGGTGTCTCTTAACATACCTTATCCCTCTAAGCCACGTCAATCCTTTAGTATCCTCTCATCCTCCTATCATCATAAACATTGCCATGAAAAATCGTAAGTATTCTACCTACAAAGGGGGCACGTTATTCCTATGCGACATAGTCCTTGGAGATCGCATCCTTGATTCCTTCTACCTAATCATCCATAGCTGCTATCATCCATACATCTGCCTATCTGTGGTGTTTCCTTGTCATCAGTCTCATCTGGTCCATATATGTTCCATATCTGATCCATATCTATTCCATATCTATTCCATATTTGACCCATATCTATCCCACACCTAATCCACATCTATTCCATGTCATGTCTCATTCGATCCATATCTAGTCCACAATAAAAACCTAACAATAAACTACCATGGCTTGATACTCTATCTCTTTTGTCACCTTGTCAACCAAGGTCTTATCTCATATCCTATCCTTAGTGTCAACCTAGCCTAGTGTGTGTCGTCAGTACCATAGGGTCTACCCTAATCTACGTTGCCTGTGTGTCATCATGTAGGCAAGGCCATTAATTAATGCACCCCCAAGGCTTCCCCATCCATCCCATATCTTGTCATCTTTCCTCTAGTCCATCCATGGTCCAAGTCCCTGGACTACGTTACCTCTGCATCGTCATGTAGGTAAGGCCATTATCAATGGGCTCCCGAGGCACTAGTTCAATCCCTTAGGGTTTGTCTCCCCAATAAGTATTGTGGAACCTTTCACCAGATGTAAGTACGCACAAGCAAAACCCACTTTCAAGTAGAAATTTTGACACAAGACCTCAACCTATCCAAAGCAAAGAAAGCAAGTACCTAAAGCACTCTAAATGATTTTTCCTAAATTATGGCAAAAAACAAACACATCTAAATGCAAAAATGTTTTGTGGTTGTGATCAGGTTAGGTTACCAGCATCTTGGTTTTTGTTATCATGTCTTTCTATGCTACTCAAGGATGCCAAAAGCTATAGATGCTATGATGGGGGCATGATTCTTTTCTTTGTTTGTTGTTTGTGGATTAAACTTTAGTAATGTGATGCCTTGTCTAACAACATGATCGGCAAAAGATCATCGAGGACATCAAAGGTCTAACATGAAAGGGGACAATCCTTGTCTGTTGATATGCAAGGAATACTTAGGTCATCTTGGTTCAATTATACCTAGATACTTGTACTAACTTGCTAAATCAAAATCCATGTAAGCGATACTCAGGTCATCTCGATTCAATTATACCTAGATGCTTGTATTTTGTTACAACATTTCAAAAACACAAAAAAACAAAAAAGCCCAATGATGGAATAAGTACTTCAAAATACTTGCAATATCAAGATGTCAAAAATGCATCCATACCATCTCCCATGCATATAAAGATCCAAACCGTAGAGTATCGAATAAAAGCTTGTGATTCCTTCTGTCAAGTCATTCTTCTATCAACCAACTTTCTATCTATCATTGTATCTCTCATCAACAGTTCTAGCTGTCAGTCCAAGAAATGATCCAAATGCAAATCCATCCTTAATCCATACCAATCAAGTCAAGTCAATCTTATCAAATGATCCAATCACCATCAGTGGTCTTGATCCTTGTTTGGTCATAAACCAACTCGATCAGTTAATCAATCAATTATCTTATACAAGATGTAACATTGTCAAAATTAGACCAACACACGCGTCTTACACGACATGTTTCATTTCTTGAAACCAGACACTATCCTTCATGTTTCTCTAGGGATCCATTGTTCCCCGCCATGACAACATGCCTGCCATGTTGGTCTAGGGATATATCGTTCCCTGCCATGACAACACTATCGTATATCAATATCAATTAATCAATGGTTTATAGCTTGACAAGGGAAATACCTTGTTTGTTCTTGTATCATTTATGTATATTTGCTTGCTTGTTTGTGTGTGTTATCATTTTATCCTACATAGTGTATCATTCAGACCTTTTCCACCTTCTTCTTTGTGAGATTGTCTGTCTCACGCCTTCTGCCTTCTTCCCATCTAATCTCCCAAGGGGGCATCCTACCATTGATAAACCTATACCAAGGGCAAACTGGGGCATGTATCATTATCAGAAACTTATTCTTTGAAGCAATGCCATAAACTGCATTGCATAAAAGAGGGGAAAAATGTATACGCCTAAAAATGACACGACTCAGCCCAAATAAATATTCTTAATATCTATTTATGTCAAATTCCTCTATCAATAAATAAATAAACCAATTTATTTATTTCATTCATATTCTTCCAATAATTAAATAAAATCAATTTATTTAATTAAAATTCTTAAATTCTTCTAATTGCTCCAACAAATTACTTAATACCAATTATTTAATTACTTATTGCAAAATCATTCTAAATTAAATAATACCAATTATTTAATTGTTTCTTCCAATAATATCTTCTCTAAATTTAAATAAATCAAATATTTATTTAAGTTGTCCATTTCTTCTAAATTGAGTTATCTCTAAATATAATTCAATCCTTGTGCACATGCAATTGAATATTCTAAATATTTAATTGAGTTAAAATACCTTCTCATCCTCATGCAATTTTTATTCTCTAGTTCTATTTTCTTAACTAATTGATCTATTCGTTTAATTGATTAATCTCTGCAGTTAACTCATTCTTCTATTTTATTAATTCCTCTCATGGAAAATATAGAAAGACACTTGTCTTCTTCTTATTCATGCATGTTCCTCAACCATTCTCAACCATTGATCTTCTCATTCTTTCTATATCATTGATCTTCTCTCTTATGAGTCTATAAATTGAACCTTATTCCTCCATTTCATTCATCCAGTCCTTAAGTAAACTTACTCTGTAGGAATCACAGTGCACCTTTGGAACCAATTCCTTCATTTCTTGCGATCAACTTGTTACCATACTATTATGATTGTTGTGAAGCTCATTTTCATGGAAAAACTATCATAGTCGTTCCCATTTGACATCTTGGAATCATAGCAAGGAAGTGCATCTTTTGAGGGCCATATTCATAGACAAGATCATTTTTGATAGGCGATCAATGGAAGCTGAGAATTAAAGGAGGTTTGCATTGTATTGTTCTTTGTTTGATTGACCTTCTTTGTTCATTATTTCATTAAGTTTTGGGTATTATTGATATATTATATTGATTATTCATTTAGATCAATTTTCCCTTAACAGGGGTTGTGGTGTTTAGAGGCTTGCCTCAGTCAAGCCCCGGAGGACACTTAAGTCTCCAAACACCATTGTTAGATAAAGAGGGTGTGCCCTTGTGAGGCAGAGGCAAAAACCAAAGGAATCAATGATGAAAACACAATATTATGTCACCTTGTAGCGAAGCTCTCATGGGAGGAAGATGCTCTTCATGCCATGAGGAAATTAATGCTCAAATCTGCAAATATCAAGACACAAAACACACAAGTCTACTCTTGCAACACAATGAAAACCTTGAATTACCTTGATAACACTTGAACATCACAATTACAATATAGTTTCTAAATGAATGCCTAAGCATGCTTATATATGCAACTACAAGCACTCCTGCTAAGATTTTAAAAATTAAAACTTATCTTGTCAACAAAAGGACCAAATAACAGTTATAAACTGACACCCAAAAATTAGTGTTGCCCCAAAATAGGGCAAGACTAGGGTGCAGGTGCCCAAGTCCTCCCCCCTATTTTGGGTAGGGTATAGCTCAAGTAGTCCACCTAGGTCCAATTTCCATGGAACCTAGGTCTCATTCCATCGAGATGCCAAAATATGAACTAAGATGTCCTAAATGCATACTAAAGACCCAGGAGCTAAACCTTATGAGGGAAAAGCCCCCAAGGGGACATTTTCTGATGTTACAAGATGTAATAATGGGTCCCAACTACAAGGACATGTTAGGTACCTATGTACAAACAATATCTCACAAATGGAGAAAAGGAGAAAAACCTGTAAGAAAACACCCCTATCCAAAAGAGAGAAAATACAAGAAAGATGCTCTCCAAAAGTATGAGAAGGAAAAAATCCATGTGATGAAAAATTCCCCCATAAGAGAGAAGAAGAAAGAACATGTATCTCCCCTCAATGTAGAGTCTCCTACATTGATGGTAGATGCTCGATAATGAATGTTGTAGATGATCCAAGATCACGAAACAACGTTCCTCCCCTTAGGAAGAAACAAAACAAAAAATCTATGTAGGAAGTCTTCCCATTCCTAAAATAAATATGGAAGAAAACTCAAGATGTATGAAGTTTCTAAACTCTACTCAAGTTTCACCATGTTGATGCCAAAAGATGCTACAAACAAATTAGGAGTCCCAAGCCCACCTGAAGAAGATGGCAATTCAAAACCTAGTGGAAATGGATGCATAACATAATCCAAGGATGATGAAGATGACTCTGAATGTTGATCAAGGTTCTCCAACCCAATGCCAAACTGTAACAAGTGAAGATGAGAAGAAATTACAAGAGAGTATGAAGGTTCCCTCATCACATATAGAGAAGAAGATGCAACTTCATAAGAGCTAACATCAAAGAGGAGATAAATGTCCTCAATAGTGTCCTCCAAATCTACAAGATAGGACTCACTAAACAAACCTACAATGTTTGTCAAGTACTCATCCCAAGTAGTTGTATCTAGAAGATGATGAATATCCTACTGGACTAAATCAATAGTAACCATGGATGTACAACATTAGTCTCATCATAAGCAACAAGAGATGGAGGAGATGAGATATCAACACATGTCTCTAAAACCTTAATGGTTTAAAGAACACCAAGATTCAAGACCAAACTGCATCTCCTTAATAGTGTCCACATGCTCATGTGAGCATCAAATGAATCTACCAATGTTGGAACACAAGAGTCCTCAGCCTCAAGATGTTGACTCTTAGATAAATAAGATGAACCCTCTAAATTTAGATTAGGAGTCATAGAAGTTGAAGACTCAATAGAAGTCTTTGTAGGAGGAAAAGGGCCACCTATAGAAGTCTCTATGTCATCTCGACATTCAAGATCTTCCTATTCATTAAGCACTATAGCTTTTTTATGATCATATGGTTGAAAAACATGAAGTGGAATAAGACAATTAAGGTAGGATATTCTAGAAGTGGAAGATCAACTGGATTTCCATACATCTCCCAAATTTTGATCCAAAGGTCACGAGGGCCCTCAATATCAACATTGTAACCAATCACTCCTAGGATTTGTTAAATATTAAAATTCCACACAAGTTTTCGCCAATAGGATGTAGGTTTAGGAACTAGTCCATAGAGATAGGGAGAAAGATGAAGCCACCTAAAATGTGTCAAGATTCCATCTTGCCAAAACTTATAATTCCATCTCTCTAATCTTATTACAGTAGGAAGCATTTTAATACCCATGATTAACTCCACAAATTTAGTCACACAATAGACCAATCAAGAGACTTAATCCAACAAAGGCACATAATTAGTCCCAAATTCACTCAATCAATGATCCCCCCAATGATAGATGATTTTAGCACTTTATACTTAGTGCAATTATATTTTCCACTAGTCAAAACAACAAAGTGGACTTTTGATCTAAATACATGCAAATGCCAAATTAGGCCTTAAAATTAAAGTATAATTTTAGTGTACAATTATATCAAAATGATTACAAATTTGATAAGTACACAAAAAATTATGCACTTTCAAAAAAAATTCACCCAAAAAAATTAATGTATGAACCTAAATAGAGCCTTGAAAGTTCCCAAAATGAGAACTACTCAACAAGTGTGAAAAATTATAATTTTTGGAAAAACTAGGGACCAAAATAAAAAACCGCCTACACAACTATGAAGCCTACAAAGTTTTTCCCCAAATAGAAAAAAAAAATGCTCCAAAAAAGGAGCCTGGATGGCTGCGAAAATGGCATGCAAAGTTTGAGTGTCAAAACCAAACTACCAATGGAGAGGGGTTTGGCTGGGAGGTTGAAAAGCCTATTGACATCATGCTAACATCAACACCAATGAATAGAATATGCTCCTCATGCATCAGAATATACCTTGATATTCATAAAACCACTAGTCAAATACAAAAATCACTTTCTATTTTAGAAAACTATTGTTTTCAACTATAAAACCACTAATCACTAGTCATAAACCATTTTTGGGAGGTGGGAGGTGGAATATTCCAATTTTAAGTAGAATATACTTTGGCAGTTGGTTTTGTTTTACTGCTGGGTGGTTTGGAAGAACAACCATTGATGGTTTTAGAGCCACTAGTGGTAGGTGGGGGCTTGTGATGACATGTGACATCTGTTGGGCAGCTCACAATACCATAGGTACCTATGCTACCCTACAGACTATGCAGGGTATTGCGCAGGGTACCCTGCAACAAATGTTTTTATATATTTTTTATTTTTTTAAATTTTTGAATAATATAATTAAAAAATAGAATTTCATTTTTATCCGTATGAACAACAATTCACTTGTGCCAACACTACGTAGGCAGAATATTCTATTGAGATTTTGACTGCGTAGGGAATATTCCTTACAATCTATACAACGGGATAGGAGGATAAATTTCTAAGGACCCAGGGTAAGGCGCTCCAAATCTAACAAATTGACAGATGATACTTAGGTTCTTGGGCCTTCTAGACATGATGGCAAGGTTAGATGTGGCCCAAAGTGCTCCAAAAATGTAGCTACCTTCTAGATCTGGTAACTACCTTCTAACTTCAAACTCCTGTAGATCTTGTCTCCAATGTTTAATTTGAACAAATCAATAGGATAAACTAACTTTCTTAGACACCCTAAACTCAATGGTGAGCTCAAATTTGTACCAACATGCTCTAAAATGAACCTGTAATACAAGGTCAACAAGAAGAAACCCTCCCAAATCTAGTATTTCTATCAAGTTTTCTGATTCTCCAGGTCATCATATGATGCAAGAGAAGACCATACTCAACTTTTCAAGATCTACCATGATTTGCAACCTAGATTTTCAATAAATACTAACATAAAGAAACCCTACAAGCTCTGATAGCATGTAAGAGTTGGTATAGAATTCTATATGCCATGCCAAATTTGGCTATGGAGGTAGCCACCGAAGGTCTAGGAGCTTCAATGAAAGCACAAGAGAGACCCAACATGAAAGAATAATTCAAAGAATGCAAATACATAATATGATACATCAATATTGAATTACAAAGAGAAGCCCTTGTTGGAAAGAGACACTTCTATGCATGACAGGTGTTGTCATTGATGGCAGCTAAGTCCATCTTACATATCTGCATTACATAATTTGTGCATACTAGAAGTCAGAGTGAAGATTTGTCCAAGTCTAGGTAGTTAGAAATAGAGCATGTGACAGGGTCCAATATCTAGGTCTAGATCTCTCCGGTGGTAAATCACAGTATGTTGCAGATTTGAGGGAGTAATAAGGATTGTCAGGACTATCTAAATTTGGGAAGTTAGCCTTCGGTGATGAAGGATTCAAAAGTTATAAGCATTTGAGTGTCGGGTTCCAGTTAGTTAGTACAGTTAGGAGAAGAACAGGTTGACCTAGCATTTGATCTTGGTTTGGATAAAGAAAAGTTGTTGGTTAAGTAATTTGTGATAACTAGTGGTATTGGCCAACATGATTGATGATTTGAGAACACAAGTTCTTGGTCCGCGTTGTTGATTGTGCATGGATTCAACCGATAGAGCAAAGTTCTTAACAAATGTTCTAAGTTTTGTTGAAGCTGACTACAGTTGATTGAATTTCTTGATGCAGATATATATAGTTGAAGGATTTGAGTGTTTTGAAAAGTGTGTGTGAAGGTGTGATGTTGTAAGTGTGAAAAAGGGTAGAAAGAAGTGCGAAGATAAAGATCTAAGCTCAGATTATGGCCTAAGAGTGAAATGGGGAAGAATAAGGATGAAGTGTGTAAGATCCATATTTTGTGCTTAACAAGAACTAAACTTTTGCATTGGTAGATGCTATTCATTAGTTCAAACAATTTGTAATCTTCTTGTAATCATCTCTATAGGCAGTGAGCTCTGGGTAGTGCACCCTGAAGGCATGTGTCTTCCCCATTTGTAATACTTTTAACAAAGTATAATTTCTTGTGGGTTAACCCCCACCATGGTTTTTCCCTTAACCGGGTTTCCACGTAAAACTCCTGGTGTTATGTGTGTTGATTATGTTTCTACTCATGTGTTGTTGATCTATGCTTTCATGCTTATATCATTAATTTGTTAATAAGTGATTAAGAAGGTAAATTGCTGCAAGTGATAAAAGTTTTTGAGACAACTGATTCACCCCCCCTCTTAGTTGTCTGCTCTTATTTCAACAATTGGTATCAGAGCAAGGTTCCTTGGAAGAAGCCTAATAGCTTGAGGAAGATCTAGGAAGGAGTTTCAATGGGTTCACTCAGAGAACAACTTCAATTGGCTTTAGAAGATCTTGTTTAGTCCAAAGCATAAGTAAATGGACTGAAAGCAAACCTTAAAGATGCTGATAATTGCATTGAGATGTTAAAAGAAAAACTAAAAAAATATATGAAAAAGAGGAAGGAGCTACTTCAACAGCTAGTTAATCTTACTGAAGAAAATGGCATGAATGAGTCTTTGGAAGAAAAGACAAAGGAATGTGAGAAGCTGACAAAAGAAGTTTTTGTTCTAAAACATGAGATGGAATCTGGGGGGATGAGGCTAACCAAAGAAATTGAGAAAAGGAAGAAGACTGAAGAAAACCTTAATCAAACTCTGAAGGAAAGAACAAAAGAATGCTACAGAATGGACAGAGCAATTGGTCACCTAAAATCTAATCTACAAGAATGCAGATATAATGAGGAGGAACTTGAAAGGCAAATTGTCATCTTCAGACATGGCCTAGAAGTTGCAAATGAATACAAGAAGTTCTTTAAAATAAGCTCAGCTAAACTTGAACTTCTGCTTGAGAGTTAGAAGAAGGCTAATGATAAGCATGGTCTTGGGTATGAGAAAGGTGAAAGCTCTGGATCTGGACAAAGAAATTCTCAATCAAGGAATGGGAGAAACAAACCTCGAAGACCTCTAGTAAGACAGCCCAATGCTCAAAGGTATCCATCTTTCAATGGCAATTGTTTCAATTGCACTAAATTTGGTCATAGAGCTACTCAATGCAGAAGTAGAGTGAATCAAAGTAGTCCATTCTTCTCCAGTCAATGCTTCAATTGTAAAAAGTATGGTCATAGATCTAATGATTGTAAAAGCATGATGATAAACTAATCTAACGGCAGAAGAAATATCAATTCTTTCAATGGCTATTATTTTGCATGCAATGGATTTGGACGCATGGCTAATTAGTATAGATCAAGAAGAGATCAAGTAAATAAGCAAGGAAATGTTGTGTGCTTTAATTTTAATAGATCTGGTCATAGTGTAAGATTCTGCAGAAGCAAGAACAATGAAAGAAGAGGTCCGGTAAACAGAAAATTGGATGAGCAGAGACAAGATAAAGGCAAGGACAAAGTTGATGTAAATAAGATCTAGAATGAAATGGACAAGACATGGGTGAATAAAAGTGTAAGAAATGATTGTGATGGGTCCGCACTAGAATCTGGTACTGAGAATTCCTTAGGAAACTAAAATGAGAACTCTAGCTGAGGGGGAGCTGCATTGAAAATAAAATTCCCCCAGCTAGTAAGTGGGTGCCTAAATCTGGCATGTTGAGAGAAGACAATTCAGGTTATTACAGATCATTTGAAAGGATTTCCAAAAGAAAAGAAGTGGATATGGTGAGTTGCAAATTATTTCATGAGAAACTGCATTAAGAAACAAAGTAACTGGATGAAGTTAGGGCAACACATTTATTACAATGGAGAATTAGGTTTTGCAGAGCATAAAAGGTCATTCTTTCATCATTTGGATCAATTTGTATTTGAAGAGAGAAACTAGAAGAACCCCTGAGCTAAGATTTCAAGGATTTGAAGTGTAATTAGTGAATTCATCAGCTAACCTTGATTCCATGAAAGAGGTATTTTTCTGTGAAGCTTTGAACTTGTAATATTTTGCAATGGCTACACCTTTGATTGTTGATATCACTGAAAGGCCCTGACCAAAATTCAAGAAGCATCCAAAAATTAGTAGAAGTTGACCATTTAGGTGCATTTTCAAGTGTTCCATATGGTGTATTGCATGTTGAAGATATTAGGGTCTATATTCATGCAAGCATAGATGAATTTGGGGATTGAAGGCTTGTTGATTTATTCAAGAATCATTTAAGGGATGAAATTCATGGTCTTAAACCTGAATATAAGGCACTGCATGATAAACATTTCATTCAAATTATAGGGTTTCCATCCTTCGATGAAGATGAGTGGGTCCGATATGTGCTGAGCTGAATGCATGATGAATTTATATGGCTAATGAAACTCTTCAAGATCACCAAGGATACCATCAAGGTTGTGACAAGATTAAACTCATCCGGTGGACTACCAATGTTGAAAGTAGTAAAGAATCAAACAGTAACTGATGCTACTGGTTCAAAGTTTGACAAAAGGGCAATGACAATCAATGACATTATTGATCCGGATGTAAAGTTTGCTTCAATGGTAATTGGTTACAAAATTTATCACTCTAGCAGGGAGAACTCTATTTCTGGAATGGCCATAAATGCTGCATACAAAATCTTAAGAGAGAATGTTGATTAGGACTTGTGTGAGTTGTTGCAAAACTAGTTGATGTAAATTCTGAATAAGGTAAAGAAGGATAAGAAGAACACCTTCAAATATGGTATGTTTATCTTATGTTTGTTCTTCTATTTCATGAATAAGTTACTCAACAATAAAAGCATGTGTTGGATAGATGATAAACCTATTGCTATACAAATAAAAGAGCACTTGAACAACATTGGTGACTCTAAAGCACAGAAAACTACAATTTGGGGTTGCTTCAAGAATTTTCAAAATATGACGTATTCTAGGGAAAGAATTCCTAAATCGGTTGTTGAGAAATACCAGAATGAGATCTGCTTCATGGTGGATACTGATCAGTGCTTAATGGAAGTAGTAGAACCTAGAACTATTTGGATCATGCCCATGGGGTATGAGGTAGATGAGAAAATTTTGGGACATATAAGGAGCTCAATTTGAAACTACACATTGAGCTTAGAAAACCTAAAACCAAGAGGAAAGTTCAAAAGCAAGTAGAAATGTATGCTGAAAGCATTGGCATAACCAAGGAAGTTGTGAAGCAGAATAGAGAAAGGATAGAAAAACTTGAGAAGGAGATACAAGATAAGAAACAAGGAAGTGTTCCAGAAGTCTCCACCAGCCAACCTAGAAAAACAAAAAGCTCTACTGCTACCTTTATTCACACAAAACCTATCAGAATAGAGAAACTGAAAGACAAACCATCCGATAAAGATGGTAAAAGAATGAAGACTAAAGCATCTAGAACATATGAGAGCATTAAAGATGATGAGAAAAAGAATCAGATGAAGTAGTAAAGGAAATAAAGACAAAGAAAGTAGAAGCTTCAAAGACTGCAAAAGATAAGCCTTCTGGAAGTATGAAGGTAAGTAAAAGACAAAAGACTGAAACCTAAACTAGAAAATCTAGTTTGTCTATATAAGAAATTGTGAATACTATGACAATTCATGGGAATCTGAAACCCATAGTAAAATACTATGACACTTTTGATGATGCAAACAAGAGAATTTTAGAGGATGCCACTGTAAAATACTTGAATACATTCAATAGAGCTCTTGTGGAAATTTTATATGAAATTCTTATGAGTCTGAGTAACATTTTGGAAATGAGGAAAGAGGCTACTAAAGATAAAGATTTGGATTTGAGGGAACATGTGTTATCTAGTTTGTGTCCTATGATCTCCAACAAAGAAGCAGATAAATTTTTTAAAGAGGTCAAGAATGAATTCAGAAGCAAAACAAGGATGAATAAGCTGATGATTGGAGATATTGATGAAGTTGTTAAAGAAAAAAAATAAATTCTAAAGAAAGCAATGGACAAGAACAAGTTCTATGTGGTTACATAAGAACCGGTTGATACTGAGCATGCATCAATTCTGAATGATGAAGAGCAGCAGAGAGATGAACACCAAACTGAGATAGATGACTCCTCTATTCTAGAAGAAGAAGTAATAAACAAAGAAGATGAAAAGATGAAAGATATAAATGATAATGTAGGAGGTAATCAAACTCCTCTAGATTAATTCAGCAAAGAAGATATAGAGAAAAATGTTGAGCTAGATGCTCAGACTGAGGATGATTCATTGAAGAATAAAGAGCATGAAACAAAAGAAGCTAAGGACCTAGAAGTAGAAAAGGCCAAGGACAAAAATGAAAAAGAAGAAGAGATTGCAAAGGTTGATGAAGAGCCCAAGTAGGTCAATCCAATTAACAGTACCAATAAGGATCAAATAGATACATCTACATCTTGGGTAAGAGACACTACAGAAGCAGTGAAGGAAATTTTGGAAAAAGATAAACAAATTGAAGAAGATTAGGACATAATACAAGGTCCAATAAATTTTGATACCTTGTCTCTGGTGTAGAAATAAAATTGGTCTTCATTGTTCAATCCAAGGCCAGAGAAGATATTCTAAAATCTCACATAGAAGATAGTGAGCTACTTGGTTTGCATCTGGGATTCTAGAGAAAATCATGCCAAAATTCTAGAAGGATGCATCTGCATCTCCCTTCGGCCAATTGAAAAGTCTAATAAACTCGATAAGTTCTCATTTTGAATCTCTAGAGAAGTCTGCAAAGGTCAAAGTTCAAAATAAATTCAATGATAAAAGATTAATGCTCTAAAAGGGATGATTGGAGTAGATAGAATTGTGCTAGATACCAATATAAAAAGTATTCAAAATGCTCTTATAGAAGGAGGAAATGCATATAATTTTTTCTTATCTTGTCCTAAAGTAATAGAGGATATTAAAGATAAAATAAAGGAGTCTAAGCAAAAACTATCAAGTGTATCTGTAGACACCCAAAAATGACCAAGTCATCACATCAATTGCATTTCATCTAATCTATCTAATCACCTGCATTCAACATTAATTAAATAAACTAATTATTTAATTAATTTCATCTATTTCTTCTAAATCACATACTTTCAACATTAATTAAACAAATCTTCTTTATTTAATTAATTTTCATTAAATCAACCTTATTCTTCCATGATTAAATAATTTTTATTATTTAATTAAATCATTATCCTCTTTCCAAAATTCAAGTCCACATCAATTAAATAAATTAATTATTTAATTAATTCATCACAAATCCTCTTATCTACAATTAAATAATTTACATTATTTAATTAAATCAATTGTTCTTCTAAATTTAAATAAATCATGTAAATTTATTTAAATTATCTCAATCCTCTAAAAATAAATACAATCAAATATTTTATTTATAATCCTCTATTCCTCTATCATGCACAAACAATTAAATAAATTTATTTATTTAATTTTAATTATCTTCCAATTCCTCTTAAAATATCATGTTAACTCATGTGCACAATCAGTCTTATTTTTAGAACTCTAAAAAAGGCAAAATCACAAGTGGAGTTATCTATTCAATCAATCTTGTTTTCATCATATCTTAATAAAAATATCCTTATGGATTGACACATGTCGTGTGCACATTCATCATGGTTATTGGATTTATCTCTTCAGTTGATTCTTCTGAATTATCTGGACTGTTGATCGATCTCTGTTGAAACCTGTATAAACCCTACTCATCTCCTTCACAAATCCTCTTTGATCACTTATTCTCGGGCATCCTTTACAGCGCTTTGAGAATACATCACATCGATTGAGCAACTTACGATCTTTTGACATTGATCTTTGAGCATTTACACTTGCTTGTTGCAAACATGGTTTCGTAGCGTTATTGAGCAATCCACATTCAAAACAAAGAGAACAACACAATCTGGGTAAAAGATTTCTTACTTCATTTGATTTATTGATAATGGCTTTTATTTAGATTAGTTCTCTTTATGTTATGGGTTTTTTAAGCCATCTTACCTATAGAGGTCGAGATCCCATCCCTCAGAGTGCCAAAATGTGTATGAGGAAAATTGATTATGAAAACTAAAATCACAAGGCAAAATCACAAGTGGAGTTATCTATTCAATCAATCTTGTTTTCATCATATCTTAATGAAAATATCCTTATGGATTGACACATGTTGTGTGCACATTCATCATGTTTATTTGATTTATCTCCTCCATTGATTCTTCTGAATTATCTAGACCATTGATTGATCTCTATTGAAACCTATATAAACCCCCCTCATCTCCTTCACAAATCCTCTTTGATCAATTTTTCTCAGGCATCCTTTACAGCGCTTTGAGCATACATCACATCGATTGAGCGACTTACGATCTTTTGACATTGATCTTTGAGCACTTACACTTGCTTGTTACAAACATGGTTTCGCAGTGTTATTGAGCATTCCACATTTGAAACAAAGAGAACAACACAATCTGGGTAAAAGCTTTCTTACTTCATTTGATTTATTGATAATGGCTTTTATTTAGATTAGTTCTCTTTATGTTATGGGTTTTTGATTTGTTAGTTTTCATAATCAATCAGGTTCTGCATGGATACTCTGAGGGATGGGATCTTGACCTCTATAGGTAGGATGGCTTCAAAAACCCGTCACATAAAGAGAACTAATCTAAATAAAAGCCATTATCAATAAATCAAATGAAGTAAGAAAGATTTTATGCAGATTGTGTTGTTCTCTTTGTTTCGAATGTGGATTGATCAATAACGCTACGAAACCATGTTTGCAACAAGCAAGTGTAAGTGCTCAAAGATCAATGTCAAAAGATCGTAAGTTGCTCAATCGATATGATGTATGCTCAAAGTGCTGTAAAGGATGCCTGAGAATAAGTGATCAAAGAGGATTTGTGAAGGAGATAAGGGGGCTTTATATAGGTTTCAACAGAGATCGATCAATGGTACAGATAATTCAGAAGAATCAACGGAGGAGATAAATCCAATAACCATGATGAATGTGTACACGACATGTGTCAATCCATAAGGATATTTTTATTAAGATATGATGAAAACAAGATTGATTGAATAGATAACTCCACTTGTGATTTTGCCTTTTTTAGAGTTCTAAAAATAAGACTGATTGTGCACATGAGTTAACATGATATTTTAAGAGGAATTGGAAGATAATTGAAATTAAATAAATAAATTTATTTAATTGTTTGTGCATGATAGAGGAATAGAGGATTATAAATAAAATATTTGATTTTATTTATTTTTAGAGGATTGAGATAATTTAAATAAATTTACATGATTTATTTAAATTTAGAAGAACAATTGATTTAATTAAATAATGTAAATTATTTAATTGTAGATAAGAGGATTTGTGATGAATTAATTAAATAATTAATTTATTTAATTGATGTGGACTTGAATTTTGGAAAGAGGATAATGATTTAATTAAATAATAAAAATTATTTAATCGTGGAAGAATAAGGTTGATTTAATGAAAATTAATTAAATAAAGAAGATTTGTTTAATTAATGTTGAAAGTGTGTGATTTAGAACAAACAGATGAAATTAATTAAATAATTAGATTATTTAATTAACGTTGAATGCAGGTGATTAGATAGATTAGATGAAATGCAAGTGATGTGATGACTTGGTCATTTTTGGGTGTCTACATTTTGCCCCTCTTTGATGTAATGTAGTTTACAGCGTTGCATCAAAGAAAATGATTGTTGAAGACACGATACAATTTTTGATCCCCTAATGTAGCTAGCTACCCTTGTGTAGCTGGTGTAGGATGCCCCCTTGAGAGGAAAGACAGGGAAGTGGCAGAAGTACTGGGTTGACACTCGACTAGAAGATTGTGTTGGAGATAGGTGAGGTTGGATAGATGATAGATAGAAGAAAGGAGATAGGAAAGAACATGAGAGAAAGACTGTTGATCGATCATTGCTGGAAAAGTGTAATGATCCAAACTAAGATTTTAACTTGAAATCAGATTTGAAAATGAATTTATTTAACACCACCAAAAAATACAATAATTTCACCAAGACTAGCAAGCTAGTCATGCACATAACAACGCCAAACTAACACAAACTTGCCCAGAAATTAATGGAACTGATTTGATCTGATATTAAATGGATTTTACATCATTTTAGACTGTCATAACAGCCATAACATAAACAGCAACCAAAATCCCAAATCTGGAGCGAATATGATCAAACCCACAAAAACTGCCAACACCGTCAATCACCGAAATACACCAAAAGACACCCAAACTGATATTGTTTAATTTTCAGATGGAAAGTACATGAAATATGATCTGATATCATTAAAGTAGCAACAGAAAAACCTACAGCACTCAGTAGCAATCTACACCACCAAAACTTCACAATAATGCTGAAATACACATTGGGTATTCTGACCCACAAAGCCAAAATCAACACAACTCTACCCACAACCTCCAATACTAATCTTTGACATTAGAAAATAAGAATCTACAGATAATACACAGGAAACCAAAGTAAACAACAACAGCAACTCTTCCCAACACTTCTGGAACTACCACGGCAACACAAGAACACCTGCACACACAAACAATGGACACTGCCGGAAACTACTCAATCCTCGAAGCTCTGTGCAACCTCTGGATGAAGCTACTCTTTGTGATCAAAGGGTTTACATCCTCTGGCCACCTGAAACTCATGGGTTTTCATCCACAAGCCTTTTTACTCCAATGGGTTTTCGTCCATTGAAGCCACAATCTGCAAATCTGCAAGTTTGAGAGAAAAATATCAAATCAACAATAGCCCCAAATCACTAAAATTACATATTTTGTACCAATATTTTGTGGGAGAGAGGGAAATCCAAGATTCCCACGTTTTTCCTTGATTCCTTGCTATTTTGGGGTATGACAGTTGTCATAAGTTGTCATACGTTGTCATAAAATCCCCCGCCACTTGTGATTTACCAAGATTTTCAAAATCTTCATGCAAATGGACACCTCACCAAACCTAATGCCCCTTTTGAGTCTCAAAATATTTAATTTAATATTTAATTGTCCTCTAGAAATAGATATTAGTTGGACAATATTAAATATTAAATATTTATTCTTCCTATGCTTGCCCAATTAACCCATGGAAGAATAAGATGGGTTAATATTGACCATTAATTAATTATTTTAGAAAGGGGACATGACAAGTCCTCCCTCCTGGAAATTGCTTGTCCTCAAGCAATGCAAGTTTGGATGATCAAGAATTTCTAGTCCTTCCCATGTTGCATCTTCCACTGGCAAATTTTTCCATTTGATCAAATATTCTAAAATGCTCCTGTTCCTCAATCTTTTATCCCTCGTTTCCAAGATCTTTTCAGGTATCAAAATCAACTTCCCTTCATCATCCAAAGGTGGTAAATCAGATGAAGGAACAATTTGCTATCCAAGGACCTTCTTCAAACAAGAAACATGAAATACATTATGTATCCTGCTATTTGGAGGAAGCTCCAACTCATAAGCTACCTGTTGTGTGGTTACACAACACGCCCCATTTTGCACTTGGCAAAACAGGGACCCAACTTTTTGGCTTGGCTTGTGTTGTCTGCTTTCTGGCGGTTTGGTAAAAATGAGTCAGGTGCATCATCATCATGATATTCGATGAGGTTGGTCATCATCATGAGGTCAGTTTGTCAAAGTTCATATTTTGTTTCTATGACCTCATATTTAGAAGGAGCTTGAAATTCCATGCAGGTTTCCCTTTTACATCACCTGAAAATTCATCCATATGAGGGAGTTATGACAGGTCAAAGGTCTGGTCAAACATGATTTTAGGAGGGTCATATTTCATAACAACGAGCATCATGATATTTTTACATCACCTGATATTATAATATCATGCCGATATTATAATATCCCCCTACTTAGAAAATCCACCATCTGCATATTTGCATGCGCATGTCAAAGTCCTATCGGAGGGTCATCGTCCTGATCTTTCAAGGGAGGGTCATATTTGCTGATATTCACTAATATGATGATGACGTCATCATATCCTCCTGATCTCCTTTTGCATGATCATGATGATCATCCTATCTTTTAAGGGAAGGTGATATTCCATTTCTCAGCATGATCATATTTTAAATGTCACCCTAGCGTTAACCTGATGATGACCTCAACTCATCCTCATGCTCCGAAGGCGGAATATGATGGTTACGTCATCATGATATTCGATGAGGAGGATCATCATATTTTTATCATGTCATGTTGTCAAGATCATCATGATCTTGTTTGTCTACCCGATATTTCGTAATGTCCTCCTGCCGAGAAATATGACCTTTTGCAAATATCCTGATGACGTCATCCCGATCTGATAAACGAAGAAGCAAATATCAGGATGACATCATCATCACATTTCTCCTTCGGCAGGATATTTTCCAAAGCATGATCCGGTTCGCGAATATGATGATGACGTCATGTTCTAAGTTTAACAAAAGCCCCAGATATCCTGATGATCATCATCATCCTGATCTTTCGAGAGGGTTACCTTGGCTGCAAAGGGGGTCATATTACATTCACCACCTGATCATCTTCCTTAGGTGACCTGATATTACATTTATCCCCTGATCTTAACTAAACATGACGGTGACGTCATCTTTTGCATTTTAATGAAGCCCGGATATGACGATGACGTCACCATCATATTCCTTTCCTCAGCAGCAGGATCATATTTCATATCCTCCTATTTTCCTTCGACATCATGATGATGATGATGTCATTCTTTTCTCCAATATACAGAAGCGAATATCCTGATGACATCATCAGGACATTCGAGGAGGGGGAGCATCATATTCACAATATCTTGCAGATAGGTAGAAAGCTCTAAGTTTCCCCATCGGCCCAACATATGATATCGGCCATACTTTATATTTTCTCCCCGATGGAGATAGTCACACCGATATGCTGTTGATCGGCGTAGTTTTAACTGTCGGCCCTATCTTGATTTTTTTCACTCCGATATTGGTTGTCTTCCCGATGGGTGGACATCGGTGTATGTTTACCATCGGCCAAGTCTAATTTTGTCACCCCGATCATATGTGGTCACACCGATGCGAATATGATGTGAACCCGATACACAAGCCGATAGCATACAAAGCCGGATTTGAAATAAATTGAAAAGTAGTTATTTCCTTGTATATTTTGAGATACATGATCATATTTGGAGCCCGATATACAAGAAAATGGGCGGGAAAATGAAGCGATGGAAATTTGAAGAACCGATTGCATTTTCCAGTCAATGATGGTTGACCCGAGTGTTTTTGACGCTGTTTATGCGTTTAGTGCATATTTTTCACTGATTTGGAGCCCGATTACCTATAGCTGCACATTTTGAGGCATGTTTAATAAAATTTTTAAATTCCTGTTGTTTATCAAATGATGATGAACTTAATGTTTGTCTGTTTACTTGCAGGAAGTCATGATGCTGTTAGAGCTGAAGCTGATAATTACAAAGTTGCACATGGAGGCAACATGAACCAGAAACAAGGAAGATATTGTCAAATATGCTGTTTGCCAGCTGGAGACCGAATCAAATCAAAGATGCTGGAATATTCTGTGCCAGCTATACATTTGCCAACTGGCAAAGCACGTGCTATTCATCTGGACCTTTGATTATTATGAGAGGATCCTGATCCTTGGATGATTGTAACTGTTTTCTGGCATTTGCTCTATATAAGAGCCAGAGCTTGTTAAAAACATAAAAAAAGGGATAGATAGATAGATTTGGCAATAAGGCCAATAGGAAGGATATACATTGGAACATCTGGCAATAAGGCCAATTACTATAGAATCAATTAGGAGATCGGATTACTGAGACTAATGAGGATAGAATTGTTGAAATGTCAAGGTTCTTTCTTCAGATCACTGTAAATGTACCTGTTCTTGAGCATACTGAATGGATATGAAGTTTCAGATTACATCCTGATTGTAAATTTTATGTAATCTTCATGTTGATTTCTGGATATGTACTGGTGAATGCTGTGTTCAACTGGAAGCGCTTTCATTTCATTACATGTTGTTGTCAACTTTTCCTTTGAAGATTTGCACTAGATCATGCGGATTTGTGGAATGTCCTGGTGAAGTATGATTCTAGTTTCCTTCTTTTCATTGCATGTATGGGAGCTTGTATGTGGATCAGTGATCTCAGTCAAGTAGTTTTGGGAATCTCATTCTTTAACCCTTTTCCTTTTTTTAATTTCATAAATTCATCACCATAACTGCAAATCATGACAAATAACAAGCAAAACAGAGAAATATGCTGAAATCCCGTAGGTAACTGAAAATCATTAGCATATTTGAGTTAAATGCATGTAGTATTGAAAATATCATGCAAAGAATTGCAAATAATGGTAGAAATCATGCAAACATCAGCCTGTAAGCACATTATTTGACTAAATTCACAGTGCAGAGGTAGAATTATTGGAGATTTATGCAGGGCAGACATACAGAGCAGGATATTTGGAGGAATAATGATGAACTTTGCAGAAATACGTAAGGCCCCTGAATAGAAAACAACAACACACATCAACCACTGAGTAACATCAGTAGATTAAGACCTAATCAACGGAGACTTGGGATCATGAATTCTCTGAATTCATCGTATCTTTCAAGATGAGTAAAGGTTGTTGTGTAACTTTTATTCTATGTTTGTGAATGACTAACAATCATGACCAACATAAATTGGCGCTAGAAGGAGGGCTGAGCTGTTTCTCAGCAAATAAATTCTTTTCAGTTGAAGTGATATCCCCTGCCTTAGTATAGCCGCTTGCCCTAAGTCTTGCAATTAATCTGCAAGCCTCTCGCTTCTAACGCAACATAAATTGGCGCTAGAAGGAGGGCCTGAACAAAGAATTTCTGGATTTCTACAAATATTGCATAAATGTTTCAGCATTTCAGTTAAATGTCTGCAAATATCTCTTATCTGAGATGTTTTGGTTGCACCTTTGCAAAGATCTAGCTCGAAACATCAAAGATTAGTTTGATTTTCTGAACTTTCAAGTTTTATTCTGAGATATGATAAATCTCATTAAAATTTCAAAATACTAAAAAATTGAAAAATAGAGTCTCATTTTGATGGATGTATATGAAGGCAATTGTCAAGTTAACATTCCTTTATTTCAGGAAACTTTGAATAGGCAGCTTTACCCTCACAGTTTGTCTAACTTTGGTTTATCTACCTGTTGCAGGATACACCAGACTGTGGAACACAGCGAAATAAATTGTTTAACTTTCCTTACAAGGTTGGATTTACATTTGAAAGGACTAATATTCTTCCTGGATGTGTTCAGGGCCGAAATTTGCCAGGAAAATGAAGAAGTCTGGCAGGAAAATAAAGAAATTCTGGAGCAACAAGCAGATGTAGCACCAGAAGTTATTAGTTGTCCAGACACTGAAGTGGATCGTTCTGAAGATTTTGAATTATACTTGTCCAGAAATATACAGTGTAGTCAAATATTAGGTTTACCCATTGATGATGTCTTGATTGAAAGCTGGTGCAGATTACATGATGAAGAGCATTCAGAGAGAGATTGCTACCCTTGCTTGACCATGTTGAAAAAGACTCTAGAAAATACAATAGTTGAATCAGTTCCAGAAGGTAAAAAAGAGGAAACATCTTTCCTTGATTCATTTTATGGTGAGATTGATAGGAGTTCTCTACTTCCTAATACAAGTAAGGATCAGTTAGTATGCAGGTATGAATCTTCTGAAAATTTTAGAGAAGAAATCACTCATCAGGATAATATGTTTGATTCTGATCCTAATACTTTTGATAAAGAAGATGAAACATCTTTCCTGGAGTCATTCTATGGTAAAGAGAAGTGTAAACAGATAGTAGAGCAATTTAAATTCACTGCTGATGATGAAGTTCCTATGATAGTAACTCAGGGAGTCATAGAAAAGAAAATAAATGCTGATTTACTACCTAACTGGGTTGAATTAAATGATCAAATGCAAGAATGTTGTAGGTTAATGGAACCAGGCACTTTACTAGATAGAAGATGTGAATTATTTAATGAACAATTCCTGAAAGATGAAGATGTAGAAGACTTTGGAGTTGTTGTGAATGATCAGACATCACTTCAGAAATATTTTGAAAATGAAATAGGGAAGTCTTCTTATCAGTTGAATGCAAATTCTCCTTTACAGTCAAATGATTTAGAAATGATAAATTTCTGTATTTCAGGTTGTGATAATAAAGATACTTATTTAGATGCTGATGTGTAGGAAATTGAAGAAAATACTGAGAAGTTTCCTGAACTGGAAGATAAACTGAACATCCAGAATGAAGGGATAAAGCTGGATAAAGATGAAGAATTAATACATCAAGAGTCATACATCATTCAATTTGAAGAGAGACCAGACACTGAGCCAAGCAGTGAAAATATAATGACAAATGGAAGACCAATTGCCAATGAAGAAGCATGTCCAACAACAGAATCAGAAATACACCAGGTTGTATTTCTCCTTTCCACAGTAAATGATGTTGATTATTATTTTGATTATGGAAAATCAGGAGATAAGACATGCATATGGATTAATCATGAACATGATGAGCTTCCTCAGTTGCTGATCATCAAGAGTTATTCTGTTGAATACAGTGAATTCAGAATATCAGAATATTTTTCAGAATATAAAGATAAATTTGCTAGGTTGAGAACCATAACTAATACCCTAATGCTCCTGCCCAATCAAAAGAAGTATGCAAATACAGGTGTATTTGGGTCATTTGCTGGTTTTTGTTTGCCTAGTAGTGGTTTGTATATAATTTTGTAGGTTAGCTATTTGTACAGTTTGCTTGTTTTGCTTTCTTGTTCTATTTTTGTTGTTTCCTTTTGTAGGTTAGCTGTTTGTACAGGTTGCTCTGTGCTTTGCGTTGTTGAGTCTTTGTTTTGGTTGGGCAAAACTGGTGTACCTTGTTACTTAAGAACACTGCATAAATTGTTAGAATTCAAAAGTTGGATATAAGTTTTTACATAGGTTGTAACTCATATCAGTGTAGGTATTCTTGATCAGGTCTGTGGTATCATATTCATCAGTACTACTTTTCTTGAGTCAAGGTGATCCTCACAATGACACACCTAACAGCCTTGGGTTTGTTGAACATATCAGTGTAGGGGTTAAGTGAAAAATCTAAAGGTTGCCCTTGCTACCATTGCAATTCTCAACTTAATTTCAACAAGTGACCATTCCTTGTATCATGAGGCTACAACTGTTATATCTTAAGAATTAAATTCAAAATATAAAATAAATAAAATAATAAAATGGATTTTCTGAAATCCAGATTAAGTCATCTAAGTAACTCTACCGGGGCTATAGACGCTTGCTGGCAGTGGGGCTCTACTTAGGGGAATTGCAACGATAACCTTGCCGGGGCTATGGACACCTGCTGGCAGCAAGGCTCTATCCGGTTGGCTATGAGGGATGAACCAAACTACGTAGCTTAACACCAGTCACTGACTTATTCAACTCACTTTCAAGATGAGTATATGAATCACATGCACACAATTGATCCCTTATCAATTCACTGTTACATTGATGAACATGATACCAGTTAGAAAGGATTAGGATGCTCATGCTTAATAGGAGTTGGAAATTTATGTTTTAATTTATCCTCACCTTTTGAATTATTTGAATTTTGTTGTTTTCTTTGGTGGCAAGTTGTTGTGTGGTTACACAACACGCCCCATTTTGCACTTGGCAAAACAGGGACCCAACTTTTTGGCTTGGCTTGTGTTGTCTGCTTTCTGGCAGTTTGGTAAAAATGAGTCAGGTGCATCATCATCATGATATTCGATGAGGTTGGTCATCATCATGAGGTCAGTTTGTCAAAGTTCATATTTTGTTTCTATGACCTCATATTTAGAAGGAGCTTGAAATTCCATGCAGGTTTCCCTTTTACATCACCTGAAAATTCATCCATATGAGGGAGTTATGACAGGTCAAAGGTCTGGTCAAACATGATTTTAGGAGGGTCATATTTCATAACAACGAGCATCATGACATTTTTACATCACCTGATATTATAATATCATGCTGATATTATAATATCCCCCTGCTTAGAAAATCCACCATCTACATATTTGCCTGTGCATGTCAAAGTCCTATCGGAGGGTCATCGTCCTGATCTTTCAAGGGAGGGTCATATTTGCTGATATTCGCTAATATGATGATGACGTCATCATATCCTCCTGATCTCCTTTTGCATGATCATGATGATCATCCTATCTTTTAAGGGAAGGTGATATTCCATTCCTCAGCATGATCATATTTTAAATGTCACCCTAGCGTTAACCTGATGATGACCTCAACTCATCCTCATGCTCCGAAGGCGGAATATGATGGTTGCGTCATCATGATATTCGATGAGGAGGATCATCATATTTTTATCCTGTCATGTTGTCAAGATCATCATGATCTTGTTTGTCTACCCGATATTTCGTAATGTCCTCCTGCCGAGAAATATGACCTTTTGCAAATATCCTGATGACGTCATCCCGATCTGATAAACGAAGAAGCAAATATCAGGATGACATCATCATCACATTTCTCCTTCGGCAGGATATTTTCCAAAGCATGATCCAGTTCACGAATATGATGGTGACGTCATGTTCTAAGTTTAACAAAAGCCCCGGATATCTTGATGATCATCATCATCCTGATCTTTCGAGAGGGTTACCTTGGCCGCAAAGGGGGTCATATTACATTCACCACCTGATCATCTTCCTTAGGTGACCCGATATTACATTTATCCCCTGATCTTAACTAAACATGACGGTGACGTCATCTTTTGAATTTTAATGAAGCCCGGATATGACGATGACGTCACCATCATATTCCTTTCCTCAGCAGCAGGATCATATTTCATATCCTCCTATTTTCCTTCGACATCATGATGATGATGATGTCATTCTTTTCCCCAATATACAGAAGCGAATATCCTGATGACATCATCAGGACATTCGAGGAGGGGAGCATCATATTCACAATATCCTGCAGATAGGTAGAAAGCTCTAAGTTTCCCCATCGGCCCAACATATGATATCGGCCATACTTTATATTTTCTCCCCGATGGAGATAGTCACGCCGATATGCTGTTGATCGGCGTAGTTTTAACTGTCGGCCCTATCTTGATTTTTTTTCACTCCGATATTGGTTGTCTTCCCGATGGGTGGACATCGGTGTATGTTTACCATCGGCCAAGTCTAATTTGGTCACCCCGATCATATGTGGTCACACCGATGCGAATATGATGTGAACCCGATACACAAGCCGATAGCATACAAAGCCGGATTTGAAATAAATTGAAAAGTAGTTATTTCCTTGTATATTTTGAGATACATGATCATATTTGGAGCCCGGTATACAAGAAAATGGGCGGGAAAATGAAGCGATGGAAATTTGAAGAACCGATTGCATTTTCCAGTCAACGATGGTTGACCCGAGTGTTTTTGACGCTGTTTATGCGTTTAGTGCATATTTTTCACTGATTTGGAGCCCGATTGCCTGTAGCTGCACATTTTGAGGCATGTTTAATAAAATGTTTAAATTCCTGTTGTTTATCAAATGATGATGAACTTAATGTTTGTCTGTTTACTTGCAGGAAGTCATGATGCTGTTAGAGCTAAAGCTGATAATTACAAAGTTGCACATGGAGGCAACATGAACCAGAAATGAGGAGGATATTGTCAAATATGTTGTTTGCCAGCTGGAGACCGAATCAAATCAAAGATGCTGGAATATTCTGTGCCAGCTATACATTTGCCAACTGGCAAAGCACGTGCTATTCATCTGGACCTTTGATTATTATGAGAGGATCCTGATCCTTGGATGATTGTAACTGTTTTCTGGCATTTGCTCTATATAAGAGCCAGAGCTTGTTAAAAACATAAAAAAAGGGATAGATAGATAGATTTGGCAATAAGGCCAATAGGAAGGATATACATTGGAACATCTGGCAATAAGGCCAATTACTATAGAATCAATTAGGAGATCGGATTACTGAGACTAATGAGGATAGAATTGTTGAAATGTCAAGGTTCTTTCTTCAGATCACTGTAAATGTACCTGTTCTTGAGCATACTGAATGGATATGAAGTTTCAGATTACATCCTGATTGTAAATTTTACGTAATCTTCATGTTGATTTCTGGATATGTACTGGTGAATGCTGTGTTCAACTGGAAGCGCTTTCATTTCATTACATGTTGTTGTCAACTTTTCCTTTGAAGATTTGCACTAGATCATGCGGATTTGTGGAATGTCCTGGTGAAGTATGATTCTAGTTTCCTTCTTTTCATTGCATGTATGGGAGCTTGTATGTGGATCAGTGATCTCAGTCAAGTAGTTTTGGGAATCTCATTCTTTAACCCTTTTCCTTTTTTTAATTTCATAAATTCATCACCATAACTGCAAATCATGACAAATAACAAGCAGAACAGAGAAATATGCTGAAATCCCGTAGGTAACTGAAAATTATTAGCATATTTGAGTAAATGCATGTAGTATTGAAAATATCATGCAAAGAATTGCAAATAATGGTAGAAATCATGCAAATATCAGCCTGTAAGCACATTATTTGACTAAATTCATAGTGCAGAGGTAGAATTATTGGAGATTTATGCAGGGTAGACATACAGAGCAGGATATTTGGAGGAATAATGATGAACTTTGCAGAAACACGTAAGGCCCCTGAATGGAAAACAGCAACACACATCAACCACTGAGTAACGTCAGTAGATTAAGACCTAATCAACGGAGACTTGGGATCATGAATTCTCTGAATTCATCGTATCTTTCAAGATGAGTAAAGGTTGTTGTGTAACTTTTATTCTATGTTTGTGAATGACTAACAATCATGACCAACACTACCTCACCAATTTTCCTGATGATCTTGTAAGGCCCAAAGAACTTAGGCTTAAGCTTTTCAGCCCCGCTCTTCTTCAAAGAGCTTTGTTTATATGGCTGCAATCTAAGAAATACCAAGTCTCCCACCTCAAAAAATCTTTCTGTTCTCTTCCTATCTGCATATATCTTTTGTTGGTTTTGTGCTTGCCTCAAGTTATCTTTTAGTGATCTTATGATCTCTTGACTATGATTGATAAGATCACTAGCTGCAGGTACTCTACTATCTGTAAAGATCAAATCAACAAAAGAAAGTGCATCATAACCATAAAGAACTTGAAATGGAGGCATACCAATTGACATATGATGTGATGTATTGTAACAATACTCTCCCAAGTGCAACCATTTGACCCAAGTAGTTTGCTGATCTGAAACATAGTTCCTCAAATACCCCTCTATCCACTTGTTAACAATTTCTATTTGTCCATCTGTTTGTGGATGGTAACTTGTGTTTGGTGTGAGCTCTGTTCCTGTCAAGTGAAATAGTTCCTTCCAAAAAGAACTAAGGAACCTACTATCTCTGTCACTAACAATGTTCTTTGGCAAACCATGCAGCTTAAATATCTCTTTGAAAAACAACTCTGCTACTTGAGGAGCCTTAAACTCTGAAGTGATGGGAAAGAAATGAGCATACTTTGTTAATCTATCCACCACCACATATATACAATCCTTACCTTGTACCTTGGGAAGTCCTGTGATAAAGTCCATGGAAATGTTCTCCCATTTATGTTCAGGAATTGGAAGTGGTTGTAGGAGACCTACAGGAAAAATTTGTTCTGCTTTGTTCCTTTGGCAAGTCATACACTCCCTGATATGCTTGTGGACATCCTCTTTCAGACCTTTCCAAGAGAATCTCTCACGGATCTGCCTATATGTTTTGAAGTAACCTTGATGACCAGCCAAGGGAGTATCATGGAAAGCTCTTAAAATCTTTTCCTTGATTTTTGATTCAGGAACAAGGAAAATTTGATTCTTGTAATAAATCAGCCCATCATTCACTGTATACTTTTCATCTTCAACTAAATCATCTAATAAATTAGATGCAAAGGTATTTTTGACATATTCAGCAATGATAGAGTCTTTCCACTCTGCAGAAATAGAAGATAATGAACACAAAGTTGGCTTCCTAGAAAGTGCATCCGCTACCACATTTCTTTTACCCTTCATATATTCTATTTCAAAATCATATGCCTGCAGCTTGCTTACCCACCTTTGCTGACGATCATTCAAATCTTTTTGATCAAGGAAATACTTCAAACTATTATGATCAGTTTTCACAACAAACTTCCCACACACAAGATATTGTCTGAACTTCTCTAGTGCATGCATAATTGCCAACATTTCCTTGTCATAAATGTGATATGTTTTTTCTAGATTGTTTAGCTTCCTACTCTCAAAACCAATTGGATGTCCCCTTTGAGTTAGGACAGCCCCAACACCTTCACCCAAAGCATAACATTCAACTACAAAAGGCAATGAAAAATCAGGAATAGCAAGCACAGGGCATGAACTCATTACCTCCTTAAACTTGTCAAAAGTTTTCTGAGCTTCTTCAGACCATGCAAAAGCTCCCTTCTTAGTCAAATCTGTTAATGGAACAGCAAGCTGAGAAAAACCTTTTACAAACCTCCTATAATAGCAACATAGCCCAAAAAATCCTTTCAACTGTGTAAGATTTGTAAGTGGAGGCCAATCAAGTATTGCTTGAATCTTCTGTTGATCTACTTGAACACCCTTAGAACTTATGACATATCCCAAGTAAAGAATTTGAGTTAGTCCAAACTCACATTTGGATAACTTAGCATAGAAAGATTGCTGCTCCAAAATACCTAAAACTGTATCTAAATGTTCCAAGTGTTCCTTCCAAGTTTTACTGTAGATCAATATATCATCAAAGAAAACCAAGACAAACTTCCTGAGTTGCTTGCTAAATACCTTGTTCATGCATGATTGGAAAGTTGCTAGTGCATTAGTGAGGCCAAAAGGCATGACCAAGAACTCAAAATGCCCATAGTGACATCAAAAAGCTATCTTTTCCACATCTTTGTCTCTCATCCGAATCTGGTGATATCCTGATCTCAAATCAATCTTAGAAAAGTAAACAGCTCCATGCAACTCATCAATAAGTTCATCTATCCTTGGTATGGGATATCTATTCTTAATGGTTTTCTTATTCAAGGTTCTATAGTCAATGCACATCCTTAGAGTGCCATCCTTCTTCTTCACAAGAACTACAGATGATGCAAAAGGACTAGAACTTGGTCTAATGAATCCCATATCTAAGAGTTCTCTGATAGTCTTCTCTATCTCTTCCTTATAACCCCTTGGATGTCTATATGGCGTAGTTATAACAGGTTTGGCATCTTTTTCCAACTCTATAACATGCTGAAACCCTCTATCTGGAGGTAATCCTGGGGGTATATCACTGAAAACAATGCTATGCTTATCTAAAATTTCTTGAATTTCAAAATGAAATTTACCTTTTCCATTTGGAGAGCTTGAAGGTCAGATCAAGCAAGTGGCTGCCCAAGCAACTTGACCTCTTCTGAAAGTCCTCTCCATCTTCTTTGATGTCACCACTCGTGGAGCTCCATTTGCAATCCCTCTGAGTGTAATCTCCTTGCCTTCTGACTGAAACTTGAACTCCATAGTTTGGTAGTTCTGATAGTGTCCTCCAATAGAGTGCAACCATTGAACACCCAAGACAACATCAGTTTCACCAATACCAACAACATAAAAATCATCACAAACCTTGTAGTCTCCCATAGTGATGCTTAATTGTTTGACCACTCTGGTGCATGGCATAGTGAATCCATCTGCAACTGTCACATTGAACCCTTCAAATTCTTTAGTCTTCAATCCTCTCTTCATTACTAACCCTTCATCAATAAAATTGTGGGCTGCCCCACTATCAATCAAAATAGTCATTCGCTATCCCGCTAACACTCCACGAACCCTGAAAGGATGATATCTTGGTGCTCCCAAAAGTGCAGCTAATGAACCTTCTTTTTTTGTCTCCTCTTCAACCTCTGGTTCAGCATCCTCTATGTCATGAAACTCCTCATTACCATCTGAGTCTAAATCCTTATCTGAGACAACCTCTATGTAATGGACTTGTCCCTTTCCCAAACACCTATGTCCAGGGACCCAAGGCTCTCTGCAAGAAAAGCAAAGTTTCTTCCTCCTAAGCTCATTCCTTGTTTCTTCATCCATCTTCTTTGCAGTATTAGGAGTTGTATTTTTTTGTATAGGTGCAGCTGCATGGAATGGTTTCTTCTAGAATCCTCCCTTATGATGCCATGTGTTTGGTTTGGAGGAGTGTGGGAAAGCATTCTTTGGAATTGATGGCTCAAGGGTTAGAGCCCTCTTGATGGCTTCTTGCAAGGTGAGAGGTGTGAAAGATCTGACAAACCCTCTAAGAGGTTTGGTGAGCCCTGTGATGAATAGATGTACTCTTCTCTTCTCTGATATTTCAGGTACCATCACTGCAATTTTTTGAAAGTCTGCTATATACTCACTTACTGAATTCTTTTGCTTAATTTCAGACAACTGGCTGAAATATTCTTCTTCTTCTTTCAGTTCATACCTATCAAGAATCCTTTGTTTGAAATCACCAAAGGTATGTACTTGATCATGTCCCAAAGTAGTACGACCATGGTACCACCATTCATAGGCTTCTCCTTCCAAATGCAAAGTGGCAAACTGAACTGCACCCTTCTCTGTCATGGGATTGAGCATAAAGTATGTTTCTATCTTTTGCAGCCAAGCCCTAGCTGAAATCTTTTCACTTCCATCAAAGAAAGTTGCGGTAAACTTACCCAACTTGTGTTTTACTTCTTTATTTTGGCCTTTCCCCTTCTTTTGAGATTCACCTCTTCTCAGGAATTCTACATATTCTCCCCAAGACATATCATTCTTGATCTCATCTGCCAATGCATTGTATTCTCCACGCCATTTGTTAAGGGTCTCTGCATTGAACAAACTAGAAGTTGTAGACTCAACTTGTTCAGGTTCCTCTTCAGGTAGGAATAAGGGTTTATTTGCAGCCCCTGAATTTTGTGTTTCAATTTCTTTCCCTTTTCCATTGTTACTATTGTTTGCACCCGAAGTACTACCACCATTGTTTTCGTTGTTGTTGTTGTTGTTATTGTTGTTGTTTTGGATCCATTGCAACATTTGCCCAAACATTTCAGCAAGTCTAGTCTATGCCTCAATCATTTGAGTAAATTTCCTTGAAGCATCATCTTCTTCTTCACCTCTTCTATCTGCCATTGTTTCCTCCAATTGCATATCTAATTTCTCTGTCACTCGGTATCATCAATCATCTGAATAACCTTTAGGCTGGCAAGATCATGCTCTGATACCACTGTAATGATCCAAACTAAGATTTTAACTTGAAATCAGATCTAAAAATAAATTTATTTAACACCACCAAAAAATACAATAATTTCACCAAGACTAGCAAGCTAGTCATGCACATAACAACGCCAAACTAACACAAACTTGCCCAGAAATTAATGGAACTGATTTGATCTGATATTAAATGGATTTTACATCATTTTGGACTGTCATAACAGGAATAACATAAACAGCAACCAAAATCCCAAATCTGGAGTGAATATGATCAAACCCACAAAAACTGCCAACATCGTCAATCACCGAAATACACCAAAAGACACCCAAACTGATATTGTTTAATTTTTAGATGGAAAGTACATGAAATATGATCTGATATCATTAAAGTAGCAACAACAAAACCTACAGCACTCAGTAGCAATCTACACCACCAAAACTTCACAATAATGCTGAAATACACATTGGGTATTCTGACCCACAAAGCCAAAATCAACACAACTCTACCCACAACCTCCAATACTAATCTTTGACATTAGAAAATAATAATCTACAGCTAATACACAGGAAACCATAGTAAACAACAACAGAAACTCTTCCCAACACTTCTGGAACTACCACGGCAACACAAGAACACCTACACACACAAACAATGGACACTGCTGGAAATTGCCGGAAACTACTCAATCCTCGAAGCTCTGTGCAACCTCTGGATGAAGCTACTCTTTGTGATCAAAGGGTTTACATCCTCTGGCCACCTGAAACTAATGGGTTTTCATCCACAAGCCTCTTTACTCCAATGGGTTTTCATCCATTGAAGCCACAATCTGCAAATCTGCAAGTTTGAGAGAAAAATATCAAATCAACAATAGCCCCAAATCACCAAAATTACATATTTTGTACCAATATTTCATGGGAGAGAGGGAAATCCAAGATTCCCACGTTTTTCCTTGATTCCTTGCTATTTTGGGGTATGACAGTTGTCATAAGTTGTCATACGTTGTCATAAAATCCCCCGCCACTTGTGATTTACCAAGATTTTCAAAATCTTCATGCAAATGGACACCTCACCAAACCCAATGCCCCTTTTGAGTCTCAAAATATTTAATTTAATATTTAATTGTCCTCTAGAAATAGATGTTAGTTGGACAATATTAAATATTAAATATTTATTCTTCCTATGCTTGCCCAATTAACCCATGGAAGAATAAGATGGGTTAATATTGACCATTAATTAATTATTTTAGAAAGGGGACATGACAAGAAGTATATAAGGCCATGGGTAAATGGATGGGTAAATGAATGAGCTTGTTGCATTGGTTTTCATAATTGTTTATAAAGAGAAATCCTTATTTTTGATATAGCACGTGGATAATTTGCTACCAAGGTATAAAAGACCAAGGTGTTGTGGTATTTGAGTGCATGGACATTGACTCTGCAAGCAAGCGGTTTGAACTTAGATCCCTTAGACATAATATAACCTTGTTGTACATGTGAATGAGCCATAGTCTTGAACATAAAATAAACTTCAATACATGTAAATGCAAGAAGAATATTAATATGTAAGATGCTAGGTCGTAACACACACAAGATAAATATGCTTCCAAGAAAGATGCTAAAGATCATTCCTCAAACACAGCACACAGAAGCAATGACTATGCTGCTGATCCGTACTGCATCGTAACATACCAAGATTATAGATAAACCAAGGTAGTCTTGAATAGGTATTGGAACAGGAGCAAAAGATAAACCAAAAAGCAAATTGACTGACTTACAAAGTAAACATACAACCAACATATTCTCTTGCCAAAGAGGTTGCTCAAGATAGATTGGATAGAAAAGATAACAACCTTATTGTAGAAGCGGTGCATCCGTTAAAGGGTGTTATCTACCTAAAAAGACAATGTCTTGCTATAGGAAATGCCACATGTCATAGGAGATGCATGTATTGGTCTCGATCATGGAACACTTTGCAGAAGACAAGCTTGTTGATCTGGTGCTTTGGTTAAGTGGGACTTCACTAATGTTGGCAATCAGAATAGTAGGATAATAGATGACTCTAGAAGTAAGCTTCTTTGCTTTAGGCTTGCTAAGAATTGTTTCTTTGAAAGGATGCATTTGTTTGTTGTTTGGCTACTTGAGTTAGTCAAGTCGAGGTGAATGGATTTTGATAAATGGAAGACTAGAAAGGTGACATGTTAATGGGTTGAAATGGGTGAAGAATGATGAATCGTATGTACCTGAGTACTGAATACATCCTTCATATTTCAGACTGCCTACATACCCTGTATCCATGAGATCAAGTCACATTACGAGGAAAGATGAAAAATGATAATATGTAGTTCTAGGTAGAGTGATGAATGGGTCAAGGTGAAAGGAGGAGATCTTATGTACCTGAGTACTAGAAACTTCCTTCGTATTTGAGACTGCCTACATACCCATATCCATGGGATCAAGGTACCTTAAGATTGAGATGAGATGATATGTAGTTCTGGTTGATGTGATGATGTAGGAAACACACTGGGAAGATAACAGCCTTATCGTAGGAGTGATGTGTCCGTTAAAGGGTGCTATCTGCAGAAAGGGTAACGATTTGAAGAGTTTGTGAACCATAAACAAGGATCCATTCCTAGACCTAGGTTAAGGAAAGAGTTGCCCCCATTCTGATAGAGGAAAATGCATAGGTGACCAGTGAAGAAGACATAGAAAGCTTGACCTAGGACAAGACAGTGCTAACTGTTGACACAGATCAAGACGTAGGATGACGACGATGGACATTGACAAATTTCCAAGCTATACTAGATAGGGAGATGGAAATGCAAATAAGGTCAATGGTTTTATTATGGATGGATGGATGAAGTGTGTTGTGAAAATAAGAAATGAACAAGATGCGATAGACGATAGATGCTGACTCTACACATAGTGCCTGTTTGCTAGGTTTTCACTATGGTACTTATCCAAGGCACCTGTTTGCCAGGTTCTCACCAGAGGATAGATTTTTTTTGGATTTTTTTTTGGAAACTCTGAGGATCAGGCATAAAACTTCTTGAGATGAACACTGTTAAGTGGCTCATCTAGAGGAATGCTTTCAGGTGTAGCTAAAGTATAAGCTCCTGATCCATATGTTGTTGTGACAATAAAGGGACCTAACCAATTAGGCTCAAACTTGCCCTTCTTTTCTTGGTCTGCTTGATTTCTCTAATTTTCTTTGAGTACCAGATCACTAACTTGAAACCATCTTTCTTTGATCTTTTTGTTGTAATTATGCCGAAGGGAGTTTTGATAGACATGGAGATGATTAAGTGCAACAAGGTACCTTTCATCTAGTAGTTCTAGCTCAGCTAATCTGGAAGTACGATACTCCTCTTCGCCAATTAGGTTCTGCATGGATACTCTGAGGGATGGAATCTCGACCTCTATAGGTAGAATGGCTTCAAAGCCATAGACCAAGGCATAAGGTGTGGCACCAGTTGGTGTTCTGATACTAGTGCAGTAGGCCCATAGGGCAAGATTGAGTTGCAAGTGCCAATCACGACCAACTTCATTGACCGTTTTCTTGAGGATTTTGAGAATGGTTTTATTGGAAACCTCAGCTTGGTTGTTACTCTGTGGATAGTAGGGAGTTGAAAAGTGATGTTGGATATTATATTGTGTGCATAAGGCATGGACATCTTGATTTTTGAATGGTATCCCATTATCAATGACAATGGCTTAGGGAATACCATAACGACAAATGAGGTAGTTAAGGATCAACTTGGCTATTTGATTACCAGTGATATAGGTCATGGGAATGGCTTCAACCCACTTCATGAAATACTCAGTGGCAGTAATGATGAACTTATGACCATTGGATGAGGATGGGTGGATTTGTCCTATGAGGTCAAGACCCCATTGAGAAAAAGGCCATGGAGTAGTCACAGGCTGTAGTTCATGAGCTGGTGCATGAATTAAATCTCCATGCTGCTGGCATTATAGACATTTCTTAGAAAACAATGCAGCATCTTGTTCTATTATAGGCTAGTAATACCCTGTTCTGATTATCTTCTTAGCAAGATTAGGACCAATAGATTGTGCACCATAGACACCTTCATGTATGTCTTGTAAGGTATCTTCAGCTTCTTCTACGTTAAGACATCGTAAGAGGATACCATCGAGACTCCGGTGATATAGTGTATCACCTAGAATGATGTAACAGGAGGATCGACGGATAAAGGTTTTGCGATGGGTGGATGATAGGTTAGAGGGAAAGGTACTATGTTTAAGGTATTCATAGATATCTTCGTACCATGGGGAATTGGGACCAACAAGTTCATAGATGATTTTAGTAACTGGAACATTGATAGCTGGTATCAACAACTGCTCGATCAAGAATTCACATTTCTAGATATTTGCAGGCATGTTGATAAGTGACCCTACAGAAGACATAGAATCAGCAGCTTTGTTATGCTCTCTTGGAATTTGCTCAAATGTGATGCTAGAAAAGTGTGGTTTGTAGGCATCCACTAGTTGCTTGTAGGGGACCAACTTATCATCTTTTGTTTGGTACTCATATGTGACTTGTCGAATGACTAGTTGTGAGTCTCCATACACCTTTAATTCTGTGATGTCCCATTGAACTATTGTATTGACACCTATGAGGAGTGCTTCATACTCGGCAATGTTGTTGGTGCAAGGGAATGCAAGCTGATATGACTTTGGAATATAGTCATTTTGAGGTGTGATAAATTAGATGCCGGCCCCTGATCCATGCCGTGTGTAGGAACCATCAAAGTACAACTTCCACGTATTGAGTTGGAAAGAGTGAAGAGATTCTCATTCGGAAAGTCTGCAACCATAGGGTGTGTATCTGTCATGGGTGCTTCTGCTAGTTGATC
Organism: Cunninghamia lanceolata; assembly: GCA_027924645.1. NCBI lineage: Eukaryota > Viridiplantae > Streptophyta > Pinopsida > Cupressales > Cupressaceae > Cunninghamia > Cunninghamia lanceolata. The sequence goes on from BSBN01001715.1 coordinate 15,796,091, forward strand.
TATGAGGGCTTGTCCTTTGATTGCTTTATGATCCACATACTCAATGTCAAACTCACTAAGGATCATGACCCATTTAGCTGGTCTGCCTGTAAGAGCTGCTTTTGCTAGTAGATACTTCAATGGATCAATTTTGGCTATAAGATTTGTGTGTTGGTTCAACATGTAATGCCACAACTTTTGAAAATGAACACTACTGCTAAACAAGCTCTTTCCATCAGTGAATAATTGAGTTTGTATCCAACCAAGGTTCTACTAATATAATAAATTACATGCTCTTTTCCTGATTCATCATTTTGTGCTAGAAGGGCACCAAGGGCTGAAGTTGTAGTTGATATGTATAATATCAAAGGTTTATCAGCCACTGGTGGTACTAAGACAAGTGGTGTAGCCAGATACTCTTTGAGCTGATCAAATGCTGCTTGACACTTATAATCCCATCAAAATGAGACATCCTTTCAGAGCAAGTGTTGAAATGTTTGACCTTTATCTGCTAGCTGTGAGATAAAACACCTAATGGACTGCAACCTTCCCTGAAGGCTCGTTAATGCTTTGAGGTTCTTTGGTGGAGGCATCTCCACTATAGCCTTTACTTTTTTAGGGTCTACTTTGATGCCTCTATGAGATACAATGTATCCCAACAGCTTCCCTGATGTTACACCAAAGACACACTTCTTTGGATTGAGGTGTACTTGGTATTTCTTGACCCTGTCAAAGATCTATCCTAGAACTTGTATGTGATCTTCCCTAGAAGATTTAGATAGTATGCCATCCACATAGTCCTCCATGATATGATGAAAGAGATCATGGAATATCACTATCATTGCTCTTTGATAAGTTGTCCCTACATTCTTTAGACCAAATGTCATGACACACCAACAATAATTACCCCACGGACAAGTAAAAGTTGTTTTATGTTGATCTTCTTCTGCTATCCTTATCTGATTGTAGCCAGAGAATCCATCCATGAGAGAAAGCATTTCATGACCTGCAGTCAAGTCTACTATGAGGTCAATGTTTGGTAATGGAAAGTCATCTTTGGGACATGCTTTGTTAAGATCTCTAAAATCATTACACATGCGGATGCACCCATTCAGTTTAGACATAGGTACAATGTTTGATACCCAATCTAAATAATCAGTGGGTCAGATGAACTTTGCATCTAACAACTTTTGTATTTCCACTTTTACCAAGAGAGCTATCTGTGGGTGCATCTTCCTCAGCTTTTGCTTGACTGGTTTAACTGTTGGATCCACTGTGAGATAGTGAACTACTAGCTTAGGGTCTAACCCTAGCATATCATCATAGGTCCATGCAAAGTTGATGGTTCTCTGTAGGAAGAATTTGTTAAGATTATTGTGCTCTGTTTCTAATAATGATGCGGCTAGGAATGCGGTCTTTGGATTTTGCTCTGTGCCAAGGTTTATCTCTGTAGAATCTTCCACTAGGAGAGTTGACTTCTCTTGATACTTAGATGGTAGGGGAAGGTCAAATCCTTCATCCTTAGGTGCCACAATTGGGTTTTCACCTTTGGATATGTCCTTTGCTTTTACTATTTTGTGATTGGGAGGTGCCACAGTGTGGTTTTCACCTAGAGATTTTCTTTATTTTTACTTTTGCGACTGGAGGATTTGGCATTCTCATCAAAATAAGTTGTTGGCTCTAGTTTCATTACAAAACCTGCTTTATGATCATCCAAAGGGATACTATCCCAGAGTCCCATGAACTTAGAGATAGCTTTGTCATTCTGAAATACATCTATAATGGGGGACCCTTGTTGGTCCCAATTGATAAGTTCAGGGTAGCAAGTGTTATATTCTGGGTGTTTGTGGTGGATGTTAAGGATATGGATGATAGCATAAAAATGGATGATTCGGTGAATAGGTCAGTCATATGGAGGGAAGAGTCATTGATGATATCCTCATTAGACATCAAATCTGTGAAAGAAAGTTTTAGCCACCTTGTCGAGAATACCCTCGATGTCCAAGGTGCGCAGTACATTTCTACCAAATCCTAACCCCTTCTTGTCTAGAATCTTTGTCACAATAATGGGTTCCATAGTTCCTTGATTCTATTTCCCAAGGCCACCTTTACCTTTATTGCCCATGTTTTTGACTATCCTTAAGCCATTACCATATTGCTTGACTGGTATTGTGACCGGTTCTTTCTCCTTGTAGAGCCAAGAAGAAATGTCTTCAATGGTTTCCTCTTCCAATAATTGTCTCTATTGGAATTGGGTTAGAAATGCTGGGGGAGGAATAGCTACTTTTTTAGTTACTTTGGCAATGGGTGATTGGCTGTAAGATTTAGGGGATAAAGGCTCTGCCCTACATAACAAGATTTTGAGATATCATTGGTTCCAAAGCCTATATCACGGATGTGAGCTTTGATCTCAGGAAGAGGATTAGGTTCACTTGCAGAGGCTTTTGCCAAATTTTTCAAGATTGACATATAGTGGGGATGTAATGGCTTTGTCATTTTTAGGCACCTGGTTGTAATTCTTATAGCTGCCTTGCAAGACATGGTAGAATTCAAAAGGATTAGGGCCACCTGGGATAGTTATCTCTGTACCATTGAATGGGAACTTTAGAGACTGATCGTATGTTAAGGGGACAACTTTCATTGCATGGATCCATGGGCGGCCTAGGATAATGTTGTAAGGTAGCTCAATGTCAAGGCCCTAGCACTTGGTTTCAAGCATGATGGGCCCCAACTGTATAGGCAAATGGATAACACCTTCTGAGTGGTGTTCAACATCATCATACTCCTTGATTGTAATACTTTGATCAATGTTGACATGATCCTCAGAGTGTCCCAATTGCTTAAGTAACTGTAGGGAATAGATGTTGAGACCAACACCACCATCTATGAGTATACGTTTGATTTTGCGTTTATGAATGAGAACTTCAATATGAAGGCCATCATTGTGACACTGATCATGGGATGGGAGGTCTTTCTTAGAGAAGACCACATTGTAGGGCGAAGCAATGTTACCTACTATAGCTTGGAAATCCATGACCACTATGTCGTTAGGAACCGAAGACTCTTGGAGTGCTTTTTCTAGCACTAGTTTATGTGCGGGTGATGACCGTAGAAGGTCCAAGATAGAGATCTGTGCTAGTGTTTTCCCTAGATGTTCAACAAGATTATAATCGGATTGAGTTGGGAGACTAGGTGTAGGACCACGAATGGTGACACGGCCACGAAAAGTTGTAACAGCGCAATCCGTAGACTTGCCTTTGATTGTGAGGGTAGATACATGACTCTCTTTGAAATGACCTACAATGGACTCAAAGGAAGTGGAAGCATTATTGACACCTTTACCTTTATCTAGAGGAGGACCTTGGCCATGGTTTGGGAATGGTTCCTTGTACATGTTGAGGTCTTTATTCGTGTGTTAAGCTAGTGGTTCATCTTCCAAAGAGATTTGGTTGCCCTCGATGAGATTTTGGATTAGGTGCTTTAGTTTCATGCATGATGCGGTTCTGTGCCCTTTGCTCCTATGGAATTCACAATATTCATTTTCTCTATACCGTACAGTTTTGTAAATAGGTTCACCATATGGGGGAGCATCTGGTAAGGTGAGGAGTCCTTTGTGTAAAATCTTTTGTAGGACAGACTCTATAGGCTCTCCCAAGGGAGTGAATTGATGCCGCAGAGGGTAATCTTGTTGAGGCCGCTCTTGTTGTCATTGTTGTTGGTTTTGGTATGGTTGTCTTTGTTGTTGCTGCTGTTGAGGTGGAGTTTGAATTGGTTTGGAAAGTTGAAGCAGTGTTTACAATGTTTGGACATGTTTAGAATCGACTACCCCATCATTGACCATGTTTTTATTTTTGTTCCAAAATTTTGGTTTATCATTTGTTTGTTGTTGAGGAGCATTGTCTTTAGTTTCTTTGAAGATTTTGACCACACCCTTAGCAATGAGGGCCTTCTCAATATTGATTCCCTTGTAGGTAATTTCGTCGAATGTTGTAGCACTAAGCATTTTCAAGTGAAAACCCAATTCTTGGTTGAGATTCTGCACAAATATGCTAACAAGCTACTTTTCAGGTATCTTAAATGGGAATTTGCTAGCCATTTGTCTCCATCATTGAAGGAAAGAAATGAAAATTTCACCATTTTTCTGTTTGTTGTTGCATAGATCGGTCATGGAGATCTCATGCTCTGTGTTGTAGGCAAAAATGGGTGGCAAATTTCTCTGCTAGCTCATTAAAAGATTTAATACTAGTGGGTAGGTGCGAGAACCATTCTATAGCTTGATCTCCAAGACTACAAGGAAAGAGATGCATAAGATGTGTGTTGTTATGTGAGACCTTGAAGGAAGCAAGATAGAATTCCCTGAGATGGTCTTTTGGGTCCCTTTTTCCTTTGTATTTATCAAACTTGGGAACAGTGAAATTTTGAGGAAAAGGGATCATGGGTAATGACCAATCAAAAGGATATGGACACACTTCTTCTAAAGAGAAGGTCTTCTTGGTGTGGCCAAACATAAGATCAGATAGTTGTTGTTGAACTTTCGCAAGTTTTAGCTCCATAGTTGTGGGAGGGGTTGGAAACATCTCCTATTGTCCAAGAAGTGGTTGTTGCTGCCCATATGGAAGATTGTAGTGTAAGCCATGGGCATTGGTGTTATAAGGGTCGTATGATTGGTTGGGGTCATATGTGTTGTATATTGGGTTGAAATTGGATGCTTTGATTTGGAGGAGGTGGGGGCGACACTAGGTAAGAATGTAGGCTTTGCGATGGTTGAAGAAACAAGTTTGGTGGTGGAAAGCTGAAGTTCGTTGGGTTTGGTTGTGGTTGGGGAACATAGCTTTGGGAAGTTTGGTTTTGAGAATGTTGAGGGTGGTTAAGAAAGGTGTTGAAAAAGTTTACCGTTGATGATTGTTGTGGTGGGGGGATATAGGTAGATGTGTTTTGCGATGGTTGAGGTTGATTGAGGATGAGCATAGAAGAATGTTGTGGTGGGGGGACATAGGTAGATGTGTTGAGTGATGGTTGAGGTTGATTGAGGATGAGAATAGAAGAATGTTGTGGTTGGGGTTGCATGACCTTGGTTGACTGAGGGATACGAAGGTTTGATGATGTTGGGGGTGGTGTTTGGTGAGACCCTTGTTGCATGGCTACATAGTTGTTCCCTAGATTGTAATTTGGTGGAAAACCTTCTCATGATGGGGTAGCTAATATTCCACTTGCGATTGGTGTGGACATTTTAGGAGTGTTTTGCATGTTTGATTTAGCTAGAGCGACTTGTCTTGCTAATTTTTCTTGACTATGTAGAGTCTCCTGTTGGTGTTTGTAGATCTCTATAGGAGTCAGAAGTGGTGATATGGGTTTCGCTCCTGTTGGGTTTTGATAAAGGGGATTCTCATATTGGGTAATCATTTTCCCTTGTGAGCCTTGTTCATGTAATGGGGTGGTCACAATTGACATGGTTTGGACCACCGTTATAGTGTCTTGTGTGTTGTTAGGCTGGCTAAGATTGGATAGATCAAAACCTTTGGGTAATTTGGCTCCTTACTCTGCTAGCAAGCGAAAGAAATGATATTGGTTCTCGCTAAGGATTTTGTCAAAGGCAGCTATGGCTCTAGGATCTTGTATGAAATCATCAAGATCTTGTCCATCTTCTTGAGAGGATTGACCTATTTCAAAGTGTCACTCTTCTTGAGATGGGACTTGATCGATAGTATAACCTTGTGGAAAAAAATTCAGAGGCATGCCGGTGTATACTGAGGTGTAATTACCAAAGGGACCCTACCTTCTTGAGATGGGACTTGACCGATAGTATAACCTTGTGGAACAAACTCCGGAGGCATGCTAGTGTTATAGTGAGGTGTACTTACCAAAGGAGCCCTACCTTCTTGAGGATTGTTAGGGTGGTCCAACTGTGGCATGTTTGGAGAGTTGGTTGATCTTTCTGTGGGCATCTTAGGAGTAACTTTGGGAGTAATGTTGGATCGGCCTAATTGAGGAGTGTGAGGAGGTGATTTGCACTTCCTTGGGACAACTTACTTGGACTTCATAGTTTGTTGGAGTCTAGTGGTTACCATGCAATACACTAGGACAAAATGCTGGGTTTTTGCTTGTGTTTTGGAAAAGACAAATTTTGATGTACAGTTTACTGGACAAATGGCATTGTACTATTTGACCAAAGGTGTAGGACTATGTAACCAAAAGTGAACTACTATAATACTAAAGGCAATGGACTAAGCTACCAGAGGTGAGATATTGCTATACCAAAGGCGAGCTATTGTTACCAAAAGTGAGTTACTGTTATACCAAGGGTGCTAAAGTAGGTTTGCTAGAGATGAGGTACTGTTATACCAAAGGTAAGCTATTGTAATACCAAAGGCGAGCAACTGTTATACCAAAGGTGTTGAAGTAGTGTCTGATGTTTAATAAGGAAAATTTTGATAGATTTGGTTTTGGTTCTGATTGGATTTCCCTTGGCAAGAGAAAACATAGCAAACAAAGTGGCAAAAAAGGACTGACACAACATATAGTGTATGTTCAAGGCTCACAAAAAGCTCAATGTTTCCATAGGTATAAGACAATTGAAAATAATATCAAGCACTTTTTATCCCTAGAGACAAGGTTTCATTGCAGTAGATCAGCTCACAACTTAATACTCTGTCGACCAAATGTCATTCCATAAAGGTGTCAGACATTTGTATCTTTGCGAGAGATGATAGGTAGGGATATCTCACCCTCCCCTCGGAAAGCTCAAGTAGGTCACAAGAGCTTTATGGCTGAAGGAATACTATCTCTTCTCAAAGGAGCCAATGGTGAGTATCTTGAGGGCTTAAATCGATTCCCCTTGCACTGATGATTATTGCAACGTTCAGAGGTAGATCAGGTAGTCACTATCTAGAATTGTTCTTAGTAACTTTGAGGGACCAATGCCTTACAAGAAATGTGACAATCTACTAAAAGCTTTAACAAATCCTACTAAGAATATCAAACACATCGCTTGATGTGAAAATCATTTCCACAAAGAGCTAGTACACCTCTTTTCAGTTTGGCACCACAAGGTAAGGCTGACGTCGGTTAGGACTTGGCTTTCACCTTATCCCTTTTATATAGTAGTTCAAAGGAAAACTCTGCTTAGGGTCATCCCTTTTGGATGAAGCGCAATCCAAAAGCAGGCCCTTCTAAAGGAATAACTAAAATGTAAGAGCAAGCATGTCAAACAAAGGTTCAATTGTCCCGTTATAACAAAAATAAGGTACAACTAAATTAGGCACACACATGGTTGTAGTTGTAAATTATCCCTTATGAAATTGAAGTGTTTGGCATTCATGTCCATTGTCCCTTAAAAAATTTAGGTGTTTTTACATACATGTCCATTGTCCCTTAAGAAAAGCAATATGTTCCTAAGACTTAGATTGCCAAAATGATTTGTTCAATTATCCCTTAAGAAGGCAATATGTTTCTAAGACTTAGTGCAATAGATTTGAGATTTCTTCAATGCTTGTCATGCATGAACATGTTAGAAAAACCCATTTGCTCTGTGTGAGTGATAAGAAGCTGCCATAGATCAATTAGTTCCACAAAAACTCACAAATTTAGCAAAAATAAATCAATTTGACCAAAAGCGTTGTACTATGTTACCAAAGGTGACTTACTATTATGCTAAAAGTGTTAAACTATGTTACTGAAGGTGATTTTCTGTAGACCAAAAGCGATGCACTGTGCTACCAAAAGCGTTGTCCTGTGGTACCAAAAGTGTGGCACTGTACTACCAAAAGTGCTTTACTGTCCCTGATCTAAAAAAAAGTTGTATTTTGTCAAAATAGTTAGGTCAAATGATAATTTCATGTTTTATTTGTAGATCTAGGATGTAATAGCTGATAGATCTGTAACCTGGAATAAAAACCACTCAATGATGTTGAAAAAAATGATGGGCTAACTCAAAAGATTGTAAATACTCCTAAATATGTTAGCTTAGGAAGTATAAAAGATAACTGAAAGGAGAAATAAATCAACTTGCCAATCAATAAAGGATAGATATGTGAGTTTAAACCCTGCAAAATCACAAAACAAGATCAGAAAACCTAATTTGCCAAAAGCGCTTTACTGCTGTGCCGATAGCGCTGTACTGTGTATCCAAAAGCGTGCTACTGCACTACCAGAAGTGCTACTGTATCGCCTAAAGGCGCTACACTGTGATACCAAAAGTGCTTTATGGTTCTACCAATAGCACTTTTCTGTATTTTTGTGCTATTCTGTATTGTACTTTAAAAAAAAATTAATTTCTCAAAGAAAAAGACGGATTACTAGGTTCCACCGAGCGTACCAGAATGTGTATGACGAAAATTGACTATGAAAACTAACAAATCAAAAACCCATAACATAAAGAGAACTAATCTAAATAAAATCCATTATCAATAAATCAAATGAAGTAAGAAAGCTTTTACCTAGATTGTGTTGTTCTCTTTGTTTCAAATGTGGATTGCTTAATAACGTTGTGAAACCATGTTTGCAACAAGCAAGTGTAAGTGCTCAAAGATCAATGTCAAAAGATCATAAGTTGCTCAATCAATGCGATGTATGCTCAAAGTGCTGTAAAGGATTCCTAAGAATAAGTGATTGAATAGGATTTGTAAAGGAGATGAGGGGGGTTTATATAGGTTTCAACAGAGATCGATCAACGGTCCAGATAATTCAGAAGAATCAATGGAGGAGATAAATCTAATAACCATGATGAATGTGCACATGAGATGTGTCAATCCATAAGGATATTTTTATTAAGATATGATGAAAACAAGATTGATTGAATAGATAACTCCACTTGTGATTTTGCCTTTTTTAGAGTTCTAAAAATAAGACTGATTGTGCACATGAGTTAACATGATATTTTAAGAGGAATTGGAAGATAATTGAAATGAAATAAATAAAATTATTTAATTGTTTGTGCATGATAGAGGAATAGAGGATTATAAATAAAATATTTGATTTTATTTATTTTTAGAGGATTGAGATAATTTAAATAAATTTGCATGATTTATTTAAATTTAGAAGAACAATTGATTTAATTAAATAATGTAAATTATTTAATTGTAGATGAGAGGATTTGTGATGAATTAATTAAATAATGAATTTATTTAATTAATGTGGACTTGAATTTTGGAAAGAGGATAATGATTTAATTAAATAATAAAAATTATTTAATCGTGGAAGAATAAGGTTGATTTAATGAAAATTAATTAAATAAAGAAGATTTGTTTAATTAATGTTGAAAGTATGTGATTTAGAAGAGATAGATGAAATTAATTAAATAATTAGATTATTTAATTATTGTTGAATGCAGGTGATTAGACAGATTAGACGAAAAGCAAGTGATGTGATGACTTGGTCATTTTTAGGTGTCTACAATATCCAAATCTTTTGATCTTGTGACAGCATCTGTGGCAAGCAAGGAGTGTCAGGCAATCAGCTCGATTGAAGAAATAAAGAAATTGACAAAAGAGAAGGAGAGCATTGAGGCAAGGATGAATGAGCTCCGGGGACTAATTTCCCCCAAATTAGAAGCAATGTTCAATACTTTTACCAAAGCCCAAGCTACTGCTAAGTCAAGTGATCCTACTGACTTGCAGAAAGTAGAGTCTTAAGCATTCTTATTCAGTGGTCACATCTTAGTTTTGAACAACATGAAGAAGATTTGGGACAATGAGTTGGCACTATTGAGGAATGTTTTTGGTGATGTGTTCAAACTTATGTAAATAAGTCGTAGGGTTGTTTTTATATATGCCCATGTACATAAAATATTGGTGAATTTTGGTATGTGGATTTTGTCAAGTTTGATGCTCAATTATAGAAATTGGAAGTACTGGACCATAAGGCAATATTCACTCCTAGCTATAAAGTTGTATTGCATATACACTCCATTGTGGAATAATGTGAGATTATGGAATTGTTACATCAAGTCCAGCCTTTGCCATTGATGTCAAAGGGGGAGTGAAGAGCAGTGAAAAATGAGGAATCCAGCAAAGGGGGAGCACTAGAGAATAGTGAAAAGCATAAGTGTACATGGTAAGGGGGAGTTGTTCTGACACTTATTTATTTTTCACTAAGTGTTACCATCAATGCCAAAGGGGGAGATTGTTGGCAAGAGACACTGCTATGCATGATAGGTGTTGTCATTGATGGCAACTAAGTCCATCTTACATATCCTCATCACATAATTTGTGCATACCGGAAGTCAGAGTGAAGATTTGTCCAAGTCCGGGTAGTCAGAAATAGAGCATGTGACAGGGTTTAGTATCTAGGTCCAGATCTCTCTGATGGTAAATCACAGTATGCTAGAGATCTGAGGGAGTAATAAGGATTATCAAGACTATCTAAATCCATGAATTTAGCCTTCGGTGATGAAGGATTCAAAAGTTATAAGCATCTGAGTGTCAGGTTCCAGTTAGTCAGTACAGTCAGGAGAAGAACATGCTGACCTAGCATTTGATCTTGGTCCAAATGAAGAAAAGCTATTGGTTAAGTAATTTGTGATAACTAGTGGTATTGGCCGACATGGTTGATGATTTTAGAACACAAGTTTTGGTCCACGTTGTTGATTGTGCATGGATTCAGCTGACAGAGCAGAGTTCTTAACAAATGTTCTAAGTTTTCTTGAAGCCAACTACAGTTGATTGAATTTCTTGATACAAATATATATAGACGAAGGATTTGAGTGTTTTGAAAGGTGTGTGTGAAGGTGTGATGGTGTAAGTGCAAAAAAGGGCAGAAAGAAGTGTGAAGATAAAGATCTAAGATTGAATTATGGCCTAAGAGTGAAATAGGGTAGAATAAGGATGAAGTGTGTAAGATCAATATTCTATGCTTAACCGGAACTAAACTTTTGCATTGGTAGATGCTATTCATTAGTTCAAACAATCTATAATCTCCTTGTAATCATCTCTATAGGTAGTGAGCCTCTTGGAGCAATGCGCCCTGAAGGCATGTGTCTTCCCCATTTGTAATACTTTTAACAGAGTATAATTTCTTGTGGGTTAACCCCCACCGTGGTTTTTCCCTTAACTGGGTTTCCATGTAAAAATCCTAGTGTTATGTGTGTTGATTATGTTTTTGCTCATGTGTTGTTGATCTATGCTTTCATGCTTATATCATTAATTTGTTAATAAGTGATAAAAAAGGTAAATTGCTGCAAGTGATAAAAGTTTTTGAGACAACTGATTCACCCCCCTCTCAGTTATCTGCTCTTATTTCAATAGCCCTTGGTTATATAGACCAAGATGAAAGATAGGACAACATAAGATTATGACAAGTGTCTTAATCTTATGACATGATACACAAAGTGATAACTATCCTTAGTGTGCCCTAAGTAAACTTAACTAGACAAGTGTGAATAGGACCTAATGTGGAACTAGTTACGTAATATATAGCTTTCACACTGACATCTTTTTTATTTTCTCCAATGGATTCCACCCTCATAGATTTGAGCTTAGATTTATCTCCACCCAAGAGTATGGACATTAATGATCCTCTCTTTTCATTTTATTTCTCTTTTTTTCTTTAATTTTATTTTTTTTGTAGTAATTCTTTTGCTCTCTTTTTTGTGTTTTGTTTTGACTTTAGAAAAGAAAAAAAATTTCTATTTTTTTATTTCTTTGTGGAGTTATGATCCTCTTGATATTTTTGGCTAGGATGAATAAGGGGTTGGGTTCCACCATGGGCTTTTGCTACCCCATCAGACTTCCCCTTCACTAAGGAGAATTAGGGATTGCAAGCTTATATTGAGTACTATAGTTTTGAATACTTTCTTTGCTTAGATTGAACAACATGAATTATTAAGACCTGGATCAATATAAAGATAAGATCTTGACTTTATTTTAAACTTGTTAGGAATCTAAGAGGATAATAATAGATGGTGATGATGACTTATGAATCTCTAAGGCTTAGAAGGGACAACCTATACTAGACAACCTTTAGTCTCCTTGCTAAGATGAAAATCATACAAGAGGATATCACTAAAAAATGCATGGCGAACACAATGAAAATGTATGATCTTTTTGGATTTTCACAAGTTATAGAATTTTTATGGATTTTTTAAGTTTTCAATTTTTTTGTATTTTTATGGATTTTTTACATATAATATTTCTTTAGATGAAAGACATTAACTGTTTCATTGAATTATTTACCTTCCATAGTGCAAAAGAGGGAAGTGCCATTTTTGACATCTTCCTTAACCATATATGGCCCTTTCCAATCTTTTTAAAATTTTTACTTTTTCCCATTCCTTTTGTTTTTAGTGATACCTTTTCTAAGGATTATCTCTCCCACCCTAAAGGGTCTAGTTATGGTTTATTCTTCTTTAAGTATATTTGTGGCAACCTACGGTAATGTGATATGTGCTAGGGATTGATATGCATATTGGTGAGAGGGAGTCCAATACAAGGTCCCATCATTATTTAATAACTCTGTAAGCAATTCAAACTCATCTTGCATGTAAACTTTGATTTCAATTCACTCTTGAATGATTTGTAAAAATTGAAATAATTCAAAGGGATTTTGAGGTTCCCTATTCTCTTATGGAGGGAAAAAACTTATGCTTGTCTTTCCATTTGGCTCTGATAGAAAGTCCATGGAATACCTTATGTACTTTTCTAGAAAATCAAGGATGGTAGATTTTTCTATCCCAATGGTTATTTTCAACCTCTTTTATTTTCAAAATTCTGCCACACTCACCTCATCTTCATCTATAAATCTGTTGATCATCTCAATTTAGACTTGTGGAGTTCCCATGTGTTGTTCAATTGTATTGAAGTATAAGTTGAAGGTGGTTCATGTGAGTTGGTATTTCTAAAAGCTTTAGACAAGACTTCAAGGTCATTTATGGACTCATTATTGATTGTAAGCAAGATAATGATTTGTAGAGTTCATTTGCATTGGAGGTGTCCAAGGAGTGTAGGCCTCATCAAGGGGTGAGGATAAAGGATTTGTTTTAATTTTTTTTTTATTTTAATAAAAGATTTTTGAGGGAAAAAGAAAGAAAGATTTTGTCTTTTAGTTTTTTCATCTTTTTGGTTATTTATTGGGGAAAGTTAGATTTTGGAAATACTTTTTATTGTGCATGAGTTTTTGGATTTGGAAAGGAAGAATTTGTGAGAATTGGAAGAAGTATTTTGGCTTGAAAATTTGGGGGTGGAATTTGGATTGGGAATTTGAGAGCAAGGATTTCCATTCTGGTTTTTGGGCTCACCCTAACTTGGGGAGCTAAGGTAGGATTTAATCTCCTCTTTAAAATTTTTGTAAAATGTATGCATGTGGTGTTTATGGATGTTTTGAGTTATGTATTTTACATTTTCTATTGATTTTTAGATAAGGGTTGTGTAGGGAGTAGCTTGTTGCAAGTATGTACTAACTGGTGTTGTCGTTAATGTCAACATATCTGTGTTGTCATTTGTGTCAACTATATCTTCTGATATTGTTGTTTGTTGATTGACTGAAGAACATTGTCTAACTATTTTTCCCTGCATTTTGTCTGTAGTGAAGACTGGAGTATGAGCTTTGGATATAATTTAGAGAAGTGTTTGAAGATGCTAAATCTAGAAATTGGTGGTCTAGATCGTTGTGTAGAAAAAGTTCTATTCACTAGTGTGAAGATTGTGCCTGGCAAGGTTTGTAGAGTGACAGGGAGAAAGTGTTTTGCTCTGTATTTCTCCACATATTGGAGTTTGGTTTTGTAGTTCTAGAATTAAGCTTATAAGGTCCTTATTCATCTTCATTCCAAATGATATGTGATTTTAAGCTCCAGAAGGCAAGTTTCTAATTAGCAGAGTTTGACAGTGTCTAATTGAACAGTCTGTGATCCATCTTCAAGTGAAATAAGTTGAGATCTGTTGCGATTGGATTTACTAGTTTCTAAATTATTCTATGATGTTCATGGATGTCCTCTAAATATATTGAAGGCATGTGCTTGATCCACAAGCTGTAATGAAGATCTTGGAAGTGTGTGTTCAAGTGTTCTTGATGATTACACTAGTCTAGCCAACCTGGATGATTAACACTCTTTGCGGATGAATTTCCTGATTTGTAGAAGTGCGTGGTAGCATGTGAAGATGTAATTTAGTCCATGCTAAGGCATGAAGTGTTCCTCCTTTATTCATTTAGTTTGCAAGGTTTTTTAGGTTTAGTCCTAATTTGATGTTGTTATGTCAAAAAATGTCCCCTTGGGGGCTTTTCCCTCTTAAGGTTTAGCTCCCGGGTCCTTAGAATGCATTTAGAACATCTAATGTATTAATTTTGAATCCTGATGAGAAAACCCTGAAGCCTTGTGGCAAATAGGACCTAGGGGTGCTATTTTGATGATCCTCAAACAAAAATGGGAGGGTAGACTTGGGCGCTAGCGCCCTAGTCTTGCCCTATTTTGGGTCTGCCCTAAATTTAAATGTCAGGTTTATGACCATTATTTAGGTCCTATGCCAACATCTCAAGTTTTAATTATGAAATTCTTAGAGGGAATGTTTATAGTAGCATATATAAGAATTTTTAGGTTTTCATTTGTAAACTAGAAGATGATTGCAAACTTTAGGCATTTTTGTGATTTAAAGATATTCATTATTGTAGAGCAAAGCATTGTTAATGTGTTTGTGATTACAGATTTGATTTCATCTTCTCATGTGATTGAAGAGCCTTCATTTATGTGAGATCTACACTTCAAGGTGACACATATTGTGTTTTTGATCATTTATCATTTGGATTTTGCCTCTATCCTGTAGGGACACACACTCTCATTTAATAATGGTGATTAGAAGACTTGAATATCTCTCTAGGGCTTGACTGAGGCAAGCCTCTAAACACCACAAACCCCTCCCACACTCCTTTGTGATTGTAGGTTATAGGTACCAAGTTTTGTAAAGTGGAGTTGTAGAAGGAGGTTACAGATGACAAGGATTCAAGATCCAAAAGAAAGAGGATAGAGTTCAACATTTTGAGACATGGGTGCTAGTGCCAGTGTCCTCCACCTTTTCTAGGACTGAAACATAAGATATAGTGACTATCAGTGTCAAAAGGAGATCCAAATTTCATGCAGAAAATAGTACCTTAGATAGGGGCGTTAGTGCCAGTGTTCCTGATTGTTTTGCATTCTAAACTTTAAAAAATAGTGAGTTAACTATCTCTATCCTTCATCTTAGTCTAAAAGGATTTGTCGTAATTTCTTAATTTGATCACTATACACTAGTACAAAAAGAGCAATATATTACTTAAAAAACTACTAAACACTGCTTATAAATGACCAAACATGATCACGTGACCATTAGTAGTTTATTACCAATCATTTATAACACGACCAAATTGATGACTCGACCACTTTTAGTCATTTATTGGTTGTTTTGATTGATCAATTTGGTAGTATATTTAGTTGTTGATTTAGTCATTGATTGTTGTAATCTAGTCACTTATTTAGTCATTAATTTAGTCATTGATTATTGTTAACTGGTCACTTATTTAGTCATTTTTATTCACTGATTTCTGTCTATTAGTAGTGTATTTAATCATTAATTTTAATCATCATTTTGATCCATTTGGTAGTATATTTAGTCATTTTTATTCACTGATTAAACATTGGTAAGATATTTAGTCATATTTATTCACTATTCACTAATTTCTGTCAATTGGTAGTATATTTAGTCATATTTATTCATTGTTCATTGATTTCTATCAATTGGTAGTATATTTAGTCATATTTATTCACTGTTAATGATTTCTATCAATTGGTACTATATTTAGTCAATTTAATTATTAATTGACATCAATTAGTAGTATATTTAGTCATTTTAATTGATTGGTATTTGAGGATTTAAACATAAAACATAAAAATACACATCATAATCATCAATTAATTGCATACAATATAAAGATAGCCATTGAGAAGGAAAAATCATTGAACTTTATTTAAAGAAAGGTGTTCTTACAGCTTGCACAAGTCTAAAATATTTATCTTGCTTGAAAAAAGCTTAGAAACAAAGTATTACAATGTTTATTTTCAGTCACAAGACTGAAAATATGAGTTACAATGCACATAAATGACAAGAAAGAATAAACTTCTCCAAGTTTACAATGCTTTTTCAAAAAGTGAACTATCAGTAACTGATTCTCAACTAGCCTAATTGCTACCACATGTCATCTAATTTGCCTCATTAGTCTAGCACTTGTCCTTCTTGACTGCAACCAACATAAATACGCTGTCATATGTAGTCAGGTCTGTGATAGGATATTCATAATGTGAGACATGGATTAGATCAGGCTTCCTTAATGAAACATCACTGTATTCTTGTGTCTTGTATTGTCATCAGCACCGCTTATGGGACATGTTTTTATTGAGTTTAAAGATATCAAGTCCTCTTAGGACATGGAATTAGATTCTTCCTTCATTAATGCATCTTCAAATCCTCTTTTTGAGTCTAAACCATTCACTTACCCTACCTCTATTACATTGGAAACTTGGTAGGCAGTCATATATTTAGTGTCCTTGGTCTTCACTACTCATTATGGTGACTAAACTGTGCATACTTGCTTTCTAGATGATTGCCCTACAACTTTCATATACTTGCCTTTTGATTAATGCTAACACTTTAGTCCTCTGTTCCTTTGCTCATGTCACTGAAACCATGTTTACTATGCATGTATCCCTAAAAGCCATTGACCATTGCCACTCACCATGAACATCTTACCTATATGCACTCATTATCTCTCTGTTATAGAACAGTCACCCATAAGTATACAGAATTTAGACTTTCATTTGTAGACTGTCATAGGTTTATGAAACTATCATATTCCTGCAACTATACTGCCATGTAGAATATATACCTTGTAATAATAGCATTATTAACAGCTGTCCTTTTTGCTATTTAAGACTTCTATAAATTTGTCTACTGGTTTCTTCTAAAGTCTTGATGAAATGCTAACATTGTCACCTTATGACTATAATCTTCCTCATTGATCTTTGTGCATTGCCAACTACCCTTCCTTTCTCAAAAACTAACACACCAGCCTTGATCACAACAACTTAAGACTCATCTCACTTTGTCTATGGCATGAACTATGTACTTTATCTCTTGCTCATTATCATTTATGCTCCTTGATTCTTCATGATTGTCTTCATGATGACATCTCATTTATGAAGCTCTCTCATTTATGCTCCTTGAGTCTTCATGATTGAATGTTGATCATATCCCATATATGAAGCTCTCTCCTTCAATGCAACCAATAATAACCTTAGAATATTTTCATAAAGGCATATAAGGTAGTGATGCTGAATGCTTAGGGAGGAAAAGCAACATAAAATCAAGTCCAAAAAACCCATAAGACTTAAATATGTATCTTTTCTTTGAAAAATGTGTTACAAAGTGTGTTTCTCAGTGCTGTGACTGAGAAAACATAGTTACAATGGTTTTTTTTTCTTATACAACTCCAAAATAGACAAAAAACACTAAGATCCCTGAACAACACATTCAAACTATTGCATAAAGTAGTGGGCCAAGCTGTCTAATAGCTAGTACATGATAAACATCAACTATGTCATTTTCCTCAAATATTTTAGTGGCCACCGTGTGAAGGTTCCTTCTTTCTCTTTCAGATGGACAACTCCATCTATTTTGTCTTCATAAGGAAGGGGTATGTTACTTGTGACCTTTAAAATATTTACATTTGCATCTCCTA
Source organism: Cunninghamia lanceolata (assembly GCA_027924645.1). Classification (NCBI taxonomy): domain Eukaryota; kingdom Viridiplantae; phylum Streptophyta; class Pinopsida; order Cupressales; family Cupressaceae; genus Cunninghamia; species Cunninghamia lanceolata. The sequence goes on from BSBN01001715.1 coordinate 15,813,761, forward strand.
TTCCTTTCAATTTGACTCTATGTACAATAGATAGTGGGTGAATCCACCTAATGCCCACAGACGTAACACCATCACTAGGATCCAACACCTGAACTTTATCCCCTTCTTGGATTTTATCAATATTAAATGTCTACAAAAAAAAATACACATTATATTGAGATATAAAACACACGTTATATTATTTTTGATAGCTGAATGTAATGTCTTATGTCTTGGAATAAATTAGTTTTTGTATGTACTTTTTTTGATTCTGTTGAATAACAAAGAAGCAACTTTTTACTCTTAAAAAAAACTAACCCATTGCGAGGTACAAACAAATGGAGGGCAAGATTACAATAGTGCTAGGCTATATGAGTACTCTAGAAAGAGACATGGATTGGCAATGTAGTCCCCCCAATTGAGGACCATGACATCCCCAAATACAATGCCCTAATGCATAGTCAATATCTATGTATGCACTCTATTACAACTAAGCTCTAAGCTTCCATATGTAAGTTATATGTTCTCCCTTATTTCCATAATCTATGTATGCTAGCTAATTACACTTCACTACTATTTTAACCAGTTTCTATCAAATAGGTAATGATTACCCTTATTTACATAATAAAACAACAATTACTTACCTGAATAGTACTTACTTGCATGTGGTTTCATAGCACTCACCTCGAGTTCAGCATGACTACTACTATGAATATCATGTGCATGCTCATAAAGTTCATCATCATAATTATCACTATCAACATTGACATGAAGTTGTACAGTTTTGTAGAGAGCTCTATTGATGGGGCCTTTTTCTTTTTGTTCTACTTTCATATAATTGCTCTGCATGTGGTTTAATCATCATGCAAAAAATAATATAAGTCAAGTAAAGAATGCAAAATCTATAAATTTTTGTCTAAAAGAACATTCTAAGCATGAAGAATTAATGACAAAACATTGGGGCATATTAACTTACAACTTAAAGAATCCAAAAGCTATAATTTTTTGTCTAAAAGAACATTTTAAGCATGAAGAATGACAAAACATTGGGACAAATAACTGACTACTATTATATTACCTCAACTTCAGCATAACTATGATGATTGTGCTACACATTCTTGTCCAATTCATCATAATCATTGCTATCAATATCGGTAGCTCTGTTGACATCATGAAGGTGTTTTTGCTTTCCTATTGCTTTGAAAAAATTGTTTTACATGTGGTTTAACCATCATGCAAAAAAATATACAAAGCATTCAATAGTCAAGTAAAGAATGCAAGCTATAAATTTGTCCAAAAGAACATTTTCTAGATCACTCCAACAATAAAGAAACTGGGTTGGATTCTCCTATGCTCAGATTTCAATAACCTACATATTAAGAGGCATTTGTATACAAAATTTCCAAACAAGAAAAAATGAGATCAATAGAGCCTCTTACCTCATCTGAATCTGTGGATTTATGCTCATTCCATGCAGAAACTATAGGGTTAACGGAGGCAAGCAATTGTGCAACTTGCTGACTGAGAATGTATATGCAATTCAGTACATGTTGGTACCCTTCATTTGAGTTGACATGATCTAGAGAGGCTGATCCTACTGGGCATGTAATAGATGGTTTTGAAATCTCTATTGATGAACTAGATTTCCACTTCATCCTACTCTTAGATTTACTAGGATCTAGTGCTGCCATATAATTGACAATATCTTCTACACCTACTTCTCTATTACTATTTTCCACCTAAAATACAATGTCAATTTCAACATATAGTTAGTTCAATAAAAATTGAAATAAATAACACAATGTAAATTGAACCAAAAATCCATACACTTACTCCAAATTTGTCCATTTTGACCTACAACCCACCTCGGCCAAATGTATATCCAATGCTCACATTGTCTCTTGCTCTCTTGCCTTTGTTACTCTTTTCTAAATATTTTTTGGAATGCATAGTTTCTTTCAATGCCTCCCACTGTTTGGGACATAGAGTGGAGTCTAACCTCTCTTTTCCCTCCATGATTGCTTTTCTACAATTGTATCTAAAATTATTCTTCAAAATTCTCATCTTTTGCTTGTAATATTTTCTAGAGATTTGTCCACCAGTACTCTATAAAGCATTTTCCATAGATCATGGATCTTGCTCTGCAAAACTTGATTTACAAATATCCAAATGGGCCCTACATCTTACACCCAACTCGGAGGTCCACTTTGCAGCATTTGGTCCAATGGGCTCACCATCTCTCGATACCTCAAGCAAGAATGGCTTCTTGCCTTCTAATTTTCTTAGTTTTGCATTCCTCTTTGTAGATTTGTACAAATCTTGACTCAGTCTTTATCTTTTGACAAAAGCATCCACATCTTCTATTAAACCACTACCAGTATTTTTGGCTGATCCACTAGTTCCATCAAAAGTTCTAGATGCAATAGGTGCACTCTGAGGCACAATAGATGCAAGTGGTCTCTCTCCATGAATTTCATTAATCGAAACTTCATGCTCCTTGGCCATGTTAGGTGTGGTATCGGTAGGTAGATCATGAGTACCAGTCTCCACAAATTTTACTTCAAACACATCCTTTAATCTTGAATAAATTATCTACAGACCTATTGTTCCTTTAATGCTCTAATGTTTTTCAATAATCTCTCTTAGACTTTGTTCTAAGAGATCATCACAACATTGCACATCCCTATGTGCTATATTAGGCTGCACATGATCACCATGTGCTATATTAAGTTGCACATCACCATGTGCTATATTAGGTTGCACATCAACATATGCTATATCAGGCTGCACATGATCATCATTGTAACTATTGTTTTCACCAACTGCATTTGTTGAATCACAAAAGAGGTGGCTTCTATGAGATGGCAGCACTATATCTTTTCTTTCTTTTTGTTTTTTGTCTATATTTTCTTTGTACTCTTTTTGTTGCCTATAAAACAAAAAATAATATCATATTATGTCTTATATACATAAAGTGCCTATAAAATTTTATTATACACTATTAAACAAATAATATACTACTTAGTGGATTTACAACTTGCCTATTTGTCAAACCAAGTCTCAATAAATATTCATTATTCTTGGCCACTTTTTCTCTATGAAGGCGCTCATAATCTGTCGGTGAAGTTTTAGCATTATGATTGCTATCATCTAATTTGTGCCTTACAGCCCTTCTCTTCATTTCTTGAAGTCCAAATAAACAATAATGTATAAATCAACAACTTGAATCAGTAAAACTTTATTGATTTCATAAGTTGATAACTGTTGACTTTCCAATCTATTGATAACTACAAATGAAAACTTAAAATAGAATTCAGTTTATAGATAAAAAAGAATTTGCAGTTAAAAACCAAGATGTTTACAATTACAGGTATTAGACAAATTTTCCTTTGGGATATATTCACAAGAAAAGAACTCATAAAAACATAACACAAGTAGGATGAAGGAAAAACATAGTCTAGTTCATCATGAGGTGTGTTAGAACCATTCAAAATTTCACATAGTCCCACTTTGTTTCATACATTTTCCTTCCATAAATCCATAATTAGGGATTTATATTCCTTTTAGAATTATTCCAAGAGTCATTTATGAGCATCTCATATCAGGTCTATGTGAAAGAAATTTATATTTTTGACCATTGACGTATTTTTGTCTCTTATCGTAGCCCCACAGTACATGCAAACAACCTTAGCGAGTGTGCAGGAATTAGAGGATGTGAATACACAGTTACCGCTTCCCCGCAGCATGTAGAAAATTTAGTTGTGGTGTTGTGGTATAAACTCAAGTGAAACATAATATGTTATCGCGCCCCCGTGGTAGGTAAGGAGATGACTGGTGGTAATGCAGTAGGAAGGAGTCAGGATTAAGTGTTCACCATGCCCCCGTGATGGTTTCAAGTCGAGCTTGTGGTGTTGTGGTATAAGGAGTTCAAGCAACCGATAATGCTACATACCACGGCCCCGTGACGCTGATAACTTTGATTGGAGGTAATGTAGTAAACAATGAATGGGAGACCAAATGCTCTCGCGGCCCCATGATGGTCAGGCCAAAGCTTGGAGGTGGTATGGTAAAAGACATAAGGGATAACATGTATCCCGCCATCCCGCGGTGGTGTGCAACAAGGCTTATGGGGTAGCGGTAAGTGGTGAAGATGAACGTAACTATCCAAGAGGTCCCGCAGTCCCATGATTGCCCTAAGTTGGTCTTATGGTGATGCAGTAAGGAATTAAATGCCAAAATGACTTTAGTGTTTCCCTGCAATGGTTATCATTGATGCCTACAAGATTCTAGTTTTTGAGGAAAGGACTGCAAGTCTTGAAATACTCACCCAGCCATTGGATTGGATCAAATCAACGATCTATGTTTGAAAAGAATTGAATCCTAAGATTTGTTGATTTCATGGTACGAACCAGGTTAATGGTGAAATGACCAGCTTCATGGCACGATAAAACTTGGGATTTCTTTGTATTTTTTCATTTCAGTGAATTCAGTGTTGATTGCAGAAGGCGAATTTAAGCTTTGTGTGCTCTCCTCAAGCATTTTCCAACCTGGTAAGTCTGCCCTATCACTCTTTGCTTAAAATTTGGTTTTTGCTTTGTGCTATGTTTCCAACTAGTCTAGTAAAGCACGTAAAATATCAAAACCCTAGTTCATAGAGGCACTAAAATATAGCACCTAAAAAATTTGAGTCTATGAGTAAGAGCACTGACCCCCTGCTCCCAAGAAATGATCACTTGAACAATCACTATTTGACATCCTACCAAATTCAGTTGACAAGGGGTCTAATAAATTATTCAAGGATGTTGTGGAAGGATGTCGGGATGCTGCAATCCCTATCTCTGGATGGAACCTTTTTTGGTATTTTTGTGGAAAGAAAGATGGACAGGGACCAGTTGGAAACCCATAGAATTTGGATTTGGCAAAGGTTGTGGTGCCAAATCTATTTGTTAATGTGGATTTGATTAGAACATTGGCACAACACTATCACTCAGCCACCAAAATAGTCAGACTACCAAATGGGTCACCATTAGTTGTTGTGGACAGGAATGCAATCATAGATTGCTTCATGTTGAGCAAGAAAGCCCTTACACAAGTAGATCTAGAGAAGAGTGAGTAGGAGTACAATAGTTTGAGAAAAACACATAGAAGGGATGAGGTGCCCATGCACATGAAGAAAAGGGCAAATAACAGAAGAATTGAAATCCCATCCACTACAATTGAACCTTTCTCTATTGAAGATTTTGTTGTCTATTTCAAAAGAACATATTTTTCTTTATGTCAGGTGTTGGGTATTGATGCCCAAGGTAGAATGCCTGTCAACCTAATGATGATGGCCATGAGAATTCAAAATATAGAAGCTAATGTTGAATATGATTTTGCAACATTCATTGAAAAGAAACTACATGATGGATTTTTGAAAATAAGAGAGAAAAAAGCCCATAGATTTCAAATACTACTCTTTGTTATGTCATTTGATTTTGTATCAAAATAGAAGGAAGTGGCCTAGTAGAATGGATCTAAGCATGATTGATGAAAATGGACAAAGATTGCCAACACAATGTTGGTTTCACAAATGGGATAGCCATTGCAAGAATTGTGACTATGTTGTATTTTGTGATGATTTCTTAATTAGAATAATGAATTCTCTTGGTAGATTTTCTTCCAGATTGACAAAAGAGATTAGGGAAATGTTGAGGCCTCTTGTTCATAGGCCAGAATAGGGTCATAGTCATAACTATGTTGATTGGTTTTTCTTGCTAGTTCATACTATAATTAGGGTATATGGGTGTACTCGGGTACCCCATGTGTTTCCCAAATTTGTGCCAGATAGAATTGCATTCCTTTAATTCATGTCGCAAATAATGTGGATGGAGAAGGATGTAATGAAGAAACAAAAGAAAGGCACATTTCTTCCTGATTCCACAATGTTTGGTGATTGGTCCATTGGTTCTGATACTTTAGAGGATTTGCAAGCCTATTTGAAGGCTTACTATTCTTTGAAACTAGGTGTAGAGAGGGTTTGTGGTCTAGAGGGTCACATGAACTTTGTCAGACAAACCATCCTCACAAGAATGGGAATATCCCATCAAATCAATTTTGATGAGGATGTGATCAGAAATCTTGTCACCTTTGAAGAAGTGTATAATAGGGTAAGAAAATGGGAGATTTTGAAAAGGATTGAGGATGATATGAGAAAAAAATCCTAATTTTTCTGGATTCTTTGTTGAAGAGAGGGACCCTTTGAGAAGAATAGATCTGATAATTGACAATTTTGAAAGAATATATAGCAAGTCTAAGAAGCAGCCTTCAAAGGCTACCAAGCTCAGTGTCAAAAGACCACTAGGAGTTGTGATTCAAGAGCCTGCACCAAATGCAATGTCACTACAGGATCCAGGTCATGTCCCTGATTCACCACCTGCCAAAAGGCAAAGGATTGAGGATCTTTCTCTACTGGTTCCATATGAACTGAGTGAAGGAGAGGGTGACATTGATGAAGTGGCTAGCATCCTGAGAAATATGGGAGATGAAGGAGAAACAAATCAGCCACTTATTGGCCAAGAAATAGAAGCACACAAACCAGAGGCCAGAATGGTCGAGCAGGCACAAGGGAAGCCTAAATTAGAAGAAGATGAAAGAATTATGGCTTCTATGATATTTATGGAGGATGATGATTTCATTAATTCTCCTAAATTTAAAGATTTTTGGCTTAAGATGAAGATGAAGAATTTCAAGAACAAGTGGAAATAAATAAATTGGGTGTTGATGAATCTCAACATGACCAAATTGTTTCACAAACTTTCAAGAATATGAAAATAGATGAAATAAGTGTTAGCCCTAATGAAGCTAGACAAATAGTATTAAGGAGAAACATGTTGATTATTCTTGGGCTTGAGTTGAAGAAAATGTTTTTGTTAGACCAAGTCAAGAATCAAGATGACCCATACTAGTTTTTGAATTTGACTATGAGGAAGGTGTCACTGGTTGTGGTTACAATCCAAAAACAGAGACTTTGGCAATATGGGAAACACAAAAGAACACTAACAAACCAAGATTACTTGATGTGGTCTAAGAAATAAGGGGAATAGTTGTGGTCAAAACATTCCAGGACACATCAACAACTAAAGCAGCTACCCTTACTATGCATACTACAATGTTTACATGAGCTATCGTTGTAAAGCTAGAGCAAAGATTGTTTGATTATGAGAGAACTCAGATGGAGATGAATGATGAGGTAAATAGATTGTATCTTGAAAATGTAAACCTAAAAAAACAACTGAAGGGTGAGAGTTCTTCTCAGATTCAAGCCATTGTGCCAATTCAAACACCTGTGCCACAAGAGATAGGTGATACCATAGTGACTGCTAAACAATTCAATGGTTTGAAATTGAAGTTGGAAAAATAAATTGAGGAATTGAAAAGCCAAAATGAGAAAACAAAGAATGAGGCAAAACTAAAAAATCTTGAAGTGTTTGAGAAAATTTTGGAATATAAAGTTAAATTGGTTGTTGACAAGTTGAGAGATGTGCATGAATGCTATTCTTCCTTTTCTCATGCCATGGAATGGTTGATAGTAATTTTTTCTATTTTAGATCCCTTGTATCAAAGATGGTGGTTAACACATCACACACTGATCATTGTGTAAAGTTCTACAATGGAATCAAGATGCTCCTACAACTATAAAGCCAATAGAGAAAATGGTCAAGATGATATTGGATGAGTATCAGTATGTGAATGGTGAGAATCAAAGAATGCAAGAAAAGATTGATTCTTAAATTCCACTTTCAAACACTAGTTCATTCCATCAATCCTAATAGAGAATGAAAAGATCAAGGATTTTGATGTGTGCAGGATGAATTTGGTCATATAGTTTCTAAGGTCATGAAATTTTTGAAAAAGGATGAAGATATCAATATTCTCAACTTCAACATCATTCTGGATAGAGTAATTGCTTTGGATGCTAGATATACAAAGTTTATAATTGATGTCAAAGCATTGTTGGACAAAAGGTGGAAGGATCACGAGGACAACTTGCTCCAAATTCATGATTATAAGTGGCATAGTGATTTTACTATGTTTGAATGGTAGGAGAAGTATCTTCAAGCTGATGAATAGATAGGCTATACGTTTAGGGGAGTAACGAGCATCATGGCCTCATGACTACATAGTATACCAATGGGAGCAAGAGTATTTGGCTCCTCCAGAAGAATAGGGCCTTGAAGATGTTGCAGTGGAAGAACCAAGCCTTCAAACACTCTATCATGGAGAGGTTTACTTTTCCATATCGATATGATCATGGGTCTCCTATATTGATTAACAGACTACAAGTGTATTGCCAGTGTTGTGGGCTTCCAATCAATATTGTCTACTTTCTCTATTTTCTCTTAATTATGTTTTAAGAAAAATTAATGTTTAGTTTATACGAAGAGGCATGAATTTTGAAAAGATGCCATATTTTGTAATGGTCTGAAGTTTGTTGCTTCTCTTATAAAAGAGAAACCAAGACTGAGTTTTGATATCATCATCATAGGCATTTATAGAAACATATATGAGGAGACTTTTGTTATATTGTAATATCTATTTGAAGCAATCAATGGAGAAGAAGATTTAATCTAGTGCTTGAATTTTGTTTAAGATATCAAAGAGATCATTTCTTTGTTTGTAATGAGGAGGCTTAGTTCACCTAATGTTAAGATATCTATATGTATTATTAAATTACAAATGTTCGTCATTGTTTCCTTCACACAAGCATATTCCATGCATGTGGATGCTAGAATCTATATTACAAACTAAAGCTATTATCTAGGACATACAAGAAAAGTCTAGCATCTAGAAAACATATAGGACATTCAAGAAATTATATTCTAACTAAAAAAAATTAATTTCAACCAAAATAAGAAAACTAAGAAGAATGATTGAACCTAACTTTAAATACACTTCAAATCAACAGTGAACATCTCAGGTTTTGTATACATTGTGCTAGTAGAATAATGATGATTACATTCAAAAATGTATCAGTAAAACAATAGTGAATAAGCATGCCTCTACTCAGATCTTTATTACATTAAATAATAAATTACACCATACATATAACCAAAGTTTAGGTGACAAGCTAACCTCTTAAGGTGTCAGGCTAGTTAAGGTGACAAAACATCATCATAATCATCTGCATTGCTAGCAAGATCAGAATCCTGATCACTCATGTCTGCATCTACTTGATTTTCTTCATCATCCTCATTTGTGACATGTTTCTCATTCTCTCTCCCAATCTCTTCATTGGTAATCAAAATCTCTTCTTCAAACACTCCATCATCATCTTCATCCACTTCTTCAATTATTTCTTGTAAATTAACATATTGCCCATCAAGCATTATATCGACAACTTCCATGAATTTTGATTTGGAATGCAACTCTATTTGAATGACATATGACTATCCTGGGCTTCTTACATCATAAATTAGAAATGATTGGTTAATTTGAAGCGGGGAAACATACAGCTCATCCATCTTTGATAAAAATTGCCCTATATTTGCGCATACAAATCCATACTCATTAAATTGTACTGTAGATGGTCAGATCCACTTAAATTTTAATAATATAGGACTATTTTCACCAAAATCCACTTGAATAATTTCTTGGATGAATCCAACATAAAATTTCTTCTCAATTTCATGAAGAAATTCAGCACTAACAACACAATCACAATTTGTCTTTCATTTGTCTTTTTCTTCCACTCTTAAATGACTACCTTAGGCCCACATTCCACTAAAACACATGGCCCATGCATGTGAAGATTGTGAAAGCTCACTTTCCTCTATTGTTACATCTTTACCTTCTTCTTTTGCATGACTGACTGTATTAGCAATCCATTCTTCAAATTTTGGAAAAGAATCACCTCCAATCAAATCATGACGTCTGTGCTTTTGAGGTCGATGTTGGATCTAAGTTTGATTCTCTTCTTCATATTTTCTACATAGAATATTAACATACAAATAGTAAGATTAATAATATAAATGTTCAAATGCAATTGAGTAAATAAATTATTGTGTAAATTTTTTTTTACCTATGCCAATTATTGAACGAAGTTATGTTTTGAAGAATATAGACATGTATCACACTTCTTTCTTGATGTGATAGCTTGACGCAACATCCATTGCCTTCTAATACTTCACCTACAACTTTTTCATCTTTGTCATCATCCCATACACATAAATTGACATTTTAAAAATCCTTCATATATTCTGTGCAAAATCCCATGGCCTCTTGCATTGAATATCCCTCAAACATGCTTCCTTCCAGTTTTTCCCTCGTATGAACAAATTTTTTCAAAACCTTCATATATCAATCTATAGGATACATCCATCTTGTTCTTATTGGGCCACAATGCTCTAGTCCATATCCTATATGTATCAAAAGATGCATAGAAATGTTAAAGATTATTGGTGGAAATTGCCTTTCCAATAGACAAAGGACTTAAACAACCTCCTCCCTCAAACTAACAAAGTTTGAAGGATCTAATACATGTAAACTCATTCTTTTTAGTATTAGCCCCAACCTTATTACTGCCAATCTTGGCCCCTTTGCCAAATTTGATATATTTACCACAATAGGTAAAATATTCTTGATTATGACATGATAGTCATGGGTCTTGAGGCCTCTTAAGCTATTAATATTAGGTTGGCTTCTAATACTACTACTTATATATCCAATGGGAAAGTGAGTCTAAGACAACAACTATAAGAATTGTACACATTGATCCTCTATCCAGACATAAGGAGCACTAGGTTTTCTATATTTTTCATCATCACATTTTTCAACCCAAAGATTTCAGTGAATCTTAGTTGTTGAAAGTCTTCACATGATGAAACAATATCAAAAGCACCAAAAAGAGTTTCTATAATAGCATAGGCTATATTTTTCTTAGTATGCATAAAGTCAACTGGTTCAGTCATGGTAGGAGGGTTCACATAATGAACTGTTTGAACCATGCAGCAAGAGTAAACACAATGGAAATAACTCAAAGAAATGGAGAAAATACAGATTCAGTCATTCAGTATATTAAAGAATTCAAAATAGAGATCCATCGGCAACATGCAGGCTTACAATATGGGCTCATAGGCCTAATTACATACATGCACAAGATAAAGCTTTGAAGCTCTTTTGCACAAGATCTAAACTATGGAATATGAATTAATTGCTAACTTCCTAACTACTTTCCTAAGGATCTATTATATATTTATATATCATTTCCAGACCAATAGATTCCTCCACGTCGGCCAAGGTCACAAACTCCAATGAAGAGCTATAACATGTTCACATATAGGTCAGACCTAAATGCATAGAACACTTCCTCAAATGAATGGAATGTGTGGACCCTTAGGGAAGGTCAGCCATGAACCAAAGAACATTGAATGATGTGTCATTGAGATCTGCAAGTCAAGGAATGATCCGTAAGCCTTCTCCTTCAGTTGCTTAACAGGAACTATTAGAATGCCCTACTCTGAGAAAATAGTCAACTTTTGATAGCGATATCTTTCTGGTAACTAATCCAAATGCTCTGAATTCTTGATATGATGTAGATGAATGAATGTAGATGCTAAGTCCATATCGACAAGATGTGAAATGCCAAAACTAAACCACAAGCTAGAAACTACTATTAACTGAGTTGCCTAAACTAAGCTAGAAAAATGAAAGAATTGAAATACAAACAAACTAAAATGCAAATGTTTTTGGTTGATGCAAGATTACTCTTGAACTAGGGATGCTCCTGTATTAAACATCTGGGGTTATTGAAAAAGTGAGTCCCTCACTTTGTCGGGGCTAGGGGAGAACCAAGATGGTCCACCTCAGCTTGAGAAATCCATGATGAATCTTCTTTCAGTCTACCTTTCCACTTCACAAGATATTCTTTGTATTATCTTCCTCTAGTGTTGCATCCAACTCTGTTGTCCAAGATGTCTTCTTTGTTGTGGTAATTGCTTCTTCAAGTCTTCTTCCATGATGTTACTAAACTCTGCTTCATGATACTGATAAAAATTTGCAATGTTGAAAATAGGTGATATACCCAATATCTCTGGTAGCTCTACTTCATATGAATTTCTTGAATAAAATTTCTTGAGTATCTTACAAGGTCTAAACTTCTTCATCTTCAACTTGTTATAAGTTCCAACTAGAAATCTTTCTTTTCTTAAGTACACCATCACTTCATCTCCAACTTCAAATTCCTTATGTCTTCTCTTCTCATCTGCTTTCTCTTTGTACTTACTATTCATATCCTCTAAATGCTTCTTCACCTGATTATGTACTATCTTCATATGGTCTTCAAATTATTCTATTTCTGCACTCCTTTTTTCTTCTGTACTGATGTCTCTCAATTCTACAAGTCCTCTAGGATTCACTCTGGTAACAATCTCAAAAGGTGTTCTTCCGATACTCCTATTTACTAAATTATTGTATGCAAACTCTGCTTGTGAAAGAATCAAATCCCAACTTCCAATCTTCTCTCCAACCAAACATCTCAACAAGTTTCCCAAACTCCTTTTCACTACCTCTGTCTGTCCATCTATCTATGGATGAAAAGTTGAACTAAACTTCAAATCTATCTTCATCTTCTTCCAAAGTGTCTTCCAAAAGTATCCAACAAACTTTGTGTCTCTGTCTGAAACTATACTCTTAGGTAATCCATGCAATCTCACAATCTCCTTGAAAAATAGGTCAACTACATGTACTGCATCAGTTGTCTTCTTACAAGGTATGAAATGACCCATCTTTGAAAATCTATCAACCACTACGAATATTGAATCATGTCCTCTCTGTGTCTTAGGCAATCCCATTACAAAATCCATGCTTATGTCTTCCCAAGGTCTCTCCAGAACTATCAAAGGTTTATATGATCCATTATTCTGACTACTCCCTTTTGCAACTTGACAAACTCTACATCTTTATACAAATCTCTAAACATCCTTATGTATCTGAGGCCAAAAGTAATTTTCACTTACCAAAGCCAATTCTTGTCAATGCCAAAATGTCCTACCAATCCACCACTATGTTTCTCCTTGATTAAATTATCCCTCATTGAACTTCTAGGTAGCCACAACTGACTTCCTTTGAATAACATATCCTCTTGAATGAAATAGTCCAACCACTTGCTTCTATCTATCACAATAGGTTCCTTACATGCTTTCCAAGGTTCTGCAAAATTAGTGTCTCCCTCATGCATGTTCTTCAATTCATCAAAACCCAACACTTTAACTCTCATTTTTATCAACAAGTTTCTTCTTCTACTCAAGGCATCAACAACTTTGTTTGATTTACCACTCCTATGCTTCAAAACAAAAGTATAACTCTGCATGAACTCTACCCATCTCATATGTCTCTGATTCAACTTACCTTGACTATTCAAATACTACAAAGCTTGATGATCTATATACAACACAAACTCCTTAGGCAATAAGTAATGTCTCCACTTCTTTAAGGCTTGAATTATGGCATAGAACTCTTGATCATAAACTGAATATCTTCTCCTTGCATCATTCATCTTTTCACTAAAATAAGCTACAGGTCTACCTTCTTGACTTAATACTTCTCCAATTACATTTCCACTTGCATCACAATCAACTTGAAATACCTTATTAAAATCTTGTAATGCCAAAACAGGTTTCTCTGTCACTTTCTGCTTCAACAACTCAAAACTTTTATCTACTCCTGATGTCCACTTGAAATATTTTCTGTCACCTCTTATTGTCTCTGTCATAGGGTTAGAAACTGAACTAAAATTTCTAATGAACTTCTGGTAGAAACTAGCCAAGCCATGGAATGATCTAACCTCTCCAATGCTCTCTGGTGTAGGCCATTCAATAATTGCTTTCACTTTCTTAGGGTCCATCTTCAATCCTTCCACAGAAATCACAAATCCCAAATATACCAATTCTTCCTTCATGAAAGTACACTTTTTGATGTTTATCAACAATTTCTCTTCTCTCAACCTCTACAAAACTTGTCTATAATGCCACAAATGTTCTTCTTTTGTTTTATTAAAAATCAAAATATCATCCAGGTATACAATCACAAAATTACCCAAGAATTTCTTTAAGACTTCATTCATCAATCTCATGAAAGTACTCGGTGCATTTGTCAATCTAAAAGGCATCACTAACCACTCATACAATCCTTCATTTGTCTTAAAAGAAGTATTCCATTCATCACCTTCTCTGATTCTGATCTGATGGTATCCACTCTTCAAATCTATCTTTGTGAAATATCTTGCTCCACTCAAACAATCCATGATATCATCCATCCTAGGTAAAGGAAATCTATACTTAACTGTGATCTTGTTTATTGCTCTAGAATCAGTACACATTCTCCACTCTCCATCCTTCTTCGGTGCTAACACTGCAAGTACTACACAAGGACTCAAACTTTCTCTAATCAAACCTTTCCTTGACAACACTTGTATCTGTCTATTCAATTCTTCATTCTCTGTCGGTGTCATCCAATGTGCTACTTTGTTAGGCAAACTTGCTCCTGGTATAAGATCCATGTGATAACTGATACTCCTTATAGGTGGAAATCCATCAAGTACATTATTTGATATGATGTCTTCATACTCTATCAACAACTCTTTTATCTCATTCGGTTAAGTCTCTTTTTTCATCACTTCAATCTTCTTAGGAATCAAGGCATAATACATATTTTCCTATTTCAAACCATCAAAAAATTTCCTTCCATCTACCAAACAGATTCTAGCATTACCACATACCACATCTTTAGGATCATCTTCTAAAGGAATCAAAGTAATTATTTTCCCATTTGTTGTTATAGTATAAGTATTCTTTCTCCCATCATGTATAGCTTTTCTATCATATTTCCAAGGTCTACCCAACAAGATATGACGAACATCCATAGGCATAATATCACACAAGACTTCATCATGATAAGATCCAATATAAAATTTTACCAAACATTGTTCACTCACCAGTACCTTATGATAATCCTAAATCCATGCTATCTAATAAGGCTTAGGGTGTGTCAATCTTTCCAACTTTAGCTTAGTCACCATCTATTCTGAAACTAGGTTATCTGAACTACCACTATCAATTACAACACTTACCTCCAGATTTGCATATAGTTCAAAAAAGACTTTTCCTCTATGATGGTTCCTCATTTGTCTCTACTTGAAATAGTGCTCTCCTCATCACCAATGATTCTCCTTTCTCAAGTTTACCAATAGAACTAGGTGATTCAACAGGTTCTTCCTCAACATAGGCTGCTCTTCGACTGTTCTCTATCTTCTTGCTTGTACTACCCTAATTACATTCAAATGCTCTATGTCCTTCACCTCCACACTTGAAACAAATACCTATGAATGTCCTTTTATCAAATCCTCTTCCTTCTCTTTTGTATCCTTCATTCCGGTATGCACTAGGGTTTCCTCTCCGGTAAAAAAATTTGTCATCTCTCCTGTAAGCATTGTTATCTCTATCATCCTTTCTAAATGGGTTGTCAAACTTGTTCTACTCCACAAATGATCTATCATATCCAAAAAATGTTTTGCCTCTCTAAAATTTACCTCCTCTACTTCTTTGTCTCTAATCATGTCTCTTATTCAGCTTCTCTTCAACTTTCAGGGCAAATTGATATGCTTCTTCCAAAGATGTCATCCTTACCAAGCTTAGTTCTTCTTGAATGTTCAATCTTAGTCCATTGATGTATCTAGCCACTTTCTCCTTGCTTTCTTTACTATGTCCTATCCTTATGATCATCTTATGAAATTCTTTAGTGTACTCCATAGATTTCTCCTTCTGTCTTAGGTTTTACAATCTTTTCAACAATTCCAACTCTTAGTCAGCAGGTATAAATTGATTCTTCAACTTTGTCACCATCTGGTCCCACTTTGTAATCTTTTCTTTTCCTCTTCTATTTCTTTCCAACTAAACTTCTTTCCACCATATAGCAGTATGTCCTTTCAACTTTGTCTTTACAAATTTCACCTTCTTCGGATCTTCAATTTCCTCATATTCAAAATATTCTTCCATATCATTTATCCAGTCAATCAATTCTTCAGGATTCAAATTACTAGTATAGTTTGGCACATCAACTCGAGGTCACTTTCCAATCTTTGAAATAGCTCACAACATCTTTATCTAATTTGATTCTTCTTCTTCATTACCTTTTAGGATTTCACCAATTTGTTCAGCAGATTGAAATTCTTCCTCATCATCACTTTCAACATTAGGTCTAGGTGTCAATCCTCTTCACCTATCTTCCTCAATAGCATCTAAATGAATTCACATTGTTCTCATCAACTCCATCATCTTATCTATTCTATTAGCCATTGTACCAATAGGAGGAACTCTTTGCAGTGGCATCTTCCCAGGATCAAGCGCAAACTGCCTTAGGTTCAACAATTGGGATACAAGTGACAACTACCTCTCAATTGGCGATAGGTTGTGTATAAATAAGCTGCCTTGGATCGGAGATCTTCTCACAACAAGATCTTATGGAATCCCCTTTGCAAATTCACTCCAAAGAATTGAACTTTCGCTCTGATACCACTTGGTGCAGTCACTGTAGTAGGGTTCATAGAATGAACTATCCAAACCGTGCAGCAAGAGTAAACTCAACTTAAACTATTGCAAGTATGGGCCTAACCGGTGTTGTCATTGATGTCAACATAAACCTATTGCATTGATGATAAGGATTGGATGAGCTATGTGCTGAGGATATTGAGAAAATTAGTCCTAATCAGGAACAGAGAAGAACAATGAAGACAGTAAGGTAAAGATCCTAGCTAAGATGAAGATCAGAGGGTGTGCTTCAAAGGGTTTGTATATATGTGTCTTAAGATGATTCAGTAATGATCTCAAAGGTCCGCATGAAGATCTAAATACGTTATGGCCACATAAGTAAAATTGGTTCTGGCAGATGTTCAGAGGTGACAAAGTGATACATATAGGTCCGGTGAGATCTAGAAATGGAATATCCTGTTCTGCGGATTAGGTGAAGTGTTTAGGAAGTCAATGTGAAGTAACAACTCAATTGGTTCGTGGTCTAGAGGTCTGTAAGCATCTATTCCAATATGACAGTGATGACAGACTGTGTTCTTGAGGTTTCGATTGAAGGAGAGAATGTTTTCAATGAACAGAAGTAGTGTGAATGATCTTGGTAATTCAGGCAAGCTTGTGGAGGTCTTTGGATTATGTCTAGTTCATGTTGGTGGTCCGCATTAAAGATTGAGCTCGTAATTGAAGAATTGCTTCTGGATGATGGTGTTCTTTCGAAGTCTGGCCGACTAGATGAGTTACACATCCTGCGGATGATCTTGGAGATGTTCTAAAAAGAATGGCATGTTCCTAAAGGAATATTGAAGTCTTAGATCTATGTGGCCGATAGTGTGTTGATCCGTGTGAAGTATTTTTGTAATTAGTCATGTTGCATTTATGTATTTGCTTTGTAATATATACCGACTTGGATGGTTATTCCTAAGTTGATGTCTTGTATAAATAAAGAGTTGTAAAGTCATTTCAAAGGCATCTTGTGGAGATGAGAGTGTGGTAGAGAGGAGGGAAGCGAAACATAGAGCAGAAGTATTGGGCTTAAATGGAACTGACTCAAGCATGGTGAAGATGCTATTCTTTAGTTCAAGTATGTAATACTTATTATTCTGTAGACAGTGTGTCTCCTGTAGGCAGTGAGCCCTAATTGGAATGTGCTATTTTGTTCTTTCTATTCTTCTAATAGAGAATACAATCTTGGGTTAGTCACCCCATGGTTTTTCCCTTAACTAGGTTTTCCACGTCAAAAATCTTGGTGTCATATGTGTTAATGTGTTTCTGCTCTTGAATTACATTTCCATGATTGATTTATTATTATGCTATTGGATTAAGAAAAGAATTTAAGTGATTAATTGGAAGAAAGTTTCAAACAATTGATTCACCCCCCCTCTTAGTTGTCTGCTCTAAATCTAACAATTGGTATCAGAGCTAAGTTCCTCTAAAAGAGCTTAACCACTTGAGGAGATCCAGAATGTCATCCTACAAGAAGGATAGACTGAGGTTTGATGGAACCAATTTCACTCTTTGGAAAAGTCACATGGAATGTCACTTGCAATGTATGGGAATGCAGTATTGGATCATGGCTTCAAAGAAGTATACCCCTCTGCAGAATGGTCTGAGAACCGTAGATGAAATCAGAGATGCTGAAAACAATCTGCGGAGTAAAGAAGCTCTTCTAAGTGCCTTGTCTGATTCAGAGCTGACAAATGTTGTTG
The DNA here is from genome assembly GCA_027924645.1 of Cunninghamia lanceolata. NCBI lineage: Eukaryota > Viridiplantae > Streptophyta > Pinopsida > Cupressales > Cupressaceae > Cunninghamia > Cunninghamia lanceolata. The sequence goes on from BSBN01001715.1 coordinate 15,832,005, forward strand.
ACCTACAAACTGCTTTTGAGATTTGAGAAAAACTGGAACTTTTGCATAAAGGAGGCAAGTATGTTAAATGTGCCAACCTACAAAGTCTGAAAGGAAAATTCAAAAATCTGAAGATGAGAGAAGATGAAAATATCACTACATTTATGCCAAGAGTAAATGAGTTTGTTTGTGGCATTAGATGTGTTGGTGGAGTCTTGGATGAAGATGAGATTGTTGGCAAAGTTCTCAGATCCCTTCCTGATTCTTACAAGTACAAGGTTGCTGCTATTGAAGAATTCAGATCTATTTCAGGTATCACAAGAGATCAATTGGTTGGTAAATTGGATGCATTGAATTGATTGAGTTTGGAGATGCCCCCCCAAGATTGAATCTGCATTCAAAGCTAGTGCCTTTGTTAAAGGAAAACAAAAGTTTGATTTGAGAGAGAACTCTTCAAAGAAACTATCATGGTATGAGAAAGCAAGAAAAGACTTGGAAGAAGATGAAGTAGAATCTGCTCAACTTGAAGCCCTTATTGCAAAAAGACTGCCAAGAGGATCTGGTAAGTATGAAGGGAAATTACCTTTTAAGTGTTTTAACTACAACAAGATTGGTCATTTTGCCTCAAGGTGTCCGGAAAGATTTTCAAGTCTAAATCCCAATAGATCAAGGTTCCAAAAGAAATGTTACTATGTTCATGAAGATGATGATAATGAAGGAGTAACAAATGATGAATTAGAAATAGGTAACAAATCTAGAAGTGATTGGGTGTTTATTGCCATCAAAGAAGAAGATCCAATGCCCTCTGAATCTGTTAATCATAAAATTATAGAAAGAGCTCTGGCTGCCCAAGTTGAAGAAAAGGATGATTGGGTCATAGACAATGGATGCTCTCACCATATGACAGGTGACAAAAATAAGTTCATAGATTTGGAAAGGTATGAAGGAGGAGTGGTAAAGTTTGGTGATAATTCTGCTGGCAGAATTAGAGGTAGAGGAACCATCTCTTTTGATGGAAAGAACAAAACCAGTAATGTACTATATTGTGAAGGTCTAAAGCACAATCTTCTCAGTGTTGGACAGTTGGTGGACAAAGGCTATGATCTCTAATTCAAGAATGGAAAATGCAAGATCTTTGAAAGTTCCAGAATAGAGATTGCATCCGGTACTCAAACAAAAGGTAATATCTTCCACTTGGTTGGTACTGGTAAAAGTTATTTATTTGTTCAAATTGATCAAAGCTAGTTATGGCATAGGAGAATGCGCCATGTGAATTTTGATAATATCATCAAGATAAGCAACACTCGGGTTGTAAGAGATCTTCCAAGATTGGTAAAACCTACCAATAGTTTGTGCAAGGAATGCCAGTTGGGTAAACAAAGCGGAGTCTCATTCAAAAGAAAGGAACAATCTTCTACCAGATTATTGGACTTAGTTCATACTGATCTATGTGGTCCAGCAAGAATCAGGAGTGTGCAAGGTGATAGATAATTCATGTTATTAATTGATGACCATTCCCAGATGATGTGGGTTACTTTTTTGAAAGAAAAATCAGAAGCTCTTGAGAAATTCAAAATATTCAAGGCTATGGTAGAGAATGGAACTAGATTAAGATTAAAATGTTTGAGGTCTAATAGAGGTGGAGAATTCACATCCGATGAGTTCATAGAATTCTGTGAGAAACATGGAATAAAAAGATAGTTGTCTGCTCCTAGGACTCCACAGTAGAATGGAGTAGTAGAGAGAAAGAACCGGACCATCCAGGAAGCATCTAGAACCATGATGATGGAAGCAAATATTCCTCAAATCTATTGGAGAGAAGCTATAAGCACTGCAGTCTATACTCTCAATCGAGTATAGATCAGAAGCAATATCAATAAGACTCCCTATGAACTTTGGTTTGGCATCACTCCCACCATGAGGTATTTCAGAGTCTTTGGTAGCAAATGTTACATTAAAAGAGATGAAGATCTAGGAAAATTTGATGCTAGAAGTGATGAAGGAATATTCTTGGGTTATTCTACTCAAAGCAAAGTATACTGGTGTTATAACAAGAGATTAAGGAAGATTGTTGAAAGTACAAATGTGAAGGTTGATGAAGGTGTTGAAAAACCCTCAATGTTTTATGAATATGATGAAGATGATCAAAATGATGTTTTTGTTCAAGAAGTCCAAGCTCCCTCTAAAATTTAGATTTAGACTGATCCGGTAAATCAGGAAGAAGAGATGAGTTTGAATGAACCTATTCAAGAATCAGAAGTGCAAGAAACTCCCAAAGTTCCCAGGTATGTAAGATTGAATCACTCTGAAGATCAGATCATAGGTGATAAAAGCAAAGGTGTACAAACAAGAAGAAGGATTGTTCAAGATTTAGAAGAGTATTGTCTAATTTCAAATATTGAACCTAAAATAGTGAATGAAGCATGCAATGATGAAAACTGGACTAAAGCAATGGAGGAAGAGCTGATGCAAATTGAGAAAAATCACACTTGGGATCTTGTTCCCAGACCTAAAAACAAGAATGTGATTGGAACCAAATGCGTCTTCCAGAATAAACTGAATGAAGATGGTGAAGTAGTCAGAAACAAAGCTAGATTGGTCTGCAAGGGTTACTCCCAAGTAGAAGGAGTTAATTTTGAAGAAACTTTTGCTCCAGTGGCAAGAATTGAAGTAGTCAGATTATTTCTTGCTTTTGCTACCTTCAAGGATTTCAATTGTTTGATCACGGTGATATGGTTTGCAAGTTGAAGAAAGCACTTTATGGACTCAAGAAAGCCCCAAGAGCCTGGTATGAAAGATTGGATAAGAATCTTTTGAAGATTGGTTTCAACAAAGGTACTGCTGACAGTAATTTGTACTTCAAAGTTGATCATGAAAATATCTTGATTGTTGAAGTGTTTGTTGATGATATCATCTTTGGAGGAAGAGATAGTATGTGTAAAACCTTTACAAATCAAATGAAAAGTGAATTTGATATGTCCATGTTTGGGGAAATGAATTTCTTCTTGGGTCTGCAAATCACTCAAACAAAAAAAGGAATCTTCATTTCTTAGACTAAATATGTGAAAGAATTGTTGAAGAAATTTGGGATCGAAGACTTAAAACCAATGAATACTCCCATGGCAACTGGATGCAAATTGAGCAAAGATGATGACTCTCCTAAGGCTAATAAGAAAAAGTACAGGTCAATGATTGGAGGATTATTGTATCTCACTCAAACTAGACCTGACATTATGAATGTTGTTGGTCTTGTTGCTAGATTCCAAGTTTATCCTAGAGAATCCCATGTCATGGCAATCAAAATAATTTTTAGATATCTAAAAGGGACAGTTGAGTATGGGTTGTGGTATCCTAGAGATCATAATTTCTCTCTTCATGCATATATTGATGCGGATTGGGCAAGAGATGTGGATGACCAGAAGAGTATCGGTGGTGGAGCATTCCTTTTTGGGGAAGAGATTGGTTTCTTGGCTAAGAAAGAAACAAGAGGCAATATCTTTGTCCACTGTAGAAGTAGAATATATTGCAGCAGCAGGTAGTTGCACTCAAGTATTGTGGATGAAGCAAATGCTAAGAGACATCAGGGTGGAGTATGAATAACCTATCACAGTCTTCTGTGATAATTCAAGTGCAATAAACATATCAAAGAATCCGGTGTTGCATTCAAAGACTAAACACATATCCATCAAGTTTCACTTTTTGAGAGAGCAAGTGAACAAGAATGAAGTCAGATTGGAGTTTGTACCTTCCAAGGATCAGATTGCAGACATTTTTACTAAACCTCTACCTAAGGACTCTTTTGAGTATCTTAGGGAGAAGTTAGGGGTTATTACCCCTTCGGTTCTAAATTAAGGTGCACTAATGTGCATCAGTTCAGTGGATCTCACAATTATACCTTGTGGTCCAAATTGATGATGGGAAGCTGCTACTCAGGGGGAGCAGCTAGTATGATTTTGAATTGATGCAAGTATGTGCCCTTTTCCATTGATGTCAAAAGGGGAGAGAAGACATGCGAAAAATAAGTGGTTTCTGATCAAAGGGGGAGAAATAAAGGAAGAGAAGACGTGAGTGGTTGTTATTGATAGGGGGAGTTGTGATAGTATGGAGAAGTTCTTGTCTTGATGGTTAAAATAGTTTTTCACATCATATGTTGCCATCAATGACAAATGGGAAGATTGTTGCAAGTATGGGCCTAACCGGTGTTGTCATTGATGTCAACATACTCTTGTTGCATTGATGATAAGGATTGGATGACTTGTGTGCTGAGGATATTGAGAAAATTAGTCCTAATTAGGAATAGAGAAGAACAGTGAAGACAGTAAGGTAAAGATCCTAGCTAAGATGAAGATCAAAGGGTGTGCTTCAAAGGGTTTGTATATATGTGTCTTAAGATGATTTAGTAAAGATCTCAAAGGTCCACATGAAGATCTAAAGAAGTTATGGCCACTTAAGTAAAACTAGTTCTGGTAGATGTTCAGAGGTGACAGAGTGATACAGATAGGTCTAGTGAGATCCAAAAATGGAATATCCTATTTTGCAGATTAGGTGGTGTGTTTAGGAAGTCAATGTGAAGTAACAACTCAATTGGTTCGTGGTCTAGAGGTCCACAAGCATCTATTCCAATATGACAGTGATGACAGACTATGTTCTTGAGGTTCCGGTTGAAGGAGAGAAAGTTTTTAGTGAATAGAAGTAGTGTGAATGATGTTGGTAATTCAAGAAAGCTTGTGGAGGTCTTTGGATTGTGTCCAGTTCATTTTGGTGGTCCGCATTAAAGATTGAGCTTGTAATTGAAGAATTACTTCTAGATGATGGTGTTCTTTCTCAGTCTGGCCGATCGGATGAGTTACACATCCTGTAGATGATCTTGGAGATGTTCTAAAAAGAATGGCGTGTTCCTAAAGGAATATTGAAGTCTCAGATCTATGTGGCCAACAGTGTGTTGATCCGCGTGAAGTCTTTTTGTAATTAGTCATGTTGCATTTATGTATTTGTTCTGTAATAAATGCCGACTTGGATGGTTATTCCTAAGTTGATATCTTGTATAAATAAGGAGTTGTAAATTCATTTCAAAGGCATCTTGTGGAGATGAGAGTGTGGTAGAGAGGAGGGAAGTGAAAGGTAGAGAAAAAGTATTGGTCTTGAATGGAATTGACTCAAGCATGGTGAAGATGCTATTCTTTAGTTCAAGTATGTAGTACTTATTATTCTGTAGACAGTGTGTCTCCTGTAGGCAGTGAGCCTCTTGTGAGCAGTGTGCTCAGGCAGTAAGCCCTAATTGGTATGTGCCATTTTATTCTTTCTATTCTTCTAACAGAGAATATAATCTTGGGTTAGTCACCCCATGGTTTTTCCCTTAACTGGGTTTTCCACGTCAAAAATCTTGGTGTCATATGTGTTAATGTGTTTCTGCTCTTCAATTGTTGCATTACATTTCCATGATTGATTTATTATTATACTATTGGATTAAGAAAATAATTTAAGTGATTAATTGGAAGAAAGTTTTGAACAACTGATTCATCCCCCCCTTCTCAGTTGTTTGTCCTAAATCTAACAAAAACAACTCAAAGAAATGGAGCAAATGCAAATTCAGTCATTTATTATATCAAATAATTCAAAATAGAGATCCACCGGCAACATGCGGGCTTACAATTTGGGCTCGTAGGCCTGATTACATACATGTGCAAGATAAAGCTTTGAAGCTCTTTTGCACAAGATCTAAACTATGGAATATGAATCAATTGCTAACTTCCTAACTACTTTCCTAAGGATCTATTACATCTTTATATATCATTTCTAGACTAACAAATTCCTCCATGTTGGCTAAGGAAGGTCACAAACTCCAATGAATAGTTGTAACGTGTTCACAGATAGGTCGGATCTAAATGCATAGAACACTTCCTCAAATGAATGGAAAAATGTACAAACCCTTGGGGAAGGTCAGTCATGAACCAAAGAACATTGAATAATGTGTTATTGAGATCCTCAAGTCAAGGAATGATCTGCAAGCCTTCTCCTTTAGTTGCTTAATAGGAACTATTAGAATGCTCTGCTTTGAGAAAATAGTCAACTTCTGATAGCAATATCTTTCTAGTAACTAATCCAAATACTATGAATTCTTGATATGATGTAGATGCTAAGTCTAGATCCGCAAGATGTGAAATGCCAAAACCGAACCACAAGCTGGAAACTGCTACTGGCTGAACTGCCTGAACTGAACTAGAAAAATGAAAGAACTAAAATGCAAACAAGCTTAAATGCAAATGCCTTTGGTTGATGCAAGATTACTCTTGAACCAGGGATGCTCCTACATCATCAACAATATGCCTAATGGCTATATTATTAAATTATGGCAATTTATAGAATATGCACAACCGTTTTACACTGCTTTCACTACATGGATCATATCTACTACCAGGAATCCCATCATTTTCAATAAATGACATTCTTTTTTGTCCATTCTCAATAATGTAATCACTTGTTAATAGCAATGGTGTTTCATGATTCTCTTCTTGACCATTGAAATGTGTTTTTTGTCGATGATATGGATGATCCATTTTAAGGTAAGTACCATGTCCACAATAAATACACTTACACAAACTTCTTGAGTACCTCACAAAATCCTTAAAGTTGCAAGCAGGATATCCATGGTATCCATGAACACTGAGACCAGACAATGTGCCATATGCAGGAAGATCATGAATCATAAACAATAAGGAAGCTCTTAAAGTGAATTTGATTGAATGAATATCCCTTAAAGATTGAATTACTTCAATTCCTTTCCACAATTCCGTTAACTCATCATATAATGGCTCTAGACAAACATCAATTGTATCTGAAGTCACACTTTTCTTTCTTGGTATAATCAATGATAGCATTAAGAAAAATGGTTTAGTTGCTAACCATGGAGGCAAGTTATAATTTATTAAAAACATTGGCCAAGTTGACCATTTAGTACTTTGATTTGAGAATGGGTTCACCCCATCTAGAGCCAAACCCAACCTTATATTACAAGGTTATTGAGAAAAATTAGGTCATCTATTATCAAATTCCATCCACGTCTTAGAATCAGGCACATGTCGTTGTTTTCCATCAGTGCTCTTATTTTCGGCATCCACTTGCATAAGTTCAGCAATGTCTTTGCACCTATACATTCAGAGTAATCGTGGGATTATTGGAAAGTGGCGAAGAACCTTTCTAGGAACCACAGCTGATTTCAACCCTTGTCTATACCTTGCTTCATGGCATTTTGGACATTCACTCTCACTTGCAAGATTATTGCAAAATAATACACAACCATTGACACATGTGTGGATGTTTTCATACCCTAATCCTATCTTAGTGATTTGCTTTTTACATTGACTTCATTTTGTGGGCAATGTGGAGTCATGTGGTAACAACAAACTTAATAATGCCAATAACTGATCTACACTCTCATTTGTCCAACCATGCACCACTTGCAAGTTAAGAATTTGAAGGATTGTTGTCAAATGACTTAACTTGCAATTAGCATACACAAGCTTTAAAGAATCCTCCATTGACTTGGCTCAATCATCATCTAGACCCTCATTCAGCATTCTATCAACTTCAAACCCTTCGTCTAACATTGCTGCCTCTTCATCTATGTTTGGTTCCACTTCATCTATGTTTGTTGCCTCTTCATCTCTCACACTACAATTCTTTCATATCTTCATAATAATTGTAATCCCAAGGGCTTATACCACTATGCCCATATCTTATCATATGTCAAAGAATCAGGTTTCTTTTTCTCACCTTTCCACCATGACAGTCTTTACATGGACATGGATATTTGTCCATGTCCCTCTCATTAGCTACTCTCTCGTCAAATGCATGATATTGATCCATAGTCAACCTTTAGTGTTGATCCATCTGTAATTTTCTACACATAGCAACAAAAATCTATGTTTCAAATGCATTTGGTTTGGTAGAATTTCATCAAGTTTTGTGCGAGATATTGCATTTTTGGTGAGTGCAGGTCTAAACCCTATCTAGGGTTTCTAGGGAGCAAAATTTGATCATGGGAAGAGTTTCCACCATCCAAAAATCCTAAAAATTAGTGGGAAGCTCTTTCCCATGCCTATCCACATCCATGCAAGAGGACAACTTATGAATGGCATGTGTGAAGAAGATATGATTGACTGTGTGTGCAGATTTGTTGTGAGACTATCCTAAAACCCTAGTTTCTTTGTTGCTTTGAATAATCTATGCATTATATGTCAATGGAGGGGTGAAGAATCATAGTGGCATGTTGTTAGGGATTACACAAGCCTAGGAATTCATATGACAAGTGTTCTTACCTTCATTTGGAGTCATCACCTTGAATGCACCTAATGGCAGCAAGACCTAAATTGCATAAATCATTGTGTTAATCACTTGGTTAGGTCATGTATGTTTGGAAACCCCTAGAAGATGTTGTAATAGGTCTGAATAAACCAAGTTTCCCATATTCCATGTTGTCTTCAATGATTGAGTGTCACTAGGGTGTTGTTTCCATGTTTTAGGCTTAAGAGCAAATTGTCAAGAATGAACAATGGTGCAGATTTGCATCAAGTGTATTGAAACTTTGTTTGGGATGTGTCAAGGTTATTGTGTGTGAGTCCTTTCTCTACATCATGTCCTGCCTCTACATAAATCTTTGTGGTCAGTTTTCTACATTTTTTACTTATAGGATTCTCACAATTAGTGAAAAAGGTAGTGTTCATGAAGGAATGGAAAAGATGCGTAGAGCCTTTGAATTATACCCATACTGTGCAAAGGTATTGAATCTTTTAGCAAATCATTTTTTCTTCATAGGGCAACATTTTCTTGTGGAACAGTTGATTGAGATAGCTCTTGTTTCAACTAACCACCCTCTCATGAAATCTCATTCATATTATAATCTTGCATGATCTTACAATAGTAAAGGTGATTATGACACCACTAGTCGCTACTACATGGCATCAGTTAATGGAAGCTAGAGGCCATAGGATTTTGTAGACAGGTTCACTTGAAGCTGGGAGATCTTAAGAGTTCTCTCTCAAATTTTAAAAAGGTTCTAGAGGTCCACCTTGAGAATTGTGAGAGCTTAAAAGCTGTAGGCCATATATGCTCAGTAAGGGCAGGCAGAGAAGGCTTTGGAAATTTTAAGAAAGGCAACTCGCATAGATCCACTTGATGCCCATGCATTTATCAAGATGGATGATTTATTAATATCATTAAACCCCAGTGCAACCTTAGATTCTCTTAAGACAGTAAAGTCTCTTCTAAAGAAGAGCAGAGAAGTACCCATTCAACTATTAAACAACATTGGGGTTCTTCATTTTGAGGGTGATGAACTAGAGTTGGCTCAACAAGATTTTATGGAGGCATTAGGAAATGGAACTTGGGTTGAATTCATAAATAAAAACCCCAGTGTTAATTTTGTAGTTTTCCCTATGCTCTTTAAGGATATGCAATTCTTCCATCGACTAGAAGAAGGTGGTGTTTCACTTGAGCTACCATGGGATAAAGTCACAACACTATTTAATCTTGCTAGGTTGTTTAAACAACTACATGATATTGAAAAAGAAAATCTTTTATATAGGCTAATATTGTTCAAGTTTCCTAATTATGTGGATGCACATCTATGTCTTGCAGCCATGGCTTAGGCTCAGAGTGAGATCCAACTAAGCCTAGAATTGATTGGGGATGCACTTAAGGTGGATAAAAACTCATCAAATGCTTTATCGATGGTTGGCAAAATGGAACTGAAAATAGATGACTAGCTTAAAGAAAAAGAAACAATTAAAGCTGCAGAAAGTGAATCAGATGCAAAAAATTCTTGTCTTAACATTTCACTTGGAAATTGGAATTATTTTGCAACTTTCTTCAATGAGAGGAGGGATCCAATGGTGGAGGCACAACATCTTGAGAAGGCTAGAGAACTATATTGTAAAGTGTTGGCACAAAGACCAGGAAATGTTTATGCTACAAATGGGGCAGCCATTGTGCTAGCTGAAAGGGGTCAATTTGATATTACAAAGGAAATTTTTACACAGGTACAAGAAGCTGCAGCAAGAGACATCTTTGTTCAGATGCCTCATGTGTGGGTAAATCTAGCACAGGTTTACTTTGCACAAGGATAGTTTGCGCTTGCAGTGAAAATGTATCAAAATTGTTTGAGGAAATTCTATTTTGGCACTGACACCCAAATTTTATTATATTTAACTATAACACATTATGAAGCAGAATAGTGGAAAGATTGTAAAAGAACATTATTAAGAGCAGTAGATTATAAGTAATATAAGTTGCCAATCACAAAGTTATAGATTTTGTGTTTATAAATGTAATGAGGCTTTCAAAGTACCTCTGAATTCATTATAGAGGGTGTTCCCAAATCCAACTTCGCTACAGAGGGCCTCGCTAACTTCAAATTCATTGCAACAAACTCTAAATTCCTTTCCCACCTTTTTAGAAGTCTCCATGTCTTCTCCTCTTTATCGCCCATGCAAGTAACTGCTATAACTCAAAACACCTTAGTGTGAAGTAGCTTTGGGAAAGTAATTTCATCTCTACATTCCCAACCTTTTATTTTTAGTGAGTCCACCATAAGCAGCTCTAAAGGGTCAAAGATATTCCAAGCTAAGTGCATGAAGAGCATGTTAGAGTGCTTGCAAGTGAAGAGTGTGATGGTGATGGTGATATTTAGTAAGGAATTGGAGATTTGAGTGCAAATAACAGGAAGATACAGAATAGGGATGAGGGTATAATGGTGATGTAAATAGCGAAAAATGTTGGAATGAACGTGAATAGTGAATCACGACAATACATCCTGCCAATAATTTCCTGAAAAGTTCTTTTTAAAATTTTGACTAATTTGTATTTGGGTAACTAACTATTTAGTCATTTTATTTCTGTGACTAAATAATTTTTCAGTCTATGACCAAATTAGTCATTTATTTACTCATTTATAGCTGAGTTGCAAAAAATTAGTAGAATTTAGTCATTTTTAGTTGTTGTGACTAAAAGTTTTAGACACTTAGTCATTTATTTGCCAAAATTCTATTAGTGTTATTTTGCTTATTTAGGGTTTTAAGGGAATTTAAGCTTTAAATTGAGATCTTGTTTGATAACATCTAAGCTTCCACATCATTCCAAGTGATAGTCTAACTTGATAGGTGAATGCTCTTGCTTAGTAGAGATTCAACTCGGTTGATATGTCCTTGAATGTTTGGTGAGAAGGGAGGATTTACACTAAATCAATCACACATTCATCATTCCCCTTTTTTCATCCTAAACATTTTGGTGAACCCATGTTTGTTTGAATTTTTCACCTTTCTGAGTGTTGTGTGATAGATTTGCATTCATTCATTTTATTGCATTTGAAAAATTACAAAAAAATTGAAAATTTTGAAAAAATTGGCATCTTTTGCATTTTAGCATAATTTGAATTAATTAGCATTTAATTTCATTTAATTTCTGTTATTTTCATCAGATCTGATTTAACGTACAGAAATTCATCATTTAGTATTCACTCGCATTACATTTTCATGCTTAAATTGGTAAAAATTGCTTGAAATTGTGTATTTTTCATAAAAACCTAGTTTTGCAATAGCTAGGGTTTGTAGTCAAAATCTTGTTTAAGATTTTACTACCCTTTCAAAACACTCATTAGTACTGATTTATAATTGTAGTGTTGCAACATAGTGGCTTTCTTGCAAAATTTCATGTCTAGGGTTTGAAAACCTTGCATTTTCACTAGATTTGGCCTTATCATCTCTCTAGAATTGCATTACAAGCATGTTGTGATGGATTTTGCTGCATTATTTGATTGATATTAGGGTTATTATCTGCTTCCCCTCCTCAAATTCATTACAACACCCTATCTACTAGGCATTTACATTGAAAATTGGTGAAAAAATTGCATATTTTAGGTGTATTTTCACTAGGTTTTGACTTGTCATCATTCTAGACTTGCATCAAAGGCATGTTGTGAAGGATATTGTTACATCATTGGGCTGTTCTTAGCCATATTATTTGTTGTCCCTCTTTAATTTTTTCACAACACCTCTTCTTTCACTCATTTGCATTGAAAAAAGTTGAAAAATCAAGCATTTTAGGTCATATTCATACATACTTTTGCATTTATATTTTGCATAAGTATTGAAAATCTTTAAAATCTGATTTGGCATTCATTTGAAAATATACACATGGCTTCTCAATACAACAATAATGCTAGGCTTCCTCCTAGGCCTTATTGTTGAAAATAATGTAGATAACTAAGAGGGGGGGTGAATCAGTTATCTTATAGCTTTTCTTCTTTTTACTTTCTTTTCTTATTTTAACATTTAGTGATATATCAAAAGGCAACCATGAAATTAACACACAACACAAGGATTTTTACATAGAAACCCTATTAAGGGAAAAACCACAGGGTGACTAACCCAAGATTGTATTCTCTGTTAAAAGAATAAGGAGTACAAATTTGGCACTTGCCAATTAGGGCTCACTACTCGAGCACACTGCTCACAAGAGGTTCACTACCTACAAGAGACTTACTTTCTACAACTGCTTCCAGATGACACCAAAGTATTTGAACTGATGAACAACATCCATACATGCAAGAATTCAGTTCCGATTAGGCACTGTATACTGATCTGGCACATTTCATTCTTCCTCTGCTCAATATCACTCTTTAGTCATATTTTGGATTTAGATCTTTGTTTTCACACCTTTTTTCTATATTATATTCTACTTCACAATTCACATATCTCACATAAGCTTGAATCCATCGAGTATATATATCCGCATCAAGGATCTCCAACAACTTCATAGTTGAAAACAAGAACATTTGAGATATTTGCAAGTTTCTATTCTGTCAGTTGAATCCTTGCTTAGTTGATGATGTGCATCAAAAACTTAGACATAGAAGTCATTGATCATGTTGTCCAATAATTTATAATGCCACAAGTTGCTTGATCAACACCTTTCATACATCCGGATTGAAGTCTGGTACTCTATCGGTCAGTTCTTCCTCTATCTGCTTTGTCTGACTGGAACCCATCACTCAGAAGCTCATATCTTTTTCATGCTTTATCACCGAAGGCTAAATCTCTAGAATACAATCATCATGATACCCTTATTGACTTTTCCAAGTTCATAACTTACTGAGTTACACCATCTGAGAGATCTAGACCTGATTATCAGACCATGTTGCATACTCTATTCTTGTCCACCGAACCAAAACAATCTTCACTCTGACTTCAGATATAGGCATATTATGTATTGTGGATGTGTAGAATAGACTTTGTTGCCATCAATGACAACACTTATGAAGCCACATAGTGTCTCTTGCCAACAATCTCCCCCTTTGGCATTGATGGCAACACTTAGTGAAAAATGGCTAAGTGTCGTAGTAACTCCCCCTTTGCTTGTGCTCTATTTCTTTGTACTACTTTACCGGAGCTCCCCCTTTGCCGAATTCCTCATTTTTCACTACTCTTCACTCCCCCTTTGACATCAATGGCAAAGGGTGGAATTTGCATACCAAAATTGTGCAAAAATTATTATATACATGGCCGCATATGTATATACAAATCATACATTATACTTACATATACTTAAATATATCCACAAAGGTTGTCTTCAACTATATAATTTCTATGGCCCAACTCCTCTTCATTCTATCCAAAATGGAGATGTGTCCACTTAATAAAAATGCATATGCTTCTACCCTCTTCAAATCTATTGGATTACTAGTTCAGGTTGTACTTTGAGCATCTGTTAAAGCATCATGCAATACTTCTAACTTAGGAAGGATTATTTCCTTGAGTTCACCCATTCTATCCATCAGATGCCTCTTCTCCTTAGCTAGTTTCTTTATCTCATTTATGATAACAATTGCTTGACATTCTTGATTTACCAGAGAGATGGTAAGAGGATCAAAATTCTGAGATAGGCTTAGTAACTTTTCTTCTTGTTCTTTCATCTTCTTTTTGATGTCCTTTGAAATTTCAGGCCAAGATAAACAAAATTTATATATATCTCCTCCATCCTTAAGAGCATTTTCAATGCTCTTGATTCCAATTTCTAAGGTTATTCTGTCATTGTTAATTAGTCCTTGTAGCTCACTGAACCTTTTTCCAAAGAACTCTTTCTGAACCTTAGTTTCTGTTGATTTTTCAAGAGATTCAAAGTGAGAATTGATAGAATTAACCAAGTTTTTCAAGTTACCAGATGGAGAAGCAGATGCATCCTTTTGATATGTAGGAATGATCTTTTCTAGTACACTAGATGCAATATTCAATAGTTCACTATCCTCTATGTGTGATTTCTCTTTTACTTTGGCCTGAGCAAAAGATGCTACTTTCATTATCTAAACTGGAGAGAGAGAGTCAAAATTTAGTGGCCCTTGAATCAACTCAGGTTCATCCAACTCCATCATTTCTTTGTCCAAGAAATTCTATATTGTCTCTATAGTGTCTCTTGCTGGTGATTCAGACTTCTTTCCTTTAGAGATATTAGGACTAACTAGTTTGGATAAGTCATCACCAACCTTTTCTGCTTGTTCTTCTTCTTTTACCTTATCCTCTTTCTCTTGATTCTCCTTCTCTTCTCTTCTTCCTTCTCCTTCTTTAGTCCCTGGAAGATTTGACTTGGCAACTATGGGATCTAGATGAATGACATTACCAGAGTTTATTGCTTTGTGAACTTCCTCTTCTAGAACAAAGGAGTTTAAGTCCTCAGATTTCTCTTCATCTATTTTCTTTAATCCTTCGACATCCTTGTCAAAGAATTCTTCATTGATTACTTTTAATCCTTCAACATCCATGGTAGAAGCCTCTTCATCTACTTCCTCTACAATGGGAAGATTAAATCTCTTCAAGGCTTTCCAGAGAATTTCTTTTGTTTCATCAGCTATTTGATTAGTTTCTCGAAGCATGAGTTTATTCATTCGAGACTTGCTCCGAAAATCATCTTTACAATCCTTGAAAACCATGTCCATTTATTTTAGAGTGATAGAAGGACATAACTGTATCACTATCTACTCCCAGATCTCCAAGTCTTTTGCCTTCGCATTGTCTTTTCTTTGCTCCAATACTTCTTCTAGGCTCTTAGGAATTAATGAAATTATTTCAATGAATGCTTTGTTATAGATATTCAAATACCTAACAGTTGCCTCCTCAAGTATTCTCTTGTCTGCATCATTGTATTCATCATAAAATTCTATTACTGGCTGTATGTTTCCATCCACAGTGACTGCCTTAATGATGTCTTCAATTGAAAGAGTGGGTTTCTCAACAAATTCCTTTGTTTTCTCTTCCTCATTTATGCTATTAGAGGACTTCTTGGACGTTCTTTTCTTCTTCGTTTTCTTGATTTCCTCATCTGATTCTTTTTCTTCATCATCCTTTTGGCTCATATATGACCTTGTGGCTCTAATATTCATTCTCTTTTCTCTTTTCTCGGATGGCTTGACTTCCAGTTTGGTAGTTTTTGAGCTTTTAGGAGTGACAGGAGAAAAACTCTTGGAAGATCTAGTCCGAGAGGAGGCTTGCACCGGAATGCTTTCTTTCTCTGCTTCTTGTCTTTCTTTTTCTGTCTTCTCTATTTTCTCTCTATTGGCATATATTGCCTCCTTTGATATGCCAAATCTTTTGGAAAATTCTTCAACTTCCTTTCTTACTTTTCTCTTTATCTCGGGCTGCCTAAATTCAACATGTATTTTTATGCTTAGTTCTTCAAAGGTGCCAAACCTTTCTGCTTTAGTGTCTTTAGGTTGGCTCAATATGTGTTGAATATGTACCTCCAAAATGTTTTCATCAACCTCATATCCCATGGGCATTATCCACACAGTTCTTGGGTCAACTACCTCAATTAGGCATTGATCAATGTCAACCATGAAGCAGACTGTGTCTTTGTATTTCTCAACTATTGATTGTGGTATTCTCTCTCTAGCATGCATCATGCTTTGGAAATTCTTGAAGTAACCCCAGAGAGCTGAGTCTTGGGCTTGAGCATTACCAAGTCCATACATGTAATCTCTGATTTGAATTGCAACAGGTTTACCATTTTGCCAGACCCAACCCTTTGATCCAGGTAGCTCATTCATATAGTAGAAAAATAGACACAATATTAGACTACCATATTTGAAAGAGTTTTTCTTATCGTTCTTGATCTTCTACAATTTTTCTATTAGTTGGCTCAATAGAAGCTCACACAGATCATAATCTGCATCTTCCTTTAGCATCTCATATGCAGCATAGATTGTTGTACCAGACATAGAATTTTCCCTACTTGAGTGGAAGATTTTGTAACCAATTATCATTGAAGTAAACTTGACATCTGGATCTGTGATGTCATCTATAGTCATTACTCTTTTGTCAAATTTTGATCTGGTGGCTTCAGTTACTATTTGGTTCTTTACAGATTTGAGTGCAGGTAACCCACCAGTTGAATGTAGTCCCATCATAGCCCTGATGGCATCTTTGGTTATCTTGAATGGCCTCATTAGCCACATAAAATTATCATGCATCCTACTTAGAACATACCGGAGCCATTCATCTTCGACAAAAGATGGAAAATGTATGCAATGTTCGAAGTGTTTGTCCCTTAGGGTCTTGAATTCAGGTCTAAGTTCAAAATTCTCATTCATGGATATAAACCCTAATATCTTCTACATGCAAGACACTATGCAGAATACTGGAAAATGCACCCAAGGGATCAATTTCTAGTGACTTGTAAGGGTGTTTCTTGAATTTTGGTCTTGGTCTTTCAGAGATATTAAAAACCATTGGAGTAGCCATTACAGCAAAGAAATCTAGAGAAAATTTGCAGAAGAGAAGTACCTTTTCACGCCTTAGGGTTTGAAGCAGATGTCAAAGTGATTTTCTAATTGAATTCGATCTTCAGCTTGAACTTGAGTAAACTGTAGGGTCTCTTCTCAGAGCTTTTCTTTCTTCTTCATGAGTGCAAGTGTGTAAATAATCAGTGAAAAAATATTTTTATCCTTGCACAAAACCTAATTCCCTTTTGTAATAAATACACAAACTTTTAAGCCATCTGGTTACCCTACTTCTCAAGTGCGCTTTTCATGAATCATCTTACGGATCTTTAAACTAGTACCTTAATGTGTTGATAACACCTAGGTGCCTTAAAGACTTTCCTCTGGATCCATAGATTAGAGTATTCTATTTGCATATCATAATGGATCAATTTCTATTGCTCTGTCAATACTGGATGGTTTCCAGAACTAGATCTACTCAAGTGGTCATAAATGTTGTAAAACTTCATGCAGACCTCTCACATTCTGACTAAAAGTTCTTTAGGGATTTTATAGGAACCCTTTAATCCACAACATCAGATGTTTACTCAATGTGCCAAATTTAGGCACTTACCGACTGGCTGGGGGAAAATGATTTTCTTTGTAGCTCCCCCTGAGCCAGAGCACACTGGATTCCGGTACGAATCCATCTCCAATATTCATTGTACTCTTCTTTACCCAAATTTTTCTCATCTCCTTTTGAACTTCATCTACATTTACTTTACCTTTGCCTTCATCTAGTTTCTGATCATGTTTTACCGGACCCCTTCATCATGATTTCTACTTCTACAGAATCTAGCTATATGACCGGATGTAGTGCAATTGTAACATACAACATTTCTTTGTTTATTTGGTTGATATCCTTTTGATTTGCACTGATTAGCCATATGCCCCATTCTATTGCATGTAAAGCATCTACCATTGAAAGAATTGTTCATTTGCATATTTCTGCATTCATGAGATTTGTGACCATACCTTTTGCAACTAAAACATTGACCGGAGAAGGATGAATTGTTCTGATTCATTCTGTTCCTACACTAAGTTGCTTTATGACTGAATTTGTTGCAATTGAAGTAGTTTCCATTGAAAGATGGATATCTTTGAGCATTTGGTTGCCTTACCAGAGGTCTTCTAAGCCTATTTCCTTGACTTCTTGATCCAAAGTTCCTTTGACTAGATCCAGAGCTTTCACCTTTCTCATATCCCAAGCCACTCTTATCATCTACCCTCTTTTGACTTTCAAGAAAAACTTCAAGTTAGGCTAAGCTTATCCTGAATTTTTCCTTGTATTCATTTGTAAATTGAAGATCTTGTTTAAGAGTGTCTATCTGGTTCTCAAGTTTTTCTTCATTGTCTCTAGCTTCTTCAAGATCAGATTCAAGATGTCTGATTATTCTGTCCATTTTGTGGCAGTCCTCTATTTTCTCCTTAAGGGATTGTTTTAGGTTATCTTCAGTCTTTCTCTTCTCTTCAATTTCTTGGGCAAATTTCATAACCTCTGATTCCATTTCATGTCTTATCATAATGATTTCTTTTGGAAGCTTCTCACATAGCTTAGTTTTCTCATTCAGATCCTCATCAGTATTATTGGCTTCATTCTAATTTGCTAATTTCTGGAGTAGTTCCTTTCTTTTTTTTTCACAGAATTACTGAGTTTTTCTTTCAGCTCATTGATCAAATCATCAACTTCCTTGAGTCTTTCTCTCAAACTGTTGACCTCAGAGTGGGATTGTTCAAGATCATCTAGGGTAGACTAAAGTTGTTCTTTCATACCATATGCATCCATTGAGATTCCCAAATCTTTCTCGAGATGTTAGGCTTGTTCAGAGGAGCTTATCTTTGATACCAATTATTGAAAACAATGTAGATAACTAAGAGGGGGGGTGAATTAGTTATCTTATAACTTTTCTTCTTTTTACTTTCTTTTCTTATTTTAACATTTAGTGCTATATCAAAACATGAAAGCAAAGGCAACCATGAAATTAACACACAACACAAGGATTTTTACGCAGAAACCCTGTTAAGGGAAAAACCACGGGGTGACTAACCCAAGATTGTATTCTTTGTTAAAAGAATAAGGAGTACAAATTTGACACTTTCCAATTAGGGCTCACTTCCTACAAGAGACTTACTATCTACAAATGCTTACAGATGATACCAAAGTATTTGAACTGATGAACAACATCCATACATGCAAGAATTCAATTCTAGTTAGGCACTATATATTGATCTGGCACATTTCATTCTTCCTCTGCTCAATATCACTCTTCATTCATATTCTAGATTCAGATCTTTATTTTTGCACCTTTTTCTATATTATATTCCACTTCACAATTCACATATCTCACACAAGCTTGAATCCATCAAGTATATATATCCGCATCAAGGATTTCCAACAACTTCATAGTTGGCAACAAGAACACTTGAGATATTTGCAAGTTTATGTTCTGTCAGCTGAATCCTTGCTTGGTTGATGATTGTTGACCTATTTCTCCTCTACCTAGAGTTAAACAGTTCACCTTGTATTTTCTTGAAAATCTTTAGAAAATGCCCATACAAGGCTTAAATCCTTCAAATATTTATGCTATGCCTTGTCAAAAATTTTCCAAAACCTCACCTTGAGAATCTTTGCAGAAAACCCAGAAAAACCCAAGAATCTTTTAACTTCAAGTATTTTCTATCGCTGAGATTTCTTAGTTTCATGCTTGTATTCAATATGCATTTTTTGAATGTACATTCGCAATATACATTCACCAATGTATGTTTGGAACATACATTCATAATATGCAAAGGAAAAGATGGATTGGCAGCATACAAGAAAATATACAAGGGTCAATGTACAATGGGAGAATGTATATCAGGTTGTATGTTCTCACATACAAGGCCGATATACAAGGTTGACATACAAGTCCAACATGCAAGGCTGATATATAAACATATATGCATTGACTACAGTTGAATGTACAAGGGCCACACATACAAAGGAGGAACATTCAAAGGCCAATGTATATCATGAATAGTGCCTTGTATATATGCGATTGCATGTTCACACATACAAGTCAAAGATACAAGGCCGACATACATGCAAAAGATCACATACAACAGTGGAATGTATATTGCGCACATACAAGGAGAAGATGCAAAGGGTAGGGTCCACCAAATGTACATTTTTTGTGATTGTATGTTTGGACATACAAGCAAGGCATGCATTCCTCGCATACAAGCCGAACCCGAAGCTATTTTTCAGAAAGCTTTATAAAATTTTGAAGTCTGAGTTGTATATTTGCAATTGTATATTGCGATATACAAGTCAAAGGTGCAAAGGAAGTATGCAAGGCGGACCTAACTTGAAGATCAAATTCTGGCATATTTAGGCATCAAGTCCGTGGCTTGTATGTATAAGTACTTTGTATATTTGAACATACAAAGAGATATACAAGGAAAGGTGATACAAGCCGGACCCGACAGGGTAATCAAATACAGCTAATGGTCATTTTGGAGTCTACGGCTTGTATGTTTACACATACAAAGGAGATACAAGTGGTGGGGTCTGCTAAGGCATAAGCGCTTTGCATATATCTTTTGCTTGTATGTTTGCTTGTATGTTTCGATATACAAGGCAAGATACAATGCAACATACAAATGGTGGGGCCCGATATACAAGCGCTTGGCATATGCAAAAGGAGTTGCAGAGAAGGTTTTAAATGGCGATTTAGGTGGCAAATTCAAGTGATATATACACAGATGCAAAGCGATATATATAGGCGGTTGACCGAAACTTTGACCACCTGTATCTCTGCCATCCTAGCAAATTTCGACATGCTGCAAGAGGCAAAGATGCATATTTTTGTCCCCTCTTTCATTTGGCAGGGTTTTCAGAGGTTTTTGTCACTTTTCAAATTTTAGATCTGGCCTTGCATATTTTGGGAGACTGGACGTTTCAACAACTTTTTGGGGCAGGATGCAGATATTTGTTGCATTCATTTCTGTAGGTAATGGAAGTTGCTCGCATTCATGCCCAAGATATCTTGCACCGATTCATGGGTGCAGATCAATGATGCAACAGCTTGCATTGAAGACCAAAAATATCTTCCATCTACACCAGTTCTAGATCTTTCACACCATAACTCCTTATAGTTGGACGTCCCTTCAGGAGATATTTTATGTATAGCTCATTGAACGAATTTTGTAACCGACCTTGGTTAGTTTGGAATGCTATATATATGCATTCAGGAGATGTAAATAGGGTTGGAAATTTTTTGAGCATTAATGCTTTTCTGTCTCTAAATAGAGCTTTCTGCTACTATAACTTTGCCTTCCCATTAAATATATGCAAGTTATTTTGCCTCTTTGGACTGAGTTTTAGTTTAGTGTGAATTTGCATATGATTGCTTGTGAATGTATTTTCCTTTCAATCATCTTGTTTCTCACCTTTGCTATGATTAGTTGAATCTGTGTATGCCTATTTGCTGTATTTGGTTATGTTGTGCATTTTCTCAGTACTATGAGGGTTCTTTTATTAAACTTGGTGAATCACCCTTTATTTTCAAGCTTTTTGTTTCATCCTTCACTTTAAAGCATTCCTTCTCCCTTTTCCTCTTAGGATCTATTAGTTTTAGGTGATAACTAGTTAAGGAAGCCAGCCTTCTCCGAAGGTCTGATCTCATTTAGCAAAGTCCCACACTTAGAGATCATTCCCATGTTACTCTGGATTGTTGAAGTTTCACAGCTACAACAAGGGTGCAAATCTGAGAGACAACAACTTTTGGCACACCCAGTGGGACTGAGAGTTAGAGAAATAATCAAAATACTATCTCTTATTGCTGGTTCTGATGTGCAGCCAGTAATTTTTAGACCTGTGAGAGTTTAAAACTTGCATATCTAGAGACTCACACTGAGGAAGGACAGGCAGATCAGTTCTACTATTACATTATATGAGAAAGATTCAAACTAGGAGTTCAAGTACATTTGACTATTTGTAGCTGTCACCACCTAGAAGATAGGGGAGAGCTATAGCGAGGACTCCAGTTTCAAAAGAACACAATCAACTCCTCCAAGTTTCAGGCCAGTTGCACCTATAGTTCCTGTAGTAGCTCAAGCAATCCTACCTCTAGCTGTTCAAATGGCAAGGAATCAGCCATTTGTGGCTTTTGATGGGGGCAACCCATTGAATTTAATAGTACATGATGTTATACCCATGGAAGCTTTGAAGAGTCTATCCTATTTCACAGGGGAGAATCAAACTACCCCCATTGAACACATTAGAGACATGGCTTCTCTATGCGGAGTTCATCATATAACCCAAGAAAATGTAGCCATCAGGCTGCTGGCTGCCTCTTTCAAGGGAAAAGCATTGTAATGGTTTAGGAGTTTACCAGTGCAAACCATTACAACCTGGGATGATCTAGGTGATAAGTTAAATAAGCAATTTCAAGATAAATCAGACAATTTGTCACTGGTTGAACAGATGACTACTATAAAGAGAGCTCCCCAGGAGCAAATGATGGATTTCAACTTCAGATTTTAGAAGACATGGGACAAAATTCCTGCCATGGTAAGGCCTCCAGCTGAATATGCTTTTATATATTTTTTGAAAGCCCTAAATAGTGATATTTCAGTGATGATACAATCATTAGGAGGTACAAGTTTACCTAATGCATATGAAATAGCTATTAGAGCAGAGAATAGCTTGATTCAGGCTGGAAAAATAACACCTAGACTGGTGCAGGAGCACCTCGAGATATTGAAAAATCTGAGGATTCTATACATTTTCTGTTATGTCCAAGTGTCATACTGTAAGGGCTTCGTGCCATATTAAGTTATACATTGCCGAGTAAGGCATAAAACTAAGTCTATATACGTGTTGTAACGGATGTAACCGAACAAGTAGAAATGTAACCGTAAGGCAGAGGTGGTTAGAGGTAGTTCTCCTTCCATCTTGTAACTGCCTACGTGATGTATGGGAGTCTTTAAATAGTGAGTCTGTATGTGAGACGAACAGACAGAGAAAAAGAACAAATCTATATTTATATTCAAAAGATGGAAATAAAAAACTTCTGTTGTTTTGGTGTAACCCCAGGGATGTAGTTTGGAAGCATTCCATTGGTTGAGGTTTCTTCAAAACCAGTGGAATGTATTTCTTAGGAATAGATTTCTTTCCTTTCTGTGGAGTTTGTAGTTTTCTGTGTAGTTTGTTCGGTTGCAGAGGAGGAATTGTGCATTTTGTGTATATACTGCATTTGTATGAGGGAGCATTCTATGTGTATCTATCAAATGTATATCATTGTTGCATGATTGAATGTGCATTTTGTAATATGCAAGGAATGACTGGTAATAATGGTAGAAAGAACCAAAACAGTGAGTCAAGTAATGTATGTGCAGACATCGGTGTGAGAAGAGCCATCGAGAGAACTGTTGAAAGCTTCACCGATGAGAAGGGGTCGCGCCGACAGTAGGAGCATATCGGTGTATCGGTGGAGGAATGTTTGGAGTTACCGATGAAAGAAGTCTCGTTGAAGACTAAGTTAAGGCGACCATCGACGAGATGGTGGATATTGGCAGAAGAAATTTAAAGTTGGGCCGACTGTAGGAGGTCTCACCGAAGAGCAAGACAAAGACAAGGCATATCGGCAAGAGTATTGGTATTAGAGAACAAGTGTAAAGCTACACCGACAATATTAAGTCTGGGCGATGAAGTCAAATGAAGTCAAAGGTGGTATCGGTCTATCAGCCAATAAAGATTTAGACTTGCCGTTAGAGTGTGGTCTGGCCGAGAAAGATGAATGCATGTGTATTCTAATGCTTCCTTGCTTGCTCTGCATCAAAATGGTTTCAGAGCTCAGAAGATTCTGAGCATGTAGATAGAGCGCCGAAGGAGGCAATCTACACCAAGATTTTGGGATGAGCATTGGTTTTGGCTCCCTGATTCTTGTTGTGAAGTTTTATGGTTGCAAGTGCAAGTTCACTCGTTGTAGTAGGCGGACAGGAAGGTCTATCAAGAGGGCCAGAGGAGATGGTCCATTGGTTGTCGCCAAAAGTCCTGGGGAGAGAGGCAAGAGAGGACTCCCAGGTGAGGGACAGGAGTGTTGGTGTATCAGGGAGGAGTGGATTTTGGATGATAGAGATGCACCTTGGAGGCAGCCAGTCAAACTCCATTGATAGGAGTCACAGTTGGA
This sequence comes from Cunninghamia lanceolata, assembly GCA_027924645.1. Lineage (NCBI taxonomy): Eukaryota > Viridiplantae > Streptophyta > Pinopsida > Cupressales > Cupressaceae > Cunninghamia > Cunninghamia lanceolata. The sequence goes on from BSBN01001715.1 coordinate 15,855,960, forward strand.
GGGTAAAGAGGAAGCAGAGGAGGCATCAAGTCAGGGTTGAAGACATAAAGAGGCAAAAAGTTGTTTGAGGCAGACCACATAACTCTTGGGACAAGAGTTCTCTTCATGCTGAGGAGTATGGTGCAGGAGCACCTCGAGACATTGAAAAATTTGAGGATTCTATACATTTTCTGTTATGTCCAAGTGTCATACTGTAAGGCCTTCGTGCTATATTAGGTTATATGTTGCCGAGTAAGGCATAAAACTAAGTCTGTATACGTGTTGTAACGGATGTAACCGAACAAGTAGAAATGTAACCGTAAGGCAAAGGTGGTTAGAGGTGGTTCGCCTTCCATCTTGTAAATGCCTACATGATGTATGGGAGTCTTTAAATAGTGAGTCTGTATGTGAGACTAACAGACAAAGAAAAAGAACAAATCTGTATTTATATTTAGAAGAAGGAAATAAAGAACTTCTATTGTTTTGGTGTAACCCCAGGGATGTAGTTTGGAAGCATTCCACTGGTTGAGGTTTCTTCAAAACTAGTGGAATGTCTTTCTTAGGAATAGATTTCTTTCCTTTCTGTGGAGTTTGTAGTTTTCTGTGTAGTTTGTTCGGTTACAATGGTTGCAGAGGAGGAATTATGCATTTTGTGTATATACTGCATTTGTATGAGGGAGCATTCTATGTGTATCCATCAAATGTATATCGTTGTTGCATGATTGAATGTACATTTTGTAATATGCAAGGAATGACTGGTAATAATGGTAGAAAGAACCAGAACAACGAGTCAAGTAATGTATGTGCAGACATCGGTGTGAGAAGAGCCGTCGGAAGAACTGTTGAAAGCTTCACCAATGAGAAGGGGTCACGCTGATAGTAGGAGCATATCGGTGTATCGATGGAGGAATGTTTGGAGTTACCAATGGAAGAAGTATCATCGAAGACTAAGTAAAGGCAACCATCGGCGAGATGGTGGATATCAGCGAAAGAAGTTTAAAGTTTGGCCGACCGTAGGAGGTCTCACCGAAGAGCAAGACGAAGACAAAGCATGTTGGCAAGAGTATTGGTATCGAAGAACAAGTGTAATGCTACGCTGACATTATTAAGTCTGGGTGATGAAGTCAAATGAAGTCAAAGGTGGTATCGGTCTATCAGCCAATAAAGATTTAGACTTGCCATTAGAGTGTGGTCTAGTCGAGAAAGATGCATGCATGTGTATTCTAATGCTTCCCTGCCTGCTCTACATCATAGACCACCAATGCCCATCTTCCCTGAGATTCAAGCTTCAATGCCTTTGTCAATTCCATATTTTGCCCCTTTACCTACTACTGCAGCATTACCAAGTGCTGCCAATTCTGAAAATGCTACTTCTAGCTCATCTCAAGAGTTAAAAGATATTAAAAATAGCCAACAAAAAATATAGAATATCCTACAAAATTTTGGGAATGAGCTGGTAAACATCAAAAAGTAGCAGTCCCAGAATAGGCAGCCTTATCAGTGCCAACCTCAAGGGCAAAATCAACCTTATCAAGGGCAAAACCAACCATATCAAGCTAACAGGCCACCTTATCAAAGCAATTATCAAGGTACCAGGCAGAATGTGAACCAAAGGCCTTTTCAGCCTTATAACCCGGTGCCCATTAATGCTGTTAAGGACCTTGTTCATGCTCAAAATAACCTTGTAGCTGAATATGAATGGTGTTTTCCATGCAATCAGCCACACAATTAGGCAGCCTACTCGAATGGGGTTATAAATCAGGCTCTGATGGTACAGAATGTTGCAATCTCACAACCAAACACACCAAATGGTGGAGCAGCTGTGCAACAACAGGAGCACCCTCAGAATGATTATACCCTCATAAATTGGTAAGAAGGTGAATTCTGTGGCATAAACAGTGATAATACTCCTGTTGCAGCCAATACAAGAGCCAAGAAGAGGGGTTATGAAGTAGATTAAGTAGTAAATAAAGAGAAAGGACATGTTGGTGCTTCTACTTCCCATGTTCCCCACATTTTACAATGAAATACTTCAGCAATAGCAAGGGAAATGCCTCATTTGCAGGCCAATACTATTACTACAAAGTCACAACAAAAGGTAATTGTCACTCCACCTTTCAATAATATTGAAAATATGAAGAAGATGAATGTGACAATGTCTATGTGGGACTCTCTAGCCATCCCAGGCCAAAAAGACATATTGCAATCTCCCTTGTCTGATTTAAAAATGCCCAATGATGTAACTGTTGACCCAACTAGGGCTATCCTTACCAATTCACCCCAGGACAACAACAAACAGCCAAACAAAAATGCCAAACCACTTCCATTTTGTGTCTTTAATACGTGGAGACAAGTTAGTACATAACTACATGGTAGATAGTGGTGTAAGTAGTTCTGTGATGCCAAAACAAATTGTAGACCAATTAGATTTGAAGTACCAACCCCTTGAGAAAGGTGTGCTTCAGTTAGATGGCACAACTATTAATACTATAGGTGTGATCAAAGACCTAGGCCTCACTCTACACACTTGCCCAAATGTTTCCATTTCCCAGGAGGTGTTCATCATAGATTTGCCTCCTTTTTTTTCCATGTGCTTGTCAAGAGAATTCACAACTAAGATAGGAGGATATTTATCCTCAGACTAGTCCCACATGTTTTTCAGGACCAGATATGGCACAAAAGTAACCCTAAAATCTGAAATGCTTTCAAATCATCACATAGAGCCCTATGTTCCAAGTGTTGTTAATGCAAATTGCATTATTCCTTTATGATTCTGAGCTTATTACTGCTCAAGAACTGCAATCTGAAAACATACTAGAGGTGCTGTTAAAGGAGTGAGCCTCAGAAAATGTTGTTGATGATCCTGAGGGACACATCCAAGAAACTGGTATGGGGATTTACATACTACATGAGCCTGAAACAACAATTCCAAATCTGGTAAAGGACACAGAACAACAGATAGAGCAGCAAAATGAGGTTTGGAAGATGTTTTTTGATGGCTCTAGGAACAGGAATGGATCTGGAGGTGGTGCAATGCTTGTATCCCCACAAGGTGAAAAATACTATTCTTCTTTTCGTTTTGCCTTTTCATGTACAAATAACACTGCTGAATATGAAGGATTAATCCAAGGTTTGCAGTGGGCAAGAAAGAGGGAAATTGGCTGTCTACAGGTCTATGGTGACAGTGAACTCATTGTAAATCAAGTGAGAGTGTTGCATGTTACAAAAAATGATGTTTTGAAATGCTACAAGCATAGGGTATGGGATATGATTGAGGAGTTTGATGCTTTCAATCTAATCTCTATTCCAAGAACTTAGAATTCTCATGCTGATAGGTTAGCTGCAATTGGGGCCCAGTTTGATATCCCTAGCGATATTCAAAGAGAGAAGGTGCAGCCCCATGTAAAAATAGTGGACATGCCTTCTATCCCTGACAATAATATTCATTGGCAGGTTTTTGAAAGTGATGAGCAAATCTTGCATTTCCTATTAGAGGAGGATGAGTTTTCCATGATGAATCAGGATAAACTCAAGCAGCAATATGAAGATGGTCAAGTTATTCAGTTAAGGACAAACAAACTGTCCAGAGGATTGGTAACCTTGGAATCTATTTTTGGTACTGATGACCAGCTAAAGAAGAGCAAAACCAGCATGCAGATAAAAGTGGAACATTATGAGGAGCTCAAAATTTTTAAGGGTAAGCTTCTCAAAATAGATAAAGTCTATTCCCTTGAAGATAGGAAAGCTTTTATTGCTCTGTGTCAAGAGTTTGAAGATGTGTTTGCTTGGGATTATTCAGACCTAAAGGGGTTTGACCCTTATATTGCCCAGTACACCATAGAGTTAGAACCAGGTACAAAGCCTATGAGGCAGAAGCAAAGGCCTCTAAATCCAAAGCTAGAGCCCCTGATGATTAAAGAATTGACCAAGTTGATCGAAGGAAAGATCATTTTCCTGATCAAGCATACTTCTTGGGTCTCCAACCTTGTCCCTGTGAGAAAAAAGAATGGAGAGATCAGGCTGTGTGTTGACTTCAGAGACCTCAATAGAGCCTCCCTAAAAGACCACTACCCTGTTGTTATATGGAGCCTAATCAGACTCGGAGGTTATATTTACCCCACTTTTATCGGCGCGGTTTCCCCCCCAAATTCCTACAGGGTCAAGGGGCAGCGCCCCTTAGCCTTGAGAGACAATTTTTTATTATTTTATAATGCACCGGGAGTTAATTTTTTCATTGACCGACATAAGAAAACCCTATTTTGTAACCGACAAAAAGCTTGATAAAAAGTGGCTAAGGGTTAGGGTTTTGATATGGTATTGTAGCATTTTGCAGTGGTATTGAGTTGCAGGGATTGCTGATTGTAATCAGTTTGATTTATTGGATAATAATATTGGACTCTCTGTTTGGTGGATGTAGCCCGAGTTTGGGTGAACCACGTTAAAAATTGTCTCTCGCTATTATTATTTCTATGTATTTCCATTTCTCTGTTTACTCTTTATTTGCATTTAATTGATATCTTCTGCCGGCTAACCCTAACATACCCATTGCCCTCAATGGAGCAAATTCTATAAGTAGTGGCCGGTTCTGAAAGATTCTCCTTGCTTGATAGATATTTTGGCTATAATCAAGTGTTAGTCAAGGAAGAGGATCAGTTCAAGACCACTTTCACCACCAAATGGGGTACCATGGCCTACAAGAGAATGCCTTTTAGGCTTTCAAATGCTAGCTCTACTTTTCAGAGAGCTATGGATATGGCCTTCAAGGGTTTGCTGTATAAATTGGTGCTTGTATATTTAGATGACATCACATTTTTTTCTAAGAATGCATCCAAGCATTCATCCCACTTAAGGCAGATATTTGAGAGATGCAAAGAGTTTGGGATATCTCTCAACCCCTAGAAATGCATTTTCCTTGTGCATGAGGGCAAGTTACTAGGGCACGTTGTGTCGAAGGAAGGCATTACCATTGATGCTGAAAGGGTAAGAGCTATTCTGGAGTTGCCTTTACCCAGCCATAAGAAGGGAATACAAAGTTTTATTGGCAGAATTAATTTTCTGTGAAGATTCATTCCCAATATTGCTAATCTATTGAAGCCTCAGACGTCTACGTTGAAGAAGAGCGCAGTTTTCAGTTGGACAAAGGAGGCCAAACTTAGCTTTGAGTCCATAAAAGAAGCATTGGTAGCTATGCCAACTCTACTAAATCTTGACTTCTCCAAAGATTTTATTTTATATGCTTATGGTGCCCTGGATACAATCTTTGCGATTATGGTACAACAACAGAGTGATGGCTTTGAACAGCCAATCGCTTTCTTTAGTCAGTGGCTAGAGGAGTATGAGTAGAGGTATAGCTTTGTTGAAAAACATGTCCTGGCAGTGGTAAGGAGCCTCAAGAAGTTTTAGCATCTTGTTTCTAATAACAAGATACATTTGATGGTTGCTCACCCTAGCATAAAGGAGTTCCTGTTAGGAAAAGATGTAAATGAGAAAAGGATTGGTTGGATCACCAAGGTCATGGAATATGATGTGGAGATTAAGATAACCAAGCTTGTCAGAGGCAGAGGACTCAATGAGAAGCTTGCTACCAGTCCTGAGAATGAAATAGGAAAAGAGGAGGATATGCTTCTGACCATTGAAGATGCACCTCAGGATGATACAGCAGTAGTGGGCACAAGTTGGGTTAATAACATGACTCAATTTTTGCAAACTGGTAAATGTCCAGCAAGTTTAGATAGAACCAAGATGAGGTACTTTAGACTACAGTCCATTCCATATGTTTTAATAAATGGCACCCTTTTCAGAAAAGATTTTAATGGTGTATTGTTAAGATGCATTGATAATGATCAGACTGATAAGGTTCTACATGAGTTTCATGATGGAATAGCAGGGGGTCATTTTGCCCCAAAGACTACTGCTTGGAAAATAATGAGAGCTGGATATTACTAGCCCAACTTATTCAAGGATGCCCATGCATGGGCTAGAAAATGTGTGAAATGTGCCATTTTTGCAGGCAAAGAAGGCTGCCAACTTTACCTTTATAGCCAATTCAGGTAGAATAGCCCTTTATGAGATGGGGCATTGATTTTGTAGGTCCCATTAACCCACCATCAAGTGTAGGCCACAGGTGGATACTTATAGCTACAGATTATTTCACAAGGTGGACTAAAGCAGTGGCTCTAAAGGAATCAAATGAAAATACTATTTTGAATTTTTACCAAGATTTGATATCCAGATTTGGAGTGCCTCAATCAATCATCTTTAATAATGCTTTAGCCTTTGTTGGACTAAAGATAACTGACTGGGCTATTAAGAATGGGATCTATCTGAATACTTCATCAAATTATTACCCACAGGGTAATGGTTTGGCTGAATCTACAAATAAAAATCTCATAAGGATCATTAAAAGATCAATGGAGGATAACCAGAGGACCTCGCACACTAGTCTAAAATATGCCTTATGTGTAGTGCCCCTCCGTTCCCACCTTGGATGTACAGGTTAACTGATCAAGGCGCATGAATATGAATGTAAAATAACGGGAATAATTAATGTAAGGCTTTGACATTGTTTTGCATTCCTATGATTAAGATGTCAATCTTACTACAATTGCTATATGTTAGAATGGAACTCATGGACTGATTCTATTAGATTTATTTGTTATGATGGTACTTCTGAGACTTATTCAATTTCATGCACCTATATGTTCAATGTATGTTCTGTTCAGATAATGAGGTAGATTTGACTTGGTTACGATTATGGGTTATCTAATCTAGATTGATATGATGTGGAAAGGACGATGTCGTATCACTCGCTTGTGAGTGCCCTGCGATATTGTGATTCCTTTTTCACCTAGTGTCAGCTTTTGTGTGTCTATATATGCTTGACTGTGTCATTTGTTGCAGGATGTAGGTATCGGGCATCGACTCCACCTGAATTAACAGGTCTGAGCATGCCCTAAACCCAATGGATAAGTTGTTCCAGAGATAACTTAAGTTCCCACATCTCAAGTCATCATCCTCGATCAGGATGCATGACATGTCTAGTTCAACCTGTCAGTTCTGTCAGTATGTCAGGTCTTGCAACTGATTGATATTTGATGGAGCCTGTTGGTTAAGTGCGTGTTTGGCCCTGGCTTGTGAACATGTTTGATTTGGATTTTAATGGCTGTCCTACTCAGTGGGTTATGTTGTATGCCTATATTTCATTATATAGTCATACTAATATTTGACCCACTTTAATATTTAATAAGGTCATATAATATTCTTATTATTATTATTAATATTTAATAAGATTAAATTGGTAATTGATAATTACCTAGTTCAAATAATTATTTAAAGTTGTTTGAATATGAATTATTTTATTACTACTATTAAATTGATTTAATTAAGGCAAGGTCGATGAACACTAGTAAATGCACTAACCAGACCTTAGAGTAGAGAGGAGACAGTCCTATCATCCTATTGATGAAGCCTAACAATCGGATCAAGAGTGTATTGATTCAGCGTTACACTATGGTTACTAATGGATTTGTGATAATATGTTATTTATGATGGATATATTTTGGCTATATATTGTACTAACACTTCTTGTTGAGTGTACATGTAGAATTATTATGTCAATGGATGATGGTGGTCATTTAGCCACTTTATGTCTTTCTATGTGATGTCTAACCTAGGCATGGGGCCCTAAGGTCTATTGGCCATGATGTTAAGAAATATTATTTTTAGTTTTATGTGATAAAATGATTATTTCTTGTGTGGGATTTAACCTTGTAACTTAAAATGATTTTTAAGTGTTTTTAAGAGGTCTAAGTTGTATTTTATGTTTGGAAAATTGTCTTATGTCCAAGGTACACAGGTAAGAAGTTTATTTTTGTCATTTATAATATTTTAAAAAGTTTTTAGACCCTCCTTTAAGCCCCACTTACAAAAGTGACGAAAATGGGAAGGTGGTTGGTTGAATTAGTTGGGTGCTTGAATTAGTTGGGTGGTTGAGTTAGTTTTGGGTAGGAAGTTACTCTTTCCTTCTCTTTAAAAACTCTTCATGGAGTGGGGTGACTTGCTCATTTATGATTCTCATTCAAGGATTCTACCATTAGTGGGATATTGCAATTGAGGTACCATGTTTTCTTTATTAATTAAATATAAATATTATATGTTTTTTCTTTATTGATTAAATGTAAATTTTATATGTTTTTCTTTATTGATTAGATATAAATATTATATGTTTTTCTTTATTGGTTAAATGTAAATATTGTATGTTCTAAATATTATATGTATCATTTATTTATTAAATGTAAAGGTTGTTTTTCTAAGGGTTGTTGCTTGTGAAATTGGAAAAGCAAACATTTCAATATAAATCTTGAAAGAAGCATATTTGTTGCCTTATTTGCATGTCATAAACCTAGATCATCATAGCATAAGTGGATCTTGTGTAAGTAGAATTAATGTTTCTAATAAGGTTATGGAAGTAATGTATAATAGTTGTAGAAACCATATTTTGTACTCTAGAATTGGTGATGTTTTCTAAGAAGGTTCTTTAAATTGTTGGGCCTTATTCGTAAATAAAATAGAAGTTGTGAACCTTAGGTTTTGATTAAGATAAGTATAGACCAGATTCCCTCTAAGGTTCTTCCCATCTTGTATTCTTATTTTGTTGACGATGCTTAGCTAAATGGAAGTATAGAATGTGGATGTTTTGTTACTAAGTAGGGAAAACATGGCTAATTAGTAGTAGTAGCCTTTGGTGCTGAATATCATCATTAAGTTCATATGGTTAGTATTTTACATTTTATTAATTTCATTACCTCAGACCTCTTATTACCTCTTTACGCATAGTTAAACTTTGGTGCTCTCTTGTGAGATACCTTGGGCAATGTATAGTCATGAGACTTTAACTCTAGGAAATGTTGATAACCTTGTCCTGTTTTAAAAGGGAGTTATGTTCTTAATAGTTTAAGGAATAGATTCCTATCGATCACGATGTTAATAGAATTCTAGGTTTATTCTTTTATGAGTAGGGGAGTCAATCTTTTAATTGCGGGTTATTGTTGCAAAAAAAGAAAAAATTCAGGATAAAACTTTTGTAGTACAATCATAGTAATGTTATCATTAGAGGAAACATTCTTCAACTCTTTATTAGTGCATTATAGTATGCTGCAATTGTGGTTAAATATGAGTTCAAATTAATTATTCTACCTAACAAAAAAATTGTATTTAGGATTGAATAAGTGGTAATTCAAGTGTATTATGTTAAAGTTGTTTAGTCTCTAATTTGGTTATAATTGTTCTTCATTGCATTTGAAGATAGGATGTTGTATTGAGTTGGACTATGACTTATTCGTATTTTGATGGCATCCATACTAGAATTTAGCTAGTTGGGAACTCTTTGTGTAAGAAAAGTTTAATTATTGGCATAATAAAGGTTATACAAGTGATCAAGTTTGAATTCTCGATACCTAGCTTGTCTATGTTTTAATCTAGGTAATGTTGTTAATAATAATATGTTGGTAGAGTATTATGTCTCCTGTATGAGAACTTTAGTTATCATAAACAAGGTAGGATGTAGGGTTTGGATCTTGAGGTTCTTAGTGAGTATCACATCGTAGTTTAAAAGTGATATGCTTATCATGTTATTGGGTTAAGAATAGAATCAATTGTGATGTCTTTTAGATAGTTTAGTTCTAAGCATTGCTCATCAAGTGTCTTGTTGAGTAATGGTTATTGTTAACTTTTCCTAGTAGTGAATTTAATGTTGAGTATAAGTGCTAACTCTTTGTTATAAGTTTTTTGGACTTGGATGAGTTGTTGTTTGCATTCATAATGAAGTCCACATTCATGGATCCCATTTGATATAATAAATTATGTTGTTGTTTATATCGTCTTGTTGCAAGGAATAGTAGAATAATTGAAGTGAATGTTGTATTGATTCATGGGCATCTTATGAGTATGGTACTACTTTGAAGACCCATGGTTAGTATGTCATTTTATATATTGCACTTAGGGTGTGTTATTGGATTGGTCTATTTGAAGGAGTTGTGTTTTTAAGAGTAAATGTTAATGTGGGGATTGTTGTGTTTCAGTGGTGTCTAGTGAAAGTTTATTCCAGAGGCCAGTAAGGGTAGTTGTGGGTTTGATCCTTGCATTGTTGCATTCTGGTTGGAGAATGAGCATGTTTTGGTTTTATGTGATGTTGACTTCCCTCTGCTTATGGTTTATATGATTTTCACGACTGTGCAAGAGGGATAATGCCTTGCTCAGTATATATAGTCCTGTTGTTATGTCTTGAATCCACGTTGTTGAGCTCTTCTGGAAGGTTGTGGTTCCATATTGTGTTGAGCTTGTCTTAAAATTCTATGTTGGTCTGTGTAAAGGATTGAGTTTGGGAGCAAGAGGACTCATGCCTTGCTCTAGATTACACCTTGTTATGGTTGAAATGTTGGAGCAAGAGGACCCATGCCTTGCTCTGGTGATTTATTATGTTTTGTATGCAAGAAGGTAAATGCCTTGCATTGTTTATATACACTTATTAGTATGATAGTCATTGTCTTGCTTGATCGTTAGGGTTTCTAGATGCAGGTAGGGGAGTGGCTTTCAATGTGGGGCCGACGCCCAAAGTGGCTGTCAGGATAACCCATTGAAAGTTGTTAATTGAGTGAAAACCTAAAAATGAACAGAGGGAAAAAGGGTAAATTACACATTAACAATATAATTGGATTTCCTCTCCCATGCCTATAGTGCTCGTTTAGGCTAAGGATGGGTAGAGAAGGCCTGGTTGGCAAAATCAACTTCCTTGTCCTCACGAAAGGAAGGTTGATTCCGCATGTGTCACCCTATGGGGCCGGCGCCTAGTGAGAGGCTGTTAGGATAACCCATGTCAAGACCATGTGATGACACTCTTCCTACTGTAGCCTAGCATTCCCTTGTTGTACCCTCCCCATTCGTCGTGTGTTGCCTCTGGAAGTGATTTTGAGTTGCTTGTGGTGTTGTCATGTGTTGTAATGGTGTCTTGTTGGTCTGTTCCTGTTAGGCAATTACTTGCCTGACTGTATGACGTTTTGGGACCTTATGTTATCTCCTAGCATAGAGGGTGGACCTTAGGGTTCCACATGGTCGGGTGGATGTGCTTTATCTCCATTGGTTTTTCCTTGACTTTGTTCATGTGCAAGAAGGTGGTAACTCTTGTAGCAAATTTAGATCGTGTACCTATTTATGGAGATAGTTATTATGCTCATGTGCTATCCTGTGTATCAGATTATTCATAATGTATGTATTCATATGTATTCAGAAGATGATAATGTAACGATGTAATGTTGTATTCATATGTCGGGAGAAATTGTGACTATGTACTAGATCTTGATGAATACTTATATTATGTAAATGTTTATTGATTTAGTGCATTAGGTTTATAATGAGTTACTGATGTTAATTCATGATGTGTGTTAGATTATGTTAATTGTTCTGTCAAGTAATGCAACCATGATATCTTAGAGGACAAGTCATTAATTTAAATGATGTGTTAATATTACTTTGTTATTTCTATCTTTTAAAAAAAATTATCCTGTTTCTTATAGCATAAATGTGTTGTTCTCTAAAGTTTCATGGCGGGGTGTTACATTATGGGCAGACATAATAACTCCCAAGAGGTCTATTGGGAATTCCCCATATATGTTAGTTTATGGGAAAGAGACAAGATTGCCTATATCTATGGAGTTGCTAGCACTCGATATCGTGAATCAGCTAGAGATGTTTGAAGCAGAGGATCCCATGGCTGTCAAATATACTCAACTTATGGAGCTTGAAGAAATCAGAGACAAGGCTATGAAAACTATGGATTGTCATCAGCTTCATACCAAAAGAAATTTTGATCAGAAGACCACTCCCAGAATCTTTAGGGAGGGTGATATGTGCTTGAATGGGATGATTTGAAAAGTAGACCAGGAAAGCACTCCAAGTTCAACAACATGTGGAGTGGCCCATTTCTCATTACTGAATGCAAGGAGCACAATGCATTTCAGTTATCAAGCATGGATGGACAAAATTTGCCTATCCCAGTCAATGGGATACACCTAAAGAGGTGTTTTGAGGTATGAGTGCCTTGTAAATTAGTAGATTAGGTTTCTTGTTTCTAATAAGTGCTGCTGCACAATAGTTTAGATCCCTTTTCTTTGATTTCCCTAAGTGTTGTCTAGCACAGTTGGAGGGTTTGCCTTCAGCATTTTGTCTTGGTTTGGTCTTCAATGTCCTTCACTGCTAATATGTTGAATTGCTAAAGTCAAAATTGTTTGTCAAGTTATTTTATCAGCCTCTGTATGACTCCATGCCCAATGGATGTTTAAGGCCACTAATCTAATTATTTAGCAGGCAAACATCCCATAGAAGTCACCAAATTGTTGACCTATTTTTCCTCTGCCTAGAGTTAAACAGTTCACCTTGTATTTTCTTGAAAATCTTTAGAAAATGCCCACACAAGGCTTAAATCCTTCAAATATTTATGCTATGCCTTGACAAAATTTCCCAAAACTCACCTTGAGAATCTTTGCAAAAAACCCAGAAATCTTTTCACTTCAAGTATTTTCTATCGCTGAGATTTCTTAGTTTCATGTTTGTATTTCAAATATGCATTTTTTTAATGTACATTCACAATATACATTCGCCAATGTATGTGTAGAGTAAAATACTCTACATTTTGTTTCAGCTGCAGTATATCAGGGTGGTTGTGTAGGTTTTGGTTTTGTTTCTGTGAGTTTCAATTTTGGCCGCGAAGATTGACAACAAGGGTTTGTTTTCACCTAAGTTTTGCCGAAGTCCCAGAGTTGAGCAGAACATGCCATGTGTTGTCAGCTAAGACACATTTTGAGAAGTCTCAGATTAATGCGGAAACTACCAAGTGTCATCTTCCACATTGAGTTTCAAGCCCCTTTTAATGTTTCAAAGACTAAGGTGGGTCCCTATTTCTAAGTTTCTCCCTGCGCGGAGGGCGCCAAGTGGCAGCTGCGAAAGGTTTCAATAAGTTTCTTTAAGTTGCACAGAAAGTGCCATGTGTCTCTTGTAATGAAAGCGGAGCATGACAAGTGTCGACATCCACAGGGTCTTCCTTTTGTTTCATTGTTAAGAAAAGATTGTGGTGGGTCCCGGTGAGTTGCTTAAAGTTAAGCGGAGCATGCTAGGTGTCATCATCCATATGAATCTAAATGAGTCCCAAATGTTTCTATAGTTTTCTAAAGCAAGGCGGAGTCTACCATGTGTTGTTTTCCACAGGACTCTCAAAAGGTATCTATAAGTTTCTCTAAGTTGAGTGGAAGCTGCCACGTATCACTTGGAAATTGTGTGGAAGGTGCCACCTATCCCTGTCCCCTTTTGAAGCTGCTCGGGCATGAAGTGTTGTGGGTCCTATTTTTGGTAAGTGATAGAGTTTCGAGGCAGCGGACTGTAATAGATGTCAAAGGTAGAATTCTCCTAACTACGAGGTACAATAAAGTATAAGTTTAGCAGAAGCCGCCACGTATATGTTTCAATTGCAGCGGAGGCAGCCACGTGCTAAGTTCCTATTTTTGCCAGAAAGATGAAGGATTTTCAAGTAAAGAGTGCGGACGCTGCCATCTGTCTCAAGGGTTTTTTTTCTAAATGTTGTGGATCTCGCCAAGTGTCTTTTTTTGGTTAGAAGAGGGGTGCCACATGTATTGAGACAGCTAATGAATTTACAGTTATTGTAACTATTTGTGGATCTGAAAGATATCTTCTGTTAGACACTTCTAGTTAAGTTCCAGTTCGGTTAGACTGTTGGGATTTGATCATGTGAGCAATCTTGAGCCAATCCTATGCTATAAATATAGATCCAGATCGCAGATTCACCAGATAGAGTTTTCTGCATATAGATTATGATCAGAGATTTACGAGAAGTTTTCTTGAGATCTTTTTGTTGTGACTAGTAATATCATTTGCCTTTGTTCTATTTTTCTGATTCAGAAAGTTTGTATAACTGTGCATGTATCAGTGCCTTTTATGTGACTAAAAAATTAATAAGAAGACTGAGTTCTGTGCCTTTGCTGATATTTTCTATGTCATTGCAAAATTGTCTAAGTTGTGAGCCTTTGATTCTATTTGTTTTCATCTTTTACATTGATCATGCATTGTTTGCTCTTTAATGTAACTGAATCCTAAAGATAGTTTCACTGTGCTTAGTATTAAGGAACGAATCATATTCAGGTGCATCACCATAGTTAAATTTTCCTTCATTGCATTTGTGATTTCGTTTAATTTCTATCCCTTTTCCCTAAAATACATTTGAAGATAAGGAAGAGCCAGCTTCTTTAAAATCTAGAGGTCATTTTAGGTCGCAAGTCCGACATTCTTGAAACTTCCCATGTTGGTGTTGAAAACAACATAATTTTAAGCCTCAACAGTTTTTGGCACGCCCAGTGGGACCATTCTTAAATTTTCTGTCAAGACTATATGAACCAGAGAGCTACAAGAAGTCAGAGCTATGGACCTGTAACAAGAGCTCAATCTGCTATGAACCCAGGTATTCTTTTACCACCACTAACAACTAATTCAAGAAGAAGGGTCAATCAGTTTATAGCAACACCAGGAGAAAACATGGGAGCACCTATAGCCCCAAGTAATTATGCGAATTGGAACACTGGTAGTGCTCTGATTCTCCCAATACCACTAGCCACTTGGGATCCTATTCCAGCAAATGCCCTGAAGGCTCTACCCAAATTCAGTGGGGAAGATTTCAAAACACCTAAAGAGCATCTACAAGATGTGTCTGATGTCTGTGCAATACATGTGATCACTCAGCAGAATGTGGCTATAAGATTGTTAGCAGCTTCTTTTAAGGGGAAGGCTCTGGATTGGTACAGATCTTTGACCCCAAATACAATCTCTACATGGGATCAACTTGGAGATGCTTTCTTTGCAAGATTTAAAGAAAAGGGTGATAAATCTTCTTTGTTGCAACAATTGATTACTATCAAAAGGGCACCACAAGAAGTAATGACTGATTTCAATTCAAGCTTTCAAAAGACATGGGAAAAAATTCCTGCTACAGCAAGACCATTACCAGGTATGGCTATAGTGTTTTATCTTAAAGCCCTAAATTTAGATATATCAGTAATGATTCAATCACTTGGAGGTTAGACACTACCAGAAGCCTATGACTATACAGTCAAAGTTGAAAATAATTTAATAGATGCTAGAAAGTTGCCCCCAAGGCCTCCCATGCCCATGTTTCCAGAGATTACCTTACCTTTGCCTCAAGAAGCCCCTAATCCATAGCCCCAGCTGTGTCTATGTATACCTTTCCCCAACAACCTGCTAAAGCAGTTGTCCATGTCTAGTCATCTGAGATGGATGATGTCAAGAACATCTTAAGAACATTTTCTAATGAGATAATTAACCTAAAAAGATAGTAGAATCCTTATCCTAAACCCCAATATCTAGGTTACCAAGGGAATAGACCTCCCTTTCAGCCAAATCAATATCAAGGTCCTCAAAGGCAGACTAACCCTCAGCCATCAAACTAATTAGTTACAGTTCCTACACCCTTGCAGACTGTTCCTCCTAATCCAAATAGGGAGATTGTCCCAGGGTAGAATAATTATGCAAATGTCACCAATGCCTGGTGTTTCTCTTGTAATAGTGCTCATATGCCCAAAGACTACCCCAGAGGTAATCTACAGCAAAAGATAGTAGAGCAAAGAAGAATAGATGGACAATTTGCAAATACTTTTGACACTCAACCCTACCAGTCTCTTGGTATGCAAAATTCAGTCCTAGTGGCTCAAATGCAAGGAATGTCTTTACAGCAAGAAGAGGAGATAGCCCTTGAACATGTTTTGTTTTCATGGATTGAAGATGAAGAGTCAGTATTCTTGAATGAAGCATCTACTTCCAATAAGCCATCGGTACAATCAGATTACTACACCAGATCCAAGAGAAGGATGATGGAACAACCTAAAGTCACGAATAATGAGGTTGTGGGTCATCAAAACACAGCTGCTAGACAAGAAATACCTCAGCCAATCCAGAATCAAGTAGCTCCTGGACAGTTTCAAGAAAAAACAAGGTATCCTTATTATTCAAAGACCCAAGCATTAGGACCTATGAATGTGGTGGATTAGCTCAAAAGAACTCTAGCACATGTGTCAATCTGGGACATGCTAGCTATTTCTGAGCAAAAGACACTGTTGCAAGAAGCTCTGCAAGGCCAAGTAGTGCCTCAACATACTGGTACCAAAGGAGGACCTGCTGATAAAGAAAAGCTGCAGCTCAAAGACACTATCCCCCTGTAGACAACAGCCCTATTGAACAATGCATCAGAGGTAGGCAAATCCAAACTAGAGCCCTTTGATTTGACTTTGATAGTTGGGAAGAAACTGTTACATAATGTAATGATAGATTCTGGGGCTAGTACTACAGTAATTCCTAAACAAATAGTAGATGCTTTGAAAATAAAGTATGAGCCACTCACTAGAGGAGTTATACAGTTGGATGGGAAATTAGTCCAAACAATAGGGAAAATTAAGCAACTCCCATTGCAATTGTATACTTGCCCAAATATAATTGTGAATCAGGATGTGGTAGTCATAGATATTCCTCTAGTTTTTGGTCTATGTCTATCTAGAGATTTTACAGCCAAGATAGGAGGTTATATGTCACTTGATTGGTCTCACCTCATCCTAAGAACCAAATATGGGACAAAAATGAAAATACTATCTGAGTCATTATCTAAGGATCACATCACAAATGAACCAACCCCAAAATTAGAGGTAGCTCATGCTATGCTGAATAAAGAAGAAAGGGTCTTTATTGAAGAGTTAGGTGACTGGACTGAACATGACCAAGAGGAGGAAAATAACCAGTTATTAACTATGATGCAAAGTGACCCATATGGAAATTATGACTCTACTGGTCTGGGCACTTATGTCATATTTGATGAAGACCATGAAATCCCAAATGTTTTAAGGGAAGAAACACCACAGACTCAAGAATCTAAAAAGGACTCAGAAATCTAGACTCTAAATTTTGATGGGGCTAGAATTAAGAATGGTGCTGGAGCAGGAATTTGTCTTGCTGCTCCAAATGGTGAGAAAATTTTAAGAACTATCTGTTTCCAATTTGCCTGTACTAATAATGATGCTGAGTATGAATCCTTAGTGCATGGGCTCATATTAGCCAAGAAAAAAGGAGTAAAGAATCTGATAGTCAAAGGAGATTTAAAACTAGTGGTGAAACAAATCAGAGAAAAGGTAGTAGCCAAAAATGTAAGGATGAGATCCTATAGACATAGAATTTGGGACTTAATAGATGATTTTGAAGCTTTCAATATTGAAGTAGTTCCTAGAACCCAAAATTCTGAAGCCGATAGGATGGCATAGATTGGCTCACAGTTTGACCTAGCAACTGATCTATTAGTCAACAATGAGTCAGTCAAGGTTATAGTAAGGCCAACTATCCCAGACAATGATGAAAATTGGCAAGTCTTCGAAAATGATTTTTAGGTACTCTCATTTTTGCAACAGTCAAGGGAGTTTGCTGAACAATTGCAACCCAAAATTGAAGAAGCATATGGAGACCAAATTATTCAATTAAAGTCCAATAAGCTTCCCAAAGGCTTGATTACTTTAGAAAGCCTATTTGATCCAGAAGATGTAAGCCTAGAGAAAAAGAGGTTTCAAGAAAATAAAGTAGATTATTCTGAAATACAAGTGAGTGAAGGGAGAAAACTAAAAATTGGAAATTCCACAACCCAATAGGAAAGGGAAAGACTAATTGAATTGTGTGAAAGATATGATAGAGTGATAGCCTAGACCTATGAAGACCTTCATGGCTATAATAGAGACATCATTCAGCACACCATAGAACTGACTGAAGGATCTAAGCCAGTCAGACAAAAGCAGAGGCCAGTGAATCCAAGGATTGAACCTCTAATTGTGGATGAGTTGTAGAAACTCTTAGAATCTAAAATAATTTTTCCAATCAAACACTCAACCTGGGTATCCAATCTAGTACCAGTCAGAAGAAAGAATGGTGACATAAGACTCTGTGTAGATTTTAGAGATCTGAATAGAGCATCCTTAAAGGATCATTATCCCCTGCCCTCTATGGAGCAAATTTTACAGACTGTGGCTGGATCAGAGAGATTTTCCTTGCTAGATGGTTTCTCTAGATACAATCAGATTTGGTTGGCTGATGAAGACCAACACAAGACTGCATTTACTACCAAATGGGGAACATTTGCATATGCCAAGATGCCATTTGGCCTTTCAAATTCTAGAGCCACTTTTCAAAGAGCAATGGATGTAGCATTTGGGGAGCTCATAAATAAAATTATTTTGATTTATCTTGATGATCTCACTATTTTCTCCAAGAATGATGTTGATCATTTTGATCATCTAGAAGCTATTTTTAAAAAGTGTCAAGAGTTCAGAATATCCTTGAATCCCAAGAAGTGCATTTTTGCAGTACCTCAAGGCAAACTACTCAGACATATAGTTTCAAAAGATGGAGTCTCTATTGATCTAGAAAGAGTCACTGCTATAATGAACTTGTCTCTACCTATAAATAAGAAAGCAGTCCAGTCCTTCTTGGGAAAGATAAATTTTGTCAGTCGTTTCATATCAGACTTTGCAGGCCTAATAAGACCAATGACACTTCTGTTGAAGAAAGACCTAGTGTTCAAATGGACTGCAGAAGGGAGACAAGCTTTTGAGGAAATTAAGAAAGCCATTTCTACAGCCCTAGTACTGAGAAACCCAGACTTTTCTAAGTCTTTTATAATGTATGTCTATGGAGGAGAGTTCAGTGTTGCTGCTATCCTAACACAAAAAGATGATCAACAAGAGGGAGAGCATCCAATAGCCTTTTTCTCAAGGACTCTTAGGGAGTATGAAGCCAGATACAACTTTGTGGAGAAACAGGCATATGCTATGGTAAAAGCCCTCAAGAAATTCAGGCATATGGTGACAGGAAATAAGATTCTGATACTTGTGGCTCATCCTAGTGTCAGAGAATACATTATGGAAGGTGAGATCACTGAAAAAAGAGCAAACTAGATAACAAAGATCCTTGAGTATGACGTAGAGGTTAGACCCACTAAGCTTGTCAGGGGAAAGGGACTGTGCCAATACATGGCCCAAGACATTGAGAAAATGATAATTGAAGAAATAGAAAAAGAAAATGTATTGAGGATTGAGGATATAAGAAATTGATCAGAACTCCTAGGTCACAAACATAATCCAGTTTATGAAACATGGGATTTTCCCAAAAGAGCTCTCTTAGGACAAGAGGAGATACTATAGGCAGTAAGGGATCGATTTTGTTTTATTTGACCAAGTTCTTTTTAGAAGAAACTGATGGTATACTCCTAAGATGTATAGAGAAAGATGAGGTTGAAAGAATACTACATGAAATGCACCATGGAGTCTCAGGTGGACATTTTTCTCTAAGAACCACAGCTATAAAGATAAGTCAGGTAGGTTACTTCTGGCCCACTTTATTTATAGACTATTATCAACTGGTCAAAGAGTACCAATCTTGTCAGTATTATGTGGGGAAGAGAAGGAACACAACAATGCCCCTTAGTCCCATAATTGTCGATGAACCCTTTGCTCAATGGGGTCTAGACTTCATTGGAATGATCAATCCGGTGTCAAGTATGGGACACAAATGGATTCTAACTGCCATAGATTACTTTACTAGATGGAGCGAGGCAGTACCACTAAAGGAAGCAACGGAAAAGGTGATCCTAGATTTTCTTGAAGGCATCACTGCTCGCTTTGGGTCCCCTCATACCATAATTTCAGATAATGCTAAGGCATTTATGAGGGCAAAATTATCTGATTTTGCACTAAAATATGGAATCTATCTAAAAACTTCCTCAAATTATTACCCTCAGGGTAATGGTTTGGCATAATCAACCAACAAGAATCTGATTAGACTTATTAAGAGAATAGGGGCTGATCATCACAAAGAGTGGCATAAAGTGCTTAATATAGCACTGTGGGCTGATAGAATCATACCTAAACAAGTGACAAAAATGTCCCCATACGAATTGGTCTATGGCAAGCCTGTTGTGATGCCCTTGAGCTTGGAAATCCCTGCTCTCTAGTTATTAAAATAGATTGAGATTGAAGAGAATGGCCCCATGTAGGTCAGACTTGCTGAGCTCCTGGAGGTTCAAGAAAAAAGAGAGAAAACACATGAAGCACTGATGAAACACTAGAAAATAATCAAAGACTATTTTGACAAAAGGACTTCAAATCCTCATTTTGAAGTAGGCTCAGTTGTTTTGAAGCAGGATGAGAAAGCCTCCAAGCCAGGTCGACACAGCAAATTCAAGTCATTATGGACCGGCCCCTTCAAGATTCGTTCCTGTAAGTAACAAAATTCATTTGAGCTTGAAAATATGGAGGGTGAACCTGTGGAGATTCCTGTAAATGGGATCTACTTAAAGCATTTCAATTAGATAGTCTCTCATGTGTATTATAGTTAGTTAGTTTCCCTTTCATTGTTGCTTTGTTTTCCCGTTGTGTTTTCCTGCTCTTTCTTTTAAATAAGTGTTATATGAACATGTGGCCATGACTCAAGTCTCTTCAATTTTTGAAACTCTCGCATTCACTAAATCTTTTTCCAATCCCCAAAATTCCCCAAGGTACCACCATATCCAGCCACTTTTATGACGTGTCTGACACTCTGTCCCATACAAATTTCGTAAGATTTACAAATGGTTTTCTAGCTTTAATGCCATTTGTGAGATTTAATGTGTCATTAAATACCACAATATTAAGAGTTAAGGCTTAACTATGTCTCATTTGTTTCTACTTCTGCTGAGAAAATCCCTGTTGCTCATGAATTCCTAGTGAAACCTGCTTAGTAAAGTGTCTTCCCTATTGCAAAGCTTTCATCCTTGTTACAATAAGTTCACTGGTTCCTAGTATAGACACGGATATGGCAGAGACACAGTCTTCACTACAGGGGCTTGGGATTTACAAATCCATTGATAAGCTTCTCACTGACAAATCATATGCTTCGGCCCCTGCACAACCCTTAAGAACCTATCCAAGGATGAGGGTCCCCGAGGTTGGATATGCAGTAGACCTAGCAAAAGTAAAGGATTTCATAGACAATATCACAGACCCAACCCTTCAAAAGCCTGGCAAAGCTCTGCGAGAAGGGGTACACCAAAGATGTATCTAGAAGGCCAAGGCTAGACAATCCAAAACATTCAGAATGAGGATATGGACCTCTCAATTGGCACAATTTATTGTTCCAAGCATACATTTATGCCCCGACCTGATTGAGATGTGCATAGAATTGTTTTATACACCCTCAAGCACCATACAAAAGGGTCCCTTCATGGTGCAAATTACACCAAAGGCTATCAAGGACATGTTGGCCCTCTACCATGACAAGACAGCCACATTTCCCACCATTGCCAAAATACAGAAAACATGGGCAAATGTCAATAATCAATTGAGGTTTCTCAATTCAAAGTTGCAGATGGAAGATGAAAACACCCTAATGCCAGTGCTACCAACAGGAAGGGCACAATTCACTCAGGCTAGCCAGGAAGCATTGTCTATGATGGCATTTATCTTTGGAATGAAGGAGGACATTACTATATATGACTGGCAAATTGCCATTTTGTTCAGATTAAAGACCGTGGACAGGTCTCAGGAGATTCAGCTGGACTTCTTAGAGTAGACTGCCTATTCAATGGCCGACCAACTCACCCACTTCAAATCTAATGGGGTTTTTAGGTATTCTTCTTATTTGTTTCACCTCATGTTATATCAAAACCCTGCCATCTTTTCACAATATATGCATCTGAATATGTATGACCCAAGTTTCGGTCATAATAGGACCATTCTTGTGTCCACATGGATACATGTCTTATCTGAGGCATCTGACTCGTATGAATTTTGGGAACTTTTTGTTGCCCCTGCTTTTTGCCACCTAAGCCCCGAGTCTGTAGAGAATAGGCTAACACCAAGCATCAGAGGCCTCATGGCAAATTGCCCTATTCCCTGTGACTATTTCTTTGGGTCCCATCAGACCATCATTAGGGTCCATGGTTTTAATGGAGAGCCAATGTTGCTACCTAAGATTTTGACTCCTAGGTTAGCTTTTCTAGAGGTCACCCGGCAAGTGTCTGTGGTTGACAATGACTATGGCACTAAAAAGAAGAAAAAGAAAATGTATGATATCCCATGGGTAAGGAAAAACATGGCCCTAGAAGTCAGGGATGCTGAGCACTTGTTGCTGAGGAAATTAGTTGTCTTGGGCTTCTTTCTTATAGAAGATAAATGGAAATATGACCCAAGCAGTTTCATAACTTTATGGGTTAAAGAAAACAAGGTCAGTGCCAAAATTGTGCATGAGGGTCGTCCCTTTTGGGAAGACAAAAGAAACCCTAAGGAGGATACTCCTGATTTGTATGTAGAACTGACAAATTTACCTTTTGAGGGGCCCAGGCCATGGGAAATATTTTATAATAAACAAAAGGTCTATGACCCTAAGCTCAGAATGGGCACTGGATTGAAGAAAAATTTATTAAAGAACAGAGAATGGAAGCCAGATAAAATAGAAGCCTATTGGAAATATAGGTAAGAAGTTTCTGAGACAACTCACTCTTTTGGCAAGGTTGACACAGATGAAAAATGGGAGTCCATTTGGGACGAGTGGCATCCCTCTCCACTCTCTAGCCCTGACACAAGCAAATTTCAAACACAGGGTGGAGATTCAGAAGGGGAAGCAGAATCAACTCATACAGTGTAGGCCATAAGACAAGCTTCATCAACAGTTGCTCCTATTTCCCCATGGCCCCAATCTCTCAGTGCCATAGAAAAACAAAAGAGTGTGGTATCCTCATCACCCAGGGCTTCTCCAGTGGTTTCAACCATTGGGTTTTTTAGTTTTGTGCAGTTACCACTAGCAGCAGTGGTAAACGTTGAAGAGAAGGAAGCACAACAAGCAGAAGAGAGGCCAAGGAAACATAAGAAGCTGAAACTTCAACCTGATTTAGATGAGGAGGTAAAGCCTTCACAGCAACAACTACCAAGTACATCCGTTGCTCCTTAGGTACATGCTACTTCTCCTTCTTCTCAGTCTTTTTCTTTTTCTATAGGGGTGGTAATCCCAAATGTCCAAACATCATTAGCCCCTACCACCTCTGCTGTGCCAATTTCCCAATTTGCCCCACCTATTACTACTCAGGCCATGTCATCACAGGCCACATCATTGCCTTCCTTTTCCCCCTCTTTTCCAAAGAGAATACCTCCCCAGATTCCCCCTAGCCAACATTTGGCTATTCCATATGGCTTGCCACAGGGTCATCCTTTTGCGGGTGGTATATTGCCTCTCCCCCTACCTTCCAAGCTCAAGCAGACACTACTAAGAAGGCTAGGGAAGCCCGGATGTATTAAAAGAGGAAGAAAGATAATAAAGCTCTAGCTATACCACACATGAGGTCATTCTTTGACCCAATCCAGCAGCAGCTAACTGTGACTCATTTGTCACCTAATGTAGTCAGGCCAAATGAGCAGATACAGCCTCAGAATTATACAATGAGTGCAGTGGCTATGGATATGTCACTTTTTAGACCACAGGACAGGGTCGAGCTGCTGAATGAAACCACTTCTACTGTAGCTACTGATTATTTGAAAGTATCAAAGAAGTTGCAAAAGGTGGAGGCTGATTAAGCTCAAGAAAAGGCACATTGTGGCAACCTTGCTGCAGAGATTAAATCCAAAAATGATGAAATAGAGAATCTTAATAAACAGTTGCAAAATACTGTTTCTTGTCAGATTCATTAGCTTACACAAAACCAAAATGCTTCTTTGAAAGAAGAGCTAGTACAAATGAAGGCTACAGTGACAGTCCTAAGGCAAGAAAAGGCCACACTATAGAAAAAATATTAGGAAAACCTACAACAAGTCACACAGTTCCAGCAGAAGCTGCTGAATGAACAAAACAATGTTGTTGCCATACAGGTGCAACTTCAAGCCGAGCAACAAACAACAAAACAATTGGCACTTGAGTTGGCTAATAGGCCCAAGAATGCATGAGTTTTGAACCTAGTCAGGGAGCTATATGTGTCAATATGGAAAAAAATCTCTGAGGAGATTACTCAGCTCAGACCCTCTCTAACTTTCCTGCTAAATGTGTAGCAATTGTGTGAAAAGGTGGAGACTTCAGTTTAAGCCACCCTATCCACTATTTCCTTGAGAGTTTCAGATTCTCAACTGCTATTGAAGAAGCTGTATGACACAACTGATGAAACATTATCAGTAGCAAGGATTAGTGACAGAATGATTGCTGCAAAAAGGGTGAACGAAGTTCTCAGTTTCAACTCTGCTGCAATTAATTGCAAAGAGCTCCTAGATGTGGTCAAAGAGGGAGTAAAAGAATTAAAGAAGCATATTGAAGATCTGGTGCATTTGGGACTTCCCTCTCCTTTCCCTGATAGCAACACTGTGCTGGTGATTGATGAAATCAAGCCTTTGTTATTAGCCAGACAAAATGATCAGTCAGTTTTCCAAGGTTTGACAGATTCTTTATCAGTGCAAGAAGTAGAAGTTGTATTAATACCCATGGCTCAACTCAAGTTCTAACTGAAGGCTACGGTTTATGTTTTGTAGAGGTTTTCACACAGAGACATCATCAACCTCGATTTGGCTTTCCAAGATCTACAAAATAAGTAGGGCCTATCTGATGCTAAATGGTCTATTTATCAGATGGCTTTATAGAATCTCTAATTTTTGTTGTATTTTATACACATTCTTTTCTATATTCTTTGGATTCTTTTTGAGCAGGCTCAAAAGTCCTTGAGGTCGCCAAGAACTATAGAGTAAAATACTCTACATTTTGTTTCAGTTGCAGTATATTAGCGCGGCTGTGTAGGTTCTGATTTTGTTTCTGCGAGTTTCAATTTTGGCCGTGAAGATTAACAACAAGGGTTTGTTTTCACCTAAGTTTTGCCAAAGTCCCAGAGTTGAGTGGAACATGCCATGTGTTGTCAGCTGAGACACATTTTGAGAAGTCTCAGATTAATGCAAAAACTGCCAAGTGTCATCTTTCGCATTGAGTTTCAAGCCCCTTTTAATGTTTCAAAGACTGAGGTGGGTCCCTGTTTCTAAGTTTCTCCCTATGCGGAGGGTGCCAAGTGGCAGCTGTGAAAGGTTTCAATAAGTTTCTTTAAGTTGCATGGAAAGTGCCATGTGTCTCTTGTAATGAAAGCAGAGCGTGACAAGTGTCGACATCCGCAAGGTCTTCCTTTTGTTTCATTGTTAAGAAAAGACTGTGGTGGGACCCAGTGAGTTGCTTAAATTTAAGCGGAGCGTGCCAGGTGTCATTGTCTGCATGAATCTAAATGAGTCCCAAATGTTTCTATAGTTTTCTAAAGCAAGGCAGAGTCCACCACGTGTTGTTTTCCGTAGGACTCTCAAAAGGTATCTATAAGTTTCTCTAAGTTGAGCGGAAGCTGCCACGTATCACTTGGAAATTACGTGGAAGGTACCACCTGTCCTTGTCCCCTTTTGAAGCTACTCAGGCATGAAGTGTTGTGGGTCCCATGTTCGATAAGTGATAGAGTTTTGAGGCAGCGGACTGTGACAGATGTCAAAGGTGGAATTCTCCCAACTACGAGGTACAGTAAAGTATAAGTTCAGCGGAAGCCGCCACGTATATGTTTCAATTGCAGTGGAGGTGGCCACGTGCTAAGTTCCTATTTTTGCCTTAAAGATGAAGGAGTTTCAAGTAAAGAGTGCAGACGTTGCCATCTGTCTCAAGGGTTTTGTTTCTAAATGTTGCAGATGTTGCCAAGTGTCTTTTTCTGGTTAGAAGAGGGGTGCCACATGTATTGAGACAGCTAATGAATTTATAGTTATTGTAACTATTTGTGGATCTGAAAGATATCTTTTGTCAGACACTTCCAGTTAAGTTCCAGTTTGGTTAGACCATTGGGATTTGATCGTGCGAGCAATCTTGAGCCAATCCTATGCTATAAATATAGATCCAGATCCCAGATTCACTGGATAGAGTTTTCTGCATATAGATTATTATTAGAGATTTATGAGAAGTTTTCTTGAGATCTTTTTGTTGTGACCAGTAATATTATTTGCCTTTGTTCTATTTTTCTGATTTAGAAAGTTTGTATAACTATACATGTATCAATGCCTTTTATGTGACTGGAAAATTAATAAGAAGACTGAGTTCTATGCCTTTGCTGATATTTTCTGTGTCATTGCAAAATTGTCTAAGTTGTGAGCCTTTGATTCTATTTGTTTTCATCTTTTACATTGATCATGCATTGTTTGCTCTTTAATGTAACTGAATCCTAAAGATAGTTTCACTGTGCTTAGTATTAAGGAATGAATCATATTCAGGCGCATCACCATAGTTAAATTTTCCTTCATTGCATTTGTGATTCCGTTAATTTCTATCCCTTTTCCCTAAAATACATTTGAAGTTAAGGAAGAACCAGCTTCTTTAAAATCTAGAGGTCATTTTAGGTCGCAAGTCCCACATTCCTGAAACTTCCCATGTTGGTGTTGGATATAGGGCAGGGTCGAAGGGCAGTGCCCTCGCGGGGGCTCGGGGGTAGCACCCCCGAAACCTCACACGGTTTTTTATTATTTTATAAAGGCACCAGGAGTTATTTTTCATTGACCGACATAAGAAAACCCTATTTTTGTAACCGACAAAAAGCTTGATAAAAGCAGCTAAGGGTTAGGGTTTTGATATATTGTATTGTAGCATCTTGCAATGGTATTGAGTTGTAGGGATTACTGATTGTAATTGGTTTGATTTACTGGATAATAATATTGGACTCTCTATTTGGTGGATGTAGCCCGAGTTTGGGTGAACCATGTTAAAACTTGTCTCTCACTGTTATTAATTTTGTGTATTTCCATTTCTCTGTTTAATCTTTATTTGCATTTAATTGATATCTTCTGTCGGCTAACCCTAACAACCCGTTGATCATGATGTTAGTCATAAACAAACATAGAATAAAAGTTACACAACAACCTTTACTCATCTTGAAAGATATGATCAATTTGAAGAATTCATGATCCCAAGTCTCCATGGATTAGTTCTTAATCAACTAATGTTACTCAGTGGTTGTTGTGTGTTGTTGTTTTCCATTCAGGGGCCTTACATTTGCTTATCAGTAAGATTCTGTTTCTATAAAGATGCTACACAGAAAGGTTATTCTACACAGGATATTTCTACAAATAGTGTGTTTATACTTATATCTTTGCATGATATTTGTCAATTGTACATGCTTTAACTTCAAATATGCTATGAATCTTCAATTATCTACGAGATGTCTGCATATTTCATGTTTATTTGCTTCTGATCATCTATTATTTGCAATTGTGATGGTGAATTGTTCTAAAATTAAAAGAAATGTAAAAGAATACTTCAAATTATGATGAATCTTCAGCTATTGAGCCACATACACACTTGATACTGTAATTAGGAGAAGAAATCAAACCATATTTTCACCAGGATGTTCCACAGCTAGATATAGATGATGCAAACTTCAAAGGATGATGAATGAAGACAATACATGCAGACTGATGAGCACTCCAAGGGACACAACAAATCAAAGCATGTATCAAGAATTCAAACATAGGCTACTAAGGATTTACAATGATTTGTAATCAAAATGGTCTTCTCTTTCATTAAGTATGCAAAAACATGTATGTTTACAATAACTTTGAAATAGGCCCTGATATTTCAGCAAACAAATTTCAATTAAGCTTCGAATGTCCGAACAAGGCATCCCTGCTCCTTTTATAGAATAAGGTGAGGGAGCAGTTACAAATGATCTACGATCAAAATTTATCGATTAAGATCCACGGTGCATATTCCTTTTTGACTTGGTCAACTATATCTCATGGCATAGGTTGCCAGCTGGCAACCATCTAGGTAACTTATTTTCCTCTAAGCACCTGATGCAGATGTTTCCCTTGTGGTTCATCTTCATTTACTCCTCAGGTTCTTCTTTATCATCATGATCATCATGATCATCACTTTCTGTGTCTTCATCATCCTGATGCATATCGCCTTGTATATGGACCTGCATGATTGTCCTGATATTTTCATACACTTCTACTATTCTTTCAACTTCCCCACCATCGTGAGTTTTAGCTATACTTACGGCATGCTTGTGTGCTTGAAACTTATCTCTGAGGGTCTCCAATTTACCCTTCCTGCTGCTCAATGTTTCATTATAGTTCTCCACCCTGACTTTGATCCTCATGATCTTGTTCATTGCTTCTTCCGTCAGGTGGGTGAGAGGGTCATTAGCCATCAGCTGGAAGTTAATCGTTCAGAGCTTTTATGGCAAAGTTTGCATCTTGATTTTCAATTTTCCCCTCTACTTTCCCCTTAAGGGCTTCCAGGACCTCTACTTCATAGGACATCATGCTGTGAAATTTCACACGGATATCTCTTAATTTATTACTGCACTTCTTCAGTATATCACATTCAAATCTGATGTCCTTATACCAAATATCTACTAGCATGGCAGTGTTATTATCCAGTACCTTATTATTTATTAGGATCTAAGGATTAATCTTCTTTATTTCACTCAAAACACTTAAGGCTTTCTCCAACTAGAATGACCTCCTTCCGGCCTCAGTCTGTAATTTATCAACTTTCTTCTTGGAGATACTCAAAGAATTCCACCTTTGTAAAGAGGCTCTCACTACTTCCTCCACTCTTGTTAGTGCTAATGACATCCATTTTCTCATTATCACTGACTCATGCCTCATAAGGTCTAATTTATTAACCTCTTCTTGAGAAATTGCAATCAATGGGACTACCTGATCTGATGATGTATTGTCAAGGTTAATCGACCCTTTTATGTATGAGTGCCACTGAGCAATGTGCTCTTTATGCTGCTTATTCTTCTCCTTTTCTTTCTTCATCCTTTTGGTTAAAGAATCTATTATATCCTTCCCTTCCTGACCTTCTTGGTCTTCATTAGCAAACCCCAAATCAACTGTGCTAATCTAGAATTCTTCTAGGGTTATTTTGCCTTTCTCTTTCTCAATGATGGGAAGTGCTACCTGGGTGGTCCTTCTGCCTATAGCAGGATCTCTTCTTATTGCAGATGTTAATCTGGCTTTCCTCTTTGGCTTCATGATGGTTTCTGAAAACAATGTTGAAACATCAAATTCTTGAATCTCAAAAACTAATTCCGTACCTATTTCTTTCTCCAGCCATTGAGGTACTTTATCTTTGGATTCTTGGTGTCCGTCATCATCATCATGTCTACCCTGATCTCCAACATTTGTCTCGGTTCTTGACGGAGAGGGTGGCTTCCTTATTTCTTCCTCATGACTTTCTTCATGAGGGGGATCTTTTTTTATTTCCTCTTCTTACGGGGGATCATGCTGTGTATCTACATGTTGGTCATGGACTTGATCCTTTACTCCCTCCCTTTGTGTCTCATCCACTTTAGGAATTTCCTCATCCTAAGGCATATTTGCATCCATGGATATCATGGTATTTGAACTAGGTGGATCTACCTGATCTTGGATCACATTATGATCTGCACCTAATGTATCTACCTTCTGAGTTTTTAGGTCATCATGACCTGATGTTTCTTTATCACCTGAGGTTTCTTGAGTCCGGGGGGCATCATCACCTAATGTGTCTTTATCATTCCCTCCCTTTTCTTGGACTTCTACTATCTTGGGTTCAACTGGTATTTCTTGTTGTTGCTGGCCCATATCTGGAGTATGGCTCTTCACTTTTGTCAACTTGACTTCCTTAATATTTTTTGTTTTATCAGGTGCACTTGCTTGATCTTTGGGACTTACATCCTCTCTATATGTTAGGTCTATCACCTCAGGGCTAGTTACCTGATCAACTAACTTATCAAGCCCTATTTGTTGAGCTGCCCTTTCTGGGCTACTTTCTTTCTCTTGCTCTGTCTGCTTCAACTCTTCCAATACTGCCATCTGTGCTGATGGGGTTCCATGTGGGGTCATGCGAGTGTTAGAATCAAGGGACTCTATTTGCTGAGAAGTCACATTTTGTACCACCTCATCATCTGACAGTTCCACAGTTTCTTCTAATGAGAAAGGACCACCTTCGCTTGCTTTAGTGGCTTCTTTTACTTGCTCTTCAGCCTTCTCAGTCTTAAACTAAATTATGGTAGGAAGTGGCACATCATGTTGCAATTCTTTCCCGAACACTTCACTACCAGCTCCCCTTAATACTACAGGGTCATGTCTTATCTCACCCCTCATAGATGTTCTCTGTCTTTTAGGTGGTGATGCCACCATGGGTGCCTTCTTTTTCCTTGTGAATATCATAGGATCATCAACTTTAGGCTCTTTATCCATTGGCTCCTCGTCAGGAATCTCTTCTTCCACATTCTGCTGTGAGGTTTGGCCTTCATACTGTACTCTCGCAGTTTCTACAGCTAGCCTTAAGATTCTTTTCATTCTTGGTTCATCTACCAAAGGATGTATAGATGAGACTGATGCATGTCCTGATGCAGATGCACCTTCAGCTAGTATATCAATCCTCTCAATTATTACTCCCTTAGGTTCACTATCAGTCTTCTTTTTACCTCTAGGGGGTCCTTTTCCTTGTTTCTGAGGTGGCAGCCTTTCTCCATTAGATTTTCTCTTCTCAACAAGAAAGTCATCATATTCTTCATCTGGGATCTCCTGCCTTTTCCTATTGTTATCTACTGTGATGGCCACACCTTTCTTCTTCATTGTATTGATTTGTTCATTTACCCATGCTTGGGTCAACTGCAGTGCCCCACCTGTAAACTGATCTAATGAAATGTCTTCAGGTTACGTCAAGTCAGGGGCTGAAATGGTGTCATTATACACCTTATTGTCTTCATACTCATTTGGCAATACCTTGCCATCATCTCTCTTCAATTGTGTACGCACTGGAATGCAGTCAAAAGTCTTAATCTGATTGAGGGTGAGTCTCTGGTATTTTCTTCTTCTCACTTTAGCTTCATCTTCACAGTCAATCTAGAAATTCTCTAAGTTCTTCTTATGTATACATTGGCCTGTGATCTTTTGCATTCTTCCATAGGGGTCATATGATCTGGCCAATGGGAATGGCTGTAAGTTCATCAAATTTAGACCTGCTATGGCCTTCTTTATGTTTTTAGAATAGGGGCATATATACCACCCTATAGTTACTAGAAACAAGACTAGAGGTATCTTCTTGTTTTCTTTGTATGCATCTAGTATGGTTGATACCTACCTCATAAACTCCATTAGGACTACCCCATTAGTAGGGTACCTGGGTAGCATCAATGGCTGTCCTTCAAAGCCCTCTATTCTAATGTAGGAAAATATGGCAAACTAGATAAACCAGGCACCATGCTTGTATATAACTTCCTGAGCTTCCATGCTCAGTCTTTTGGTTCTATCTTCCTCCATTGTTCTGACCAAATGCATAGAAAATGCATCATTCACTAATTTGTAGTTAGGGAGATAATTTGTTCTCTGCAACTAAGGGTAATGGTCCCATATATGGGCATCATTTAAACTTCCACCAATCTTTCCAACTGTGGTTAGTGCATCAAATGTACCCTTATAAGCACATGAATATACAACATATGAAGTCATGTAAAATGCACACTCCAAGCCTCCTAAGTTCATCATTTGTTCATCTAGGGCATCACTTATGATTTTAGCCCATAATGGCTTATTATATGTATAAGTGCACATCATGATGACCCCATACATCCAATCCTTGAAACTTCCAGTAGTAGGCTGGCCTGTCACTCTGCTGAGTAGGGCAATCATATACTGATATTCATCATCAAAGTCAAATTTATACAGGTGCAATGGTAATTTGGCAAAGGTAGTGTAGGTATTGTTGTTTTCTCTCCACTGGTATATCATCTTTCTTGTAGTCTTTTTGTTATTTATATATTCAATCTCTAGTTTTTTCAGATCCATACTGACTACCTTCTTTCCAAGTGGGAGATTGAAAGTAGTTGCAATCCCTTTGATGGACAAATCTGCATAAACCCTGCCATGTTTTTCTACTCTCCTTGTCTGAGGGTTATAATTTTTGGCACATTCTATTATTAATTTAGAGTTTCCATGGAATAAGGAAATCCAGTAGCATACCACATTCCTAATGTAAATATGGAGTCCAGTAGGGTGCTATCTCTATCTTCATGCATCTTGGACGTCCATGCTACCAAATCTGTGTTTTCCTGATGAGTGTCTTTGATGACACCATACTTGAACTGCACTCCCTCAAGTTGAGCAAACATAGGCTTAAGAAATTCAGACTCAGACTTGTTCCACCTGACTTCTGCCATGGATTCCTACAATGAACATGGCTGGTCTTACCATATTATTTATATCCATTCATATACAACACTATGTGTTTACGGCATCATGCATATTATACTTATTAATCTCCATTTCATCATGATATGCATCATTACAAAGCAAAACCATAAAAGAACTTACTACCTGGATATTACAGAAAATGACAATAGGAGGGTTTCTAATTACTTACCTGATAACGCTTTTCTCCTATGTTAGGTGGACAATTATGGAAATGGTTCGCAAATGTTGAGGATCACCTGATCTGTTGCACTGGAAAACTAGTCTGTCCACTGGTAGCTTGTTTAAGGGTTCAAGTGCTCTGTGCTCTATAAATTCTCATTTTATCGCAAGGTAAATGCAAAATGACCTTGCAAACTCACTTTTAATCTCATTCATAGGGCAAATTAGGGCAAAACTAGGTTAAATTGATCAAAACCATTGATCTTCTGTATGAAATTCACAGATGTTGCCAGGTGTGTACATCGCATTCACAATCAGCGGGAATCCACCTACTACATTTATGTGCATTTAATGTCATGGGGCAAGATGAGGGGAGTGATCTCCAGAAGATTGGGTGATATTCGTAATATGACACCCTCTATGTAATATGACCCTTCGCCTTTGAGCGGGAAGACTGATGTCAATAGATCGGGTGATGTTGAGAATATCGGGTGATGTTTTAAAGATCAGGTGATAATTGAGATGTGAGCTCTCAAAACTAAAGTGACCCCCTTTCAAAAGATCAGGATGACATCACCGTCATGTTATAGAAAAAGGGTGATCACTGGAAATATACCTCTGCGAGGTAAAAAGGATGATGATGTCACCATCAGGGTGATTTTCTTTGTTCATCGGGATTGGATGATGTCATCGGCATATTGGCTCTAGGGTGATATCTTGCGACAAGGTGATATTCGGAAGATCGAGTGATATTCAGAAGATCGAGTGATATTCAGAATAGCACCCCCGCAAAATATATGACGCTATTTGACGGGTAAATACCACTATCACGTAAAATTGACGTCTGGAGCTTCGGACTAAATGATTATCGAGTGATAAAATTGGATCGGGGTGATCTTACATAAGATGACTAATGTTACGAAATATGACCCCCCCTCGGAATATCAGGTTTGACCAGGATTTTGACTTGTCATAACTTTTGTTCCCTAAGGAATATCAGGGTGATCCAAAAGGCAACCCTGCATGAAATTTTGTACTCTTTCCAACCATGAGGTTATTGACATGAAATATTAACTTTGACTAACTGACCTCATCATGATGACTTACCTAGCCCCCTTATGCAGGGTCACCTGCAAGAGTTACTTTTACCAGACCGCCAAAAGTAGAAAAACACAAGCCAAGCCAAGCAAAAAGTTGGGTCCCTGTTTTGTCAAGTCGAAATGGGGTGTGTTGTGTAACCACACAACAACTTGCCACCAAAGAAAATAAAAAATTTCCAATGATTCAAGTGAGGTGATCACATTCATATATAGTATTCTAACTTTTTCTAAGTGTAAGCATCATAATCTTTCTGAATGACAAAGTTTTCATCATGGCAACATTCCTAACAAAGGATCAGGGGTGTGTAAATGATTAATTATCCTCATCTTGAAAGCAAGTTGAAAACATGGGTAACTAATGTTAAGCTACATAGTTTGGGAGCATCCATCATAGCCAACCTGGATAGAACCTTGCTGCCAGCAGGCGTCTATAGCCCCGGCAAGGTTATCTATACAATCCCCCTAAGTAGAGCCCCACTGCCAGCAGGTGTCTATAGCCCTAGTAGAGTTACTTAGATGGCCTAATTTTATTTCATTTTTGTAATTTTTTTTTTAATTTTATATTCTATAAATCTGATGTCATCATGTAAGCTCAGTGTGCAAGGTATGGTCACTTGCTGATTTAGGTTGGAGATTGTGTTGGTAGCAAGGGAGTCCCTTTAGATTTTTCACTTAACACCTATACTTGTGTGTTCAACAAACCCAAGGCTGTTAGGTGAGTCATTGTGAAAGAATCACTTTGAATAAGAAAAGGCACCCTGATGAAAAGATATCATAGACCTGATCATAAGTACTTCTCAGAATAAGTCATAACCTATATATGAATTTGTTATCATCACTTAAATCCTAACAATTTAGTTATTTTCTAGGGTGATGAGCTGCATCATCTTAACTAACCAAAATAAAAACTCAACAAGCAAACAAAACTGTACAAACAACTATAAAAATATACAATATGATACACATGACTGGCATGAAGCTAATTTAGGCTTTGAAATAATGTTTAAGGAATTATCCATTAACTGGTAATGGAACATCCTTGCCTGTCAAGTTTTTAAGCTTGTAAGTGTTGTCTCCTAATATTTCAAAAATTTGGAAGGGAGCTATCCAAAGTTTATCAAACTTACCATGGTCTTCCTTCCTCTCATGTGCTTTGTCCCACATCAGGACCAAATCTGAGATCCTGAAGGCCTTAACCCTGGCTCTTTTGTCAAACCAACATTTGACAACATCCTGATGTTTGGCAAATTGATCAATTGCCTGACTTCTTTTCTCTTCCAGGTGCATCAACTAAAGCAACCTGACTTCTTGCTTATTGTCTATGCCCAAGTACTCTTGTGCAAACTGCAGTGTAGGAATATTTAGGTTAATAGGGAGGATGGGATCCACCCCATATACTAAGTGATAAGGTGAGTTTCCTAATGCATCCTTATTCCTAGTTATGTCTACCCACAAGGCATACTTCAGTAGGGTGTTCCACTCCCTAGGGTTCTTTTCTATTAACTTTTTTATGATATTCAACAAATTTTTATTGGTGGATTCTGCTAATCTGTTCCCTTGGGGATAATAGTTTGAGGAGAACTTCAATATGATCCCATAATCAAAAGCCCAGCTTGGCAATTTGGTTGAAGCAAAAGTAGATCCATTGTCACTTACCAGAGCATAGGGAACTCCATACTTGGTGACTATATTACTTTCTAGAAATTTGATGACATCTTCAACATTGCAGGTCCTGGTGCTGACAGCTTCAGTCCACCTAGTACAATAGACAGTAATAGTTAAGACATACCTATGGCCTGAGGATGACGAAAGATTAATTGATCCTATGAAGTCCATTCCCCATTGTACAAATAGGCACATCTCCATTACTGGATGCAAGGTTGAGCAGCAAACCTCTCTCTATTAGCACCAACCTGACATACATGACAGCATTTAATATGCTCAACAGTATCCTTGAAAATTGTGGGCTAGTAGTATCCTGCCTTAAGGATAGAGTGAGTAGTGGCAAAGGATGACCCATGTGCTGTTCCAAACTTGTCATGTAGCTCTGATAACACATTATCTATTTCTAGCCTCTCTAGGCATCTTAGGTATATCCCTTCATAATTATTCTTGAAAAGGATTCCCTCTTTCATCATATACTTCTGTGACCTTATTTTTAGGGCTATCCTTTGTGATGCCTATAGTCTTGGAGGACATCTTCTAGTAATCAGGATGTGCCTAATGTCTGAGTACCACTCTCCATTATCCTTTACATTAATAACATACTGCTAACTCATGATATTGGGGTCAATCTCTGATATCATTTGGCTTAATGCCTGTCCTCTTACTAGCTTCATGGGTGTAATATCCATGTCATATTCTTGTAGAACAATGATCCATTTAGCCCTTTTCTCAATGGCTCACTCTGCATTAATAGCATCTTCACTGTTGCATCAAGTACCACAACAATAAATTTACTTCTCAGGATACAGTGCCTGAACTTCTTTATTGCTCTGACTAGAGCAAGTGCTTGCCTTTCAACATCCACGTATCTTAGTTCTGTATCTTTGAAAGGGAAGCTCATGAAGGCTATGGGTTTTTCTTCCTTTTCTTCATTTCTCTGTGGCTTCTTTTACTTGCTCTTTAGCCTTCTCAGTTTTAAACTGAATTATGGTAGGAAGTGGCACATTATGTTGCAATTCTTTCCTGAACACTTCACTACCAGCTCCCCTTAATACTACAGGGTCATGTCTTATCTCACCCCTCATAGATGTTCTCTGTCTTTTAGGTGGTGATGCCACCAGGGGTGCCTTCCTTTTCCTTGTGAATATCATATGATCATCATCTCCAGGCTCTTTATCCATTGGCTCCTCATCAGGAATATCTTCTTCCACATTCTGTTGTGAGGTTTGGCCTTCATACTGTACTCTTGCAGTTTCTATGACTAGCCTTAAGATTCTTTTTATTCTTGGTTCATCTACCAAAGGATGTGCAAATGAGGCTGATGCCTGTCCTAATGCAGATGCACCTTTAGGTGGTATATCAATCCTCTCAATTATTACTCCCTTAGGTTCACTATCAGTCTTCTTTTTACCTCTAGGGGGTCATTTTCCTTGTTTCTAAGGTGGCAGCCTTTCTCCATTATATTTTCTCTTCTCAACAAGAAAGTCATCATATTCTTCATATGGAATAACCTGCCTTTTCCTATTGTTATCTACTGTGATGGCCACACCTTTCTTCTTCATTGTATTGATTTGTTCATTTACCCATGCTTGGGTCAACTGCAGCACCCCACCTGTAAACTGATCTAATGAAATGTCTTCAGGTTTGTCAGGTCAGGGGCTGAAATGGTGTCATTATGCACCTTATTGTCTTCATACTCATTTGACAATACCTTTCAATCATCTTTCTTCAATTGTGCAGGCACTGGAATGCAATCAAAAGTCTTAATCTAATTGAGGGTGAGTCTTTGGTATTTTTTTCTTCTCACTTCAGCTTCATCTTCATAGTCAGTCTAGAAATCCTCTAAGTTCTTCTTATGTATAGGTTGGCCTATGATCTTTTACATTCTTCCATAGGGGTCATATGATCTGGCCAATGGGAATGGCTGTAAGTTCATCAAGTTCAGACCCGCTATGGCCTTCTTTATGTTTTCATAATTAGGGCATATAGACCACCCTATAGTTACTGGAAACAAGATTGGAGGTATCTTCTTGTTTTCTTTGTATGCATCTAGTATGGTTGATACCTGCCTCAGAAACTCCATCATGACTACCCCATTAGTAGGGTACCTGGGTAGCATCAATGGTTGTCCTTCAAATCCCTCTATTCTGATGTAGGAAAATGTGGCAAACTAGATAAACCAGGCACCATGCTTGTATATAACTTCCTAAGCTTCCATGCTCAGTCTTTTGGTTCTATCTTCCTCCATTGTTCTGACCAGATGCATAGAAAATGCATCATTCACTAATTTGTAGTCAGGGAGATAATTTGTTCTCTGCAACTGAGGGTAATGGTCCCATATATGGGCATCATTTAAACTGCCACCAATCTTTCCAACTGTGGTTAGTGCATCAAATGTACCCTTATAAAGCACATGAATATACAACATATGAAGTCATGTAAAATGCACACTCCAGGTCTCCTAAGTTCATCATTTGTTCATCTAGGGCATCACTGATGATTTTATCCCATAATGGCTTATTATTTGTATAAGTGCACATCATGATGACCCCATACATCCAATCCTTGAAACTTCCAGCAGCAGGCTGGCCTATCACTATGCTGAGTAGGGCATCATATACTGATATTCATCATCAAAGTCAAATTTATATAGGCGCACTAGTAATTTGGTAGAGGCAGTGTAGGTACTGTTCTTTGCTCTCCACTAGTATATCCTCTTTCTTGTAGTCTTTTTGTTATTTATATATTCAATCTCCAGTTTTTTTAGATCCATACTGACTACCTTCTTTCCAAGTGGGAGATTGAAAGTAGTTGCAATCCCTTTGATGGACAAATCTACATAAACCCTACCATGTTTTTCTACTCTCCTCATCTGAGGGTTATAATTTTGGCACATTCGATTATTAATTCTAAAGTTTCCATGGAATAAGGAAATCCAGCCGTATACCACATTCCTGATGTAAATATGGAGTCCACTAGGGTGCTATCTCTATCTTCATGCATCTTGGACGTCTATGCTACCAAATCTATGTTTCCTTGATGAGTGTCTCTGATGACACCATACTTGAACTGCACTCCCTCAGGTTGAGCAAACATAGGCTTAATAAATTCAGACTCAGACTTGTTCCACCTGATGTTTGCCATGGATTCTTATAATGAACACGACTGGTCTTACCATACTATTTATATCCATTCATATATAACACTATGTGTTTACAGTATCATGCATATTATACTTATTAATCTCCATTTCATCATCATATGCATCATTACAAAGCAAAACCATAAAAGAGCGTACTACCTAGATATTATAGAAAATGACAATAGGAGGGTTTCTAATTACTTACCTGATAATGCTTTTTTCCTATGTTAGGTGGACAATTATGGAAATGGGTCACAAATGCTGAGGATCACCTAATCTGTTGTACTGGAAAACTAGTCCGTCCATTGATAGCTTGTTTAAGGGTTTGAGTGCTTTGCGCTCTGTAAATTCTCATTTTATCACAAGGTAAATGCAAAATGACCCTACAAACTCACTTCTAATCTCATTCATAGGGCAAATTAGGGCAAAACCAGGTTAAATTGATCAAAACCATTGATCTTCTATATGAAATTCACAGATGTTGCCAGGTGTGTACATTGCATTCGCAATTGGCGGGAATCCACCTATTGCATTTATGTGCATTTAATGTCATGGGGCAAGATGAGGGGCATGATCTCTAGAAGATTGGGTGATATTCGTAATATGACCCCCTCTGTGTAATATGACCCTCTGCCTTTGAGCGGGAAGATTGATGTCAATAGATTAGGTGATGTTGAGAATAGCAGGTGATGTTTAAAAATTAGGTGATATTTGAGATGTGAGCTCTCAAAACTAAAGTGACCCCCTTTCGAAAGATCAGGATGATGTCACTGTCATGTTATCTAAAAAGGGTGATTGCTAGAAATATACCTTCGCGAGGTAAAAAGGATGATGACGTCACCATCAGGGTGATTTTCTTTGTTCATCAGGATTGGATAACATCATCGACATATTGGCTCTAGGGTGATATCTTGCGAGAAGGTGATATTTAGAAGATCAGGTAATATTCAAAATATCACCCCCGCAAAATATATGACACTGTTTGACGGGTAAATACCACTATCACATAAAATTGACATCCAGAGCTTCGGACCAAATGATTATCGGGTGATAAAATTAGATCAGGGTGATCTTACATAAGATGACTGATGTTACAAAATATGACCCCCCCTCGGAATATCAGGTTTGACCAGGATTTTGACTTGTCATAACTTTCATTCCCTAAGGAATATCAAGGTGATCCAAAAGGCAAATCTGCATGAAATTTTGTACTCTTTCCAACCATGAGGTTATTGACATGAAATATTAACTTTGACTAACTAACCTCATCATGATGACTTACCCAGCCCCCTTATGCAGGGTCACCTGCATGAGTTACTTTTACCAGACCACCAAAAGTAGAAAAACACAAGGCAAGCCAAGCAAAAAGTTGGGTCCCTATTTTTTCAAATCAAAATGGGGTGTGTTGTGTAACCACACAACAAGACCCTGAGCCATGAAGAGACCAATCTTTCCTAGACTATAGAAGATACAAAGCAAAACAATTAGCTAGAGTGGTCAGGCCTCCTTTACAAACAATAAGAGAAGAACAACATGCATTTGAAGATCCTCTTAGAGTGAAAAGAAAATGACAAAATGACATAAGGATAACACAAGACTATTATAACTATGATGAAATAATTGGCATGGTAGAAGTGGACAAGAAAAAGTTTCTTAACTCACCTCATCCATGGAGATATGGTATCTATGCTGAGGTTCCTCCCTCGCCATCCTTACAGGGATTGGGAGGTTTTCATCGACAACAAAACATTTCAACAAGACCAATGAAATTTGAACATGGTCCTTCCTCCTCTAATGTCCAAACCCCTATGGAAAAGCATAACAATGCCTTTGAAGAGATTAATAATAAGACAAGAAGGAATAGACAAGAAATAGAAAGGAGGTAGACAAGACAATCTTTGGCCCAACAAAATGTACCCCAACAAGAAAACATTCAACCTAACATTGAAACAAACCAAGAAGAGCTTAAGAATGAACAACCTGAAAACAAGAACAAAAGTTAGGCTATGGTACCTTAGACACCTCTTTCCTCTAGCATTCGAGATTGGGAAGAGGATGATTTGCTCATCGACAACCCTTAGTTTGGTTATCCCTATAGGTAAGTATTTCTAACCCTTTACCTCCATGTTGTGTTTCCCTTGTGATGTGCTATGTGTTGTTTAGGCCTCCTAGGATGACCCTTGATTCTCTTGTAAGGTAAAGGATATCAGGAGACTGCCTCTTTTGTGACCCTTCTGCTATTTGTATCATAATTCTTCTATATTGCTTCTACTCTATTTTCATTGTTGTGTGTTGTCTCTAATGGACATAGCATTGCGGTTGGTGACTTGGGTCACCCTCCTACATGATTGTCCCTAAGACACTTGTTTCTCCCCTCTTGATTTATTGTTTACCTTCCTCTAGTGGTTCTATCTAGCTGGTGGATGATGAAAAACATATTATACAAATACGGACCTAGTGTCCCTTCGCAAGAAATCAAAAAATGGACCTAGTCCATACATGACGATGGGGTTGATAAATATTATCTGATGCTTGGCTAGTAGAATCACTCCGTGTGATATCTTGATGTTGTCTTATTACACTTACAAAACATAAAAATACAGTTGTTTCGTACACTTTGTTTATCCTGGATCTCATCTTGCTTGGCTGTTTATGTGAATGATTACATATGTTGTTGTTTATCATGATTATATGGATGCTAACACCTTTTCTTGCAGGAAATTGTGTGTTTGTGGGAACATTTGGTGACCGTAAAGTACATGTCACCTCTAGGGGGCATGGACTTTGTGAGAGCTTATGTTCCCTTGTGTGTTTTATCTATACCTTAACGTTCTTGATATCGATACATGATATCAACCACCTTAAGGTGGGGGCATATATAAGGTAAGGTGTCTACTGATTTTGGTACTAATGAAGCATGTTTGAAGTCCTCTGTGGAGGTAAGATGTATCTCTGAATGAGTGCACATCTTTCTTTTTTCTATCTTGCAATCATTTAAGCCCTTCTATGGAAGGCAGGGATGGTGTATTTCTTGAGGAGATTGCACATCCTATCATTTTCTAAAAAGTCCTTCGAGCAGGCGAGGCAGATATGAGACTATCCTAACCCTTAAACGTGTCTTCAATGATTGTTGTGGCGAAGGCCAATCATCGGTGTGTTCCTGTAATGTGCTTGAGATGGCTATGAATCTAGCAATAGGTTTCTTTCATTACTTATTTTCCATGTTTTCTCTGTGTCTTCCATGTGTGTGTGTATGGCGTGTTTGTTCCCAAGCATAGTTTCAACACTGTGGCAATGAGCTCCTCCTATGCTTTGGGGTTTGTATGGCATGTTTGTTCTCAAGTGTCGTTTCAAGACTAGTGGTGATGAGCTCCTCCTACCCTTTGAAATTTGTTTGGCATGTCTTTTGCCCCTTATGCAGTTTAAAGACTCGTGGTGATGAGCTCCTCCTACATTTGGGTTGTGTGTTTATTTTTCTTGTACTTGAATTTGCATTTCATATATGAAAAATGAAAAATAAATAATCAATGCATTCATTGTATTCACTGTGTTTTGTGTATCTTCAATGTTGTCTTCTCCATGTTTTGCGTGACTGTAACTATCTTCTTTGTGTTTTGTGTGCTTGTTATTTTCTTCAATGTGTTTGGCGTGTCCTCACCATGCTTGGCGTGCTTGCTATGTTTTTTGACCTTTACATTAATGCATATATTGGCCTTGCATTTATACATACATTAAAGTGGGGGCTAAATGTTATGTCAAAAAATATCCCCTTGGGGCTTTTCCCTCTTAAGGTTTAGCTCTTGGGTCCTTAGAATGCATTTAGAACATCTTATGTGTTAATTTTCAATCCCAATGAGAAAACCCTGAAGTCTTATGGCAAATAGGACCTACAGGGTGCTATTTTGATGATCCTCAAACAAAAATAGGAGGGTGGACTTGGGCGCTAGCACCCTAGTCCTGTCCTATTTTAGGTCTTCCCTAAATTTAAATGTCAGGTTTATGACCGTTATTTAGGTCCTATTCTGACATCTCAAGTTTGAATTACAAAATTCTTAGAAGGAATGTTTGTAGTGGCATATATAAGCATGTTTAGGTTTTCATTTGTAAACTAGAAGATGATTGTGAACTTTAGGCATTTTTGTGATTTTAAGAAATTCATTGTTGCAGAGCAGAGCATTGTTATTGTTTTTGTGATTGCACATTTGACTTCATCTTCTCATGTGATTGAAGAGCCTATTAGGTCTCAAAAATGTAGGTTGCTATTCCTAAGAGGATGCCAGGCTCTATGCTTAGATTCACAACATTTTTGAACTAACGCAACAGAATCAACCTTTAGGGTTTGATGACTCCCTGCACTTTAGGTCCTGCTACACCTAGGTGGGTGAACCATGGAAATTAAAGCAGACTAGATGTAAATGTCTTGGCTAAGTAAATGAATCTACCTACAATGGAAAATGGTGTAGGATAGATGAGAGCTTGCTAACTAATTCTATATTTAATATCTGATGAATGGTAGGTAGAAATTGTATAAGCAATATTAAGGTATATTTTATGACTGTGCTTAACTAATAAAGGGGTTTTTAAGTGATGAATTGAAATAAGACCAGTGCCTTGTTGGGTAAACAGAGTCAAATGAAGGACTAATACTAGTGGCTTATAATGGACAATAATTCTAACTATTTGGCATAATATTTTAGTTTATAACTTGTATAAACATGCAAGGAAATGACTGACAAACTCTTCTTAACAATCTAACCAATATAATCAGATCTCTTATAATTCACCAGAAGGTAATTTAATTCTTTCTTGAAGGAATCAATTGAGTGAGATATGCAAGAATAACAGATAATATTAACTTGGAGATAGAATGGCAATCCTAATTATATGGTTCTTCTTAGTAATCCAAACTAACACTTCTAGGTTACTGTGATTGATCAGAAGGATTTTTAATTCCTCTAATGGAAACCATTTTATTCAATCACATAGATACATCAAATGTGCATTGACAAATTAACTATATACTTGATATCTTAATTTAAATAACAAGGAAATATTAAACTAGAGACAACCACACAATTGAATATCTTAACAAACAATTGATGCCAGAATAGAACCACAGAATCAAAGAACTTCAATTTACTTCTTCAATAATAAACTTACAACATGGTCTTTAAGAAACATTGTAAACTTTATATATTATATTCTACTGCTGATGATCATTCATCATCATATGTTTGAACTTATATAGAAATGCTTGTGAAGAGACATAACTCTTCAAGAAGTCTTTTGGGAATAACAAGATTAACATAACAACCATAAGACAATAATGCTTAGACCCTATTCAACCACAAGTATAACTAAGCAATGTGGTCTAAATACTCCTGGCTACTATGTGAATCAATAAATTCAATGCCATTCCTTGTGATCACATCCATCATAACCATCCTCTCCAAATTCTTGTAGGCTTCCTCAAATGTAGAGTCTTTGTCCTTAAGAGCTTCTAAAGCTTCATGTAATATTGCTTGATAGTCTCTGCTCCATTCTTCTTTGCTCTTTAATTCTTTATTGTTCTTGAACAACGTGGGCACCCCTGCTTTTGAAGCTTCAACACATTCTTTAGCATCAGTCTTAAGTTGGTCATAATACTTCTAATGCTACTCAACCAAATCTTTTGTACTGGAGGTATCTAGAATGCCAGAAGTATCTTTAATCCGTGTCTCACTGAGTTTCTCCTGCAGCCTCTTGTCAAGCCTCTCATGCTCTTGGATTGCTTTATAATTTTGAGAATAATTATCCCAAAATTGGTTCAGCCAATGCATCATGTTGGTATGCATGTTTTGGAGTACTGTGACAAGTGTGTCCATCTGGATTTGAACTATCTAATCGATGGATGGTAATTAGATGCTCTGTGAGCTTTCACCCTGAGTTAGTCTCTTTACTGATCCCCCGAAGGTGATCTTAATAGCATCTTTCAAATAATCATTTTCTTTGGTTAATCTCTCATAGCTCAGTTTGTATGCATCCCTTTCTTTGATTAACATCTGGGCCTGTGCCTTATTCAACTTTGCAACATTAATTCCAATGTCTGCAGTGATCAAGGG
The DNA here is from genome assembly GCA_027924645.1 of Cunninghamia lanceolata. NCBI lineage: Eukaryota > Viridiplantae > Streptophyta > Pinopsida > Cupressales > Cupressaceae > Cunninghamia > Cunninghamia lanceolata. The sequence continues at coordinate 15,900,469 of BSBN01001715.1, forward strand.
GTCAATCTCCCCTGTCTTCAAGGTCATGACATGGCCAAAAGTTTCTCAGTGTCTATAATGGCTGTCTTCTTATGGGGAGGATACAGGGCCCATATCATTAATGAATTTTCATCATTATTATATTTGGTGCCCATATATACTTCAGTGACACCTTCTGGAGTGAGCTTGTATTTATCATCCATATTATGTAGAAAACTATCAAATACTAGAGCAAAATTCAAATCAAGGCTAGGAAAAATCATCACCCCTGCTTCTCTGAGCAATTGTCTACCCTTACTAGGGGTCATATCTTTATAACACTTTCACACAATACTCTTCAAATTGTACATAGCTAGAATGGGCATATCTACTATCCCATTTTCTAGTCCACATTTGTACAGGTGACTTCTGCCCCTTTTGGTCTACTGGAACAACTTTAAATTCATTTGGCCATAACCCCACTTCCTGGAAATAATAGAGCACCATGTGCATGAGAAGTGAGTAATGTTCAAAGGAAATTGATGGGGCATTGTTCTTTATTCCAGCCAGACCAAAGTCAATTCTATTAAAAATATAGGCAGCAAAATCAAACTGCCTAGCATTGTGGCACTAAATGTTAGTAGCTATGACCATCAGAGGAATTGTCATAAAGTCAGGGACCTCTGATCCTAGGACCTGGCCCACAGAGTAGTAAGTGTATTGTATGTAAGGTTTAAATAGTGACACATGAAATGGAGGACAATCATTTTCACTGAGGGGCACCATTTCTCCCTCTGCCCTGTGAATAGGCAGTCTCCATCCATTGTATGTAGTATCCATTCTCTAGTACTCCTTTTCCAAATCCTCATAAACAATGGGGACAGTGCATAAATCATCCAAGTCAAAAAATTCACAGATGGCATTCTTTGATAAGTGTATAATAGGCTCCCCTTGTGGGTTGCATATAGCCTTAAGACTTGGGTTATACTATTTAGTAAAAAGTTGGAGGAGTTCAACATTCAGAAACACATCAGGAACAACTAATTTACCCAAATTCAAATGCCATGGGTTTGATACTGGAGAATTCCTAATTCTTCTGTTGTAATGGAATTTGAAAAGCTCATAGCCTCTAATTGGAGTCCAAACATTCCCAAGGTATTTATACTTGTCTTCTAATTTCTCCACTTCTGCCTTGAGTTGTGCAGACCTTCTGGCTTTGGGAGTTGATCTAGATAGTTGGTCAATCAAGTCCTGGTTCAGTTTTCTCTCTTTTGTTTTCTCTTCAGGGGTTTTGTCAATTTTCTATTTTTTAGGTTTACTTGTGTCACCCTGCAATTTTTTGCCCTTTCCTTTCACCGGAGTTTCCATTTTAATTTTAAATAACAAATTCAAACTGTAAACAACAATTTTGTTTATAGGTACATGTTATTAGAGGCGCTGGTCAAATTCCCTTGTTCTCTTCTCCAAGTCTCTGCTTTCTTGCTCGCTTCAAATAATTCTTTCAAACTTAATTGCAATACTTTCAAATGGCGTCTTAAAGGATTTCATCATCACCTGCAATTAATTGTTTGAGCATTTCAATTTCCTTGATCATTGTGAAATGTCACATCGTCATGACTTCTCTCATCGGCATGATTTTCATAATGTCAAGGCGATTTTAATATCTTCTTATGGTGCGAATGTTTTTTCATAGATCAATCGATGTAACCCTTCAATTGTCTCCTCAACGTCATATTTCATTCATGAAATTGTATCAGCAAGAGATTTCCATGCCTTATCTGATGTGGAAGTGGGCATGGTTGCCATCGGCATGACTTTCTTCATCACTATATGATTAATATTCTTCCCTGATCTCTCAAGTGTCACTGATATGACTATCGATGAGAGTCTCATCGATGAATGTGACTATCATTGTCATCGAGGTAATCTATGTCATTGGGATAACATATTTAGGGTTACCTAATCATATTTGTCTCCCCGATAGCCTTTTATGTCCTAGATTGGAAAGACCTTCATAACATGTCACCAATATCTTCGTGAGAATTTCTTCAGCCAGACTTGTAAACTTTGTTCCGATTCACTTGCTTTCACTGATGGTTCTTATGTTCCATACATGTCAGCATGACTTATACCAAAATGCTTTTCGTTAATCGCTCAGACATTAGAGTATTAGAAATTTCTTAATTTTTCATTCCGATGCTTATCTCCTACTGATGATTGCTAGTTCCCCCTACTCCACTGGATGATGGGTGAGAGTCTTACCAAAATTTCTTATTGTATGATCTACATCGTCGAGAGGTCTTGTAGAGTATTCACCGATAGTAATATCTTATACTGATCAGCGTGACTGATAGCTTTCTCTCCGATGAAAGGCCATCAGTATCATTCTCTCCACTGGTGATTCTTGAAATCTTCTCTCCGATGCTTATTCTCATGTCGATAGCCATTTCAACAAGTTTCTCATAGAGCATGGATCGGTATAACAAAAGGGAGGTCTTGCTGAAACTTAGGAATTGAAGCCCTTCATTATAGTGTAATTTAGCGAGTGATACACTCACTTGTGGTGAAAGGTTGTGATTTTTATGGAATACACCAGTTATCATCATGACTTTGGGCATAATGTTTTTTGATTTGGTCGGATATGGATGAGTAAGAATACAAGAAAATTTTAAATTTTCCTATCCCAACAGAGCCTTCATTTATTTGAGATCTACACTTCAAGGTGACATCTATTGTGTTTTTTATCATTTATCATTTGGATTTTGCCTCTATCCCACAAGGATATGTACTCTCATTTAACAACGGTGTTTGGAAGAATTGAATGTCTCTTCGGGGCTTGACCAAGGAAAGCCTCTAAACACCACAATGCCCTCCCACACTCCTTTGTGATTGCAAGTTATAGGTACCAAGTTTCATGGAGTGTAGTTGTAGAAGGAGGTTGTAGATGACAAGGATTTAGGATCTGAAAGAAAGAGAACAAAGTTCAACATTTTGGGACACAGGTGCTAGTGCCAGTAACCACCTTTTTTGGGACTGAAACAGAAGATACAGTGAATATCAATGTTGGAAGGAGATCTAGATTCTATACAGAAAATAGTACCTTAGATAGGGGCATTAGTTCCAGTGTCCCTAACTGTTCCACATTCTGAACTTAGAAAAATAGTGAGTTAACTATCTCTCTCCTTCATCTTAGTCTAAAAGGATTTGTCAAAATTCATCAATTTGATCATTGTTTTGCTTATTTAGGGTTTTAAGGGAATTTAAGCTTTAAATTGAGATATTGTTTGATAACATCTAAGCTTCCACATTGCTCCAAGTGATAGCCCAACCTGATAGGTGAATGCTCTTGCTTAGTAGAGATTCAACTCAGTTGATATGTCCTTGAATGTTTGGTGAGAAGGGAGGATTTACACTAAATCAACCACAGATTCATCATTCCCCCTTTTTCATCCTAAATAGATGTATGTATGTATGCTAACCTTGGAGATTATTCCAATGGTTGATGATTGTAATGCCGACTTTGATGTACATTCCAAGGTTGATGAATTATATAAATATATGTAATGAAGTCGTGAAAGGAGGGTGATAGTGTGAAGATGAAAAGATAAGTGCAAAGGGTAAAAAAAGAGTAGAGTAGAGGAGTTATATTGCACTTCAATGGAACTAAACTCAAGCATGGTGTAAATGCTACTAAATCAGTTCACTCTTTGGCAGTGAGCCACCATCGGCAGTGAGTCAACCCTCGACAATCAACCACCTTTTGATAGTGATCCATTCTTTTGGGTAGTGAGCCACCATTTGATATTCGGTATTGTTATTACATTATATTGTGAGCTAACACTCATTGTGGTTTTTCCTTGTTTAGAGTTTTCTACGTAAAAATCTGGTGTTCATGTGTGTATGGTGTTGATGTGTCCATGTTTTGATTCTACTATTCATGTTCAATGCTCATAACAGAATAAGGAAATAAGTTAAGTGATTGTGGAATTGATTGTGGTTTAAAGAAGTTAAAGTTTTGATACAACTGATTCACCCCCCCTCTTAGTTGTCTTGTGCCTTTCAACAATTGGTATCAGAGCGAGGTTCCTTTAAAGAAAGCCTAGCATCTTAAGGTAGATCCAGGATGGCACACAGGAAAGACATTCCCCAGTTCGATGGAACTGACTATGCATATTGGAAGACCTATGAATGCAAAGTTATCTTATTTCTCTTGGTTATAATGTTTGGGCAATGGTTAAAGATAAATACATAGTTCCTAAAGATCTAGATATTAACAAAGAGATTAAAGAATTTGAGGCTAATCACAAAGCTAAAAATGCTTTGCTAAATGCCATGTCTAACACTGAAATGGAAAAAGTTGTGAATGTGGAAACTGCTTATGAGGTTTGGGACAAACTAAATAAAATCTATGAAGGTGATGCATCTATCAAGAAGGCCAAGTTGTAGAATTTGAAGACAACATATGAAACCATGTGAATGGGTGAAGATGAGAACATAACAATTTACTTACAAAAGATTGATGAAGTTGTCAACAACATCAAGGGTCTTGGTCGAGAATTAAAGGTTGAGGATGTTATAGATAAGATGCTTAGAACTCTTCCTAAATATTATAGTCACAAGGTATCTTCCATTGCAGAGTTGTTGGAATTGAGCAATCTTACAAAAGATCAATTACTTGGTAAACTAACTACTTTTGAAATAAGAGAGTTTGGTACTACTGATGGCCCTGCGAAAACTAAAACTACTTTCAAGGCCAAGGAAGCAACTAAGACTACTAGATCAAAGAAATATGTTATGGAATCAAATGATGAAGACTTTGTAGAGCTAGAAGCCAAATTTGCAAGAAGAATAAAGAGGGGAAGCAAAGGAAAATTCAAAGGTAAGTTACCTTTCAAATTCTTCAGTTGTGCTAAAATTGGTCATTATGCTTCAAGATGTCTTGACAGAGCTTTGAAGATTAATGAAAGCAAGGAAAGATGGTAAGAAAGAGTTATTATGTTAGAGATGATGAAGGTGTAACTAATGATGAATCCAATTCTGATGATGGCAATAGTAGTGAATGTAGACACCCAAATTTGTCCCAAAATTGTCCATGTCCTACAACACCAAGCTAAAAACATTATCCTAGACATCTTGTAGCATTTTGTCCTAATCTCATTCTTAATCCCATTTATCCATTAAGCTAATTAATTATATAAATTTTATTTATTTAATTAAAATCCCATTTAATCCCATCATCATCCTACTTAGCTAATTAATTAAATAAATTTTATTTATTTAATTAATTTCACATGGATAATCCCATTTATCATATCCCCATCCCAATTAATTACATAAATTTTATTTATTTAATTAATTTCCACATCATATCTTATCCCATCCTATTCATTTATCCAATTAATTAAATAAATTTTATTTATTTAATTAATATCCAACTATATCCCAACTAATTCAAATATTTTATTTGAATTAAGTCCTCACTTTTCATCACATTCCAACACTTGTCTAGTCAATCATGTGTTACAACTTTTATCTTTCACATGCACAACTAATGGGACCTAATTTTAGTATTTATCTACACAAGCACACCTAAGCTTTATCTTCCCTTGCCACATGTCACATGACTACAATTTCTTGATGTGCAAGGAAACCTAACTTAATCATATCCATCCATTTCATCTAAAGCTCTAATTGATCTCAGCCGTCCATTGGAACCAAGTCTTTCCTATAAATCAACCCCCTCATAAGCCATTAGCATGCATTGAGCCTCAAGTACCCTTATTCTAGCAGATTTTCTATAATGCATTGATCCTTAAGTATCCACATGCTGTTGAAATATCATTAGAGCCTTTGCATCCTTCATCTATCATTTATTCTAGCATCTTCATCTTAATGTTATGCTGCAGAAGTGAGCACCCAACATTCTTTCAACAATAATCCTTCAAAATCTTGCATGCTCATGTGAGGTGGAGAAGAGCAATGGAGATAAATTGAGTATAGTGTGGAGATCGGTTTGCATTCATATTTTTTATTTTGATATTCATGTTGTCTTGTGCTTCATTGTGCATTGCTAGGGTTTTTATCATTGTTGTTTATTCATTTGCCCTGATTTGCAATTTTATCCTAACTACATTTGGCACGCCTGGTGGGACTCACTTCGCTTGATCTTTTTTGCAGGTTTTTGTAGTAAAAATTTGCATTCATATAACCCCCATTGTTAAGTTTTGCAGGTTTAATTAACTTTTTGTTGCAGATCTGCTAACTTTTGGACAAAACCCTAGGTTTTAAATATTTCATCATATCTTCCAAAACGCTATGAATTTTTCTACAATATTTTAGCAGACATTTGTCCATGATATAAGGAAGCTACAGCAGAAACTTTTTGGGTTTATCATGATTTTTACGGGATTTATCACATTTTTATGTTTTTTCATAAAATCACAATTCTGGGAGCAGATCAGCAATTTTTTTAGAAATTTTTACATTTCTGGAAAGCACTCACAATTTTAATAGGGGTCTTTGTTTTATAGATTTAATTTGGAGGTTGTTTACAGTGCGAAAAAATCAAATCTTTACCAACTATACTGTTTTCATAAATCCACGTTTTTGAGCGTAAATCAGGGAATTTTTCTGATTTCTTTATATTTTTAGAAAGCTCTCTGAAAATTAATGGGGGTTTCTTCTTTAATTTTTTAATTTTCAAACCAAAAATGTATCGAAATAATCAAATCTAATTCGGCTATGCATCTAAAATTACAATTTTCCTTGCCTGATGAGCCTATTTTTTATGCCTGCATTATAATATCATTTTTTTTATGTTGTAGGTGATCATAAGGAGCTTTAGCAGTAGCAATATCAATCATCTACAACAACTTGGAAAGTGAAAATAATTAGGTGCACTCATTCTAATCTTTAATCTTAATCATTGTTTGAATCACATATTTCAATTTGGGCATAAAATGAACAATTGTTTGCAAATTCACATCAAAAAATTGGGCTAAAACAAACCATTGTCTTCTATCACATTTGGATTTGGGTCTAAAAAGAACAAGTGCTTGAACTATTTGTTACACATTTCAATTTTCTAAGGAGAAATTAACAACTGTGAGTGTGAATCAAGTGATAGCTCACTTGGTTTGCTTTTGTCATACCCTTCTTAGGAGGCCTGCTTGGAGACACACCACTCCAAGGGACGACCTCAATCGAGGCTGAATCGAAAGACACCCTCATTGGGAGTTGGAATCTTGTCACTCTTGGCTAAGCCCCAAAGAACTTTATACCTTTGGGAAGTGAAGGTGAAGGGTGGGTTACCCCTTTCTCCTGGATGTGTGGTAGGATTTCACTTTCAATTCCATAGTCAACCTTATACAATAGATAGCCTAAGACCTAATTGGCTATACTCTCTTGACTAGACATTAGGCTTGTTGATGTGTCTTCCATGTGTGCTTGCTTAATCATCACATTTCATTTTCAAAGTCAAAAACTTGCTTATATGTCTTGCATGAGTGATTCATGTGTATATATGCATAATCATTTGTTTGAACATTGCCAAATCAAACTATAAACACCAAACACATAAACAATTCATCCTACCTTTCATCCACATCACCCAATTTTGTCATTCCAAATCATATCCTAATCATACCCAAATCAATTTTATTCTGAACATATCCTAGTCATATCCATACCCATTCCAAATCATCTCCACATCATCATCAACCTATTCCTAGTCAACACTTGTCAAGATGGTCATAATCATTCAAGGGGGCTATCCCTTGAATGATGAGATAAATCCCAAGCCTAAGGTGACAATTCAATGGGACTATCCCTCTAATCATGAGAGAAATCCCAAGCCTAAGGTGACAATTCAAGGGAGTTATCCTTATAATCATGAGAAAAGACCTAAGCCTATAATCACAATTTAAGGAGGCTACCCCTCTAATTCAAATAATGAAATAAAACCAAAGCCTAAGGTCACAATTAGAGGTGCCCCTCTTCCTAATCCAAATCATGAGAAGAAACTAATCACAATTAAAGGTGGCTATCTTCCTAATCTAAATCATGAGAAGAAACCAATCACAATTAAAGGTGGCTATCCTCCTAATCCAAGTCATGAAGACAATCCAAGACCAAAGATCACAGTCAAAGGAGCCTCTCCTCTTAAGACCAAGTTTATACTTTGAGGAGGCCATCTCTTTACTTATGAGGATGAGACAAGTTCAAAACTCAATCCATCCACACATCAAATCAATTCCACATCAACTTATCCCACTTCATACCAAGCTAATCCATCCACACATCAAATCAATTCTGCATCAACTTATCCCACTTCATCTCAACCAAATTCATCCACATGTCATATCAACCCTTTATCAACCTATCACAACCCTTATCCATATCAATCCATATCACAACAATCATTATCCTATGCAAACCCTCCATCATCATCACATCAACACATTTACCAACATCAACAACAAATCATATCACAACAACAAGTCCAAACACCATCCCAACCTCAACAAATTCCACATCAACCTTACATGTCATATCCATCCACCTCCTATCAACTTAATCTACCTATCCACCAAGTCAATTCCACCTCAAACCTATGAATATCCACCTCAAGCTTATCCAATCCCTCATGCCACCGTGCCAATGCACTACCAAGCCCATCCACAAAGCAATCAAGTGATATTACAAGAACAACATCCAAGTCCAAATGGCCTTTTGTATATAAATCAAGTGAGCACAAGTCAACCTTGCCAACAAGATCAAATGCCCGCATCTTTGGGTCCACCTCAAGACCTTTTATCCACATATCCTACCATTACACCTAGCTACCAAGACCATCAATGGTCTCCACAACAACCACAAGTGAGCCTAAGTCCAACTTTCCAACAAGAAGCACATCCAAGTCCAAGTGGTCCCTTGTACATAAATCAAATGAGTCCAAGTTATCCTATGCAAGACTTAATTACCTTTGACAAGGGAGATACCAATCTAGAGTGGCCTTCATCATCTAATCACCCACCAATACATGAGCCAACTAATCCTATCCCAACACCACCATGTGATCCTACTCCTAGTCCATTGGTCCATCAACCTTCCAAACCACCAAGCCCTTCATTACCTTCATCACCATGTCATTCTAATCCTTCACCAAAGGATGCAGCTGAGATAGTTTTACAAAGAATGCTTGAAGCAAAACTCATTGAACTTCCTGAAGTCAAACCATGTGAAGAAAGTCCATATGATGAACATGATTATTGTGCATACCATAGGACCAAAGGCCATAATACAAATCAATGCCTAATATTTGTCTCAATTGTTTACAAGGTGTACCTACCTACAATAAGAAATCATCAAGACAAATCCTATCAATCATCAGCATCAACACCAAAGCAAATCAACTCAATCCTATCAATCATCAGCATTGTTACCCTAGTCCTTTTACCTTGGTGCATAATGTCTAGTGCTATATCAAACATCATGGTTGCTCACCTTCATTGTAGCATAACGTATCTTCATTTCTTCTATCTATCCCCTTATCTTTCTTTTTGCAGCCAAGCCATTTCTTTTCGAGAGCATACACGTGTTTGTCCAACCCACCTATCCTCTCGAGGGGGCATCATCATCCCATTTCATCATCATCCTATCTTTCCATTAACAACCTCATCCTATCCTTATATCATCATCCTTTGCCTCTATCCATACCTTATCTTCTTTGAAATGATGTTACTCGACACAAAGCTCATCATCTTGAACATCATCTCAAAGAGGGGCAAAATGTAGACACCCAAATTTGTCCCAAAATTGTCCATGTCCTACAACACCAAGCTAAAAACATTATCCTAGACATCTTGTAGCATTTTGTCCTAATCCCATTCTTAATCCTATTTATCCATTAAGCCAATTAATTATATAAATTTTATTTATTTAATTAAAATCCCATTTAATCCCATCCTCATCCTACTTAGCTAATTAATTAAATAAATTTTATTTATTTAATTAATTTCACATGGATAATCCCATTTATCCTATCCCCATCCCAATTAATTAAATAAATTTTATTTAATTAATCAATTTTCACATCATATCTTATCCCATTCTATTCATTTATCCAATTAATTAAATAAATTTTATTTATTTAATTAATATCCAACTATATCCCAACTAATTCAAATATTTTATTTGAATTAAGTCCTCACTTTTCATCACATTCTAACACTTGTCCAGTCAATCATGTGTTACAACTTTTATCTTTCACATGCACAACTAATGGGACCTAATTTTAGTATTTATCTACACAAGCACACCTAAGCTTTAACTTCCCTTGCCACATGTCACATGACTACAATTTCTTGATGTGCAAGGAAACCTAACTTAATCCTATCCATCCATTTCATCTAAAACCCTAATTGATCTCAGCCGTCCATTGGAACCAAGCCTTTCCTATAAATCAACTCCCTCATAAGCCATTAGCATGCATTGAGCCTCAAGTACCCTTATTCTGCCAGATTTTCTATAATGCATTGATCCTCAAGTATCCACATGCTGTTGAAATATCATTAGAGCCTTTGCATCCTTCATCTATCATTCATTCTAGCATCTTCATCTTAATGTTATGCTGCAGAAGTGAGCACCCAACATTCTTCCAACAATAATCCTTCAAAATCTTGCATGCTCATGAGAGGTGGAGAAGAGCAATGGAGATAAATCGAGCATAGCGTGGAGATTGGTTTACATTCATATTTGTTATTTTGATTTTCATGTTGTCTTGTGCTTCATTGTGCATTGCTAGGGTTTTTATCATTGTTGTTTATTCATTTTCCCTGATTTGTAATTTTACCCTAGCTACAGTGAATACTTGTTTATTGCACTTAGAGAAGAACATGTCTCCACTAATCTTGCAAGTTGTGTGAAGGAAGAAAGTCTAGGAGAGTTGTCTGCATTTCATGTTGAAAAGGAAGATGAATCGATCGTTGACAACAGATGTTCAAACCATATGACTAGAGAGAAAAGTAAGTTTGTTAAATTTAAAAAGTATGATGGAGGACTTGTTAGGTTTGGTGATAATGCAGTTGGCAAGATCTGTGGAAAAGGATCTATTACTTTTGATGGTAAGCATAATACAGATGATGTTCTTTATGTCAAGGGCCTAAAGCATAATCTTCTAAGTGTTGAACAAATGTGTGACAAAGGATATAATCTTGTGTTCAAGGATAATGGGTGTAAAATATAGAATAGCTCTAGAGCCCTAATTGTTGTTGGTAAGAAGACACATGGTAATGTTTATCATTTGAAAGGTGCTGAAAATTGTTGTTTGTTGTCTAAGTTAGATGAAAGTTAGCTATGGTATAGGAGAATGTGTCACATTAACTTCAATAATTTGGTGAGAATAAGCACTATTCAAGTTGTAAGAGATCTGCCTAAGATTGTGAAGCCTTCCAATGTTATATGCAAAGAATGCTAGTTTGGGAAGATGACAAAGACCACTTTCAAAAGCAATGAACAATCCTCTACCAATTTGTTGGAGCTAGTGCATACAAACTTGTGTGGTCACACCTGAACAAGAAGTCTACAAGGTGAAAGGTATTTCATGCTCCTTATTGATTATTATTGATGATTTTTCAAGAATGACATGGGTTACTTTCCTTAGAGAAAAGGTAGAAGCTTTAGATAAGTTCAAGGAATTCAAATCTATGGTTGAAAATGAATTGGATTTGAGAATCAAATGCTTAAGATCTGATAGAGGTGGTGAGTTTACCTCAAATGAGTTCAATGCTTTTTGTGAAGAACATGGAATAAAGAGACATTTGTCTACTCCTCGGACTCAACAAAATGGAGTGGTTGAAAGGAAGAATAGAACTAGTCAAGAAGCTGCCAGAGTAATGATCAAGGAAGCAGACCTACCAGAAGTGTACTAGAAAGAAGCAATACATACTGCTATCTATATTCATAATAGAGTGCAAGTCAAAGCAGAGGAAACATACACCTTATGAACTGTGGTATGGTAGAGCTCCTATTGTCAAATACTTCAAAGTATTTGGAAGCAAATGCTCAATCAAAAGAGATAAAGAATTGGGAAAGTTTGATGCTAGATGTGATGAAGGCATATTCCTTGGGTACTCCACTAAGAGCAAGACTTATCAGTGCTATAACAAAAGACTAAGAAAGATCATTGAAAGTGCAAATGTGAAGGTAGATGAAGACATCCAACTAGATGACTATGAGTCAGATGAACCTGCTGATATAGAAAAGGTTGGAAAAGGCAAAGAAAAGGAAGTTCAGATTGAAGAACAAGCTCTAGAAGAAGAAGAAGAAACTCAAGTTGAGGATCTAGTAAGAACTCCTAAAACTCCAAGGTATGTGCAAAGAGATCATTCTGAAGATCAGATTATTGGTGACAAAAGGAAATGTGTGATGACAAGAAGCGAGATTGTAGAGGAACAAGTAAATCTATGTTTGTTGTCAAAGGTGGAACCTAAAATAGTAAATGAAGCATGCAATGATGAGCATTGGGTCAAGGCAATGAATGAAGAACTACAATATATTGAGAAGAATAAGACTTGGGAACTTGTCCCCAGACCTGTAAACAATAATGTGATTGGAACAAAGTGGGTTTTCCAGAACAAACTAAATGAAGTTGGAGAAGTTGTGAGAAACAAGGAGAGACTGGTATGTAAAGGCTACTCCCAAGTTGAAGGAATTGATTATGAAGAGACCTATGCTCCGATGGCAAGAATGGAAGCTATCAGACTATCTTTGGCATTTACAGCACATAAAAACTTCAAGGTATATTAGATGGATGTGAAATCTACCTTCTTGAATGGTGATTTAGAAGAAGAAGTCTACATAGATCAACCGGATGGGTTCTGGTTATCAAACAAACCAAACATGGTATGCAAGTTGAAGAAGGCCTTGTATGGATTGAAGCAAGTTCCTAGAGCTTGGTATGCAAGACTAGATAAGTATCTTTTGCAGTAAGGTTTTGGTAAAGGGTCTATAAACAACAATTTGTATATCAAGGTAAGAAAAGATCAAATCCTAATCATTGAATTTTATGTAGATGATATCATATTTGGTGGAAATGAAGAGATGTGCAAGAATTTTGCAAATGAAATGCAAAAAGAGTTTGAGATGTCTATGTGTGGTGAGATGAATTTCTTCCTTGGACTGCAAATCAATTGGACAGACAAAGGTATTTTCATTTCTCAATCAAAATATGTTAGGGAATTATTGTAGTTTGGAATGGAAGACTCTAAACTGATATGCACTCCTATGGTCACCGGTTGTAAACTAAGCAAGAATGATGAATCTCCTAAGGCTAATCAAAGTAAGTATAGATCAATGATTGGTGGACTGCTTTACCTGACTGCTACTAGACCCGATATCATGCATGCAGTCTACCTTGTGGCCAAATTTCAATCAAATCCCAAAGAATCACATGTGATGGTAGTTAAGAGTATATTTAGGTACTTGAAGGGCACTCCTGATCATGGACTGTGGTATTCTAAGAACAATGATTTTTCTTTGAGTGCCTATATAGATGCAGATTGGGCTGGACGTGCTGATGACAAGAAAAGCACAAGTGGAGGTGCATTCTTCCTTAGAGATAGAGTAGTATCCTAGCATAGCAAGAAACACGAATTAGTTTCCTTGTCTACTGCATAAGCTAAATATATTGTTGCAGTATCTTTTTGCACTCATGTGCTCTGGATGGAGCAGACCTTGAAGGATATCCAAGTTGAGTTTGATGGACCAATTTTGATTCTTTGTGATAACACAAATGCCATAAATATTTCAAAGAATACAGTGATGCATTCAAAGACAAAGCACATTTCAATCAAGTATCACTTCTTGAGGGAGAAAGTTGTAGAGAATGAGGTAAAGCTTGAGTATGTGCCTACAAAAGATCAAGTTGTTGATATATTCACTAAGGCTCTTCCAAAAGACACATTTGAGTATCTCCGAGAGAAATTAGGGGTTACTGCCCCTCCTTCCTTGAACTAGTTGCATAGGAAGGTGCATAATCTAGTGTGCTTTAAAGTACATTTCTCTTTTTGGACTGATGTTGGAGGCTACCTCTCAAAGGGAGTAGGTAGTGGTTTCAAATGATTGTTGCATTCAGGGGGAGTAAAGAATGATTTCAGACTAATCAGAGTAGTGTTGTTCAAGTATGTGTAGTAGAAGAGATGTGAAACCCTTTGTCATTGATGTCAAAGGGGGAGAGAAATCTTGTGAAAAACTTAGGGGGAGTAAGAGTACAAAGGTGTAGAAAGAAAGGGGAGTTCTGAAGTAGACTTGTGTCTTGATGGTGGAACTGAAGTATGTACTAACTGATGTTGTCATTGATGTCAACATATTTTGATGAAGGGGGTAAATCACAAAACACATAATAACAGATATTGAACACAGCAAATAGAACTTTCTTTTATTGAACTAGGCAACTCATTACATTATAGAAACTCAATTACAATCAGAGGATAAATCCTCTACTGGCTGTAACACATTACAGCTTTCCCAACCTCAAGACTCTAGAATCTTCAGCCTTCTATAACCCCAAATCAGCTAGGGTTTCTGTTTTACCCACCGATTCTTCACTCTACACTGGCCCCCTTAAGTCTACCACTGCTAAGGGTTCCTAAAATAGTCATAAATAGAACTTTTTGGCGGCCTCCAGCCAAATTTTGAAATATGCAACTCCCTCCAAAAGTAGGTCAACTTCCAAGAAGCATAACTTTTGATCTGGGTGTCCAATTGACGAACCATTTTAAGCGCTGGAAAGCTCACGATGTGAACTATCATGTTGGAAATCCATAAATAGATTTTTGTCAACATTTTAGGATGTTATGGGAAGTTTTAGTGCCTCATATCTCATTCCAAAAAATTTCAGGGGCTTTTCAGAAAACAAAAACTTTAATATCTTTCAGCTCACAAATGATCTTTGCCTGATTCCTTCGCCAAAGGTCTTATATTTCTGTTATGTAACTTTCTAGAAGTTTTTGTTTCATTAGTGCCCAAATGCAAACTTTCTAAAAATAGTAGATACACTTTCCTAAATAGGCAGGTCACTATTTTTAGCAGTTTTGGAAAAACTGAAAGTCCTACATTATTATTCTGGATATTATGGAACCAGAAACACTAATTATGGGAAGAAATGAGAACAACTATAATGGTTTTG
The DNA here is from genome assembly GCA_027924645.1 of Cunninghamia lanceolata. Classification (NCBI taxonomy): domain Eukaryota; kingdom Viridiplantae; phylum Streptophyta; class Pinopsida; order Cupressales; family Cupressaceae; genus Cunninghamia; species Cunninghamia lanceolata. Next base: position 15,915,614 of record BSBN01001715.1, read on the forward strand.
AATTAACTTCTTTTTGGGTGATGCAAGATTGCCCTTACACCTCTGGATGCTCCTGCATCAGACACCCAGGGTAATTTAAGAAGTGACCCTGTCACGTCTCATGTGTTTGTGTGAGGAAAACCCAAACGGTCAACCTCTGCCTTAGACAACCAAGAAGAATCTTCAACAGGCCTTCCTTTCCATTTTACCAGATATTCTTCATATTGCTTGTTCCGAGTACTTCTTCCCACACGGCTATCCAAGATCTCTTCTATCTCCTCTATTGAAGTAGATGCCGGAATACTCCACTATTCTTCTGTTGGTCCATCCTCTGTTCCACCTTCATGATATTTTGATAAATCAGCAATGTTGAAAATAGGGAAAATATTGATCCCACTCGGTAGCTCTACCTGATATGCATTTCTTGAATCATGTTTCTTCAAAATTCTGCATGGTCCAAATTTCTTCATTTTCAACTTATTATATGTTCCAATTGGGAACCTTTCTTTTCTCAAGTGAACCATGACTTCATCTCCTACCTGGAATTCCTTATATCTCCTCTTCTAATCTACCTTAGCCTTGTACTAAATATTCATTTTATTAATGTGCTTTCTCACCTCTTCATGCAAATTCTTCAGATGTTCTGCAAAGTCTTCAGCTTCAGCACTTGTCTTTTCTCTGTTGTCCAGCTTCCTTAACTCAGAAGCATTTCTTGGGCTATTGCCATATATAATCTGGAATGGTGATTTACCAGTACTCCTATTGATAGAATTGTTGTAAGCAAATTCTACCTATGGTAAAATCAAATCCCATCCCTTGGGCTTATCTCCTACTAAGCATCATAGCAGGTTACCCAAACTCCTATTCACCACTTCAGTTTGTCCATCAGTCTGTGGATGGTGTGTAGAACTAAACTTCAAATCTATCTTCAACTTCTTCAACAATGTCCTCCAGAAATAACCAACAAACTTGGTATCTCGATCTGAAACTATGCTTTTTGGTAGACCATGTAGTCTCACCACTTCCTTGAAAAATAACTCTGCAATATGAACAGCATCATTAGTCTTCTTACAAGGAATAAAATGTGCCATCTTTGAGAATCTATCCACCACCACAAAAATAGAATCATGCCCTCTCTGTGTCCTTGGTAAACCAAGAACAAAATCCATACTAATATCATCCCATGGCTTCTCTGGTATGGGTAATGGTTGATACAATTCTATATTTTGACTTGTTCCTTTTGCCATCTGACATACTCTGCAACTCTGTACAAACTTCCTCACATCCTGCTACAGCTGTGGCCAATAATAATTTTCACCAACAAAAGAAATGGTCTTATCTCGACCAAAGTGTCCAGCCAGTCCTCCACTATGCTTCTCTTTAATCAGGTTCTCTCTCATGGAACTCCTCAGAATGCACAACTGGCTTCCTCTAAACAACATGTCGTCTTGGATTATGAAATCCAACCATTTTGTCCTGTCCAAAGTAACAGGCTCCAGACAAGCTTTTCAAGCCTCTGCAAAATTTAGATCTTCAGGATACAAACTTTTGAGCTCATCAAACCTAACAACCTCTATCCTCATTTCTGTCAATACATTTTGCCTTCTGCTCAAGGCATCTGCAACTCTGTTGGACTTCCCACTCCTGTGCTTCAAAATAAAGGTATAACTCTACAAAAACTCAACCCATTTTAAGTGCCTTTGGTTCAACTTCCCTTGACTATTAATATACTGCAAAGCCTGATGATCAGTATATAAAACAAACTCTTTTGGCAACAAATAATGTCTCCATTTCTTCAAAGCCTGAACTATTGCATAAAATTCCTGATCATAAACAGAATACTTTTTCTTGGCATCATTAAGCTTCTCACTAAAATAGGCAATGGGCTTACCTTCTTGGCTCAAAACAGCTCCTATACCACTACCACTAGCATCACAATCTACCTGAAATACCTTATTAAAATCTGGAAGTGCCAAAATAGGTTGTTCTACAACTTTCTGCTTCAATGTATCAAAGCTCTTGTCGGCTCCTTTAGTCCATCTAAACTCTTTTCTATCCCCTCTCATTGTTTCAGTTAGGGGTGCACAAATGCTACTAAAATTCCTGATAAACTTTCTGTAAAAACTTGCCAAACCATGAAAAGATCTTACCTCCATTACACTCCTTGGTGTAGGCCACTCAATGATAGCCCTTACTTTTTTTGAGTCCATCTTAGGACCTTCCTCTGAGACAACAAATCCCAAGTATACCAACTCCTTCTTTGCAAAACTGCATTTCTTCAGATTAATCAACAACTTCTCCTCTCTCAGCTTCTCTAGAACTCTTCTGATATGCATCAAATGCTCATCCCAAGTCTTACTGAAAATCAAAATATCATCCAAATAAACAATAACAAAACTTCCCAAAAATTCTTTCAGTACCTCGTTCATGAGCCGCATGAATGTACTCGGTGCATTGGTTAGCCCAAATGGCATGACTAACCACTCATACAAACCTTCCTTTGTCTTGAAGGCTGTCTTCCATTCATCCCCTTCTTTGATACAGATTTGGTGATACCCACTCTTTAGGTCAATTTTCGTGAAGTACTTGGCTCCACTCAAACAATCCATGATGTCATCCATTCTTGGCAATGGAAATCTATACTTGATCGTTATCTTATTGATGGATCGAGAGTCTGTACACATCCTCCATTCTCCATCTTTCTTTGGTGCTAGTACTGTAGTACCGCACATGGACTTAGGCTCTCCCTTATTAGTCCCTTCCTCAACAACTCTTGAACTTGTCTGTTTAGTTCTTCATTCTCTACAGGGGTCATTCTATGGGCTGCCTTTTTTGGCAAACTGGCTCCTGATATCAAATCCATTTGATGACTCATCTTCCTTACTGTTGGTAAACCTTCTAGTACATTATCAAAGATAATGTCCTGGAACTCTTCCAACATATCTGAAACTTCTGCTGGTACATCTTCACATTTCTCTTGACTACTCTTAGGAATCAATGCAAAATAATGATGCTCATGCTTCATACCCTCCAAAAATTTCCTACCATCTACCAAACAAATTCTGGTAGTACTACATACCTTTTCTTCCACCTCCTTCAAGGGCTTCAGCTTATGACGAACTCCATCCTTTGTTAGGGAATATGTGTTTGCACGGCCATCATGGACAATGCTCCTATCATACTGCCACGGCCTCCCCAACAGCATATGACATGCATCCATCGGTATGATATCACACCACACCTCATCATGGTAGTCACCAATCTTGAACTTCACTAAACACTGCTCATTGACCATAGCTCTATGGTCCTTTTGCAACCATGCAATCTGATATGGATGCGGATGCTTTCTTCTTGTCAACTTCAACTTGTCAACCATCTCCTCTGAAACAAGATTATCAGTGCTTCCACTATCAATAATATTATCACAACACTTACCCTCACATTTGCACCTTGTGCAGAATAAACTCTTCCTCTGATTGGGTTCTTTCTCTTCATTCAACAAGGTTCTTCTGACAACTAGGGTTTCTCCCCTTTCAACATCTTCAGAATGCTCAGAATGTGCATCTTCATCTACATGTGCAACTCATGCATTACCTTTAGGTCTTCTATTTGTCTTTCCTTGATGTTGTGGACACTCATATGCTCGATGCCCTTCTTCTCCACATTGGAAATAGGTTCCTCTAAAACCTCCTCTTACAGGTCCTTGCCCAGGTCTGCCTCTTCCTCTTCCTCTTTGATCACCATTGTTCTGGTCACGAGGGCGGTAGGTATTATCCCCTCTTTGATTTCAACTGGTGCCTATTTCTTCACTTTTCTTTTGATCTTCATTACGGCCTCCATAGGGTCTTCCACCAGTCCTTCGACCTTGACCTCTTCCCCTTTGCTTGCTATCAAATCTTTTGTTCAGCATCTCTTCCACCTTCAGGGAAAACTAGTACGCATCTTCTATGGTGGTCATTCTAACTAGGCTCAACTCCTCTTGAATACTCAGCCTCAACCCATTAATGTAACGGGCTACCTTCTCCTTGTTGGGCTCTGCATGGCCTATCCTAATAGTAATTTTATAAAACTCTTCTGTATACTCCTTAACAGACATGTTACCTTGCTTCAGTCCTTGTAACTTCTTCAGCAACTCCATCTCATAGTCCATAGGAATGAATTGCTTCTTCAGTTTCTCCACCATCTGATCCCATCTAGTGATCTTTTCTTTTCCTCTTCTGTTCCTCTCTAATTGGACCTCCTTCCACCAAATATTGGCATGGCCCTTCAACTTTGTTTTTGGAAACTTAACCCGATCTGGGTCCTCCACATCTTCATACTCAAAATACTCCTCCATGTCATTGATCCAATCAATGAGCTGTTCTGGATTCAAATCTCCAGAATATGTAGAAACTTCAATCCTGAGCCTCTTTCCAATCTTTGAAATGACCCTCAATAACCTTACTTCTGCAGCATCTTCAGCAGCTTCTTGTTCTTCCTCAGATAGCTCTTCTTCAACTTCATCTTCACTTTCTTCTCTTTTCCTCGGCTCAAACCCTCTTCGTAGCTCCTCTTGCAATGCATTGATTTGCCTTTGTAGGGCTCTAAAACCCTCTTCCGTCAAAGAATTCCTCCCAACATGATTTCTTCATGGAGGCATCTTGGTCTCCGCAGCAAACCCACAACCTCACGGTCGGCGATCTGTCTACACACTCAGGAACCCTCACTCTGATACCACTTGATGAAGGGGGTAAATCACAAAACACATAATAATAGATATTAAACACAACAAATAGAAATTTCTTTTATTGAACTGGGCAACTCATTACATTATAGAAACTCAATTACAATCAGAGGATAAATCCTCTACTAGCTGCAACACATTACAGCTTTCCCAACCTCAAGACTCTAGAATCTTCAGCCTTCTACAACCCCAAATCAGCTAGGGTTTCTATTTTCCCCACCTATTCTTGACTCTACACTAGCCCCCTTAAGTCTACCACCGCACAGGGTTCCTAAAATAGTCATAAATAGCACTTTTTGGTGGCCTCCAGCCAAATTTCAAAATTTGCAACTCCCTCCAAAAGTAGGTCAACTTCCGGGAAGCATAACTTTTGATCTGGGTGTCCGATTGACGAACCGTTTTAAGTGTCGGAAAGCTCGAGATGTGAAATATCATGCTATAAATACATAAATAGATTTTTGTCAACTTTTTGGGATGTTATGGAAAGTTTTAGTGCCTCATATCTCATTCTAGAAATTTTCAGGGGCTTTTCGGAAAACAAAAACTTTAATATCTTTCAGCTCACAAATGATCTTTGCCTGATTCCTTCGCCAAAGGTCTTATATTTCCGTTATGTAACTTTCTGGAAGTTTTTGCTTCATTACATGCCCAAATGCAAACTTTCTAAAAATAGCAGGTACACTTTCCTAAATAGGCAGGTCACTATTTTTAGCAGTTTTGGAAAAACTGAAAGTCCTACATTATTATTCTGGATATTATGGAACCAAAAACACTAATTATGGGAAGAAATGAGAACAACTACAATGGTTTTGAATTAACTTCTTTTTGGATGATGCAAGATTGCCCTTACACCTCTGGATGCTCCTGCATCATATTTGTATTGTCATTTGTGTCAACTATACCTTTTGATATTGTTGTTTGTTGATTGATTGAAGAACATTGTCTGAGTATTTTGCTCTGCATTTTCTCTATAGTGAAGACCAAAGTATGAGATTTGGATATAATTTATAGAAGTGTTTGAAGATGCTAAATCTAGAATTTGGTGGTCTAGATCGCTATGTAGAAAAAGTTCTATTCACCAATGTGAAGACTGTGCCTGGCAAGGTTTGCAGAGTGACAGGGAGAAAGTGTTTTGCTCCACATTTCTTCACAGATTGGATTTTGGTTTTGTAGTTTTGGACTTAATCTTACAAGGTCCTTAGTCATCTTCATTCCAAAGGATATGTGATTTGAAGCTCTAGAAAGAAAGTTTCTAATTAGCAGAGTTTGACAGTGTCTGATTGAGAACAGTCTGTGATCCATCTTCAAGTGAAATAAGTTGAGATCTGTTGCGATTGGATTTACAAGTTTTCAAATGATTCTATGATATTTGTGGATGTCTCTTGAATATATTGAAAGTGTGTTCTTAATCCACGAGCTGTAATGAAGATCTTGGAAGCGTGTGTTCAAGTGTTCTTGATGATTACACCAGTCTCACCGACCAGGATGATTAACACTCTTTACGGATGAATTTCCTAATTTGTAGAAGTGTGTGGTAGTGTGTGAAGATGTAATTGAGTCTATGCTAAGGTATGAAGTTTTCCTCCTTTCTTCATTTGGTCCGCAAGTTTGTTTAGGTCTAGTCCTAATTTGATGTATGTATGTATGTTGACCTTGGAGACTGTTCCAATGGTTGATGATTGTAATGTCGACCTTGATGTATATTCCAAGGTTGAATTGTATAAATATATGTAATGAAGTCATGAAAGGAGGGTGATAGTGTAAAGATGAAAAGATAAGTGTGAAGGGTAAAAGCAAAGTAGAGCAGGGGAGTTATATTGTGCTTCAATGGAACTAAACTCAGGCATCTTGTAGATGCTACTAAATCAGTTCACCCTTTGGTAGTGAGTCACCCCCAGCAGTGACCCAACCCTTGATAGTGAGCCATTCTTTTGGGCAGTGAGCCCTTTAGTAGTGAGCCACCATTTGATATTTGGTATTGTTTTTACATTATATTGTAAGCTAACAGTCATTGTGGTTTTTCCATGTTTAGGGTTTTCCACACAAAAAACTAGTTTTCATGTGTGTATGGTATTGATGTGTTCATGTTTTGATTCTGCTATTCATGTTCAATGCTCATAATAAAATAAGGAAATAAGTTAAGTGATTGTGGAATTGATTTTGGTTTAAAGAAGTTAAAGTTTTGATACAACTAATTCACCCCTCTCTCAATGGTCTTGTGCCTTTCAACACGGCTCTCCTCTGAGGAGTAAGAGCCTCCCAAGTATTCAGGTAGAGAGAGGCATGGAGCCTCTCTTGGGGAAAGTTGTTTTTGGAAATATGTGATAAAATGATGAACTTGATGGATGTTGTAGTAGGTATAATATGGAGATGTGTTGATGAAATGATGGATTGGAAGTTATTGTTGTTGATTTTGTATGGGATGCATGAGGTTAGAGGTCTAAGTGTTTTGTGGAGATGGAGATTGTGATTCTGTGATGATAAATTTGTATGGAAGAGTTTTATTTTGTTTCCTCAAGAGGGAGGATTATCCCCTCTCTCCCCCTATGTTGGATCAAGTTTGGATCCTTTGTTTGTGACTCAACCAAATGGGATTTTTGTGCTTATGTGTAAATGGACTTTTGTTTGGTTTATGGATTTTAAGTGGTTGCATGTGTGTTTCTTGGTTCTTGGAGTCTCCTGCTCGGGGGTGGGATTGTGAGACAATCCCTATAGTAGGGTAGAGAGCGGGTCTTGGTCATCCCTTTGGCAGATTTTTGTAGCAGATATGATGAAGGTGACAAAAAGTTCTAAGGATGGAGGTCATTTTGTTGTTATTCAATCATTGAAAAGAGCTATTTTTCTCTCTTTTTATTGGAGTTGGACAATTGAGTGTAGTGGATTTCAAGATCCCTATCAATATTGTTGTTGTAAAACTTTTAGTAAATTTTTGTAATAGTATTTTCTTGAATTCAGTTATGTTTACGTGAAGCGGGGTGTAGTGCATTCGAACATCTAGTCGAGTTATTCTTGTTGTGACTGCATGCATATCATATACATATATTTCCCTTGTGAAGATTAGACTATTAATTTAGTTAAATTTATCAATATTTATATATGTGTGATGATTTTGTAGTTGATGTTCCCTTGATATGAAATTCGTGTTCTGTGCTTATTCATTTCTGCATAGTATTGTTTAACTCTTTATTTATATGTTGTATCCTTGAGATACATGTGTAATACAAGTTGAAAACTTAGCATTGATGTATGAGATGTACAAGCTCTATATAAATTTCTAAAGAAGAAAACAAAAACAAAAGAAATAAATAAAATGAAAATAAAATAAATATAACTTAAAGTTTTTTTTTAAAAAGGGAAATTGTTTGTTGTTTGGCTTTGGCCTAGGGAGTGAGCCATGGAAGACACATATTCCCATAGGCTTGTGGGAGCCATGGAGTCCACAAACTCCCTTACTTTTGAGGGTTGTTGCCTACAAGAGGCCACAAGCCTCAAGCATCCCCTTTGGTTTTAAGGCCACAATTTATTTTTTTTGTATTTTTTAATATCCTATTAAACAAAAAAAAATAGTAATCTCTCCTTGTTCCTATTAACTCTTTCTTAAATTATTTCTATTGAAAAATGACTTGTAATTGTTAAACGCCATCATTACACATGTTTGAATAAAGTTATACCTCATGTTTCTACAAAAGATTTCCTTGGCAACCTCACTTTTAAACATTGTTACATATATAAACCTATCCTTCCATAATCTCATTTCACTACTTGACCTACAAACAAAACTTTAGTTCTGAGTTCCAAATATCGTCTCTCTCTATATACAATGATTAGAATAGGATACATAACTTATATATTTATTATATCATTGGACTTCTTGAATTTTAATCTACATATGTATCTATAGATTTGTAACAATATATCTACTCTATTCTAAATAGAAAAAGATTTGTAATGTTGTGACACTTTTTCCCTGTGGAAAAAGAAAGATAATTAATATAATAGTTTAATAAATAATAAAAAAATAAATGTAATAAATAGTTCCAAGAGTTTCTCACAGGATGTTGTAATGTAGTTATTTTTTATAAAGGGTGTGTTGGTTGAAACTGCCCTTTGCATTGTATAAAAACCCATGAAAAACTAAATGAAAAAAAAAAGGAAAGAAGAAGAACTCAAGCACTGTACATTGCAGGAATAGGATTCCAAGTTAGAAGGGGGCACATCTTATGTGTGTGTCCAACCTGAGGTACAAAGTGCACTTAGGACTATCTTGGCCAGGGCTTGGGTATACATGAGTATTGAGCATTGTTCCAGAGGAACCAACACTCATGTAGAGTGGTAAAGTATGCTTATTTCTCCTAGATTGCACAGATGAAAGACGCTGAACCACGGTCTATTCTAGCAATCTTTGGATTTATGCTAAACTCATACAAATAAGTATTATCTGCTTAGTTCTACCAATTATTGAGACTAAATTTGTATATTTATTTGCATAGTTTAATATATTCATTGTGTTGATAAATTGAATTAATATAATTATTTGTTAAATTATTTCTTTATAACTTTGACTATATTCTGTTGTGCATTTAATAATCTGATTTGATAAATGTATGTTGATTGTTTAGTTTTAAACACTTTATTTCATTTAGTGCATAATTGAATGTTAATTAATCTGTGATATATCTACCTATTTTAATAAATAGAAAGTATTCTAGGAATTTGAGGAATTACATTAGGTATCAGAGCCAAAACGTTCTTATTAAATTTGATTTTGTTGTAATCCAATTAAGTTTTTTTTAATTTTTCATCTATTAATCTCAATCAAATATCATAAATACTGTGCAAATATTTATCAATAGATTATCATTCATGTTAACTTTTTTCAACAATAATATGTTTACTTCAAAAATCCTAAATAATACTTGTTGCACTCCACACGGAAGCCTAATGTTCCTATAAATCTATCAGATTCTCTAGGTTTACTGTCTCCACTTAACTTCCAATTTATATTTCTCATATTTATGTTTTATTTTGAACTTTGGGAAAATTTTATTAGAAATCAATTTAATATGTTTGCATACTATTTATGAGCTTAGAATAAATCTACAGGGAAGATGCAAACAATAGAAAAAAAACACAGTAAAAATTGAAACCAATGAAAATTAGCTACATAACGTCTTAAAATACAAAGGAAATCTAGTGCTTTTGAATAGTCACTTTAATTTTTTTACTGCACTCACACAAAGTCATGTTAGGGTTCCATTACTCATGTTAAATAATTTAATGAAAAAAGGAAATTTCTTATCAAGCACTAGTACAACCCTAAAACTGTCGTAAAGAAACAAAAGTTACTTGCAAATTTTCCTAAGTCAATAGGTGTAATTAAATATCTTTATTATGCACAAATTTATGGGAGGAGAGTAAATAAAAGGATTAATTAATACCATTGTTTCCCATAAAAATTTATTGATGAGTGATTAATAGTTAAAAAAAGTCTTACGGTTAAATAATTAGGATTTTAATTTCTATGTATTCTATTTTTTCACGAAGTGAACCATAATTTTGATATTGCATAGTGCTGGAAATATTGTATAGTGCTATAAATATCATATTGTAATGGTAGTTTTGATATTGCATAGTGTTGTGCCTTGCACATACGCCCCATTTTTCCAAATGGAGACCCCCTTTTTTTGCTTTGGCTTAGAGTCTCAACCTTTCCTTTTTATGACAATGAGAAGGTGAATTTGTGCTTAGAATGCAGGAGTTGTTTCAAATTTGAGTAGTTCACATGTTTGAGTCATTTGATGCCTTTTGGGGTTGATTTGGAAGAGTTTTGATTGGGTTTGTGCTTAGGAAGTAGCCATTTGTCACCTTTTGTGCTGAAATTGGGTGTTACTGCATTTTGTGTCAAAATCCTATCTCACTAGATATTGTCCTTGAAATTGCTACTATAGGATGTGCCATGTTGAAATTCCTAGTTTCTAGGTCTCAGAGTTATAAAATCATGTCAAATACCGTAAGATTTCACTAAAGGGTTCATATACTTTCATTCTGATGCATGGTCTTGAAGCCCTGATTTGGCTAAGTCTGAAACCCTGAAAACCCTGAAAAATGGCTAAGTCTAAAATCTGGTGGAACTGCAAAAATCTAGAATCTGCATATCAAATCCTATGGATCTAGAACCTATCTCAAACATCCTAGTAGTATATTTAAAAATATTTAAAGTACATCTCTAACTTATACTTAAATATATTTTTAAATATACTTTACCTTGGGCGGTTCAAAAAATTGAAGCTAAAAATGCCTCCTACTACCAAAAGCACTAAAAATTGACTTCACTGACTTGCGGATAAACCATTCCTGACTGACTTCCATCCAAACTACTGCTAAGTCGGCAGGCATCAAAAACTCTGCTAGCGGTACCAAGTAAGGTTTGTGCTAAAATAGGCACCTACCAACTTGTGCTAAAATCGCTTCAGACTAACTTGTGCCAGGTTCGACCCTAACCAGCTTTAGTCAGTGACACCCAAAATCTGTGCTAGTTGATCACATCACAAATCCCCATCAATGAGTTAGCACTAAAAATGAACCTCTCTGACCTGTGCTACAATTGCAATTCACTGCCTAAAGTCAATGACACCCAAAATCCGCAGTAGGTCAATGAGACCCAAAATCAACGCTTTTTGACATTTTGGCCTAAAAGTGATTTTTTCAAGGTGGAAATTAGATTTTCTTGGTGAAATTGAATTACACAACTATTTATCACATCATGATGGAAATTTTTAGCATGTTTGGCATCAATTAATGCTACTACACCTGAATGTGCAGTACCCCACAAAAATCCTATTTTTTACCCAAAAAAAGGCTATAAAAACATGAAATACAAGTCCCCAAATGGATCCTAATGGATGTAAAAACCTCCTAGATCATCATATTGGCCAAATGGGTACTTGAAAATGGTAAAAAGTACAAAAAATCATGTGAAAATCATTGGATTTGTGAAGAGGTCTATAAGGAAGCAACATTGAGTTTGAGTTGTTCCTAAGTGATCTATGGCTGCAAGTGGACATATCTTGATCCAAATTGATGGAAAATGATTGTTTATGATGAAATTGATGCTTTGCATTGTGAATTATAGGTCTTGGAGGACACGGGAGCTTGTTGGAGCTATCTTAGAAGGATGAACACACAAAGGTACCCTACTGACCCAGAAATGTAGAATCGACACTCTATCAACCAAATTGCTACTGCACATGCAGAAGGAAGTCAATATGATGTCCAAGATGATGGAGATAGGCCTTAGGAGCTGGGATACATTGAAGATCATGCCTATTTCATAGCAGTTCCTACAGATCCAGTCCAATGTCCAAGACACATTCACACTTGTTCATATTTGTCCCAGTAGTCCAGTCATGCAATAATGATCCAGCAAGCATCCAGTTGGATATACCTTCACCAAAAATTTTCCACATACTCCTCTTGATCCAGTTAGCACTTGGAATCCTGTCAAGCCACATCAGCTCAAGTTTTCACATGTCATATAACTTTATTTTGACTTCCTTTTAGCTTTGAAAGTGGCTCTTTGGCATGTATATCCAAATGGGTATCCATTTTGTCTAGATTTAATGTATTTGCAAGTTGTATTTTGCCCTTTTCCTAAAAGACAAAAGCAAATCTAAAAATGCAACAAAATAATGTATCTCATTAAATGCCATGTAATTTGGACCATTGGTGTTGAGTTAATCTCCACCGTCCATTCAAAAACTCGGTATGGTGCCTTCTCTATAAAAGGGTCATCCTTTTCTCTCATTGTAGTAAGTAAGATTTGACAGTGAATTGCTAAGACTCTATCAAAATTTAGTTAATACAAAGCAAGTTTTGCAGGTTGGTGGGAATTTATGTTTCTGTGTTTGTCACGTCTCATTTTTATGAACATTATGATTATTCTAGTTTAGTGAACAATTATTGTGATTGACTTTACTTTAAGTAATTTTGCATACGTGGAGGTATTTATTATGAGTTATATTGATGAAAATTGAAAATTGTTTTAAATATTGTATATTGTAGATATGATTACAATGATTTGCCTTGGCTATGTTTTGGAGACACTAACCTATTGACGTCGAGTTGAGTGCAAATGGATGTAGGTACTCATTGAAGATAAGAGCATGGTTGAGGTAGAGGTGTTCTAGCCACTTGGCAAGAACTAAGGGATGGATTACCTTGATGCAATCACACACATCATGTAGTTGCATATGCATTATTAAATGGCTTTTATTGCATTAATGCGTGATTATTAATCATTTTCGAATACATGATGTGATTACTTAAATTTAATGTCTTTTCAAATTATGTTTGAATGGTGTAATTATAATTAAATAAGGAAATATATATGATTGTATTTTAAATTAAATAATAAAATATTGCTTATAGATGTTTGGAAGACAATATGTTCCTTAAAAATAAATAAATATATAAATATGCAATATTGCATTGCATTTCTCTTCTTAATTATTTAAATGGTTGTGTTTTAATTAAAATAGTTAAATAATATTAAAAGAGTATTATTATATTTAGAAAAAGAATGAAGGAACTAAAATTAGTTACTGTCATTCATGTGACAATAGGTTTAAGTAAATAGTTTTATTTTATATTAATTGGATTGGAGAGTATTTTAAATATTATTATTTTCTCATGCAAAATGAAAATACAACTTCAGTCCTTAAACCTAAATCCTGGATCGCTAAAAATAAGAAGGAAAAAATTTAATTAAAGAAGAGATTTGGCCAGAGACACACACCCACGATTTGCAGTGAGAAAACGGGTTTTTCCTAAGCAACAAAAGCAAAGAGGAATTGTAGCATCAAGAGAAGGGTAGGACAACAACAACAGCTACAAACTCATCTTTGACCAACGAATTTACCAGGTTTTCTTTTTATAAAATTTTTGCATTGAAATCACATTTATTTGACTGTAAAAAAAGATAGTTTTTGGCTTGTCTTGTGCTTGCAATGATAGTTTTTATTAGTTGTTTGGTGGCATCGGATTCCATTATGGATCAACCTTGTTTTTTTGAGCCATTCTTCTGACTAGCAATCAAAACCTATGCTTGCCGCCACCTTTAACCTGCATTTATCATTTGCATTCAGTGTTTTCTTCTTCTCTGGCTGATGTTCCTTAGTTGACTGTTCTTGGTAATCTATTTAGAATGACCCTTGTTTCTTCTGTTGGCCGTCCAGACTTAAACATGGGCATTTATTCCCATTCTTCTACAATTTTTGACATTAGAATCTTACCTATCTGTATGAAGGTCGATCGACATAGTTGATAGATTAAAACTCAGATCTTTTGTTGGCTGGTCTTTTCCACATGGTCGTTACCTTCTATTCTAGTCATCACTCCATTTTAATGGCCATTTGAACTGCATCTTGATCGATCTTGTATAGATCGACCCTTATTTTCCTTGCTTGTTGCCTGCACTTGCCTTGACCAATCATTGGTTTTTATGATCTGATGTTTGCATTACCTTGTTAAACTTTGACTGCCATAACCATGTCGTTTATCTCTGTCGCTATGCCTAGCAAGTGTTATTGTTCAGATCTAGATTTTTACTGTTGAGAACTATAAATCAACTTCCAGATGGCTGTTAAATATCTCTTTGAAAAACATTAATACGACTGTATTCTTTTGCATGATGGATGAAATCAATGATAGACTAGCAAATCGACCTCTTTATTGATGAACAAAGCCACTTAGAATAGACAAACTATAAATTCATGTAGCTTCTTTTGGAGTAAAACTTGATTGTGGTGGATCCATCATTGTTTCAGTGGACTGAGAAATTAGATCATGTAGCTACCTTCATAACTACAGACATCTTTTTCCTGTAGCAGCATATTCGACCTTCCTGTAGCTGAACAAATAAGCATGTAGCTTTGTTTAAAATTCATTAAAATTAATGTGATAACTAGAAACTGAGATAGTAGATTACTATAATATTTCCTATCAAGGATGATTCTAAAAAACCATTTATAATTATATTTATATTCATGACTAAAAAACTGATTTAATTATGCTCTCTATTCAACATTTTATTTCTGCAATAGCTCATGTTGCAGCTGCGACAGGAGGACTATTTTTATTGTTTTTATTATTTTTGAAACTCATGTCACAGGAATGACAATAAGGTAGATTTATATTTTAGAATGACTATTTTGGAGGACTATTTTTATTTTTTTAGACTTCCTGTCACTGCTATGACAACAAGATGAAATTATAACTTAGAATGACTTTTGTATGAAGATTGTGATCAACCTTGGATTAAATAATATACCTATTTGATGTACTTATGAGTGCAATGATGAATGATTTGATTGGAAAAGTGTAATTCCTTGAATGTTATTTGGGAAAAGGAATTTCAATGATTTATTGGTGAATTTGGCTTTCATTTTATTACTTATTTCTTTCTTCTTGGGGAAAGAAGTAGATTTTTCATCTAGGAAATGTTATTGGGTTACTTTTGGGACTAGGATGCCAAATGTGGATATTCAGAGATGGCTTTTCCTCTTTTCAGGAATTGAACCAAGTTACTTATAAATGATCAGATCTAATCAGAATGATATTGAAATAGATGTTTATTGTCTAGCAAACTTATTTATTGATATCTTTGCCACATCCTATTGTGAGACAATTTACTTTTCATTATTTAGAATTGCACATTCAGACATCAGGGTTGCATCGGGATTTCCCTCCTGCTAGTTGTTACCAGGTAGCTAGACATTTTGTGGAGGGCTAGGTTTCCTTTGTTTCATGAAGGGATCTAGGGAAGTGTAAATACCTCATGGTTGGGTGGAAAAGCACCTGGGCCATGTTCCCGTCTCTCAGCTTGCATGTGGTGGACCACTTGGTTCTTGTAGCTGGAGAGTGTACTAATTTATTTATTATTGTTGTACATGTTGATTTTACCCTACATTGGATGTATTATGGCATGCTTGCCAAAGGATTTATGTTTATTATTTTATAGTCCTTGTTACCTAGATTAATCACGTGAATATGTAAGATTTAATGACATTTAGATTCATATTTATGAGATTATCTTTTATTTGAGATATTGTGATTAAGCGAATTAATTACATCTTTTATCTTTGAAAGTTGTATCAAAGTGGATTATTTACACCTTTTTATTTTTTGTTATTGCGATGTTGTATTTAAGTGAATTATTTACTTTATTTACTTTTGAGTCAGTTTAAATGTTTTTACATGACTTGTGAGGCTTTACATTTGGTGTCAGAGCTCTGGGTTTAATACTAGGGCCTTTTTTATTAAGACTATTGTGCTAAAGTTACAAACTTGATACAGATTATCCATCATGAATACAAGAAACATTGATCGTGATGACAGATCAGGAAGTAGTCAAGGTAGAGGATCACATGGAGGTGCTCATGGTGGTCTAACTACTAGAGATTGTGGATATTCCAGTAATGACCAAGATGGGAGATTTGACCATATTCTTGATCTCTTGACCCAACAGGACATGAGGATGAATACTCTTGAGAAGGAGATCAGGGGAATTCCTAGAGGTTAGAATGCTAATGAAAACCCAAGGGTTGAGACACAAAATGAGAATCCAAGGATAGAAGTTCCAGTTCCTGAAGTTGGAGCTATTGTTGATAATCAAGCAAAGATAGCGAAAGAATTGGGGAAAGACCTCAAGAAAGTATCACCGAAAAAAATTGATGGAAAGACAATTGGAGATGGAGCCAAGTCCTAGATAATAGAAATGGAGAAATACTTTGGACTCTGAAACCTTTCAGATCACACTAAGGTAATGTGGGGATCTTACTAGTTGACTGGTGAAGTAGCAACATGGTGGGATAATGAGAAGGCAGATAAGAAACTGTTACCTGGTGAGATAACTTGGGAGATTTTCTTGCAGCTATTTAGAAAAAGATGGTTACCATAGTTATTCTTTGACAAGAAGATGACTGAGTTTCAGAACTTGATCCAAGGAGGTATGTCTGTAACTAATTATTGGGAAAGGTTTTCTCATTTACTTAAGTATGTTCCACAATATCAGACAAATGAGAGATTTAAGAAAGTTTATTTTGGGATTGAGGCCACAGATTGGAGCTGAGGTAGACATTCATAACCCACTTACTATGGATGCCACTTTTGAGAAAGCAATAAAGCAAGAGTAGAGGTTGCAGTAGACAACCAATTACCATAAACAAAGAGATGCTAATTTTTCAAATAAGAAACCACAAAATAATCAGTAGAACTATCAAAATAATAACAACCAAGGAAATAATGGACAGATCAGGAATCTGAAGAGAGGCAATAACTCTCAGGATGGAAATGGTGGAAACAAAAGAGGTGGCAATAACAACAGAAACAACAATCAGAGGGAAAGAGATGAAGGACCGAGAGCACGTAAGGGTGGATGTTAGAACTATGGAGGAAAGCATTATGCAAATGCATGTCCACATAAAAGAGGAAACAAGAATCAGCAAGGAGCACTGCAACATCAGATTTATGCCACAGTGGATAATCGGCAAGCAGAGTTTCAACCAGCACCTATTCAGTTCCAAGATAAGCTCTATGGACTACCTGTTTCTATTTTAATTGATATTGGTGCCACAGAATGTTTTGTAGATCATAGAGTAGTATCTAAGTTATCTATTAGACCTGGACATATGGAAAACTCTTAGATGGTACAATATGGCAATAGTGCAGAAAAGAGGGTAGACTCGTGTCTAGCATGCAGTGAGTTAGATCTTCCTAGTTTTTAGACACAAGGGAATCTGTATGTAGCATCTTTAGGCTCTTATGATGTAATTATGGGAATCAATTGGTTAACTGAACATAAGTATCTAGTAAACTGTGAATACAAGGTTGTTAGATATTTGGATGACCTAGGGAACCAAGTGGAAATTAATGGAACAAAGAGACCTTTAGAGCTTAGACAAATCTTAGCTATGCAATTGAAGAAAGCCAAGAGGAAAGGATGTGCCATTTATGTTGTCCAAGTAAAGGACCTTGACAAAGAAGAACTAGTGTTCAATGACTATCCAATCCTTAGAGATTTTAGAGATGTATTCCCTATAGAGTTGACAGAGTTACAACTGAAGAGAGAATTTGACTTCTCCATTTATTTACTATTAGGGACTAAGCTGCAATCTAAGGCACCCTACAAAATGACTACTACAAAGTTGTATGAGCTTAAGGCACAATTGTAGGAGTTGCTAAATCAAGGGTTCATTAGACCTAGTGTGTCACCATGGGGCACACCGATTATCTTTGTAAAGAAGGATGGTACTTTAAGATTATGCATTGATTATAGGATGCTTAACAAATCTACTATAAAGAACAAGTATTCACTTCCAAGAATAGATGCACTCTTTGATCAAATGAAAGGAGCGACAGTGTTCTCAAAGATAGACCTTAGATCTGATTATCACCAATTGTGGATTAAGGATGAGGACATCTCTAAAACAACTTTTAGGATTCGATATGGTCACTACGAGTTCATAGTAGTACCATTTGGCTTGACTAATGCTCCAGCAACTTTCATAAATTTGATGAATAGTATTTTTAGATATTGTTTAGATGATTTTGTGTTGATCTTCCTTGACGACATATTGATATACTCTAAATCAGTGGAAGAGCATTAAATGAATTTGAGAATTGTTTTGCAGCATTTGAGAGAAATAAAACTTTATGGTAAATTATCTAAGTGTACATTCTTTCAAGATAAAGTGCACTATCTGGGTCATGTGATCTCAACTGAAGAGATTGCAGTTGATCCCAAGAAGATAAAAGCAATAATGGAATGGCTTGCACCATAGAGTGTGATAGAAGTCAGAAGTTTTATGGGACTTGTAGGTTATTATAGAAAGTTTGTGGAAGGTTTTTCAACCATAACAACATTGATTACTGCACTAAAAAAGAAGGGTAAGAAATTTAAATGGACCGAAAGGTGTGAGCAAGCTTTCCAAGTGTTAAAGGAAAAGCTCACAACTGCTCCTATCCTGACCATACCAAATCCTAATGGGCACTTTATAGTTATAATAGATGCTTTAGGGGAAGGATTAGGGGGAGTGTTGATGCAAAATGAGCAAGTGGTTTCTTATGAATCAAGAAAGTTAAAGAAACATGAGTTCAACTATGTGCTGCATGATCTTGAATTAGCTGCCATAGTTCATGCACTTCAGATGTGGAGGCATTATCTTCTAGGTAAGCCCTTTGAGTTAAAGACGGATCATCTAGGGCTCAAGTATATATTTAATCAACCTAACCTTAATGCATGATAGAGAAGATGGTTAGAATTCCTTAGTGAATATGACTTTGGAATTGAGTATATAAAAGGAAAGGAGAATAGAGTAGCAAATGCTCTTAGTAGGAGAAGACATCTAGCTACCATTGTTACCATGAGCTCCAATTTGAAACAGAAAGTGATTCAAAATCTTCAAGGGGATGAGCATTATGATAGAGTAAAGCAAGATTTGGAAGTAGACCCCTTAGATAACAGGTTTGATGGTTATGTGATTGAATCATATGGACTTTTGAGATTTTAGTGAAGGATGTATATTCCTAACTTTGGAGATTTGAGGAAGTTAGTGCTTGAAGAGATTCACAATACACCTTATTCAGGTCACCCTGGAGTGACAAAGATGGTTGAAGGTTTGAAACCTTTATACTTTTGGTGTAGACTTAAGAGGGATGTGATGGAATTTGTAGCTTGATGTTTGGAATGCCAACGAGTCAAGGTTGAGCATGTGTAGCTAGCAGGATTGTTGTATTTGCATAGTATCGCTGAGCACAAGTGGCAAGTGATAAGCATGGATTTTATTCAAGGGTTACCTATGTCTAAGAATAGGCATGATGTCATCATAGTGGTTGTGGAAAAGTTGAAAAAGGTAGCACATTTTATTTCTGGGAATCTTTTAGATGGTTCTATGATCTTAGCTAAGAAGTTTGTTTAGGAGATTTTTAGATTGCATGGAGTGCCTGAGACGATCATTTCAGATCGAGACACTCACATGTCATCTATATTTTGGACAACTCTTAATGATGCTTTGGGTACAAAGTTGAATTTCAGTTCATCTTATCATCCTCAAATGGATGGTCAGACATAAAAAGTTAATCAGGTGGTAGAAGACCTTCTCAGAATGTATTGTATGGATCAGTAGTATAAATGGGAGGAATATCTTCCATTGGTAGAGTTTTTATACAACTCATACCATGCATCTTTGGGAATGGTACCTTTCGAAGCTCTTTATGGGTGGTGTCAAACACCTATTAGTTGGGATAGGGTGGAGGATAGAATTGTGATTGGTCCTTAAATGTTAAGAGAAATGGATGATCAGGTGAAGTTAATCAAGGAGAAGTTGAAGCAAGATTCAGATTGTCAAAAGAGTTATGTAGATAAGAATAGAACTCCTAGACAATTTTTAGTTGGTGACAAATTCTTTTTGAGGGTTAGACCTCATAAGAGTTTAGTATTGTTTGGTAAAATGTCTAAAGTTGCTCCTCATTTTGTAGGACAATTCCAAGTTCTGGAAGTGATTAATCCTATAGCTTATAGACTTGCTCTCCTACTTGCACTTGCTAGAATCCATAATGTTTTTCATGTGTCTTTACTTAAGATTTATCATCCAGATGCATCACATATTCTTGATTGGCATACTTTACAGGTTCAGGATCTAGGAGTAGTGCTGGTGGAGCCCACTCAAATTCTGGGGAAGCACAACATTAAGCGTAGCATAGATGTGGTGCAATATAAGGTCCAATGGAATCAGTATTCTGAGGACAGTGACACATGGGAGGATGCAGAGGAGATTGATAGATCTTTTCCTCATTTGAGGATATAGCATAGATTTCTCATTCATGCATCGATTATGATACTTTGAGTTCAGTTATGCTTTGATACTTTGAGTTGTTATGATCTTTTGATACTTTGAGTTGATGTTAATGTTTTATGACACCTTGATACTTTATTGGTGGTTGATGGATACTTTTTATTTTGATGTCTAATAAGACATCAGGACGATGTCTCTTCCAAGTGGGGAAGGATGTCACGTCTCAATTTTATGAACAATATGATTATTCTAGTTTAGTGAACAATTATTGTGATTAACTTTACTTTAAGTAAAATTTTGCATATGTGGAGGTAATTATTATGATTTATATTGATGAAAATTAGAAATTGTTTTAAATATTAGATATTGTAGATATGATTACAATGATTTGCCTCGGCTATGTTTTGGAGACACTAACCTATTGACGTCAAGTTGAGTGCAAATTGATGTAGGTTCTCGTCCAAGATGAGAGCATGGTTGAGGTAGAGGTGTTCTAGCCACTTGGCAAGAACTGATGGATGGACTACCTTGATGCAATCACATACATCATGTAGTTGTATATGCATTATTGAATGGCTTTTATTGCATTAATGTGTTTTTATTAATCTAGTGCTTCTTAAATTTTGGTCAGTGTTCATCAGCAATGTTGATCAATTGAGGGGTAAAAGGGGCAGCCATCATAAACAACCATGATAACAAGAACTAGGTTTAAGTAGTCTAAAGAATACCTCTAAAATTCACTACACTATGGTTTCTCTTTTACACTTTGCTACTTCAAGATACCAAATGCTTCAAGTGCTCCTTTTCTCCTTAGCAAATATCTTCAAAATCTTTAAATGTAAAATGAGATTGAATCATATGAGAATTGCATAAATAGATTTAAATTTTTTCCATAAATGCTCTTCCTTTTTGGTAGATGCTCTACCATTGAAACCCTAAATCATTATGCAATCTACCACATTGAGAGATTTTTCTCTAGAGTTTTGGGGACATGAACCTTGATTGTCTTTCCTATATCCTCCCTAGAGGATTCCATGTCAGTCATTCTATATGACCTACTTCTATTAAAAGAAACCTCAGCTGATGAGGGGATTAAGCTAATATACACTGAATTTCTCCTCCTGACCCATGCCATTTATTTTAATCAACAATGAAATCTTCTGCCCTAGGTAGAAACAATATGTCTTCCAACCTCATGTCATATTTTTTCTCTGGTTTCTTTCTCCACACTTTTTTGACTTTATTTTCTTCTGCCATCTCGTAATGCTAACCAAATGATTTCTTGAAACCATTTTTGCAAAATTTTGCTTTGTGTCCAAAACCATTACACTTGTAGCACACCTCATTGTATTTTGGTGATGCACTGGTATTTTTCTTTCCATAATCATTATACTTTGACTTGGATTGACAATCAATAGCCCTGTGACCAAACTTGTTGCATACAAAGCAATATCCATAAAAGGAATGAGAGTGTTATGTTGTAAAATGTCCCCCTAGGACTTTTACCTCCTAAGTTTAGCTCTTGGGTCCCTTATTTTTCATCATGCATGTTAGAATTGAAAGGAAGTAAGGTACACAGAACACACTTCCTACACCAATCTAATGAAGGGAATAGTATGCAAATTCTTTTTAATCCTCACAATTGCAGCAATGTTAAACACATAACATAAAGATTATAGTAGGAACACAACACATAAAAAAAGTGACACAAGATATATTGTGGGGAAAACCTTTTCAGGTAAAAAACCCCACATTCTAAAACTTGCACAATGTATTATCAAAAAAATGGTGTGTTTGCATTACACTTGCAATGCAAGTTCTTCCAAGAGTCTTCAAATGTTGTTTCTGGATTGATTCTAGTAGCATAATAGTACCTATACAAACACTATGTAAATACAACTCTAAAACAATGCATTTTATAGAGATACAAGGCATAAATAGGAAGCTTCTAGAGATGGGCATCCATCTTGGCCACATGGATATTTTCCTACATCAAAGGACACTTGTCCAAGCTATAAATATCTCTCTTACATCTATCATACATGGTAGATTTGACTTCCCAAGAATTGAGCGCTCCAGGCTAAAAATAGCTATGCTAGATGCTCTTATGCATCTTACAGCTGTCATAAAATCTGCCCAACATAACAACCTTAAATGTTGTAAGAGAATCCATTGTACAAGGCTAAATATAGTATATTCCTCTTACAACATGTCATAGCCCAACTTGGGTGCCCAAAGATGCCTTCTCCACATGCAAAGATAATTTATGACACGTGTCTTCACTTGTCTCGAGAATCTCTATACTTGGCTCTTACGTGTCATAGATTTTGTCATACACAATAACACCTCTATCATACCACAAGATGCTGACACATGGCATATTAGTGCCACCTCAAATGGGACACCCAAATCCACATGTGCTTGACTTGACCAGTTAAAGAATATTATAACTAGGATAACATGTCACAATGCCACCTCAAACTAAATGCCAAAACTGAATGTGCAAGTAAAATACAAATTGAGCAAATAACTAAATAAATAATTAATAAATCAATGCCAGGAATTGCAAGGTTGAGACACCTTAATTCCCAACATTATCCCACTTTTCAAACACCTTGCAAGAGCCACATCCTCAATGGTGTCTCAATGGTAGTAGAGAACTGAACCACATCCTCTTTCTTTTCATTTTCTTCTAGTTGCAGAACAACAGGAGAAGGAGTTACCTCTCTAAAGATAACACTTTTTCTATACAAGACTTTTTTAGCCACATGATCCCAAATCTTGTACCCTTTCACACCAACACCATAGCCAATGAAGATACACTTAATTGCCTTGTTCTCCAATTTTGACCTCTTCTGCTTAGGCATATGTGTATATACCTCACAACCATAAAACATGAAGATGTCTCAATGAAGGATTCTTACTAGACCACACCTCAATGGGTGTCTTATCAATGAGTGTTGAAGTAGGAGACCTGTTAACTAGGTAGCAAGTAGTGGCTACAACTTTAGCCCAAAACTTCTATTCAAGGCTAGCAGCACTAAGCATACTCCTAGCCCTCTCCATCAATGTTTGGTTCATCCTTTATGCAACTCCATTTTGCTACGAGGTGTATGGAGTTGTCTTATGCCTTTCAATCCCATGTTCTTTACAGAACTTGTCAAACTCTATGGAACAAAACTCACCACCATTATCAGTTCTCAAACACTTAATATTTTTACCTATCTAATTCTCTACAAAAGCTTTAAACTCTTTGAACTGACTAAAGACTTCAAATTTTCTTCTGAGAAAATAAATCCATGTCCTCCTACTATAATCATCAATGAATGATACAAAATATAATGATTTGGAAATAGAAGGAACATTCATAGGACCAAACACATCACAATGAATTAGATCCAACACACCAGAAGATTTATGTGAACTCGAGTAAAATTAAACACGGTTTTGTTTTCCATATACACAATGTTCACAAAATTTGAACTTAAGATTTCAATCATTTAACCCCTCGATGAGGTTTTATTTTCCAGGGCTCTAAGACCCTTCTCACCAATGTGACCAAGTCTCTTATGCCACAACATTGTCTTTTCAGCAGTAAGTTTCATTTCCAAAGCATGAGCACCCTTAGGTACCCAAAAAACACTACCATCAGAGGTAGAAGCAACACATTTCTTTACTGTTGGTTCCAATGGTGAGGATGAATAATCTGAAGGTCTTTTCTTTGAAACATAAGAAATATTGCACTGAGTAGTGCATGCATCTAGCTAAAATAGAGTACCTCTCCAAGTACCCTTAGCAAGCACCATAGCTCCTCTTATCATTTTACATCCTCCACCTAAGAAGACAACCTGCACACCTGCATCATTCAATTTACTTACAAAGAGTAGGTTTTGTGCTAAACCAAGGATGTACATAACCCCATTGATCCCCTTCACTCATCCATCATGGAATTAGATCAAGACTCTTCCACAACCAACTATCTTCAGGTGAGAGTCATCACCCAAGTACACGTTCCCACCATTGTATTCTTCATCCTTTGTAAACCAACCTTGATGTGAGGTCATGTGGAAGGAAGCACCGGAGTCAATTAGCCACACATCTTCTGATGCATGGGTGGCCAAGGCTACAACAAAAGCATCACCATCATCTTGTGACTTGTCAAAATTAGAATTGGAGATGTTCTTCTTTTTCTTTTTCTCCTCCTTGCACTCCTTTTGGAAGTGCCCAGTTTTTCCACAGTTCCAACACAGTGCCTTGGACTTTCCAGGAGATTTGGATCTCCCACGGGATTTGGATTTGCCCTTTTTAGCTTTCTTGTCTTTCTTTTTCCCTTTCTCTTTGGGTCTACCACAAACTGTAAGAGCATCCTTTGCTGATTCAGAAGACTTTCTCCACATCTCTTCAGATAATAGTGAAGACACCACTTTATCCATCTTGAAGGTGGTTGTAGTACTCCCAATAGCCATGACAAGGTGGTCCCACAAGTCTGGCAAAGAACAAAGCAAGGTCATGCAACAATCCTCCTCCTCCATCTTTACACCAATGGATGTCAACTATGCAACTAGCATGTTAAATGCATTCAGGTGATCTGCAACCAATGCTCCAGCATCCATCCTCAAAGAATATAGCTTCTTCTATAGGAATAACTTGTTTACCAGGGATTTAGCCTAATAAACATCACCAAGTTCCTTCCACAACTCCTTCGCGGTCTTCTCTTCATGAAAGTTCAATAGGATGGAATCAGCTAAATAGAGTCTCACAAGACCCTTAGCTTTATGATCTTTGAGATCCCATTCATCTTGAGGCATTGCCATTGGTTTTGTGCCAAAAATTGCTTCCCATAGATCTCTGTCAACAAGCATGTCTTCTATTTTGAATTTCCACAACTCAAAATTGTTGTCATTAAACTTTTCCAATTCAATTCTACTAGATGTGCCTGCCATCTTCTTGTTGCAACAAGATCACATAATACTCTACACATACTCTCACTTAATCAAAGATTAGCTCAAAAAACCCCTACCCAACAACTAGGATCATAGGTGATCAAGCTCTGATACCAACTGAAAGGAAACAAGGTACACGAAACACACTTCCTATGCCAATCTAATAAAGGGAATAGTATGCAAATTCTTTTTAATCCTTACAATTACAATAATGTTAAACACATAACATAACGATTATAGCAGAAACACAACACAAAGAAAGTGACACAAGATATATCGTGGGGAAAACCTTTTTAGGTAAAAAACCCCACACTCTAAAACCTGCACAATGTATTATCAAAACAACAGTGTGTTTACAATACACTTGCAATGCAAGTTCTTCCAAGAGTCTTCAAATGTCGTTTCTAGAGTGATTCCAGTAGCATAATATTACCTATACAAACACTATGTAACTATAACTCCAAAACAATGCATTTTATAGAGTTACAAGGCATAAACAAGAAGCTTCTAGAGATGGGCGTCCATCTTGGCCGCAAGGCCATTTTCCTGCATCAAAGGGCTCTTGTCCAAGATGCAAATACATCTCTTACATCTATCATACATGGAAGATTTGACTTCAAAAGAATGGAGCACTCCGGGCTAAAAATAGCTATGACAGATGCTCTTACACAGCTTATAGCTATCATAAAATCTGCCCAACATAACAACCTTAAATCTTGTAAGAAAATCCATCATACAAGGCTAAATATAGTATATTCCTCTTACAACATGTCATTGCCCAACTTGGGCACCCAAAGATACTTTACGACACTTGTCTTCACTTGTCCTAAGAATCTCTATACTTGGCTCTTATGCATCATAGATTTTGTCATCCACAATAACACCTCTGTCATACCACAAGATGCCTACACATGGCATATTAGCACCACCTCAAATGGGATGCCCAAATCCATATGTGTTTGACTTGACCACTCAAAGTATATTACAACTAGGATAACATGTCACAATGCCACCTCAAACTAAATGCCAAAACTAAATGTGCAAGTAAAATACAAATTATAAAATAACTAAATAAATAATTAATAAATCAATGCTAGGAATTGCAAGGTTGAGACACCTTAATTCCCAACAAGAATTGAATCATGAGACAAAATGCCCTGAAACCCATGTCAAAATGGACTTAAGGGACATTGTGGAGATTAGATCCTAACCCAAAATAGGTCACAGGGCTTGGGCGCTCATGCCCTTATCCTACCCTATTTTGGTGGGGTCCCAAATTTGAATGTCGGTATGGTGACTGTTAAAGGTGTCCCTTGCCAACATCTTAAGTTTGAATTAGGAAATTTGTAGAGGGAATGCATATATAATCATGTTTAGGGTTTTATTTGTAAACTAGAAGATGACTAGAAGATGATTATGAGATTTTGGTGAACTTATGATTTTAGAGGATTCAAAGCATTCATTGTGTTGTAGAGAAGAATTATGTTGTTATTGTGTTTGTTATTGCAGAATTGGCTTCATCTTCTCATGGCGTGAAAGATCTTCATCTCTATGAGAGCTACACCTCTAAGGTGATATCTATTTGTGTTTGAATCAATTATTTATCAATTTATTTTTGCCTTTGTCCTTCAAGGATACGCACTCTCTATCTAACAATGGTGTTGGAAGTCTTGAATGCCATTCGAGGGCTTGATCGAGGCAAGCTCCTAAACACCACAACCCCCAACCGCTCTTCTTGTGATTGTAGGTGACATGTGTCAGATCATGAAGAATAGAGTTACAGAGGAGTGTTGCAGAGCATAAAGATCCCATATCTGATGAAAAGAACCGGAAAAGAACACTATTAGGGCTTGGGCACTAGTCCCTTTGCCCTCTGTGTTTGTAGAGCCTGAAATCTCTGGAACAAGGATAATCAACAGCAGAAAAGGTCTGGAAACCCCTAATAAAAATCCTACCTTGGGCTTGGGCATGAGTCCCTTTGCCCCTGACATTTTAGGATCCTAAACTTTGAAATCTAGTATGTATCTGATCTTCCTTTAGTATCTCTGTATGCGAGCATTTGTCAGAATTCATTTGTTTGCTTACCATTTTGCATAATTAGGCTTTTGAGTATAATTGGGCTTAAATTAACACATTAATCATCAATTTCTAAATTTACCTATCATTACAAGTGACAACCAACTTGTAGATGAATCCTCTTGTAGAATTTGTGATTCAACTCAATTAAATTTCCTTGAATGTGTGTAGTGAAAGGAGGATCTAACTAAATCATCTATCAATCCCATCTTCCCCCTTTTTCTGACATAACGTTTTAATGAACCTGTGTTTTACTAAATAGTACATCTTACTGACTATTATACATCATGTTTTCATTCATACATATTATTTACTTCATTCTACATTCATAAATCTTGAAAAAAAATTGAAAAATTTTGAAAATTTTGAAAAAACTTTTGAAAAATTTGAAAAAATTGGAAAATTTGAAAAAAAATTGCATCCTAGGTTTGCATTAGGGCATAGTTTGCATATATTTCATTGCATTTCATCTAATCTCTGATTTTTACATCAGATCTGATATAAATCTTAGAAATTTATCATCCTACAATCCTTCACATTGCATTTTCACACTCAAATTGCTAGGGTTTGCTTAAACATTTGGATTTTTCTCATAACCTAGTGATTTCAAAACCTAGGGTTTGTAGTTAAAACCTTGTTTCAGATTTTGCTACACATATTTGGCACTCATTAAAATCTTATTTTTTATTGTAGTGTCTCATTATTGTGTGTCTTTGCATTTACACAATTAATTTCAACAAAAACTGGCTTATTCACTCATTTCTCCTTAAAATTGCACTTGCATTGAGCATTGTAAGATTTTGACATCATTTTCAGATTTGATCTGAGATATTTCATATCTTAAATCTGATTAGACTTCATTCACACATCATTTTGCATATTTTCATGCCTTAATTTCACAATTAGGGTTTAAAATTCTTGTATTTTCACTAGATTTTGACATATCCTTCATCTAGATTTGCATGATAGGTATGTTGTGAAAGATTTTTATGAATTATTGGACTAATAATAATGTTTTAATGTGCTTCCCCTCATCAATTTCATTACTACACTACATATTCTAGGCATTTGCATTGGAAAAAGTGAAAAAAGTGAACATTGTATGTGCATAAACAAGCATAAATTGGTATTGTTTTATTGCATTCAATCTAATACATAAAATCATCAATTGGGCTTTGTTGTGTTGAACCCTTTTCCTCCCATCCATTGTGTTTTTTGTGGACTTTGTGTGTCTTTTTAGCCCTTTCCCTCAAACAAGTGCGTAGGGTTGAAATAGTCACGCATCTAGGGCATCTTAATCCTCACAAAACTTTGCATGTATTGTCTTACTAGATCTTATTGGAGATTGATGTTTCAAGACATTTCATTATGGCATCTTCATCTCATTTATCTTTGGTATCTTTACATGCATATATCAAAAACTTTGAGAATTTCTACAAATTTCTTAATATGAATCCTCATGTTATATACAAGCTATGTATCATAAGGATATATTTAAATGCTCTTCATTTGAAATCCTTGACTATGTATCTGATTTTGACAACTTCACATCTCTCATGAATGCATACCCTTTGGTAGTAGAAGATCTGAAAAAACACATTGAGAATGATGAGTGTGAAAATTCTCTTAATGCTTTGGAACTAATAGCTAAAACATATGATGATTATTCCATATGTTATCCTATTCCTCCTTTAAGTCCCTTAGACATCACTAAGGATGCAATCATCGCTAACCTTCTTAACAAAACCTCACCTTTATTTCATTCCAATGCTCTCCCTGGCCAAGATGAAGAATTAGTGGATGAGAAAAGGTCTCTCACATTAAATCCTATAGGGATAGATGTTGAGCATAATCAAGAGGAAAACAATGTTAATCCAATCTTCACTAATAGACTTATGCCACCCACCAAGGGGTTACTAGATAAGTGTAGCAATATTCCTAAGATGGTTGTGTGGGGGCACCTAATGTACCTTCTTTCTTAAAACTAGTGATTATGGTTAAGGTGATCGGAAACCACCTCGATCCCCAGGCTACATCCTAAACTATGCAAGACAAATCACTCAAAGAGATCAAGGTGTTCAAATGTGTCACAACAACCACATCACAATGTGATTGCTCACACATATAACACCCATAATAACAATCAAAGTAAGCAAGCACCTCATGTGCCTCTCTCTTTTCCATGTTCTCAACCCATGTTTCCTCAGCCACCTCGTCTTACTCCTAAAAGAGGTCAAGAATATGATCTTGTCGAGTAGCTTCACACTACTTCAACTAAGATCTCTCTTTGGGAATTAATACAAACATCACCTACATACCATGGAATGCTCCAAGAAGCTTTACAAAAGGTGATTGTACCACCTGCTATTAAGCTGAACGATGTAGCAACTCTATTAGATTGTATGCATGCAACAAAAATAGATATTTTGTTTCAACAACATGAATTGCCCTCTATTGAAGTTCAAAATCAGCATGATCCTTTGATTATCTTCATTAAGATAAACAAGAAATTGATCAAGTGAGTTATGATTGATAATGGATCAGTTCCTAATGTTTGTGGTATTAATTTGTTAAATAGGATTAAGATTGACACCTCCTTGATTAAACTAGATAGAATTAGCATTCATGGATTTGATAATGCGGGGAGACAATCTGTGGGTACAATAACTTTACTTGTAAAGGTTGGACTCGTGACAGTATCTACTCTTTTTCATGTTATGCCTAGTTTGCTTTCATATAATATGATTTTAGCTAGACCATGGATCCATGCCATGGGGCCAATTCCATCTACCCTTCATCGATCAATAAAGTTTATTTATTAAAACAAACTCTACACCATAGAAGTTGATCTTGAACCAGATAATTTTTTACATATTAAAACACAAAAACAAGTTAACAATCAACAAAGTCTAAACAACTTATGAGTGGATTCATCAAAACCTCTTGCCACAAATAATGTTGTGCAAGACTCTAAACCATCAAATGCACTTTTTGGTGATGATTGGGGTTCATTAGATTTTACTCCTTCCTATATGGGGGAATATAAACTTAATAACTCTAACACATAAAAAATTGTATCGATCTCATCAAAGCACTCTTTCAAAACACCTAAGAAACCTAAAGTCTCCCTGGTAGAAAACCAAGACAATACACTTAATTATACTACAAATTATGAGACCTATGAGGCTTCACCATCTTCTAAAGAAATGACATCCCTCTATGGTCAAGGATTTAAAATCCTTTATAACAATTGTGACTATGTAGGTAATGGTTGTGGTGTAAAACAATAAGGAATTAGAGTACCTTTACAAGTTGTTGGAATTAAGTACAAGGTCGGTATTGGATACCATTCTTTAAATCCCACCAAAGCCTCTCATCACCCTAAACATAATGTTAATGCAATATCAATGAGACTGAAATGACATGTGAGATATCTTGAGCTAATAGACAAGCATTATCTGCCAGGAAATATCCCATTAAATTAGGGATGTATTTCTCCCCCATTTAGCCACACTTGTTGTAGCAACTATTCTAGTTTCTCTCAAGGGTGGCCTCCTCCTAGATATATATATTGTTAAAATCATGTTGTGTTCCCCCATGTGCAATATGTGTTGTTTAGGCCTCCTTGGATGACCCTTTATACTCTTGTAAGGTCAAGGCTACTGGAAGACCACCTCTATCATGACCATTCTTCTATTTGTTTCATCATTCTTCTATTATTCATCTCCTCTATTTTATTGTTGTGTGTTGTGCCTTAGGTGCATAGCATTGAAATTGATGACCTAAGGGCATCCTCCTATGTGATTGTTCCTAAGGCACTTGTTCTCCTCTCTCATTTTATTGTTTACATTCTTCTAGTGATTCTACCTAGTTAGTGGATGATGAAAACAAACAACTAACTGATACGGACCGCATGTTCTTTCAACAAACAAAGAAAATGGACCTAGTCCATATATGAAGATGGGGTTGATTTATACATCTGACACTTGGCTAGTAGAATCACTCTATGTGATATTTGATGGTGTCTTATCTTTGCTAACAAATCATAACAATACATTTTCTCTGTGCACTTTGATTGTTTCAGTGTCTCGCCTTGTTGTTACACTCGGTTCTGAGATGCCTGTAGTATAATCCCAATGGCTATACTTTGACTTGAACCCATATGTGTAGCCTTGGTTTATTTTTTTCATGCATAGCTTTTCTGTTCTTCTTAGATTAAGATGTGTTTGTGGGAACATTCAGCGATCGTGAGCACATCACCTTTGGGGGCATGGGCCTTGTAAAATCTCTTGTTCCCTTGTGTGTTTTCTCTCTACCTTAGCATGCTTGATATCGTTACATGATATCAACCACCTTAAGGTGGAGGCATATATAAGGTAAGTTGTCTGATGATTTTGGTACTAATGAAGCATGTTTTTAAGCCATCTGTGGAGGTGGGATGTGGTATCTTTGGTGCGAGTGCACATCTTTATTTATATTGCACTCAAAGAAGCCCTCTATGGAGGTGGGATAACGTATCTCTTGAGCTAGTGTGTATCGTTTTATTCAAAATCCCTCTTCAGAGGTAGGATGGTGTATCCCTTGAGCTAGTGCATGTTCGTTTATTTTAAAAAGTCCTTTGCGGAGGCGGGGTTGGATCTAAGACTATCCTCCCTTAAGCGTGTCTTTGGTGGATGTTGTGGCATAATCCCAACCATCAGGTGTGCCTGTAGTGTGTTTGAGATGGTGGGAACTTACCAATAAGCTCCTTCCATCACCTTGTTTGTCATGTTTAAGATATATAGTACGTACTTGGCATGCTATACGACGCTTGTGTATTCTGTGTGTCTTCCATGTGCTTTCCCCCTTATTTAGTTAACCCCCACATGGGATTTGTATGGCATGTTTTTGCCTCTTGTTTGTGTAGTGATGGCCTCAACCTACACTCGAGCTTTGTTTGGTGTGTTTTCCCTTTGGGGTTTTTGTGTTGCAATTTTATTTCCATGCATATGTTTATGTATATGAAGATGTTGGGAATATATTATAAAAATGTTATATCAATAATATATCAATGTATTCATCATGTTTTCTATGTCTTCAATATTAACTTCTCGATGTCTTGCATGCTTGCTACTATCTTCTTCATGTTTTATGTGCCTATAATGTGTTTTCTCTAATGTCTACCTGAGACTGGGGGCTAGAAATAGTTCCTCAATCTTTGTGTATACATTAGCTTCAAGTGCCTAGCATGTTTGTTGTGTTTTGATTGTACTTTAATGCATGTATGGGTCATAAGATCATACATACATTAAAGTGGGGGCTAAATGTTATGTCATAAAATGTCCCCCTAGGACTTTTACCTCCTAAGTTTAGCTCCCAGGTCCCTTATTTTTCATCATGCATGTTAGAATTGAATCCCGAGACAAAATGCCCTAAAACCCATGTCAAAATGGACTTAAGGGACATTGTGGAGATTAGATATTGACCCAAAATAGGTCCCAGGGCTTGGGTGCTCATGCCCTTGTCCTGCCCTATTTTGGTGGCATCCCAAATTTGAATGTCAGTAAGGTGGCCGTTAAAGGTGTCCTTTGCTGACATCTTAAGTTTGAATTATGAAATTTGTAGCAGGAATGTATATATAATCATGTTTAGGTTTTTATTTGTAAACTAGAAGATGACTAGAAGATGATTATGATATTTTGACAAAATTATAATTTTAGAGTATTCAAAGCATTCATTGTGTTGCAGAGAAGACTTGTGTTGTTACTGTGTCTGTTATTATAGATTTGGCTTCATCTTAGATCATGGAATGAAAGATCTCTGTGATAGCTACAGCCCTGAGGTGATATCTATCTGTGTTTGAATCAATCATTTATCAACTTTTTTTGCCTCTTTCGTACAAGGATACACAATCTCTATCTAGCAATGGTGTTGGAAGGCTTGAATGCCATTCTAGGGCTTGACTAAGGCAAGCTCCTAAACACCACAACCCCCAACCCCTCTTCTTGTGATTGTAGGTGAAAGGTGTCAGATTGCAAAGAGTGGAGTTGTAAAGAAGTGTTGTAGGGCATAAGGATCTTGGATTTGATGGAAAGAAGTGGAAAAAGAGAACTATGAGGGATTGGACACTAGTCCCTTTACCCTTTGGGTTTGCAGAGCCTGAAATCTCCAAAACAGGGATAATCAACATCATAAAAGGTCTAAAAACCCCTGATAAAAATCCTACCTTGGGCTTGGGAGTGAGTCCATTTTCACACAACATTTTAGGATCCTAAACTTTGAAATTTGGTATGTATCTGATCTTCATTTAGTATATCTATGTGTGAGAATTTGTCAAAATTCATTTGTTTTCTTATGATTTTGCATAATTAGGGTTTTGAGTATAATTGGGCTTAAATTAACACATTAATCATCAATTTCCAAATTTCACTATCATTACAAGTGACAACCAACCTATAGATGAATCCTCTTGTAGAAGTTGTGATTTGACTCAGTTAAATGTCCTTGAATGTGTGTAGTGAAAGGAGGATCTAACTAAATCATCTATCAATCCCATCTTTCCCCTTTTTCCTACATAATAGAGAGAATCTAGCCTTATACTTGGGAGACATGAAATAATTATTTCTCATGTTGTTATTTCTTCTTTCATTAGATCTACAGTTAGTAGCCTTATGTCCATATTTATTGCAGGAAAAACAATAACCATGAAATGAATTAGAGTTCACAGCATTCTATCTTGGAGGCCTAAATGAATTATGATTCTTCTTGCTTCTACATCCAACAACTTTGTGACCAATCTTATTACAAGCATAGTAATTACCATTGAAAGCTTGAGAATACCTAGTAGGAGTAGTTTGTTTAGAAGCAAGCTTTATGAAGTTCTTCATGTTATTCTTTCTTTGTCTCTAGACATGATTGAATCCATCTTCTTTTGTATCTTCGGAGGCTTTCTTCTTAGGATCTTCAGTGTAGGCTTTTTCCTCCTTTGTTTCAAACTTTCCTTCTAATTTTAAGTTATCATATAAGTTTGTAAATGCACTAGTTATAGGAATTTTCCCTTTCTCAAAACCAAGACCAAATTTTTCTTTTGATGGATTTTGAGAGTTAATCAATTCATCAAGAATTTAAAAACCTCCTTTCAATTTTAACCCCTTGTCAATTTATTTTTTCACTTTTTCCAGTTCTTTTCTTAAGTGACAACTTCTTAAACATTCAACTACTTTCTCATTGAGCTTCATATTTAGGCAGTCTTCAATCCTCTTGCCTTCTTCAACCATGACTTTCAAACTAGATATCATATCTTCTACCTCCTTAAGTTTAATGTCACATCCTCTATCTCCTTCTATTTGAGCTTTTAGTTGCCAATTTCTTCTTTTGATTATTTAGCTTCTCTCTTCCATTTTATAATTATCTCCTTTGATTTTTCAATCATGGCCTCATATTCCTGGTTTAGTTCTCTTACTTCATTTAGATTCTCAAGGGTTGATCAGAGCTCTCCTTCAAGGTCTACTTCATATAAATTAAGGTCCCAACCTTCAGGTTCCATTTCTTCTAGATCTGGTTCTAGAGTAAAAACATCATTAGACATAGCTTCAGATTCCATGTGTTCAAATGCAGGATCTACCTTAGTTGTTAGGCTTCTAAAAGGTACTTGGCTCTAATATCAATTGTTGAACACATTCGGAGACTGAGAGGGGGGAATGAATTAGTCTATACAAAAATTTAACTACTTCATTTACTGATTAAATCAAGTTACTTAGAGAACTGAAAGTAAAGCATGCACTACATTAATCAACATAATAACACTAGGATTTTTATGTGGAAAACCCAAAATGGGAAAAAGCATGATGAGTGTTAGCTTACAATATATAATACTCATTGTTATAAATATTTACAACTTTATTTTAGGGCTACAACCCAAGGAAGCTACTACTCCGTGCTAGACTTTTAGACTAAGGATACAACCTTAGGGCAAGATATAAGGACTTGCTAAGTAGACTCACTGTCTGATAGCAAGATACATGAAAATTACAATGAAAACATAACATGAACTGTTGTGAAAGATGCATCTGACTGACTTTGATGTTGCAATCCTCTTTTCTCCACAATTACCCCATCATACTAACTTTGCACACTTCATACTTGTCATCCTACTCTATCACTTCCGGGCATGACTAACAATTCATTCATCCACCAAAAAACATTTCTCTTCCTATTTATATATGCTTCACACTTCATCCAATCTTTAATATCTATGTCGGCCTTTGAAGTTTCTAAATATAAAACATGTAGAAGTAATGACTAGTCAGATTCAAAGTCTAGTGTGAAGAGTCATATAAGTGATTTTACCTTAAGTCTATATCCCATGCATTAGCCTGGACCTATTTTCCAATCTTCAATGAGCTATAGCTAGCACCCGCCTTAACAAGTTAATTCAAATATGAATAAGGTTGGCTCTTATGATGAAACATGTGATCAACAAGCCCTGTCAGCCTCCAAAGAGCTATGCGGTAGAGAAGGAGTACAAAATATCAACATGTGGAGAATAATATAATCATTACAATCCTTGAAAGAATTATCAAAACCTCTTTGTTACAAGCACATGCAACTACCACTGATAGAATATTGAAAAAATGTTCCTTTACAATGGGTCACACACACTGTTCTACCTTCCAATACTACCAAAATGTTTTGTGTAGATCTAAAACACTTGATACTTGGATATAACATATAAAACACCTATATACACCTTCTATCCAAACTGTAAAGTTGTATCTATAACTCTAAAGAAATGCTAACCAAAATACGTTCTCCTTTATGATTGTTTAAACACTGAAGCTCTATTTTCAAACTGCTAAACCAAAAGCACTCTTCCACAAGTCCAAATGACATGAAATTTGAAGCATACATTCATCATACCATTATCTACCTATCCTCAAGTCTGCAAAGCCATATCTTCAATAATGGTAAAGTGTGGAGTAAAATATGGATCTAGAGTAACCAAAACTCTTACAAAAATAAACTATGTATATATTCTAAAGTATACCAGATTACATCCCAATAACTTGAAAATGCAAGAGAGCATATATAGTAGTCTTCTTTTTCCAACGACATTAATGCAACATATGTACAATACTTGTGTCTAAGGACAACACTTCTTCTTGTGCATGACATCAATACAACATATTCCATCAATCTTCAAATGTAGTTGACATCAATGACAACCTGTGTAGACAATATCCAGTGCACTCTCTAGACATTGTTGACATCAATGACAATCAATGCCAACAATTTCTTCCATATGGCAATGGCACCAAGTCCCATGTGTCATTTTTCTTCAATGTATCCATCTCCTTGAATCCATGGCTACTCTCTAATTCTTAGAATCACTCATATCTGTAGCCTCCTTCATAGTTCTAGGCTCATCAGTATTAGTAATCAAAGATAAAATACATCTCTAATTAGGAGGAGTATACCTATCTAGTTATTGTCTTTGTTGATTGGACCTCCTCAAGAGATATGGTGGAGGTTATACCTCCTCTTTAGAACTATCTAAACTATCTGAGCTCTCCTCTTCTTCAAGTCCTTCATGAGCTTCTAGTTCAACCTGCTTGATCTTTGGGGGTAGCTATGTTGGAATTAGGGCAAACAACTGAGAGGGGGCAGTGAATCAGCTGTCTCAAAAACCTTAACACTTGCTGCAATTAATTCTTCTCTATCACTTGTTTACATATCATTATCATAACCATGAAAGCGTGAATAAATAACACAAGAGCAGAAACATAAATAACACACTTGACACCAATATTTTTAACATGGAAACCTAGTTAAGGGAAAACCATGATGGAGGTTAGTCCACAAAAATTAATACCCTGTTAAATGTATTACAAATGGGGAAGGCACATGCCTTTGGGCTCACTTCCTAGAGCTCACTACTTAAAAGGAGGCTCACTACCTACAAGAATGATTGTAAGAAAATTATAGATTGTTTGAACTGATGAACAACATCTACCAATGCAGGAATTTAGTTCCGGTTAAGCACAAAATACTGATCTTTTACACTTCATCCTTTCTCTACCCTGTTTATTGTTCTGCCATGATATGGTCCTTAGATCTTTTCTCTTTTGCACTTCTTACTACCTTTTTTGTACTTACTCCATCATCATGCTATATTCATACACCAAAAGACTCAAATCCATCGGCTATATATATCCACATAAGGAAGTTCAATCAACTATAGTCGACATCAAGAAAACTTAGAACATTTATTAAGAACTGTGCTCTGTCAGCTAAATCCATACACAACAATAATGCGGACCAAAATATTGTGTTCTCAAATCATCAACCATGTCAGCCAATATCACTGATTATCACAAATTGCATAACCAACAGCTTTTCTTTATCTGGACCAAGATCAAATACTAGGTCACCCTGTTCTTCTTTTGATTGTGCTGACTAACTGGAACCTAATACTCAAATCCTTATAACTTTTGAATCCTTTATCAACAGAGGCTAAATCTCTAGATTTGGATAGTCCTGACAATCCTTATCACTTCCTGAGATCCATAGCACACTGTGAATTACCACTGGAGAGATCTGAACCAAGATACCAAACCTTGTCACATGCTCTATTTCTAACATCCAGACTTAGACAAATCCTCACTCTGACTTCTAGTATGAACAAATAATGTAATGTGGATGTATAGGATAGACTTAGTTGCCATCAATGACAACACCTGTCATGCGTAGCAGTGTCTCTTGCCAACAATCTCCCCCTTTGGCATTTATGGCAACACTTAGTGAAAAATAACTAAGTGTTGGAACAACTCCCCCTTTCTATGTGCTTTTCATTGTTCTCCAAAGTTCCCCCTTTGCTAGATTCCACATTTTTCACTGCTCTTCTCTCCTGCTTTGACATCAATGGCAAAGGGTGGGATTTGCAAACCAAAAATTACAAAAAAATTCTACATATCAGGTTGCATATGTACAAACAATCCTTAAGTCTTATTTACATGAACTTAAGTACATCACCAAAAATGTTCTTCAATCATGCCAGCTTGCTATCCCAGCTCTTCTTCAATGTGTTCAAAATTGAGATGTGGCCATTAAATAGGAATACATGTAATTCTATCATCCACGGATCAATGGGGTCACTTGACTGAGCTGTAGCTTGGGCATTGGTCAGAGTATTGTACATTGCTTCCATTTTGGGGGAAATTATTCCCCTAAGCTCACTCATCCTTGCCTCTATGTTCTCCTTTTCTTTTGTTAATTTCCTTATATCTTCTATCAAGCTGATCACCTGACCCTCTTTGCTTGCCACTGATGCTATCACAGGGTCAAAGGATTTGGATACACTAGATAGTTTTTTCTTAGACACTTTTATTTTATCTTCATTATCCTCTATAACTTTAGGACAAGATAAGCAAAATTTATATACATTTCCTCCTTCTGTAAGAGTATTTTGAATACTCTTTATACTAGAATCTGGCACCATTCTATCTACTCCAATTAACCCCTTTAGATCATCAAATCTCTTATCATTGAATTCCTTTTGAACCTTGACCTCTGTAGACTTCTCTAGAGATTCAAAATGAGAACTTACCAAGTTTATTAGATTTTTCAATTGGCCTAATGGAGATGCCAAAGAATCCTTCTGAAAAGTGGGCATGATCTTCTTCAAAATTCCTGATGTCAGGACAAGTAGCTCACTGTCTTCTATGTGAGACACCAAGATGTATTCTTTGGATTTAGCTTGAGAAATGGAGGCCAACTTTATCTTTTGAACCAGAGATAAGGTATCAAATTTTATTGGACCTTGTATAATGTCCTGATCTTCTTCAATCTATTTGTCTCTTTCCAGAATTTCCTTCACTACTTTTATAGTGTCTCTTGCCCAAAACAATGATATATCTATTTGATCCTTACTGGTATGGTCAACCAGATTGTCCTTCTTGAGCTCTTTATCAACCTTTGCAATCTCTTCTTCTTTTTCATTTTTGTCCTTGGCCTTTTCTGCTTCTTGATCCTCAGTTTTTTCAGTTTCATGCTCTTTATTCTTCAATGAATCATCTTCAATTTGATCATCTGCTTCAACATTCATCTCTGTATCTTCTTTGCAAAATTGATCTGAAGGAGTTTGAATACCTCCTATATCATCAATTTCATATGTCATATTTACTTCTTCCTTGTTTATTGCTTCCTTTTCTAGAATAGAGGAGTCATTTAACTCAGTTTGCTGCTCATTGATTTTCAATTCCTCAACATATGGAATTGAGGAGTCAATCCCATCAACAATCTCTTTTTCAACAATAGGAAGATTATGTCTTTTCAATACATTCAGAAGAATCTCTTGAGTATCTTTGACTATCTCATCTATTTCACCAAGCATAAGTTTATTCAGTCTCTTCTTACTCCTGAAGTCATCCCTCACTTCTTTGAATATCATGTTCATCTGATTTGGAGTAATTCGAGGGCACAAATTTATCAACACATGCTCCCTAATCTCCATGTCTTTACTTTTTGCATTATCTTTTCTTAACTCTAGAATATTTGCAAGACTTTTTGGAATTTTAGAAGTTATTTCAATCAAAGCCTTATTGTAGATGTTCAAATATTTGACTGTTGCTTCTTCTAGAACCCTCTTATTAGCACCACTATAATGATCAAAGAATTTAGTCATTGTCCTTAAGTTACCATCTAGAGTGACTAATTTGATGATGTCATCCAAAGAGAGAGTAGGCTTTTCAACATATGTTTCAGCCTTTTGCCTCTTGTTTGCTCTTTTTCTTTCGGAGAGCTTCTCCTTAGACACCTTGCCTACTTTTGTACTTGATGCCTTTAACTATTTGACTTCAACATCAGAGTCAGTTTCTTCTTCATCATTCTTCATGATTTTATATGTCTGGGAGGCCTTAGTTTTCACCCTTTTCTCTTCTTTTTTGGATGATTTGTCTTCTGATTTCTCAGGTTTGGCAGTTTTGGGGGAATAGGGGCAGCAATAGAGCTTCTGGTTTTTCTAGGCTAGCTGGAGGAGACTTCCAGAGCACTTTCTTATTTCTTATCTTGCTTATCCTTCTCAACTTTTTCTATCCTTTCTCTGTTCTACCTCACAACTTCCTTAGTTATGCCAATACTTTCAGCATACATCTCTACTTGCTTCTAAGCTTTCCTTTTGATTTCTAGTTTTCTAAGCTCAACATGTAATTTCAAACTTAGCTCATTATACGTTCCAAATATTTCAACTGCGGTATCCTTTGACTTACTCAAAAGATGTTGAGCATACATATCTAACACTTGCTCATCAACTTCATAACCCATAGGCATAATCCATAACGTTCTTGGTTCAATAGCTTCCATTAAGCATTGATTTGTATCTATCATAAAATATATTTTATCCTTGTATTTTTCAACTATAGAAGAAGGAATTCTCTCCCTTGAATGCATCATGCTCTAAAAATTCTTGAAAAATCCCTAGAGAGTTGTCATTTGAGCATTGGCATCTCCAATACTCTTCAAGTGCTCTCTTATCTAAATAGAAACAGGTTTGTCATTGGTGCAACACATGCTTTTCTTGCTAGGTAACTCATTCATGAAATAGAAGAATAGACATAAGACCAATTTAGCATACTTGAAGGTGTTCTTCTTATCCTTCTTTACCTTATTTAGATTTTCCATCAGCTGGTTCTGCAACAACTCGCACAAGTCATAGTCAACATTTTCTCTCAACATTTGATAAGCTACATAGATAGTTGTATCGAATATAGAATTTTCCCTGTTGGAATGATAAATCTTGTATCTAATCACCATTAAAACAAACTTAATATCTAGATCAATAATATCATTGATAGTCATTGCCCTTTTGTCAAATCTTGAACTAGTAGCATCAGTCATAGTTTGATTCTTTATAGCCTTCAACATGGGCAATCCCCCATATGAGTTTAACCCTGTCATGGCCTTGGTGGCATCCTTGGTGATTTTGAAAGGTTTCATTATCCACATAAAATCATCATGCATATGGATTAGGACATACTAGACCCATTCATCTTCAATGAAGCATGGAAACCCTATAACTTGAATGAAATGTTTATCGTGCAGTGCCTTATACTCAAGTTTAAGACCGTGAATTTCATCCCTCAAATGATTCTTAAACAAATCTACAAGCTTTGAGTCTCCAAATTCATCTATGCTGGCATGAATGTAGGCCCTAATATCCTTGACATGTAATACACCATATAGAACACTTGAAAATGCACCTAATGGGTCGACTTGTATTGATTTGTGTGGATGCTTCTTAAATTTTGGTCAATGCCTTTCAATAATATCAACAACCAATGGTGTATCCATTGCAAAAGATCACAAGTTCAAAGTTTCACAGAAAAAACCTTTTTCTTCAGGAAGTTAGGGTTAGTAGATGAATTCACTGGTTGCACCTCAAATCCTTGAAATCTTAGCTCAAGTACTCTTTTTCTTGCTTTCTTCGAATGCAAAGTGATCCAAATGCTTGAATGAATGACCTTTTATCCTTCGCAAAACTTAATTCTTCATTGTAATAAATGCTCTACCCTAACACATCTGGTTGCACTGTTTTCACATATAGTTGATGTTCAATTGCTCCATAATTAGTCACATTAGCTTCTTTTCTTCTAGATTTAGCTTTAATAGATCTGCAATAGCCTTCTTTAACTTCAATCATTGTGCTAGATTCAGGAACTCACTTACTAGCTTGGGGAAGTAGAACTTCAAAGAAGCTCCCCCTGATCCAGAGCTCCTAATTCAATTGCTAGAGGAATTATCAGCACCATATTCTAATCTGGATCCATTATCAGCATTCATTTCACCTTTCTTTACCCATGTTTTTCTCATTTCATTCTGGACCTCATTCACATCAACTTTACGCTTGCCTTTGTCTTGTATCTGCATGTTTTGGTTTTTGTTTACCAGACCTTTTCTATTATTTATGTTTCTACAAAATCTTGCAATATGACTAGATCTATTACAATTAAAGCACACAACATTTTTCTTATTTACTTGATTCCCTCTTGATCTGCATTGATTAGCCATGTGTCCAAATCCATTACATGTAAAATAATAGCCATTAAAGGAATTTTCATTTCCTCTATTGTTAGAGTTATTCATTATCATACTTCTGCATTCATTAGATCTATGACCATACCTCTTACAATTAAAGCATTGACCGGAGAAGGATGGACTACTTTGATTCACTCTATTTCTACATTAATGCTCTATGACCAAATTTATTGCACTTGAAACAATTTTCATTGAAAGATGGATATCTTTGAGCATTGGGTTGTCTTACCAGAGGTCTTCTAGGATTCCTTCTTTGATTTCTTGCATCAGGATTTCTTTGATCGGATCCACAGCTTTCACCTTTCTCAAATCCTAGACCATGCTTATCATCTACCTACTTCTGACTGTCAAGTAACACCTCAAGTTTAGTTGAGCTTATCTTGAATTTCTCTTTATATTCATTTGCAACTTCTAGGTCATGTTTGAGAATGACAATTTGCCTTTCAAGTTATTTTTTGTTGTCTCCACTTTCATGTAGATCAGACTCTAGGTGGCCAACAATTCCATCCAATTTGCAATATTCTTCTATTCTTTCTTTCAGAGTTAGTTTCAAGTCTTCTTTAGTCTTCTTTCTTTCTTCAATTTCTTTGGTTAACCTCATCACCCCATATTCCATTTCATGTTTTAGAACAAAAATTTCTTTTGCTAGCTTCTCACATTCCTTTGTCTTCTTCTTTAGAGCCTCTTCCATGTCATTGTCTATATTATGATTTCCTAGTTGAAGAAGTATTTCCTTTCTCTTTTCATTAGATTTTCTCAATTTTTCTTTTGAGGTCTCAATGAAGTCTTCAACATATTTAAGTTTTTCTTGTAGTTCTTTGACATTAGCTCTGGACTGATCAAGATCTTCTAAAGCAAGTTTAAGTTGTTCCTCAAGGTTGTATGAATCCATTTTAATGCCTTCCTAGATCTTCCTTAAGCTATTAAGCTTCTTTCAAGGAACCTTGCTCTGATACCAATTGTTGGATTTAGGGTAGACGACTGAGAGGGGGGTGAATCATTTGTCTCAAAACTTTAACACTTGCTACAATTAATTCTTCTCTCTCACTTGTTTATAGATCATTATTGTAACCATGAAAGCATGAATAAATAACACAAGAGAAGAAACATAAATAACACACTTGACACCAAGATTTTTAATGTGGAAACTCGGTTGAGGGAAAACCACGAAGGAGGTTAGTCCATAAAAACTAATACCTTGTTAAAAGTATTACAAATGGGGAAGGCACATGCCTTTGGGCTCACTGCCCAGAGCTCACTGCTCAAAAGGAGGCTCACTACCTACAAGAATGATTATAAGAAAATTATATATTGTTTGAACTAATGAACAACATCTACCAATGCAGGAATTCAATTCCGGTTAAGCACAGAATATTGATCTTACACACTTCATCCTTGCTCTGCCCTATTTATTGTTCTACCATGATCTGGTCCTTAGATCTCTTCTCTTTTGCACTTCTTACTATCTTTTTCACACTTACTCCATCATCATACTATATTTGCACACCAAAAGACTCGAATCCATTGGCTATATATATCCACATCAAGAAGTTCAATCAACTATAGTCGTCATCAAGAAAACTTAGAACATTTATTAAGAACTCTGCTCTATCGGCTGAATCCATACACAACAACAATGTGGACCAAAATCTTGTGTTCTCAAATCATCAACCATGTTGGCCAATATCACTAATTATCACAAATTGCATAACCAACATCTTTTCTCCATCTGAACCAAGATCAAATACTAGGTCACCCTGTTCTTCTTCTAACTGTGCTGATTAACTGGAACCTGATACTCAAATCCTTATAACTTTTGAATCCTTTATCACCAGAGGCTAAATCTTTAGATTTAGATAGTCCTAAAAATCCTTATCACTTCCTTAGATCCCTAGAAAACTATGAATTACCACCAGAGAGATCTAGACCAAGATACCAGACCTTGTCACATGCTCTGTTTCTAACATCCGAACTTAGACAAATCCTCACTCTGACTTTTGGTATGAACAAATCATGTAATGTAGATGTATAGGATA
The DNA here is from genome assembly GCA_027924645.1 of Cunninghamia lanceolata. Classification (NCBI taxonomy): domain Eukaryota; kingdom Viridiplantae; phylum Streptophyta; class Pinopsida; order Cupressales; family Cupressaceae; genus Cunninghamia; species Cunninghamia lanceolata. The sequence continues at coordinate 15,960,291 of BSBN01001715.1, forward strand.
GACTTAGTTGCCATCAATGACAACACCTGCCATGTGTAGCAGTGTCTCTTGCCAACAAGCTAAACCACATATTTCTTTCCATCCCCTTCTAGTTGAAATACTATGGAAGAAGGCTTAATTTCTCTAAAAATAATACTTTTGCTACACAAAACTCTATTGATCATAGGATCCCAAAGCTTGTACCCTTTCACACCAACACCATAGCCAATGAAGATACATTTCAATGCCTTGTTTTCTAATTTAGATAGCTTCTCCCTAGGTACATGTGCATATGCCTTGACCAAAACTCAAAGATGTCATAATGAGGGTTTTTTTCTTGTTCACACCTCCATAGGTGTCTTCTCAACAAGAGTTGATGTGGGGGACCTATTAACTAAGTAACAGGTCATAGTAACCACTTTTTCCTAGAATTTTTGTTCCAAGATGGCTCCACTATGCATACTCCTAGCCCTCTCCATCAATGTCTTATTCATGCTTTCTACAACTCCATTTTGTTGATGGGTATATGGAGTTGTCTTATGTCTTGTGATTTTGCACTCCTTACAAAATTTGTTGAACAAAACTCACCACCATTATCAGTTCTCAAAAGATTAATCTTTCTACCAATCTAATTTTCTCCAAGGGCTTTAAACTCCTTAAAATGACTCAAGACTTAGGAAATATACCCATGTCCTCCTAGAATATTCATCTATAAAAGATACATAGTACAAAGACTTAGAAATAGAAGGAACATTTATAGGACCAAATACATTAGAATGAATTAAATCTAGTGCCCTAGAATATTTGAGAGAACTCAACTAAAAATGAACACAATTTTATTTACCATATATGCAATGTTCATAAAAATCAAGCTCAAGAGCACAATATGTTAACCCCTTTAAAAGATTTTTATTTTTTAGGGTCCTGAGACCCTTCTCACTTATGTGACCCATTCTTTGGTTCCATAACATTATCTTCTCTATAGATAGCCTTCTCTTTGAAAAAAGATCTTGCTTAGGTACCTAGAAAGCATGACCATCATAAGTATATACAACACTCCTCTTTGTTTCTGGTACCAATGGTGAGAGTGTTGAATCTATAGATCTTTCAGCTATAGGAATAGAAGAACTATTGTATTGAATAGTGCATGCATCTATCTAAAATAGAGTTCCCACACAAAGACCCTTAGCAAGCACCAAAGATCCTTGCATAATCTTACACCATCTACTAGAGAAAACAACTTGCATACCCACATCAATCAATTTTCTCATTGTTAACATTCTTCATGTCAAACTAGGGATATGAATAACACCATTGATCACCTTCACATGTTGATCTAGGAATCTAATTAGAACTCTTCCATGGCCAATAATCTTTACGTGAGAGTCATATCAAAGGTACAACTTCCTACCATCATATTCTTCACAGCTAGAGAACCACTCCTAATGGGAGTTCATATGAAAAGAATCACCTAAGTTAATCAACCATGCATGTTCTGGTACACATGTTTCCAAGGCTACAACAAGGGCATCCACTTCATCTTGAGAGGACTTCTTGAACTCATCATTTAAATCATTCTTCTTTTTCTTCTGCTCCTCTTTGTATTCTCTATGGAAGTGTCTAGACATTCCATGGTTCCAACACTTAGCCTTGGTATTTCTAAGAGATCTAGATCTTCCATAGGATTTAGATCTTGGATTTTCTCTTTTCTTTCCTTTCTCTTTGGATCTTCCATGAACTAATAGGACCACCTTGCCTAATTCAAAAGGTTTTCTATTTATCTCTTATAAAATTAATGATGCCACCACCTCATCGATCTTGATATTAGAGGAAATGCTTCCAGGCCAACATAAGATGATCCCACACATCTAGAAAGAATTAAGGAGTGTCATGCAATGATCTTCCTCCTCCATTTTCACTCCAATAGAGTGTGACTAGATCTTGATGATATTGAATGCATTCATGTTCTTGGCTATATCCTTATCCTAAGGGTATACCATTTCCTTTTTTGAAAAAGTTTATTTACTAGGGATTTATCTTGATAAATTTCTCCCCTTTTTCCAAAGGGCTTGTGTGGTGGTTTCTTCATGTACATTCAACAACACTAAATCTACCAAACATAGTCTAATAAGACCCTTCACTTTTCTAGCTAATATGTCCCAATCTTCTTATTTCATTGCAATAGGTTTGGATCTAGATATTGCATCCCATATATCTCTATCTATGAGCATATCCCCCATCTTGAGTTTCCACAACTCAATGTTAGTACCCATGAGTCTCTCCATCTCTATCCTTGATGTGCTTGCCATTTTTTCTACAACAATATTTCCTTCTTCACAAGTTCCCACTTAATCCAATATTAGTACAAAAAACCTTGTCCCTAACACCTAGAATCCAAGGTGATTAGGCTCTAACACCAAATGAAAGGAAATAATGGTACGAAAAATGTTTCCTACACTAACCTTTAAGGGGAGGTATGTGCAAAAATAAAATATCTTACAGTTATAGAAAAGAATACAAAAACAAAATTATGCAATGGTAAGATGATTTATGTGGTAAAACCCCTTTCAAGAGAAAAACCCACACTCCAAAGAAAAACCAGTTATATTATTCTACAAATAAGTCGTTGCAATATAAATCTCAAACTTTATGCCTTTACAAGAGTATCACCAACATGTAGATTTTGGAGTAATTTTGGTAGCATAACTATACTTGCAAGTCAATCATACAACCAATACAATATTCCATTCTTAAGCACCAATAAATAGGTAAAATTGAAACCATAAACAACATGTGGTTTACTACAACCACGAGTCAAAACACTGGCCCAAAAATGGTGCCATAATTGGCCCAAATTTTAATGCCCAAGCTTGTCATGGTCTCCTTTGCTAAAAATAGAAGATGCTCTTATAGCTATCATAATCTATCATAATTTCTCCTCAATTTGGGTGCTCTACTTGGAATATTCAAACCCATTCAAAGATACCTTATGATACAATAAAGGTCTAGGATCATTTGGATGGCATTTGCATAGTCAAATCTAGGAAATATCAAAAATCTAAATTTTCAATATTTTCTACATCTTAGTAATCTACATTTTTCAGAGTATTTTTGGCCTTTGAAGCATTTTTTGATATTTTCTACACCTCTCAATTTTCAATAAGAGGGCTAGAGTTATGACCCCACCAAGTTGGGGTACCACAAATAAATATTTCCTAGTTTTAATTAATTTATAAATTGGAACATTAGGATGCAAGATTGAGACACATTTTCCAACATCTTGGACAACCCCTAGAATCATGTTATGGATTCATAATGTTTGGATCTATGGGTTGCAAAATTGTGATATTTTGTCACTTAAATTGTGAATTCTCAATCTTAAAACTTGTAGGGCTTTTGAATCTCTTAAAAAATTAAAATTTGCAAGGATGCCTTTGGCATGTATGGTTTTTCGAGTTTTATGGTTAATCAAAATCTATGAGTTGTAGATCTATGGAAAGTTATTTTTTAGATTATAATCCCGAAATGTTTTATAGAATGAGATAGTTTTATATCTACTATGGTTTCTAGTTAGGTTCCTAAATGAGTTGGAGTTCCAAGTTGTAGATTTTTGGCATGTTGGATTTTGAGGGTTTTTTAGATCCAATGTTATTGTCATGGGAAGAATCTACATGATTCCCTACTTTTGTTGTTGTTGATGGATCTAAGTTGCATTGTTGTGGAGGTTGCAAGTGTGTTGGTTTTTGTACCTACATGTTGCATGGAAAAACTTGGAGTAGATTTTTGAAGTGTTATTGTTAATTCTAATTAGTTGGTATTTTGATCATTTTTGGTGCATTGGCATGTTGAGTAGTAGAAAGGAAAGTGCAAAATATCCCCAAGGTGATATCTTGGGTAAGGAATTTTCTTAAGAGATTCCTCAGACCTCAAGCTATCCCTATGGTGATATCTTGGAGGGCATGGAGTTTGGAATTTATTGTTGGAAAGAAAGGAGACCATAAGTGGTCTTGGGAAAGAATCAAGCTATTACACCTTGATGTAGGAGCATCCTAGGTTGAAGAGCAACCTTGCATCAACCAAAAAATTTATTTTCTTTTCTTTCTTGCATTTTTAGTTGCAAATCAACATTTCTACCACATTTTACCGCATCTTCATATCAGAGTTCGCAAAGAAAGATTTAGTTTCTATGCCATGTCAGCTACATCATATTCAAGTTTTAGGAGATTTGAATTCATCTACAGAAAGTTATTGCTATCAGAAGTTCATCAGCTTTCATAGAACAAGGCATTCATTCAACCAGCATGAGAAAAGAAGGTTTGTGAAGCACTTCTGTGACTTGAGGAGCCAAATGGAGCATATCACAAGCCTAATAAGGATCAGATAGACCTTCCCTAAGGTCTATACCATGTTTCATTCTTTTGCAAAGCAATACCATAAGTTCTAGGCTGACCTACAAGTTTCCTACACATTTCATCATTCATTGGAGTTTGAGATCTCTCTAGGCCTACGTGGAGGATTCTTTGAGCTTGAGGATGATATATATGCATCTCCTAGACACATTAGGAAGTTAGTTAGTTGATATCATAAGATAGTTAAATTCTTTCTGAAAGGCACTTCAATGTCCTATCTTTCATTTCTGTTGCAACCTGAAAAGCAGGGCCTGTGAGCTCTTTGATTGTAGCCCGCATTTTGTCAGCATATAAGTATTGTGATTATTTGATATATTGAGCATGTGAATCTTCCATTACCTTATGTTATTGTGTTGTTTCCATTGTGTTTACTCTAACTACATGGTTGGACAATCCCTTCTTAGGACCCTCCATCCATGACTACATCAAGTGGTATCAAAGTGAAGTTTGTGAATCCTTAAGGTGTGAAGGCATTCCAGAAGATCTTGTGGTGAATAGATCGCCAACTCAAGGTAGTCTACTTGTGTTTGTCAACAGAGTACCGATTGTGAGACATTTTCTACCTTGAAGTCAAATCATTGAATTGAGGCAATTGCATTGGATCCTAGGAAGAGATGCTGCCAAGAAGGATGCCTATTATGGCCAATGTTGCTGGAAGAATGAAAGAGATGATAGAGATGATGAGGACAATGAAAGTTACATTGGATGCTATAGAAGAAGATAGAAGAAGAGGACTAAACCCTAGACATGAAGATGAAAGTGATGATGATGAATTTCAAGTTATTGACCAAAATGAAGAAGCTCTAGAAGAAGAAGAATCTGATCAGGTAATGATTTTGAAGGCTATTTCCAATATACTTAAGAGACATAGAATGGAAGTATCAAACTATATGGAAAATTTAAACACTAAGGAATTGATTGTCTGGATAAATGACTTGGAGGAATACTTTAAATACGAAGAAATTAAAGATTCGGAGAGACTGAGATTTACAAAAACTGAGTTAAAAGGACATTTTGTTATTTGGTGGAAAGAAGTTCAATTGGATAGAAATAGGAGAGGAAATGAGAAGATCATAAAATAGGATAGGATGGTGACAAAGTTGAAGAATCAATTCATACTTGCTAACTATGAGTTGGAACTGTAGAAGAGATTGCAAAACCTAAGGCAAAAGGAGAAATCTATGGAGTACACTAAAGAATTTCATAGGATGATCATAAGGACTGGACATAGTGAAGCAAGCAAGGCAAAAATGACAAGGTACATAAATGGATTGAGAATGAATATTCAAGAAGAACTAAGTTTGGTGAGGATGAAAACAATAGAAGAAGCATAATAGTTTGCATTGAAAGTTGAAGACAAGTTGAATAAGAGGCATGAGCAAAGATAGAGAGGTAGAGGAGGCAAATTTCAAAGAGGTAGAACACATTCCAGAGAAGAAAGACCTTATGCAGAGAAAAATAGGGAGAGTAGCCCATACTAAAAGGAATAAAAGGACAATAACTCATACTACAAAAGGACATATGACAAAAATATTGTTACAAGGTGTGTGCCTTTGGTCTCCTTGTGTTGTACAGTGCAACACTTGGGTTCATGACAAGGATTGACCGCCTCTTGTGGATTCATTAACTCTAGAAGTTTTATCAGACATTAATAGGTTGATCTTTTGGTGAAATGACAAACATCTTTGTAACAATTGGTATCAAAGCCTGTGTCACAGGTTTGAACCCCTTGCTTAAACTGGGGGGATTGTTGCAAGGTGTGTGCCCTTGGTCTCCTTGTGTTGTGTAGCACAGTGCTTGGGTTCGTGACAAGGCTTAACTGCCTCCCGTGGATTCATTAACTCTGGCGGTTGTATCAAGCATTGAAGGTCAATCTTTTGGTGCAATGATAACTGTCTTTGCAACAAATTTTTACTGTAACAATGGAGGAAGTCATAATTGTTATTGCAATGAAGGATACTAGAGAGATGAAAGAGGATTTGACAAAAGATCTTTTAGAGAAACTTGTTTTAAGTGTGGGGGAGAACGACACAGATAATTTGAATGTCATCAAGGAAGTACTAGTAAGAGGACAAAGAATAGTGCAAGATAGTGTATGTAGAGGAAGAACCAATTGGATCACCTAGTTCAGTAGGAGAAAAGAAGAAAGGAGAGTCATTGGTCATGAGGAGAGGATTATTTCAAGCAAAGACAACTAAGGAACCACCGTAAAGGAAAAGTTTATTTCAGACAAGATGCAAATCAGGAGGTAAATGTTGTAAAGTGATCATTAATAGTGGAAGTATAGATAATCTGGTTTTAGAGGAGATAGTGACTAAACTAAACCTAGAGAGATTGAAACATCCAAATCCCTATAAGATATCATGGATTCAAGATGAACACAAGGTATTGGTGAGTGAACAATGTCTGGTGAAATTTCATATAGGATCTTATGTTGATGAGGTATTGTGTGATATTATGTCGATGGATGTATGTCATATATTGTTGGGGAGACCATCACAATATGATAAAAAGGCAATACATGATGGAAGGAAAAATACTTATACTATAACATCTAATGGGAAGAAATATATCTTGATACCTTTGGAAGATGAACCTAAAAGTGAAGTATGTGAGAATGCTAGAATCACAATATGAGAATATGTTTTTTTCTTTGATTCCAAAGTGCAGAACCCTAAGTGTAGAAACCATTAATGCAAAAGAAGAAGAACCACCACTAGAGGAAATAATTGAATTGTTGACAGAATACCAATATATCATATCAAGTAATGTGCTTGAAGGATTGCCACAAATCCAGAGTATCAGTCATCATATGGACCTTGTACCTAGAGCTAGTTTACCTAACAAAGTGGCACACCGTATGACACTAGCAGAAAATGCAGAGATGAAGAGACAAATATAGGAGCTATTGAGGAAAGGATTGATCAGAGAAAGTCCAATCCCATGTACGGTACCTGGAGTACTAGCACAAAAGAAAGATGGAGAATGGAGAATGTATATAGACTCTAGAGAAATCAATAAGATCACTATTAAGTATAGATTCCCATTGCCAAGGATGGATGACATCATGGACTATTTAAGTGGAGCAAAGTATTTCACAAAGATAGAATTGAAGAGTGGATACCATCATATTAGGATCAGAGAAGGAGATGAGTGGAAGAATGTAAACAAGACAAATGAAGGATTGTATGAGTCGTTAGTGATGCCTTTTAGATTAACTAATGCACCAAGTACTTTCATGAGGTTGATGAATGAGGTTTTGAAGAAATTCTTGGGCAAGTTTGTTATTGTATACTTGGATGATATTTTGATTTTTGGTAAGACAAAAGAAGAACATTTGTGGCATATTAGACAAGTATTGTAGAGGTTGAGACAACAAAAGTTGTTAATAAACATCAAGAAATGTAGTCTCATGAAGGAGGAATTGGTATATTTGGGATTTCTATGGAGGGATTGAAGATGGACCCTGACAAAGTTAATGCAATTGTTGAGTGGCCAACACCTGTGAACATTAGAGAGGTAAGATCATTTCATGGATTAGCACGTTTCTACCAGAAGTTCATTAGAAATTTTAGTACTGTATGCACACCGATGATAGAGGAAATGAGAGATGACAAAAGGATTTTAAGTGGACATCTAGAGCACAAAATAGTTTTAAATTGTTGAAGCAAAAGGTGAATTACCAAATTTTAACAAAGTATTTCAAGTTGATTGTGGTGCCAGTGGAAGTGCAATAGAAGTAGTGTTAAGTCAAGAAGGGAGACCTGTGGCATATTTCAGTGAGAAGTTGAATGATGCAAGGAGAAGATATTCAGTTTATGATCAGGAGTTCTATGACATAATTCAAGCCTTGAAGAAGTGGAGACATTACTTGTTTCCAAAGGAATTTGTGGTGTACATTGATCATCAAGCTTTGCAGTATTTGAACAATCAAGGAAAGTTGAATCAAAGACATATGAGATGGGTAGAGTTCATGCAAAGTTACACATTTTTATTAAAGCATAGGAGTGAGAAGTCAAACAAAGTTGCAGATGCATTGAGCAGAAGAAGGAACTTGATGACAAAGATGAGTGTAGAAGTACTAGGATTTAAGGAACTTAAGCATATGTATGAAGAGGATCTTGATTTTGTAGAAGTATGGAAGGCATGTAAGGAACCTATTGTGGTAGATAGAAGTAAAGTTGTTGGACTATTTCATTCAAGAGGATATGTTGTTCAAAGGAAATCAGTTGTGTATACCTAAAAGTTCAATGAGAGACAAATTGATCAAGAAAAAACATAGTGGTAGATTAGTAGGACATTTTGGAGTCAACAACACAGTAGCTTTGATAAGTGAACATTACTTTTGGCCTCAGATATATAAGGATGTAAGAAATTTTGTTCAGAGTTGTATAGTTTTTCATGTTCCAAAAGGAAGTAGTCAGAATACTAGATTGTACAAACCTTTGACGATACTAGAGAGACCTTGGGAAGATATAAGCATGGATTTCATATTAGGTTTGCCAACACATAGGTGATATGATTGTATATTTGTAGTAGTATATAGATTTTCAAAGATGGTACATTTTATTCCTTGTAAGAAGGCAAATGATGTACATGTTGTTGATCTATTTTTCAAGGAGATTTTGAGATTGCATGGGTTACCTAAGAGTATAGTTTCAAATAGGGATACAAGATTCATTAGATATTTTTGGAGGACATTATGGAAGTAGATGAAGATAGACCTAAAGTTTAGTTCAACATTTCACCCACATACAGATGGACAAACAAAAGTGGCAAATATGAGTTTGGATAACTTATTGAGATGTTTACTAGGATGCAAAGTAAGAAATTGGGATCTAATTCTACCACAAACAAAGTTTGCATACAATAATTCAATGATTAGAAGTACATGGAAGACACCATTTGAAGTTGTGATAGGAGTACAACCCAGAGGAGTTGCAAACCTAAGAGATATCAGTATGGAGAACAAGAGAAGTGCAGAGGCAAAATAATTGACAAGATACATGGAGACACTACATAATCAGGCTAGGAATCATTTGGAGGAGATGAATAGTAAATATAAGGAGAAAACAGATGAGAAGAGGAGACAAACAAATTTTTAGTTGGAGATGAAGTAATGGTATATCTAAGAAAGGAGAGATTTCTGGTGGGGACATACAACAAACTAAAGATGAAGAAGTTTGGACCATGTAAGATTCTTAAGAAGTTTGATTGAGGGAATGCATATGAAATGGAGATATCAGAGACATTTGGCATATCACCTATATTCAACATTGCAAATCTTATTAGTATCATGAGGGATAACCAAGTGAAAACCTCCTAAAGATGGATTGAAAGATCAGTTACCACAAAAACAACAAGAATTGATAGAGAAGAGCTTGGATAGTAGAGTTAGATGCAACACCAGAGGTAAGTAGTACAAAGAATATTTAGTTAAGTGGAAAGGAAGACTGGAAGAAGATTCTTCATGGATTTATCAAGCTAAGGTAGACCGCTTTGGTTTTCCTCTAGCCCCAACAAAGTGAGGGACTCACTTTTTTAACAACCCCAGGTGTCTAATGCAGGAGCATCCTAGGTTGAAGAGCAATCTTGCATCAATAAAAAAATTGTTTTCTTTTCTTACATTTTTAGTTGCAGTTTAGTCATTTGCAGTTCAACATTTCTACCATATTTTACCACATCTTCATATCAAAGCTCATGGAGTAGGATTTAGCTTATATTCCATGTTAGCTACATCATATTTAGATTTTAGGAGACTTGAATTTGTCTATACAAAGTTATCATATCAGACATTCATCAGCTTTCATAGAACAAGGCATTCATTTAGTCAACATGAGAATAGAAGGTTTGTAGAGTACTTTCATGACTTGTGGAGCCAAATGGAACATACCACAAGGCTAATAAGGATTAGATAGACCTTTCCTGAGGTTCGCACCATGTTTCATTCATTTGCGGAGTAATACCATGAGTTTTAGGCTGACCTACAAGTTTCCTACACATTTCATCATTCATTGGAGTTTGAGATCTCTTTAGGCTGACATAGAGGATTCTTTGAGCTTGAGGATGATATATATGCATCTCCTAGATGTATTAGGAAGTCATTTAGTTGATATCATAGGATAGATAGTTAAATTATTTTTGAAAGGCACTTCAATGCCATATCTTTTATTTCTATTATAACCTAGAAAGTAGGCCTGTGAGCGCTTTGATTGTAGCTCACATGTTATCAGCATATAAGCATTATTATTATCTGATATATTGAGCATATGAATATTCCATTACCTTCTTTTATTGTGTTGTTTTCACTATGTTTACTCTAGTTGCATGGTTGGATAGTCCCTTCTTAGGACCCTCCATCCATGACTGCATCACTCAACTAATGTTTTGGGCAAAGAGAAAAAAATTCACTTGAAGGATGTCTCAATCCATTGACTCCTTAGAGGGTGGAGAGTCAAACTTGGTGCCAAAATTTTTTCTCAAGCTATTGTCAGCATGACACCTTGGAGGACATGGACTCTAAGTGATATGGATGAAGGAGAATGTTTAACACATAGAAGTACTAAGAGGGGGGTGAATTAGTACTTAATCAAATTCTTTCCTTTTAAATGCATTCAATCCAAACTAAATATTTAAACTAAATGAATCATAAAAGCACATACACACATGACACTGGATTTATGTGGAAACCCAAGATGGGAAAAACCACAGTGAGCAAGCTGCTTGGATCTTTTGTCCAAATCCAACCTCACAAATAAAAATAGATTTATAATAAATTTTATGGGTTTCAACCCAAAGGAAGCTCCAACTCCTTGATACAAAGTTTTATAGGCTCCAACCCAAAGGAAGAAACAACTCCTTGATACAGAGTTTTATGGGCTCTAATCCAAAGGAAGCTCCAACTCGCTAAAGTGTTACAACACTTACAACACTTGCAGAATGAGACACCAACCTCTGTACCAAAACACTTGACTGATTTTGATGGTTCAATCACCTCTACAACATCATCTCCTTTTTAATGCAAGAGCATCCCTAGTTTAAGAGCAATCTTGCATCAACCAAAAATATTTACATTTCATTTTGTTTCTTTCATCTTTCTAGTTTAGTACAGTCAGTTCAGTCAGAAGAAATTTCTGTATTGTGGTCCGCATTCTGCCATAGTTTCATTTCAAACCTTGTAGAGTTGGACTTAGCATCTAGACATCTTCATGCACATCATATCCAAAATTTAAATCATTTGCATCAGTTTCTAGAAATATATCGCTATCAAAAGATCGACTGTTTTCTCATAACAGAGCATCCTGACAATCTTAGACAATCAACTAATGGAGATGACTTGTGGAGCAGAATTACACATCATTCAAGGAACTTTGGATCATGGCCAACCTTCCCTAAGATCTACAAATTCATTCATTCACTTGTGGAGGATTTCCATATGTTTAGGTTTGACCTATCCGTGTACACACGTTACATCTCTTTCATTAGAGTTTGTAATCTATTTGGCTAATGCAGAGGAATCTTGTGATTCAAAGATGATATATAATCATGTAATAGATGCCTAGGAAAGTAGTGAATCATAATATGAAGTTGTAATCTTAGGATTTTTTTCTATAAGGTGCTTCAAAGCTACTTCTTGTGCATACTTTGTAACTAGAGAATCAGGCATGTGAGCCCTAATTATAAGCCCACATGTTGCCAACATGTTTGTATTTTAAATCCATATTATATTGGATGGTTGAATCTGTATTTTAATTCTACAATTGAGTTGTTTCCATTGTGTATACTCTTACTGCACGGTCTGGACTATTTACTTTGTGGACCCTCCTAACCATGACTACACCAAGTGGTATCTGTACACTCAAAATCGTGACTCCGGTTGCCTAGGGCTGTCAAGTTAGATTTCGGCATGCACACGGACCCTTCCCTCCTTTCCATAGGGTGATCTGCCACATCACTCTTGTTCACATGGAAGTAGCCAGTCAAGAGAAGGTGAGACACAGCATGCATCTGGCTCGTTGGAGAGCTGGACTTCACAGAGAGGGGTCGACAAGTACTATAGCCTTTGTTGTTGTGTGCATAGTTGAATGTTTCACTTGATTGAAGTTGTAGTTGAGATAACCCTATGACCCAAAGGGTCACTAGTTTCTCTTCTCTTGTTTAGGTTTCTTAGGTTCCACTTCTATGTGGGTAAATGATTATGTTCATTTATGTCCTCTTGTCTTTGTATGTGTTGAATGAATTCTTGTTGTATCTGGCATTGTCTAGTTTCTTCTAACAATAAGAGAACAAATGGGTCTCCTCGTGGTAGAACAAATGTCTCTTGTTGTGGTCCTGAATGGATCTCTTGGATCTCATCATAGATAGCCCTCACCCACTCTTCTCTCACTCCTAAGCACATTCATGAATTAGGATGAAGGTAGTTGTGTGATTTCTAACCTTAACTAGATCTAGGGTTTTGACCTAGGGTTTGACTTTGTTTTGACTTGTTTTTCCTTGTGATGGTATTGAAGGTTTGATTGGATCATTTAACCATGGTTACCTTGTGATGGTATTGAGGTTTGCAATTTTGTCTATTCTAGGGCTTCTATATGCATGCAAACTAAATGATATGCAAAAAAAAAAATTGTGGTTTTTTAGTGTATTGGGAATAAAAAGTACTTTTAATCTATAAAAATGAAATATGTATGCAATCTAATATGACTTTTCTAATGAAAAGTTAATCTATGTTTTTTGTGTTTTCAATGATTTAGAAGTAATATAATCTAAGAAAGGAAAATGCTTCTTCTAATAATCAAGATCTAGAAATATGAAAATAACTAATCTAACATGCAAGATCTAATTATCAAGGAAAAAGCAATGTTTTACTATTCCTAAGAGCAAATTTTCTTTTCTAATTACTATAAATTGAATAAAACAAAGAAGGAACCTGAGAGAAATGAAGATTTGTGTGACTCCACTACCCTCAGAAATCCTTGATAATGGCAACCTTGAGTCCTTTTGTGGCAGAAGGAGATCCTCTTGATGACAAAATGACACAAAGCAACAAAAATAAGCTTTGATGAAGTTTGTATGAGCTCAATGAGATATTTTTTGAGCACAGTGACATAGAATGAAGCAACGTAACATTGCTTGATTGAACAAAAGGCACCTTTGTCTTGTAAGAACATTTGAATGCTAAGTTGGAGAGCAAAAACTGGAAAGAGTTGTGTGCACAATGAATTTGCCTCTGTGGAAGAGCTTTGAAGCTTTGGAAAAACTAATGAAAGAAATGAAGAAAGAGGCTCAAAGGCCTATGAAGAAGCTTGAAAAAGCTTGTGAAGAAGAGAAGGGTATTATCCAACTTGCTCAACTTGGAAAATAATAAAGAGGTGAGGGGTATTTATAGGTTTGAAGAAGGGATGAGAGGTGGAATTGATTGAGAAGTTAACTCAATTGATTGATGAGTTAACAAGGATGATTGGTGAGTTAACAAGGTTGATTACCCAGTGAACTCAGCTAACTATGGAGTCATAAATCAATAATAACGTATCACTGAAGAGGAATTGGGGATGTGAGGATGCATGAGATTAATTGTGTTGTTAATTTTAGATCAAATGGAGTTAATTATGCATGTGTGGGTGCATGAAATAGTCAACTCCATTTTAGGCATCAAAAATCAGGAAAACTAGAAGAAAAATGGGTGAAAATGGAGCTAAAATGAGTGAGAAACTTGAGTTTTTCCATAGATGAAAATACGACAAGGTCGCCCCTTTTGCCAGTAGGGTCGCCTGGGGGAGATCCATGCTAGACAGGGTCTGATGTAGAAAATTAGGTTGGGAGATGAAAGAAGAGAAGAAAAGGAGGGGTTCTACCTCTGGAAATAGGTCAGTCCTGTGCACGAATCCAAATCTCCACTTACACTTGCAGGATCTCCTGGGGGAGATCTGGAAACAATAGGGGGAGATTTGGATTGGTTAGGTGAAACTAAAAATCAAAAGTGGGAGATGGATAGGGAGACCTCTAGAAGGCTTCTAGGAGGTGCACGGGATCAAAAACATAGGGGAAAGGTGAAAATTCACCTACAAGACACTCACAAGGCTTAGGAGCAAGGTTGAAATCTCAGAAAATGCAAGTTGACAAGTATTGCAACAAGTGTCGAAAAACATCACAAATGGGGAGAGAGAGAAATCGACAAAGAAGAAATAACACAAGACAAGAAAGAGGACATGTCATCAAGAGGTTTATTGCTTAAAGGACATTATTTCACTCTTACATGTACATGACAAGGATTTGAAATAATCATAGGGGTCCTCATGGAGGATGTGCGTGATTTTTGTGCTTACAGATTTGCCCCTTCGGGGACGGTAGTCTACATAAAAGGTAGGTACCATTCCTGAACTAGGCCTTACTTGTTGTTGATTTTCCATAATTGCAATAACTAGTATTAGTTTGGCATTTAAATATATCAAAATAAATAATGAAAACTAAAATGACAAACTTACCATGGATCGTTCAAGTTTGACTAGTTGTTTGCCTTTGTTGGTGAGACCTGTAGGAATGAATGCACGTAAAACAATGCATGAAAGATTCATAAAAGAAAGAAACTAATATAAGAATGCATAAAGGACATAGAAGACATGCTAAGCTAGAGAGGAGAACAAGTTCTCCTTTTATTGCATATTTTGAAGAACATATTTGATTTTTAGGGATTTTTTATGTTTTACAATTTTTTTAGGTCTTTTCAAATTTTCTAATTTTTATGGTTTTTGTGAAGATTTTCCAAAGGTTTGATTTGACACTCCTTGATGTATTTGAGAGACCTACATTTAAAATATTTCTACTCTTGCCCCCTTGCATGGGGAGACTCATGTACTTGGTTACACAGTTTTGCTCCTTTGACTTGTTGGAGGAATGACTTGTGCTCAGACATTGTTTTACACTTTAATGTTACAAGCCCTGATTTGACGAGATCCATACATAGATTTAGTTGACACCTTGTAATTCACTTTCCCTTTTGTGCATATGGTTGGATAGAGATTTTATTTTTCTGACAAGAATGCATACCTAAGATGATCACATATGGATGATGCAATTTGTTTTTGTCTTTTTGAGCATATACATATGATTGTAGGTGATGATATCCAGATGCAATAACACAAGAAATGCTGAAATGAAACTTTTACTTCTATGGAATGCCACGAGTTATGACATTGACTTTATTGCTTTGAGATTCTTTATTTTTGGCATGAATGCAATGTGGAACAAACAATGTGACTAGTCTTAAATACGATTTTCAACTCAGGGGATTGTGAGTTGTCTTGATATAAGAGACATATTCAAGGCTATGAGATATGATTTTTAAAACTTAAGTAGGTAGCAGGATTGAAGATGGAGTGTTTCTGAACTTTGGCTTCGCCAAAGGCTAAACACTAATATTTATCTAGATAAGACAAGTTGACAAGCTTTCAACTTAGACAAGTAGCAAATTTTATTAGTGTTCGCTAGACTTAGATCATAGATGGCAAGCAAGGTAGACCCGGGGTAAAGGATAAAAAGGAAAGAACAAGGGTCCCTTGGTAGAAGATAATCCTAGAGACTACTAGACTCTTCGGTTTTGCCCAGCTAGTGCATGTGTGTGCTTTGTACCTTTCTTTCTCTGTTAGAATGTCACCCTTGAGGCTTCGAGCTTAGACTGATCTCCACCCAAAAGTATGAACATTCAGTAATCTTCTCTCTTTCACTCTTTTTTTTGTCTCTCTTTTTTTTGCTTTTTCACTTTTTTTTGTATTTTCCTCACTTGATTTTTCCCATTTTTTTGGATTTTGACTTTTTCAAGAAATGAATGCTTTTTCAAACTTTTGATATACAATAATTTGATCTCTCAATACTCTTATTTTGATCACTCATTTTTTTTATTCACTCAAATCTTAGATTGCTTCCTTTAGAGTTTTGATCTTCCTGATGTTTTTGGCTAGGAAAGATAAGGGGTTGAGCGCCACCTAAAGTTTTTGTAATCTATTTGGACTTCTCTAATACTAGGGAAGAATTGGGGAGGTCTACTTGCAAGCTTCCTTTGAACACCATAGGTTTGAATACTAACTTTCTTTAGACCTAACATATTGACTCATAAGACTGGGATTAGTGTAAAGCTAAGAGCTAGGCTTTGATTAGAATCACTAGGAATGAAAAGGTGATAATGGTGATTGTGAAAAATGGGACATCTCTAGGTCCTAAAAGGGTGATGTATATCTAGGCAATATTAGACTCCTTAATAAAGATAAAATAGTACAAGAGCAAGTCATTCACTATAATGCAAGATGAATAGAATGAAACAAAAATGCAAGAAACAAATTATTTTTGACATTTTGATTTTTTTAATTTTTTGTATTTTTATGTTTTACGATTTTTATGAGATGCTAAGATCTTCTCCTTCCATAATGTATAAGAGGTATGTCTTCCTTAACTATTTCTAGACCTATCCAATTTCATCTGAACTTCACTTGAAAGTCTTTGCAAGGACACTTGAAGACTTGGTGTGAAAATCTCTTTGTATTCAATGAGGAATTTTGTGTACTCACATGTTTCATTGTTTGATGATTTGTCCCCTAGCTTTATCATTTTCTGTTCTTGTTGAGTTCCCATGTTTGTTTTGAAATTGTTAAGGGAAATTGGAGTTGGTGTTGACTCTCCTAGTTTATGTGTGGATTCTAGTTCTTCTTCTTCAGTTGATAAGTAGGAGGTATTTTTCACAGCATGTCAAATTATGATATTTTATTTCAAGGTTTAACTACATAGTTTTTGAGTCAAACACATGACCCATATTTCATGAGTAGTGGTTCACATGAACCCATCTCTTATGTGGACCATTCATTAACATGAGAGATGGGTTCATGTGAATCACTACTCATGAAATATGGGTCATGTGTTTTGAGTAAAAAATTACACAGTTAAACCCTAAAATAAAATATCATAATCTTCTTCTTCAGTCATAGTTTCAACCATAGGGATGTTTATGTCTAGTTCAATTGGAATTGCCACTAAGTTGAATGGAGAGTAAGACTTTGTTAAGTTGGGATTGAAGGTAAATTCTCCTATTTCCCCCTTCCATATACATTTTGAGGTCTTTTCTATGTTTGCAATTTGTTTTGATGTCTCTCCTTTTTCAAAAGAGTTGATTTTTGGGTCACTAGTGTTTTCCATGGACTTTCCCTTCTTTTTGACTTGTTCATCTCTATAAAGGCTGAAAGGATTAGGATCTCCTTTGATGATGTGGGTTTTTCCCATGTACAAGAAGTGTAATTCTTGAAACAATGTGGAGGGAATAGCCCTCATCCTATGGATCCAAGGCCTTCCTAGGATCATGTTGTAAGTGGTTTCTTCATTGATGAAATAAAATTTAGTTGGGAGGGTTTTAGGACCTAATGTGACTTGAAGATTGACCTTACCCATGGTTCAAATGTTAGGATTATCATGAATTCTAAGGATGGAAGTTTTTTTTGTGATTTGAGTTTCATCATAACCCATTTTTTGAATAAGCGAAAAGGAGACTATGTTGATTGTAGACCCATCATCAATCATTACACGTTTAATGGAACAGTCTTGAACTTGGACTATCAGATGGAGGGGGAGATCACCTTGTTTGGATATGTCATTGTCTGAGGGTAACTTTTCAAAATCAAATGTTGAAGAAGACTACTTTTCACTTGGAGTGTTTTGAACTAGATGGCCTAGATCTAAGGCTTTGAGGAGAGCACTCTTATGTGTAGGAGAACTCTTGATAAGCTCTAGCATGTGAGAATAATTTGAATTGTTGGTGTCATCTGGTTGTTCTAGTCCTTGTATGACACAAATTTCTTGATCTTTATGCAATTCCACAAGGCCTAAGGTGTTTTGATCAAAGGTTTTGGGACTAAGTTCTTTATCTTGTGAGAATGTTTCCCTGAATTCTTTTTGTTGACGTTTTGGGAGGTTTGATATGAAGCGATGGTACCCCCCACATGACTTGATATCATGCCCCCTTCTCTTTTGAAATGACAAATATTTATCATGATTGTGATCTTTAGATTTATGATGATTGTTGTATGAATGCTGGTTGATTTTTGGGGGATAGTTGGTATTTTCATTTCCCAAATTTGTATGACTATTGTAGTCATAATTGTCATTCCTTGATGGTGAAGTGTTTGTTGACCCATCTATGTCTTGATCATTTGTCCAAGATTTTTTATTTGTATCATGGTTTATCAACCTTCCATTTGCATCGTATTCCCTTCTTCTGCTATCAATAGTGGCTTGGTCAATTCTAAGGGCACTTTCAAGTGCTTCTTCATATGATTTGTAAGGGAGTTTTTGGACTTGTTCTCGTATGTCATTGTTGAGAGCATGTAAGAAGAGATCAAAAAGTTCTCTATGATCCATGTTTGGTGCGCTAGTTGAAGAATAGAGAACTTTTCTCCATCATGTGATAAAATGTGCAACTAACTCATTGGGTTCTTGTTTGATTGTTAGAAATTCTCGTATTCCTATCTTGACCAATTTGTTTATGTCAAAGGTAGACACAAATTGATCAATGAGTTGTCTAAAAGAGTGGATTGATGTGGCTTCTGGAAGTCGATAGTACCAATCTAGAGCAATACCCTCTAAAGTTTTTGGAAAAATCTTTGCTACCAACCCATCCCAAGGAAGGATTTATCGCACTACCATGATGTAAGCCTTGATATAAGAGTTGGGATTACCATCTCCTTTAAATTTTGGAAGCTCAGGGAGAGGCCGTGGTAATATAACCTGACGAATGTTGTAGTCAAGAGGCTCCTTTAAATACTTGAGGTATGTTCCTAGGAGGGAGTTATGTGTGGAGGGTTTTATTCCTCCAAACATTAGCCCTTCAAGTGGAGCTTGTTGTTTTTGTTGAAAGGGTATGCTAGATTGTTCATATCCTAAAAAAGTTGGATGACTAGATGGTGTCATGTTTACATTTTGAAGATTGGGTGGGATTATTTTTGGTTGATTTTGCCTCATAGGATTTCCACCTATTTGATTAAGACTTGTCATGTTGGATGATGAGGGAAAGGGAGGCCTAAATGCTTTCTTATGTTTGTCATAGGAATGGGAGTTTAGATGACGGGTATTTTGTGTTGCTCCCTGGTTTGATTTGATTTCATCCATGAAATGATTTCCCTGTACCCTAGGTTTTTCTTGAATTTTGATTTGACAACTATTTCTATCTTCGAGGGTCCTAATTCATTGGACCAATTTTTCTATAAGGCCTATGAGTGAGCCTTCTTCCATTGTTTGAGTTTTACAACCTTTAGATAGATTGCTTTGTGTTGGGGTTTGATTGACCCTATTTTTTTCTTTTTGATAACACTTCACATGTTGTGGACTTTTTATCTTGATGTACTATGTGGAGTGATTTTTGTACCTCCTCAACTTCTTGTAAGTTATCTTGACAACACACTTCATCATTCATTTTGGTGGCCATTTTACTATGGCTTGTTATGGGTTGATCATCTTGATGGATCTCAGATTGAATGCTCATTGGTTGTGTTTTAATTTGGTCAAATTGAATGACCATGTATTCATATGTGTGAGGCTTCTATTGGATGTCCTTTAAGTTTGAGTCTTTAAAATATAATTGATATGATATTGAATCCATTGGATCTGAAGGTGTGTTGATTTTAATTGAGGGGACATTTCCCTGGACACTTTGTGATTTTGTCCAAGATTTTTGTCACATGAAGTATCGTGAGATGCGCAAAAATTTGAAAGAACCCACCCCAAAAGGATTTGTTCTTCATGTCAGGTTCACCAAAATATGTGGTAAAGCTAACAGCGTATAGTGATGAATGAATATCTGAAGTTTGGAGTGCAAAACTACTCATCCTAGAAGGATTTGTAACTTCACATCGGGTTCACCAAAATATGTACGCTCAAAATTGTGACTCCGGTTACCTAGGGCTGTCGATCAAATTTTGGCATGCACACAGACCCTTCCCTCCTTGCCACGGGGCAATTCGCCACATCACTTTCACTCACGTGGAAGTAGCCATTTGAGAGGAGGCAAGACACGGTAGGGTCTACTTCATTGGAGAGCTAGACTTCGTGGAGAGGGGTAGGCTAGTACTGTGGCCTTTGTCGTTATGTGCTTAGTTGAATGTTTCACTTGATTGAAGTTGTAGTTGAGATAACCCTATGACCCGAAGGGTCACTAGTTTCTCTTCTCTTGTTTGTGTTTCTTAGGTTCCACTTCTATGTGGGTAAATGATTCTGTTCATTTATGTCCTCTTGTCTTTGTATGTGTTGAATGAATTCTTGTTATATCTGGCATTGTCTAGTTTCTTCTAACAATAAGAGAATGAATGGGTCTCCTTGTGGTAGAACAAATGTCTCTTGTTGTGGTCCTAGATGGATCTCTTGGATCTCATCACGGATAGCCCTCACACACTCTCCTCTCACTCCTAAGCACATTCATGAATTAGGATGAAGGTAGTTGTGTGATTTCTAACCTTAACTAGATCTAGGGTTTTGACGTAGGGTTTATTTGACCTAAGGTTTAACTTTGTTTTGACTTGTTTTTCCTTGTGATGGTATTGAGGGTTTGATTAGATTGTTTAACCGTAGTTACCTCATGATGGTATCGAGGGTTTGCAATTTTGTCTATTCTAGGGTTTCTATATGCATGCAAACTAAATGATATGCAAAACATTTTTTTGTGGTTTTTTAATGTTTTGGGAATAAAAAGTGCTTTTAATCTATAAAAAGGAAATATGTATACAATCTAATATGACTTTTCTAATGCAAAGTTAATCTATGTTTTTTGTGTTTTCGATGATTTAGAAGTAATCTAATCTAAGAAAGGAAAATGCTTCTTCTAATAATCAAGATCTAGAAATATGAAAATAACTAATCTAATTATCAAGGAAAAAGCAATGTTTTACTATTCCCAAGAGAAAATTTGGTTTTCTAATTACTATGAATTGAATAAAACAATGAAGGAACCTGAGAGAAATGAACATTTGTGTGACTCCACTTCTAACATCCACATTCTAAAAACATAGTAAAATTAGAAAATTTACCATAAAGTAATTTAACAAGGTAAAAATGAGATAGAGAAATTTTTTCTTTTATTTAACATATAATCAAGTAACTACAAATACATGATTTCTCATTACAAAATACAATAAACCATATTGTCTTTCTCAAGTACAATGTTTACAAAAGTAAATCAATTACAAATATCTGCATTAGATACTGTTTTACATAGTCACAATAAACACAAGTCTCAGAGATATACTACATCTAAAAATATGACATCTTTATCACAAGCCTCGGCATGTCTTCTGCTAGAGAGAGAGAGAGAGTTTATTTCTAGTGATTTACCTCCATCCACAGACCGGTGGTCTCCCACACATCTTCCACATAGGAAGTGACCCTACCGTTCACGAGGAATATAGACCAAAGGTGACCAGTGGTAATTTTCCTTCCCAAGTACATAGTGTTATATCTTACACAACTCTATCAACCATACAACCCTAGATAGCCTCTAGCTAAGTATGATTTATGATAGGTTGTGTAATCCAGATATAGTGAATCGACAATGCATGTAGAGACATGAATTACTATGGCCATAGTTTCAATATAAATCGACGTTCGCAATGAACGTTGTCGTAATGTTCACCCACCCCAACTCAACTTGGATACTATCATATTCCTACAATTTGACTTGGTCAACTATGTTTAACTTATGAATTCCTAACAATTTCAATATTTTAGTCTTCTCGACCTAGACAAGTTTACATTCACTGTCTATATTCTATACAACTTATTGACTACCTTTCTTTATGAGGATTCTCATTGCATCATTGCAATACTCGAGATCCAAGACTTATAACTTAATAAGAATTTTAAATTGATTAGTAATGATTAAGATGGTTACCTTACCCAGGTCAAGCATCATAGTCTAGGAAACTATTTCCCTTCTTACAAGTAAGAATAATAATACATAGTTAGGGCACTTGTCCCTTCAATCACGATCTATATAATGATCACAATGATTTAATATAAATAAATACCTTATTTGGTCAAGTTAAGGTTTAACTAAAGAGTTTTATCTAACTCAAATCTAGTCTTTCTAACTTAGGTGAATTCACAAGACACTGTCATTGCTCCATAGACCTTATGGAATGACTATCCATTCTTGGGTATCTCTTTACATCTTTGTAACATTTGAGATTCATCACTTATTGACAAGTAATACCTAAGAGAAGATGTGACTGAAAAGGTATAATAAACTTTATGTTTGACTAACCATTTAATGGTACCTCTTGCATGCTTGCAAAACCTGAGGCTTATGACTTATGTCTCAAGTCGACTTGTAACCACACAAATAGGTTTCTCTACCTAAAGTTAAATATTAATGACTAATAACACATCTCTTTTCAATAAGATAAATATAAACATTTATTATTTAGGGTTCTCGACCCTTTAATGTCTACCCCCATAAAATAACTAAAATGATTTATAAGCATAAAGGTGTCATCAAATAATCTTTAACCCTTCTAGGTTAAACTAGGGTTTTATTTTACCCTTGAATAATCCATTATGTCAAAATGACCCTAACTCATAACTTCAAGACTAAAGTTTATAAACGACTTTTGGTTTAACTCAACCAAGATTAAGAGTACTATGGTTTTGATCTATCCTATTCCATCAGAATGAAATAACTAACATATATTCCCAAAAGATAATAATATAATACACAAAAAGGATTCACCCTAGGTATTGTTCAACTCCAAGGTCATTTCTAGGTTTCACAATTATTGACTAGGAAGAAGACTAATTCTCATTGATCTGTCTACTAAGGACTTGCTCAATCTTAATCAACTAGATTAATCTTCCTTAAGAAAACTTAATTAGAATAACCATAAGGTTTATTGACTAAAGTTTGAAATAACTTCAAGGTTGTAAAAAGTCTTATACCAATTGCAATTAACATAAGTATTAAAATAACCAAAAGGCTAATTCTTATTCCCCTTATGTCATAATATTAGGACATTGAGTATTCTAATGCTAGAAAGAATCTGAGTTTAAAGTAAATGTTGAACCTCAAGTCTTCTCTCATTTATGACATCATTGTAGTCTTATTACAATATGACCTTAGATTAAAGATAAACAAATGGTCTCTAATCAAGTTCAACATCACTTTTGAATAACTTGATATCCAAGGATGTAAAAGAAAATACTATAATATGGTTACTAAAAGCCTAGCATTATTACCTATAATGAGTTTACTCAAAAATAATATGAAACCTTTAACACAAAAAGAGTATAAAAGACTCGTGGTTCTAAAAGTATGAAAGACTAAAGTGTCTATAATATTCTAAGACTTGAGTATGATGCATTGGTTAACATGTAACATTTTCCATTGAAACCTACACTCAAGTTAAAAAGTATAGATTCATATAAATCGTTAACACAACACCATGCTATATCTATTCAGATTATTCATTCAAACTTTTGTTGGAAAAACTACATGGATAATTAGCTATGAAGGACATAGAAATATCAAGGCATGGAAGTTCTCTATCTTAAAAGAATCATCCCGTATATCATTTATAATTAGCTATAAAGGATAGAAATATCAAGGCATGGAAGTCCTCTATCTTAAAAGAATCATCCTATATATCATTCCATGATATTGTTCTCAAAAGAATAAATTAGCAAACTATTCAACTGCATAAATCAATATGAGAAAGATTATATGATAATAAAAACTTCTCAAGAGGAAAAGAACCTATCGAGGTTCCTTGTCAATCGAGGTTGCTCTTGCAACATTTTTCCTTTGTCCTCTATGTCTGGCTAACTCCTCTCTCTTTGTATCGGCTTTAGCTTATCCAAATAAATAGACTCCACATAAACTATGTTGTGAAAACTAATATCAGCTCCTCTATTGAATATGATCACTCTAAACTTTTTAAGCATCATGTTAACACTCTCAAATTTCTACTAAAAACTCAAGCTTTTCTCCTCTATCCTCTCGCAGAAAGCTCCCCCATCTCTCCATACATTTTTCCTTCTGAGATGGTCATTCCAATTAAAAGCATAACCCCCAATTGAATTGCCCGACTCTTGCTGAGTTGTTTATTTAAAAACTCAAAATATGACTCTTAATGAGTCGCCTATCTTTTCTCTCCCCACTCATATAGTTGGAGACTAATTGAATGCATAAATAGTCCATGACTAATTCAGTTTCAACCGAAACCAAATATCATGCAAAGTTTCCACATGTTGAAGGAAAACCAATGACCCATGGAGCTCGTTGATTTTGGTAGTTAATACCACAGACTTCCTCTTTTGGAAGAGGACGACAAAAGCATTTAAGTACTACTGATCTTTAAATTATCACAATAAGTGGTTTGATCCACCACTAATACTATTGAAGACTCTCCTAAAAGTAAGCCTTCGACTAATCAAGCATTACATTATTGACTCATTATGAGGTATTATCCTTACTTGATGCATATGCATTTACATACTTGATTACATCAAATATGATTCACATAACATCGCCTCTATATTAGATAGTTATGGTTTAATCAATAGAATGATAATATTTAAACAAAGGATTATAGATAATGTGATTGGGTAGAGCTTGTCTCCCCATCACAATCCGTCGATAATATTCACATATTCTTAACTCGACGAAATCGTCTCAACATTTAAGAATCATTTATAATATATCAAGATACTTAATAAAATAAGAGAACCATTTTATGACAATTTACGTCGTAATATTTATGCTTGACATAAATAACCATAGTTCATATTCAAATGACATCATTAATGCTATTAATGACTACTACGATTTATTACGACTTACAAAGATTCGTAAGGTATCGACTACCTGTTGATTAGGTTTAACCAAACTGACAAGTTAAAGCTTACCTCTCACAACACATTAGTTCACACTTTTGTTACACATCATACTCATCTTAGCAAATAGACCACTCGTAACCCAAGGTCTATATCTCTCTCCTCAAAAGATACTCATCTTGGCAACATGACTTAAAAAATAAATCAAATCTCATAAGCAATTATTAAATTGATATAAACATAATCATTTTCATAATTTCGTAAATGACAATCAATACAAACCATGTCTTTTCTTGGCATTAATCTATAACATCACAATAGATTTACTTATGTCCCAATAAAACTAAAAAGTTTAGTAAGACAAAAATTGGGGATGTAACATATCCTTCCCCTAAAGATTCATCGTCCTCGATGATATAAAGTATCAAAATGCAACTAAAAATCAAGTTCATTGTTTTCAACTGGTAAGAACATTAAATAAATGAAGAATCTTTTGGTAAAATTCATCGTAATCCTCCCATGTAGCATTATCCTTTGCATATTGGTCCCACTGGACCTAGAACTACATAACCTCTACGTTACACCAGCATTGCTTGTGAACTTCAAGCATTTAAGAAGCTTGATCATAACCACTCCTAGGTTCTGTACTTGTAAAACATTCATAGAATATAATATTCATATATTACATATATATATTTTTCATATATGAATCACAAAAAGTATTATGCCTCCTGGAAATAATTGGTAATAGATTGATTCTTGTAATCAATAGAATTGATATTCTTGAAAATTTAGAAGAGTCCTTTATACTTAGGAATTGGTTTGGAATACATTCCTTACTTTATGAAACTTTTTCAGAGGTTTGACCCTCAAAAGAATTTATTTCTTCTCTAACTGAGATTTGTCTTAGTGTACACTTAACATCAATGTAACTTTTATATTTATTTATTAATGGTTTCCACCGATCATTTCTAATCATCTTAATCTGTTCATCTATTTCTGACAACATTTCTAGACTAATGCTAATCCTATCTTCCAGCTTACCTAGCTTATAGGAATTCAACTTCATTCCTGTCCAATGTTTCAATTCAAGCCATCTTAATAGCAAAAAGTTAGGTATTGTTATAAGAAAATTCCACAAGTGATAAGTAGTCTCCCCACTTATATTGTTGATCCATGCAATACATTCGCAATAACTTTTCCAAGACCTCGTTAACTCTCTTAGTTTGCCCATCAGTTTTAGGATGATAAGCGGTACTCACATTGAGTTTAGTCCTTAGCACAGAAAGAAAAGTTTACCAAAACCTTGATGTTACACATGCATATCTATCTGAGATAATCTTTTCAAGGAAGCCATGCAATCTAAACACATCTTGCACAAATTTGCAAGCTAACACTGGTGCTCCATCAATCAAATTCCCTGGTATGAAATGTGCTACCTTCATGAGTTTATCAACCACAACTAAATGACATCATGTCTATTCCTAGACATAGGAAGACCTTGAACAAAATCCATACTAATAACTTGTCATTTCCACTCTAGCATATCATGTGGGTACAACAATTCTACAGGTGTTGATGTTCTATTTTTTACCCTTTGGCACTCTAGACAACTTGCTACAAATCTTGCAACATTGTTATTCATTCTTTTCATGAAATTAAGAGGTTTAACATCCGCTAGAAGTTTGGTTACTCTAGGATGTCTGGAGTATGGTGCGGTAAGAACTTCTTTCCATACTAGATTCCTTAATTTAGTAGAATTAGAAACACATATTCTTCCTCTGAAACTCAATAGTCTGTCAGTCTCAAAATGAAATCTATCATACCTTGAATCTTTAAGGTTTACTATAATATATTTCTTAAATTTCTCATCATGTATAGGTACACCCCTTAATCCTTCTCCTAAGGCATCATTTTTTTCCTCAAACTGTCCTTGAGGATAGGAATTCACAGAATTGGTGTTGTTGTAATTTCTCTTAACCATTACAGAATCACTTGCACATAATGATAATGTTCTCCTTCATTCTTAAAATAAATAAGTATATCTTCCAGAAAGGCTAGAACAAACTTGTCTAAACAATCTCTAATGAATTGTTTATGAGATTTATGAATACGATAGAGGTATCTGTAAGTCTAAAGGGCAACACTGCAAACTCTTAGTGCCCATTTCTTGTCCAAAAGTTGTTTTATGGTTATCCTTATCCTTCAATCTTGACTGATGATATATTGATCGCCAATCAATCTTTAAAAACACTATAGCTCCATGCATCTAATCAAAGAGATCATCAATACATGGTGAAAGATATTTGTTCTTTATTGTTGCTTTAATGAGCATATGATACTAAATACACAATTGCAGAGTTTTGTCCTTTCTCTTGACAATGATAACAAGTGCACCCCATGGTGAAATATTGGATCTAATCAAACCTTTATCCAATAATTCTTGTTATTGGGCTTTGATTCCATTAATTTTTGTAGTTGTCATATGGCAAGGTACTTTTCTAGGTAACTCATCCCAAAACTCTAGGAGGAATAAAATTTTTAGTTGCTTCAATCACCTATTCCATCAACTTTGGTGGAATTACTTTCTTCAAATCTAGGACAGTCCTAAGGCAAGCCTATCCTTTGTTTTCCTTTAGGGTCTATGGTTACGGGATTTCCATTACTCACTCTATATTCTTGGTGATTTTCCTTTCTCATCCCATGAGAAATCTCATTTTCCCCCTTAAGGGTTTCCTTGATTTCTTACTATCTTTTCCAGAATACTAGGTTTCCCCTTGGTTTCTACAAACATGGTTAGGATTGCTCCAATTTGTCCAAGAGATTAACTAGTGGTTTATTCTCTTCTAGACTCTCATCCTGGTATGTTCTTGTATGAAACATGTTGTCAATTTTTCTCATGCTAGAGAAATAAATTATCTCATAGTTTTCAGAATCTAAAGTGATCCAAAACATCAAACATATTTTTCTCATAACAATCAATAGATTAATACAAAACATTCTCGTCTTTATTATAATTTATTCAAAAGTAACCACATCCTTATTTCTATAGTTGATATGACAAGACTATATGTCACTGTCGATTTAACAATCTTCCAATTAAACAAACATAGAGGATGTACACACAAGTACTCCTCCAACACCTTTTTCCTAAAATAGAAGTATCACAATAACGCCCAAGTGACATGTCGTGACTGGCTATAGTTTACTAGGTTTTACTACACAAGTAGAAATAGTAGGATTCTTGGCCAGTTTAAAATGTTATTTTCTTTCTAGCCGAATACACTTAAGTGCATCAGTAAAAGTCTCTGAATCCTCCAGCCATGCACCTTTAGAGTAAATAATATTCTCTTTAAGTTCAACTTCCTCAATAGGTTTTTTCTTAACCACTAATTCAAGCAAATGCTAGGAAACAGACTTTCTAGCAGTTTTCTTGGTTTTTCTCCATGCCATTCTGGCACAAGAGAATTCAAACATTAGCTAACCACATAATGTTGACTACATGTTAGCACAGTGGACTCATAAGCCCTAGTAACCATATGTAACATCCACGTTCTAAAAACATAGTAAAATCAAAAAATTTACCATAAAGTAATTTAACAAGGTAAAAATGAGATAGAGAAATTTTTTCTTTTATTCAACATATAATCAAGTAACTACAAATACAAGATTTCTCATTACAAAATATAATAAACCATATTGTCTTTCTCAAGTACAATGTTTACAAAAGTAAATCAATTAAAAAAATCTACATTAGATAATGTTTTACATAGTCTCAATAAACACAAGTCTTAGAGATATACTACATCCTAAAATCTGACATCTTTATCGCAAGCCTTGGCATGTCTTCTACTAGACAGAGAGAGTATCTTTCTAATGATTTACCTCCATCCACAGATTGGCAGTCTCCCACACATCTTCTACATAGGAAGTGGCCCTACCCTTCACGAGGAATATAGACCAAAGGTGACTAGTGGTAATTTGCCTTCCCGAGTACATAGTGTTGTATCTTACACAACTCTATCAACCATACAACCCTAGATACCCTCTAGCTAAGTATGATTTCTGATAGGTTGTACAATCCAGATACAGTGAAGTGACAATGCATGTAGAGACATACGCATTATTATGGCCATAGTTTTAATATAAATTGACATTCACAATGAATATTGTCATAATGTTCACCCACCCCAACTCGACTTGGATACTATCATATTCCTTCATTTTGACTTGGTCAAATACGTCTGACTTATGAAGTCCTAACAATTTCAATATTTTAGTCTTCCTAACCTAGACAAGTTTACATTCACTGTCTATATTCCATAGACCTTATCAACTACCTTTCTTTACGAGGATTCTCATTGCATCATTGCAATACCTGAGATCCAAGACTTATCAATTCATAAGAATTTTAAATTGATTAATAATGACTAAGATGGTTACCTTACCTAGGTCAAGCATCATAGTCTAGGAAACTATTTCCCTTCTTACAAGTAAGAGTAATTATACATAGTTAGGGCACTTGTCCCTTCAATCATGATCTATATAATGATCACAATGATTTAATATAAATAAATACCTTATTTGGTCAAGTTAAGGTTTAACTAAAGAGTTTTATCTAACTCAAATCTAGTCTTTCTAACTTAGGTGAATTCACAAGACCGTTTCATTTCTCCATAGACCATATGGAATGACTATCCATTCTTGGGTATCTCTTTGCATCTTTGTAACATTTGAGATTCATCACTTATTGACAAGTAATATCTAAGAGAAGATGTGACTAAAAAGGTATAATAAACTTTATGTTTGACTAACCATTTAATGGTACCTCTTGCATGCTTGCAAAACCTGAGGCTTATGACTTATATCTCAAGTCGACTTGTAACCACACAAATAGGTTTCTCTACCTAAAGTTAAATATTAACGACTAATAACACATCTCTTTTCAATAAGATAAATATGAACATTTATTATTTAGGGTTCTTGACCCTTTAATGTCTAACCCCATAAAATAACTAAAATGAGTTATAACCATAAAGGTGTCATCAAATAATCTTTAACCCTTATAGGTTAAACTAGGGTTTTATTTTACCCTTAAATAATCCATTATGTCAAAATGACACTAACTCATAACTTCAAGACTAAGGTTTATAAACGACCTTTGGTTTAACTCAACCAAGGTTAAGAATACTATGGTTTTGATCTATCATATTCCATCATAATGAAATAACTAACATATATTCACAAAATATAACAATACAATACACAAAAAGGATTCACCCTAGGTATTGTTCAACTCCAAGGTCATTTCTAGGTTTCACAATTATTGACTAGAAAGAAGACTAATTCTCGTTGATTTGTCCACTAAGGACTTGCTCAATCTTAATCAACTAGATTAATCTTCCTTAAGAAAACTTAATTATAATAACCATAAGGTTTGTTGACTATAGTTCAAAATAATTTCAAGGTTGTAAAAAGTCTTATACCAATTGCAATTAACATAAGTATTAAAATAACAAAAAGGCTAGGTTCATGTTCCCCTTATGCCATAATATCGAGACATTTAGTATTCTAATGCTAGAAAGAATCTAAGTTTAAATTAAATGTTGAACCTCAAGTCTTCTCTCATTTATGAGATCATTGTAGTCTTATTACAAGATGACCTTAGATTAAAGCTAAACAAATGGTCTCTACTCAAGTTCAACATCACTTTTGAATAAATTGATATCCAAGGATGTAAAAGAAAAGACTATAATATGGTTACTAAAAGCCTAGCATTATTACCCATAACGAGTTTACTCAAAAATAATATGAAACCTTTAACACAAAAAGAGTATAAAAGACTCATGGTTCTAAAAGTATGAAAGACTAAAGTGTCTATAATATTCTAAGACTTGAGTATGATGCGTTCGTTAACATGTAATGTTTTCCACTGAAACCTACACTCAAGTTAAAAAGTATAGATTCATATAAATTGTTAATGTAGACATCAAAAATTGACCTAAGTTATCCTTCATCCAAAGATTTAATTAATTTTAATTAATTAAGTAAATCTTACCTTTTATACCATATTTCGTAAATAATAAATTCAATTTATTTATTATTTATCCATAAACCCAAACACCTCCTGAAAAATAATAAATTAAATAAACTTAATTTATTATTTTGTCCAAACCTTTTCATAAAACCAAAACCTGTAAAATACCTACCATTCTGTTCAAAACCCGTTCAACTAACTTTTACCCATTTAACTTGCCAAAACAATTTTCACCAACTGTTATAAAACCTATCTCATTTTCCATTTTCCACCCCCGACAACATTTACAGTGGAGTTATGCAAAAATCGTGAGCAACCACATTTTTAATATTTCGGTAACATCAATATTTGTTTGGTTTTCATAATTTTATCATAATATTTTATGTTGCTCTGAGTATAGATTTTAGGGTTTATAATAGTTTCAAATCTTTATGCAAAAAATCTATATTCTGGTGCAAACAATGGTGAACCTGACGTGAACCTCCTTCTCAATCGTTTGTTTTGCAAGAATTATTGTTGAGTTTGTGTAGGATTCTTGATGAGATTTGGAGGTTGTCTTTTTTTGACAAGCTTTGGAGGTTGTCCTTTTCTGATTAAATCTGACTCCACCATCAATTTACAGCACAGGTTTTTGGAAAACTTGTTTGAAGTTTATTGTGTAGAAATTCGATCACTATTTTTAACCCTAATGGCCTTCAAGCAATGGTTAAAACCTTTTTTTGGTTTGGCAGACTAGATGCTAAACTAAAACCTCGTAATGTTGATATCCTTCATGTATTAAACATCCAATGCACAATTTAGATCTTAGTAGTCATTGCTTTAGAAGGTGGTTTATGCACAGCTTTAATACTTCGTTTAGCGAATATGCTTTTGAATGTAAGTATTATAGTGCTCGGAAAATTATCACACACCGTAGAAAGAATTCATTAGAAATTTACTAATTAGTTAGTTGTTCCTATAAACTCGCTGGTTGTTCCTATTTGCATTGTTTTATAGTGCCTGGAAAATTATCTCATGTTGGGTGGTTGTTGCAATCAGTGTATTCCTCAAACGTCCTGTGAATGCTGGTTGTTCCTATTTGCATTATTTTATAGTGCCTGGAAAATTATCTCATGTTGGGTGGTTGTTGTAATTAGTGTATTCCTCAAACATCCTGTGAATGCAAATAAAGAATTTATGCCAAAAACAAAATCTTCTAGACTCGTTAGTTGTCCCTATCGGCGTATTCCATTAAAATCCATAGCCAGAAACTTCCTAAACACACCAGCATTTTCCTTGACCCTCCTATCGCTGCAACTGTACATTTTCTAAACTCTTTTGTTGTTGCTATCAGCATATTCTTTAAACCTCCTATGGGCGCAAATCCTTCAATCTGCGGTTAAATATTGTTGTGCATTTATTTTATTTTATTTGAGAGATAGAGACTTTTTAGAGATACGATGGGTATGTAGTCATTGGCTTGCTACATTTGTTTGAAGAAAGGATAATAGAGAATGGATTACATGTTGTCTTTGAGTTTGGAGACCTCACGTCTCACGCCATTAAAAATCATATGCCAGAAATCTTTCTATATTTGTTGGAAAATTTTATGAACTCGTCATTTGTTCCTATAGGCGTATTCCTTCAACATTCTGAAAATGCAATAGTTCGTTTTAAATAGCAGATTTTATTGATATTCTTGGTGATGATTTGCAAACAATTATTGCTTATCCACATATCCTTTGAAATATCATATCTTTTGTTGTTTGTTTAATGATATTGAACATTAACTCATCATGTGCAGGAGGATTTAATTGCTGTAGACAACGCAAACTGTTATAAACTGTCAACAGTCAATAATAGTTTTAACTGTCAAAAAAAGTATTTGAATGTGAACCACCCATAGAGCCATCAGAATCTGCCTAAAATTGCTAAAAATTTGTTAAACTGTCAGAATGTTCATTTTTAGCCCTTGGAGGCTGATTTAGTCAAATAGGTGTAACTTCGTCAATTGTTATCAGATTTTCATGATATTATAGGCATCAAAAAGCTAACTTGGAGAGCTTCACTGTAGTATAATTAGTTTTCTCAAATTCATATTTGATTTTCTGGTATAATCATTTGAAATTTAGTCTTTTGTTTCAAATCATCAAACATTTTCATCTCGCAGTGCATTTAACATTTCGTGTGAGTTTTTTTTTGTAGGATTGTTTTGTCTTGGTCTAACATTTTCCTGCAGCTACACACCTGTCAAAGATAAATTTTTCAAAACTACTAATCAGTGTGTTGCAGGATCGATCGTCAAAGAATCTAATCTTGAAAT
The DNA here is from genome assembly GCA_027924645.1 of Cunninghamia lanceolata. NCBI lineage: Eukaryota > Viridiplantae > Streptophyta > Pinopsida > Cupressales > Cupressaceae > Cunninghamia > Cunninghamia lanceolata. The sequence goes on from BSBN01001715.1 coordinate 15,993,865, forward strand.
TTTTCAAAACTACTAATCAGTGTGTTGCAGGATCGATCGTCAAAAAATCTAATCTTGAAACATTGTGTCTTCATTTTATAGATTAGATCACATCATAAGCAAGGGTTAAAATAGAAAGTGTTTGCGATGTCTTGTGTTTTGCAATTTTGTCATTGAATGCGTATGCTCTTCTCTTGCGCCATTCAGCGATCTTGAGAATCAAAAGCATTTCTTTAACATTTTGTATGACCACCCACACATTTGGATTTGGAATTAAAGTGAACCCCATGTGAGTGTGAGGCAAAGATGTTGTGTATGCTCTCTCCTTGCATTTTGTGCGATCTGGGAGATCAAAAACAATGTGTTTTCCTTGCTTTTGTCATCCTTAGAGTGGGCCTGCTCTTGAGACACATCCGCAAGGAGAACTCATTTGCGACCCCAAGCGGTACTTTCATCCGGTCTGCTATATAAATTGAGGATAAGGCGAAAGCCAAGTCTAACCGGTATTAGCGCTTACCATACAGTGCTAGCTCAAAAGGAGGCATACCTTTGTGTATATTAAACTCCTAGTAGGGTTAGTCAAAGCCTTTACTGGCTTGCTGGATGCTCGTAAGGTGCCGGTCCCCTGAATATTCACTAGAACCCTTTTGTTTAGTGGCCAAAAACCCTCTACTTGTTGATACAAGAGGAAACTCTAATAGCCGTCCCACATTTTCGCGGCTTATGGAAGAGATAGCGAGGTACCTCAGGATCTGCGCATCCTAGGACCTAGAACTTGGTGTGCCTGAGAAGTGAGTGCACTGAAAGGAGGAGCCCATGCCCCAAGTTCCTGGAGTTATACACCATAAGTAGGCATGGCTGGGTAAAACCAAGTGGGAACTCAATAAGTATTGTCCTTTCCAAGCCTAGGATCATGCATGTTTACAAGTGTTTGTAAAACATCAAGGTGTCATAAAAACAACCAATCAAATTGTTGTGTGTCTTATATGATTATGTGTGCCTGATCATCATCATCATTACAACTTGTCTCCTATATCATCAACTTGGCTTTTAGAATTGAGAACCTATCATCCTTTTGTGTCACATCTCAAGTGGAACCTTGTCACTTTGAATCCTAAGAAGCTCTTTCAACTGATCCATCCGTTTCCCACCTAGTCCAATCCTTATTCGTCAACGTCAAAATGGTTGTGACCATCAACAAATCTAGGACAAATCAAAAACCAAAACTCATACTCCGCGAAGGCCCTCCTAGATATAATAATGATGAGAATTTGGTAGATCATGATGCATATTTTGATACCCATGAACCATATATCTCCTCATTTTGGCCTCCACCAACATCACTATCATCTCAAGACTATGAGGAAATACAAGAGCCTCGACATATCTATGATGATCATTATCCACAAGAACATTCCTATCATCACAACACAACCCAAGATTTTCCTTCCATGCCCTCAAACTCACAAAATTATAATCCTACCCAGGTCTCAACCTCGACATCCATTAATCCCGAAGTCCTTTAGTTACAACAATAACTCGCTCAATCAGAGGCTGATCTTAGATTTCAATTGGCACAACTATCACAATTATCTTCACAATTTCAACATCCTACCATGTCAACATCCCAACTCTATGAGTCATCTCCATCCACCTCATACGAATCTTTATCACAACTAATCTACCACTCATATCAACCCAACACATCCATACCTCAAACCTCACAGGTCCAGATCTCTACCCATGCTTCATCTTCACACATACCAAGTCCCCTCACCTTATATCTTCAACAAAAAAGCCAAGAAAAACAAAGCCTCCTTCGACAACAACAAATATTAGCCCAAAAACCACAACCTTCATTTAGCACATCATCCACCATACCTTTATCCATGCAACAACAACAAATTCCATCTAATTTCAATCCTAATCTATTGGCCCCCCAACCTTCTCATTCATCAATCCCTTTGTTACCTACACTACCATCATCCACACAACATCAACAAATTCAACCTAAATTCTATGAGTCACCCCTATCATCATGCCAACCTAGTCCCTCCACATCAACCAATCTCATGAATATTCCTCAATATCCATCTCAAAATCCTCCACAACATGAGCATACTGGAACTAGTCACTCCTCACACCATGATCATGAATCCTTAAGCCATCTTAATGATACCTTTGACAAGGGAGACACCACCTCAAGTTTGGAATCATACACCAATCCATTCACTAGTCCTCATTCATCCATCTTTAGGGAATCTCCATCATATAATCCTTCCAACCTTCCAAATCCTACTCCATTAAGCCAATCCCGAACACCCTTAAAGTCTAAACCATCAATTTTTCCACCTCAACCCAATCCTATGATCCATCAACCAAAACCCGATCCTAATCCCACTCCCATCACACCTAATCCCATTATCCCTCTAGTGCATTTTAATCCTACACCTTCCACTCTTATTATCCATCCATTATATTGTGCATCCACTCGTATACTAATGAAGGATGTGATCCATTGGCTACTAGCAAGGAATCAACCACCATCCTCATGCCATCAAATCCCTATCCAAGAACCTTTAAATGTCATGCCTATTTCTCCAATCCCATCTTCTAGTCCACAAATTATCCAAGAACCTTCAAATGTTCTTGAAGATCCACCTGCCATAAGCCTAATTCACTCTCCACCATACATTGAATCTATCCAAGAAACCTCCATTCCTATCCAAACTCAAGATTTATGTCAAGGGTCAAATCTAAAGCATGATCAACTTTGCCCCTTACCAAATCAAGATCAAAGCTCTTCCTTTCCACCTATTCATAACCTATATCTTTTCTATGATCAAGATATTATCTATGATCAAGAGCTTCTCACTCCTTCCACTCATGGTCCCAATACTATCCATGTTCAAGAAACCTCCACCACTCATATCCATCATCCCACAATACCCACTTCCCTTGATGAGACACTTGGTCCCCACAAGCACATAGATAATCAAACAAATACATTGAATCTTCATGAGCATAATCAAGATCCTATTTCTCCTTCACCATCTCATAATGATACCCTTTCAAATCCACCATCATGTCCTATTATTCTTACTACATTCCTAAATGAATGTTCTTCCCTAGGAGAACAGCAACCTATATCTGCCACCTCACCCTCCTCATCCAATAAGGAACGCATGTCTTGTATCCTCAAAAATAAGCATCCCATTGCGCATCGTATGTTCCAAAACATGAACTATCAAGGTAAAGGCTTAGGCCTTCATGAGCAAGGTAATCTGGAACCCATCCATGTCAAAGTCCCGCCACGCTCATATGGTATTGGTTATAGACCCCAAGGCAAGCAATCTCAAGATGTTGGTACCACACTTCCGCCTCCTAAATCCACTCCATCTAAGCCCAAACTAGGTGCACCTCATCGCACCCATAAAACATATGTTTCCGTTCCTCCTCCATCATCCTACAAACCCAAAAAGCATGTGACCATTCATCTTCCTCCATCCACTTTACCTCCACTTCTTCCAACTCCAAACATCCCTCCATCCACTTTACCTTCACTCCTTCCAACTCCTAATATTCCCATCCTCCAATCTTCTTATCACTTTAACCACAAATCCATTCATTCATCCCGTTCCCATAAATCCCCTACAATTCCTAATCATGATCAACAAATGCACACATTGAATAAACATGAAGCTATCCTAAACACCCCTATGGGATTCAAAAATAAAAATTTGGATGCCTCCACCCATAAAGCCAAAAATCCCAATAATTCTCATGCCATATGGCACAAATGCAAAGAATCAAAGAAAAATCAAAATTCAAAAATGCTACCCAAGTCCACATCTCAAAAACATAATTTCAAAACCAAAATGGTTTGGGTCCCCAAGCAAAAAGTACCTAGTTCAAATGGATCATCCACAATTCTAAAATCCCAAATATCCCGCTTCCTATCACAAAATCCTAAAATTCATAAGTCTATTTGGGTTCCTAAAGACCTAAATAGGCAAATCCCTAAGATAACATCTCCATTACTCCCAAATCCCCCTTTCAAGCTTCAAAATCCATTTTAGTGTGTGCAACAGTTGGTCTTGGTTCCCTTCCACTCCATAACATTCCCACATACATCCATATCCCCAACTCCCATCTACTATCCTACTTATTTCTTCCATCATAATCCTATGGTCCATGCTTTTGCATAAGACATATCTATCTCATTAACTCCATCCTCATCCACTATCCTTCCATCATTGTCCACCTCATACTCTCCTATCCCCTATCATTCCTTGCATTAACCTTTCATAATCCACATCAAAATCCATTGCCCTCTCATGCAATTCCCTACCAACATCTATGAGCATAATGACATTTGACATGGTCGGTGCGTTATCCATCTTGGGACATTTCTATGGGAACAAAATCTTGAGTCCCCCATCTATTCCATCCGACTATCTCCTACAAAAAAAAAAAATCAAAATAGTAAAGATAAACCATTTCATCCACTGGTGAAAACCTGGTAAACATGCGCCTTGGATAAGTACCATGATGAAAACCTAGCAAATAGGTGTCATGCGTAGGTGATTATCTATCTGCTTTACACTTGGGGGCATGTTGTCACATCTATCCCTTCTCATATCCTATCCTATCATTTTCCATCTTATCTTGATAGCCTTACCTATCATATCTATTGTACCTTCCTTAACTGTACCATCCATCTCCCCTTCCTCCTTTTTGATCTTGATGAGGCTAGGGGCAAAATGTTGAAAAATGCTTTTAAACACCTCTTGTCATAATCCCAATTCCATCCATCTATATGTTTCTAAAAATATCCTCCATATATCCATCTACATCCTTAGTCCATTCCCTTCCATCCATTATCCCTATCATGCATCCTAATCAGTATCACCCCACTGAATCCTAAGGCATAATATAGAGAAGGGGGCAGGTTATTCCTATGTGACGTAATCCTTTGAGATCACATCCTCAGTTCCTTTCATTCATATTCAGTTCACTTCATCCATCTATCATATATTTCCCATTCATTTTCCTTCTATCCCCAATCCCATATTCCTACCTTTATCCTATTGCTGATTCTTTTCTCCATCCATACTCCTACCTTCATCCTATCGCTCATCCTCTTACCCCTTCATCCAATCTTTTTGTCTATCGCATTCACTATTGTTCATCCCCATTCATTATTGATCCTTGCCTTGTGGTTTGGGTTTCCCTTGTCATTGGTATCTATTCAAAGGCTATCTACACACAATCCCATGCCAAAAATCCAAAAAAATCATACCATTTGAAAAGCCAAAAAATCACAATATTTCCCAAAAAAAAAAAAAAAAAAATCAAATATCCCACAAAAATTAATTCAATTACATGCAAGTATCCTTCCATACCAATCAATGTCAATCAATCAGGTCAAATTATCCAATCACATCCACGGTCTTGTTCCTAGCCTTGTTGTGAACCTAATCAATCATCATCATTAGTGGGATATATCGTTCCCAATCCTAGTGTTGTTGTCGGGATATATCGTTCCCCTAGCAACAACACAATCCTCGCGTTGTTCTCGGGATAAATCGTTCCCACATCAACAACGCTATCAACCCAATCCTCGCATTGTTCTCGGGATAAATCGTTCCCACATCAACAACGCTATCAACCCAATCCTCGCGTTGTTCTCGGGATAAATCGTTCCCACATCAACAATGCTATCAATCAATCATCATCATTATCAGCATCAATCAATCTACTCGATCATTGGTTTTCAGCTTGATAGGGGCAATGCCTTATTTGTTTTTACATCATTTGTGCATGCTTGCTTTCTTGCTTGTGTGTGTTATCTTTTCATCTTGCATTTGAATTGCATCCATATCATTCCAACTAATATTCATATATTGTGTATGTTGGAATAGCTTTTTGCATTATCTTTTGCATCTAAGGTCATATCATACCTTTTGTGCATTCAGACTTAATGCTTTAAGTTTACTTCCTCATATGTTAGACACGTTGTATTACGTTGGGGCACATGACACATCGTCACCATGGTCATTATACCTTGGTGCATAACGTCAGGTGCTATCTCAAACATCAGGTTGCTCAAAGTTTACTCAGCATAACTATACTTCCGTCCCTCCATTTCCTTTTTCAAGAGCCTATCCATCTCCTTCGTCCCTGCATATCCTCTTGAGGGGGCATTACCTACCAATGCTTCATTTTTATAAGCCCTGTGTGATCCCCAGCCTACCCAAAATCTAAATCCAAAACCTATGTTTTATTCTTCTTTGAAACGACATTGCTTTTGCAATGTCGTCTCAAAGAGGGGCAAAATGTAGACATCAAAAATTGACCTAAGTTATCCTTCATCCAAAGATTTAATTAATTTTAATTAATTAAGTAAATCTTACCTTTTATACCATATTTTGTAAATAATAAATTCAATTTATTTATTATTTATCCATAAACCCAAACACCTCCTGAAAAATAATAAATTAAATAAACTTAATTTATTATTTTGTCCAAACCTTTTCGTAAAACCAAAACCCGTAAAATACCTACCATTCTATTCAAAACCCGTTCAACTAACTTTTACCCGTTCAACTTGCCAAAACAATTTTCACCAACTGTTATAAAACCTATCTCATTTTCCATTTTCCACCCCCGACAACATTTACAGTGGAGTTATGCAAAAATCGTGAGCAACCACATTTTAATATTTCGGTAACATCAATATTTGTTTGGTTTTCATAATTTTATCATAATCTTTTATGTTTCTCTGAGTATAGATTTTAGGGTTTATAATAGTTTCAAATCTTTATGCAAAAAATCTATATTCTGGTGCAAACAGTTAACACAACACCATGCTATATCTATTCAGATTATTCATTCAAACTTTCATTGGAAATACTACATGGATAATTAGCTATAAAGGACATAGAAATATCAAGGCATGGAAGTTCTCTATCTTAAAAGAATCCACCTGTATATCATTTAAAATTAGCTATGAAAGACATAGAAATATCAAGGCATGGAAGTTCTCTATCTTAAAAGAATCAGCCTGTATATCATTCCATGATATCGTTCTCAAAAGAATAAATTAGCAAACTATTCAACTGCATAAATCAATATGAGAAAGATTATATGATAATAAAAACTTCTCAAGAGGAAAAGAACCTGTCGAGGTTCCTTGTCAATCAAGGTCGCTCCTACAACGTTTTTCCTCTGTCCTCTATGTCTGGCTAACTCCTCTCTCTTTGTATCAGCTCTAGCTTATCTGAATAAATAGACTCCACATAAACTATGTTGTGAAAACTAATATCAGCTCCTCTATTGAATATGATCACTCTAAACTTTTTTAGTGTCATATTAATGCTCTAAAATTTCTACTAAAAACTCAATCTTTTCTCCTCTATCCTCTCACAGAAAGCTCCCCCATCTCTCTGTATATTTTTCCTTCTGAGATGGTCGTTCCAATTAAAACGATAACCCCCAATTAAATTTCCTAACTCTTGCTGAGTTTTTTATTTAAAAACTCAAAACGTGACTCTTAATGAGTCGCCTATCTTTGCTCTCCCCACTTATATAGTTGGAGACAAATTGAATGCATAAATAGTCCATGACTGATTCAGTTTCAACTGAAACTAAATATCATGCAAAGTTTCCACATGTTGAAGGAAAACCAACAACCCACAAAGCTCGTTGATTGTGGTAGTTAATACCATAGACTTCCTCTTTTGGAAGAGGCTGACAAAAGCATTTAAGCACTAATGATCTTTCAATTATCACAATAAGTGGTTCGATCCACCACTGATACTATTGAAGACTCTCCTAAAAGTAAGCCTTTGACTAATCAAGCATTACATTATTGACTCATTATGAGGTATTATCCTTACTCGATGCATATGCATTTACATACTTGATTACATCAAATATGATTCACATAACATTGCCTCTATATTAGATAGTTATGGTTTAATCAATAGAAAGATAATATTTAAACAAAGGATTACGGATAATGTGATTGGGTTGAGCTTGTCTCCCCATCACAATCTAATTAAGGGGGTAAATCATAAAACACATAATAATCGAAATTGTACATAGAAAATAGAGCTTTCTTTATTGATTGAGGCAACTTATTACATTACAAAAGCTCAAATACAATTAGAGGAATCAACCCTCCATAGGCTGCAACACATTACAACTTCCTCTCCCAAGACTCTACAATCATCAGTGTTTTGTAACCCCAAATTAGCTAGGGTTTCTATTTTCCCACCTATGCTTGACTCTACACTTGCCTCCTTAACTCTACTACCCCCCAGGGTTCCCAAAAATGGTTATTAATAGCCTTTTTGGTGGCCAACAACCTAATTTCAAAATTTGCATCTCCCTCCAAAAATAGGTCAACTTTCGGGAGCCATAACTTTTGATCCGGATGTCCGATTGATGAACCGTTTTATGTGTCAGAAATCTCGCGGAGTGCTCTACACGTAAGAACCCACTTTGTTGGTTCTAGCCATTTTCAAGCCCGTATAGGGCTGTTTAATGCCTCAAACTTGAGTTTGAATAATTTTTAGGCATTTTTTTAGGAAACAGAAACTTTAATATCTTTCAGCTCACAAATGATCTTTGTGTGATTCCTTCCCCAAAGGTCTTATATTTCCATTATGTAACTTCCTATATATTTTGATTCAATCCGTGCCTAAATGCAAACTTTCTAAAAATAGCAGGTTACTATTTTTAGCAGTTTGGAAAAACTGAAAGTTCCACATCATTATTCAAGCGATTATGGAACCAAAACCACAAATTTTCAAAAGAAATGGAAAGAACATCAACAATTTTGAAATACATCTTTTTTTGGGTAATGCAAGATTGCCCTTACACCACTGGATGCTTCTGCATCAGACACCCAGGGTAATTTGAGAAGTGACCCTGTCACGTCTCAGGTGTTTGTGTGAGGAAAACCCAAATGGTCAACCTCTACCTTAGACAACCAAGAAGAATCCTCAATAGGTCTTCCTTTCCATTTCACCAGATATTCTTCATATTTCCTGTTCTGAGTACTTCTTCCCACACGGCTATCCAAGATCTCTTCTATCTCCTTGGTTGAAGTAGATGCCAGAATACTCCACTGTTCTTCTGTTGTTCCATCCTTTGTTCCACCTTCATGATATTCTGATAAGTCAGCAATGTTGAAAATAGGGGAATGTTGATCCCACTCGACAGCTCTACCTCATATGCATTTCCTGAATCATGTTTCTTCAAAATTTTGCATGGTCCAAATTTCTTCATTTTCAGCTTATTGTATGTTCCAATTGGGAACCTTTATTTTCTCAAGTGAACCATGACTTCATCTCCTACATGGAATTCCTTATATCTCCTCTTCTGATCTGCCTTAGCCTTGTACTGAATATTCATCTTATTAATGTGCCTTTTCACCTCTTCATGCAAATTCTTCATGTGTTCTGCAAAGTCTTCAGCCTCGGCACTTGTCTTTTCTCCTTTGTCTAGATTCCTTAACTCTGAAGCATTTCTTGGACTATTCCCATATACAATCTAGAATAATGATTTACCAGTACTCCTATTGACAGAATTATTGTAAGCAAATTCTTCCTATGGTAAAATCAAATCCCATCCCTTGGGCTTATCCCCTACTAAGCATCATAACAGGTTACCCAAACTCCTATTCACCACTTTAGTCTATCCATCAGTCTGTGGATGGTGTGCAAAACTGAACTTCAAATCTATCTTCAACTTCTTCCAAAATGTCCTCCAGAAATAACCAACAAACTTGGTATCTCGATCTGAAACTAGGGTCTTTGGTAGACCGTGTAATCTCACCACCTCCCTGAAAAATAACTCTGCAATATGAACAGCATGATTAGTCTTCTTGCAAGGAATAAAATATGCCATCTTTGAGAATCTGTCCACCACCACAAAAATAGAATCATGTCCTCTCTGTGTCCTTGGTAAACCAAGAACAAAATCCATACTGATATCATCCCATGGCTTCTCTAGTATAGGTAATGGCTGATATAGACCTGTATTTTGACTTTTTCCTTTTGCCATCTGACATACTCTACAACTCTGTACAAATTTCCTCACATCCTGCTGCAACTGTGGCCAATAATAATTTTCACCAACAATAGCAATGGTCTTATCTCGACCAAAGTGTCCAGTTAATCCCCCACTATGCTTCTCCTTAATCAGGTTCTCTCTCATGGAACTCCTTGGAATGCACAACTGGCTTCCTCTAAACAACATGCCATCTTGGATTATGAAATTCAACCATTTTATCCTATCCAAAGTAACAATTTCCAAACAAGCTTTCCAAGCCTCTGCAAAATCTGGATCTTCAGGATACAAACTTTTGAGCTCTTCAAACCCAACAACCTCTATCTTCATTTCTGTCAACAAATTTTTCCTTCTGCTCAAGGCATCTGCAACTCTATTAGACTTCCGACTCCTGTGCTTCAAAACAAAAGTATAGCTCTGCAAAAACTTGACCCATTTTAAGTGCCTTTGATTTAACTTTCTTTCACTATTAAGATACTGCAAAGCCTAATGATCAGTATATAAAACAAACTCCTTTGGCAACAAATAATGTCTCCATTTCTTCAAAGCCTGAACTATTGCATAAAACTCCTGATCATTAACATAATTCTTTTTCTTGGCATCATTAAGTTTCTCACTAAAATAGGCAATGGGCTTACCTTCTTGGCTCAAAACAACTCCTATACCACTACCACTAGCATCACAATCTACCTAAAATACCTTATTGAAATCTGAAAGTGCCAAAATAGGTTTTTCTACGTCTTTCTACTTCAATGTATCAAAGCTCTTGTCTATTCCTTTAGTCCATCTAAACTCTTTTCTATCCCCTCTCATTGTCTCAGTTAGGGGTGCACAAATGCTACTAAAATTCCTGATAAACTTTTTGTAAAAACTTGCCAAACCATGAAAAGATCTTACCTCCATTGCACTCCTTGGCATAGGCCATTCAATGATAGCCCTTACTTTTTCTGGGTCCATCTTAAGACCTTCCTTTGAGACAACAAATCTCAAGTATACCAACTCCTTCTTTGTAAAACTACATTTCTTTTGATTAATTAGCAACTTCTCCTCCCTCAGCTTCTCTAAAACTCTTCTGATATGCATTAGATGCTCATCCCAAATCCTACTAAAATTCAAAATATCATCCAAATAAACAATAACAAAACTCCCCAAAAATTCTTTCAGTACCTCGTTCATGAGCCACATGAATGTGCTCAGTGCATTGGTTAGCCCAAATGGCATGACTAACCACTCATACAATACTTCTTTGGTTTTGAAGGCTGTCTTCCACTCATCTCCTTCTCTGATATGGATCTAGTGATACCCACTCTTCTGGGTAATCTTCGTGAAGTACTTGGCTCCACTCAAATAGTCCATTATGTCATCTATTCTAGGCAATAGAAATATGTACTTGATCATGATCTTATTGATGGCTCAAGAGTCTGTACACATTCTCCACTCTCCATCTTTCTTTGGTGCTAGTACTATAGGTACCACACAGGGACTTAAGCTCTCTCTTATCAATCCGTTCCTCAACAACTCCTAAACTTGTCTATTCAACTCTTCACTCTCAGTTGGAGTCATTCTATGGGCTTCCTTATTCGGCAAGCTGGCTCCTGGTATCAAATCCATTTGATGATTTATCTTCTTTACTAGTGGTAAACCTTCTGGTACATTATCAAAGATAATGTCCTAAAATTCCTCCAACATATCTAAGACTTCTGCTGGTACATCTTCACATTTCTATTGACTAATCTTAGGAATCAGTGAAAAGCAATGACACTCATGCTTCATACCTTCCAAAAATTTCCTACCATCTACCAGGTAAATTCTAGCAGTACTACATACCTTTTCTTCCACCTCCTTCAAGGGCTTCAACTTATGACAAACTTGGAATATGTGTTTACACGGCCATCATGGACAGCGCTCCTATCATACTGCCACGGCCTCCCCAACAGCATATGACATGCATCCATCGATATAATATCACACAACACCACATCATGGTAATCACCAATCTTGAACTTCATTAAACACTGCTCATTGACCAAAGCTCTATGGTCCTTCTACAACCATGCAATCTGATATGGATGCAGATGCTTTCTTCTTGTCAACTTCAACTTGTCAACCATCTCCTCTGAAACAAGATTATCAGTGCTTCCAATGTCAATAATAATATCACAACACTTACCTTCACATTTGCACCTTGTGCAGAATAAACTCTTCCTCTAATTGGGTTCTTTCTCGTCATTCAGTAAGGTTCTTCTGACAACTAGGGTTTCTCCCCTTTCAACATCTTCAGAATGCTGAGAATGAGCATCTTCATCTACATGTACAACTTGTGCATTACCTTTAGGTCTTCTATTTGTCCTTCCTTGATGTTGTGGACACTCATATGCTCGATGCCCTTCTTCTCCACATTGGAAACAGGTTCCTCTGAAACCTCCTCTTCCGGGTCCTTTCCCAGGTCTGCCTCTTCCTCTTCCTCTTTGCTCACAATTGTTCTGGTCATGAGGGTGGTAGGTATTATCCCCTCTCTGATTTTCATTGGTGCTAGCTTCTTCACTTTTCTTTAAATCTTCATTTTGGCCCCCATAGGGTCTTCCACCAGTCCTCCTACCTTGACCTCTTCCCCTTTGCTTGCTGTCAAATCTTTTATTCAGCTTCTCTTACACCTTTAGGAAAACTGGTATGCATCTTCTATGGTGGTCATTCTAACTAGGCTCAACTCCTCTTGAATACTTAGCCTCAACCCATTAATGTAATGGGCTACCTTTTCCTTGTTGGGCTCTGCATGGCCTGTCTTGATAGTAATTTTATAAAACTCTTCTGTATACTCCTTAACAGACTTGTTACCTTGCTTCAATCCTTGCAGCTTCTTCCACAACTCCATCTCATAGTCCATAGGAATGAACTGCTTCTTTAGTTTCTCCACCATCCGATTCCATCTGGTGATCTTTCCTTTTCCTCTTATGTTCCTCTCTAACTGGACCTCCTTCCACCAAATATTGGCATGGCCCTTCAATTTTGTTTTTACAAACTTGACCCGATCTGGGTCTTCTACATCTTCATACTCAAAATATTCCTCCATGTCATTGATCCAATCAATAAGTTGTTCCGGATTCAAATCTATAGAATATATAGAAACTTCAATCCTGGGCCTCTTTCTGATCTTTGAAATGGCCCTCAACAACCTAACTTCTGTAGGATCTCCGGCAGCTTCTTGTTCTTCTTCAGATAGCTCTTCTTCAGCTTTATCTCACTTTCTTCTCTTGTCCTCGGCTCAAACCCTCTTTGTAGCTCCTCTTTCAATGCATCGATTTGCCTTTGTAGGGCTCTAAAACCCTCTTCTATCAAAGCATTCCTCCCAACATGATTTCTTCGTGGAGGCATCTTGGTCTCCACAGCAAACCCACAACCTCAGGTCCTGGTGCAAACTACCTCACAGTCGGCGATCTATCTACACACTCAGGAACCCTTTCTCTAATACCACTTGATGAAGGGGGTAAATCATAAAACAGACAACAACCAAAATTGCACATAGAAAATAGAACTTTTTTTATTGATTTATTTAAATTTAGAGAAGATATTATGGAAGAAATAATTAAATAATAGAATTATTTAATTTAGAAGATTTGAAAGCAAATTAAATAAATATATTTATTTAATTGTTGTGCATGATTTTGGAAGAACGATTTCGATTTAATTAAATAATTTAAATTATTTAATTGTAGATAAGATAGAATTTGTTGAATTAATTAAATAATTGACTTGATTTAATTAATTAAATAAAGTGAATTTATTTAATTAATGTCGCAATTTATGTGATTTAGAAGAATTTGTTCAAATTAATTAAATAATTTGATTATTTAATTAATGTGTGAAATGCAGGTGATTAGGAAGAAATGACGAAATGCAAGTGGCGTGACAACTTGGTCATTTTAGGGTGTCTACATTTTGCCCCTCTTTGATGCAATGCAGTTTATAGCGTTGCGTCAAAGAAAATAATTGTCGAAGATGTGATACAATTTTTTATGCCCCAGTGTAGGTAGTTGCCCCAGCGTATAAATAATTTGATTATTTAATTAATGTGTGAAATGCAGGTGATTAGGAAGAAATGACGAAATGCAAGTAGCATGACAACTTGGTCATTTTAGGGTGTCTACACTCCCCGCCTACTCGAAGGAATTTTTGAAAATGACAAGATTGTACACTCTCCTTGAGAAATACACCATTCTGCCTCACATGAAGGGCTTAAGATAAAAAGGATATGCACAATATCCTACCTCTACAAAGGGCTTAAGTGAATGCAATAGATTCAACATTCACAAACACACATTTCTATCATCTACAATAGATAACTTACCTTATATATGCCCCCACCTTAAGTTGGTTTATGTCATGTACCGATATCAAGCACATTAAGGTAGGAAGAAAACACACAAGGGAACACGAGCTCTTGCAAAGCCCATGCCCTCCAGAGGTGACATGTACTTTATGATTGCCAAATGTTCCCACAAACACATTCCTATAAGAAAAGTATTAGTGTACATATAATCATGATAAACAACAATTCATATGATCATTCACATAGAGAACTAAGGAATGCAAGATTCAAGATAGACAAAGTGCACAGAGCAGCAGTATTGTTATGTTTTGTAAATGAGATAAGATAGCATCAAGATCACATGGGGTGATTCTACTAGACAAGCTTCAAATAATATATAACAACCCCATCGTCATGTATGGACTAGATCCATTTTTTGATTACTCGCTAAAGGGACACTAGGTCTGCATCAGTATAAAATGTTTTTGGTCATCCACCCACTAGATGGAACCACTAGAGGAAGGGAAACAATAAATCAATAGAGGAGAAACAAGTGTCTTAGGGACATTCATGTAGGAGGGTGCCCCAAGTCACCAACCGCAATGCAATGTCTATAAGACACAACACACAACAATGAAAATATAGGAGTAGTGTAGAAGAATGATGATACAAATAGAAGAAGAGTCACAACAGAGGTGGTCTCCCAGTATCCTTGACCTTACAAGAGTATCAAGGGTCATCCTAGGAGGCCTAAACAACACATAACACATCACGGGGGAGACACATCATGGAGGTAAAGGGTTAGAAATACTTACCTGTAGGGAGATTCATGCTAGAGGTCATCAACAATCAAATCATCCTCTTCCCAATCTCGGATGCTAGAGGAAAGAGGTGTAGTTTGTTCCATTTGTATTTTTTATGTTTGTTGCACATCTCCTAATCCCTGAAGGGATAATAGAGGAGGAACTTCAGAATAAATATCATTCCTCTGTGGACGAGGTGATACTTTAGTAATTTCCTTATCCACTTCTATAGTAGAAATTATATTACCAGATTCTAGATAGTAGTCATAATAAGCTTGTTGATCTGCGAAATATCTTTTTACATTCACCAATGTTTCATCTTGGATAGGGAGAACATTATCACCCTCATCATCATAAATTTTGTCTAATGATTCCAATCCATTAGGAAAACTTTCATACTCATCATTCTCAATGTGGTATGTTAAATCTTCTACTACCCGAGAGTATGTATTCATGAGAGAGGTGTGAGTGTCTAGATCATACCGAGGCATAACATTATTATATACTATATGCATTAGGCCTTGGATTACATTAACACCATCTTGTCCTTATTTTATCAACTCCCTTATGTTATGAACAATAGGTATAGCTTCTTTTGCTATCCTTTCATTTTCAACAAATGCCTAAAATTCAGCTAGCTCTTTATCAATTTTGTCTATTTGCTCATCAGTTACATATGTTGTCACATCAAAAGGAACCTCAACATCATGAAATATTTTTTCTTCTATTGTATTTTTAGGAGGAATGATGTCTTACAAAAGTTGTGTCTCTCTTGTTGTAGGGAAGGTGTCATTGATTTCATTGTTTTGCACTAGCATATCCTCATGGGAAAAATCATTTGTGAAAGAATGATTAGAAGGCAAGTTTATGTCATAAACACATGTAGTAGATTATAAATGCATAAGATATGTGCTATCACAATTACCTTTTTCATTGCTACTCATGGAGATGAACTCAGTTAAGCTTTCTAATATCGCAGGATGTTCACTCATGATGGTCAAAAATTGGTCAAAATCAAGATCTTTGACAAATGCATGCAAAGATACCATCAAAAAATGACATGAAGATACCATGTGCACTCTTCCAAATGAGTTTCAAATCAGATTACAAATATTTTCAAAGCTTGTGCAAGAAATAAGTGCAAAAGTTATGTAAAAATGCTCTAAAATGCTTGATTTTTCAACTTTTCTCAATGC
Source organism: Cunninghamia lanceolata (assembly GCA_027924645.1). Classification (NCBI taxonomy): domain Eukaryota; kingdom Viridiplantae; phylum Streptophyta; class Pinopsida; order Cupressales; family Cupressaceae; genus Cunninghamia; species Cunninghamia lanceolata. Next base: position 16,010,229 of record BSBN01001715.1, read on the forward strand.
AAATGAATGAAAGAAAAGATCTTGTGAAGAATTTCAAAGAGGAGAGAGAATTATATACCATAACACAGTCCAATGATTAAAAAGTTCCTTTCACAACACACTTTTGATGCAACTCTAGAGAGTCGATAAGCCAAAACCTAGTGAAAATAGGCCAAAATATGCAATTTTTCACCAAATCTCAATGCAAATGACTAGGAGAAAGGGTGTTGTGAGGAAAATTATGATTTAAAGTAGATTATAATAGTAATAACAGCCACATAATGCCAAAAAATCTGTCACAACATGCTTATAGTGCTACTCTAGGTCAAACCCTAGTGAAAATATAGCTAAAATATGCGATTTTTCAACAATTTTCCATACAAAGGCCTAGTAAAATAGATGTTGTAAGGAAATTGAGGAATGGTAGAATATTATAACCCTAATTATAGCCAATTAATGCAGCAAAATCCCTTACAACATGCTTGGAGTGCAAATCTAGAGAGACGATAAGGCCAAATCTAGTGAAATGCAAGGTTTTCAAACCCTAGACATAAAATTTTACAAGAAGACCACTATGATGCAACACTACTATTATAAATTAGTCCAAATGAGTGTTTGAAAATGGTAGTAAAATATGAAACAAGATTTTGACTATAAACCCTAGTCAATGCGAAACTAGGTTTTCATGAAAAATGCACAATTTCAAGCAATTTTTGTCAAATTAAGCACAAAAATGCAATGCAAATGTATTATAAATGATGAATTTATGTAATTTAAATCAGATCTAATGAAAATGATAGAAATTTAATGAAATTAAATGCCAATTAATTCAAACTATTCTAAAATGCAAGCCAAAAATGCTAATTTTTGCAAATTTTTCATTTTTTTTGTAATTTTTTGAATGCAATAAGATGGATGAATGAAAATATATCAAACAACACTCAAAAAGGTTCCAAAAAGTTCAAAAAAATGAGTTCACTAAAATTTTTAGTAGTGTTTTTTTTGTTAAAAGGGGGTTGTTGATTTTAGGGGTTTATGTATAATCCTCCTTTCCCAACAAACATTCCAAGGGCTTATCAACTGAGTTGAATCTCCACTAAGTGAGAGCAATCACCTATCAAGTTGGGCTACCACTTGGGAAGCTATGGACTCTTGGAAATATCAAACAATGTCTCTATCTAATGCTCAATTATGCTTAGAAACCCTAATTATGCAAATCAGTAAGCAAAGTATCAAATTACGACAAATCCTTTCAGATTGAGGCAAAGGACAAAGATATTTAACTTATTGTTTTTGAATCTCAGAAGGTGGACAAGTTGGGAACATGGGGACTAGTGCCCAAGTCCAAGGTACCTATTTCTTTGTGGGATCCTGATCTCCTTCCGACACTAATCTACACTACAACTTTAGTTTCTAGAAATTCCACTACGGAGGACATGGGGACTAGCTCCCTAGTCCAGGAAAAGCACCAGTGTCTTGCTTCTTTTTAGATCCTGAATCCTCTTTGTCTGTTGCTCCTTCCTTCCATGGGACTTGACACCTACAACTTGTAACCATAAGGAGTGTGGGAGGGGGTTGTGGTGTTTAGTGGCTTGCCTTGGTCAAGCCTCAAAGAGACATTCAAGTCTTTCGAGCATCGTTGTCAGATGAGAGTGCATATCCCAGTGAAATAGAGGCAAAAATCCAAATGATAAATGATTGAAAACATAATAGATATCACCTTGTAGTGAAGATATCATGGAAGGACGATGCTCCTTGTTCCATGAGGAGATGGCTGTCAAATCTACAAACACAAATGTAATAACAATGCTCTGCTCTACCACACAATGAATATTTTGAATGCTCTAATCACAAGTATGCATAAAGTTGTCTAGTTTCCATCTAGTTTGCAAATGAAACCTAATCATGCTTATATATGCAACTACAAAGATTCCCACTAAGAATTTTGTAATTCAAACTTTAGATGTCAGTATAGGACCTAATTAATGGTCATAAAACTGACATAAAGTTTAGGACAGACCCAAAATAGGGCTGGACTAGGGTGCTAGCACCCAAGTCCACCTTACCATTTTTGCTTAGGATTCATCAAAGTGTAGCCCCCTAGGTCCTATTTGTCAGAAGACCCAAGGGCTTTCTCATCGGGAGCTAGAAATAACATGCAAAATACTCTAAATGCAATTACAGGACCCAGGAGCTAAACCTTAATAGGAAAAAGCCCCCAAGGTTACTTTTTTAGACATAACAAGAGGATGAATTTTGTGATTTGGATGCCAGTGGTGTAAGTGAGTGGAATTGCTTCTACCCACTTGGTGAAATATTCGGTAGTGATGATAATGATTTTTGCCTACAAGATTAAGCCCCCATTGTGAGAAGGGCCAGGGAGTTGTGATCAACTACAATTCTTGTGATGGTGCATGGATAAGATCACCATCTTGCTAACATTTCTTTACAAACTAATGAGCGTCTTGTTCCATAGTCGGCCAGTAGTGTCCTATCCTTAGAATCTTCTTTGTAGAGTAGGTCCACTAGAGTGTGCCCCACAAATACCTTCATGTACATACCTCTTATAAGGCTACTTTGGCTTCCCTAGAATCGAGACATCGCAAAAGAGTACCATCAAGACCTTTTCGGTAGAGGCTATCACCTATGATGGTGAAATGAGAGGGTTGGCAAATGAAGGTTTTTCATTTTGTGGATGTTAAGTTGGGTAGGATGATGTTGTCATGGAGGTACATGTAGGTCTCTTGGTACCATGGAAATAGGGGACCAACGTATACTAGCTCAAATTGTGGGACATTATAAGTTGGTATTGGAAGCTCTTCAATTAGGAACTCACATTTTTTTCTATCCTTTTTCATGTCAACCAGAGATCTTATAGTAGCCATGGCATCTGCTACTTTGTTATTCAACCTTGGTATTTGTTCAAAATGGATATCATGAAAGTAGTCCTTGAAATCATCAACCATTCTTTTATACGATAGAAATTTGTCATCCTTTGTCTTGTATTCATTATTGACTTGTTTGACAACTAGCTGAGAGTCTCCATAAATTGTAAGCTTTTCAATCTTCCACTAGATGGCTATGTGAAGTCCTGTGATGAGGGCCTTGTATTCTACTACATTGTTTGTGCATGGAAATGTTATTTTGTAGGATTTTGGAATAGTGTCTCCTTGAGGAGTAACAAATAGGATGCCTACCCCTGAGCCACGATGTGTGTAAGATCCATCAAAATATTTTCCATGTATCTTTTTTTGGTGCTACTGCAAGTATTGATTCATCCCCATGTATCTTTCATTGGTGCTACTACAAGTATTGATCCATCCAGGAATTTTGAAAGCAATGGTTGTTCTATTGGGATAGGTGCATTAGCCAATTGATTAGCAATCACTTGTCCTTTTATAGCCTTTCACTCTGTGTACTCAATGTCAAACTCACTTAGCATCATGACCCACCTAGCCATTCGTCTCATGAGAGCTACTCTAGTCAATAGATATTTCAGTGGATCAATTTTGGCAATGAGCTTTTTCTTGTGATTGAGCATATAATGTATTAACTTTTGTGAGGTGAAGACAACTGCGAGGCATGCTCATTCAATAGGAGTTTAATTCAGCTCATAGGTCACCAAAGTATGGGTGATATAATATACAACTCTCTCTTTTCCTTGTTCCCATGTTGCTCTAGCAAATCCCCTATTGTTGTTTCCGTTGTTGAGATGTATAGAAGAAGAGGTTGTCCTTATTTTGGTGGAATGAGGAGAGGTGGTGTAGCAAGATATTCCTTTAGTTGTTCAAAGGATTTTTGACACTTGTCATCCCATACAAATTTTGTATCATTTTGGAGAAGATGCTAAAATAGCTAACACTTATCTGCAAGTTGTGTTATGAAGCGGCAGATGGATTGAAGCTTCCCTTGGAGGCTACGAAGTTGCTTGAGAGTTTTTGGTGGAAGCATGTCCAGTACAGCCTTAAATTTGGTAGGGTCAACTTCAATTCCTCTTCTTGATACAATGTACCCTAGGAGCTTTCCGGAGGTGACCTTAAAGACACATTTCTTAGGATTTAGCTGCACCTTATATTGCTTAAGTCTATCAAAGATCTTTGCCAACACATTCAAATGATCTTCTCTAGTCTTGGATTTTCCTAGAAAATCATCCAGGTAATATTTCATTATGCTATGGAAAAGGTCATGGAAGATAACTATCATGGCTCTTTGATAGGTGGCTCCTACGTTTTTCAACCCAAAAGGCATCACAACCCAATAGTAGGTTCCCCATGGGCATATGAAGGTTGTTTTATGTTGATCCTCTTTTGCTATCCTAATTTCGTTGTAGTAGGAAAATCCATCCATAAGAGACAACATTTCATGTATGGCGGTGAGATCCACAATGATATCTATGTTGGGTAGCAGAAATTCATCTTTAGGACATGCCTTGTTAAGAACCCAAAAGGCTGTACAACAGTGGATGCCCCTAGTGAATTTTGCTATGGGTACAATGTTTGATATCCATTCAGGATAGTCTATAGGATGAATTAAACCCACATCTAGAAGCTTCTTGAGTTCTTCTTTGACGAGGAGTGCCACTTGTGGATTCATTTTTCTAATCTTTTGCTTTACTGGTTTTGCACCAGGATGAATATCAAGGTGATAAATCACTAGTTCGGGGTCTAATCCCAACATATCAACATATGTCCATGCAAAGATATGACTCCTTTGTTTGAAGAAAGCTAAGAAGGCTTCTTGTTCTACTATTGTGAGGTATTCTACTCAGAATGTGATCTTGGGTGCTTCTTATGTTCCAAGGTTCATCTCATGTGATGCTTTTACTAGGGTTGGTGACCTTTCCTAATAAAATTTGGGTACCTCAGAGAGATCCATTCTCTCATCCCCTAGCACCTCGGGGAGGTTTTCACTAGGGGATACATCTTTTATTTTGATTTTTTTGTCATTCGAAAGTGCCATGGGGTGGTTTTCACTAGAGGATGTTATTTTTATTTTCATATTTTTGTGACTAAGAGATTGGATTGTCTCCCTAAAGTATACAAATGTGTTTAGTTCCATGATATAACTAGCTCTGTGATCACCCAAGGGAAAGTGATCTCTAACTCCCATCATTTCGGCTATTGCTTCATAATTTTGTGCGACATCAAGGATGGGGGGTCCTTGTTGGTCCCAATCTATGAGTTGGGGATAGTGATGAGTCATATAATTGACTCATCTATTTCATGTTATTTCTACTCTTAAGAACTCTCTCAGACAGTTTGGCATATATAATTACATATTGTTATAATTATGTTTGTCTTTTGGTTAGATTATGCACATGATTAGTTTTCATTTCCTTTGATGAAATCTCTTGCTTTATTTTACTGGATTATATTTCAAAAGTGCATATCTTATGTATTATGGTGCAAAGTTGTGAATGTTTGTATAAGGCTTGCAGTAGTAGGAACAACTAGTGGTCTCTAGATCCTTCTAGAGCCCTTTGTACTAAGCAGAACCTGAACTCTGGACAGCTCCAGATGTTGTAAACCTTCCTAGGGTCATCCTCCCTTGAGTCGATGACCGCCACAAGCCCATCCTTGAGTGCAAACATAACGTGTGCTTCAATCATGCAACTGAGAAGGATAACATCACCATGTCACCACAATCTTGGTGACTAACTAAAATATTAGTTAGCCAACTTTAGTCCCAACTGAAGTAGCTACCATCTTGTGTCACACCATTTCAGGGGAATCATCTAGCTCTAGTTCTAGTTCACTCCAATTAGACTTGCTATTGATTTTCTTCTTGCAATAATGCTCAACTATATAAGTAGGAGCAATTCATTTCTTTCTAGTTAGTTCCAAGTTTCTAAGTTTTCATAGATAGTTATCGCCAGATTGTTGTAACAGGAGGAAAACTCCTCATGCTTGTAATTTCGTCAATTTCTAGACTATGATTTAATATGAAGGGGAATTTCTATTGAAAGAAGTTAGTTGAGAAAGAGGATCATCTTTGGTTGGGGAAGTAGGGCCCGCTTACCCATCTAAGGGAAGATCTCTCAATAATTTGGTATTTATGTAATTCTGTTCTAATTTCTGTTAAGTTTTCCTTAATGTTATGTGTGATTGTTGTTAACTGTTCCCTACAAGTTAGTTCTTTAAAAATTCTAAAATACCCAAAAAGAGATAGATCTGTTCTTTATCAACATTGTCATATTCAGAGTATTTCATTGCTGTAGAATAATAGTGGATTCAATTGATCTTCATTTACTTTTTCAGCATGTTAGATTAATTTCTTTTATAGCAAGTGTGTTTGTTTCCAGCAATTTAAGATAGTTTCCCTTCCTGGAAGTGTGTTTCCTTTCCATCAAATTAATATAGTTTCCTTCCAAGCAAGTGTGTTTATTTATCAGCAATTAGATAGATCTTTATTTTTGCATGCACTTTCAATTCTGGCAAGACTGACAAACCAAGTTCCATTCACCAAACCACTTGACCAAAACCCCCCATTCTAAGAAGTCTTATCACAGATAGGTCCAAACACCTATGGATTGATAAAAGTAAACGATGATGTATTAACAAAGCACTACTTCGACCTCATCATTTTTGGCACCGTTGCCAGGGATAATCTACAAAGAATTGTAGGTTTAAGGTGTTGATAAGACTTTCAATCCATTAGGTTATGAGAAGACCTAGGGACACCTTAGGTCAATTCATTAGACATCCTATAGTAGATATATCTCTGGAGGCTAATTTGTAAGAACCTATAGATCACCTATACTATCAGAGTCTCCCAATTCATCAGCTGCATCTTCAACGATGGCCGATAATGGTGGTAACCATGATGAACCAGCCAATAATAGAACATTCTCTTATCCAATCTCCATCATTCCTGAGAGAAATGAACCTCCTATGAAAAACATATCTCCTGCATTTCTACCCACCTTTAGAGGAAAAACTTCAGAAGATTGAGACCAATTTCTATTTGAATTCAAGGTCCTCTACCAAACTTATGACTACGCCACAGATAACCAGAAATTAAAACTATTCCCTTTGACTCTTAAGGAATCAACTTTATGATCATTCATGGGTTTGACTTGTTAATGGTGATGTTACTCACACTCAAACATGAAATAAAAGTTACACAATAACCTTTATTTATCTTGAAATATATGATGAGTTCAAAGAATTCAGGATCCCAAGTCTCCGTTGATTAGTTCATAATCTACTAACGTTACTCAGTGGTTGATGTGTGTTGCTGTTAATTATTCAGGGGCCTTATGTTCTTCAGTGATTTCTAAAAATTTCATCAGTATTTCTCCAAATATCCTATCCTTTATATCTGTTCTGCATAAATCTCCAACAATTCTACCTCTGCACTATGAATTTACTCAAATAATGTGCCTACAGGTTGATATTTGCATGATATTTTCAACACTACATGCATTTAGCTCAAATATGCTAATGATATTCAGTTATCTACAAGATGTCAACATATTTGTTTGTTCTACTTATTATTTATCATGATTTGCAGTTATGGAAGTGATTTCAATGAAATTAAAATGAGAAAAAGGGTTAGAGAATGAGATTCCCAAAATTACTTGACTGACATCACTAATCCACATACAAGTTCCGATATAGCAATGAAGAGAAGAAAACTAGAATCATACTTCACCAGGACATTCCACAAATCTGCATGACCCAGTGCAAATCTTCAAAGGAAAAGTTGACATGTAATAAAATGAAAGCGCTTCTATTGAACATAGCATTCACCATTACATATCCAGAAATCAACTTAAAGATTATGTAAAGTTTACAATCAGGATGTAATCTAAAGCTTCATCTCCATTCAGTATGCTTTAGAACAAGTACATTTACAATGATTTGAAGAAAGAACCTTGACATTTCAACAATTCAGTCCTCATTAGTCTCAGTAATCTGATCTCCTATATTAAACTAGCTTGGTCAGATTTTTTTTATTGATTGACCTCTCTCTTTTACGAAGTAAAGGGGCTCAATATATAGGTCTGATTATCCCCAATACGGTTCCAAACCCTAGTTAATCAATGGTCCACCTTTCAAGTGCAGCATCAAATGGTGGAAAACAAATGCTACCAAAAATCACCAAGCAGCATACCCAAAATACTCTCCACCATTCTTTTAATAATGTTTCCACCTGTAATTTCCTCTACATTGAAGGAATTTACTCCCCTTGCTTCATTTGCGATCTTTTGTGATCCGATCCACCCCCTGGTCAGAATGTTAGATTGGCCTTAATTGTAGCAGTTAATCTGCCATCAACTCGGTCTTCAGTTGCAGTGTTGGCGCCTTTAAACCCTTTGTATATCTTCATCATCAGTGTGACCCACTTAAACAGGGCAATCCAATGATTTCATACCGATCTCATCCTTCTGGTTGATGCTATTCCTATCAGCTTACATTTCTTTGTTCATCGACATAACTTCCCTCTGTTGGCGCAGCTCTCTCAGGTCTCCCCATGACCAATCTCATTCCAACAATCAAAACTTCACTCTACTTTTCAGCAAGACTCTCCTCGTCAGCCGAGTCTTCTATCATTTTGCTGGTGGCCAATGGTTCACTTTATCCTTTTAACCGTGACGGCTTCTACACCAATAAACCTGCGTACCTGTAGCCAACAGATAGAATTTAAGTATCATCATTTAATAAACTAGCAGGAAGATAAAAAATTACATTAAATCAGGATGAATGCAAACACAGATATCAGGTTATGAATCTATGAAAATCGCATATCCAAATGCATATACAATGTCAAAAATGGTCAAGTAAACCACCGTTGACCAAAAACATGCTATCAGGCTCCAAAATGGATTCAAAATCCTCTCACTTTGCTTTCCCGCCTTTTTCCTTGTATCTCACAAATGCATATTATTCCTTTGTATATCAGCTTGTACATCGTAAACATACAAGCGCTAAATATACAAAGACTTTTCTATTTTTTATTTTCTCTTCACATCCGGCTTGTATCTTGTATATGCATCTTCTCTTGTATCTATCACTTGTATATTTCCTTGCATACAAGGCCCAATACATACAAACGCCTTTGTATGTCCCTCTTTGGACTTCAACCTTTTATAGACCACATTTTACTCACTGCCAGTTCCGAGACATGTATATAATGCAATGTATATCGTTTATACATTAAGTAATGACACATCGCATTAACCGGATTTTAATCTTTTTTGAAATCCACCTTCTATGTCCTATAATGTATGTCTCGAAACATGCATACAAGGCGTGAAATATACAATGATTTAACCTCATTTAATAATTTTTTTTAGTTCTGCAGGTTATATAAGTGCAATGCATATCAGATTTGTATGTAAGATACATACAAAGTAAACAGCATACAACTTAACCTTGGTTCATAACTTTTTAGTTCCACGGCATGCATGTATAGATAAAGTGTTAGCGATATTCATACAAGTAAAATGACAATGTATATAAACCCGACATACAAACAGCTTTGTATGTGCAACATACAACGACCCGACAACATTGTATATGCAACACATTGTATATACAAACAACTTTGTATATACAAATAAACAAACCCATTTATTAGTGCATTTGCCAAAAAACACTCATAACTTGCAAAATATAGGGAATTTTAAGATGGTTCAGCAAGCAACCCCTATTCATTTTTAACAAGGAATTCACCCATATTATGCTCTGGTACTTAATGGTATTTTTTCTCTATTTTCAAAAAGGTTTGTACTTTTCAGTTCATTTTCCCTTTACCACCAAGCAGAATAGCACACACAAGCAAAAGCAAAAGCCACAGTAGGGGTCCTCATTTTGCTAAGGAGTAAAATGGGGCGTATTGTGAACATCACAACATGACTGCAGATTCTGTCACCACCTAGGAGGAAATGGAAATTGTTTTTCTTGATAAATATCAAGATTATTGTAGGGTCAGGGATCAAAAAGATGAACTTTTCTACATGAAACAACTGGAGGATGAAAACTTAGAAGACTATGTGGATAGATTTTTATTTGTCCATAGGAGGTGTGGAAACAACCTAGATGAAGAATTAAGACCATCTTTCTAAGAGGAATTGATGATGAGAACAGAGAAGCAATAATCTGATGGGTAAGGGAGATATTAATAAACAAACTTTTGTGGAAATTGTAGAAGTTTGCAGAAACTATTCTCGCACAAGAGCAAGAAAAAGAATTTTAAAAAGGGGGAGCACCAATGATGTTACAAAAGTAATGGAGGAACTAGCAAATCTAAAAACTGACATCCTACTTCATTTGAATACCACTTTGGATGGCATGCAAGCTAGTAAAAAGAACATTGAACCCTTAGATATTTACTATCCTCGTTGTAGAGAGAAACATCCACTTAGGGAATGCCCCTTGAATCGAATTGAGTTGTGTAAAGTCTGTGAGAAAAATCACTCTACCAATGAGTGTGGCCTTCTTCCTGAAATTAAAAACAGGTTGAAAAAGGTTCCAGCAGATGAGGAAGAGCTGAATTTTATTGGCCAGAAACAACCTAATTATGGATTTAATCAGTTTCAAAACCAATATGCTCCAAGGGGAAAATCTTATAATGGACCTTGGGGAATGCAAATACCAATGCAATGGGGTCCATGGCCTCAGCAAGATTGGTTTCTAAATCAGCAATAGTATCAACAACAATGGGCACCTCAATACAACCAGGGAATGAGGAGATTTAGAAACCAACCTCAAGCCTTACTCCCTGAACCTTCACAACCTGCGAATGCAAATTCCAATGAGCAGGTAAATAAGCCATAAATTCTCGCACAACTAGTTCCAAACCCCAAGAACAATAGGCCACAACAATAGGTGTACAATACTGATCCAAATACAACCAACCTGAATGTAGTGGAGATTAATCATAGCTAACTCCAATCTAGAAACATTCCTATAACTATTCCTATTGAGGAGGTCATTAAAGAAGAAGAAGTGAGTCCTAAAGATGTTACATAACAATCCAATAAGAAGGTTAAAGCAAAAAAATTAGAATAAATTCTGAAGGAAACCTTTGTTCCATTCCCATAATGATTAAAACAGGTTCCTCCACAATCTAAGGAAAACCAGCCCTCACATGATGACTCCCAACTAATTAAGGAACTTAGAAAAATGCACATTGAAGTTCCTTTGTTACAGACAATAAAAGATATTCCTGAGATAAACTAGACCATTAAGATTTTGTGTCTAAAACTTCTAGGCATAAAAATAAAACTACCCAACACTATCCAAGTGGAAGGAAAACTTGTTGATGTCCTATCAAGCAAGTTAATTCCTAAAAAATATGGGGATCCTGGGAGCCTTGTCATTACAATAGACATAAAAGGGGTATTGGTGTCAAATGTTTTAATAGATTTGGGTGCTGCCATTAATGTAATGACATCAGACACTGTAGAAGCTTTGGCATTAACACACATTCAACCAACATCAACTATGTTACAACTTGCAGACCTATCTATTACTAAACTAGAAGGAATTTTGGAGGATATCATAGTCACTATTGATACTTGGGAGTATTCAGTTGATTTCCTTATCCTACAGACAAGAAAGAAATGTTTAGGATACCTGATAATCCTGGGAAGACCTTGGCTGGCTACAATAGCAACCCTTATTGACTGTAGATCTAGAAATATGACTATTTCAAATGGAAAAAAACTTAAGGAACTTTCTATCTATCCTCTTGCCAAACCATTCCTTCAATATGAAAACAAACCATGGATAGATGACCTGATGGATTCTGATGAAGAAGATGCCTTTGGTGGCAAGAGACACTGTAAGACATGTCATGTGTTGTCATTGATGGAAACTAATTCTATTCCACACATCCACAGTGCAATATCAGATCTTACCAGAAGTCAGTTCCAAGGTTTGTCAAGTCCGAATAGACAGGAACAGGGTATATGACAGAGTTCAGTATTTTGGTCAGCGGATCTCTCTAGTTAATCATTGTGTGTTACAGATCTGAGGGAGTGCAGAGGAATGTTAGGACAATCTAAATCCAAGATTTTAGTCTCCAGTGACAAAGGAATTAAAAGTTATGAGTTTCTAAGTACCAAGTCCTAATATGGCAGAACAATTTAGTGAAGAACAGGCCAACTTGTGTTAGATCCTTGTGTGGATCTAGTAGAAGTGTTTTGGTGAGTTGTGTATGGGATATAATGTTAGTGGTCGACATGTATAGTGACCTACAAGTGTTATTTTTGGTATGCATCAATATTGGTGTATGATTTCAGCCTACAGAACAAAGTACTTGTATTGTTTGTTAAGTTCTTCATAAGGCTGACAGAAAAGTGATTGAATCTATTGAGGTAGATATATATAGCCGATGGATTCGAGTGTATTGTGTGGTGTGGTGGTACGATGATGTAGTAGTGCAAAAAAAGGTAGATTAAAAAGTGAAAGAGAAGAGATCTAAGGTCTGGATTATGGCAGAGCAGTAGACAGAGCAGAGTAAAGATGAAGTGTGTAAGATTAGTATTATGTGCTTAACCAGAACTAAATTCTTGCATTGGTAGATGCTATTCATCAGTTCAAATAATCTATAATCCTTTTGTAATCATTCTTGTAGGCAGTGAGCCTCTTTTAAGCAGTGAGCTCTGGGCAGTGAGACCGAAGGCATGTGCCTTCCCCTTTTGTAATACTTTTAACAAATTATAATCTTTGTGGGTTAACCCCCATCGTGGTTTTTCCCTTAACTAGGTTTCCACGTCAAAAATCTTGGTGTCAAGTGTGATTCATTTATTTTTGCTCATATGTTGTTGATTCATGCTTTAATAATTTCAGCATTAATCTAGTTTGAGTAAAGAAGAAGAATTAATTGCTACAAGTATTAAGGTTTTAAGACAACTGATTCACCCCCCCACCCTCAGTTGTCTGCCCTAATTCCAACAATTGGTATCAGAGTAAGGTTCCTTGAAAGAAGCATAAAAGCTTGAGGGAGATCTGGGAAGGTATTACAATGGATTCATACAACTTCGAAGAATAACTTCAACTTGCTTTAGATGATCTTGACTAGTCTAGAGCAAAAGTCAAAGAACTACAAGAAAATCTTAAAGACATTGAAGACTACATTAAGATCTTAAAAGAGAAATTAAGTAAATCTAATGGGAAGACAAAGGAGCTACTTCTTCAACTAGGAAAATAGAATAGGACAATGACATGGATTAGGCCCTGAAAGAGAAGACAAAGAAATGTGAGAAGTCAGCAAAAGAAGTTGTTCTAAAACATGAAATGGAATTCGGGGTGATGAGGCTAACCAAGGATATTGAAGAAAGAAAGAAGACTGAAGAAAAATTAAATCAATCTCTGAAAGAAAGAATTGAAGAATGTTGCAGATTAGATAGAATAATTGGCCATCTAGAGTCTGATCTACAAGAAATCAGGGAAAAGGAAGAAGAACTTGAGAGGCAAATTGTTATCCTCAAACATGACCTAGAAGTTGCAAATGAATACAAGAAGAAGTTCAAGATAAGCTCAGCTAAACTTGAAGTGTTGCTTGAGACTCAAAAGAAGGCTAATGATAAGCATGGTCTTGGATATATGAGAAAGGTGAGAGCTCTAGATCTGGACAAAGAAATTTTCAACCAAGGAATGGAAGAAACAGACCTAGAAGACCTCTGGTAAGACATCCTAATGCTCAAAGGTATCCATCTTTCAATGAAAATTGTTTCAAGTGCAACAAATTTGGTCATAGAGCTATTGAATGTACAAGTAGAGTGAGTCAAAGTAGTCCATCCTTCTCCGGTCAATACTTGAAGTGTAAGAGGTATGGTCATAGATCCAACAAATGCAGAAGTGTAATAATGAACAATTCTAACAATAGAAGAAATGGTAATTCCTTCAATGGTAAATGCTTTCCATGCAATAGATTTGGACATATAGCAAAACAGTGTAGATCAAGAGGAAATCAATCAAATGGGCAAACAAATGTTTTATGTTTCAACTACAATCGATCTGGTCATGTTGTAAGATTTTACAGAAACATTTTCAATGAAAGAAGAAGTCCGATAAACAGAAAATTGAATGAGCAGAGACAAGACAAAGGCAAGGGAAAAATTGATGTGAATGAGATCCACAATGAAATAAGCAAGACATGGGTCAAGAAAAGTGTTATGAACAATAGTAATGGGTCCACACTAGAATCTGGTGCTGACAATTCCTCCAGGAATTGAATTAGGAGCTCTGACTCAGGGGGAGAAGTATTAAAAATCAAATTCCCCCAACCAGTAAGTGGGTACCTGAATCTGGCACATTGAGAGAAAATAATTTGGTTTATTACAGATCATTTGAAAGGATTTCTGGAAGAAAAGAAGTAGATATGGCAATTTGCAGAGTAATTCAAGGTCGACTGTATGCAAAAATAGTGTAACCGGATATGTTAGGGCAGAGAATTTATTACAAAGGCAAATTAGGTTTTGTGGAGCTTTAAAAGGTCATTCACTCCTCATTTAAATCACTTTTTATTTGAAGAGAGCAAGAAGAATAGCGTCCGAGCAGAGAATTAAAGGATTTGAAGTGCAATCGGTGAATTTTGCCAACCAACCCTAATTTTGTGAAAAGGGTATTTATCTACGAAGCTTTCAACCTGTGATCTTTTTTGCAAATGGCTACACCTTTGGTTGTTGATTTTACTGAAAGGCCTCAACCCAAATTTAAGAGGCACCCACACAAATAAGTAGAAGTTGACCCATTAGATGCATTTTCAAGTGTTCCATATGGTGTGCTGCATGCTAAAGATATTAGGGTTTATATTCATGTGGGCATAGATGAATTTGGGGACTCAAGGTTTGTAGATTTGTTTGAGAGCCATCTAAGGAGTGAAAATCACGATCTTAAACCTGAGTACAAGGCACTGTAAGATAAAAAATTTATTCAGATTATGGGGTTTCCAACATTTGATGAAGATGAAAGGGTCTGGTATGTTTTAAGCTGAATGCATGATGAGTTTTTGTGGTTGTTAAAACCATTTAAAATTACAAAGGATGCTATCAGGATTGTGACTGGGTTGACTTCAACTGGTGGTTTACCAATGCTAAAATCCATGAAGAACCAGACTCTAACTAATGCAACCAGTGCCAAATTAAACAAAAGGGCAATGACTATCAATGATATTATTGATCTAGATGTCAAGTTTGCATCAATGGAAATTAGCAACAAAATGTATTATTCCAACAGGGAGAACTCTGTCTCTGGAACAACCATATATGTTGCATACAAAATGTTAAAGGAAAATGCAGATTATGACTTGTGTGAATTATTGTAGAACCAATTAATTGAGAACTTGAACAAAATCAAGAAAGATAAGTAAAACACCTTTAAATATGGTACATTGGTTCTATATTTATTTTTCTACTTTATGAATGAGGTACCTGGAGTAAAAGGTGTACACTAGACTAATGATGAACCAGTTACTATTCAGATTAGAGATCATCTATGCAACATTGGTAACTATAAAGCATAGAAAACTACAACTTGGGGATACTTCAAGAATTTTTAGAATATGATGCATTCCAGAGAAAGAATCCCTAAATCAGTTATTGACAAGTACAAGAATGAGATATGTTTTATGGTTGACACTAATCAATGCTTAATGGAAGTAGTAGAACCTAGAACTATATGGATCACGCCCATGGGGTATGAGGTAGATGAGAAAATCTTGAATATGTATGATTAACAGCTTTTGAGCAAGCCAAAAGACACAACAATTGAAAGATTTGGGACTAAGTCTAAAACTGCATGTTGAGCTCAGAAAACCTGAAATCAATAGGAAAGTAAGAAAAGAAGTTGAGCAGTGGGCCAAGAATCTAGACCTCACAAAGGAATTTGTAAGGCAATTTAGGGAAAGAACTGAAAAGGCAGAGAAGGAGAAGCAGGATAAGAAACAAGGTAGAGCTCCGGTAGAATCCTCCTCCACATCAAGGACTACTAGAGGCTCTGTTGCTGCCCCTGTTTCCCCAAAACTTGCAAATCTTGAGACACTGAAAGCTAAACCATCCAGTGAAGGAGGAAAGAGAAAGAAAATAAAAGCCACAAGAACCTACAAGAGCACAAAAGTTGATGAAGAAGAAACGGATTCATATGCCGAGGTAAAGGAGTTGAAAGCCTCTAGAACAAAAGTTGCCAAGGTGACTAAGGAGAAGCCCTCTAAAAGAAAAAGGGCAAGCAAAAGGCAGAAGACGGATACATATGTTGAGAAGCCCACACTTTTTGTGGAAGATGTAATAAAATCAGTCACCGTGGATGGAAATTTGAAACCCATGACTAAATTTTATGATGAATACAATGATATAGATAAGAGGGTGTTAGAGGAAGCAACTGTTAGATATCTGAATATCTATACTAAGGTCCTGATTGAAATAACTTCTGAGATCCCTCAAAGTCTTGTAGACATTTTGGAGTTGAGGAAAGAAAATGCAAAAAGCAAGGATATAGAGCTTAGCAAACATGTATTGATAGAACTATGCCCTCAGATCACTCAAGTTCAAATGAATATGATATTCAAAGAAATGAAGGATGAATTTATGAGCAAGAAGAGAATGAACAAACTGATGCTTGGAGAATTAGACAAAATAGTTAAAGAAACACAAGAAATACTTCTAATTGCATTGACTAGACACAATCTTCCATTTGTTGAGGAGGAGACTGATGATGGGATTGATTCATCAATCCAAGATATTGAAGAAATGAAAACTGATGAGTAGCAAACCAAGGTTGATGACTCCTCTGTTCCAAAAGTGGAGCAAATAAACAAGGAAGATATAGAGATGGTGGATAAAACTGATGATGCAGGAGATAATCTAACTCTTCCTGATCAATCTGGAAAAGAACACAATGTTGAGAATACTACTGCTACACAAGATCCTCTAAAATAGATTGCAAATGGTGAGGACAAAGGAAAGAATCCCCCTGCAGATGACACAGAGAAAGGTGAAGCAAAGAAAGAAGATGAAGTCAAAGGTAAGGAAGATAAAGCAAAAGAAGATAGTGCAAATGTTGATGCACCCAAACAAAATAGTCCTGATACTGAGAAAACTCAAGGAAAGGAAGGTGGTAGAGAAATTGTGGCAAGAGACACTGCAGATGTAGTGAAGTGTTTCCTGAGTAAATAAATGCTAGAGTTTGATGAACCAGAACTATTTCAAGGACTAATCAACCTAGATACTCTCTCTCTATACCAAATGATGAAGATAGCATCTTTCACACAAGTCAAGGCAAGAGAAAAGATATTAAAATCTCACATAGAGGATAGTGAGCTATTAGGCCTTGCATCTAGTATATTGGAGAATATAATGCCAACGTTCCAAAGGAATCCATCTGATTCTCCCTCTGGAAATCTGAAGAGCCTTGTAAATTCTGTAAGTACACACTTTGAGTCCTTCCAAAAATCTACAGAAGTTAAAGTTAGAATGAATTTAATAGCAAAAGATTTGATTTACTTAAAGGCATGATTGGAGTAGATCTAGATTGGTGCTAGATAACAGTATAAAGAGTATTCAAAATGCTCTTTCAGAAGGAGGTAGTATATATAAGTTTTGTTTATCTACTCCTAAAGTCATAGAGGATATAGAAGATAAAATAAAGGACTCCAAATAGAAATTGTCAAGTATGTCCCAAGCTTTTGACCCATTGACAGTATCAGTGGCAAGTAAGGAGTGTCAAGTAATTGGTCTGATGAAAGCAATAAAGAAATTGACAAGAGACAAAGAGAACATTAAAGCAAGAATGGGTGAGCTCCGGGAATTGATTTCTCCTAAGATAGAAGTAATGTTCAATACTGTAACAGAAGCCCAAACTGCTACACAAACAAGTGATCCCATTAACCTCTGGAAGGCTGAAGCACAAGCATTTTTATTCAATGGCCACATTTCAACTTTGAATAGTATGAAGAAGAGTTGGGATATAGAGTTGGTCCTGCTAAAGAATATTTTTGGAGATGTACTTAAGTATATGTAAATATAACTTAAGGATTGGTTGTACATATGCGGCATTATCTACAAAATTTTTGGGTGACTTTTGGTTTGCGGATTCCATCCTTTGCCATTGATGTCAAAGGGGGAATGAAGAGCAGTGAAAAATGAGGAATCTAGAAAAGGGGGAGCTTTGGGAATAGTGGAGAGCATAAGTGTACAAAGTAAGGGGGAGTAGCTCCAACACTTAGTCATTTTTCACTAAGTGTTGCCATCAATGCCAAAGGGGGAGATTGTTGGCAAGAGACACTGCAAGGCATGTCATGTGTTTTCATTGATAGCAAATAAGTCCATTCCATATATCCATAGTGTAGTATCAGATCTTACCGGAAGTTAGTTCCAAGATTTGTCAAGTCTGGATAGACAGGAACAAGGTATATGACAGAGTTCAGTATTTTGGTCAGTAGATCTCTCTAGTTAATCATTATGTGTTGCAGATCTAAAGACTATAGAGGAATGTTAAGATAATCTAAATCCAAGATTTCAATCTTTAATGATAAAGGAATTAAAAGTTATGAGCAAGTGAGTACCAGGTCCTAATATGATAGAACAGTTCAGTGAAGAATAGGCCGACTTGTGTTAGATCCTTGTGTGGATCTAGTAGAAGTGTTTTGGTGAGTTGCATGTGGGATATAATGTTAGTGGCTGACATATATGGTGACCTACAAGTGTTATTTTTGGTACGCATCAATATTGGTGTATGATTTCAGCCGACAGAACAGAGTACTTGTATTGTTTGTTAAGTTCTTCATAAGGCCAACAGAAAAGTGATTGAATCTCTTGAGGTGGATATATATAGCTGATGGATTTGAGTGTATTGTGTGGTGTGGTGGTGCGATGATGTAGTAGTGCGAAAAAAGGTAGATTAAAGAGCAACAGAGAAGAGTTCTAAGGTCTGGATTATGGTGGAGTAGTAAATAGGGTAGAGTAAAGATGAAGTGTGTAAGATCAGTATTTTGTACTTAATCAAAATTGAATTCTTGCATTGGCAGATGCTATTAATCAATTCAAATAATCTATAATCATTTTGTAATCATTCTTGTAGGTAGTGAGCCTCTTTTGAGTAGTGAGCTCTGGGTAGTGACTCCGAAGGCATGTGCCTTCCCCTTTTGTAATACTTTTAATAGAGTATAATCTTTGTGGGTTAACCCCCACCATGGTTTTTCCCTTAACCGGGTTTCCACGTCAAAAATCTTGGTGTCAAGTGTGATTCATTTGTTTCTGCTCATATGTTGTTGATTCATGCTTTAATAATTTCATCATTAATTTGGTTTGAGTAAAGAAGAAGAATTAATTACTACAAGTATTAAGGTTTTAAGACAACTGATTCACCCCCTCTTAGTTGTCTGCCCTAATTCCAACAGCCTCCTCATTGGCAATGGTAACAATCGTAGAACACTTTGAGGAATGTAACAAGGAATATTAATGCAGTCAAGGTAGGAGGGTCTAGTGAGGGACTGTCCAACCTTGCAGCCTTAAACAATTAACTCCATGGTCATATAGATATGCAATGGAAGATTATAGTTTAACAACAAAAAGATAAAATAGATTCATGAACACATAACATCAGATTTATCCTGGGAAAACCCTAACCGAGAAAAACCCAGTCTTCAAAGTTCATTCTTCATATATTATACTTTAAATAGAATTACACACATATCAATGGATTTACATATGCTAGGCCACAGCCCCAGGATTACAAAAGATTCATACAACAATATTATTTCATGATTTCCTTCTTCTACAACTCAATTCTTCACTCTGCAATTCATTCTTCTTCCTGCTCTACCTTCTACTCCATTCTTCTACTCCTCCAGATCAAAACAACTTCAAATCTTTCTTCATGTCTTCATGCTATCGATCACTACTTAGAAACAATCCTTTATCTCTTATTTATATCATCTGCAAGCTTTGAAATCATCACTAGGTCAGCCTAATTGCAACGGCTGGCTTATGTAACATATATACAAAATAGGTTAGGCCTAAACATAAGGCACTACTCCACAAATGCATATACCTTCATGTGGACCTCACTGAAAGTCAACCAAGTCCTTAAACTTCATCAACCAATTCTTCTTTTCACTTCACAAGTCACAGAAATAATCCGCAAGACGATTCCACTTCATTAAACACAGTCAGCTTTGTTCCGTTAGAACAATCAATCTTCAAACAACGATAACTTTTTGGAATCAAAACCAAACATTCTAAATTCTTGATATGTTATAACTGACTATGTCTAGATGTTAATTCTAGATCCGTAGACTCTAATATTCAAATAGTGGAATTCTCCAAGGTTGCTCTTTTTGCAATCTGTAACTTCACTGTCAACTATCTCAATGGTTTTGAATTCTTTTGGATGCTCCTGCATCAGACTCTTAGGGTTATTTGAAAAGTGAGACTCTTCACTTTGGTCTATATTGTGTCAGGTTCAATGTTATTGCTTTGAATAGGCTCGATGATCTGTTCACAGGTACTTGTAACTACCTCAAGGTTGGCGGTCTATTCAAGTCCACCCTGCACAACTACTCTAAGGTCGGTGTTTCTACTTGCAATCCTTGCACTGCCTCAATGATCAATGATCTAAGAAAGTCTTCTCCACAAGCTGCCTCAAGTTCTTCCTCTTGTCATGGTATAGGTTCAGCGGTCTACTTGCAAACCTTGCACTGCCTCAAGATCAATGTCTGTTTCAATCAAATTCATTCATGCATCCTTTGGAACAATCAAGTTACTTTCTAATTTGGTCAATACACTTTCTTGACTTCTCTATAACACTGTCTACTCTCTGATTCTTTACACAATTTCCTCCATGCTCATCAAAATCTTAATCACTTCAATCCGATACACAATCCTTCTCCTCCAGTACAATAAGTTACTTTATTTTGATACAGTCAACACAGTCCTAAATTTCTCTGCACTCATTCTGATCTCCAATTTTAGATACAATTTCCTCTTTCTCTACCACATGAACTTTTTTTTTGATATGCCTTGCACAAATTTTCTCTTGCACTGTTTTCTATGATGATTAGTTTAAAACACAATTCTTCTCAATATTAATGCTTCACCTTCTTCCAGTTTCTCTATCAAATCTGATATCTCAAAAGGTTCCTCTACCTCTGCATAAACTATCTCTACATCATCCTCTTCTGTCAAACTTAGTGATTCCAAGGATTCTTCTTCTTCTGTATAAATCATTTCTATATCAACAGGCTTTTTATCCTTTGCACAAACTATCTCTGAATTACTTACTGCTTCTCTTTTATCAGTTTCTTTGGTTACAGGTTCTTGATGACTTTCCTTGCTTGATTCTTTTCTCCTCCAAACTTGAAAATAGGTTCTTCTTCTTGCAAATCCTTCTACATTCATCTAGTATCCTTTACTGTGATAAGAATCATGACTCCTATCACTTCTCCCTCTATAGTTTGAATTACTATCCTTGTTTTGCTCCACATAAGATCTTCTTTCTCTGCATTCTAATCCAACACATGAATACTTCAGTCTATACCTCCCTATGAACATACAAGTAACATGTTTCCATTCCTACCCATCAATCCATCCATAATCTTTTTGTATACAACTTGTCATAGACTTTCTTCTCTTTAACTTATTCCAACACAACTTTTCAGAATGGTTCCTCAATCCACATAACTTACAAGGGTGTATATCCCAACAAGATTCCTCTTCATGTCCATGCCTATTACAACGTGAACAAAATGTACCTTTTTTTCTTTGATTTGATTTAAAGTTTGCCATAACCTCCTTAGCTTTGTCATATCCAATCCCTTCACTTCTTGATCTGATCACTGGTTCAATAGGTTCTATAATTCCTTGCTGCTGCTTTCCCAATCATTGTCCTTCATATCCCATTCTTTGCATGATTTTGAAACCAATACCATCACCAACCACTCCAAGTTTAGTCACACTATCATCTTCATCATCACTTCCTAAAGAAACTTCTACTACATCACACAAGTCATTAGTATCACAAGAAACATCACACAATACAAGCTTAGATCTCAAATTTTCATTCTCTTTTCTACATGCTACAAGTGACTGCTCTAACTAATTAACGTGTTCTTTCAAATCTGATATTTCATTCTTTTGCAAACTATTTTCTTTCTTCAATTCTTCCAAACTATCTTCTAGATCCCTGTTCCTCTGTTCAACCTTATAAAACAACTTGAATCCCTCTTCTAGTTCTATAAATTTCTTTTCAACATCCTCAAACAATTTCAGCTCTGCTTCTAGGTCTTGATTTCTCCTTCTTGTATTTTCCAATTCTTCTTCAAGGGCATCAAACTTGTCTACTCCTAGTTCTTTCATCTTCTCCAATAATTCTACATTACATTTCCTGATTTCGCACAATTCCTTTTCCAAAATATCCCTTTCGCACATTAGGGTTTCATTTTCTTTCTTCATCCTCCTTCCAATCTTCCCCATCTGAAACAGATTAAATAAACAACTTAATTTGAAAAGCTTACCAAATATTCCTTGCATTGATCTTTCTTCTGTGATGATTTTTATATGCTTTAGGGTTTTGCACTTCCTTCCAATAGATTCACCACCTTCTAATAGATTCACAACTAGCCTAGCAGATTCAAAACTAGCTCTGATACTACTTAATGCAGTCAAGGTAGGAGGGTCTAGTGAGGAACTATCCAACCTTGTAGCCTTAAACAATTAACTCCATGGTCATATAGATATGCAATGGAAGATTATAGTTTAACAACAAAAAGATAAAACAAATTCATGAACACATAACATCAAATTTATCCTGGGAAAACCCTAAATAGAAAAAACACAACCTTCAAAGCTCATTCTTCATATATTATACTTCAAATCAAATTACACATGCCTTAAGGGCTTTACAGATGCTAGGCCATAGCCTAGGGATTACAAAAGATTCATACAATAATATTATTTCACGATTTCCTTCTTCTACAACTCAATTCTTCGCTCTGTAATTCATTCTGCTTCCTACTCTACCTTCTACTTTGTTCTGGTACTCCTCTGGATCAAAACAACTTCAGACCTTGCTTCATGTCTTCGTGCTATCAATCACTGCTTAGAAACAATCATTTATCTCTTATTTATATCATTCATAAGCTTTCAAATCATCACCAGGCTAGCCTAATTGCAACGGCTAGCTTATGTAACATATATACAAAATAGATTAGGCATAAACATAAGGCACTACTCTACAAATGCATAGAACTTTGTGCAGACCTCACTGAAGGTTGGACAGGTCTTTAAACTTCATCAACCAATTCTTCTTTTCACTCTCCAAGTCACAAAAGTGATCCGCAAGCTGATTCCACTTCACTAAACACAGTCGGCTCTGTTCTGTCAGAACAGTCAATCTTCAAACAGTGATAACTTTCTGGACACAAAAACAAACAATATGAATTCTTGATATGTTATAACTGACTATGTCTAGATGTTAATTCCAGATCTGTAACCTCTAATATTCAAATACTTGAATTCTCCAAGGTCGCTCTTTTTGCAATCTGCAACTTCACTATCAACTATCTCAATGGTTCTGAATTCTTCCGGATGTTCCTTAATCAAATATAAAGAACTAGAACCAAATGGTGAAATCTCTTTATGTAGTGCTACCCAGTAAGAGGTCTCTAGATGACTCCATAGATATCCAAAAGGATCCCTCAAAGCATTTAACTGCCCATATTCTGAAAAGATTGCCTCACATGTAAGTTATCAACAAGCAAAAACTCTCCACCAAGTTGTACCTCACCTTTGTCCATTAAACACATTGTTAAGGCCTTATGAAGAGATTTTTCCTATCCATGCTAGCATAAAGCAAATCCCAGTCCAAATCAACAAACAACTTTCTATCAGCAGTTGGTTAACAGAAGTAGAAGAAGTTCGTTTGGCAATTTTTTTATAAAACTATACCCAAGCCTTTGCATGTCAATAATAAGGACATGAAAGGAATCCATCCCAGTGTTTGTACACACCACATTTATACTAAGGATGTCTAACCTGTTAGGTAACCACAATGGAGGATCAGCCTAGCCTTGAAAGACATAGTGAAGGAAGAAATAGAGAAACTATTGCAGGTACGATTCATCTATCCTATTTCTGATAGTCAATGGGTATCACCATTAGTAATAGTACCGAAGAAAAATGGAAAATGGTGAGTCTGCATTGATTATAGAGAATTGAACAAAGCTACAAAGAAAGACTATTTCCCACTTCCTTTCATTGACCAAGTGCTGGATAATCTAGCTAGTAGTTGCTACTTCTCCTTTCTGGATGGATTTAGTGGCTACAATCAGATCAAGGTAGCTCTAGAGGACCAAGATAAAACAACTTACACTTGTCCATGGGGGACATTTGCCTACAGAGTTCTACCATTTGGATTGTGCAATGCACCAACCACTTTTCAACATGTTGTTTTGGCAATCTTTGCTGATTTAGCAAATACATGTGTGGAGGTTTATATGGATGATTTCACAGTGCATGGAAAAACCTTTAATGAAGCCTTGAATAGTTTAAATAAGGTTCTTGAAAGATGCAAAGAACATCAGATGTCTCTAAATCATGAAAAATGCTTCCTTATGATGACTAAAGGAATTGTACTTGGTCACCACATCTCATAGGAGGGAATGAAAGTAGATCCCAAAAAGGTTGAAATTATTATACAAATTCCCCCTCCTCAAACTCAAACATAGGTAAGAATCTTTCTAAGACATGCTGGATACTATAGAAGGTTCATTAAAAATTTCAGTCAAAAACCTGGCCCTATGTTCACTTTGCTGAAAAGGATTCTGAATTCAAATGGACACCAAAATGCCAACAGTCATTTGAGGCTATCAAAAGAGCCCTCATGACAGCTTCAGTGATAAAAGGACCAAACTAGAGTGAGCCATTCACATCCACATAGATGCTTCCAATCAAGCCATTGGAGCAGTGTTAGGACAACTAAATGAGTGTAGAGGTATGCATGCAATATATTACATTAGCAAAAACTTGAACCCTGTAAAGAAAAAATACACCACAACTGAAAAAGAATTTCTGGCAGTAGTTTATGCTATCAACAAATTTTTTCACTACATCACAAGCTACAAAACCTTCATACATATTGATCATGCAGCAATAATATATTTGATGACTAAAGCTGTAGTAGAAGGTAGAATTATCAGATGGCTATTATTATTGCAAGAATTTGACATAACCATTGTTGATAAACCTAGCAAAGATAATGTTGTTGCAGACTTCTTATCTAGATTGAATTTTAGGGAAATAACGAACCAATGGATGATGCATTTCCAAATGAACATTTGTTCGCTATCTATATACAATTGCTGTGGTTTGTAGATCTAGCTAATTATCTAGTTTCAAGGAAATGCCAACAACACTTCAATTCAAAAGAAATTAGATGGCTAGTTCAAGAGAGCTCCAGATACAAGTGGATAAATGGTCTCTTGTTTAAAAATTGTTCTAATCACGTATTACGTCGGTGTGTGTAGGAAATGGAGGTGTATGACATAATCCAAGCATGTCATGATGAACTTTCTGGTGCACACTTTTTAGCCATCAGAACGGGGCACAAGATCCTAGGAGCTGGATATTTTTGGCCAACAATGACCAAAGATATTCACCAATATGTGAAGCAATGTGATCAATGTCAAAGAATGGGATGTCGAACTCCCACCATAGAGAGGTCACTCCATCCTCAAGTGGTTTTAGAGCCATTTGAAAAGTGGGGAATAGATTTTGTGGGACCAATTGATCCACCATCTGGATGAAATCACTACATTCTAGTTGGCATGGACTATGCCACTAAATGGGTTGAAGCAAAAGCATTACCAGCAGTAAAGGAAGAGAAAGTTGTAGATTTTCTGTACAAACACATCTTGCAGTAGTATGGAGCACACATAACTCTTGTTTCTAATCAGGTACCATAATTTATGTCTGCCATGATCAAAGCATTCCTGGAAAGATATTAGATCAGTCACAGAAAATCTTCACCATATCATCCACAGAGCAATGGTCAGGTTGAAGTAACAAATAGAGAATTAGAGAACATCCTCACCAAAACCATCTCAAGCAAAAGGATAAATTGGGCTGATAGAATGATAGAAGTTGTTTGGGCTTATAATACTACCTAGAGGTCCACAACTAACTTCACGCCATATGAGTTAGTTTATGGGAAGCATCCAGTGTTGTCCATTGAATATGAGGTAGAGACATTAAAAACAACACTTAAAGATGGTATTGATTTGACCGAAGCACAGCTACAAAGGATATTGCAGTTAAATAGATTGGATGAGATGCGGATGGAGGCACTACAACATATGGAGCTAATTCAACAGTAGAGGAAAGAATTGCATGACAATCACATCATCAGTAAGCACTTCAAGCAAGGAGATTGGGCCCTATTGTATGATTCTAAATACCAAGATCTAAAAGGGAAACTACACACCAGATGGTTGGGGCCCTATGAAATTCAAGAATCCTTCAGTAATGGAGCTATTCAGTTAGTTCCCATTGATGGAGATCGCAAAGTTTTTCTAGTCAATGGACATAGATTGAAGTTGTATCACAAACCAGCCTCCAAAGAAGAATTCTCTGCAGAAATTTAGTCTTGGATAGAACATTATTTTGTGGAAGATCTTTCTTCCATGGGAATCGTGCTCTAAATGATGATTCTTGAATAAATAAAGTAGTTGAGGTTGAAAAATAGAAATGGCGACCTTTCCTGTTAGAAAACATTAAAAAAAATTGGGCAAATGTTGAAAACTAGCAATGGCAGTCTTTTCTTCGAAATTCCCTTTCCCTTCAATAAAATTCCTTTTTTGCAATTCTATAGGTTGGAATGATAAATTAAATAGTGAGCTCCTGACAGCTCTCGATAGCTCCCGATAGCTCCAGATGGCTACAAATTCCTCCAGAAAATATTGTCGAGTATTACCCATCCAAACACCATTAAGCATTATTTTCTATGCATCATGAAAATTGATTCAGGGAATGAAGTTGAGGTGAAATAATTAAAGGCATGAGAAATTTTCAAGGTATGTTCTTTCCTTAACACTTATATAATTATTTTAATATGTTTTATATATGCCACGTGTTTCCCAAAGTACCCTGCATGCAGTCTCGCAGTCCACGGCAGTTGCATCAATCATTACAAACTAACAAGTGGCAGTTGTAAGATTATCCAAAGATCTTGCATACCTTAGAATAATTATAAGTATTGGCCATCATTGCAAACAACATTTAAAATAAATTCCATAAAAAGGAATGAGCATTGGATTGAGAAACCATAATAACTAGTACTTATGACTATTTATGGCAACTATCATGACAAGCTAGATTGTTGACGTCAGCTCCAGATTTGGATGGAAAAACAATTAAAGCGATGGCTGAGACACTGCACTTCACATGCAACCAATCTGGTACATAACTCTAAAGTACACACCATGAGGAATGCAAGGACATGCAGCAAAATTGTCAACCTGTCAAATTCTCATGCCATTACTCCTACGCACATATCTACAAGTAACAACACAGAATTCATAATTCTTTCCCATTTCAAACAAGAGTTCGAAGATAAAGAGAAAAATAGGAAGAAATCCATTGTAAAGACCACTACAAAATCATACACAATTAGACAATTGAGATGGGTAACAAGAGGAAGGCAGAGCCAGGGAATCCCATCTTCGATGATGCAAGTGTGCAGATATTCCAACAAGTAGGGTGGCTTGAATTGCTGTAGAAATTCAAAGGGTTTGAAGCGTAATTGATTGAGGAATTTGTCATCAAAGGGGTAAGATTTCAAATAAACCCAACTATCATTAGTCAACTTTTTGGTATTCCTACTGTTTGGGTTGATTTATTTGTAAGTAAAGCCTCCTATGAAGAGTTAGTTCAGAACTTCAATGTTGCTCTTGGGCCCCTACCCCAGTACATTGTAAGGAAAGGAGCAATGAAAGGTATTGAGAGGACCAGTCTTCCGGACCCATGGAAGACTATAGTCCTATGGGTCATGAAATTATTTACATGTGAAGGGTAGTATGGTACAGTCTTAGGCCCTGGTATGAGGTTGATAACCCATCTAAGGCATGGAGCCAATAACCCTCAGTATTTGATAAATGTCCCTACTTTTCTGCAT
This sequence comes from Cunninghamia lanceolata, assembly GCA_027924645.1. Lineage (NCBI taxonomy): Eukaryota > Viridiplantae > Streptophyta > Pinopsida > Cupressales > Cupressaceae > Cunninghamia > Cunninghamia lanceolata. Next base: position 16,038,323 of record BSBN01001715.1, read on the forward strand.
GCCAACCTAGTCACCATTATGACCAAAAGAAGGGACAGGGAAGGAAAAATCACTCACCCTGGATTAATACACTTGATTATGAAGCACCACTTCCTATCACAAGAAGATGGTTAGAAGAAGTGGGAAGACTTTCTTGCCTTGCAACCAAGAAGGAAGAAGGCAAAGCACCAAGCCTTTGATGTATCTATTTCAGGCGACCCTATCGTAGTTTCTTCTAAGCCTCCAAAGGATTAGTTTAGATGGCTCCAAAAAAGGACAAAGTAGGATGCTCAAGCAAGTACAACTATTGATACTAGAATCTATCACCACTAGTTGATCATCTCTTAAGATGAAGAGGAAGAACAAAACCCTATAGCCATCGGAAGTGGCCAGTCATCCCTTGTTGTGCAGCCAGCAGAAGAAGAAACTCAAGAGGAAGTAGGATGAGTTAAAGAGGATAGTTGCAATGGAATTCTAGAATAAATTGGTGAGGAAGATGTCTCTGAGGAAATAGGGCAGACTGAAGATGTCCCTAAAGAAACAGAACAATCTCCTTTAAAGCACAGCCACAGAGAAGGCAAAGAAATCCTTGAAGAAGGTACTGAAGACACTGTTGCATAGGAAACAAGGTATGCCCTCAATCTTTCTAAGATTGAATTTGAGTTAAAACAGTGTAAAACACAATTGGAGGCCATAGCCTTGCAATTAAAAACTAAAGATGAGGAATTTGAAAAGAAGATGGCAAAGGTAGAGGAAGAGAAACAAGAAAAAGAACAAGAAATTTCTATTTTTAAGTAAGAAGTTGAGAACCATAAAGGTGTTGGTGCCTACTGTTGTCTCAAGTTTCAAATATTCATTTGCAGGCCCCTTCATAAAAACCCAAAAATTTATAAGTGTATCGGCCTCCTTTTTCGTGCATGTATCTTTGTATATGCATTGGTGTTTGTATGTGCATTTGAATGTACAAGTGTTGATGTACATCAGTGGGCTTGAAGAAAGATTTCAATCGGCTTCAAAAGGTGCAAAAATTAGTTATATGCATTGTTGTATGCATATCGAGTTTGTATGTGTCATTCAGGTGCATTTCTGGGACATACAAAGGTGGAATATACATAGCAGATTCCTAGAATATTCTTCTGTTGTATCTAAGGTTTGCATGTATATCAGTTTGTATGATTTGAATGTCCAAGGTCAATATGCATTGGAAAACATACAAAAGTTTCATCGGCAAGAAGGTATGCATCGGCAGCTCAACAAATTATCTCCCCAATGGCCGATGCATATACAAAGGGCAATGTATATTGGCAGGCACGAAGGTAAATGTATATTCGTTATATATTGGAAACATGCAAAAGGCACATACAAAGAATAGATACATACAAGTCTGAGATGCATTTGGTGGGGTCCACTTCACATACAAAGGCGATTGTATGTTTGCACATACAAAGATGATATACAAGGAGTAAAGATACAAGTCAGACCTGAAAGCGTTTGCAATATGTTTCATAAGAATTTGGGGTCCACTGCTTGTATGATAAAGTGCTTGTATGTGCCGATATACAATGGAAGAGTTACAAGTCGGATTCGAAGGTTTTCTTTCAGTCCGATTGATAAATGGCTGGAGTTCGCGGCTTGTATGTTGGGTGTTGAATGTATATTGCATTTGTATATGCAATATACAAGGGAAATATGCAAGAATAGAGATTCAAAACAGAACCTGATAGTGATTTCAAAGTTTTCTATAAAGTTTTGGGGTCTACCTTGTATATGGGCAGTTGTATGTATAGGCATTCTACATATACAAAGGATCTAAAAAGGCAAATGAGTGAAAAGGTGAATGTATATCCATGCTGCAAAAAGTCAAAGGGTCAAATATACATCTGTGTGGTGCATTCTTATTGGCCGATGGCTTTTCAAGGCTGGTGATTGGCTCGTCCATTCAATTTTAGGCCGCAGATCTTGGCGGTAAGGGACAATCGACGACTCTGTTCAAATGAAGGGTTTTCCACATTGCTACAGTGGCATTCTTGGCTAAAAAATTTCCAAGGCATGTAGCTGCTACATTCCCATGAGAAACTGGTTGGTAAGCCATTAATGGTAGAGTTGCAAGGGGATGGTCGATGAATGGACATGTCACCTAATATTTTCAATGAAAAATCCTCAAGCGGTGGCACGGTTCTTGAGTTCAACCACTCCTTGCCTCCTCTTTTGTTTGTTGCATTGAATGTTTTGAGTGCCATTCTCATGGTGCATTGTTTCTAATAGAAATTTTGAAATGACACTGTACTAATTGCTGAGTACACATCCTTTCTGTATACGAGAATTGTGTAGCTCATTTTTTAGAGGTTGTTGAAAACTGCACAAATTTTGGTGGAGTAACAAAATACAGTTTTGCTGGTGGCTCTATCTTGGTGCTGTGTGAGTTCATGAATCTTATGTTGTATGTTTTATGCATAAGTTTACTAGTTTCATGTTGTTTTATATGAGAAATGCATTGTTGCATGTATTCAACTATTTGTCTCCAAGTTGTGGGTATCTTTTCTTTTGAATCTAAATAGCTAAGTTTTATTAGGATTCAAGAACATAGATTTTCTGTGTTGAATGTCTAATCCTTTACCTTTGTTTAAGGAACAAATTGAATGTTTTAGGTTAAGCATTGGGAATAGTATGTTGCAGTAGGGATGTCATTAAGTATGAATGGCTGAATATTTAGTTTTGGGAAGTATCTGTAAGGCAGGCACTACAAAATCCCCTTGAAACTCAGTTATTGATCCAAATTTGTATAATCATTTACATATGTATGTCTATTGACTCTAAGCCCTGATATAGGCACCATTTCTCTTGTATTGAGGTTACAACCCAGGGTCCTAGTTTTGCATCCAAATACAAAATATAACTTCATACTTCAAATACAAACCATTAGGACATTAGAAGTAGTTTTAGGATCAAAATCCTCTGTCTCACAACTGAACATAGGCCCAAAGCTAGCCCCTTTGCACTTATTTTATAGTTTTAGTCTGCATATGAGAGGATTCATCTGCTTTGTCTCAACACCCCAGCAAGTTCATAGATGCATTTCATAGATGTTGAATAGGGAATACCCCCTTGGTTCTGCAGAGCCTAAAGAAGAAGAGATATTTATAGAGTCTATCTCCTATATTGTTGGCCCCTGACCTAGAAATCCTATTGATCAACGATGGCTACCTTGTAGGGATAACTGGGAAGGATCCAGTCTGGGAATAATCTAATAGATTTGGTGACTCTGCTGGGGACTACTTTGTGTAAGGACCTTGATTTGAAAAGGAAAACTAATTCCTAATTGTAGGTGGTGACTCCAAACTAATCTCCCAACCAGTAAAGTGAAATTTGTATGCAGGGGAGAATAGCCCTACATAATCCTTTGTTTGAAGAATTACCCAAAAAAATGATGTATAGGAAAAAGGGGGCAGTTCAAGCAAATCAAGAGTGTTCTCCCAGCCCTAGAAACAATAATAATATCCAAGATAATCCCAGATCTTCAGAGCAGCAAGCACCTTACTTTTCAAACACTGAGGCTGAGATTCAAGATATGTATGAAAGACAACAAGGTGATAGCTTGAGAATGAGATTAGAGGTGTTTCAGGAATGCCCTTTCTTAGATCCCCCTGACAGATTCGATGAAACTGAGTCCCTGAGGGATGATGATGAAGACCAATATGGAAAGGGACCATCCTCTTCTATGCCTAGAGATGAAGAATTGGCTAAAGAAATCAAGAACCTGAGGGCTGAATTAGAATACTTATATGCTTTAAAGATTAGAGATGATATGAGACAAAAGGTACAAGCTCTGAAACTTGCTCAACATGATTCAATTCCCACACTTGATAATGCAAATGTGCTGAGAAACCAACAAAGAAATGAAGTCCAGTATCAACAGAATGATCATAGACAGAATATAAACAATCTTAGGATACCATTAAACAATATGAGAAAATTAGAATGCTAATAGAAATGTAAATGTTAATTAGTTTGATAGATAGCCTATGCAGTTGGATAGATTCAGGTAGTTAGTTTTTAATTGTATTCCTGGTTACCCTAACCCCATTGATAAACATGTAAGGCTTCAGATACCAAAGTTTTCAGGAAACAATGTTGTGATAGGTGAAGATCACTTGAAGGCTTTTCAGAATGTTATGGACAACTTTGAGGTTGGACATGAAGATGTTTTTATGAAATTGTTTATGCAATCCTTAGTTGATGAAGCTAGAGAGTGGTATAAAAGTATGCCTGATCAGAGTGTTTCATCATGGGATGACTTCAGAAGGATTTTTAAAGAACAATATGGTGACAAAACTGACCCAAGCTTTTTTGTAAATGAATTCACTAGTATTGCTAAGGGGTCAAATGAGCAGGTTGCAGATTTTAATGCTAGGTTCACTAAAGTGTTGAACAAATTACCACACCACATGAGGCCTAATGAACCAATGTGCATGGTACTATACATAAATACTTTTGATGCTAAGACAACTTATGGGTTAAGAGATAAGGGTCCTACTAGCCTCAAGGATGCTTTCAAAATTGCAACCAACATTAAAAATAATAGGAAAGCATCTGGTAAGACAAACAGAAGGGATGATGTAAAGATTCTGCAAAATCTAAATAAATCTCAAAGTACTCAAGGTAATGTATCTACTTCTGAAGAGAAATTGGATAAATTGACCATTGTTGTTAAGGACCTAAGCTATAGACTTGCTAAAAATGAAAAGGGGATAGGTCTAGAAAGGCAAGTTTACCAAAGACATGAAAAGAGACCATCATTGCATGATATGCCATATAATACTAACTGGCATAATGGTAAACCCATTCTCCCAAATAGCAATAATCATAAAAGAGTTCAAAATGTTAAAGAGACCCCTGATCCTTTGAAGAAGGTTGTTAATATTGTTGATGACACCCCATGGTGCATAATATCTTAGATGCCTCATTCACAGTCGTAATGTATGATTGCTCAGTCTTTGTATAATAATGTTGTTGCCTGTGATGAATGCAATGAGCCGCATTGTATGGAGGATGATAGTGTCAATATGTTGTCACGAATTGGGAGTACTCTTCTTGTGATGCTAATGAAAACACGAGTTATGGGACTCAAGTCTGTCCACAGATTTCTAGTGATGAAGATGATGAAGATAATTATGCTTATGCTCAGGACTCATGCATCTTTATGACTAACTTGAGGAGACCTTCTGATGAAGAGATTAGACCTCTCACAGCTGCAGTAGTGGCTCAGGTCAAAAGCAACTATAACCTTAGAGGCAAGGCTCAGATAGACGATCCACGTCAACCAGAGGACACTTTTGTGAACCAACCAATACATAACCACAAAGGGGCTGAACCACATAAGATGCAATGGAATGATAAAAAGAAAAACCCTAAGCAAAAACCAAGTCATGATTCTCAAAGACTAGAAAATAAAGTTCCCCAAGATGAGGATCAAAATAAGAATTCTCATGTCATGGATGACAGTTAGAAGACCATTAAAATCAAGGCTGGATCAGCTCAGGATAAGAGTAAAACCACGGCTCAAGCTATAACTGTTATACAAAATTATACTCCATTTGACATAACTCAAGTTTTGTCCCAAATGAAGGTCTTTGTTCCATTGATGGAGCTAATGAAAGTTGAAGAATTCAACAATAAGGAATTGTCCCTAATCTCAGGAGTAGCTAGTCAAGCCGAGTAGAATATTGAAACTCAAGGCAAGAAACAAGCCTTGTGTATTGATGAGGATGAGGTTCCTGAAGTCTATCTGGGAGTGACAATGACAAAATTCCCTTCACAGGTTGAAACGTTTTATGTCTCCCTTGTTATAAATGGAAAGGTGATCAAGAATTGTATGCTTGACTCAAGAGCATCAACAAATATTATGCCTCTGGCTATCATGCAACAAGCTGGGTGAAAAATAGATAAGGCATGTGGAAAATGCTATGTAATGGATGCTAGGGAGGTGCTAGTTATTGGAATCATAAAGGATGTGGGTTTTATGTTAGTTGCATATCCTGAAAAGACTTACAAAATGAACATAACAGTGGTTGACATAAAGCCACAGTATGGTATGCTATTGTCAAGAAGATGGGCAGCACTGATTGGGGGAAGTATGCAGTTAGATTTATCATATGCTATGATCCCAATGAATGGTAGAGATGTCAAACTGGTCAGAGAGGAAAGGTCACCAGAAACAGTGGAAGATCAAGATTCAGGAGAGCATATCTGTTTTGTGGATATTGACTGTGAGAATTTCAAAGTTGTCTCACATGATCAAGGGAGCAAAGGGAAATATTTTTGCATTCCAGAACTTGACCAACAGGGTCTCTGGACTATGTATTTTGATGGAGCTTGTTCAAAAGAAGGTTCTAGTGTAGTTGTGTTTTGGTCTCCAGCAAGTAAGCTTCTAAAATTCTCTTTCCTGTTGAAGTTTACCTGCACAAACAATATTGCAGAATATGAAGCTCTGCTACTAGGGCTAAATGTTGCTTTGAAGCATGGGATTAAGATGCTAAAAGTATATGGAGATTCAGAATTAATTGTCTCCCATATTAGAGATAAATATGCTTCAAAAAATAAAAGGTTAAAATAGTATAAGCATGTTGTATGGGATACAATTGAATTATTGGATGCTTTTTCAATAAATTGGATAGAAAGGTCAAAGAATGTCATAGCAGATTTTTTAGCTAATGTGGCTATAAGGCCAGATGATGTTACTCCGTCTGATGTTACAAATGTTAAAGTTAAACTTAGACCTGCAGTACCAGATAATGTATGCAGTTGGCAAGTGTTTGATGATGATAGAGACTTGTTGAGGTTCCTACACTGCATAGATGAATATGAGAACCAAGAGATTGATTTTCAAAACTTTGTAGAAGTTGTGAATGGAAAAGAAACTCTTTTGGGGAAGGAAGTGATTCAACTTAAAACAAATAAAATCCCCAGAGGGCTAGTTGCTTTAGAAAGAGCATTTGATAATAGAGACCAGTTTGTTAAGAAGGTATCTTCTACTAACAAGGATGACTTGGAGGAGATAAACTTGGGGACATGCCATGCCCCCAAAAGGGTATATATTGACAAACAGCTCAAGCCACACATTAGGAGTATGCTAATGGCATTATTAAAAAAATATAAGCATGTCTTTGCCTGGTCATATGAGGACCTAAAAGCTTATAGAGAAGACTTATTCCAGCATGAGATTCCTTTGAAACCTAGAGCTAAGCCATTTAGACAAAAACAATGACCTATTAACCCAACCTTGGCTCCAAAAATGCAAGAAGAGCTTGTGAAGCTCAGGGAGGCTCGAATAATTGTGCCTATTAAACACTCAACTTGGGTGTCCAATCTTATCCTAGTTAGAAAAAAAAATGGTGATATAAGACTTTGTGTGGACTTTAGAAACTTGAATGTATCTTCTTTGAAGGATAATTATCCACTGCCTAACATGGAGGCTATGTTACAGAAGGTAATTGGTTGTGAACTTTTATCCATGATGGATGGATTTTCAGGATACAATCAAGTGAAGGTAAAAGAATATGAACAATATAAGAATGATTTCACCACTCCATGGAGAACTTATGTATATGTGAGAATGCCATTTGGACTAACAAATGCAGGCGCTACATTTTAGAGGGCTATGGATGTTGCTTTTGCAGGATTGATTGACTCAATCTTGGTTGTATATCAGGATAATTTGACTGCTTATTAAAAAAGGGAGGAGCAACATTGCATGCATTTAGAACAAATTTTTATTAGAGCATTGGAATATGGCATTTCACTTAACCCAAAGAAATGTACTTTTGGGGTAGTGGAAGGAAAGCTATTGGGACACATTGTTTCCAAGGATGGAGTTAGGATTGATCCTAAAAGGGTTGCAGCAATTGACAGAATTCAAATCCCAAACACAGTGAAAGGCATTCAGTCCTTCTTTGGACAGATTAACTTTGTTAGAAGATTCATTCCCAATTTTGCTGAGATTACAAAGGACATCTCTAAAATGTTAAAAAAGGGTGAAACTATCAAATGAGAGAGTGAAGTAATTAAATCATTTCAGAACATCAAAGAAGCTATAAAGATGGCTCCTGTGTTGAAATCTCTTGATTTTTCTAAGCCACTCTAGTTGTTCTCATTTGCTTCTTTTCACACTATTACTGCATGTTTATTACAGAAAAATGAAGATGGTTTTGAGCAACCTATTGCTTTCTTTAGCATGTCATTGTAGGCAGCTGAGTTGAAATATGATATCATGGAAAAGCAGGCATATGCATTGGTTAGGGCAGTCAAAGGCTTCAGGCCATACTTAGTAGGATCTCAAGTGGTTGTATATGTGCCCCATGTAGCAGTTAAAGACATTTTCACTCAGCAGGAAGTGATAGGAAGAAGATGTAGGTGGATTAACAAGTTATAGGATTTCAACATTGAGATACAAATCACAAAATTGGTAAGGGGGTAAGGTTTGGCTAAGATGATGACATAGTCAAATCTAGAAGCATGCCAGGTAAATGTAATTCATGATGAAGTTGTCAACATGTCAGAATCTAAATGGTACAAGGATATTATGTATTATTTGTATAATTTGAATTGTCCTTCCCATCTCAGTGATAGTCAAAAAGGACTTTAAAACTACATGCTATCAAATACATAATTATTCAAGGAGAGTTGTATTGGAAGAATCCTAATGGTGTCCTACTTAGATGTGTGGATGAAAGTCAAGCTACAAATACAATAGCTCACAAAATTCTTAGAGCAGGCTATTGGTGGCCAACCCTTTTCTTGGATGCACAAAAGATGGTAAGAAGATGTGATCCCTGTCAAAGGTTCTCAAAAAAATTAAAGTATGAAGGTACACTACCCCTTAGAACTATAACTGTGGAGGCTCCATTTCAGCAATGGGGAATTGATTTTATAGGGGAAATCTCAGAAAGATCAAGTGGGGGACATAGTTGGATTTTGGTTGCTACTGACTATTTCACCAAATGGGATGAAGCCATTCCAACTAAGAAGGCTACAAGTAGGGTGGTAATGGATTTCATTTTAGAACACATTATTATCAGGTTTGGAGTGCCAGTCAAAGTGGTCACAGACAATGCCATGTGCTTCAGATCTAGTGAGTTTGTTGACTTTTGCAACAACTATGGGATTAATTTGTCATATGCATCACCATACCATCCACAAGGAAATGGTCAGGCAAAATCAAGTAACAAAAGCCTTATGAAAATCATTAAAAGGATGGTGGACAAGAACAAAAGGGCATGGGATTCAAAACTAAAGATGGTACTATGGGCTGACTGGATAATAGTGAAAAAAGCCATTGGAAAGTCACCTTTTGAGCTAGTATATGGTGCAGTAGCTAAGTTAACTATGAATAATCTCTTGCCAGTTTATAGATTCATACAAGAAAATGATAAAGAGATTGAGGATTTAATGACTGAAAGGATAAAACAACTAATTGTATTAGATGAAATCAGAAGAGAAGCACAGAAGACAAATATTAAGAAACAGTAGAAGGTGAAATATTTATTTGATAAAAGGGCTATAGAAAGGAAGTTTCAGATAAATGATTTGGTCCTTGTTTGGAATGCAAAGAGCCAAGATAAGGGAAAGCATGGTAAATTTGAGCCCTTGTGGATGGGCTCGTATCAGATCAGCAATACTCATGGAGAAGATTCTTACTTTCTCCAGGCTGTAAATGGTGAATTACTGGAATTACCTATGCACGGTCAGTTCCTAAAGCCTTATTTCTCATGACTGAATTTCTTGAGTGCACATTGTAAATTAGGTGTGAATAGTTTGTAAATGCCTTGTATAGTCGGTTATGTTTTTTCTTTTGCATTTTGTCTGGTCTATCTCGGAGTGGTCTAGTTCTCACTGCATGCTTGCACCTACACGTCTCTAGTTAGAGCCAATGTTGGTGCCTGCTATTGTCTCAAGTTTCAAATATTTATATGCAGGCCCCTTCATAAAAACCTAGAAATTTATAAGTGTATCAGCCTCCTTTTTCATGCATGTATCTTTGTATATGCATTGGTGTTTGTATGTGCATTTGAATGTACAAGTGCTGATGTACATTAGCGGCCTTGAAGAAAGATTCAAATTGGCTTCAAAAGGTGCAAAAATCAGTTATATGCATTGTTGTATGCATATCGGGTTTGTATGTGTCATTCGGGTGCATTTCTGGGACATACAAAGATGGAATATACATAGTAGATTCCTGGTATATTCTGTTGTTGTATCTAAGGTTTGCATGTATATCAGTTTCTATGATTCAAATGTGCAAGGTCAATATGCATTGGAAAACATACAAAAGTTTCGTCGGTGAGAAGGTATGCATCGGCAGCTTAACAAATTATCTCCCTGATGGCTGATGCACATACAAAGGGCAATGTATATTGGCAGGCATGTAGGTGAATGCATATCCATTATACATTGGAAACATGCAAAAGGCACATACAAAGAATAGATACATACAAGGCCGAGATGCATTTGGTGGGGTCCACTTCACATACAAAGGTGATTGTATGTTTGCACATACAAGGGTGATATACAAGGAGTAAAGATACAAGCTAGACCCAAAAGTGTTTGCAATATGTTTCATAAGAATTTGGGGTCCACTGCTTGTATGATAAAGTGCTTGTATGTGCCGATATACAATGGAAGAGTTACAAGCCAGATTTGAAGGTTTTCTTTCAGTCTGATTGATAAATGGCTGGAGTCCGTAGCTTGTATGTTGGGTGTTGAATGTATATTACATTTGTATATGCAATATACGAGGGAAATATGCAAGAATAGAGATTCAAAGTGGAACCCGATAGTGATTTCAAAGTGTTCTATAAAGTTTTGGGGTCTGCCTTATATATGGACAGTTGTATGTATATGCATTATGCATATACAAAGGATCTAAAAAGATAAACGAGTGAAAAGGTGAATGTATATCCATGCCGCAAAAAGTCAAAGGGGCAAATATACATCTGCGTGGTGCATTCTTATTGGTTGATGGCCTTTCAAGGATGGTGATTGGCTTGTCCATTCAATCTCAGGGCGCAAATCTTGGCAGTAAGGGAAAATCAACGTCTCTATTCAAACGAAGGGTTTTCCACGCTGCTATAGTGGCATTCTTGGCAGAAAAAATTCCAAGGCACACAGTTGCTACATTCCCAGGAGAAACTGGTTGGTAAGCCATTAATGGTAGAGTTGAAAGGGGATGGTCAATGAATGGACATGCCACCTAATATTTTCAATGAAAAATCTCCAAGTGGTGGCATGGGTCTCGAGTTCAACCACTCCTTGCCTCCTCTTCTACTTGCTGCATTGAATGTTTTGAGCACCATTCTCATGGTGCATTGTTTATGGTGGAAATTTTGAAATGACACTGTACTGATTGCTGAGTACACATCCTTTCTGTATAAGAGAATTGTGTAGCTCATTTTTAGAGGTTGTTGAAAATTGGACAAATTTTGGTGGAGTAACAAAATATAGTTTTGCTGGTGGCTCTATTTTGGTGTTGTGTGAGTTCATGAATCTTATGTTGTATGTTTTATGCATAAGTTTACTAGTTTCATGTTGTTTTATATGAGAAATGTGTTGTTGCATGTATTTAGTTGTTTATCTCCAAGTTGTGGGCATCTTTTCTTTTGAATCTAAATAGCTAAGGGTTATTAGGATTCAGGAACATAGATTTTCTGTGTTGAATGTCTAAGCCTTTACCTTTGTTTAAGGAATAAATTGAATGTTTTAAGTTAAGCATTGGAAAAAGTATGTTGCAGTAGGGATGTCATTAAGTATGAATTTTCTGAATATTCAGTTTTGGGAAGTATCTGTAAGGCAGGCACTACAAAATCCCCTTGAAACTCAGTTATTGATCCAAGTTTGTATAAGCATTTACATATGTATGTCTATTGACTCTGAGCCCTGATATAGGCACCAGTCTTCTCTTGTATTGAGGTTACAACCCAGGGTCCTAGTTTTGCATCTAGATACAAAATATAACTTCATACTTCAAATACAAACCATTAGGACATTAGAAGTAGTTTTAGGATCAAAATCCTCTGTATCACAACTAAACATAGGCCCAAAGCTAGCCCCTTTGCACTTATTTTACAGTTTTGGTCTGCATATGAGAGGATTCATCTACTTTGTCTCAACCCCCCAGCAAGTTCATAGATGCATTTCATGGATGTTGAGTAGGGAATACCCCCTTGGTTCTACAGAGCCTAAAGAAGAAGAGGAGATATTTGTAGAGTCTATCTCCTATACTGTTGGCCCTTGGCCCGGAAATCCTATTGATCAATGATGGCTACCTTGTAGGGATAACTGGGAAGCATCCAGTCTGGGAAAAATCCAACAAAAGGTATGGTGGCCTAGAGGGATATACAAATTACTCATCTTAGGTAAAAGATTGCCCAACAAAACCCTACACCCATTTCATTAAAAATATATGATCAAAATTTGCAACTAGCACAGGAGAACAGACAAATCTAGAGTGAAATTAGATAGCTCTAAAGGGAGCTAGAAATCATAAGACAAGAGAAGTTGACAGTGGAGAAAAATATGGCCCTAGCTTGTGAAACAGGGGAAACTCTACTAGCTCAAAGAGTGCCATCAGGTATGTATGCCCTGTTCCTGAGGGAATAATATTTAAGATGGAAATTGTTAAGAATAAGCTGTAATCTTCCCTTTGACTTTGATAATGATATGGAGTTCATAGAATGTTATTTGCAAACCCCCAAGGACCAGTAAAATCTATTGTGCGAATTTTTCCAACATGGTCATATCATGGTCCATGTAAATACTTCAATGCTGAATTTGTATGTGGGAGAACTGCAAATCAGGAGCTATCTATCTCTACTCAATAACCATAGATTATGGGAAGATAGAATGGAAGAGTATAATGTTATTGTAGGGTCCATTAGGTTATTTATGTGCCATGAATGCCCTAAAACTACTTGGTTCACCAACACCTTCAAGGCAAATGTTTACAGGCAAGGTGTTACAGCCTAATGTGTGCAAAACTTGAATTCTTGTATTTCTAACTTTTTTGCCATTGCTAGATATCTCCCAAATGCAGCACTCACAAGCTGCATAAATAGGTTTGAGGACTTGCCCCAAGCTCTCAAAAGGAGAGAGCCTATTTCACCTGCCAGTATTAGATGGATGATTGACAAGGTGTGAAATATTATACCATTAATTTAGAAGAAACAATAAAACTTGGATGGAATGAGATTCAGGCCTCCCTTAATTCTAATGCCAGCTCCTCGATTGAATCATCCACCAGGGCATGGAATGAGAGAAAGGAAATTTAGCAAATGCTTTATCAGGGTGCAAGAAAATGATTGATTCCAACCCAAAGGGAGACAATTGTCCCAATACGACTATGATGAGGATTATGACTGCAACTAGAAAATGGAGGGCAAAAACATATTGGATGAAGCAGACTAAGCACAACCATGAGGACATGGCATATATTCAGTAGGGGGGAGATGATGAGCCATATAATTGACTCATCTATTTCATGTTATTTTTGCTCTTAAGAAAACTCTCTAACACTTTGGCATATATAATTACATATTATTATATTTAAGTTTGTCTTTTAGTTAGATTATGCACATGATTAGTTTTCATTTCCTTTGATGAAATCTCTTGCTTTATTTTACTAGATTACATTTCAAAAGTGAATATCTTATGTATTATGGTGCAAAGTTGTGAATGTTTGTATAAGGCTTGCAGCAATAGGAACAACTAGTGGTCTTCGGATCCCTCTAGAGCCTTCTATCCTAAGAAGAACCTAAACTCTAGATAGCTCTAGATGCTGAAAACCTTCCTAGGGTCATCCTCCCCTTGAGTCGATGACTGCCACAAGCCCATCCTTGAGTGCAAATATAACGTGTGCTTCAATCATGTCGCTAAGAAGGATAACATCACCACATCACCACAATCTTGGTGACTAACTAAAATATCAGTTAGCTGACTTCAGTCCCAACTAAAGTAGCTACCATCTTGTGTCGCACCATTTCAGTGGAATCATCTAGTTCTCCATGCAATTAGAATTAACACAGATCTCTGATTTGCAATTCTGTTTAGGAATAATGAATGTAATAAACCATGCAAATGGCTATAGTTCCAATTTGCTCCAGTTAGACTTGTTGTTGGTTTTCTTCTTCCAATAATGATCGACTATATAAGTAGGAGCAATTCATTTCTTTCTAGTTAGTTCCAAGTTTCTAAGTTTTCATAGATAGTTATTGCCAGATTGCTGTAACAGGAGGAAAACTACTCATGCTTATAATTCCATCCATTTCTGAACTATGATTTAATATGAAGGGGAATTTCTACTGAAAGAAGTTAGTTGACAAAGAGAATCATCTCTAGTTGGGGAAGTAGGGCATGCTTACCCATCGAAGAGAAGATCTCTCAATAATTTGGTATTTATGTAATTTTGTTCTAATTTCTGTTAAGTTTTTCTTAATGTTCTATGTGATTGTTGTTAACTATTCCTTGCAGGTTAGTTCTTTAAAAATTTTAAAATACCCAAAAAGAGATAGATCTGTTCTTTATCAGCATTGTCATATTCAGAGTATTTCATTGCTGTAGAATAATAGTGGATTCAATTGATCTTCATTTACTTTTTTAGCATGTTAGATTAAATTTTTTTATATCAAGTGTGTTTGTTTCCAGCAATTTAAGATAGTTTCCCTTCCTGCAATTGTGTTTCCTTTCTAGCAAATTTATAGTTTCCTTCCAAGAAAGTGTGTTTATTTCTTAGCAATTAGAGAGATCTTTATTTTTGCATGCACTTTCAATTATGGCAAGACCAACAAACCAAGTCCCATTCACCATACCACTTGACCTAACCCCCCCCATTCTAAGAATTCTTATCACAAATAGCTCCAGACACCTCTAGATTGATAAAAGTAAATGATGATGTATTAACAAAGCACTACTTCGACCTCATCAAATAGATGAGAGGTAGGTCATTGGATGTTGATGGCATGGTTGTTAGGGTGTAGATGGTGCATATGGATGATTCAAAAAGTTTAGCAAAATCAGTGAAAGAGTCTTGATGGTCCTTTTCGTTGACATTATCTATCACAAGGAATGACCTAGCATCCTCACTCAAGATACACTCAATTTTGGTGGGGGTAGACTCTTGTTTTCCATACCCAAGTCTGTGATGATAAGGATTTATTGTTACTTGAATGGGTTCAATAATTCCTTGCTCATGAAGACGTATGTTGTCTTGTCCTTTGTAACCCATGTATTTGACAATCTCAAGACCTTTTCCATAGATCTTGGTTGGTAGGATAGGAGCTTCTTTTTGTTCATATTCATCTTTGTATAGCCAAGAAGATACATCTTCAAGGACATCGTGTTCCATGAAATGTTTATGTTTGAAGATGGGAGATGGCTTGCATTTGATGACTACTGTTGACACTTCATTAAGGGCACCAAATGTCTTGGGATATGGTGGGAGAAAGCCTACATAAAATGTACCATGTAGATCATACTCTCCACACCCCATGTCACTTACTTTGATCTTGACCTTAGGAGGAGTGAATGTTTGTGATGTGGATGCTATGGTGGATGGGTCAACATATGCAGTGGATAATGTAGGATTAGTCCTAGTGGTGGATGTTTTGATGGCATTGTTGTAAGGATAGAAAGTTCAATCATGTCCTTCCAAAAAGATGCAGTATTGGAAAGGATGGGGATCGGCATAGACAATTACTTCCATGCCATTATATGGGAATTTTAGGCATTGATGAAAAGTGGATGGGATGGCTTGCATTGAATGGATCCATGGTCAGTCGAGGAGAATGTTGTATGGGAGGTCAAGATCAAGAACTTGACATTTGGTTTCAAAAATATTTTGTCCCATTTGGATGGGAAGCTTAATGGTGGCTTTGGATAATCTTTTGGTTTCATCATATCCTTTGATGGTTATACACTCACTAGAGTTCAAAACCACATCATAGTATCCCAAGTATTTTAATAGTTTTAGAGTGCAAAGATTTAGGCTAGAGCCACCATCTATTAAGAATCGTTTGATGGTATATTTGTGAATTAGGACTTCGATGTGAAGGGCTTCGTTATGTGAGACATTAGATGTAAGGAGATTTTTCTCAAAAAAATTGAGCTGATGAGGTGAGGTGATGTGTCCCACCATGGATTAGAATTGATCTACATTCAAGTTGGTAGGGACTTGTGTTTCCATCAAAGCTTTGTCGAGGACATTGGTGTAGGAGCACCATTTGATAAAAGTTGTCAATTATTGAAGTTGTTTTCTAGGCTTTAGTTTTGGTATGTTTTACATAAAATAAGGTCTTTTAGGATTAGAGTCTTTAATAATTTGCTCAAGTTAGTACATGCTATTTTGGACAGCCTTAGTGGAAAGGCTAGGTTAAGCTTCTTTTTTTATTTTTCCCATCATAGGGAGTTATGGAGAAGGTGGAGTTATATTGTAGACATGATATTTATGCCTCTCACTGGTCAAGGAAGGTAGAATATGTAATTGGGAGTGAAGAAATGCAAGATTTTCCCTGTTTTTACTATTTTTCTCTCACTTTTTTGTTGTTGTATAGCCCATACCGATCTTCTAGAAGGTACAATCAGTGGGAGATGAAAGGTTTGTGAATTATCTTATTTTTTAGGTGGTTTAGAGGTTTGAAGTGTTATTATGTAAAAGTTAACAATTTTTTAGTGAAGACTGCCTTGTTGAAATAGTGAGCTAGGGTTTGCATAGAAAAATGGAGGTTTAAATGTTTTCCACCATCCAAAATTTTTGAAAAATGGAATTATAGTTGCTGCACCATGTGTTTTTTTCTTTCTAATTGGTTTGGGATCATTTCATGAAGTTTTGTACAAGTTTGAGGAAGCCCTAGGTGTTTTTACTTCCTATTTTTTAGGCTTGACAAGGGTTTTGAACATGAATTTGGAATTTAGAGCTTAAAGGAGCAGTGTTGACCCTAAAATTGGCAAAATCCCTCATTTGGCAATGTGTTTTGTTAGGGTTAGTCAGTAGAAGATATCAATTAAATACAAATAAAGATTAAACAAAGGAATGGAAATACACAAAAATAATAACAGCGACAGACAAGTTTTAACGTGGTTCACCTAAACTCGGGCTACATCCACCAACAGAGAGTCCAATATTATTATCTAGTAAATCAAACCAATTACAACCAGCAATCCTTGCAATTCAATACCATTACAAATGCTACAATACAATATATCAACCAAAACCCTAACCCTTAGCCGCTTTTATCAAGCCTTATGTCAGTTACAAAATAGGGTTTTTTTATGTCGGTCCTGTTGATAACTGAGAGGGGGGGTGAATCAGTTATCCTAATTATTTCCGTTTTTGAACTTTATTGTTAGTTAATGCAGCATTGAATCAAACACAAAAACATTGCCATGAAATAAGAAACACATGACACAGTATTTTTGACGTGGAAACCCTGTTAAGGGAGAAAACCACGGGGTGATTAACCCAAAAATTATTCTCTGTTAGAAGAATAGGAAATTACAAAAATGGCACTTGCCAATTGGGGCTCACTGCCTGAGCACACTGCTCACAAAGAGGCCCACTGCCTACAAGGAGACACACTGTCTACAAAGTGATAAGAATCACAGTCTTGAACTGATTGGAAGCATCTGCATATGATGGAGTTTAGTTCCGGTTAGGCTCAGTACACTGATCTGCTGCACTTCATCTTTCCTCTGTTCTTTATTCTGCTATCCTTTCACATACCGGATCTTTCTTGCTACTTCTGCTCTGTTCTGCACTTATTCGCATACACCTTCACACAATCACTCTCTTCACAACTAAATCCATCCTCTATATATATCCGCACAAGTAATTTCATCACTTTTCTAGTCGACATCCGGAACAGTCTAGTTTCTTACAAACTCTGTTCTGTCGGCTGAATCCTTTCTCACCAAGCAATGCGGATCAAGCATATACTTGTAGATATCATTAATCATGTTAGCCAAACATGATTCATGCCTTCACAACCTTTATCATCAACAGTAACACATCCGGAAAGTAGTCTGATACTCTGTCAGTCAGTTCTTCCTCTGTTTTCACTGTCTCTCAGGAATCCGGTACTCAACTATTCATATCTTTTTCCTTGTCCATCACCGGAGGCTAAATCCTTGGAATATACCACTCAAGGTAGTCCTCTTGACTTCCCCAAATCCGCACTGCACCAAGACACTTCCTCTGAGAGATCCAGACCAATCTGTCAGACCTTGCCACATGCTCTGTTCTTGTTCACCAGACCACAACAATCTTTATTCTGACTTCCGGTAGAGACACACCATGACTTGCGGATATGTGGGATGACCTTTGTTGCCATCAATGACAACAACCATGAATCCATATAGTGTCTCTTGCCAACAGGTCCATGTATCCTCGAACCCCAGCGAGGATACATGGCTAGTGTATAGTACTTTCCTGATTAGTCGCCACCTACCAACAATCTCCCACTTGGAGACTAATCAAGCTCCACACCAAATAATCTCCCACTTGGAGACTGATCCTGGATGACACCACTACATGTGCAGTTCCCACTAGAAATAAGCACCCTGGACTCTATTGTTCTGATTTTATTGTTTTAGTCTTGAAGACCAACCGAAGCTGAAGAGGAGCTCAACTTCTCCCTTGTCACTGCCTTTGTAAACATATCCACTGGATTTTCATCTATATGTATCTTTTCCAGCCATAACTGTCCATTATCCAACACTAACCGAATAAAGTGATACCTCAACTATATGTGTTTGGTCTTTGAATGCAAGGCAGAATTCTTTGCAAGATGTATGGCACTCTGACTATCTATATACAAAGAACTGTTAGCTTGTTGTTTGCCCAATTCTTCCATGAAATATTGCAGCCATATCATCTCCTTGCTTGCCTCTGTTGCAGCTACATAATCTACCTCTGTGGTGGATAAAGCAACCACCTTTTGCAACCGTGAGATCCAACTCATTGCTGTCCCACCTACAGTAAAGACATAAGCTGTAGTACTCCACCTGGATCAATATCCCCTACCAAATCTGAGTCTACATAACCTGCTAAATCTGTATTAGAACCCCCAAAACATAAGTGTTTATTGGATGTACCTCTCAAATATCTGAGAATCCATTTTACTGCATTCCAATGATCTAATCTGAGATGACTCATATACCTACTTATGACTCCTACAGCATGTGCAATATCTAGTCTCGTGCATACCATGGCATACATTAAACTTCCTACAGCTGAAGCATATGGTACATTGGGCATTTTTCTTCCTCCTCTTGTGTCTTTGGACACATCTCCTTAGTCAATTTCAAATGACTAGGTAAAGGTGTGCTGACAGCTTTGCATTCTCCATATGGAATCTCTGCAACACCTTTTCAACATAAGTAGCTTGAGATAGAGTCAATTTTCTGTTCATTCTATCTCTGCAAATTTTCATACCAAGGATTTATTTTGCTACCCCCAAATCCTTCATATCAAATGACTGTGCTAACTACTCTTTTAACTCTCTCATGTGATCCATGTTAGACCCAGCTACAAGCATCTCATCAACATATAAACATAAAATAATGTAGTTTTCATTATCCAACCTTTTAAAATAAACACAATGGTCAGAATTACAACAGTTGTAGCCTTGCTTAGCCATGAAACTATCAAATTTCAAATACCATTGCTGAGGTACTTGTTTCAGGCCATATAATCTCTTCTTCAATCTGGACACCTGTTTCTCCTTACCTTTGACCTCAAATCCTTGGGGATGTTCTATATATATCTCCTCCTCCAAATCACCATGGAGAAAGGTAGTTTTCACATCTAGCTTTTCTAAATGCAAATCTTCAGCAGCGACAATACTTAAAACAGTATGAATAGAAGTCATCTTAACAACCAGAGAAAATATCTCATCAAAATCAATGCCCTTTTCCTATGTAAATCCTTTTACAACTAACCTAGATTTTAATCTTTTCTTACCTCCATCTTCCTCTTTCAGCCTATAAACCCATTTGTTTGGTAAAGCCTTTTTATCTACAGGTAACTTACATAATTCCCAAGTCTAATTTTTCAGCAAGGAGTCCATTTCTTCTTTCATTGCAAGCTCCCACTGAACTTGTGTATCCACCTACATAGCTTCATCATACCCTTCTAGTTCACCAGCATCTGTTAACAAAATAGAATACAAAAAGGGACAAAACCTTTTAGGAGGTCTACTTATCCTTGTTCACCATCTAACATTCACCAAATTTTGTGGTATTTCTTGTTGTTGTTGCAGAGCATGAGGAACCACTGGAACATTGCTACTTGGAGTATCATCCAACACCACATAATCATTTTCTTTTTTCTCATGCTACTGCAACTGATCTTTGTACAACACCTTCTCATTGAATACAACATCCCTCCTCACAATTTTTTGATTTGCAAAATCCCAAGGCCTATAACCAAATTCATCAATGTGATATCCAACGAAGGTACACTTTTTTGATTTTGCATCCAGCTTGGTTCTATTTTCAGAATCTACATGTGCAAATGCTTCACATTCGAAGGTTTTGAGAAAAGAGTAACTCACCTTCTTACCTATCCATGCTTCCTCTGGAATACCACAGCCCAAAGGAACTGAAGGACCTCTGTTAATTAAATATATAGCAGTGTTGATAGCCTCTGCCCACATGTTTAAAGGCAGCCCAACATGCAATCTCATGGTCCTTACACGCTCCATTATTGTCCTATTCATGCATTCATCCACTCCATTCTCTTGTGGAGTCCCTGGAACCATTTTCTACCTACGGATTCCATTAAAGGAACAATAATCCTCAAATTCTTTGTTGCAATACTCACCACCATTATCAGATCTGAGACATTTTAATCTTTTACCCTTCTCATTCTCAACCAAGCTTCTCCATTTCTTAAATGTTTCAAATACATTAGATTTCTACCTAAGGAAATAAAGCCATACCTTCCTAGTTGCATCATCTATGAATGTAACATAATACTAAGAGCCACCGAGAGAAGATACTTGAGCTGGTCCCCATACATCTGTATGCACAAGCTCCAACTTTTCATCTTTCTTTTGCTTCCCATCTCTGAGAAAACTGACTCTCTTTTGTTTGCCATACACACAACTTTCACTGAAATCTATATTAATACATTTCAGACCTAGTAAAACTTTCTTAGAATGAAGTACATTCATACCTTTTTCAGTCATATGCCCAAGTCTTTTATGCCACAACGTTGTCTCAAAACCTGCATCAACTGTTTCAGTCTCTTCATATGAACCTCCAGCAACTGTTCCTGTACCTGTTTATTTTTTCTCTGCAACAGCTAAAGTAGAAGGAACAGTATGACCTATACAAAGATATAAGGTGCCTACTTTCACACCTTTTTCTACTATTAAGGCACCTTTTGAAACCTTCCAATTTTTATCAGTAAATGTAACAATGCAACCTTCTTCAGCTAGCTACCCTGCTGAAATTAAATTCCTATTCAGCCTTGGAATGTGCCTTACCTCTTGTAGTAGCCAATGATTCTCATTCTGCAACTTAATCTTGATTCTTCCCTTTCCAACAATCTGACAAGGTTCGTTATCTTCCAAATAAACCAGCCCAAAATGCCCTTAGACATAATCAAGAAAATAACTTCTATGGGGCGTAGCATGAAATGAGGCCCCTGAATCTAAAACCCATGAATCATTAGCATTATCTAGGGAAAGAATCAAAGCATCATCTTTAGATTTATTACTTACCACATTTGCCTCCTTATTGCCTTCTTATTTGTCTCCTTTATTTTTCTGAGACCAGCAATATTTTTTTAGATGACCTAGTTTCCCATAGTACCAACAATCTTTTTGTCCTCTGGTTTGGGATCTCTTGTCCTTTGATTTTCCTCGTGACTTCCCATGACCTCTAGAACCTTTTCCTCTCTCCTTTGATTTGCCCCTGCTTTTTGCATTCAAAAACACTACCTAATGTGGATCCACCTGAGCTTTTCCTACAAATTTCCTCACTTAGAATAACACCAACAACATCATCAAATTTTAGGGTATTTGAACTAGAAACAGAGTTACTAACTGCCATTACCAAACTATTCTCTCTTTTAGGCAAAGAACATAATATCAAGAGAGCTCTAACTTCTTCATCAAATTTTACATTACAGAAGTCAATTGGCTGACAATCATATTAAATTCATATAAATGATCTGTCACAGATCCACCTTCAACCATTTTCAGATTAAACAAACGCTTCATGAGAAATACCTTATTTGAGGCTGAGGGTTTTTCATACAATTTAGCCAAAGCTTTCATCAGACTATCTGTTGTCTTTGCTTCCATTATATTGAATGCCATTGATGGTGCCAGGCACACAACTGAATGGTTCCCAGTACCTTTCTGTCAAGAAGATTCCAATCCTCATCACTCATTGTTTCCAGTTTCTTGGCTACTCCTTCCAATGGCATCCATAAATCCTTTTGATAGAGGTAATCCTCCATCTGCATCTTCCATAACTGATAGTTTTGCCCATTGAATTTATTGACCTTTAATTTACTCTCGTCTGCCATTGCTCCCACTCAACTGTGAGACCTTCCTGCAAACAATAATCACAACCTAGCTCTGATACCACTTGTTTGGGTTAGCTAGTAGAAGATATCAATTAAATGCAAATAAAGATTAAACAGAGGAATGGAAATACACAAAAATAATAACAGCGACAGATAAGTTTTAACGTGGTTCACCCAAACTCAGGCTACATCCACCAACAAAGAGTCCAATATTATTATCCATTAAATCAAACTGATTACAACCAGCAATCCCTGCAACTCAATACCATTGCAAATGCTACAATACAATATATCAACCAAAACCCTAACCCTTAGCCACTTTTATCAAGCCTTATGTTGGCTACAAAATAGGGTTTTTTTATGTCGGTCCAAACCTCGGTGAGGATACATGGCTAGTGTACAGTACTTTCCTGATCATTTGCCACCTACCAACATGTTTAAGGTTCCCAAATAGTTGTTAGGATTTTGATAAAGGAAAATTTCAAACCCTCTTTGTAAAAGTGGCCTAATTAAGCCTATTACCAGAATTACCAGTCATTTTTAGGGCCTTATGTTACAAAACAATCATACCTACATGAAAGATATGTTATGTAAGGTAAATGGGTACCCAAAATAGGTTTTAGTTCATGGGTTTGAGTCATTTTATGAAAGTTATGCCAAAAATACTTCATTTGTTGTCTTAATTAGGCATAGGAATAGCAGGTATAGTCCATTTTTGAGACATTTGTTCCCAAAGAACCTATGCTTCATGTTTAGTATGTTTTAGTACTCAATAATGGGTATCCAAATATGTCTAGAGTTTTGGGTTTCAGTGCTTGAGTTAAAAGTTATGGACTGACAGTCCTTGGTGAAGGGCTACTAGGCTGTGAGGGTAGTTTGGGAAGGCACTTAGTAACAATTGCAAAGTCTAAGTTCTTGATGACCATGTATGGTCTAAACATGACACATTCATCATTCCAAAGGTTTTCCATGTGTTGGTTTGTAGAGATTGAGGGTTTGGACAAGTTTTGGGTTTGTAGCCCTTGAAGAGCCCATGTCAAGTTAGAGTAGAGTTTGATAACCATAACCTCATTGTTGTGTAATTCAGGTACAATAGGTCTGATGGTCTTATAGCTCTGCATCAGACATCCTTGTGGAGGGGGGATGTAAGAAGCAACTCAAGAATGGAAATTTGATTGGGAGTCTTTCCGAGGTGATCAAGGAGGTTATACTTGTGAGTGGATGGAAGATTAGTAGGTACGAATGTAGAGGGTTGATCATTGGTGGGAGCTCTGCGGATGGAAATGTGGTTGCGATGAGTGGTAATGACACAACTGGGTGTCTTGACTCTAATGGTGATGGTATTGATATGTTTGAAACAATATTCTATTTGACCCACAATGGATTCAAAGGAAGAGGGAGGTGGCATAACATTGTACGTTTGATTGGAAGATGAGGCTTTTCCCTTCTTATGATCTGGAAGTGGATCCTTGTATGCTCCTAAGTTGACATTAGGTGATTGTTTTCGTGGCTCATCAATGGCTATATCACCTCTATCTACAAGGTCTTGGATGCAATGTTTCAACCTCATGCAATTGGATTCTTATGCCCTTTCATATGATGATATTCATAATAGGCATTTTCATCAAATGAAGAGGGATTAAATTGATTATTTTCATAAGGGAGAATAGGAGGTAATGTGATTAGGTCCAACTTAATGAGGTTTCTCAAAACATCCTCGATAGGCTCACCCAAGGGTGTGAATCTCCTCTTAGGAGCATTGTTTTCTTTGGGTGGTCCTTTAGGAATATTTACATTGTTGCTTGTGGATGGATTTGACGGTGTGGTGGTTTGTATATTTTGGACACTCTTAACATCAATGATACCATCATTAAGAGTATTTTTGTTTTTACCCCAAAAATGAGGTTTTTCATGGGATGGATTGTTGCTGTTGGAGGTGTTGGTGTTCTTGCCATTGATTTTTTTTTTGTTGTTGTTGTTGTTTTTGTTGTTGTAAATTTTTATAGCCCCTTTGGCAATGAGGGATCTCTTAATGGTGGTTCCCTTGTCTATGACTTCTTTGAAGGTTGACACACATTGTATTTACAAATGGAAACCCATTTCTTGGTTTAAATTAGTCACAAACATGGTGACTAATTGCTTTTCAGGAATAGGCCAAGAGAGTTTGCTTGCTAAGCTTCTCCACCTTTGTAAAAAGGTAGCGAAGGATGTTGAAAAGTGCAAGACAACTGAGAGGAGGGTGAATTAGTTGTAACCAAAACTTCAAAACCATTAACACATCAACCACTTAATCACTGTTATTGTATTTTAACCATGAAATCATGAAATCAGTGACTTAAACACATTCACACATGAGACACCAGATTTTTACGAAGAAAACGCAATAAGGGAAAAACCACGGTGAGTGTTAGC
This sequence comes from Cunninghamia lanceolata, assembly GCA_027924645.1. Lineage (NCBI taxonomy): Eukaryota > Viridiplantae > Streptophyta > Pinopsida > Cupressales > Cupressaceae > Cunninghamia > Cunninghamia lanceolata. Next base: position 16,063,293 of record BSBN01001715.1, read on the forward strand.
TCACAATATAATATGTAATAACAATACCAAAAATTAGAGGCTCACTGCCTTAGGGCTCACTACCCAGAATGCTCATTGCCAATGGGGTGGCTCACTACTGATGGGTGGCTCATTGCCAGAGTTGATGAACTGAGATATTAGTATCTACTCCATGCCAAGGTTTAGTTCCATTGAAGCGCACTAATTCTTCTTCTTTTCTGCCTTCTTCACTTACACAGTTATATTTTCATTTTCGTACCTTAAAATGTAATTCATGATTTCATTACATGTTTTTATACAATTCATCAACCTTGGAGTTAACATCAAGGTCAACATTATAATCATCAACCATTGGAACAATCTCCAAGGTTGGCAAACATACATACAATAAGATAGATCTGGACCTAAATAGATTTGAGAGAGAAAAGAGTGAATGCGGACCACTCCATGCCTTATCTAGGACTTCATTGTAATCTTCCATGCAACAACATGCTTCCACAATCTTCAAAGCATAACCGCAAGTAGTGAGAACAACCAAGTCGGCCAAGACTGGAGTTAACACTAAGACTTTTAGGAACACGCTTCAGCCACGATCCAAATTACACTTTGTAGACCAATCAAAAAGTAGGAACACGATCTAGATACATCCACAAGCATGTTACAATTACCAGGAACATCCACACAACCTTTAAACACTTTATCCATAAGATACTTCAAACCAGAGCATTTGAACAATACTGTCAGCCACTGTCATAAAGGAAAGATCACTTGCAGATCATCAAATCATGAGCCATTTCAATTGAATGCACGTAACATCATTAAAAACTTAATTCCAGAACCACAAACTGTAAAACTTAAATGTAGAGGAATGCAGAGTAGAATACATTCTCCCTGTCACCATTAAATACTTAGAAAAATAGCTTTTACTCTGGTGAACAGAACCTACACAAATCTTCACACCAGAGGCTCAAACTTGAAACATAGCATCTACAGACATCCCTTAACATAAATTCCAATCCTCAGTAAAAGATATTCAATATACAGAATATGCGGAGCAAAACACTACATTGTACTTCTACAAGCTAGGAAACTCTGCAACACACTGTTTCCACTAGGAAAGCAAATTTTCTCAAAAGAACTTGGGAACTTAATAGCAAGAGCACATTCTCATTATCTTCAACACTTATATAAGTCAATACAAAGAAACTAACTCAACACAAGTAAGCATTAAAACAAGAACATAGTTGACACCAATGACAACATAGATATGTTGACATCAATGACAACACTGGTAAGCACATACTTGCAACAATCTCCCCCTTTGTCATTGATGGTAACATTGATGTGAAAAACTATAGGAGCCATCAAGACAAGATTTTTCATTGATTATTTTCTCCCCCTAAGTTTTTCACATGATTTCTCTCCCTCGTTGACATCAAAGGCAAAGGGCATCACTTCTCTTCCTCTACACATACTTGCATAATACTGCTTTGATCAAACTGGAATTACTCTTCCACTACAACACTTACTACTCTTTATCAAGAAATCATATCAGTAACATCTACCTACTCCCTCTGAGAGGTGGCCTTCAAAACATCAATCCAAAGCAAAGAGTAAGACTTTGGGCACCACTGGACTGATGCATTTCTCATGTGTCTTAGTTTAGAGCAGGAGGGGTAATAATCCCTAACTTTTCCCTCAGATACTGAAAAGTATCCTTAGGCAGAGGCTTGGTGAAAATAGTCTACAATCTGATCCTTGGTAGATACATATTCCATCTTCACTTCATTCTCTATTACCTTTTCTCTCAAAAAGTGATACCTTATTGATATATGCTTTGTTCTTGAGTGCATCACTAGATTCTTAGAAATGTTTATAGCACTTGTATTGTCACAAAAGATTGAAATTGGTTCTTCATACATAACTCTTATGTCCTTCAATGTTTGCTTCATCCAAAGCACTTGAGTGCAACAACATGATGTAGCAATATATTTTGCTTCTGCAGTAGATAAAAAAATTGATTCTTGCTTATTGCTTAACCTTGAAACCAGTTTGTTACCCAAGAGGAAAGCACCTCCACTTGTACTTTTTCTATCATCATCATCTCTAGTCCAATTTGCATATGTATAAGCACTAACAGTGAGATCAATATCTTTGGGATACCACAATCCATAGTCTGAAGTGCCTTTTAAATACCTCATGATCATCTTGATGACCATCAAATGTGACACTTTGGGATCTTATTGAAATCTTTCCACAAGACAAACTGCATGCATTATGTCAGGTCTGGTATGGGTTAGATAAAGGAGTCCTCCAATCATAGACATATACTTTTTCTGATCATTCTTAGGTGATTCATCATTCTTGCTCAGCTTGCAACCAGTTACCATAGGAGTACATACTAGCTTAGAATCCTCCATTCCAAACTTCTGCAACAACTCTTTCACATACTTGGACTAAGAAATGAAAATTCCTTTTTCTGACTGAGTAATTTGTAGTCCTAGAAAGAAATTCATTTCACCAAACATAGACATCTCAAACTCCTTTTGCATTTCCTCTACAAATTTCTTACACATATGTTCATTGTCTCCAAGATAATATCATCAACAAAGATCACAACATCCAGAATTTGATCATCATTAATTTTCAATGAGAGATTACTATATGTAGTACCTTCACTGAACCCTAATTGCAACAAATACTTGTCCAACCTTGCATACCAAGCTCTAGGAGCTTACTTGAGTCCATACAAGGCCTTCTTCAATCTTCACACCATGTTACCTTGGTCTGATGACTGAAATCTTTCTGGTTGTTTAATGTAGACCTCTTCTTCTAGCTCTCCATTTAAGAATGAAAACTTCACATCCATCTGATACACCTTAAAATCTTTGTGAGCTAAAAATGCCAAAAGCATTCTTATTGCTTCAATCCTTGTCATAGGAGCATAAGTCTCCTCAAAGTTTATTCCTTCAACCTAATAATATCCTTTGCATACCAGTCTTGCTTTGTTTCTTACTACTCCATTTCCATTCATCTTATTTCTGAAAACCCATTTAGTTCCAATCACATTCTTATCATTAGGTCTAAGAACCAATTCCCAAGTTTGATTCTTCTCTATCTGCATCAGCTCTTCTTCCATAGCTTTTACCCAACTTTCATCTTTGCAGGCTTCACTTACAGTTTTAGGTTCAATCTGTGAAAGCAAAAAGTAGTTCACCTATTCCTCTATAGTTATTTTCGTTGTTAATACAACTTTTCTTTTGTCACCAATTATCTGATCTTCAAAATGATTAATCCTTACATACCTAGGATTCTTAACAGCACTTTCTGGAGCCTTTTCTTCTTCAACTTGACTATCCTTTTGTTCTACCTTTTCTTCATTGACTGTAACAGCAGGTTCATCTATTTCATACCCACTCAGATCTAATGTTATTTCCTTATCTTCATCAACCTTCACATTAGCACTCTCAATGACCTTTCTCAATCTCTTATTGTAGCACTAGTAGGCCTTACTCTTGGTAGAGTATCCAAGGAAAATTCCTTCATCACACCTAGCAACAAACTTGCCTAACTCTTCATCTCTTTCGATATAACATTTACTTCCAAAAACTTTGAAATATTTTACTGTGGGAACTCTTCCATACCATAATTCATAAGGAGTTTTAGTACCATTACCTTTGACTTGGACTCAATTTTGAATGTAGACAACATTATGTATGGCTTCACTTCAATATACTTCCGGTAGGTTAGCCTCCATCATCATTGACCTAGCAGCCTCTTGAATTGTCATGTTCTTTCTTTCAACAACTCCATTCTGCTCAAGATTCCTAGGAGCAAACAACTATCTCTTTATCCCATGCTCTTCATAGAATCATCTCCTTCATACAAAATTTTCAACTTTTCCTAGATCTCATGGGCAGTTTCTAGGTCCATTACTTTCACTAACTCTGTGTTGGATAAAGCATTTAACAGAGCATCTGTAGCCTTTCCATTACACTCATATTGTTTGACTTCATCTTCATCTAATGGTCCATTTTGAGGAATAGTATACTTTTTCTCTGCCATCTTCCAAACATTATAACCAAGAGAAATGAGATGAATCTTCATCCATACCTTCCAAAGAGCATAACCTGTTCCATCGAACTGTGGTGACTGCTTCCTATGTGCCATCTTGGATCTACCTTGAGTTGTTAGGCTCTTTAGAGAGGAACCCTTGCTCTGATACCAATTGTTGAAAAGCACAAGACAACTGAGAGGGGGGTGAATTAGTTGTAACCAAAACTTTAAAACCATTAACATATCAACAACTTAATCACTATTATTGTATTTTAACCATGAAAGCATAAAATCAAAAACTTAAACACATTCACACATAAGACAACAAGTTTTTATGTGGAAAACCCAATAAGGGAAAAACCATGCTGAGTGTTAGTTCACAATATAATATGTAATAACAATACTAAAAATTAGAGGCTCACTGCCTTAGGGATCACTACCCAAAATGTTCACTGCAAGAAGAAAGGGCTCACTAGCTATGGGGTGGCTCACTGCCAGAGTTGATGAACTCAGATATTAACATCTACTCCATGCTAGGGTTTAGTTCCATTGAAGTGCACTAATTATTCTTGTTTTCTACCTTCTTCACTTACACATAATTATATTTTCATTTTTGCACCTTGACACTTAATTCACGATTTCATTACATTTTTTATACAATTCATCAACCTTGGAATTAACATCAAGTTAGGCATTACAATCATCAACCATTGGAACAATCTCCAAGGTCGACAAACATACATACATTAAGATAGGTCTAGACCTAAATAGATTTGAGAGAGGAAAGAGTGAATACGGACCATACCATGCCTTAGCTAGGACTTAATTGCAATCTTCCACACAACAACATTCTTCCACAACCTTCAAAGTATAACTGCAAGTAGTGAGAAAAACCTGGTCGGCCAAGGCTGGAGTTAACACTAAGACTTTTAGGAACATGCTCTAGCCACAATCCAAATTACACTTTAAAGACCAATCAAAAAGTAGCAACATGATCTAGATACATCCACAAGCATGTTACAATCACCAAGAACATCCGCACAACCTCTAAACACTTTATCCTTGAGATACTTCAAATCAGAGCATTTGAACAATATTGTCGGCCACTGTCATAAAGGAAAGATTGCTTGTGGAGAATGAAATCATGAGCCATTTGTATTGAAGGCACATAACATCATTAAAAACTTAATTCCAGAACCATAGACTATAAAACTTAAATGCGAAGGAATGTAGAGTAGAATACATTCTCCCTATCACCATTAAATACTCAGAAAAATAGTTTTTACTCTGGTGAACAGAACTCATACAAATCCTCACACTGGAGGCTCAAACTTGAAACATAGCATCTACAAACATCCCTTAACATAAATTCCAATCCTCAGGAAAAGATATTCAATATACAGAATATACAAAGCAAAACACTACACTGTACTTTTGCAAGCTAGGAAACTTTGCAACACACTATTTCCACTATGAGAGAAAATTTTCTCAAAAGCACTTGGGAACTCAATATTAAGAGCACTTTCTCATTATCTTCAACACTTATATAAGTCAATACAAAGAAAATAACTCAACACAAGTAAGCATGAAAACAAGAGCACAGTTGACACCAATGACAACACCAGTAAGAACATACTTGCGACAAAGGATTCACCATTCTTTTGCTTTGTGTTGCAAAGGTCGGTCAATGAATTTTCATGTTCAAAGTTATAGGAGAAATGGTTTAAAAATTTCTTTGCAAGTTCATGGAATGTTTTAATACTGGGGGGAAGGTGAGTGAACCATTCGGTGGCTTGACCACCTATGCTTCAAGGAAAGAGTCTCATCAAATATGTGTCATCATATGAGACCTCTAGGCAAGCAATGCAAAACTCCCTAAGGTATTCCCTAGGGTCCCCTTTTCCCTTATATTTGTCAAATTTTTGTGTTTCAAAGTTTTTAGGAAAGGGTGGCATAGGAATGGTCCTATCAAATGGGTATGGGCAAATGTCTTCGAAGGAATATCATTTTCTCTTGTGCCCATGTTGCATATCGTCAACATTTTGGATCATAGTTTGCACAATGCTAGATAAATCTTGGGTTAGTGGGGGTTGTGGTACATATGTTTGTTGTTGGATCAATTGTGGAAGGAAATTAGGAATTTGCTGATGTTGATTTTGGTTTTGATTTTTGATTTTGTTGGGCAAGGTGTTGTTGGTAAGTGAGGAGTTGTTGTAACATGTGTGGTGGAATTTGTTATTGGTTATTATTTTGAATGGAAGATGACACAAGGAGTGGTTTTGAGATAGGTGGTGGTTGGGAGATGGGATTTTGGACATATGCGAAGTTAGATAAGGGATTGTTGCATAGATTGGTATTGGATGTGTTATAGGGTGGTTGGGAGAATAATTGTGTTGGCATCAAGTTGTGGTATACTCATGGAAGCATTCATGTATGTGGAATTATTGGGCATGTTGAGGGCAATTTGGGGATTGGTTGTGGTTACATTTGATGTTGTTGTGGTTGAGAAAGTGGGGTTAGTGATGGTGCTTTAGGTTTGGGATGTGTTAGGGTTGGCATTAGATGAGGATGGTTGTGAAGAAGTGGGTATGGTGGCACTATTTTGAATGAAGAATTCAAGATATCTATTTGGATCCAACTTTAGGACTCTATCAAGTATCTCCATGGAATCGATGTCTTGCATGAAGTCTAAGACATCTTGATCCAAATTATTTATGTTGGTTGGGAGACCTTGTGATTGGATTCCAAATGGATTTATCATAGCATTAGCATCAAGGGATGATTGTTGTTGGACTATAAGGACATTATTTTGGTCAGTGTTAGGCATCCCAAAATTAACCCTAAGGGACTCCATTTATTGGTTTTTCATAGCTTGTGACCTTGTCAAGGGCATGCAAATGTATTGGGTATAGATCAAAAGGTGGATGATGATTATGACCTTAGTGATAATGGATGGATGTAGACATGGATGAAGGTTAGACCGTAGAGATTGACTTTCAAAATATTGGACCCAAAAGGATGAATAAGTGATAATAGATGAGGGGTGGATGGAGTGGATTATGGATTTAGGAATTTGGGAATAATTTTGGGATCAAAGGTGAATGAGTGATTTGGTAACCTTAGAGATTGAATCTCAAAGGATTTCTTGGACCAAAGGTAAATGGGTATGAGAGTGAATAAAACTTTGAGGATGACTTTGGGATAAATTTGAAATGAATGATGATTTGGAAATGGATGGCTAAGGTATACTTAGGACAATTTTGATGATAATCAATCAAGGAAATCTTAGGTGATTTGGGTAGATGGTGTTGGATGATCAAAGATGTTGAATAAATTTGATGATGTTTGGAAAAGGATGTTCAAATTAAAGGAGAGCTCAAATAAATCTAGATCTTTGGATTGTAAAAAGGATTTCCCCTTCTCACCCAAGGTAGACTAATGACCTTAAGCAAAAGGAGAGAGGGATTATTTCACTCGAGGGTAGACTAATGACCATCAAGAAAAATATGATACCTTAGAGTCTATCAACTTAGGAGCTATCTAGGATTTTAAATCAATTTATCTAAGGGTTGATAAAAGGGCTAATTTACAAGAAAATTTAAGGTAGACAAAGTCTTAAGTACCCTATAAATGAGAGGATGATGAGATTCAGACTTAATTTTGTACAAATTTGATTTGAGGGATCTTTGGATGTTGGTTTGATTCTTTGGATTTTGGATATTGGTGATTGATGTTGATGATAGGTTTGATTTTGGATGTTGATGTTGGATTTTAGATAAGGTTTGATAATGTTTGGGATTGGTAGATGGGGGAGAATAATTTGAATTAGGAATATGGTTGGACCAAAGCTAAGGTTGGATGGGGGATAATGAATTTGGATTAGGGTTTATGAAAACCCTTATGGAAATGTAGGGAAAGATTTAGGGATATGGTAATTGATTTAGTGATGTAATATGGTCAAGGGTCCAATATCAAAGTGATGTTTCACTAAGGTCTAAATGAAATGATATGGATAGACTTGGAAAAAGGTTGTGGATGGAAATGTAATCAAGGGTTGGACTTAAAAATGGAGGATTTGATTTTTGACAATTTTAACAAGGTTTCAGGATTCTAATGTTAAATGAAGCTCAAGGATTTGGGAACAGATCAGAGGACACATTTTGGATATGGCATGTAAATAGTACTAATGTAGAGTAATATAGCACTAAAATAGTAAGGAATGGAACTGGCACAGATGGAAATGGCACTAAATGGTTAACATATGGTACTACAGGATGGTGCTGATAGATGAATTTATAGTGCTAAACAAAGAGTGTATAGTGCTAAACGACGGGCAATGTTTGGACTTTAGCTAGGTTTTTTATCAATTTGGATTTTTTTGGATGATTGACTCAAACTTTGGATTTTAAAGTCTCAAAGATCTGATTTCAAGAGGTTCAAATGTTTGATTTTCAAAGGTTCAAATGATTTTGGATGAAGTTCATAAGATTCCTTGGCAAGTACATACAAATCAAACAAAAGATCACAATGGCTTTTAACTCAAGGTGGACTTTGGATAAATTGGCTTGTATGGGTTTCAACAAGAAGATGCACCAAGCACATGAACAATCCTAACATTAGTCAAGTGGGAGTATCATACCTTTTAGATCTCACGAAGTGGCCATGGGTTAATCCCAACTCAAAGTGAACCAAGATTCCCACCTCCACTAATACCTTTGGTGCTATAGCTTGGATAGATAGGGAAAGGAAGGTCATAGACCACCTTACCCCCTTACCAAGGAGACTTTTGTCTTTCCCAAGGTAATGCCTATCTCAACTATAATGTGTTGGAAAATGTGCCTCAAATTACTAGCTTCTTATTCTCTCATCAGCCTAATTGTTCTCTCTCAGTAGGACTTATTCATAGTTTCCTCTTTGGACCAATTCTTTCATGCTTTGGTTTTAAGTCTCCATGTCGACAAGAGGTGATCATTTTGGAGGATTTCTGTGTAGTCCCTTCACCAACCTGCTACCATTGTGAGCTTTGCCTGCATTGGCGAGACATGGTGACATCAGTGGGAGCCTCTGAGGAGTCTCTTCAATATGCCAACATAGTGTATTTTGTATAGCCCCGCGGTGCAGTTGATAGGACCCAATATGTACCTCTACAATAGTGCAAGGGGATGCCAAGTGTTAGTGTTTCATAGCCCTGTAGTGCAGTTGGTAGGACACAGTCCGTACCTCTGTGATAGTGTGGGAGGATGCCAAGTGTCGATGTTTCGCAAGCCTGCAAGCTCCGGGGTGGGGCCTGATAGAAGTCATGCGCCAGTGCACAATTGGCGACTATTTAATTGACTGACCCACGGGTGCCTTGGTGGGACCCAGCCAAACTAAGTGGGAGAATGGGGATTGGATAGAGGATGTATGATGTGGCGGTGAAGACCATGGTCAAATCTTGGCTAGTTAACAATATCAGAATGACATTGACAGTTTGATGGTTTGACTGTTAATCAATTAGTAACCGTTTGCTACAGGAATTGAATCGACAGTTTCTAGTTTGGCATGGAATATAGAGAACGAAGAGTTTCTGAGTGGTAACCGAATGTGAAGGGGATAACGTTGTAACTATGAAAAGAAATCTTCAAATTGTTTAGTACAATGTGAGAGGCTTATCAGAGAAATTTTGTAACCGAAGTTGATGTTGTGAATTAACATCTGGAAGCAGAAGACTGTAACTTTGAATGTAAACTCCATTTACTATAATACAAAGTGTTTTTCTTTGTGTGTGGGTTTTTCTCCTGTAAGGGTTTTCCCAGGTAATTTGGTGTTCATTCTATGTATGTCTCTTATTTGTCTATTCTGTCATTCTTTTTAATGTGCATTTTGAATGAACTGTAATTAAAATTGAAAGTACTTTCTATACTTCTTTTCTAAAAAATTGGCATTAGGAAGGCATTTCTGCACTTATCTTTCCTTACAAGTGGTATCAAAGCTTGGCCAGTTGTGTTATCCTTGTGGGTGAGTCAATTTTTTTGTGCTAATTTTGGTTGAGTGGGAGTTTTGGAGAGAAATCAATTATTCTTGATTGCAAATTTGAGATGGCAAGCACATCTGGAAGAATAGAGATTGAGAAGTTCAACGATGACAATTTTGAGTTGTGGAAACTCAAAATGGAAGATTTGCTCATGGACCATGAGTTATGGGTTGTAGTGCCCTCAACCAAACCTACAGAAACCTCACAAGATTATTGGGATACAATAGACCAGAAGGCTCAGGGTATATTTAGACTGTGCTTGGTTAATACAGTTCTCTTGAATGTCCATGAAGAGAAGACTGCAAAATCTTTGTGGAAGAAGCTTGGTGACATTTATCAAGGGAAATCTCTCGTAAATAAGCTATTCCTGAGAAAAAAGTTGTACTCTTTGAAAATGGAGGAAGGATCATTTGTTGTAGATCACCTGAATGCATTTAACATGCTCATTTCTTAGTTGACATCTGTGGGTGTGAAGATTGAAGATGAGGATCGTTGCATGCTCATGTTGTGTTCATTGCCTGACACATGGGATCACCTAGTAATGGCTATTGGGAGTACAAAAACTACTTTCCAAATGGAAGAGGTGGTTGCTTCACTACTTTCAGAGGAAATGCAGAGGAAACATTTTGAGATGGCCAAGGAGGCCCTTGTTGTTTGAGGCAGATCAAAGGACAAAGGCAAGAAGAAAGACAAGAAGTCTAGATCCAAGTCAGAGGGGAGATCAAAGTCTCCCAGTAAAAAATCCAAGGTGAAATGTTGGAATTGTGGGCAGAAAGGTCATATCCAGAAAGACTGCAAAGAGGAGAAAAAGAAGAAGAATAAGTCTTCTGATGATGAATCTTCTCAGAGTGAAGCAGATGCCTTCATTGTAGCCTTGGCAACACAGGTATCAGATGATGTCTGGTTGATTGATTCAGGTGCGCCCTTTGACATGACATCTCATAGAGAATGGTTTTCAAAGTATGAAGAATACAAAGGTGGAAGGGTGTATCTGGGTGATGATTCTCACCTTGAAATTGTTGGTTGTGGAAGAGTCAGAATCAAGTTTCTAGATGCAAGAATAAAAGGAATCAATGATGTAATGCACATACCAAGTCTGGCTCAACATTTTCTTTATATTAGTAAGTTGAATGATGTTGGCATGCAAGTTTCTTTTGTGAATGGTGGTTGTAAAATGACAAGAGGCTCAATGGTGTTGGCCAAGGGTGCATGTATAGGCAATCTGTTCAGGTTGGACACACATGTTCATTATAACGTCTCTAAAAAATTAGACAAAGCTGCCAACACTGGGAAAGAAATCATTGTTCCTTTGGGTGTGAATTCCTTGGAGGTGAAACTCCCAGCAGAGAATACCATGTTGTGGCATCATAGACTTAGCCAAATTGGGGGAAAAGGCTTAAAATCCTTGAAAAACAAAAACTTGGTAGAAGGGCATGTTGACTATAACCTTGAGTTTGAATTTTGTGAACATTTCATTTATGGAAAGCAACATCATGTTTCTTTTTACTCTAGTCCTCATAAATCTTCTGGTATACTAGATTATGTTCACTCTAATGTTTTTGGTCTAGTGAATGTTCCTTCGTTGTCGAAGTCTAAATATTATGTTTCTTTTATTGATGATTATTCGAGAAGGGCATTTGTATATTTTTAAAAATTAAATTAGAAGTGTTCAGTCAGTTTAAGGAATTTAAAACCTTGGTAGAAAATTAGACTGGTAGAAAAATTAAATGCCTAAGGATGGATAATAGCGGTGAACTTTGTTCTATAGATTTTGAAAGGTACTGCAAAACCATGGGATTAAAAGGCATAAAACTACACCCTATACTCCGTAGCAGAATAGAGTTGTTGAAAGGTTGAATAGAATGTTGATGGAAAGGGTGAGAAGTATGTTGAGTAGCGGTGGCCTGGAGCAGACGTTCTGGGCTAAGGTTGTGGCTACAACATGTTATTTAAATAATTGATCACCCTCTTCAACACTTGTTGACAAAACACCTTTGGAAGCATGGTCTAGTAAGAAGCCCTCTTTAAGACACATTAGAGTCTTTGGCTGTGAGGCATATGCATATGTGCCAAATGGAAAAAGATCTAAACTGGAAAACAAGGTTGTAAAATGTATCTTTATTGGCTATGGTATTAGTGTTAAGGGATACAAGCTTTGGAATCTTGTTACTGAGAAGGTATTGTACAACAGAAGTGTAATCTTTTGTGAGTTGAAACCTTCTTCAGTGGATCTGCAGTCAAAGATGAAAGAAGCAGAAAAGAAAAAGGATGTTGAAATCCCTCTTACTCCAAAGAAGAAAGAACAATGAATTCCTAGTGGACCTAAAACTAGGGAGATCTCGAGCAGTTCTAAAAGTTCTGAAGAAGAACCAAAACCTCAGCCTCAACCTGTGAGGAGGTCTACACAAGAGAAGTGACAACCTGAAAGGTTTGGATATTCTATGTTGGATTCTAGTTGTGCCTATGCTTTGATTGCTAACACTAATAATCCTAGGACTGTAAAAGAGGTAATTAATATGTTTGATTCAGATTCCTGGTTGGAAGCCATGAATGATGAAATGGCATCATTGAAAAAGAATGAAACCTGGGATTTGGTACCCTTGCCTGAAGGTCAAAAGCTTGTTGGCTGTAAATGGGTAGTTAAAAAGAAAATTGGTCTGGATGGAAGTGTTGAAAAGTATAAAGCAAGGTTGGTCATGAAAGGGTATTCCTAGGTAGAGGGAACTAATTATGGAGAATTTTTTTCTCCTGTAGCTAAGCTAACATCTATCAAATTTCTTTTGTCACTTGGAGCAGTGTATGTCAACTTAGAAATTGAGCAGATGGATGTGAAGACAACATTTCTTCATGGAGATTTAGGAGAAGAAATTTATATGTCCCACCCTGAGCACTTCATTGAAAAAGGTAAAGAACATCTGGTTTACAAGTTAAAGAAATCTCTGTATGGTTTAAAACAGTCGCCTAGAATGTGGTACCAAAAGTTTGATACTTTTGTGTTGTCATTGGGATTTGTGAGATCAAAATTAGATCATTGTGTGTATTATAAAAGTGAAAATGGTCGTGTACTTATTATTTCCCTGTATGTGGATGATATGTTATTCATTGGGAATGGTAAGGATATGATTTCTGAATTAAAATCTCAGTTGTCAACACAGTTTGAAATGAAAGATTTAGGTGCAGCTAAGTATACTTTGGGGATGGAAATTAGAAGGGATAGGGCAAATAGAAAACTTTGGCTTAGCTAGAGAAAGTATGTTAATTCTATCCTAGAGAGGTTTAATATGACAGATTGCGAGCAACTAGTTGTTCTAGTGTTGCAGGGAACGAAGCTATCTGTTGAAGATTGTCCAAAATCTCCTACTAAGATGGAGGACATGACTAGGGTGCCTTAGGCAAGTACAGTTTGTAGTTTAATGTATACAATGATCTATATAAGGCCAAACATTGCCCAAGTAGTGGGAATGCTTAGTCAGTTTATGACAAATCTAGGAAGACCACATTGGGATGCTGTGAAAAGAGTTTTCAGATATTTAAAGGGTTCTACTAAGAACACCTTGTGCTATCATGGTAACTCTATTGGATCTAAGAGCTCAGTTACCATTCATGGATATGTGGATTCTAATTGGGTAGGGGATATTGACATCAGAAGATCCACCAGTAGATATGTATTCACGATGTTTGGTGGTGCAGTTAGTTGGATGAGCAAGTAGTAGGCTATAGTTGCTTTGTCCACTACCGAGGTTGAGTACATGGAAGAAACTCACACCTGTAAGGAAGCCATTTATATTAGATGGTTGTGTTCTGATATTGGGTTTAATATAGGACAGATTACTATCTGTTGTGACAGTCAGAGTGCCATTTGTTTGGTAAAAAATCCTACTTTCCATGCTAGGATGAAACATATCGATGTTTAGTACTGTTTTGTTCGTGATATAGTGGAGGATGGAAAGGTCAATCTAGAAAAAGTGGATACTCTTGAAAATGTTGTTGATGCATTGACAAAGCCTGTAAGCACAGATAAGTACAGATGGTGTGCCAGTTCAATGGGCCTTGGGGCCCATGACATATAGTAACTTCAAGCATTAGAAGAAGCCAGTAAGTTCTTTGTCAAGTGGGAGCATGTTGGAAAATTTGCATCAAATTGTTGGCTTGTTATTATCTCATTGGCCTAATTGTTCTCTCTTGGTAGGACTTGTTCATAGTTTCCTCTTTGGACCGATTCCTTCATGATTTGGTGTTAAGTCTCCATGTCGGCAAGAGGTGATTATTTTGGAGGAAGTCTATGTGTAGTCCCTTTGTCAACCCACTACCATTGTGAGCTTTGGCTACATCAGTGAGACATGGTGATGTTAGTTGGAGCCTTTAAGGAGTCTCTTCAATATGCTGACACAGTGTATTTCACGTAGCCCCATAGTGTAGTTGATAGGACCCATTTTGTACCTCTGCGATATTGCGGGGAGGATGCCAAGTATCAGTGTTTTGTAGCCCCATGGTACAGTTAGTAGGACATAGTCTGTACCCGTATGATAGTGTGGGGGGATGCCAAGTGTCGATGTTTTGCAAGCCTGCAAGCTCTAGGGAGGGGCCCGATAAAAGTGATGCGCGAGTGCGTGATTGGTGACTATGTAATCCGCCAACCCACAGGTGCCTTGGTGGGACCTAGCTGGACTTAGTGGGAGAATAGGGATTGGATGGAGGATGTATGACATGGCGGTGAACACCATGGTCAAATCTTAGCCAGTTAATAATATTAAATGGCATTGAGAGTTTAACGGTTTGACTATTAATCGATTAGTAACTGTTGGCTACAAGAATTGAATCGACAGTTTCTAGTTTGGCATGGAATATAGAGAATGAAGAATTTCTGAGTGGTAACTGAATGTGAAGGGGTTAACATTGTAACTGTGAAAATAAATCTTCAAATTGTTCAGTGCAATGTGAGAGGTTGATTAGAGAAATGTTGTGTCACCGAAGTTGATGCTGTGAATTAACATCTGGAAGTAAAAGATTATAACTTTGTATGTAAATTCCATTCACTATAATACAAAGTGTTTTGCTTTGTGTGTGGGTTTTTCTCCCATAAGGGTTTTCCCACATAATCTGGTGTTTGTTCTGTGTATGTATCCTATTTGTCTATTCTGTCATTCTATTTAATGTGCATTTTGAATGAACTGTAATTGAAATTGAATGTATTTTTTGCACTTCTTTTTCTAAAAAATATGCATTAGGAAGGCACTTCCACAATTAGCTTTCCTTACATAATGGTACGATGAGCATCTTCCCCTCCTCTGCAGTGGTACACTACAAGGTACGATGGTCAAAAGTTCTTAAGCTAGGATAGTACGGGCTTCTAGGGGATGTCCCAATATAAACGAGGTACAAGGGATGAGTCCATGAATCTGGGTGTCCCAATCAACTGATGCTCAACTACACGAGCCTTGGCGGACCAAGTATCTCAAAGGTTTTTTGTTTGGAGGTGAAAGGGTCCTTCCTTTAAAGCGATTCTTTTGATTCTTGCAATATTTCTATCCTAGACCAGAACATGTGGTTGAGGTCATCCCTTGGGGTGATGAAATCCCCAAGAAGGAACCCTAAGAAGAAACCACCTTTATTTTTTATCACCCAAGATCGCACGAAGTGCAAGGGGAGAGCATACACAAAAGGTGACCCCTTTGAGATACAAAGATAACAAATATAGTTTGCAAGTAGATTTTTGGTCACCCAAGATCACCCTAAGGTGCGAGGGGAAAGCATACATCTACGTGCAAACTCAAACAAAGAAAACAAGATTCAATCCCCTACTTTAACCTTAATGTGCCTAAAATCTTGTGATAAAAAAGGTTCTTTGGTTGCGAATCTACACACAAGATGTCAGTAGTTTGGTAAATAATGCTTTGACAAACATTAGGATACCTACAAACAATGTGTTAACTCCCTGTACAAGTCTCAAAATCTTGTTACAAAAATGTTACTAAAACAAAGAAGGATGACACTAAATCAGAGATAAATGGTGCTAAATCAGAGATAAATGGCGCTAAATCAGAGATAAATAGAACTAAGAAACAATGAAATGCTACTAAAACAACATAATATTGCTCTAAAATGGTTAGTTTCAATGTTTAGACACAGATAGACAACAGATAAAGTAATAAAGATAGTGCTAAACAGTAAGGCAATGGCACTAAAATAACACATAGCACTAACATAGTGAAATATGGCACTAAACTAGAACTTACCCTTTTACCTGTCTGTCTATGAATTTTATGGCACTATTTTGGGCAGATATAGCTTTGAATTAAGGGGAAAACTCAAACCTGCACAAACAACTCAAAAACTTGCACAAAAATTGTTAGAATTGTGTTAGAGAGCCTCCAAAACTTGTCTAAGGTCAAAATATGTTTGATTATAAGTAGAAAACGAGTTAGTTTGCAAGAAAGAAACAAAACTATATAAGTTCCCTTCCTAACACATTTTTCTCAAAATTTTGGCATTAGGAGCCCTTAGCTTTGTTGTACCCTGTTAAAAAATAGAGAGGTGAAGGATAGAACTAATAATGAGAAACAAAAATCTGTAAGAAAATTTTTCTCAAGCCAAAAGATGTTAGCACAGTCGCCCAAAAATGGTGCTAAAATAGTCAATTATGGCATTAATTCAAATGGATATAGCGCTAAACCAGAGGGTTATAGCGCTAATATGTGAAAATATGGCAAGACTGCAAGGAAATAAGGCGCTAAATGACCTATTCACCGAGAACCTTCACAAACACTTAAAAAAACAAGTTAGCTTGGACCATGGGGTCCCATCGGGCATGCCAAATGAAGATGAGGAAACTTGCAAAACATCAAAATAAGGAAAATGATAGAAAAAACATAAAGATTATACCTTCTAAAGCCTTGAAGCCTCCTCACTCCTTGATAAGGTGGAAGGAGATGCACCCAAACTCCTTAGCTTTACCCAAATAAATCATTTAAATGTGGATTTCTCTCAAATGTGGACACAATTTGGCATTATCTAGCTATGGAGGAGATGATCTTAGAGAGATTTTGGCACAATGGATTTTCTCTAAACTTGGATATGAAAATGGCTTGTGGAGGCTTGTATTTATAGGCAAATTGGAGCGGATTTTGATCTAATGGTGGAGATTCAAAGTTGAGATCAATGGATGATATTGAATGAGAGATGGAGGGTTGAGATTTGATCAACAAATTTGGAGGGTGGAGAATAAAAATGAATTTAAAATTCATTTTAGGGAGGACTTTGCATTTAATGTGATTTTGATGTGTGAGGAAATAAAAAATTATTTCCTTGGGAGGATGTGGAATTAAAAATTCCATTTTATGTGGGAATGTGAAGGTCATGTGACACATGCATATTTTTGGGGTCTTATATTTGTAAGCTATTTTTGTGGAAGATGTTTCATCATAAAAATGTAAAGAATGAGTCGGAATGGTTATGTATTTTTTTAAATTTTTAATTTGTGGGTGTGGGAGAAGGTGTTAAGTGGGATTTGACCAAGTTAATCAGGGTGATTAACTTAATTAATATGGCTGTAGTAAATTAGTGGATGGGCTAATCAGGGTTTAAGATTAATCAAATAATGATTTATTTAATTAATCCAGGTCTAGGGGATAGGTAGGCTAGGGTAACTAATTAAATATTAGTTACTTAATCAACTAGGCTAGGTGTAGGCTAATTAGTAGGATAGATTAATTAGATAAGTGGAATTTACCTAATTAATTAGGTTTGAGAAGGTGGACAAATTAATCAAATAAATATTTACATATTTATTTAATTAATTGGGATGATGTTGGTAAGGTATGAGGCTGGATTAATTTAATTAATTCGGGACTAGGGATGAATTGATGAAAAATGGACGAATGTTTTAGGGATAGGAAAAGTTAATTAATTAAATAAAAATTTAATTAATTAATTAGATGGGAAGTTAGTGATGTGGATGATGTCGAAGGGTGTTTGAAGGGTTAAGACATTTTTAGGTGTCTATAGTATGCTCAACAAAGCAATGATAAAGAATAAGTATCCTCTACCATGTATTGATTATCTTTTTTTATCAAATTTGGGGCATAACAATATTCTCAAAGATTGATCTGTGATCTAGATACCATTAGCTGAGAATAAAAGATGAAGACATTCATAAAGCATCTTTTAGAACAAGGTATGGACATTATGAGTTCATAGTTTTACCATTTGGAACTACGAATGCCCCTGCAACATTCATGAATTTGATGAACAGTGTTTTTTGAGATTGCTTGGATAAATTTGTTCTAGTTTTTCTAGATGACATTCTTATATATTCTAAGAATGAGGAAGAATATTTGCAACATCTGCACTTAGTTCTGCAGGGACTGAGGGAACATAAGTTGTATTGAAAATTTTCTAAGTGTACTTTCTTTTAGAAAGAGATACAATATCTGGGACATATAATATTAGTTGAAGGAATTTCAATAGATCCTGCAAAGATCAAAACTATACTTGAGTGGCCTGTGCCAAAGAATGTGCATGAAGTGTGTAGTTTCATAGGGTTAGCTAGATATTATAGCAAGTTCCTATTAAACTTTTCTAAGATTGCAAACCCAATCACTTTTCTTCATAGAAAAGGAAAGTGTTTTGACTGGTCAAAAAATGTTAGGAGGCATTTAATCAATTAAAAGAGAGGTTGACAACTGCACCAATTTTGAAAGTTATTGATCTAGAAGGTTAACTTGTTGTAATCATTGATGCCTCAGGAGAAGGTTTAGGAGGAGTGCTTATGCAGAATGGGAGAGTGGTAGCCTATGAATCTAGAAAGATAAGAGTATATAAGAATAGATGTGTTCCTCATGACTTAGAGTTAGCAGTAGTTGTACATGCTTTG
The DNA here is from genome assembly GCA_027924645.1 of Cunninghamia lanceolata. Classification (NCBI taxonomy): domain Eukaryota; kingdom Viridiplantae; phylum Streptophyta; class Pinopsida; order Cupressales; family Cupressaceae; genus Cunninghamia; species Cunninghamia lanceolata. The sequence continues at coordinate 16,082,213 of BSBN01001715.1, forward strand.
CAAGTGTGGTGACACTATTTGCTAGGAAAGCCTTTTGAATTGAAGTCGGACCATCAAGGTCTTAAGTATATATTTTCTCAACCTCATCTGAATGCTTGACAAAGAAGATGGTTGGAATTGATATTCGACTATGACTTTGACATAATTTATATCAAAGGTAAAAAGAACTGAGTAGAAGATTCTCTGATTCGATGGAGGCATATCTCATTGATTGTCTCTATCCTTTCGAACTTCAAGGATTTAGTGCTACAAAATTTCGCAGGTGATGAGTATTATGAGCAAGTTAAGCATGCTCTTACAGTAAATGCTCAAGACACGAGGTATGATGGGTTCTATTTTGAACCATATGGGATTTTAAGATACAAAGGAAGGATGTATGTTCTAGACTCTACAAAATTAAGAAACCCTATGTGGAAGGAAGTTCATTCTGCACCATATTTAGGTCACCCTGGAGTAACCAAACTCCTAGCTGATTTGAAGCCTCTTTATTTCTGGAAAGGAATGAAGAATGATGCTGTAAGATTTGTAGCAAGTTGTTTAGAGTGCTAAAGAGTCGAGGTTGAGCATTAGCATCCAATAGGACTTTTGTATCTGCACAATATTCCAAAATGGAAGTGGCAGGTCATTAGTATGGACTTTGTGCAAGGTCTTCCAATGTCTCAAATAGACATGATGCTATTTTAGTGGTGGTGGAAAAGCTCACCAAGGTAGCTCATTTTATACCTGGGAATCTAACAAATGGAGCACCAGTTTTAGCTTGCAAGTTTGTACAAGAAGTATTTAGATTACATGGAGTTCTTGAGAAAATTATCTCAAAGAGAGATGTGTGTATGACATCAAGATTTTGGAAAACTTTGTTCTCAGCACTAGTAACTCAACTCAATATAAGCTCGACTTATCACCCTGAGATAGATGGTTAGACTAAGAGGGTAAATTAAGTTTTAGAAGATTTTTTCCAGATGTTGCATGGATCAGCAATACAAGTGGGAAGATTACCTATCGCTTATGGAGTTTGCATATAATAACTCCTATCATTCTTCTATTAAGATGACTCCATTTGACGCATTGTATGGAAGAAGATGCTGAAATCCTATAAGTTGGGATAAGCTAGAGGATATGATTAGCATTGGTTCAAAAACATTATCAGAAATGGAAGAACAGATTAAGCTGATCAGAAAAAGGTTGGCAGAAGAAAATGATAGAAAAAAATGTTATGCTAATGCCAAGCATACACCAAGGAAATTCTTAGTTGGAGAAAAAGTTCTTTTGAGGGTCAAACCTTAGAAGAGTTCCATAAAGTTTGGAAAGTCTTCCAAACTAGCTCCTTAATTTGTAGGACCCTTCAAAGTTCTTGAAGTGATCAATCCGGTTGCCTATAGAATCACTCTACCACTGGCTGTTACCAAGATGCACAATGTTTTTCATGTTTCATATTTGAAAAAGTATATAACAGGGGATAACCATATTCTCTATTGGAATGCTTTACAAGTACAAGACCCAGGATTGGTCATGATCGAGCCTCTTAAAGTGCTCAAATTTCACAAGCTTCACTTGCATAATACATAGGTTGCTTAGTGCAAGGTCTAGTGGGACTAGTATGCGGAGGATAGTGCCACATCGGAAGATTACCATGATTTTTATCATAGTTTTCCTCATTTGTTTTAAGCTTTTTAAAGTTAAACAAACATTATATCGTATTATTTCATAATACACTAGATCATTGAGGACGATAAATTTGATGTGGGGAGATACGTCACACAGCAAATTTTAACTATGATCTACTTTTTACTCGCACGTAATTAGTAGTTAATTATGCATGAATTAATGATTTGACATTATGTGAAAATGTCAGGATAAATCAATGATATCATGAGTTTATGTTTATATGATTACAATTTAGGCATGTGAATTATATGATGTCATGATTATTTATTAATAAGGTTTATGAATTGACTAACGATGTACTAATCCCTGTTTGGAGAATGCAAGTTGTAACCAGGAAATAGGTTTTCCACCCTCTAAGAAAGAGAGGGAGAGCATCATTTGAGAGAATATTATAGACGTATGGATAAGAACAGATCGTTTGCCATCTAAGACTTGTGCCTTCATGGTTTAGTGAACCTTCATTGAGTATGCTAAGTTATGTTTGACCAATTGGTCTAAGTTTGGTTCTGACTCGACAAATCGTCGAATGTCAACTAGATCCATTAAGTTGAGGTTTTTGTCGAAAACTAAGTCAGGATAATCTATAACTGTCGACAAGGAAATGATTGATAGTCATTATTTCTTTACATAAAGTAATATAGATTATATTACTAGAGCAAATTAATACATGTAGTTAAGACTAATTTATTATCAATAATTCCCAATTAGAATTCTATTATGCTATTTTATCTATTTTGATGTTAAGCAATTTTGAGAGGAAGAGAATACCTTGACCCCATTTTCATAGCATAACATGTGTAAGAAAGAACATAAGTATATGTTGTATACACCTATTTTATGTTGTTTTATATCTATTTAATATGATCTATTGGCTTAAACCTATTGATTGTAGTCATTGAGCTTCTTAAGGGAATGTGGTATAGTTGCATTTTAATGCAAACCACTACATAGTCTTGTAGTCACTCAACTCCTTTACTCCACATCAGTCATTGAGGTAAGGAGGAGTTTTTCGAACTGTTGAAGAGTGGTCTTTAATGATGAGTAAATTCCATAACTTCTACATGCCATCAAAGAGTGAGAATAGGCACAGATGCAAGAGGATTATCAATGGTTGTGGAATAGTTAAAGCCTTTTTAAAAGCATACATTAGGGCATGATGATGAAGAGGGGGGATAGACCTCAAGCGTGTAAGGAAATAAGGATTTAATTTGGAAAAAATCCTTGGATTGGAGTCAAGAAGTTGCTTGAGGAAGGGTGAGCAGGCTCTTGTATCAGGCGAAGAGGATAACCACAACAGTATAGTTCTCAACTTGAGAGTAAGTCTTTAAAATGATGTGCAAGTCATTTAAATTCACATTCTTTTAAATATTAGAAAAGTATTACTAAGATTGGTTTAGCATAGCAAGTGTTTTTGCTAGTTTGTCTGGAAGTATCCATGTCTCTACATATGGTAGAAGCTCAGCCTGGGTATATGCTTTTGTAATTTTGATTAGTATCAAACTATCATATTAATCTCACTCCATCAGAAGCCAAGACTCAACCTATGGAATGTTGACCACCCGAGCATGAAAAACAAGCTTAGCTATTATAAACATATTACTACTACCAATCTTGACATGGTTTGTGAGTTCAGTATTACTAGTGAATATTCAAGGTGTGGCCTGCAGTCTATTCATCACTGTTAACTACATTTACATGGAAGGACCTGTAACCAAATGTTACTGGTGAATTCTATGGCACGACTTGTCATTCTCTACCACTGGTAAAACTTGTTAAGTTTGGTCTATGCCATAGAATATAGGCCAACTATGCCATAGAATATTGGCTAACTGAGCCATAGAATATAGGTTGAATGTGCCATATAATATAGGTCGCCTAAGCCATAGAATATAGGCCGACTATGCCACAATATTTATAGGCCAACTATGTTTTAATATATATTATATCTGCAGTAAAATTATTACAGTAGGCAATGGTGCCTTAAGAAACTGTTTTTGAGTTATCCTGATATATATGCAAATTCTAATTTTATAAAGGTATGATCTTTAACCTAGGAGTCAAGAAGAGAAAAAAAAAGTTTAGGCAGTGATAGATTCACATTTCTCATTGATTTATAGTATGAGCAGTTAAATGTTTACTAGTCAAAAGTTATAGTGATAGATATTCACTTATTTAGAATATATATAAACAATATTGATATCACCAAAAAAATTTAAGTATAGATACATGTTATCACGTATGCATTATGTAAATAATGGCAAGCATTATCAAGATATACAAAGGATGTTGTATATGAGTCCATAACTATCATATATTGAAAGTCGGTGAACATAGGAAGACCAAGAGATCAAAAATATTATATTATTGTTAGTTTAGACTCAAACTTATTTAGGATGAAATATTGAACTTAGTCAAGATTACTTACGATAATGATAGTATTCATTAAGATCTTATATGAAGAGGATATACCTCATGTACTATGTTTATACCTAATAGGAGAGCTGTGAATTTGAACAATGCCAAGTGGTCAAGAGTAGACTAGAGGTTATCATTTCCATCTTATATTATTATAAATTTTAGAAAACAAGAGTATTTGATATTACAATGTATTGGGTTAGAGAAGTTAAATCCCTAGAATTGACCCAGAAGGGTTAAGAAATCTTGAAAAATCTTGAATCATTTATAACATCAATTAGTCTATTGTTTATTATGGTTGACAGTGAATAGTCAAGAAACCATAGATCAAGACATGTATAATTTAGAAAGATTCTATGAAGCACTTATGATAAATAAATGATTTCTTGTTAGAGTCAAAAACATGATATATAACACAAGAGTACTCAATCTTTGGGTCATTGAGTAGAATAAAGGAAGTCATAGACTCTAGTATTTGTAAGTATGAAAAGAGGGACTCTCTAAAAAGGATAAAGTCACCTGAATCCTTATATTACATTTATCCTAGATTAAGGATTAATTCTAAGTCATATTGACTAAGATTTGAGTTTAGTTGAGACAATTTATGTCTAGAGTTACTAGTCAAGCAAGTCAAACTGGAGGATGTGGTAGTTTCCAAGTTGAGTTAGAGGTGTGTGAACACATGATTAAATTTACTGAAACTGCCTATTTATAGAGAAACTTTGGCCAAGGTGATGCATTTATCTCTGTATGCATTAGTCGGTTCACCATGTCTATATTGTGTAACCTGTCAGAATGATCATACTTAGCTAGAAGATTGTCTAGAGTTGTATGGTCGATTGAGTTGCATAGGACACAACACTAGGAATCAGATGACAACTTATTGTTTCCTTATGTCTATACTCTTCATGAAGGGTAGAGCCACTTCCAGATGGAAGATGAGCAGGGGATGACCAGTCTGTGGTTGGAGGAAAAGCACTCGGATGATGCTCTCCCTCTGTAGCAGAAGACTCACCAAGACTTATGAGATAGATAGCAGATTCCAGATGCAGTATTCTTCATTATATGACTTATGATTTGCAAACTTATGTAAACTTATTCATATTTCCAAGTGTAAATTATTTGTAATTGTAAAGTGAAATGATTTCATTATGATTTTATCTTTGAATATATTGTAATTTCAAGATTAAAAAATATTTAGAAAAGATATACATTTAATTCTATGAGATTATGCAAATGATAAAAAATGTTCATTTACTTTTTTAGTAAATTTTGTGAGTATTTCCAAGTTGTATGAGTTGGTATTTTATAGATATAGACATTGAAAAACATACTTGTGGTACTACAAAACACTTGAAACCTGAATTGAACATACATACTAACCATCTGAACTTATCTTTCTCTTATAGCTTAAAAGGGGGATGAATGTAAGCATGTAAGTACACTAGATCAAACCCTCCTTTCACTATAACATTCAAGGACAAAACTGAGCTAAGTCACTACAAGATGGAAGAGGAATCAACTATTGATTTTGTTCTCTTGTTTTCTATGGAAAGATGTGATTCAACCAAGCTTTTTATCCAACCCTAGGCCAATCAATGCACTAAACCCTAGAATTGAGATAATTGGCTTATAACAGATAAACAACAATGGAAAGCTAGGATCTAAAAGTACCAGGATGATCAGTGAGATGTCATAACCTATTCCATAGAAGATAAAATTTTGTAAGATTCTAGTCCTAGCGCCTGAGTCTAGAAAGTTTGGAAAAATGTCATAAATGATGCACAAATGTTGTATCCAATGTCTGATTTAGCTGGTGGACACTGGTGATAGCACCCAAGTCTACTATGGAGGAATTTCCACACTTTGTTTTTGGATCTTGAATATTTATCCCTCAAACAACCTCCCTGTACCTTCACTTCTACAATCCTCGCACCTGTAACCTGCACACAAGAAGAAAAGGGGTTTGGTGGTTTTGGTGTTTAGGGATTCTCCTTAGTCAAATCCTAGGTTAGCATTCAAGCTTTCCCAACACCATTGTTAGATAGATTGTGTCCTTATAGGATTAAAGATAATCCAAATGATGATGAAATGATTCAAACACAATGATAATGTCACCTTGAAGCTAAAGTCCTTAGGAGGATGAAGATTCTTCAACTCATAAGGATTTTGATGATGATTCCAAATCTACAATAAACACATTACTAACACAAATCTGTAACAATAACACAATGAATGCCTTGAATGCTTTTTTTCTCAATATCATGACCTTGCTATCATCAAATTGTTAGAAAATGAATTCAAATACTTGTTTATATATGCTTACCTAGTAAACTTTCACAAATTAATTGGAAGAGTTGACAAGAAAGGACCCATTTAAAAGTCTTATGCCAACATCCCTTAAACTTTACCCTAACCAATGAGGGTGGACTTGGGTGTGGGTTCCCTGTTAGCTATCGTTGCACCAAAAGATTGACCTATTAATACCTAATACAACCACTTGACTTAACAAGAATGGGAGGCAGTTAAGCCCTTGTTGCAAACCACCGCAATGTAGCGCTGAACAAGGAGACCAAGGGTCACACCTTGCAACAATCCCCCCTAGCGCAAGCACGGGGTTTGAACCTGTGACCTCAGCTCTGATACCAATTGTTAGCTGTCGTTGCACCAAAAGAGCGACCTATTAATGCCTGATACAACCACTTAACTTAACAAGCACGGGAGGCGGTTAAGCCCTTGTCGCAAACCACCGCAGCGCAGTACTGAACAAGGAGACCAAGGGTCACACCTTGCAACATTCCCAAGTCCCAAGGTGTCTTTTTGGTTGGGATCTAAGCATTAAATGAGCCCCTAGTTCCCATTTGACATGGGTTTAAGAGGATTTCTTAGGGGATGAATATTTTGCTTGTAGAGTGTTAACATGAGGACCTAGGAGCTTAACTAGGATGTAAAAGGCATGTGTCCACTTTTTACTCCATAACATTTAGCCCCCACTTTAATGTGTGTGTGATCCTACAATTCAGCACATCCATTAAAGTATAGTCGAAGCATATCAAAATACATCAAACACATCAAACACAAGAATGAAGACACTCCCTAAGTTTGAAGGACTATTTCCAGCCCCCAGACTTAGGCAAACATAAGAAAAAACTTAACAGTCACATAAGACACAGTGAATATAGTAAGGAAGCATGCAATACATGGAGAAGACAATGAAAGCATGCAATACACAAAGAAGACATGAGCACAGTCATGCAATACACAAAGAAGACATGAAGAGAAGTCATGATTAAGCAATTACATATCTATATATAATGCTAACTAACACAAAAACACACAAAACACATACAACGTGGGGGGCTCATCACCACACATCTTTAGACCATGCCATAAACATGCAAGACATGCAAGGAAGACATATAAAACACACAGAAGACACACAAAATACACAAGCATCATATGGCATGTCATTGACACACTATACATCTTATACCCATTAGACATGAGCGATAGGGAGGAGCTCATCACCACTTCACTATCTAAAACATGCCAAACACACCTGATGGTTGAACTATGATACCAAAACCGCTAAAGACATGCTTAAGGGTGAATGACTCAAGATCCAACCCCGCCTCGTGATGAGGATTTTGTTTAAAAGGATGTACACTAGCTCAAGAGATACACCATCCCACCTCGTGATGAGGGATTTCTTAAAAAGGGTGTGCACTAGCTCAAGAGATACACCACCCCACCTCGCAATGAGGGATTTTTCTTAAAACAATGCGCACTAGCTCACAAGATATGCCATCCCGCCTCGCGATGAGCACTTTTTGCTTAAAAGGATGTGCACTAGCTCAAGAGATACACCTTCCTACCTCGTGATGAGGGATTACAAACACACTTTGCCAATGTAGAAGAGTAATCAAGCAATTACCATTATATATGCCCCCACCTTAAAGTGGTTGATCCTACTTTCCAATATCAAGCACATTATGATAAAGTGAAAACACACAAGGGAACAAGAGCTTTCGCAAAGCCCATGCCTCAAAGTGACATGTCCCACAATCATTTAATGTTCCCACAAACACATCGAGACATTTTCTAAGATAATCAACAAGATATAAGCTTTTGTTAGTGTTACCTAATTGTGCATTTCTGCCCAATAAGGTCAAGCTGGGATAGCACTGATGTTTTTTGCTTTGCAGGAAGAGACAAGATTAATGGAAACTTAGGCTAGGTTGTCTAAAGCAAGAGGAAAAGAGGAAGAGTGGATAGGATGAAAGCTTATAGTCTGTTATGGAAGTCCTACTACTCAAGTAGAAGTCCTTTCCTATGATCATTTTTACCAGATTCATGTAGTAACTCAATAAGAGTTGCTACACAAACCATATAAAAATGGGAAGGCATCCTACCAGAACAAGAGGCATCCCAGAGCAGGCAAAATTGAAAGGAAGACTAACCTATGAGTTGTAAATTGTTTTTATTGTCCATTCATTATAGTTGAAGCAATTATCAAGTGAGAAAGGTACACAAAAGTCTACTAAAATCTACTCATGATCATAAATAATTGTACCATGCAATAATTGTCAGATTTCCTTTATGCAAGTGATTTATGAAAGGGTAAATAATACACAAATCATTGCATCAAATAACTGTTTATATTCATAGAGAGAATTTGTGTATAGGCTCCCACACAAGCCATGGGAATTAACTGTACTATACAAGATAAAAGGAAATGAAGCATATACATTTGAAATGAAAAAAGTAAACATATAGAAGGGAAAAGGGATCCTTCATTGCCTAAATGATGAACCCCACTAGCATCTGCTCCATCTTTAGATCCTCCATCGAACACCTTCATAGGTACCTACAAGAGCGAGCGAGAGAGAGGAAGTCTGTTAGAGCTCAGGATTCTTTTCTCTACTATATGAAACAATATCAAAATGTACATGATGCCTTTCATTAAAAATCTAATTAGGTAGATAAAAGAGATAAATAGTCCTCAGAATCAGATATACAACAATAAAAGGATGCAAAAAGAGAAGATCATCTAATTGATAGGAGAGGCTCTTAGCCTATATGCTTTTATAACTAGTTTGTTGAGTGTGCAAGTATAGGTACATGAAGACATCACACTAATCAAGGTGATATAGCAATCATTTATAACACAACCATGCAAGTAATCATTTAATGAGAGCCTTGTAATTTTGCAAAGGTTAGCCTGGAGTAGTGAATGACATGTACACTAACAATCCTAAAATAGTGATGAACACCTAAGCAATAACAAAGCCAAATGAGTAGAAGGTTTCCATTACCTTTGGAGATAGATGAAACCACTTTACTGGAGCATTTCCTGCTACATTTTAAAGAAGAGATCACATGCTTAAGGATAGAGGGGTATCAAGTGTGCATAGATAGAAAAGGCATAGTCTTCACAATTCACCTCTGAAAAACTAAAAAGAGCATCATGACTGTTTGGAGATATTTCTTTGGTGACTGTTAAGGAGAAAGCCTCCTATAGTCACAAAAGGCATATATCATTGACAAAAATACATTAGCCTTGTGATGATAGTCATCAAAGTTGAAGTGAACAGTATAGTCATATAAGAGATAGTCATTCCAAAATAATAGGAGCAGTCATATGAAGGATTAGTTACAAGAGGGTAAAGAGCCTGTAGATCTCAAGCCACCCAAAGCACATTAGAGTGAAAAGAGAAGCCAACACTATGGAAGGAGTAGTAACCTTGGCCTCTACTGATGAGCTATGTAATGATGAAAGAGAAATATTAATAAGATACAAAGACTGCTAGTAGAGATTAGATCATTGCATAAATCTATAACAACTCAAAAGGTAGTCATTGTTAAGCAATGTAAAAATCCATATAGCCTATAGGGAATTTTGCACATCTTTTATATGAGAGAATCATCAGTCCACTAAAGTACTAGTCTTATGACATCAAAACCCCTCTATCCTATCATAGTAGATGGTCATCAGTGAAAGACTATGATGACAACCAATGAGGGCATGAAGAGACAGCAATAGTCTTCTATGAGAAAGAACATAAACCACCAGCAATGGAAGTAGTCATGTAAAACAATGTAAAGAGTCTACACAAGCATGACATTAATCTATTGATTGTCTTAAAAGGGAACAAACATGCATTGTAGAAGATTGCCTTAGGCTGAAGGTACAGTCATTTAGAGGACTGTCATGATAGGTAATGATAGTTAGCATGAGGAATATCTTAACATTCCATATCTTTAAAGGAGCAGCAAAAGCATAGCATATGCTTGAATGGAAAGAGATTGAAAGAAGTCATGAAAACACAGAGAGACCTCTCTTATAACATACACAAGATTAAAAGATAGTGCCAAAAGAGCTTGCATCTCATTCAAAATGTCCAACAGATCTAATATGTCTTTTTATTTTTAAGGAGTAAAAGTGTTGGCACAATATATAAGTCCTCATATTACTACTTAGGAGCATGAAGAAGATCTGCAGTCTTGTCTCTTGAGTGAATATGATGACAACAAGGGTATAGTGTTCTTGAACATTCATAAACAGTCAATGTATAGTCCCAGCCACTCTGTAGGTAACATGCTTACTCAAATGGCAAACAATCTTAAGGGTTTCATATTGTAAAATGTAGTCAAGGAGTCTAGGGAACAACATGACAGTCAACAAATGGTGACAACAATAATGAGTGAAGGACTAGACAATCCACAAAGATCTCACATTATCCATGAGCTAGCAAAAGAACAGTAGTACAACATCATGAAGAGAATAGAGCTATAGCAAGGATTTGATTAAAGGCAGTGAACAAATATTAGAATGATTGTCACAGTTATTAACGAACAATTATATGAATATCTGTAATAGAAGGAGCATCAAACTATCATAAGCAACAATCCAAACCAAAGGACAATATCTAGTTTCTTGAGGTTGACATTTCTTTTGGTCAGACAACAGAGGAAAATTCAAGGCAAGGAAGTTGTAGTATGGAATAAGATACTTATAAGTGATACTCCTCAACCTGTAGTCATTAGTGGACCATCTGGTGTTGAAAAAGGAACCTTGATAACCAAACTCACGAAAGAATTTCCAACTACCTTTGGATTCTTAGTAGATCATACAACACAAGCTTCAAGAGAGAAGGAGATGGCTGGAGTACACAGTATTGTAGCAGTAGAGTGTAGATGTAGACAAGAAGGGTAGAGATGCTAGTGATAAGGAGTGTAGAGTATGTAGAAATATATTCTACGTTGTTTGAGGATCTGTTGTGTGGTTACACAACATGTACCATTTTTCCCCAAAAAAATAGGGACCCAACCTTTTGCTTTTGGCATGGCTGGCTTGTTTCCCTTGCTTTTGGGTGGTATGGTAAAAACAATCAATATCATATTCATGTTAGTATATCATCCTGTGCATGTCCAAACCACAGGTTATAGGAAAAATCCATAGATTTTGAATTTCTTATTGTGGATCCTGCAAAGTGAAAGAGCATGAAAATCTAAGCAAGTTTTCTTTTTGAAGCACCCCAAAATTCATTAAAACAAGGAAGTTACGGTCGGTCAAAGTTCAGTCAACAGGTCATCTGGATATTCGCATAGCTATATCATCTAGATCTTAACTTAATATCCTGACCTCCGATCAGGTCCGGATGTCAAATTTAAAAGTCTTAGTTGGTTAGACATCATGCGCGTGGATATTAGTTTACATCCAGATATTAACTTAATATCCTGACCAAAATTATCCATGTCCTGATGACGTCATGTCATCTCGATCTTACAAAGAGCCTTGAACATGCTTACATCACCTAGATATTAAAGTACATGGATATAAACTTTTTTAATAGTCTAATCTTATTGTAACATCCTGGTCCAGATGATGTCATGTCATCCCAACTTTATGAAGAGTGTTAAAAAAGCTCACATCATCCAGACATTAACTTAGTATCCAGATATTATCCTAATATCCATATCCTGATGACATCATCCTACCTCAACGCGATATAAATGATATATCTTTGCTTATGTCATCAGAACATTAATCCATAGGGATATTTCACACTTCTATTGTCATGACCCTATTTTAATATCCTTCTCCAGATGACATCATCTGGACATTTTGACTGGATGGATATTTAGCACCCCAATATCTAGACCTTAATTTAATATCCATGCCTTGGACTAAACCAGTAACATGATGCCATGTGTCCACATCACACCCAGACATATTGAAGGTAAATTTGTGACTTGATGATGAATCTTTGGTCAATGAGGGTTGACCTGACCTATGTTGCCGTCATTCAAATATTTTTTCATCCAAATATCTACGATGATAGTCCTTATTGGATGTCCATCCCTATATCCCCACACTTTTTGCATTTAAAGTTATGCAAAGGTCATTAGCATTTAAATTTGAACTCATGGCAATGGACACCTGTAGCAATCTTCTGCGATCGAGTTGAACGGAGTTGTCAAATCGCCTTGATGCCATTAATAAGCCCTAAAAGTGTAACTTGACTAGGTTAAAAGGGATTTTATTGTCATAATCAACATAATTGCATTTGAGAGCCCTAATTTTACTGTAAAGGACCTAATTACAAGCCAGAGCTAGAACAAAAGGTGAAATTGCAAAAGAATGCCTCATCAAGAGCATCAATTCAGTCATCACCACCTCAATTATAGGTTAAGGAAGCACTCACATGTATGTATAAAGTTCTATCCCTCTGGTTATTTCATAAAGCCATATCATGATCAACTAAAGAAAGGGCAAATGATGGATTCTGATGGTGATTATACATTGTCTGATTCAACTTGTAAGGTTGGGGCATGTTGCCTTTTCAAAGTATGAAGAATTAACATTATGCTAACTCTGGATAGATATATGTTGTTTGAGACTGGTATGTTTAATTTGCAAGACTGAATGTCTCAGCCATAGATGGATAAACGGGATGCAGAATTTAAACAGGTTATGTTCCCTAGGACATGCAGCATGTATAACAAGCTGGGATTTACAGAAGATACACATTCAGGTAATAAAGATATTGAGGCATTCAAAGCTTGAATTGATGCAGAGAGAACAACCCCATCCTGAGGAACATAGTAACATCAAGTATGTACTATGCAGTTGGATTCCCCTATGCCACAAAATCTTTTGAACGTATGGTCAAGTGTGCACAAAATTATGACATTACCACAAGGAAGGTGGAGAAACAAGAAAGGCTTTACGCTGATTTATTTGTAGCTAGCATCCCTGAGGCATTCAACTTGCCAATATCCTGACCCATCTATGTGCCAGAATTAGAGGCACTAGCCAAGGAATTTGATGCACACAATAAGAAATGAAGGAAAGTAATCTTTCAAGGATGGAAAGATCAGCCAATAAGGTCAAGGCAGCTACCAAATTGCAACAACACCTCTACAATTATGATTTTAGTGAAGAGGTGCAGTACATGATATTCTTGCTCAAGAGCATGAAGGGCCTACTAAATTGTGGAACTTTTGAGCTATGGATGTTTGGACTAATCAAAATGATCATTGAATATGAGTAGGAGAATGCAAAGGTCCAATGGGCCAAAATTATTAGTGATACAATGCATGAGCAGATGATCAAATGGAAGGAAGGTAAAGGTATGGTCTTTAGGATGACCTCTACTTAGTGTATGCTTGTGCAGAAAAAGGCACCTCCAATGGATTACAAACTATGCGAAAGATGGGTAAATTACCACATGAGAAGACTCCTTGGGAACATTATCCCCAGCTGGAGAGGAGGCTTTCAATCCAGCATTATAAAATTGTCAATGATTGCTTCATAATGCACATAGTCAGGCTCATGGAGGGAGACATAGCCAAAAGGTTCTTAGTAGGGGCTACAAAGACGATCAATGGATATGGCACTTGGTTTATCCAAACCAAGACATATTCTTATATCCAGATGGAAGGTTTTAGTGCAAAACCATATATACCACCCAGGTATCCTTTAGTCTTGATGGAGATGATGAGGCAATAGTTGCCCATATTTGAATTATCAAAGAAGAAAGAGGGGAGGCCATACAGAAAATTTCCCATTGACACCAACTAGTTCCTGGTAGGAGCTATAGACAATGCTAGGAGGGCTGAGGTAGACTTGAAAAGTTTGAACTTGAAGCTATTTCTACTAGCCAGAGATTATGATCCTTACCATAGGATTGAGAAAAGATTCAATAAGAAGTACAAACATAGTGTGCACCTCAAACACTATTGGGTTGATTGCGACGATGAACATGAGGTGAGGAGAAGAGAGTATCAAAGATTAACATTAGATTAGATGAGGAGTATAGGGCAACCTGAAGTGCCTCCACAAATCAAGAAGAATGATGATGATGTCATGGACCCTAAATACGAAGAAAAGAAAATATACAATGACACGATTTCTACTCCAGATTAACACAAGCAGATGAAACTTCAATAGATGTCCTCACTGCCAAAGTCATGGCTAGGACAAAGAATTGGGTAGCTAAGAAGGTTAATGAGATGAAAGAAGAAGGTATTAAGGTTACCTATGACAAAAAGAGGAAAATGAAAGAAAGAGAGGAACTTGGGTTTGATGACTTTCTAATAAAGAAGAGGTAGGTCCTTTGGGCCAAGGCACCAGAACCCAATTCATCAGGAGCTGCAGAGCAGCTTACAACTGAGGGAATCTCACTGGTATATGCACCACCCTCACCCCCTAAAGGCCAACCACAAGCATCTATACCAATATCCATTCCTCAAGTATCAACTCCATAGGAGGAGATGCTAAAAGATCAAGAGCAAAGTCTAGTTAGAATTGTTACAGGGGAGGAGGATAGTGATGATGAAGATCATATGCCCATTGAGACATTGAAGAGGAAGAAAAGTGATGTACTACAAGGGGTTAAATTCTCCAAACATTCAAGATATCAAATCCCAAGTATGAGAGGGGCCATTTCACCACCACCACCAACAGGATCAGGATTAGTTGATCCATCATTGAACATAGTTAAAGAGTTACATCATGATGTACTAGTGGAAACAATAATCAAGGTAAAGGTTGAAATGACACAAGAGGCTAAAAGTAAAGCTCAAAAGAAAGAAGTAGCCAGGGCTCTCCCATTGAGTGAGACTATCAATCTTGCTAAGGATGATGTAGTAAAAGATATCACTAATCATCCTATTGAAACTATGCTTCAACATACAGAGTCTACAGGAGAAGTTGCTACTACTAAGTCACATGAAGAGGAAATGGAAAGGGCAGAATCCCCTGAAGTAGAGGTACAAATGGGATCTCTAGTTACTTTGATTGAAAATTTCACTAGCCCAGCAATGTTTAATTTGACTTATCTACTTGTGAAAGGAAGAACTAAAGAAGAGGCTATTAAAGATAGCCAAACACAGGAAGAGAATATCGAAATGGAAGTGGATGATAAGAATGAGGATGCTAAAATAGAAGGAGCACATCCAAATATCCATAGAGATGAAAGTGAACAAGGACATCAGGATATCCTAATGAATGAACTTGAAAAAGAACCTATGTCAGGATTAGCTAGGGATTTAGGCAATAAGAATGATGAGGGTGATAATGGGTAACAAGAGAAAACACCCCATCAAGATGATCAAGCACAAAAGCCTGAAAATATTCAAATAGAGGAACAAGTGCATGAAGAACAAATTCAAGATATGCCTTAGGATGGTGCTAATCAGGATAAACAAGAAGATATGGCACATATAGATCAACCACCTATAGAACAAAGACAAGAGGATACATAGCATGGAAAAGAAGATACACCAGATGTTAAACAAGAGAAACTAGATCAAAGGATCACTGGGTCATCTACATTATCATTGGTATCCTCAGAGGTAAGTCATGCATAGGAACAATCAGTGCCTTTTGATTTGAAATCTTTATTTAGTATTGATCCAACTAAGTCTAAAAGGAGAGCTGGAGTAGTCTCCACAATAAGGAGGGACTCTAAAATAGGAAAAAAGACAACTCAAGTTGTTGTTCCCATGGTAGAAAAGGCCAAAGGAGAAATAAGGCTAGAAGAATTCCAAGAGACACAAATTGACTTAGGTCATGTCACTACAGAACAAGAAATTCAGGAGCATATTTAGAGTATTGAGGCTGTAGCGTCCAAAATAAATAAACTCAAAGATAGAATGAAAGAATTTAAAGAACAGAATGCGCAATTGCAGTAGTTTATATGTCGAAATTAAGGAACACTGAGAGGGGGGGTGAATTAGTGTTCTGCAAAACTTAATATTATGTCGCTTTATTAAATTACCACATACATCCAAAAGAAAGAAGCATGAACATAAGAGCAGAAACAATAAGATCATAACACATGAGCACCAAGATTTTTACGTGGAAACCCAGTTAAGGGAAAAACCATAGTGGGGGTTAACTCGCAAGAATTTATACTCTACTAAAAGTATTACAAATGGGAAGGCACATGCCTTTGGGAACACTACCCAAAGCTCACTACTCAAAGGAGGCTCACTACCAAAAAAATTGATTACAAGTGTTCACTGAAATGTTTGAACTGAAGAATAGCATCTAACTATGCAAAATAACAATTCCGGTTAAGCTCAGTACACTAACTTTACACACTTCATCTTTCTCTACCCTGCTTCACTATTCTGCCATAATCCATAGCTTAGATCTCCTTGTTTCACACTTGATACTACTATACTTTGCACTTATCCCTATTTGCATTCTCACATTCCAAAATGCTTGAATCCATCAATCATATATATCCGCTACATGAAATTTCATCAACTGCAATCAGCCTTAAGAAAACTTGGAAACTATTTCAAGAACATTGTTATGTCGGCTGAATCCATGCACAAACATCAATATAGACCAAGACTTATGTATCCAAGTTACCTCACATGTCAGCCAATACCACCAAATCTCATAAATTACTTGACCAACCACTTCTCTTCATCCGCACAAGGATAAAATACCTAGTCGGCCTATTCTTCACCGGACTAAACTGTCTAACCAAAACCTGATACTTAGATGCTTGTAACTTACAATCCCTTCATCACCGAAGGCTAAAATCTTGGATTTAGGTAGCCCTAACATCTCCTAACATTCCCTCAGATTTGTAGCTTAATATGATTACCTGTGGAGAAATGTGGACCAGAATATTGAACCCTATCATATGCTCTGTTCCTATTTATCTGGACTTAGACAAATCTACAATCTAACTTTTGGTATGATCAAATGATACAATGTGGATGTGTAAGATAGATTCAGTTGTCATCAATGAAAACACCTGACATGCCTAGCAGTGTCTCTTGCCATTAATCTCCCCCTTTGGCATTGATGGCAACACTTAGTGAAAAATGACTAAGTGTTAGAACAGCTCCCCCTTACTATGTACACTTGTGATTTCCAATGCTCCCCATGATCTAAATTCCTCATTTTTCACTACTTTTCACTCCCCCTTTGACATCAATGGCAAAGGTCGAGGTCCAGATCCAAAAATTCACAAGAAACTCTATACATACTTCTTCATATGTACAAATAATCCTTATGTTTTGTCTACATAAACTTAAACACATCACCAAAAATGTTCTTCAACTGTGCCAAATAACTATCCCAACTTGTCTTCATGCCATCCAAAACTGAAATATGACCACTGAATAAGAATACATGTGACTCTGCCTTTTGCAGATCAGTGGGATCACTTGTCAGAGCAGCACCTTGAGCTTCTATCAATGCATTGAACATTATTTCTAACTTAGGGAGAATCAGTCCCCGGAGTTCACACCTCCTTGCCACAATGTTTTCTTTTTCCTTCACAAATTTCTTTATTTCATCAATCAAGTTAACTACTTGACATTCTTGACTTGTTGTAGATATTGTCAAAGGATTAAAGGATTGAGATACATTTGACAATTTTTTCTCAGACTCCTTTATTTTCTTCTCAATGTCTTCTACAACTTTTGACCAAGATGGACATAATTTGTACACATCTCCTTTAGTGAGGGCATTTTGAATACTCTTTACACTAGTATCCAACATAATTCTATCATTGGCAATTATTCTTTTTAGTTCACTAAATCTTTTATCATTAAATTCATTCCAGACTTTGACTTCTGCTGACCTTTCAAAAGACTCAAAGTGGGTACTTACAGAGTTTATCAGACTCTTCAACTAATTGAAGGGGGATGCTGATGAATCCTTCTAAAATGTAGGCATGATTTTCTCCAAAATGCCAGATGCAAGATCAAGCAACTCACTATCTTCTATATGAAACTTCAAAATTTCTTCTCTAGCCTTGGCTTGTGCAAAAGAGGCCAACTTCATCTTTGTACTAGTGACAGAGCATCAAAATTGATTGGACCTTGTATTATACCCAAATCTTCTGCAACTTGTTTATCTTTCTCCAAAATTTCTTTCACTGCTTTTGCAATGTCTCTTGCCCAATATGTTGTTTTAGTTTTGTGCTCATTAGGGCCTGTATCTTCTTCCTTTTCAGAGTCAACCATATTGTCTTGCTTATCATTTTCATTCTTTTTCTTTGCTTCTACTCTCTCTGAATCATCAACAATGTTTTCTGCATTCTTTTCTGGAGGATTTTTTGTATCCTTAACAGCAGGATCATCATCATTTTTATCAAACTCCACAACGTCTAGAATAGAGGAATCAATTCCATCATTAGTTTCTTCTTCTTGACCTTCCTTGTCCTCAACCTCTTCTGCTTTCTACTCCTTATTCTTCTCAGAATCACCTTCAGTAGGATCATTTATTTCCATATTCATTTCTACATTTGCCTCACATGATTGGTCCAGAGAAATTTGAGTATCTTTTGTACCATCAACATTAACTTCCTTTACCATCTCTTCATCTTCTTTATTTGATAAATCCTTTTCCGGAACAGAGAAGTCATCTACCTTAACTTGCTGCTCATTTTCCTTCAACTTTTCTTCATTTGGAAGGGATGTATCATCAGCATCAGGTTCATCAATGACCACATAAAACTTATTCTTGTCTAGGGCTTTTCTTAGAATTTGCTTTGTTTCTTTGACTACTTCATCAATGTTTCCAAGCATTACTTTATTAATCCTGATTTTGCTTCTGAATTCATCTTTAACTTCTTTGAAGATTTTATTGGCTTCCTTCTTAGAGATTACTGGACAATACATGTTCTCTTAGCTCCAAATCCTTTGCTTTGGTAGCTTCTTTTCTCATCTCCAAAATGTCACTTAGACTCTTAGGGATTTCATATAAAATTTCCACAAGTTCTCTATCGAATGTGTTCAAGTACTTAACAGTAGCATCCTTCAAAATTCTTTTGTTGTCTTAATCAAAGTTGTCATATGGGCTTCAAATTCCCATGAATAGTTATTGCATACACAATATCTTCAACTAATAGGGTAGATTTTTTAGTCTTTAGTCTTTTGCTTACCCTTACACTTCTAGAGGGCTTGTCTTGGGTAACCCTTGATGCTTTAGCTTTCTTTGACTTTGTGCTTTTAGAGGCCTTCTCTTTAGATACTTTAACAACCTTAGTTCCTGAGACCTTCAACTCTTTAACCTCATCATCTGAATCAGTCTTTTCTTCATCCTCCTTCTCTACACTGACATATGACCTTTTGGCCATTACTTTAGTTATTTTTCCTTCCTTACCGGTAGGTTTTTCTTTGAATTTATCTACACCAGAGGTTGTACCAGAACTCCTAGAAGTCCTTTCTTTAGAAGTGGATTCCACTGGAACACTTCCCTATTCTCTGTCCTGCTTCTCCTTCTCAGCTTTCTCTATCCTTTCCCTATTTTGTCTCACAACTTCTTTTGTTATGCCAATGCTTTCTACATACATTTCAACTTGCCTTTGAATATTTCTCTTAGATTCAAGTTTTTGGAGCTTAACATGTAGTTTCACACCAAGTTCAACATATGTACCAAATCTCTCAATAGAGGTATCTTTTGGTTTTCTTAGAAGGTGTTGAGCATACATCTCTAGTGTTTGTCCATCAACTTCATACCCCATGGGCATGATCCATACAATTGTTTCAACTGCTTCCATCAAGCATTGATCTGTTTCCACCATGAAACAATTTATATCCTTGTACTTTTCTACCACAGATGTAGGAATTCTTTCCCTTGATTGCATCATATTCTAAAAATTCTTGAAATATCCCCAAGAGCAGTCCTTTGCGCATTGGAGTCACCAATATTGTGCAAGTGTTCTCTGATTTGTATGGCAATAGGCTTATCACTAGTCCAACACATGCTTTTCTTTTCAGTTAGCTCATTCATGAAATAGAAGAACAAACACAATACCAATGTACCATACTTAAATGTATTCTTCTTATCCTTTTTCATCTTGTTTAGGTTCTCCATTAACTGGTTTTGCAGCAGCTCACACAAGTCATAGTCAGCATTTTCTCTTAACATCTAATAGGTAGGATAAATAGTTGTATCGGATACAGAGTTTTCCCTACTGGAGTGGTATATCTTATACCCAATCACCATAAAGGCAAATTTGACATCTAGATCAGTTATATAATTTATTGTCATTGCCCTCTTATCAAATTTTGATCTGGCAGCTTCAGTCACAGTCTGATTCTTCACTGATTTTAACATTGGCAGTCCACCAGACAAATTCAATCATGTTATAGCATGGATAGCATCCTTGGTGATCTTTAAGGGTTTCATTAACCACATGAATTTAGCATGCATCTAACTTAGTACATACCGGACCCACTCATCTTCACCGAAAGATGGGAACCCAATAACCTGAATGAGATGTTTGACTTGCAACACTTTATACTCTGGTTTAATACCATGAATCTCATCCCTTAGATGATTCTTGAATAAATCTACTAAATTTGAATCCCCAAACTCATCTATGATAGCATGAATATAGGCCCTAATATCTTCAACGTGCAACACACCACGCGAAACATTTGAAAAGGCACCTAATGGATCAACCTCTACTGTATTGTGTGGATGCTTTTTGAATTTAGGTTGGGGCCTTTCGGTGATGTCAACAACCAATGGAGTATCCATATCTAAAGATTGCAAATTCAGAGAGCTTTTTAGAGAATACCTTGTTTCGTCGGTTAGGGTTAGTTGACGAATTCACTTTTTGCACTTCAAGTCTTTGAAATCTCAGCTCAAGCATTCTTCTTCTTGTTTTCTTCAAATGTAAAGTGATTCAAATGTTGAGTAAATGACCTTTTATGCTCGGCAAAACCTAATTCACCATTGTAATAAATGCTCTACCCTAATACATTTGGTTACATTATTTCTGCATATAGTCAATTTTGAATTTCTCCACAATCAATCGCATTAGTTCCTTTTCCTCCAAAACTTGCTTCAACAGTTATGCAATAGGCTTCTTTGTATTCATTCATCATACTAGATTCAGGCACCCACTTACTGGTAGGGGGAATTAGATTTTCAATGTAGCTCCCCCTGAGCTAGAGCTCCTGTTTCAATTCCCGGAGGAATTATCAACACCAGATTTCGGTGTGGACCCATCACCATCATTCACTACACTTTTCTTCACCCATGTTTTGTTCATTTCATTATAGATCTCATTCACATCTACTTTTCCCTTGCCTTTATCCATCTTCTGCTCTGTTCTTCCTTTACTTGCCTATGAGTTCTCCTTTTTGCTTCTGCAAAATTTAGCAATATGTTTGGATTTGTTGTAGTTGAAACACATAATCTTATTTTTCTGACAATCAGATGTTGGAGCAGGTTTAGATCTACATTGCATTGCAATATGCCCAAACTTATTGCAAGTAAAACACCTTCCATTGAACACTTGTTTGTTCTTAGGAGGATTCCTTGATCCACTTCTGCATTCTTCAGCCTTATGACCTATCTTTTTGGAATTAAAGCATTGGTTGGAGAAAGATGATGCATTTTGACTCACTTTACTTCTGCATTGATTAGCTCTATGACCATACTTATTGCATTTGTAACAATTTCCATTGAAAAATGGATACCTTTGAGCATTAGGTTGTCTTATTGGAGGTCTTCTAGGATTCTTTCTTTGATTTCTTACTTCGAGATTTCTTTGAATGGATTTAGAGATTTCACCTTTCTCAAATCCTAGACCATGCTTATCATCTGTCTTCTTCTTACTATCAAGAAACACCTCAAGTTTAGCTGAGCTTATCTTGAATTTCTCTTTATATTCATCTACAACTTCTAGGTCGTGTTTGAGAATGACAATTTATCTTTCAAGTTGATCCTAATTATCCCTAGTTTCTTGAAGATCAGATTCTAGATGATCAATTATTTTGTCCAATCCGTAGCACTCTTCTATTCTTTCTTTCAGAGATTGATTCAATTTTTCCTCAGTCTTCTTCCTTTCCTTAATTTCCTTGGTTAGCCTCATCACTCTGGATTCCATCTCATGTTTTAGGACAACAATTTCTTTTGCTAGCTTCTCACTTTCCTTTATTTTCTCCTTCAGGGTCTCATCCATGTCATTGTCTTCATTCTGATTTGCTAGAAGATGAAGTATCTCCTTCCTCTTTCCATTAGATTTGCTCAGTTCTTCTTTTAAGGTCTCAATGAATTCTTTAGCATCTTTAAGGTTCTCTTGTAGATCTCTAATTTTTGCTCTAGATAGATCAAGATCTTCTAAGGCTACTTGAAGTTGTTGATTGATACCATCAGAATGCTTGAATGAACCCATAGAAAACACCTTCCCAGATCTTCCTCAAGCTGTTAAACTTCTTCTAAGGAACTTGGCTCTGATACCAATTGTTGAAATTAAGGAACACTGAGAGGGGGGTGAATCAGTGTTCTGCAAAACTTAATATTATGTCCCTTTATTAATTTACCACATACATCCAAAAGAAAGAAGCATGAACATAAGAGCAGAAACAATAAGATCATAACACATGAACACCAGGATTTTTACGTTGAAACCCAGTTAAGGGAAAAACCACAGTGGGGGTTAACCCATAAGAATTTATACTCTATTAAAAGTATTACAAATGGGAAGGCACATGCCTTTGGGCACACTCCCCAGACCTCACTTCTCAAAGGAGACTCACTGCCTATAAAATTGATTACAAGATTTCACTAAAATGTTTGAACTAAAGAATAGCATCTAACTATGCAAAATAATAGTTTTGGTTAAGCTCAGTACACTGACTTTACACACTTCATCTTTCTCTGCCCTGCTTTACTGTTCTGCCATGATCCGGAGCTTAGATCTCCTTATTTTGCACTTGATATTGCTATACTCCACACTTATCCCTTCATATTCACACTCTCACATTCCAAAATTCTTGAATCCATTGATCATATATATCCGCTACATGAAATTTTGACAACTGCAACCGGCCTTAAGAAAAATTAGAAACTATTTCAAGAACACTGTTCTATCGGCTGAATCCATTCACAAATAGCAATGTGGACCAAGACTTATGTATTTAAGTTACCTCACATGTCATCCAATAACACTAGATCTCATAAATTACTTGACCAACCACTTCTCTTCATCTGCACAAGGATAAAACATCGAGTCGGCCTGTTCTTCACCAGACGGAACTATCTAACCAAAACCTGATACTTAGATGCTTGTAACTTACAATCCCTTCATCAATGAAGGCTAAAATATTGGATTTAGGTAGCCCTGACATCTCCTAACATTCCCTTAGATCCATAGCTTAATATGATTACTTGTGGAGAAATACGGACCAGAATGCTGAACCCTGTCATATGCTATGTTCCTGTCTATCCGAACTTAGACAAATCTGCAATCTAACTTCCGGTATGATCAAATGATATAATGCAAATGTGTAAGATAGATTCAGCTGCAATCAATGACAACACCTGACATGCCTAGCAGTGTCTCTTGTAGCACATTTCACAGTTCAGGATGTTGTCTTTTCATTGATGTCAAAATATCAGGATATCAGGATGTTGCATTTCACAGTTTTCACAAGATGCAGTTGACAGGTTATGAAATCAGTGTTGAGAAGTATGCAATCAGTGTTGTGAAGTTGCAATCAGAGATCTGACATGGTCTTCATCAATGGCAATGGTTTTCAATTCAGTGATATGGTCTGCATCAGTGACAATGGTTGTTAGATCTGTGACATGGTCTTCATCAATGGCAATGGTTTTTCAGTTCAGTGATATGGTCTGCATCAGTGACAATGGTTGTTAGATCTCTCAGTTTTGATCTTTTAGTGGTCCTTCATGGTAATGACATCAATGTTGATCTTGTGTGAAGTTGTTTTGTAACTTAGTCATTTCAGTGGATGACATTCATTGCATATTATCAATTTTTGGTTTAAGGCAAGGGCTTGCATCATTTGACAAATGTTAATATGCATTATATTAACTCCATCTACATTGAGTTCATTACAGTGGCAGTCTGATGAAGCATGGTGTTTCATTTCAATGTTTTAGTATTTGGAGTATGTGATTTTTGACAAGGTTTATAGTGGTTGATATGGTAAGTGTGGTTGTCTCAACATTGACTAAGTCTTTTACATTGTTTATACATTGTTTAACTTTGGCCGTCATAACTCTATGCACTTTTTTGTTATAAACTTAAATTGACCGGTAAAAGAGGTCATCGGGGGTTTAAGTTATAAAGAAAGGGTATCAATGTCGTTGATGTTACCGGCCCCTTGTGCTAGGCATCGGGTGAGCGCCGGTGGAAGATTCAATAGTGGGCGCGAAAAAGCCGATCAACGGCTTAAGTTTAAATAACAAATGGCGGGCCGCACAAATCGGAGGGTCAAGTTTTAAATGGCAAGTTTTGTCAAACGGTCAGTCTGTGATATTAAAGTTGACGTCCTCTTTTGTTAAAAAAGGCAATAAAGCTATTCTTTTTGGATCTATCTCACCGAATTTCAAGGGTCACTGAAGTTGTTTTTTGTTGTGAAGGAAAGAGTAAAATTTTAGAAGGTTTCCAAGTATGAAGAATATGAAAAGGCAGTGTTGTTCGAAGAGGGTTCATTTTTTTGTTTTGTTGTTTGATTTTCATGTGAGAATATGATAAGTTTGAGAAGAATGAAGTTGAACTAGTTATTGAAGATTTTTTGTTTTTTGATTGAAATTCTTTTTGCATATATAGATTTTGTTTTTGAATGGCAGATAAGAGAGATGAGTTGCAGATGAAAGATAATGAATGAGAATTTTTAAAGAAGTTCTTTTGGAGAATGGAATTGGTATGTAATTTTTGCAGGAATGGAGAATCATTCTTCAATGATCATGATGGAGTAATATTTGTTCAGAGAAAGTGAAAGTGTCAGAGAAAGTAAAGGTGATTAAAGACTATAATTTTTCAGAGAAGAAAAATTGTTCAGTTTGCAGAGAGAGAAAGCTCAAAATGGTGAATTAGTTTGAAATGGTGTTGCAGAGGTATGAAATATATTGAAGATCAAAATTGATTGACTGTAGGAGTTGAAGACAGTTAAAGGTTGATTGAAAAATTTATTTTGTTTATCTTAAAAGGGAGAAATAAGGTTTTGGTTTTTTTTGAAACAGGGAAATCCCCTCAGTTATAATTTTTCATTGAATGTTGATGATGTCAGTGAGACATGTAGAGAGATAAAATTTGCCAGTGAGGCAGAATTGTAATGTCAGTGAGACATTTGTAATCTGAATTTTGTGTTAAGCCAGTGAGGCAGTTGAGTGGTTTTTATACCCCTGGAAGGTTTTCCACTCGGGAAATTTCTTGTGTCAAATTTGTGTATTGATACTCTGCATATTTACTTTGTTCCTTCTGAAGAATTCTAAATTGTGAAATTAGATTAATCAAAAGTAGTAAAAAGTTTTAAAATTGTTAACAACACTGATTCACCCCCCCTCTCAGTGTTGTGTGTATTCCTACAATTGGTATCAGAGCCTGGTACCCTGTCAAAGCTTAATCAGTTTAGGTAGATCATATTTCTGGAATACTTATCATGGCAAGTCAAGAAGGTTACTCAAATTATAAGGCACCTATGTTTGATGGCTCTAACTATGCTTTTTGGAAATTCAGGATGGAGTCATATTTGTCATCTCTGGGCTATGATGTGTATGATGCTATTGTTACTGGATATACTGCTACAAATCCTCCTAGCACAACTGATGAGAAAAGAGCATATGAAAATAATGCTAAGGCTAAAAATGCATTATGTTGTGGTCTTACCAATGACATACTTGTAAAAATCATGGAGTGTAAAACAGCCAAGGAAATATGGGACAAATTGTCAAATATCTATCAAGGAGATGATAAAATCAAAGAAGCAAAACTGCAATCCTACAGAGCAAAATTTGAAAGTCTCAGAATGAGTGATGATGAGAAAGTGGCAGAATATCTTTTAAGGGTCCAAGAAATTGTAAATGCTATCAGAGGACTTGGTGATACACTGGAAGAGAAGACAGTTGTTACAAAAATCTTAAGGACCTTAAATCCAAAATATGAATCCAAAGTGTCTGCTGTTGAAGAAAGAGATTTAAGCAAAGTTACCTTTGATGAACTTCATGGCACTTTCACAGCTTATGAGATGAGGATTAGCAATGACATACCTTCAAGCAAAGAAGCTGCTTTCAAATCAGTCAGAAAAGAAAAGGAGATCTCTGATTCAGATGAATTGGATGATGAACAAGAAATATCTCTTGCAAGCAAGTTAAAGAAGGGATCTGTTGGTAAGTACAAAGGTAAGCTTCCATTCAAATGTTTTGAGTGTGGAAAGATTGGACACTATGCAGCTCAGTGCCCTTACAAAGATCCAGACAGTGATGAAGATGAAAACAAGAAGCAATTCAAAAAGAAACAGTTTGTTTCTAGAAGGAAAAATAATTTCAGAAAGAAAAGAAGTCTGTTCATAAAAAATGTTGATATGATTGAAAGTGATTCAGATGATTTTCTTGATGAAAATGCACAGACTTTGTTTATGGCTATTCTAAATGAAAATGAAAAATGTGAAGAACAATCAAACAGTTGTGAAGCTGTTATTGACTTTGAAGGAGAATTGATATGTGCATTAAGTCAAGTCAAGAAACTTAAGAAGGAAATCATTGCTCAAAGAAGTCAGTTTCAAAAAGAAAATGATATCATGAATAACAAGTTAACTTGTTATGAGAAACAGATTACTGATCTAATTCTTTCTCTTGAAGAAAGTAAGAAAATTATTGATGATAAAGACAAAGAATTGAATAACAAGGACAAGGAATGTCATACACTTGAAGCTGAAATTGTTGGTCTAAGAAGAAGACTTGATATGTGCAGAAGCAGTGATAAATTAGATGATCTTCTTGATAGACAAAAAGGATTCAAAGATAAATCAGGTCTTGGATTTGAAGAGGGACAGTGTTCTCAAAAGGCTAGTATAAAAGGAAAATCAATCATAAGGACAACAAACTACAACAGAAGTGATACTTTCAGGTATAATGCTCACTTTACTGGATATTGTTTTTGTTGCAACATGTTTGGACACAAAGTCAGTGAATGCAGATTTGGAATCAGAAGAGAAATGCATCCATTCATGTTCTTAAGAAGTTTGAAGTGTTACAATTGTAAAAATTTTGGGCATATTGCAAAATTCTGTAGACCTTCATTGCAAATGCAGCAAACAACAAGAAATACTGTCTCAGGTTTGTCTTCTTTGGATTCTGAAAAGAAATTGCTTGTTTGGAAACCTAAGGTAATCAATAAGAGCTTAGATGTTATGATTGCACAAGCTACTTTTCATGCCAAAAGAAAGGAACAGTGGGTGATTGACAGTGGTTGCTCCAACCACATGACATGGGACAAAGATAAGTTTGTTAAGTTTGAAGACATTAATGAAGGCTCTGTTATGTTTGGAAATAATGATTGTATTATGATCAGAGGCAAAGGTACAATTCTTCTTGATGATGAAACACCACTAAATGATGTGTATTTTGTAGAAGGACTGAAGCACAACCTGTTAGTGTGTCAGTCAAATATGTGACAATGGTTTTAATGTGGTTTTTGATGCACATGGATGTGAGATTAAAAAGAAATCAGGTAAAGTTATTGCAGTAGGTCTAAGGACTAGTGGTAACATCTACAATCTTCATAACTCAGAAACTAAAAGTGTTGATAGTCATATCTGTTTCATGGGTCAAATTGAGGAAAGCTGGTTATGGCATAGAAGACTTGGTCATGTGAATTTTGACAATCTTGTGAGAATTAGCAAGAATCACAATGTCAGAAATATGCCTCATATTTCAAAACCAAGTAATACTATATGCAAAGAGTGTCAGCTGGGTAAGCAAACTAAAGTTAGTTTCAAGCCTAAGGAGTATTTTTCTTCAAAACCTCTGCAGCTGGTACATTCAGATTTGTGTGGTCCTACAAGGACTAAAGCTCTGGGAGGAGAAAAGTATTTTATGCTTTTCATTGATGATTTTTCAAGAATGACATGGGTAACATTCTTAAGGCATAAATCAGAGGCATTTGATAGATTCAAAATCTTCAAGAAGATGGTTGAAAAGGAATCTGATTTCAAGCTAAAATGTCTAAGGTCAGACAATGGAGGAGAGTACACTTCAAAGGAATTTGAGGAGTATTGTGAAAAACATGGGATAAGAAGGCAATTCTCCACTCCTAGAACTCCACAGCAAAATGGAGTAGCTGAAAGGAAAAACAGGACTGTAAAAGAAATGGCAAGAACTTTACTACATGATGCAAATCTGCCTAATGTCTATTGGAGAGAAGCTGTTCATACAGCTGTATATACTCTGAACAGAGTTCAATTAAGGGTAAAGTCAAATTATACTCCTTATGAACTATGGTATGGTAAGTCAGCTAATGTTGGGTATTTCAAAATTTTTGGAAGTAAGTGTTACATCAAGAAAGATAATGATAGCTTATGTGGTTTTGAGTCTAGATGTGATGAAGGCATTTTTCTTGGTTATTCTACACATAGCAAGGCATATAAATGTTTTAACAATAGGCTCAAAAGAATAATTGAAAGTACTAATGTTAAGGTGGATGAGGATTTGCAGCCCTGTATGCAGTTAATTCATGACATTGAAGTTGATCATCATTCACAAAAGGAAGAAGAAATTCAGGAAGAGGAAGAAGATCCTGAAAAATTTGTTGATGTCAAGACAAAGACTCTTTCAAAGGCATTTCAAAGAGATCATCCTCATGAGTTGATCATTGGGGATAAGGACAGTGGTGTTTTAACAAGAAGAGGAAAGCAAGCTGCTGCACATAATCAAGCACATGTGTGTTTGATATCTGAAATGGAACCAAAGAATTATGTTGAGGCCAGCAAAGATGAAGCATGGGTTAATGCCATGGAAGAGGAGTTAAGCCAAATAGAAAAGAACAAAACATGGGAACTTGTTCCAAGACCAGAAGGTAAGAATGTCATTGGATCAAAATGGGTGTTTAGGAATAAGCTTGATGATAAAGGTAAAGTTGTTAGAAACAAAGCCAGACTGGTTTGCAAAGGGTATTCACAAATTGAAGGTATTGACTTTGAAGAAACATTTGCTCCTGTTGCTAGATTAGAAGCTATAAGGATGTTTTTAGCTTTTTCAGTTTATAAAAATTTCAAAGTTTTCCAAATGGATGTAAAATCAGCATTTCTAAATGGAGATCTTGAAGAAGAAGTCTACATGGAACAACCAGAAGGTTTTGTGAATAAAGATAATTCAGATCATGTTTACAGGTTGAAAAAGGCTTTATATGGTTTAAAGCAAGCTCCAAGGGCTTGGTATTATAGACTGGATAAGTTTTTGCAGGAACAGGGGTTCACAAAAGGAGGTGTGGATAGTAATTTATACTATTTAATCAAAGGTGAGGATATTCTGGTTGTTGAAATTTATGTAGATGATATCATTTTTGGTAGTAACAATGATGATATGAGTCATTCATTTCCTAACATCATGAAATCAGAATTTGAAATGTCTATGTTGGGAGAATTGTCCTTCTTTCTTGGTCTTCAGGTATCTCAGCTTGAAAAGGGAATATTCATCTCACAAAATAAATATGCCAAAGAGATGTTAAAGAGGTTTCAAATGGATGATTGCAAACCTTTGGGTACTCCTATGGAGACAGGGCATAAGCTAAGTAAAAATGATGAATCACCTGAAGTAGAACAATCTCTGTATAGATCTATGATTGGGAGTCTTTTATATCTCACTGCTTCTAGGCCTGATATTATGCAGGCTGTTTGTTTGGTTGCTAGATTTCAAGCTTGTCCTAAACAATCACATTTGAATGCTGTTAAGAGAATCTTTAGATATATTAAGGGTACAATTGATTTTGGTTTATAGTATCCTAGACACAATGATTTTACACTTCTTGCCTATACAGATGCAGATTGGGCAGGGTGTCCTGATGACAGAAAAAGCACAAGTGGGGCAGCTTTCTTTCTGGGTGGCAGATTGGTTGCATGGCAGAGTAAGAAACAAGATTGTGTTTCTCTATCTACAGCTGAAGCTGAGTACATTGCTGCTTCATCATGTTGTACACAGGTACTTTGGATGGTACAATCACTTCTTGATATTAAGGTTGAGGTTAAAAAGCCTGTGTCTATTCTTTGTGATAACACAAGTTCAATCAATATGTCAAAGAATCCTATAATGCATTCAAGAACTAAGCACATTGCTATCAGATATCATTTTCTAAGGGAAAAGGTGATTGAAAATGAAGTTGCTTTGGAATATGTGCATACTAGTGATCAGTTGGCTGACATCTTCACAAAGCCTTTGCCAAAGGAGACATTTGAAACTCTGAGACAGAGACTGGGAGTTCTGTCTCTTGTCTCTCTTCAGTAAGTTACAGAGATATCAGATTCAGGGGGAGTTGTTTTCTAGATTATTTTAATGTCCTGAATCTCATTTGTACATAGCCTGTATATAGTTTTTGTACATATTTTTGTGGTTGGTAGTGTTATAGTATTGTACATTTGATCAGTTTGAAGTAAAGTGTTGGTTTTGACAAAAAAAAATTCGGAGGATTGTATTTACAAGAACAGGAATCTATTGATTGTGGTGTTATTTTTTTTGCCTTTGACATTTTTATGTCAAAAAGGGGGAGAAATCAGTTATGGTTTTGCCATCAATGTCAAAGACAAAGGGGGAGTTTTGTAGCACATTTCACAGTTCAGGATGTTGTCTTTTCATTGATGTCAAAATATCAGGATATCAGGATGTTGCATTTCACAGTTTTCACAAGATGCAGTTGACAGGTTATGAAATCAGTGTTGAGAAGTATGCAATCAGTGTTGTGAAGTTGCAATCAAAGATCTGACATGGTCTTCATCAATGGCAATGGTTTTTCAGTTCAGTGATATGGTCTGCATCAGTGACAATGGTTGTTAGATCTCTCAGTTTTGATCTTTCAGTGGTCCTTCATGGTAATGACATCAATGTTGATCTTGTGTGAAGTTGTTCTGTAACTTAGTCATTTCAGTGGATGACATTCATTGCATATTATCAATTTTTGGTTTAAGGCAAGGGCTTGCATCATTTGACAAATGTTAATATGCATTATATTAACTCCATCTACATTGAGTTCATTACAGTGGCAGTCTGATGAAGCATGGTGTTTCATTTCAATGTTTTAGTATTTGGAGTATGTGATTTTTGACAAGGTTTATAGTGGTTGATATGGTAAGTGTGGTTGTCTCAACATTGACTAAGTCTTTTACATTGTTTATACATTGTTTAACTTTGGCCGTCATAACTCTATGCACTTTTTTGTTATAAACTTAAATTGACTGGTAAAAGAGGTCATCGGGGGTTTAAGTTATAAAGAAAGGGTATCAATGTCGTTGATGTTACCGGCCCCTTGTGCTAGGCATCGGGTGAGCGCCGGTGGAAGATTCAATAGTGGGCGCGAAAAAGCCGATCAACGGCTTAAGTTTAAATAACAAATGGCGGGCCGCACAAATCGGAGGGTCAAGTTTTAAATGGCAAGTTTTGTCAAACGGTCAGTCTGTGATATTAAAGTTGACGTCCTCTTTTCTTAAAAAAGGCAATAAAGCTATTCTTTTTGGATCTATCTCACCGAATTTCAAGGGTCACTGAAGTTGTTTTTTGTTGTGAAGGAAAGAGTAAAATTTTAGAAGGTTTCCAAGTATGAAGAATATGAAAAGGCAGTGTTGTTCGAAGAGGGTTCATTTTTTTGTTTTGTTGTTTGATTTTCATGTGAGAATATGATAAGTTTGAGAAGAATGAAGTTGAACCGGTTATTGAAGATTTTTTGTTTTTTGATTGAAATTCTTTTTGCATATATAGATTTTGTTTTTGAATGGCAGATAAGAGAGATGAGTTGCAGATGAAAGATAATGAATGAGAATTTTTAAAGAAGTTCTTTTGGAGAATGGAATTGGTATGTAATTTTTGCAGGAATGGAGAATCATTCTTCAACGATCATGATGGAGTAATATTTGTTCAGAGAAAGTGAAAGTGTCAGAGAAAGTAAAGGTGATTAAAGACTATAATTTTTCAGAGAAGAAAAATTGTTCAGTTTGCAGAGAGAGAAAGCTCAAAATGGTGAATTAGTTTGAAATGGTGTTGCAGAGGTATGAAATATATTGAAGATCAAAATTGATTGACTGTAGGAGTTGAAGACAGTTAAAGGTTGATTGAAAAATTTATTTTGTTTATCTTAAAAGGGAGAAATAAGGTTTTGGTTTTTATTGAAACAGGGAAATCCCCTGAGTTATAATTTTTCATTGAATGTTGATGATGTCAGTGAGACATGCAGAGAGATAAAATTTGCCAGTGAGGCTGAATTGTAATGTCAGTGAGACATTTGTAATCTGAATTTTGTGTTAAGCCAGTGAGGCAGTTGAGTGGTTTTTATACCCCAGGAAGGTTTTCCACTCGGGAAATTTCTTGTGTCAAATTTGTGTATTGATACTCTGCATATTTACTTTGTTCCTTCTGAAGAATTCTAAATTGTGAAATTAGATTAATCAAAAGTAGTAAAAAGTTTTAAAATTGTTAACAACACTGATTCACCCCCCCTCTCAGTGTTGTGTGTATTCCTACATCTCTTGCCAACATTATATAGGGATTGATGAAGCTGAATACTCTAGCATCCACCCTACAGGATACAGAAAGACCCGTTGATTTAACATTGATTAGTGAAGAAGAAATAGCAGTACTAGATATATAGACACATCAATCTCATATCATGGACAAATGGTTCATGATGTTCATGACACCTGGAGAGAAGTTAATAAGAACTTCCAGGTTTGATTGGGACACATTGTCCAAGTTAAGAAAAGGTATTGATTCTTTGAAGAGTGAATTCACTCAAGGAATAAAGTAATGCAATTATGCATTAGATAGGATCAAAGAGACAAAAGGGAGGCCATATGAAGAGTTATTGAAGAATAAGACCATCACCAATATAACCCTTCCTTTCTTAGACACATGGGTCATGGAATTACAATTTGAATTAGATGTACTAAAAGCTAGCATGTAGAAAGGAAGCGATATTCAAACTAAGGTACATGACTTACTATCTAATGAACTGAAGGTGCTAGAGGAATTATTGGAAGATGTTGTTCAGCATGAAGTAGTACTAGAGATAGATGATGTCATCCAGATATTCAAGGATAAATTTAGAGAAGTGGCAGAAGATCTAGTAAAGCATTTTACCGAAGACGTCATGGATGAAATGGAAACACTGAGCATGAAAATAAAGGCATATGATAAAGAAGTAGAAGACATAGCATCCATGATGAAATCTATGGATGAACAGATTAGATCATTGAAATATGCTAAGGCAAGATCTCAGGGGATAAGTAAGCTCTAGGTGGACAATTTTGTGCAAGCATGTGACTATCATAAGAAGTTAGACATAGGAATGTTGGTGCATGAAGAAGATGTATCCGAGTAAAAAGATATAGATACTCTCTTTGATAGGAGAGGCAAAGAGGTCGTATTGACCAAATCCAAAGTCAGAGAATATACATTCATATCTTATAGATGGTTGCCAACTGGCAACCTGTGCCACGTAAGTTGTATTTTGACTTGGTCAAAGCAATGTAAATTATTGATCATAATAGATAAATCCTGATCGTAGGATCTTTTGTAAATAATTCCCATCATTTCTCTATAAAAGGATGGAGAATCTCAGTTGTACAATCATTAGAAGCTTAATTGAGATTGGATTGTTGAATGTCATGACCAATTCTCAAGGTCAATTGTAAATGTATATGGCTTTTGCATATCTGAATGAAGATGAAGACTTGTGATTACAAATTATTGTAAATCTTGCATAATCTGTGGATGATATCTTGATATTCCTTTGATTTGTTATGTCCCTTGGAGTGCATTTTAGTCTGTGAATTTTGTTGCCATCCTTTCTCTTTGAAGATTCACATCAATCATATGTAGCTATGTAATGTCCTGGTGAAAATATGGTTTGTTTTTCTTCCTTTTCATGAAAGTATCAAGGATATATGTGGATCAATGACTGAACTTCACTCATTTTAGAAAATTTAAGATTTAATTTCAATTTCTTTAAATTTCATTTAAATCACCATCATCATAACTACAAAATAAAAAAATTATAAGCAGAACACAAATTTTTTTGATATCCATAAATACATGAAGATCATAGGCATATTTAAACAAAGTACACACATAACAACAAATATCATGCAAATAATCATAAATAATGAAAAGAATAATAGAAATACATACTTACAGGCACATTATTTCAAGGAATTTATAGTGCAGAAGTAAAATTAAGTAAGGATTAGTTCAAATTCAAGCAAATTGAAGATAGTTTCAAAAGAATTAATCAAAATAATCATGAATCATCTTAACCAAAGTGATACACCAAAGAATTGATCAAACTTAACATAAATATTTGCATGATCTAGTTAGATATTGTAAGATTTGATATCACTTGTTGAGAATTTATAGAGAATAGGGAAACAAAGTAATATCCACATATTATAACACTAATACTTCAAAATCAAGCATAAGGCCCCTAATGGAAAACAACAATTCACATCAAACCAATTGAGAGATTGTTAGAGATTATGAACTAATCAATAGAGACTTGGAGTCATCAATTCATCCTAAATAGATCATACTTTTCAAGAAGATAAGGTTTGTTTTATGAATTTTATCATTGTTGTTATGACTAACATCATCATCAACAGTTTTTGGCACTAGAAGGAGGGCCTGAGCAATTTGATTGGTGAATTTATATTCCTAGTGTCCTTTCCCACACTCGAGTGAGAAAGTATTTTCAAATTTCTTAGTAATACTTCAAATTTCATGTATTTGTACAAAGTTTCTATTTATTCTCAATAATTTGAGAAATTTGACTTTAAATATCCTGTCCCTATGGTTAATTATCTTGATCTTTATAGCTATTTGAAATTCAAAAATTTAGGTCAATGTTTGCATTTCTTGCAAATATCCTATTGTTTTGGACTTCTGTTCATAAATATCCACTCCAGAGGAGTAAATATTTGCACCTTTGCAAAGATTGTGTCAAGATATCCAAAGTCTATCTAGAATTGTGAAGCACTGGCTCATAGACCTAATACCAGGTCAAGATCTACTAGACCTTTAGAGGAATTGCCTATTTTTGGATTTAGACCTCATACAACAAACATTCATCACAGTCTTGGTCCTAGTTCACCAGTATCTCTAGTAATACCTATTGTGATACCTCCAACACCGCCTACAATGTCATTCTTTACTTTTGAATCTCTACTGCTTTTTGCAGCTTATAATCCTTTGCCTAAAAATTTGGACAAGATTTGTCTGAAGTATCATCCTTATCAAGACGTAGATGACCACATCAAAACTTATAAGGAAGCTTGTTTTAGAGCTAGGATATAATATGAGGATGTTGTGTGTAGGTTGTTCCCTTATTCACTAGGAGAGGAGGCATACAATTGGTATATTAGCCTTCCTTAGTCTTCCATAGCTTCTTGGGAAGCTCTGGAGAAATCTTTCAAAGGAAGATTCAAAATACATGTAGATCGAGCTATGATCTATCACCTTTGTGCCACAATAAAAAGAGCTAATTTTAATGCTAGGTTCCAAAACATGTACTCTAAATTAACTACTCCTTATAATGTAGGTGATGAAACAACTAGGTCAATTTACTACTTATCCTTAGATCCTTTTGTTACAAGTATGAGGTTAACTAGTGTTGTCACTGATGTCAACATACTCATATTGCATTGGTAAGAAGGATTGGATGAGCTGTGTACTGAGGATATTGAGAAAATTAGTCTCAATCAGGAATAGTGAAGAATAGTGATGAGAAGAAGGCAAATGTACTCAATATGTTGAGGATCAGAGGATGTGGATTAAAGGATTTGTAGATATGAGTCTTGAGATGATCAAGTTAAGATTTCAGAGGTCCGCATGAAGATATGAAAAAGTTGTGATCGATCAAGTAAAACTGGTTCCGGGAGATGCTCTGGAGTGACAGAGTGTTACAAAAAGGTTCGGTGAGATCCGGAGGTACATTGTCAGACTCTGTGGATTGGAAGGAGTGTTTGGGATGTCCTTGTGATGTGTCATATCAGTTTGTACATAGTTTGGAGGTCCGAAAGAACCTGTTTCAGTTTGATAGTCACAACAGACTGTGTTCTTGAAGTTCCAGATGAAGAGGATAAGAGATTCTAGTAAGTAGAGGAAATGCAGATGTACCTGGTCACTCAGGCAAGCTTGTGAAGGTTCTTGGATCATGTTGAGGTTGTGTTGTCAGTCTACATTAGTGTTAGAGCCTAGAATTGAAGATATTCTTCCAGATGAAGATATTCTTGTTCAGACTAGCTGACTGGATGAGTTATTCATCTTGCAAATGTTCTTGTGGATGATTTGCTGAATTGCGAATGTTCTTGTGGATGATTACCAACTTAGATGATTGTTCCTAAGTTGATGCCTTGTATAAATAAAGGTTTGTGAGTTCATTTCAAAGTGGGTGTGGAGTGGATGAGTGTGGCATAGCGAAAGAGCGAAGGGTAGAGCAGAAGTATCTCGGGCTTAAATGGAACTAATCTAGACATGGTAAAGATGTCAATCTCTAGTTCAAGTTTGTGATTCTTATCACTTTGTAGATAGTGTGTCTCTTGTAGGCAGTGTGCCTCTTTGTGAGTAGTGTGCTTGGGCAGTGAGCCCTAATTGGCATGTGCCATTCATTTTTCTTATTCTTCTAACAGAGAATAATCCTTAGGTTAATCACCTCGTGGTTTTTCCCTTAACCAGGTTTTCCACGTCAAAATATTGGTGTCCAATGTGTTGATGTCTATCTGCTTCTGTGTTTATGCATTATGCTTTCATGAATGGTTAACTGATATGCTATTAACTAACAAAGAAGAATCAAGTGCTTGAAGTAGAAGCAAGT
The DNA here is from genome assembly GCA_027924645.1 of Cunninghamia lanceolata. NCBI lineage: Eukaryota > Viridiplantae > Streptophyta > Pinopsida > Cupressales > Cupressaceae > Cunninghamia > Cunninghamia lanceolata. Next base: position 16,119,601 of record BSBN01001715.1, read on the forward strand.
TTTTGTACAACTGATTCACCCCCCTTCTCAGTTGTGTGCCCTAGATCTAACAATTGGTATTAGAGCCAAGTTCCTTTGAAAGAAGCTTAACCGCTTGAGGAGATCCAGGATGTTGTCATACAAGAAGGATAGTCCGAAGTTTGATGGAACCAACTTCTCTCTGGAAAGGTCGCATGAAATGTCACTTGGAGTGTATGGGCAAAGCATACTTGTCCATGGTCACAAAACCATATGTACCTCCATAGGGTGGTCTGACAACTCGAAATGAAATCACAGATGCTAAAAATAATCTGCGGACCAAAGAAGCTCTTCTTAGCGCATTGACTGACTTAGAACTCTCAAATGTTATTGACCTACCAACTGCATATGAGATCTAGGTTAAACTAGAACTTCTGCATGAAGGAGATGAGTTTGTTAAGAGTGCAAGGTTGCAAAGTCTCAAAGGGAAATTTGAAAGATTGAAGATGAGAGATGATCAAAATATCACTACCTTTATGCCAAGAGTAAATGAGCTAGTGTGTGGAATTAGGAATGCTGGTGGAGTTTTGGATGAAAATGAAATTATTTGCAAAATTCTCAGATCCCTTCCTGTTGCCTACAAAATCAAGGTTGCTGCCATTGATGAATTCAGAGCCCATACAATTGTCACAAGAGAGAAATTGGCTGGCAAACTAGCTGCATTTGAAATAACCGAGTTTGGAGATGATCCCCCCAAGACTGAATCTGCATTCAAAGCTAGTACCTATGTGAAAGGCAAACAAAGATTTGATCCAGGAGAAAACTCTTCAAGGAAGTTGTCTTGGTATGATAAAGCAAGGAAAGACATAGAAGAGGAAGAAGTAGAAACAGCTCATCTTGAAGCCCTCATTGCAAAGAGATTGCTAAGAGGATCCGGTAAGTATGAAGGAAAGTTACCTTTTAAGTGCTTCAACTGCAATAAGATTGGTCATTTTGCTTCAAGATGTCTGGAAAGATCTACAAGGTCAAACTCTAATAGACAAAGGTTCCAAAAGAACTATTATTATGTTCATGAAGAAGCTGATAATGAAGGAGTAACGGATGATGAATCAAAGATAGGAGACAAATCCAGAAATGAATGGGTGTTTATTGCCATCAAGGAAGAAGAACCAATATCCTCTGAATTTGTCAATCATAAGGTTGTAGAAAGAGCTTTGGCTGCCCAAGTTGAAGAAAAGGATGATTGGGTTATTAACAGTGGATGCTCTCACCATATGACATGTGACAAGAACAAGTTCTTAGATTTGGAAAGGTATGAAGGAGGAATGGTAAAGTTTGGTGACAATTCTATAGGTAGAATCAGAGGTAGGGGTACTATTTCTTTTGATGGAAAGAGCAAAACTGGTAATGTATTGTATGTTGAAGGATTGAAGCACAATCTTCTCAGTGTTGGATAGTTAGTAGACAAAGGTTATGACCTCCGGTTCAAAAATGGAAGATGTAGGATCTTTGAAAGCTCCGAAACTGAGATTGCATCCGGTACTTAAATAAAAGGTAATATCTTCCATCTGGTTGGTTCTAATAAAAGTTGTTTGTTTATTCAAGTTGATCAGAGTTGGCTATGGCATAGAAGGATGTGTCATGTAAATTTTGACAACATCATCAAGATAAGCAATACTCAGGCTGTAAGAGATCTATCAAAATTGGTGAAACCTACAAATAGTTTGTGCAAAGAATATCAGCTAGGCAAACAGAGCAGAGTCTCCTTCAAAAGAAAAGATCAGTCCTCTATCGGACTATTGGAATTAGTTCATACTGATCTATGTGGTCCGACAAGAATCAAGAGTATGCAAGGTGATAGATATTTCATGTTATTGATTGATGACCATTCCCGGATGATGTGGGTTACCTTTCTAAGAGAGAAATCAGAAGCCTTTGAGAAGTTCAAAATCTTCAAGGCTATGGTAGAGAATCAAACCAGACTGAAACTAAAGTGTCTAAGGTCTGATAGAGGTGGTGAATTCACATCCGGTGAATTCATAGACTTTTGTGAGAAGCATGGCATAAAGAGACAGTTATCTGCTCCTAGGACTCCATAGTAGAATGGAGTAGTTGAGAGAAAGAACTGAACCATCCAAGAAGCTTCTAGGACAATGATAATGGAAGCAAATATCCCTCAGATGTTTTGGAGAGAAGCTGTCAGCACTGTAGTCTACACTCTCAACCGAGTTCAAATCAAAAGCAATACCGGTAAGACTCCTTATGAACTTTGGTTTGGTATAACTCCTACTATGAGATATTTCAGAGTATTTGGTAGCAAGTGTTACATCAAAAGAGATGAAGATCTAGGAAAGTTTGATGCTAGAAGTGATGAAGGAATTTTCTTGGGTTACTCCACTCAAAGCAAAGCATACCGGTGTTACAATAAGAGACTGAGAAAGATGATAGAAAGTACAAATATGAAGGTTGATGAAGGAATTGAGAAGCCCTCAAGGTTTTATGAATATGATGAAGATGATCAGGATGGTGTTCTGGTTCAAGGAACTCAATCCCTTCCTGAAAGTTAAATTCAGACTGATCCGGTAAATTAGGAAGAAGAGGTTTGTTTGAATGAACCTAATCAAGAAACAGCAGTGCAAGAGACTCCCAAAGTCCCAAGGTATGTAACTCTAAATCACTCTAAAGATCAAATCATAGGTGACAAAATCAAAGGGGTACAAACAAGGAGGAGAATTGCTCAAAATTCAAATGAATACTATCTGATTTCAAAGATTGAACCTAAGACAATAAATGAGGCTTGCAATGATGAAAAATGGACCAAAGCAATGGAGGAAGAGTTGATGCAAATTGAGAAAAATCACACTTGGGATCTTGTTCCCAGACCTAGAAACAAGAATGTGATTGGAACCAAATGGGTCTTCCGGAACAAACTAAATGAAGTTGGTGAAGTAATCAGAAATAAAGCCAGATTGGTCTGCAAAGGCTACTCTCAAATAGAAGGAATTGACTTTGAAGAAACCTTTGCTCCGGTGGCAAGAATTGAAGTAGTCAGATTATTTATTGCATATGCTGCCTTCAAAGACTTCAAGGTATATCAGATGGATGTCAAGTCTGCCTTTCTAAATGATGATTTGGAGGAAGAAGTATACATTGAACAACTGGATGGATTTTAATTGTCTAATCATGATGATATGGTCTACAAGTTGAAGAAAGCACTATATGGATTGAAGCAAGCTCCAAAAGCATGGTATGAAAGGTTGGATAAGCATCTTGTACAGATTGGTATGAAAGGTATGAAAGGTATGAAAGGTATTGCTGACAGTAATCTATATTTCCAAATAGATAATGAAAACATCTTGATTGTTGAAGTATTTGTTGATGATATCATTTTTGGAGGAAGAGACAATATGTGTAAAACCTTTGCAAATCAAATGAAAAGTGAGTTTGAAATGTCAATGCTTGGTGAAATGAATTTCTTCTTGGGTCTGCAAATTACTCAGACAAAGAAGGGTATCTTTATCTCTCAGACCAAATATGTGAAATAATTGTTGAGGAAATTTGGAATGGAAGATTCAAAGCCAATGAACACTCCTATGGCAACCGGATGTAAGTTGAGCAAAGATGATGAATCTCCTAAAATAGATCAGACAAAGTACAAATCAATGATTGGAGGTTTATTGTATCTCACTCAAACTAGACCAGATATAATGCAGGCTATTGGTCTTGTGGCAAGATTCTAGGCTGATCCTAGAGAATCTCATGTTATGGCAATCAAAAGAATTTTTAGGTACTTGAAAGGAATAGTTGAGTATGGTCTATGGTATCCTAGAGATCAAGATTTCTCTCTTCATACATATACAGATGCAGATTGGGAAGGAGATGTGGATGACTGGAAGAGCACCAGTGGTGGAGCATTCTTCTTGGGAAAGAGATTGGTTTCTTAGCTAAGCAAGAAATAAGAGGCAATATCTCTGTCTACAACTGAAGCAGAATATATTACAACAGCAGGCAGTTGCACTCAAATCCTATGGATGAAGCAGATGTTAAGAGACATGAAAGTAGAATATGAGGAGCCTATCACAATTTTATATGATAATTCAAGTGCAATAAATACTTCCAAGAATCCGGTATTACATTCTAAGACCAATCATATATCTATCAAATTTCACTTTTTGAGAGAACAAGTGAACAAGGGTGAAGTCAAATTGGAGTATGTGCCCTCCAAGGATCAGCTTGCAGATATTTTTACTAAACCTCTTCCCAAAGACTCTTTTGAGTATCTCAGGGAGAAGTTAGGGGTCATGGCCCCTCCGGTGATGAACTAGGATGCACTGATGTGCATCAGTCTGGTGGATATCACAATCATATCTTGTGATCTGGATTGATGATGGGGAGCTGCTACTAAGGGGGAGCAGCTGGTATGATTTTGATGTGTTACAAGAGCAAGTATGAGCCCTTTGCCATTGATGTCAAAGGGGGAGAGAAGACATGTGAAAAACAAGTGGTTGATGATCAAAGGAGGAGCAGTAAAGGAAGAGAAGACATGTGAAGAGTTGTTACGGATAGGGGGAGCTTTGACAGAAAAGAGAAGTTCTTGTCTTGATGGTTTTTCACATCATATGTTGCCATCAATGACAAAGGGGGAGATTGTTGCAAGTATGAGGTTGACCAGTGTTGTCATTGATGTCAACATACTCATATTGCATTGGTAAGAAGGATTGGATGAGCTGTGTACTAAGGATATTGAGAAAATTAGTCTTAATCAGGAATAGTGAAGAACAGTGATGAGAAGAAGGCAAATGTACTCAATATGTTGAGGATCAGAGGATGCAGATTAAAGGGTTTGTAGATATGAGTCTTGAGATGATCCAGTTAAGATTTCAGAGGTCCACATGAAGATATGAAAAAGTTGTGATCGGTCAAGTAGAACCGGTTCCGGGAGATGCTCCAGAGTGACAAAGTGTTACAAAAAGGTCCAGTGAGATCTGGAGGTGCATTGTCAAACTCTGCGGATTGGAAGGAGTGTTTGGGATGTCCTTGTGATGTGTCATATTGGTTTGTACATAGTTTGGAGGTCCAGAAGAACCTGTTTCATTTTGACAGTCACGACAGACTGTGTTCTTGAAGTTCTGGATGAAGAGGAGAAGAGATTCTAGTAAGTAGAGGAAGTGCGGATGTACCTGGTCACTCAGGCAAGCTTGTGAATGTTCTTGGATCATGTTGAGGTTGTTTTGTCGGTCCGCATTAGTGTTAGAGCCTAGAATTGAAGATACTCTTCCGGATGAAGATATTCTTATTCAGACTGGCCGACCGGATGAGTTATTCATCTTGCGAATGTTCTTGTGGATGATTGCCGACCTAGATGATTGTTCCTAAGTCAATGCCCTATATAAATAAAGGTTTGTGAGTTCATTTCAAAGTGGGTGTGGAGTGGATGAGTGTGGCATAGCGAAAGAGTGAAGGGCAGAGCAGAAGTATCTCAGGCTTAAATGAAACTGATCCAGACATGGTAAAGATGTCAATCTCCAGTTCAAGTTTGTGATTCTTATCACTTTGTAGACAGTGTGTCTCTTGTAGGTAGTGTGCCTCTTTGTGAGCAGTGTGCTCAGGCAGTGAGCCCTAATTGGCATGTGCCATTCATTTTTCTTATTCTTCTAACAGAGAATAATCCTTGGGTTAATCACCCTGTGGTTTTTCCCTTAACCAGGTTTTCCACGTCAAAATCTTGGTGTCCAATGTGTTGACGTCTATCTGCTTCTATGTTTATGCATTATGGTTTCATGAATGGTTAACTGATATGCTATTAACTAACAAAGAAGAATCAAGTGCTTGAAGTAGAAGCAAGTTTTTGTACAACTAATTCACCCCCCCTCTCAGTTGTGTGCCCTAGATCTAACACCTTTGACATCCATGTTCATTAGGAGGACACACCCTACCATCACATCTCTGGCAGGTGCTTTTGAAGAAGATATTAAAGTTAACCAATAGTTAACCCCAGGCATAGCACCTAACTTAAGATATCCTACATATCCTAGTCAACGACAAGTTAATGGAGCCCCAATGCCTCTAGTTGTAATGCCTAGTTCATTGCAAGTGCCTCTACTTAGAATCATGCCTCCTCAGGGTAATGGTCAGATCATACCTCATCCTGGACATGCACCTCAGGATACTACACAAAATAATAATGGTAGTTCATTCTTCCAGCCTCAACAAGACACTGTAGTAGCCAAAGTGCAAGAAGAAAAGGATGGTATTAAATAAATATCAGCTCAATTAAGGAAGCTAACCACTGAGGTCACTCACATGAGGAGTCAGAACTTTTACTCATAGTCAAATCCTCAAAACCAAAATAAAGGATATCTTTATAGAGGATATGGAGACCATAATGGTAGATCTGGATGTCTTGATAGGGGATACAACAATGACATAAATTTCAACAATAGTAATAACAATGCCCCTAGGCCACCTAGAGTTTGGAACACCCGGCCTAATAGTGGTTCATTACCTTCACCATTAGATAATCAACCCCCTATTGAAACTAAGCAAACAACCCGAGTAAATTTGGTAGAAGTTGCACCCACTAATTGGTGCAGGATGTATAACACAAATTCACATGCTGAGTTGGATTGTCCTTAGTTCAAAATAGCAGCTAGTATTCCAAGCTAAAGTGTCAAATATTGTAGGAGATCCACCTTTTCCTGAAGGTAATGAAATTGTTCCCTTAGGGTATGATTCATCCTTAGTACTTGAGAGTTCTAACAATTATTAGCATCATCAGATGACTGTAACACATGAGAACTATACCATGGCATGTGAGGAATCTACCTTAGCCTTTGAAACAAATTATGTTTTTCCCTTTGAGGATGAAAATGAACCTGAACAAGAAGCTGAAGAGGTTCATGCTTACCAACAACAATATCAGGGTAGACATAACTACAACCTTAGGAACAATGCAAACTTCCCTGCTGGTCCTTTGACCACATCCATTCCTCCTAATAGTTTCAATACACCTCTAGACCCCAAGGCTACCAATAACCTTGGACCTCCTAAGGTGATTACATAGTACTTGACACCATAGACCATAGTAGCAAAGGCCATGAGCTAGCTACTTGAATCAGACAAACTTGTCACTTACCTGGCTAAAGAAATGAAGATGATAAAAATCAGCCTATCTTTATCAGAACTACTGAAAACTCATGTCATCAAGAAATCTTTCTTGAAGCCACCAGATGAACCTACACCTAAAGAGGATGGTCCTAGTCATAACCCTAGCCATATCATGACTAGAGATCTTGCACCTAGGGATAATACTGCCAAACCAAAATTGCAAGCCATTGTTCATGTAGCAGATACATCACAAATGACCTTATACAAGGATAAATCTGAATCACCCCCTTTCTTACTCATATTGAGGATTTTTGGTAAGAACTTACATAACTACCTTGTGGATTCAGGTGCATCAGCCAATGTGATGCCCTTATCTATTTGTTAAGCTCTAGGTATACATCCAGCTAAATCTCTTAAGAAAGTGACTCAGTTGGACAAATCAGAAGTAAGTGTGGTAGGAGAGTTAACTCACACACATATATGCAACTTGCATCATATCCAAGGGTGCAATACTACATATATATATTCAGGTCTAGTGGACATACCTGACACTTATGGAATGCTTCTTAGTAGATATTGTTCAAAGACACTAAATGGTTACAAGGCTATGGATTTCAGTAATATGTGGTTACCATGGAAAGGAGTACCTAATCAGCTAAGAATTGAGGCTGAACCACGTATGAAACACATGATCACCGAGTATAATCAAAACAATGAAATACTGTATGTGGACATTAAGTCAGGGGTTTATGCAATAAGACCTCAAGGAATCAAAATTGAAGAAGTCTCGATGCTATCATGTAATGGATATGAAGGCAGTGACAAAGATGAAATTAGGCTGGAAGAGGCACTGATGATAGAGTTTGATTATAGCTTGACTAATAAAGAAGAGGTAGATCATTTTTGAACATTTGAGAGGTATTTGGTTAAAGAAATTTCGAGATATCAGTTGGCAGGGACATCCATAGAGGATATCTTGATATCTAAATGGTATAGATTACACAAGGATACGCATTTAGAAAATACATGTGAAGCATATTGTCTGGACATTATTGAGTTAGAAAGAGTATGTATAGAAGGTGGATCATCAGCGTCCAAGGTAAGTGAAGTATCTAATGCTGAAGATACTAATTCTCTATTATTTCTTTTAGATATAGAAGAAAATGAAGAGAAAGTGCATTATGATGATATCATGACACCTAACCTAGAAGAGGTGTTGATATGTGATGAGACACATTCTTATGATAAGAAAAATGCTATCACTCCAGGGACTGATTTTCTCATTGAGTCTGACTATGAGTTATCAGATGAGGATAGAGGGAGTCAAATAATAATATTTAAAGAATTGTTATCCAAACAAATTCAAAGACAAATTATGTAGGGAATTCCTCCACATCATGCACTGATTGAAGGATGGTGTAGGATTTATGAGGCACCACATTTAGAGAAAACTTATGCTTTGTGTCCCCATATATTAAATAAGGAAGAGCAGTTGTGCTTAGGTAATAAACTACATAAGATCAAAGATATTCCTGAAGCTGCAAGAAAATAAATTGCAATATCCCCAAATGATAAAGATGATAACATCAAAGTGATGAAAAGAGAAGATCCTCAACATGATGATGTTCAGAAGAAACAAAAATCTGATGTTTTAATCCCACCAAAACATCTAGATGTGGTAAAAGAAGAACCACAGAAGATTAAATGGATATTTGTAAGTGCAACTACAAGAGGTAAAAAGAAATAAGGTCTTGATAAGCCTTTAACCGAGGATAAGCCCTGGATCCTGTTAGGTCTCAAAAATGTAGGTTGTTAACCCTAAGAGGTTGCCAAGCTGTCTTGACGCATTTGGCTACCAACATGGGGCACATATGGCTAAAATCCACTTCACTTCAGGCTTTGCCAGACCTAGGTGGGTATACCTTAACTATTAATGCAAACTTGTATGACCTTCACAGTGGCATATAGGTGTAGAGTAGATGTAAATTTGTAAATTATTTCTACTACTAATGTGTGAGATTTTGAATGTATGAAAGGTTTTGAAATGTTATTTGTAATGACCGGTACTTTATTTATTTTAGGGTAATGGAGTGAAGATGTGCAGGATAGATGTATCCTCCCTCTTGGTTTAACTCTAATTATTTGGCACTTTCAAGTGTTTATACCTTATATAAATGTGCAAGGTTGTCAACTATTTGTGCTCTTCTTACAAATCCCAATGATATTCTCCCAGGTTACTATGATCAATTTAAAGGATTTTTAATTCTAGTGTGAAGGAAACCAACTGAGATGATTCATTTAAAGGGGTTTTAAATCCTGGCAGAGACCAATAAAAATAAATTCTTTAGGACTTAAATCAACTTCTCACAAACACCAATCAAACATATCACACAGAAGCAACAAATGTGCCTTGATAAATTAAGCATATCCTTGATATATTAATTTAAACAATAAAGGGAAAACATTCTGGAGATAGAACAGATAACATATATGAATTAATTTTGAAAAATAATTGAACACCAGAAAGAGTGGACATCAGATAAAAATATTCCTTCTCTAATTGCTTCAAAATATTTTATAATTCATGCTTGGAAGTCTTCATTTTGGTATATTTCATCTAACCCTAATGATTTCTCATGTTGTTTCTTATTCACTGATGATTTTCAACTTACCTTTATCTTCCATTTATACTTTGCATTTTTAGAGCTATGACCCTTCACATTCATCTGTCTAGTGCAACTCTTCATTTCATTAATTGTCTTCGGCAAAATAAAATATTTAATTTAATCTCTTTTTGCCTTCATGTCCTGTGAAAATTAATCTTAATAATAATTATTATCCATCCTTTGCTAGAGTTTTTCACCTCACTTTTTACTTATATGCAATGTCACCATGCTTCTCTGGCAAAATATTTACCCACTTTATAACTTTCTTGATGAAAATATTTCACATGTTGGTGAGAAGATTTTCCAACTTTATTTTATATTATCACACAAAATAAAAATTTTACTTTGCCTATTTAATTTAGTTATTTCATCCTTGCACCCAATTTGTTTTGTTGTATTTAATGCTTCCATCAAGTTTTCGAAGAGACTGGGAAATCAGTCACTCTGATATGCTTTGTCCTCTCGATATTTATTTATTTGATTTATGCTATCTCTCTCATGGGAATATTTATCAAATATAGCTTTTAAGGGCTCACTTCTATAATCTCTCACAGATATAATATTTTCTCCTTCCAATTTTGTATACATTTTTTATGTGCTTCGAAATGGTTGCTCGGATATGATAGTCTCCCTGATCTTTATTTGGTGTTCTTTATACCTTTTAATCTCTGCATTTAAAATCTTTTGGGACCCACCTCATTTGGTATATTGGGGGGACTCAAAAATTCATCTCACTGATAAGCTATGTTTGCCCGATATTAGGGTTTCACATGTGTTTTTCCCTAATTCTAGCCTCATTCCAAAGCTCTAGTTTCAGCACGGGCATAAGGTTGTGAGATCTGGCTTTACATTGAAGCTTCTAGATTTGTAGACATGGCTACGAGCGTACTTGCAGTTCAATTGTTTGACAGAGATGTCCTCTCCATATCCACCTTATCATTATTAAAGAAATAGGAGGTAACAATCACATGAATTGCTCCCACTTCATGATACATGTGAGCATTATCTCCATTAATACCACATCCAACTTGCAGACCACCAGGATATACATGTAAAGTTTCAATAGCTACAGATATGCTTGCAGAATCTGCACTGAGCATTATGACATGACCCCCCAACAATCCATCACTTTTGTTTAACTTAGCAAATTCAACAGATGACATCTCAGACTCAAAATTAGTAATCAATGTTGAGCTTTCTCCATTTAAATCATGTAATGTTAATCCAATAATTTGTTTAACTTTCCCCTTGTGTATGTCAATGCAAGGCTTGAAATGAATAGCACACTTGGCAACTATTGGCTCAACCAATGATATTTCAATAGATTTAATGTGAACCCCACTAGAGGAAAAGCTCTTATTTCTATTTGAAATGGTGAGTAGATCAGCATGTGAATTTCCAAATTTGCGGGCATGCGACCCATTTGCCTTTGCTAGTTGGATCGATTCCATCAAAAGCCCGATTTGAAATAAATCATAGAAATGCCAATGTTAGGGCATCATTCCATGTATGCAGAGACCCCAAATCATAACTTCCCATGGTCTATCAAGTTTGGTGTGATGCCATAATCTTGAGCCATGTTGTTGAAATATTGCCATCCTTCCTCTAGTAGGCCTCAGTGACTGCATGTAGGTAGAATACCAGTGAAGGTAATGTTATCTGGATTAATGCCTTCTTGAATCATTTGGTGAAATAGTAATATTGCATCTTTTCCATTACCATTGAGGGCATGCCCTTGTTCTAATGTTGCTAGGTTGGCACATGCTGGTAGAATAGTAGCAATGGTTATCGAGTTTGGCTTTTCTCCTATCATTAACATCTGATTAAAGAGCTTCAAGGCATCCTCACTTTGGCACTTGTGAGTGTAACCTACAATAACTACTGCCCATGAGATCACACTTGGCTTCATGCCTTCCATTGCATTTGAGAAAATAATTTCAAAGCTTTCTCATCCTCTCCATTCTATGCATATCCTGTAATCATAACATTCCATGTGAATGCATCTAGTTTCATTCTTGAGATTCTTTCTTCCTTCCATTGACACCCCTTCCATGTCATAAAGGGTCACATGTTGCACATCAATGTCATATATCTATAAAAGGAGGTCACAAATTTTAGATGCCTTAGTGCTAGGTTCTTGGCTTTCTATTACCACACCCACAATTTGAGGTTTCTCTCCTTGCGAAGCCCTATATTGATTTGCACAAGTTTTTGGGCTCAACCTAAAAAAAAATTGTTTTGAAAGAAGTTTTTGTTAAAAATTGTCCTAGGACTCTCCAGTATGTTTCTGCAGTGAAAAAATGAAATGAGTAATAGTCAGAATCTTATTTTTGGCACTTTGTATTGTGAGCAAAACATGCCAAATAGCCTCTAGAATCACTTTGTAAAACTGGTCAAATCATCTCCTAGAGCCATGAAAATGCACAGGCATGTAGAGATTTGATCCAATAATTTAGTGCAATAGATGGTTTGGCAAGATCTATCCTGAAGTGCAATATATTATCGTTTAAAGTAGCTTTTTCAGCGTTTTCTGCAACTGTACTTGTTAAAACCTAATTAGGGCTCACCAACTTGTCATTTTGAAAAAATATCAAATCTTGTTCTAGGAAGCTGCCACTTAGCGAATTAGTTCATTTAGGTCAAATGAACATCTGTGCATAATGGTTTTCTATTAATCCATCTCCTTCATAAAATATTAGGCATCAAAGTTGGCCTCTATGACAACTTTTTGGAAGTGCAGATGTCAAAACTGTGTAAAACCCATTTGCTTTTGGTTTTGAGAAAATATCAAAGGATATGCCAGGGTCTTGAAAACTAACATGGGAGCACATTATCATGGGGAGAAATTGGAACACTAATTGGTTTTCCATGACAATCTTCCAGTTGATAAATATGTGCCTCCCAAGTTTGCCTCTTTGGTAGATTTCATAATGTGCATACAACAAAATCTCTCAAAACCTTTCAACTTGACACTTCAAAACCTTATCAAATTTAATCACGAGAGGCTAAAATCATACATACATTCTAACATATGGTAGATAAACATGCTTGTCAAGTGACTTGGCATGAAACTAAGTAGGCTTCAAAATATGACCCTCCAAAGTAGGTCACTGAGGCAGTTTTTTAAGGTGCATTTATGGGTGCTGAAATTGATTTTCTCATCATGGGACCTTCAAATTTTGCAAAAATTTGAAGGTTCCAATAGTGGCTCTTTCTTGGGGATGTATGCCCCTTGCGGGCATAGTATGATCTCAAATCTCTGGGAAGCAGACCAAATGCCTACTCCATTGGGCAATAGAGTCCAAATGTTACCTCTGCCCTAAACTAATATGGTTTTAAAAACCACACCATGGTTGATGGCACAAGGCCACTAGGAAAAGTAAATCCCATATTTCCCTCTGTCATACACTTGGTTTTCATCATGCTATAGTGAAACCAATATGAGAATTTTACTAAAATTTGCTTTCATATCTTTGATGAATCTACCATGCTCAATATTACCAGTGCATTTTTTATTACTAGGTATCTGAAAACAACACATAATCTAAAAAATCTCATTTTTATGTGACAGGCCAAACCCAATCTCTATGTGATATTTTGTGTGAGCACACTTGCTATCATCCACGAAAAGATGGATCTCTATTTGAACTGGGAAGCAGAAAAGATTAAACTGCATTTGACATTTATTTTCCTCAATGTTGGCACCATCCCAAGATTTAACAAGAATATGTATTTTTGGAGAACTATTGCAATGAAATTCACAACCACCAGCTATCTCTATTTCACAAGAATATAATTCTAATTTTTTTCTTTCACATTCATGATACAATTTATCATTATTGTCACCCGAAGTACTTTCATTGTCAAAGAAAATGTATGTTGGACATGGAATTTTAGAATCATCCTTATGTGCATATCACTGATATTCTATAGTAAGTAAATTTGAAATTTGCTCATTGCTGAGTGAGCATGCTTCTTCATCCATCGCATTGCTGTTGTATTCTTTGCTTTTCTCATCATTACTGCAATACTCAAGATTATTAAAATCAGATATAACTATTTCACCAACATGATTATTTCTTTCACAAGATGGCATATCACCCTAATTATCTGAAAATGCTCCATCTTCATCATAGCATGGATTTGAGAACATGTGAAAATCATGTTTTGGCATACCCTAGCAAATTGTCATTTGATCTTCTTCTATTATGTCATCATACAAGGGGTTTGAACAGATCTGAAAATCATTTTCAAATGTGCACACTTCTTCATTGAGAGTTTGTCCTATTTCCTGAATATGTAGATACTCATCTTCTTCCTCCTCAAATTGTTGATTTAGGTATTGAGGTGGGTGGACTGGGACAATAGGAGCATTTACATTTTGAAGATTGCTCTCATCTTCTAATGTATCATATGCCATTTCATTGCTCATTGCAATATGTTGCGGCTCCAAGACTTGTGTAAAATCCTTATAATTGTCATCAAACTGATTCAAAAATAGCCTTTTGAAATCTTCCCATGAAAATACACTTTGCATGGGTAAGCTGATACACCATTCTCTTGCATAATCCCTCAATGATCTTGCAAAGCATTTCATAATGACATCTTCCGGATAAATTTGAAAGTCCTCAATAAATTCCTAAAATAGTTGTACATGCCTACAAGCCAATTCATGTACTTCTCCATGAAATGTAGGAATATATTTTATGAACTCAACGGGATAATGATTTGGGTAGCCTTATATATTATTGAAGTTAAATGGTTTATCAATGTCTCAAATAAGCACTTTTCTCTATAGATATGGCTGACATTGCTAACTGTTTTGATGTGAGGCTTGATATTGATAATATTCAGCATATTGATTACATTCATGATCTTGGTAACCCACATATCTTTGACCAGGTGAGACAGGATAAGCATTTATTTGATTTGGGGCTTATGGTATAAAAATGTCCTATTGTGTATGATGTGCACCATCTCTAATGTTAGGATCATGGGGCACTTGTGATATCAAAGGATTACTTGACTTCACATACCCATCCTCATTAGATGTTGATATATGTTGCGATGAATTTGAAGCATGTTTGGCTCTTAATCATTGCAATTCTTGAAACACTTTTTTCTCTTCCCTTAACAACTCCAGCAGTTCCTCTTCTTCTGACATATTCATTTTGACTACAAATGGTGTTGTTACAAGATGTATTGATATTCTTCATTGAATTATTTTCAGAGTCACCACCTCTTGTCAAAAGAGGAATGATTTCATCTTTCTGGGTCCTTCTTGCCACACAAAGTTACCAATTTGTATTTGAATTCAAAACTTTACTAACTTTGTACTAAGATGGTCTTTAACTAGATTTTCTTATGTTCTTCCCCAACAGAGTCGCCAATTCTGTTAGGTCTCAAAAATGTAGGTTTCAAATCCTAAGAGGTTGTCAAGCTCTCTTAACACTTTTGGCTAACGACATGAGGTAAATATGGCTAAAACCCCCTTCACTTTAGGCTCTGCCAGACCTAGGTGGGTATACCTTAACTACTAATGCAGACTTGAATGACCTTCACATTGGCATATGGGTGGGAAGTAGATTGTAAGGCTAAAAGCAATTCCTAATACTAGAGTTTGAGATTTGAAAGTGTGAAAGGTTTTGAAATATTGTTTTGGGAAGACCAGTGCCTAATTGTATTAGGTAAATGGGGTTAAGGATTAAATGATTTGTAGAACTACTTGGCTTAACTCTGATTATTTGGTACCTTTTAAATGTTCACACCTTATGTGAATGTGCAGGACTGTTAGTTACAAGACTCTTCTTTAAGATCCAGTTGGCTCTTTCTAGTTACTATGTTTGCCTGAAAGAATTTAATTCTATTTAAAGGAAACCCACCAATATGATTTACTTTAAAGGATTTAACTCAAAATAGAGACCAGTAAATATAAACCACTCAGAAGGAATTAAATCAACTTCCAATAGAAACCAATCAAAAAGCATCCACACAATGACAAGAAATGTGCCTTGATAAATCTAGTGATTTAAATAACTGGAAATAGCCAAGATGGAGACAGTCAAGCAGCTTATAAAATTTAATATCAATAGAATATCAGAATACCATAGATATATCCACAAATTTAACCATCATTGCCCATTAGAATATTAAAATATCATAGCAATGTCTTGAACTTGAAATATGACTGGAGAGAATAGTATCTTAGATATATAAATTGTCTTCTTGAAAGATGTTTTTTGTGTTCACTAGGAGCAGTTAGTTTAGCATTTGAATTGTATTTTCTATTTGCATGGGAGCAGCACCATTTACACCAACAAGAGATGATTGTCCATATGACAAAATACCATTAGTTTCTTCCAAGACTTTGACTAGAGTGGAATCCAATGTTATATGTATTTGCTTTTCTATATTTGAAATGTGATAGGCTAGGTTACTAGGAATGGGGCAAGGAGGATCTTGCCTTGTGTCATTACTAACAACATGACACTTAACATTCAAAACTCCAAGTTGAATATTTGTTGCAGTATTATTATTATCCTCAATATTTGATGGCTTCATCTGTTTAAATGTCACCTGCTGAGGTTCACTAGGATTTCTGAGAATCACATCAATCAAAGGTTGCTTTCCTCTTTTTGACACACTTATTTCTTGGCTACTAGAACTATAATTAACAAGAACTTGCCTCAATCCATCAGTAGAAATTTGTGCACTGCCAATTGTTATATTCTGTAAATCTTGTACTGGATTCATTGGCCTTCTTGGGAAGAATATCTGCTAAAGGTTGTTTTCCTGTAAAAGGTGGTACAAGCAAACCTTAAAATTCTCCTGATTATCTATCCATCCTTTACAATAAATGGAGCCTCTCTTGAATGTATAATGTGAGTTATGTTCATTGACAGTGGGAAATCCATATTTTAAGAGTATCATTTCACAATGGTGTGCCTTTAAATATTTAAAGACCTAAGGACTTTGTTTGTGAGAACAGGAAGAAAAATTCCATCCATCACATATTTGCAATGTTTATCAACATATTGTTGAAAAATATCATCACCAACAAATTACTCTATTATAGGCCTCACCAACTATGATTGCATGACACAAGTCGGGTCCTCATGTGGGCCCGACTAAAAAACATTTTCGGTTTGAAACAAAATTTTGTCCTGCATTGATCTGGGACTACTCTAATGTGGTTTCAAAGTGAAAAATTGAAATGATTTGTCATCAAAATCCTCTTTCTGGCATTTTGTATTGTGAGCAAAACAGGCTAAGTAGCCTCTGGAATTGTCCTGGGAAACTAGTCAAACCATCTCTTGAAGCTATGAAAATGCACAGGTATGTAGACTTTTGACCCAAGAACTTAGTGAAACAAATGGTTTGGAAAAATACATCCTGAGATGCAAGATATTTATATCCAAAGTAGCCCACTTAGCCTTTTCTGCAACTGCAACTGTCAAATCCTAATTCGGGCTCACCAACTTGCCATTTTGAAAGATCATCAGATCTCTTCATGGGAAATTGCAACTGGGGGAATTAGTTCATTTAGGCTCCATGAGTATGTGTGCAAGAGGAATTTTCACTAGTCATCTTTCTTCATAAAATATCAGGCATCAAAGTTGACCTCTGTGACAACTTTCTGGAAGTGCAGATGTCAAAACTGTGTAAAACAGTGTAAAACCCATTTGCTTTTGGTTTTGAAAAAATACCAAATGATATGCTAGGGTCTTGAAAACTAACATGGGAGCACATTATCATGGGGGAATTTGGAACACTGATTGATTTTTCATGACAATCTTCCAGTTGATAAATATTTGCCTCCAAAGCTAGCTTCTTTGGCAGATTTTATAATGTGCAGGCAACAAAATCTCTCAAAACCTTTCAACTTGATACTTCAAAACTTTGTCAAATCAGATCATAAGAAACTAAAATTAGGTGAACACACTCTCATATGGTAGATAAACATGCTTGCAAAGTGGTTTGGCATAGGAGTGAATAGGTTTCAAGTTATAGTTCTCCAAAGTAGGCTCCTGAGATAGATTGTGTAACTATATTTCTAAGTGCTGAAATTGATTTTTTCATCATGGGACCTTGAAATTTTGCAAAAAATTGAAGGTTCCAATAGATCCTATGATTTGATGGCTCTAAGTCAAAACAAGGAGCTAGTGTAGGCATAGACCTCATAAATCCATCAGAAAAGTCATTCTTGGTAGCATACAGGCTGCAATTCCCCTGCACCAATGATGTGGTTGAGTACGAAGCCCTGATACATGGTTTATTGTTTGCTTTGAAGAAACAAGTTAAGGTTTTGCATGTCTATGGAGACTTAGAACTAGTAGTGAAGCAAGTTAGAAACATATATGCATGCAACTACAAGAGACTATCAAGTTACAAACACAAAGTCTGGAACCTGATATAAAGCTTTGATGTTGTCAATATCATGCATGTACCCAGAGAACTAAACCACAAAGCAGATGCACTATCGTAGACTACTAACACATTAGAACCTTTATCCATATCTAGGATGAAGAGGTTCTCTATAGAGATAGTGTCAATACCATCAATACCCGATAATATCACTAACTTTCAGGTGTTTGATGATGACCAACACATCCTGGACTTTATTGCAAATAGACATATTTAAAGCCTAGATAGTAGATGAGAAAAACTAGGAAGACCATGTCTAGGAGGAAGAGGACATAATGGATTTTCCCAGCAACAAAATTCCTAAAGGTATGTTTGAACTAGAGAGAGCCTTTGATTTGGATAACATGGTAAAATAGAAAGATCTTCCCAAGACATATGGAGGGGAGTATTCACCTGTCAACATAGGATAAAGTGATGATATAAGAAACGTCCTGATAGGTAAAGTCTGCTTAGAAGAAGAAAGAGAGGGGATAACCCAGGCATTGAAAGACTATATTCATGTCATTGCATGGACATATGATGAATTGAAAACATACGACACATCCATTATAACCCATACAATACCCCTAAAACCTGATGCAAAGCCCTTCAGGCAAAAGTAGAAGCCAATTAATGCTTTGTTGGAACCACTCATTTTTTAAGACGTCAAGAAGTTTCTTGCTACTTGGATCATATTTGTAGTCAGGCACTCAACCTGGGTGGCAAATCTAGTCCCTGTTAGGAAGAAGAATGGAGACATATGCTTATGTGTGGACTTCAGGAATTTAAATAGAGCATCAAAGAAGGATAATTAATCTTTGCCTTCTCTAGACGAGGTGCTCTAGATGGTAAACGATGCCCAAATGATGTCCTTTCTAGATGGTTTCTCAGGATATAACTAGGTGATGGTGGATAAGATAGATAGATTGAAGACAAATTTCACCACCAAGTGGGGGATCTTCACCTACAGGTGTATGTCATTCAGCCTTATCAATGTTGGAGCCACCTTTCAATGTGCCTTGGATATAGCATTTAGGGGGCTGATAGGTTAGTGCATTGTCATTTATATGGATGACCTAATAGTTTTCTCAAAGAAGAGAGGTGATCATAGAAGACCTTAGGAAAGTACTCAAAAAATGTGAGTAGTATGGTATTTCTTTGAACCCAAAGAAATGTATTTTTGGGGTTACCACTGGCAAGTTACTTGGTCACATCATATCTGAAAATGGGATAACCATTGATCCTACAAGAGTTGATTCAATAATGAAGCTACAACTTCCAGGAAGTAAAAAAGAGTGAAAATCTTACTTTGGTAAGATCAACTTTGTAAGGAAGTTCATTACTAGGTTTGCAGAAATAGTAAGACCTCTCAATGCAATGCTCAAGAAGGATGTTAAGATTGAATGGACTCAAGAGGCAAGGGTAGCATTTGAAGATATCAAGAAGGCTATTGCAGATGCCCTGGTCCTGATTAGTCCAAATTATACTAGAGATTTTTATATCTAATCATTTGCATCTGAGCATATATGTGCAGCATTTTTGACACAAAGAAGTGAAGCAAAAGAAGAAAATCCCATTACCTTCATGAGCTCTCCATTTAGAGACATTGAGCTCAGGTACATGAATGTGGAATGGCAAGCCCTTGCCTTAGTTAGAGCTATGAAGAAATTTAGACATTATATCATCAAAAGCAAAGTGATTGTTGTAGTACTAGATTTAGTTGTCAAGATGCTCCTTATGTAGAATGAACCAGAAGAAAAGAAAGTGAAGTGGATCACTATACTTCAAGAGTATGACATGGATATAACTCCAATGAAGCTAGTTAGTGGACAAGCCCTTAGCCAAATGATAGCTAAAATAGATCCAAATTTGACAAGTCAACAATATGCAGTGGATACAAAGGAACATGAGGAATGGTATTCTGATATCAGGCATGTTTTGATCACTTAGAGGTGTCCACCAAATATGCATCCATCCTAGAAAAGAGCTCTAAGGATTAAATCATAGAAATATATGATCAAAGGAGGAGTCCTATTCAAAAGAAACTATGAAGGGATATACCTCAGGTGTTTAGATATAAGCTAGAAGCTGCTAAGTCCTTTTAGAATTACATGACAAAATTGGTACAGCCCATGGATCTCATCTAGCCACTACACATGCCATCTTAAGGGTTGGATATTAATGGCCAACTATTTTCAAAGACACTACTGAGCACATCAAGTTCTGTCATACATGTCAAACTACCTCGAACAAGGAAAGATAAGTAGCACAACCTCTTCAACCTGTGATGGAGATGCGCCCATTCACACAATGGGGTATGGATTTTATTAGTCAGATCAATCCTCCATCCTCCTTAGGACACAGGTATGTACTGACAATTACAATTTACTGCATCAAATGGATTGAGGCCATCAATAGCAAGACTTGTACTTCAAATGATGTGATCAAGTTTCTGAGAGCAACATTACCAATAGGTATGGAATCCCTTATGCTCTTGTTTGTGATAATGGACCATCTTTTGCATCTCTCAAACTTTCTAGATGGGTATTCGACCATGGGGTAATTTTAAAGTTTTCATCTAATTACTATCTCCAAGGTAATGGCTTGGCTAAATCAACTAATAAGAACTTATTGAATAGCATTAAAAAACTCATTGAAAAGAACCCCAGAGAGTGGAACATTCTACTTAAGTATGCCCTACGGGTAGATAGAACCAGAATGAAGACTGCATTAGGCAATTCTCCCTACTATTTAGTTTATGGGGTGGATCCCATCCTCCATGTTAACTTAAAAATCCCTACCCTACAATATGCATAGGAATAATTGGGCATTGATAATAAACAAGAAGCTAGGTTACTACAACTGATTCACTTGGAAGAAAAATGAGATAGGGCAATTGATCAATTTGTAAAACATCAGGCTGTAGTCAAATGGTGGTTTGACAAAAGAGCTAGAGGAAAAGCCTTTAGAATATCAGACTTAGTCTTATCATGGGATAAAGACCATGAAAGGAAAGGTGATCATGGAAAATTTGATAAACTATGGATTGGCCCTTTTCAAATATCTAAAATCTTAGGTGACAACACCTATAGGCTCAAGACCTTAATAGGTGAGGATCTTTCATTGCCAGTCAATGGACAATTCCTAAAATACTACTTTCAGGCCTAGGTAGGTCATATAAGGATAGTGTATTGTATGTACATTTTGTATAGTTGCTTGTATAGTTTGCTTTTGTGTGTTTGCTTTTCTTGTGTGTGGTTAAGACCCTATTTTGGTCAGGCAAGATAGTGCACCTTTTCACTTTAGAAAACTAGTGAAATTGTTAGAATTCAGGAAATGAATACAAATTCTTACATAGGTTGTAAATCATGTCAGTTTAGGTACCTCTGATTGGGTCTGTGATATCCTGTTCATCAGTGGTAATTATTTTGTTCAAGGTGATCCTCACATAATACACCTAACAGCCTTGGATTTGTTGAACATGCTAGTGTAGTGTTAAGTGAAAAATTCAAAGACTTGCCCTTGCTACCACTGCAATTCTCAACCTAAATAGAAAGTGTCCACACCTTGCAAAATGTGCTTACATGATCATAGATTATGAAAATTAACACAAAAAGAGAAGAAAATATATTGAATATCCAAAGGAATAATTAGGCTATCCAAGTAACTCTACTGGGGCTGTGGACGCATGTCTAGAAGTGGGGGTCTACTTGGGAGAATTACAAAGATAACCTTGCTGGGGCTATGGATGCCTACTAGCAGCAAGGCTCTATCCAGGTTGGCTATGAGGGTTAAATTAAACTATGTAGCTTAACACATGTCACTAGTATTTTCAACTTATCTTCAAGATGAAGGATATGAATCACATGCACACACATGATTCCTTCTCAACATTGTGATATATATTGATGAACATGATATCATTCAGGAAGGTTAGGATGCTTATATTTGATAAGAGTTGGAACATTATGTCCTAACTTGTCTTCACCTCTTGAATTATTTAAATTTTAGTTATTTTCTTTGGTGGAAAGTTGTTGTGTCATTACACAACATGCCTCATTTTTCCCCAACAAAATAGGGACCCAACTTTTTTCTTTTGTCTTGGCTGGTTTGTTTCCCTTGCTTTTGGGTAGTATGGTAAAAATAATCAATATCAGATGCATGTCAGGATGTCATCCTGTGCATGTCCAGACCTCAGGTTATAGGTCAAATTTTAAGATTTCAAAATTTTATTGTAGATCCTGCCAAGTGAAAGAGCATGAAAATCCAAGCAGGTTTGCTTCTTGAAGCACCCTGAAACTCATTAAAACAAAGAAGTTACGGTCGGTCAAAGTTTGATCAACATGTCATCTGGATATTTGCATAGCCATATCATCTGGATCTTAACTTAATATCCTAACCTCCAATCAGGTCCAGATGTCAAATTTAAAAGACTTAGTGGGTTAGACATCATGCACATGTATATTAGTTTACATCCAAATCTTAACTTAATATCCTGACTGAAATTATCCATGTCTGGATGACGTCATGTCATCTCGATCTTACAAAGAGCCCCAAACATACTTACATCACCTAGATATTAAAGCCAATGGATATTAACTTTTTTAATATCCTAATCTTATTGTAACATCCCAGTCCAAAATGACATCATGTCATCGCAACTTTATGAAGAGTGCTAAATGTGCTCGCATCATCCAGACATTAACTTAGTATCCAGATATTATCCTAATATCCATATCCTAATGATATCATCCTACCCGACGCGATATAAAGGATATATCTTTGCTTAAGTCATTAGGACATTAAGCCATAGGGATATTTCACACTTCTATTGTCATGACACTATTTTAATATCCTTATCCAGATGATGTCAATCTATTGCACATCGATGAAGGACTTTCTTCTTGATGACTCCATCTGGGCATTTTGACCAGATGGATATTTCGCACCCCACTATCTAGACCTTAACTTAACATTCATGCCTTTGACTAAACCAATAACACAATGCCACATGTCCACATCACACCCAGACATATTGAAGGTAAATTTGTGACCTGATGATAAATCTTTGGTTAACGAGGGTCAACCCGACCTATGTTGACGTTATTTAGATATTTTTTCATCCAGATATCCACAGGGATAGTCCTTACTAGATGTCCATACCTATATCCCCATTCTTTTTGCATTTAATGCGAGGTAAAGGTTGTTGGCATTTAATTTGAACTCATGCCAACATACACCTATAGCAATCACCTATGATCTAGTTAAATGAAGTTGTCAAATCGCCTTGACACCATTAGTAAGCCCTAAAAGTGCAACTTGACTAGGTTAAAAGGGATTTTAGCATCATAATCAACATTAATGCATTTGAGAGTCCTAATTTTACTATGAAGGACCTAATTGCAGCTAGAGCTAGAACAGAAGGTGAAATTCCAGAAGAATGCCTCATCCAGAGCATCAATTCAGTCATCACCACCTCAATTACAGGTTAAGGAAGCACTCACAGGTATGTATAAAGTTATATCCCTCTGGTTATTTCATAAATTTGTATCATGATCAACTAAAGAAAGGGTAAATGATGGATTTTAATGGTGATTATGCATTGTCTGATTCAATTCGTAGGGTTTGGGCACGTTACCTTTTTCAAAGTATGAATAATTAACATTATGCTAACCCTAGATAGATATATGTTGTTTGAGACTGGTATGTTTAATTTGCAGGACTAAATGTCTCATCCACGCATGAATAAATTGGATGCAAAATTTAAATAGGTTATGTTCCCTCGGACACACAGTGTGTACAACAAGCTGGGATTTACAGAAGATACCCATTTAAGTAATATAGATATTGAGGCATTCAGAACTTGAATCGATGCCAGAGAGGACAACCCCATCCTGAGGAACATAGTAACATCAGGAATGTACTATGCAGTTGGATTCCCCTATGCCACAAAAGCTTTCAAACTTATGGTCAAGTGTGCAAAAAATTATGACATTACCACAAGGAAGGTGGAGAAACAAGAAAGCCTTTACGCTAATTTATCTGTAGTTGGCATCACTAAGGCATTCCAGTATCCTAGCCCATCTATGTGCCAGAATTAGAGGCACTAGCCAAGGAATTTGATGCAAACAATAAGAATTGCAAGAAAGTAATCTTTTAAGGATGGAAAGATCTGGCCAGCAAGGTCAAGGCAGCTGCTAAATTGCCACAACACCTCTACAAGTATGATTTCAGTGAAGAGGTGCAGTACATGATATTCTTGCTCAGCAAGATGAAGGGCCTAGTAAATTGTGGAACTTTTGAGCTTTGGATGTTTGGACTAATCAGAATGGTCATTGAATATGAGTAGGAGAATGCAAAGGTCCAATGGGCCAAAATTATTAGTGATACAATGCATGAGTAGATGATCAAATGGAAGGAAGGTAAAGGTATGGTCTTCAAGATGACCTCCTACTTAGTGTATGCTTGTGGGGAAAAAGGCACCTTCAATGGACTACAAACTATGGGAAAGATGGGTAAGTTACCACATGGGAAGACTCCTTGGGAACATTATCCCCAGCCTAAGAGGAGGCTTTCAGTCTAGCATTATAAAATTGTCAATAATTGCTTCATAATGCACATAGTCAGGCTCATGGAGAGAGACAGAGCCAAAAGGTTTTCAGTAGGGGCTACAAAGGTGATCAATGGATATGGCACTTGGTTTATCCAAGCCAAGACATATTCTTATATCCGGATGGAAGGTTTTAAAGGAAAACCATAAATTCTACCCAGGTATCCTTTAGATAGGGTAGTCTTGATGGAGATGATGAGGCAACAGTTGCCCATATTTGAATTCTCAAAGAATAAAGAGGGGAGGCCATACAAAAAATTTCACATTGACATCAACTAGTTCCTAGTAGGACCTATAGACAATGCTAGGAAGGCTGAGGCAGACCTAAAAAGTTTGAACTTGAAGTTATTTCCACTAGCCAGAGATTATGATCCTTACCATAGATTGAGAAAAGATGCAATAAGTAGTAAAAATATGGTGTGCACCTTGAAGACTGTTGGGTTGATTGAGATGATGAACATGAGGTGAGGAGAAGAGATTATCAAAGATTAACATTAGATCAATTGAGGATTATAGGGCAACCTAAAGTACCTCATAAATCAAGAAGGATGCTGACGATGTCATGGACCCTTAATAAGAAGAAAATAATATATACAATGACATAATCTCTACTCCATATTTAACACAAGGAGATGAAACTTCAATATATATCCTCACTGCCAAAGTCATGTCTAGGACAAAGAATTGGGTGGCCAAGAAGGTCAATGAGTTGAAAGTGTGATGGGTGGAAAAATATAGATCAAATAAACAAAGATCAAATCTAACCTAAAACCTCAAGAAATCTAACCTAGGCAAAATAAAAGACATTCAACCAAAACAAGTTCACCTGGGTATTTCAATTTCTCAATTTTATTGTGGATTGCTTCGCCATGCAACCATATGATGCAGAGGCATCCACACTAAAACCTTGACATACAGCATGGATGTCCGCAACCCTTCATCATCATCATATTTCTTGCTAACACTGTCAGCATCATCATATCTGGCTATCGGCAGCATCATCACATTCGGCAAGCGCAAACATCCTCCTGATGTTCACTGTTCATCTTACCGCCAACCTCTATCTTCATCATCATGATGTTCAACATCATGTTCATCAGCAGGATATAGAACATCCGGTTCCTCCCATATATCCTAATGACGAAAACCTCATGCACCCTTCCTTCGATGCTTACGTCACCCCGATATCCTGATGACGATTATCCTGATGACGATGACGTCACATGCAGTTTCTTCAATATCCTGCTGTCGGCCAAACTTAACATTATCGGCCCGCGATAGTTTTATCAACCCGATCTTCTACCTTATGCCGATACGCTCCTCCTCAGCAACACCTGATGATGATCACCCCAATGCACAGTCACTTTATGCAATCGATTGCATCATGCTCATCTCCACTTACTCAGATGACGCCCGAAGTACCTGCAGGATATACGTAGAAATATCCTGATGATGCCGTTGCGACGGATTTTCGAACCTTAGCGAATTTCGATCCGCTGAACCTCCTGGGATGACCTGATCTACTTTCAGGGTGATCTTCCAGACTCTAACAACCAGCACGACCTAGCACATACCCATGCTAGGGTTCTCAACACCTCTCGACGATGATCCTGCACACCTGCATGCAAACGAACACAAAATGCAGACTAAACCCTAAACTACTGTACATAGCCATTCCACCGATTCGACGAATCAACCGGTGGAATGGATCAGCGAATCCATGAAACCACCAAAACAGCAAATTGATCACACAATGGAATTCAAAACAGAGAATTGACACAACAGGATCTCTTTATTGATTTCAAAAGATGCAAATACAATGTTCAGTCTTTCTCTGCAATCTAACTCCTCTGCTCAATGCAATACTATATCTAAAACCAACCGATCCTAATGCATAAATAGGATCTCTTGCGAGTACTACTGACCCGACTCCAAGCGGCTGGGAAATCTCTCCAGGCAGCTGGGAGATCCAACTGGACCTACAGCATAACAACTATCTTAACAAACTAGCTAAAAATAGTAAAGCATGGTCAACATGACCTTATTACATGCATTGGTCTTATAAGACCTTCTTGGAAACATTAACAAGACTCAAAACAAACTAACTGCCTCATGGAGGCCAGCTATCAGGTAGGTGCTCCTGCACCACCATACAATTCCATGAAGCTACCATGATTGTGATCAAAAAGATGACATGCAAGATGATAAGATGCTCAAAAGATTACATGCATGCAAATATGGAGAGAATAGATGTGATTGATTTCAATTTTTTCTCTTCAAAATGCCATTTCACATGAGAGAGAGAGAGAGAGGAACCCCAAAATGTCATTCATTTTTTTGAAAATAAATGAGACAAGAGTTCCAAAATGAGAAACTAGAGTTCCAAGTGAGACAAATTAGCAACTCTAAAATGAGAGAAATTAGCTCTTTGAAATGAGAGAAATTAGCTCTTTGAAATGAGAGAAATTAGGCCATTCATTCTTGGAAGGTGAGTGATCAACGACATAGGATGAAAGGGAAGATCGATGGAGGAGGAATTTGAGAGAAATGCATAATAAATTAAATGAATGTCCTTATTTAATTTATTATGTAAGAGAGAAATATTCGTAGGAAGAAATAATATAAATTAAATAAAATAGATTTATTTAATTTATATTTATAATGAGGGAATAAATAAAATATCAATTTTATTTATCTTTTAGAAGAAGGATGTAATAACTAAATTATTTAAAATTATTTAATTACCGATGGAAGATACAAGAATCAAGAAAATTAATTAAATAAATAAAATTTATTAATTAATTATGAAGATGGGGGAGAAAAATTAGATTTTTTATTACAAGTGTGTTAGACAAAATTAATGGGTCAATTTTGGGTGTCTACATTTTGCCCCTCTTTGAGACAATGTCTGTTAGGGCATTATTTCAAAGAAGTTATGATTTGTTGGATAAACAGGCTATGCCCCAGTGAAACTGGCGGATGGCACCCCCTCGACAGGAAAACCAGGCTACAGGCAAAAGGCTGGGTTGACTTGTGATAAGATGAGAGAAGGATGAAAAGCTAGGGTTCATGGGAAGAAAACAGGCATTGGGTGGGTGAAAGAGGGGATGAAACAAAAGAATGAGGGTTTGGTTCAGAACAAAAGGATTAGGGTGATGCATGTCTAACACACTTGGTTTGTAGGAGTCAGCTGATGATTAGAGAGAGGATGATGAAACTGTTGATCAAATCAGATGAAGAATGAATGGTGAATGTAGCTTCAGACGGTTGCATATGAAATTAGAGATTTTTAATCCTTATGTTTGATATAGCACTAGATATTATGCACCAGGGTATAAAGACCAATGTGTTGAGTATCTAATGCACCACAAACTAATAGAACCTTGTCAAGATACAAGCTATGAATATTATTTGTAATGATACTGATGTGATACAAATGCAAGAGAAAAAGATAACACACACAAGCAAGCAAGCAAGCATGTACAAATGATTTAAAAATAAACAAGGTACTGCTCTTGTCAAGTTGTAAACCAATGATTAATTGCTGATTGATTAATGATGATGATGATGATAGTGTTGTCATGGTGGGGAATGATATATCCCTAGATCAACACAAGGATGCAGGAACGATGTATTTCATTGATGATGATTGATTGATGATTGTGTTAGGGATAGCCGGTAGAAGATATCAATTAAATGCAAATAAAGATTAAAAAGAGGAATGAAAAATACACAGAAATAATAACAACGAGAGACAAGTTTTAACGTGGTTCACCCAAACTCAGACTACATCCACCAACAAAGAGTCCAATATTATTATCCAGTAAATCAAACCGATTACAACCAATAATCCCTGCAACTTAATACCATTGCAAATGCTACAATACAATATCCACCAAAACCCTAACCCTTAGCTGCTTTTATCAAGGCTTATGTCGGTTACAAAAATAGGGATTTTTATGTCAGGCCTGAACCTCGGCGAGGATACATAACTAGTGTATAGTACTTTCATGATCAGTCGCCACCTACCAACAGATTGATTGATGATTGATTGGGTTTACAACAAGGTTAGGATTAAGACCATTGATTGTGATTGGATAATTTGGCAAGATTGATTAACTTGGCTAGTATGGTTGTAAGGATTGATTTGCATTTGAGTTTATTGGATGGATGATTGATGATGAATGGAAGAAGTGATGGATTGATGATTTGAGGAAGTGGTTTGATTAGAAGAATTGTTTCAAAAGATTGATGAATTGATGAAGATAGATGATAGAAGAAGATGAGAGATGGATGAAGATGATGAAGAGAAAGTAAGATGAAAGAAGAAGAGGATGATGAGAAGAAGGATGGAAGATGAAAGACGGGTATCACCTTGTGCCTTAATCTGGGTACCTCCTTTGTACTCCAGACTTCCTACATACCCATATCCATGGGATCAACGCACTTAATGATAGAGATGAGATGTAGTTCTGATAGTGTTTTATTGATGGTGATGATGGGGGATGAGTGATGAATAGGATTGATATGATTTGATGGGGTGATGATTGGGTTGATTTGATTCAATGGGTTGACGATTGGATTGATTTGCTGGATAGATGAGTGGTTTAAGGACTGGATGGAGTTCAAAAAAGTAATTTGTTAGATTGATTTTGATTGATGATTTTGATGATTGGGTCAATTGGAATGATTGGATTGAATGATTTGATTGGATCGAAAGAAATGATTTGATTGGATTGAGTGGTTTGACTTAGAAGAATTGATTGATATGATTGATTTGATGTAATTTTTTTGATTTGTTTGAGTGATATGATGTGACTGATGTGATTTGATGATTGGATTGATTTGGAAGAAGTGATTTGATGGATTGATTTTATTGCTTAGATTTTCATTGACTGTTCAAATTTTTTATATTTTTGACTTTTTTTTTTTGAATTTTTTCAGGACTTTTTATGATTTTTTGTATTTTTTGGGAATGTCAATGGATTTACAATTTGGGCAGCCTTTGTCTTAGA
Source organism: Cunninghamia lanceolata (assembly GCA_027924645.1). Lineage (NCBI taxonomy): Eukaryota > Viridiplantae > Streptophyta > Pinopsida > Cupressales > Cupressaceae > Cunninghamia > Cunninghamia lanceolata. The sequence goes on from BSBN01001715.1 coordinate 16,149,360, forward strand.
TACCAATGACAAGGGAGGACCAAGTCTAGGTGTCAGGAGGTAGGTAGGTAGGATTGGATGGATGAAAGGATGGGAGATAAGGGATGGAAAGAATGTACACGTAAGATAAAGAATGTGATCTTAAAAGGCTATTTCACATAGGAATAGCACGCCCCATTCTATGTGCAATACTTCATATTTTTCATGACAATGTTTATGACAATAGGATGATGGAAAGATGGCTAATGACAAGAGGATAATGGTAGGATCAGTTTGTTGGAAAAGATAATATATATCAAGAGATATCCAAAACATGTTTCAACATTTTTCCCTAATGTCTTCATCAAGATCAAAAGAGGAAGGGTGGATGAATGGATTCAATATGATAGGTATGTGGGTAATGGCTACAGGATAGGATATGATAGGATGGAAAATGATATGGTTGGATGAGACAAGGTGCCCCCAAGTGTAGGTGACATGGAAGATCAATTTACACATGATGCCTATTTACCAGTTTTTCATCATGGTACTTATCGAAGGCACCTGTTTACCAGGTTTTCACCGTTGGACGAAAGGATTTCTCTTTACTTTTTTTTCATTTTTTTCTTTCCTTTTTTTTTCTTTTTGAATAGAATAGGGAGGATATGGATAGGAGGGACTCAAGTTTCTAGTGCCATGAAAGTGATAGTCCCGCTAGATGGATGTCGTCGCATGGACCATATAAAGTGTGCTCATAGATGTTTGTAGGGGATCGCATGGAAGTGAGATGGATTAGGTAGATAGTTGATTATGATATGGATGATAGTAGATGATGATGTGGATTATGTAGGACTTATGCAAGAGGATGGGTGAAAGGCTTATGCAAAAGCATGGACCATAGGAAGGTGATAAGGTAGATATGTAGGATAATGGATGAAGGATCGAGAGATGGAGGTATGTGGAATTGTTGCATGATGAAATGGAACCATGACCAACAGTTGCATACACCATGATAAACATTGCAACTTTTGATGGGAAGGTGGTGTAGGAAGCAATGGTGTTGTTTTCTTAGGTGATGGGTGATGGAGTGATTTAGGGACCCACATAGACTTAGTATTTTTATGACTTTTATTTTTCTTGTGGGATGAAATATGACGTTCTTGAATGGAGTGGGAATGTGAAGTGGAAGTGGATGGTTGGGATTTTTGAAAGGTGGATGGCTCATTCGACTTGCTTTCTTTTTGCTTAGGGACCCATACCATTTTAGTTTTAGACTTTGCTTGTGGAGGTATGGGTTTGGATATATGCAGCTTTTGAGCTAATTACTTGTTGCTTAGGGACCCACACCTTTTTCATTTTTACTTTGAGGTGTGTGGGTGTATGCAGCTTTTGAGATGGATGTTTCTTTGATTCTTGGCTTTTGTGTCCAAAGGCATGAGGACCCTTAGGATTTTTTGCTTTATGAGTGTAGACATCCAATTTTTTTCTTTTGAATCCCATGGGTATGGTGGAAGTGGAGTTGGCGGAATGAGTGGAAGCTTTATGTTTACATGATGTGTACATTTGTTGGTCATGATTGGGAATTTGAGAGGATTTAAGGATGATAGGGATCTTAGGTGTTGGAAGTAGTGGAGGTAGATTCGATGGAGAGATGTTAGGGGTTGGAAGAAGCTGAGGTAACTTTAATGGTGGAAGGTGTATGGTCACATGCTTTTGACATTTATAAGATGATGAAGGTGGAATGGCAACATATGATTTAGGTATGTGATGGGATTTATGCTGGAAAGTGGTGGACTTAGGAGGCCTAGAGGAAGTGGAGGAATCACCATCTTTAGATTGTTGTCCTTGGGGTGTGTATCCAAGGCCATGTGAGCATGGAGGGACTTTGAAATGGATGGGCTCCGAAATACCCTGTTCATGAAGGCCTAAGCCTTTTCCATGATAATTCATGTTTTGGAGAATGCGATTGACTATGTGACTATGTGTAGGTGGAACACTAGACATGAGTTCATTATGTGATGGAGAAGGTGAAGTGGAGGATAATGGTTGTTGTGTTCCTAGGGAGGAACACTCATGGATAAAGGTGGATAGACCAAGTGGATATGATGGTGGATTTGAAATGGAGTTGATGGTGGATGTGGAAGGATGATTAGGATCTTGATAATGTGTATTAGGATCCAAGGTATTTATTTGATCTTCTATGCTTATGTGTTCTTGGGAGGCACATGTCTCATCATGACAAGTGGAATTTGGCTCATTAGGGTTAGATGGAGGATGGACATGAACAATTTGGATAACTTGCTCATGGATGGTTATGGGAGGAAGGATAGGTAGACTGATAACCTCTTGCCCATGAATTGCATAAAGTTTGGCTAAGAGGCTCATCATGGTTTTCATGAGTTTAGCTAAGATGGTCACCATGGTTTTCATGATCATATATAGAATCTTGATCACAAATGTGAGCATAAATAGGATTAATTTGGCTATGAATGGGATCACTTTGCTCATAAATAGGGTTATGATCATAAATAATATCTTGATCAAAGGTGATATATAAGTCATGGATGAGTGGAACTTAGAGATACTTTGATCTTGATTTAGACAAGGGCTTGATGCTTCCACATGCATTAGGTTATGCTCTTGACATAGCTCTTGGGTTTCTTGAATGGAAGGGGATGACTCTTCAACAACATGAGGGCACGATGGACTCATGGGAGGAAAGTTTTCAATAGGCTCAAGGGGTTGTGGATCACATGATGGGGTTGAAGAATTGGACATGGCATTCAAAGGTTCTTTGGTAGGCTCATCAATGGGTGCTTGACATGGGGATGGTTTATCCCTTGCTAGTAGTCCTTGAATCACATCCTTTGTAGGTGGAGGGGTGATGGAAGCTGAAGGCTCATGGTTAGGATTATGTGGGAGTCTAATTGGATTAGGGCTTATAAGATGGATAATGGGATGAGATGGGCTAGGACTTGGGCTAGATGGAAAGATAAGGGAAATAGACGGATGAAGACTAGAAGTAAGATCATGTGGTGGTGCTAAGATAGGACTAGTAGGCTCATGTATTGGCATGTGATTCGATGGTGGAGATGACTCATAGGATGCATTGGCTAGGTTGATATCTCCCTCATCAAAGGATATTAAGTCTTATAGCATAGGCAAACTTACAAATACTTGATTTATGTACAAAGGGTCACTTAGACATAAATCAAAGGTTATTAGGTTTTGTTGCATAGGTGGACTTAAGTCTATTACATTTTGTTGCAAAAATGTACTTGGGCTCGCTTGATTTATGTACAAAGAGCCATTTGAACTTGCATTTGGTTCTTGTGGGGACACTTGGTTGCCATGTGAATGGGTTTGGTAATGAGATGAAATAGTAGGATATGTAGGTAAAAGGTATTGGGGTATGGCTTGCCGTGGATGTTGGTTGATATTGGGAGAAGTGGGGTTGGTTGGTGAAGTATTGATATGGTAGGTGGATGAAGTGGGTTGATAAGAAATTGAGGGAAGCCCCATAGGATTGATGTAGAATTTGTTGATGTGGTAATTGGATTTGATGTTGTGCTTGTTGGGTTTGACTAGTGGCCATGAGGTGTTGGGCTTGTGCTATAAGATGTTGCATTTGAGGTTATTGACTTGGTTGAAGTTTTTGGATGAGGCCTTGGAGTCTTTGGATAGTTTGTTGGCTTAGAGGTTGGGGTGCTTGATAAAGTGATTAGAGGAGGTCTTGGAATTGGGGTGCTATGTCCTCTAATGTTGACATGGTGTAGAATAATGTCGATTGGATTAGAAAGAGGATGATGTAGAATGACGAGGTTAGATGACTTGGGTTGATTAGGATGGGGTTGATTAAATGACTAGGATGATTTGGATTGGAAAGATTGGATTAAGTGTAATGATTAGGATGTGTTAGGATGAGATTTTTTGTGATAGGGATTTTGTTTTTGATAGCTTTTTTTTGACAATTTTATGGTAAGAAAACAAGATAACAGACACTTATACACAAGCCACTCACAATCATTTACCACCTAGGCTAGGCAAGGACAATATCTACTGGATTCCCACTTGGATTTCTCTAGCTGCACTTATTCATAGTAGATAGCCTAGATGTCTGGTAGCACTGGTTCCCCCTTGCTCAACACTCACTTCTTAGGCATACTAGACTTCAAATTTCTAAAGACCCAAAGATCTCTACAAATTTGCTATCTCTACTATGAACTGTGAGAATGTGGGACAGCTTCAGAGGTTTGACCTCCTGCGCCAATAGATAGAAGGTTTTTGGCTTCTAGACAAAGGTTTCTAGTAAGGGCTTCCATTTAGGTGGCCACACATGTGGTGATTCACTCTGATTATGAGGCCTCCTAACTTGTAGAGGTTATGCTCTACATAGTTTCATACACCATAAGGTACTAAGGGAGACACTCATTGGTATGACATAACTACACCTGTGTTTGTGACTTTCGTCACAAACACATTATTTATATAGTGGCTCAGAAGAGATTGGCTTTAGGTCATTGTCACTTGGGTCATTCCCTTCTCACAATGGGAAGGAAGGCCCTCTAGAGTTAGCAACAATTTCTCTTGCACCCCAGATCCATTGGTTAGGCGAGGGGAGAGGATACACTCATTGCTAAGTCAGGTTACAATCAATCTTAGCAAGCAAACAAAGAAAATAAAACAGACATAGAGGATGCAGGGTTCATTTTAAGCACCAATTCCAAATATGCATAAATTAGTGATAAAAAAGATTCTTTGACCGATCAAACCTACAGAAGATATGTCAGTAGTTTGTTTTCTCCATTCTTTGACAAGCATGTTTTGACAAGCTGCACAGATAAACATTAGTTTCAAAGAAAAACCCTAAATTTGTATAGTGTAAACCAAAAGTGCATGCTAATGACCAAAGGTAGTTAGCTAAAAATCAAATACGAAAGTAGACTTACCCAATGCGATTAGCTATTGTACAAAGGTGACTCACTATGGATCGAAGGCACTTGGGTTTAATCAACCAAATGCGATTGACTATTGACAAAATCTAACTAACTACAAGCCAAATCTAGCTGACTGCAAACCAAAGGCAGTTTCCTGCTGATCATATGCGATTTTCTTCACCAAATGCGGTTTTGTGTGGACCGAGTGCGATTTTCTTCACCAAATGTGTGTTTCTTCATGAAACCTAGGCAAATTTGTGGTCAAAATTTATGGAAATGGCCTCCTGGATGCAATGCTGAGGTCAAATTTGAGTTAAGAGGTCACCTGCAACAAATCCTATGCAAAACTTGCAAACAAGGGTTAGAAAGCAAAAATTTAAAAAATAAAAACCTACAAAAATGATCAAGCGAAGTAGGTCCCACCGGGCATGCCATTTTGTGATGGGTGGAAAAATACAAATCAAGTAAACAAATATCAAATCCAACCCAAAACCTCAAGAAATCTAACCTAGACAAAATAAAAGACATGCAACCAAAACAAGTTCACCTGGGTATTTTGATTTCTTGATTGTATTATGGATTGCTTCGCCATGCAACCATACGATTCCATGAAGCTGCCATGATTGTGATCAAAAAGATCACATGAAAGATGATAAGATGCTCAAAAAATTACATGCATGCAAAGATAGAGAGAATAGATGTGATTGATTTCAAGTTTTTCTCTTCAAAATGCCATTTCACGTGAGAGAGAGAGAGAGGAACCCCAAAATGTCATTTATTTTTTTGAAAATAAATGAGACAAGAGTTCCAAAATGAGAAACTAGAGTTCAAAGTGAGAGAAATTAGCCACCCTAAAATGAGAGAAATTAGCTCTTTGAAATGAGAGAAATTACCTCTTTGAAATGAGAGAAATTAGCTTTTTGAAATGAGAGAAATTAGGGCATTCATTCTTGGAAGGTGAGTGATCAACAACATAGGATGAAAGGGGAGATCGACGGTGGAGGAATTTGAGAGAAATGCATAATAAATTAAATGAATATCCTTATTTAATTTATTATGTAAGAGAGAAATATTGGTAGGAAGAAATAATATAAATTAAATAAAATAGATTTATTTAATTTATATGTATAATGAGGGAATAAATAAAATATCAATTTTATTTATCTTTTAGAAGGATGTAATAACTAAATAATTTAAAATTATTTAATTATCGATGGAAGATAGAGGAATGAAGAAAATTAATTAAATAAATAAAATTTATTTAATTAATTATGAAGATGGGAGAGAAAAACTAGATTTTTTATTACAAGTGTGTTAGACAAAAATAATGGGTCAATTTTGGGTGTCTACAGAAAGAAGAAGGTATTGCAGTTACCTTTGACAAAAAGAGGAAAATGAAAGAGAGGAACCTGGGTTTGATGACTTTCTAATAAACAAGAGGAAGGTCCTTGGGACCAAGGCAGCATAGCCCAGTTCATCAGGAGTTGTAGAGTAGCTTACAACTGAGGGAATCTCACTGGTATATGAACCACCCTCACCCCCTAAAGGTCAACCACAAGTAGCTATACCAATATTCATTCCTCAAGTATTAACTACACAGGAGGAGATGCAGAAAGATCAAGAGTAAAGTCCAATTAGGATTGTTGGAGGGGAGGAGGGCAGTGATGATGAAGAAGATTAGATGCCCATTGAGACATTGAAGAGGAAGAAAAGTGATGTACTACAAGGGTTTAAATTCCCCATACATTCAAGATATCAAAGTCCAAGTATGAGAGGGGTCATTTCACCACCACTAGTAGCAGCATCAAGATCATTTGATCCATCATTGAATGTAGTGAAAGAGTTACAGCATGATGTGCCAATGGAAACAGTAATCAAGGTGAAGGCTAAAATTACACAAGAGGCTAAAAGTAAAGCTCAAAAGAAAGAAGCAGCCAGGGCTCTCCCATTGAGTGAGACTATCGATCTTGCTGGTGATGATGTAGTAAAGGATATCACTAATCATCCTATTGAAACTATGCTTCAACATACAGAGTCCACAGGAGAATTTCTTGCTACTGAGTCACATGATGAGGAAATGGAAAGGGTAGAATCCCCTCAAGTAGAGGTACAAATGGGACCTGTAGATACTTTGATTGAAAATTTCACTAGCCTAGCAATGGTTGATTTGACTTATCTTCCTAAGAAAGGAAGAACTGAAGAAGAGGCTATTAAAGATACCCAAACACGGGAAGAGAATATCCAAATGGAAGTGGATGATAAGAATGAGAATGCTCAGATAGAAAGAGCACATCCAAATATCCATAGAGATGAAAGTAAACAAGGACATCAGGATATTCTGATGAATGAACCTGAAAAAGAACCTGTGTTAGGATTAGCCAAGGATTCAAGCAATAAGAATGATGACAGTGATAATGGGAAACAAGAGCAAAAACCCCATAAAGATGATCAAGAACAAAACCCTAAAAATGTTCAAATAGAGGAACAAGTGCATGAAGAACAAATTAAAGATATGCCTCAGGATGATAATGATCAGGATAAATTAAAAAATATGGCACATATAGATCAGCCACCTCCAAAACAAAGACAAGAGGATACAGAGCATGGAAAAGAAGATAGACCAGATTTTGAAAAAGAGAAACTAGATCAAAGGATCATTGGGTCATCTACATTATCATTAGTATCCTCGGATGTAAGTCATGCACAAGAACAATCAATGCCTTTTGATTTTAAATCTCTATTTACTCTTGATCCAACTAAGTCTAAAAGGAGAGATAGAGCAGTCTCCACAATAACGAGGGACCCTAAAACTGGAACAAGGATAGCTCAAGTCATTGCTCCCATGGTAGAAAAGGCCAAAGGAGAAATAATGCCAGAAGAATTCCAAGTGACACAAATTGACTTAGGTCATGTCACTGCAGAATAAGAAATTTAGGATCATATTGAGAGTACTGAGGCTGTAGTGTCCAAAATAAAGAAACTCAAAGCCAAAAAGAAAAAATTGAAAGAACAAAATGCTCAATTACAACAGTTTATAAAGGGATTGGTGAAGCTGGATACTCTAGCATCCACCCTACAGGCTATAGAAAGACCCATTGCTTTAACATTCATTAGTGAAGAAGAAATAGTAGGTCTGGATATATAGAAACATCAAGCTCATATCATGGATAACTGGTTCATGAGGTTCATGATAGCTAGAGAGAAGTTGATAAGAACTTCCAAGTCTAATTGGGACACATTGTCCAAGTTAAGGAAAGGTATTAATTCTTTGAAGAGTGAATTTACTCAGGGAATAAGTCAATGCAAATATGCATTAGATAGGATCAATGAGGCCAAAGGGATGCCAGATGAAGAGTTATTGAAGAATAAGATCATCACCAATATGACCCTTTCTTTGTTAGACACATGGGTCATGGAATTACAATTTGAATTAGATGTACTGAAAGCTAGCATGCAAAAAGTATGGGATGTTCAGACTAAGGTACATGACTTACTGTCTTATGAACTAAAGTTGCTAGAGGAATTATTGGAAGATGTTCAAGATGAAGCAATGCCAAAGATAGATGATGTCATCAGGATATTCAAGGATAAATTTAGAGAAGTGGTAGAAGATCCAGTAAATCTTTTTATAGAAGATGTCATGGATGAATTGGAAACACTAAGCGTGACAATAAAAGCATATGATAAATAAGTAGAAGACATAGAATCCATGATGAAATATATGGATGAACAAATTGGAGCATTGAAATATGCTAAGGCAAGATCTCAAGCGATAAGTAAGCTTCAAGTGGACACTTTTGTGCAAGCATGTGACTATCATAAGAAGTTGGACACAGGGATGTTGGTGCATAAAGAAGATGTATCCAAGTAAAAAGATATAGAACTTCTCTCTAATAGAAGGAGAGGCAAAGAGGTAGTATTGACCAAATCCAAAGTCAAAGAATATCCATTCATGCGTTATAGATGGTTGCCAACTGGCAACCTATGCCATGTAGGTTGTATTTTGACTTGGTCAAAGCAATATAAACCATTGATCATAATAGATAATGTTGTGCCTTGCACACACACCCCATTTTGCCAAATGGAGATCCCCTCTTTTGCTTTGGGTTGGAGTCTCAACCTCTATTGCTTATGATGATGAGAAAGTGAATTTGTGCTTAGAATGCATGATTTGTTCCAGATTTGAGTACTTTGCATGTTTGGAGTGATTTGATGTCTTTCATGATTGATTTGGAAGTGTCTTGAGTGGTCTTGTGCTTAAAATATTGCCATTTGTTGCCTTTTGCATTGAAATTGGGTGTTATGACATTTTGCTCAAAAATCTTGTCATTGGATAGTGCCCTTGAACTTGCTTCTGCAGGATGTTTCATGTTGAAATTCATAGTTTCTAGGTCTTAGAGTTGCAAAATCATGCCAAATTCCACAAGATATCACTAAGGGGTTTACATACTTTCATCCCATTGCATGGTCCTAAAGCCCTGATTTGGCTAAGTCTAAAACCCTGAAAATCCTGAAAAATAGCTAAGTCTGAAATTTGGTGGAACCACAAATTTCTAGAATCTGCATATGAAATCCTATGGATCTGGAACCTATCTCAAACATCCTGAAAGTATCTTTAAAAATATTTAAAGTATAAGAAATTCCATATCTAAACTGCCAATTCAAAATCTAGCGCTAAAAATAGCCTCTACCGACCTTTGCGCTAAAAACAGCCTCTATCGACCTTTGTGCTAAAAATAACCTCTACCGACCTTAGCGCTAAAAACCCACTTCATAGACTTGCGCTGAAATGACCTTCCACTGACTTAAGTCACACAGGTTGGTCGGTGCTAAAACCCGCGCTAGTCGGTTGCATTGAAAATCCCCGCCAACTAAGCGTTTTATGTTTTACGCTAAAAAATCGACCTTACCGACATGTGCTACAATCCACCCCGACCGACCTTATGAGATGCTATTGGTCGGTCTGAGCCCAAACTCGTGCAAGTTAGTGCACCCAAAAGTAGAGAAAAAGTATTTTGCACTAAAAGTGAACCTCTCCGACCTGTGCTAGAATTGCATTGCACCGACTTTTAGTCGGTAGACCCCAAAATCCCCGCTAGGTCGGTAAACCCCAAAATTAGTGCTTTTTGGTATTTTGGCCCAAAAATTGAGTTTTTCAAGGTACAACTTGGATTTTCTTGATGGATTTGAATTTCATATCTATTTTTCACATCATGATGACCATTTTATCAAGTTTGTGTGGATTTTTGGCACATTTTATGATAATTAATGCCACTGCACATGAAAAGTTTGTGACCCCCAAAAATCTTGCTTTTTGTAGAAAATGCTAGAAAAACATGAAATAAAAGTCTATAAATGGATTCTATTAACCCCAAACACTTTCCTAATCATCATATTAGCCAAATGAGTACCCAAAAATGATGAAAAATGCAGAAAAATATGTGAAAATCACCAGATTTAAGAGGTTGTTTATAAGAAGGTGACATTGACAATGAGCTATTTTTTACTGATCCATGACTGCAAATGGACATGTTTTGATCCAAATTGATGGAAAATGGCTTTTTTATGATGAAATTGATGCTTGGTCTTATTTATTGTAGGTCTAAGAGCACAAATGAGCCAACTGGAGTTGTCTTGGAAGGATGAACATACAAAGGTACCCTGCTGATCCAGAGATGCAGAATCGACATTCTATCAACCAAATTGCTGCTGCACATACAAAAGGAAGTTAGTATAATGTCCAAGATGATAAAGATGAGTCTCGGGAGCTAAAAGGCATAGAAGATCATGCCAAATCATTGTTGTTCCTACAGATCCAGTCCAATTTCTAAGTGATCCAGTCCGGGGGTCATAACTCCTAGCTATTCTATCAGAATTTAAATTTCTTGGACTTGTTGGAAAGATAAATTGATTATCTAGTTTGAGTTACCCAACTACTAAGGCTTGATGCTAAGTAACCAAGAAGTTTCGAGCCCCCATTCCGCTCCGAAGGCCTCTAAAAATGCAATTTACTACGATGTAGAAAATACCAAAAATTATATTTTTGATATTTTCCCAAAAATACCACTCAAATGACCTTGGATTGGATCACCAAGACATGCATACATTTGTCCCAATAGTCTAGTCATCAAGAATCAATCTAGCATACATCTAGTTGCATATACCTTCACCAAAATACTCCTCTTGTTCCATTCAGCACTTCGAATCCCATGGATCCACATCAGCTCAAGCTTTCAAGCATCATGTGACTCTATTTTGGCTTTATGAGGCCTTGAAAATTAACTTTTCATCATGTACAACCAAATGGGTATCCATTTGTCCAAATTCAATATATTTGCAAGCTGTATTTTGTCTTTTTCCTACAAGACAAAGGCAAATCTGAAAATGTAACAAACTGATGTATCTCATTAAATATCATGTAATCTAGACCGTTGGTGCTGAGTTAATCTCCACCGTCCATTGAAAAACTTGGTATGGTGCCTTGTCTATAAAAGGGCCACCCTTTTCTCTCATTTGACAGTAAGATTAGATACCTAATTGCTGAGACTTTGCCAGAATACAGTCAATACGAAGCACGTTTTGCAGGTTGCTGGGAATTTGTGATTATGTGTTGTCTTATTTTGGTCTTCATGGTTCATGTCAATCTAAAATTAGTTGATATTCAGTTGCACTTGTGATTAATTATCCAGATATTTGATGGATTTCCTATCCATACCATTAATGGCTTGCTGATTATATGTCATTGTGCATGGTTAGTCTGGGCATAGTTTATGATATAAGTTCGATTGTATGATTTCATTGAGCTACACCAAGGATTGGGTGTTTGATGAACCCTCTACAATTTGAAAATCATTACATCTCCTTAGAAGATTGCACATTCTTTGTGGTATTGTGGGCTGCCTGGTTAAGCAGAGATTTGTTTATTGTTGGGAATCTGTCTATCTGGTTATTGATCATTTCTGCAATTGTCTATAGGATCTCTTATCCCTTCTCCCTCTCCTTTTCCTTTTGCATTTTATTTACATAAAGTTTGGTAGATTTAGGATTTGAGCAGCATAACATTGATCATCTGCTAAAATTTTAGACTTTATAGTCTAAACCACTAAGGTTTCTGCATATACATTGTCGCATTTTCCATAAACCCTGCATTTTGTGTAAGACCCCTTGTTGGCACAGCTAGAACATACCAATAAGTCATTCCAAGAAAGCTAAGACCTAGTTGTATTATCCTTGGGACAGTCCTATCTTGGATAGGATACCTTTTTCAAGAGAGGTGTGAAACCAACAATCACACTTGCATTGTTGCGTGCTAAAACCAGTATCAACAGATAAATCCTGATCGTAGGATCTTTTGTAACTGATTCCCATCCTTTCTCTATAAAAGGATGGAGAATATTAGTTGTACAATCATTAGAAGCTTAATTGAGATTGGATTGTTGAATGTCATGACCAATTCTCAAGGTCAATTGTAAATGTATATTCCTTTTGTATATTTGAATGAAGATGAAGACTTGTAGTTACAAATTATCATAAATCCTACGTAATATGTGGATGATATCTTGATATTCATTTGATTTGTTATGTCTCTTGGAGTGCATTTCAGTCTATGAATGTTGTTGTCATCCTTTCTCTTTGAAGATTCGCATCAATCATATGTAGCTGTGGAATGTCCTGCTGAAAATATGGTTTGATTTTCTTCCTTTTCATGAAAGTATCAAGGATATATGTGGATCAATGACCGAACTTCACTCATTTCAGAAAAGTTATGACTTAATTTCAATTTATTTAAATTTAATTTAAATCACCGTCATCATAACTACAAAATATAGAAAATGATAAGCAGAACACCAAATATGTTGATATCCATAAATACATGAAGATCATAGGCATATTTAGACAAAGTGCACACAAAATAGAAAATATCATGCAAATAATCATAACTAATAAAAAGAATCATAGAAATACATGCTTACAAGCACATTATTTAAAGGAATTTATAGTGCAAAAGTAAAATTAAGCAAGGATTAGTTCTAATTCATGCAAATTGAAGATAGTTTCAGAAGAATTAATTAATCAAAATAATCATGAATCATCTTAACCAAAGTGATACATAGAAGAATTGATCATACTTATCATAAAAATCTACATGATCTGGTTAGATATTGTAAGATTTGATATCACTTATTGAGAATTTATAGAGAACAGGGAAACAGAGTAATATCTTCATATTAAGACGCTAATACTTCAGAATCAAGTGTAAAGCCCCTAATGGAAAACAACAATTCAATCAAACTGACTGAGAGATTGTTAGAGATTATGAGCTAATCAACAAAGACTTGGAGTCATCAATTCATCCTGAATCGATGGTACTTTTCAAGAAGATAAGGTTTGCTTTATGAATTTTATCATTGTTGTTATGGCTAACATCATCATCATCAGGATCTACACACATTTTCATCAATTCCATAGGATATATAATGTTTTCAAGAATTTAGTGAAGGTAACGGATGAGACACCACTATCTCATTATATTCTAAGGATGTGTGACATGCTTATGGAATGCCAAATGGCTCTGCATACTACACATAGAATATAGAAAGTTCAATGGAGAGAAACCTACTACCAACTCATGGAGACCTTGCCAAGAATACAGAGCAATCATTAGTCCTAACAGTATCTCTCTTCACATAACAAGGTAAGGGTTTTACATGAATATGTAGAGAAGATTAACACCACAGGAAGCAAGGAAACCATAAGTATGTAGCAATGCCATTCACCATACATCGATACTTATGTTGTACATGCAAGCCACTATAGGCTAAGAAATTAGTAATAAGAAACTATGAGAGAAAGCTATCAAAATGTAGCAAAGATAACATAAAAATATAGTGGAGCAGTCAACCATGATTGTCAGCAGTCATATAGAAATAGAACAGTGATATACAGAGATCCTTCTTCATCAAAGGAAAATACCAGATACAAAAGATATGTTTTTTTCTAGTCTTCATTAGAGAAGGAAGCAACAAAGGGTTTTCTTACATTTCTTCAAGGAAAAACCTACAAGGAGGGAAGATACAAAGTATGCTTACCAGTACCAATAGAGAGGAAGTGTTTTGCATCAGAATCTTCAACCAGAAGTTCAAACCCTCATGGCGGCACATAGCAGCACCTAGAGCATAACAAGAGATGAAAGAAAAGCAAAGTGATCTCACTGTTAGAGTTTGCCTGAACTTTTGTTCAACAATGCCCTAAGTTAGAATCAAAGCCCGATGTAAAAAAGTAGTTTCTTAAAGTCTTTTTATGACTTTTTATTTAAAAATCATTGCAAAAAACTTAATAATAGCCCTCGTGGGCAACATTTTACCAAGTGTTAAAGACTAGGAGAAGATCATGAGCCCATGGGAGCCTAACATAAGAATATTTTGAGGATTTTTGAATTTTTATTATTTTTTTAAACCTTAAATCAATTGAGGAGGAGAATATCATTAAGGTTTGAAAAAAGAGAAGCCATGATGCCCTTTTAGGTTTTTCTTTTGACTTAGGTCAATTTGAGCAGGTTTGAGGGCTTTTCATAAGCCAAGGGAAGAAAGAACATCATTATAGACATTTGTGAGCTTTTGTAAGGGGTGGAGACATAAGTCAAGTTGTAATCATGTAAACCCATTTTCTTTTGCATGACTAGAAGTCAAACATATTGTATCTTAACACTTATTAACAGTAATAAATTTTATAAATTACCTTAATATTTGTTTCATAAAACCAAAGGAGATAATTACAAAACACTTATTAAGGTAAAACATACACATGGATTATCCTTAATATTTGATAAAATAATGTATTTTTGCCCTCAAACCGTGCAAAGGAGTGAAGAGAAGACAAACCAGAGTTGGAAACTCATGCAAGAGGCTATTTTGCTTCTATTTTTGACTTCTAGTCAAATAGGCTATTTTTGGAAATATTTTTGGTCAAACACCTTGAGAGGAGGAGTGTTGAGCTAAAATAGCTCAATTTGGAGTAGTTATGAGCCCTCTAATTTAGGCAGTTTCCTCTTGCTTTCCCAACAACTAAGAGTTGATTATTTTTGAGGTTGAGGATCACTTTCCAACCTATTCATACATCAGTTAGAGTCTAGTTAGACAAGAGATATATTCCCTTTGCTTTTTTGGAGAGATCTTTGTATTAGAGGAGAAAATCCTTGTGTTTTTTTCTTAGTTCTTACTTTTTCTTTCCTTTGCACATTGCAGAGAGAGATTTTAGTATTGTAACTCAGCAGTTTTTATAGATTTTTACATAGTATCAGCTTATTTTTTAGCATATTTTATAGTTATTGTAGAGGTATTCCTACTATTTTTCAATAAAATCAAGTGTTTTCCTTCTTAGATTCAGGTGTCTTGTTCTATTTTGAATGATTCTGATGAAAGTTTATTGTGTTTTAAACATCAAACCTTTAAATTTTTGTCTCATTCATTAAGGCTTGTATACAGAAAAAGCAATTCATTATCAAAGGTTGTAGGTTGTGCAAATGATTTTTCTCATCTTTCTAAGTCATGAAAATACCAGTTTTCCTTCAAAGAAGATAGAAGTTTCAGGCCTTTCTACGAAATATTTATGTGTTAAAGTTGCTCAAACTAAGTTGTGTGAGCAGATATATTAAAAGATAGTTGTGAATCAGGTTGCAAGTTAGAATGCAATCATTGGTGCATCACCTCTTAGGATCATTTCAGTTTCATTAGTTACTTTTCTATCTCTTTTCCTTGAAAAGTATTAGATCGTAAAGGCTTTAAAGGGAGTTGGCTCTTCCAGAGGTTCACTTTCAATACAAACAACCCACAGTCTGAAAGTGATCCAATGTGTCACACGATTGTTAAGTTTAGTGCTTCACAAGGGTGTAATCCT
Organism: Cunninghamia lanceolata; assembly: GCA_027924645.1. Lineage (NCBI taxonomy): Eukaryota > Viridiplantae > Streptophyta > Pinopsida > Cupressales > Cupressaceae > Cunninghamia > Cunninghamia lanceolata. The sequence continues at coordinate 16,165,151 of BSBN01001715.1, forward strand.
TCATGACAACAGTTTTTGGCACACCCCGTGTATAGATCAGACTATGACAGTCCATAACTTCTCATCCATTGTTGATATTCGATGTGTATATCAGCAAGATTAGCCTTTAGAGGCAGTATCTCACACACCTGGTGACTCTACAGGTTTAAACCTACTGATTTCAACAATCCAAATGCTCATAGATTGTCAAGGATCAAGATTTAGGTGATATTCTTGGTTCTCGCCCTCATGGAATCCTCTCAATCACCTGGTGACTCTGTTGGTATGTGTATAAATTTTTGAGTCAAGCATGCTTTTCCTTATTTCAAAAAGAGATTTTCATGAAATCCTAACTCATTTCCATGTTATAGCATGACAAACTATCAAGGAAAATATGTTCCTATCCCTTCATTTTGCCAAAATGTAATCTTAGAGCCTTTTTAATACCCATATCAGTCTTAAAATGCTACTAGTTTCATCCCAAACAGCCATGCAATAGCAGGATATTAGCATGCTCATCATGCTTACCTCCCCCCACCCCTACTCAGCCTTCTTGTAGACTATCCATGCCAATAATCAGCCCTAGGAAGGCTATTTTTATCGTCATGAGCATGTTTACACCCATACCCAACCATATGGAACTAATTTTGCTTTAAACCAGCCCTATAGTTTCCCCAGTCAAAATGCTGACAATGTTGCCACTGACTTGGGTAGCATTAAGAGCATGGTGTTAGATTTTAAAAAATAGTTTGATGCTATTAAAAGAGAATGAGAGTATAACATACAGCAGGAGAAACTTGCTTATCAAGCCTATCTCCAACAATAGGAGCAGTAGTCTTATGAGGCTTTTTGCTATCAGCAAGAGGTGGAAGAGAAGAGAAAGTATAGGGAAGAAAGTCTAAATAGGCCTATTATTGCTAAGGAGGAACAAATGAGACAACTTCTAGCTCAAGTTCAAAGACCCAAAGCCCAAATTCTAAGTTTCAGAAGTTTTGAGTTGGTTCAGAGGCCTGTTTGCATCCAAAACTAGTTCGTTAGTCCTCAGATTTAGTCATCTCAAGAGCTTGAACCGAGCCACCAAAGTTTTGAACAACCATGGTAGCCTTGGTGGACAAAGCATCCAGACTTCATGATGCCTAACCTTGAGAAGACTCATAGCCCAATGGAAAAGGAAAAATTAGACTTGCTGCAAGAGGAGGTTTCAAGGTTCAAAATCCCAAGTTTCAATCAGGGAAGGCTTTCTGAATCAATAAATGAGTCTCCTCATGTTAAGATTCCAAGTTTTAGAGATTCAAGTCCTATGCAAGAGCCATTACAAGCACAAAATCAGTTTATCATTTGTCAAGAGTAGCCCATTCTTCCTCATGCATGTGCAAAGGAGGTTGGTTCATGTTTGACACTGAATCCTTTGCATTTTGATTCATTTGAGAGGTTTTCTAATGTTGTTTATGAGATGAATAAAAGCATAGTACAGAGGTTACAAGGCGAAGGTCTTTAGTTGCAAAGACAACTTGTCCACGGTTCATTGGAGAAGGCACCACATGAGGAAGATTCAGTTTCTTTGTTTGATCAACTTCCTGGTTTTGTTGACAGTGATGAAGAGAGGATATAGATGTTGATCTTACTAGCTGATTTGGAGAAGCAAGAAGACATTATAGAACATGATAGGTTGCTAGTTCATGAAGACAAGAATGAATATGAAGCCTCAATTCAGCTAGAAGAGAAAAAGGACAGCCCTATTTTGGAGGCTAATGAAATTGTTTTACATGAAAAATAAATAAACATATCAGAACTTATGCTTCAGAAGGATGATCTTGACACTTCATCAAGCCTTCAAGAAGGCTCTTATAAATCTAAGGTGAGCCCTCTTATATGCAAACAAGTAAAGAAGATTTTGAAGATGACTCTTTTGGGATGAATTATAGGTTTTTTGTGCAAATTTAGATGTCAAACCAGCATCTCAGGAAGAAGAAATTCATAAACAACAAGAACAACAAGTGGAAATTACTATTATTTTAAAGGTTTCTAATTAGCAGGATGAGGAAGGAACAACAAATTGTAAACATCAAAATAGCCTTGTGTGTTTGAGCATGGGTTTGTCAAGAGGATGTCCTATTCGACATCTAACCTAGTTAGAAAGCAACAAGGAGAACCCATCACCTATCATGCTTGTTTCAAGGCATGAAGATGAGCAGCAGGAAGAAGAGAGTTAGCTCACTTGTCCACCTCAAAGAAGTTGTATTTTTAGTCAAAACAAGTGGGTATGTGTGTTTGTTCTTTTTCTTGAAGAGGTACTACACAAGTTCTTTGAATGCCCACCCTTTTCATACCCCTCATTAGCTGCTCAAAGTCATTAAGAACACCCCAGGTTAATCAAGAAAGAAAGTTATTTTATAGATCCAGTTAATGGTCTTGTTTAGCAAGTATGTTCTTTTGTTTAGTTTAGGTAGGTAGGCCATTTGCTTTAGTTTTGTTTTTTCTAAGAAGTGTTTCTACACAGTGTTTTGGCCCTATTTAGAGCCAACCTTGTTTTGTTTTTAGTTTTGTTTTGCTATTGTTCAATTTCTAACAACTGAGTTTCAAGAAGTTTTCTAAGTTGTAAAGGCCAAGAAAGGACTCTATTACCATTTGGATATACTAGGCAACTGGTCTTGAGAGTTTTAGCAGGCAAAATTGGCGTAGAGGTCACCCAAAATGTTACCTAATTGTGTATTTCTACCCAATATGGTCAAGTTGGGACAACACTGATGTAATATACTTTGCAGGAGGAGACAGGATTAATGGAAACTTAGGTTAGGTTGTCTAAAGTAGGAGCAAAAGAGGAAGAGTGGATAGGATGAAAGCTTGTAGTCTGCTATGGAAGGCCTACTACTCAAGTAGAGGGCCTTTCCTATGATCACTTTTACTAGATTCATGTAGTAACTCAATAAGAGTTGCGACACAAACCAGATAAAAATGGGAAGGCATCTTACCAGAGCAGGAGGCATTCCAGGGTAGACAGAATTGAAAGGAAGACTAACCTATGAGTTACAATTTTTTTTTATGGTCCATTCATTACAGTTGATCCAATTATCAAGTGAGAAAGCTACACAAAAGTCTACTAAAATCTACTTGTGATCATAAACAATTGTACCATGCAATAATTTTTAGATTTCCTTTATGCAATTGATAAATAATACACAAATCATTGAATGAAATAACTCTTTATATTCATAAAGAGAATCTATTTATAGGCTCCCACACAAGCCGTGGGAATTGACTGTACTATACAAGATAAAAGGAAAGGAAGCATATACATCTAAAATGAAAAAGGTAAACATATAAAAGGGAAAAGGGATCTATCATTTCCTGAATGACAAACCCCACTAGCATCTGCACCATCTTTAGATCCTCCATCGAACGCCTTCACAGGTACCTACGAGAGAGAGGAAGTCTGTTAGAGCTCAGGATTCTTTTCACTACTATATGAAACAATATCGAAATGTACATGCTTCCTTTCATTAAGCATCTAATCAGGAAGATAAAAAGAGATAAAAAGTCCTCAGAATCAGATATACAGCTATAAAAGGATACAAAAAGAGAAGATCATCTAATTGATAGGAGAAGCTCTTAGCCTCTATGCTTTTATAACTAGTTTGTTGAGTGTGCAAGTATAGGTACATGAAGACATCACACTAATCAAGGTGATATAACAGTTATTTGTAATAGACATTCACAACCATGCAAGTAATCATTCAATGAGAGTCTTGTAATTTTGCAAAGGTTAGCCAAGAGCAGTGAATGACAGGTACAGTAATAGTCCTAAAACAGTGATGAACACCTAAGCAATAAGAAAGCTAAATGAGAAGAAGGTTTCCATTACCATTAGAGATAGATGAAACCACTTTACTTGAGCATTTCTTGCTACATTTTAAAGAAGAGATCACATGCTTAAGGATAGTTGGGTATCAAGTGTGCATAGATAGAAAAGGCATAGTCTTCACAATTCTCCTCTGAAGAACTAAAAAGAGCATCATGACTATTTGGAGACAGTTCTTTGGTGATTGTTAAGGAGTAATCCTACTATAGTCACAAAAGGCATATATCATTGACAAAAGTACATCATCCTTGTGATGACAGTCATCAAAGTTGAAGGGAATAGTTTAGTCATATAAGAGACAGTCATTCTAAAATAATAGGAGTAGTCATATGAAGGATCAGTTACAAGACGGTAAAGAGCTTGCAGATCTCAAGCCACCCAAAGCACATGAGAGTGAAAAGATCAGCCAACCCTATGGAAGGAGTAGTAAACTTGGTCTCTACTGATGAGCTATGCAATGATGAAAGAGCAATGTTAATAAGATACAAAGATTACTAGCAAAGATTAGATCATTGTAGAAATTTGTAGCATCTCAAAAGGTAAGGTCATTGTTAAGCAATGTACAAATCCATATAGCCTATAGGGAAATTTGCACATATTTTATATGAGATAGTCATCAGTCCACTAAAGCCCTAGTCTTATGACATACAAACCCCTCTATCCTATCATAGTAGCTGGTCATTAGTAAAAGACTATGATGCCATACATTGAGGGCATGAAGAGGAAGAAATAGGCTGCTCTAAGAAAGAACAGAAACCACCAATAATGGAAGTAGTCATGCAAAACAATGTAAAGAGTCTACACAAGCATGACATTAATCTATTGAGTATCTCAAAAGGGGACAAACATGCATTGTAGAAGACTATCTCAAGATGAAGGTATGTTCATTTAGAGGACTGTCATGACAGGTAATGATAGTCAGCATGAGGAATATCTTAGCATTCCATATGTTTAAAGGAGTAGAAAAAGCATAGCATATGCTTGAATGGAAAGAGATTGCAAGAAGTCATGAAAACATAGAGAGACCTCTGTTATAACATATAAAGGATTAAAAGATAGTGCAACAAGAGCTTGCATGTCATTCAAAATGTCCAACAGATCTTATATGTCTTTTTCTTTTTAAGGAGTAAAATTGCTGGCACAGTATATAAGCCCTCATGAATATTACTACTTAGGAGCATGAAGAAGATCTGCAGTCCTATCTCATGAGTGAATATGGTAATAGCAAAGGTATAGTGTTCTTGAACATTCTTAAACAGTCAATTAACAATCCTAGCCATAGTGTAGGTAACATGCTTACTCAAATGGAAAATAGTCTCAAGGGTTTCATCTTGTAAAAGCAGTCCAGGAGTTTTGGGAATAACATGACTGTCACAACATGATAGTCAACAAATGGTGATAAAAATAATGAGTGAAGGACTGGATAGTCCACAAAGATCTCACATTATCCATGAGCTAGCAGAAGAACAACAGTATAGCATCATGAAGAGAATAGGGCTATAGCAGGGTTCTAATTAAAGGAAGTGAACAAATATTAGAATGATTATCATAGTTGTTAAAGAACATTTATATGAATATCTATAATAGAAGGAGCATCAAATTATCATAAGCAATAGTCCAAACCAAAGGACAATATCTAGTTTCTTGAGGTTGACACTTGTTTTGGTTAGAGAATAAAGGAAATTTCAAGGCAAGGAAGTTGTAGTATGGAACAAGGTACTTATAAGTGATGCTCCTCAACCTGTAGTCATTATTGGACCATCTAGTGTTGAAAAAGGAACCTTGAAAACCAAACTCACAAAAGAATTACCAACTACCTTTGGATTCTGTGTAGGTCATACAACACGAGCTTCAAGAGAGAAGGAGATGGCTGGAGTACACATTATTGCAGTAGTAGAGTGTAGATGCAAACAAGGAGGGTAGAGAAGTCAGTGATAAGGAGTGCAGAGTAAGTAGAAATATATTTGAAGCTATCTGAGGATCTACACACATTTTCATCAATTCCATAGGATATATAATATTTTCAAGAATTTAGTGAAGGTAGTGGACGAGAGACCACTATCTCATTATGATAGCATGGGTCTCAAACATGCACAATGATCCATGCAAGACACTAGTGAGAAACAAGTCTTTGCCCTCTTCAGGGGCTGTTAGATAACTTCTATCAATAAAATGACAGGAACTTGGCAACTAACATATAGATTAATAAAATCATTCAAATACAAAATAGATTCATCATAACACCAGTGGCTAACAGGAGATAAACAACTCAGATTTCAACATTCATTTTATTCAACAATACACTTCTATTACAATATATCAAGACTCTACAAAACATCTAATCTATTTGGCCTATGGCCTCACTCGATCTTCTCTCCAGCAACCTAGTCCATTCTATTCTTTATCACCCATTCTCCTCTTGTCACTGTCCACCATCATTCCAATTAACCTCTTCAATATACTCCTCGGCCCTTCTTAATGTTCCTCAGCCTCTCTCCTTGGCCTATTGACCTCTCTGGTTACACTACCTGCTTTCTCTTATTTCTACGAACTCTTTCTACTCTATATGCTACATGCTCAATTCTTTCTTTACCTTTCAACTGTTCTCTCCATCAATCTCTATCAGCCAATTCATATGCTTCAGCTTGCTCCTTTTGTATCCTTACGGCCTGCACTTTCTTATGTGCCTATCGGCCTTCTTTCTTTTCTCCTCCTAGTCGGGCCTTCCTCTGTCACCTTATGCCTTGATCATATCAGCCTCCTTCATTCTTTGCAGCCTGCACTATCTCCTGGTGCTTTTCGACCTTCTCTATACTTATCAGTTTCCTTCCCTATTATATTAGCCTCCTTCAATGTTATATCAGCCTCCTCTGCAGATGGCCTCTTTCCTCTGGTTATCGGCCTCTTTCCATACTTGTATGGTCCCTCACATACCCATGGCCTCCTTCCCATACATACACGGCCTATCTTCTTTATACTGCCCCTCTCTCACCAATCGACTCCTTCATTATATGTCGCCTCCTCCTATCACACGACGGCCTCCTTCCGATTCTTCTATGCATGACCTCTTTATCTGGCCATTTTCTCTAGCATCGACAGCTCCAGACTTATATTTCTAGCTGCCCTCTCTATTCTTCCTACCACCTTTCTCTATTCGCAACCTCCACCATTATTATCCACCTCATCTGTCCCTTAATACATTAATCAGTCTCTCCATTCAATAATGGCCTCTCCATTCTTGGCCTCTCTTATTAACTTCTATCACCTTCTATATGTGACCTCTCTCTACCAATATGCGTTCTGCAGTCTGTCTGATTGTAACAGCCTTCATTGGTTCTTTCTTCTATCTTGATCTTCCTCATTATTGATGATGGCCCATAATCTACCAATGCCATCTACCACAATAGCTATCTCTCTTCCTTCTATCCATCAGCCCATTACTATGCAGCCTACCTTTTCTAATTTCTTACTATTGCTTTGTCTATTTTCAGCCTCTATTGCCTTTTGCTACCTTCTAGCTAAATATAGCATGCTTTCATGACACCATCCACATCATGGCCTAACCTTCACGGTACTAATTTCCTCAATATAGAATCTTGCAATGATCATCTCCTTCAACACCTATCCGACTTTCTCAAATTTAATTAACAATCATCATTATTGTTCATGTCACCTTGGCGACAGGAGCTTCGTTCCTCAGCTTCTATTACTTGACTCACACATTCAAAACCAAAAATTGATTGTCAAAGACAATTTTCTGAAACTTACTCAGATGCCTCTACATCACATTATATTCTAAGGATATGTGGCATGCTTATGGAATGCCAAATGGCTCTGCATACTACACATAGAATATAGAAAGTTCAATGGAGAGAAACCTGCTACCAACTCATGGAGACCTTACCAAGAATACAGAGCAATCACTAGTCCTAACAGTATCTCTCTTCGCATAACAAGGTAAGGGTTTTACATGAATATGTAGAGACGATTAACACCATAGGAAGCAAGGAAACTAGAAGTATGTAGCAATTCCATTCACCATACATGGATACTTATGTTGTACATGCAAGCCACTGTAGGCCAAGAAATGAGTAATAAGAAACTATGAGAGAAAGCTATCAAAATGTAGAAAAGATAACATAAAAATATAGTGGACCAATCAACCATGACTGACATCAATCATATAGAAATAGAACAGTGATATACCGAGATTCTTCTTCATCAGAGGAAAATACCAAACAGAAAAGATATGCTTTTTTCTAGTCTTCGTCAAAGAAGGAAGCAATAGAGGGTTCTCTTACATTTCTTCAAGGAAAAACTTGCAAGGAGGGAAGATACAAAATATTCTTACTAGTAGCAATAGAGAGGAAGGGTTTTGCATCATAATCTTCAACCAGAAGCTCAAACCCTTGTGGCGGTGCACAACAGCACCTAGAGCATAACAAGAGATGAAAAGAAGGCAAAGTGAGCTTGTTGTTAGTGTTTGCCTGACCTTTCATTCAACAATGTCCTAGGTTGGAATTAGACCCCGATGCAAAAAAGGAGTTTCTTAAAGCTCTTTTATGACTTTTTATTAAAAATCATTGCAAAAAACTTAATAATAGCCCTCATGGTCAACATTTTACCAAGTGTTAAAGACTAGGAGAAGATCGTGAGCCCGTGGGAGCCATAAGGATATTTTGTGGATTTTTGACTTTTTATTGTTCTTTTTTAAACCTTAACTCAATCAAGAAGGAGAATATGATTAAGGTTTGAAAAAAGAGAAGCCATGATGGCCGTTAGGTTTTACTTTTGACTTAGGTCAATTTGAGTAGGTTTGAGGGCTTTCCATAAGCCAAGGGTAGAAAGAACATTATTATAGACCTTTGTGAGCTTTTGTAAGGGGTGGAGACATAAGTCAAGTTGTAATCATGTAAACCCCTTTTCTTTTGCAAGAGTAGAAGTCAAACATATTGTATCTTAACACTTATTAAGGGTAATATTTTATAAATTACCTTGATATTTGTTTCATAAAACCAAAGAAGGTAATTACAAAGCACTTATTAAGGTAAAACATACACATGGATTATCCTTAATATTTGTTAAAATAATGTAATTTTTAAATCATGCAAAGGAGTGAAGAGGAGACAAACAAGAGTTGGAAACTCATGCAGGAGGCTATTTTGCTCAATTTTTGACTTTTGGTCAAATAGGCTATTTTTGGCAATCTTTTTGGTCAAACACCTTGAGAGGAAGAGTTTTGAGCTAAAATAGCTCAATTTGGAGTAGTTATGAGCCCTTTAATTTAGGCATTTTCCTCTTGCTCGCCCAACAATTGAGAGTTCACTATTTCTGAGGTTGAGGATCACTTTCCAACCTATTCATGCATCAGTTGGAGTCCAGTTAGATAGGAGATATCTTCCCTTTACTTTTTTGGAGAGATCTTTGTATTATAGGAGAAAAACCTTGTGTTTTTTTCTTAGTTCTTACTTTTTCCTACCTTTGCACATTACAAAGAGAGATTTTAGTATTGTAGCTCAGCAGTTTTTACAGATTTTTATACAGTAGCAGCTTATTTTTTAGCATATTTTATAGTTATTGCAGAGGTATTCCTACTATTTTTCAATAGAACCAGGTGTTTTCCTTCTCAGATTCAGGTGTCTTGTTCTATTTTGAATGATTTTGATGAAAGTTTAATTTGTTTTAAACATCAAACCTTTAAATTTTTATCTCATTCATTAAGGCTTGTATACAGAAAAAGCAATTCATTATCATAGGTTGTAGGTTGTGCAAGTGATTTTTCTCATCTTTCTAAGTTGTGAAAATAGTAGTTTTCCTTCAAAGAAGATAGAAGTTTCAAGCCTTTCTATGAAATATTTATGTGTTAAAGTTGCTCAAACTAAGTTGTGTGAACATATATATTGAAAGATAGTTGTTAATTAGTTGCAAGTTAGAATACAATCATTGGTGCATCACCTCTTAGGATCATTTCAGTTTCATTAGTTACTTTTCTATCTTTTTTCCTTGAAAAATATCAGATCCAGGAGGCTTTTAAAGGGAGCCATCTCTTCCAGAGGTTCACTTTCAATACGGACAACCCACAGTTTGAAAGTGATCCAATGTGTCACAAGATTGTTAAGTTTAGTGCTTAACAAGGGTGCAATCCTTCGTGACAATAGTTAGAAAATCTTACTATAATATAATAACCAAATCAATTCATGAAAGCTATGCAAAAATCATATCACATAATAGAACAAGCCTACACTTTTGATTTGGAACTGAGTATAGCTGTTAAGTTATATTGCAGGTATTTCAGAGCCAAGTGTAGCAAAAAAATGAGATACAAAACAATCCAAAGTGCATGGAAGTAGATTTAGAGTATTGCAAAGGTTTGTTACAACAAATTTCACTATATGAATCACAACATAGAGTGATTCTACTTGTCAAGCATTGGATATATATATATGTCAACCCCATCTTCATATATGGACTAGGTCCATTTTTGCTTTCTTGATGAAGGGACGCACGATATTTATCAATATTTATTTATTTTCGTCATCCACCGACTAGTAGTCACTGAAGAATTGAAACACTAAAAATGAGAGAGGAGACAAGAGTGACTTGGGGTTACAACATGGGAAGATGCTCCCAAGACATCCTCCACAATGTTATGCTCCCAAGGCACAACACACAACAATAAAAGAGAGGAGAGGAAAGTAGAAGAATGTAGAAATAAATAGAAGAATGGTCACAGTAGAGGCGGTCTCCTTGTATCCTCGACCTTACAAGAGTATGAAGGGTCATCTAAAGAGACCTAAACAAAATTTAACACAACATAGGGGAATACAACACATAATAGGAGGCCACATAAGTGAATAACTCAAATAGGTGCTACATCAAAGGTGGCTAAAAAGGGTTAGAAATACTTACCTGTTACACAACCAAACTAGCGGTTGTCATCGAGAAAATCATCTTCCTCCCAATATCGAATGTAAGAGGAAATGGGTACATAAGGTACAATTGCCCAACTTGAATCATTGTCCTTTAACTCTTCAACCTTTATCTCTTCCTTCTTTGATTCCATATTAGTTGGTGGAATGTTTTCTTGTTGAGGTGTTTCTTGTCGAGCTAAGGCTTGTCTTTTTCTTCTTTCTCTTGCTTGCCTATTCCTTCGTGTTTTATTAGTGATGTTTGCAAAAGGATTCTCATGATTTTCCATAGTCTTTGACATCTCAGAGGAAGCTAGTACAGTAGTAATCTTTTCTAATAAATTGTTTTTCTCTTTATGGTTATCTTCTAATCCTTGTAAGGATGGAAAAGGAAGAACCTCAGCAAAAATTCCTTTACCTTATGGTCAAGGGGGTTCTTTCAGTTTGGGTCATTCTTCATTTTGTATTTGTTCAATAGGAGTTCTAGCCAATTTTTTTATTAAATTTTCCATGTATCTTTAATATGCCAGGAAGAACTGATCTTCTCTTAGTTTGGTAGTCTCAGTAGGTTGTGGCCAAAAGTAGTCTAGGCTGAAATTTCCATGAGTAACCATACATTTCCATCTACTATGGTGGATAACATGCACTCTCCCTTGATGAGGAAATTTTAGACATTTATGAATTGTATAAGGGAGCACTTTCGTGGACTTGAGCCATGGATGGCCTAGTTTCACATGAAATAGGTCAGAAGTAGGAATGATATCAAATGATTTTTCCAGAGCTTTCTCAACTACTTTAATCAATAATGTAATCTTCCCAATAACTGGGAGGAAATATCCATTATTAGTCTTGACCATCATACATGTAGGTTCATAATATTCTTGTATCAAATCATGCATGTAGAGGAACTCTTTAGATATCACGTTCGTTATGCAATTGGGATCGATAAGGACTCCTCTTGTAGGATATCCACTTATATGTGCGATAATGTAAAGAGGTCCCTCAATATCTCCAATTTGTCTATCATGTGGTGTAAAGGTTATTTCAAGTTCAAGAGTATCCCTCTTCCTGTAAACTCGAGGAGGGACCATACCACCCTTGTTTTGATGAGAGGCCATGTATGTGAGATTGTTTCACACCAAGGCACTAGTTTGAGGAAATTAGGTTTTTGAAAATAAAAAACACACTAATTTCACTACAAAAAAAAGTAAGTATGATGTAAATAGTGCTACACAACAAGGCAAGATGAATGATTTAAAATTTTGCTCCAATAAGTATGAAGACACTGTTTAAAACCCTTAATGTTGAAATATACACTATGTAATTGCAAAGTTTGAAATTTGAATGCAAGAATGCCAATTGATGCAAAACTACAACTCAAAATCAGATTTTAATTAGTGTTTAAAGGAGCATCAAAATCTGAAATAAGATTTTGAGTACCAACCCTAGCTTTTGCAAAAACTAGGTTATATAAAAAATGCAAGTTTTCAACAAAACCCTAACAAATGAGATATGCAAATGCAAGATGTGATATAATGAAATAGTTAATTACTGTAATTTGTTTCAAATCTGATGTAAAAATTAGAAAATTAAATGTTTCCAATGATTTGCAATAAAAATAATGCAAAACTATGCCTTTATGCAAGCCTAGAATGCTTTTTTTTTCAATTTCTTCAAATGTATGCAAGATTTTTCAAAGTAGAATGACAAGTATGATATGAAGCAATGCAAAATCTGAGTTCAACACTCAGAAAGATGCAAATTATTTAAAACATGGGTTTACAAAAATTTTATAGGTTAAAAGATGGATGAATGCAAGCATGTAAGTACACTAGATCAAACCCTCCTTTCACTATAACATTCAAGAGAACAAAATCAGTAGTTGAGTCATCTTCCATCTTATAGTGACTTAGCTTAGTTTTGTCCTTGAATGTTATAATGAAAGGAGGGTTTGATTAAGTGTACTTACATGCTTTCGTTCATCTCCCTTTTAACCTATAACACTTTCAAACAGCAAAGCCAAAAAATAGAGTGCAGAGAAATGCGGTGGCTTTCTATTCTCCCTCTAATAACCTTAAACAACAACATGACTTGTTCTTACTCTGCTAGTTCTAGAAAACTCAGTGGTACTTTTTTATCTTTGAAACTTGAGTATGTCATTCTTGTATCTTTTCTTTACCTAATCTTCAAACCGCCAAGCTATATCTTCAAGTGCGGAGAAATGTAGAGCATTATTCTATATCTTTGAGACTGCAACAACACTGTATCACCACTATCTTCACTTTGCTAACTCTAAAAATCTCTGCAGTAACTTTTATGCTCTAAAACTAGGATCATGCAAGACCATATCTTCATATGCGGTAGAATACAGTACAATTTCCTAAACTTATGTAGTATACTTCCTTGTGTCTTTGACAATTTGAAGCCTTATATATTTTCCTTCATATATCATGCAATGATTTTCAACAAGAGGCGGTGAATGCAACATTCAAAATACTATAGACAATAATCATAACTCTTTTCATCAAAAACAAGAAGACACAACTTCTTCATATCAGCATATCCTTCAACCTGACAACTTTCACTATTCATGAATTTCAAAAGATAAGGTACAACTGTGTACATATGGTATTGGTCCAATAGCATGCTCATGTCTTTCATCACCATCACAACACCTCTGATCATCACTCTTTTGACAACATATGCAACAATATGCCTTCAACATCACAACACCTCTTATCACTACTTATTTGACATCAATGATTACCACTCTTTTGATATCAATGACAACATATGCAACAATCTCCCCCTTTGTCATTGATGGCAACACTAACCCGATATACAATTTTTTCTCACCCTTTGATATCAAGGGAAAGGGCTAGTTGTCTTCCTCTATATTGACAAAACATACAAGTAATCCTTGTCATCCTTCATAGTCTCTTATCTACCTGCTCCCCCTAAGAGGTAGCCATCATCAATTGAGGGATAATAAATATACCTTGAATTGCTCCCCCTAGATAGATGCATCATCTATGCATCTAGTTAGGAGGGGAAAAATCCCCTAACTTCTATCTAAGATATTTAAATGTGTCCTTAGAAAGTGCTTTTTTAAAGATGTATGCAACCTGATCCTTTGTAGGTACATATTCTAATTTTACTTCGTGATTTGTAACCTTTTCTCTTAAAAAGTGATACTTGATGGATATGTGCTTGGCTCTAGAATGCATCACTGGATTCTTTGAAATGTTGATGACACTTGTATTGTCACATAGGATAGGAATGGGCTCATCATACATTACCTTGATATCCTTCAATGTTTGCTTCATCCACAACACTTGAGTGTAGTAGGATGTTGCAGCTATATACTTTGCTTCTATTGTTGATAAAGAAACTAAATCCTATTTTTTAGTAAACCATGAGACCAATCTATCTCCCAAAAAGAAAGTTCCACCATTGGTACTTCACCTATCATCAACACTGTCAGCCCAATCTACATTAGTATATGCACTCAGGAAAAATCATTACCTTTTTGATACCATAGTCCAAAACCTAGAGTGCTCTTCAAATATCTAAAAATTCTTTGGACTTCCTTCACATGTGTTTCTTTTGTATCAACTTGAAACCTTGCAATGATAAAAATAGCTTGCATAATGTCAGGCCTTGATGTTGTTAAGTACAATAGGACCCCAATCATAGACCTATATAGAGTCTGATTAGCCTATGGTGACTCATCATCTTTACTCAAATGGCAACTTGTTACTGTAGGAGTACTCACTGGTTTGCAATATTCCATACCAAACTTTTTCAACATCTCCTTGACATACTTTTCTTGAGAGATAAAGATACCTTCATTTGATTGAGTGATTTGGAGTCCAAGAAAGAATGAAAGTTCACCTATCATAGACATTTCAAATTCCTTCTACATCTTTTCTACAAACTTATTACACATTTCACCATTGCCACCAAAGATAATATCATCAACATATACAACTACTATTAATATGTGCTCATTCTCAATTTTGATAAATAGATAACTATGTGTTGTACCTTTATTGAATCCTTATTGGAGTAGATACTTATCCAACCTTGCATACCAAGCCCTAGGGGCTTGTTTGAGACCATATAAATCCTTCTTAAGTCTGCATACCATATTCTAATCTTCTGATAGTCAAAATCCTTCAGGATGCTCTATGTAAACTTCTTCTTCTAAGTCACCATTCAAAAAAGTAGATTTGACATCTATTTGATATACATTAAAGTCCTTATGAACTATAAATGCAAGAAACATCCTGATTTCTTCCATTCTTGCCACAGGAGCAAATGTCTCCTCAAAGTCAACTCCTACTTGTGAATAACCCTTGTAGACCAACCTTGCTTGGTTTCTAACCACTTCTCCATCTTCATTCAATTTATTTCTAAACACCCATTTTGTGCCTATCACATCTTTTCTACAGGTCTTGGCACCAATTCTCATGTCTAATATTTCTTAATCTGATTGAGTTCTTCTTCTATTTCCTGGATCCATCCTTCATCCTTGCTAGCATCAGTAAAAGTTTTTGGTTCTATCGTATACAACAAAGAGAAGTTTGCCTATTCATTTGCCCTTGCAAATCTTCTTCTAGTTGTACCCCTTCATTCTTGTCTCCAATTATTTGATCTTCTGAGTGGTTCTTCTTAACATACTTAGTAGGAGTCTTGCTGGCCTTCTCTTATGTTTCTTCATTTTCTTCAGCTTCTTCCTCTTCTTCTATGCAAGCAGATTCATCTGAACAATAGTCTTCTTGTTCATGTGTGAATGAATGTAACTCTCCATCAACCCTAACATTTGCACTCTCAACTATCTTCCTCAGTCTTTTATTGTAGCATCTATAAGTTTTTCTTCCATTTGAGTATCCAAGAAAAATTCCTTCATTAGATCTTGAGTCAAACTTTCCCAAACTTTCCTCATCTCTTCTAATATAACATTTGCTTCCAAAAATTTTGAAATACTTGATAGAAGTAGGTCTTCCTTTCCATATCGCATATGGTGTCTTAGTGTTTCTCACTCTTAGTTATCCTCTATTAAGAATATAGATAAGAGTATGGACTGCTTCTTTCCAATATGCATCAGGTATCTTGTCTTCATTCAATATTGTTCTTCCCATCTCCTGGACTATTCTATTCTTCATTTCCACTACTTCATTTTGTTGAGGAGTTCTTGCAGTAGATAGGTACCTCTTTATTCCATGTTCTTCACAATATTCCTCAAACTCATTTGATGTGAACTCACCACCTCTATTAGAAATTAAGCACTTGATTATAGAATTCATTTCACTTTCAACCATAGACTTGAAAATCTTAAACCTACTGAAAGCTTCTGATTTATCTTTCAAGAGTATAACCCATTCCATCCTAGAGTAATCATCAATAAGCGACATAAAATACCTACCACCTTGGAGACTCCTTATTTTGGTAGGACCACATAGATTAGTATGAATCACTTCCAATGGATCTATAGAATAATACTCCTTGGTCTTGAATATTGTCCTTGTCTACTTCCCAATTCGACATTATTTACACAAGGTGCTTACAGGCTTGGTAATCTTTGGCATGTCTCTTACTGTTTGTGTGGAGCTAATTTTCATAATATTTTCAAAATTGATGTGTCCCATCCTTTTGTAGCACAGCCAACATTCATTTTATTATCCTAGAAAAGAATTTCTTCCATTAACACCCTTTAGGTTGTATAAGTTGTTTTCTGTCCTAGAACCCTCTACCACCAGTTTACGAATATTTGCTCTTATGATTTCACATCCTTGTTCATGAAATATGAGGTTGTATCCTTTGTTGCACATCTGACTTACACTGAGAAGATTATGCTTAAGACCTTCTCCATATAGGACATCTTCTATTTTAGATTTTCCATCAATGCTTATGGTGCCCTTTCCATAAATTTTCGTAGATGTATTATAACCAAATTTAACTGATCAACCATTCCACTTTACAAGATTGATAAATTTTCTTTTATCACCTGTCATGTGGCTTGAACATCCACTATCTATTACCCAGGCATTAGTTTACCCTTGGGCATGAAGTGTCACTCTCCTTGTCTTGTTCATTAATATCTGTCACCTAAGTTTCTAATTTTACTAATCCACTTCTGTAATATCTTGCTATGTGTCTAGAATTATTGCAGATATGACATATCACACATCTACTAGTGAAGCAAGAGGATTCCTACTTACAAAATTTCTTCTATTCATTCTAGACTTGCATTCCATAGTCTTATGACCATATTTATTGCAGATAAAACAATAACCAAAAAAGGCATGATTGAACCTATTTATGAAGATTTTTCAAGCATGAAAGGGTCTTCCATATCTTTTTCCTTGAGAAATGACTGGAATGAGATCTGCTTCTTCAGGGTCATCTGAATTTCTAGTTTTTTCCCAAAGTTGATATTTTGTCCAACTGATCATATACTTTCTCCAATTCTTTTCTAAGTGAAAATATTTCTTCCTCAAGCTTTGAGAATTCATTTGTCTTGACTTCAATTAGGACTTTTTGTTCTTTGTTATCTTTCCTTACACATTCCAATTCTTCAAGAGAAGAAATAAGTTGACCTTCAAAATCAACTTCACCTTCTTCTTCATCAATAGTCTTGTCAGAAATGTCAGAGACTACCATAGCCATGAACAAGGATTCTCCTCTTTCATCATCTGCTGAGTAGTGATATGCTTCTTTCAAAGAGTTGTAGTCTTCTTTGGAAAGGAGGTTCCTTTTGAAGTTTCTCCTTTTGAAACCCTTGTTGCTATTTTCATTTTCTCCAAAAGGACATTTAGATGCATAATGACTAACCTTTCCACATTTAAAACATTTGAAAGGTAATAGTTTACCTTTATACTTGCCTAAACCCTTATTTAGCTTTCTCATAAAGTTTGCTTCTTCTTCCTTAGACTCATTGTATGGACCAGATGTTCCTTCTTTCTTTGTAGCTTTGAAAGCAACTTCCCTTTTGAATTTATATTTGACTTCATGTCTCATCTCATAGGTAGTGAGGGACCCAAATAGATCATCCATGGTAAATGTGTTTAGATCTTTGGCTTCTTCAATAGCAGAAACTTTTGAATCAAATCTATGAGGGAGAGATCTTAGAACTTTCTTCACAACCACTGAGTCCACTTCTTCACCTAGCCCTCTGATTCCATTAACAGCTTCATCCACTTAGTGCAAATAGTTAGCAATGGTTTCCTCTTCTTTCATTCTCAGATTCTCAAACATTCCTCTATAAGTTTGTAATTTTGGTTTCTTTACTTTGTCATTTCCTTCGTAGAGGTTTTTGAGTTTATCCCATATATCCTTGGTCATCTTACACTATATTACCTTGACAAACGCTGAATTGGTTAGACCACTTAAGATAGCATTATTACCTTTAGCATTGTTTTCATGGGCCTTCTTGTTAGCCAGATTTATAAGAGCATGAGCTAGCTCAGTATAAGTATCTATTGTAGGTCTCCAAACATCATACCCTATAGAGGTAAGATAGGCTTCCATTCTTACGCTCCAGAAGGTGTAGTTAGTTCCATCAAATAGAGGTGCTCTGTTAGAAGAAGAGGACCCTTCCTGATCCATGTGTTCAAATCCAAGATCTATCTTCAGCTATTAGGCTACACCAAGGAACCTTGCTCTAATACAAATTATTAAATGCACATAAATACTGAGAGGGGGGGTGAATTAGTACTTAATCAAATTCTTTCCTTTTAAATGCATTCAATCCAAATTGAACATTTAAACCAAATGAATCATAAAAGCACATACACACATGACACCAGATTTATATGGAAACCCAAGATGGGAAAAACCATAGTGAGCAAGCTGCTTGGATCTACTATCCAAATCCAACCTCAAAAATAAAAATAGATTTACAATAAATTTTATGGGCTCCAACCCAAAGGAAGCTCCAACTCCCTGATACATAGTTTTATGGGCTTCAACCCAAAGGAAGCAACAACTCTCTGATACACAGTTTTATGGGTTCCAACCCAAAGGAAGCCCAACTCCCTAAACTGCTACAACATTTACAACACTTATAGGATGAGACACCAACCTCTGTACCAAAACACTTGGCTGATTATGATGGTTCAATTACCTCCACATCATCATCTCCTTTTGCACTTTGACATTTACTTATGACTTCAAAACCTCTACTCAAACACCTCTGCTATCTTCGAACACCTTCGTAACACAACACAATACTGCCTTTGTTATGAATCATGCATTATAGCCTCCAGAGTTACTTCTTCATTTCCAGATCATTCACCTATTTCACATACACTCTCACACACTCACTCATACTCACACACTTTGAAACAATCTTCCATCCTTCATATATGTTGCAAGTATGTGCTAATCAGTGTTGTCATTGATGTCAACATGTTTGTGTTGTCATTGGTATCAAGTGTGTTCTCTACTATTACTGTTGTTATTTGATTAAGTCATTGAATTAATGATGATGTGATTTCCTTGAAGAAATACTAAAGGTATTAAGAATATGTTCCTCTTGCTGGGTTTCCAAGTTCTTTTGAGAAAATTTGATTAATATTGGAAATAGTGTGTTGAAGAAGTCTTCTGGCTTACAGAATATTGTTCAAATTTTTGCTCCACATTTATTCTATGTTGGAGATCTAAGTGTGTGGTTTGGATATGTTGTTGAGAAGTGTTTGAAGATGCTAAATCTAGAATTTGGTACTCTAGGTCGTTGTGTAGTGAAATTTATGATCACCAGTTTGAAGACAGTGTTTAACAGTGTTTGCAGTGTGTCTAGGAGAATGTATTTTTCTCCTCATTTCTCCACAGAATGGTTTCAGGTGTTGCAATTCTGGATATATGCTTATAAGGTCCTTATCTATCCTCCATCCCATTTTTATGATTTGGTGCTCCAAAAATCAATTTATTATGTGGTAAAGTTTGACAGTGTTGTTGTGTTCAGGTAAAAGTTGTGTTCATGTGAGATTTGTTGTGGCTTAATTTGTTGGTTTCTAGGTGACTTCAAGTTGTTCATGGATATTTCTAGATTATGTTAAAGCTTCGTGCAAGGTCCACAAGGTGTGTTTATCTTTGAGGAAGCATGTGCTTAAAAGTTCTTGGTGTTAACACAAGTTTGGCTGACTTGGTTGTTTTCACTAATTCTTATTATGCTTTGGTGATTGTGAAAGCATTTTGAAGCATGTTAGAGTGGATTTAGGTCTATGTTAAGGCATGATGTGGTCTACATTCATTCCCTTCCTCCATAGGGATGTTTAGGTCCAGATCTAATTTGAATTTTAAGGGTTAAGTTTTGTTGCCGACCTTGGAGAATGTTTTCATGATTGATGATGGTATAAATGAGTGTCAAGGAGTAGTGGATTCATGGGTGCATGAGGGATATGATGTGCGTGCTATGAATTTGATCAGGGGCAATGAGAGATTTCATGTGTTAGGCTACTGAATGCAGTGAGCAGAAGGTGTCTACTATTTTTGATGATGCTATGAAGATGTTGGTGTTGTGATGAATATTGAGCTTCATTGGAACTGAACTCCTTGCATAGGTTAGATGCAACTATATCAGTTCAAACCTTGGCAATTATCCATTCTTCTCTTATTTCCTTCTTCTTCAATGGGCAGTTAGTCCACTTGGACAATGAGTCCCCTGCAGTGAGCATTCTTTCTTATTGCAGTGAGCCCTTTGGCAGTGAGCCTTTTGTAATTCAGTATTGTTACTACATTATATTGTGAGCTAATCCTCACCGTGGTTTTTCCCTTTTAGGGTTTTCCACATAAAATATGGTGTTCTCTTGTGTATGGTGTTGATGTGTTTAGGTTTCTATTATTTGCTTCATGTGTTTAATCATCATACTAGATTAAGGGTTTAAGTGAACTAATGTGGATGTGAATATGTTAATAAGGGTTTGAAATTTCTGATAAAATTGATTCACCCCCCCTCTTAGTTGTCTTGTACATTCAACAATTGGTATCAGAGAAAGGTTCCTTTGAAGAAAGCTTAACATCTTAAGGTAGATCTAAGATGGCGCACAAGAAGAAAGTTCCCTTGTTTGATGGATCCAACTATGCACTCTGGAAAGTAAGGATGGAAGCCTTTCTAGTTGCTCTTGGTTATGATTTTTGGGAATGCGTCAAGTCTAATTACATTGTACCTCAAAATGGTATAAATACTGAAGATAAAGTCAAAGAAGCTTCAAAATTAATGGTAAGGCAAAGCGTGTTCTCTTAAGTGGTCTTACTAATTCTGAATTGATAAAGGTTGTCAATTTGAAAACTGCTAATGCAATTTGGAAAAAGTTGGGAAGTGCATATGAAGGAGATGAGAAGGTTAAACAAGATAAAATGCAGAATTTGAAGCTCACATTTGAGACCATGCAAATGTCTGAAGATGAAAACATTACAAGCTACTTACAAAAGGTGGATGAAGTTGTCAATGGCATCAAAGGACTTGGTAGAACTATGGATGATAAAGAAGTGATATTGAAGGTACTCATAACTCTTCCTAAATCTTACAGTCATATGGTTTTTTCTATTGAAGAGTTATGGAATTTGAACCTGTTTACCAAAGATCAATAACTTGGCACCCTAACTGCTTTTAAAATAAGAGAGTTTGGCTCAACTAGTGGAACTGCAAAGGATGAGACTATTTTTAAAGCTCGCAAATCAGAGAAGGTTGTTGAATCAGATCCGAAAGACTTTGATGAAGTGAAAGCTAACTTCTTGAGAAGAATGAAAAAGGGTACTAGAAATTTCAGTGGTAAGTTGCCCTTTAAATGTTTCAGTTGTGGAAAAATAGGTCATTATGCTTCTAGATGTCCAGATAGAGCTCTGAGAATTAAGAATAGGAAAAACAGAGGAAGGATAGTCAAGAAAAGTTACTATGTTAGAGAAGATGCAAGTATTTCTAATGATGAATCTAATCATGAGGATGTTAATAATGAATGCTTATTTATTGCCCTAAGAGATGAAATTGGTTCTACTAACCCTAGAAGTTGTGTGAAGGAAAAGGGTTCGAAAGTAAGTACTAACCCTAAAGGCACTGTAGTGTCTACTTTTCATTCTAGAAGTGAAAAGGATGACTGGGTCATTGATAGTGGATGCTCAAATCATATGACAGGTGATAAGAGTATGTTTGTTAAACTTGAAAATTTTGATGGTGTAGTTAGGTTTGGTGGTAATGAAGCTGCTAAGATTTGTGGAAAAGGTTCAATCAGTTTTAATGGAAAGCATAACACTAATGATGTTCTTTATGTCAAAGGTTTAAAGCATAATTTCTTGAGTGTTGGACAGATGTGTAGAAAGGGTTACAATTTGATGTTTCAGGATGATGGTTGTGAGATCAAGACAAGATCTGGAATGGTAATTGCTATTGGAAAGAGGACATGTAGAAATCTTTATAATCTTAAAGGTGGTGTTAGTTACTACCTTATGACTCAAATTAGTGAGAGTTGGTTATGGCATAGAAGATTGTGTCACATTAATTTTGATAGCCTGGTAAGGATAAGTTCAATTCAAGCTATGAGAGATCTACCAAAGATTACAAAACCCTCAAATGATGTCTATAAGGAATGTCAGTTAGGAAAGAAAACAAGAAGAAGCTTCAAAAGAAAGGATTAGTCATCTATCGAACTATTAGAATTAGTGCATATAGACCTGTGTGGTCCTACCAGAGTAAGGAGTTTTCAAGTTGACAGGTATTTTATGTTATTTATTGATGATTGTTCTAAAATGACATGGGTCACTTTTCTTAAGGAAAAATCAGAAGCCATATATAAGTTTAAAGCTTTTAAAGTAATGGTTGAGAATGAATTGGATATGGAAATCAAATGTTTGAGGTCTGACCTAGGTGGAGAATTTACCCCAATGAGTTTAACAAGTTTTGTGAGAATCATGGGATAAAGAAGCATTTATTTGCTCCTAGAACCCCTGAACAGAATGGAGTGGTTGAAAGAAAGAATAAGACTATTCAAGAAGTTACAAGGACAATGATAAAAGAAGCAAACCTACCGAAAGTCTACTGGGGAGAAGCAATTCTTACTTTTGTCTACATATAGAACAAAGTACAGGTAAAAGCAAATAATACAAAGACTCCATATGACCTATGGTATGGAAGGTTTCCTACTGTTAAATATTTCAAAGTCTTTGGAAGAAAATGTTATATAAGAAGAGATGAAGAACTAGGAAAGTTTGATTGTTACATCCCCAATTTTTGTCTTGCTATACTTTTACTATTTACTTGGACATAAGTAAATTTATTATGATGTTTAGATTAATGACAAGGAAAAACATGCATTATATTGAATGTCATTTATGAAATTATGGCAATGATTATGTTATTATCGATTTAATATTCACATTATGAGATTTGATCTATTATTTGAATAATGATGCACTAATCATAATTTCTTTGGTAACAAGTTTGATACAGGATTACAGGTTTTTAGATGACTCTCGAAGAAAAGAGAGAGAGAGTATCTTTGCAGGAGAGAGAGATATAGATCTTGGGTTACAAGTGGTTTATTTGCCAAATCGAGTATAAGTGTTTAATGAAAATGTGAACCAATGTGTCATAAGAGGTAAGTCTTGTCTTGTCAACTTACTTCTGAACCTAATCAACAAGTAGTCGATATTGTTTTCAAATCTTTCTAAGTCGTAGTAAGTCATCTTAGTCATTAATAATGTTAACAAAGTCGTTTGAGTTTGACTTGTGACTATTTACGTTTAACATAAATATTATGACGTTATTTTCGTAAAATGGTTGTCATATTATTTTAAGTCACTTGAGGTGTTTTAACCAATTGTTAATGTTAAGACTTTATCAGCAAGTTAAGATGACATGTTTTTGTCAACGGATCGTGATGGGGAGACTAGCTCAACCCAATCACGTTCTCTGTAATCCTTGTTTTAGTAATATCCTTTTATTGATTAAATCATAATAATCAAATAGAGATAATGATATGAAAATAATATTTGATATAATCAAATATAATATATTTATAAGTCAAATGAGGAAATACCTCATGATAAATTATTATGATTTTTAATTGAGAAGCCTTAGGCATCTATTGAGGAGTACCTTAAATATTAAAACATGATGGATCGAACTACTCATTAAGAGTAATCAATTGCTCTCTTTCTATTATTGAGTTAGCAGCCTCTTAGAAGAGGAGTGGTGGATAACCCAACTACCATCACTGATCTCCTCAAATGATGCTTTCATCATCAACATTTGTTGATGTTTGCATATTTCTAGCTAGTGTTTGGAGTCGAACCATAAAGCAAAAACTATTGGAATTAAATGGAGAGGATGACTCATTATGAGTCTGTTTGAGCTCTTAAAGCCATGACTTAGCTAGTCGATGGCGTATCTTTTGGTGGACATGTTTTGTTTGTTGGGTCTTGATGATTAGAAGGAAAGAACTCGCAGTGGGCAGTAAAGAAAGAAGATATAGAAAAGTGGAGAACGTGGCTATTTGGGATGAACACAGAAGTTTTCTACCTGCCCATACATCTCTGTAAACTATCATTGTCAGGTAAATACTCCTACAAGATATGTTTATAAGACAATGATAATTTGAATGATTGCTTATCTTGGACAATCATTAATTCAGTTTGGTTATCCTTTTAGTATATTGTGTAAAATATGCAAAGGAGATAAGCTAATTGTGTCACCTTGAATACTATCGATTTAACTTGATTGACTAAGTCGGCTGTGTACATGTGTATGTCTTATTATTACCAGAGAAGCATCGACTTAGCCTAAAAAGGCCGATGCAAGATTTTGCAATGATATCTGTTTTGAATTATCATTTCAGGTCGATAATACTTCTGTTGTTAAATCGATATGCAGACCCATTTATTGTTTGGGAAATAAATGAACTCTTTAGATGGAGATTATTATAGTTTTCTAGTGTTTAGAAAACTAGTTGCTCTATTGAATGAGCAATCATTTTGAAATAAGTTGATTACTTTATCATAGGATAGTTATGTATTAAACTCTCGATGAGATTTGTGTAAATGGTACTAGTTATAGAAAATTTACTAGCCAAGAGTAATATGGGATAAAGTATTAAGTGGTGTCATTATTATTTTGAAACCATTCTTGTTTTAATTTCTATACATTGTCAAAATGATATCTTATCCAAAGAACTTATATTCTTGGTGGTCTATGGTAACTATGGTATAACCTATTGAATGGTAAAAGAACTAGGGATAGTTAGATAAATGGGATAAATGTCAAAAGATCTTCTTAATGTCTATACTAGTAATCTTGATGAGTATAGCTTATAGGAAACCACTATGTGGAAATAGACTATGTCTATATAGAAACAACCTTGTATAAAATCATATATGAGTATTTATGTAGTGATGGTTAATGGCATCACGTAGAGTTAAATTGAAAGGTGTTCACATTCCTTTTGAATAGAAGTTAATATCTTCACAAGAATTATAGTATTCCTAACCATGGTTGAGTTAAACCAAAGGTCAATTATGAACCTTAGCCTTACAGAAATGAGATATGATATATATTGAAATATCGTAATATTCAAGGGTTGTTTTAAAATCCTAGAGTCGATTATGAACTAGATGAATGGTTATGTCATTTAGACTTATCTAAGTCAAGAAAACTACTATCATGACAAGATGATTGAACCATTTACGTAAATATAGTCAGTGTGAATAACTGAGAGAATATGACAGTATCCAAGTTGAGTAGGGGTGGGTGAACACAATGACTACATTCATTATGAATGATATTGATATTAAAAACTTTGGCCAAAGTCATGCATTTGTTTTCTTCATGCATTGTCAGTTCACTGTATTCGGATTACTCATCCTATCAGAAATCATACTTAGCTAGAGGGTATCTAGGGTTGTATGGTTGATAGAGTTGAGTAGAATACAACACTATGTACTCAAGAAAGGCAAATTACCACTGGTCACCTAAGGTCTATCTTCGTCGTGAAGGGTAGGGCCACTTCCTATGTGGAAGATGTGTGGGAGACCGCCAGTCTATGGATGGAGGTAAATCACTGGAAAGATTCTCTCTCTCTAAGCAAGAAACATGTCAGGACTTGTGATAAAGATGTCAGATATTCAGAAGTAGTATTTATTCCAAAATTTGTATATGTAATTGATTTACATTTGTAAACATTGTAATTGAGAAAGACAATATGGTTTATTGTATTTTGTAAAAATAAATCTTGTAATTGTAGTTACTTGATTATTTGTTGAATAAAAGAAAAATTTTCTCTATCTCATTTTTACCTTGTTGATTTACTCTATGGTAAATTTATGGTTTTACTATGTTTTTAGAACATGGATGTTACATATGGTATTAGAGCCAAGTTTAGCACTAGGGCTTATGAGACCACTATGCTTGCCTATAGTCAACATTATGCGGTTAGCTAATGTTTGAAAATTTATGTGCCATGATGGTACGTTTTAAGAAGACAACAAGAAAGTCTATTAATTCGAGTCAACATGTCCTTAAAGAGAAAAGAGAACGTGAGGCCATTATCAAAACCTTTGAGGGAACCAATGATGAGAGTGACATTTGGTTAAGTGATACTGAAACTCTAGCGACTACCTTAACTCAAATCAAGTGAGTGAGAAGGGAAAACAAGGAAAGAGTTAAGATCAGTGCCAAAATCATAGACTATATGTCAGATGAGGAAACAACTATGGTTAGGTGAGATCCCTGTATACCCCCAACTATTGAGATCATAGAAGTTAGGTCCGATAGTGAGTCAAAGGGATATATACCTCAAGATTATGTATCTAAAAATGAGTCTAAAGGATATACTCCTCTTGAGCATGACTTTTGAAGTCATTTCTTGTATAAAAGTATAATACTCTTTACTTTTGAAATGAAATAAATAAAAAAGAGTTGTTTTTGTGCCAAACTATTGTTTAAATTGAGTTTATTATGTTTAGATTTTATGGGATACATTATAATCTTGAACTAATGGACAACTCAACATTCTCAGTTGTGAGAAAATTGATAAACATGGTTCAGACAAGAACTAACCAAGGAGAAAGTGAAGAGGAAAACTCTCATGGTGAAAGTGGAGAGAATCATGAAGATCAAAGTAAGAGTACCGAACCTCATAAAGAGGCAAGGGATAGATTGACCTCAGAGCTCTCCAAGGATATGAAGAAGGTTACTCTACCAAAATTTGATGGGACAAAGACCAGAGATGCTACAAAAGCTTCGTTAACAAAGAAGGAAAAATATTTTGAGATAAAAATTACTTGGAGGTGACCAAGGTAGTATGGGGAGCATTCCAACTGGCAGGGGAAGCATCCACTTGGTGGATGAATAAGAAGATGGAATTGAATTTAAGCTCTGTTGAAAAATCTACTTTGATCAGGAATTGATTGATTTTTAGAATCTTTGACAAGGAGATATGACAGTGGTGGAATATGGAGAAAAAGTTCCACAGTATCAAAAGGATGAAAGATTCAAGATCAGAAAATTTGTCATGGGCTTAAATGCTCAAATTGGTGGTGAAGTGGATGTGCATGGTCCCACAATAATGGATCAAGTGTACGAGAAGGTGATCAAGCAAGAGCAAAAGTTGAAATCCATCTTGGCTTATCATGATAGAAGCCGCAAGAGGTTTAATGGAACTCCTAACAATCAACCCTACAAGAAAAGATATGAAAAGAGTTATCATAACAAGAGAAAAGATAAAGGACCTCAGAAGAACAAAGGTGGATCTGGTAATGAGAAGAAGAATAGTAACTACAAAAGAAATGAGGATAACAATGGGAAGACTTCAGATAAGAAAGGACCCATTGGAGGATGCTTTACTTGTGGGGGCGACCATTATGCAAATCATTTCCCTAACAAGAATCAAAATGGTCAACAAAGAGGTACTACACTACCTACTCAGTAAGAAGCATTCCACCAAAGGATTCATGCATCTCTCGACAATCATCAAGAAGAGTATCAAATCACACCCATTGAGATGACAGGTACTTTGTTTGGAGTCCCTATATCTATTTTGATTGATACAGGAGCCACTGAAAACTTTGTTTCTCCTACAATTTTGAATAAATTTTCTAGAAAAGCTAGTTACATGTCTAAACCTTGGTCAGTAGAATATGCTAACCAATCTAAGGCTCAGGTAGAGAAATGTTTGTTTGAAGCCAAGATTGATCTTCCTAGTTTCTCAATTGAAGTAAATCTATATGTAGCTCCCCTAGGTTCCTATGATGTAATCCTAGGAATGAGTTGGTTATGGAAACATAGATCTAAGGTTGACTATTTTTCAAAAACAGTTGAATTCTTAGATGATTTGGGAAATCAGACCCAATTCCAAGGGATTCAAAGAGGAGTTAAAATCAAACCTATCTCTGCCAAGAAATTAAAAAGGGCTAGAAGGAAAGGTTGTCAGTTGTTTGCAGTCAAAATGGAACAAGTGGAGGAAGGGGTAGAAAACCCTAGTTCACCTTTTAGAGAAAAGTATCCTTTTCTTCAGGAATTTCAGGATGTGTTTCCAGAAGAACTTCTAGGATTGCCTCCCAAGAGGGTTTTTGAATTTGATATTGACATTAAACTAGGATTTGAGCCTATATCAAAAGCACCCTATCGTATGACAACTACAGAGTTAATGGAATTAAAAGCACAATTACAAGAATTATTGGCAAAAGTTTTGATCAGACCCAGTGTTTCACCTTGGGGTGCTCTAATTACTTTTGTTAAGAAGAAGGATGGAACCCTTTGATTGTGTATAGATTATTGTATGCTTAATAAAGCAATGGTAAAGAACAAATATCCTTTGCCACATATTGATGATCTTTTTGATTAGATGCGCGAAGTTGTGTTTTCAAAGATTGATTTGCCTTGGATATCATCAGTTAAGACTGAAAGATGAAGATATTCATAAGAGAGCTTTTAGAACTAGATATGGGCACTATGAGTTCACGGTGTTGCCATTTGGTTTGACGAATGCACCTACTGTATTCATGTATCTCATGAATAGTATATTCAGAGATTGTTTGGACAAGTTTGTTTTAGTCTTCCTAGATGACATACTCACTTATTCTAAGAATGAAGAAGAACATCAACGGCACCTGCAAATACTTCTACAAAGGTTAAGAGAACATAAGTTATATGGGAAACTGTCAAAGTGTACATTCTTCTAGAAAGAGATTCAATACCTAGGGCATATTATATTAGCTAATGGAATATCTGTTGATCCTATAAAAATCACAGCTATTCTGGATTAGATTGGCCTGTACCAACAAATGTGCATGAAGTGCGTAGTTTCATGGGCCTGGCAGGCTATTATAGGAAGTTTGTTCTAAATTTCTCCAGTATTTCTTGTCCAATCACTTCCCTGCAGAGGAAAGGAAAAAGATTTGAATGGATGGAAGAATGTCAGGAAGCATTTGATCTCTTAAAAGAAAAGTTAATTACAGCTCCAATCTTGAAAGTTCCTGACCCCAAAGAATAATTTGTGGTAATTATAGATGCCTCAGGAGAAGGATTAGGAGGAGTGCTTATGCAAGATGGAAGAGTTATAGCATATAAGTCAAGGAAATTGAAATCCTATGAGAAAAATTATGCACCGCATGATCTGGAATTGGCAGCAACAACTCATGCCTTACAGATGTGGAGACATTATTTGTTGGGGAAGACTTTTATAATTAAATCAAACCATCAAATTCTTAAGTATATTTTCCATCAACCGCATTTGAATGCTCAACAAAGGAGATGGTTAGAATTGATATCTGACTATGACTTTAAGATAAACTACATCAAAGGAAAAGAGAATAGAGTAGCTGATGCTTTGAGTCGTAGAAGACATATAGCTTCTATTGTTTCTATTCATGGAAATTTCAAGGATTTGGTGTTGCAAAATTTGTCTAGTGATGAGTTTTATGAGCAGGTTAAGCAAGCTCTAAAAGATAATCCAAGAAATCCAAGGTATGATGGTTTTTTGTTTGAGTCAGATGGACTATTGAGGTATAAAGATAGAATTTATGTTCTTGATTCATCTGGATTAAGGGATCTAGTATGGAAAGAAGTTCATACTGCACCATATTCTAGACATCCAGGAGTAACCAAACTTATAGCGGATGTTAAACCTCTTTATTTTTGGAAAGGAATGAAGAATGATGTTGTAAGATTTGTAGCAAGCTGTTTAGAATGTCAAAGGGTAAAAGCAGGGCATCAACACCCCGCAGAACTATTGTACCCACATGATGTGCCAAAGTGGAAATGGCAAGTTATTAGCATGGATTTTGTTCAAGGTCTTCCTATGTCAAGGAATAGACATGATGCTATTTTAGTGGTGGTTGATAAACTCACAAAGGTAGCACATTTCATACTAGGGAATTTGACTGATGGAGTACCTGTGTTAGCTTGTAAATTTGTGCAAGAGGTGTTTAGATTGCATGGCTTCCCTGAAAAGATTATCTCAGATAGAGATGCGCATGTAACGTCAAGGTTTTGGCAAACTTTGTTTTCTGCGCTAGGGACTAAACTCAACGTGAGTATAGATTACCATCCTAAAACTAATGGGAAAACTAAGAGAGTTAACCAAGTCTTGGAAGACTTGTTGCAAATGTATTACATGGATCAGCAATATAAGTGGGAAGAATACTTACCACTTGTGGAATTTGCTTACAACAATTCCTATCATTCCACTATTAAGAGGGTGCCATTCGAAGCATTGTATGGAAGAAGATGTCGAACTCCTATAATTTTGGATAAGCTAGAAGATAGGTTTAGCATCAAACTAGAAATGCTAGCTGAAATGGAAGAGAAAGTTAAGCTAATCAGAAAAAGATTGGCAGAAGCCAATGATGGGCAAAAGAGCTATGCGGATGAAAAGCATGTTCTGAGGCAATTCTCTGTTGGAGAAAAAGTTCTTTTGAGGGTCAAACCTCAGAAAAGTTCTATTAAGTTTGGGAAGTCTTCTAAGCTTGTCCCTTGATATGTGGGACCCTTTGAAGTGCTTGAAGTAGTCAATCTAGTTGCCTACAGAATTGTTCTACCACCAGCCTTATCTAGAATGCACAATATTTTTCATGTGTCTTATTTGAAGAAATATATTGTAGGTAATAATCATATTTTGACTTGGAATTCTTTACAGATGCAAGACCTAGGGGTGGTCACGATCGAGCCACTAAAGGTGTTAGAAACACGCAAGCTCCGCTTGCGTAACAAAGAGGTCTTGCAATGCAAGGTCCAATGGGACCAATATGCTGAGGAAAATGCTACATGGGAGGATTACCATGAATTTTATCAAAAGTTTCCTCATTTATTTAATAAGGTTACCAGTTGAAAACAATGAACTTGCTTTTTAGTTACTTTTTAATACTTTATATCATTGAGGATGATGAATCTTTAGGGGAAGGATACGTTACATCCCCAATTTTTGTCTTGCTATACTTTTACTTTGTACTTGGACATAAGTAAATTTATAATGATGTTTACATTAATGACAAGGAAAAATATGGATTATATTGAATGTCATTTATGAAATTATGGGAATGATTACATTATTATCAATTTATTATTCGCATTATGAGATTTGATTTATTATTTTAATAATGATGCACTGATCATAATTTCTTTGGTAACAAGTTTGATACAGGATTACAGGTTTTTAGATGACTCTCAAAGAAAAGAGAGAGAGAGTATCTTTCTAGGAGAGAGATATAGATATCGGCTTACGAGTGGTTTATTTGCCAAATCAAGTATAAGTGTTTAACGAAAATGGGAACCAATGTGTCATAAGAGTTAAGTCTTGTATTGTCAATTTACTTCTAAATCTAATCGACAGGTAATCAATATTATTTTCAAATCTTTCTAAGTCGTAGTAAGTCATCTTAGTCGTTAATAACATTAACGACGTCATTTGAGTTTGATTTGTGACTATTTACGTTTAACCTAAATATTACGACGTTATTGTCCCAAAATGGTTGTCATATTATTTTAAGTCACTTGAGGTGTTTTAACCAATTCTTAACGTTAAGACTTTATTGGCAAGTTAAGATGATGTGTTTTTGTCGATGGATCGTGATGGGGAGACTAGCTCAACCCAATCACATTTTCTGTAATCCTTGTTTTAGTAATATCCTTTTATTGATTAAATCATAATAATCAAATAGAGATAATGATATGAAAATAACATTTGATATAATATAATATATTTATGAGTCAAATGAGGTAATACCTCATGATAAATTATTATGGTTTTTAATTGAGCCGCCTTAGGCATCTATTGAGGAGTGCCTTGAATATTAAAACATGATGGATCGAACTACTCATTAAGAGTAATCGATTGCTCTCTTTATGTTATTGATTTGACGGCCTCTTAAAAGAGGAGTGGCAGATAACCTAGCTGTCATCACTGATCTCCTTAAATGATGCTTTCATCATCAACATTTGTCAATGTTTGCATATTTCTAGCTGGTGTTTGGAGTCGAACCATAAAGCAAAAACGGTTGGAATTAAATGAGTTTTCAACTGCTAAGAGTGGGAGTGAACGGAGACGACAACTTAATATGAGTCTGTTTGAGCTCTTAAAGCCACGACTTAGCTAGTCAATGGCGTATCTTTTGGTGGACATGTTTTGTTTGCTGAGTCTTGGTGATTAGAAGGAAAGAACTCATGGTGGGCAGTAAAGAAAGAAGATATAGAAAAGTGGAGAATGTGGTTGTCTGCGATGAACACAGAAGTTTTCTACCTGCCCATACATCGTTGTAAATTGCCGTTGTCAGGTAAATACTCCTGCAAGATATGCTTTATAAGATAATGATAATTTGAATGATTGCTTGTCTTGGACAATCATTTATTCAATTTGGTTATCCTTTTAGTATATTGTGTAAACTATGCAAAGGAGATAAGCCGACCACGTCACCTTGAATACTATCGATTTAACTTGATTGACTAAGTCGATTGTGTATGTGTATGTCTTAGTATAACCAGAGAAGTATTGACTTAGCCTGAAAAGGCTGATGCAAGCTTTTGCAATGACATTTGTCTTGAATTATCATTTCAGGTTGATAATAATTCTGTCGTTAAATCGATATGCAGACCCATTTATTGTTTGGAAAATAAATGAACTCTTTAGATAGAGATTATTATAGTTTTCTAGTGTTTAGAAAACTAATCGCTCTGTTGAATGAGCAATCATTTTGAAATAAGCCGATTACTTTATCATAGGATAGTTATGTATTAATCTCGATGAGATTTGTGTAAATGGTACTAGTTATAGAAAACTTACCAGCCAAGAGTAATAGGGGATAAAGTATTACGTGGTGTCATTATTATTTTGAAACCATTCTTGTTTTAATTTCTATACATTGTCAAAATGATGTCTTATCCAAAGAACTTAGATTCTTGGTGGTCTATGGTAACTATGGTATAACCTATTGAATGGTAGAAGAACTAGGGATAGATAGATAAATGGGATAAATGTCAAAAGATCTTCTTAATGTCTATACTAGTAATCTTGATGAGTATAGCTTATAGGAAACCATTGTGTGGAAATAGACTATGTCTATATAGAAACAACCTTGTATAAAATCATATATGAGTATATATGTAGTGATGGTTAATGGCATCACGTAGAGGTAAATTGAAAGGTATTCATATTCCTTTTGAATAAAAGTTAATATCTTTACAAGAATTATAGTATTCCTAACCATGGTTGAGTTAAACCAAAGGTCGATTATGAACCTTAGCCTTACAGAAATGAGATATGATATATATTGAAATATCATAATATTCAAGGGTTGTTTTAAAACCCTAGATTTAATTATGAACCAGATGAACGGTTATGTCATTTAGACTTATCTAAGTCAAGAAAACTACTATCATGACAAGATGATTAAACCATTTATGTAAATATAGTCAGTGTGAATAACTGCAAGAATATGACAGTATCCAAGTCGAGTAGGGGTGGGTGAACATAACGACTACATTCATTATGAATGATATTGATATTAAAAACTTTGGACAAAGTAATGCATTTGTTTTTTGCATGCATTGTCGGTTCACTGTATTCGGATTACTCATCCTACCAAAAATCATACTTAGCTAGAGGGTATCTAGGGTTGTATAGTTGATAGAGTCGAGTAGAATACAACACTATGTACTCAAGAAAGGCAAATTACCACTGGTCACCTAAGGTCTATATTCGTCATGAAGGGTAAGACCACTTCCTATGTGGAAGATGTGTTGGAGACCACTAGTTTGTGGATGGAGGTAAATCATTGGAAAGATACTCTTTCTCCAAGCAGGAAACATGCCATGACTTGTGATAAAGATGTCAGATATTCAAAAGCCGTATTTACTCCAAAATTTGTATATGTAATTGATTTACATTTGTAAACATTGTAATTGAGAAAGACAATATGGTTTATTGTATTTTGTAAAAATAAATCTTGCAATTGTAGTTACTTGATTATTTGTTGAATAAAAGAAAATTTTTCTCTATCTCATTTTTACCTTATTGATTTACTCTATGGTAAATTTGGGTTCTCTAAAAAAAGCAAAGCTTACCGATGCTATAACAAGAGGCTAAGAAAGATTGTTGAAAGTGCTAATGTCAAGGTGGATGAAGACACATAGAAGATTTTAGAAGTTAATGAATTGTATCAGACTCAAATGAGTCCTCTTGTGGAGAAGAAGAAAATGTTGTTGAAAAGGTAGTACAAACTGGAGAAGAAGTAGAAACTAGAGAAAGAGGAGTGCAAGTTGAAGAACAAGAAGCTCTATAAAGAATCCCTAAAACACCCAAGTATGTATAGAGGCATCACACTGAAGACCAGATCATTGGTGATAAGAGCAAAGGTGTATTGAAAAGAAACAGAGCTGCTAAAGAATAGATAAACCTATGTTTAATCTCTAAAGTTGAACCTAAAATAGTGGTGGAGACATGAAAATATGAGTATTGGGTCAAGGCTATGGAAGAAGAATTAATGTAGATTGAGAAGAATCAGACTTGGGATCTTATTCCAAGACCAAAGAATAAGAATGTGATTGGAACTAAGTGGGTATTCATGAACAATTGAATGAGAATGGAGAAGTGGTAAGGAACAAGGCAAGACTTGTGTGTAAAGGCTACTCACAAGTGGTAAGGAACAAGGCAAGACTTGTGTGTAAAGGCTAGTCACAAGTGGAAGGAATAGACTATGAATAAACTTATGCTATAGTTGCAAGAATGGAGGCTATTAGGTTGTTTCTGGCATATGCAGCACATAAGGATTTTAAAGTGTATCAAATGGATGTGAAGTCTACTTTTCTGAATGGTGAGTTGGAAGAGGAAGTATACATAGAGAAACTAGATGGATTTTAGTTGTCATACAAACCAGATATGGTATGTAGGTTTAAGAAGGCATTGTATGGACTGAAGTAAGCTCCCAGAGCTTGGTATGCAAGGTTAGAGGGGTATTTGTTGCAGTAGTGATTCAATAAAGGGTCTGCAGATAGTAAGTTGTACATCAAGGTAAGCAAATATCAAATCCTGATTGTTGAAGTCTATGTGGATGATATAATCTTTGGTGGAAATAAAGGTATGTGCAAGAACATTGTAAGTGACATGCAAAAATAATTTAAGATGTCAATGCATGGAGAGATGAACTTCTTCCTTGGGCTACAAATTAATCAAATAGATAAGGGCCTTTTAATTTCACAATCAAAGTATGTCAAGGAATTGTTGAAGAAGTTTAGAATGGAAGATTCTAAACTAGTTTGTACCCCCATGACAACTAGTTGCAAGTTGAGAAATAATCATGATTCCCCTAAGGTTGATCAGAGAAAATATAGATCAATGATTGGAGGACTGCTATATCTAACTACTACCAGACCGGATATCATGCATGTAGTTGATCTAGTGGCAAGATTTCAAGAATATCCTAGAGAGTCACATGTCATGGAAATGAAGAGGATATTCTGATAATTGAAGGGAACTTTGGATCATGGTTTGTGACCAATATCCTAAGAACAATGACTTTACCCTATGTGCCTACATAGATACAGATCGGGCCAGATGTGTAGATGATAGGAAAAGTACAAGTGGTGATGCATTCTTTCTTGGAGATAGAGTTGTGTCTTGGCTAAGCAAGAAGCAGGATTTAGTGTCTTTATCTACTGTAGAGGTAGAGTATATTGCTGCAGCATCATGTTGCACACAGGTGTTATGGATGAGACAAACATTGAAGGATATCAAAGTTGTGTATGATGAGCCAATTCCCATCTTCTGTGATAATACAAGTGCCATTAACATTTCAAAGAATCTAATGATGAATTCAAGGAAATAGCATATTTCAATTAGGTATCACTTTCTGAGAGAGAAGGTTGCAGAGAATGAAGTGAAACTTGAGTATGTGCCTACAAAGGTTTAGATTACTGACATATTCACTAAGGCTCTTCCTAAGGATACATTTGAGTATCTCTGAGAGAATCTGGGGGTTATTTCCCCTCATTCTTTGAACTAGATGCATAAGGAGATGCATCAGTCCAGTGTGCTTCAAAGATTTATTCTTCTCTGGGCTGATGATGGAGGCTACCTCTCAGGGGGAGTAGGTTGTGGTATCGATGATTGTTGTAGATAGGAGGAGTATTTAGAGTAGATGAGAATGGTTCAAGTATGTGCAATATCATAATTAGGAGAGATATGTCACCCTTTGCCTTTGATGTCAAACGGGGAGAGAGTTCATGTGAAAAATAAAGGGAGATAAAGAGAGCAAGATGTATAAAACAAAGGGAGAGAAAGAGAGCAAGATGTATAAAAGAAAGGGGGAGAGTGACATTAGTGCAGCGTTGTGTCATGATGGTTTTTCACAACATAAGTTTCCATCAATGACAAAGGGGGAGATTGTTTCAAGTATGTGCTAATCGGTGTTGTCATTAGTGTCAACTGTGTTCTCTACTATTACTATTGTTATTTGATTAAGTTGTCAAATTAATGATGATGTGATTGCCTTGAAGAAATGTTTAAGGTGTTAACAATATGTTCCTCTTGTTGGGTTTCCAAGTGCTTTTGAGAAAATGTGATTAATATTGGAAACAGTATGTTGAAGAAGTCTTATGGCTTACAGAATATTGTTTGAATTTTTTCTCTACATTTCTTCTATGTTAGAGATCTGAGTGTGCAGTTTGGATATGTTGTTGAGAAGTGTTTGAAGATGAAAAACCTAGAATTTGGTACTTTGAAACACTGTGTAGTGAAAGTTATGTTCACCAGTTTGAAAACAATGTCTGATAGTGTTTGCAGTGTGTCTAGGAGAAAGTATTTTTCTCTACATTTCTCTACAAAATGGTTTCAGGTATATGCATCCCAATTTTCTAGTATATGGTCTCTAATTTTCTACTCAACCATGAAGCAATTACACTTCCTTGGATTCCTTCATAACACGAAGGAAACCCAGCCTTGCACAAAATGTCTAGCAACCTGAAAACAACTGGTAGTCTAGGGAACACCTAATGCAACCTGATGTGTAAATACAAATTTAAATGATGATGTGCAATATTTCACAATAGGATGTGGTAGAGAAATATATAAATAAAGTTTTTTAGACAATATTTCATCTGTTTCAATGAACATGGCTTGGCCCAAGCACTTAGAATAGTTATGGTCAAATCCTAAAAAAGAGAAAAAGCCTTCTCTTTTTGCCCACATTCAACATCCTAGCCCAAAACTAACCCTATCACACTCATAGATATAAAATAAAACTAATTTCCCCTCCCTCCCCCATGCATAAGTAATTGGTAATATAATGCATTAAGAGGAGAATTTACTAACAAAGCATCTATGGTTTTACTTTAGAGATAAGAATATTTGACAATTATAAAAAGATACCATCAAGTTCCAACATAGATTTTTAAATAGATCTCGTAAAAACTTAATTATATAAACATGAACATCTAGGCTTCCATGGCCTATTAAAGTGCAATAAAACCACATGAGCATTTATCAATTATTTTCTTTACCAAAATAAAAAGTTATCTCAAATGAAGTTTATGTATAGGATGGATTTGATTACTACTATATTCTCACTATGACAGAACTCATGTAGTTCTATTGTAACACTCCGCCATGGAACTCCAGAGAACAACACAATTATATTATACAAACGAGACAATTTTTTTTTTTTAAATGATAGAAATAACAAAGTAATGTTAAACATATCTATACATATCATTTAACTAACATTTAGTCCTCTAAGGTTCCATGGTTGCATTACTGACAAAACTATTAACATGATCTTACATACATCATGAATTAACTAACATCAATAATTTCATTCTAATTCTATTGCATTAAATGGATAAACACACACATTTCCATATCTTAACATCAGATAAGTAATCAACAGGATCATATATATAAAACTACATGTGCATATACAAATTCCTATACATATAAGTACATCATGTCATTTTACATACTATCACTTCCTGATTACATTGGAATACATACATTATGTTTTAACTGATACATAAGGCTAATACATGAACATTCATAACTATCTCCTCAAACTAGTACAAGATCTGGAATCTCTCACATGAGAACATCCTTCTCACACATGAACAATAGCAAGGAAAAACCAATGGAGATAAAGCACATCTACCCGACCATGTGGAACCCTGAGGTCCACCCCCATGCTAGGAGATAACATAAGGTCCCACTACAACAAACAGTCAGGTAGACAGTAGACTATAAGGAACAAGAACTACACATGACTCCAACAACATAGGTCAATATCACAAGCAACTCAATCATCACTTCGAGAGGCAATCACACAATGAATGGGGAGAGCACAACTAGGGAATACTAGGCTATAGTAGGTAGAGTGTCATTGCATGGTCCTGACATGGGTTATCTTGATAGTCTCTCACTAGACGCCGGCCCCATAGGGTGACACATGTGGAACCAACATTCCTTTCATGGAGACAAGGAAGTTGACTTTGCCAACTAGGCCTTCTCATCCCATCCTTAGTCTAAACAAGCACTACAGGCATGGGTGAGGAATCCAATTATCTTGTTTAATGTGAACAACTACCCAACCTCCTAATTCATTAATTAGGTTATCACTGAGTTAAGAAACTCCCACATGGGTTATCCTGAATGCCACTTTGGGCTCCAACCCCAATTGAGAGCCACTCCCCTACCTGCATCTAGAAGACCCTATGCATCAAGCATAGCAATCATCATTAGAACAAGTATACATGAACCATGAAAGGCATTAACCTTCCTGCATACCAACTTAATCACAAGGATAATTTTCACAATACATTTCTCATAGCTTCCATGTGAAGCAACCCATAAACAACATACTCCTTTTACTTTTTCCAATATCTCCTCATTTACAAAATCCAACGCACTACTTAATACATGATCAATACAATAATGAACCATATCATCCTTGTAAGACTTTATTTCCACATCATAATACACTTTCAACATAGCCTAAACATGAAATCAAGACATCACAGCCTATGCCTCTGTGAGACTAAATCTCGACCACATGACCCTATTATGACCAACGATCCAACCTTCACATGTTTCACTTACATTTTACAATTAGACTCATAATAACCAATTATCTAATGCAAAACTTATAAATTAAATTTCAAAGACAATCT
Organism: Cunninghamia lanceolata; assembly: GCA_027924645.1. Lineage (NCBI taxonomy): Eukaryota > Viridiplantae > Streptophyta > Pinopsida > Cupressales > Cupressaceae > Cunninghamia > Cunninghamia lanceolata. The sequence goes on from BSBN01001715.1 coordinate 16,204,533, forward strand.
TTTTAATCCAATACAAATCTATCAAACAAATTCCAATCTTAACATAGCCATCATAACTAAATCGATCAAATTTCATCAGTATTAATATATATTCTTATCTATTCTCATTTAACCACATTAGATAATTCCAATAAATATGATTCTATCTACAATGTTTGACTTAAATTAATAATGGAATTTCCATATATATATATATATACACTCATTTCTATAAGAATATACTCCCATCAAACAATTACATCTCATTATCCTATTAAATTAACTTACCTGATAATATAATTATCAATAACAATGCAAGATAACATTATTCTAAATTCCTAATTTATTTGGCATTTAACTAATCAATTATTACGTTTTGAAATAATAATAATAATAATAATATTAATATTAATAATAATAGTAATATTAATAATAATATTAATATTAATAATAATAATAATAATAACAAATACCATGGATCATTGGATAGCAATATTTTTTTATCCAAAGACAAGTAAATATATGTTGTTATTTACTTAAACGGGATTTACTGTTACTCCATAAATTTTTCAGTCAAATGTAATATCTTCCTATAGTAATATTTTAGTAATTTAATTATCTGCCAAATCTAAATTTTGAACATTTTATATGAGGTGATTCAATTGGAAGTGAAAAATAGCCCACAGAGATATACTTTGCATTCATTTCCTACAATAAATATATCATATTAATGTGTTTTAACCTATCCTGAAATAAAATGCATAAATGAAATGTTATCCTTATTATAGCTGCTACGCCCTTAATCCTATAGTGTGTATAGGGTTATGAATAGTCGGCTTGTGGCTATCTTAACTCTTAATTAAGTCATATTATCATTATTTTATTGTTATTTAGTTGTTTAGGTCGGCCTAGGTGATATCCTAGGCATAAATAGGTATATATATAGGAGGTAGTGAGTCTTATTTGATCATATTCAGTATTGTGTTCTCATTGAAGACTATTGGAGGTATCCCCCTCGAAGTGGTTTTGGAGGTTGCCCCCTCAGAGTGGCATATTATTATCAAGTGTTTGCAGCATATTTACTATTATATTTAGATATTGTGCAAGTTGTTTCATTACAAGTGGTATCAGAGCATGATCTTGGCACCGTAGAGGCAAGATTTTTTCTCAACATTGGAGGCGATTTTGGGAAGAGCATAACTTTCAGATTTTAGTGAATTTTTTAAATATTTTTAAAGGGTTTTTGAAGACCATACTAAAGAAGTTATAGTCCATAATTTAGAGCATTTAGATAAAATTAAGCGAGTTATAGCAGAATTAGGGTTTCTGCCCTTATTTTTTGAAAAACCTATATCTCTCTTATTTTGTCGAATCTCTGAAAGATTTTTTGTGGGTTTTTCAATATAATAGTGAAGCTACTACAGTCCAGATTTGAGAACAATTGGAGCAGAATAAAGGGAGTTATTTATAAATTAGGGTTTCCATCAATTTCTCTCTTCAAGCTGCACAATTTTGAATTTCTTCACAATTTTTTCAGGGAAGTGAGATCTTGTCCTTGGTAAGTTACAGTAAAAATTTCAGATTGATTTGATTTGTTTTGTGTGATTTATTACAAAATTATTTTTTCCAATCATGACGGGTCCTTCAACAAGGGGCAAAAAGAATGTTACCACACCGGGAAAAACTCCAGGCAAGGAGGAGGTGGAAAATGAGGATGTTGATAAAAAAGAATATGGAAATATACTTGAACTGATTCATAAAGAAAATAGCAAGATGAAAGGTGAAATCTTGTCCATTATGGGTGAACAAATGAAAGGGTTGGCTAAGTCATGTGATATTGAGAAAATTCTAGAGATACTTTCCAAACATAAGCAGTCACAACACCAAGATGTGGAGGAAGAGGATTCTACAAAAGGGAAGGGTGTTTTTGGGTTTGAATCAAATCTCAGGATGGATCATCACACCACTCATTTTATGGCAACGAATTTCACACCAAAGTTGGATATGCGAAAGTTTGATGGTCAAGATCCTACCAATTGGCTCTGTCAAATGGAGCAATTCTTTGATATGCACCATGTTCCATGTCAACAAAAGGTGGCCATGGCTTCCTTATACTTGGAACCTGATCAATTCATTTGGTATTGTTGGCTATGTGAAGAAAAGAAAGCAAAAGGATGCATTGTCACTTGGTCGGTTTTCCAAGAAGAACTCATTACTCCTTATGGTGAAAATCTTATGGATAGCTACTTCAGCCAAATTACCAAATTAAGGCAAACAGGTATGGTCAAGGATTACATTCATCAATTTCATACTTTGTCTTTAAGAGTGGAAAATGTGTCTACAGAAAATTTGTTGGAGCTATTCATTGGTGGCCTAAAGGATCACATGAAATATGAGGTACGCATGTTTCGTCCAAATTCCATCTCAGATGCAATGATTATGGCAAGGCAAGTAGAGGAAAAATTTATGGTTAATAAAAGGCAAGGTTTTATAAACATAAGAGATAAAAGAACTCCTACACAGTCACTTCCACAACCTACTAGGCTGACACCACAACAAATTGAAGAGAAGAGAGCAAAAGGATTATGTTTTAATTGTGATAGCAAATATAGTAGAGGACACAAATGCACTGAAAAGAAATTGTTCTATATTGAAGGGCCAAGTGAGGAAGAAGAAGAGCTACCAATAGTAGAGAGTGACAATGAGATAGAGGAGGAGTCAAGAGATACTCAACCAATCATTTCTTGCCATGCACTTTCAAGTTTTAGTACCCAACAAACTATCAAGGTAGTGGGTTTCTTAAAGAAAGAAAAAGTAACAGTGTTGATAGACTCAGGTAGCACTCATAACTTCATCAACAAAAAGTTGGCCACTCGTCTAAATTGTTTTATATATCCAGCTCCAGAATTTCAGGTCTTGATTGCAGATGGTGGTACTGTTAGTTGTTCAGGAAAATGTCATAGCATTAAATTATCCATGGGAGATTATCATCTTAATTGTCTAATGTATGCTATCTCAATGGGTGCAGTAGATATTGTTTTGGGAGTACAGTGGCTCACCACTTTGGGAACAATTGAATTGAACTTCCAAGAACTATTCATGCGCTTTCAATCAAAGGGAAGAACAATAGAATTATGAGGGATGCGTGCAAAGTCACCACAGATAGTAAGTTCTTACCAAATGCAAAAGATGTTGAAGAAGGGGGTAGATGGGATGGTAGCCCAATTATTTTCATTAGAAGCATATCACTCAAAGGCTTCTACACCATTGGATCTACAAGCAGTTATAGATAAGCACTCTGTAGTTTTTGGGGAGATGCCAAAAGGATTGCCTCCTAGGAGAGATCATGATCATGCCATTCAACTAGTACCAGGGAGCTAACCGCCCAACATCATGCCCTACAGATATCCATATGCTCAGAAAAGTGAGATTGAGAAGATAGTTCAAGAGATGCTAGAAGCAGGCATTATCAGGCATAGTCAAAGTGCTTACTCATCTCCTGTGGTAATGGTGTGCAAGAAGGATGAAACTTGGAGGATGTGTCCAAATTACAGGGAGCTTAACAAGTTCACCATAAAAGATAAGTTTCCTATTCCAGTAATTGATGATTTGTTAGATGAGCTTAATGGTGCTATTTATTTTACAAAACTTGATCTTCATTCTGGTTATCATCAAATTAGAATTAGAGATGAGGATGTACATAAGATAGCTTTTAGAACCCATGAGGGCCACTATGAATTTTTGGTAATGCCTTTTGGTCTCACTAATGCACTGTCGACATTTCAAAGTTTGATGAACTCTATCTTCAGGCCATTTTTGAGGAAATTTGTTTTGGTATTTTTTGATGACATCTTAATATATAGTAAAACATGGGAGGAACACTTGCAACATGTAAATCAAGTGTTGGACATTTTGAAGCAGAATTAGTTGTATGCTAAACCATCCAAGTGTTTCTTTGGTGTCAAAGAAGTGGAGTACCTTGGTCACATTGTGTCACATGAGGGAGTCAAGGTGGACCTTCATAAGATCCAAGCAATTGTGGAGTGGAAAATTCCTAAGACCCTTAAGAACTTACGAGGTTTTTTAGGGCTTACAGGGTATTATTGCCGATTTGTAAAGAATTATGGTAGCATAGCATCTCCTCTCACATCCTTGTTAAAGAAGGATGCTTTCCAATGGAATGAAGTAGCGACAAGGGCATTTGAGAAACTAAAGGAAGCCATGTGCACAACTCCAGTCCTAGCTACCCCAAATTTTTCTAAAACATTTGTTGTTGAATGTGATGCTTCAGGACATGGAATAGGAGCAGTACTTATGCAAGAAGGAAAACCCATAGCATTTGAAAGTTGCCAACTCAAAGGTAAGAATTTGTTGAAGCCAGTTTATGAGAAGGAAATGTTGGCTATCTTGCATGCAGTCAAACAATGGAGACCTTATCTAATGGGATGACACTTTAAGGTCAAGACAGATCATGATAGTCTCAAATATTTCTTGGAACAGAGGTTATCATCTGAAGAAGAACAAAAATGGGTCACAAAGATGTTGGGATATGACTTTGAGATCATATATAAGAAAGGCAAGGAGAATGTTGTGGCTGATGCTCTATCAAGGCGTGATGAACCCACAGAGTCATTTTTATTTGCCATTTCCATGTTACAAGCAGACTGGGTAAATGAGGCAAGAGAAGAGTGGGAGAAGGACATAGATACTCTAAGGCTCATTGAGAAACTCCAATAGGAATCAAGTGTGTCTGACAAATTTTCATGGAAAGGAAATATTTTATGGTACAAGGAGAGGTTATACCTTTGCAAGAATTCAACTCTTAAGCTTAAGGTGTTGGAAGAACTACATGCTTCTCCAATAGGTGGGCACTCAGGATTCCTCAAAACTTATCATAGAATCAAGCAAGATTTCTTTTGGGAAGGGCTGAAAGGGGATGTTCAAAAATTTGTAGCTGAATGCATGGTATGTCAACAACATAAAGGGGAGACAGTTAAGACTCTGGGTCTTCTACAACCCTTATGTATCCCAAGTCAAAGGTGGGAGGAGGTATCTATCGATTTCATCATAGGGTTGCCTAGATCTGAAGGAAAAAATGTCATCATGGTTGTTGTGGATCATCTCACCAAATATGGTCACTTTTGTGCTTTGGCACAACCATTGGCAGCAAGCACTATAGCAATAGCTTTTATGAATACTATTTAGAAACTGCATGGGACTCTAAAAGTTATAGTCAGTGATCGTGACCCTATATTTACAAGTAATTTTTGGACTGACTTGTTTTCATGCTTGGGCACTCAGCTTGCTCGTAGTTCATCATATCACCCCCAATTAGATGGACAGACAGAAGTGGTCAACAAATGCTTGGAAGGCTATCTTCGTTGTTTTACTTTAGATAAACAAGAGAGATGGGTGCAATTGCTACCACTAGCAGAATGGTGGTACAACACTTCTTTCCATACTTCTTCCAAGATGTCTCCATTTTAGCTCTATATGGTTACCACCCACCATCAATCATCTCTTCATTGCGGGCACAACCAAAGGTTCACACAGTCGAAGAACACATCCATCATCAACAAGAGGTATTGGCTAGTCTTCAAGAGAACTTGGCAATGGCACAAAATAGAATGAAGCAACAAGCTGATCAACACTGTAGTGAAAGAACTTTTGAAGTGGGAGATTGGGTCTTTGTGCGACTACAACCATATAAGCAAATGTCTCTAAAACAACAACATAAAGCTAACAAGCTGGCACCCAAGTACTATGGTCCTTATAAGGTGCTACAGAAGATTGGCAATGTAGCATATAAATTGGAGCTTCCCATATCAACAAAAATTCATCCATTTTTTCATGTTTCCTACTTGAAGAAGGTTATTGGGAATAAAGTGGTAGCACAGACTAAGTTACCTGAGCTTGATGAGGAGGGAAGAATAGTTGTGGATCCTGAGAGAATTATTCAAACACGCACCAAGAAGCTAAGGACAAGGGAAATCATAGAATATCTAATTAAATGGAAGAACTCTCTAGTTGAGGAAGCTACATGGGAGAATGAGGAATTCATGCAAAAGCATCCACATCTGGTCAGCATTGAGGACAATGCTTGTTTGAAGAGGGGGGGCATGCCACGCCCTTAATCCTATAGTGTGTATAGGGTTATGAATAGTCGGCTTGTGGCTGTCTTAACTCTTAATTAAGTCATATTATCATTATTTTATTGTTATTTAGTTGTTTAGGTCAGCCTAAGGCTTATATAGGCCCATCTAAGTCAGCCTAGGTGATATCCTAGGCATAAATAGGTATATATATAGGAGGTAGTGAGTCTTATTTGATCATATTCAGTATTGTGTTCTCATTGAAGACTATTGGAGGTATCCCCCTCGAAGTGGCATATTATTATCAAGTGTTTGCAGCATATTTACTATTATATTCAAATATTGTGCAAGTTGTTTCATTACAATAGCATGAGATGTGTAGAGAATATAGATTATGATAAACGCATAAACAGAATGCAATCCTCATTATGATAGATGTATGGCTTGCATAATGAATTTAATTTAGACATTGACAAGCTTCATCTCCTAAGAAGGAAAGTTGCCCTAAATGCAAGTTGCACACAAAACAAAGTTGTTAAAAAGGCATTAGAAACTTTCAAACAAATGCAATGCAAACCGGCATGCGAACTGTTTGATAGAACACCTCATAAAGAGGTCATCCCCAAAAATGCAATGTATGCAGGATATGTACAAAATGGACTTTGTTTAAAGACTTTTAAAAACTTTCAAGCAAAAGTGATTGGCTAGTTTAAAACCAATCTCTGTAACTTTCACCTCATCTGTCCAACTGAGGACGGCCATGCAGGTTTAGTGAAAGGGAGTTGTGCATACTTCAATCACATTTAGAACCCTTATTGCATTACACCTACAGTGATTATTATATGTGTATGGTTGACCATCTTGCCCACACTGGTGATCCAAGAGACACCCTGAACTTTGTCATTGAGATACCTGTTAAATTTGTGCTAGTTGTATCGATGTGTTTTCTTGGTGACTGTAGATAACATATGAATATAGGCTTAGGAGTATTTACATTGACGCCAGTTTTTTATTTGGATCCTTAAAATGTTGTACAAATTCTATTCTTCTCTCGAACATCTATGCAAAAGTGGGCATATCGCTAAACTAAGATTCATCTATTAAAAGGCTATAAAAGGGATCAAGCAAAGGCAATTGGAAACACAGGACTGGGCACATAGGCATGATGTGAGAATTGATTGACAGATGCCTCAAAAAATTTTCATCTCATGGTTGCTATGTTTGCAGAAATCACACAAAATGGATTTGTTGAAAAGGATTTAGAAACTTTCTAACAAATGCATTTAGCAGGATACACACAAAATGGAATTGTTGAAAAGGTTATAGAAACTTTCAAGCAAGAGCGATTTGTAGATGTAAAACAAAAGCAAATGAAATTGGATGTCTCTCAAGCATAAAGGATAAAGGAATTTTGCCAGTCATATTTAATTGCCTGGTAGACATACATGCAAAATGTTCGATAGATTACCTCATAATGAAATCTCATGGAATGTAATGGTTGCAAAATAATTACAAAATGGATTCATTGAGGCTGTGTAACTTTCTAGTAGAGGCGATCGGCAGGATAAATACTAAATGGATTTACATGTCTATTTTTTAAAAATTATTAAAGCACTCTAAAACTCATTCAAACATTGCAAGCTTCACCTAGATCTAGGCGCATGCAGTCTCACAAGTATTTGGATGAGAGCTACACATACTTCAGTCACATATAAACCCTAATTGCATTACGCCTACAGTTGATCATTTTACGGGTGTGGATCCATCAAAGCATGAAAGATAGAAGGAATCTGTCAGATATGGTGGTTGCAACGGCCCTAGTATCATGTATGCGAAATGTAGGAGCATGCACAAATTGGATTTGATGAAAAAGCTTCTGAAACTCTCATGCAAATACAATCGGCAAGCAAAGAAATAAACCAATTTCCAACATTCAAATCTAAAGAAAATAGAGATAGAATTTAGAAGATAATGAAACCTGTATCCAAAATCTTGGCTAGACTAAGGATTCAATGCCAGAATCAATCCTACAGCTGCAAAAATGAATATTCCAATCTCCCAAAATGATTCTCCAATCCCCCCCAATTCTTCTAAAAAATGATTTTTACAGAGAGAGAGAGGGGGATCCTCAAAATTTTCCAGATCCTTCTTCCGCCTTTTTAGGAGCCCGACACATGATCCTATGCCAACTATATGACAACCATTTCCTCTTTATTAAATTTATAACAATGCAACCTATAATCTCCTTTACAACCATGAAATTCTATTTTATTGATTTTAATATTTACTATATATATATATATATATATATATATATATATATATATATATATATATATATATATATATTATAATTTATTTATAACTTTATTTTTATAACCTTTGAGCCAACAATATATTTATTTATGCATTTTAATTTTTTATATTAATTTTATCAATTACAAACCAATTAAATTGTTTATAATTAATAAACAACTCATAATAGTTTTTTATCAAATTTATTTACATTCAATTATTTATTTGCATTAATTTATCAAATGTTTCCACTTGACTTAATAGTTTTATTTTAATGTAGCATAAACCAAATCAAACAATTACAACCTAATCAATCCAAATGTTGGACGATACCTAACCGTTTTGCCTAATCGATAAGTAAGACAACAACAACGAAGACAAATAGTCCTACCCAAACCAATGACAATGACTAGATGCAAAAGTGAAGACTCATCCTCTTCAAGGATGATGACAACTAGGGACCTTATATTAACTTCGTTCAATAAATTTTCATTGGTTAAGGTACGCTCAAACCTATTAATTCAGGTGGAGTCAATGCCTGATACATGCAACCTATAGAAAACAACACGGTCGAACATAAAGATATATAATAATCACACAATCATATACACTATGAAAGGAATTCGCAGTGTAGCAGGGTGCTCACGCATGAGTAATGTGACACTATTACTTTCACAAAAATACATCAAGTTACTACATTACGCATAACAACCAGTTACTGAACAATCAAAATAGAACAATCAATTAGTATGAGCAATCACTAATAATACCATCACAACCATGATCAGATAACACATAAAGCACTGAATTAATCCACAACATCTTGTATGTCCATAAACCAATCATAGCATAAACATAAACACTAGTAATTAAAGCATCATCAATTGTCATTATAGCAGTAGGTCTATCATCAACTAGGTAACATCAACTAACATCATAACAGTAAGTCTACCATCCAACAACATGTCAAAATGTCTAGTCCTAGTAGGATAACTATCAATCTGACAGAAGGCAAAATGAGGGGCACTACATCTATGCACAAAAATATAAAAGAGACATAGACATATGCATATGCGTGTACAAGTAGTATACATGTATACCTATACGTATGTGTATATTTATATATTGTTCAAAGAAGACATCAAATGTTTGACTCCCTTTTTCCAACAAGGCTGACAAGAATTAAGAAGAGGCTAACACTTTGTGCAGAGAGACTTTTACAGCATCAACAACAAGCCCATTGGAAATCATAACGAAAAAAGTCCTTGGAGGTTGTTTTAAAAATAGAATGGTAGGATCGGCGGGGAGTAAAGGATTAGCTAAACGCTTGGTAACAAAGACTAAAAGTGAGCTGGCTACTTCCATGCAGAAGGAAATCTGATTTCAACACTAAAACATAGTCTTTATTTTTACAAAGGTTCAGTGTCTAAGAAGAGACTGATACTCTAGGTATACAGGAACCATGATTGGCTTTTATTATGTGGGCCACTCAACTAACAACAATTAATCTAGTCATTTTATAATTCATAGGCCATTTTAAAACCCAATGCAAACCATTCAGGATGAGAAGTTTGCTCACACTCAGCTGAGGCTAATCACAAAATAGGAGAAAATTTGCCACAGGTCATAGTTTTAAAGAGATAAAAAGATATTTAGAATATGCTATGAAAGGATTAGGCTAATTGGGTAAGAAAAAAAGAAAATTAATTTAACTAAGTCAAAAGGCCATAAGATAGGATGAAAACATCACTCAGGTGACGCCAATATAAATGTAATTTCAAAGGTTAATGACCTAATTTATAGTTGTTCTACCTAAATGAAATCACTGCTTGACTCAACTTGTAACCGGGCAAATATAGAGAAACCTACCAAAAATAAGAATAACAAAGTTTTAACACAACAGAATAGTTTTAGAAAAAAGAGGGGTCAGTGATCTAAGCAATAGGTCGAACCAAAAGGACATAATGTAAAGCGATCTATTCCAAATGACAATTAGGTCATTGGAGATCAAGGAAGACCAACATAACAATATTTGTAGAGGTTGTTTCTTCAATAAATTGGTCAATTATACTATTGTACAGGCTGATTTAGTTCCAGGTAGGTCGAGTTGGTTAGGCAAGACATTTAGAGAAGTGAGTTTAAAGACATGATTAGGCCAATTCATAAAAAGCGTAGGCCATTAGAATTGTTAATTTAAGGTGTTTGAACAACTAGCAATCCATGGTCATAGATTATGAGGGAAAGAGGCCAACAAGCCAGGCTGACCACATAACTAAACCAAGTCGATCCATTCATAACTTAAAATAGGTAAACTTAGCATCTAAAACATACATGGATCTAAAGCTCTTTCCTTTTCTATTCTTTTTTTCTATGCTCCTTTTTTCTTCCTGCGCTCAGTCCTTTTCTTTCTACGTCTCTCTTTTATCTACCTCTGTGTCTTTGGTTGTGTGAAGTTCCCTTGTTTTTATCCCCCTTCTACCACTAAAAATGGCATCATAAAAATAGAATTGGGAGTCCATCCTTAAGTTGACTCCTTAGTGCATGGTGTTTTGGCACCCATAATTCTCTTATTACATGGATATAAGTGTTTTATTATAATTAGTTTTCTTTTATAATCTTTCTTATTTTCATGGAATGCATAAGTATATGCATTAATTACATTATATTTATATAAAAGTCAAAAGAAACCACAACATAAGCTATTATTAATTCTTACTTCCATAACCATAAGGCATAGTAATAAAGAATGTGTATTATTATTAACTATTCTATATATATATGTAATACTTCAATAGATATTACTAACTTCATTTGAAATACACTCACTTTATAATATTTACAAACTATAGTCAAGAAGAAAGTAGAATTAATGTTTAACTCATTCCATCAAAAAGAATGTTCTAGAGAAAAAGAAGTCACAAAGTTATCAATTCATATCATTAATGAAGATGACACGTCGATCTTTGCACTAGAACAACATATTGAAGCAAACAAAATTATATACTTTATCTACTCCGTATAGAACATTCATGCTGAACAGAGTTCAAGAAGATTATGCCACAAACACTCAATGAAACCAATCAAAATGCAAAATGACATGATGCTACATGATATATGTGTGTGTGCAGGTATCAAGATTCCATCTTGTCAGTTCTTGTCAGGCAGCTAGAACGTCTCTACCTTAGCCATGTTCTCTCCTTCAACATTCTTGCATTCAGTCGCACTCAATTTTTCATTAATAGGTTAGCCCAAAAATCATAGCCAAAGAAAACATAGATCCATCATACACATTTTAAATCCATCATAATATCTATCCATTAACATAATTCACCAGTTAAGCTTATGTATTTAACCATGCAGTAAAACATTCAAGATAAAAATTCAATAGTTTCAGTTGTAAAAGGAGTCTAGAAGATCAAGATATAACATCCTTCCCCACTAGGAGGAGACATTGTCTCAATGTATTATTACACAAACTAAAATAATAATGTATCTTTCTACCACTATCAATGTATCCAAAGTATCATCAAAACAAATAACAATATCTCAACTATGCACGAATAAAAAAACTATGCTAAACCCTCAAATAAGGAAAAAATCTATCTATCTCCTCAACATCCTCTCATGTGGCACTGTCCATAGAATATTGGTCCCACTGGACCTTGTACTACACAATATCCCTATTACACAACTTAACGTTGTGCCTCTCCAAAATTCAAATATGTTCCACCAGCACCACTCTTGGATCTTGTACCTGTAATGCATGCCAATCAATAATATGTAAAGCATCAAGATGATAAGGCTTAAGTAAAGACACATGAAAAAAATTATGGATTCTGGAAAGTGCAGGTGGTAGAGCAAGTCTATAAGTGATAGGATTGATCACTTCTAGATCATCAAATGGTCCTACAAATCTAGGAGCAGGTTTAGACGCTTTGCCAAATGAAACTGAACTCTTTTGAGGCTTAACCCTCAAGAAGACTTTATCACCTACTAAGAACTATTTGCGTGTCCTATTTCTATCTACATAATGCTTTTGATGATCTGAGGCTTGCTTTAGTTTTTCTTTGATCAACCTCATCTGATCATCCATTTCCCTTAACATATCAGGACTAATCACAATTTTGTCTTCCACCTTGTCCCAACTGATGGGTGTTTGACACCTACGCCCATAAAGAGCTTCGAAAGGTGCCATCCCTAATGATGCATGGTATGAATTGTTGTAAGAGAAATCCAACAAGGGAAGATACTCCTCCCATTTGTATTGTTGATCTATACAATACATCCTGAGAAGGTCTTCTGCTACCTGATTGACTCTTTTTGTCTGATCATCTGTCTAAGGATGATTTGCTGAAGTAAAATTCAACTTAGCTCCTAAAGCTACATTCAGCATTGTCCAAAACCTAGAAGCCATGCGAGTGTCTCAATCTAAAATAATCATCTCTAGCACTCCATGCAATCGAAGGATTTCTTGAACAAACTTTTTAGCTAATACCAATGAACCATCTGAAAGATTCCCTGGGATAAAATGTGCTAGTTTTATCAACTTGTCCACAACCACCAAGATGACATCATGTCGATTCTTGGACATTGGCAACCGCTAAATAAAATCCATACTTATCACTTGCCACTTATGTTCTAGAACACTATGTGGGTACAACAATCTTGTTGGATGCACATGCTCAGCCTTGACTCACTGGCACTCCAAACATCAAGCCACAAATTTTGTTACATCTTTCTTAAGTCTAGGCCGAAAGTATAAAGGTCTCAAACCTTTGACCATCTTTGTCACTTCGAGGTTCCCCAAATACAGTGCATTTTGGATCTCCTCAAGAACTAACTTTTTCAACTCCCCTAAGTCAGGAATATACATCCTTCCTTGATATTGCAAAAGTCAATCCAACTCAATCACATATCCATCAAACCAATGATCTAAGGGGTTTGCTTTGAAAGCTTGCCTTACTCTATCATAATATTCATCCCCTTGCAGATTCTAAATTACTTTCTATCTCAAATTGAATCTTGTGGTAATTGTTATGTCAGAAATTGTACTCCTACATGGATTAGCATAATTTTGCATAGTTTAGCTCCTCTCCTTTGGTATCGTCTTACTCTTTTTGTTTCTGGCTTACGTAAACTCTGATTGACTTGTACCCCACTAAAGAAATGTCATATTCTGAAGAAAAAACTGAAAAAATATGAAAACAAACTTTGGAGTCTAGACATTCTAGACCCCCTAAAGGCAATCCTTAAGTGAAAACTAGGGTCTAGAGTAGGGCGCCTGTGCCCTAGTCCTGCCCTATTTTTCTAGGTCCTGAATTTCGAGGTGGTGTCAGCTTGTTCCGTTCACCTCGGGATTCTGATTTCAAATTTTGGTTTTCACTCAATGTCAACATGTTATTTCAAATATTTGAATTTCTAAGGTTTGGTATTTAAGGAGAATTGAAAATCATTTTATCACACATAATCTATATGCAAGCTTACTATGCCAAAATTCTACCACTATTGCTATTGAAGATCAGCACTTTCTTGAAGCTCTTTGAAGATATTGATATTTTATATTATGGAAATATTTGGTGGAGATTAGGAATCAAGATCTTGAGTCTATCTTTCTCTTCCTAGGGTTTTGTCAAGCCTTTGTATGATCGGGAGAAGGGTTGAAGCCTCCAACTTGAGCTTGGGAATCCTCCATGGATACGGCTGCCTCACCTTCTTGTTCTACAAGTCTTCATTGCTATCATCTCCTTGAAGTGATGTTGTTGTTGTTTCCTTGAGTGAAACATTGTGTTGATCTATCCTTTGATGCTTGAGTCATCTAGGGTTTTATGTTTCTGTATACACATATGATCTATGAGCACACACATCTACAGATCTTTATCATTGGCTATTGTTGAGGTAGAAATACAAAAGATAGGGTTTGACTGAGGCAAACTCCTATATAGCCACAACCATCTTTCTCCTCTTTTTGTATGTGCAAGTCGTATAAAAAAAGATCTGATGAAAAGGAGAGAAATGTGAACAGGTGTTATAGATACAGTCATCGCAAGACTTTAAGTTTCATCATCGTGAAATAATCAAGACTACGAGGCTAGCGTCCTAGTCTAACTAGGCTTCATTTCTAGGATCTAGAACCCTCTGGAGACATTCTGACATTAGGTATAGAAGATTTTAGTAGTCAGAGACTTTCAAGACACTAGGGTGGGCGCCCTTGTCTAATAGGTCCTAAATTTCTAGGTACACAACCTCTATAACTTCTGCTCTGCATTTATATAGTTTGTTTGTTAGTTTCTGTGCTAGAAACCAATCTATTTTTTATATTATAAGGTGGCAAACCAGGGGCCAATCCCTTACAAAACAAAACCCAAAAAGGGCAAAAAAGGCTCAGAAAACAAAACAAGCCAGAACCACCACCGATAGCCTACATACAGCCAAAATACAGTAAAAAGATACTAACAACAAAAAGATAGGTATTAGAAAGCATAGAAAAACTAGGAAGGGATGTCCTCTTCTCCCTTAGAAAGAAACTCCAGCATTTTGTCAAATTCTTTAACCCTGTCATTATCAGGACCATGAATAAGAACTTCATGATCCCTCAGTAGGGAGAGATTGGCCATAACAGTCCTGCATAACATGCTAGTAATGAAATTACCAAGAGACAAGACTCTTTTTTCCAGGAACTCCACCCACTCCTTCAGCTGAGACAGATCATTAGCACCATTTAATTCATCAATATTGTCTTCCTCCCTACCATCTTGAGCATTATTACCTTCCTCTTAAAACAGATCAGGATCAACATAAACAATAGAGGCAACAGAGTGGGCATCCTTTTTGGTGTTATCAATAGTATCAGTCACCTCCACCTGAGTAGAAATATCTCCCACATCCACACAGTCACCAGTGGGGACAAAATTATGAACCCCAATATTATCTTCCGTATCAAAGGTTTCCACCAGAATCTTTAATAGCAATCTTCTGAACATCACTAGAATCTTTAGGATCTTCCTCCTCATGGGTAGAGGTTTCAGAGTTGCTTTCAGAATAGTCGATCAGCTTTAGCTTGGGAGCCCATTTCCCAGCAATGCGACCAGACCGCCTAACAACAGCAAATTTACCTTCCAATTTAACTTTTTTAAAATTCTGTGAGCGTCCATCCCTACCCTGATTGTGCTCACTCTGGGTCTCAGAAACCCCAAAATCTTCTTTCAAAAGGTTAGACTCTATGTCAACATCTGAAAGATGTCTCTTAGATTTCAATTTGAATCTGGAGGGAGGGTTTTGAACATATTTGGTAAAAGACTTAGAGGTCCTAGAACAAGGGTCACCTTTAGGAAGCCATTTAGGAGTAGCAAGACCAGTTTTCACTGAGTCAGTAGGGGTATCCTGACCAGAGGGCTGAAGAGAAGGAGGATACAGAGCTAAATGAAACTGGTATAGTCTATGAATGAGCCCTTGATGTAAGGGAATAGGCTTCTCACTAGGCTTCTTCAGCAGAGTCTTCTTAACATGTTGAACAGAGTGCTCAAGAGAAGAAAGCAAATAAAAAGGAAAATTAATGGTGGCATTCCTTCTAAAACGATTCAACAATGGGAGATGATAGTGATAAAACCTAGTAAAAGGGCCCTCAAGGGTGAAATACTTCATCACTATTTAGCACATGTCAGCCCACGGTTCAGGAAGAAGGGCTCTCTCAAAACCATCCTGGTAAGGCACCAACTCCTCACCTTAACCAAGAAATAGTTTCTGATTTTGAGCATCCAAAAACCTAGACTTTTTTTGTATCTTCATACCTTTTGAAGAAAGACTTGTAGCCATAGCAATTTCATTCTCTAAAACCACGAAACTAACATTCCCAAATTGCACCTTGTGATTATCCCATGATTGAGCAAATTGAATAGATAGGTTTTTGTCATGTCCATTCAAACATTCAAGGAATGGGGTGACTCCTTCTTTACAGTAATGTCAGACCAAGGCATTCTCTTTGAATTCTCCATAGATGTCAGGTTCAGTTCTAATCATGTCACCACCCATGATGAAAAACTAGTGAAACTAAATGAGCCTGGAGAAGGGATTGTAGACACCCTAAAATGACCAAGTCGTCACACTGCTCGCATTTCATCATTTCTTCCTAATCACCTGCATTTCCCACATTAATTAAATAATCTAATTATTTAATTAATTTCACCAAATTCTTCTAAATCATATACTTTCAACATTAATTAAATAAATTCTCTTTATTTAATTAATTAAATTAAATTCCTCTATATTCTTCCACAATTAAATAATTTTAATTATTTAATTAGATCATTATCCTCTTTCCAAAAACCAAGTCCACATTAATTAAATGAAGTCAATTATTTAATTAATTCAACAAATTCTATCTTATCTACAATTAAATAATTTAAATTATTTAATTAAATCGAAATCGTTCTTCCAAAATCATGCACCAACAATTAAATAAATTTATTTATTTAATTTGCTTTCCAAATCTGCTAAATTAAATAATTCTAATTATTTAATTATTTCTTCCCTAATATCTTCTCTAAATTTAAATAAATCAATTATTTATTTAGATTGCTTGTTCTTCTAATTTGAGTTATCTCTAAAATAACTCAAGCTTTCTTGCTCATCAATTAAATATTTCTATATTTAATAAAGCAAAATATCTTCTTTTCTCATGCAAATCTCTTCTTCTTGTTTTAAATCACTTAACTGATTGTTTTATTCTTTTAATTGATTTATCTCTTTAGTTAACTCATTCTTCCATTCTTGATAACTCCTCTCATGCAAAAGAAAGCAAGACACTTGTCTTTTTCTCATTTGTTGCACATTCCTCAACTATGCTCCTCCGTTGATTCTTCTAAATTATCTGGACCATTGATCGATCTTCCTTGAAATCTATATAAACCCCCTCATCTCCTTCATTGAGCCTCTCTCTTCGATCGTATTCTCAGGCATACTTAACAGCGCTTTGAGCATACAAAACGCGTCGATTGAGCACTCTCACGATCTCTTGACATTGATCTTTGAGCACATTGAGCACACTACTTGCTTGTTGCAGCTATGGCTTCGCAACTTCATTGAGCAATCCACATTCAATCCAAAGGAAACAATACAGATTTCGGTAAAAGTCTTTATTTCATTGATTATTTGTCATGGCTTTTATTTAAATTCATTTTCTTTATGTTATTGGGTTCTTTGATTTTATTTAGTTTTGATTTAATCGATTTTTCCTCACACACCATTCTGGCACGCCCGGTGGGACCCACTAATCCCTTTGTTTCTTTGAGAAATTTTTTTTTTTAAGTCACAGTACGGCACAGCGCAAAATGAAACTTCACAGCACTTCTGGTAGGATTTTTGAGCGCTCTTGGAGGCACAGTTAGGTGCTCTTGGTGGCACTACGGCGCTTTTGGCATAACAAAATGGCACTTCCGGCAGTATTCTACAGCGCTTTTGGCTAAATTAGGTTTTTGACTTTGTTCACTGTCTTGCAGGACTTTCACGCTATCTATCTTATTAATTTGTCTGACAAGCTGTTGTATTTGTCTGACAAACCTACTTTTTAGACATCCTAAGCTGATTTATTTAGGAGTACCTTCGATGTTTGGGTTAATCTTTTGTGTGGTTACAACTTTTGAGTTTTCTGGATTTCAGGACACAGATCTCTTAGATACTACTTTTCAGAACAGTCAATCAATAATGGGATTTTATTTTAGATCTGGTTATTTTGACAAAAGTTAACCTTTTTTTGATCTGAGACAGCGCAGCGCATTTGGCCATATTGTATCACGCTTTTGGTAACATAGCTCCACGCTTCTGGTTATTTTTCAGCGCGCCTGGTATTATTGTATTGCGCTTCTGGTCTTCATCACAGCGCCCTTGAAAACACAGTACAACACTTCTGGTTGTTCTGTAGCACTTCTGGTAATATTCTACAACACTTCTGGTGTGTGGTACAGTGCTCTTGGAAAACAGTAAGTTGCTTCTGGTAAGATTGTGCAACGCTTTTAGTCAAAGTTTATTTGTTTTTTGCTAGCTTGTGAATTTTTGGTGGAACTAACTCACTTGTTGCAGCTTCTTATTACTCACACAGAGCCAATAGGTGTTTTCTTAACATGTTCATGCAGGACGAGCATTGAAGACCTCTTTGATTTATCTCACTAAGTCTTAGAAACACATTGCATGCTTAAAAAGATAATTGAACGAATCTTTTCTTGCAATCTAAGTCTTAGGAACATACTACTTTTCTTAAGGGACAATGGACATGTATGAACAAACACCTCAATTTTCTAAAGGACAATGGACATGAATGCCAAACACTTCATTTCATAAGGGACAATTTACAACTACAAACGTGTGTGTGCCTAGTTTAGTTGCACCTTATTTTTTTTATAACAGGACAATTGAACCTTTGTTTGACGTGCTTGCTCTTACTTTTCTATACTTCCTTTAGAAGGGCCTGCTTTTGGATTGCACTTCATCCAAAAGGGACGACCCTAAGCGAAGTTTTCCTTTGAATCGCTATATAAGAGGGATAAGGCGAAAGCCAAGTCCTAACCGACGTCAGCCTTACCTTGTGGTGCCAAACTAAAAAGAGGTATACTAGCTCTTTGTGTAAATGATTTTCACATTGAGCAAAGTGTTTGAAACTCTTAGTAGGATTGGTTAAAGCTTTTAGTAGCTTGTCGCATTGCTCGTAAGGCATTGGTCCCTCAAAGTCACTAAGAACCATTTTAGATAGAGACTACCTGACCTACCTCCGAACATTGCGGTAATCATCAGTGCAAGGGAAATCAATTTAAACCCTTAAGATACTCACCATTGGCTCCCTTGAGAAGAGATAGTATTCCCTTGGACATAAAGCTCTTGTGACCTACTTGAGCTTTCCAAGGGGAGGGTGAGATATCCCTACCTATTATCTCTCACAAAGATACTAAATATCTGACACCTTTATGGAATGATATTTTTATTAACGGAGTATTAAGCTGTGAGCTGATCTACTGCAATGAAATCTTGTCTCTAGGGATAAAAAGTGTTTGTTATTGATTGCAATTGTCTTATACCTATGGAAACATTGGGCTTGTTTGGAGCCTTGAACATACACTATCTGTTGTGTCAGTCCTTGTGCTTTTTTGACCACTTGTTTGCTATGTTTTCTCTTGCCAAACCAATCCAATCAGAAATAGAAACATCTTGCCTTTTTGAAACATTAGACACTACTTCAGCACCCCTAGTATTACAGCAGCTCACCTTTGGTAGTACAGTAGATCACCTTTGGTACAGCAGTAACCCGCCTGTGGCAAAACTCTACTTCAGCGCCCTTGGTATAACAGTAGCTCACTTTTGGTCACTGTAGCTTGCCTTTGGCATAGTAGTAACTCGCTATTGGTAGCTCAGTCCGTCGCCTCTAGTCCACAATAGCACGCTTTTGGTGGCACAGTCCTACGCCTCTGGTCAAACAGTATAGCGCCTTTGGTCTAGTACTTTGTGCATCAGAAGTTTTGTCTGTTTCTTAAAGCATCTCACAGATTCCCAGCATTACATTTTGTCCTAGTGTATCCCATGGTAACCACTAGGCTACAGCAAACTATGAAATCCAAGCAAGTTGTCCCTAAAAAGCGCAAGTCACCTCCTCGCACACCACAATCAGGTCGTCTCAACATTACTCCCAAGGTGACTCCTAGTACACCCGCGGTAAAACCAATCAGCTCTCCGAACATGCCGCACATTGAACAACCAAGCAATCCTTAGGAGGATAGAACCCCTTTGCTAAATGCGCCTCAGTATACCACAAGCTTGCCTCTAGATTTTGTTCCACAAGGTTATATCGTAGATCAAACCCCATCTCAAGAAGAGCGACACTTTGAAATAGGTCAATCCTCTCAAGAAGATGGGCAAGATCTTGATGAATTCATACAAGATCCTAGAGCTATAGCTGCCTTTGATAAAATCCTTAGTGAGAACCATGATCATTTCTTTCACTTGCTTGCAAAGCAAGGCTCCAAGTTACCTCAAGATTTTGATTTATCCACTCTCAAGGAGAGCAATGACACCCAAGAAGCCATACAGGCGGTGCAAACCATGTCCACGGTGACTACGCCCTTACCTACTCAAGGCTCGCAATATAGGAATCCCCTTTTTCAAAACCCAACAGGGGAGAGGCCCATATCACCGGTTTTAACTCCTATGGAGATCTATCAAAACCAACAAGAAACTCTCCAACGTCAAGCAGAGTTGGCTAAGCAAGCCACCTTAGCTCAATCGAATGTGCAACCACCTCCTAAAGTGTCCACCCCAATCGCAAGTGGAATCTTGTTTACCCCATCACGCGTAGGTTTCCTACCCAATTACAATCCGGAAAACAATTATGTAGCCATGCAACAAGGGTCTCAACAAATGCCACCTCCTATATCATCACACCTTCATGTCTCTCAACCAATTAGAGTCATGCAACCCCAACCACAACATTCTTCTACTCTCACCCTCAAGTAGCCCCAACCACAACATTCTTCTACTCTCGTCCTCAAGCAGCCCCAACCACAACATTCTTCTACTCTCATCCTCAATCAACCCCAACCGTCGCAAATCACTTCTACCTATGTTCCTCCTCCACAACGTTCATCCTCTCTCAACTTCTTTCACACATTGCCTAGCCACTCCCAACATTCCCAACATCAGGTTTCCCAAAGCTATGTGCCGCCATCACAACCTAATCAAATGCACTTTAGCTTTCCTCCCCCCAATACTTTTCTTCAACCATCGCAAAGCCAACATTCTTACCTAGTGCCACCTCCACCGCTGCCTAATCAAGGCCTCCAATTCCAACCCAATTTGAACCAAACGTACAACCCATATGATCCCAATCAATCTTACGACCCTTATAATACCAGTGCGCATGGCTTACATTATAATCTTCCATACGGGCAACACCAACCGCTTTTTGGACAACAGGAGATGTTACCAACCCCTCCCACGACTATGGAGCTAAAGATTGCAGAAGTTCAACAGCAACTCTCTGATCTTACGTTTGGCCACACCAAAAAGACCTTCTCTTTGGAGGAAGTGTGTCCTTATCCTTTTGATCGGTCATTACCAATGATCCCTTTTCCTCAAAATTTCACTATTCCCAAGTTCGATAAATACAAAGGAAAAGGTGACCCAAAAGACCATCTTAGGGAATTCTATCTTGCTTGCTTCGAGGTCTCTCATAACGACACATATCTTATGCGTCTCTTTCCTCACAGTCTTGGAGGTCAAGCAATAGAATGGTTCTCACACTTACCCACGGGTATCAAGTCTTTCAACGAGCTAGCAGAGAAGTTTGCCACCCATTTTTCTTACAACGCAGAGCATGAGATTTCCATGACGGACCTATGCAACAATAAACAAAAAAATGGGGAAACCTTCATTTCTTTCCTCCAACGATGGAGACAAATGGCTAGTAAATTCCCTTTCAAGATTCCAGAGAAACAGCTTGTTAGCATATTTGTGCAGAACCTCAACCAAGAGTTAGGTTTCCATTTGCAAATTCTTAGTGCTACAACCTTCGATGAAATCACATACAAGGGTATCAACATTGAGAAGGCCCTCATTGCTAAGGGTGTGATCAAAATCTTTAAGGAAACGAAAGATAGCACTTCTCATCAACAGTCGAACGATAAACCCAAATATTGGAGCAAGAACAAAAACGTGGTCAATGATGGGGTGGTCGATACTAAGCATGTCCAAACGTTGCAAACACCGCTGCAGCTCTCCAAACCAAGTCAAGCTCCACTTCAACAACAATAGCAACAAAGGTAGCCTTATCCAAACCAACAGCAACGACAACAAGAGCGGCCTCAACAGGATTACCCTCCGCGACGTCAATTCACTCCCTTGGGAGTGCCCATCGAATCAGTCTTATAGCAAGCCTTACAGAAAGGGCTCATCACCTTACCTAATGGTGAACCTATCTACAAAACGGCACGATATAGAGATAATGAGTATTGTGAGTTCCATAGGAGCAAAGGGCATCAAACCGCATCTTGCATGAAGCTTAAGCACCTCATCCAAAACCTCATCGACGGTAATCAAATCACTTTTGAGGATGAATCACCAGCGCAACACACGAACAAGGATCTAGATATGTACAAGGAACCATTCCCTCATCATGGTCCACCTCCTCCTTAGGATAGAGGTAAAGGTATCAATCATGCTTCCACGTCCTTCGATTCCATTGTTGCTTGTTTTGAAGAGAGTCGAGTGTCTACCCTCACGATCAAAGGCAAATCTACGGATTGTGCTATTACTACTTCTCGAGGTTATGTCACCATCCATGCACCTACACCTAGGCTTCCGATTCAGTTTGATTATAATCTTGTCGAACATTTAGGGAGAACACCAGCACAGATCTCTATTTTGGACCTTCTACGTTCATCACCTGCACATAGAGTGGTGCTAGAAAAAGCCCTCCAAGAGTCTTCCGTTCCTAACAACAGTCACAGATTTCCAAGCTATAGTGGGTAATATTGCTTTGCCTTACAACGTGGTCTTCTCTGAGAAAGACCTCCCCTCCCATGATCCTTGTCACAACGATGCCCTTCATATTGAAGTGCTCATCGATAAGCGCAAAATCAAACGTATACTCATAGATGGTGGTGCTGGTCTCAACATCTGTTCTTTAAAGTTACTAAAGCAATTAGGATACTCTGAGGATCATGTCAACACTAATCATAGTATTACAATCAAAGGGTATGATGATGCAGAACGCCGTTCAGAAGGTGTTATTCACTTGCCTATACAATTGGGCCTTGTCATGCTTGAAACTAGGTGTCAAGTTCTTGATATTGAGCTGCCTTACAACATTATTCTAGTCCGCCCATGGATCCATGCAATGAAAGCTGTTCCCTCCACGTACCATCAGTCCCTAAAGTTCCCATACAATGGTATGGAGATCACCATCCTAGGAGATCCTAATCCTTTTGAATTTTGTCGTGTCTTGCAAGGAAGCTATAAAAATTACAACCAAGTGCCTAAAAATGACAAAGCCCTTGAATCCCCTCTCTATGTTGACTCTGAAACTCTCACGCAAGCCTCTCCAAGTGAACCTACACCCCTCCCCAAAATCACAGCTCGCATCTGAGATATAGGCTTTGGCACTTATGATATCTCAGAATCTTGTTGTGTAGGGCGGATGCCCTTATCTCCAAAATCTTACGGCAAACCACCCATTGCCAAAGTAACCAAAAAAGCAGCTATTCCTCCCCCAACATTCCTAACCTAATTCCAACATAGATGGTTATTGGAAGAGAAAACTATTGAGGACATCTCTTCTTGGCTCTATAAGGAGAAAGAACCAATCACAATACCAATCAAGCAATATGGCAATGGCTTAAGAATAGTAAAAAATATGGGCTATAAAGGCAAAGGTGGCCTTGAGAAATAGAATCAAGGAACTATGGAGCCCATTGTGGTAACAAAGAAGCTAGATAAGAAGGGATTAGGGTTTGGTAAGAAGGTACCACACGCCTTGGACATCGAGTATATCCTCGACGAGATAGCTGACACTTTTCCTGCCGATGCGACATCTACAGAGGATATCATCGATGACTCTTCCCTCCACATGAGCAATCTATTCACAGAATCCTCCATTTTTACACTATCCTCCGTATCCTTAACTTCCACCACCAGCACCTAGAATGTCACACTTGTCTACCCTGAACTTATCGATTGGGACCAACAAGGGGCCCCCATTATAGATGTCTGTCAGAATGATGAGGATTTAGCTGAGTTCATGGGACTCCGGGAAGGTATCCCTCTTGGCAATCACAAAGCAGGTTTTGTAATGGAACTAGAGCCCACGGCTTATTTTGGTGAGAATGCCAAATCCTCCAGTCGCAAAAGTGCAAATAAAGAAAGATCTCTAGGTCAAAACCACACTGTGGCACCTCCTGATCACAAAATAGTAAAAACAAAGGACGTATCCAAAGGTGAAAACCCAACTATGGCACCTAAGGATGGAGGATTTGACCTTCCCTTACCATCTAAGTATCAAGAGAAATCAGCTCTCTTAGTGGAAGATTCTACAGAAATAAATCTTGGCACAGAATAGAATCCAAAGACCACATTCCTAGTGGCATCATTATCTAAATCCGAGCATAGAAATCTTAACAACTTCTTCTTGCAATGAATCATCAACTTTGTATGGACCTATGCAGATATGCCAGGGCTAGACCCTAAGCTGGTAGTTCATTATCTCACAGTTGATCCCAAAGTGAAACCAGTCAAACAGAAGTTGAGAAAGATGCACCCACAAATAGCTCTCTTGGTAAAGGTGGAAATACAAAAGCTATTAGATGCAAAGTTCATACAACCTATTGACTATTCAGATTGGGTCTCAAACATTGTACCTATGTCTAAACCTAATGGGCGCATCCGCATGTGTAATGATTTCAGAGATCTCAATAAGGCGTGTCCTAAAGATGACTTTCCACTTCCAAACATTGACATTATAGTGGACTTGACAGCAAGTCATGAGATGTTTTCTCTCATGGACGGATTCTCAGGTTACAATCAGATAAGGATAGCTGAGGAAGATCAACATAAGACAACCTTTACTTGTCCTTGGGGCAATTATTGTTGGTGTGTCATGCCATTTGGTCTGAAGAATACAGGAGCAACCTATCAGAGAGCAATGACAGTGATATTTCATGACCTCTTTCATCACATCATGGAAGACTATGTTGATGATATACTGGCTAAATCTTCTCAGGCGGATCACATACAGGTCCTAGGACAGATCTTTGACAGGCTTAAAAAATACCAAGTAAGACTCAATCCAAAGAAGTGTGTATTCGGTGTAACATCAGGAAAGCTGTTGGGATACATTGTATCTCGTAGAGGCATCGAAGTAGATCCAGCGAAAGTAAAGGCTATAGTGGAGATGCCTCCACCCAAGAACCTTAAAGCACTAAGGAGCCTTCAGGGAAGGTTGCAGTCCATTCGGCGTTTCATATCACAGCTAGCAGATAAATGTCAACCCTTTCAGCACTTACTCTGAAAGGATGTCTCATTTCGATGGGACAACAAGTGTCAGGCAGCATTTGATCAACTTAAAGAGTATCTAGCTACACCTCCTATATTGGTTCCACCAGTTGCTGACAAACCTTTGATCTTATACATCTCCACTACAAACTCGGCCTTAGGGGCCCTGCTAGCATAGAATGATGACACAGGAAAGGAGCATGCAATTTATTACATAAGTAGAACCTTGGTGGGATATGAGCTCAATTATTCACCAATGGAAAGGGCTTGTTTAGCAGTCATGTTCACCTCCCAAAAATTGTGGCCTTATATGTTGAACCAACATACCAATCTGATAGCCAAGATTGATCCCTTGAAGTATCTACTAGCAAAAGCAGCTCTCACAGGCAGACTAGCTAAATGGGTTATGATCCTTAGTGAGTTCGATATTGAGTACACGGATCATAAAGCAATCAAAGGACAAGCCCTCGCGGATCAACTAGCAGAAGCACCTATGAAAGATACACATCCTATGGTAGCTGACTTTCCTGATGAAAATCTCTTCACTCTTTCAAACTCCATATTGTGGAAGTTGTACTTTGATGGTTCTTACACACAGCATGGATCAGGAGCCGGCATCTTGTTTGTTACACCTCAGAATGACTATATTCCTAAGTCATATCGGCTTGCATTCCCTTGCACCAACAATATAGCCGAGTATGAAGCACTCCTCATAGGTCTCAATACAGCAGTTCAATGGGACATCATAGAATTACAAGTCTATGGAGACTCACAGCTAGTCATTCACCAAGTCATAGATGAATACCAAACAAAGGATGAAAAGTTGGTCCCCTACAAGCAACTAGTGGATGCCTACAAACCACATTTTTCTACCATCACATTTGAGCAAATTCCAAGAGAGCATAACAAAGCTGTGGATTCTATGGCTTCTGTAGGGTCACTGATTGACATGCCTGCAAATACACAGAAGTGTGAATTCTTGATCAAGCAATTGTTGATACCAGCCGTCGATGTTCCTGTTACTGAAATCATCTGCGAACTTGTTGGTCCCAATTCCCCATGGTACGAAGATATTTATGAATACCTCAAAAACAATACCTTTCCCCCCGACCTATCATCCACCCAACGCAAAACCTTTATCCGTTGATCCTCTCATTACATCATTCTGGGTGATACACTATATCGCCGGAGTCTCGATGGTATCCTCTTACGATGTCTTAACGCGGAAGAAGCCGAAGCTACCTTACGAGACATACACGAAGGTGTCTGTGGCGCACATTCTACCGATCCTAATCTTGCTAAGAAGATACTCAGAACAGGTTATTACTGGCCTACAATAGAGCAAGATGCTGCACAGTTTGCTAAGAAGTGTCTACAATGTCAGCAGCATGGAGATTTGATTCACGCACCAGCTCATGAATTACAACCTGTGACAACTCCATGGCCTTTTTCTCAATGGGGTCTCGACCTCGTAGGAGAAATCCACCCTTCCTCCTCCAATGGCCATAAGTTTATCATTACTGCCACTGAGTATTTCACGAAGTGGATGGAAGCCATTCCTATGACCTATATCACTGGTAAACAAATAGCCAAGTTTATCCTAAACTACCTCATATGTCGGTATGGTATTCCCCAAGCCATTGTCACGGATAATGGGAGACCATTCAAGAACCAAGATGTTCGTGCCTTATGCATACAATACAATATCCAACATTGCTTTTCAACTCCCTACTATCCGCAGAGTAACGGCCAAGCTGAGGCTTCTAATAAAACCATTCTCAAGATCCTAAAGAAAATGGTCAATGAAGCTGGTCGAGATTGGCACTTGCAACTCAATCCCGCCCTATGGGCCTACCGCACTAGTATCAGAACACCAACTGGTGCCACACCATATGCCTTGGTCTTTGGCTCTGAAGCCATCCTACCTATAGAGGTCAAGATCCCATCCCTCAAAGTATCCATGTAGGACCTGATCGGCAGAGATGAGTATTGCACTTCCAGATTAGCTAAGCTTGAACTACTAGATGAGAGGCACCTTACCACACTTAATCATCTCCATGTCTATCAAAACCGCCTCCGGCGTAATTACAACAAAAAGATCAAAGAAAGACGGTTTCAAGTTGGTGATCTTGTACTTAAGGAGAATCAGAGAAATCAAGTAGATCGAGAGAAGAAGGGTAATGATGCAGAGGCATCCACACTATAACCTTCGCATATAGCATGGATGTCTGCAGGCCAACCTCATCATCATCATCTTCGCCATCATCATCATATTTCCTAAAACCACCAACAGCATCATCATATTTCACATTACACAGTCAGCATCATGATATTTCAGACGATCACAATCATCCTCCTGCCGACTACTGTTCACCTCCTCCGCCAGTCGCCTATCATCATCATGATATTCAGCGGGCGCAAACATCCTCCGGTTGCACTGTTCATCGGGCTCCAAACACTATCGTCATCATCATGATCTCTGACACTACCTTCGTCAGCAGGATATCCAAATATCCGGTTGCTCCAAATATCCTGATGACGATCACCTTCAGCAGCTTACCTTCGATGCTCCGCTACCCGACGATACAAGCAATAGCAGCATGATCTACTTTATCCGGTTCTCTCGAAACCTCCTGATGATGCTAATACAACCTTCTGCTGACTCCCAAGCACTTAACAACGGCAGGATAAATTCGCATAGGGGGATATCTCAATATCCTGATGACGATGACGTCATATCCTGATGACGATGACGTCATATCCTGATGACGATGACGTCACCCAATATCCTGATGACCTCTTCAACACTTAGTCAAAAAACACAAACTTTCTCTCCCGCATCTGTTAGCGATATGCGGATGATGGGCTCTCCCGAGAGATGATCCTGATGCCGATACGCTCCACCTCGGCTCCTCCTGATGTTGATCACCCCGACGCACTTGCACTTCATGCACTTGAAAGCGTCATGCTCTCCTTCACTTATCCGGATGACGAAATCCGAACTGTCTGCAGGATATTCACCAAGATATCCTGATGATGCCGTTTTAGCGAACTTCTTCACTTAGCGAAATCTCACTTCGCCGATCCTCCAGGGATGACCCGATCCACTCTCAGGGTGATCTTCCACACTCTATCTTATCAGTTTGACCTAGCACATGCCCATGCTAGGGTCTTCAACATCTTTCAGCCGCGATCCTGCACACCTGCATGCAAACAGACAAACTACAACCTACCCTACTGTACATTACCATTCCACCGATCAGATGAGTCAACCGGTGGAATGGATCAGTGAATCCATGAAACCACCCAAACCAGCAGATCGATTATACAAAGGAGATCAAACAGAAAATGAAACAGGACCTTTATTGATTTCAAAGATGCAATACAATATACTACTTCTCACACAGCACAAATGAACTCCTCTGCTTAATGCAACACTATACTGCCGATCGATGATCTACAATCAACCGATCCTCATGCTTATAAAGATTTGCCTACGAGTACAACTGACCCGACTCCAAGCGGCTGGGAACTCTCCAGGCGGCTGGGAGATCCAACCGAACATACATCATGACAGCTGTTATAACCAACTAACTAAAAATAGCAAAAGCCTGGTCAGCATGATCTTATCATGATCAGCGTGACATTATTACATGCATTTGGTCTTAACAGACCTTCTTGGAAACACAAACAAGACCTAAACTACTAACTGCCTTATCAAGACCAGCTGTCAGGTAGGTGCCTCTGCACCATACTCCCCAAAAGAAAAGAACTCATGTCCCATGAGTTTAGTATGTGTAAGTCCTCCACCTTTACACTTTGCTTTGTCAATAGTCTGACCTGCTCCAGCTTTGTCTGCTGCTGTCTCTTGGCTTCTCCAAGACTTCTGAACTGTAACTTGCTTTCTGGCAAGTAAATCCTCATGCCTGTTGATGTAGGCCTTTTTCTCACATACCCTGTGTTTGTCAGATTGTCTGACCAGAACCTCTGTCTGAACTGCCTCTTGAACTTCTGAAATGTTCAACTCTATCTTCCTGTCAATCTTTATAGGACAAGCAATAGTCCCAACTATGACAACATCCTTGTCATTCCTCTCAACTGATGGTTGGTTGCACCCCTGTTTCTGAACCTGCTGCTGACCTCTGTCAGCCACAACTGAAACTGTCTTCAACTTGTTGTCTGTAACAACTTCTGTCCCTGCAGTGTCCTGAACTGCCGTTATGCCTGCTCCTCTAGGCATCTGCACAAATTCCTTCTTTCCCATTAAAATGATTTGGGCTGCCTTCTGTACTGCAGCTTTTGCCTGCAATGGCATCAACTTAATAGTCTTCCCATCCTTCTTGATGGTGTAGGTATTAGCATACCCATCATACAGTACCCTTCTGTCAAATTGCCATGGTCTACCCAACAGTAGGTGACAACATTCCATAGGCAATATGTCACACAAAATTCTATCCTGATATGCTCCAATCTGGAAATCCACATATGCCTGTTCAGAGACAAAAAGTGATTGACTATCACTCACCCAAGATGTCTTGTAAGGGTGTGGGTGTGGAATCCTTTCCAAATGCAGTTTATCCACCATCTCCTGAGATACCATGTTGTCTGTTGAACCAGTATCAATGACAACTTTACATATCTTACCTTTGCTCTTGCATGTGGTCTTGAAAAGAGCTCTTCTTTGCATCAGATCCTTTGATCCCTGCAAACTAATTCTCCTTAACATCAATGATTCTCCACTCTCTAGATATCCATAATTCTCAGGACCTCTGTTTGAACTCTGTGCACTTTCTTCTCCTTTCTCTTCTTGCACAAGTTGTACTCTCTTGTCACTAGTTCTATCATTTCTGGATGATGAACCTTTGTTTTCTGGACATTTGAAAGACGGATGACCAAACTCTCCACAGGTGTAACATTTTCCTGAAAATGTAGTAGAACCTCTACCACCTCCAAATCTTCCTCTATTACCTTTCCATCCACCTCTGAAATCAGACTGTCCCTGTCCTTTACCAGTGTCTTCTTGACCTTCATTTGTTTGCTTTTGTGCAGGGGCTGCTCCTCTTCCCCTATTGTTTCCTCTTCCTCTCATGGACTTATCATGTCCTCTATTCATCTTTTCTTCAATCCTGATTGCCATTTGATAACAATCCTCCACATTCTTAGGGTTAGCTAAAACTAACTCATCCTGTATGTTAAACCTCAAACCAGCCAAGTACCTAGCCACCTTTTCTACCTCATTCTCATGATGACCAGATCTCATACTTAACAGATAAAATTCCTCAGTATATGCTTTCACATCCCTGTCTTTCTGCTTTAAAAATTGCAGCTTCTTAAACATCTGGATTTCATAATCCCTTGGCAAGAATTTCCCCTTGATCCTTGCTACCATCTTATCCCATGAAGTGATCTTAGACTTCCCTTGCTTCCTTCTCTCGGATTGTACATAATCCCACCATACCAAAGCATGACCTCCTAACTTGGTCTTTGCAATCTTTACCTTCTGATCTTCAGCAATATCTTCACATTCAAAGTGATTATCAAGTGCAGCAATCCAATCTAACAACTCATCTTCATTCAAGCTTCCAGTATACTTGGTAACATCAACCTTTACCTTAGGTTTTTCACTCTGCACTGCCTTTAACAGTTTTGCCAATCTCTGGTCTTCAGCATCCAGATCTTCAGCTACCTCTTCATACTCTTCAACAGTATCTTCATCTTCTTCAGACTCACTGTCTTCCACTTCCCTCTTTTTGTTCTTTTCCAGGGCTGTCAGCCTGGCCTGAAGTGCTTCAGCAAGCTCCTTCATCTTCCTCATCTCTCTAGCATGTTTCTCCTTCAGTTCCTGCAATTCCCTTGCAGTACCACTACCTTTAGGAGGCATTTTGTCAACCTCTCAATCTACACACAACACACAATTCAACTCTACCTCTGCCCTTTCAGTGACAGAATCAACACACAATAGCCCAGACCTTTTGCTGAGCTCTGATACCACTATGATGCAGAGGCATCCACACTATAACCTTCGCATATAGCATGGATGTCTGCAGGCCAACCTCATCATCATCATCTTCGCCATCATCATCATATTTCCTAAAACCACCAACAGCATCATCATATTTCGTGTTACACAGTCAGCATCATCATATTTTAGACGATCACAATCATCCTCCTGCCGACTACTGTTCACCTCCTCCGCCAGTCACCTATCATCATCATGATATTCAGCGGGCGCAAACATCCTCCGGTTGCACTGTTCATCAGGCTCCAAACACTATCGTCATCATCATGATCTCCGACACTACCTTCGTCAGCAGGATATCCAAATATCCGGTTGCTCCAAATATCCTGATGACGATCACCTTCAGCAGCTTACCTTCGATGCTCCGCTACCCGACGATACAAGCAACAGCAGCATGATCTACTTTATCCGGTTCTCTCGAAACCTCCTGATGATGCTAATACAACCTTCTGCCGACTCCCAAGCACTTAACAACGGCAGGATAAATTCGCATAGGGGGATATCTCAATATCCTGATGACAATGACGTCATATCCTGATGACGATGACGTCACCCAATATCCTGATGACCTCTTCAACACTTAGTCAAAAAACACGAACTTTCTCTCCCGCATCTGTTAGCGATATGCGGATGATGGGCTCTCCCGAGAGATGATCCTGATGCCGATACGCTCCACCTCGGCTCCTCCTGATGTTGATCACCCCGACGCACTTGCACTTCATGCACTCGAAAGCGTCATGCTCTCCTTCACTTATCCGGATGACGAAATCCGAACTGTCTGCAGGATATTCACCAAGATATCCTGATGATGCCGTTTTAGCGAACTTCTTCACTTAGCGAAATCTCACTTCGCCGATCCTCCAGGGATGACCCGATCCACTCTCAGGGTGATCTTCCACACTCTATCTTATCAGTTTGACCTAGCACATGCCCATGCTAGGGTCTTCAACATCTTTCAGCCGCGATCCTGCACACCTGCATGCAAACAGACAAACTACAACCTACCCTACTGTACATTACCATTCCACCGATCAGATGAGTCAACCGGTGGTATGGATCAGTGAATCCATGAAACCACCCAAACCAGCAGATCGATTATACAAAGGAGATCAAACAGAAAATGAAACAGGACCTTTGTTGATTTCAAAGATGCAATACAATATACTGCTTCTCACACAGCACAAATGAACTCCTCTGCTTAATGCAACACTATACTGCCGATCGATGATCTACAATCAACCGATCTTCATGCTTATAAAGATTTGCCTACGAGTACAACTGACCTGACTCCAAGCGGCTGGGAACTCTCCAGGCGGCTGGGAGATCCAACCGAACATACATCATGACAGCTGTTATAACCAACTAACTAAAAATAGCAAAAGCCTGGTCAGCATGATCTTATCATGATCAGCGTGACATTATTACATGCATTTGGTCTTAACAGACCTTCTTGGAAACACAAACAAGACCTAAACTACTAACTGCCTTATCAAGACCAGCTGTCAGGTAGGTGCATCGAAGGTAAGCTGCTGAAGGTGATCGTCATCAGGATATTTGGAGCAACCAGATATTTGGATATCCTGCTGACGAAGGTAGTGTCGGAGATCATGATGATGACGATAGTGTTTGGAGCCCGATGAACAGTGCAACCGGAGGATGTTTGCACCCGCTGAATATCATGATGATGATAGGCGACTGGCGGAGGAGGTGAACAGTAGTCGGTAGGAGGATGATTGTGATCGTCCGAAATATGATGATGCTGACTGTGTAACGCGAAATATGATGATGCTGTTGGTGGTTTTAGGAAATATGATGATGATGGCGAAGATGATGATGATGAGGTTGGCCTACAGACATCCATGCTATATGCGAAGGTTATAGTGTGGATGCCTCTACATCAGGTAAGTTTGAGCCTAACTGGTTAGGTCCCTTCATTGTGACAGTGGCATATGGATCAGGAGCTTATACTTTAGCTACACTTGACGGCATTCCTCTAGATGAGCCACTTAACAGTGTTCATCTCAAGAAGTTCTATGCCTGATCCTCAGAGTATTCCAAAATTTTTAAAAAAAAAAAAAAAATCCAAAAAAAAAAATCCATCCTCTGGTGAAAACCTGGCAAACAGGCGCCTTGGATAAGTACCATAGTGAAAACTTGGCAAACAGGTGCTATATGTAGAGTCAGCATCCATCATCTATCGAGTCATGTCCACTCCTTGTCCAGTTCGCAACAACACGCTTCATCCATCCATCCATAATAAAACCATTGACTTTGTTTGCATTTCCATCTCCATATCTAGTATAGCTTGGAAATTTGTCAATGTCCATCATCATCTTCCCATGTCTTGATCTGTGTCTACAGTTAACATTGTCTTGTCCTAGGTCAAGTATTTCTGTGTCTCCTTCGGCAGTCACCCCTACAGTTTCCTCTATCAGAATGAGGGCAACTCTTTCCTTAACTTAGGTCTAAGATTGGTTCCTTGTTCGTGGTTCTCAATGCATACTTCGATCTTTTCTCATTTTCATAGGTAACACCCTTTAACGGACACATCGTTCCTACGATAAGGCTGTTATCTTCTCAAAACACTCTTTTTCCCACATCATCACATCTACCAGAACTACATATTATCTCCTCTCAAATATTAAGGTACCTTGATCCCATGGATATGGGTATGTAGGCAGTCTGGATTATGAAGGACATATCCAGTACTCAGGTACATAAGATCCCCTCTTTTCACCTTGACCCATTTCATCACTCTATCCAGAACTACATATTATCATCTTCTCAATCTTAAAGTACCTTGATCCCATGGATATGGGTATGTAGGTAGTCTGGATTACGAAGGAAGTATCCAGTACTCAGGTACATAAGATCACCTCTTCTCTGCATTTTTCCCACATCATCACATCTACCAAAACTACATATTATCTCTTCTCAAATCTTAAGGTACCTTGATCCCATGGATATGGGTATGTAGGCAGTCTGGATTACGAAGGACGTATCCAGTACTCAGGTACATAAGATCCCCTCTTTTCACCTTGACCCATTTCATCACTCTATCCAGAGCTACATATTTTCCTCTTCCATCGTAAGTGTGCCTTGATCCCATGGATATAGGGTATGTAGGCAGTCTGGAATACGAAGGATGTATCCAATACTCAGGCACACACGATCCATCATTCTCCACCCGTCCCAATCCATTAGCACTGTCATCCTTCTAGTCTTCCGTTTGTCAAAATCCATTCACCTCAACTTGACTAACTCAAGCAGCAAACTAGTGCATCCTTTCAGAAGCAAAATTCCTTAACAAACCTGAAGCAAAGAGGCCTACTTCCAGAGTCATCTACTGTCCTGCATTCCGATTGCCAAGATCAGCTAAGTCCCGCTTAACCAAAGCCCTAGATCCACAGGCTTGTCTTCTGTGAAGTGTTCCATTGTCGAGACCAACACACACGTCTCCTGCGACATGTGGCATTTCCTACAGCAAGACATTGTCTTTTTAGGTAGATAGCACCCTTTAACAGACACAGAGTTCCTATGATAAGGCTGTTATCTTTCCTATCCAATCGATCCTGAGCAGCCTCTTTGGCAAGAGAATATGTTGGTTGTATGTTTACTTTGTAAGTCAGTCAATTTGTGTTATGGTTTATCTTTTGTTCGTTTATCCATTACCTATTCAAGGCTACCTTGATTTATCTATAATCTTGGTATGTTGTGATGCAGTACGGATTGGGGGCATAGTCATTTCTTTCTATGTGCCGTGTTTGAGGAATGATCTTTAGTATCCTTCTTAGCATTCTATTTATCTTGTGTGTGATACGACCTAGCATCTTACATATTAATAATTCTTCTTGCATTCGCATGTATGGAAGTTTATTTTATCTTCAAGACTATGGCTCATTCACATATTCCAACAAGGTTATATTATGTCTAAAGGATCTAAGTTCAAACCGCTTGCTTGCAGAGTCAACGTCCACACACTCGGATATTACTGCACCTTGGTCTTCTATACCTTGGTGGCGAACTATCCACGTGCTATATCAAAATAAGGATTGCTCTTTATATACAAATACAAAGCCATTACAACAAGTTCATTCATCCATTTCCACAACCTTTATATCGCTTTCATTGTAGTAATCGATCAACAGTCTCTGTCTCCATCTCCTCCTGTTCTTCTCTCTGGTGCATATCTGTAAAACCCACATGTCAGATATCACTAGTCATCACATCTGTATCATCATATATCTCTATCATCATACATCTATAAGCATCATATACGCAACATATATCATCACATGAATCCATAATCATACATACATATCATCACATCCATGACATCAAGGAATGCATACACCAAAGCATGAACAACAGTGAGCTGAATCGATCATCATATATATCATGTAATGGTCATCACAATACAAAATCTCAGTGTCTACGTCAATAATACAAAGTGTGTATACATCCAAATATACATCAGTATAGTACATCAAGGCTATCAAGAGCCCACAAAATATACATCAGAATGCACGCAGGCATCTGTCCAAAATGATACAATATGATACAATAAACAAGGTGTATATGCCCTAGTGGGTAGAGCTGCCCTCCTGCTGTGGCCCCTGTCCTCCCCCTATGCTCGATGGAGGTCCCCCTGATGGTCCTCCTCCTCCCCCTAGCAGTAAAAGTGGCCCTCTAACTGAGGACGCTGACTGCCTTATCCTCCGGGATCCGGATGCCCCAGACCTGCTCCTGTCTCTATAGCTCGGTGCCTGCTGAGCTGCTGGCACCGCACCCACATACAGACCCCTATAGTACTCTGCCTCCCGGCTAGCAGATACTAGCTCACCCTACACTCAGACGAGCTCACTGTATAACATCCTCTGGTCTGCACCTAGTGCACGGCGTGCCTCCTCTCTCTCCCACCTCACTCAAAAGAGTGTGGCCTCTATAGTCAACCGCAGCTGTACCTCTGCGTCTCACTCTCTCCTGGCCTGTGCTAGCTCCTCGGTGTCTGCTGCTGGTGCAGCTGGCCGCTGCACCTGCACCTGTGCCTGTGCTTATATCTGGGCCTGTAGCTATCTGTATGCCTGCACCTGTGCCTGTAACTACACCTGTACCTGTGCCAGGGCTGTCTGTGCTGCTGAGGCTGCCTGTGTCTGTGCCTGGGCTGTGGCCTCTGCCTACCTCGCATCTGCCCATGCTACATCCCTATCTCTCCTAAGTCGTGCCATCTGGAGCTCTAATCGAGTCCTCCAGGCTATCTCCTCCTGCAGCAGTCGCTCTGCTCTCTACAAATTAGTCTCTACGACCGGGCCCACTGCCTTTGCCATCTCCACATCAGCCTGCTAGCCGCTACCCTCTCCACCTGCCTGCTGCCCCACTGCCTACTGCCTGGCTGCCCTGGCCTGCCGCCTCATCCTAGCCTCCCCTCTGAGGACCAATACCTCTCCCACTACCCCTGCTACACCTAGTGTAGTCAGTCTCATCGGCCTATGTGTCTGCCAGTACTGATCATACTCTGGCAGTGTCCATGGGTCTACTAGCCCAGAGTCCCAATCCCATCTCATGGGGATAAGTCCCTGTACCTCTGTCAATGCTGTAGCCACTGGGATCTCAGCGTCCCAGTCTCCAACCTCCCTCCGTGTCCTGGCATGTGTGGCCTCCCCCACGGGTAGTCCTTGCGGCAATCCAAACTGCCTGAGAACTCGCTCTGGAAGGTATCTCTCTATCATAGCTGTCTTTCTACCGAACAGATAGCGAGCTTGTCTGCAGTACATGAGCTGCTCATGATCGTCATCCCACTCCTCACATAGTAACTAGGGCCTCCATATGAATAGGTCCATCTCATCTATCTACCGCCTCCAGTAGCTAACAGACCCCATCCTCTGATGTGTCATCACCCCATCGTATAAAAATGCATAGGGCTCGCCTCTGTCTCGGTGGTGCTGTGCCATGGGTCGGATCACTGGAATGTGCTCCCACACCCATACCTGTAGTAGAGTCACCCTTGTTGAGAGGCTCCTACCTCTCCTGTAAACACAGTGATGCATATCATGATATAGCTGTCCCAACACACAGGGTCCCCACGCATACTGTCTGCCATGGGTGAACATCCCTGATAGCACTGTCCCCTAGCCAACTGATAATCCTCTCGATCTCCTATCTGGACATAGGAAGCCGCCAATCAGTGATGCCACGATCCATCTGATCCTGTCGCAGAGTCTCAGGACGTCTGCCCATCAGATCTCCCCGTCATCAATCCACAGGTCATCTGTGCAGAAGACCTCCTCCAAGCCTACCTCGCCCCGTGCCGGATCAAAGTCCACGATCTCCCCATCTATCCGCATCCTCAGGATGCAGTATACATCCTCTAGTGTCACTATAGCCTCCCCCGTCGAAAAGTGGAATGACAAAGTCTCACTGTGGTATCTCTCTACAACTGCAGTCACTAGGGCAAGATTCACCCTAATGTGTGTCAGGTGGGCCACATGCCATAGTCCCGCATGCTCCAAGAAGGCATCCTCCTCCCACGTCAGCTATACAACCTCGTGTGCGATCGCATGATGTCACTCTCGCGACATCAGTGGTGGCAAAATCCTCTGCATCCATAGCAAATCACTTGTCAGTTTTTCTTTTCCAAATCCCTCAAATCCTATCTACATCATCCCTAAACCCCCACTTTCCCTTTCCTCTTTGGTAACCTAGGCTAGGCATTCTTCTTCTAAGCCCCCCCATTCTACTAAACCCTAACTTTTCTTTTACCTAGCCACAAGCGCTTTGTTATATGCAACCGCGCTATGTCTCCCTGCCAACCGTGCTCCACTGTCCGTCCATCCATGCTGCGCTTTTTCTTCCAAATGCGCCTTGTTTTCCACAAGCACTACACCCACCTACCAATAGCGCCGCTCTGCACTACCAAACACGACGTAATCTTTTCCACTACCCGCCAATCGTGCTAATCTACTCTACCAAGAGCGCTTTGCTGCTTAGCCAAACGCGCTGCAGATTTTGCCAAATGCGCTACGGCGCTACTAACTTCACCAAACGCGACGTGATTTTTCCAACCACGCTATAGCCACCTACCAAATGCACTGCGGCGCGCCTAAAGCACCTAAAACGACTACCATATGCGCCGCGCAATCCTACAGCGCTTCTGGCTGACCTAACTGACCCCCCTAAACCTAGCCCTAAAACCACCCTAAACAACAAATGCAAAGGGGGTTTTCGATCACTTACCGCTGTCGGAGCTCCTGCTGGCCTCCTGTAGGTCCGTACCAACTCTACCCGATGACTGTGCACTGGAATCGGCATCTCTCCTCGCTGGCTACTCACCTCACTCCAACTAGGTTTGAATTCTCTCCTCTCTAAATTTAGAATCTCCAAAGGGTGCAAATGAGGATTGTGGTCCCCATGGGACCTATTTATAGTGTTTCCCCCCCTTAGTTTTTCTTTCCCACCCCTTCTTCTACTTTTTCTTCTTCCTGGTCGCGCACTCTTCTAATCAAGCGTCAACCCAGTTCTTCTACCACTTCCCTGTCTTCCCGCTCAAGGGGGCATACGCTGGGGCAACTACCTACACTGGGGCAATAAAAAAATTGTAACACGCAACTACCTACACTGGGGCAATAAAAAAAAATTGTATCACGTCTTCGACAATTATTTTCTTTGACGCAACGCTATAAACTGCATTGCATCAAAGAGGGGCAAAATGTAGACACCCTAAAATGACCAAGTCGTCACACTGCTCGCATTTCGTCATTTCTTCCTAATCACCTGCATTTCCCACATTAATTAAATAATCTAATTATTTAATTAATTTCACCAAATTCTTCTAAATCATATACTTTCGACATTAATTAAATAAATTCTCTATATTTAATTAATTAAATTAAATTCCTCTATATTCTTCCACAATTAAATAATTTTAATTATTTAATTAGATCATTATCCTCTTTCCAAAAACCAAGTCCACATTAATTAAATGAAGTCAATTATTTAATTAATTCAACAAATTCTATCTTATCTACAATTAAATAATTTAAATTATTTAATTAAATCGAAATCGTTCTTCCAAAATCATGCACCAACAATTAAATAAATTTATTTATTTAATTTGCTTTCCAAATCTGCTAAATTAAATAATTCTAATTATTTAATTATTTCTTCCATAATGTCTTCTCTAAATTTAAATAAATCAATTATTTATTTAAATTGCTTGTTCTTCTAATTTGAGTTATCTCTAAAATAACTCAAGCTTTCTTGCTCATCAATTAAATATTTCTATATTTAATAAAGCAACATATCTTCTTTTCTCATGCAAATCTCTTCTTCTTGTTTTAAATCACTTAATTGATTGTTTTATTCTTTTAATTGATTTATCTCTTCAGTTAACTCATTCTTCCATTCTTGATAACTCCTCTCATGCAAAAGAAAGCAAGACACTTGTCTTTTTCTCATTCGTTGCACATTCCTCAACTATGCTCCTCCGTTGATTCTTCTGAATTATCTGGACCGTTGATCGATCTTCCTTGAAATCTATATAAACCCCCCTCATCTCCTTCATTGAGCCTCTCTCTTCAATCGTATTCTCAGGCATACTTAACAGCGCTTTGAGCATACAAAACACGTCGATTGAGCACTCTCACGATCTCTTGACATTGATCTTTGAGCACATTGAGCACACTACTTGCTTGTTGCAGCTATGGCTTCGCAACTTCATTGAGCAATCCACATTCAATCCAAAGGAAACAATACAGATTTCGGTAAAAGTCTGTATTTCATTGATTATTTGTCATGGCTTTTATTTAAATTCGTTTTCTTTATGTTATTGGGTTCTTTGATTTTATTTAGTTTTGATTTAATCAATTTTTCCTCATACACAGGGATAGGCAGAGTTATTATCCAGAAAACTTCTATCAATGCCATGGGAAAATTGAGAGACCTTGACCACAGTGCAATGAGTATGAAAGGCAAGGAGGACACAATCAGAATT
Source organism: Cunninghamia lanceolata (assembly GCA_027924645.1). NCBI lineage: Eukaryota > Viridiplantae > Streptophyta > Pinopsida > Cupressales > Cupressaceae > Cunninghamia > Cunninghamia lanceolata. Next base: position 16,244,929 of record BSBN01001715.1, read on the forward strand.
ACGGCTATCATTATGACAATAACCCAAGGTCCTTAAATAATATTTCCTTATTAATTGGCTATTCTTAACATGCATGCAAAGCTATCCAATCTCACTCTCATCATTTATAGAGTGTCTAATCAACATGCCCTAAACTAAAGAACTAGCTACATAGATAAGCCAAGTGAAATGATGAGTAATCATCATATAGTAACTTGTTCTTTTTTAATGCTATCCCTAATCTGATGCAGGATATTATGGAGTTGGCACCAACAACACCAGTTTTGAAATTGCTGACCAAAATTTGCCAAGTCGTCAACAACAATATTGCCCTCTCTATAAATATGAGAGAAGGAAATGACAGGAATAGCCTGTGAAAGAGTTTGAATATCAAACACTATATCCTTAAGTTGTCAACCACACTCCGAGGCTTTACACACAACCTCAATAATAATTTTGGAATCACCCTGAACATGAAGCTGACAGATACCAAGTGATGTAGCCAAATTGAGACCCCATAAAAAAGTAGAGGCTTCAGTAAAGTTATTAGTCGGGTTACCAATTCCTCCAGCATAAGCAACAATTAGAGCTCCTCTGTCATTCCTTATAATTCCTCCACCACTAGCCTTTCCATTTGACTTAGTCGCTTCATCAAAATTCAATTTGAACCAACCTGGGTCAGGGGGAGTCCAAATAGTGTTTAATCTTTTAATGCGTTTAGAATCATCAAAGCTAGAATTTGATTTATAATCCCCCAGTTGGAAGCCACAAGGACTTCGTGTTGAGTAAGAGGTTTGTCAGCAATTTTGATGCTGGAATTAGAAACATTCTCTAGGAGAGCTTTAGAAAAAGAATAGAAAACCTGTGAAGAATTTCGAGCAGTTTCTCTAAAAATTCTATTATTTCTTTCTTTCCAAAGGAACCAAGCAGCAAAAGGAAGAGCTTGAGTCCATAATTCTACTAGCCAAGGATGCGATAGATGAGGGATCCAATTAAGAATGAGATCTTTTATTTTCTTATTACAAACCCATTGTAAACCAAAATTCAAAAAGACTTTACTCCATATCTCAGTTGCAAATTCACAATGCAATATAAGATGAGAGACAGATTCTTCTTCTTTCAAGCACATAACACATCTATTAACCAGTGGCATACCCCTTTGTTGAAGATTGCCCTGAGTCAAAATCTTATTATGAACAACAATCCACCAAAAAAAGTTTACCTTTGGAAGAAGTTTACAATTCCAGACCTTCCTCGAGACATCATCTTTAAATTCCTCCTTGATCAGTAGATGGTAAGAAGATTTGACTGAAAAAAACCCTTTTTTGTCAGTAGACCAAAAAAGTTGATCATTTCTAGAGAAAAAAGGAATCCTAGTATTAAGAAGAATTTGCTATATTTTATTAGCCCTGTGAAGGAGATTCAGATTATTGGTACAACATTCCAGCAATTTTTTTGAACTTTTAACCCCTTGATCTTGATGAATATAATGACTAACTTTGTTGTCAAAAAATTGTTTAGCAAGAACACTAATAACTTCATTGCCCATCTATTTAGAAAGAGGACCATCACCTAACCAAAGATCTTTGCAAAAATTTATAAGAGATCCATCACCAAGTTTCCATTTGATACCCTTATTGATACGACTTCTAGATTTAATAATTTTATTCCAAATAATAGATCCTTGAGGAAGGCCCTCTTGATTAAGGAAAGAATATCTGTCAATGTCCCTTAAATATTTAGCCTTTATAATAAGACCCCAGTCAGTATCCTTGTTTAAGAAGTTCCAAATAATCTTGGACAGCAGGACCTTATTCATATTTTGAATGGTTCTAATGTTAAGCCCACCATAAGACTTAGGAAGGTAGACTTTTTCTTGGGTATTTTAAATAAGGATAAAAAGTAGGTAGGTATACCTTGAAGAGAGGCCCTCATAAGCTATACTTTTCCCACACTGCTTAAAAGTTTTCGTTTCCATCCCAACAATTTCTTTCAAGTTCTTTCAAGAATATTATGCCAAAAACTTAGAGAAACTTCCTTAGTAGTCAAAGGGAGACCAAGATAGACTGAAGGAAGGTCAACAGCCACACAACCAAGGATATTGATAATCTTTCTTTGGAGATCCCTTGGGGTATTGAAAAAGAACACATTGCTTTTTTGAAAATTAATATGTTGACTAGAAGCCATAGCATAATCATTCAATAAAGATTTCCATCTAGAGGCTTCTAAAATAGAGGAGATACCAAAAAGAATGGTGTCATCAACAAACTGTTGGATAGGCATAGGAGATAGAGAAGAGGCAGGTTTAATCCCAGTTAAATCTTTAGAGTTAATCTTGGTGTAAATAGATTTACCAAGAGCTTCAGCTATCATAAGGGGGACAAAGGATCTCCCTGTCTTATTCCTCTAGAAGGAGAAAAGAAACCCCTTGGAACTCCATTAACAAGGACTAAGTATTTAGCTATAGTAACAGCTTCCTTAATGAGAAGAGAAACCTTATCATTGAACCCAAGTTTCTGAATGATTTTAAATAAAAATTGCCATGACACCCTATCATAAACTTTAGAGATATCAAGTTTGAAAATCATACCTAATATACGACTCTTATCCATTGAGTGAATAGTTTCATGAGTAGTAATCACAGCATCTAAGATCTGTCTCCCTGGAACAAAACCCTTTTGTGAGGGAGATATAATTTTATCCAGAAGAGGTTGGATTCTGACCACCAGAAGCTTGGTACAAATTTTGTAAATGGTATTACAAAGGCTACTTGGCCTAAAGTCAGCTAGCATCTTCAGGTTGGGCTTCTTAGAAACAAGGGCAATAAAGGTATTATTGAGTTTTTTCAGAAGTTTACCAGTTCTAAAAAAATCTTTGACAGCAGCAGTGACATCGTATCCTATAATATCCCAAAATTCTTGGAAGAAAATGGGGGGAAAACCATCCAAACCCAGAGCTTTGATAGGGCCCATAAAAAAGACCACTATACGAACCTCTTCCTTAGAAATAGGCTTTAAAATATTAGCATTATCTTCCTCAAAAATTAGAGAAGGGATATTATTCAGAAGTTGATTCACAACCTGTGAGTTATTAGCACTTGATCCCTGTTTAGACAACAAATTATGAAAGAAGCTGATAGCATGATCTCCAACCTCCTCATCATCAATAATCATACTACCATCCTCCAATCTTATTCTATAAATAGAGTTAGATTTTCTATGCTTTAAAGCAGAAACATGAAAGAAAGTAGATTACGGTCACCTTCTTTAAGCCATTGAACTCTAGATTTTTTCTTCTAGAATAGCTCTTCTCTATTCATTAAATTCTTCTAATCTCTAATTAAGTCTTTTTCTAATTGGAAAGAAATATCAGAAGTATCTCCTTGGGCAATCTTATATTGGATATCTGCTAGCTTATTGGATAAAATCTTTTTCTGAGAAAAAATGTTTTCAAAGCTGTATTTGTTCCATCCATAAACTTCTCTCTTGACATGCATCAACTTTTTAAAAAGTCTAAACATAGGAGTGCCCACAACCTGAAGTTGCCACCATCTAGAAAGAAGATTCCTAAAATCATGATGTTTAATCCACATAGCCTCAAATCTAAAAGGAAAAGGACCTCTTCTCTTCTGATTAGCCCATTCTAGAATGAGAGGATTGTGATCAAAAACAGTCCTAGGCAGAGTAGCCAATTTAAGACAGGCAATGTTTGGCCAATTATTGGAAATAAGAAATCTGTCAAGCTTCACTTGAATCATTGGGTCCCCTTTCCTCCTATTTGTCCAAGTGAAATTTTGGTTCATCAAATCAATATCAATAATCCCAAAAGTATTTATCAAATCAACAAAGTCCAACATACTATCAGAGTAGTCCAAAATTCCCCCAGTCTTTTCAGAGGGATAAAGAAGGGTGTTAAAATCACCCGCCAGCATCCAATATGAATCAGGATAAGAAGAGAGTCGATTAGCCAAATCCTCCAAAGATTTTTCCTTAAGATCCTAGTGTTAGAGGCATAAACATTAACTAGACTCCATCTAAAGGAGGGCAAAAATTGCAATCTATGTTTCTTCAACAAAAATTGCTTGGTGATTGAAACAACTCTATTACTATATATCTTATAATTAGGGTTTCATGCTATTTGGTTTCTTGAAGCTTGTAAAAACCTAATTGAGGCATCTATTCAGTTACAACAAGCATAAAAAGGTCATAGGAATTAGTAGCTTGATCCTTGATAGTGAGAAAGCTCAGTTCCTATTTCCTAATGTGATGTAAGCAAAAGAGGGGTTTGATTTTGGTTTATACAAACTATCTTTTCCCTACTTTTACCACATAACAATTTTATGAACTTGTGTTTTTAAGTTCACTTGCATCCTTTTTACATCAGATCTAAAATAATTTTCTATCCTAAATCAGATTTAGATTGCAAACCCTCTTTTATGAAAAGTGTATGCATTGAAACTTGAGTGATATCCTTAGCTTTTCATTAAAAAAGAGTTTGAAATTACAACTTTGTGACTTGAATAGAGATATCTTGTTTCATTTTTGCAAAGTTTATGCTATTTTTCTTTACATTTAAGTCTTGGGTTAATTAGAACATGTTATAATGTCGAATTACTTTTTAGAAGACTTTAATGCATATAATGAGCTATTTAGTTGTGATGACTTCAATATGTTAGATGAATCCTTGTAGGACTTTATCTTGATTGAGTATTCCACTATGACTCCCAAACCATCATGGTTTCAAAGAGAAGTAATGCAATTTATGTTCCTAAACAACAACAAGAACCTGTGAAGCTGAAAATAGTGGTCAACCTGAGTTTGGATGTGGTTCAACCACAATCTAAACCAGTGCTCACTATTAGAGGTCTTCCACCTTCTTCTTGACCTCCTGATTACATCTATAACTATGCTGAAAAAATAACACATCGAAGTTAATGAGAAATATCACAACCTAGTCATACTATGGTTTCTCATATATATAACACATGGACTAACAAACAGAGTAAACAACAGTCAAGTATTTTGATATTTTAACTAGCTTCTCAACCTATGCTTCCTCAAGCACCTCGTTTAACACATAAAGTTGGTCAAGATTATGATCTTGTTGAGCAGCTTTGTGTTACTCCTGCAAAGATTTCTCTTTGGGAACTTATACAAACTTCACCTACATACCATGCAATGCTCCAAGAAGCTTTACAAAAGGTGATTATACCACCTACTGTCAAGCCGAATGATGTAGAATCTCTATTAGACTATATGCATGCGACAAAAATAGATATTTTGTTTCAACAACATGAGTTGCCTTTTATTGAAGTTTAAAATCAATATGATCCTTTAATTATATTCATCACAATAAACAAGAAAATGATCAAGCAATTTATGATTGATAATGGATTGACTCTTAATGTTTGTGGTATTAATTTTTTACATAAGATTAAGATTGATACTTCCTTAATTAAACCAGACAGAATTAGCATTCGTGGCTTTGATAATGTTGGAAGACAATCTATAGGCACTATAACTTTACTTGTACAAGTGGGGCCTATGACTTTGTCTACTTTGATTCATGTCATGCTTGGTTCCTTACCATACAACATGATTCTTGGTAGAGCTTGGATTCATGCATTGTGGGCAGTTCCATCTACCCTTTATCGATCAATCAAGTTTATTTATGCAAATAAACTTCATACCATTGAAGCTAATCCTAAACCAGATAGTTCTTTACATATTGAAATGCAAAAACAAGTTGTTCATCATAAGATTCTAAATAACTTGAAGGTTGATCCATCAACTCCTCTTGCCATAGGTAATGTTGTGTAAGAATCTCAATAGTCGAATGCATTCCTTGGTGATGATTGGGGTTCATTAGACTTTACTCCTACCTCTATGGGAGAGTACAACCTTAACAACCCTAATCCTAAAACTTCAAATGTTGCATCGATTTCATCTAAGAACTCTATTCAGAAACATAAAGTTTCTTTAGTAACAAATACCGATAATACTCTTACTTACACTATAGACTATGAGACCTATGAGGCTCCACCTTCTTCTAAAGAGATGGCTTCTCTTTATGGTCAGGGATTTCGGATTCTTTATAAGAATTGTCACTATGTAGGTGGGTAAAAGTTTAAATCTATGTCACACTTTCAGCCAAATACATAGTTTCTATAGAAAGGGTTCCACCCAGAACCACGTAGCACTTATGTGGCATTGCATGGCATGAATAGTTCTAAGCATAATAGTTCCAGGTGAAACTTTCAATGTAAATAAACACATTTTTTAAAATTTAAATCAAATTTACATTGAAGGTTCCATCCGGAAGGGTTTTGCCCATAACCGTTCTACCCAGAACTATTCCGCCTGAAACTATCTATGTGGAATCCCGTGTGGAAGCCAACCCCCCCCCCTTTACAAAAAATTAAACAAAACTTCAAGTTTAATTGTAAATTTATCCAACCAAAGGGAATTTTCATGAAAATATAAAATTACCTTTGGTAGATATCAGAATCTAGATCTTAGAAATATATTTTTATATATTTTGATAAGTTTTATTAGGATTATTTTTTAATTTATTGCAAGAAGGTTATTATTGTTATCACCCAAATTTTGCACCCTTGCTGCAATTTTGAAACTTTACCAATCTAGAGAAACATGGGAATGATCTTGAAGTGTGGGACCTTGCAAAATGAGATCAGACCTCCAAAGAAGGCCAACTTCCTCTTTCTAAGCCTAATGCTTAGAGAAATGCATCTAAACCTAGTGCTAATGCTTGCTGAGAAAAGGGGGAGAAGGAATGCTGAAATGAAAAGGAGTGATACACCAAATTTAGTGAGCGATGGTGATTTTGGTGTAGACACAACAATGATCTCAATAATGAAGGGGATTCACACAGACTTATGACTCATTGAGGCTTCAGTATGAAGGTTAAACCTGTAGAGGAGCCATTTTACTCACAGAGCAGACTATAACTTCAACTAAAACACAGAAATCAAGACCCAAGAGAGGCAAGAAATCATGCATATATTGATCATGAAGGTCAAAACCATTGCAATACAGAAATATTCAATAGCAGGGGTATACTAGCATGGCTAATCACATTCATGGATGGATAAAAGGAAGACAGCAGAGGCTAGATTCAGGCATAGTGAGTCACATTCCCATACCCTTGCAATTACACTAAGAGGTTTGACTACAGAAAAATCAGCAGCATAATAGCCCAAAATAAAACCATCCTCTCTAATACATATGTTTTTCATGCATATATAGCATTTTACATTTTTAGTCAGTTACAATCAATTCTCGCCCATGGGCGCTGTCAGAAAAATACTGCCTCTGAAGGGACGTCCACTTGCAGGAAGTTATTGAATCAAAAGATCTAGAGCCTGGGCAGGTGGAAGATATTTTTCATCTTTAATGTGGTCTGTAGAGTCATCGATTTGTAGCAATGAATGCAACAAATATCTTCAGCTAAATATGCAACTGTCACTGCTAAAATGTCACGTTGGCCAAGCATGCAACGCCAGATCTAAAATTTGAATGTGATTTAAAAAAACCTTGAAAAGCCTGCCAAATGAAAGAGGAGACAAAAATAAGCATATTTACCTTTTGAAGCATGTCAAAATTTGGTAGAATGGAGGAGATACGGGTGGTCAAAGCTTCAGTCAACTATATGTGTATATCGCTTTGCATCTGCACTTGTATCAGCCTTTAAATTTTCCTTTGAATCTGCCTTTGCATATGCAAAGCACCTTGTATGTATCAAGTTGTCAGGGAAAGTTCTAGCTTAGCTGCCGATATGCAAAGTCTCGCCGAAATAGTCATTGTACGTGCTTTTGCTTTTCAGCTTTTTAAATAGCCTTTGAAAACACTTGTGTATCTTTATTTGTATATGCATGTGCCTTTGTATTACCTTTTGCATCTGCCACCCCTGCCATGTGGCACCACCTGATTCACCATGGCATCGAAGCTTGGACCCATCGCTAAAAACTGCATCCCCATTGACCATCGAAAAGACTCAAAAACAAGCCGCCCATGTGCAAGGTTTCGCCGATGTGTCTTTGTATGTGACTCCTTTAATGTTGGATTGTATATGCAATCATACAATCACATATACATTCATCTTTGCATCTATGGGCCCCACCCTTTGTATCTTGACTTTGTAACTAGCCTTTGTATGTAGAAACATACAAGCGACATACAAACAAAGAAACATACCATCACTTGTGCCTTTGGTGGACCCCACCAATTGTACCTGCCTTGCGACTTTTCCTTGTATCTGCCCGATATACAATTGCCTTTATACGTCGCCGATATGCAAAAGCCTTTGTATGTGCCTTGTATGTGCAAACATACATGCATCTTTTCTTTGTATCTCAGATTTGCTTTTGTGCTCTTCTTATGACCTTTGTATGTATGACTTGTATATTACTAACATACAAAGCATACATACAAACAAGGATGCATAGAAGGTATCTCCTTTATAGACCAGATCGCTTATTTTATCAGGTTCAGGCCTTGTATCTCTGGAATGCATATCGCATATACAAGGACTTCTACATACAACTCATAAACCCCAAAATGACTATCAGCTGTATTTGATTCCTAGTTAGGTCCGCCTTGTATGTTTTCTTTTTGTATATTTCTTTTTGTATATCGCAATATACAATGCGACTCAATATACAAGTCGTGGACCTGAACCTTTGTATTTGCCAAAATTGACTTCTGGGTCGGGTCCAGCTTGTATGTTTTTTTTGTACCTTCACCTTGTATATCACAAACATACAATCACAAATATACAATTGGCAGACCCCACCCTTTGTATCTTTTCTTTTGTATGTGCGATTGCATATCGCCTTTGTATATTTGAACATACAACGGTGAATGTATATCCCTTTGCACAGATCCTTTGCATGATCGGCCATCAAGGAGACAAAAAATTGAGCTGCCGATATACATTCCTTTGTCGATGAACCCTTTGCATGTTTCTTTTTGCATGTACTTCGGCCGATCGGCGAGATTCTGAGTTGGGCCGCCGATGAGGCTTGTCATGTCCATGATACCTTGTATGTTTTCTTTTGCATGCCTATGATGCATATTTCTTTTGTATATCACCTTTGTATGCTAGCTAACATACAAGGGTGAATGTATATGCAAACATACATTCAAAAATGCATATACAAATACTAAGTATAAAATTGAGATTTATCTGCGATGGAAACCATTTGAAGACAAAAGATTTCTAGGTTTTTTTGGGTTTTTGGCAAAGATTCTCTAGGAAAGATTTTGAGAAATTTGACAAGGAAGAGCATAAATATTTGAAGGATTTAAGCCTGGTATGGCCATTTCTAAACGATTTTCAAGGAAAATACAAGGTGAACTATTTAACTCTACACAGAGGAAAATAGGTCAACAATTTGGTGACTTCTACGGGATGTTTGCCTGCTAAACATGAGATCAATGGCCTTATGTGTCCATTGGGCATGGAGTCATACAGAGACTAGAACAAGAATTGAGGAGCTAGAACATTGAGCAAGCTACCAAGCCAAAGCAAAAACAACAAGCAAGCATGTATCTCCAAATGAGAATACAACAAAGTGCAAGGGCACTTATTGAAAGGAAACCTAAAACTAAAATAAAACCTACTCTAATCCTAAACTAACCAGTTAGAGGTGACCTTAAACAAATCCATTAACTGGTTCTTGAAAGTAACTGCCCTTCCTTAACAATTTACAATATTTCTCATTCATTTGGGCAGTTAAAAAGAGTTGAGTAGGGAATGGGCATATGACAAATTGATAAAACACCCCCCACAAAATGGAGATAAACTCACCTATCCACCTGGACTAATTGCTGATGCTACTAACTTTTGGTGAATAAATAGGCTGATCCCATTCATTTAGATGTTCAACTTCATGCTTAGAGGTAAGCATGAGAAGTGGTGACTCTTCTTGATATGTCTCCAGCTGGGCTAGATGCCTGATTGGGCATCCCCTTGAAGTGACATGCAAATCAACATGATTGATCCCATATCTCTGCTTTGATTCTTCTTCTTCTTGCTCTTCATTTGGCATGATGGTGCCCTCCACCTTGCTCTCATGTTGCTCTTGTATGTGCAATAGCTGACTTGGGACCTCATGGCTTTGTCCTTCCTCCTTCAAAGAAACCAAGAATATTGATATAATGTCATCATGGCTGCATTCTTCCTCTTCTTGCTGGTCTGAATACTCTAGCTCCTGTGATTTTACTACAAATATGGCTGCCTCCACCTTATGAACAACATGTTCATGATTTTCTGAATTAGGCTTAGAAAATGAGCCGAGCACATGCTCAAAAGAGAAAACTTCCCCACCAAGAAGCTGATATCCCTACTAGATAATAAAGAGCAAATCTTCAATTTGCTCTTACCCATGTTCGGTCTTCTCATTATTTTCAATAAATCATGGAATCTCTCCAAGCATATCAGCATAATCAGCCTTTGGATAATCTAGCATAGAGCAAGATGCCTGGCCTTCTTTATGGTTTGGAACCTCACTGTTATGATTGGCCTCAACCTGCAGTAATTTGCCATCATTTTCATTATTCTCTGGCTGCTGTATATTCACAACCAGCTGCACATATTCTTCATCTTCAACATAATTAGGTAGCTCATGAAGTAGGGCAGCATCATCCATTTATGAAGTGACCTTAGCAACTTGTTTCTCTATGCCTCCATCCTTTGACTGCAGCTCTTCTGGATTTTGGTTAAGTTGTCTCTATAACTGAAGGCTTTCTCCATGCACTCTTTTGCACTTCAACCTTGTTTTCTTGATCGGATGCATGAGAAAAGGCTTCAAAGGAACTAAAGTTTAGAGGACTCAATCCCTTATTTGAGTTAACAGTACTCATAGGTGCAATAGGTTTAAACAATTCTATCTCTATGAGTGTAGGAACAAACTGCTCCTCATTGGTTTTATCTTCTTCCACCTCTTCTTTTGGCTCATCTTTCCAATTATCTTGGTAGACAACAAGTCCACCCTTGAGGATTGAAATATCATCAGGGAAAGAGGCCTGAAAATTTTTATGAATTTCTTAGAGGGTAGAGGGTTCTGGACAAATTTGTTCCTGGGGAGTGACAATCTGAGTTTGCATAAGAACAAGGACTTGTGAAGGGATAAAGGTGTTGAAGCCTAGAAATGTGTGGAGTCTAGGTTGATCGTGGTCAAGTATTGATTGTTGGGTTGGAGAAACACCCCTAAATCTCAGAATTATGTCAGGCTTGGATTCTACAACCCCTTCCCCTACCTGATTTTGAATTGGTATGAGAGGATTAGCCTTTATGAGGTTTGGTACTTTATAACCAGGATGCTTGACCCAAGAAGGCTGCCATGGTAGAGAAGTTTGAGGCTCTTTCATGGAATCAATTTGGTTTGAAGAATGACCTTATTTAAAGCTAGGAGCAGGCTCTAGTGAAGGCTAAGGGCCTTTAAAACTGGGAAGCAGTTTTGGAGTTACAGAGGGATTATCTTTGCCTAAATCTTGGAATCATAAACTTTGGGGTTTCTTCCACAGCAGGTTAAGCAGGTGTCATCTTTATAACAAGGTTTTCTTGAAAAAACCCCTCTTGTGCCTCTCCCTGCTAGCTACATTTTAGCATTCCCATAAATTCATCAGCCTCTCCTTGTAAATTTTGGTACAACTTCTTGAGATCATATAAGCTTATGATGCTGAGGTCATAAAACTGATGAGGCCGACTGTACCCTACTTCTCTTTTTTCATTGTCCAAAAGTCCATCAAACCTCAGGAAACTACTCATGAGCTCATTGAAACCATCAATATTCTCAGGGACAATAGAAACTGTCAAATTAGGAGGGTAGTTGCACTGTCTAGGATCAAAATAATCTTCTTGGGGTTGATAATAAGCATTATTAAGCTACCAAGAAGACTGAGTAAGGGTGTAAGCATCATAAGGATGCTGATATTCTGCAACAGTAGGGCTGTATGGCATAAAATCAGAGGCATTTGGGGCCTGGTATTGTTGATATGGGGGCCAAGAGCCTGTATATGGATTAAGGGTAGGGGAATAGCCATGATTCCCATAAAATTATGACATTTTATAGCATCTAAATGCTGGATAATCATAGAAATATTAGAATTAGAGAAAAAAGGTCCGCAACTGAAGAGAAACTGGATACATACCAGAGAGGGAGTCGCCAGGTAATTGAGATGCTTCTAGAAGCTGAATAGACCAGGAAAACCACCAAAATCTTGATCCTTGATGAAATTTTAGGTGGTTGGGCTGCTAAAACCAGCTGATTCTTTCAGTAGAGTCACCATGGTGTTGTTTGTATTACCTCCAAAGGCTGATAATACTAGGAGAAACACCAAATCTCTTAGCATCTTGATGAGAAGTTCATCGAATTGGTCCCATCGAGCGTGCCAAAGTTGTTATCACCCAGATTTTGCACCCTTGTTGAAATTGTGAAACTGATGCAGAGGCATCCAGACTATAACGTTCGCATATAGCATGAATGTCTGCAGACCAACCTCATCATCATCATCTTCGCCATCATCATCATATTCCCTAAAACTACCAACATCATCATATTTCGGCTTTACTCTGTCAGCATCATGTTTCTGAAAACCAACAGCATCATCATATTGCGGACACTCGCAAACATCCGCCTGCCGACTACTGTTCACCTCCGCTTTCCTTCTAACATCATCATCATGATGTTCAGCGGGCGCACACATCCTCCGGTTGCACTGTTCATCGGGCTCCGAACTCCATCGTCATCATCATATGCAACACTTCCTTCGTCAGCAGGATATTCAACATCCGGTTGTCCCAAATATCCTGATGACGTTCACCTTCAGCAGCTTACCTTCGATGCTCCGCTACCCGACGACACAAACAACAGCATCATGATATACTTTATCCGGTTCTCTTCGAAACCTCCTGATGAAGCTAATACACTTTCTGCCGATGCCGATACTTAACGACAGCAGGATGAACTCGCATAGGGGGGGATATCTCAATATCTTGATGACGATGATGTCATATCCTGATGACGATGACGTCACCCAATATCCTGATGACCTTCTCAACACTTAGCCAAAAACACGAACTTTCTCTTCCGCATCTACTCGCGATATGCGGATGATTGGCACTCCCGATATGATGATCCTGATGCCGATGCACTCCTCGGCTCCTCCTGCTGATGATCACCCCGACGAACTCACACTTCATGCAATCAACAACATCATGCCGATCTCCTCCCCTTATCCGGATGATGATGTCTAACCCGACTGCAGGATATTTGCAGAAATATCCTGATGATGCCGTCTTCACGAACTTCTGCACTTAGTGAACTCTCCCTTCGCCGATCCTCCAGGGAGGACCCGATCCCGTCTCAGGGTGATCTTCCAACTCAAACTTCTCAACTTGACCTAGCACATGAGGATGCTAGGGTCTTCAACATCTCTTGACCGCGATCCTGCACACCTGCATGCAAACAGAAAACAACCTACAATCTAACCTACTGTACATTGCCATTCCACCGATCAGATGAGTCAATCGGTGGAATGGATCAGTATATCCATGAAAACCTCTCAAACCAGCAATCGATCAAGCAATGGAATGCAACAGAGGATGAACACAAACAGGAATACTTTATTCGATTTCAAAAGATGCAACTACAATATGATGTTCCTCTCGCTCTGTCTCACTCTCGCAAAGTCTGATCGATGATATATGTCTGTCTGTCCAACATCAAACGATCTCATGCTTATAAAGACTTTCCTACGAGTACTACTGACCCGACTCCAAGCGGCTGGGAACTCTCCAGGCGGCTGGGAGATCCCACCGAACATACATCATGACAGCTGTTACAACTAACTAGCCAAAAATAGCAAAAGCCCGGTCAGCATGATCTTATCATGATCAGCTTGACCTTATTACATGCAACTGGTCTTAACAGACCTTCTTGGAAACATAAATAGGACCTAAACTACTAACTGCCTTATCATGACCAGCTGTCAGGAAGGTGCTCCTGCACCATACTCCCCAACAGAAAAGAACTCATGTCCCATGAGTTTAGCATGTGGAAGTCCTCCACCGTTACACTTTGCTTTGTCAGTCGTCTGACCTGCTCCAGCTTTGTCTGCTGCTGTCTCTTGGCTTCTCCAAGACTTCTGAACTGTAACTTGCTTTCTGGCAAGTAAATCATCATGCCTGTTGATGTAGGCCTTCTTCTCACATACCCTGTGTTTGTCAGGTTGCCTAACCAGAACCTCTGGCTGAACTACCTCTTGAACTTCTGAAGTGTTCAAGTCTATCTTCCTTTCAACTCTTATAGGACAAGCAATAGTCCCAACTATGACAACATCCTTGTCATTCTTCTGAACTGGTTGCTGTTTGTACCCCTGTTTCTGAACCTGCTGCTGACCTTTGTCAGTCACAACTGAAACTGTCTTTAGCTTGTTGTCTGTAACAACTCCTTTCTCTGCAGTATCCTGAACTGCCTTTATGCCTGCTCCTCTAGGCATCTGCACAAACTCCTTCTTTCCCATTAAAATGATTTGAGCTGCCTTCTGTACTGCAGCTTTTGCCTGCAATGGCATCAACTTGATAATCTTCCCATCCTTCTTGATGGTGTAGGTATTAGCATACCCATCATACAGTACCCTTCTGTCAAATTGCCATGGTCTACCTAGCAGTAGGTGACAACATTCCATAGGCAATATATCACACAAAATTCTATCATGATATGGTCCAATCTGGAAATCCACATATGCCTGTTCAGAGACAAAAAGTGATTGCCTATCACTCACCCAAGATGCCTTGTAAGGGTGTGGATGTGGAATCCTTTCCAGCTTCAGTTTATCCACCATTTCCTGAGATACCATGTTGTCTGTTGAACCAGTATCAATGACAACTTTACATACCTTACCTTTGCTCTTGCATGTGGTTTTGAAAAGAGCTCTTCTTTGCATCATATCCTTTGATGCCTGCAAACTAATTTTCCTTAACATCAATGATTCTCCACTCTCTGGATATCCAACATTATCAGGTTCTCTGTTTGAACTCTGTGCACTTTCTTCTTCCTTCTCTTCTTGTACCAGTTGTACCCTCTTGTCACTTGTTCTATCACTCTTGGATGATGAACCTTTGTTTTCTGGACATTTGAAAGATGGATGACCAAACTCTCCACAGGTGTAACACTTTCCTGAAAATGTAGTGAACCTCTACCACCTCCAAATCTTCCTCTATTACCTTTCCATCCACCTCTGAAATCAGACTGTCCCTGTCCTTTACCAGTGTCTTCTTGACCCTCATTGGTTTGCTTTTGTGCAGGGGCTGCTCCTCTTCCCCTATTGTTTCCTCTTCCTCTCATGGACTTATCATGTCCTCTATTCAGCTTCTCTTCAATCCTGATTGCCATTTGATAACAATCCTCCACATTCTTAGGGTTAGCTAACACTAACTCATCCTGTATGTTAAACCTCAAACCAGCCAAGTACCTAGCCACCTTTTCTACCTCATTCTCATGATGACCAGATCTCATACTCAACAGATAAAATTCCTCAGTATATGCTTTCACATCCCTGTCTTTCTGCTTTAAAAATTGCAGCTTCTTAAACATCTAGATTTCATAATCCCTTGGCAAGAATTTCCCCTTGATCCTTGCTACCATCTTATCCCATGAAGTGATCTTAGACTTCCCTTGTTTCCTTCTCTCAGATTGTACATAATCCCACCATACCAAAGCATGACCTCCTAACTTGGTCTTTGCAATTTTTACCTTCTGATCCTCAGCAACATCTTCACATTCAAAGTGATTATCCAGTGCAGCAATCCAATCCAACAACTCATCTTCATTCAAGCTTCCAGTATATTTGGAAACATCAACCTTTACCTTAGGTTTTTCACTCTGCACTGCCTTTAACAGTTTTGCCAACCTCTGGTCTTCAGCATCCAGATCTTCAGCTACCTCTTCATACTCTTCAACAGTATCTACATCTTCTTCAGACTCACTGTCTTCCACTTCCCTCTTTTTGTTCTTTTCCAGGGCTGTCAGCCTGGCTTGAAGTGCTTCAGCAAGCTCCTTCATCTTCCTCATCTCTCTAGCATGTTTCTCCTTCATTTCCTGCAATTCCCTTGCAGTACCATTACCTTTAGGAGGCATTTTGTCAACCTCTCAATCAACACACAACACAATCAACTCTATCTCTACCTCTGCCCTTTCGGTGACAGAATCAACACACAACAGCCCAGACCTTTTGCTGAGCTCTGATACCACTATGATGCAGAGGCATCCAGACTATAACGTTCGCATATAGCATGAATGTCTGCAGACCAACCTCATCATCATCATCTTCGCCATCATCATCATATTCCCTAAAACTACCAACATCATCATATTTCGGCTTTACTCTGTCAGCATCATGTTTCCGAAAACCAACAGCATCATCATATTGCGGACACTCGCAAACATCCGCCTGCCGACTACTGTTCACCTCCGCTTTCCTTCTAACATCATCATCATGATGTTCAGCGGGCGCACACATCCTCCGGTTGCACTGTTCATCGGGCTCCGAACTCCATCGTCATCATCATATGCAACACTTCCTTCGTCAGCAGGATATTCAACATCCGGTTGTCCCAAATATCCTGATGACGTTCACCTTCAGCAGCTTACTTTAGCAATCTAGAGAAACATGGGAATGATCTCAAAGTGTGGGACCTTGCAAAATGAGATCAGACCTCCAGAGAAGGCCGGCTTCCTCTTTCTAAGCCTAATGCTTAGAGAAATGCATCTAAACCTAGTGCTCATGCTTGCTGAGAAAAGGGGGAGAAGGAATGTTGAAATAAAAAGGAGTGATACACTAGATTTAGTGAGAGATGGTGATCTTGGTGTAGACACAACAATGGTCTCAATGATGAAGGGGATTCACACAGACTTGTGACTGATTGAGGCTTCGGTATGAAGGTTAAACCTATAGAGGAGCCATTTTACTCACAGAGTAGACTATAACTTCAACTAAAACACAGAAATCAAGACCCAAGAGAGGCAAGAAATCATACATATATTGATCATGAAGGTCAAAACCATTGCAATATAGAAATATTCAATGGCAGGGGTATACCAGCATGGCTAATCACATTTATGGGTGGATAAAAGGAAGACAGTAGAGGCCATATTCAGGCACAGTGAGTCACATTCCCATACCCTTGCAATTACACTAAGAGGTTTGACTACAGAAAAATCGGCAACACAACAGCCCAAAATAAAACCATCCTCTCTAATACATATGTTTTCATGCATATATAGTATTTTACTTTTTTAGTCGGTTACAATCAATTCTCGCCCATGGGCGCTGTCAGAAAATTACTGCCTCTGAAGGGATGTCCATTTGCAATAAGTGATTGAATCAAAAGATCTGGAGCCTGGGCAGGTGGAAGATATTTTTCATCTTTAATGTGGTCTGTAGAGTCATCGATTTGTAGCAATGAATGCATCAAATATCTTCAACTAAATATGCAATTGTCACTACTGAAACATCATGTTGGCCAAGCATGCAACCCCAGATCTAAAATTTGAATGTGAGAAAAAACCCCTAAAAAGCCACCAAATGAAAGAGGAGACAAAAACAAGCATATTTGCCTTTTGAAGCATGTCAAAATTTGGTAGAATGGAGGAGATACGGGTGGTCAAAGCTTCGGTCAACTATATGTGTATATCACTTTGCATCTGCACTTGTATCAGCCTCTGAATTTTCCTTTGAATCTGCCTTTGCATATGCAAAGCACCTTGTATGTATCAGGTTGTCGGGGAAAGTTCCAACTTAGCTGCCAATGTGCAAAGTCTCACCGAAATGGTCATTGTACGTGCTTTTGCTTTTCGGCATTTTAAATGGCCTTTGAAAACACTTGTGTATCTTTATTTGTATATGCATGTGCCTTTGTATTACCTTTTGCATCTGCCACCCCTGCCACGTGGCACCACCTGATTCGCCATGGCATTGAAGCTGGACCCATCGCTAAAAACTGCATCTCCATCGGCCATCGGAAAGACTTGAAACGAGCCTCCGATGTGCAAGGTTTGACCGATGTGTCTTTGTATGTGACTCCTTTTATGTTGGATTGTATATGCAATCATACATTTGAATATACATTCATCTTTGCATCTATGGGCCCCACCCTTTGTATCTTGACTTTGTAACTGGCCTTTGTATGTAGAAACATACAAGTGAACATACAAACAAAGAAACATACCATCGCTTGTGCCTTTGGTGGACCCCACCAATTGTACCTACCTTGCAACTTTTCCTTGTATGTGCCCGATATACAATTGCCTTTGTACGTCACCGATATGCAAAAGCCTTTGTATGTGCCTTGTATGTGCAAACATACATGCATCTTTTCTTTGTATCTCGGATTTGCTTTTGTGCTCTTCTTATGACCTTTGTATGTATGACTTGTATATTACTAACATACAAAGCGGACATACAAACAAGGATACATAGAAGGTATCTACCTTTATAGACTAGATCGCATATTTTATCAGGTCTGGGCCTTGTATCTCTAGAATGCATATCGCATATACAAGGACTTCTACATACAACTCACAAACCCCAAAATGACCATCAGCTGTATTTGATTCCCAGTCGGGTCCGCCTTGTATGTTTTCTTTTTGTATATTTATTTTTGTATATCGCAATATACAATGCGACTCAATATACAAGCCACGGACCTGAACCTTTGTATTTGCCAAAATTGACTTATGGGTCAGGTCTGGCTTGTATGTTTTCTTTGTACCTTTGCCTTGTATATCACAAATATACAATTGGCGGACCCCACACTTTGTATCTTTTCTTTTGTATGTGCGATTGCATATCGCCTTTGTATATTTGAACATACAACGGCGAATGTATAGCCCTTTGAACAGATCCTTTGCATGATTGGCTATCGGGGAGACAAAAAATAGAGCCGCCAATATACATTCCTTTGTCGATGAACCCTTTGCATGTTTCTTTTTGCATGTACATCAGTCGATCGGCGAGATTCTGATTTGGGCTGCCGATGAGGCTTGTCATGCCGATGATACCTTGTATGTTTTCTTTTGCATACTTGCGATGCATATTTCCTTTGTATATCGCCTTTGTATGCTAGCTAACATACAAGGGTGAATGTATATGCAAACATACATTCAAAAATGCATATACAAATACTAAGTATAAAATTGAGATTTATCTACGATGGAAAGCATTTGAAGACAAAAGATTTCAGGGGTTTTCTGGGTTTTTGGCAAAGATTCTCTAGACAAGATTTTGGGAAATTTGGAAAGGAAGAGCATAAATATTTGAAGGATTTAAGCCCGGTATGGTCATTTCTAAAGGATTTTCAAGGAAAATACAAGGTGAACTATTTAACTCTGCATAGAGGAAAATAGGTCAACAATTATAATCAAACATGCAGCTGATTAGAAATTAAAAATAAATAGGAAAAACATATTAAAAAAATTTGAAAAATATATGGTTCACTAGAGGAGAGAATCTTCTCCAAAAGGATATATTTTTTTAAATTATATATTGTAAAAAAGTTGACGTCCCATGGAAACTACTCTATTCTGATTAAAATTGACTTTAAAAAATTATTAAAAAAAATATTTATCAAAAATTTAAAAAGTTGACGTCCCATGGAAACTACTCTGTTCTGATTAAAATTGACTTTAAAAAATTATAAAAAAATAATTTATCAAAAAATAATTTTTTTTCCATGCACTAAATATTTGAGTTGGCTAATTAGGGAAAAAAATAAAAGAAAAAAAATTAATTTTGCTATATTTTTCTTGATGTCCCATTGATGTCACTTTTTTGAAAAATATCAGCATTTAAATTCATCAATTAAATTTATAAAAAAAATATCCACCTATTTTTTAAAAAAAATTAAAAATATAAGCATAAACTACAAAAATTCTACATTTCATTAGTTTATGTCATTTTAAAATTCAAAACATACATATGACCTTTTCTATGTTTAAGTTGGGAAAATATGTTTGTATTGGTCATTCCCTTATAAAAGTGTGACATAGTTCTGAACTTTCACCTAGGTAATGGTTGCGGTATTAATCAACAAGCAATTAGAGTACCTATAGAAGTTGCTTCGTGACACTACTCGAGTGGCATTGGATATAATCCTTTCAAGGAAACCAAAGCCTGAAGATGTCCTAATCTTAATGTGAACGTAATATCAACACTCAATTTGATATTTCCTGAGATGATCGACACGAATTGTCCTCCAGGAGATATTCCTTTAAATACCTTTTCAATAGATAAAGCAATAATTGAATTCTTGGGATCTTATGACAATGTTCCTCGTTATCATCACAAATGTGGATTGCCTTATCATTTAAATGTTGATGCATACTTTGGAAAATCCACTGACTTGATAAATATTACTAATGAAGAGTCTAAAGAATCATCACAATCACCCAATCTCATAGACCACAGTACTTTACTTAATGGAAAGACTATCGAAGTTTTTATGGAAAAAGATAATACTGAAAAGGTTATTCCTATAGGTGATTGTTTAAGTATGGAAGAAAAAGAGGATATGACCAAGCTTTTACATGAATTTAAAGAAATATTTGCTTGGAATTATTCGTACATGCCTGGCATTGATCCTAAGATTGTAACACATAATATTGTATTACAACCTGATGCTAAGTCGTTTAAACAGAAGATTTGTAAGATGAATCCTAAGGTTACGTTGTTAGTTAAAGTTGAGAGAAAAGATTTTACAAGATGGTTTTATCTGCTCTATTGATTACTCACTTTAGATTTCTAATATTGTGGTTTTTACTAAACCTAATAATCGTATTTGGATGTGCATTGACTTTCAAGACTTAAATCTTTCTTCTTTGAAAGATTATTTCCCTCTTCCAAACATTGATATGATTGTTGATTCAATAGCTGGCCATGAATTACTTTCCTTCATGGATGGTTTTTTAGGATATAATTAAATTTTCATCAACCCTCAAGATCAATATAAGATAGCCTTTATAACCTCGTGGGGAACATTCTTTTGGGTCATCATGCCATTTGGATTAAAGAATGTTGGAGAAACTTATCAACATTCTATGACTCTGTTATGTATGAAAATGTGATTGATAAAATTGTGTGTTAATTAAATTCAATCAAACCCTTATTTCTCACATACATTTAAAGACATAGATCGAGCTAAGTCACAGTTGTGATAGAGGACTCAGTTACAGGTCCGATGTCACTATGAGATGCTTGGAAAGAGAATAGATTGATGTTTTTCTAAAACCCTAATCTAATTATGCCTAAAACCCTAATTATGCAAAATCATAAACAAATGGACAAAACATGACAAATGCTCACACCGGAGGGCACTAAATGCAAATTAGATACATACCAGATTTTAAATTTTGGAAGGTGAAAACTTTGGGGACAAAAGAGCGGGTACCATTGTCCAATGTAGTGCTTTTTCTGAGGGCTTCAGGATAAAATATGCTTCAGAATGCAACCACTTTAGAGATTCTTGACAGTGCTAAATTGGATGACAAAAGAGAGGGCACCTATGTCTAATCAAGGATCTTTTATGTCATTTTCTTCAGATCTAGAATCTTTACACATGTATTGATCTCTTGCAACTCCTCTCCACAAGATCTAATACATGTAACTTGTAATCATAAGAGAGGGGTTGGGGGTTGTGGTGTTTAGAAGCTTGCCTCAGTCAAGCCTCAGAATGGCATTCAAGCCTTCCAACACTATTGTTAAAGAGAGTGTGTGTCCTTAGTGGGTAGAGGCATAAGAAAATGATATGATAAATTGATTGAAAACACAAAGTATATGTCACATCGGAGGTGAAGCTCTCATGGGGAGATGAATATCTTTCATGCCATGAGGAGATGGATTGATAAAGACAAATCTGTAACAAACAAGTACAAATCAACATAATACTACTCTACAACACAATAAAAGCCTTGAGTATCCTTAGCAGAAGATCATAACTTTGCATTATCCATCTAGGTGAAAATGAAGTCATTAATCTACTTAAATATGCACTCCTACTAAACTTTCATAATTCAAACTTGAGATGTCGACAAGGGAAACCTTTTTAATGGTCACAAGATGACATTCAATTTGGGACCCTGACAACATAGGGCAGGACTAGGGCATAGGAACCCAAGTCCAGGGGCCTATTTTGGGTCTAGATTAAGTTTAAGGTACACCCCTGAGTCCCATTTGTCATGGGTTTCAGAGGATTTTTCTTCGGGATTCATTTTAAACATGCATGATTAAATCTAAGGGACCCAAGAGATAAACTTAGGAGGTAAATGTCCTAGGGGGAAATTTTTTGACATAACATTTATCCCCCACTTTAATGTATGTATGATCTTACAACCCATACATGCATTAAAGTATGGTCAAAAACACATCAAACACAGCAGGCACTTGAAGCTAAGACATACACAAAGATTGAGAAACTATTCCTAGCCCCCAATCTCAGGTAAGCACTAGAAGACACATCACAAACATGCAAAACATAGAGAATACATTAACAGGCACATAAAACATAGAGAAGATAGTATTAAAGACATGCAAGACATAATGAAGACATGAGAGCAGTCACATAAAACATGATGAATACACTGATATAGCATTTTCATTTTCATATATATATATATGCATGAAAATAAAATTGCAACACAAAACCCCAAAATGTAGGAGGAGCGCATCGCTACACCCTTGATACTACACCAGGGGGAAAACATGCCATCAAAAATCCAAGTGTGGGAGGAGCTCATTGCTACACCCTTGAAACCACACACAGGGGAAGGCATGCCATACAAAACCTGAGTGTGGGAGGAGCTCATCACTACACCCTTGAAACAACACATAGGGGAAAACATGCCAAACAAAGCCTAAGTGTAGGAGGATCTCATCGCTACACCCTTGAAACCACACATGGGGGAAAACACATGGAGGACATGGAATACACGAGCGCCGTATAGCATGTCATAGACATACTATACATCTTAAACACGATAAACATGGGCGATGGAAGGAGCTTATTGCTAAGTCCCACCATCTCAAACACACTGTACACACACCTGATGGTTGGGCTTATGCCACAACAACCACCAAAGACACGCTTAAGGGAGGATAGTCTCAAGATCCAACCCTACCTCCACAAAGGACTTTTTGTAATATAAGGATGTGCACTAGCTCAGGAGATACACCTGTTACCTATTTTAGCTACCAGCAGAAACAAGTATAGTTGTGTATGTGTTTCAAAGTGAAACAAAAGGTACATTCTACTTTGCTATGTTATATCCATGTGCATAATAAATTATCAAAAGACTGCATTATTATGTTATGCAAATGCATACAACAGAGAAGAGAGTGAAAGAATCTTTGCAAAAGTAGTCTTTATTGATAAATATAAATGTATAGTGTCCCATACAAGCCATGGGATTAATTGTTTCAATGTAATTCAAAAGTAAGCTATAAATATGAGGAAAAAGAAGAGCATATAAAAAGTAAAGGCATCCATCATTGCCTAGGTGACAAGGATGAATGTTGATCTACTGCATCTTCAACTCCTTTCGTTACTACTCCAGAAATGCCTGCAAGAGTTGAGAAAATTTGGTGTTAGAGCTCAGGATATGATTTCTCATCATATGCAATTCAATTTAACCAAACATATAGTGTACTCTCATATGACATTAAAATAGTTCAAATATATTTCAGAGATGTCAAGAAAGTAGCATATCATCACCAGTGCCATCAATTTATGAGTTTCATTGTTTTATCTAATATGTTGTTCACTGTGCAGGTATAGGTGAAATTCTCATTGCTGGAGTATTTTCATTTGACATTATAGCATGTGGAGTGAAATGGGCTCCCACAAGGGTCGAGCCTAGCATGTTGCCCTCTTGTGTTTTAAGAAGGGTAAAAGTGTAAATTCATCTCATTTGTAATCAATTGAACAAATACACATCACTCATGATAGTGAGCTAATAGGTCATTGTCATGAATAACAATTATATATTCAATTGATTCATCATTAAGGAGGCAGTGATCTTATGCATTGAAATAGTCACGTCTATTATAAGGACAGTCATAACACTGACAAGTGCAATCCAACTTGGAAGGAGAAATTAGTCAGTTCATAATGTGAAATGGATAAGCATAAACAATAGAGACTTGTTTTGTCATTAAGAGGAATGATAGAGCTATTAAGAGTTATCATTAGATGCATGAGAATAGCATGAAGGAAAAAGTCACTCAGGGATAGTGAGCAATTAGTTTTGGAAGAGCATGGGCAGCAGAGAAGGACTATTCTAAGAAAGCAAAGAGAAATAGACAGGTATGAACCCATGCAGAGATATGAAAAGACTGTCAATCTGCAAAGAGAAATACAGTGGTCTAGGGTTTAGAGGGATCAATGGAGAAAGAGATTTTATGGCTGGTTGAGATTGAAGGATTTCAAACACTACAATAGAGACATCAAAATAAATTCATGACAAGTGACTTTTAGCCTTTCTGCAGCCTACACTCCTCTAAGGGATCTGGCAGTCAAGAGGAAGACTCATTTTGTGAGCAGTTCATGAAGTTTATGCAAGGGTCTTATCAGGTAGAAGACTATGTCAAAGATAGCATGTCCTTCTGATGATGGCTCAAAGAGGGGGAGAAGTATAGTTTTAAAAGTCATGCAAGGTGTTTTCAAGATAGATATGCAAGTAGAACATTGCAGGTTTTATACTCTCAAAGGTTATCTTCATTGCCTCAAAGATTGTCAATGCTTGTTAAGGTTAGAAGCAATGTGAAAAACTCTACAATGGTGTTTAAAAGCCTATGAAAGATAACTCCTCGTGTAAATCTAGTGCAGGGACTGTCAGACAAAAGAGCAGATGTATGTCTCAGTTGAGGCAAACATGAAAAGGTTGCATTGTCATACAAAGGTTTCAAGAGTTATACAGAGGTAGAACTATTCCATTGGCTCTATTTTGAAGGTGCAGCCTAAGTTATTGAAGATGATATACTAGGGTTTGTTGAGGTTTTGAATGCAAGATCATAGTCATCAATGCATGGAGGAGAACAATGACAATAGTAAATCAGCATACACATTTGCATGGATGTCTCCATAGGTTTCAACGAATAGTCAGTCATGATTTCTAAGACTATACAGTGGCATGTAAGCACTTGTAGCAGTCAATGCATGAGGACCAACAATTGATGCAATGTTGAGACAGTAGAAACCTAGTCATGTGGACAGTCATTACAACTACAGATCTTAAGAAAGAGTTCTAGGTTCCGAGACAAGGTTGTAGAGCCCAAATGTTGGTTTTAGTTTCATTTTTTTGTTTTAGGCTCTGTCAAGATCAGTGGTAAAATGGAAAAGCATTCATGTAGGAAAGTCCATGTCAAACCATTAGCAAGCCTACTAATCATCCCCAACCTTGTCTATTCTCCTAAATGGCTAATATAATATATGTATAGCCTACATATGTTTCCAAACTACTTAAACCTCTATCTAATTTGGTACGTGTTCCCAACATTATGAAGATCTACCAGTACAGTCTCAAGACATGTATCTACATCTCAGACCAAACATAGCTCATGAGGTTATTAAGGAAGTCTTAGGACTTTTTTAAAGTAAGCAGAGGAAAAAGATCAAATAACATAGTAGTTGTCAGTCAAGAGCTAGAGATGTCAAATGAATTTCTCTTGCATATGGAAAGGTCTATCAGACTGTTAAAGAACTTTGTAGGCCTACAAGGTTTCATGGAGGAAAATCATGATAGAAGAAGGAGCAACAAACAAAATAGCCCTACCAAAGGTTTAGTAGAAGGTTTGAGGAATTTTGTAGGGTTTTGGTCATGTTTTAGCAAATGAAGACTTGACAAAAGTTAATAAAAACAATCTCTAATGACTGTTACACAAGCATGCATGTGTTTGATAAGGCCTAATCCTAAATGTAGAAGATTAAGGGACAACAGAACTTGAAGGCTTGGCATTTTACTAGTCCCTGAATTGGATCATGGTGAAGTCTACACAATGTATGAGAGTTTTGATGAGGTCAAAAATAATCATCAGAAGAAGGAGAGCAGCATTGTATCAAGATTTAAATAGTCAAGCATGACTTCACACAGTC
Source organism: Cunninghamia lanceolata (assembly GCA_027924645.1). Lineage (NCBI taxonomy): Eukaryota > Viridiplantae > Streptophyta > Pinopsida > Cupressales > Cupressaceae > Cunninghamia > Cunninghamia lanceolata. Next base: position 16,271,074 of record BSBN01001715.1, read on the forward strand.
AAAATCTAGTTACTTAAAGAAAAAACCACAAAGGACTATCAAGTTCTGAAGGTAAAGTGCACAACACATATAGTTCATATCTCATTTTTTGTTCATGTTTATCAAGAAAACATCTCAGCAAGAATGAATATGAGGGTTTCCATAAAATCCTAGCCATGACTGGGAAACATCAGATAGAGAAAATGAACTAGAAGCCTCTGTACAAACCAAGTAATGTTTAGAATGAAATAAAATACACTACCTTCATGCCAAATCAATGGCTACAAAAACATGCATACATTATGGTAAGAGAAGCTATCCATTAAATCATGAAGGAAAGATGAGATAAAGAATGTATGTGCTCTTTAAATCTTAGCTAAGACAAAGAAAAAATTGTTACCTGCTACTTCCTGAGTGCTGGTCTGTAGTGAGATGCAAAAATGAATGCAAAAAATCTAGGTGCAGACCTCCATGAAGCTCCAGAGAAAACCCTATGGTGGCGCCCAACAAAGAGTGAAGAATGTAAAATGAGATGAAATGGTTTTTGCTTTGTTTTGGGTTAGGGTTTCTTTTTACCCTAATTTCATCGATGACATGGAGGTAATTTTTTCCTTTTCTTTTCATTTACAAAGTAAAACTAATACCCCTAACCTTGTATTTCATTGTATGACTAGCAATAGGGCCGAGTTCCCTTATTATCATTTGCATTGACTTCTCAATATGGTCAAATCATGACTTTAATTTCTTTTGCATTGAATTTGAAATGTAAAGCATTTGATTTAAATTATATTGTTATAAATCATTAAATCAAGTTGCTATTTTAAATGCAAAATGGAGTACCACACCTTGTAAGTGCTTCTATGAGTTTTGTTGAGTCTTGATGTCTTGCAAGCATCTTGGAGTTAGTTGTTGCAGTTGGTCGACCAGGGGAGAGAATATAGGAGTGATTCATCACCTTTTTGGAGGGAATGAGAACATTTAGGCATCTATTTCCTATGCCTTTATGATAGACTTGGTCAAACTTGACCTTTTCAACATATTGGAGCTCTTTCAGGGGAGTTTTGGTTGCTATTTTTTAGGCTTTTTGGAGGCATCCGACCCAAAGGAGTTTCTAGATCCTTTTTTGGTGGATTTTTGGAGGGAGTTTGGGATATAGTCACTTGTTTGACTCTTTTACACTTAGTTTTAATTATGATTTTGCTTGTACTCTATGACTTTTGGAGTCTTTTTGTAGATTCTGCATAGTTTGTAACTCATTTGGACATATATACCAGTTTATACTTTGAAGATCAAGGTAGATAAGTTGTTTTGGATTTCTCAATTTTTTACGTTCTATTGTGTGCCTTTTAATGATTAATGCAATTGCTTGTGAATGTACCTCATTCCTTGTAATTGAATTTCATTGGTGGCACCTTTGTGCAGAAAGTGTATGTAATTTGCAGGTCATGAGTTGTGTTGGAGTGCAAATAGTCTAAGCTGTGAAAATTTATTTTCCTTCTAAGATTATGTGTTATGCCCTTCTCATGAAATACTAATGCAGAGGTATACTAAGTTGAGTTGTGCAAGTTAAGATGTGTGATTGGTTGACCTGTGTATGTAAGTTGTGTTTACAAGTCTTAGTTAGTATCTGGTGCATCACCTTTATTAAGTTTTCAGTTTATTTTTAGATTGTGTACTCTTTCTTACCCTTTTCCTCTACAAGTCCTTAGAATAGTTAATTAGGTGATTATCATCTAGGAACCAACCTTCTCTAGAGGTCCACTCCAAATTTAGGTGACCCACAGCCTAGGAATGTTCCAATGTTACTCCAAAATACTAAGTTCTGCAACTTAGCAAGGGTGTAATTTTGAGAGTTAACAGTTTTTGGCACGCTCGGTGGGACTATCTAAATCAAAACATTTCAAGAATTCTTTGTATTGTTATTTTTGATATGCAACCAGTGATTTTTAGACCTTTAAGATGTTGAAACCTGCATATCTGGTGACTCTAAGTGTGGAAGTTTAACAAACTAGTGCTATAATAGCTTATGAAAAGGGTACAAACTAGGAGTTCAAGTTCCTTTGAGTATTTGCAGCTATCTCCACCAAGGAGGAAAGGTAGATCAAGTAGAAGAACTCATCCTTCATCAAGGAAAACACAGTAAACTCCACCTTCTGTGAGAACTGCAACCTATTTTGCAAGAAATCAGACTTTTGTTGCTCCAATGGCAATTCCTAGGAATCAAGATTTTGTTCCTTTTGGTCAAGGTAGCCCTTTGAATTTGGCCCAATATGATGATATTGTTGATTGTCAGGAACACTAAGAGGGGGGGTGAATCAATGTTCTAAAAATCTTTCCATTCACTTTTACTTTCAGTCATTTCCCAAAATTAATTAAACAAAAACACAATATGCGTATGAACAACAACCATGAAAACATGACACATGAACACCAAGATTTTTTACGTGGAAAACCCAAGAAGGGAAAAACCACGGAGAGGATTAGCTCTCAAATTTATATTGCAATCTTTACAAAAATAATGTTCAAGCTTGGTCACTCCATGGGCCTAGAACATGTTGGCTCACTGCCATGAAGTACAACTAGATTTAGCAGGTTCACTGCCTTAACCCTAAACCTAGCAAGATTACAATAAGGGTTGTTAAACCCTAAGGCCTCTTAAACCCATTTAAGGCTTACTGTCAGCTCACTGCCTTGATGATGAAAGCTTGCTTCCAATTAGATTGTACATGAAAACTTAATACTGCTTAAGCATCTGCCACTATGCCAGGGTGCAGTTATTTAGCAACTGAATTATGAATCCCAAGTCTTCATTGATGCTGATCTTCTAACTCTGCTCTTCTATTTGCATCCTCGCATCACACACACACACACCACACACTCACTTAACTAAAATTCATCACTCTTATATATTTGCATCATGATTTGATCCATAGTCAGGTTAGCATCTAAGAAGTAAAATGTGTACATAGAAAGATGTACCTTGTCAGCTCAATCCAATGCACTGTGTCGTGCAGACCCAAATCTTTTCCCAAGCGTATTCATATAGGTCAGCTCTAATCACTCAATTACTTGAATAGATCTTTCATACACTACCCCTTCTCTACATCATGATTTATCTCACCAGTCGACATGTTCCTCAAGAGCATGCTTAACAGGTTCATCTGCTGACTTGCAACTTCTACTACGCATCACAAAACACTTCCAAAATTGTATCAAGGACTCTTTACACATTCCCAATCTTACCCTTAGAACTGTAAGGCATGATATTATCTTGCAAAGAAATGTGGACCATCAGAACTTAGACTTTGTCTCTGTCAAACACTATGTCGATACTTAGCAGCTTGTAGCTAACCTTCTGGTGGACTTCAGATCTCCTAACTCTGGAATACGACACTTCATATTGTATACACCTAAAATTGGCTCAGGTTGAATTAAGTCAATATTCTAATATTTACCTTAATTCATATTTCATTTTGTCAATTAAATAAATATTATAAGTTTATTTGATTGATTCATTATCCTACAATTAAATAAAATCATTTTATTTAATTTCCCTAAATTCTTCTAATATCTCAAGTCCTAAAGTCCACCTCACAAAATCCACCTCATCTCTTCCACCTCACCATGTTGCACATATAATTAAATATTCTTAATATTTAATTAGCTAATATCCTCCATTTTCCAAAATAAATATTTAAATCAATTATCCTCCACCAAATTGAATTTTTAATTCAATGTTCCCCACTAGCCTTCACAAATTGAATTTTTAATTCAATGTTCCCCACTAGCCTTCACAAATTGAATTTTTAATTCAATGTTCCCCACTATCCTCCACCATTGAATTCTTAATTCAATTGTCATAATCCACTGTCCTCCACTATTGAATTTTTAATTCAATTGTCATAATCCACCATTCTCAAATAAAGAATTTTTAATTCATCCACTATGAATAAAAGATTCACTTTTATTCCTAGCCATTGATCTCATCTATTGATCCTCACCCTCCATTCCTTTTTCAGAAAATCTATAAATAAGACTTCTCTCTAAGCAATTAGGAGGGACTTCTTTCAGGTATCCTTACCATGTCCAATTTCCTCTAGGAAATCTTCTCATTCTTCTCAAGTCTCCTCATTCTAGCCATTCTCATATCATCCTCCATCATTAGTGTGTTGAAGCTCATCTTCAATCACACAAAGTATCATAGCCATTTCTCCTTGTCATCTTGAGGAATCGAAGCAAAGAAGCAAGCTCTCTGAGGGCCAACCTGCATCATTCAAGATCAAGAAAGAATAGGCGAGCAATGGAAGTCGAAAGGTAAAGGTTGTAAGTATCACTTGTCTGTTATTTAAATCTCCTTTTCCTTCATATTTCATTGTTGTTGTTTGGGTTTATTTATCATTATTGATCAAATCATTCTCCCATTTACATTTTGGTGCCCACCGTCTCGAATCTATTTCGTCGTTTTGTGAAGGTTTCTTGTTAAAATCTTCGTTTTCTAACAATTTTTGTCAAGTTTTGAAGTGAACTGTTGTAGGTTGCGTCTTGGGTGAAAACTGACCTCATTATTGTGATCAGGACATCAATTCCATGAATTTTGACTATAAAGTTCACTATATTTTTTGAAAATTTTTTGAGAATTTTTTAGGACCACAGGTCGTACCGTACAGAACCCGCGGCCCCTGTGCACTAATCACTGGTTTTTTTTTTGTGTTGTAGAAAATTTCTTCGCAGGGTTAATGTTTGTTTGCAGGTTTTTATTCAACCGCCGCCGACAACTACTTTACCACCAGTCAAAACCCCCCTCGCCACCCCTAGTTTTATCTTCATTCAAACCCTTATATCTCCCAGCCCCGCCACCACTCCCCGCCATTTCCTCCCGCCACCGCTCAACCATCCCCTTCCAACACCAGCCATCGCTTCACCACCTGTCCCCTGCCGTGGCCACCATCTCCTGCGCCACTGCCTCCCCTGCGACCACCACATCACCACCACCAAGCTCCTCTCCCGCCGCCTTTGGTAAAACCCTCCCCCGCAACCTACACTCCACCACCCACCCAATCCCCTGACCTCTAAACCACCCCTCCGCCACTTCCACTACATACCCAACACCTCCCTACAACCCCCGCACCCAACCAAACATCTTGAACTCCCTTAGATCTCCACCCCTGTGTGTGCCCTAACCTTGCCGCTGCCCTCGGCCAACCCAGCTTCGCCCCCTACACACAAACAACCACCATAGCATATTTTCGGTAGTAGCTTATAAATTTTAGGTTTTAAACTTTAAATTTTAAGTTAGGGCTTATTCTTTTTGCCTTTGGTGGACCCCTGGTCACATGGATGACCAGGGGCAGGGCTAATCTAAGCCCCCAGCATCAAAACTAACCACCCAAGCTATACTGCGCATGTGACCAGATTTATCTAACTACCAGTGGTTAGTTTTTAACAATCAGCTAGCCTTGTCTTCCCTCCACATACCAAAGGAGGCTATTTTTTTCAAACTTGCACAAATTTTGCATACAGAGATGAAATCAAGCAAATGAATAGTCATCGGAAAGAGGACTCCGAGCACTTCACAGTTGTGAGGTTTTTATTAGGTGATGGTACCTTTTTCATTAGTCAAAGTCAAACATGCTTAAAATCTTCAAATCATCATAACTTATGCAATTTTGATCAGTTTTCAGTGATTTTTTTTTTCAAATTGCATAGAATTTCATGTAGAATTTGTTCATGCAATCTATTTTTCTGTATCAATTCATTTCTTATCAGATTTTATCAAATTATCAATTTTTGCATCACAATCTCCTTGGATAGTCTACTTGCTCTGTTGTCGTTTTCGTGACTTGCAGGTGATCATTCGGGACTGGACAAACATCAGGAGCAGCAAACACATCAATTTGAATAGCAATCTTATTAGGTGCATCCATTTTCATCCTTTATCTCTCAATCTTGTTTGCATACACACTTTGATTTGGGCTCATAAAAAGAACATTTGTCTTCATCACATATGAAATTGGGCATAAAATAAACCAGTGTCTTCCATTCACATCTTGATTTGGCTTTAAAAAGAACCTGTGCTTGAAGTGCCTTCCTCACATTTCAATTCTTAAGGGTTAATTTACAAGTGTGAGTGTGAATCAAGTGTGCATGTGTATGCTCTCTCCTCACACTGCCAGGTGACCTTGGAGATCAAAAACACCTCACTTGACTCGCTTTTGTTTACCCCTTTTTTAGGAGGCCTGCTAGGGGATTTCATCACCCCTAGGGATGACCTCATCCAAGGCTGAATCGAAAGACACCCTCATTGAAATCAGAACCTTGTCACTCTTGGCTAAGCCCCAAAGGACTTTCTACCTTTGGGAAGTGAAGGTGAAGGGTGGGTTACCCCCTTCTCCCGGCTATGTGATAGGATTTCACTTTCAAATCATTAGTCAACCTCATCTAAACATTGACAAAACCTAACTGGCCATACCCTACATCAAACTAGACATTAGGGCATGTTGATGTGTCTTCCACGTGTGCTTGTTTACTAATCAGCATATTCTTCAAATTCAACATTCAAGGTTGCTTATGTGTCTTATGTGAGTGAATCATGTTTGTACATGTGTGATCACTGCCAAATCAAGTTTAAACACCAAACACATAAGACAAGTCATTCAACTCATTCTTCCAAGCACACTTGTCTCAACTTGTGACACATTTGCACTCTGTTCTGATGCATTTGTTTTTGCACATCCAAACTAGTAAGCTTTTCCAGTCTTGTGTCAATGGCAAACAAATTAGAATATCTTAACCAAAAACTACAATATCTAGAATTACAAATAAACTTAGGTCCCTCGCCCCAAGACCGTATAGCAATTGCTCAAGAACTCCAAGTCATACAACAAGAAATGACAATCTTACAAGTTGAACGTGTCAGTACTAGCTATGCCTCACACCAAACTCATACATCTATTTTCTGTCTTAATGATGCTCATGACAAGATAAGCACCACCTCAAGTTGGAAATCATATACCACTCTGTCTACTAGTCCTCCTTCACCGTATCCTAAGACACCTATCCCAAAGCATACCAGTTCTACAACAACACCACCATCTAGTTCCTCAAATTTTAAATGGCACACTAAAAAGGAATCAGATGAGTGGTGGGAAAAAAAAATTCTAGATTTTTACAACGCAAGAAAAGCTAGGGTGAAAGCAAAATCCACTCATCCATCCCGTCATCCATCTACCCATACACCTATGCAGGATGTGATCCAAGGACTACTAGCAGAGAGTCAACCATGTCCCCTAACTCTGGTCCTTGACCTTACCAAAGATTCTTCCAATGTCTTGTCAACGCCTACAACACCTTCATGTCATCCACAACCCCTTGAGCTTCTCAAAGAGCCTTCTACCATGCACCAGAGTCAAGGTCCATCACACCCTCATATTATTGACCAAGAGCCTATCCAAGAGCCCTCAATTAACATTCTTAGCCCTTCAAGCCCATCATGTGACCAACAAGCCATCAAGCCTATTCAAGAGTCTCCTACTATGATTCCAAGTCAAGAGTCATCATGTTCTCATGTTGTTGACCAAGAGCCTATCTGAGAGCCTTCCACTTCCATTCAAGCAACCCAAGAGGTATGTCAAGAGTTTAATCCTAAGCATGTGGAAACATTAAGCCCTAGTCCAACTTAATATCAAAACACTTTCATGCAACCCATCCATAACCTATATCTTTTCCCTAATCAAGATACTAGTGTTGATGAAGAAGCTATCCATGAGCAACTTGATCCTATGCATGAACTAGAGATCCAATGGCTCTTCTATGATCAAGATGATATCCATAAGAATGAACCTCTCCAAGAGCCACTTGATCCTATACATGAGCAAGAGATTTAGTTTCCAACCATGCATAACCTATATCTCTCCTATGATCAAGATATTATTGCTGATGACGAACCTATACAAGAGAACATTAATCCCATCATGCTAAATCCTATCTATGATCAAAATCCCATCTATGATGAAGAACCTATCTATGATCAAGCAGACCATGATGATCCTCTTAGCCCACTTTATGTGTTCCATGGTCCTGAGCCTATCACCCCATCTAGTCCTACCCAAGATCCAACAACTTCCACTTCCTTCGATGAGACACTTGCCTCCCAAGCAAGGATAGAAGATCAAACCAGTAATGATCCTTCACCATCCATTATTGACCAAGCTAGAAATCCTCCACCATATATCCTTGGTCTTACTACCTTCTTACATGAATGTTCTTTCTTAGAACACCAACAACCATTATCCACTATCTCACCTACCTCATCCAATAAGGAACTCGCTGCTAGTGCACCTATACATAATCCTGTTGTCCACCATATACTCCAAAATATGAACTATCAAGGTAAAGGCTTAGGCCTTCATGAATAAGGTATCTTGGAACCTATCCATGTCAATGTTCCTCCACCTTCATATGGCCTTGGATACATACCCCAAGTTGCACAAACTCAAGATGTTGGTACTTCCTCCACTCCTCCTAAGTCTACCACTTTCCATCGTAAACACTATCATATCCCCAAAACATATGTTGCCATTCCACCTCCATCATCCTACAATTGTCAAAAGCATGTGACCATACACCTTCCACCATCCAATCTCCCTCTGCTACTTCCAACTCCTAATATCTCACCATCCAATCTCCCTCTGCTACTTCCAACTCCAAAGATCCCTATCAAATCCATTCTACCTCCTATCCTACCAACTCCCAACATCCCTATCCACAAATTCAATTTACCTCCGCTACTTTCGACTCCTAACACCCCTCCATGCTTTTTACCACCACTTTTTCCAACACCTTATCCATCCATCTATAAATCCTCTACATATCCTAATCATGTTCAATAAACGCACATATTGTCTCAACAAGGAGCTTTCACCAACCTCACTTCTACCATCCCACGGGGATTCAATGACAATTATGTGGATGCCTCTACCTATAAAGTAAAAAATCCTAAGAGTCCTCATGACCTAGGACATAAAAGCCAAGAACCAAAGCATTATCCATATCCAAAGCTACATACACCCATATACCTCAATGCCAAACTAAAACAGGTGTGGAGCCCCAAGCAACAAATGATTACTCCAAAAGCTGCACAAAAGCTGCATACACCCAAACCCATACCTTCACAGATACTATCTAAAAGCAAAATGGTTTGGGTACCCAAGCAAAAAGCCCTAAAGTTACATGAGGCATCCACCTCTCAAGAATCTCAACCATCCACTTTCTCCCATTCCATCCATAAGTCTGAAATTCTTCCATCCCACATGGCAAACAAAAATTAGAAAAATACTAAGTCTATGTGGGTCCATAAATTCCTAAATCATTCATCCACAAGCAAAAGTCTCCGTTGCCTCCTACACTACCTTCCCATCACCAGCTTCAATGTTTACCATGGTATGTGCAATTGTTGGTCATGATTCCCTTCCATTCCACAGCATTTTCATATACCTCCATCTCCTCTTCCTTCTACTATTATCTTACACATCTTCCTCATCCTATTCCTATGGACCATGCTTTTGCATAAGCCTTCCCTCCATATTCTGCATCATAATCCGCTATCTACATACACCATATCACTTTCATGCAATCCCCTACCAACATCTGTGAGAACACTTGACATGGTCCATTCGACAATATCTATCTAGCAGGACTATCACCTTTCAAGGAACTCTATACTTGAGTCTTTCCATATCCACCTTCTCCTATCTAAATATTCAAAGAAAAAAAAAATAAAAAAAGTAAAGAGAAATCCCTTCGTCCAATGGTGAAAACTTGGCAAACAGGTGCCTTGGATAAGTACCATGATGAAAACCTGGCAAATAGGCATCATGTGTAAGTTGATCTTCTATGTCACCTACACTTGGGGGCACCTTGTCTCATTGGCATATCACTCTTCTCCTACCAGTTTCCTTTTATACCATTTCCTATCATGTCCCGTCCATCCATCCAATCTTCCTTTCCTCTATTATTTGGTCTTGATAAAGATTGAGGGCACAATGTTGACAAATGTTCTAGATGTTTCTTGACATACCTTTTCCCTCCAAACTAGGCAAACCCTTCATTATCCTCTCATCCTCCTATCATCCTTAGCATTGTCACAAAAAAAATCCTACGTACTCTACCTACAATGGGGCATGTTACACTTATGCGACATAGTCCTTGGAGATCACATCCTTGTTTCCTTCTATCCACTATTGCCCATCCTCATAACCATCTGTATCTACTATCTTCCATCCATCTACATATCTATTGTGGTTCCTTGTCATTAGTATTGTTTGTTCCATATCTATTCCATGTCATGTCTCTTTTTGTTCCATATCTGATCCATATCATGTCTTATTTGATCCATATCTGATCCATGTATGTTCCATATCATGTCTCATCTGATCCATATCTTGGGTCCATTAGGGTTCTTGACGAACTACGTTGCCTCTGAGCTATCACATAGGCAAGGCCATTATCAATGCGCCCCCGAGGCTCTGCTTCCCTATCCATCTCATATCTTGTCGTCTATCCTCTAGACCATCCATGGTCCAAGCCCTAAACTATGTTGCCTCTGCATCGTCACCTAGGCAAGGCCATTTAGTAATGAGCCCCCGAGGCACTAGGTCAATCCCTTAGGGTCTGTCTCACCAATAAGGATTGTGATACCTTTCGCTAGACAAATAAGAGCAGCAAAGCAAGCTACCAAAAAAACAAAAATCTTGACGCAAAAACATCAACCTATCCTAAACAAAGTAGTGCACCATACTGAAACATTGAAGCTAAATTCTATATCAATTATGGCAATAAAACACATCTAATGCAAGAATGTTTTGTAAATAGGTTATCTTACAAAGTCTTGGATTTTTGTCATTATGTCTTCCTATGCTACTCAAGGATGCCAAAAGCTAGAGATGCTATGATGGGGGCATAATATTTTTCTTTGTCTGCTGCTTGTGGATCAAACTTTAGAAATGTGACAACTTTTGTCTAATGACATGATCGGCAAAAGATCATCGAGGACTCCGAGGTCTAAACATGAAAAGGGGCAATCCTTGTCTATTAAAATGCAAGAAATACTCAGGTCATCTAGATTCATTTTTGACTAGATGCTTGTATTAACTTGCTAAATCAAAATCCATGTAAGTGATACTCAGGTCATCTCAGTCTAATTATACCTAGATGCTTGTATTTTCTTACAACATAATAAAGCCCAATGATGACAGCGCTTCAAAATACTTGCTATATCAAGGTGACAAATATCCATATCCATACCGTATCCAACTGCATTTCATATCCATTTCCATATCCATACCATATCCAATTGCAAGTCTATCCTTAATCTATGCCAATCAAGTCAAGTCAATCTTGTCAAATGATCCAATCACAATCAGTGGTCTTGATCCTTGTCTGGTCATAAACCATATCAATCAATCATAACTATCCTTCATGTTGCTCTAGGGATACATTACTCCCCGCCATGACAACACTGTTGTATATCGTTATCATATCAAATGTCTTAGACAGGATGTTGTATTGTCGAAACTAGACCCATAGTCTTATACGACATACTTCATTGTTGAAACCAGACATCATTGACCTATATCGTTGGTTTACCACTCGACAAGGGCACTACTTTGTTTGGTCCTGTATTATTTGTGCATACTTTCTTACTTTCTTGTGTGTGTCATCTTTTTATCTCGCATTCCATATCATTCATCTCTTTCTTCTGCATCCAACCATTTCATCCCCTGTCAACCTATCTCATCGTGAGATTGTCCATCTCACGCCTTCTACCTTCTCCCCGTCCAATCTCCCGAGGGGGCATCCTATCATCATAACTTGTACCAGGGGCAAACTGGGGCATGTATCATTATCAGACTATTTATTCTTTGAAACAATGTGATAAAACACATTGCTTCAAAGAGGGGCAAAATGTATACACCTAAAATTGGCTCAGGTTGAATTAAGTCAATATTCTAATATTTACCTTAATTCATATTTCATTTTGTCAATTAAATAAATATTATAAGTTTATTTGATTGATTCATTATCCTACAATTAAATAAATTCATTTTATTTAATTTCCCTAAATTCTTCTAATATCTCAAGTCCTAAAATCCACCTCACAAAATCCACCTCATCTCTTCCACCTCACCATGTTGCACATATAATTAAATATTCTTAATATTTAATTAGCTAATATCCTCCATTTTCTAAAATAAATCTTTAAATCAATTATCCTCCACCAAATTAAATTTTTAATTCAATGTTCCCCACTAGCCTTCACAAATTGAATTTTTAATTCAATGTTCCCCACTAGCCTTCACAAATTGAATTTTTAATTTAATGTTCCCCACTATCCTCCACCATTGAATTCTTAATTCAATTGTCACAATCCACTGTCCTCCACTATTGAATTTTTAATTCAATTGTCATAATCCACCATTCTCAAATAAAGAATTTTTAATTCATCCACTATGAATAAAAGATTCACTTTTATTCCTAGCCATTGATCTCATCTGTTGATCCTCACCTTCCTTTTTTAGAAAATCTATAAATAAGACTCCTCTCTAAGCAATTAGGATGGACTTCTTTCAGGTATCCTTACCATGTCCAATTTCCTCTAGGAAATCTTCTCATTCTTCTCAAGTCTCCTCATTCTAGCCATTCTCATATCATCCTCCATCATTAGTGTGTTGAAGCTCATCTTCAATCACACAAAGTATCATAGCCATTTCTCCTTGTCATCTTGAGGAATCAAAGCAAAGAAGCAAGCTCCCTGAGGGCCAACCTGCATCATTCAAGATCAAGAAAGAATAGGCGAGCAATGGAAGTCGAAAGGTAAAGGTTGTAAGTATCACTTGTTTGTTATTTAAATCTCCTTTTCCTTCATATTTCATTGTTGTTGGTTGGGTTTATTTATCATTATTGATCAAATCTATTTTCCCATTAACACATATAAGTGTTTACAACACCTCAAAACTACATAACAAAATGCTCACCTGCGGAAGAATGCGGACCACTGCACTATACCCTGTTCATTGTTCCTGCTATACCTTTGCTTACCCAGACTTAGATATTTCTTCTAAGTGACTTCTGGAGGAATTCAAGACTTAATATCTGGAGCATGACACCACCAAACAATTACTAACATCATATCTGAACCACATTACACAATCATCATCTATGGAGGCATACTATCCAACTTACTATCCTCTATTCTGTGCACATTCATACTTAGCCATTTCTTTCAACTGGATCTATTAACCGGACCTGAAATCTGATATGGTCTTCCAGAGTTGTGTCTCCCTATCATACTAATGAGCTCTTTGATCCTTGTTTCCACCAATGACAACATGCAAGTTCATACCAGAGGAGTGTCTCTTGCTAACAATCTCCCCCTTTGGAATTGATGGCAACACTTAGTGAAAAATGCTTGACTACTCCCCCTTACTATATACACTTTATTTTCTTACTCCCCCTGAGATGATCATCCATTTTTCACTTATCTACTTCTCCCCCTTTGACATCAATGGCAAAGGGTGTGATGCAGAACCCAAAATTTTTTCAAAATTTCAAAATTTTTGTACTCTGTCGCATATTTACAAGTACAATCTTCATCTTAATATTACATATATTTGAGGATGTCATTGAATATGTTTTTAATCTGTGCCCACTCAATGTCCCAAACTTTATGAGCATTTTCCAAAATTTGAATGTGTCCACTGTAGAGAAAAGCTAAAGCTTTTGCCTTTTTGAGATCAGAAGGTGTGTCTGTTTGTACATCTACCCTAGCCTCTGCAACAAGATTTGTCATTGAGTCCAGTTTAGGGTAGACTAGTCTCCTTAGTTGTCCCATTCTTCTTTCTATTTGATATTTTCAATTTATTAAGTCAGTTAGATCATTGTGGATGCTAATGACTTCTTCTTCTTTATTTCTAACTGATTCTATTACTTGATCAAATTTGGTAGAGATGTCCATCGTTTTTTGTTCTAGCTCTTTGATCTTTTCTTCAATCTCCTGAGCAGCTTTTGGCCAGGATAGACAAAATTTGTACACATCTCCAACTTCTTTTATAGCTCTTTGAATGTTGGCTATTGAGTTATCTAATGAAATTTTATCATTTTCTATCATTGTCTTTAATTCTTCCAGTCTTTTTCCCTCAAATTCCTGCCTTACTTTTGTTTTTGTAGATTTCTCAAAATATTCAAACTGATTACTTACTAAATTTATTAATCCCTTCAAATGTCTTGCTAGGGGCATGGATGAATCCCTCTTGTGGGAGGGTAGCAGCCTCTCCAAAATCCTAGATGCTTCATCAATCAGTTCACTATCCTCAATGTGTGATTTCAACATCTCTTCTTGAACCTTTTCTTGGACAATTGAAACCCATTTAAATTTCTGTGCCAGAGACATTGTGTCCAGATTTATTGGGCCATGTAGAAATTTTAGTTCATCCAAATCTCATTTCTCTTTCTCTAGCACTTCTTTTACTGATGTAGCAGTGTCTCTTGGCATAGTAGGCACTTCTTCTTTCTAATTTTGCTCCAGATCATCTAATTCCATATTCTTATTAGTTTCCTCTGTTTGTTCAAGTGGAGGATTTACTAATTCTTCCTCAGTTTGTTGTGTCGGAGAGGTTCTCACTTGAGAGTCATCAGTAGGTTCCTCTTTCTCCTTAGACATTCTGCCATCTGTATCTAGTTCTTGACCCAAATTTATTTCTGGAGCAGATGAATTGACAGGAACATCAGTTTCTTCATTGACACTTACAATGGGAAGATTGTGTTGTTTCAAAGATTTCAAGATAATTTCTTGTGATTCTTTTACCACTTTATCAATATCACCCAGCATTAACAAATTCATTCTTGTTTTAGTTCTAAACTGATCCTTGGTCTCCTTTGAGATCATATTTTCTTCCTCTACAGTGATTTCCGGACATAGTCTAGTCAACACATGTTTTCTTAGCTCAATATCTTTAGCTCTGGCATTCTCCTTTCTAGTCTAGTCAACACATGTTTTCTTAGCTCAATATCTTTAGCTCTGGCATTCTCCTTTCTGATGCTCAAAATATTTGCTAAACTTTCTAGGAGATTACAGATGATCTCAATAAGGGCTTTGCTAAAAGTGTTGAGATAGTTCATAGTGGCTTCCTCCAGACTCCTTTTGTCATCGTCACTATATTCATCATAGTGCTTAATCATAGGTTTTAGATTTCCATCTACAGTGACAACCTTTACTATATCTGCAAGTGCTGGAGGCATTTTCTATTTTTTATTGGACTTATCTTTTCTGAAGAATTTTTCTTTAGTACTTTTGGAGGCTTTGATAGTCTCAATTTTCATCTTTTTGATCTCTTCATCTATCTCTGTCTCATCTTCATCCTTTTCACTTACACTAACATATAATATTTTTCCTTTCATCTTTTTCCTCTTCATGTCTTTGGCAGAGGATTCTTTTGATGTTTTCTCTAGGTTCATTGATGATGTGACATCAGAGGGGGTAGTGGAGCTCCTAGTAGTCCTATGAATTTTTTTTTGGTTTCTCCTTCCTTAACTGAGATTTCTCTGGAACCTATACCCGTTCACTCTTTTGTTTTTCTTCTATTGCTTTCTCCCTTACCTTTTTCAGTTGTTCTTTGGTGATGCCATATCTTGCAACAATCTCTTCCACCTCTTTTTTGACTTTTCTAGTTGATTCAGGTTTTCTAAATTCAACATGAAATTTTAAGTTCAGTTCCTCATAAGTTCTAAACCTCTCTTCTTTAGTATCTCTAGGTTTACCCAGCAGGTGTTGAGCATAGTTTTCCAGTATCGAACCATCTACCTCATATCCCATAGGCATTACCCATATGGTTTTGGGCTCCACAACTTCCATCAAGCATTGGTCCTTGGTGACCATGAAACTTATGCTACCTTTGTATTTGTCAACTATTCCCCTAGGTATTATGTCCCTTGACTGCATCATTCTTTGGAAATTTTTTGAAATATCCCCACAAGGCTATTTTTCGCTCATTGACACTTCTAATGCTACTTAGATGATTTCTTATTTGGACAGCTACTAGTTTACTACTTAACCAAATCAAATTCTTCATGTTTGGTAGTTCATTCATGAAATAAAAGAATAAGAAAATGACCAACGTACCATATTTGAAGGGGTAATTCTTGCTCTCCTTTATCTTCCTTAGATTTTCCATCAATTGATTTTGTAGCAGCTCACATAAGTCGTAATCGACATTCTCTTTTATCATTTGATAAGTAGTATAGATTTTTGTTCCTAAGACAGATTTCTCCCGGTTGGAGAAATAGATCTTGTAGCTGAAAACCATTGAGGCAAATCTTACATCATGATCTGTGATATCATTGATAGTCAGTGCCCTCTTGTCAAACTTTGCTCCAGTGGCCTCTGTAATAGTCTGGTTCTTCACAGGGTTCAGCAAGGGCACACTTCCAGTGGAACTTAATCCAGTCACTGCCCTAATTGCTTCCTTGGTGATTTTGAAGGGCTTCCCTAACCAAATGAATTCATCGTGAATTCAGCTCAGAATGTACCTTACCCATTCATCCTCCGCAAACATAGGAAAATCCACATACTGAATAAACTTCTTTTCCTTTAGGGTTTTTTATTCCTTTTTGAGGTCAAACTGGTCATCAGTTAGATGCTTGAGATATAAATCTGTCAGAGAAATGCTATTGTGTTCCTCTAGGGCAACATGAATATATGCCCTAACATCCTCAACATACAGGACTCCATAAGGTATTCCCAAAAATGCACCCATTTGATCTACTTCAGTTGCTTTATGAGGGTGTTTCTTGAACTTGGGTCAAGGGCGTTCAGTAATATCTACAATTTGTGGAGTCACCATAGCAAAGATTTAATAGATTCACAATTAGGATTTCTACAAAAATACTTGATATCTTGAGTTTGGGTTTCCTTTGCCTGAATCAATTGAAGCTTTGAATCTATGTTGTCCCTTGAAATCTCTCTCTGACATCTAAAAAGCTTTGAATGCAAAGTGAATTATAGGAAAAATGACTTGCCTTTTATCCTCCACACTTGACCTAATCGTTATTAAATGCTTGTTGTCAAAAAGCCATCGAAAACCCCTCACTGTAGAACACAGTCGATTAAGATTACTCCGCAATATGTTGCATTGACCCTTTTGCTTCTAGTTTTTCTTTTAAGAGCTTTGTCACATCAAATTATACATCTCCGTGCCTGATTCTAGCACCCACTTTCTGGCTGGGGGTTTGAATTTTCAACACTACTCCCCCTGAGCCAAAGCTCTCGATTTACTTCCCAAAGGAAGCATCTGCACTGGGTAGTGGTGCAGATTGATCTTGGGCTGACTTCAATTACTTCTTTGTTGATCCATACCTTGTCCATTTCTTTCTTGGTTTCAACCGGATCAACTTTCACTTTTCCCTTATCATTTCTCTGATCTATTTTCCTTTCTTCAGAATAGTGATTTCTCTTCACATTTCTACTTCTGCAAAATCTTGCAACATGTCCAAATTTGTTCTAATAGAAGCACATCACATTCTTTTGACTTTGATTCCCTCCATTGATTGAATTTGATCTGCATTGATTTGCCATATGTCCAAAACTATTGCATGCAAAACACTTTCCATTGAATGATTGGTTGTTCCTTGTATTTTGAAAGTTAGTTCTTACCGAACTTCTGCATTCATTTGATCTGTGTCCCATTTTATAACATGCATTGCACCTAATGGAATTCTAACTTACTTTACTTCTTCATACTATAGATTTATGACCAGTTCTATTGCAAGTGAAGCATTTACCTTTGAATGATTGTTCATTCCTCCCATTGTTAAAACTTTTCCTAATCTGATTTCTACATTCTTTAGCTCTATGACCAATTTCCTTGCAATTGAAACACTGACCAGAGAATGATGGAATCTTTTGATTTATTCTGCTCCTATATTGAGTAACCTTATGACCATACTTATTGCATGAATTGCAATAACCATTGAAGGATGGGTACCTTTGTGCATTTGGTTGTCTGACTGGAGGTCTTCTAGGTCTTCTTTTCTAATTTCTAAATTGATTTCCTTTATTTTGTTGTACTTCAGTGGTTGCTTGACCAGATTTTGAACTTTCCCCTTTTTCATATCCCAAACCTTGCTTGTCATCTGCACTCTTTTGGTTGACAATCATTTTATCAAGCTTTGCAGTGCTTATCTTGAATTTTTCTTCAAAGATTTTGGCCTTTTCTAGGTCTATTTTTAGATTTGCAATCACTTTTTCAAGTTTTGCAAAATCTTCTGATCTATTCTTCACAACTAAATTCAGATCATCTTCTTCTCTTATTCTTTCTAATGCTTTTGCTTCCAAAACATTCAATGCTTCATTTGCTGATAACAATTGATCACTGACTTCTATGTATTTGTCTTTGAATTTCTTGACTTGTTCTTTTAGCTTTAAGATGCATTCATCAGCTTGTTGCATGTTTTCTTTCAAATCCCTAACCTCTACCTTAGAATTTTCAAGATCCATAAGGGTTGCTTCTAGTTGGTTGTATCTTTAATAATTTCCATACCTTCTTGCTGCCATGATCATACTATCCCAGATCTTCCATAAGCTATTAAACTTCTTTAAAGGAACTTGGATCTGATGCCAATTGTTAATTGTTAGGAACACTGAGAGGGGGTGAATCAGTGTTCTAAAAATATTTTCATGCACTTTAACTTTTAGCCATTTCCCAAAATTAATTAAACAAAAACATAATATGCATATGAAAAGCAACCATGAAACCATGACACATGAACACCAAGATTTTTTATGTGGAAAACCCAAGAAGGGAAAAAACACAGAGAGGATTAGCTCTCAAATATATTGTAGACACCCAAAATTGCCTCAATATCATTAACATTCAAATATCACATTATCACACATCTGCATTTGTCTAACACACTTGAGCAATATCCCTAACATACATATTTCTTCTATTAATTAAGTAAATTTATATTTATTTAATTAATTCATTAGCTATTTCCTCTAAACTATAATTAAGTAATCTTCAATTATTTAATTATCTTCATTCTTCTATTTTTAATTAAATAAATTTTATTTATTTAATTACAGATTCCTTTCATAAGCCGACTTTCCAATTAATTAAATAAATTGTATTTATTTAAATAATTTATCTTATCATTTATCTCATGAGCCGACATGTGTGCCCCTTTCATTTAAAAAGATAAGTGGTACTACATCCTTTTATTTAATATCTTTCACATGTAGTACTTTTTTATGTACACAAGCACACATGAGCCCTATCTTCCCGCCACTTGTCATCTTCACATTCACCTATGTCTATCTTTCAATCTTAGCCAGTCACATAGCCTCCAAATCTCCACCATTGATTGATTTTGGTTGAGTTCTATATAAACACCCTCTCATTCCATACTACATCTATCCAGCATTCATATAGCATCTACATTATCATCTTGAGCATATTGAGCATTTGAGAATCCATAGCATCCATTGAGCTTTATCATTATCATCCATCATGGCAGCTTTTATCTTCATAATTATTCATTGTTGAAGAAGCAATCCACATCATAAACAAGGAATCACACAATCTAGGTGATGTTGTGCTTGAATTGCATTACTCTTTGATTTCATTTAGATTAGATTCTTTGATGATGGTAGGGTTAGGTTTTCATGGCTATGCTTGATCTTATTAACCTGATTTTTTACCTATCACATATATATTGCAATCTTTAGAAAAATAATGTTCAGGCTTGGTCACTCCACGGGCCTAGAACATGTTGGCTCACTGCCATGAAGTACAACTAGATTTAGCAGGCTCACTCCCTCAACCCTAAACCTAGAAAGATTACAATAAGGGTTGTTAAACCCTGAGGGCTGTTAAACCCTATTGAAGGCTCACTACCTTGATGATGAAAGCTTTCTTCCAATCAGATTGCACATGAAAAATGAATACTGCTTAAGCATCTGCCACTATGTCAGGGTACAATTATTTAGCAACTAAATTCTGAATCCCAAGTCTTCATCACTGCTAATCTTCTAACTCTGCTCTGCTATTCACACACACACACACACACACACACACACACACACACACACACACACACACACCACTCACTTAATTGAAATTCATCACTCTAATATATCCGCATCATGATTTGATCCATAGTCAGGTCGGGATCCAAGAAGTAAAACGTGTACATAGAAAGTTGTACCTTGTCAGCTCAATCCAATGCACTATGTGTCGTGTGGACCCAAATCTTTTCTCAAGCATATTCATATAGGTCAGCTCTAATCACTCAATTACTTGAATAGATCTTTCACACACTGCCCTTTCTCCACATCATGATTTATCTCACCAGTCACCCTGTTCCTCAAGAGCATGCTTAACAAGTTCTGCTGACTTGTAACTTCTATTGCGGATCACAAAACACTTCCAAAATCATATCAAGGACTCTTTATACATTCCTAATCTTACCCTTAGAACCGTAAGGCATGATATCATCTTGCAGAGAAATACAGACCATCAGAACTCAGACTCTGTCTCTGTCAAACTCTGTCAAACACTATGCCAATACTTAGCATCTTGTACCTAACCTTCCAGTGGACTTTAGATCTCCTAACTCTAGAATAAGTGTCATGCCCACATTTTCCATGTGGTCACAACACACATCGCACGTGTCATAGCCACATCTGTCATGTGGTAATGACACGAGATATGAAAAACTTTTCTCACACTGTCCTAAAAACCCCTTCGCATGCGTAAGCATGCTCGGCGGTGTTCTCTCATGGCGAAACACTACAATTTTCAGCGGGATATAAGTACAATTGCGTGCAACCAGACGCATATAGATCAACAAGAGGGTCTTTATGACGCCGCTAACGTCATTGCAAGAGTGAGATTACCAAAGTTCCTAAATCTAAACCTCGGCAATTTCCGGCAGCATAATGCCTTACGGTGTTAGTGGGAATTACGCTACACTCATTTACGCACGTGGTTCGCTGATAGACTAACAACTTCCCACGACACCTTGTTCCGACTAAACCGACTAGTGATCTCCCTATTTAGTCAATTTTCAGCAAGGCACGGTTGTCTGTCTCCTCTCTTGTTTCCTGAAACATACTCCTCCTACGACTTAGCATTCTCAACAAGGCGGTTTGTTTGCTCTCTCTTCCCTTTTCATTGGTTCTTAATTTTGATTGTATTTTTATCGCCCTTACCTTAACTATTTCTCTGTTAATTTAGTGTGTTTATATTTCGGTCTCTCTCTCTTTCATTTTCTATGCTTTCTTTATGTGTATCCGGTCCTTTCTTCATGATTTACGTCAATCAGGGTTATCACTGCAGCTATTGTTGATATTAAACCTAACTTCAGGATGGTCTAGGTCACATAGACTGGTTTACTACTTCGCTGGACTCGGTCTCCTAGTCTTCTCCGATCACGGTATCTCCTCTTCGTTTGTATTAATTAAACTTGTTCCTAAGCAGATTTAGCTGAAGGGTCCGTCAACTTAGTTCTCTTATCCCATGTGGGAAATGTCACGCATTTTCTCCTCTGTGTTTTCCAATGTTAGTTTTTCTTCTTCGAACTCTCTTACAGGTTTACTTATGAGGTCATTCACTACAGTTGGGATTAAAATGGCCACATGGAATGTCTGTGATGGCTTCTTAAGTTTATTTCCAGTGATCTTTTAAGCAAGGTGACGTGTAATTTTCCTCTTCATTTTCCTTCATTTTCCCTGGTTATTAACATTATGTTGGTAGTGAAACTTCCGAGAAACTCTTCCCGGGTAACACAGTATATTCCTTTATGCTCTCATTTTATTATAATTTTATTTTCTCTTATCTATAATTACTGTTGTTATTATTACTAATCAGTATTATTAATACTCTTATTGTAAATCATTTACCGTTGTTAATACATGTAGGAGGCTCTCCACTTTATAAAACCCTGATCATGGAAACATAACTTCTTTGGTTGTTGTGTTCAACACTTAATAAAAACTACTGTGAAAATATATTTTTTTATTTTATTTTTGTATATCCATGTGTCACATTTTATCAAGATTTTAAACGAGGGCCCAATAAAATGGCTCATAAAACTATTTCCATATATATATATATATATATATATATATATATATATATATATTTTAATGTATATGTAGTTGATGAAATTGTTCTTTTAATTATTTAACAAACTCCACGTAATCCCTTTTATATATATATATATATATATATATATATATATATATATATATATATATATATATATATATATATATATATATATATATATTAATTATTTCATATTATATTACTATATACATAGGCATATATAGTATCTATATATGCCTATATATATGGCAACTTATTGTATTTCATTTCAAATAAAAACCAACTTATATGTTAGGGCCAAAAGCCCTAACATTTTTTTTTGTTTTATTTTCCACAGCCAGCGGAGGAGATGGGCGGCAGTGGCCGCAGCTAGCGGAGGAGACAGAGGTCGGCCGCGCAGAGCTGTGGCTCCGCGGGGGTTTCAAAGGAAAGGGGGGATGTGGGGAGGGGCGAACCCCCACCCACATCCCAAGATGTGGGGTGTGGGTGGGGCTCCGCCCCTCCCCACACCTTTATTTATTAGATAGATATTGCGGTGGGGATTTCTCCCCACCGCCCAAATGTGAAGCTTCGGCTGTGTTTTTACACAGCGATCCAAAATTTCGACAGTCATAACTCTATTCAGTATTTCGTGCCTTTCAATAATATATTTATATATATATATATATATATATATATATATATATATATATATATATATATATATATATATATATATATATATATATATATATATATATATATATATATATATATATATATATTTATATATTTATATATATATTTATATAGATTTTTTTTTCAGTCTCTGTAATAAAACAATTTATTCAGTTTTCTATTATTCTGTCAAAATGTTAATTTATAACAACTGTTATATAAATATATATATATATATATATTTATTTATTTATTTATTTCATAATCTTCTCAAATTTCAACCTGTTATAATGATAATTAACAATTTTATATATATATATATATATATATATATATATATATATATATATATTCCAGTTTCACTTTTGGTAGAAATGCTAAATATATATCAACTTATTATATTTATATATTTATATATATATATATATATATATATATTTATATATAGCGATATATATTCCATTTTCATAAAACATTTAAGTTTCTTAAATTAACAAACAGAAATATATACATGCTAGATTTCCTCTAATCTATTCAAATCAACTGAAATCACTATATATGAAGAATTAAACTTAAACATTTAAAATTGTCTATTCCTTTAGAACAATGAACCATAAAACTACCATTTCAACTAGTTAAGCAATTCCAAACTTTCAATTACATAAACAAACTCATATTAGATTGCAAATAAGAGATGAATTTTCTATTTAAAAAGGTATACAAAGCAACAAACTTGAAAATTTAAGCACATTCATATTACAGATTTTAAACCATGGATACAAACAACTAACTTCCCAGATATGAACTTCCTTCTCCCAAACAATATACAACTGATAGTTTGTGACAACCAAGTAAAAGTCCATCAATAACAAGATCAGGGAGGTGATTTCCTTCACTCCTAGGGTAACAATAAATTACAGCAATAACAAGAGAGGTGCTCCCTCTTCAACTCATATGAAAAGAACCAGGACTAATTCTCATGACAAAGAAGAATAAGCTGTTTCTTCATAAATATCCAACCAGAAGCTCCAAGAGAAAACCTGCGTATCAAAGACAAACAAAGAAGAAAACACCACTCATCTAGCTCTCCTCCCTTCCGTAGACCCGCAAGTGGGTCACCCTCGAGCTAGGGAGACCATACTCACACCTGGGTAACTCAAACACTCCACTTCACAACAGTAACAACAACAATCCCAAAGCACACAAACACCCGTGGGTCATTTACACAACACGGAAACTCAACTACAGTGAGTTTCATAAGGGGCAGGAGAGTGGGCACACTCGACTCCAGAGTGTCACCCTAACAGATAAGTTAACCAATACAATTTCTCTTGGTCTCAAACCAAGTTTGATCACAAATTTGTAAGAAATCTGTATATGACTCTCAAGTCAAAGATACAGACACAGATACATGCCCTCAAGGCTTTCAACATCCCAAAAGATGGAAACAGGTATGCACTCGAGGAGGATCTCTCCTCCCCTACCCCAAACTTGATGAGCATTTCTCCCAAGTGGGAGAAGCTCTGTCAAACAACCCGACAACAAACCCCACAGAAAACAAATCTAAACACAAATTCACACACTTTACATACACATTCAGCTATACGAAACAAAGGTAAAATTCAACCAACCTTACAAAGCCTTCCTGGAATGAAGCTGTTGCTGAGCCCACAGAGTTCTCTTCCAACCTTAGCCACCAACTCCCTCTCCCTTCTCTCTCCTTCAAGCTAACTTTTCTATTTTTGGTAAGGCAAAATGAAAGTTTTCCCAAAATTCAACTAACTCCCTCTCATCCCAAAATTGGAAACAAATAACCAAATTCTTTTCAGTTTTGAGGAATGGGGAGGTGACACTTGTCACCTTCTCACTCTCCCCCAAAACCACTATTCTGCCCTGGTGGCTTATGTCACTCACCCTTCCCAAGAGTACTCCTTATTCCTCTCCTCATGTGATTCCTCTTACGCATGGGAGAAATAAAAGGAGTTAATGGGGAAGAAGACAGGTGACCCATGCCCCTTCTTCCCTTCTTCACATGGGTGTCCCCACAGTACATGGGGGAATCTCACTATGGAAGGGGTGACTTTAAGTCATTCCTTCAATAATGGATGGCATCTCTTACCTTGGGAAAAGTAGAGGGGATGGGTTGGGTGTTGGTACAACCCATCATGTCCCCTCCTACCTCCAATTTTCGCCACTTAACTTCAGGGGGAAGTTAAGATGACTAGATGGAGGTTACTCAAGGGTTACCCATGCCAAATGGGCCCCTGGACCCATGGGGTATAACCCAGGGTCAACTTTAACCCATACAAGACACCCCTAGTCAAGGTAAAGCACAAGAAAAGGCCTCATAAATTTAAATTAAATAAGGAAATTCAATTTCAATCATTTTTACAACACAAATTATAAAATAATGTTACATGAGGGTAACTTAACCCACTCGACCATACGAAAGACCACATTACATCATTACATCAAACACAAGAGATCTTGGTTCCTCGTGGAACCAGATCGGCTTAACAGGGAATAACAAATAACAAGGTGCAGAATGATCTCTGAATTCTGTGGTTCGATTAGTAATTCCTGCACACTAAATTACAAGATCAGTAACCACATAAAATCATCATAGCCGAAGCAACTTAAAAACATGCATTATCCTGACATAGTACTAATTAACATAAATGAAATCATATTACAATTTTCCATCATCACCTAATTAATTTTTCTGAAATGTAAACTTATCCAAACATCACCCAATTAGTTTTTCCGAAAGCATAATAAAGTTTAATAGTTTGACAATTCCGGGAACTGCTATCCCACAAATATAAAAAGTAACAATAACAGTAATGCAAATAGTCATAACAACAGAAGTAAAAACGGCGGTCCTCACATCCTCTCCCCCTAAGACGATACTTCCTCCTAGAAGTCGTCAAAAAGGTGAGGATAAAGGGTCTTCAGTCTCTCTGCATCTTCCCATGTTGCAGTGACTTCGTCGTATAGGTCCCATTGGACTCTAACCTGGTCCAGCTCTCGACCTCGAAGGGCCAGTGTCCGACGAGCCAATATGTGAATTGGCTCCAACGCGAGCTGTCCATCTGCCTCTACCTGAAGAGCACTCCAATCCAACACGTGAGATAAGTCAGAAATATATTGACGTAAAACTGATACATGAAATACATCGTGGATACGTGACAGGCTAGGTGGCAAGGCTAGACGATAGGCTACTGGTCCTATCCACTCCAAGATTTCGAAAGGTCCTACAAATCGAGGTGCGAGCTTAGAGCCTTTTCCGTAACGGATTGGACTCTTGTGTGGCCGCACTCTCAAAAATACTCTTTCCCCCTCAGAGAAGCTTCGGTCTGTCCTCTTAGCATCGGCATACTTTTTCTGCCTGTCCTGTGCTTCCTGAAGCCTCTGTCTAATCTGTTTGACTTGCAGTTCCATATTCTGAACTATCTCTGGGCCAATGACTATTCTATCCTCTATCCGATCCCAACTCAAAGGTGTTCTGCATGGTCTGCCATATAACGCCTGGAAAGGAGGCATACCCAACGAGCTATGATGCCCATTATTGTAGGCGAACTCAACTAGATACAAGTACTCCTCCCATCTAGACTGATGGTCCATCACATACATGCGAAGCATGTCTTCTAACACCTGGTTAACTCTCTCTGTCTGTCCGTCAGTTTCTGGATGATATGTTGAACTGAAGTTGAGCTGTGTGCCCAACGCCTGATGTAAGGCTTTCCAGAACGATGAAGTGAATATAGAGTCTCTGTCAGATATAATGCGGTGAGGTACCCCATGAAGTCTAACAATCTGATCAAGAAACACCTTTGCCACTGATGGTGCATTGTATGTTGTGCATATTGGTGAAAAATGCGCCACTTTGGTCAACTTGTCAACTGTCACCATAATAGCATCATGGCGACGTGATGACATAGGTAGACCAACGATAAAATCCATAGAAATGGTGTTCCATTTCCATTCAAGTATTTCGTGAGGGTACAACAGTCCCTCTGGATGCTAATGTTCGGCCTTGACCCTCTGACATTCCAGGCAACGAGCAACAAATTCGGCAATGTCACGCCTCATCCCAGCCCAATGATAAAGCTGTCGTAAGTCAGCATGCATCTTCTTCACTCCTGGGTGTGCTGCATAGGGTGCTCTATGAGCCTCTGATAGGATTACTGTGCAAAGATTACCCGCATGGGGTACATAGATGCGCTGCCGATG
The DNA here is from genome assembly GCA_027924645.1 of Cunninghamia lanceolata. Taxonomy (NCBI): domain Eukaryota; kingdom Viridiplantae; phylum Streptophyta; class Pinopsida; order Cupressales; family Cupressaceae; genus Cunninghamia; species Cunninghamia lanceolata. The sequence continues at coordinate 16,298,103 of BSBN01001715.1, forward strand.
TCGAAGCATACCATCAGACTCAAGGGTATATCCTGTAAATTTGCCCTTAAGGGCCTTCTGATTTAGTAATGCCTGCTGCACTTCAAGAAACCATTCGTCCTCCGGCAGATGCTGTAAGATGCGATCCTTCAAGTCCACCTTCAAGGTCAGGGTCTGGATCTCGTGGCGTCTTCGACTCAAAGCATTAGCGACCACGTTCTCCTTCCCTTTGATATAGTGGACATCGAAGTCATATTCGCATAGGAATTCCATCCAACGCGATTGGCGAGCGTTCAAATTAGGCTGTGTAAAAATATATTGCAAACTATGATGATCCGAATGGAGTTCAAAGCATCGACCTAAGAGAAAGTGTCTCCAGCGAACCAAGGCATGAACAACAGCTGCGAGCTCTAAGTCATGCGTAGGATAGTTTAACTCATGTGTCTTTAGTTTCCACGATTCGTATGCGATCGCTCGACCATCCTGCATAAGCACGGCTCCCAAACCTTCTAATGATGCATCTGTGCAAACTACAAACTCCTCTGTAGGATCTGGGACTGCTAAAATAGGAGCACTAGTAAGACGCTCCTTGAGGACTCCAAAAGCCTTTTCACACTGCTTGGTCCAAGTGAAACCCTTCCCTTTTCGCTGAAGGGAAGTAATGGGATGTGCTATCCTGGAGAAACCTTCGACAAACCGACGATAATACCTGGCTAACCCCATAAAGCTTCTGACCTCTGTCACGTTAGTGGGTGCCGGCCACTCCTGAATTGCTCTGATTTTAGATGGATCTACGGAGATGCCATCACCTGATAAAATGTGTCCCAAATACTACACCTCTGTCCTGAAGAAGGCACACTTCGCCAAGTTACCATAAAGCTGCTGCTCTCGTAATTGCTGCAAAACTTGACGCAAGTGCTCCACATGCTCCTCCTCAGTCCGTGAATAAATCAAAATGTCATCAAGGAATATTATCACGAACCGATCTAGGTACGTACGAAACACCCCGTTCATGAGACTCATGAATACTGTAGGAGCGTTTGTCAACCCGAAGGGTACCACTGTGAATTCATAATGGCCATATCTGGTTCAAAAAGCAGTTTTATGAATATCTGACTTCGTGATGCGCAATTGGTGATACCCAGATTTTAGATCAATTTTTGAGAACACTCTGGCTCCCTGCATCTGATCAAAAAGGTCGTCAATCCTAGGCAGAGGATAACGGTTCTTCACCGTCACCTTGTTCAACTGCCTGTAGTCCATACATAGACGAAGAGACCCATCCTTCTTCTTCACGAAGATAACTGGTGCGCCCCATGGTGAAATGCTAGGTCGGATGTGTCCCTTCTCAAGTAATTCCTCTAACTGCAGTTTAAGTTCAGTGAGTTCATGTGTAGTCATCCTATAGGGTGCACGGGATATTGGTTCTGCACCTGGCACCAAGTCGATGTGGAAGTCCACTTCTCTGCGTGGAGGCATACCTGGTAATTCCGACGGAAATACATCGGCAAACTCTCTAAGGACAGGATGATCATCTAAAGTAGCCTCAGGGTCATCCTCTGCTCTATCACTGACCGTGATGGCAAACATTTGACATCCCTTCCGCATACAGCGCTTAAGCTGCTGAGCGGATATCATACGAGCAGTTGTGGGCTTTTGAATACCCACTATCTCAACCAATGAACCATGATCGTCTAAACAGCTAACCGTCCTCTGGCGACAATCAAGCTTGGCTCTATGTGCCGCAAGCCAATCCATACCCAGAACTACTCCGTAGGATCCTAATGGCATAATCCTAAGGTCACATGTTGTGGTGAATGACCCCAATGTGATCTCACAATCTCTAACCAAGGAATCTACTGACATCCTGGCCCCTGAGGCCAACTCAACTTCCCACCTAATGTCTTGCCTAGAAGCCACCAGCCTGCAACGCTCCACTAACGATGTAGATAAAAAGAGTCAGTAGCTCCTAAGTCAAAAAGGATCGAAATGGAAAAGTCTCCAATCGTACCTGCTACCTCGATGACAGAAGCCTGGAAATCGTCCTGGCGGTTATCAACCGCTGCAAACATGTGGTGGGTTCTGCCCACGTCACCTACGGTCTGCTCAGATCCTCCTGATCGGGGCTGTCCCCCTGCAGTAAATCCCTGCGGGCACTCTCTAGCCAGATGCCCTGCCCCACCACACACATAACATGGTCCTCGAACCTGTAACTTCCCTGACTGTGTTCTACCCGATTGTTGTTGCCCAGTTCGTCCAGTGGATCCCTGTGAGCCTCTGTAAGACTGCTGGGACCTCGCGGGTCCTGCCGATGAACCCTGCTGTGTCTGATCTCTGCGTGGACCCTGCTGCTGCCATCCACGGTTCTGTCCTCCCTGTCCCCTCTGTTGAAATTTGGATTTTTGCTGATGTTGCTGCTGCTGTGGTGGCCTAGGAGGTAATGATGAAGGATTATATCCTCCTCTTTGTGTTGTATTTTGAGGCCTTCGGAAGTTTTGCTGTTGTTGGGGATTACGTTCCTGGTACTGCGGGCGTGAATTCTACCCTCGTCCCTGAATTTCCTCTGATATAAGGACCTTTTCAACAACCTCGTTCATGGTATGGGGATTTGCCATACGAACTGGTCCTACTATCCCGTGATTTAGCCCTCTGATGAATTTGTGTATTAAGATTTTCTCGTCATGGAGGTATTCTGCGTAACGAGAAAGCTCTATAAATCGGCTCTCATACTAAGTAACGGTGAGTCCCCTCTGCTGTAAATCATGGAACTCATCGATCCTGCGCTGTCTATAATGTTCGGACAAATATCGCGCATTGAAGCGCTCAATGAAGATGTCCCATGTGAGTGTATCCACAGATAGTCGGCGCTTGCACTCCTCTGTGCGCCACTAGGTGGCTGCTGCATCCCTAAGAAGATGGACTGCCACTCATGCTTTCGTGTTGCTCCCATATGGTCACAATACGAAACACCTGTCTAAGCTAATCAGCCAAGCTTCGGCCACAGCTCCCTCTGTAGCACCTGTGAAAGTGGGTGGGTTGAGCCTCAGTAGATCTCTGATGGGGTCCCCTCTGTCTCTAAGCCTCACAAGTGGCTCTTCCACACCATCCTCATATAATCCATGCTGAACCTGTTCTTGTCTCAAAAGTCTCAGAGGACTCCTGCTCCGTGCTCGGAAGGCTGACCCTACCTCCTCTACTATTGTGTCAGGAATCTCAACGAAGGGCTCCACACGTGGCACCTCTAGTGGATCAACGCGGGGCTCCATACGTGGCTCAATACGTGACTCGGCACGTGGCTCCTCTCGCGGATCAACACGAGGCTCTCTACGTGGCTCAGGAATCACTGGCGGTAACCTGTCTAACATAGTCTGTAGTGCCTGTAAGATCTGTGGACCTATATCTAATACTGGTGTAGCCTGTGGTCCTAATGGTGCTTGTGGTACAGGTGGTGCAGGTGGTGCTGCTGTAACTACGGGTGCCAATACTGGTGTCGCCTGTGGTACTAATAGTGCTTGTGGCACAGGTGGTGCAGGTGGTGCTGCTGTAACTACGGGTGCCAGTCCCTCAGCTGAGGAATCGCTGTGCACCTCGACTGACGCTGTGTGGCGTGATCGCGCTTGTCAAACACGTCGAGGAGGCATCCTACAAAACAAGGTAGAAACTAATTAGCCAAATTTGCGGAATAATAACATGCCCAAATACGCCCAGTGTTTAAAACTTGGCTCTGATACCAAATGTCATGCCCACATTTTCCATGTGGTCACAACACACATCGCACGTGTCATAGCCACATCTGTCATGTGGTAATGACACGAGATATGAAAAACTTTTCTCACACTATCCTAAAAACCCCTTCGCATGCGTAAGCATGCTCGACGGTGTTCTCTCATGGCGAAACACTACAATTTTCGGCGGGATATAAGTACAATTGCGTGCAACCAGACGCATACAGATCAACAAGAGGGTCTTTACGACGCCGCTAACGTCATTGCAAAAGTGAGATTACCAAAGTTCCTAAATCTAAACCTCGGCAATTTCTGGTAGCATAATGCCTTACGGCGTTAGTGGGAATTACGCTGCACTCATTTACGCACGTGGTTCGCTGATAGACTAACAACTTCCCACGACACCTTGTTCCGACTAAACCGACTAGTGATCTCCCTATTTAGTCAATTTTCAGCAAGGCACGGTTGTCTGTCTCCTCTCTTGTTTCCTGAAACATACTCCTCCTACGACTTAGCATTCTCAACAAGGTGGTTTGTTTGCTCTCTCTTCCCTTTTCATTGGTTCTTAATTTTGATTGTATTTTTATCGCCCTTACCTTAACTATTTCTCTGTTAATTTAGTGTGTTTATATTTCAGTCTCTCTCTCTTTCATTTTCTATGCTTTCTTTATGTGTATCCGGTCCTTTCTTCATGATTTACGTCAATCAGGGTTATCACTGCAGCTATTGTTGATATTAAACCTAACTTCAGGATGGTCTAGGTCACATAGACTGGTTTACTACTTCACTGGACTCGGTCTCCTAGTCTTCTCCGATCACGGTATCTCCTCTTCATTTGTATTAATTAAACTTGTTCCTAAGCAGATTTAGCAGAAGGGTCCGTCAACTTAGTTCTCTTATCCCATGTGGGAAATGTCGCGCATTTTCTCCTCTGTGTTTTCCAATGTTAGTTTTTCTTCTTCGGACTCTCTTACAGGTTTACTTATGAGGTCGTTCACTACAGTTGGGATTAAAATGGCCACATGGAATGTCTGTGATGGCTTCTTAAGTTTATTTCCAGTGATCTTTTAAGCAAGGTGACGTGTAATTTTCCTCTTCATTTTCCTTCATTTTCCCTGGTTATTAACATTATGTTGGTAGTGAAACTTCCGAGAAACTCTTCCCGGGTAACACAGTATATTCCTTTATGCTCTCATTATATTATAATTTTATTTTCTCTTATCTATAATTACTGTTGTTATTATTACTAATCAGTATTATTAATACTCTTATTGTAAATCATTTACCGTTGTTAATACATGTAGGAGGCTCTCCACTTTATAAAACCCTGATCATGGAAACATAACTTCTTTGGTTGTTGTGTTCAACACTTAATAAAAACTACTGTGAAAATATATTTTTTTATTTTATTTTTGTATATCCATGTGTCACATTTTATCAAGATTTTAAACGAGGGCCCAATAAAATGGCTCATAAAACTATTATTTAACAAACTCCACGTAATCCCTTATATATATATATATATATATATATATATATATATACATAAATGTATTTATATATATATATATATATATATATTAATTATTTCATATTATATTACTATATACATAGGCATATATAGTATCTATATATGCCTATATATATGGCAACTTATTGTATTTAATTTCAAATAAAAACCAACTTATATGTTAGGGCCAAAAGCCCTAACATTTTTTTTTGTTTTATTTTCCACAGCCAGCGGAGGAGATGGGCGGCGGTGGCTGCAGCCAGCGGAGGAGACAGAGGTCGGCCGCGCAGAGCTGTGGCTCCGCGGGGGTTTCAAAGGAAAGGGGGGATGTGGGGAGGGGCGAACCCCCACCCACATCCCACGATGTGGGGTGTGGGTGGGGCTCCGCCCCTCCCCACACCTTTATTTATTAGATAGATACTGTGGTGGGGATTTCTCCCCACCGCCCAAATGTGAAGCTTCGGCTGTGTTTTTACACAACGATCCAAAATTTCAACAGTCATAACTCTATTCAGTATTTCGTGCCTTTCAATGATAAATGATATCAATAATATATTTATATATATATATATATATATTTATATAGATTTTTTTTCAGTCTCTGTAATAAAACAATTTGTTCAGTTTTCTATTATTCTGTCAAAATGTTAATTTATAACAACTGTTATATAAATATATATATATATATATATATATATTTCATAATCTTCTCAAATTTCAACCTGTTATAATGATAATTAACAATTATATATATATATATATAAATATATTCCAGTTTCACTTTCGGTAGAAATGGTAAATATATATCAACTTATTATATTTATATATTTATATATATATATATATATGTAGCGATAAATATTCCATTTTCGTAAAACATTTAAGTTTCTTAAATTAACAAACAGAAATATATACATGCTAGATTTCCTCTAATCTATTCAAATCAACTGAAATCACTATATATGAAGAATTAAACTTAAACATTTAAAATTGTCTATTCCTTTAGAACAATGAACCATAAAACTAACATTTCAACTAGTTAAGCAATTCCAAACTTTCAATTACATAAACAAACTCATATTAGATTGCAAATAAGAGATGAATTTTCTATTTAAAAAGGTATACAAAGCAACAAACTTGAAAATTTAAGCACATTCATATTACAGATTTTAAACCATGGATACAAACAACTAACTTCCCAGATATGAACTTCCTTCCCCCAAACAATATACAACTAATAGTTTGTGACAACCAAGTAAAAGTCCATCAATAACAAGATCAGGGAGGTGATTTCCTTCACTCCTAGGGTAACAATAAATTACAGCAATAACAAGAGAGGTGCTCCCTCTTCAACTCATATGAAAAGAACCAGGCCTAATTCTCATGACAAAGAAGAATAAGCTGTTTCTTCATAAATATCCAACCAGAAGCTCCAAGAGAAAACCTGCGTATCAAAGACAAACAAAGAAGAAAACACCACTCATCTAGCTCTCCTCCCTTCCGTAGACCCGCAAGTGGGTCACCCCCGAGCTAGGGAGACCATACTCACACCTGGGTAACTCAAACACTCCACTTCACAACAGTAACAACAACAATCCCAAAGCACACAAACACCCGTGGGTCATTTACACAACACGGAAACTCAACTACAGTGAGTTTCATAAGGGGCAGGAGAGTGGACACACTCGACTCCAGAGTGTCACCCTGACAGATAAGTTAACCAATACAATTTCTCTTGGTCTCAAACCAAGTTTGATCACAAATTTGTAAGAAATCTATATATGACTCTCAAGTCAAAGATACAGACACAGATACATGCCCTCAAGGCTTTCAACATCCCAAAAGATGGAAACAGGTATGCACCCGAGGAGGATCTCTCCTCCCCTACCCCAAACTTGATGAGCATTTCTCCCAAGTGGGAGAAGCTCTGTCAAACAACCCGACAACAAACCCCACAGAAAACAAATCTAAACACAAATTCACACACTTTACATACACATTCAGCTATACGAAACAAAGGTAAAATTCAACCAACCTTACAAAGCCTTCCTGGAATGAAGCTGTTGTTGAGCCCACAGAGTTCTCTTCCAACCTTAGCCACCAACTCCCTCTCCCTTCTCTCTCCTTCAAGCTAACTTTTCTATTTTTGGTAAGGCAAAATGAAAGTTTCCCCAAAATTCAACTAACTCCCTCTCATCCCAAAATTGGAAACAAATAACCAAATTCTTTTCAGTTTTGAGGAATGGGGAGGTAACACTTGTCACCTTCTCACTCTCCCCCAAAACCACTATTCTGCCCTGGTGGCTTATGTCACTCACCCTTCCCAAGAGTACTCCTTATTCCTCTCCTCATGTGATTCCTCTTACGCATGGGAGAAATAAAAGGAGTTAATGGGGAAGAAGACAGGTGACCCATGCCCCTTCTTCCCTTCTTCACATGGGTGTCCCCACAGCACATGGGGGAATCTCACTATGGAAGGGGTGACTTTAAGTCATTCCTTCAATAATGGATGGCATCTCTTACCTTGGGAAAAGTAGAGGGGATGGGTTGGGTGTTGGTACAACCCATCATGTCCCCTCCTACCTCCAATTTTCGCCACTTAACTTCAGGGGGAAGTTAAGATGACTAGATGGAGGTTACTCAAGGGTTACCCATGCCAAATGGGCCCCTGGACCCATGGGGTATAACCCAGGGTCAACTTTAACCCATACAAGACACCCCTAGTCAAGGTAAAGCACAAGAAAAGGCCTCATAAATTTAAATTAATAAGGAAATTCAATTTCAATCCTTTTTACAACACAAATTATAAAATAATGTTACATGAGGGTAACTTAACCCACTCGACCATACGAAAGACCACATTACATCATTACATCAAACACAAGAGATCTTGGTTCCTCGTGGAACCAGATCGGCTTAACAAGGAATAACAAATAACAAGGTGCGGAATGATCTCCGAATTCTGTGGTTTGATTAGTAATTCCTGCACACTAAATTACAAGATCAGTAACCACATAAAATCATCATAGCCGAAGCAACTTAAAAACATGCATTATCCTGACATAGTACTAATTAACATAAATGAAATCATATTACAATTTTCCATCATCACCTAATTAATTTTTCTGAAATGTAAACTTATCCTAACATCACCCAATTAGTTTTTCTGAAAGAATAATAAAGTTTAATAGTTTGACAATTCCGGGAACTGCTATCCCACAAATATAAAAAGTAACAATAACAGTAATGCAAATAGTCATAACAACAGAAGTAAAAAGGGTGGTCCTCACAATAAGACACTTCATATAAGTGTTTACAACACCTCAAAATTGCATAACAAAATGCTCACCTACGAAGGAATGCAGAGCACTGCATTATACCCTGTTCACTGTTCCTGCTATACCTTTGTTTACCCAGACTTAGATATTTCTTCTAAGTGACTTCCTTGATTAACTTTGATTAACTTTGGCTTAGGAATGTAGACCATATCCTTGATTAAATTTGTTGTTTGAACTTATTTTTATGAAGATCAGATTTTTTCGAGCACTTACAGCAAGTTTCTGTCACTTTTCAGCAAAAACCCATCGCTGTCTGCACATTCACGTCGCTTCTGCACTGACATCTACCGCCTTCATCCATTTTCAAATCACTTATAAGTGGACAGCAATCACTTTTTGTTTATTCTACATCATTTTGAGACTAACAGTGGTCGCCTTTGCATTAAATCTCATCACTTTTGATCTTACAGTGGCCGCTTTTAGATAATTGAATCGCTTTCTGCAAAATTAGGGCTTTTGTTGTGTATTGTCTCTGTTGCGGATCTAGGTCATGTATGAGCCTATACTAACTACTTTATGTTGTTTCACGTCACTTCTGAGCCTAAACAATTCGCATCTGGTGTTTTTGAGATCACTTTTAATATGTAGTAATTCACCTGTGACCGAAACAGAGATCACTATTAACAAATAGTAAATCACCTCTAGTAAACTGTGTGCTTTCAATCTGTATAATTTGTAGTTTGTTTTCTTGGCTACTAATTGGGTATTTGTGCAACATCTTATTGATTTGTCCAAGAAAAGGAGGTTATCAAATTGCTGACATATCTGTTGCAGATCCGATCGGTCCAAGACTTGTGGTTTTTCACTAAATTAGGAACATTTGGGCTTGGTGCTTAAAATGAACCATTGCTTGCTCTATGCTTGATTTATCTTTTTTGATTGCTTGCATGTGATTGATTGTAACCCAAATTTAATAACAAAAGTATCCTCTCCCCTTGCCTATCAAATGGATCTTGGGTGCATGAGAACTTGTTATTATCTCTAGACGGCATGCCTTTCCAGTGTGAGAAGGGATACAACCCAAGCGGTAATGGGCTAAAGCCAAGTCCTTCTGAACTGCTATATAAGAAAACTATTTGTATCGAAAGCCACAAACAATGGGTGTTGTTGCGTTATACCGACAGCTAACCTCCCCTAAAACCCTCCAAGGCATAACCCTTGAAGGCTGGGAGACTCCACAATAGAGAGTAGTGCTGCCACATGTATAGCCACCTAAACGGATGCCCTTATTAGCCACTTTGTGTAGTAGCCAAAAACCTTCTATTTGTTGATGCAAAAGATGGGACCTTTGAAGCGGCCCTAATTCTCGTAGTTCTTAGAAGAGATAGCAGGGACAATCCTAAGGTTTGGTGGGGGGACAAGCCTTACAGTAAACTTGGATCTTGGTATATGTGAGAAGTGAGTGCTGTGGAGGGGAGCCAGTGCTACCAAGATCCTGAAGCTATCCACTTTGAATAAGCACGGCCAGGGGATTCAACAAATACAGTCCTTTCTAACCTAGGTTGTACAAGTTTGAGATTGTTGTGAGAGTGAGTGACTGAAATTACTATTTCTTGTCAAAAAAAGCATAAATCAGACATCTTTCCTGATAGACACAGTCACTTTTAAGCCTAAATTGCCCGCATATAGACAATAGAATCACTTTTAAGCCGCAGTTATTCACTTTTTGCTTGAACTAAATCACCATTGAATAGTAGTTAATCACCTTTTGCAAAAATAGAGTTGCATTTAAATAGCAATCAATCACCTTTGTTCTGAACTAGGTCACTTTTAAATAACAGTCTTCCACCTTTAGCTTAACCTGAGTTGCTTCTAATCAGCAGTAAATTGCTTTTTCAGCTAACAGTCATTGCCTCTAAACATTTGGATTGCCTTTGCTTAACACCGTAAACTGCATCAGAACCTAAACCAGTCTGCATTTGAGCTATTACCAGTCGCCTTCAGCATTCTCTGAGTCGCATATGAGCTATCACTTGTCACCTGTGTTCTAATACCAGCAAATCTTAGTGACTCAGTTGAATTAGCCACAAATCTAGCTTGCTCAGCTTTAGCATTAGCTTTTAGACCTGTCTCTGATCATTAGCAGATACCTGGACTTTGTCTCCTTGTTTTGAGCTTACCAATCAATCACATTTGATGATCTTTTCATCTTTTTGAGATCCCAAACCAACAAACCAAACATCAAATCAATCATTTTGATCCAGCAACAAAATATCAGCAACATAGCAATCTTTAGCAAACAACTTTTCCCTTGAGTGTGTGAACTATTCTCTAGGGAAACCAGCCAACAACAAATCATCAACCAAGACAAACAACAAACCAACCAACCAACCAACCAGCAAACAATTATCTTTTGGGTCTCAAAACTTTGACAAGCTAAGCTTCAGTTTTCAACATCAACATCATGCCTCAAACTAGGAGTCAATATAGAGCTGAAATGGAAGCTAAATATAGAGCTAAAATGGAAGCCAAATTGCAAGCTGAGATACAACAACTTAGATCAACACCTCTTAAGGACGCAACTCAATTCATGACTGGTATGCCTCCTCATATGTTTACACCTCATGGGTATACCCTTGGAGAATCATCATCACAACAAATGCCACCTCCAACAGCTTTTGAGACTTTCGAAGAATAATCTCAAGATGACCCATCAAAATTTTGGGATACCCATGTGTGGGATCAAGTTGAGAGACTTATTATATCTAAGCCTAATCATTACTTCTTGCAACTTTCTCAGATGGGCGCTAAACTACCAAGAGATTTTGACATATCCGCTATCAAAGAGCAAGATCCAAACACTCCCACTATTGTTACAAAGGGACCGTCCACTATAGTCACATCATCTCCTATCATATCACAAGAACCATCTTCCAACACATCTTCTTCATTACCTATTGTTGCTTCATATCATCTACCACGCTCAGAGCACACTCTAGAACCTTTGATAGTGCCAACTAATGTGCTCCCTCTCATGTCATAGAATCTAAACATTCCACCTTTTCATGTTCCTCAACATATTCCAATACCTACCATGACTGTTTCCATACCTCAAACAACACAAGCTGTCCATGTCGCCCAAGTGCAACCTTCCCAAACATCACAAGCTACCCCTATGTCTCATAATGTGTAAGCCTCCCAAACTATACCAACACAACCAACACTTCAAGCTTCACAACCATTGTAATCTACCATATCCCATATACCAACTGCTAATACGCTTTCTACCATCTCTACTAATCCTTTCACTACACCATATAATCCCAATGTTAGTCTTATTGATATGAGTGACCCTCCTATCATTTCTCAAGCTAATCCTAGCTCTACGGTCACTTATGTTGAGCAACTTACATCCATTCCATCATACTCTTCCAATCCTTCACACACCATCAATCCATCTTATGCCACCCAAGGCTTGCCTATTGTCACCCAACACATGACGCATACCAATCCCCATGTTGTCCAAAATAGCAACCCAAGTGTCCATCCTTCGTATCTACCAATCCTTCCATCACTTACCATGTCACAAATCCAATTCTAACTTCTCAACCATTAACTAATGTCAATCCATCTTCCACTTCGCATGTGATGCAAAATCTTGGTGCTTATTCATCCCAACATACTCAAACACCACTTGTACCTCAAGGACAGCAATCCTTAACTACATATGTGTCACATCCCAATCCTTTGACATATATTGTGAGTACACAACCCCAACAAATGATCATGGCTCCATATATCCCACAACAGCAACCTCAATATACACCATACGATGTTTCACCCCCTTTGCAACAATGGCAATTATCTTCAGCAGATGTTTAACAAATGATTAACCAAGCGGTAGGACAAGGCAAGAAGAAATTCTCTCTAGACAACATATGCACTTATCCATTTGACAAGTCTCTTCATATGATCCCTTTTCCACCACACTTTGAAATTCCACAATTTGACAAGTACAAAGGAAAAGGAAATCTAGAAGACCATCTCAGAGCATTATTTGTGGCATGTCTCGATGTTGCTTATGACGATACCTATCTTTTGAGACTATTTCCTCAAAGCTTAGCAGGACAAGCTCTTGAATGGTTCTCTCATTTACCTTCAGGAATTAAGTCTTTTTCAGAGTTAGCCAATAAGTTTTGCTCACACTTTTCTTTCAACATTGACCATGAGATAAACATGAATAACCTTTTGAATAATAAACAATGGAATGGTGAAGCTTTTTCTTCATTTACTCAATGATGGTGTAATATGGCTAGCAAACTATCATGGGAAATCCCTAAGAAGCAACAACTCAATATCTTTGTTCAAAATCTTCATCCCGAGCTATCATTCCAAAGACAATTGCAAAGTGCTAGCACCTTTGATGAAATTGTTTTTAAGGAAGCATCATTTAACGAGCTTTAATTGCTAAAGGAACTATCAAGATCTTTTGTGATAACAAAGACTATCCTCAAAACTCTAACGATAAGTCTCGCTTTTGGAACAAAAACAAGAATATTGTCAATGATGGTGTTGTCGATGCAAAGCACATCCAAAATATGAAAGCTCCTATCAACATCCAAGCTACTTTCAAAACAACACAACCTTTTCAACGAATGTGACAATGCCAAACTTTCAATCGGCGTCGATAATTTACACCATTAGCAGAACCCATGGAAGTTATCTTTCGAAGCTTCTCCAAGTGGGTGATATTATCTTACCGGATGCACCACCAAATGGTGAACCACTTTTCAAAGCTCCTTGGTACAAAGAAAATGAGTATTGCGATTTCCATAGAGTTGAAGGACACAAAACAAATGGTCGTATGTGCTTAAAACATGTCATCCAAGATTGCATTGATCAAGGTTTAATCAAAGTTATACCTTCAACAACTCAACCTGCACAACAATCAACATCGAACTATGACCTAGAGACTTTCAAGAATCCACTTCCATCTCATGACAAAACAAGTAACCCTCATGCTGGAAATGTCATTCAGTATACCTATGAATCATCTACCATTGGCCGCATTGACCATGCTCGCATTTCTACCGTTACTATCCAAGGTAAAGTACTTGATTACGTTGTAACCACTCAAAGAGGTCATGTTACTATTCAAGGACCACCTGTTCACCCTGCTCGACCATTCTCTAATTATAATATCTTGGATCACCTTGGTAAAACACCCGCACACATATCCATTCTTGAGTTGCTTCACATGTCTCCTGCTCATAAAGCTATCCTTGACAAAGCTCTACAAGAATCTTCGGTGCCCAACGATATTGATATCTCACAATTCCAATCTATGGTCTCTAGCACTGCAGCCCCTTGTCATTTAACCTTTTCTGACAAAGATCTTCAGCCCTCCATCCATCCTTTACATAATGAAGCCCTCCACATTGAAGTGTGTGTCAAACAATGCCATATCAAATGAATCTTGGTAGATGGTGGAGCTGGTCTTAATATATGTTCTTTGAAATTGATAAAACAACCAAGATATTCTGAGAAAGATGTTGACACCTCCAAGGTTATTACTATTAGAGCATATGATGATGCCGAGAGAGATACAGAAGGAATTATTTTCTTGCCTATCCAAGTTGGGCCGATCACTACAGAAACTTGCTGTCAGGTCCTTGATATTGATCTTCCTTATAACATCATCCTTGGTCATCCATGGATACATGCCCTCAAGGAAGTTCCTTCCACATACCATCAATGCCTTAATATCCCACACAACAGTGTTGAAGTTACTATCCAAGCTGTTCCCAATCCATTTGAATTTTGTCGGGCTTTCCAAGCTAAATATCAAAGCCCAAACTGCATTCCTATCAACACCAAGGAATATCCATCTTCATCCTATGTAGATCCATCAGACCTACTCAAGCCATCATCTAGTAAAACCCCTTCCAATCTCCATATCAAGTACACTGAACATGGCCTTGGTGAATACACACTGCAAGAATCTTGTTGTGTAGGCACCCTTCCATTATCTCCTAAATCCTATGGTAAACCTTCCACATCCAAACCAACTTCAACCCCTACTGTCATCAAAGCTCCACCTACCGTATTTCTTAAAGGTAGATTTCTGGATGATGAAGACATTGATAATATAGACTCTTGGATATTCTTTGATAAAAATGACCAATTCCAACTGGAAGTAGAGAGATACAACAATAGGTTCCGCATTATAAAGAATATGGGCTACAAAGGCCATGGTGGATTGGGATCACAAGACCAAGGACCTCTTGAACCTATAATTGTGTCTAAGAAGTTTAATAAGCAAGGCCTTGGTTATCAGCCGGAGGTACTGCGACTCAAGGACATTCAGTGTATTTCCGATACTGACGCTGGACCTTCCTCGGTAGGAGAGACTTATAACTTTGATACCATTGATGACTCCTCCTTTCATGTCACCGACCTTTTTCTAGGATCCTCCATCTTCATGCTTTCTGCAACCCCCTTCATCTCCATCTAATGAGGAACTCAAATCTAGTTCTCCAAGCACTCCTAGTCTTAATGTCAAATGTCGGCCTCCCCAAGCTAAAGATGTTGGTAAATCCTCCATTCATCCTAAGTCCACCATTTCTCATCACAAACCCCATGCTAAATTCCATAAGCATGTAACTGTGCATCTTCCACCATCCAATCTACCCCCGCTTCTTCCAACTCCTAAACTCCCACCATCAACTTTATTTCCATATCATCCACTTTCCCCATCCTATCACCTGCAAAAGCATGTGACCATCCATCTTCCACCATCCAATTTACCTCCACTCCTTCCAACCCCTAATATCCCTCCATTTTCTTCACCTCCATTACTACCAATGCCTAATTATCCCTTTATCCATCAGCATCTTACATTCCTAATCATGACCAACAAATGCACATACAGTCTAAGCATAAAGCTTCCACTCATTTTGCTAACCCCTCTTCCACCAAATCCATGGGATTCAAAAATAAAAATTTGGATGCCTCTACCTCTAAAGCTAAAAATCCTCCCAAGAATCCTAAATATTCTCATGCCTTAGGGCATCAAAGCAAAGAATCACAGCCTAATACATCTAAAAAGCTAGCTGAGCTTATAACTTTACAAGAAGATCCTATGACCAAAATGGTCTGGGTCCCTAAGCAAACAAGCAAGCCAATTGATTGAGGCATCTTTATTCATCCTTCAAGAATCCCAACCATTTTCTTTCGTTTCCATCCCATTCCATTCAAAAATCCCACAAGCAAAGAAAAAATCATAAAAATACTAAGTATCTGTGGGTTCCTAAATCACTCCATCACCCATCCCCTAAGAAAGCATCTCTTTCACTTCCTACACCGCCCTTTCCATCTAAAGCTTTAATGTTTAGCGGTGTGTGCAACCCTTGGTCATGGTTCCCTTCCATCCCACATTTTCACATACCTCCATATCTCCATCCTCCATCCATTACCCTACATATCTTCCCTATCACCTTCCTATGGTCCATGCTTTTGCATAAGCCTTCCATAATCCACCATCCCATTCATCTATCTTTGCATGAGCCTTCCATCTATCCTTGTGTGAACCTTCAATCATCCTTATCCTAATCCATTATCCACCTAATCCATCTTTCATCCATGCAATCCCTTACCAACATCTTGAAGAATAACAGTGTGGTCCATGCGATGACATCCATCTCTAACGGGACTACCAACATCCATTGAGCTAAACACTTGAGTCCCTTCTATCTATTACCGTGGTGAAAACCTGGCAAACAAGTGCCATGTGTAATCAGCTATCCCATAAATAAATAAATAAAAATCCATCCAATAGTGAAAACCACTTTGTGGTGCTTTGGATAACAAAAATATAATAGTCTAAGATAAATAATCCATCCTCTAGTGAAAACCTGGTAAACAGGTGCCTTGGACAAGTACCATAGTGAAAACCTAGCAAACAGGCACTATGTGTAATGACCAGCTTTCATCGTCTGCTTGGTTCATTTGATCATCACTTGTCCTACCATAATTCTCCATCTCATCCAACATAGTCCATATCATAATCCATATTTCATCGCAATAAATAGCCTTTTTTCACCTTCGTCTCTATCAATGCTAGCTATCATACTTGAGACATTGTTGCGATAACTATATCTTGGGCACCTTAGCATCTTGACTGCACGCTTTCTCCATCCTCACTCCTTCATTGTAAACCTCATCCCGTACTGGGGACATCTTGTTGAGTCTCATTTGGAAGTGGATACTGTCATCTCTAGCTCATAACACATCAAACATTTTAGGTCACAACACAGCAAACTTTCAACTTCAACCATAGCATTCATCCAAATGTGACCAAACATTTTGCAACCAGGCTTCATATCTTTTCAATCAATTCGTGCTCATCTAACATCCAAAAATCGCAAGACATCACCTCACCAGCATAATACGCAATAACTTCATCCCAGCTCTATCATTAAAGCCTTGATCCCATGGATATAGGGTATGTAGGCAATCTGAGATGTGAAGGAAGCACTCTGATTCAGGCTAAGATAATAGCCCCTTCTTTCATCATCCATCTTCCATATTTCTTATAATCATCCTTCAATCTTTCATTTCATATTTTTCTATCTTTCATCACTTACATCATCAATAAAACCCAGAACTACATATTCATCATGTCTCATCTTCATCATAAATGTGCTTTGATCTCGTGGATATAGGGTATGTAGGCAGTCGACAATACGAAGGAAGTTTCCAGTACTCAAGCACAGATGATCCACCCCATCTTCTTCATCTTCTCTCATCTTTCACCTTCTTCTCTTTGATCAGCTCAAGCAGGAAGCAAACTATGTGTATACTGAAAGTTCAAGCACTTTAACCAATCAAGAATAAGCTAGAAGCTATTTGTCTACATGCCTTAAGCCAACATTTGCTATAGCAATTTATCAACATCTTTAGCCTTCAACAGGATGCAGCTTTCCTCTCAACAAGGCGCCAGCTTAAATCCATCCAAGACCACCTAAATTTGGCAAGAGAACGTGATGACGGTATCTTTTGTCCCTTTTCTATGCCTAATCATGACTTCCTTGATCTATCTATATCTTGGTATGTTGCGATGAAGTAAGGAATGGGGCATGTTCATATTGCTTTCGTATGTTGTGTTTGCGGGATGATCTTAATCTCTTCCTATGCGTATTGCTATCTTGCACGTGTTGGGATTAGCATCTTATATATCAATATCTCTAGCATCTAAGAAGCTATACAGTCTCTTATGCACTTGAGACTATTCTATGTTAAGACTAGCTCCATACATATAACCAACAAGCTATCACTATGTGTAGTGGAGATAAGCTCAAACCATTGCTTGTAGCATCAAAGTCCATCTCACAACACTAGCTATTATTCATATCTTGTGTATGTTGGTTCAACATCTTGACCTCATGTGTTTAGACAAGATTGTAACATGCTAGTTCCGCATTAGATTTCTCAACACCCTGGTCTTCTATACCCTGGTACATAATATCCACATGCTATATCAAACATAAGGATTGCATTTCTTTTCATTTTGAGCAATTACTTAAAAAGTTGTCCATCATATCATCTATTCATCCTATCATTTGCCTATATAGTTCTCAAACAAGATCATTATCTTTGTCCACATCTCGTATCCTGCACAACAAGTGTGTTAGACATACCTAAGTCCATCATATCATCTCATTACCATCTATCTATATCCATAAGTCTATCCATATCATTACCATTTACATATTTGCATTATCATACCATTTCCATACATGTCATTTGCATAAACATCCATACATAATCCATGAACATACAGATACAACATGCATAACCATCATAATACCAACAAGTGCATTCATTACAACATCATATAGATCACCAATACTCCATATATATATATATATATATATATATATATACATGTGTCAATATACAAGTGTCTACATATACAAGTTGAGCCATAAAAGAATGTATGTACAATCAACTCTAGGCGTCATCATGATACAATATAAACAAGGTAGCCCTAGTGACTACTGGCAGTTCCCTCACCCTGACCACTACCACTGGGTCCTATACCTAGTCCTCTATCTCTCGGTGGCCCCATCACTGAGGCTACTAATCGAGATTCACCTGACCTCTGTGAACCTGAAGCCCCTGATCTGCTCCTGAAGCTAGGTTGCCTCTACTCTGTTGGCATAGCCCCATAATATAAGCCTCTGTAGTACTCAGCCTCACCCTATACTCTCCACAGCTCTGCCTATACATGTGTCAACTATGTAGCCAAGTACATCGTAGCCCCATCTATCCCTAGTGCAGTCACTGCTCTGTCTCACTCACCAGTAATCCCCTGCAGCTGCTACATAGCCATATCTCTCTCAGCTCGCAGACCATCTCTCTCTGCCCTCATAGCCTACACCTACTGTATAGCTGTGTCATGCTCTAGTCTCATCATCTGCTCGCTCTATCTGGCTGCATCCCTCTCTCCTGTCACACTCACAAGTGTACCATCATCCTATCCATCCCTGGCCTGTGCTCTCAAATGTAACTGAGCCTGATATGTCTACGCTTGAGCTCTCACATGCCACAAGCCAATCACTACCTGATGTCTGTCTATCTCCACTCTCCTCAACATCATCTGTGCTCGCTGCCTCCATCTCCTCTCCTCCCTAATCCACCTTTGTAGCTGCATAATCCTGACATCATCACCTACCACTATCTGCCCCTGAGGCTGTGCAAGTATCTGAGGCTGTCTTGGTATCTGTCCTAACATCTGTATCCCTGGTGCTGCTGGCACAATAGCCTGCACTGGTGGAGCCCATTGTCGCCTCCTCCTAACCTGTCTCTCCATCCCTATCTCCCCAATCTCGCCAACCTGCGTCAACCGTGTTGGTCTAGCTATCACCCAGTAAGCATCATAGTCTGGTAGCGTCCCTGGATCTATAGGACCCTGTCCCCATTGCCATACTACTAGCTATAGTCCATCTCTCACCGCTAAAGCCATCTCAACCACAACCTCTGGCCCCAAATCAAACACCTCCTATCTAGTCCTCCCAAAAATAGCATCACCAACTGGTACTACATGTGCCAACCTGAACTGTCTCAAAACCCTCTCTGGCAAATAGTGCTCTATAATATATATGTCATGTCCAAAAATATATCTTGCCTGCCTAGCATAGACAAGCTCTGCATCCTCCTCCTCCCATCTCTCACATCCATGCCATGGCCTCCATACAAAGCTATCCACCTCATCTAACCTCCTCCACCAGTATACTACTCCTCTGCGTTGTTGGTATGTTAGAGCTCCTCTATACATCCTAGCATAAGGCTCCCCTACAGCTCTCACCACCCATCCCTCTAGCCTTGTCACTAGAATATGCTCATATGCCCATACATGTAAAACTGTAACCCCTGTCGACATACTAGCTCTGAACATATATGCGCAATCATGCAGGTAATGATAGATCTATCCCAGCACACACTTCGCCCATGCATATCTCGTGTCGTAGGAGAGCATCCCCTCCATCATTGTCCCCCATCCTACTGGAAAGCCTCTAGCTTGCCTATCTCCCACCAGCCATCTGATGATAGCCACTACCACTCTCTGCAACCTGTCACATAGCTCCTCCATCCTCACCATTGGGATCTCTGAGTCCTCTACTCCAATGTTTGGTGTCCCAAATAATCTTCTAAACAAAGGTGGACCCAAATCAGGATCGTAATCAACTCAGTCTCCATCTATCAGAATCTGCAGTATCTGAAACACATCCTCCAGCGTGATCGTCTCCTCTCCCGTCAGCAATAAGAAAGTACTATACTCGCTCATCCATTGCTCCACAATCATTGTCATCAGTCCTCGATGTGCCTACACTGGCTCTGTTAGTTTTTGCTTCTGAATCAACATTAGGGTTTGCCAGTTCCAATGCACAGGCAGATTCAGCCAACTGAATACAGGAGGTTGCGTGAGCTCCTCCCCTTCACTTCTGGTTCTGCCGCACCAAGGGGGGTATCCCTATTTGATAAAAGTATGACCTTGACTAGCTCAATGACAGAAAGATATAACTTGACAGCAACAGGTAGAATACTCTCACGTAAGGACCAAGATTTGTATAACAAATCACAAGGTTGGCAACATTCTTGGACATAATGTCTGGTTAGGTATGAGAGCATGCAGAGGTTCCTAATCCTAATCCTACAAATAACAGGTGGAAGTGATGAGATGGGTTGAAATGGTGTTTGGAGTGATGGGACTTTCCTAGACCCATTGAACAGAGAAATTCCCAAACCAGTGCCTTATCTGGGCAGCAGAGTCATATCTAAGATTGTAAATGTCTCCCCATGACAACATATATTCATATCCAGAGGACCTGAGAATAATGCTACTGCCTGACAGCAACATGTCCAAGAAAGAGTATCATTAATGATCATGCTTAACAGATCCTATGATGCAATCTATTTCCCTTTGTATTTGATCAAAAGCCTATTTAACCACTCCTTGAGCAGACGCAATAAATCAGACACACAGTATGCATACACTAAAAAACTTGGAAGTCCTTGACAACCTTGTTTGAAAGGAAAACAAATGACATACAGGAGACAATCAGAAACAATACACACACAGGTGTTTTTCATTTAAAATCAATCTGCATAGAAGGTCATCACAGAGAAAATCATCATTTACAATCCAAGATAGATTAGTACACCAGACTAAGGACCGAGTCTGTAGCAAAAAATGCCTTTCAAAATGTGAACACCTTATGTTCAGAGTCAGAGCTGAAAGCCCAAAAAACCTCCAACCTCTAAAATGTAACACAGCCAGACCATTTTAAACAGAACCGTGTACATTTTGCAATTAATTACATGGCCAAAAGTCAAAAATTTGCCAGATACATTCCCTCCATTTGAAAATGGCCTTCATAGATTAAATGTGACAGACAGGGGGGATCTTGATCCTAGCACCACCATTGGAGAGATCGCTATGCCATAAAATGGGTACCTGACTGCTTGACCATTTGCTCACATCTCTGCACTGTCGCCATTGATGGCTCAACCACCCACAACCACCAAGAAAACCATCACTGCGTTCAAATGGGGAGTTCCCGCCAAAATGTGTTTTCTGAAGGTTCAAATTATGTAGGAAAATTAGTCCCACATGCACGGTGCGAAGACAACTTTAGCATTTTAAAAACATGGCCACCCACATACTAAGTGTCGAGTGCTTTTGCCACGCTCGACACACGCCTCTCAGCCCAAAGCCCATCGCCCAGACCTATACCATCGGCCCACTCCAAAAAACTCCTTCCGATCTCAACGGTCTCGCCGATGGCAAACAAAACACACCCTCCGTCGCCGTGACTCCCTCCATCGGAGCATCAAAAAATCCTCTGGCCAACCTCATGTGTTACACCGATGAAGCCCATCGCAATCCCTTGTCGGCTAGAGAAAGACCATTGGGCCAACACATTCCATCCCTACCGACACAGCCAGTCACACCGACCACCACACCATACTCAGGTCTTCGGTGAGACACATGCCATCGGCACAACAAAAAAGACACTCGCCGATATGTCGAGTCATACCAATGCACCAACGAGCCACGCTCTGCTCCACTATCGGCCAAACACTCTCCATCGGTGGACCACAAAGCACTGCCCCCGATAGCCAAGGTCACTCCGATGACCGAACTCCTCGCTCCCATCGGCCAGACACACATCATCGGAGCAACTGAAAAAACACTGGCCGACACCCTAAGTCACACTGACAAACACCTCCCTAAAGCCTCCGACTTCCACATCGGCCAGAGAAGACCCATCGGCTAAGCACAAATCTCCCTTGCTGACACACATTGTCATACTGATGAACAAAACGTCCAAATCCCCATCGGCCAGAAAAACGATATCGGCAGAGGTCAAGACCCCTCTGCCGATAGCAAAAGTCTCGTCGACGGTCCACTCCATACTCCCCTGTCGGTGTGACCTGCGCCTATCAGCGCCACAAAAAACTGCTTGGCCGACAATACTACTCTCGCCAATAGATATCCATCGGCCAAACAAATGCCATCGGCCCAACATGAAACTCCTTCGCCAATAGCACAAAGTCTTGGTGATGGAAGAAGATATGACTGCTACCATCATGATCGCCAAGACAAATACAAACTCATGCCAATGGAGAAAACATGAAGACCACCTCCTCAAGAACTATAATACAAATGCTGAAAAACATTGAGGGGCCCCAAAACTTAAAATTTTTTGGATATTTTGGGATGGTGCCTGCATGAAAATTGCTCAGAAACTGTCAGTCAATTCAGGCACCAACAGGCTCTAATCTCAAAACATGCTCCAACCTGAGGATCTCTAACACTAGCCGCTCCTCTGCATCCACCAATCACACCAATCACAAATCCCTTGAATGTGGCTCCCGTGATAACAATGGTGGTAGTATGTCCTGCATCATTCCATTCATCATGTTAGTCCTTTATGCTACTTCAATGCTATCAAAATTTGACCATTTATTGCTTTCCTAGTCTCTAACTACCATAAGCAGTTCAGTTTCCTACACACGCCTATCTATTGATTAAACATGACCCCTTTTACTATATGCGCTTCTATCTTGATCATAAGTGATCTATTCTGCATATGCGCTCACTGTTGGACTACATGCGAGTTGAACTTCCTATGCACTTTACCTTAGCCTATAAGCAAGCTATCTACCATATGCACGCGCTTATCTTTTTTATGCGAGCTAATATATTATATGCATCTGCTGTTTACCTATATGTGACCCGTTTCTATCTATATTCACATTTAGCCTTATCCTATTGCCTAGCCAACTGGATGCGACCTAGTTTTTCCATAAGCGACCTATCTTCCTACACAAGCAACCTGAACTGCCTATCTTCAGAACTAGTCGCTTCTGGTGAAGTGTGTGCATTTATGACGCTTCTAGGCTATCAAAATCATGCTTTTAGAAAAAGTTTTGATGCGTACCGGTACGCCTAATCCCTCCGGTCACCCATGTGTCCTCACTCACTCGGCACGATGATCTCTGCATGGAATCACCATCTTGCTAGCTCTTCACCTCTCGTCGCACAACACCTCTAAGGAGCTCTGGATCTCTATTGTTTTCTAAACACAAATGAGCACAAATGAGCCTATTTGCCATTGCAGAACCTACTTATAGCCCTATCCAAACCCTAATTCTTCTATGCCAAAGCCTCTTTCTAGGTGCTTCATCCCCTTTTCTCCCGCCCAACCCCTGTTTTCTTCGTGTCACCCTTGCGTCCTAGTTCTTCTTCTATCACGACCCAACCCAACCCTTCCTGGTTAGCATGGCTTACCTCTCAAGGGGGCATCACCTGCCAGTTACACTAGGGCATAACTTTATTTATTCACCACATATCATATCTTCTTTGACACAATGCTCTAATGAACATTGTATCAAAGAGGGGCAAAATGTAGACACCCAAAATTGCCTCAATATCATTAACATTCAAATATCGCATTATCACACATCTGCATTTGTCTAACACACTTGAGCAATATCTCTAACATACATATTTCTTCTATTAATTAAATAAATTTATATTTATTTAATTAATTCATTAGCTATTTCCTCTAAACTATAATTAAGTAATCTTCAATTATTTAATTATCTTCATTCTTCTATTTTTAATTAAATAAATTTTATTTATTTAATTAAAGATTCCTTTCATAAGCTGACTTTCTAGTTAATTAAATAAATTGTGTATTTATTTAAATAATTTATCTTATCATTTATCTCATGAGCCAACATGTGTGCCCCTTTCATTTAAAAAGATAAGTGGTACTACATCCTTTTATTTAATATCTTTTGTTGGGAATTAAGGTGTCTCAACCTTTGCAAATTCCTAATGTTGTATTTATTTATCCCATGTTGAGTTGGCATAGTCAGCACCTTGTGTGTATGCAGGAGGATAAATTTTGGTGACTTTGGCAACCGTGATTTCCCCCTTGAATAATTAACGGGGGTTTGGGGTCAGCGCCCCCAAGATAGGGTCAAGGGGCATAGCCCCTTGCGGGGTCCAGGGGCAGTGCCCCTGGCGCACTCCCTGTCGCAGTACAGGGTGGGGTCAAGGGGCAACACCCTCGTGGGGGCTCGGGAGCAATGCCACGGAAACCTCAAATGACTTTTAATTAATGACAAGTGTCGGTGAGTATCTTTGCACGAGAGAAAGGCATCTTTGGGCAGTCAAGGGAAGTTATGACATGTTGTAGAGAAATTTGATATTTTTAGTCAGTGTATGACATATTCTCTTATAGCTATAAGTGTTGTCAGTTATGACAGATTCTATGACAGTTGTAAGGTGCATAAGAGCGTCTGTCGTAACCTATCTTGGGACCAGGTGCCCACTTTGGGATGGGATGTTGGACAAGTATCCTTAGGCATGGGTTTTGGGGCATGAGTCCAAGATGGACACCCATCTCTAGAAGGTTCCATATTTGCCTTGTAAACTCTGTATAAACAGGTGCTTGGATGGGAGATAGATAACTTTGGTACAAGTACTGTTATGCTACCAGAATATCTCCAGATTCTACATTCGAAGACTCCTGAAAGAGCATTGGCTCTGAAACTGTATTGTAATCTATCATTGTTTACTGTAATACATTTGAGCTGTGTTTTGGAGTGTATGGTTTTTCACCTGTAAGGGTTTTCCCCATGTATATCTTGTCTCTCTCTCTTCTGTCTACTTTTTGTGTGTATGTGTATTGTTGCTATATCTCTGTTAGATGTTCTATGTTTTTGTAGTTGTAAGAATTAAAGTTGAATTTGCATACATCTCTTCTCATTAGATTAGTGTAGGAAGTGATTTCTGCACACCTAGCTTCCTTTCATCTTTCACATGTAGTACTTTTTTATGTACACAAGTACACATGAGCCCTATCTTCCTGCCACTTGTCATCTTCACATTCACCTATGTCTATCTTTCAATCTTAGCCATTCACATAGCCTCCAAATCTCCACTATTGATTGATTTTGGTTGAGTTCTATATAAACACCCTCTCATTCCATACTACATCTATCTAGCATTCATATAGCATCTACATTATCATCCTGAGCATATTGAGCATTTGAGAATCCATAGCATCCATTGAGCTTTATCATTATCATCCATCATGGCATCTTTTATCTTCATAATTATTCATTGTTGAAGAAGCAATCCACATCATAAACAAGGAATCACACAATCTAGGTGATGTTGTGCTTGAATTGCATTACTCTTTGATTTCATTTAGATTAAATTCTTTGATGATGGTAGGGTTAGGTTTTCATGGCTATGCTTGGTCTTATTAATCTGATTTTTTACCTATACAATAGATATTGCAATCTTTACAAAAATAATGTTCAGGCTTGGTCACTCCACGGGCCTAGAACATGGTAGCTCACCGCCATGAAGTACAACTAGATTTAGCAGGCTCACTACCTCAACCCTAAACCTAGCAAGATTATAATAAGGGTTGTTAAACCCTATTGAAGGCTCACTGCCTTGATGATGAAAGCTTGCTTCCAATCAGATTGCACATGAAAAATGAATACTGCTTAAGCATCTGCCACTATGTCAGGGTGCAGTTATTTAGCAACTAAATTATGAATCCCAAGTCTTCATCACTGTTGATCTTCTAACTCTTCTCTGCTATTCACATCCTCACATCACACACACACACACTCACTCAATTGAAATTCATCACTCTTATATATACGCATCATGATTTGATCCATAGTCAGGTCGACATCCAAGAAGTAAAACGTGTACATAGAAAGATGTACCTTGTCAGATCAATCCAATGCACTATGTGTCACGTGGACCCAAATCTTTGCTCAAGCATATTCATATAGGTCATCTCTAATCACTCAATTACTTGAATAGATCTTTCACACACTGCCCTTTCTCCACATCATGATTTATCTTACTAGTCACCCTGTTCCTCAAGAGCATGCTTAACAGGTTCTGCTAACTTGCAACTTCTATTGCGGATCACAAAACACTTCCAAAATCATAGCAAGGAATCTTTATACATTCCTAATCTTACCCTTAGAACCGTAAGGCATGATATCATCTTGTAGAGAAATGTAGACCATCAAAACTTAGACTCTGTCTCTATCAAACACTATGCCAATACTTAGCATCTTGTAGCTAACCTTCCAATGGACTTTAGATCTCCTAACTCTAGAATAAGACACTTCATATAAATGTTTACAACACAACAAAATTGCATAACAAAATGCTCACTTATAGAGGAATGCAGACCACTGCATTATACCCTGTTCACTATTCCTGCTATACCTTTGTTTACCCAGACTTAGATATTTCTTCTAAGTGACTTCCAGAGGAAGTCAAGACTTAATCTCTGGAGCATGAGATGACCAAACAATTACTAACATCATATCTAAACTGTATTACACAATCATCATCTGTGGAGGCATACTATCCAACTTACTATCCTCTATTCTGTGTGCATTCATACTTAGCCATTTCTTCCAACCGAATTTGACAACTGGACCTGAAATCTGATATGGTCTTCCAGAGTTGTGTCTCCCTGTCATACTAATGAGCTCTCTAATCCTTGTTGCCATTAATGACAACATGCAAGTTCATACCGGAGTAGTGTCTTATGCCAATGATATCCCAATGGCTACTCTTAAACGTTTTCCATTCTTCTCAGGAGAAGACTAGACCAGACCCATTGAGCATATCCAAGATGTTTCAAACTTATGTGATGTACACCATATTACCATAGAAAATGTGGCCCTTAGATTATTAGCAGCATCCTTTAAAGACAAAGCATTACAGTGGTTTAGGGGTTTGGCAGTGAGTTCAATAGGTTCATGGGATCAACTGGGAGAACTCCTTTGCAAGCATTTTGAAGATAAATTTGATCATTTGTCTGTGGTAGAGTAGCTAAGCACCATCAAAAGGGCCCCTTGGGAGCAAATGACGGATTTCAATTTTCATTTCAAGATGACGT
Source organism: Cunninghamia lanceolata (assembly GCA_027924645.1). NCBI lineage: Eukaryota > Viridiplantae > Streptophyta > Pinopsida > Cupressales > Cupressaceae > Cunninghamia > Cunninghamia lanceolata. The sequence goes on from BSBN01001715.1 coordinate 16,325,620, forward strand.
GGAACAGAGTTCCTGCTACAGCAAGGCCTTCTGCAGATCATGCATTTCTTTATTATTTTAAGGCACTTAATAGTGATATTTCTATCATGATACAATCCATGGGAGGTACTTCATTACCAGCTATGCTTGATATTGCAATAAGGGTTGAAAACAGTCTTATCCAAGCTAGTAAGATAGCACCTAGACCCCCTATGCCAATATTTCTAGAGATTCATCCTTCCATGCCTTTACAAATCCCACCTTTGGCTTCTATACCTATTGTTCTAGTATTACCAGCACCAAATAACTAGGCTCTAAGCCAAGAAAAAGCAGTTCTAGCCCAATCTCTTGAGCTGCAAGAGATAAAAGGATTATTGCAATCATTTGGAAATGAGTTAGTGAACATGAAAAAATAGTAATTTCAAGGTTTTAGGCTTACCAACCTCAAAACCAAGCACAAGCCCAACCTTACCAAGAAAATGGGTTGCCTTATCAAGCACATAAACAGGGTCCAAGGCAAGCTCTAAACCCAAGGCCTTTTCATCCATACAATCCAAATTTACCCAACTCATCTAAAGAATTAGTCCCTGTCTAGAATAATATTACACAAGACTATGAATGGTGTACCCTTGTAGTCAATCCCATTACTTGTCCAGATGTTCAAATGGGGTGATTAACCAAGCCTTGATGGTACAAAATGTGTCAAGTTTGTAGCCTAATGTACCTAGTGATGGATCTTCATAGCAGCAAGAGCTACCTCCAAATGATACTGCTTTCCTAAATTGGCAAGGAGAGGAGTTTTGTGGGGCCAATTGGGACAATTCTCCAGTAGCAGCTAATACCAAAGCTAAGAAGAGGGCTTTTGTGATTGGACAGTCAGCAAATAAAGAGCCTAATCAAGCTCCTAGAATAGAAAAGGAAGTTGTTGGTCCATCTACCTCTCAAGTACCACATGTACTGCAAAGAAATACACAAGGCACTACCAAGGAGCAGCCTGGAAAACAACCTCAATCAGCTCACTTGCAAGCAGACACTGTTGTTGTAAAGGTTCACCAAAAGGTAAATACTGCACTTTTTAACATTATTGAACACATGAAGAAAATGAATATCACTATGTCCATGTGGGATTCTTTGTCTATCCTAGGACAAAATATTTATTGTAGTCTGCATTATCTGATTTAAAAGTGTCAAATGAAGTTCCAATTAGGCAAGATCAATCTATATTCACAAATGCATCCCAAAATGGTAGTGACCAACCAAGTAAAGAGGTCAAACTAGAGGTAAAGCCACCACCCTTTTATGTGTCTTTGATCATAGGTGATAAGTTGGTACATAATTGTATGATTGCTTCCGGGGCTAGTAGTTTCGTTATGCCTAAGCAAATTGCTGATAGGTTGGGTTTAAAATATCAGCCTCTTGAGAAAGGTGTTGTTTAGCTTGATGGGATAGTTTTCAATACTGTGGGGATTATTAAATATTTGAGTCTAACTTTGCATGTCTGCCCCAATTTTTCCATTCCCCAAGACATTTATGTTCTTGACCTACCACCATATTTTGCCATTTGTCTCTCAAGAGATTTTACTGCTAAAGTAGGTGGTTATTTATCATCAGATTGGTCTCATATGCTGTTTAGGACAAGGTATGGAACTAAAGTGACCATCAAGTCTAAATTAATAGCAAAGGATTATATAGAACCTTATGTACCAAGTGCCATCAATGCCAACTATGTTGTTTTTGATAGTGATGAACATATTGTTGTCCAAGAGCCAATTACACAAACTAAAAATATTCCTGACATCCTTTTGGATGAGTGGGTAGCAGATAATATTGAAGATGACCCAAGTAAGTGTTGAATGTTAGGAACACTGGGAGGGGGGGTGAATTAGTGTTCTAAAAAACTTTTGATGCACTTTAACTTTCAACCATTTCTCAAAATTAATTAATCAAAGGCACAACATGCATATGAACAGTAACCATAAAAACATGACACATGGACACCAAGATTTTTACGTGGAAAACACAAAATGGGAAAAACCATGGAGATGATTAGCTCTCAAATATATATTGCAATCTTTACAAATAATGATGTTCAATCTTGGTCACTCCACGGGCTTGGAACATGTTGGCTCACTGCCATGAAGTACAACTAGGTCTAGCAAGCTCACTGCCTCAACCCTAAACCTAGCAAGATTACAATAAGGGTTGTTAAACCCTAAGTGTTGTTAAACCCTATTGGAGGCTCACTTCCTTGATGAAGAAAGATCATTGTCAAGTACAAAGAAATTGTACATGAAAACTAAATACTGCATAAGCATCTATCACTATGCCAAGGTGCAGTCATTTAGCAACTGAATTCTGAATCCCAAGTCTTCATTACTGTCGATCTTCTAATTCTGCTCTGGTATTCATATGATCTCATCATCACCACACACACACCACCTCAACTAAAATTCATCACCTTTATATATTCACATCATGATTTGATCCACAATCAGGTCAGCATCCAAGAAATGAAATGTGTTCATAGAAATATGTAGCTTGTCAGCTCAATCCAATGCACTATATGTCATGCGGACCCAAATCTTTGCCCAAACATGTTTATATAGGTCATCTTTAATCATTTAATCACCTAAATGGATCCTTCAAACATTGTCTCTTCTCCACACCATGATTTATCACATCAGTCAGCTTGGTCCTTAAGAGCATGCTTAATAGGTCATCTGTTGACTTACAACTTTTACTGCGTATCTCAAAACACCTCCAAAATCACATCAAGGACTCTTCACACATTCTCAATCTTACCCTTAGAACCACAAGGCATGATATCATCTTGCAAAGAAATGCAGACCATTACAGTGTGCCCTGTTCACTGTCTCTGCTATACCTCTGTTTACCCGGACTTAGATAATTCTTCCAAATGACTTCTGGAGGAAGTCAAGACTTAATCTTTGGAGCATGACACCACCAAATAATTAACATCATACGTAAACTACATTACTAGGTCATCATTTGCAGAAGTACACTGACCCACTGACTATTCTTTACTCTGTAAATACCCATACTTAGCCACTTCTACCAACCAGACCTGTCAACCGGATCTGAATTCCAATGTGACCTTCCGGAGTTATCTCTTTCTATCATGGTGATAAGATCTCTAAGCCTTGTTACCATCAATGACAACATACATGTCCATACTAGAGCAGTGTCTCTTGCCAACAATCTCCCCCTTTGGCATTGATGGTGACACTTAGTAGTGAAAAATGCTTAACTGTTCCCCCTTACTATATACACTTTGTTTTCTTACTCCCCTTGAGATGTTTTACCCCATTTTTCACTGATCTTCTTCTTCCCCTTTGACATCAATGGCAAAGGGTGTGATCCAGAGCCCAAAATGTTTCAAAAACTCCAAAAATTTGTGTACTCTGCCACATATTATACAAATACAATCTTCATCTCAATTTGTGACTGAAGGTAAAATGTCGCTATAGATCTAGTCTTTATCAGAGCTATCTCTTTGTTCCATCTATTCCTTGCACTTTCTAGAATATGGATGTGGCCATTCATCAAAAATAATAACTTCTCAGCCTTCTGGACATCTAATGGTGTATCAATTAGTACTTGAGATTTTAAGGCCTCATATGCCAAATTGATCATGGAATCAATTTTTAGACTTATCAGTCCTTTCAATTGGCACAACTTGTCTTTGATTTCTCCCATTTTCTCCATTAGAGTGTTCCAATCATTATGAAAATTTGCAACTTGTGTTTCTTTGGCATTTATTGACCCAACTGCTAGATTATATGTTTCAGAGATATTGAGCAGTTTGAGTTCTAAGTCTTTGATCTTGTCTTCTAATTCCTTTGTAATTTTTGGCCAAGATAGACAAAATTTGTATGTTTTACTGGCTTCTTCAATGGTACTTTGTATTCCCTTAATTCCATTATCTAACAGAGTTTTGTCTTGAGCTATCATAGTCTTTAACTCAACCAGTCTCCTTTCATCAAATTCTTTTCTAACTTTTGCTTCTACAGATTTTTCAAAAGATTCAAAATGTGTACTTACAAAGTTCAATAGTTCCTTGAGATGATTAGCAGAGGATAACGAGGTATCCTTTTGAAATGTTGGCATCAACTTTTCTAGAATGATGGATGCATCATTGATCAATTTGTTGTCTTGGTCATGTGATTTCATCATCTCTTCCTATGCCTTGGCTTAAACAATAAATACTAACTTGATTTTTTGTACAGGTGGCAATGAGGCCAAGTTGATTGGTCCTTGAAGGAGTTCAGACTCATCTACAACTTGTTGTCTGTCAGAACCAACTGAGACGTCTACTGTGTCTCTTGCTCTCTCAGATATTTCTTCTTGACTTCATTCTGGAGGGTCCATGTCCATATTTTCTTGTTGATCTGTGTTTGTTCTGGTGTAGGGCTCCTTATCTATTCCCTATTCTCTTCATCCTCAGCCTACTGCTCAGGAGGCAAATCTATTTTAGTTTTGCCTTGATCTGACATGTTCAATGTGTTTGTGTCAGGGACTTGATCACTCTATTCTAGTCCTTGATCGTGCCTTGTCTCTAGTAGAGATGTGTCTTCATCTTTTGTTTCCTCATTGTCATAGATAGTAGAAATATTGTATTTCTTTAGTATTTCCAAAATGATCTCCTCTATTTCCTTGACAACTTTGTCAGCTTCTCCTATCATCAGTACATTCATTCTTTTCTTTGATCTGAACTCATTGTTAAGTGCTTTGGATATTTTGGCCTTTTCTTCTAGAGTAATATTCGAGCATAATTTTATCAATGTGTGTTCTCTGAGCTCAATATCCTTAGCCACAACAGTTTCCTTTCTAACTGATAGAATACTACCTAAGGTATCTAGGAGATCACCAATGATCTAAATGAGAGCTCTATTGTATATGTTTAGATACTCTATGATAGCTTCTTCCAAAATCCTTTTGTCAGCATCATTGTAATCATCATAAAATTCATCCACAAGTTTCAAGTTTCCATCAACAGTGACAAACTTTAGTATATCTTCACGTGTTAATGTGGTTGGAGACTCATCTACCTTCTATCTTTTGCTAGGTTTCTTCTTTTCAGAGGCTTTAGTAGTCTCAGTTTTCATTTTCTTGACATTTTCATCAGACTTGGTCTCTTCTTCATCTTTTTCACTTATACTTACATACATTATTCTACCTTTTGTTTTCTGTCTTTTTGCTTCTCTATTAGTTGGCTTCTTTACAGATTCCTTTATGCTAGTAGATGTGGGATTGGAAGAGGAGGCAGAGCTTCTGGTAGACCTCTTTGTTTCTTAAGGTTTTTCTTCTTTTTCTTTAGGTTCATCTAGAATTTTAACTCTTTCACTTCCTTTCTTTTCCCTTGCTTCCCTTTCTGCTTTCCCTTTTTCTCTTGCTTCTTTGACTTGTTCCTTAGTGAATACATGTTTTATGGTAATTTCTTCTACCACTTTCTTCATTTTCTTAGAAATCTTAGGTTTTCTCACTTCAACAAAGATTTTGGCATGCAGTTCCTCATACGTCCCAAATCTTTCTTCATTGGGATCTCTGGGTTTACTTAGCATATATTTGGCATAATTTTCCAGTACAACTCCATCTACCTCACATCCCATAGGCATAACCCAGACCATTCTGGGCTCAACGGCCTCCATCAAACATTGATCTTTTGTCACAATAAAGCAGATTGTATCCTTGTATTTTTCAACAATTGTTTTGGGGATTCTTTCCCTGGCTTGCATTGATCTTTGGAAGTTTTTGAAATAACCCCATAGGGGTACATTCTATGCATCAATTGTGCCTATGCTACTCTACAAATTTCTAATTTGGACTACAATAGGTTTATCATTGGTCCAGAATAGGTTCTTCATACCAGACAACTCTTGCATAAAATAGAAAAAAAACACATGATGAGTGTGCCAAATTTGAAGGGGTATTTACCTTCTTTTGTCTTCTTCAGGTTATCCATTACTTGCTGTTAGAGAAATTCATAGATGTCATAGTCAGCACTTTCCTTAATCATTTGATAGGCTGTGTATATGGCTATGCCTAAAACAAAGTTTTCCCGGTTGGTGAAATAAACTTTGTATCCCAACACCATTGAGGCAAATCTCACAGCATGAACCTCAATATCATTTATTGTCAAGGATCTCTTATCAAATTTTACTCAAGTAGCCACCATTACTATATCATTCTTTACAACTTTGAATAGTGGTACTGATCCAATAGAGCATAACCCAGTGACTACCCTAATAGCATCTTTTGTAATCTTGAAAGGTCTCTCAAGCCATATGAATTCATCATGAACCCTGCTTAACACATACCGGACCCATTCATCCTCCATAAATGTTGGGAAATCTAAGTGCTGAATAAATTTCTTTTCTTCCAATGCTTGATATTCATTCTTCAAATTGAGATTCTCATTACTCAAGTGTTTTATGTAGAGATCAATAAACCTGCTATCACCAAATTCCTCTAGGGCAACATGAATATATGCCCTAACATCCTTTGCATGCATGACTCCATGAGGAATATTTGAGAATGCACCCAATTGATCAACTTTGGTTGATTTGAATGGGTGTTTCTTAAATTTTGGTTGAGGTCGCTCAGTAATATCAACAACTTCTGGTGACACCATCTCAGAATTTTAACAGATTCACAAGTAGGGTTTGAATGAAAGTACCTTATTTTTCTGAATTAGGGTTTGCTTTCTCTAAATTTCTCCAAGCACTTCAAATCTTGGTTATTGTTACTCAAAGTCTGCTCCAATCTATCTGAATACTGAGAGCTTCAAGTGCCAAGTGATTTTAAGACCAACAAGTTCCCTTTTATCCTTCGCAAAACTTAACCTAAGTTGTCATAAATTCTCATTCCCAAAAAGCTATCAAAACCCTTCACTGTAGAATACAGTCAACTAGGATTTCTCTGCAATATGCCGTATTGACCCTTTTTATTCCAGTTTTTCTTTTGAGAGATGTGTCACATAAGATTTCATCGTACCCCTTCGTGTCAGATTTTAGCACCCACTTTCTAGCTAGGGAATTTGGATTTTCAACACTGCTTCCCCTGAGCCAAAGCTCTTAATTTACTTCCTGGAGGAAGTGTCTACACTAGATACTAGTGTGGATCCATCCTTAACCTCATTTACATCCTTTTTAATCTAGATCATACTCATCTCATTCTTGGTTTTCATTGGATCAACCTTTTCTTTTCCCTTATCATTCCTTTGCTCTATTTTTCTTTCTTCAGTATAGTAATTTCTCTTCATATTCTTGCTTCTGCAAAATCTTGCAACATGTTCAAATTTGTTGTAATTGAAACATACAATGTTTCCTTGTCCTTAATTTCTTCCTCTAAATGAATTCATCCATGATCTACATTGATTAGCCATGTGTCCAAATCTATTGCATGTGAAACACTTGCCATTGAAGAATTGACCATTCCTTGAATAGTTTGGCATATTTCTTAACATACTTCTACACTCATTTGCTTTATGACCAATCTTCTTGCAATTGAAACATTTACCAGAGAAGGATGGAACATTTTGATTCATTTTACTTCTACACTGAGTAGCCCTATGACCATACTTATTGCATTTATAACAGTGACCATTGAAGGATGGGTACCTCTGAGCATTTGGCTATCTGACCAGAGGTCTTCTTCTTTGATTTATGAACTGGTATCCTCTATTTTGCCTTGACTCATTATTTATTTGACCTGATTTTGAACTTCCTCCTTTCTCAAATCCCAAACCTTGCTTGTCATCAACACTCTTCTAGCTAGCAATCATTTCATCAAGCTTTGCAATACTTATCTTGAATTTTTCTTCAAGGCTTTTGACCTTTTCTAGATTTGTTTTTAGATTTACAATTTCTTTTTCAAGTTTTGCACAATCTTCTAATTTGTTTTTCACAATTAAATTTAGATTATCTTCTACTCTTGATCTTTCTATAACTTCTGCTTCCAAATCATTTAGGGCTTCATTTGCTGATATCAATTGATCATTAACTTCTTTGTATTTGTCTTTAAATTTCTTGACTTGTTCTTTTAGCTTTGAGATGCATTCATGAACTTGTTGCAATTTTTCTTTTAGATCCCTGACTTCTACTTCAGAATTTTCAAGATCCATAAGAGTTGCTTCTAGTTGCTTGTTGCTTTCATAATTTCCAAATCTTCTTGCTACCATGATTACACTGTCCCAGATCTTTCTTAAGTTGTTAGACTTTTTCCAAGGAACCTTGCTCTGATACTGATTGTTGAATGTTAGGAACACTGAGAGGGGGGGTGAATTAGTGTTCTAAAAACCTTTTGATGCACTTTAACTTTCAACCATTTCTCAAAATTAATTAAGCAAAGGCACAACATGCATATGAACAGTAACCATAAAAACATGACACATGGACACCAAGATTTTTACGTGGAAAACCCAAAATGGGAAAAACCATGGAGAGGATTAGCTCTCAAATATATATTGCAATCTTTACAAATAATGATGTCCAGGCTTGGTCACTCCATGGGCCTGGAACATGATGGCTCACTACCATGAAGTACAACTAGGTCTAGCAGGCTCACTGCCTCAACCCTAAACCTAACAAGATTACAATGAGGGTTGTTAAACCCTATTGGAGGCTCATTGCCAGGCTCACTTCCTTGATGAAGAAATCTCACTACCAAGTACAAAGCAAATTGCACATGAAAACTAAATAATGCATAAGCATCTGTCACTATGCTAGGGTGCAGTCATGTAGCAACTGAATTCTGAATCCCAAGTCTTCATTACTACTGATCTTCTAATTCTGCTCTGCTATTCATATGCTCACATCATCACCACACACACACCACCTCAACTAAAATTCATCACCTTTATATATCTGCATCATGATTTGATCCACAATCAGGTCAGCATCCAAGAAATGAAACGTGTTCATAGAAAGATGTAGCTTGTTGGCTCAATCCAATGCACTATATGTTATGCGGACCCAAATCTTTCTCCAAACATGTTCATATAGGTCATCTTTAATCATTTAATCACCTAAATGGATCCTTCAAACACTATCTCTTCTCTGCACCATGATTTATCACATCAGTCGGCATGTTCCTTAAGAGCATGCTTAACAGGTTCATCTATTGACTTACAACTTTTACTGCGGATCTCAAAACACCTCTAAAATCACATCAAGGAATCTTCACACGTTCTCAATCTTACCCTTAGAACTGCAAGGCATGATATCATCTTGTGGAGAAATATGGACCATTACAGTGTGCCTTGTTCACTATCTCTATTATACCTCTGTTTACCTGGACTTAGATAATTCTTCCAAATGACTTCCAGACGAAGTTGGGACTTAATCTCTAGAGCATGACACCACCAAACAATTACTAACATCATACCTAAACTGCATTACCAGATCATCATCTGTGAAAGCACACTGACCCACTAACTGTACTTTACTTTGTAAATACCCATACTTAGCCACTTCTACCAACCGGACCTGTCAACCGGATCTAAATTCCAATGTGACCTTCCGAAGTTATCTCTTCCTGTCATGGTGATAAGATCACTGAGCCTTGTTACCATCAAAGACAACATACAAGTCCATACCGGAGTAGTGTCTCTTTCCAACAGTAAGAACCTTGAAGAGGTAGGCTTAGGTGTTTATATGATGCATGAGCTAGATTCTATGATTCCTAACCTTGAAAAGAAAGATGAGTAGCAGCAAAATGAAGTCTAGAAAATGTATTTTGATGGATCAAGAGCTAGAAATGGAGCTGGTGGGGGTGCTATGTTAGTATCTCCTCAAGGTGACAAGTATTACTTAGCCTTCCATTTTGCTTTCAGCTGTACTAACAATACAGCTAAATATGAAGGTCTTATACAGGGTTTGGAATGGGAAAGGAAAAGAGGGATAAGTTGCATATAGGTATTTGGTGACAATGACCTGATTCACAGGCTTACATGTAACTAAGAATAATGTTCTCAAGTCCTATAATCATAGACTATGGGATATGATAGAGGAATTTGATGCTTTTAACTTGTCATCCATACCTAGAAGTCAAAATAATCATGCTGATAGGCTAGCTGCTATAGGTGCTCAGTTTGACATCTTGAGTGATATTAAAAAGAGTAAGGTACAACAACATATCAAAGTTGTAGTGAGGCCATCTATTCCTGATAACAATGTGTGGGGCCGATTATCTTACCTCCCATATTTTGATCATTGTGTTATCCAGTAGATGACACTATCAGACCTTAGTGACTATGTATCATTATGCAGACTTGATATTTTATCTCACTGATTTGATACATGTGATTTGATTTGATCATATTGGATGATATATTGTGGTTCAATATATGGGATTTATATTAGATGTTATTTTTTTATGAGGTTCTAGTTATTTATGTGATATGAACTATTTGATATGTGATGAAAAATGCAGCTTAATTTGTAGTTATGTATTGATGTTTATTTCGATTGTGTGAAGTTAATTTTAGTTGCTTCGGCTATGACTTTTCCTGATAGGACTGACACTTGATCGAGATGTGCAGGTTTTACGTTCCCTAGCCACGGGAAATCAGAGGTGGGATTCACACCATGTTATTCCCTATAAAGCCGATCCATTCCCAAGAGGGATAAGGATCACGTTTGTAATTAAATGATGATTTATTGTGCTAGGTTTAATTTTAATTATTTTTAGCCTTAGTACCCTTTCTTTTCTTATTTTGATTAATAATTAAGTGTTGTAAAATTTTATTGGATTTATGCCACTTGGTATTTTTTTTTTTTTTGGGCCATTTAAATGTGGATTTTTAACCCTTTTCATGTACCCTAGGGTCCCAAAAGTTACCCTAGGTGGTCAACCATGAGTCTAGGGTCAACTTGGACTACCTAACCCTAGTTTTGACTCACCTTAGGTCACCCTAAACCATGGTTGAGTAAAAGTGACGAATTTGGAAAGAGGGAAGATGGGGGATGGGCCTTGCCTTGGGAAGAACCCATCTCCCATCCCTAAGTTTTGGGAAGCATTCCCAAGGAAGACTAGGGAGGTCTCCAAGAGTCCTCCCAAACTCCCAAGTGAGTGGGAGCACCACTCAAGACCTTTGTCTTTTTGAGGTGTGAGTGGGAATCCAACTCACCATTTGTCACCCTCCCACTTGTGTGGAAGCACAAGTGGATGAGGTGGAGATGGAGGTGGAGTGAGAGGAGGACATTTGTCATCCTCTTACCTTCTCACTCTTACAAGTGGTTTTGAAGGAGGGAGGAGATGGTGACAAATTTCACCTTCCCATTCCCTCAAGGCCAAGTGGATGGCCTATAATAGCTCCTCTTGTAGAGGAGTGGGGGTTCTTCTCTCCTATTCCTTTTCCTTGCAATTGGAGACTTCTTGCAAAATTTTAATTTTCCTTTCTAGTTTGGAGGAGTTAGAGAAGGTTGGAAAATTCTGAAAGTGGGAAGGCTTGGAAAGGCTTGGAGCTCTTCACCAACTCTACTTCCATTGTCAAGGCCTTGAAGGTAGGCCTCTTAACTTGTTTCTTGTTTTTCTTATATGATGTTCCATGTTTGGATTTTGGTTGTAAGATTGTTTACATTGTGATGTTTTTTGCATTTGATGTTGGGTTGGGTGTAATGGTGAGAGCACCTCCAATGGAGGTAATGCTCAACTTGTATGGGTAGGGGAAAGGAACCTCCTTGAAGTCTCTCCCACGGTTTGTGTTTATGCCTTGAGGGCTTATTATGGTTGGACGAGGAGATATCTAAATGGCAAGAGTGCCATGTAATTTGTTGTGATTCTGGTGGTTTGTGGTGTTTTGGGGATTTTGGCTTGAGGCCATGAGAAGAGTTTTTTTTTTTACTATCATTTGGGGAGCACTTTGAAGTTGAGGGGTCCATTCCCTACCCTCACCAAACTCATTTACATGAGTTAAGTATTGTGTTAATCCTATGGGGTGTTTGTGTTTAGTGTTTGATTCTGTTGTGGAATGGAACCCTGTGTGAATTCCCTGCCTCCCTAGCTCGAGGGTGACCCACTTGCGGGTCTACGGTAGGGAGGAGAGCTTTTCCTTTCATAGTGGCTGGTTTCTATTGTCTTGTTGTTGTGTAGCTTGCAGCTTTTTGATTGGTGAAATGAAGTAGTTATGGAGCTCATGTTGGTGTTCTGTTAGTCTCCTTAAGTTGGCTGTTGGAGCCATGGCCATTGTGGCCTCATTGCATTTTAATTTGGCAAAAGATGATTGGTTAACCTTGCCATGAGTTGGCTGTATATGATTATCCAATGTAAAATCCTTGTTAATGAGGTTAAAAATAGTTTCATTCCTTTATTATAAAGTTAGCTTTGTGTAGAGAAAATGCATGGAAAATAAATATAAATACTTTCTGCCATTATTCTACAAAAAGATAAAAGAAAGGATTTATATATGTAAAAAAAAGTTACTGATTAGATTTTGATGTAAATGAAAGAAAAGAATTGTATTCCCTGGTTATTTAATGCTATTACTTCTTAATCTTGTGGAGCTGTGATGTTGTGAAATGTATGAGAGAACATATACATAGAATTTTCTGTCATTATAGTCAACAAAAGAAAATATGCATGTGTATATTGCTGTTCAGAATGTATCTTGGATGAAAGGAAGGGAAAGCTGAAGTTATTATCTGTTGTGTTTGATTTTCCCATTTCATTAGTTGTTGTTGAAAGAATACAAAATTAGGTTAGAATGTATTCCCACCTTAAATGATGTTCAAAAAAAAATGTTACATCTGTATAACTGTTTTGCTCCAAACAATTAATTAGTTTGTTTCCTTTTTTTTTAGTTAATGCTGGTTACTTATTTGCAATTTCTGAATTGGAAATTTAGTTCTTCAAAAAAAAATTATAAAAAAAGGAAGAAAAAAAAAACAATATGTATTAAATCCTATTTTTGCATTATGTGTATATGTTGGGCACTATATAAAAAAAATAAAAGTGATATTTTCTAAAAAAAAAGTATATATATATACATATATTTACTGTATATATTATTTAAAATAGATTTATTTCAAAAAAATATATACATATATAAATATATATACTTACGAATATATATTTATATATATGAATATACAAATATAAATATATGTCATTTGTAATATTTAAGTTTCTTTTTCTTTAAAAAAAACAAAAGAAAAAAAAATTAAAAAAATAACAAAAAAAAAGAGAGAGGGGTCGAACTGTGGGTAGCGCCCACAGTCCAACAGGGCTTTACAAGTTACAGGGGTGTGGGGGAGGCGGAGCCTCCACCCACACCCACGGGTGTGGGTGGGGGCTCTGCCTCCCCCACACCCCCACACACTCAACACTCTTTTCGTAGCCCACACCCCCCGGTCATGCCACAGTTCCCCCCCCACGGGCTACCTTCACTCTCCTACCTGCGCACAACTACCCTCACGCTTCCCCCTCGGCGACTCCTCCACAGGCTCTGCCACCACACTCCCTCCGCCCTGTGTGCGCCACCACCAGCAGACTCCCCAGCCATAGCTGCCATTACCTCCGCCTTCTTCCGTGCCCTCCGCCACACACAATGCCGCCCAACAGCTCCGCCACCACCCTTCTTCACACAGTGCTGCCACAGTTCCTCCTCCTCCACCCTGCATTAAAACTCTTGCCCTTTTAGTTTTAAAAAAATATATATATTTAGACATTGCACAAAAAAAAAGTATTTGTTGGTATCACTTGACTGTGAATACCTCCGGCTATCATCTATAGCCTCCATTGAAGCTCTCAAACCCTAACCCTGCAAGTAGAAGAGGCAAGCAAAACTTTGTCAAAAAAAAAAATAAGAGTTAAGTGATGAGATTAGGGCAACAAGAAGGAATGAAAACAATAAGATAAAAATTAGGGTTCTCTTGAGATAACTCATTTTTAGAATGAGATTAGGGCATCTTGGATATAGGAAATAATAGATTATCAATTAGGGCTTTTCTTATTGTTTTATTTATTTATTTCTTGTTTGTGAATATTGTCATTATGAGGATTTTATAATTAGAATTGATTTTAATTTCCTTTCTTCTATTTATCTATTTTATTTTCTATTTTACTCATGCGGGCTTTTGACTTGTTTCTAAATTAGAAATGGGATTAATTTTTACTTTGTGACCATGTTATTTGGTGAATTGGGTTTACTTGGGGGGGGGGATTAATTTAATTCATGGTGGGAAGATTTCCCCCTTTGCATTTTATTTTTATCGATTTAATTAATGAGTTCTTTTAACGTTAATTTTTACAATGTTTACTATAAACAACTTTATCATTAAAATTATTTTACGAGGAGGGCTAATTAAACCCTCCTCCCTCACCCATTAATTTTTCTCGAGTGAGATAATAAATATAATACAAAATTATATTTAATAACGAACTCGATTTCTTGATTTAATTCAATCGACGACTTGACATTTTTTTTCTTTTCTTCTCTCTCTTTTTTGAATAAATAAATTATTTTAATTTAAATCTTTGATATCGTTCTAAGTTAATTTTAATAATAATTTAACCATTTATTTATTGTTTTTCCTTATGGTCATTTATTTAAAATTTTTTGTTCTTAGGTTTCATTTAATTTTACTTATAAAATCTATTTTCTTGTTAGTGAATCATTATAAAAATTTTATTCTGCGCTTAATGAAAAAGCGTTATGCTGCCAGAATTTCACTAGCTTTTAGGGTTTATTTATGCGTTGCGTTATTTAATTTTAATCCTCCTTCCCAACTTCATCGCGCATCATCCGTCGTCATAATTAATCATTTATCGATCTGAGGCAAGTTAGGGTTGAATTTTGAAATCATTTCACCTAGGAAAGAGAAACTTAGGGTTCAGACTAATTTAGCTTAACCCTAGAAGTGACATCCTACTTGTCGCATATATCCCTAGATGACCTTCACCTTCGTGATACGATGACATGTCTATGCCTACGCGTATTGCCACCGAGCACGTAAGTGCGTGCGAGGTGGTCCTTAGGATAGTCAGGAAAATTTTTCGTGGCCCGTGTCGTGACCACATGACGAATGTGGTCGTGACACAAGCATTTGTGTGTTGTGTCTTGTTGGTCATGATGTTAGTCATTCACAAACATAGAATAAAAGTTACACAACAACCTTTACTCATCTTGAAAGATACGATGAATTCAAAGAATTCATGATCCCAAGTCTCCGTTGATTAGGTCTTAATCTACTGACGTTACTCAGTGGTTGATGTGTGTTGCTGTTTTCCATTCAGGGGCCTTACGTGTTTCTGCACTGTTCATCATCATCATCTTCAAATATCCTGCTCTGGATGTTCGCTCTGCATAAGTCTCCAACAATTCTACCTCTGCACTGTAAATTTAGTCAAATAATGTGCATACAGGCTGATATTTGCATGATTTCTACCATTATTTATGATTCTTTGCATGATATTTTCAATATTACATGCATTTAACTCAAATATGCTAAGGATCTTCAGTTACCTACGGGATTTCAGCATATTTCACTGTTTCTGCTTGTTATTTATCATGATTTTGCAGTTATGGTGATGAATTAATGAAATTGAAAAAAAGGAAAAGGGTTAGAGAGTGAGATTCCTAAAATTACTGGACTTAGATCACTGATTCACATACAAGCTCCCATACTTGCAATGAAAAGAAGGAAAACTAGAAATCATACTTCACCAGGACATTCCACAAATCCGCATGATCTAGTGCAAAGCTTCAAAGGAAAGTTGACAACAACATGTAATGAAATGAAAGCGCTTCCAGTTGAACACAGCATTCACCAGTACATATCCAGAAATCAACAGAAGATTACGTAAAATTTACAATCAGGATGTAATCTGGAACTTCATATTCATTCAGTATGCTCAAGAACAGGTACATTTACAGTGATCTGAAGAAAGAACCTTGACATTTCAACAATTCTATCCTCATTAGTCTCAGTAATCCGATCTCCTAACTTATTCTACAGTACTAGACTCTTTGCGCCAGATGCGTCTGTGTATTCTAATGTATTTCTCCTCCTTTCTGGCTCATGTTGACTCCATGCGCAACTTTGTAATGCTCAGCCTCAGCAGCACCATGACTTCAATGTTGAGCTTCAGCAGCATCATGATGACCTCAATGTTCAGCTTCAGCAGCATCATGATCTCAATGTTCAGCTTCAGCAGCATCATGATGATTTCCTGCAAGTAAACAGACAAACATTAAGTTCATCATCAGGTGGATAAACAACAGGAAGTAAAACGTTTCATTAAACAAGCCCCAAAGTGTGTATCAACGAGCTTCACATCAATGGAAATTTATGCACTAAATGCATAAACAGCATAAAAACAATCTGGTCAACCATCGTTGACCAAACATCAGGCAGTCGGCCCTTTCAAATTTCCACCGCTTCATGTTTTTGCCCATTTTCTTGTATATCGGGTTCAAAATATGATGATGATGACCACAAAATAAACAAGGAAATAATCGCCCTTCAACCATCCTTAGAAACCGGCCTTGCATCATCATCATATTTGCATCGGCGTGACTACATATGATCAGGGTGACAAATTTACCTTAGGCCGACGGCAACAGTTATACCGACGCCAAACATCATGAGGATGACCAACTATATGCCTTCTGTCTGTCCGCAGGATATTTGAAATATGATGATCCTCCTTTCCTAATGCTCTGATGAAAAGCACATCAGGATGTTCACTTCTGCATACTGGGAAAGAAAGACATCGTCATCATCATCATGATAAAGACAAACAGGAGGACTTGGAAAATGATCCTGCCGCTGAGGAAAAATCATGATGACGTCATCGTCATCACCAGGCTTCAATAAAATGCAAAGGGATGACGTCATCGTCATATTCGTTAAAATCAGGAGGTAAATGGAATATCGGGTTCCCTCTAAGGAAGATGATCAGGTCATGAAAGCAATATGACCCCTTTTTCGGCCAAGGCAATCCGCTCGAAAGGTCAGGATGATGAACAGCATCATCATCATATACGCACTGGGTGATCAAAAATATGATCCTGCTGAAAGTCCTGATGACGTCATCAGGATATCCGGGGGCTTGTGTTAATCCTCGAAGATGACGTCATCGTCATCATCATATTGGCGAACAGGATCATACTTTGGAAAATATCCTGCCGAAGGAGAAGGTGATGATGACGCCATCGTCATCATCATATTTGCAAAATGTTATACTTGTCGGCAGGATGATGTTACGACCCGTTGGGAGAGACGAACAAGATCATGATGATCTTGTTCAACATGACTTAAGAAATGAAAATCACCCTCCGCTTCGAAAGATAAGGTGATCATCATGATCACGCAAAAGGAGGTCAGGAGGATATTAGGAAATGTGATCTCGAAATATCATGATGATGTTGATCACCAAGACTGTCGTGCGCGCGCAAATTATGCAGATGGAAGATTTCTCTAAGCAAGGTGACGATGACCATCAGCATGATATTATCATATCGGGTGATTTTGGAATATCATGATGATGCTCGCAATGTTAGAATATCATGATGCTCGCTTGACGGGTAAAACACACTAGCATTTAAGATTGACGTCTGGATGTTTCGGGACTGCATGATATTCACCGGGGGGCTTTTCAAATATCATGATGATGATGTTCATATAGCAATTATCAGGTTTGACCAAAACTTTGACTGCTCACAGCTCCCTCATATGGACGAATTTTCAAGTGATGCAAAAGGCAAACCTGCATGAAATTTCAAGCTCTTTCTAACCATGAAGTCATAGGAACAAAATATGAACTTTGAAAAACTAACCTCATGATGATGACCTACCTCATCCTGACCTTCATGATGATGATGCACCTGACCTATTTTTACCAAACCGCCAGAAACAGACAACACAAGCCAAAACAAAAGCTGGGTCCCTGTTTTGCCAAGTCAAAATGGGGCGTGTTGTGTAACCATACAACAACTTGCCACCAAAGAAAACAACAAAATTCAAATGATTCAAGTGATATGATCATATTCATCTATAGTGTTCTAATTCTATCTAAGTAAATCATCATGATCTTTGAATGATAAAATTTCATTATGGTGATAAAGCTATCAAAGGATCATGTGTGTGCAGATGATTAATTATCCTCATCTTGAAAGCAAGTTGAAAACATAAGTAACTGGTGTTAAACTACATAGTTGGAGATCATCCCTCATAGCCAACCTGGATAGAGCCTTGCTGCCAGCAGGTGTCTATAACCCCGGCAAGGTTATCTATACAATCTCCCTAAGTAGAGCCCCACTGCCAGCAGGCGTCCATAGCCCCGGTAGAGTTACTTAGATGGCCTAATTTTATTTTGTTTCTGATTTTCCTTTAAAAATTTAAATTTGATATCATCATGTCTGCTCATTTGTACAAGGTGTAGTCACTTGCAGCTTTAGGTTGGAGATTGTATTGGTAGCAAGGGAGTCCCTTTAGATTTTTCACTTAACACCTATACTCATATCTTCAACAAGCCCAAGGCTGTTAGGTGTTTCATTGTGTTTGATTCACTTTGGACAAGAAAAGGCACCCTGATGAAAAGACATCATAAACCTGATCATGAGTATTTATCAGAATGAATTACAATCTATATCTAAATCTGATCTCATCACTTGAATCCTAACAATTTAGTTATTTTCTTAGGTGATGAAGTGCATCATCTTGACTTACCAAAACAAAACTCAACCAAAACAACACAAAACAGAAGAAACACTATACAAACAACTAACCTACAAAAAGGAAACAACAGGAACAGAACAAGAAAGCAAAACAAACAAGCAGACTGTACAAACAACTAACCTACAAAATTATATACAAACCACTACTAGGCAAACAAAAACCAGAAAAAGACCTAAAGACACCTGCATTTACATACTTCTTTTGATTGTGCAGGAGCATCAGGGTATTAGTTATGGTTCTCAACCTAGCAAATTTATCTTTATATTCTGAAGAAAATTCTGGTATTCTGAATTCACTGTATTCAACAGAACAACTCTTGATGATCAGCAATTGAGGAAGCTCACCATGTTCATGATTAATCCATATGCATGTCTTATCTTCTGAATTTCCATAATCAAAATAGTATTCAACATCATTTACTGTGGAAAGGAGAAATACAACCTGGTGTATTTCTGGCTTTGCTGGACATGCTTCTTCATTGGCAGTTGGTCTTCCATTTGTCATTATATTTTCACTGCTTGGCTCAGTGCCTGGTCCCTCTTCAAATTGAAGGATGTATGACCTTTGATGTATTGATTCTTCATCTTTATCCAGCCTTATCCCTTCATTCTGGATGTTCAGATTATCCTCCAGTTTAGGAAACTTCTCAGTATTTTCTTCAGTTTCCTGCACATCAGCATCTAAATAAGTATGTTTATTATCACAACCTGATATACAGAGATTTATCATTTCTAAATCATTTGACTGTAAAGGAGAAACAACTTTCACTTGATGAGGACACTCCCCTGTTTCATTTTCTAAATATTTCTGGAGTGACATCTGATTATGCACAACAACTCCAAAGTCTTCTACGTCTTCATCTTTCAGGAATTGTTCATTGAATAATTCACATCTTCTATCTAGTAAAGGATCTGGTTCCATTAACCTGCAACATTCTTGCATTTGATCATTTAATTCAAAGAAGTCAGGTAATAAATCAGCATTTATTTTCTTCTCTATGACTCCCTGAGTTACCATCATAGGAACTTCATCATTAGGAGTGCATTTAAATTGTTCTACTATCTGTTTACACTTCTCTTTACCATAGAATGACTCCAGGAAAGATGTTTCTTCTTCTTTATCAAAAGTATTAGGATCAGAATCAAAAATATTATCCTGATGAGTGATTTCTTCTCTAAAATTTTCACAAGATTCATACCTGCATACTGACTGGTCCTTACTTGTATTAGGAAGTATAGAACTCCTATCAATCTCACCATAAAATGAATCCAGGAAAGATGTTTCCTCTTCATTACCTTCTGGAACTGATTCAGCTATTGTATTTTCTAGAATCTTTTTCAACATGACCAAGCAAGGGTAGCAATCTCTTTCTGAATGCTCTTCATCATGTAATCTGCACCAGCTTTCAATCAAGACATCATCAATGGGCAAACCTAATATTTGACTACACTGTATATTTCTAGACAAGTATAATTCAAAATCTTCAGAATGATCTACTTCAGTGTCTGGACAATTAATAACTTCTGGTGCTGCATCTGCTTGTTGCTCCAGAATTTCTTCATTTCCCTGGCAGATCTCTTCATTTTCTTGGCAAATTTCAACTCTGAACACATCCAGAAAGAATATTAGTCCCTTCAAATATAAATCCAACCTTGTGAGGAAAGTTAAGCAATTTATTTCACTGTGTTCTGTAGTCTGGTGTATCCTGCAACAGGTAGATAAACCAAAGTTAGACAAATTGTGAGGGTAAATCTGCCCATTCAGAGTTTCCTGAAATAAAGGAATGTTAATTTGACCATTATTTTCATATGCATCCATCAAAATGAGACTCTATTCTTCAAATTTTTTAGTATTTTGCAATTTTAAGGAGATCTGTCATATCTCAGATTAAAACTTGAAAGTCCAGAAAATCAAACAAATATTTAATGCTTTGGGTTAGATCTTTGCAAAGGTGCAACCAAAATATCTCAGGTAAGAGATATTTGCAGACATTTAACTCAAATGCTGAAATATTTATGCAATATTTGCAGAAAATCCAAAAAATCTTTGTTCAGGAACAGGATCTATTATTCGGCCCTCCTTCTAGCGCCAACTTATGTTGCGTTAGAAGCGAGGGGCCTGCAGATACGTTAGCAAGATTTAAAGCGGGCTGCCAAACTGAGGCAGGGGATATCACTTCAACTGAACAGGATTTATTTGCTGAGAAACAGCTCATGCCCTCCTTCTAGCGCCAATTTATGTTGGTCATGATGTTAGTCATTCACAAACATAGAATAAAAGTTACACAACAACCTTTACTCATCTTGAAAGATACGATGAATTCAAAGAATTCATGATCCCAAGTCTCCGTTGATTAGGTCTTAATCTACTGACGTTACTCAGTGGTTGATGTGTGTTGCTGTTTTCCATTCAGGGGCCTTACGTGTTTCTGCACTGTTCATCATCATCATCTTCAAATATCCTGCTCTGGATGTTCGCTCTGCATAAGTCTCCAACAATTCTACCTCTGCACTGTAAATTTAGTCAAATAATGTGCATACAGGCTGATATTTGCATGATTTCTACCATTATTTATGATTCTTTGCATGATATTTTCAATATTACATGCATTTAACTCAAATATGCTAAGGATCTTCAGTTACCTACGGGATTTCAGCATATTTCACTGTTTCTGCTTGTTATTTATCATGATTTTGCAGTTATGGTGATGAATTAATGAAATTGAAAAAAAGGAAAAGGGTTAGAGAGTGAGATTCCTAAAATTACTGGACTTAGATCACTGATTCACATACAAGCTCCCATACTTGCAATGAAAAGAAGGAAAACTAGAAATCATACTTCACCAGGACATTCCACAAATCCGCATGATCTAGTGCAAAGCTTCAAAGGAAAGTTGACAACAACATGTAATGAAATGAAAGCGCTTCCAGTTGAACACAGCATTCACCAGTACATATCCAGAAATCAACAGAAGATTACGTAAAATTTACAATCAGGATGTAATCTGGAACTTCATATTCATTCAGTATGCTCAAGAACAGGTACATTTACAGTGATCTGAAGAAAGAACCTTGACATTTCAACAATTCTATCCTCATTAGTCTCAGTAATCCGATCTCCTAACTTATTCTACAGTACTAGACTCTTTGCGCCAGATGCGTCTGTGTATTCTAATGTATTTCTCCTCCTTTCTGGCTCATGTTGACTCCATGCGCAACTTTGTAATGCTCAGCCTCAGCAGCACCATGACTTCAATGTTGAGCTTCAGCAGCATCATGATGACCTCAATGTTCAGCTTCAGCAGCATCATGATCTCAATGTTCAGCTTCAGCAGCATCATGATGATTTCCTGCAAGTAAACAGACAAACATTAAGTTCATCATCAGGTGGATAAACAACAGGAAGTAAAACGTTTCATTAAACAAGCCCCAAAGTGTGTATCAACGAGCTTCACATCAATGGAAATTTATGCACTAAATGCATAAACAGCATAAAAACAATCTGGTCAACCATCGTTGACCAAACATCAGGCAGTCGGCCCTTTCAAATTTCCACCGCTTCATGTTTTTGCCCATTTTCTTGTATATCGGGTTCAAAATATGATGATGATGACCACAAAATAAACAAGGAAATAATCGCCCTTCAACCATCCTTAGAAACCGGCCTTGCATCATCATCATATTTGCATCGGCGTGACTACATATGATCAGGGTGACAAATTTACCTTAGGCCGACGGCAACAGTTATACCGACGCCAAACATCATGAGGATGACCAACTATATGCCTTCTGTCTGTCCGCAGGATATTTGAAATATGATGATCCTCCTTTCCTAATGCTCTGATGAAAAGCACATCAGGATGTTCACTTCTGCATACTGGGAAAGAAAGACATCGTCATCATCATCATGATAAAGACAAACAGGAGGACTTGGAAAATGATCCTGCCGCTGAGGAAAAATCATGATGACGTCATCGTCATCACCAGGCTTCAATAAAATGCAAAGGGATGACGTCATCGTCATATTCGTTAAAATCAGGAGGTAAATGGAATATCGGGTTCCCTCTAAGGAAGATGATCAGGTCATGAAAGCAATATGACCCCTTTTTCGGCCAAGGCAATCCGCTCGAAAGGTCAGGATGATGAACAGCATCATCATCATATACGCACTGGGTGATCAAAAATATGATCCTGCTGAAAGTCCTGATGACGTCATCAGGATATCCGGGGGCTTGTGTTAATCCTCGAAGATGACGTCATCGTCATCATCATATTGGCGAACAGGATCATACTTTGGAAAATATCCTGCCGAAGGAGAAGGTGATGATGACGCCATCGTCATCATCATATTTGCAAAATGTTATACTTGTCGGCAGGATGATGTTACGACCCGTTGGGAGAGACGAACAAGATCATGATGATCTTGTTCAACATGACTTAAGAAATGAAAATCACCCTCCGCTTCGAAAGATAAGGTGATCATCATGATCACGCAAAAGGAGGTCAGGAGGATATTAGGAAATGTGATCTCGAAATATCATGATGATGTTGATCACCAAGACTGTCGTGCGCGCGCAAATTATGCAGATGGAAGATTTCTCTAAGCAAGGTGACGATGACCATCAGCATGATATTATCATATCGGGTGATTTTGGAATATCATGATGATGCTCGCAATGTTAGAATATCATGATGCTCGCTTGACGGGTAAAACACACTAGCATTTAAGATTGACGTCTGGATGTTTCGGGACTGCATGATATTCACCGGGGGGCTTTTCAAATATCATGATGATGATGTTCATATAGCAATTATCAGGTTTGACCAAAACTTTGACTGCTCACAGCTCCCTCATATGGACGAATTTTCAAGTGATGCAAAAGGCAAACCTGCATGAAATTTCAAGCTCTTTCTAACCATGAAGTCATAGGAACAAAATATGAACTTTGAAAAACTAACCTCATGATGATGACCTACCTCATCCTGACCTTCATGATGATGATGCACCTGACCTATTTTTACCAAACCGCCAGAAACAGACAACACAAGCCAAAACAAAAGCTGGGTCCCTGTTTTGCCAAGTCAAAATGGGGCGTGTTGTGTAACCACACAACATGTCTGCACGGGAGATGCGGGCATGACATTTGGTATCAAAGCCTAGGTTTTTAAACACTGGGCTTGTTTTAGGCACATTCTTGTTTCCGCAACTATGATTGACTTGTGGCTACCTCATTTTGTAGGATGCCTCCCAGATGAGTTCGGCGAGCACAGACCCGCCGCACTCCACCCCCAGAGGTAAGCACTGATTCATTAGCTGTGGGACCGGGTCAGCCAGATCCACAGGTACAGCCACTCCTACAGCCACAGCCATTTCCTCAGGTACCACAGGCACCACCGGCCCCACCAGATATTGGTCCACAGATATTACAAGCCTTATAGGCAATCTTGGATAGGCTTCCACCGGCTGTAGTTGAGCCGCGCGTAGAGCCACATGTCGAGCGCCGCGAGGATCTGTGAGAGGAGCCACGCGTGGAGCCATGAGCTGAGTCTCATGTCGAGCCATGTGTGGAGCCTCGCGTAGAGCCATGAGGGGAACCACATGTGGAGCCTTACGTTGAGCTACCAAAGACAGAGGAGGTTGGTTCAGCCAACAGGGCCCGTAGCAGGAGCCCCCCACATTAGGCTAGGTAGGATGAGACAGTGCGTGTAGAGCACTTGGGTCACAGGCCTTATGATTATCATGCAGATGAGCCTATCAGGGGGCACAGAGATAGAGGAGATCCCATTAGGGACAGACTGAGGTTGAACCCTCCTGCATTCATCGAGACCATAGACGGAGCTGAGGCAGAGGCCTGGCTTATCAGTTTAGATAGGTGCTTCACGTTGCATCCTTACGAGGGCAACACGAAGGCCCGAGTGGTAGTACACTTGTTGCAAGATGCAGCAGCTACCTGGTGGTGCACTGAGGATTGCAAGCGCCACCTTTCTTTAGACACCCTCACATGGGAGACCTTCATTGAGCGCTTCAATGTGCGCTACTTGTCAGACCATTACAGACAATGTCATGTAGACGAGTTCCATGACTTCCAGCAGAGAGGACTTACAGTGGCTCAGTATGAGAGTAGGTTTACAGAGTTATCTAGATATGCAGAGTATCTCCATGACGAGAAACTCCTTGTGCATAAGTTTATCAGAGGACTTAATCATAATATAGCAGGGCCTGTTCGGATGGCAGACCCCTAGACCTTGAGTGATGCTGCCGAGAAGGCATATATCACTGAGAAGATTTAGGGACGAGGGCAGAGTTCTTGCCCTCAGTTCCAGGATCGGGGACAACAGCAACATCAGCAGAGTTTCTATAGACCATCACTGCCACCTCACAGAGGAGGATTCAGTACAGCATCGTTACCTCCTAGACCCTCACAGCAGCAGCAGAGAGTTAGGACACAACAGAGATCATAGGGGGGACATAATAGAGGTTGGCAGCAGTAGGGCTCATGTAGAGATTAGAGGCAGTAGGGACCACCTACGGGACCTGCGAGGTCGCAGCAGTCTTATAGGGGCTCACAGGGGTCTACTAGCAGATCAGGACAGCAGCAATCGAGTAGGACTCAGACTGTACAAGTACAGGTTAGGGGCCCTTGTTATGTTTGTGGTGGAGCTAGACACCTAGCTAGAGAGTGTCCATAGGGTTTTGCAGCAGGGGACAGCCTCGTGTGGGTGGATTCAAGCAGACAGTGGGTGATGTGGGTAGATCCCACCGTATGTTTGTAGCGGTAGATAACCGCCAGGCAGATTTTCAGGCGTCAGTGATTGAGACGTCAGGTATGATTGGGGGTAACCCCATTTCTATTCTCTTTGACTCTGGTGCTACTGATTCATTTATATCTCCATCGTTAGTGGAGCATTGCAGGCTGGTGGCCTCTAGGCAGGGTGATAGGTGGGTAGTTGAGTTGGCTCCAGGAGCCAAACTGACAGTAGATGCCTTAGTCCACGACTGTGAGATTGCTTTGGGACCCTTCACTATAGTATGCGACCTTAGAGTCATGAGATTAGGATCCTATGATGTGGTGTTGGGTATGGATTGGCTTGTAGCTCATCGAGCCAAGCTAGATTGTCCCCGAAAGGCAATCAACTGTTTAGACGATCACGGCACATCAGTTGAGATTGTGGGCATGCAGAAGCCCACCGCAGTGCGTATGATATTCGATCAGTAGCTTAAGCACTGCATGTGGAAGGGATGTCAGATGTTCACCATCACAGTGAGCGACAAATCAGGTGATGAGCCAGAGGCATCTTTGGATGATCATCCCATCCTTAGAGAGTTTGTCGATGTATTCCCAGCAGAGTTATCGAGGATGCCTCCCTGACATGAGGTAGACTTTCACATAGACTTAGTGCCGGGTGCCGAGCTAGTGTCTCGTGCACCCTACAGGATGACCACACATGAGCTGACTGAGCTCAAGCTATAGTTGGAGGACTTGTTGGAGAAGGGGCACATCCGACCGAGCGTTTCACCTTGGGGTGCTCCTGTCATCTTCGTGAAGAAGAAGGATCGGTCTCTTCGTTTGTGCATGGACTATAGGCAGTTGAATAAGGTGACAGTGAAGAACCTTTATCCTCTGCTCAGGATTGATGATCTTTTCAACCAGATGTAGGGAGCTAGGGTGTTCTCTAAGATAGACCTGAAGTTCAGGTATCATCAGCTACATATCGCAGAGGCAGATATCCATAAGACCGCCTTTTGGACTCGTTATGGACACTATGAGTTCACTGTGGTTCCCTTCGGCTTGACAAACACCCCTGCAATGTTCATGAGTCTCATGAACGGGGTGTTCTGTACCTATCTAGATCAGTTCGTGATCATTTTCCTTGACATTTTGATCTACTCATGGACCAAGGAGGAGCATGAGGAGCACCTTCGTCAGGTTCTACAGTGTTTGTGAGAGCAAAAGCTTTATGGGAATTTGGTGAAGTGTGCATTTTTCAGGACAGAGGTTCAATATTTGGGGCATATCCTTTTCGGCAATGGAATCTCAGTAGATCCATCGAAGATTAGGGCTATCAAGGATTGGCCAGCACCCACTAGTGTGACAGAGGTTAGGAGTTTTATGGGGTTAGCTGGTTATTACCGTCACTTTGTCGAGGATTTTTCTCAGATTGCGCACCCCATCACTTCCCTTCAGCAGAAAGGGAAGAGCTTTCTTTGGACTGAGCAGTGTAAGAGGGCCTTCAAGGTCCTCAAGGAGCGTCTTACCAGTGCTCCTATTTTAGCAGTTCTTGATCCCGCAACAGATTTTATGGTTTACACGGATGCATCACTTGAGGGATTGGGAGCTGTACTTATGCAGGGTGGTAGAGTGATCACGTATGAGTCGTGAAAGCTCAAGACCCATGAGTTGAACTACCCCACGCATGACTTGGAGTTAGCAGCAGTGGTTCATGCTCTAGTCCGTTGGAGACATTTCTTGTTGGGTCATCGCTTTGAGCTCCATTCTGATCATCATAGCCTTCATTATATCTTCACATAGCCAAATCTAAACGCTCGTCAGTGGTGATGGATGGAGTTCCTCTATGAGTATGACTTTGATGTCCACTACATCAAAGGGAAGGAGAATGTGGTTGCTGATGCATTGAGTCAGAGGCGCCATGAACTCTTGACCTTGACTCTCAGTGTGGACTTGAGGGATCGCATTATTCAGCATTTGCCAGGGGATGAGTGGTATCTAGAGGTGCAGCAGGAGATCAGTTCACAAAGGGCCCTTGTGGGCAAGTTTGCAGGGTATACACTTGACACAGATGGTTTAATTCGTCATCGACAGCGCATCTATGTACCCCGCATAGGTGACCTATGTACTGTAGTGCTATCAGAGGCTCATAGAGCACCATACATGGCACATCCGAGGGTGAAGAAGATGCATGCCAATCTTTGACAGTTGTACTATTGGGCAAGTATGAGATGAGATATAGCAGAATTTGTTGCTCGATGCCTTGAGTGCCAGAGGGTCAAGGCTAAGCATCAGCATCTAGCAGGTCTCCTATACCCACATGATATACCTGAGTGGAAATGGGACACCATTTCCATGGATTTTATTGTTGGTCTTCCTATGTCTTTGCGTTGCCATGATGCCATCATGGTGACAGTCGACAAGTTGACCAAGGTGGCTCATTTCTCTCCTGTACGCATGACGTACAATGCACCAACTGTGGCAAAGGTATTCTTGTATGATATTGTGAGACTACATAGAGTACCCCGTCACATCATCTCAGATAGAGATCTAGTGTTCACTTCAGCATTCTGGAGAGCCTTACAGTAGGCATTGGGCACACAGCTCAATTTTAGCTCCGCTTATCATCCCGAGATAGATGGACAGACAAAGCGGGTGAATTAGGTATTGGAGGACATGCTTCAGATGTATGTTATGGACCATCAGTCTAGATGGGAGGAGTATCTTTATCTAGTTGAGTTTGCCTACAATAATGGGCATCACAACTCGTTAGGTATGCCTCCCTTTTAGGCTTTATACGGCAGACCATGCAGGACACCATTGAGTTGGGATCAGATAGAGCACAGAGTCGCCATTGGTCCAAAGCTAGTTTAGGATATGGAGCAATAGGTCACAATGATTAGACAGAGGTTGCAGGAGGCACAGGATAGGCAGAAGAAGTATGCTGATGCCAAGAGGATAGATCAGAGCTTCTTAGTGGGTGACAGGGTATTCCTTAGAGTGTGGCCACACAAGAGTCCAATCTGTTATGGAAAGGGCTCTAAGCTCGCACCACGGTTCATAGGACCCTTTGAGATTTTAGAGCAGATAGGACCAGTTGCCTATCGTCAAGCATTGCCACCTAGCCTGTCACGTATCCACGATGTCTTTCATGTTTCTATTTTGAGATAATATATATCTGATGTATCTCACGTACTGGACTGGACTGCTTTACAGGTAGAGGCAAACAGGCAATTGGTGCTGGAGCCAATTCGTATATTGGCTCATCGGATGCTGGGCCTTTGAGGTCGAGAGCTGGACCAGGTTAGGATCCAGTGGGATCAATATGATGAGGTCACGGCAACTTGGGAGGATGCAGCTAGTTTGAGGGCACTCTATCCTCACCTTTTTGAAGACTTCCAAGAGGAAGTTCAGTCTTAGGGGGGAGGATGTGAGGCCGATTATCTTACCTCCCATATTTTGATCATTGTGCTATTCAGTAGATGACACTATCAGACCTTAGTGACTATGTTTCATTATGCAGACTTGATATTTTATCTCACTGATTTGATACATGTGATTTGATTCGGTCATATTGGATGATATATTGTGGTTCGATATATGGGATTTATATTAGATGTTATTTTGTTATGAGGTTCTAGTTATTTATGTGATATGAACTATTTGATATGTGATGGAAAATATAGCTTAATTTGTAGTTATGTATTGATGTTTATTTCGATTGCGTGAAGTTAATTTCAGTTGCTTCGGCTATGACTTTTCCTGACAGGACTGACACTTGATCGAGATGTGCAGGTTTTATGTTCCCTAGCCACGGGAAATCAGAGGTGGGATTCACACCATGTTATTCCCTGTAAAGCTGATCCATTCCCAAGAGGGATAAGGATCACATTTGTAATTGAATGATTATTTATTGTGCTTGGTTTAATTTTAATTATTTTTAGCCTTAGTACCCTTTCTTTTCTTATTTTGATTAATAATTAAGTATTGTAAAATTTTATTGGATTTATGCCACTTGGTATTTTTTTTTGGGCCATTTAAATGTGGATTTTTAACCCTTTTCATGTACCCTAAGGTCCCAAAAGTTACCCTAGGTGGTCAACCATGAGTCTAGGGTCAACTTGGACTACCTAACCCTAGTTTTGACTCACCTTAGGTCACCCCAAACCATGGTTGAGTAAAAGTGACGAATTTGGAAAGAGGGAAGATGGGGGATGGGCCTTGCCTTGGGAAGAACCCATCTCCCATCCCTAAGTTTTGGGAAGCATTCCCAAGGAAGACTAGGGAGGTCTCCAAGAGTCCTCCTAAACTCCCAAGTGAGTGGGAGCACCACTCAAGACCTTTGTCTTTTTGAGGTGTGAGTGGGAATCCAACTCACCATTTGTCCCCCTCCCACTTGTGTGGAAGCACAAGTGGATGAGGTGGAGATGGAGGTGGAGTGAGAGGAGGACATTTGTCATCCTCTTACCTTCTCACTCTTACAAGTGGTTTTGGAGGAGGGAGGAGATGGTGACAAATGTCACCTTCCCATTCCCTCAAGGCCAAGTGGATGGCCTATAATAGCTCCTCTTGTAGAGGAGTGGGGATTCTTCTCTCCTATTCTTTTTCCTTGCAATTGGAGACTTCTTGCAAAATTTTAATTTTCCTTTCTAGTTTGGAGGAGTTAGAGAAGGTTGAAGAAATTCTAAAAGTGGGAAGGCTTGGGAAGGCTTGGAGCTCTTCACCAACTCTACTTCCATTGTTAAGGCCTTGAAGGTAGACCTCTTAACTTGTTTCTTGTTTTGCTTATATGATGTTCCATGTTTGGATTTTGGTTGTAAGATTGTTTGCATTGTGATGTTTTTTGCATTTGATGTTGGGTTGGGTGTAATGGTGAGAGCACCTCCAATGGAGGTAATGCTCAACTTGTATGGGTAGGGGAAAGGAACCTCCTTGAGGTCTCTCCCACGGTTTGTGTTTATGCCTTGAGGGCTTATTATGGTTGGAGGAGAAGATATCTAAATGGCAAAAGTGCCATGTAATTTGTTGTGATTCTGGTGGTTTGTTGTGTTTTGGGGATTTTGGCTTGAGGCCATGAGAACAGTTTGTTTCTTTACTATCATTTGGGGAGCCCTTTGAAGTTGAGGGGTCCATTCCCTACCCTCACCAAACTCATTTACATGAGTTAAGTATTGTGTTAATCCTATGGGGTGTTTGTGTTTAGTGTTTGATTCTGTTGTGGAATGGAACCCTGTGTGAATTCCCTGCCTCCGTAGCTCGAGGGTGACCCACTTGCAGGTCTACGGTAGGGAGGAGAGCTTTTCCTTTCATAGTGGCTAGTTTCTGTTGTCTTGTTGTAGTGTAGCTTGTAGGTTTTTGAGTGGTGAAATGAAGTAGTTATGGAGCTCATGTTGGTGTTCTGTTAGTCTCCTTGAGTTGGCTGTTGGAGCCATGGCCATTGTGCCCTCATTGCATTTTAATTTGGCAAAAGATGATTGGTTAACCTTGCCATGAGTTGGTTGTATATGAGTATCCAATGTAAAATCCCTGTTAATGAGGTTAAAAATAGTTTCATTCCTTTATTATAAAGTTAGCTTTGTGTAGAGAAAATGCATGGAAAATAAATATAAATACTTTCTGCCATTGTTCTACAAAAAGATAAAAGAAAGGATTTATATATGTAAAAAAAAGTTACTGATTAGATTTTGATGTAAATGAAAGAAAAGAATTGTATTCCCTGGTTATTTAATGCTGTTACTTCTTAATCTTGTGGAGCTGTGAGGTTGTGAAATGTATGAGAGAACATATACATAGAATTTTCTGTCATTATAGTCAACAAAAGAAAATATGTATGTGTATATTGCTGTTCAGAATGTATCTTGGATGAAAGGAAGGGAAAGCTGAAGTTATTATCTGTTGTGTTTGATTTTCCCATTTCATTAGTTGTTGTTGAAAGAATACAAAATTAGGTTAGAATGTATTCCCACCTTAAATGATGTTCAAAAGAAAATGTAACATCTATATAACTGTTTTGCTCCAAACAATTAATTAGTTTGTTTCCTTTTTTTTTTAGTTAATGTTGGTTACTTATTTGCAATTTCTGAATTGGAAATTTAGTTCTTCAAAAAAAATATATAAAAAAAGTAAGGAAAAAAAATAGTATGTATTAAAACCTATTTTTGCATTATGTGTATATGCTAGGCAGTATATAAAAATAAAAGTGATATTTTCTGAAAAAAAAGGTATATATATATATATACATATATTTACTGTATATATTATTTAAAACAGATTTATTTCAAAAAAAATATATACATATATATAAATATATATACTTACGAATATATATTTATATATATGAATATACAAATATAAATATATGTCATTTGTAATATTTAAGTTTCTTTTTCTTTAAAAAATAAAAAATAAAAGAAAAAAAAATTAAAATAACAAAAAAAAAGAGAGAGGGGTCGAACTGTGGGCAGCGCCCACAGTCCAACAGGGCTTTACAAGTTACAGGGGTGTGGGGGAGGCGGAGCCCCCACCCACACCCCTATAACTTGTAAAGCCCTGTTGGACTGTGGGCAGCGGGTGGGAGCTCTGCCTCCCCCCACACCCACGGGTGTGGGTGGGGGCTCCACCTCCCCCACACCCCCACACACTCAACACTCTTTTCGCAACCGACACCCCCCGATCACGCCATAGTTCCCCCCCCCCCGCGGGCTACCTTCACCCTCCTGCCTGCGCACAACTACCCTCACGCTTCCCCCTCGGTGGCTCCTCTGCAGGCTCCGCCACCACACTCCTCCGCCCTGTGTGCGCCACCACCAACAGACTCCCCAGCCACCGCTGCCATTACCTCCGCCTTCTTCCGTGCCCTCCACCACACACAGCACCGCCCAACAACTCCACCACCACCCTTCTTCGCACAGCACCGCCACAGTTCCTCCTCCACCACCCTGCAATAAAACTCTTGCCCTTTTAGTTTTAAAAAATATATATATTTAGACATTGCACAAAAAAAGTATTTGTTGGTATCACTTGACTGTGAATACCTCCGGCTATCATCTATAGCCTCCATTGAAGCTCTCAAACCCTAGCCTTGCAAGTAGAAGTGGCAAGCAAAACCTTGTCAAAAAAAAAAAACAAGAGTTAAGTGATGAGATTAGGGCAACAAGAAGGAAAGAAAACAATAGGATAAAAATTAGGGTTCTCTTGAGATAACTCGTTTTTAGAATGAGATTAGGGCATCTTGGGATATAGGAAATAATAGATTATCAATTAGGGCTTTTCTTATTGTTTTATTTATTTATTTCTTGTTTGTGAATATTGTCATTATGAGGATTTTAGAATTAGATTTGATTTTAATTTCATTTCTTCTATTTATCTATTTTATTTTCTATTTTACTCATGTGGGCTTTTGACTTGTTTCTAAATTAGAAATGGGATTAATTTTTACTTTGTGACCATGTTATTTGGTGAATTGGGTTTACTTGGGGGGGGGATTAATTTAATTCGTGGTAGGAAGATTTCCCCCTTTACATTTTATTTTTATCGATTTAATTAATGAGTTCTTTTAATGTTAATTTTTACAATGTTTATTATAAACAACTTTATCATTAAAATTATTTTACGGGGAGGGCTAATTAAACCCTCCTCCCTCACCCATTAATTTTTCTCGAGTGAGATAATAAATATAATACTAAATTATATTTAATAACGAACTCAATTTCTTGATTTAATTCAATCGACGACTTGACGTTTTTTTCTTTTCTTCTCTCTCTTTTTTGAATAAATAAATTATTTTAATTTAAATCTTTGATATCGTTCTAAGTTAATTTTAATAATCATTTAACCGTTTATTTATTGTTTTTCCTCATGGTGATTTATTTAAAAAATTTTGTTCTTAGGTTTCATTTAATTTTACTTATAAAATCTATTTTCTTGTTAGTGAATCATTATAAAAAATTTATTCTGCGCTTAACGAAAACACGTAATGCTATCAGAATTTCACTAGCTTTTAGGGTTTATTTATGTGTTGTGTTATTTAATTTTAATCCTCCTTCCCAACTTCATCGCGTGTCATCCATCATCATAATTAATCATTTATCTATCTGAGGCAAGTTAGGGTTGAATTTCGAAATCATTTCACCTAGGAAAGAGAAACTTAGGGTTCAAACTAATTTAGCTTAACCCTAGAAGCGACATCCTACTTGTCGCATATATCCCTAGACGGCCTTCTCCTTCACGATACAATGACATGTCTATGCCTACGCGTATTGCCATCGAGCACATAAGCACGTGCGAGGTGGTCCTTAGGATAGTCAGGAAAAATTTTCGTGGCCTGTGTCATGACCACATTATGAATGTGGTCATGACACGGGCATTTGTGTGTCGTGTCTGCATAGGAGATGCGGGCATGACACAATGTTCACTGGCAAGTTTTTGAAAGTGATGAGCAAGTGCTAAATTTTTTACTTGAGGACGCTGACTTTTTAGTAGGGAATCAAGAAAAACTATTATAGCAGTATAATGATCAGATTATACAGTTAAAAATAAATAAGTTACCTAACAGTTTAGTCACCTTAGAAACTATTTTTAACTCTAATGATCAGCTTAAAAAGGGAAAAAACATGTAGGTCAAGGAAGATTGTTATCAAAAGGTGGAGATTTTTAAAGGTAGGCTTCTCAAAATTGGTAAGATTTGTTCTGAAGAAGATAAGCTGGCTTTTATTTCACTTTGTTAGGAATTTCATGATATCTTTGCATGGGAATATTCTGATCTAAAGGGTTTTGATCCAAAAATTGCCCAAAACACCATAGAACTTGAGTCAAATGCAAAACCAATTAGGTAGAAACAAAGGCCTTTGAACCCCAAACTTGAACCTCTCATGATAAAAGAATTGACTAAAGTGATTGAGGCTAATATCATTTTCCCAATCAAGCATACCTCATGGGTTTCTAACCTCGTACTGGTTAGAAAGAAAAATGGAGAGATAAGGCTTTGTGTAGACTCTAGAGATTTGAATAGGGCCTCACTCAAAGACCATTACCCACTGCCTTCCATGGAGAAAATCCTTCAAGTTGTTGTAGGTTCAAAGAGATTTTCCCTCCTTGATGTATATTTTAGTTATAATCAAGTGTTAGTGAAGGAAGAGGATCAGCATAGGATAACATTTACCACGAAATGGGGAATAATGGCCTACAAAATAATGCCCTTCTGTTTGTCCAATGCAGGTGCCACCTTTCAAAGGGCAATGGACATGGCATTTCAGGGTTTAATTTACAAATCACTGCTCATTTACCTTGATGATATAACAGTTTTTTCTAAATTTTTTGATGAGCATCTGTTTCATTTGAGGCAGGTATTTGAAAGATGTAGGGAGTTTGTCATATCTCTTAACCCCAAGAAATGTGTTTTTGTTGTCCATGAAGGCAAGCACCTAGGACATGTGGTCTCAAAGCAGGGGATAACCATTGATCCAGAACAGGTGAGTGTTATTCTTGCTTTACCTTTGCCTAGCCATAAAAAGGGGCTGCAGAGTTTCCTTGGTAGAATTAACTTCATAAGAAGGTTTATACCAGATATGACCAATCTCTTGAAACCTCTAACTGCAACGTTGAGAAAGAATGCTAGTTTCATAAGGACAAAAGAGGGAAAACATAGCTTTGAAGCCATCAAGGAGGCAATAACAGCAGCTCCCACATTGGTAAATCCTAACTTTGCAAAGGATTTTATTCTTTATGCTTTTGGTAGCATAGATGTTATTTCTTCTATGCTAGTACAACAGAATGATGATAATTTGGAACAACCAATAGCATTTTTCAGTCAAGGCTTAGAGGATTATGAATAGAGATATTCTTTCATTGAAAAGCACGTGTTGGTTATAATCAAAAGTTTAAATACGTTTCGACATTTGGTTTCCAATAATAAAGTTCATCTAATGGTTGCCCATCCTAGTGTCAAGGAGTTTCTTTTGAGTAAAGATTTGAATGAGAAAAGAGTAGGATGGATTACTAAGGTCATGGAGTATGTTGTAGATATCATAGTCACAAATTTGGTTAGAGGAAAGGGGTTGTGTGAACAGCTAGCTATTGGGTCTGAAAATAAGCAAGAAACTCAAAAGGAAGTTGTTTTTGTCACCAATGATGAGTCTCAAACTGTTGCACCAGCATTGGGTACAAGTTGGCTACAAGAGATGATTCATTTTTTGCAGACTAGTGAATGCCCACTTGGTTTGGGCAAAGCAAAGAGGAGATACTTCAGGTTACAGTCCATCCCCTTTGTTCTTGTTAATGGTATTCTATTCAGGAAGGATCATAATGGAGTTTTACTGAGATGTATAGATACTAAACAAATTGATAAAATACTCCATGAGTTTCAGATGGAACAGCTGGTGGGCACTTTGCTCCAAGGACCATAGCTTGGAAAATTATGAGGGTTGGTTACTATTGGCCAAGCCTTTTCAAAGATGCCTATGCATGGTTAAGAAATTGTGTTAAGTGTGCAATGTTTGCAGGTAAAGAGAAACTTCCAGCTCTGCCTTTGCAGC
The DNA here is from genome assembly GCA_027924645.1 of Cunninghamia lanceolata. Classification (NCBI taxonomy): domain Eukaryota; kingdom Viridiplantae; phylum Streptophyta; class Pinopsida; order Cupressales; family Cupressaceae; genus Cunninghamia; species Cunninghamia lanceolata. The sequence continues at coordinate 16,361,559 of BSBN01001715.1, forward strand.
CCATATAGGTTGAGCAGCCCTTTATGAAGTGGGGCATTGATTTTATAGGAGTTATTAATCCACCTTCTAATATAGGTCATAGGTGGATTCTCATTGCCCATATTATTTTACCAGATGGACTAAGGCAGTGGCATTAAAGGAAGCCAATGGAAGTGTTGTTCTAAATTTTTATGATGATTTGATAACAAGGTTTGGTATACCTGAGTCTTTAGTTTCTGATAATGCTTTGGCTTTCACAGGGATTAGGTTGACTAACTGGGCTATTAAGAATGATATCTATTTGAACACTTCGTCAAAATATTACCCTCAGGGTAATGGTTTGGTAGAATCTACAAATAAAAACTTGATAAAAATCATTAAGAGGACCATTGAAGAGAACCAAAGGACTTGGTATGCCAAGTTAAAATCTACACTATGGGCAAATAGAATAACACCCAAAAGGTCCATTGGAAACTCCCCTTATATGTTGGTATATGGGAAAGAAGCAAGGCTACCCTTGTCTACTGAGCTTCTAGCACTTGATATTGTAAACCAGCTTGAAATGTTTGAGGAAGAGGATCCAATGACAGTTAGATATGCACAGCTCATGGAGCTTGAGGAAACAAGAGATAAAGCTATGAAGACCTTGGAGTTTCATCAGCTTCAAGTGAAAAAATCTTTTGACAAAAGAGCAACACCAAGAGTGTTTAAAGAAGGAGATGTAGTACTCAAATGGGATAAGCTTAAGAGCATGCTTGGAAAACATACTAAGTTTGACAGCATGTGGAGTGGTTCATTCATTATTGTAGAGTACAAATAGCACAATGCTTTCCAGCTATCAAAAATGGATTGTGAGTTACTGCCTATCCCGGTCAATGGGATACACCTCAAACTCTATTTTGAGGTATAATCAGCTTTGTACCTTTTAGTTTAGGATTTTTGATTCAATAAGTGCTGCTGCACATAGTTTAGATGCAGTTTTCTTTTCATCTAAATGTAGTTTTGCATAGATAGTTAGTTGGCTCTAGGTTCTGGTAGGTGGAGTAGGTTTTCAAGGTATCATGCACTATTTTGATGAGCTATACTAATGTACAAGACTATTTTTTCAAGTCTTGTCAGTTTTCTAAGTGACTCTGTACCCAATAGATAAGCTTCAGGCAACTAGTTAGGATGTTTAGCAGGCAAACATATAGCAGATGTCGCCAAAAATGTTACCTATTTTAGCTACCAGCTAAAACAGGTATAGCTGTGTATGTGTTTTAATATGAAACAAAAGGTACATTCTACTCTACTATGTTATATCCATGTGCATAAGAAATTATCAAAAGACTACATTATTATGTTATGCAAATGCATACAACAGAGAAGAGAGTGAAACAATCTTTGCAAAAGTAGTCTTTATTGATAAATATAAATGTATAGTGTCCCATACAAGCTGTGCGATTAACTCTTTCAATGTAATTCAAAAGTAAGCTATACATTTGAGGAAAAAGAAGAGCATATAAAAAGGAAAGGCATCCATTATTGCCTGGGTGACAAGGATGAATGTTGATTTGCTGCATCTTCAGCTCCTTTTGTTGTTGCTCCAAAAATGCCTACAAGAGTTGAGAAAATTTGGTGTAAGAGATCAGGATACGATTTCTCATCATATGCAATTCAGTTTCAACAAACATATAGTGTACTCTCATAAGACATTAAAATAGTTCAAATACATTTCAAAGATGTCAAGAAAGTAGATCATCACCAGTGCCATCAATTTATGAGTTTCATTGTTTTATCTAATATGTTTGTTCACTGTGCAAGTATAGGTGAAATTCTCATTGTTCGAGTATTTTCATTTGACATTATAGCATGTGGAGTGAAATGGGCTCCCACAAGGGTTGAGCCCAACATGCTGCCCTCTTGTGTTTTAAGAAGGGTAAAAGTGTAAATTCATCTCATTTGTAATCAATTGAACAAATACACATCACTCATGATAGTGAGCTAATAGGTCACTATCATGAATAACGTTTATCTATTCAATTGATTCATCATTAAGGAGGCAGTGATCTTATGCATTGAAATGGTCACGTCTTTTATAAGGATAGTCATAACACTGACAGGTGCAATCCAACTTGGAAGGAGAGATCAGTCAGTTCATAATGTGAAATGGACAAGCATCAGCAATAGAGACTTGTTTTGTCATTAAGAGGAATGATAGAGCTATTAAGAGTTATCATTAGATGCATGACAATAGCATGAAGGAACAAGTCACTTAGGGATAGTGAGCAATTAGTTTTGGAAGAGCATAGGTAGTAGAGAAGGACTATTCTAAGAAAGCAAAGAGAAATATACAGTTAGGAACCCATACAGAGATATGAAAAGATTGTCAATCTACAAAGATAAATACAGTGGTCTAGGGTTTAGAGGTATCAATGGGGAAAGAGATTTTATGGTTATTGAAGATTGAAGGACTTCAAACACTGCCACAGAGACATCAAAATAAATTCATGACAAGTACTTTTAGCCTTTCTGCAACTTACACTCCTTTAAGGGATCTGGCAGTCAAGAGGAAGACTCATTTTGTGAGCAGTCCATGAAGTTTATGCAGGGGTCTTATCAGGACGAAGACTGTGTCATGTTGATCATGATGTTAGTCATAAACAAACATAGAATAAAAGTTACATGACAACCTTTATTCATCTTGAAAGATACGATGAATTCAAAGAATTCATGATCCTAAGTCTCCATGGATTAGTTCATAATCTACTGACATTACTCACTGGTTGATGTGTTGATAACTGAGAGGGGGGGTGAATCAGTTATCTTAATTATTTCTACTTTCTGATCTTCCTTACCAATTAATGCAGTATTAAATCATGTAAGTAAACATAACCATGAAATGGAAATAACATCAATACACATGACACAGTGATTTTGACGTGGAAAACCCTGTTAAGGGAAAAAACCACGGGGTGATTAACCCAAGATTGTATTCTTTGTTAGAAGAATAGGATGGTACAAAATGGTACTTGCTAATTAGGGCTCACTGCCTGAGCACACTGCTCACAAGAGGCTCACTGCCTACAATAGTTTATACAAGGAAACTAGATACTTGAACTGATGAGAAGCATCCACATATGCTGAAGTTCAGTTTCAGATAGGCTCAATATACTGATCTGCTGCACTTCATTCTTCCTCTTCTTGGTGTTGTTGTCATGTCACATATCGGACCTGCCTTACTTCTTCCACACTACACTTCTACTTTTATTCGCACACTACTACACACACACCTTCTCATACCGAAAACAATCTGGTATATATATATATATATATATATATATATATATATCCGCACTGAGGATTTCATCCACTTTCTTGTCGGCATCCAGAATACTTATTATTATCTCAAACTCTTGGTCTATCGGTTGAATCCTTGCTTATCAAGTGATGCATATCAAAGAGATGCTCATATAATTCATCAATCATGTCAGCCAATCATGAATGATACCTTAGCAAGCTTGATCACCATCAATATCTCATCTTGATCAAGGTCTGATGCTCTACCGGTCAGTTCTTCCTTTGTTTACTCTGTCAAACAGGAACCCAATACTTAGGTGCTTATATCTCTTCATTCTTTCATCACTGGAGGCTCAATCCCTGGAATCTATCAGTCAAGGTACTCCTCTTGACTTCCCCAAGTCCACACTTTACATAGATACTTCCTCTCAGAGATCCTGACCTGATTGTCAGACCTTGCCACATACTCTGTTCTTGGTCACCGGACCAAGTTACTCTACAATTTGACTTCCGGTATAGACACACCATGTCCTGTGGATGGGTGGGATGAGCTTTGTTGCCATTAATGACAACACTCATGAAGCTATAATGTGTCTCTTGTCAATAATCTCCCCCTTTGGCACTAATGGCAACACTTATTGAAAAATGACTAAGTGTCATACTATACTCCCCCTTGGCTAATGCTCTGTTCTTATGTACTTTTTTTGGAGCTCCCCCTTAGTTGGATTCCTTATTTTTCACTACTCCTCACTCCCCCTTTGACATCAATGGCAAAGGGTGGGGTTCGCACACCAAAATTTGCAAAACTCAATCTATACTTAATCGCATAAGAATATTATCCGATTATACTTTACATATACTTTAGTATATCTGCAAAAGTGTTTTTCAATTGTACAAGTTATGTTGCCCAACTCAGCTTCATCCTGTCCAAAATTGAGATGTGACCACTCAACAGGAATGCAAAACTTATGCCCTCTTCAGATCTGTTGGATCACTTGTCCAGGCTGTGGTTTGAGCATCATTTAAGGCTTCATGCATGGCCTCTAACTTAGGGATAATGATCCCTCTAAGTTCACTCAACCTGTTTATTCTATTTTTCTTCTCCTTCTCAAGTGTCTTTATTTCATTTATGACTGCAATAGTCTGACACTCTTGATTTACTATGGAGGAAGATAGAGGATCAAAACTTTGAGAGAAAATTAATAGTTTATCCTCTTGCTCTTTTACTTTCTTCTCAATGTCTTTGGTCACTTTAGGCCAGGATAAACAAAATTTATATATATCTCCCCCATCTTTGAGAGCATTTTCTAGGTTCTTTATTCCGATATCCATAACTCTCCTATCATTTGATATTAACCCTTGTACCTCTGATAATCTTTTTAGCAAAAACTCTTTCCAGACCTTATTTTCTATTGACTTTTCTAAGGAATCAAAATGTGTGCTAACACTATTAACTAGAGATTTGAGATTACCGAATGAAGAGGCTAAGGGATCCTTCTGAAAAGATGGCAAGATCTTCTCCATTACACCGGATGCAATTTCTATAAGCTTGCAGTCTTCCATGTGAGACTTCAAAAGCTTTTCTTTTGCCTTTGCTGAAGTAAAGGATGCTAGCTTCATGGTTTGAACCGGGGAGAGAGAGTCAAAATTGAACGGTCCTTGAAGAAGTTCTGGTTCATCAAATTCCATCATCTCTTTGGTTAAGAATTCTTTGACTGCCTCTATTGTGTCTCTTGCCAGAGATAGAGTTTTCTCCCCTTCTGCACCCTTGCCACTACCATCTGTGCCCTTCTCTATTGGAGTTTTCTCTCCTTCTATAGCCTTACTACTGTCATCTTCTTTTTCCTTCTCCTCTACTTCTTGACTGATCTTCTCTTGTACTCTTTCTTTTTCTTTGGATCTGGAGTCTACAGGGGAAACCGGAGGAGAGATGTTTGCTTGATCATTGACCTCCTCTTCCAGAGTAGAGGAATCTAAGTTCTTACCTTTTTCTTCACCTGTCTCCTTTACCTCTTCTGCCACTGTCTCAGTAGATTCTTCTTCAACATCTGTAGCCGAGGGATCATCACCTAAATCCTCTATAATAGGAATGTTGAATCTTTTGTATGCATTTTGGAGGATCTCTTCTGTTTCTTTTGCTACTTTGTCAGTTTCTCTGAGCATAAGCTGATTCACTCTAGCTTTGCTCTGGAACTCATCCTTACAATCTTTGAAGATCACATTCTTCTACTTAGGAGTGATTGAAGGATACAGCTGAATAGCTATCTGTTCTCGGATCTCAAGATCCTTTGCCATAGCATTATTCTTTCTTATTTCTAATTCCTTTTCTAGGCTTTTGGGAATAAGAGATATGATTTCAATAAAAGCCTTGTTGTAGATATTCAAATACCTGAATATGGCTTCTTGCAAGATCTTTGGGTCAGCTTCATTATAATCATCATAGAATTCACCCATTGGTTGAAGGTTCCCATCCACAGTAACTAATTTTATGATGTCATCAATGCATAGAGTAGGCTTCTCAACAAATTCTTCTGTTACTTCTTCAGTAGAGGGTTCACCGAATGTTTTCCTTTTCTTCTTTATTTTCTTTACTTCCTCATCTGATTCTGTCTCTTCTTCATCCTTTTGGCTTGTGTAAGACCTTGTTGCCTTTTTCTTGGTTCTCTTCTCTCCTTTTCCAGATGTCTGAGCTTCTAGTTTTGAAGCCTTTTGACCCTTGGAAGTGGCAAGTACAGAGCTTTTGGTTGATCTAGTCCAGGACGGGGCTTGCACCGGAGCACTTTCTTTTCTTTCTCCACCCTTTCCATTTTCTCTCTGTTGGCATCAATTGCCTCTTTTGAGATACCATGCCTCTTGGCAAATTCTTCTACCTCTTTTCTTACTTTTCTCTTCATCTCTGGTTGTCTGGGCTCCACATGGATTTTTACACTTAATTCTTCAAATGTTCCAAACCTTTCTGCCTTAGGATCCTTGGGCTGACTTAGCATGTGTTGAACATGCAGCTCTATAATTTTCTCATCAACTTCATACCCCATTGGCATGATCCATATTGTTCTTGGTTCCACTGCCTCCATTAGGCACTGATCAGTTTCTACCATAAAGCATAATATATCTTTATATATTTCAACTAGGGATTGGGGAATTCTTTCTCTAGCCTACATCATGCTTTGGAAGTTTTTGAAGTAACCCCATAGTGTTGTGTTTTGTGCCTTGGCATCACCAAGCCCATACTAGTAATCCCTAATTTATATGGCAACTGGTCTATCATTTTGCCATATCCAGCCATTAGATCTGGGTAGCTCATTCATATAATAGAAGAACAAACAGAGTATCAAGCCACCTTATTTGAAGGAGTTCTTCTTGTCCTTTATCTTCTGCAAATTTTCCAAAAGTTGGTTTAGAAGGAGCTCACAGAGATCATAGTCAGCATTCTTCCTTAACATTTCATAGGCAGTATATACAGCGGTTCCAGATACTGAATTCTCCCTGCTGGAATGATATATCTTATATCCAATTATCATTGATGCAAACTTGATATCCGGATCTGTGATATCCTCAATTGTCATTGCTCTTTTATCAAATTTTGATTCGGTAGCCTCACTTACAATTTGGTTTTTGACAGACTTGAGAGTAGGCATCTCACCGGTTGAGTGTAATCCGGTTATAGCCCTAATTGCATCCTTGGTGATCTTAAATGGCTTGTTCAACCACATGAAGTTGTCATGCATTTTGCTCAAAATATACCGGACCCATTCATCTTCCAGAAAATAGGGGAAATGAATGCACTGTGAAAAATGTTTGTCTCGGATAGCCTTATACTAAGGTTTGAGATCAAAAGAGTCATCTATTAACTAATTGTGATAGATATCTGACAGCTTGGATTCCCTAAAATTTTTAATGTTTGCATGAATATATGCCCTAACATCTTTAACATGCAAAAGGGATCCACTTCTAGAGATTTGTAAGGATGTTTCTTAAATTTGGGTCGAGGCCTATCAAAAATCTTTACAACATTTGGAGTAGCCATCTTCAAAAGATTTACAGAGAGATATTCAACAATGGAAAATACCTTTTACACTTCTAGGGTTCGCTGAATGAACTGGATTAATTTGCTGGATGAATCGACTTCAACGATTGATCTTTGAGAATTTGAAACAATTTGTTGCAGAGCTCCTTTTCTCTTCTTCTTGAATGCAAATGTGCAAATGACAAACGAATGAACCCTTTTATTTCTAGGAAAACCCTAATTTCATATTGCAATAAATGCGCAACTCAAGTCATTCTGGTTGCCTTGTTCTCCTTGTTCTGAGAAAGATCTCTTTCCGGATCACTAAGATATGCTTCAAATTATACTTGGTGATTATGGACAGTCTATCATTTAATCTCTCTGCAAATCAAGATTCCTTAGTTTTGAATCAAGCCAAATCTAACTGTGAGAATCCTGCTTTTACCAGATGACAGTCAAACCGGATCTATCTTGGAAGATTAGACTCTTCAAACCTTCTTGCGGATCTTTCATATCTTTACCAAACCTTCTTTAGATGTTTCTCTGAGAATCCTTTAATCCGCAACCTTTCATGTGCCAATTTTGGGCACCTGATGACTGGCTGGGGGAAAATGTTTTTCTTTTGTTACTCCCCTGAGCCAGAGCTCATCTATTTAGTTTTCAGAAGGAATATTAGCACTAGATTCTGGTGCGGATCCATCCTCAACATTTTCTGTACTCCTCTTTACCCAAATCTTGTTCATCTCCCTTTGAATTTCATCCGCATTCATTTTTCCTTTTCCTTTGTCTTGGTTTTGATTATGATGTACCAGACCCTTATTGTTCTAATTCTTACTTCTGCAGAATTTGGCAATATGACCGGATCTATTGCAATTGAAGCAGACAACATTTCTTTGCATATTTGACAAATATCCTCTTGATCTATATTGATTAGCCATATGTCCCATTCTATTGCATGTGAAGCATCTTCTATTGAATGAATTGTTTATTTGCATATTTCTACACTCATGAGATTTGTGACCATACCTTTTGCAATTAAAACACTATCTGGAGAAGGTTGAATCAGACTGGTTCATTCTTCTTCTGCACGGATTTGCTTTATGGCCAAAATTATTGCAGTTGTGGCAGTATCCATTCATGGATGGATATCTTTGAGTATTTGGTTGCCTTACCGGAGGTCTTCTAGGCCTGTTTCTTAGATTTTCTGATCTGGAGTTCTTGGATTTTCTGATCTGGAGTTCTTCTGAGTGGATCCAGAGCTTTCACCTTTCTCATATCCCAAGTCATGCTTGTCATCTACCCTCTTTTGACTTTCAAGAAGAACTTCAAGTTGAGTAGAGCTTATCTTGAATTTTTCTTTGTATTCATTTGCTGTTTGAAGATCCTTTTTAAGAATGTCTATCTGATCCTCAAGTTTTTCTTCATTATCTATAGCATCTTCAAGATCAGATTCTAGATGTCAGATTATTCTATCCATTTTAAGGTAGTCTTCTAATTTTTCTTTAAGAGATTGTCTTAGATCATCTTCAGTTTTTCTTTTCTCTTCAATTTCTTGGGTGAATTTCATAACTCTTGATTCCATTTCATGTCTTACCATAATGACCTCTTTTGATAACTTTTCACATAGCTTGGTTTTTTCCTTTAGGTCTTCATTTGAATCATTGGTCTCACCTTGACTTGCTAATTGCTAAAGTAGATCATTTCTCTTTTTCATAGAGATACTCAGTTTCCCTTTTAATTCATTTATGAAATCATCAGCCTGTTTAAGTCTTTCCTTCAATTCATTGACTTCAGAATTAGATTGTTCAAGATCATCTAAGGTAGACTGAAGTTGTTCCCTCATATCATACATATCCATTTGAATTCCCAGATCTTCCTCAAGTTGTTAGGCTCTGTTCGGAGGAACTTGGCTCTGATACTAATTGTTGATAACTGAGAGGGGGGTGAATCAGTTATCTTAATTATTTCTACTTTTTGATCTTCCTTAACAATTAATACAGTATTAAATCATGTAAGAAAACATAACCATGAAATGGAAATAACATCAATACACATGACACAGTGATTTTGACGTGGAAAACCCTGTTAAGAGAAAAAACCACGGGGTGATTAACCCAAGATTGTATTCTCTGTTAGAAGAATAGGATGGTACAAAATGGCACTTGCCAATTAGGGCTCACTGCCTGAGCATACTTCTCACAAGAGGCTCACTACCTACAATAGTTTATACAAGGAAACTAGATATTTGAACTGATGAGAAGCATCCACATATGCTGAGGTTCAATTACAGATAGGCTCAATATACTGATCTACTGCACTTCATTCTTCCTCTTCTTGGTGCTACTATCCTATCACATATCAAACCTGCCTTACTGCTTCCACACTACACTTCCACTTTTATTTGCACACTACTACACACACACCTTCTCATACCAAAAACAATCTAGTATATATATATCCGCACCGAGGATTTCATCCACTTTCTAGTTGGCATCCAAAATACTTATTATTATCTCAAACTCTTGGTCTGTCGGCTCAATCCTTGCTTATCAAGTGATGCGTATCAAAGAGATGCGCATATAATTCATCAATCATGTCAGCCAATCATGAATGATACCTTAGCAAGCTTGATCACCATCAATATCTCATCTGGATCAAAGTCTGATGCTCTGCGAGTCAGTTCTTCCTCTGTTTACTCTGTCAAACAGGAACCTAATACTTAGGTGCATATATCTCTTCATTCTTTCATCACCAGAGCCTCAATCCCTGGAATCTATCAATCAAGGTACTCCTCTTGACTTCCCCAAGTCCACACTTTACATAGATACTTCCTCTGAGAGATCCGGACCTGATTGTCAAACCTTGCCGCATACTCTGTTCTTGGTCACCGGACCAAGTTACTCTACAATCTAACTTCCAGTATAGACACACCATGTCCTGTGGATGGGTGGGATGAGCATTGTTGCCATCAATGAAAACACTCATGAAGCTATAATGTGTCTCTTGCCAACATGATGTGTGTTGTTGTTAATCATTCAAGGGGCCTTACATTGATTGATCAGTATATTCTATTTCCTGTAGAGATGCTACATAGAAAGGTCACTTTACACAGTATATTTCTTCAAATAATGTGTCTATACTCAGATCTTTGCGTGATATTTATCAACATAACATGATTTAACTCTAAATATGCTCTGTATTTCCAATTATCTATGAGATATCAGCATATTTCATGTTATTTGCTTATGATTATTTGTTACTAGCAATTGTGATAGTGAATTGTTATGAAATTCAAAGAAATTTAAAAGAATACTTCAAATTTTGGTGAATCTTTAGCTATTGAACCACATACAAACTTGATACAGTCATAAGGAGAAGAAATCAAACCATATTTTCACTAGGATGTTCCATAGCTAGATACAGATGATGCTAACTTCAAAGGATGATGAATGAAGATAATACATGCAGACTGATGAGCACTCCAAGGGATGCAACAAATCAAATCATGTATCAAGAATTCAAACACAGACTACTCAGGATTTATGATGATTTGTAATCAAATGGTCTTCTCTTTCATTAAGTATGCAAAAACATGTATGTTTACAACAACTTTGAAATAGGTCCTGATATTTCAGCAATCAAATTTCAATTAAGCTTCTGAATGTTCAAAATATGGTATCCTTGTACCTTTTATAGAATAAGGTGAGGGAGCAGTTACAAATGACCTACGGTCAAGATTTATCAATTAAAATCAACAGTGGATATTCCTTCCTTTGACTTGGTCAATTATCCTTTACGTGGCACAGGTTGCCAGCTGGCAACCATCTAGGTGACTTATTTTCTTCTAAGTACCTGATGCATATATTTCCCTTATGGCACATCTTCCTTTACTCTTCAGATTCTTCTTCTTCTTCATCATGATCATCATGACATCACTTTCAGTGCGTCATCATCCTGATGAATATCACCTTGCATATGGACCTTCATTATCGTCCTGATATTTTCATAGGCTTCTACTATTTTATTGACTTCCCCGCCATCCTGAGTTTTGGCTTTACAGATGGCGTGCTTGTGGGCTTGAAATTTATCTCTAAGGGCCTCTAACTTACCCTTCTTGTTACTCAATGTTTCATTAGAGTTCTCCACCATGAATTTGATCATCATGATCTTATTTATTGTCTCTTCTATTAGGTGGGTGAGAGGATCATCAGCCATTGGTTGAAAGTTATCATGCAAAGCTTTTATGGCAAAATATGCATCTTGGTTCTCAATTTTCCCCTCTACTTTTCCCTCTAGGGCTTCCAGGACTTCTGCTTCATAAAACATCATGTTGTGCAATTTCACACTGATATCTCTTAGCTTACTACTGCACTTCTTCAATACATCACATTCAAACCTGATGTCCTTATACCAAATATCCACTAGCATGGCAGTATTATTATTCAATACCTGATTATTTATCAAGGCCTGAGGATTAATCCTCTTTATTTCACTCAGAGCACTTAAGGCCTTTTCTAACTGAAATGATCTTCTACTCGTTTCATTCTGTATTTTATCAACCTTCTTCATTGAGGTACTCAAAGAATTCCACCTCTGTAAAGAGGCTCTCACTACTTCCTTAGCTCCTGTGAGTGTTGCTAACATCCACTTCCTCATAATCACTAACTCATGCTTCATAAGGTCTAACTTATTAACCTCCTCTTGAGAGATTGCAATCAATGGGACTTCATGATCTGATGATGTACTATCAGGGTTAATCAACCCTTTTATGTATGAGTGCAGCTAAGCAATGTGCTCTTTATGTTGCTTATTCTTCTCCTTTTCTTTCTTCACCCTTTGGGTTAAAGAATCAATTATATCCTTCCCTTCCTGACCCTCCTGGTCTTCATTGGCAAACCCCAAGTCAACTGTAGTGATCTGGAATTCTTCCAGGGTGATCTTGCCTTTCTCTTTTTCAACAGTGGGAAGTGCTACTTGGGCAGTCCTTCTGCCTGTAGTAGGATCTCTTCTAATAGCCAAGGTTAACCTGGCTTTCCTCTTGGGTTTCATGATTGTTTCTGCAAAGAAGGTTGAAACATCAAACTCTTGAATTTCCAACTCTTGTTCTGTACCTATTTCTTTCTCAAGCCATTGAGGTCCTTGATCTCTAGATCCTTGATGTTTACCATCATCATCATATCCACCCTGATCTCCAGTATCTGTCTCTATTCTTGGTGGAGAGGGTGATGTCCTAATTTCTTCCTCATGATGTTCCTTATGAGGGGGATCTTGTAAAATTTCTTCTTCTTGAGGGGTCTCCTTCTATATGGGAGGATCCTGTGGAATGTCCACATGATGATCCTGGACCTGATCTTATACTCCCTCCTTTTGTGTTTCATCCACCTTGGTAATTTCCTCATCTTGAGGCATATCTGTATCCGTGGATGTCATTGTGTTCAATCCAGGTGCATCACCCTGATCCTGGGCTACATTTTGTTCTGCACCTGATGTACCTACCCTCTGGGTCTTAAGGTCATCATGACCTAATGTTTCATTATCATCTGAGGTTTCTTGAGTCCGGGGGGCATCATCACCTGATGTATCTTTATCACCTCTACCCTTTTGTTGAACCTCAACGATTCTAGGCTCAGTTGGTATCTCTTGCTATTGCTGGCCTATATCTAGAGTATGGCCCACCACTTCTATCTGCTTGACTTCTGCCATTTTCTTTGTTGCATCAGGTTCACCTACTTGATGTTTGGGACTTAGATCCTCCCTGTATGTCAAGTCTATCACTGCAAGGTTAGTCACCTAATCAACTAACTTATGAAGCCTAATTTGTTGGGCTGCCCTCTTTGGGCTACTTTCTTTCTCTTGCTCTGTTTGCTTCAATTCTTCTAATATTTCCATCTGTGTTGATGGGGTTCCATGTGAGGTCATGTGAGTGCTGGAAGCAAGGGTCTCCATTTGCTGAGAAACTACATTTTGTACCACTTCATCATCTGATAGGTCTACAGTTTCCTCTAGTGAGAAAGGACCACCTTGACCAGCTCTAGTGGCTTCTTTTGCTTGCTCCTCAGCCTTTTCAGTCTTAAATTGAATGATGGTAGGAAGTGGCACATCATGTTGCATTTCTTTCCTGAACACTTCACTACCAACTCCCCTTAATACTATGTGTTCATTTCTGATCTCACCCCTCATAGATGTTCTCTATTTTTTAGGTGGTGACATCACCTGGGGTGCCCTCCTCTTTCTAGTGACCATCATGGGGTCATCACCTGCAGGCTCTTTATTCACTGGCTCCTTCTCAAAAAGATTTCCTCTCCCACATTCTGCTGTGAGGCTTGGCCTTCATCTTGTACTCTTGCAGTCTCCACAACTAGCCTCAGGATTCTTTTTGTTCTTGGTTTATCCATCAAAGGCTGTGTAGATGAGGCTGATGCCTGTCCTAATGCAAATGCACCTTCAGCTGGTATGATGATTCTCTCAATTATCACCCCCTTGGGTTCACTATCAGTCTTCCTTCCTCTAGGGGGTCCTTTACTTTGTTACTTGGTAGACAGCCTTTCTCCATTAGATTTTCTCTTCTCCTTGATAAAGTCATCATATTCCTCATCAGGAATCTCCTATCTTTTCCTCTTGTTATCTACTGTGATGGCCACACCTCTCTTCTTTAGTATACTTATTTGTTCATTTACCCATGAATGGGTCAACTGCAGCACCCTACCTATAAACTGATCTAATGAAATGTCTTCATGCTGTGTTAGGTCAGGGGCTGAGATGGTGTCATTATACACCTTATTATCCTCATATTCATTTGACATTGTCTTGCCATCATCCTTCTTCAATTGTACAAGCACTGGAATACAGTCAAATGTCTTTATCTGATTTAGGGTGAGCCTTTGATATTTTTTTCTTCTTACTTCGGCTTCATCCTCACAATCAGTCCAGAAATCTTCTAAGTGCTTCTGATGTATGGGCTTCCCCAATAGCTTATGCATTCTACCATAGGGGTCATATGATCTGGCATATGGAAATGGCTATAGGTTCATCCGGTTTAGACTCCCTATGATCTTCTTTATGTTTTCTGAATTAGAGCACATGTACCAACCTATGGATACTGGAAATAATACTGGAGGTATTTTCTCGTTTGTTTTGTATGCATCCAGTATGGTGGATATCTATCTCAAAAATTCCATCAGGACTATCGCATCTGTGGGGTACCTGGGTAACATATGAGGCTGATCCTCAAATCCCTCTATCCTGATGTGTGAAAAAGTGGCAAACTGGATGAACCAGGCACCATGTTTGTATATTAGTTCTTGAGCTTCCATGCTCATTCTTTTAGTTCTATCCTCCTCCATTGTTCTAACCAGATTCATAGAAAATGCATCATTCACCAATTTGTAATTAAGGAGATAGTTTTTTCTCTATAACTGAGGGTAATGATCCCATATATGGACATCATCCGTACCACTGCCAATTTTACCTATTGTAGTTAAGGCATCAAATGTCCCCCAGTATGCACATGAATATACAACATATAAAGTCGTGTAAAATGCACATTCTTGACCTCCCAAGCTCTTCATCTGGTTATCCAAAGCATCACTTATGACTTTAGCCCACATTGGCTTACTCTCTGGGCAAAGGATCATCTGGATGATTCCATACATCCAATTCTTGAAGTTTCTAGCATGAGGCTGGCCTATTATCCTGCTGAGCAGGGCGATCATATATTGATATTCCTCATCAAAATAAAACTTGTATAGGTTACTAGAAACTTGGTAGAGGTAGTGTAGGTGTTGTTCTTAGACCTCCACTGGTACATCCTCTTCTTTTGCAGTCTTTTTATTATTCTCATATTCTATCTCCAGCTTATGCAGGACCACACTAACTACCTTCTTTCAAACTGGCAAATTGAAAGTAGTTGTGATGCCCTTCACTGAAAAGTCGGCATAAACCCTTCCATGTTTCTCAACCTGCCTGGTCTGAGGGTTATAATTTCTAGCACATTCCACAACCAGCTTAGGGGTTTCCATAGCATAGGGGAATCCAGTTGCATTCCACAATCCTGATACATATACTGCCTCCAAGAGGTCATTTTCTTTGTTTTGATCTAGTCGGAATGACCACGTCGCTAACTTTGTATTTCCCTGATGAGTATCTCCGATGACACCATACTTGAACTGTATTCCCTCAGGCTGATCAAACATAGGTTTAAGAAATTCAAAATCAGACCTGTTCTTCCTGAGGTCTACCATGGATTCTTGCAACAAAACATGCTTGGTCTTACCATTTGATATTCATATGCATTCACATCACATTATACATCTACAGCATCATGCATATTATACTTATTAACGTTTACCCTATCATGATATGTACATTTACAGAACTAAACCACTGGAAAAAGTCATACTACCTAGACCTTTCAAAAATGACAATAGGAGGGTTTTTTGATTACTTACCTGGTAATGCTTATCTCCTGGATTAGGCTGGTGATTACAAAAAAGGTAGCAATTACTGGTGATCATGCGTTCTATTATGTTGCATGATGTATGTCCATCTTCAAGTAGCTCGTATGAGGGTTTCAGTGCTCTACGCTATAATTTCTTATTTCTTCGCAAGATAAATGAAAAATGACCTTGGAAACTTACTTTTAACCTCATTATTAGGGCAAATTAGGGAAAAACTGGGTTAAATCAATTGAAACCATTGATCTTCTGCACAAAATTCATGGATGTTGCCAGGTATTTTTATCATATTCACAGTCGGCAGGAATCCACCTACTGCATTTATGTGCATTAAATGTTACGAGGCAAGAGGAGGGGGGTGATCTTTAGAAGATCGGGTAATATTTCAAATATGACCCCCTCTGTGTAACATAACCTTCCGCCTTTGGGCGGCAAACTGATGTAAAGGATCAGGTGATGTTGAAAACATCAGGTCATGAATTTAATATCAAGGGACATTTAAAATGTGACCCCTCAAAATGAAAGTGACCCCCTTTTGAAAGATCGGGATGATGTCAGTGGGTAAATGACTTCATCTGAACATTGTATTAAAATGACGTCATTGTCATATTGTTGAAAAGGGCGATCGACAGGTACATACCTCCATGAGGTAAAAAGAATGATGGCGTCACCATCAGGGTGATTTTCTTTATTCATCAGGGTGAGATGACGTCATTGTCATATTGGCGACAGGGTGATATTTTGCGAAGGGGTGATCTTTGAAAGATCAGGTGATACTTGAAATATGACCCCCATAAAATATATGAAGTTGTTTGACGGGTAAATGCCACTAATCATGTAAAATTGACGTCTGAAGTTCACGGACCAAATGATTATCGGGTGATAAAATTGCATCAGGGTGATCTTACTGAAAGTGACTAATGTTAAGAAATATGACCCCCCCCAAGAATATCAGGTTTGACCAGAACTTTGACTTGTCATAACTTTCTCCCCTTAAGGAATTTCGAGGTGATCCAAAAGGCACACCTGCATTGAATTTTATCCACTTGTTAACTATGAGGTTACTGATATGAAATACTGACTTTGACAAACTGACCTCATCATGGTGAAATATATCTAACCCCCTCTGCAGGGTCATCTACATGACTCACTTTTACCAGACCGCTGAAAAGAAGAAAAATAGCACAAGCCAAAGCAGCAAAAAGGTTGGGTCCCTATTTTGTCAAGTCAAAATGGGGCGTGTTGTGTAACCACACAACAACTTGCCACTAAAGAAAACCACTAAATTCCAATGATTCAAGTGATGTGATCACATTCTAACATAGTATTCTAACTCTTTTTAAGTATAAGCATCATAATCTCTCTAAATGACAAGGTTTTCATCATGGCAACAATGCTAACAAAGGATCAAGTGTGTGTAAATGATTAATTATCCTCATCTTGTAAGCAAGTTGAAAACATGAGTAATTGATGTTAAGCTACATAGTTTGGGAGCATCCCTCATAGCCAACCTGGATAGAGCCTTGCTACCAACAAGCGTCCATAGCCCTGGTAAGGTTATCTATACAATCCCCCTAAGTAGAGCCCCACTGCTAGCAGGCGTCTATAGCCCCGGTAGAGTTACTTACATGGCCTAATTTTATTATATTTTGGATTTTTCAATATCTATCTACTTTATATATCTAATGATGTCATCATGTAAGCTTAGTGTGCAAGTTATGGTCACTTGTGTGTTCAACAAACCCAAGGCTATTAGATGAGTCATTGTGAAAGAGCCACTTTGGTCAAGAAAAGGCATGGTGATGAAAAAATATCATAGACCTGATCATTAGTACTTCTCAAAATGAATCACAACCTATGTATGAATTTGTTCTCATCACTTGAATCTTAACAATTTAGTTATTTTCTACGGTGGTGAGCTGCATCATCTTGATTAACCAAAACAGAACTCAACAAGCAAACAAAACAAAACAACAAAACCAAAACAAAATTGTACAAACAACTATACAAATATACACTATGATACACATTACTTACATGATGCTGACTTAGGCTTAGAAATAATGTTTAAGGAACTGTCCATTAACTGGTAATGGAACATCCTCACCTGTCAAGGTTTTAAGCCTATAAGTGTTGTCTCCTAAAATTTTTGAAATTTGGAAGGGACCTATCCAGAGTTTATCAAACTTACCATGATCTCCCTTCCTCTCATGTGCTTTGTCCCACATCAGGACTAGATCTAAAATTCTAAAGGCCTTGACCCTGGCTCTTTTGTCAAACTAGCGTTTGACAATAGCCTGATGTTTGGCAAATTGATCAATTGCCTGACTTCTTTTCTCTTCTAGGTGCATCAACTGAAGCAACCTGACTTCTTGGTTATTAACTATGCCTAGGTATTCTTGTGCAAACTCCAGTGTAGGAATCTTTAAGTTAACAGGGAGGATGGGATCCACCGCATATACTAAGTGAAAAGGTGAATTTCCTAATGCAACTTTTATCCTGGTTCTGTCTACCCACAAGGCATATTTCAATAGGGCGTTCCACTCCCTAGGATTCTTTTTTATTAATTTTTTAATGATATTCAAAAAAAAATTATTAGTGGATTCTGCTAATCTGTTTCCTTGGGGATAGTAGTTTGAGGAGAATTTCAATATGATCCCATAATCAAAAGCCCAGCTTGACAGTCTTGTTGAAGCAAAAGCAGACCCATTATCACATACCAGAGCATAGGGAACTCCATACCTGGTGACTATATTACTTTCCAAAAATCTGATGACATCTTCAGCATTACATGTCTTGCTGCTGATAGCTTCAATCCACCTAGTACAGTAGTCAGTAATAGTTAAAACATACATGTGGCCTGAAGATGATGGAGGATTGATTGGTCCTATGAAGTCCATTCCCCATTGAGCAAATGGGTGCATTTCCATCATTGGCTATAAAGGTTGAGCAGCATATCTCTCTCTGTTAGTAGCAACCTGACACGTATGACAACATTTAATGTGCTCAATAGTATCCTTAAAAATAATGGGCCAATAGTACTTGGCCCTGAGGATAGCATGAGTGGTGGCCAAAGATGATCCATATGCAGTTCCAAATTTATCATGCAATTCTGATAGCACCTTGTCTGCTTCTGGCCTTTCTAAGCACCTTAGGTATATCCCCTCATAATTCTTCTTAAAGAGGACTCCTCCTTTCATCATGTATTTCTGTGATTTTATCTTTAGGGCTCTCCTTTGTGAGGCCTACAGTCTTGGAGGACATCTTCCAATAATCAGGATGTGCCTGATGTCTAGGTACCATTCTCCATTGTCCTTTGCATCAATAACATACTGCTGGCTCATGATATTTGGATCAATCTCTGATATCATCTGGCTCAATGCATGTCATCTTACTAACTTCATGGGAGTAATGTCCATATCAGATTGTTGGAGGACAATGATCCATTTAGCCCTCTTCTCACCTGGTTCACTTTGCATTAATAACATCTTAACTGCTGCATCAGGCACTACAACTATCACCTTACTTCTCAGGATATAATCCCTGAATTTCTTAACTGCTTGAACCAAAGCAAGTGCCTGCCTTTCAACATCCATGTATCTGAGTTCTGCATCTTTGAAAGGGCAGCTCATGAAGGCTATAGGCTTTTCCTCCTTTTCTTCATTTATCTATGTCAACACTACTGCAGAAGTATGCTCTAAAGCAAATGAATAAATATAGAAATTCTTGGTGTAATCTGGACTGATCAGAACTAGAGCATCAGATATGGCTTTTTTAATATCTTCAAAAGCTGCTCTAGGTTCTGGTGTCCACTCAATTTTAGCGTCCTTCTTGAGCATGGTGTTTAAGGGTCTAATTATTTATGTAAAGCTACTGATAAATTTTCTTACAAAATTAATCTTACCAAAGTAAGATTTAAGCTCCTTTTTGCTTCCAATAAGTTGTATCTTCATGATGGACTCCACCCTGTCAGGGTCAATGATGATCCCATTTTCAGTTATCAGGTGGCCCAGTAATTTTCCTGTGGTGACCCCAAATATGCATTTCTTGGGGTTTAGGGATATCCCATATTGACATTTCTTCAGCACCCTTCTGAGGTCTTCTACATGGTTTCCTCTTTCTTTAGAGAACATTGTTAAGTCATCCATGTATATGACTATGCATTTACCAATCAAGCCTCTGAAGGCTATGTCCAATGCTCATTGAAACATGGCTCCAACGTTTATTAACCCAAACGGCATCCACATGTAGGCAAATATCCCCCACTTTGTGGTGAATGCAATTTTCAATCTGTCTATTTTGTCCACCATCACCTGATTATAACCTGAAAAATTGTCTAGAAATGACATCATTTTGGCACCGTTCACAATCTGCAGGACCTCATCAAGGGAAGGTAAAGGATAGTTATCCTTTTCAGAAGTTTTGTTTAAGTTCTTGAAGTCTACACATAGTCTGATATCACCATTTTTCTTCCTTACTGGAACCAGGTTTGCCACCCATGTAGAGTGCCTCACAGGAAATATGATCCTGGCAT
Source organism: Cunninghamia lanceolata (assembly GCA_027924645.1). Classification (NCBI taxonomy): domain Eukaryota; kingdom Viridiplantae; phylum Streptophyta; class Pinopsida; order Cupressales; family Cupressaceae; genus Cunninghamia; species Cunninghamia lanceolata. Next base: position 16,381,810 of record BSBN01001715.1, read on the forward strand.
TTAGCAGTTTCTTAACCTCTTCAAAAATAATAGGCTCCAATAAAGCATTGACAGGTCTTTGCTTCTATCTAAAAGGCTTGGCATCTAGCTTCAATGGTATTGTATGTGTGATGACTGATGTGGCATAAGTTTTTAGCTCATCATAAGTCCAGGCAATGACATGGATGTAATCTTTGAGAGCTTGGGTTATTCCTTCCAACTCTTCTTCTGTACAGACTTTCCCAATCAGGACATTTTTCTTTTCATCATCTTGTCCAATGTTGACCTATGAATATTGTCCTCCATCTATTTTTGGAAGATCCTTCTGATTTAGCATGTTGTCTAGATCAAATGCCCTTTCTAGCTCAATCATTCCCTTAGGAATTTTATTACTAGGCAACTCTAAGATTTCTTCTTCTTCCCAGATGTGGTCCTCCATATTTTGCTCATCTATGATTTGTGCATCAAAGGCATCCCTGTTGGAAATGAAGTCTAGAATATGCTGGTCATCATCAAATACTTAGAGCTTGGTTATATTATCTGGCACAGAAGGCACTGATACTAATTCTACTGAAAATCTTTTCACACTAGATATGGATAGTGGTTCCAATGTACTAGAAGCTTGGGCTAAGGCATCTGCCCTATGATTTTGTTCTCTGGGTACATGGGTGATATTGAATACATCAAAATCTTCTATTAAGTCCCACACCCTATGTCTATAATTGGATAGTTTCTTGTAATTGCAAGAGCATATACCTCCTACCTATCTCACAACCAATTCTGAGTCTCCATAGACATGTAGAATTTTCACTTTCTTTTTATGTGCAAATAGGATCCCATGAATCAGAGCTTCATACTCTATCACATTGTTGGTACAGGGGAATTGCAATCTGTCTACTACCAAGTAGGATTTTCCAGATGGATCAATGAGATCTATCCCTACTCCAACTCCTTGTTTTGACTTGGATCCATCAAATCTAAGGATCCATGGCTTATCTTCAGCCAAAGGCTTATCTGAGCCTTCCCTTTTCTTTGCAGCTTTGGTAGCTGCACCACTTGATATCCACTTTAACTTTGGTATCTCAGATTTCTCCAACTTCACCTTTTCTATCTTATGTGAAGCTGAGGCCTCTTCTTTCTTTCTTCCACTAGAAGGAAAATCTTCTGGGCTAGGCAACATCTGCCTTTTCATAATATGTACACACAATGAACAAGTAGTTTCTGAATGAGGTGCCTCGTGTAACCTACACTAGCCTTCTATCAAGACATCCTATGGAGATCTCTGTTGCTGTGTCATCTTCTGAATCTCTTTTGATAAAAACTCTTCAAATTTAGATAGATTGTTATCTCTGTCTTCATCAGATAACTCATAATATGATTCTATGAAACAATCACTCCCTGGGGTGATTCTCTTGTTGCTTTTAACATTATTTTTGTTACATACCAGAATCTCTTTTGTCATCTAAATATGACCTGCATCATGACATGTACCTTCCTCTGCTCCTGCAGAAGACAAACAACAATCAGTGTCACTATCACTATCACTATCTATAGAACTTTCCGTGGATGATGATGATGCATCACTGTATGCTTGTTCTAACTCTATTATATATATGTAGACATCACACATCTTCTCAGAATGCGACTCATTATGCAACCTACACCATCCATCAATTACAATATCATGAACAGGTATTTCTAACAATTGACATCGTTTCACCTGTCTAGATAAGTGCATCTCAAAATTCTTGAAATGATCTACCTCATTTTCATTCTCGGGATTATAATCAAATTCTACAATTATTTTGTCATCTTGAGGGTCATCATCATGATGATGATGAACATCATACATCAGGATTTCTTCTATCCTAACTGTCTGGGGCCTGATGGAGTAAACTCTAGGTTTTACATAGACATACATGATCTCGTTAGTTTTATTATACTCAGTGATCGTGTGCTTCATGCGGGGTTTAGTATCTATTCTTATTTGATTTGGTATCCCTTTCCAGGGCAACCACATGTGACTGAAATCAATGGCCATGTATCCATTAAGAGTTTTCAACCAGTCTCTGCTGAGTAACATCCCATATGTATTAGGTATTTCGACTACCTGGATATCAATATAGTACTAGATTCTGGGATCCGATGCTAGTTGCATGTGAATGTGAGTTAGTTCTCCTACCACACTTATCTTTGTTTTGTCTAATTGTGTCACCTTCTTTATTGATTTAGCAGGATCCAGCCCTAAAGCATTGCATATGGACAGGGGCATTACATTGGTAGATGTTCCTGAATCTACTAAACAGTTGTGCAAATTTTTACTAAACATCCTTATAGTAAGGAGGAAAGGAGGTGACTCACTCTTGTCTCTGTATAAGGTCATGTGGGAGGTCTCTATAGCTTGAACAGTAGCTGAGGCTTTGTGTTTGACATTAGTGTCCCTAGCAGCATGATCTTTACTACCAGACTGACCTGAGGGGTGACTATCCTCTTTCAAAGCAGGATCATCTAGTGATTTTATAAATGCTTTCTTGATAGCATGAGTTTTGAGCAATTCTGACAATGATGGGCTAATTTTAATCTTTTTCATTTCATCAGCCAGATAAGTGACCAACTTGTCAGATTCATGAGGTAGATTCATAGCCTTTGGTGTTGTATTTGGTGATGCCAAGTATTGAGCATTAACCTTGGGAAATCCAGGGTTGTTACTTGCCTTGGGATCAGGAGGTGTATTGAAATTGTTTGGAGGCAAGGAAGTGGTCAAAGGACCAGTAGATCTGTTTGAGTTATTTCTAAAGTTATAGTTATGCTTACCCTAATACTACTCTTGATATGCATGTACCTCCTCATGTTCATTTGAAGGTTCATTTTCATCCTCAAAGGGAAAGACATAATTAGACTCAAAGGCCATGGCTGATTCCTTATATGCTTGAGTGTAATCTTGGTGAGCAGGCATTGTCTGCTGGTGAGGATAATGCATGTAACTTTCTAGTACTAAGGTAGAGTCATATCCACAAGGAACAAGTTCATTTACTTCTATATGAGGTGGATTTCATGAAGTATTGGACACTTCAGTCTAGAATACACTAGCAGCAATTCTGAACTAAGGATAGTCAAGCTCTGCATGAGCATTGGTGTTATGTATCCTGCACCAATTTGTAAGGGCTGCCTCTGCAAGGTTGACTCTAGTGGTCTGTTTGGGTTCACTAGGAGGCTGATTGTCTAGGGGTGATAGCAAAGAACCATTGTTTGGCCTAGTGTTCCACACTCTAGGTTATCTAGGAGAATTATTGTTGCCATTGTTATTATAGTTATTGTTGTACCCCCTATTAGGATAATTAGGTCTGTCATTTGCATAGCCTCTATTCTGATTAGGCTGAGAATAAAAGTTCTGACTCCTCAGATGAGTAATCTCAGTTGTAAGTTTCCTTAACTGTGTTGATATTTCCTTAATTTCTTCTTTCTCTTCCTGAACCTTGGCCACTACATTTTCTATCTGAGGCTTAAAAAAGGAAGATACATTGTTGTTGGCAGACTGATCTACACATTGAGGCACCTGTGTTTGTCCTAGATACTGCAACATCTGACCATTTCCATTTGGAGGAGGCATGATACTAAGTGGAGGTATCTATAAAGGACTAGGCATCACAGCTGGAGGTATCATGGCTCCATTAGGCTGTTGCTGGGCAGGATATGTTAGATAACCAGGAAGTGTGGGAATTGCAATATTTGGTGTAGGAGCAGGAATTAGCTGCTAACTAACTTTGATAGCTTCCTCAAAAGCTCCTGTCAAAGTTGTGACATTAGGATGTGCTCTCCTGATAAACATGGAAGTTAAAGGATCTAGGGCTGAATAATATATGTTCCTAGCAGCTTCATCTACTACAACATAAGGGGCAACTAACTTAGATAACATCTTCTCGAACCTAGCATTGAAGTTAGCAATAGGTTCTCCTTCAAATCGTTTGATTGTGGCAAACAAATGATAGTTCATTGAAGGATCTATAGGTATTTTGAACCTATCCTTGAAAGTTTTCTCTAAGGCAGCCTGTGAATTGACTGAACCCTGACTAAGACTAATATACCAGTTATAAGCCTCTTCCCCTAAGGAAAATGGAAATAACCTGCATACAATGTCCTGATGCTCAATTCTAGCCCTACACCAGGCTTCCTTGAAAGTTTTGATATGATCATCAGCATCCTGATATGGATGATACTTTGGACAAATTTTATCAGGATTCTTTGGCAAAGCATGATATGCAGTGAAGGTCAAAGGTGATTCTGCTGTGAAGAAAGACATAGCAACTGGTGGAGGTTGGACCTGAGGTGTGACCGGTGGTCATGTAGGTGTTTGTAAGCCAATAAGAGTTACAGGAGGATGTTCTGGTGAAGCTCCTGACGCACTAGAACTAGGAGTGATGAATGTCTACAGTTCTAGGTCTAAATTCCCTGACAGGTAATTCTTCAAAAAGTTTGCTGGATCGGGACCTAGTGTTTGGCTTGAGAGCTAGGATTTCTCAAATTTAAGGAAAATTGGCTAGTTAACTGTAAAGATCAGTTGAAATTCTTCAGCAAAGGCTATATTTATGGTTAGAAAGTGAGACTGACTGGATATTTACAGAATATTTGTAGAAACCATGCAAATATGAGGTGATATTTGAGGTCTGGTGACACTTGCAACATGATATCAGGTTTCTAAAGCAGATTACTTCAAAGCTTCAACAAATTTACCTGAAATAGAACTTATCTTTGCAAATTCCTGATGATCAGCCATAAAGCTTGCAATATTTATGATTAATTTCAAAATCTTCGCAAAGGATTAGCATGTACAAGCTTAAAACAACAAATCTCTTCATATGACTTGAAATTTAGAGATGTTTTAGTGCTACCTTACTATCTGCATCATCAAATCAGACAAAACCTATTGATGATGAGCGTGGCCGTCCTTCTAGTGCCAATTTATGTTGATCATGATGTTAGTCATAAACAAACATAGAATAAAAGTTACACGACAACCTTTATTCCTCTTGAAAGATACGATGAATTCAAAGAATTCATGATCCCAAGTCTCTGTGGATTAGTTCATAATCTTTACTCAGTGGTTGATGTGTGTTGCTTTTAATCATTCAAGGGGCCTTACGTTGATTGATCAGTATATTTTGTTTCCTGTAGAGATGCTACACAGAAAGGTCACTTTACACAGTATATTTCTTCAAATAACGTGTCTATACTCAGATCTTTGCATGATATTTATCAACTTAACATGCTTTATCTCTAAATATGCTCTATATTTCTAGTTATCTACGAGATATCAGCATATTTCATGTTATTTTCTTATGATTATCTGTTACTTACAATTATGATGGTGAATTGTTATGAAACTCAAAGAAATTTAAAAGAATACTTCAAATTTTGGTGAATCTTTAGCTATTGAACCACATACACACTTGATACAGTCATGAGGAGAAGAAATCAAACCATATTTTCACCAGGATGTTCCACAGCTAGATATAGATGATGCTAACTTCAAAGGATGATGAATGAAGACAATACATGCAGACTGATGAGCACTCCAAGGGACGCAGCAAATCAAAGCATGTATCAAGAATTCAAACACAGACTACTCAGGATTTACGATGATTTGTAATCAAATGCTCTTCTCTTTCATTAAGTATGCAAAAACATGTATTTTTACAACAACTTTGAAATAGGTCCTGATATTTCAGCAATCAAATTTCAATTAAGCTTCTGAATGTTCAAAATATGGTATCCCTGCACCTTTTATAGAATAAGGTGAGGGAGAAGTTACAAATGACCTACGGTCAAGATTTATCAATTAAAATCAACAGTGGATATTCCTTCCTTTGACTTGGTCAATTATCCTTTATGTGGCACAGGTTGCTAGCTGGCAACCATCTAGGTGACTTGTTTTCTTCTAAGTACCTGATGCATATATTTCCCTTGTGGCACATCTTCCTTTACTCTTTAGGTTCTTCTTCTTCATCATCATGATCATAATGATCATCACTTTCGGTGTCATAATCATCCTGATGAATATCACCTTGCATATGGACCTTCATTATCATCTTGATATTTTCATAGGCTTCTACTATTTTATTGACTTCCCCACCATCCTGAGTTTTGGCATTATAGATGGCGTGCTTGTGGGCTTAAAATTTATCTCTGAGGGCCTCTAACTTACCCTTCTTGTTACTCAATGTTTCATTATAGTTCTCCACCTTGACTTTGATCCTCATGATCTTATTTATTGCCACTTTTGTCAGGTGGGTGAGAAGATCATCAGCCATTAGTTGAAAGTTATCATGCAAAGCTTTTATGGCAAATTATGCATCTTGGTTCTCAATTTTCCCCTCTACTTTTCCCTCTAGGGCTTCCAGGACTTTTGCTTCATAAGACATCATGCTGTGCAATTTCACACTGATATCTCTTAGCTTACAACTGCACTTCTTCAATACATCACATTCAAACCTGATGTCCTTATACCAAATATCCACTAGCATGGCAGTGTTATTATTCAATACCTGATTATTTATCAGGACCTAAGGATTAATCCTCTTTATTTCACTCAAAGCACTTAAGGCCTTTTCTAACTGAAATGATCTTCTACCCATTTCATTCTGTATTTAATCAACCTTCTTCTTCGAGGTACTCAAAGAATTCCACCTCTGTAAAGAGGCTCTCACTACTTCCTCAGCTCATGCGAGTGTTGCTAACATCCACTTCCTCATAATCACTAACTCATGCTTCATAAGGTCTAACTTATTAACCTCCTCTTGAGAGATTGCAATCAATGGGACTTCATGATCTGATGATGTACTGTCAGAGTTAATCAACCCTTTTATGTATGAGTGCAGTTGAGAAATATGCTCTTTATACTACTTATTCTTCTCCTTTTCTTTCTTCACCCTTTGGGTTAAAGAATCAATTATATCCTTCCCTTCCTGACCCTCCTGGTCTTCATTGGCAAACCCCAAGTCAACTGTAGTGATCTAGAATTCTTCCAGGGTGATCTTGCCTTTCTCTTTTTCAACAGTGGGAAGTGCTACTTGGGCAGTCCTTCTGCCTGTAGCAGGATCTCTTTTGATAGCCAAGGTTAACCTGGTTTTCCTCTTGGGTTTCATGATTGTCTCTGCAAAGAAGGTTGAAACATCAAATTCTTGAATTTCCAACTCTTGTTCTGTACCTATTTCTTTCTCAAGCCATTAAGGTACTTGATCTACGGATCCTTGATGTTTACCATCATCATCATGTCCACCCTGATCTCCAGTATCTATCTCTATTCTTGGTGGAGAGGGTGATGTCCTGATTTCTTCCTCATGATATTCCATATGAGGGGGATCCTATAACATTGATTCTTCTTGAGGGGTCTCCTTCTGTATGGGAGGATCCTGTGGAATGTCCACATGATGATCCTAGACCTGATCTTGTACTCCCTCCTTTTATGTTTCATTCACCTTGGTAATTTCCTCATCTTGAGGCATATCTGTATCCGTGGATGTCATTGTGTTCGGTCTAGGTGCATCACCCTGATCCTGGTCTAAATTTTGTTCCGCACCTCATGTACCTACCCTCTGGGTCTTAAGTCCATGATGACCTAATGTTTCCTTATCATCTGAGGTTTCTTGAGTGCGGGGGGCATCATCACCTGATGTATCTTTATCACCTCTACCCTTTTGTTGAACCTCAACGATTCTAGGCTCAACTCATATCTCTTGCTGTTACTGGCCTATATCTAGAGTATGGCTCTCCACTTATGTCTGCTTGACTTCTGCCATTTTCTCTGTTGCATCAGGTTCACCTGCTTGATGTTTGGGACTTAAATCCTCCCTATATGTTAGGTCTATCACTACAAGGCTAGTCACCTAATCAACTAACTTATCAAGCCCGATTTGTTGGGCTGCCCTCTCTGGGCTACTTTCTTTCTCTTCCTTTGTTTGCTTCAATTCTTCTAATATTGCCATCTGTGTTGATGGGGTTCCATGTGAGGTCATGTGAGTGCTAGAAGCAAGGGTCTCCATTTGCTGAGAAGCTACGTTTTGTACCACTTCATCATCTGATAGGTCTACAGTTTCCTCCGGTGAGAAAGGACCACCTTGACCTACTCTAGTGGTTTCTTTTACTTGCTCCTCAGCTTTCTTAGTCTTAAATTGAATGATGGTAGGAAGTGGCACATCATGTTACATTTCTTTCCTGAACACTTCACTACCAGCTCCCCTTAATACTATTGGGTCATTTTTGATCTCACCCCTCATAGATGTTCTCTATTTTTTAGGTGGTGACATCACTTGGGGTGCCCTCCTCTTTCTGGTGACCATCGTGGGGTCATCACCTACAGGCTCTTTATTCACTAGCTCCTCCTCAAAAAGGATATCCTCTTCCACATTCTGCTGTGAGGCTTGGCCTTCATCTTGTACTCTTGCAGTCTCCACAGCTGGCCTCAGGATTCTTTTTGTTCTTGGTTTATCCATCAAAGGTTGTGTAGATGAGGTTGATGCCTATCCTGATGTAGATGCAGCATCAGCTGGTATGACGATTCTCTCAACTATCACCCCCTTAGGTTCACTATCAGTCTTCCTTCCTCTGGGGAGTGCTTTACTTTGTTTCTAGGTAGGCAGTGTTTCTCCATTAGATTTTCTCTTCTCCTTGAGAAAGTCACCATATTCCTCATCAGGAATCTCCTGCCTTTTCCTCTTGTTATCTACTGTGATGGCCACACCTCTCTTCTTTAGTATACTTATTTGTTCATTTAACCATGATTGGGTCAACTACAACACCCCACCTATAAACTAATCGAATGAAATGTCTTTAGGCTGTGTTAGGTCAGGGGCTGAGATGGTGTCATTATACACCTTATTATCCTCATATTCATTTGACATTGTCTTGCCATCATCCTTCTTCAATTGTGTAGGCACCAGAATACAGTCAAATGTCTTTATCTAATTTAGGGTGAGCCTTTGATATTTTCTTCTTCTTTCTTCGGCTTCATCCTCACAATTAGTCCAGAAATCTTCTAAGTGCTTCTGATGTATGGGCTTCCCCAATATCTTATGTATTCTACCATAAGGGTCATATGATCTGGCCAATGGAAATGGCTGTAGGTTCATCCAGTTTAGACTCCCTATGACCCTCTTTATGTTTTCTAAATTAGGGCACATGTACCAACCTATGGATATTGGAAATAATACTGGAGGTATTTTCTTGTTTGCTTTGTATGCATCAAGTATGGTGGATATCTGTCTCAAAAATTCCATCAAGACTACCGCATCTGTGGGGTACCTGGGTAACATATGAGGCTGATCCTCAAATCCCTCTATCCTAATGTATGAAAAAGTGGCAAACTAGACCAGGCACCATGTCTATATATTAGTTCTTGAGCTTCCATGCTCAGTCTTTTAGTTCTATCCTCCTCTATTGTTCTAACCAGATGCATAGAAAATGCATCATTCACAAATTTGTAATTAAGAAGATAGTTTTTTCTCTGTAACTGAGGGAAATGATCCCATATATGGGCATCATCCGTACCACTACCAATTTTACCTACTGTAGTTAAGGCATCAAATGTCCCCCGGTATGCACATGAATATACAACATATGAAGTCATGTAAAATGCACATTCTTGACCTCCTAGGTTCTTCATCTGGTTATCCAAAGCATCACTGATGACTTTAGCCCACATTGGCTTACTCTATATGCAAAGGATCATCTAGAAAATTTCCATACATCCAATTCTTGAAGTTTCTAGCATGAGGCTGGCATGTTATCCTGCTGAGCAGGGTGATCATATATTGATATTCCTCATCAAAATCAAACTTGTAGAGGTATTCTGGCAACTTGGCAGAGGTAGTGTAGGTGTTGTTCATAGACCTCCACTGGTACATCCTCTTCCTTGTAGTCTTTTTATTATTCTCATATTCTATCTCTAGCTTATGCAGGTCCACACTGACTACCTTCTTTCCAACTGGCAAATTGAAAGTATTTGTGATGCCCTTCACTGAAACGTCAGCATAAACCTTTCCATGTTTCTTAACCCACCTGGTCTGAGGGTTATAATTTCTAGCACATTCCACAACCAGCTCAGGGGTTTCCATAGCATAGGGAAATCCAGCTGCATTCCACAATCCTGATACATATACTACCTCCAGGAGGTCATTTTCTTCGTTTTGATCTAGTCAGAATGACCATGCCGCTAACTCTGTATTTCACTGATGAGTATCTCTGATGACACCATACTTGAACTGCACTCCCTCAGGCTGAGCAAAAATAGGTTTAAGAAATTCAGACTCAGACCTATTCTTCCTAAGGTCTGCCATAAATTCCTACAACAAAACATGCCTGGTCTTACCATTTGATATTCATATACATTCACATCACATTATACATCTACGGCATCATGCATATTATACTTATTAATGTTTACCCTATCATGATATGCACATTTACAGAACTAAACCACTGGAAAAAGTCATACTACCTAGACCTTTCAAAAATGACAACAGGAGGGTTGTTTAATTACTTACCCGGTAACGCTTATCTCCTGGATTAGGCTGGTGATTATGAAAAAAGGTAGCAATTACTGGTGATCATGCGTTCCATTATGCTGCACGCTGTATGTCCGTCTTCAAGTAGCTCGTATGAGGGTTTGAGTGCTCTGCACTGTAATTTCTTGTTTCTTCGCAAGGTAAATGAAAAATGACCTTGGAAACTTACTTTTAACCTCATTATTAGGGCAAATTAAGGCAAAACCAGGTTAAATCAATTGAAACCATTGATCTTATGCACAAAATTCATGGATGTTGCCAGGTGTTTGTATCATATTTGCAGTCGGTGGGAATCCACCTACTGCATTTATGTGCATTAAATGTTACGAGGCAAGAGGAGGGGGGTGATCTTCAAAAGATCAGGTGATATTACAAATATGACCCCCTCTGTGTAACATGACCTTCCGCCTTTGGGCGGCAAACTGATGCAAAGGATCAGGTGATGTTGAAAATATCGGGTCATGAATTTAATATCAGGGGATATTTAAAATGTGACCCCTCAAAACTAAAGTGACCCCCTTTTGAAAGATTGGGATGACGTCAGCGGGTAAATGACTTCGTCTGAACATTGTATTAAAATGATGTCATCATCATATTGTTGAAAAGGGGGATCGACAGGTACATACCTCCACGAGGTAAAAAGAATGATGGCATCACCATCAGGGTGATTTTCTTTATTCATCAGGGTGAGATGACGTCATTTTCATATTGGTGACAGGGTGATATTTTGTGAAGGGGTGATCTTCGAAAGATTAGGTGATACTTGAAATATGACCCTTGTAAAATATATGAAGCTGTTTGACGGGTAAATGCAACTAATCATGTAAAATTGGCGTCCGAAGTTCACGGACCAAATGATTATCAGGTGATAAAATTGCATCGGGGTGATCTTACTAAAAGTGACTAATGTTAAGAAATATGACCCCCCCAGGAATATCAGGTTTGACCAGAACTTTGACTTGTCATAACTTTCTCCTCTTAAGGAATTTTGGGGTGATCCAAAAGGCAAACCTGCATGGAATTTTATGCACTTTCTAACTATGAGGTTACTGATATGAAATACTAACTTTGACAAATTAACCTCATCATGGTGAAATATATCTACCCCCTCTGCAAGGTCATCTGCATGACTCATTTTTACCAGACTGTCAAAAAGCAGAAAAATAGCACAAGCTAAAGCAGCAAAAAGTTGGGTCCCTATTTTGTCAAGTCAAAATGGGGTGTGTTGTTTAACCACACAACATGTCAGAGATAGCATGTCCTTCTGACGATGGCTCAAGGAGGGGGAGAAGTATAGTTTTAAAAGTCAGGCAGGGTGTTTTCAAGATAGATATGCAAGTAAAACATTACAGGTTTTACACTCTCAAAGGTTATCTTCATTGCCTTAGAGATTGTCAATGTTTGTTAAGGTTAGAAGAAATGTGAAAAACTCTACAATGGTGTTTAAAAACCTATGAAAGATAACTCCTCATGTAAATCTGGTGCAGGGACTGTCAAAGAAAAGAGAAAATGTATGTCATAGTCGAGGCAAACATGAAAAGGTTGCATTGTCATACAAAGGTTTCAAGAGTTGTACATAGGTAGAACTATTCCATTGGCTCTGTTTTGAAGGTGCATCCTAAGTTATTGAAGATGGCAGACTAGGGTTTGCTAAGGTTTTGAATGCAAGATCATAGTCATCAATGCATGGAGGAGAATAATGACAATAGTAAACCAACATAAATGTTTGTATGGATGTCTCTAGGGGTTTCAAGGAACAATCAAAGTCATGAAGAGAGCAGATTTGAGAGAGCAACAACAACAATGATTTCTAAAACTATACAGTGACATGTAAGAACTTATAGCAATCAATGCATGAGGACCAATAGTTGATGCAATGTTTAGATAGCAGAAACCTAGTCATATGGACAGTCATTAAGTCTATAGATCTTAAGAAAGAGTTCTAGGTTCTGAGACAAGGTTGTAGAGCCTAAAGGTTGGTTTTGGTTTCATTTTTTTTGTTTTAGGCTCTGTCAAGATCAATGGTAAAATGGAAAAGCATTCATGTAGGAAAGTCTATGTCAAACCATTAGTAGGCCTACTAATCATCCCCAACCTTGTCTATTCTCCTAAATGGATAATAGAATATATTTATAGCCTACATATGTTTCCAAACTACTTAAACCTCTTTCTACTTTGGCATGTGTTCCCAACATTATGAAGATTTGCCAGTACAGTCTCAAGACGTGTATCTACATATCAAACCAAACACAGCTTATGAGGTTGTTAAGGAAGTCTTAGGACTTTGTTAAAGTAAGTAGAGGAAAAAGATTAGATAACATAGTAGTTGTCAGTCAAGCTAGATATGTCAAATGAAGTTCTCATGCATATGGAAAGGTCTATCAGACTATTAAAGAACTTTTCAAGCCTACAAGGTTTCATCGAGGAAAATCATGATAGGAGAAGGAGCGACAAACAAAATAGCCCTGCCAAAGGTTTGGTAGAAGGTTTGAGGACTTTTGTTAGGTTTTGGTCATGTTTTAGCAAATGAAGACTTTACAAAAGTCAAGAAAAATAGTCTCCAATGACTGTTACACAAGGCATGCATGTATTTGATAAGGCCCAGTCCTAAATGTAGAAGAAGATCACAGTGACTAAATGACAACAGAACTTGAAGGCTTGGCATTTTAGTAGTCCCTGAATTAGATCATGATGAAGTCTGCACAATGTATGAGAGTTTTGATGAGGTCAGAAACAGTCATCAGAAGAAAGAGAGCAGCATTATATCAAGCTTTAAATAGTCAAGCATGACTTCACATAGTCAAAAGCTAGTTACTTAAAGCGAAAGCCATAGAGGACTATCCAGTTCTAAAGGTAAAGCACACAGTACATACAGTTCATATCTCATCTTTTGTTCATGTTTATCAAGAAAACATCTCAGCAAGAATGAATATGAGGGTTTCCATAAAATCCTAGCCATGACTAGGAAACATCAGATGGAGCAAATGAACTAGAAGCCTCTGTACAAACCAAGTAATGTTCAAAATGTAATAAATACACTGCCTTCATGCCAAATCAACGTCTACAAAAATATGTATACATTATGCTAAGAGAAGCTATCCATAAAATCATGAAAGAAAGATGAGATAAAGATTTTTTGTGCTCTGTAAATCTTAGCTAAGACAAAGAAAGAATTGTTACCTGCTACTACTCGAGTGCTGGTCTATAGTGAGATGCAAAAATGAATACAAAAAATCTAGTTGCAGACCTCCATGAAGCTCCAAGGAAAACCCTATGGCGGCACCCAACAAGGAGTGAAGAATGTAAAATGAGATGAAATGATGTTTTATTTGTTTTGGGTTAGGGTTTCTTTTTACCCTAAGTTCATTGATGACATGGAGGCAATTTTTGCCTTTTCTTTTCATTTACAAAGTAAAACTAATACCCACGGCCTTGTAATTCATTGTATGCCTAGCAATAGGGCTGAGTTCCCTTATTATCATTTGTATTGACTTCTCAATATGGTCAAATCATGACTTTAATTTCTTTTGCATTGAATTTGAAATGTAAAGCATTTGATTTAAATGATATTGTTATAAATCATTAAATCAAGTTGCTACTTTAAATGCAAAATGGAGTACCATACCTTGTAAGTGCTTTTATGAGTTTTGTTGAGTCTTGATGTCTTGCAAACATCTTGGAGTTAGTTGTTGCAGTTGGTCTACCAAGGTAGAGAATATAGGAGTGATTCATCACCTTTTTGGAGGGAATGAGAACATTTAGGCATCTGTTTCCTATGCCTTTATGATAGACTTGGTCAAACTTGACCTTTTCAACATATTGGAGCTCTTTTGGGGGAGTTTTGGTTGCTATTTTTTAGGCTTTTTGGAGGCATCTGACCGAAAGGAGTTTCTAGATCCTTTTTTGGTGGATTTTTGGAGGGAGTTTGGGATATAGTCACTCGGTTGACTCTTTTACACTTAGTTTTGATTATGCTCTAGCTTGTACTCTATGACTTTTGGAGTCTTTTTGCATATTCTACATAGATTGTAACTCATTTGGACATATATACCAGTTTATACTTTGGAGATCAAGGCATATAAGTTGTTTTGGATTTCTCAATTTTCTATGTTCTATTTAATGATTAATGCAATTGCTTGTGAAAGTACCTCATTCCTTGTAATTTTGAATTTCATTGGTGGCACCTTTGTGCAGAGAGTGTATGCAATTTGTAGGTCATGAGTTGTGTTGGAGTACAAATAGTCTAAGCTGTGAAAATTACTTTTACTTCTAGGATTATGTGTTATGTCCTCATGAAATACTAATGCAGAGGTATACTGAATTGAGTTGCGCAAGTTAAGCTATGTGATTGATCGACTTGTGTATGTAAGTTGTGTTTGTAGGTCTTAGTTAGTATCTGGTGCATCACCTTTATTAAGTTTTTAGTTTATTTTTAGTTTGTTTACTCTTTCTTACCCTTTTCCTTTGCAAGTCCTTAGAATAGTTAATTAGGTGATTATCATCTAGGAGCCAGACTTCTATGGAGGTCCACTCCAAATTTAGGTGACCCACTGCCTAGGACTATTCCCATGTTACTCCAAAATGCTAAGTTCTGCAACTTAGCAAGGGTGCAGTTTTGAGAGTTAACAACACCATCCCGCCTTCCGTAGAAGGGCTTTTGAATAAAAGGATATGCACTAGCTCTAGAGATATGTTATCCCTCCTCGCTGAGAGGGCTTCTTTGATAAAAGAATATGCTATCCTACCTCACAAAGAGGGCTTTTTTTATTGCAATATAAATAAAGATGTGTACTCACACCGGAGATACAACATCCTACCTCATGGAGAGAGATTACAAACACACTCTGTTAGTACCAAAATCATCAGACATATATCATTATATATGCCCCCACCTTAAGGTGGTTGATGTTGTGTACCGATATCAAGCATGTTAAGGTAGAGATAAAACACACGAGGGAACAAGAGCTCTTGCAAAGCCCATGCCCCCAAGGTGACATGTGCTTACAATTGTTGAATGTTCCCACAAACACATTGATATGATAAGCTAAGATAAATAATAAGAGAGGTTAGAAATCTTACTCTAAGATAATAACCAATTCAATTCTTAAAAGCTATGCATGAAAATAGTCAGATCAAGGACGAAGGTTATACTGCAGGTTCAGAGCTGAGTATAACTGTTGGGCTATACAAGTACTTCAGAACTGAGTGTAGCAACAAGGTGAAATACCAATCAAAGTGTGCAAGAGAAGATTGAGTGGATTGTAAAATGTTAGTCACAAGAAATGTCATACGATGATACATCACATAGAGTGATTCTACTAGTCAAGCATCAGATATATATAGATCAACCACATCATCATGTATGGACTAGGTCCATTTTTGCTTTTCTTACTAAAGGGACACGTAGTTTGTATTAGTATTTGTTTGTTTTCATCATCTATCGACTAGGTAGAATCACTAGAAGAAGGTAAACAATAAAATAAGAGTGGAGAACAAGTGCCTTAGGAACACCACATAGGAGGATGCCCCCAAGTCATCAACCACAATGCTATGCCCCTAAGGTACAACACACAAAAATAAAATAGAGGAGAGGCAAGATAGAAGAATGATGAAACAAATAGAAGAATGGTCACAATAGAGGTGGTCTCTCGGTATCCTTGACCTTACAAGAGTATCAAGGGTCATCTAAGGATGCCTAAACAACACATAACACATCACGGGGGGAACATAATGCATAAGAGGTCACGTAAGTGAGCATAGGCATGCTATGACAAAGGTGACCAATAGGGTTAGAAATACTTACCCAAAAACACAACTAAACTAGCGGTTGTCGATGAGCCAATCATCTTCCTCCCAATCTTGAATGCCAGAGGAAAGAGGTACATAGGGGACAAGTGCCCATTTAGATTCCTTATCCTTTACCTGATCAACCTTGGGCTCTTCTTGATTTGCTTCGATGTTAGATGGTTCAATTTTTTCTTGTTGAGGTGATGAATTGTTTCAAGCTAAGGCTTGCCTTCTCTTCCTTCTTTCTCTAGCTTGTATATTTCTTCTTGTTTTATTGTTGATATCTTCAAAAGGAGTCTCATGTTTTTCCATAAGTTTTTGTATCTTAGAGGAAGAGGCAGATGTGTTATTAATTCGTGATGGTACATTGTTTTGTGTTTTATGATTACCTCCCGACATATGTAGGGATGACAGAGGAGGAACCTCAACATATATCCCTTTTCCTTTCAGTCTAGGGTGTTCTTGTAATGCTAGTTTCTCTTTAGGTGTTGTTTTTTGAATAGGGGGATCGACCAATTAATTGTGTTTTGTAATGTTGATATCCCAAGAAGGTTTGGTCTGTTCTAGGCTCAGGTTCTTCTATAGGTTTCACCCAAAAGCAGTCAGGGATAATATTTTTTTGAGCCACCGTAGGCTGCCATAGACTATGGTGAATAGTTCGTATGGACCCATAGTGAGGTAATTTTAGACATTGGTGAAGGTTTGAAGGGACATCTTTCACAACCTTGAGCCATGGATGGCCTAGTTTCATAAGGAAGAGGTCAGATATAGGGATAATATCGAATGTTTGTTCCAAAGCTTTATAAAGTACTTGAATAGGCATAGAGATCTTCTCTATGGTCAGGATGAAAGTTCCATTATGTGTTTTTATCATCATGTTTTTAGGGTCATAAGTTTCTTGTATGAGTTTGTGTGAGTAAAGGAACTCTTCCGTAATAATGTTAGTTATGCAATTTGGATCAATAAGGGATCCTCTTACCGGAGTCCCCATTATGTTAATGGTGATGTAGAGGGGACCTTCAATATCTTTACGTGTTCTAATGTTTGGTGCAAATGTTATTTCAGGTTCAAGGGTCTTCCTTTTCCTATCAGGGTGAGGAGGGACCATAGGACAAATGAATATATGCTTGAATATGAGTGCAAGATCTAAAATGAAAGATATCTAAGATGAATGTAGTGAAACAAAACAAAGTTATGCTTGTTTATGCACCTAAAATGCTCATTTTTTTTAATTTTTCAAATGTAAATGCACATAAAATGTTATAAAATTATGCACAATGATGTATGAATGAAATGCAATCTGATTTAATATGTAAAATAACTCATAAGATTTGAAAATGATGCCAAAATCCTACAATGCAAAATGCAAGTGAAATTTTAAGGAGAAATGAATGAATATGGTAATTTTTGTTGAAATACACAATGTGCAAATGCAAAATTTGAAATGTAGATGCAAAAACACACTATGATGAAACACTACTATCTAAAATCCAATTTGAAAGAGTGTCTAAATCAGTAGTAAAATCTGAAACAAGAATTTAGCTAGAAACCCTAGCTTTTGGAATAACTAGGTTATATGAAAAATGCAAAATTTTAAGCAAACCTTAGCAAATAAAGTGTGTAAATGCAAGGTAAATGATTATGAAATGATGAAATGCTGCAATTTATTTCAGATCTAATATAAATATCATAAAATTAAATATTGTCAATAATATGCAAGGAAAATAATGCAAATTATGTCTAAATGCAAGCTTAAGATGCTTGAATTTTTCAAAATTTTCAAATTTTTGTAAGATTTTTGAATGTAGAATGATAAATATGATATGTATGAATGAAAATATGATTTACAACACTCATCAAGATGCAATGTTCAGCAAAACACGGGTCCACCAAAATATTATGTATGAAAATGGGATTGATAAAATTGTGTGTTAATTAGATTCAATCAAACCCTTCTTTCACACATACATTCAAGGACATAGATCGAGCTAAGTCATAGTTGTGATAGAGGACTTAGCTACAGGTCTAATGTCACTATAAGATGCTTGGAAAGATAGAATAGATTGATGTTTTTCTAAAACCCATTACGCCTAAAACCTTAATTATGCAAAATTGTAAACAAACAGACAAAACATGACAGATGCTTGCACCAGAGGGCACTAAATGCAAATTAGATACATACCAAATTTTGGATTCTAGAAGGTAAAAACTTTAGGGACAAAAGAGTGGGTGCCCTTGTCCAATGTAGTGCTTTTTTTGAGGCTTCGGGATAAAATATGCTTCAGACTGCAACCACTTTAGAGATTCCCAATAGTGCTAAATTGGAGGACAAAAGAGTGGGTGCCTATGTCTAATCAGGGATCTTTTTTGTCATTTTCTTCATATCTAGAATCTTTATGCTCTACACTGATCTCCTGCAACTCCTTTCTGCATGTTCTGATACATGTAACCTGCAATCACAAGAGAGGGGTTAGGGGTTGTGGTGTTTAGGAGCTTGCCTCAGTCAAGCCCCAAAATGGCATTCAAGCCTTCCAACACCATTCTTAAAGAGAGTGTGTGTCCTCGGTGGACAAAGGCAAAAGAAAATGATATGATAAAATGATTGAAAACATAATGTAGATGTCACCTCAGAGGTGAATCTCTCACAGGGAGATGAAGATCTTTCATGCCATGAGGAGATGGGTTGATGAAGACAAATTTGCAACAAACAAGTAGCAACACAACACAATACTACTATGCAACATAATGAAAGCCTTGAGTATCATTAGCATAAGATCACAAGTTCACATTATCCATCTAAGTATAAAATGAAGTCATTAATCTACTTAAATATGCATTCCCACTAAACTTTCGTAATTCAAACTTGCGATGTCGACAAGGGAAACCTTTTTAACGATCACAAGCCGACATTCAAATTTGGGACCCCGACAAAATAGGGTAGGACTAGGGCATGGGTACCCAAGTCCATGGGCCTATTTTGGGTCCAGATTAAGTTTAAGGTACACCCATAAGTCCCATTTGTCATGGGTTTCAGGGGATTTTGCTTTAGGATTCATTTTAAACATGCATGATTAAATCTAAAGGACCCGGGAGCTAAACTTAGGAGGTAAAAGTCCTAGGGGAACATTTTACAACATAACACTTATTTTTCATGACTACATGCATCACATCTTAGAGGATTATGCCGATGACATTCTTGCGAAGTATATTCATTGCCAGGATCATGTCACAATCCTCCAAATCTTTGAGCGAATAAAGAAATACAACATGCACTTGAATCCTCATAAATGTGTCTTTGGCGTAGATAGTAGAAAGCTATTGGGATTTATAGTTTTGCATCATGGTATTGAAGTAGACACAAAGAAAATTGATGCAATTGTTAATATTCCAGCACCTAAGAACATATCTCAACTTCATAGTTTACAAGGGAAGATATAGGCTATTCATTGATTTGTTTCACAATTCGTAGATAGGACTCGCCCTTTTACTCAACTACTGAAGAAGGATTCAAAATTTTAATGGAGTTCTAATTGTCAGAAAGCTTTTGAAGATTTAAAAAGTTATCTAGCTAATCCTCCTATTTTATAGCCTGCTACTGCTAATAAACCTTTCCTTCTTTACACCTCAGCATCTAATAATGCTCTCACAACTTTATTGGCACAACATGATACTAAAGGCAAAGAATGCATTATATATTACATCAGTCAAACTTTGCTTGATTATGAAGTGTGATACACCATTATCGAGAAGCAATGCCTAGCTCTTGTCTTTACAACACAAAACCTTAGGCATTATCTCTTAAATGCTGAAGTTCATGTCATGGTAAAATTTGATCCTTTGAAACATCTTTTTGCTAAAATAGATCTTTAAGGTTGCCTTGCTAAATGGGTTATGTTATTAACAAAATTTGATCTCAAATTTATTTCTCAAAAGGCAATTAAAGGACAAGCATTAACTAACCATTTAGTTGAGGCACCTTCATCTTTCTCTATACAAAATTAGGAAGCACTTCCTAATGATCAAATTCTAAATATAAATATAGATGATAAATGGGAATTGTATTTTGTTGGTTCACAATGTTGAACTGGCTCCGGTACTTTTATCATACTAGTACCCCCTTCTGGTAAGTTGATTCCTCTATCTTACCATCTAGATTTCTCATGCACAACCAACATTATTGAGTATGAAGCTCTCATTGCAGGACTTCGTGTCGCTTTGGCTCTCAACATCAAAAATATCACTATATATGGTTATTCCCAATTAATTGTGTGACAAATCACAGGAACATATCAAGCTAAACAAGATAAGTTATCTCAATATCGTAATCTTGCCTTATCTTTCTTAAAACACTCTACATCATTTTCAATTGATAATATTCCAAGGAAAGACAATCGACATGCAGATGCAATGGTAAGAGTAGCTTCCCTTATATCCCTTGTTGATTTGTTTGATGAATATATCTTCATCATTCATAATCTTAAAACACCTACAATAGATGAGGCTGCACCCTTGGATGCTGACCTCTATTATAACTTAAATTTTGATGAATGGTTCTCGCATATATTCTATTATTTGCATGATGGCACCATTCCTAATTCAACATCTAAACATGCTCGAGCTTGTTTGTGCAAACTCGTGACATGTTATATCATTATATCTAATGTTTTATAGAGATGAATCTATAATGGTGTTCTTCTCTAATGTTTTAGTAATTCAGAAATCCTGATAGCTTTAGAAGAAGCTCACTCTGGTGCTTGTGGAGGGCACTTTGGAGGACAATCATTGGTACAAAAGTTATTGCATATGGGGTATTGTTGGCAACGCATGGAACAAGATTCCTTCGCATATGTTAGGAAATGCTTGCAATGTCAACAACACAAACATTTAATCCGAGCACCTACCCAGGAACTTTGAGCCCAAGTTTCAACTTGGCCATTTTCTATTTGGGGCTTGGATCTAATTGGTAAAATTTCTCCACCTTCTTCTCAAGGACATGCTTTCATCATCACTACTACTGATTACTTTTACGAAGTGGGTTGAAGTTGTTCCACTGTAATCTACGACTGTTGAAGTAATCTGTCGTTTCATACAGGATAATATCATCTCTCGATTTGGTATACCTTCTACCTTAGTTTATGATAATGGTACACCATTTAAGAGCAAGGATGTGAAGAAATTCCTTGAAAAATATCATATCCAACATCACTTCTCTATGCCTTACTATCTACAATCGAATGGGCAAGCAGAAGCTTCAAATAAGATCATTGGATAAATTCTACAGAAAACTGTTAACAAACATTAGAAAGACTGACATACTCAAATCTCCTACGCATTATGGGCTTATAGAACAAGTGTTCGTATGGCTACTAGAACTGCACCGTATAATCTTGTCTATGGTGTTGATGCGATAATGCCTTTAGAGTTACAAATTTCTTCATTACAAGTTTCCCTAAAGGACATTATTGACGATGATATGGAATGAGAGAAGAGATTACAAGAACTTGAGATGCTTGATGAATAGCATATCAATGCTTTTGAGCATCTTAAGGCCCATTAGAAGAGTATCCAGTAATCGTACAATGGGCATGTCATACATCGTGCATTCGATGTTGGAGATTTGGTATTATATGAGAATCAATGTAACATGAATGCACCTCCTGGAGAAAAAAGGAAAATTCAGCCCTAATTGGCTTGGACCATATGTTGTTACTGAAGCCTTTCGATCATGAGTGTATAAATTGGCTAATGAACAAGGTTCGCATCATAAAATTTGTTAGTATAGTCAAATTTAGCTTCAATTTTGACAAGATAGATTATTTTGTCTTAATCCATTTAACATAAAATCTTTCTTAGTTAATCATTGTTGTATCTTTGTTAAACATGCTTTATTAAAATCACCTTTGCATTAACTAAATATAGCATAGTATTTTACTTATATGTGAAATTCATTAATCATTATGGGTTTTACTACATATTTTGCAAAAAGTTGTTTAGTTCACATCACATTGGAATTAATTACATTTTCACATATTCATTAACATTTATCACTAGTTGCATTTCTATAAAATCATATGTGATGAATCAATAACACTATAGCATTAATAGAAAACATCATATATATATGCATCAGCTTGAATGTACATCATAGTCGACAATCATGTACATCAAAATTGGATGTCGTAGTACATAATATACATCACATAGTTGAACCTTGATCACCAGTCCCCTCAAAACCTGGTGGTGTGCATGTGATGGAGGGCTGACCATGTGTGGCTATGGATCGTGAATGACTCCTAGAGACACTTCACGACCGCATCCCCCTGAGCTCACCTCTAAGCCCCATCACCTCACCCTGTGACTCCATGTACATCTGGTGGTATTGGTCTCTTTGATTGCAATCTATCTCTATCTAATACTGATGTTGGAGTATAGGACAACACTGAGAGGGGGGTGAATCAGTGTTGTATAAACTTTTAAAACTTTTTGTACCTTTTAACTTACAAGATAAAGAGAGATGATGGTGCGGGGCACCTAGGAGCACCTTGGTTCCTAAAGTCACTTTGTTTGCATTTTTTTTGAAAGTTGTGGTTTTTTTTGTAATAAGGCTTTAGCCATGATTTTATGGTCCCTTTATGTGTGGTCAAGATGATTGAGGTGACCATATAAACCTCAATCATGCTTAGTCCACTTCGACCCTTCTTGTGTCAATCAGGCCTAGAAGGTCTAAGGATTGGTTTTTGAGTTTTTTGGATTGATTGTGTGTTTTGTCATGTTTTAGGGAGTATGTTGGTCATTTGAGATCCATTACACAAGTTAAACCAATCGGTTTCTTTGTATTAAGGCCAAAAATGCCATAGTGTCAAGTGTTGTCAATGGTGTCAATGACACATTAACCGGTTGCAACTTCATTTTGGTTATTAAAACTATTTGTAGAAATTGTATACTAACCTAGATAGGTTGATATAGAGGACATCTTTCTCCAGTATGGAGGAGAAAGTTTTTGTACGGAATTTGGGCACAAAAATCAAGCTGACAGTTTTTCCCTATTTTTCTTGCTGTGTATGGCCTATACGGATTTCCAAGTGAGAAAATGTATTTTTTCTGAAACTAGACTGAGTCAGGGTTTGAATGCAACTAGTTTGAGGTTTTGAAGTGGTCGTAGTGAAAAGTTATTGCATTTTTAATCTGGACTGGTCTAGAAACCCTGTTTTCTAGGGCTATCCCACAAATTTGGCCCTAGAATGCATTCCCACCGATGAAATTTCATGCCACTTAGGGAAATGTAGGCTAGGGGTGTATACTACTTGATTCCAAAAGCTTTTTGTTGGGAAATGCAGTCTTCTATTTTTAAGGTGATGCCCTAGGTCAAATATCTCTATGTATTTGACTGAAATTATTCAATTTGGTGATGTAAATGACAAAAGTCTGATAGAGTGAGTGAATGAATGGTGGATTTGTGTTGTTTGGGGATGGTAGAGTCATTCCAAGTTCCTGCCCCTGACCTTTGCACCCAATTTTGAGCACTTGCTGTGTAACCTAGCCTAAATTGATCAATTAGGCCTAGAAGACCAAATGAGTGTTCTGGATTGCTGGAGTAGAGTTGGAACAGGAGACTTGGGAGTTTGATAGGGTTCCATAGAGGGTATCTAAAACCATCATTTGTTTGCCTAGTCATTTGGGATTTTGTCAAGTTTTGTTGAGAAAACCTAGTTTGGAGGGCTAGTAGCCTTACTAGTCAAAGTATAGGTTGGAGAGTTTTGGGAAGTTGGGAATCAAACCAACTACATAGGAGGTGTTTGTTGACCTGTCTTAAGGTTTTGGAGAAGCCTTAGGGGTTGGGCAATAGTCTGGACATCAAATCCTTTATATGCCTTGAATGTGCCTTTGATTGTGTTGGATTGAAGGAGTGAAGTGGGTGAGTGGGCTAAGGAGAACAAACCAAACTTATCTTGTGTTGATACCTTCCCTTGTGCCACTCTGCATCAAATGAAGATTTCAATGATCTATTAAACACATATGTACAGGTATGATAATGAAAAGTATGAATCAGGACCTTAAGAACAAATCATTAGGGCACATGAACATATGAAGACAAACAAGAAACATAACACCTAATTTGATGAGTGGAAAACCCTCATAGGGATGAAAAACCACTCTAAAAATGCCTCACTAGCTTAAACAAAATGTCTCACTAACAAGTACAAAATCATGCCTCACTGGCAACAAACAGGTCTCACTGACCATACAAGCCTCACTGGCTACAAGAAGCCTCACTAGCTACAAGATGCCTCACTGGATGAATGTGAACATAAGAAAAAGAAGATCAATTTAGGGGGATACCCTTATTCACTACTACACATCAACATATATATAACTCCAATGCTCATACAACCTCTTATCTCTCCTTGTATACAATTGATAATCACTCTACAAACAAACTCTATCACATATCAATCAAACTCACATATGTGCCTTATCATCACACTTATCTCTATCACAAGCATAACATTCTACATCCTCTACTCATTAAGTCACACTTCAAATTCATTGTCTCTCCAAGAATACACAAACTCATATGACTGTGTAGATATTTCTCTTAAGAAAACATTTTCTGCTCATGTCTCATAAATCATGATAACATCATTTTGACATCATGTAGCAATGACCTTTGGTTACAATAGTATTATGAATTCCAATGATTTGACAATTCAATCTTATTAGTATATACCCAACATTTAGATGGACATAGAACCAATCACATGAATATCTTCTTCACATGTACCTATACCATAGTCATATTTCTCAATGCAAATAAACATATCCTATCTGCATAATAATCACCTACACTCACAACCTCAATTACTTGTGTCAATATATTTCATAAAATCTTTGATCATACTCTTAATTCTACATATATTCAATACACCTCATCAAATTGTGCAATCTGTACATGGTAGTGTAGGTATAACTCTACATAACTCAATACAATCACCCAATCCTTAAAAAATCATCTCAAGACGGCCTTTTTTGTAATTTCTTGGACTTCAGAATTTGTTAGAAAGTAGTTAAAAAGGTAGTTGAAGCACCATCTGAGAAACCAACTGTCAAATTAAATAGAAGAAGGTATTTGTTGGATTTTGAAATGATTTTAAACCGTCACCTTTTGATCTCCTTTTCATGCCTTTTTGCTTTTTAACTATGGCCTTTGATTTCTTTTTAGGCGCTCAAACCGTAAGTCATTACCTAAGCAGTCGATTGAGCTAGGTCTAGAGGCTGGTAATACAACATTTTAAAAATCCTCTAGCTAGTACTCCATTATGAAGAAACCTTCGAACAACAATCAACATTTAAAAAGAACAAAAGAAACTTACCTTTTATGATGGGTGCTTAAGACACTTAGTTTAGGTTTTAGATCATAAAGGACATAGGGTTTAGAGTAGATTTTGAAGCCACAGAATCTTTGAAACATAAACCTTGATAAAATTAGATTCACAACTTGATGCAGACCAGCAAGGATAAGAGAAAAATATACAATGTAGACAAAGATAATCACAATCTAGGATTTTTAGAGTTTATTTGAGCTTGGGTCTTTAGAGATAATCTTAGGGTTTTGAGATACAAACATATAGGACTTTAAACATATAATAACCTCCTTGCAGGCTTCAACATTGCAATGACATGAAAGACATGAATGTTATGAAGACCATGAAGCATGACTAGAGAGGAGCATAAAGACCTTAAAACATACCAAACCATCATGTCTACCACTCAACATCAACAAACATCTCAGATTTTTGACAACAACATTGTGCCTCAAAAGTCACGACCATATGATCGTGATCATATCATGTAGCACTGTACTCCTGATAATATGAACATAGTTTGCTTTGCACACTGCAGACATCAACTAGATAACCACCATGCAAATCATCATAAATACATCTGGATGCATGAGAGATTTGATCAACTGAATGCTCTGCACTATGAACTTGCCTTGAAACCAGTGAATGCTCTATATGCAAACTGAGAATTCCACACTAATCCACAACTAGACAAGGCTTGAGGGATTCAAATATACTTATGAAGTATGAAGAAGCATAGTACCCTAGTAGCCATAGATGACCAATTCATCAATCATAAGCTTCAAGACCAATTCCATAAGATGAACAAACTAACCCTAGCAAGGATCAACAAAGCACATAAAGTTCAACATAGTCATCAACACATGAAGATCAAATCTCTAATGATGAGTAGCATCTTGACATGTAACATGTATGAGTAGCATCGTGACATTAGACTGATGATAATGAGAAAGAACTCTTTTTGTTGATCATGAGACAACACCTCCACAATACCTATGACAGCATTGACAACTCTAAAGCAACCATAACATTAACTCAAGATGATCAACCATAATAAACATAAAGACATATGAAGACCTAATTCATGATCAAACACTTCTACCAATAATCAATTCAACTTGCAGCAACATGACCAACATGTGATCTATCCTCAACACAACTCTTGATGGTATGGTCAACATTCTTATCACTTTGACATCAATGACAAACAATACCAATGCTTCTACAACTACTTTGTCCCTCTCAGCTCTCACCCGATCCAACTCAGTCTATAAGATATAAGTCATGACAAGACTCGCCTCTGACAAGTGTAGTGCTATAGCCTACTCTCACTATGTCTAGAGCTTAGCCTCTGTGCGCTCAGCTCTCTGGATCGCTTGATCTGTCTCCTATGTAGAATGATCTAAAGTGGCCTCCATAGTCACTCTATATCTCACAAAAGGCATAAATATCTCTGCATGTCATCCTGCAGAGTGTTGTGACGAATACCCCGTCCGCACTCACTGCTTGGCTGCATCAGTAGGAAAATGAATCAGAACCAACTGCAAAAGGGAAAATAAAGTTGATATCAATATCTCATCATACATATATATAACATCATAAATAATCATCACAAACAATACATCAACATAATAATGTCTCACCTGGATTGCCATCTCGCTAGGATGGATCCTAAACTGCTACAAGAATAATGAACTCTACATCCATCTTATAGTTGGGGGCATACGACTACTTGTCTCTCCTCACTCAAGATGAATCAATCTCCTAACACCGGTAGGGGCTGGACCATGAGCTCTTGACTTAGGTCTCTCTCCGGTCTCCTCATCAATGTCCACCTCTTGCTAGTCCCATCGTGGTCTCGCTCTGAAGACGTACTGCGTCGGGATCTCCTCATCATCATCGTCATCGTCGTCATCCTCATTAAGATCATAAAATCTAGCAAAATCACTGACATCATCCTCTACTCCTATGTCACTCTCGTGACCTGCCCATGGTTGCAGATCACCGGTGGGGTGACTGATATGGAATATAGGTGCATGTCGTGTTGTTTCCCACTAGGTATGATATGCTTAGGTAACACCAATGTTGTCTACATCTGACAGTGGCTTTGCATCCTCTATGCTGTCATCATCACTCTCCACCACCTCAGCTATCGTCAACCATGGGGTAGCATTTGCCCTGACTATGCTGCATATTAAGTGTGTGTAGCTTGGACGCATCCTAGGGACATCATGCATGCATCTGAATTGTCATGCTACTCTATCAAAATAGAACCAGACAACTATGTGATCAAGGTGATCAGCCATCAGTTGATCCCACTACATGTACACTAGCTATCTGCGTTGCTCCATCCACGATCTCTAGTCGCGATATGGTCTCTAGATAATGGTGTTGCACTATCAAATACCACTCTCCAATATAAAAAGTCACCATGTCTCCAACATATGATAAGTGGATATGCATGTGCTCATAGATATGTCCATGTCGAGTCTACGAGAAAACCTATGGGCCATGTGCACCTGATATGCTTGAATATCCATAACTATAACAGGGTGCACACCATTAAAATCTGTACCTCATAATGGATGTATCATCCTAAATCACAGTAGAGGTGTGCAAGCATGCTGTACCCCCATGCGTATACCATCCTATGCTGCTCCATTGACCTGATAGTGTGAACGAGGCCCCTGTGAAGGTGAGTGCCCCGTCCATCCTGTGTGACCACTAGGGCAATGGTAGCGATCATAATGCGATGCACTAAGGGAATATCAACACATCCCTTCTCTAACCATCGAAGTGTAATGTGTCCTCATTCTGGATGAGCAACAATGTGACCCGAGTAGTATAGATGACTCTCTCGAGTATACTCCGCTAAGAGATGCTCTACGATCCCCACTATCTCTCCTCGGATTGGCAGTCACATGATGTGGTACACGTCCTCTAGAGTCACAATCATCTTCTAGAGTCACAATCATCTTTCTTGTGGATAGATGGAATGTAGATGTATCTACATCCCACCTCTCCATAAGCACCATTAGCATGCTATAGTGGAATCTCATTGTGGGAATCATAAACACCCACCATAGGCCCACTACCTATAGGAAACCTCACTCCTCATTAGAGATAGTACTAACATGGTCACATAGCAGTGTCATTAGGTGACCACCTATGTGCTCCTATGTCTTGGGGATATCCTGCGCATCAAACATTCAAATGCAAATCAGTTTACATCATCAAATCATTAAATAATATCTAACTTATCATTTTGTGCCCTATCCCTAGGGTCATTGTCCTTTCTGGACTTGGGTGCCCTAGGAGGACCTAGGCGCCTTGAAAGGATTTGGGCGCCCTAGCTGGACTTGGGTGCCCTGGTTGGGCACCCTTGTCCAGATTAGTCTACAATGCATGAAAAACAATAAAATCTATGAAAAAAGGAAAGAAATTTGAAACAAGTGATGTTTAAGACCCTACCTCTGGCTCGATCTGTCTATCTATGACTCGAGATTGGAGCACCTCTAATCTCAGAATCTAGTATGGGTGTCCCATCAACATGGTTGGTCTCTTTCTCCTTCTCCTTCTCTCCTCTACACAATGAAAATAGGAATGAATAGTGAAAAAGTGAAAATTCCCTCTACTTATAGGAAATGGGTGAGAATTCATGTCACTATCTAGGTGCAAAATTATACAACTTCATTCATAAGCCTCTATCTTAGGTTGTTGGACATACATTTTCATGCCATCTATTGTGTTGGAATCCTAGTTCTGCCCTCCATCTAACCCAATGCTTTCTGCTTCAGTGTTGTTTGCATAAATGACCCTCACAATGCATTCTTCATCACTTTTCCCTAAAATCTGTGTGTGTGGATTACCACCTTATTTCTCCTTTTCAGACTAAGCAAGTAGAAAAAAGGGGGGCATATATCTCCCTCGATTTCCTCCTCCATCATGTCTCATCAATCAACCCCTTTAGTGTTTATGACTAGCCTATTTATTTTGATTTGATTTCGATTTTGACAAGTGTTCCTTTACAGGATGTGGTTCCTAACTTTGTGGTCTTGCAGGATTATAGACTAGGGGCTCCTTCCTCTCACGTGGCAACACTTCAAGTTCCTCTATAGTATCCTTTTAGGTAGCCTTTTCATGTGATTGATGTATTTACTTTCCTTTAGTTGCATGTGCACGTAGTGTCATATGGCTAGTAAAGTGGGGGCTAAATGTTATGTCAGAAATTGTAGTCCTACATGGATTAGCACAATTTTGCATAGTTTAGCTCCTCTCCTTTGGTGTCCTCTTACCCTTTTTTGTTTCTGGCCTACCTGAACCCTAATTGACCTATACCCCACTGAAGAAATGTCATATTCAGAAGAAACAACTGACAAAACATGAAAACAAAATTTGGAGTCTAGACATTCTAGACCCCCTAAAGACATACCTTAAGTGAAAACTAGGGTCTGGACTAGGGCACCCGCGCCCTAGTCCTGCCCTATTTTTCTAGGTCCTAAATTTTGAGGTGGTGTCGACTTGTCCCGTGCACCTCGGGATTTCGATTTCAAATTTTGGTTTTTGTGCAATGTTGGCACATTATTTCAAATATTTGAATTTCTAAGGTTTGGTATTTAAGGAGAATTGAAAATCATTTTATCACACACAATCTATATGCAAGATTACTATGCCAAAATTTTACCACTGTTGCTATTGAAGATTAGAACTTTGTTGAAGCTCTTTGAAGATATTGATATTTTCTATCATGGAGACATTTAGTGGAGATTAGGAATCAAGATCTTGAGTCTATCTTGCTCTTCCTAAGGTTTTGTCAAGCTCTTTGTATGATTGGGGGAAGGGTTGAAGCCTCCAACTTGAGCTTGGGTATCCTCCGTGGATATGGCTGCCTTGCCTTCTTGTTCTACAAGTCTTCATTGCTATCATCTCCTTTAGGTTATGTTGTTGTTGTTTCCATGAGTGAAACATTATGTTGATCTATCATTTAATGCTTGAGTCATCTAGGGTTTTATGTTTCTGCATACACATATGATCTATGAGCACACACATCTATAGATCTTTATCATTGGCTATTGTTGAGGTAGAAATACCAAAGATGAGGTTTGACTAAGGCAAACTCCTATATATCCACAACCATCTTTCTCCAATATATCAAAAAGATCTGGCAAAAAGGAGTGAAAGGTGAACATGTGTTACATATACAGTCATCGTAGAACTTTAAGTTTTGTCATCGTGAAATAATCGGGAGTATAGGGCAGGTGCCCTAGTCTAACTAGGCTTCATTTCTAGGATCTAAAACCCTATGGAGACAATCTGACATCATGTACAGAAGATTTCAGCATTCAGAAACTTTCAAGACACTAGGGTAGGCACGCTTGTCTAACAAGTCCTCAATTTTTGGGTACATAGCCTCTGTAACCTCTACTCTGCATTTCTATAGTTTATTTGTCAATTTTTGTGCCTAAAACCAGTCTGTTACCATATACTTATATTTAGGGTTTCATGCTATTTGGTTTCTTGAAGCTTGTAAAAACCTAATTGTGACATCTATTCAGTTACAACAAGCATAAAAAGGTCATAGGAATTAGTAGCTTGATCCTTCATAGTGAGCAAGCTTGGTTCCTATTTCTTAATGTGATGTAAGTGAAAGAGGGGCTTGATTTTGGTTTATACAAACTATCTTTTCCATACTTTTACCACATAATAGGAACCATGGCAATTAGATGTCTTCTTCTGCTGAGAGCATCCGCTACTCTATTCTCCTTTCCTTTTATGTACTCAATCCCAAAGTCGTACTCACTAAGGAATTCTAACCATCTCTCTGTCATGCATTAAGGTTAGGTTGAGTAAAAATGTACTTGAGCCCTAAATGATTGGTCTTTAACTCAAAGGGATTACCTAGAAGATAATTCCTCCACATCTGAAGTGCATGAACTATGGCGGCTAACTCAAGGTCATGCAGTGCATAATTTAACTCACATTGCTTCAACTTCCTTGACTCATATGCAACCACTTGCTCATTCTACATCAACACTCCTACTCCCTCTCATGAAGCATCAGTTATAACTATGAAATGACCATTAGGATCTAGTATGGTCAAAATAGGAGCAGTTGTGAGCTTTTCCTTTAACACTTGGAAAGCTTGCTCACACCTTTCTATCCATTCAAACATTTTACCTTTCTTTTGAAGTGAGGTAATTAGTGCTGCTATTGTTGAGAATCCTTCCACAAACTTTCTAGAATATCCTGCAAGTCCCATAAAACTTTTGACTTTTGTCACATTTTGAGGTGCACGCCACTCCATTATCGCCTTAATCTTTTTTGCATCTACTACAATCCCTTCAACTGAGATTACATGTCCTAGATAGTGCACTTTATCCTGATGGAATGTACACTTAGATAGCTTACCAAAGAGTTTCCACTCTCTGAGGTGTTGTAAGACTATCCTCAAATGTTTTTCATTCTCTTCAACTATTTCAGAGTAAATCAATATATCATCAAGAAAGACCAAGGCAAAATCATCTAAGCAATCACTGTATATGTTATTCATTAAATCCATGAAGGCTACTAGAGCATTAGTCAACCTGAATGGTACCACTATGAACTCATAGTGACCATAGTGAGTTCTAAAAGTTGTCTTTGATATGTCATCATCCTTAATCCGCAACTGGTGATAGTGAGATATAAGGTCTATCTTTGAGAACACAGTAGCTCCCTTCATCTGATCAAAGAGCTCATCTATTCTCAGGAGTGGGTACTTGTTCTTTATAGTAGCTTTATTAAGCATTCTATAATCAATACATAAATGTAAAGTCCTATCCTTCTTTACAAAGATGATCAGTGCGCCCCATGGCTACACACTAGGTCTTATGAACCCTTAGTTCAACAACTGCAATTGTACCTTAAGCTCATACAATTCTGTAGTAGTCATCCTATAGTGTGCCTTAGATTGAGGCTCAATCCCTAGTAGTAAATCAATTGAGAAGTCAAATTCTCTCTTGGTGGTAACTCTGTTAACTCCACAGGAAACACATCTTGGAATTCCCTTAGGATAGGGTAGTCATTAAATGCTAGTTCCTCATTGTCAAGGTCCTTTACTTGGACAACATAAATGGAACACCCTTTTCTTTTGGCTTTCTTTAACTGCATAGCTGAGATTTGTCTAAGTTCCAGTGGTCCCTTAGATCCATTAATCTCCACCTGATTTCCTAGGTCATCCAAACATCTAACAACCTTGTCTTCACAATTTACAATGGACTTATGTTTAGCTAACCAGTTGATTCCCAATATCACATCATAAGACCCTAAAGGTGCTACATAAAGATTAACTTGCATTTGAAAACTTGGGAGCTCTAATTCACTACATGCAAGACATGAGTCTACTCTCTTTTCTACCCTATTGTCGTACTATACCATCCATGATTTTGCCATATGTCCAAGTCTAATAGATAAATTTGAAACTAATTTAGGATCTACAAAGCATTCCATGGCTCCAGTATCAATAAAAACATAAACAAGTAGTCCATAGAGCTTACCTTGAAACTAAATAGGTGATGCCTGAAAGACAGCTTGTCAATTGTCTACGGCTGCATGAATCTGGTGTTGAGGTGCTCCCTGCTAATTCTGACCTCTTCTTCCTATTATTCTTTGAGGACAAATGTTGGTGTAATGCTCTCCTCCACAAACATAGCATCCACCACGAGGTTCCCTTGGTCCCTCTAACCTAGATCTCTCTGGTTATTGTTGTGGTTATTGTTATTATTGTTGTAGCCACCTCTTTTGTTGCCTTTGTTTTGATTTCCACCATTCCTATCTTGAAGGTTGTTACCTCTCTTCAAGTTTCTGATATGTCGACTGTTATTGTCCTGATTATTGTTTTGATTGTTGTGATTATTGTTCCAAGATTTCTTGTTTGCAAACTTTGCATCTTTGAACTTACAATAATTGGTTGCCTATGTAGCTTTTGCTCCTACTTAATAGATTTTTCAAAAACTGCATCCATAGTCAATGGATTGTGAATATCTACATCTGCTCCAATCTAGGGCCTTCCTAATTCTAAATCTCTCATCCATCTGGTATTGTGGAACATACTTAATTAAGTGAGAGAATCTTTCCCAATACTGGGTTACCGACATTCCTCCTTGTGTCAAATTTTGGAACTCCGTCATCTTCTTATCAAAGAAGAGCTGTGGTAACCACCTTTTCCTAAAGAGTTGCAGGAAAAGTTCCCACGTGATTTCTTCAGGTAACAATCTTTTATCTGCCTTCTCTTTATCCCACCATGTAGCCACTTCTCCAGTAAGCTGATATGAACCCCACATTTCCTTTTTCTAGTCAGAAAGATTTCAGAGATCGAAGTATTTTTCCATTTCTATAATCCATGCTTTAGCTCCATCACCGATGGTCCTACCATCAAACTTGGGTGGTGAGACCACCTTGAGGTTTTTGCCCAACTCCTCTACAATCCTACCACAATTGTTCACATTCCCTTCAATCCCAGGAATTCATGCCTCTACCCTCGGGTTCTCATTGCCTTGATTCTGATTTGTATCTCCCTAATTTTGGTTTTTGTTTTGATTTTTCCCTCCATGGTTCACTCTGATCTCCTGCTCAAGATTATCCATTCTCATACCCTGCTAGGTTAGGAGAGCAAGGATTTGATCCAACCTTCCATCTTGTTCATTATTTTCTTCACCGCAGTTTCTTCCATTTTGATCATTGTTTGATCCTCCACTATGATCAGTGTTTCTAGTATTCATGATGATTCATCTGCATCAAAGTCACATCTTAGTGTAATAGTCCAAAAAGGCCCTAGTGTCAAACCTAGGGCTCTAATACCAAATGTAAAGTATGCATTCCATAACAAAAATTACTAAAGTAAATAATCCACTTAATTACATCAAGTCAAGTAAAACAGATAGATCTCCATAAAACTCTCAACAATATGTTGGAAAATGTGACTCAAATTTACTAGCTTGATCTTCTCCCTATAGGTTATGTTTAAACTCCTTCGTCGGTCTAACATTTACATTTCGGTGGGTTCCAAGTTTTCCTAACCTAAGTCATGGGGTTCCAAGTTTTCCTAACCTAAGTCATGGGGTTCCAAGTTTTCCTAACCTAAGTCGTGTGGTTCTAAAGTTTCATAACCTCCCGACCTCCTGACTTAGTCTCTTTGTTTTCAACTAGTCGGGGCTTTTCAAAACTTCATAACCTCTGACTAGAAGTTCTCAAGTTCAGATTTTTGGTGACATTGCGACTTTGAATCTTTTCCCATTTTAGAAGTGCTCTCTTCTCATTAAATGCGTTGCATGACACATCAAGTGGAAGCGGGGGATGGTGGTAACTATCAACTTTAGACATGGTGGAAGGACAAAAAATGCCTATGCTGAGTTGGCAATGCATATCACAAATTTATTTTATCCAACGGCACCCGCTAGCCCATGCCTTTTGTGGTGGGTACTGGATAGACCTCGAGGGGGAGCGGGGATTGGCTGAGTGTTGGTTGATGGTGGAGGATACGATGACTTGGCAAGTAATATGGTTGTCGAGATGACTTTGAGATGTTTGGAGAGAGTTCAGTTGGTGTCTCTTTGATGGTTCAAGGTGTCTTTGACAGTTAAACCGAATTGTGACCGTTTGTCTATAGGAACTAAAATGACTGTTTCTGGAAATGCTTGTAATGCAGAATGAATGTAATAAGAACATTGAACAGTTTGCATCGATAGATGATTTTCTTCAAATTATTTGATTAAAACAAAACAAGGTTGATCAAGGAAGTGTTATGCTACCAGAATTGTACTATGAATTGATACATGTGGAAGCGTAGGATCTGCAACTTTGCATGTAATTGTTTTTTACTGTAATATAAAGAGACTATTGCTTGGTGTGTGGGTTTTTCTCCCATAAGGGTTTTCCCCCATAAAACTGGTGTTCAATTATGTGTGATGTTTAATTGTCTATTTTATTTTCTAATGGATGTGCTTCTTAAGTGAACTGTAATTGAAATTTGAATGAACTATCTATATCTCTCTCCCAAAAATTAGCATTAGGAAGGTGTATTCTGCACTTAGCTTTCCTAACAAGTGGTATCAGAGCCTGGCCAACTATGTTATCCTTGTGGGTAAGTCAGGTTTTTTGTTCTGATTTAGTCAAGTGGGAGTTTTGTAGAGAAATCTAGTTTGAAATCTTATTGCAGATTTAAGATGGCAAGCACATCCAAAAGAATAGAGATTGAGAAGTTCAATGGTGGAAACTTTGAGTTGTAGAAACTCAAAATGGAAGATTTGCTCGTAGATCGTGATTTATGGGTTGTAGTGTCCCCAACCAAACCATCAACAACCTCGTAAGATGACTAGGATGCAATGGACCAGAAAGCCAAGGGTCTGATTAGACTATGCTTGGCTAATTCAGTTCTCTTGGATGTCCATGAAAAGAAGATAGCAAAACTTTTGTCAAAGAAGCTTGGTGACATGTATCAAGGGAAATCTCTAGTAAATAAGTTATTCCTGAGGAAGAATTTATACTCTTTGAAAATGGAGGAAGGAGCATCTGTTGCAGATCATTTAAATGCATTTAATATGATTGATGCTCAGTTAGCATTTGAGGGTGTGAAGATAGATGATGAGGATCGTTGCATGCTCCTATTGTGTTCTTTGCCTGACACATGGGATCATCTAGTGACGTCTATTGGGAGTACAACAACCACTTTCAAGATGGAAGATGTTGCTTCACTGCTGTCAGAGGAAATACGAAGGAAGTCTTCTGAGATGGATAAGGAGGCCCTTGTTGTTTGAAGCAGATCAAAGGAGATAGGCAAGAAGAAAGAAAAGAAGTCTAAATCCAAGTCAGATGGGAGATCAAAGTCTCTTGGTAAATATTCCAAGGTGAAGTGTTATGTGATGTCCCTTACCTGATTTGCTCTAGAATTCGCTTGGGAATTAGGTTTAGGGTCTCTACTTTTTGAATTCTTCTTGGAACCATAGCTGTAACATCACATATATATACACAAAACCCATATTGCCATATGTCAGTTCTAGTATCTATTACCCAGAAATTCAACATAATCAACTTACAATTGAAAACACATAAGAAAGAAGAGTCACTGAACATGCCAGGGAGGAGAAGTCATAAATCCTTAGTAGCCTAAGGCCTACCACAATCCTATTGCTCGAACCCTTGATGAGGGCATATGGGGGCTGGTCCTTTTGCCCAATCCCTCGTCCGGGCC
The DNA here is from genome assembly GCA_027924645.1 of Cunninghamia lanceolata. Lineage (NCBI taxonomy): Eukaryota > Viridiplantae > Streptophyta > Pinopsida > Cupressales > Cupressaceae > Cunninghamia > Cunninghamia lanceolata. Next base: position 16,418,724 of record BSBN01001715.1, read on the forward strand.
TATGGGAGCATATTCCAATGTGGGACCCCCATCCCTCCATGGTCCAAACCCTTGACTCGGGCCTACTGGGACATAATTCTCAACCCTTGTCTCGGGCCTATGGGGACAGAACCTTAGATGGGGTTTATAGGCAATCTACTAAAGCTTATGCATTCACCCCTCCTGGTTGAATCACAAACAAAATATATGCAGTTTCCACATAGTTCCAAATTATACAATTTACCTCTATCACTAGGAAATGAATCGTATAGTAGTATATGATGCAGCATACAATATATTAGAGTGCAAATAGTTTCTAGCCAATTTCAAATATGCAGTTATTCTTTTATCTATTTTCATTCTGCTTTCATTGTGCTATAAGAGATTCAAACAAAAATGTAGATGCCAGGACAAAAACAATCATCAGAGAAGTTATATTTATTCACAATCATCCTTCTTACAGTTTTCTAGTTTTATGGCTCAGTTCTGATACAAACTACTGTACAATATAGAAGCCATCATTTATATATACCTGCAGATGGAAATTAGTACCCAGACAGACCATAATGATCTACAATTATTATCCTAATGAAAGTCACAATTGCCATAACACAGTTCCCTTATTTCCCAGGTTCGATTTCCTCACAGTGGAATGAATTAAACCCTATTTTATGCATTTTAAATGAGAAAGACAAAACATATGAAATAATATTACGGTTGAATAGAGGGAATTAGATGCTAGGACTGAGTGAGGAATCTCACTTGAGCCTCGAGTCTGTCAGTTTCTACTTTTAGATTATTCAAAATGTATTATGTATGTGATCAACAATTGATTGATGTCCTGAAGTGTATACTTCCTGCTGGCTGAATGGATCGATGGTGTTTTGAGAGGATATATATATATTGAATTGTATTCATGGCAGTGTTATATTAGAATTGATGTTTTATGTATTCTGAATTGGATCAATTAGGGAGTGTTGTAAACAATGATGTTGCTGTTGTATTGTTGTGTCTTTATATATTTTCTTTTACTTGTTGTACCCGTAGATTCTCATTGTGGCTATGAATGATCGATGATGGTCATCACAAGGTTGTTAATAAATTAATGTGTGGATTATCTGAGACTTACAAAAGAAAGGGCAGAGTGGATGTCTTTAAAGAATGGAATTCCCATATGGGTGGCCAAAGCAAAAGTTCATTGAGATTTATCTGCTTTCCATATAAAGTAGTTGGCTTGATACTAAAACGGTGTTGATAATGATCTTCAATTCCCACATTTGAGTTTTACGTGGGATTTCCATCTTCTATTGGCATATTCCTTGAATTTCCTATTTGATGCTTTTACTTGCTTCCCTTTTCTTTTTCGTTCGATGGATTACACCTGAAATGATTGTTGTGATATAATGGTCGTTGCGGGAGTTTGCTTGAAATGAGGATGCTTGAAGTCTTTTAGATTTTTCCCTCGTATCCCCTTTGAATGAAAGACCGATTCAATTTATAATGATAAAAGGGTTGTAGTTTGAAAGGGCATGACTTCCTTTGACATCGTATCTCTTTGCCTAAGATCGCACCTTTCATGGGGCCCTTGTCATGCCCACCGTGGATAGTGTATGTTTAGGATGTTAATCTGCTATATGCATAGTCATGTTTTCTTATTTTATTTCATTAAGATACTCACACCTTATACGATGGGTTTAAGGTAATTGTTGTTGCTTTTTATGGATCGCAGCTTCCAACATGGGGACATGACAGCCCTCCCCACTCAAAATTGCTTGTCCTCAAGCAATTCAAACACATTACCTTACACATTAATGCTTACCCTCAATGTGGAATAGTTGTTTCCAGAGTTATTAGAGTTTGCATCTTTTTCCTGACTATACTTAGGTTTTGAAGTAGAGCTTGGGTGGTTTTCTCATCCTGTTCTATTAATGCTTGGGTTTTCTTATCACTACTTTCTCTGAAGGTCCTAAGTTCATCTCTTAATAGGTTATCCATGAGGTTGTTTCCTAGGGTATTGTTCCTAGAGTCTCTTCGGTGGTAGATTTGCATAATTTCCCACGGGATGGCAGGAAAGATGCTCTAATACCACTGTGATGTCCCTTACCTGATTTGCCCTAGAATTCACTGGGGAATTAGGTTTAGGGTCTCTACTTTTTGAATTCTTCTTGGAGTCATACCTGTAATAGCACATATATATACAAAAAACCCATATTGCCATATGTCAGTTCTAGTATCCATTATCCAGCAATTCAACATAATCAACTTATAACTAAAAACACATAAGAAAGAAGAGTCACTCAACATGCCAGGGAGGAGAAGTCATAAATCCTTAGTAGCCTAAGGCCTACCATAGTCCTATTTACCGAACCCTTGATGAGGGCCTAGGGGGGCTGGTCCTTTTGCCCAATCCCTTGTCTAGGCCTATGGGGGCATATTCCAATGTGGGACCCCCATCCCTCCATGGTCCAAACCCTTGACTCAGGCCTATTGGGGCATAATGCCCAACCCTTGTCTCGGGCCTATGGGGATGGAACCTTAGATGGGGTTTATAGGCAATCTACTAAAGCTTATGCATTCACCCCTCTTGGTTGAATCACAAACAAAATATATACAGTTTCCACACAGTTCCAAATTATACAATTTGCCTCTATCACTAGGAAATGAATCATACAGTAGTATATGATGCAACATACGATATATCAGAGTGCAAACAGTTTCTAGCCAATTTCAAATATGCAGTTATTCTTTGATTTATTTTCATTCTACTTTCATTATGCTATAAGAGATTCAAACAGAAATGTAGATGTTTGGACAAAAACAATCATCAGAGAAGTTATATTTATTCACAATCATCCTTCTTACAATTTTCTAGTTTTATGGCTCAGTTATGATACAAACTATTGTACAATATAACAACCATCATTTATATATCCCTATAGATGGAAATTAGTACCCAGACAGACCATAATGATCTACAATTATTATCCTAATAAAAGTCACAATTGCCATGACACAGTTCCCTTATTTCCCAGGTCTGATTTCCTCACAATGGAATGAATTAAACCCTATTTTATGCATTTTAAATGAGAAAGACAAAGCATATGAAATAATATTACGGTTGAATAGAGGAAACTAGATGCTAGGACTGAGTGAGGAGTCTCACCTGAGCCTCGAGTCTGTCAATTTCTACTTTTAGATTATTCAAAATGTATTATGTATGTGATCAACAATTGATCGATGTCCTAAAGTGTATACTTCCTGCTGCCTGAATGGATCGATGGTGTTCCAAGAGGATATATATATTGAATTGTATTGATGGCAGTGTTATATTAGAATTGATGTTTTATGTATTTTGATTTGGATCGATCAGGAAGTGTTGTAATGTGATGATGCTGTTGTTGTATTGTTGTGTCTTTATATATTTTCTTTTACTTGTTGTACCGATAGATTCTCATTGTGGCTGTGAATGATCAATGATGGTCATCACAGGGTTGTTAATAAATTAATGTGTGGATTATCTGAGACTTACAAAAGAAAGGGCAGAGTGGAGTCTTTCAAGGATGGAATTCCCATATGGGCGGCCAAAGCAAAAGTTCATTGAGATTTATCTGCTTTCCATATAAAGTAGTTGGTGTGATACTAAAATAGTGTTGATAATGATCTCCAATTCCCACATTTGAGTTTTACGTGGGATTTCCATCTTCTATTGGCATATTCCTTGAATTTCCTATTTGATGCTTTTACTTGCTTCCCTTTTCTTTTTCATTCAATGGATTACACCTAAAATGATTGTTGTGATATAATGGTCGCTGCGGGAGTTTGCTTGAAATGAGGATGCTTGAAGTCTTTTAGATTTTTCCCTTGTATCCCCTTTGAATGAAAGACGGAATCAATTTATAATGATCAAAGGGTTGTAGTTTGAAAGGGCATGACTTCCTTTGACATCGTATCTCTTTGCCTAAGATCGCACCTTTCGTGGGGCCCTTGTCATGCCCACCGTGGATAGTGTATGTTTAGGATGTTAATCTGCTATATGCATAGTCATGTTTTCTTATTTTATTTCATTAAGATACTCACACCTTATACGATGGGTTTAAGGTAATTGTTGTTGCTTTTTATGGATCGTAGCTTCCAACATGGGGACACGACAGCCCTCCCCACTCAAAATTACTTGTCCTCAAACAATCCTAACACATTACCTTGCACATTAATGCTTACCCGCAATGTGGAATAGTTGTTTCCAGAGTGATTAGAGTTTGCATCTTTTGCCTGACTATACTTAGGTTTTGAAGTAGAGCTTGGGTGGTTTTCTCATCCTGTTCTATTAATGCTTGGGTTTTCTTATCACTACTTTCTCTGAAGGTCCTAAGTTCATCTCTTAGTGGGTTATCCATGAGGCTGTTTCCTAAGGTATTGTTCCTAGAGTCTCTTCGGTGGTAGATTTGCATAATTTCCCACAGGATAGCAGGAAAGATGCTCTGATACCACTGTGATGTCCCTTACCTGATTTACCCTAGAATTCACTTGGGAATTAGGTTTAGGGTCTCTACTTTTTGAATTCTTCTTGGAGCCATACCTGTAACAGTACATATATATACACAAAACCCATATTGCCATATGTTAGTTCTAGTATCTATTACCCAGCAATTCAACATAATCAACTTACAACTAAAAACACATAAGAAAGAAGAGTCACTCAACATGCCAGGGCGGAGAAGTCATAAATCCTTAGTAGCCTAAGGCCTACCACAGTCCTATTGCCTGAACCCTTGACGAGGGCCTATGGGGGCTGCTCCTTTTGTCCAATCCCTCGTTCGAGCCTATGGGGGCATATTCCAATGTGGGACCCCCATCCCTCCATGGTCCAAACCCTTGACTTAGGCCTACTGAGGCATAATGCCCAACCCTTGTCTCGGGCCTATGGGGACAGAACCTTAGATTGGGGTTTATAAGTAATCTACTAAACCTTATGCATTCACCCCTCCTGGCTAACTCACAAACAAAATATATGCAGTTTCCACACAGTTCCAAATTATACAATTTGCCTCTATCACTAGGAAATGAATCATACAGTAGTATATGATGCAGCATATGATATATCAAAGTGCAAACAGTTTCTAGCTAATTTCAAATATGCCATTATTCTTTTATCTATTTTCATTCTACTTTCATTATGCTATAAGAGATTCAAACAAAAATGTAGATGCCAGGACAAAAATAATCATCAGAGAAGTTATATTTATTCACAATCATCCTTCTTATAGTTTTCTAGTTTTATTGCTTAGTTCTAATACAAATTACTGTACAATATAACAGCCATCATTTATATATAACTGCAGATGGAAATTAGTACCTAGACAGACCATAATGATCTACAATTATTATCCTAATGAAAGTCACAATTGCCATGACACAGTTCCCTTATTTCCTAGGTTCGATTTCCTCACAGTGGAATGAATTAAACCTTGTTTTATGCATTTTAAATGAGAAAGACAAAGCATATGAAATAATTTTATGGTTGAATAGAGGGAACTAGATGCTAGGACTGAGTGACGAATCTCACCTGAGCCTCGAGTTTGTCAGTTTCTACTTTTAGATTATTCAAAATCTATTATGTATGTGATCAACAATTGATCGATGTCCTAAAGTGTATACTTCCTGCTGGCTGAATGGATCGATGGTGTTCCAAGAGGATATATATATTGAATTATATTGATGGCAGTGTTATATTAGAACTGATGTTTTGTGTATTCTGATTTGGATCGATCAGGAAGTGTTGTAATGTGATGATGTTGCTGTTGTATTGCTCTGTCTTTATATATTTTCTTTTACTTTTTGTACCCGTAGATTCTCATTATGGCTGTGAATGATCGGTGATGGTCATCATAGGGTTGTTAATAAATTAATGTGTGGATTATCCGAGACTTACAAAAGAAAGGGCAAAGTGGATGTCTTTCAAGGACGTAATTCCCATATGGGCGGCCAAAACAAAAGTTCATTGAGATTTATTTGCTTTCCATATAAAGTAGTTGGCCTGATACTAAAATGGTGTTGATAATGATCTCTAATTCCCACATTTGAGTTTTATGTGGGATTTCCATCTTCTATTGGCATATTCCTTAAATTTCCTATTTGATGCTTTTACTTGCTTTCCTTTTCTTTTTCGTTCGATGGATTACACCTGAAAAGATTGATGTGATATAATGGTCACTACGGGAGTTTGCTTGAAATGAGGATGCTTGAAGTCTTTTAGATTTTTCCCTCGTATCCCCTTTGAATGAAAGACCGATTCAATTTATAATGATCAAAGGGTTGTAGTTTGAAAGGGCATGACTTCCTTTGACATCGTATCTCTTTGCCTAAGATCACATCTTTCGTGGGGCCCTTGTCATGCCCACCGTGGATAGTGTATGTTTAGGATGTTAATCTACTATATGCATAGTCATGTTTTCTTATTTTATTTCATTAAGATACACCTTATACGATGGGTTTAAGGTAATTGTTGTTGCTTTTTATGGATCGCAGCTTCCAACATGGGGACATGACAGCCCTCCCCACTCAAAATTGCTTGTCCTCAAGCAATCCCAACGCATTACCTTGCACATTAATGCTTACCCTCAATGTGGAATAGTTGTTTCCGGAGTGATTAGAGTTTGCATCTTTTGCCTGACTATACTTAGGTTTTGAAGTAGAGCTTGGGTGGTTTTCTCATCCTATTCTATTAATGCTTGGGTTTTCTTATCACTACTTTCTCTGAATGTCCTAAGCTCATCTCTTAGTGGGTTATCCATGAGGTTGTTTCCTAGGGTATTATTCCTAGAGTCTCTTCAGTGGTAGATTTGCATAATTTCCCATGGGATGGTAGAAAAGATGCTCTAATACCACTGTGATGTCCCTTACCTGATTTGCCCTAGAATTCGCTTGGGAATTAGGTTTAGGGTCTCTACCTTTTGAATTCTTCTTGGAGCCATACCTGTAACAGCACATATATATACACAAAACCCATATTGCCATATGTCAGTTCTAGTATCTATTACCCAGCAATTCAATATAAACAACTTACAACTGAAAACACATAAGAAAGAAGAGTCACTCAGCATGCCAGGGAGGAGAAGTCATAAATCCTTAGTAGCCTAAGGCCTACCACAGTCCTATTGCCCGAACCCTTGACGATGGCCTATTGGGGCTGGTCCTTTTGCCCAATCCCTCGTCCAGGCCTATGGGGACATATTCCAATGTGGGACCCCCATCCCTCCATGGTCCAAACCCTTCACTCAGACCTATGGGGATGGAACCTTAGATGGGGTTTATAGGCAATCCACTAAAGCTTATGCATTCACCCTCCTGGCTGAATCACAAACAAAATATATGCAGTTTCCACACAGTTCCAAATTATACAATTTGCCTCTAACACTAGGAAATGAATCATACAGGAGTATATGATGCAGCATATGATATAGCATAGTGTAAACAGTTTCTAGCAAATTTCAAATATGCAGTTATTCTTTTATCTATTTTCATTCTTCTTTCATTATGCTATAAGAGATTCAAACAGAAATGTAGATGCCAGGACAAAAATAATCATTAGAGAAGTTATATTTATTCACAATCATCCTTCTTACAGTTTTCTAGTTTTATGGCTCAGTTCTGATACAAACTATTGTACAATATAAAAGCCATCATTTATATATATCTGCAGATGGAAATTAGTACCCAGACATACCATAATGATCTACAATTATTATCCTAATGAAAGTCACAATTGCCATGACACAGTTCCCTTATTTCCCAGGTCTGATTTCCTCACAGTGGAATGAATTAAACCCCGTTTTATGCATTTTAAATGAGAAAGACAAAGCATATGAAATAATATTATGGTTGAATAGAGGGAACTAGATGCTAGGACTGAGTGAGGAATCTCACCTGAGCCTCAAGTCTGTCAGTTTCTACTTTTAGATTATTCAAAATGTATTATGTATGTGATCAACAATTGATCGATGTCCTGAAGTGTATACTTCCTGCTGGCTGAATGGATCGATGGTGTTCCGAGAGGATATATATATTGAATTGTATTGATGGTGGTGTTATATTAGAACTGATGTTTTGTGTATTTTGATTTGGATCGATCAGGAAGTGTTGTAATGCGATGATGCTGCTATTGTATTGTTGTGTCTTTATATATTTTCTTTTACTTGTTGTACCCGTAGATTCTCATTGTGGCTGTGAATGATCGATGATGGTCATCATAGGGTTGTTAATAAATTAATGTGTGGATTATCTGAGACTTACAAAAGAAAGGGTAGAGTGGATGTCTTTAAAGGACAAAATTCCCATATGGACGGCCAAAGCAAAAGTTCATTGAGATTTATTTGCTTTCCATATAAAGTAGTTGGCCTGATACTAAAACGGTGTTGATAATGATCTCCAATTCCCACATTTGAGTTTTACGTGGGATTTCCATCTTATATTGGCATATTCCTTGAATTTCCTATTCAATACTTTTACTTGCTTCCCTTTTCTTTTTCGTTCAATGGATTACACCTGAAATGATTGTTGTGATATAATGGTCACTATGGGAGTGTTGGTACTCATTTTGACCTGGAGGTTGATTTTTCATGTTCAGAGGGTTTCTTCATTTGAACCCTATATCTTCTTGCCCATCGGCATGACCTCGTAGGCTTCTTGGCAATCTAATTGGTGGTAGTGATGTGCCATCGGCGTAACGTTCATCATCGGTGTGTGTTTGGCTGACGGTGTTGGTCTGGCCGATGAAGGGAATATTCCCGCTTTGTATATCGGGTCATATACAAAGGAAAATATACATTGGCTGATATACATTTGGTGGGGCCTCCCGCAGTCTTATGCAAATAGGTTTGTACATGTTCAATATACAGGGGAGGAATGTATCTGGAATATTCTCATTAGATTCCTTGCTTGTATGTTTGTGTTTGTATATTCAACATACAAACAAAATATACATTCAGATATGCAATGAAAGTATATGCGAGCCGGACCCGAACCGAAATTCTGTTTGATCTATAACATTTGACGTCCGCCCTGTATGTTGTATATGCATTTGGATTTGCATATACAAAAGCAATAAAGGAAAATGAAAGGAGAAAAGGGTCATCGATAGAAGGTCAAGGTGCCTGTTGGTAATAATTTATGTTCAAGGTTTTTGGCATGGTCCCCTCTCTAAAATCCAAAATTTCCTAAGTGTTGGACCTCCTCAACATTTTTCAGCTGCAGCATCATATTTTTTAAGGAGAGGAGGTCATCATCATCATGATATTCTAGGGGTGGGTTGTCATCATCATCATATTTCTGAATATCATCCTGATGCTGATTTGTGGTGACATCATTAGGGTTCGAGGGGGGTCATATTTCTAAAACTAGTCACCTTGTGGAGATCCCTGATGTTGCAAATATGACGACGACGTCATCCAGATATGAGGAGGTGTGCAGTAGGCAGATATGCTGATGACATCAGCAGGACATGACGGTGACATCATCAGGATGTTCATCGGCCAGACATTTGGTATCAGCTAAGCAGGAAGATCTTCCTCCGATGCATCAGGTTGTGCCAATGAGGGTGGTCGTGCAGATGATGATGCTGACGTCAGGATGATTTTTGAACGTCCGAAGGATGTTTGCATATGCAGGCATCGGCGTAACACTCTTCATCAGCTGGGGAGATTTTGGTTGTTCTGACGGTGTATGTCACACCGACAGAGGTGGCGAGCCGATGTGTTATCGGTAAGAGTTGTTCTATCAGCAGAGGGGTTTCTTGCTAGGCCGATGGTCTATCTCTGGCCGATGGAGTGGAGTGTAGTGTGGCTGTCGGTGAGACAAATGAGGTCGGGGAGAATTGTGGGGTGTGTCGATGGCTTGAGTCTTGGCGATAGGCTTTGTGCGAAGGATCGTGGGTCGAACGTGGCAAAAGTGCTCGATGCTTATTATGCATGTGGCCGCGTGTATAAAGTGGTAGGGGGCTCTCCGCACCGTGCATGTGGGATTAATCTCCCTGTATTATTTTGAAACTGCAGTGAAGTGCGTTTTTGCAGGGAACGGTTGAGATACACTATTTGATGTTTTCCCGATGGCTGTGAGGTGGTTGGACATTAATGGCAGTTGTTGCTGAAGTATGGGCGATGGTGTGGACGGATCTGGTACCTGACTGAAGTTGTACATCCACAGTTGGCGGCTCATGGCTCGAGATCCCTTCTTGTCTCCTCCCCTGCCTGCTGTATTCAGTGCGTTGAGCGCCATTTTTCTGATACTGTGTATCTGGCGGGATTTTTGGTCAACCATGTAATTAATGCTGAGTACGCTTCCCTCTGGCTGGTTTTTGAAGCTGGAAGTGTTACTCATTTTAGGTTGTTGAAAGTTGAACATTTTTGGCTCTGTAATGCAATATAGCTGATTTGGTTGCTCTGTGCAGCAAAACTTGTGAGTTTATGTATCTCCTGTGGTATGTTTTTGCATGAATCCACTGATTTCATGGTTTATCCTATATGAGTAATGCTATGTTTGCATGTGTTGTGCTAATTCTGTCTCCAGTGTTGCATGTATCTTTCTTCTGAATCCAGATATTTAAGGAACATCTAAGATTCTAGAACATAGAATTCCTGTGTTGAATGTTTGATCTCTTAACTTAGGCTCAAGGGGTAGATTAAATTGTTCTCAGATTGAATATTTGGAAGGATATACTACAATAGGGATGCCATAAGTATAGATAGCTTAACACTTTGTATTGGGAGATATCTGTAAGGCAGGTATCATATGTATCCCCCTGAAATCCAGTTTTAGTTGTTCATGCATATCATTCACAGGTGTATGTCTACTGACTCCAGGCCCTGGATAGGCACCAATCTTGCTTTGTGTTAGTGTTATATACCAGGTCCAACTTTGCATCCAAATATAAATCAAAATCAAATTCTAAAACAACCTTTAGGACATTAGAATTAGTTTTAGGATCCAAGTCCTCTGTCTACAACTGAAAATAGGCCCAAAGCCAGCCCCTTTGCTCTTATCTTGCAGTTTTGGTCTACTTACAAGAAGACTTATCTGCTTTCTGTCAGCATCCCAGCCTTTGTATGCATATCCCCATGGATGTTGAGTAGGGAATACCCCCCTAGGTTTTGCAGAGCCTGAAGAAAAAGAGGAGATAAAATATAGAGTCTATCTCCTATACTGTTGGCCCCTGGCCCAGAGATCCTGTTGATCATTGATGGCTACCTTGTAGGGAAATCTGGGAATAAGCATCCAGTCTGGGAAAAAACCAATAGAAATTGGTGACTCTACTGGGGAATCTTGTGAAAGAACCCTGATTTACAAAAGAAAATAGTTCCTAGTAATAGGTGGCGACTCCGAAGTAAGCTCCCAACTGGTCAAAGTGAAACTTATATGCAGGGGAGAAGATCCCAACAAAATCCTTTATTTGAAGAGTTACCCATAAAAATGATGTATAGAAAAAAGGGGACTGTTTGAGCCAGTCAAGATGGTTCTCCTAGCCCCAAGAAAAATGATTTTATTTAGGATAATCCAAGGTCTTCAGACAAGACAGTACCTTATTTTTCAAACAATGAGGCTGAAATCCAGAGTGTGTATGAAAGACAGCAGGGTAGTGGTTTGAGAATAAGGTCAGAGGTGTTTCAGGAGCGTCCTTTTCATGATTCTCCTGACAGATTTGAAGAAGCTGAATCCCTAAGGGATGATAATAATGAAGATCAGAATATGGTAAAACCATCCTCCTCTAGGCCTAGCGAGGAAGAACTAGCTGATGAAATTAGGAGCTTAAGGGCTGAGTTCGAATATCAGCAGGCAATAACAATCAGAGATGACCTGAGGCAGAAAGTGCAAGCTTTAAGGACTGCCCAAAATAATTCAATCCCTACCCTTCAGAATGCAAATGTGCAGAGACATCAATAGAGAAATGAAATGCAATATCAACATAATGATCAAAGACAAAATCTGAATGATGCTAGGATACCACTAAACAATGTAAGAAACCAGAATGCAAACAGAAACATCAATGTTAATCAGTTTGATAGACAGCCCATGCAGCTAGATAGATTCAGACAGTTGGTGTTTGATGGTATTCCTGGGTATCCTAATCCCATTGACAAGCATCTAAGGCTGCAAGTGCCTAAATTTTTAGGAAACAACACAGTGTCAGGAGAAGATCATCTAAAGGATTTTCAAAATATCATGGATAACTTTGAGGTAGAACATGAGGATGTTTTCATGAAGTCATTCATGCAATCTTTGGTTGATGAGGCCAAGGAATGGTATAAGAATCTGCCTAACCGGAGTATTTCATCATGGGATGATTTTAAAAGGATGTTCAAGGAGCAATATGGTGACAAAACTGACCCTAGCTTTTTTGTAAATGAGTTTACTAGTATCACTAAAGGGTCAAATGAGCAGGTTGCAGATTTTAATACAAGATTTACTAAAGTGTTAAACAAATTGCCACATCACATGAGGCCAAATGAACCTATGTGCATAATATTGTATATCAATGCCTTTGATGCAAAAACTGCATATGGATTAAGAGATAAAAGTCCTACTACTATCAGGGATGCTTTCAGAATTGCAGTGAATATTGAGAACAACAGGAAAGCATCAGGCAAGACAAACAGAAGGGATGATGTGAAAATTCTACAGAATCCAAACAAGCCTCAGAACACTCAAGGTAATACGTCTGCCCCTGAAGATAAAATAGACAAATTGGCAAATGTTGTTAAGGACCTAAGCTATAGAATAGCTAGAAGTGAAAAAGGGATAGGTCCTGATAGGCAAGTCTATCAAAGGCAGGAAAAGAGGCCATCATTGCATGATATGCCTTATAATACCAATTGGCATAATGGTAAGCCTATATTCCCACACAACAACACAAATCAGAGAGCTCAACATGTCAAAGAAACTCCTGATCCTCTAAAGAAAGCTATAAATATTGTTGATGATACTCCATGGTGTATAATTTGTCAGATGCCACATTCACAGTCACAGTGTATGATTGCTCAGTCCTTGTGTGATAATGCTACATCTTGTAATGAGTGCAATGAGCCACATTATGTGCAAGATGATCATGTTAATATGATGTCCATAAACAATGGATACCCCATTTGTAGTGCTGATGAGAGTACAGATGATGGAATTCAGGCCTATCAACAGGACTCTTATGATGAAGGTAATGAAGAAAGCTATGTGTATGCTCAGAGCTCACACAATTTTTTGAGTAACTTGCAACGACCTTCTGATGAGGAAATTAGGGCCTTCACAGCTACAGCAGTTGCTCAAGTCAAAAGCAACTACAATCTCAGAGGTAAAAATCAAGTAAGCAGCCCACATCAGCTAGAAGATATTTCTGCAGGTCAGCCACTGCATGGTCATAAGGGGATTGAATCACAAAAGAGGCAGTGGGTTAATAATAAACAGAATTTTAGACAAAGAACGGGTCATGAATCTCAAGGACCAGAAAGTAGAATCCCCCAAGCTGAAGATCAAAGCAAAGGTTCCCAAGACAAGAATGATGATCAGGGAACTATGAAAGTAAAAGCTAAATCAGTTCAGGATAAAAACAAGATTGTGGAGCAAGCTACAACCGTTATACAAAATTATGCTCCATTTGATATAGCTCAAGTCCTCTCCCAGGTAAAAGTCTCTGTTCCACTTATGGAACTGATGAGAGTGGAAGAAATCAAGAATAGGACAGTATCCCTAATTTCAGGGGTGCCTTTTCAAGCTAAACAAAATGTTCAGATCCAGGGTGACAAACATGTCATATGTAATGAAGAAGATGAGGCTCCTGAGGTTTATTTAGGAGTGACTATGACAAAGTGTCCTTCACAAGTGGAACCATTTTATGTATCCCTAGTTATAAATGGAAAAATAATCAGAAATTGTATGCTTGATTCTGGAGCATCTACAAATGTCATGCCTTTGGCCATCATGCAACAAGCTAGATTGAAAATTGACAAGGCATGTGGAAAATGTTATGCTATGGATGCCAGAGAGGTACCAGTTATTGGAATCATGAAGGATGTAGATTTCAAACTGGCAGCATTTCCTGAAAAAAGATATAAAATGAATATAATGGTGGTTGACATCAAGCCACAGTATGGTATGTTGCTGTCAAGAAGATAGGCAGCACTAATTGGTGGAAGTATGCAGCTGGACCTATCATATGCCATGATTCCAATGAATGGCAAGGATGTTAAGCTAATCAGAGAACAAAGATCATCAGAGATAGTGGAAGACCAAGAAGCTGAGGAACAGATATGCTTTGTAAACACTGACTGTGATAACTTCAAGGTTGTCTCAGATGATAAGGAAGATAAAGAGAAAAATGTCTGCATTAAAGAGCTGGACCAGCAAGGTTTATGGACTATGTTTTTTGATGGAGCTTGTGCAAAAGAAGGCTCTGGAGCTGGAGTTGTTTTCTTGTCTCCAAATGGTGAGCTCCTCAAATTCTCTTTCTTGCTGAGATTCGTTTGCACAAACAACATTGCAGAATATGAGGCTTTACTCTTAGGCCTAAATATAGCCCTCAAACATGGAATCAAAATGCTAAGAGTATTTAGTGATTCTGAGCTGATTGTATCCCAAATTAGAGATAGTTATGCTTCAAAAAATAAAAGGTTGAAACAATACAAGCATGCTGTTTGGGATACCATTGAACTATTTGATGCATTTTCAATAGGCTGGGTAGAGAGATCCAAGAATGTTATGGCCGATTTCTTAGCTAATGTTGCAATAAGGCCAGATGACATCACTCTGTCAGATGTTACAAATGTAGAAGTTAAAATCAGGCCTGCGGTACCAGAGAACATAGGCAGTTGGCAAGTGTTTAATGATGATAGGGACTTGTTAAAATTTTTGCACTGCATAGATAAATATGAGAATCAAGAAATTGATTTCCAAGCTTTTGTAGAAACCATAGATGGAAAAGAAACTCTTGTGGGGAAAGAGATAATTCAGTTGAAGACTAATAAAATCCCTAGAGGGTTAGTAGCTTTGGAAAGAGCTTTTGACAGTAGAGACCAATTGGTCACAAAGACATCTCCCACAAACAAGGAGGATTTAGAAGAGATAAATTTGAGAACATCTCAGGCCCCCAAGAAAGTATACATTGGTAAACAGCTCAAACCACACATCAGGAGTATGCTGATTGCATTACTGAAAAGGTACAAACATGTTTTTGCTTGGTCATATGAGGATCTAAAAGCCTATAGGGAAGATTTATTCCAGCATGAGATCCCATTGAAGCCGGGAGCTAAGCCATTTATACAAAGGCAAAGACCTATTAATCCTACCTTAGCTCCAAAGATGCAAGAAGAACTCAAAAAGCTTAGGGAGGCTGGAATAATTCAGCCAATCAGACATTCAACTTGGGTATCCAACCTTGTCCCAGTCAGAAAAAAGAATGGTGATATTAGGCTTTGTGTTGACTTCAGGAACTTAAATGTATCCTCTTTAAAGGATAACTATCCACTGCCTAATATGGAAGCTATGTTGCAGAGAGTGACTGGTTGTGAACTCTTGTCCATGATGGATGGATTTTTAGGTTATAATCAGGTGAAGGTAAAGGAATCAGAACAATATAAGACTGCCTTCACCACTCCATGGGGAACTTATGTGTATGTTAGAATGCCATTTGGCCTAACAAATGCAGGTGCTACATCTCAAAGAGCAATGGATGTTGCTTTTGCAGGGTTGATTGATTCAATCCTGGCTGTATATCAAGATGATTTGACTACATATTCAAAGAAGGAAGAGCAGCATTGTATGCACTTGGAGCAGATTTTCATTAGAGCATTAGAGTATGGCATTTCTCTCAACCCAAAGAAGTGTGCTTTTGGGGTAGTTGAAGGAAAACTCCTAGGGCACATTGTTTCCAAGGATGGAGTTAGGATAGATCCATAGAGAGTGGCTGCTATTGACAGAATTCAAATGCCAAAAACTGTAAAAGGAGTTCAGTCCTTCTTTGGACAGATAAATTTTGTTAGGAGATTTGTTCCCAACTTTGCAGAAACCACATGGAACATTTCCAAGATGATGAAGAAGGATGCAACTGTTCACTGGGAAAGTGAAGCAATTGAATCATTTCAGAGTACCAAAGAGGCAATCAAAATGACCCCTGTTCTTAAATCTCCTGATTTTTCTAGGCCGTTCCAGTTGTTTTCATTTGCTTCCTTTCACACTATTGCTGCATGTTTGCTACAAAAAAATGAAGATGGATTTGAACAACCCATAGTTTTCTTCAGTATGTCCTTGCAGGCTGCTGAGTTGAAATATGATATTATGGAAAAACAGGCATATGCACTAGTCAGAGCCATCAAAAGTTTTAGACCATACCTGGTAGGATCACATATAATTGCATATGTACCCCATGCAGCAGTCAAAGACATATTCACTCAACAGGAGGTGACTGGAAGAAGGTGTAGATGGATAACCAAACTGTAGGAGTTCAACATAGAAATACAAATTACCAAGTTGGTAAGAGGACAAGGATTAGCCAAGATGATGGCACAGTCAAACTTGGAAGCATGCCAAGTTAATGCAGTCCAAAATGAGAATGTAAATGTATCAAGATCTGGATGGTACAAGGACATTATATACTACTTGCAAAATTTGAATTGTCCTTCCCATTTCAGTGACAGTCAAAAGAGGACTTTAAAGTTACATGCAATCAGGTATGTTATTGTTCAAGGTGAGCTATACTGGAAAAACCCTGATGGTGTGCTGCTGAGATGTGTGGATGAAGATGTAGCTAACAATGTTTTGAATGACATGCATAAAGGATTGTGTGGTGGACATTATACTGCCCAAACAACAGCCCATAAGATTCTCAAAGCAGGATATTGGTGGCCCCCTCTCTTTTCAGATGCACAAAGGTTAGTGAGGAAGTGTGACCCTTGCCAGAGATTCTCAGGAAAATTGAGATATGGTGGTGCTTTACCCCTCAGAACTGTAACTGTAGATGCTCCATTTCAGCAATGGGGAATTGACTTCATAAGGGAAATTGCAAACAAGTCAAGTGGGGGACACAGTTGGATTTTGGTGGCAACTGATTACTTTACCAAATGGATTGAGGCCATTCCAACTAAGAGAGCTACAAGTAGGGTGATAACGGATTTCATAATGGAAAATGTTATCATCAGGTTTGGAGTACCATTCAAGATAGTTACTGATAATGCTATGTGCTTTAGATCAGGTGAGTTTATTGATTTTTACACTAAATATGGGATAAATCTATCATATGCATCACCCTACCACCCACAAGGAAATGGTCAAGCAGAATCAAACAATAAAAGCATCATGAAAATTATCAAGAGGATACTAGACAAGAACAAGAGAGCTTGGGACTCAAAATTAAAGTTGGCAATATGGGCTGACAGGGTGACAGTAAAAAAGGCTATTGGGATGTCACCCTTTGAGCTGGTATATGGTGCATCAGCCAGATTGCCTATAAACAATCTCCTGCCAGTTTACAAATTTATCTAGGATAATGATGAGGAGATTGAAGACTCCATGACAGAAAGAGTGAACCAGCTGGTTGCACTGGATGAGAACAGAAGGAAAGCACACCAGATCAATCTCAAGAGACAACAAGATGTGAAATATCTGTTTGATAGGAGAGCTACAAAAAGGAAGTTTTAGGTCAATGATCTGGTACTCATCTAGAATGCAAAAAATCAGGACAGGGGTAAACATGGTAAATTTGAACCCTTATGGATGGGCCCATATCAGATTTGTAGTACCCATGGGGAGGACTCTTATTTCCTCCAGGCCCTAGATGGTGAATTTCTGGAATTGCCTGTGCATGGCCAATTCCTTAAGTTCTATTTTGCATAGATGACTTGTCTCTGTGCACATGTGTAAAAATATGTATATATTGTAAATGTCTTGTACATGTTCGTGCCTTTTTGGTTTTTGCCTGGTCTGCCCGGAGATCTAGTTCTCGCTGCAGGTTTTCACCTGCACGTCCCCATTCGGAACCAGTGTTGGTACTCATTTTGACCTGGAGGTTGATTTTTCATGTTTAGAGGGTTTCTTCATTTGAACCCAATATCTTCTTGCCCATCGGCATGACCTCGCAGGCTTCTTGGCGATCTAATTGGTGGTAGTGATGTGCCATCGGCGTAACATTCATCATCGGTGTGTGTTTGGCCAATGGTGTTGGTCTAGCCGATGAAGGGAATATTCCCGCTTTGTATATCGGGTCATATACAAAGGAAAATATACATTGGCTGATATACATTTGGTGGGGCCTCCCGCAGTCTTATGCAAACAGGTTTGTACATGTTCAATATACAAGGGAGGAATGTATCTGGAATATTCTCATTAGATTCCCTGCTTGTATGTTTGTGTTTGTATATTCAGCATACAAACAAAATATACATTCAGATATGTAATGAAAGTATATGCAAGCCAGACCCGAACCGAAATTCTATTCGATCTATAACATTTGACGTCCGCCCTGTATGTTGTATATGCATTTGGATTTGCATATACAAAAGCGATAAAGGAAAATGAAAGGAGAAAAGGGTCATCGATAGAAGGTCAAGGTGCATGTTGGTAATAATTTATGTTCAAGGTTTTTGGCATGGTCCCCTCTCTAAAATCCAAAATTTCCTAAGTGTTGGACCTCCTCAGCATTTTTCAGCTGCAGCATCATATTTTTTAAGCAGAGGAGGTCATCATCATCATGATATTCTAGGGGTGGGTTGTCATCATCATCATATTTCCGAATATCATCCTGATGTCGATTTGTGGTGACGTCATTAGGGTCCGAGGGGGGTCATATTTCTAACACTAGTCACCTTGTGGAGATCCCCGATGTTGTGAATATGACGATGACGTCATCCAGATATGAGGAGGTGTGCAGTAGGCAGATATGCTGATGACGTCAGCAGGACATGATGGTGACATCATTAGGATGTTCATCGGCCAGACATTTGGTATCGGCTAAGCAGGAAGATCTTCCTCCGATGCATCAGGTTATGCCGATGAGGGTGGTCGTGCAGATGATGATGCTGACATCAGGATGATTTTTAAACGTCTGGAGGATGTTTGCATATGCAGGCATCGGCGTAACACTCTTCATCGGCTGGGGAGATTTTGGTTGTTCTGACGGTGTATGTCACACCGACAGAGGTGGCGAGCCGATGTGTTATCGGCAAGAGTTGTTCTATCGGCAGAGGGGTTTCTTGCTAGGTCGATGGTCTGTCTCTAGCCGATGGAGTGGAGTGTAGTGTGGCTGTCGGTGAGACAAATGAGGTCAGCAGGAGAATTGTGGGGTGTGCCGATGGCTTGGGTCTTGGCGATAGGCTTTGTGCGAAGGATCGTGGGTCGAGCGTGGTAAAAGCGCTCAACGCTTACTATGCATGTGGCCGCGTGTATAAAGTGGTAGGGGGCTCTCCGCACCGTGCATGTGGGATTAATTTCCCTGTATTATTTTAAAACTGTGGTGAAGTGCATTTTGGCGGGAAATGGTTGCGATACATTGTTTGATGTTTTCCCGATGGCTGCGAGGTGGTTGGACATTAATGGCAGTTGTTGCTGAAGTATGGGCGATGGTGTGGATGGATTTGGTACCCGACTGAAGTTGTACATCCACGGCTGGTGGCTTATGGCTCGAGATCCCTTCTTGTCTCCTCCCCTACCTGCTGTATTCAGTGCGTTGAGCGCCATTTTTCTGATACTGTGTATCTGGCAGGATTTTTGGTCAACCATGTAATTAATGTTGAGTACGCTTCCCTCTGGCTGGTTTTTGAAGCTGGAAGTGTTACTCATTTTAGGTTGTTGAAAGTTGAACATTTTTGGCTCTGTAATGCAATACAGCTGATTTGGTTGCTTTGTGCAGCAAAACTTGTGAGTTTATGTATCTCCTGTGGTATGTTTTTGCATGAATCCACTGATTTCATGGTTTATCCTATATGAGTAATGCTATGTTTGCATGTGTTGTGCTAATTCTGTCTCCAGTGTTGCATGTATCTTTCTTCTGAATCCAGATATTTAAGGAACATCTAAGATTCTAGAACATAGAATTCCTGTGTTGAATGTTTGATCTCTTAACTTAGGCTCAAGGGGTAGATTAAATTGTTCTCAGATTGAATATTGGGAAGGATATACTACAATAGGGATGCCATAAGTATAGATAGCTTAACACTTTGTATTGGGAGATATCTGTAAGGCAGGTATCATATGTATCCCCTTGAAATCCAGTTTTAGTTGTTCATGCATATCATTCACAGGTGTATGTCTACTGACTCCAGGCCCTGGATAGGCACCAATCTTGCTTTGTGTTAGTGTTATATACCAGGTCCAACTTTGCATCCAAATATAAATCAAAATCAAATTCTAAAACAACCTTTTGGACATTAGAATTAGTTTTAGGATCCAAGTCCTCTGTCTACAACTGAAAATAGGCCCAAAGCCAGCCCCTTCGCTCTTATCTTGCAGTTTTGGTCTACTTACAGGAGGACTTATCTGCTTTCTGTCAGCATCCCAGCCTTTGTATGCATATCCCCATGGATGTTGAGTAGGGAATACCCCCTAGGTTTTGCAGAGCCTGAAGAAGAAGAGGAGATAAAATATAGAGTCTATCTCCTATACTGTTGGCCCCTGGCCCAGAGATCCTGTTGATCATTGATGGCTACCTTGTAGGGAAATCTGGGAATAAGCATCCAATCTGGGAAAAAACCAACAGGGAGTTTGCTTGAAATGAGGATGCTTGAAGTCTTTTAGATTTTTCCCTCATATCCCCTTTGAATGAAAGACTAATTCAATTGATAATGATCAAAGGGCTGTAGTTTGAAAGGGCATGACTTCCTTTGACATCGTATATCTTTGCCTAAGATCACACCTTTCGTGGGGCCCTTGTCATGCCCACCATGGATAGTGTATGTTTAGGATGTTAATTTGCTATATGCATAGTCATGTTTCCTTATTTTATTTCATTAAGATACTTACACCTTATACAATGGGTTTAAGGTAATTGTTGTTTCTTTTTATGGATCGCAGCTTCCAACATGGGGACATGACAACCCTCCCCACTCAAAATTGCTTGTCCTCAAGCAATCCGAACGCATTACCTTGCACATTAATTCTTACCCTCAATGTGGAATAGTTATTTCTGGAGTGATTAGATTTTGTGTCTTTTGCCTGACTATACTTAGGTTTTGAAGTAGAGCTTGGGTGGTTTTCTCATCTTGTTCTATTAATGCTTGGGTTTTCTTATCACTACTTTCTCTGAAGGTCCTAAGTTCATCTCTTAGTGGGTTATCCATGAGGTTGTTTCCTAAGGTATTGTTCCTAGAGTCTCTTTGGTGGTAAATTTACATAATTTCCCACGGGATGGCAGGAAAGATGCTCTGATACCACTGTGATGTCCCTTACCTAATTTGCCCTAGAATTCGCTTGGGAATTAGGTTTAGGGTCTCTACTTTTTGAATTCTTCTTGGAGCCATACCTGTAACAGCACATATATATACACAAAACCTGTATTGCCATATGTCAGTTCTAGTATCTATTACCCAGCAATTCAACATAATCAACTTACAACTGAAAACACATAAGCAAGAAGAGTCACTCAGCATGCCAGGGAGGAGAAGTCATAAATCCTTAGTGTCCTATTGCCCACCACAGTCCTATTGCCCGAACCCTTGACGAGGGCCTATGGGGGCTAGTCCTTTTGCCCAATCCCTCATCTAGGCCTATGGGGGCATATTCCAATGTGGGACCCCCATCCCTCCATAGTCCAAACCCTTGACTCAGGCCTACTAGGGCATAATGCCCAACCCTTGTCTCGGGCCTATGGGGACAGAACCTTAGATGGGGTTTATAGGCAATCTACTAAAGCTTATGCATTCACCCCTCCTGGCTAAATCACAAACAAAATATATGCAGTTTCCACACAGTTCCAAATTATACAATTTTCCTCTATCACTAGGAAATGAATCATACAGTAGTATATGATGCAGCATACGATATATCAGAGTGCAAACAGTTTCTAGCCAATTTCAAATATGCAGTTATTCTTTTATCTATTTTCATTATGCTTTCATTATGCTATAAGAGATTCAAATAGAAATGTAGATGCCAGGACAAAAATAATCATCAGAGAAGTTATATTTATTCACAATCATCCTTCTTACAGTTTTCTAGTTTTATGGCTCAGTTCTGATACAAACTACTGTACAATATAACAACCATCATTTATATATACCTGCAGATGGAAATTAGTACCCAGACATACCATAATGATCTACAATTATTATCCTAATGAAAGTCACAATTGCCATGACACAGTTCCCTTATTTCCCAGGTCTGATTTCCTCACAGTGGAATGAATTAAACCCTGTTTTATGCATTTTAAATGAGAAAGACAAAGCATATGAAATAATATTACAGTTGAATAGATGGAACTAGATGCTAGGACTGAGTGAGGAATCTCACCTGAGCCTCGAGTCTGTCAGTTTCTACTTTTAGATTATTCAAAATGTATTATGTATGTGATCAACAATTTATCGATGTCCTGTAGTGTATACTTCCTGCTGGCTGAATGGATCGATGGTGTTTTGAGAGGATATATATATTGAATTGTATTGATGGCGGTGTTATATTAGAACTGATGTTTTGTGTATTCTGATTTGGATTGATCAGGAAGTGTTGTAATGCGATGATGCTGTTGTTGTATTGCTCTGTCTTTATATATTTTCTTTTACTTGTTGTACCCATAGATTCTCATTGTGGTTGTGAATGATTGATGATGATCATCACAGGGTTGTTAATAAATTAATGTGTGGATTATCCGAGACTTACAAAAGAAAGGGAAGAGTGGATGTCTTTAAAAGACAGAATTCCCATATGGGCGGCCAAAGCAAAAGTTCATTGAGATTTATCTGCTTTGCATATAAAGTAGTTGGCTTGATACTAAAATGGTGTTGATAATGATCTCCAATTCCCACATTTGAGTTTTATGTGGGATTTCCATCTTCTATTGGCATATTCCTTGAATTTTCTATTCGATGCTTTTACTTGCTTCCCTTTTCTTTTTTGTTCGATGGATTACACCTAAAATGATTGTTGTGATATAATGGTCACTAGAGGGGTTTGCTTGAAATGAGGATGCTTGAAGTCTTTTAGATTTTTCCCTTGTATCCCCTTTGAATGAAAGACCAATTCAATTTATAATGATCAAAGGGTTGTAGTTTGAAAGGGCATGACTTCCTTTGACATCATATCTCTTTGCCTAAGATCGCACCTTTCATGGGGCCCTTGTCATGCCCACTGTGGATAGTGTATGTTTAGGATGTTAATCCGTTATATGCATAGTCATGTTTTCTTATTTTATTTCATTAAGATACTCACACCTTATACAATGGGTTTAAGGTAATTGTTGTTGCTTTTTATGGATCGCAGCTTCCAACATTGGGACATGACATGTTAGAATTGTGGGCAGACTGGACAGATATCGAAAGATTGCAAAGAGGAGAACAAGAAGAAAAAGAAGAAGAATTCTTCTGATAATGAATCTTCTCAGAGTGATACAGATGCCTTCATAGCAACCTTGGTGACTCAGGCATTAGATGATGTTTGGCTAATTGACTCAGGTGCATCTTTTCACATAACATCTCACAGAGATTGGTTTTCAAAGTATGAAAATTATGCTGGTGGAAGGGTGTATCTGGGTGACGATTCTCACCTAGAAATTATTGGTCGTGGAAGAGTCAGAATCCATTTTCCTGATGGAAGAATAAAAGGAATCAATGATGTAATGCATATACTAGGTCTGGCTCAAAATTTGCTTTCTGTAAGTAAGCTAAATGATGTTGATGTGCAAGTTTATTTCTCAAATGCTGCTTGTAATATGACTAGAGGATCTATGGTGCTAGCTAAGGGTGCACGAATTGGCACTCTGTACAAGCTGGATGCACATGCAGTTCAATGTAACAATGCTTCTATAAAGTCGAATAAATATGATTTTGAAGAGAAGGAAAACGTTGTTCCTGTGGGTGCTAATTCCTTGGAGGTGAAACTCCCAGCAGAGAAAATAATGTTATGGCATCATAGACTCAGCCACATTAATGAAAAAGGCTTAAAAGCCTTGAAAAATAAAAACCTGGTTGAAGGGCTTAATGGTTGTAATCTTGAATTCAATTTTTGCGAACATTGCATATATAGAAAGCAACACCGTGTTTTGTTTTATTCTAGTCCTCATAAATCTTTTAGAATTTTGGATTATGTTCACTTTGATGTACTTGGTCCAATTAATGTTCCTTCATTATCGAAGACTAAATATTTTGTCTCTTTCATAGATGATTATTTGAGGACATTTGTTTATTTTCTCAGAAGTAAAATTGAAGTTTTCAATCGGTTTAAGGAATTTAAAACCTTGGTTGAAAATTAGACTGGAGGAAAAATAAAATGCTTGAGGATAGATAATGGCGGGGAGTTTTATTTTGTAGATTTTGAAAAGTATTGCAAAGACCATGGAATTAAAAGGCATAAAACAACTCCTTACACTCCATAGAAAAATGGAGTTGTAGAAAGGATGAATAGAACACTTATTGAAAGGGTGAGAAGTATGTTGAGTAGTGTTGGTCTGGAACAGAAGTTTTGGGCTGAGGCTGTGGCTATAGCATGTTATCTAATTAACAGATCTCCCACTTCGGTGCTCATGGACAAGACACCTATGGAAGCATGGTCTAGAAAGAAGCCCTCATTGAGACACATTAGAGTCCTTAGCTATGAGGCATATGCATATGTGCTGAATGAGAAAAGATCTAAATTGAAGAACAAGGCAGTAAAATGTATCTTCATTGGTTATGGGATTGTTGTGAAAGGGTACAAGCTTTGGAATCCAGTTACTGAGAAGGTGTTGTATAGCAGAAGTGTGATCTTCCGTGAGTTGAAACCTTCTACTATTGATCTACAACCAGAGGTCAAAGAAATAGAAAAGAAGGAGGTAGTTGAAATCCCTCTTACTCCAGATAAGGATGAACTACGTACTCCTAGTGGACCTATTAGTGAGGAGAGCTCGGGTAGCTCTGAAAGTTCTGAGCAAGAAGAAGAACCTCAACCTCAGCTTGTGAGGAGGTCTACACATGAGAAGCGGCAACGTGAAAGGAGTGGATATTCTATGTTAGATTCTAGTTGTGCCTATGCTTTGATTTCTAACAGTGATGAGCCTAGGAGTATTAGAGAAGCTATTGGTATGTATGATTTAGATTCCTGGTTGGAAGCCATGAATGAAGAAATGGCATCATTGAAGAAGAATGAAACTTGGGATCTAGTACCTTTGCCTGAAGGTCGAAAGTCTGTTGGATGCAGATGGGTGTTTAAAAAGAAGATTGGTCTAGATGGCAGTGTTGAGAAGCATAAAGCAAGGTTGGTCATGAAAGGGTATTCCCAGGTGGAGGGAATTGATTATGGAGAAATATTTTCTCCTATAGCTAAGCTGACATCTATCAGATTGCTATTGTTACTTGCAGCAGCGTATGACTTAGAAATTGAGTAGATGGATGTGAAGACAACATTTCTCCATAGAGATTTGGAAGAAGAAATTTACATGTCCCATCCAGAGCACTTCGTTGAAAAAGGTAAGGAAACTCTGGTTTGCAAGTTACAGAAATCTCTATATGGTTTAAAACAGTAACCTAGAATGTGGTACCAAAAGTTTGACAATTATGTGTTGTCTTTGGGATTTGTGATATCAAAGTCTGATCATTGTGTGTATTTCAAGACTAAAAATGGTTGACTTCTTATTATTTCCCTATGTGGATGACATGTTATTCATTGGGAATAGTAAGGGTATGATTTCTGATTTAAAATCTCAGATGTCAACACAATTTGAAATGAAAGATTTAGGACAACTAGGTACATTCTAGGGATGGAAATCAGAAGGGATAGAGGAAATAGAAAAATTTGGCTCAGCCAGAGAAAGTATATTAATACTGTCCTAGAGAGATTTAATATGATAGATTGCAAGCAACTAGTTGTTTCAGTGTTGCAGGGAACGAAGGTATCTGCTGAAGATTGTCCAAAATCTCCTATTGAGATGGAGGACATGACCAGGGTGCCTTATGCGAGTGTAGTTGGCAGTTTGATGTATGTAATGGTCTGTACAAGGCTAGGCATTGCCCAAGCAGTGGGAGTACTTAGTCGATTTATGGCTAATCCAGGAAGACCACATTGGGATGCTGTGAAAAGAGTTTTCAGATATTTAAAGGGTATTGTTGAGTATGCCTTGTGCTATCATGGTTACTCTACTAGATCTTAGAGTTCAGTTAGCATTCATGGATTTGTGGATTCTGATTGGGCAGGGGACATTGATAGTAGAAAATCCACCAGTGGATATGTATTCACGTTGTTTGGTGGTGCAGTTAGTTGGATGAGCAAGCAGCAGGCTATAGTCACTTTGTCTACTACTGAGGCAGAGTACGTGGAAGCAACTCACACCTGCAAGGAATCCATTTGGCTTAGAAGGCTGTGTTCTGATATTAGGTTTGATGCAAGGCAGATTACTATCTGTTGTGACAGTCAGAGTGTTACTTGTTTGGCAAAAAATCCAACTTTTCATGCCATGACGAAATATATTAACGTGTAGTATCATTTTGTTCATGATATGGTGGAGGATGGAAAGGTTAATCTAGAGAAGGTTGATACTCTGATGAATGTTGTTGATGCATTGACAAAGCCTGTGAGCACAGATAAGTTCAAATGGTGTGCTAGTTCGATGGGCCTTGGGGCCTATGATATTCAGTAACTTCTAGCATTGAAAGGAGCCAGTAAGTTCTTCGTCAAGTGGGAGCATGTTGGAAAATGTGACTCAAATTTACTGGCTTGATCTTCTCCCTATAGGTTATGTTTAAACTCCTTATTCTATCTGACATTTACATATCAGTGGGTTCCAAGTTTTCCTAACCTAAGTTGGGGGGTTCTAAGTTTTCCTAACCTAAGTCACATGGTTCTAAAGTTTCATAACCTCCCAACCTCCCAACTTAGTCTCTTTGTTGTCGGCTAGTCAGGGGTTTTCAAAACTTCATAACCTCCGACCAGAGGTTCTCAAGTTTAGATTTTTGGCGACTTCATGACTTTGAAGCTTTTCCCATTTTTTGAGGTGCTCTCTTCTCATTAAATGCGTTGCATGGCACATCAAGTGGAAGTGGGGGATGGTGGTAACCATCAACTTTGGACGTGGCGGAAGGACAGAAAAAGCCTATGCTAAGTTGGCAATGCATATCACAAATGTATTTGATCCAATGGTGCCCGCTGGCCCATGCCTTTTGTGGTGGGTCTCGAATAGACCCCAAGGGGGAGTGAGGATTGGCTAAGTGTTGGTCGATGGTGGATGACAGGATTGTTGCAAGTATGAGGTGAGCCAGTGTTGTCATTGATGTCAACATACTCATATTGCATTGACAAGAAGGATTTGATGAGCTGTGTGCTGAGGATATTGAGAAAATTAGACTCAGTCAGGAACAGTGAAGAACAGTGATAAGAAGAAGGTAAATGTACTGTATAGGATGAGAACCGGAGGATGCGGATCAAAGGGTTAGTAGATATGAGTCTTGAGATGCTACAGTTAAGATTTCAGAGGTCCGCATGAAGATCTGAAGAAGTTGTGGCTGCCGGTATAGAACCGGGTCCGGCAAGTATCCGGAGGTGACAGAGGATCACAAAAAGGTCCGGTGAGGTCCGGAATTGTATTATCCCAATCTGCGGATTGGAAAGAGTGTTTCGGATGTCCTTGTGATGTATCATCCTGATTTGTGTATGATTTGGAGGTCCGGAAGTACCTCTTGGATTATGACAGTGGCGACAGACTGTATTCTTAAAGTTCCGGATGAGGAAAACAAGAGATCCCAGTAAGTAGAGGAAGTGCGGATGTATCCGGACATTCAGACAGGCTTGTGAAGGTTCTTGGATCATGTTTAGGTTGTGTTGTTGGTCCGCATTGATGGTAGAGCCCGGAATTGAAGTTATTCTTCCGGATGAAGTTCTTGCTCTGTGTAGCCGACCGGATGAGTTGTTCATCCTGCGAATGTTCTTGTGATGGCCGACCGGATGTGTTATTCATCTTGCGGATACTCCTATGGTTGTTTGCCGACTTAGATGTTTGTTCCTAAGTTGATGTCTTGTATAAATAACGGTTTGTGAGTTCATTTCAAGGTGTGGTATGTGGATGAGTATGATATAGTGAAGAAAGGTGCGAAAGGCAGAGCAGAGATTGTTGGGCTTAATTGGAACTGATCCGGACATGGTAGAGATGTCATTCTCCAGTTCAAGACTGTGATTTTTATCACTTTGTAGACAGTGTGTCTCCTTGTAGGCAGTGGGCCTCTTTGTGAGCAGTGTGCTCGGGCAGTGAGCCCTTATTGGCATGTGCCATTCATTTTTCTTTATTCTTCTAACAGAGAATAATTCTTGGGTTAATCACCCCGTGGTTTTTCCCTTAACCGGGTTTTCCACGTCAAAATCTTGGTGTTCAATGTGTTGATGCTTATCTGCTCTTATGTTTATGTATTATGCTTCCATGAATGATTATTTGATATGCTGCTAACTAACAACAGAGAATTAAGTGTTTGAAATAGAAGAAGTTCTATACAACTGATTCACCCCCCCCTCTCAGTTGTATGCCCTAGATCCAACAAGGATGACTTGGCAAGTAATATGGTTGTCGAGATGACTTTGAGATGTTTGGCGAGAGTTCAGTTGTTGTCTCTTTGATGGTTCAACGTGTCTTTGACAGCTAAACTGAATTGTGACTGTTTGTCTACAGGAACTTAAATGACTTTTTCTGGAAATGCTTGGAATGCAGAACGAATGTAATAAGAACATTGAACGGTCTACATCGATAGATGATTTTCTTCGAATTGTTTGATTAAAACAGAACAAGGTTGATCAAGGAAGTGTTATGCTGCCAGAATTGTACTGTGAATTGATACTTGTGGAAGCGTAGGATTTGTAACTTTGTATGTAATTATTTTTTTATTGTAATACAAAGAGACTATTGCTTGGTGTGTGGGTTTTTCTCTCGTAAGGGTTTTCCCACGTAAAACTAGTGTTCAATTCAGTGTGATGTTTAATTGTCTATTCTGTTTTCTAATGAATGTGCTTCTTAAGTGAACTATAATTGAAATTTGAATGAACTATTTGTATCTCTCTCCCAAAAATTGGCATTAGGAAGGCATATTCTGCACTTAGCTTTCCTAACACAATAATGAAATTACATCTTACAATCCACATGCCATAACTAGGTGTTTGCACTATAAAAGAATATACAATGTCCGTCTTGGCTCACATGCCATAAGTTATCTTAATGGAATAATAAAGTACAATAATCTGGTACAAGAACGAATAAGATTTGAATCACTGCATCTAGCCACCACTAACCCACATGGTCATCCACAAGCCGAGAGACAGGAACATGGCTCAGGCAATTTTCTACCCAAACATGAAGCAATTACACTTCCCCGGATTCTTTCATAACACAAAGGAAACCCAGTCCTACACGAAACGCCTAGCAACCTGGAAACAACTGGTAGTCCAGGGAACACCTAATGCAACTTGATGTCTAAATGCAAATCTAAATGATGATGTGCAATATCTCACAATAGGATGTGGCAGAGAATTATATAAATAAAGTTTTTTAGACAATCTTTCATCTGTTTCAATGAACATGGCTTAGCCCAAGCACTTAGAATAGTTATGGTCAAGTCCTGAAAAGAGGAAAAGCCTTCTCTATTTGCTCACATTTGACATCCTAGCCCAAAAATAACCCTATCACACTCATAGATATAAAATAAAACTAATTTCCCCTCCCTCCCCCATGCATAAGTAATTGGTAATATAATGCATTAAGAGGAGAATTTACTAACCAAGCCTCTATGGTTTTACTTTAGAGATAATAATATTTGACAATTATAAAAAGATACCATCAAGTTCCAACATAGATTTTTAAATAGATTTCATAAAAACTTAAGTATATAAACATGAACATCTAGGCTTACATGGCCTATTAAAGTACAATAAAACTGCATGAGCATTTGTTAATTACTTTCTTTATCAAAATTAAAATTTATCTCAGTTGAAGTTTATGCATTGGATGGATTTAATTACTACTATTCTCACTATGATGGAACTCATGTAGTTCTATACACAAAAATATAAAAGAGACAGAGACATATACATATGCGTGTATAGGTAGTATACATGTATGCCTATACGTATGCGTATATTTATATATTCTTCAAAGAAGACATAAAACATCCGACTCCCTTTTTGCAACAAGGCCAACAAGAATTAAGAAGAGGTCGACACTTTGTGCAGAGAGACCATTACAGCATCAACAACAAGCCAATTGGAAATCATAACGGAAAAATTCCTTGGAGGTTGTTTTAAAAATAAAATGGTGGGATCAGTGGGGAGTAAAGGATCAACTAAACGATTGGTAACAAAGACTAAAAATGGGTTGGCTACTTCCGTACAGAAGGAATGCTAATTTCAACACTAAAACATAGTCTTTATTTTTACAAAGGCTCGGTGTCTAAGAAGAGGTCGATACTCTAGGTATATAGGAACTATGATTGGCTTTTATTATGTGGGCCGTTCAACTAACAACAATTAATCTGGCCGTTTTGTAATTCATAGGCTAGTTTAAAGCCCAATGCAGGACATTCAGGATGAGATGGCTGCTCACACTTAGCTGAGGCCGATCACAAAATAGGAGAAAATCTGCCATAGGCCGTAGTTTTAAAGAGAGAAAAAGAGATTTAGAATATGTTGTTAAAGGGTCGGGCTAATCAGGGAAAAATAAAAGAAAATTGATTTAACTAAGTCAAAAGGCCATAAGATAGGCCGAAAATGTCACTCAGGTGACGCCAATATAAAGGCGATTTCAAAGGTTAATGACCCAATTTATAGTTGTTCTACCTAAATGAAATTGCTGCCTGACTCAACTTGCAATTGGCCAAATATAGAGAAACCTATCAAAAATAAGAATAACAAGTTTTAACATAGCAGAACAATTTTAGAAAAAAGAGGGGTTGATGATCTGGACAACAGGCCGAACCAAAAGGACATAATGCAAAGCAGTCGATTTCAAATGACAATCAGGCTGTTGGAGATCAAGGAAGGTCGATGTAACAATATTTGCATAGGTTGTTTCTTCAATAAATAGGTCGATTATACTATTGTACAGCCAATTCAGTTCCAGCCAGGTTGAGTTGGTTAGGCAAGACATTTAGAGAAGTGAATTTACAGACATGATCAAGCCGATTCATGAAAAACACAAGCCATTAGAATTGTTAAAAGGTGTTTGAACAACCAAACAATCCGCGGTCATAGATTATGAGGGAAAGAGGCCAACAAACTAGGCCAACCACATAACTAAACTAGGCCGATCCATTCATAACTTAAAATAGGTAAACTTAACATCTAAAACATACCTGGATCTGATGCTCTTTCCTTTGCTATTCATTTTTTCTATGTTCCTTTTTCCTTCCTGCGCTCAGTCCTTTTCTTTGTGCATCTCTCTTTTATTTGCCTCCATGTCTTTTGTTGTGCGAAATTCCCCTTGTTTTTATCCCCTTTCTACCACTAAAAATGGCGTCATAAAATAGAACTAGGAGTCCATCCTTAAGTTGACTCCTTAGTGCATGTAGTTTTGGTGCCCGTAATTCTCTTATTGCATGGATATCAGTATTTTATTATAATTAGTTTTCTTTTATAATCTTTTTGATTATCACGGCATGCATAAATATATGCATTAATTACATTATATTTATATAAAAGTCAAAAGAAACCACAACATAAACTATTATTAAATCCTACTTCCATAACCAAAAGGCATAGTAATAAATAATATGTGTATTATTATTAACTATTCTATATATATAAATTAATATAATACTTCAATAGATATTACTAACTTCATTTGAAATACACTCACTTTATAATATTTACAAACTATAGTCGAGAAGAAAGTAGAATTAATGTTTAACTCATTCCATTGAAAAGAATGTTCTAGAGAAAAATAAGTCACAAATTTATCAATTCATATCATTAATGAAGATGACATGTCAATCTTTGCACTAGAACAACATATTGAAGTAAACAAGATTATATACTTTATCTACTCCACATAAAACATTCACGCCAAATAGAGTTCAAGAAGATTATGCCACAAACACTCAATGAAACCAATCAAAATGTAAAATGACATGATGCTACATGATCTATGTATGTGTAGGTTTCAAGATTCCATCTTGTCAGTTCCTGTTAGGTCGCTAGAACGTCTCTACCTCAGCTATGTTCTCAACCTCAATGTTCATGCATTTAGTCACACTCAATTTTTCATTAATAGGTTAGCCCAAAAATCATATCCAAAGAAAGCATAGATCCATCATACACATTTTAAATCCATCATAATATCTATCCATTACAATAATCCACCAGTTAAGCTTATGTAATTAACCATGCAGTAAAATATTTAAGATAGAAATTCAATAGTTCGAGTTGTAAAAGGAGTCTAGAAGATCGAGATGTGACACTTGATATAGACATTGAAAAACATACTTGCGGTACTCCAGAACACTTGAAACCTGAACTAAGCATACATACTGACCACCTGAACTTATATTTCAAACAACATAGCCAAACAACAAAGTGCAGAGAAATGCAGTGGCTTTTTGTTCTCCCTCTGATAACCTTAAACAACAACATGACTTGTTCTTACTCTACTAGTTTTGAAAAACTCTGTGGTACTTTTTTATCCTTTGAAACTTGAGTATATCATTCGTGTATCTTTGCTTTACCTAATCTCCAAACCGCTAGGCTATATCTTCAAGTGTGGAGAAATGTGGAGCATTATTCTATATCTTTGAGATTGCAACACATTGCATCACCACTGTCTTCACTTTGCTAGCTCTAGAAAGCTTTGTGGTAACTTTTATGCTCTGAAACTAGGATCATGCATACTTCATAGCTATCTCTATCTAACCTCCAAGCCTCAAGACCATATCTTCATCTGCAGTAGAATGTGGTACAATTTCCTAAATTTTTGAAGTACAATTCCTTATGCCTTTGACAGTTTGAAACCTTATACATTTTCCTTCATATCTCATGTAATGCTTTTCAACAAGAGACAATGAATGTAGCATTCATAACACTATAGACAACAATCATAACTCTTTTAATCAAAAACAAGAAGCCACAACTTCTTCATGTCAGCATATCCTTCAACCTGACAACTTTCACTTGTTCATGAATTTTAGAAGATAAGGTACAACTGTGTATAGATGATACTAATCCAAAAGCATGCACATGTCTTTCATCACCATCACAACACCTCTGATCATCACTCCTTTGACAACATATGCAACAATATGCCTTCCACATCACAACACCTCTAATCACTACTTCTTGACATCAATGATTACCACTCTTTTGACATCAATGACAACATATGCAACAGAGAATTGTTATCACCCAAGCCAAAGCACTTGGAGATTTTTAGATTGCAAATTTAGATTCTAATTTTCAAATTAAAAAATAATGGCACCTAATTTTGAATTTGTATGAGAAAGTTATGGCTCCTAGAAGTTTTAATGTGAGATGCTTAGATTAGCTATCACCTAGGAAACACTTTCAAGGATGGGGAGACCCCTAGGTGTTTCCATAGCAAACCTAGATGTTTGAGGAGATCTCAAAACATGATCATTGTGATATTTCATGGTTCTAGGAAGAAGAGACAAGAAGATGTCACCCTAGTGACACCTAAAGGGATTTGGAAGGGGAATTTTCAAGGTTTTGCCACAACAATACCTCAAGTCACTTGCAATAATTTTCTATCATTTATATTGTGATAGCTCAATGAATGTTCTTAGGTCTTTTGAGGACATGAACCATTTTTCCATGGGAAGCTGCAAATAACTTTTCACTAGGAGTTTTGGTAGTGAAAATGGTCAAATATGTATTAGATAGATGGTCTTTAGGGTATTTTGAGGACATGAACTATGTTGACATGTATGGCTCCAGATCATGGTTTTGTGGGAGCTTTTGTGCAAAAACATAATTGGTTGTGACAAATTATCTTCTTAGTTTGGAGATGGTGGTTCTATTTTTCCCTTTGAGAGATCCTAGTACAATAGTTGGAGTTCTTTGATTGTATTAAGGTCATGGGTGATCTTTTGATTTTAGGAGATGTATGTTTGATCAAGATGCCATGGGAAGCTCATGTGTGCACAATAATAGTTCTGGCATGACATGGTTATGTTTGAGAATTTGTCATAGGTTTATCACAATGTTGAGGGTAGCTCTGGATCACTTTCAATGGGAGCTTTAATAGTGACATGTTATTATGTCATGGTAGACTCTAGATCTTGAGTGGATTCTTGGCATGATATGGTTTCTTTTGAGTAGATTTGTCAGTTGGAGATAGATGATCTTTTGATGTGAAGATGTAAATCATGGAGTTAGAGGGAGTTATTAAAGTTTGCATTTTCTCCCTATGTAATGGAGCATTGGTTATGATTTGGGGATAATATTCTAGTTGAGTATAATGATCATTTTTCTTGGAGAGAGACACTCTTTGATATTGTGGTGTTGTAATTGGAGTTTGGTTGGCATGAGAAGGTTGGTAGTGTACCTAGTTTTGCTAGACAGATTTGGGTGAGGTTGAAGATATCATGGGTGTTTGGAGATCAAGTGTTGGAATGGTGAATCTCTCAATGAGGCTTCAATAGAAGACTAAGGATACTACACCTATAGTTAGATATGAATTCAACATACTCAATGGAGAATGGTATGATAAGTATTACTCACCTGTTCTTCATATGCATTATGGTTTTTCTTTGTCTTTACATGAACATGGGTCTTGAAATATGGAGATGTCAACTCTAATAATAGTTTTGTCTTCAGTTATGGGGTCAATTTTCAAGATGAGTTTGAGAAGTATAGGGCATGGTTAATTGATATGGGTTGATTCTTTAGATGTGGGAATGGATATTTAAATAAGAGATTTTTGCTTCTAAGCTTGTGTTACAACTTTGGTTTATGGAAAGATTTTGTGGTCTATTTGATTGTTAAGAGTGTCAGCTATGTGGAAAAGAACACTACTTTTCATGTGTGGTTAGATTACATTGATGTGTAGTTTTGGATGTTGTAGTTGCTTTGCTAAAGTTTGTGAGCACGAAGGAGTTCAGATGATCTAGGATGGTTATGGGGATGTTTTTCTCCTAAGCAACAAATTTGAGTGTCTATGTTTGGACCCTTATGTAATGCATACAATGAGTGGAAGAATGTTGGAAAATGTGTTGTACACCTTGCATGAAATATTTAATGTTTTGTAAAGTTGTGCTCCATCTTAAAATGGGATGCCCCACTTTGGGTATCTAGCAATAGTTTCATAGGAAATTGTTGTATGTAACATTGAGAAAATACATTTAATGTATATGGGGTGGTAGAGGAAGGGGTGGGGGTGGTGGGGTCACATGAAGACACACCATCTTGAGAAAAAGAATTAAATTAAGGGTTATGTGGGTATTGCCTTGAAGGTTTTAATGACTCCGAGATCTAGAGTCAAACTTAGGTCCACCAACCTTTGAAAGGTCACTTGGATGCATTGATTAGAATACTTAGTTTTCTTGTTGATCCTTATTTATTATAGAGTGCTTGAGATGGGATAATTATGTGAAGGAATTAGCTAGAAGGTAGGGTTGTGTTGACATATTTCCTTCATGATTGAAGAGTGTTGATCTTTTGTTGCTCTTGGTTGTGACATTGCAGTATGGCTATGAGTGTATGGTTGTAATGTTGTTGGGTTTTTCATGGGTTAGAGAACATGTGTTGGATTATTCATGGGGTAGAAAACATGTGTTGGAATGACATATTTGATCTTCTAGTGCTCGTAATAGAGCATTGATACTCTTATGTTGTATTGTAACAAATTTGTTGATGATAATACATTGGGTGTGCTTGGCTAGATTTTCTTCGAAAGGGTTTTCCCAAGGTACATCTTGTGTTATGTGTTTATTTTTTGTTGGAATGCTTTGATTTTATTTTATCTTGCAAGTGTCATTTTGGTTAGATTAATATGGTTTTCTATAATTATTATCAATGTTAACTTGACGAGGATTAATACTTGTGTTGGATTTTTTACAAAATGATGCACATTAAATATCCTTAAATACAATATATATATAACAAATAATTGCATAGACTTGTACCAAGGTCGAAATCATTTAAATTTTAAAAAATTGATTTTTGGGTTGGATCTTATGGGATCTATCCCACATGCCATGGAAAGGACCCAATCTAGGTATGAGGAATGGATGTGTAGAAATCAAGGGCAATAAATGATGTGAAAATATAAGAACAAGTGTCCATAAGATAGGAATAAGGACATATGCATGGGAATGTGTGTAAGGAAGGATGGATAGGGATGAGAGGAGGACCTATAGTCAATACAAAAGTATGCCAAGTGTTGTTAGATTATCCTAGCAAGGCGTTCTCTAAAAATGGGCCCAATCATTTAAATTTTAATAATACAAATACATAACAAATAATTGTTGAAATCATTTAAATTTTAAAAATTTGATTTTTGGGTTAGATCTGTATGGGATCGATCCCTCGTGCCATGGAAATGACCCAATTTAGGTATGAAGAATGGTTGTGTAGAAATCAAGGGTAATCAATGATGTGAACATACAAGAACAAGTGTCCATAAGATAGGAATAAGGACATATGCATGGGAATGTGTGTAAGGAAGAATAAATAGGGATACGAGGAGGACCTTAGTCATGTGTTTATTTCTCTGTTGGAATGCTTTGATTTTTTTTTTATCTTGCAAATATTCTTTTGGTTAGATTAATATGATTTCCTATAATTGGTATCAATGGTAACTTGTTGAGGATTAATACTTGTGTTGGATTTTTTACAAAATGGATGCACATTAAATGTCCTCAAATACAAATACATAACAAATAATTGCTGAAATCATTTAAATTTTTAAAAAATGATTTTTGGGTTGGATCTGTATGGGATCGATCCCACATGCCATGTAAATGACCCAATCTAGGTAATGAGGAATGGATGTGTAGAAATCGAGGACAATAAATGATGTGAACATACAAGAAACAAGTGTCGATAAGATAAGGATAAGGACAGATGCATAGGAATGTGCGTTAGCAAAGATAGATAGGGATGAGAGAAGGACCTATAGTTAATACAAAAGTATGCCAAGTGTTGCTATATTATCCTAGCAAGGCGTTCTCTCAAAATGGGCCCAAAATAAAATGGGAGTAGACATGGGTATGCAAATTTCAGCATTACACAAATATTAATTTGTAGAATAAAAATTAATTATGGAAAAGACAAAATTATGAAAATTTAGTTTCCTTTGACGAACTATTGACGCCAGCTTGAGTTAAATAGGAATAAAATAAAGCATTTGGTAGCTCATTCATGGAGCATTTCGAAAATTATAATGATAAAATATTAGCACGTTACAGTCGAAAGCAGAGGCTTTTAAGAGTTTAGGTTTAGAGGTAGGGTTATTGATTATAATACTAATGATTAGATTTAAAATGGAATGTGCACTAAATAAATTGTGGATGAGAAACAAGAAGCGTGACAAGGGAAGGGTGAGATGCGTGAGAATCATGGCAGGTGGAGTGGAGTGGAATGGAAAACTAGTCTGCTTTCACGGGCTAATTTCAAGAAATAATTAAAAGATTTTTTTTTTCTGTTCAACTCATTAACTGCCGGCCGTTGGGCCAAAGAAAGAGTGGCGGGTTATAAGTTATGTTAAAATAAACCGTCCAGTTGGCGAGAAGCAATGAAACTAAGTTGGTAAACACATGAATAGGACGGCGCTGACAAATAAAGGCAGAGAGCGATTCATTATTCATTATTTCATTATTTCATTTTTCAGATAAAAACGCATCAACCAGTTTGGCGGATTGCGTAGAGAAGAGTTGAAATTGTAAATGCTATGTGGGACTGGGGTTTTTAAATACTTATCCCTCCTTTCGCCACCTTAATTGGTACGTTAAAGCCTTTCATGCTTTCTTTAACTTTATCCACAAAAGAGTTTGGTCAGAAACAACGAAATCGCTACAATCCTGGCGCAAATTTGCCGTCCTTTAGCAGTTTGGATTGTTATTCTGGAAATTGATATACACACCAACTGCTTGCATTTGCATGATATGATAGAATACGGCTTCTTTGCCTTTGCCTTTGCTTTTGGTAAATAAAATCATCAATCTTTTCTTACTCACATTTCATTTCCTACCAAACAAACGCAAACGCCTGCCTCGCTCGTTCGCTCTTCCAACTGCCTAAAGTAATGCCCTGCATGTAGTTTCGTTTCTACTGTTTTTCTTGCTTCCTCACACATTTTTCCTTTATTACCCACCCACTTGCATAACTTATGGTATATAATAAATCCCCCATCTTGTCAATTCAAAGGTTTTGTGTTTATCTGAGATAAAGCAAAGGATCTGTAATTTATGGCCATTCAGGCCCAGCATCCTTCGAGTAATACATTCATGGCCGATCTCCGCAACAGTAGCAGCAATAATAACAGGTCATTCATTGTTCTTCGTCGTTCTGTGATGTTTTTATGTTAGTTTTTTTTTTCGATTGGCTAAAGAGTTGGTGGCTTTTGATTTACTGAAGGGCTAGAGCAAGTCCTGTGGGAAGGGATAACAGAAATTTTATGGCGCATGCTTCTGTAATGCCCATTTCTATGACAGAAGCTTTTCAGCTTCAGCCGAGTGTCAGCGCGGCCAATTTGTTTCCTGTTTATAATTCTGGTAAGCCAATTCTTGAGCCCTGTTATATGAAGAATGAATTTGTGTCTTGTAATCTGTGTTTTAATCTGTTGTGGGTGTGGTTTGTACAGTGGGTGGATTGAATTTCGGTCAGCAGCATGTTTTAAATGGGACTGTGTTCAGTGACCCGGAGAGCGAACTGACCTGTAATAATATTTCTGGATCTAGAAAAAGGGCTAGGGAGGATGAAATATTGCTTACGCAACAGCAGAGGCAACAAATCTCGCAGCTTACATTGATGAACATGAATATGAACATGAACATGAACATGAATATGAATATGAATACGAATATGAATATGAGTATGCCTGAGTTGCAGCATAAAAACTCAGCGGCAGCCATTACTGGTTCTTTGCCTCAATCTATAGGTCTGATTCCAACAGGTCTTCAGCTTGCTTATGAGGACGCTCGATTGAACAATCAGGCGCCCGCATCCACAAGCGCTCGGAATACAAATCCTTCGTCTTCGTCCAATTCTTCGTCTTCTACACGGCTATGTCTTTTTGGGGATGACCTGACTGCCCAGATGCAACGACATCAGGAAGAGATTGACCAGCTCATTAATATGCATGTAAAGTTTTTTCTAGATCTCTGATAACCAACATTTTTGTAAATTTTTTGTTTATGTGAATAGGATTTGATTTGGGTGCTTCGTTTACAGAATGAGAAGATTCGAATTGTGGTGGAGGAGAAGCGGCAGAGACATAATAGAATCCTGGTTGCAGCTCTGGAAGAGCGGATTCTGAGAAGGCTCAAGGGAAAAGAAGCTGAACTGGAGAAGGCAAGAGGCAAGAATGCAGAATTGGAGGAGCGCCTGAAACAGCTGAGTGTGGAGTCCCAGATTTGGCAAAACGTGGCCAAGAATAATGAAAGCATTGCGAATAATCTCAAGGCCAATCTGGAACAGGTTTTAGTACAGACCAGAGAACAGAGCAGAGAAGGGCGCGGTGACAGTGAGGCAGAAGATGCTCAGTCTTGCTGCCATGATTGTGATGCAGATGATGCGCACTCCAGAACCCTGCGAGAAAATATAGAGTTGAAGGAACAGAGAATTTGCCGTGTTTGCAGAAGCAACAGTTGTTGCATTCTTTTGCTGCCTTGCAGACATCTCTGTGTATGCAAGGATTGTGATACCAGACTTGAAACCTGCCCGCTCTGTAAATCCCCCAAAAATGCAAGTGTACAGGTCTACATGTCCTGACGTTCTTGGAACAGAAACAAGGAAAATTCTGACATGATAAATTCGTTTAGGGCTATAGAAATTTGTACATGGAAAAATTCATTTTAGGCTACTACCAGGACTTGAGTTTTGATTTACAAGAATTTTATGTTATAAGCAATTTTGGTGTTGCAATTGCTGACCGAAAAAGCATTCTACTACTTATCTGAGGACCTGAAATTGTTTATGATCCATCCATTCTGCTTTTTGGGTTTAATGTTATGCCTAACTCCAACACTGTTCTATCCCTATGCAATTATAGAACATGATTGTCTTTCACAGCCTCTGTCAATAACTCAATAATTATTCAGGATTTACGACTTGATAATATGATATCCTTTAACTGTTATAATATAATTTAGGGTTTCAAGGAAGAGGTTTACTGAAGATGAACCAGTAGGGCCTTCTGATATCCTTATTTACTGAAATGGGGCAACTAACAGAATCAAAGTTTCTTGAAACATAAGGTTCTGAAAGTTAATTGAAACCATGGCCCAATATACAGGCCTTTTTGCTTGACATAAAGGCAATCGATAGAATTTAGGATTGAATAGGAAGCGATCTCATGATAGATTTATTGATTTGACGAATTTAAAGAGTATTCAAAGATATGACTTCCATGGCCCCATTGTTATCTTTATACGATGCCCATCAAATTTGAATGTGATTATTACTTCCATTTTCGGCCATTTGGGATTTCATACTATTCTGTTATCTTTTTGAGGTTGCAATCAGATTTTTCTCAATCGCTGCCCTGAATGTGGTTATTAGTTTGATTGATCGAAGGCCATTGATATCCAGTTCTGTGGGTTGGGGTTTCGGATTATTCTCTCATCTTTTTGATTTTACGGTCAGATTCTTGTCAATTGCTGTATTAACTTGATGCCTGCCGCCCTGCGTTTACCTAAATCACCATTAAAGGAGAGATATGCTCACTGTCATTAAATAACGTTAATCTAAATTTGAAAGGCCGGGCATTAAAGTGCCGTTGCGAATTCTAATATATGTAAAGTCGGGTGAATCAAACCAGGATTTAAAATTATTTTCCTTTAAAAGGGGTGTTTTTAAAAATATTAAACAAAATTCATTCCTCTCCATTACAGCCGCTCAGAATCCAGAACGAGGAGAGTGTTTATAGCCAAAACTTCCAGACCGACAGCCCAAATCATTCCTAAACCGAGCTCAGAATGTTGCAGAAAAAATTTCACCAGTGTTGAAATTTCTTGTTGCTCAGGTTCAAATAGGTTAATGGGAGGCTGAATTTTTTTTGAAAATCATTAAATCACCATGACAATTTTTTTTCTTGGCTGAATAAGTTCTACAGGTGAATCATTTTTTTTTTTTTTTTTTTGATAAGATGGGTTCATCTGTATCTTTCACAAACAAATGGGATTTCCGGAATAGTATAGATT
Source organism: Cunninghamia lanceolata (assembly GCA_027924645.1). NCBI lineage: Eukaryota > Viridiplantae > Streptophyta > Pinopsida > Cupressales > Cupressaceae > Cunninghamia > Cunninghamia lanceolata. The sequence goes on from BSBN01001715.1 coordinate 16,460,183, forward strand.
CATTCCAACCCACGAGGAATCTTCGCCTCTGTATTAGAAATTTGCGCCACTTGGTTTTTCTCAAGTCAAATGTTCCCTCTGGTCTTCAAGCTTTTATGAAGATTGATAAAGAGGGAACAAACAAGAAAAAAGAGCTTGAAGAACCCGGGATTTTCTCTTTTGTTAAAGTCGGGGCCAAGTTAAATGAATTTTGCGCCCTGCTAATTTTTTAATAAAAGGTGATTTATTTTTAAAGATTATTAAAAATATTAATAATATTGCACTTTTTATATAAATATTTAAATGGGTGAAGTAACTTGAGTGTGATTTAATTTTTTAAGCCTTTTAAGGATAAAGAGAATGGAATTAAGTAATAAAATATTACACCTTTTAAATAAATATTTAAACGGGTGAAGTAAATGAAGTGTGATTTAATTTTCAAATTATTTCAAGAGTAAAGATAATGGATTTAAGTAAGTTAACAAAAAATGTAATTAAATACATGTTAAATTGAAATGGGGTGAATACAGTTTGTGTACTTTGAAATGAACTTTTATTTGATGATATGTTGTAATAGAAGAGTCATGATTGAGGTTTGGTACTAAAAAGCATGGATTTGAAGGCTGAAATGATTGAATATTAAGAAGTTGAGTATTCTTGTAGAGATGCAATCCTATCCAAAATCTACAATCTTGTCTAGCATAGATGTGAGTCACCATACCTCCAAAGAATGTTTAATGTTTGTTTAGTGGTGTCTAATGTAAGGAAATAAAGTGTGGTGCTAAAAAACATTATGGGGTTTGCTATGCAAGTTAACATAGAGTGGAATAAAATAAGAACTAAATTGAAATGGGAGGTGAATAAGATTTAAGTACTTGCAAGTGGAAACTTGATTGTGATACAAGATTGATGATTGAAATATAGTATTAAATTATGGATTTAAAGGCTAAAATGATTAAATCATGAATAGTTGAGTATCTAGGATAGAATCACATTGACAATGTTGACTTGTAGATTTGCATTCCCATCCAAAATGATATGTGATCTTATCTATAGCAGAAATGGGTCTTTAGTACATGCAAAAAATGTTCACCAAGTGGTATATGAAGTAAGGAAATAAGAGGTAATGCTAAAAATAAAATAAAGAGAGATAATAAGGATGGTAATGAATGCCAATGTGTGGATAGTAATAAATGCCATTGAGTTAGTTGTTAATTTTTGCTTATGTAAATTAATATGTGATTGCATAGGAGAGTGCCCTTGAAGTGTGCTTTTGACAATAGATGTCACTTAATTACTTATGTATATAGAGAGAGATGTTGAGTGTGTACTAAGGAATGACAAAAGTGACCAATGTACTTACATACCTATGAAAGAGGAAGAAAATGTATGCTCTTGTGAATGTTTATTCAATTATCCTTGATTCAATCCATAATGTAAATGATCTAGAAATGTATGCTCTTGTGAATGCTTATTCAATTATCCTTGGATTTAATCCATAATGTAAATGATCTAGAATGTTATCTTTAAATACAAAAGTCTAGATGCATGAATTTTGAAATTTTGGCACCCATGCAGATGGGTAGCAATAAAATCTTAGAATCCCAGTGCCAATGTATTATGTCTAAGTGATTGATCAGGTAGAATTATGCATCTAAGGCATCAACCCAAAATGACATAAGACTAGAATAAAAACTATAAAGAGATACACTTTTTCAATCTACAATTTAATACATCCATAATTTAATATTTATATTAAATATATATAAAAAATAAAACAATAATTAAAAAAAATGATGTGATTTGTTCAAACATTATATTAGTTGTTTGTGGTGTACAATTTCTAACCTCCCTTTAAAGAAAAAAGAAAAAAGGAAGTACAGAGTTAAAACTAGGTTAAAAAATAAGGATACATAAAATAAAAATTGAAATAAATGCTTTTTTATTACTTTACATCTTGTGTTTATTTATTTAAAAAGTTGATTAGATAGTGTGAAAATATTGTGTAGTGAAGTAAATGAGCTCACCCAATGACTTATTAAATAAGTTTCATTTTAGTTTTTAGTTTATATAGTTTAAATAATTTAATATTACAATCACAATATATTTTTTAAAATAATAAGACATAATAAAGTTTAGCATTAATTAATTTTTTATAATATTTATTTTTTATATTTAAATAAATAATTAAGAGTGTTTAGAAAATAAGTAATAGAATTGTAAGAAAGTAAATGATTACATTTTCTAATTAAGGATTAAAGTTTTATTTTAATTAAATAAAATTTAAATTTAAATGAGTTGAGATTGAAATAGACAAAAAATCAATCTAATTAAGACAAAGAAAACAAAATAATTGACAAAGGGATAAGATATTTATTTGGTTTACAGTGTGATGTTGATTTTGACATCTTTCTAATCCTATGACAAGAAATTAGAAATTGAAATTCGATAATAACTATATTTTCAAAACTACATATACCGATAAAAATAATTGCATAAATATAAAATAATAATTAACTCATATAAATCGAAATAAAAATTAATGAATACACCAAATAAAATATTATAAACATATATCTAAATAAAATTAAAAATAACACACATTAAAACCTTACAACGTCGTACAAGTAAAATCCCAAAGTTTTACTTCTCCACCAATTAAGGTTTTACCGGCGGGTATTTACTAATTAGGTTTTGCACATTTGTTTGACTATAAATCGTTTAGTACGAAAGTATGTTCACTTTTATAAATAGCTTGCTTGATTCGGCGTAAATACGAAAAATCATATTCTTATTCTTTGCAATCTTGTTGTGAGGAATAAATTTGTTTTATTGTTTGTCGTCTTTTCTTTACCATATGAAAACAATATAGGAGGAATAATAGTAATAATAATAATAATAATACTTTGTGGAAGACAAAGGGATGGTGGTGATGATTATAGGATTGATATTTTTTCCTTGGGAATCAATCAAAGATGTGGTTTGGTTCATACAATACAATACAATACAAATACAATGGCCAATTCCAAGCTGAAATGTGCAAAGGATGCGTGCATTTGTTTTGTTTGGTGTTAAGTCTTGTAATTTTATAAGTGAAGGGATGGATTTGTACGTGATATGTGATTTGATTTAATGTGACATTGCACGCGGTACTTTGGGGATGAGTTTTGTGGGCAGTATAAAAACTCCTTAAATTGTTTGGTGGGTTACTTTTTGTTTTGATTTCAACATTTTTATGTCCATTAGCTTGTAACTTTCAAAGGGGTTGAATATGTTGAATTAGTTATCTTTTGGAGTCTACAAATTCAAATTTGACACATATTGTATTGTGTTTACACTTGAATTTTGGTATTTGAAAAAAAAAATTAAAAATTATTTTCAAAAATTATTTAAGTACTTTGAGATGTTTTTGTTTTAAACATGCTTTTTAGTTTTAATGTTCTTACAAAATTGAAATTTTGGTGAATTTTATATGAATTAATTATCTTGAATTATTTGAATTTAAATTAGTTTAGTTGTGAAGATATGTGTACTTTAAAAGGTAAAAATTAGAATCCATACAATATAAATGTAAATGAAAAACATTTCTAGGTCCCACTAACTTTTAAAGTTGCCTTTATCAAATTACCTATATTTTTATATTCTAGTCCAATCACCTCTTCAACTTTGAACTTTGTAAATTATTAGTGCTAACTTCAAATATAATAGTGATGGATTTTAAAGTCGTTTAGATGATATTAGTTTGTTGTGCTTATTATAATTTATAAATAATAATACGTATACAATTCACTACAAAGTATAATCTTAGGTTTTTCTTCATTATTATCAACCTTCACTATATTTACTTCTCAAAGTTGTCTTCATGACTTAATGAACTATTAGTTGGTCAATGAGAATCATTAAAACAATCATGGGAGATATACAAATACTAAGGGTAAAACTCCCCTAAATGATTATGGTGTTGACAAACCTTTAAGGTTCTTTAGACTATATTAGTTTAAATAAGACCTATGAAGTTATATAGACAAATTAAGTTGATTATATCCTTGTTGCTCAAGTAGTTCCTAGTATTCTTATTATTTTGTTAGAATATATAAAACCCATCTTCTTGGGTCCCATTGACCTATTATACCTTGTGATACACTTTTGGGTTATATTCATCTTATTTGGGTCCTATACCTTGTGTATAGAGCCTACACATGTTAATGAGCATACTTGTATTAAGTGGCCTACATACATAAAATATAATTTCTTATTATATTGAGATTAGTGCCATTACCGGGTCATCCAATATACACTTGAAATGACCTTTCTAACATTTTTATTTGTCAATACTTATAGGTGCATTAACCTCCTAAATTGGGATTGGGGTATCTCAACTTAAGTACTTATTAATAGGTGCGTTTGGAGTCATTATTATTGCCTTAATCACCTTTGTTTTTATGCCTCCCTTTTGGCCCAACACTTGTTCCCTACTTTCCCTTATATTGGCCAAAAGATGTCATTTAGACTCAATCGATCCCTCTATCTTCCTTCTTTACCCTCAATTTTCTAGCCAATACCATTGATTTGTTTAGTGATGTGATTTTTCCTCCATGCTTGGATGACATCATTACTTGGGTCAGCAATATAAAATGTATTTTATACATAATCAACTAGACCACTTATGTTATTTTTTATAAAATTGATATTTTAAGGTTTGGACCCTAATTTAAGGCCAGCTAATTCCATTTTAAAAGCATAAACTAATGATATTCTCTTCTTGTGTTTGCATCTTCCCATTTACCCTAAGGGGATTTTAAGAGAACTAGGGAAAGGGTAATTTAAACAGGAAGACAACTTGTACACAATGACCTTTGAAGATTCAAGGATAGGAAATTCACCTTTGATGTATGCCAAATCTTTAGAGGTCTTAGCTATGATTTTCAAGGATTTCTTTATACATCTCAACTTTACCTACAAAAACCTCTGCACAAGTGCTTAATCTAAGAGAAAATTAATGAGCCTACAAGTTAACCTCAAGCAAGTATTTCTCTACCCTACCTCTCTCATTTATGTAGGTTTGAGTTTTTATTGCATTCTAATTACTTTATTATTAAATATTGTTATTTACTTTATTACCATATTGTCCTACATTTAACCCCTAGTTTAGCTATCCTTATACTTTATTTTCCTTCATCCTCTTGTCCAATACATTATCCATCCTAATATTCCTTATAGATTGACATTATTATGTGTCCGCTAGGAGATACCTTCTACCTTCCCTATTTAGCAGCTGATATTATTAGATACTGTCATCAAGTAGTGTAAACATTAATTGGTGGACCTAACATAAATCTAACCCTCCCTTTAGTTGAATAATTCTTTCTCTCCTTTAGGTCAAATGTATCCTCTAAGAAAAATATTTTCTAACCTTCCAAACATGGATTCCTATTGGTACATGCTCACAATCCCCACAAATTTCCTCTTCAAAATGTTCCTTTCCTTCATATACACCTCTATAGGTCCAATATCCCATCTAAATACACTTAACTAACTTTTCACCCCTATTGAAGAAGATATTAGTTATACCATCATGCTTAGATCAAACGTAGGATCTAATGTAGTCACCACTTCCACTCTTTCTATCTCTACCCAAAACACAACTTCTACCCAAGTAGATGTCACTCAAATCCTCATACAAATGACATTAATTTTCCCAAATGTAAAACTCAACCAATATCTAAATTCTCCAATTACAACAACACATTTTTTAAATAGATATTTCTTCTCAATAAATCACCTAAGGTAACCATGATTAAGGCCCCTTAATCCCCCTTATTAATCCAATTAGGAGACCTCTCCCTTATACATCTATCGTAATAAAACTTGTCAAATCCTTACAAAATGAACCCTTGGATCCATGTATAAGAACCATTGATATTGTTTGAAATCTATCTCATTTACCATTACCTATGATGGTACCAAGTATCTTACCATTTACTTGAAATACTTTGGAAGCATTTATAAGGATTGAGTCAACACCAACCAATATGTTGAAAAAAACTCTGGCAAAGTTGTTAGTGGCACAGTTGAGGACTAGATCACATCATCTTAGGTGTAAGACTAGTAGATGGACGATTCCCAAGGAAGACTGGGAAGAGAGAACTTGTATTTTCTGTAGTAAAGGGGTGGTTGAAATAGAATGACACTTCATCATGGAGTGCACAACGTATGAGGATATTCGTATACAATATGAAAACAAGTATATGTTAGAAAAATTGAGAACTGCCATGTGGACAAAGCAAATTGGTTGAAAAAAGTGCATTATGTCAAAGTGTTCAACCCCACTTGAGAGCATGGTGAAAAAGCATATCTAGGTGCTACACTTAAGGGAAAGGTAAAGTTGAGGACCAGATTGCACCATCTTAGGTGTGAGACTAGTAGATGGATGATTCCCAAGGAAGATTGGGAAGAGAGAACTTGTATTTTTTGTAGTAAAGGGGTGGTTGAAATAGAATGACACTTCATCATGGAGTGCATAGTGTATGAGAGTATCCATATATAGTATGGAAACAATTTGAAAGTGGGCAATCTCAACAAGTTATTCGAGGAAGCAAGGCTTTACAAAATGATTGGTTTCTTGGTCAAGATTCATAGTAAGAGATCTGACATCGAAAGGAGCTTGAAAATGTCTCACGGCTACAACTCTTGGTCCCTTAGACTGCTTGGTCTCATGGACATCATTAAAAGTCATTCATTCATTCATTTAGTTGAGGGAAAGAAAATAAAGGGGGCTAGTTGGCCAAACTTGAATTTTGGAAAGGGTAAACTTAAGTTTGTGATCGTAGGGTCGACTTCAATGACATAGACTTGAACTTGAGTAATGAAATGGTCAAATCTAGGTGGTGAACAAATAAATGGGAGTAGCTGTATGGGTAGGTGTAATTAATGCACGGTATAGGTGAATGTATTAGAGTATGTGCATATAAAGAAAAGGTAGATGTTGAGTATGTAAGAATACGCAGGTATAGGGATAGGGTAAGGCTATGAGAATGATCGCAGCTTTACACAAGATTGCACCATTTATCATTATGTATCAAGACATTTCTTCCAAATGGACACAACTAAATATAAAATAATATAGACATGCAAATTTGACTATTACAATAGTTAAAAGTTGAATAAACTAAAGAATTCATGAAATAAGTCATCATTACAAAATTTTAAAAATGAAATGTAAAATTACAACTTTGACGAATTGAAGAGTTCTTCTATCCATGATAGTTTTCTTGTGATTCGGTCCCACCTAATGTGTGGCTTACTAGGTTGGTTGTCTATAATTATTGCTTAGTATAACATCACAATTATGGTGTGCACCCTTGGACAAAAGTGTTAAGCAATGAGTTGGGTAGAATTGAAACACTTTTGTTTTGGTATTGTTTAATATTATATGTAAAAGAAAGAAAGTCTTAAGAGTGGAGGTTTGAGGTGGTGGACCCTATCATGTGCATTACACTTGTGAAATCACTTGTGTTACAATTAAGTGGATCACATTTGAAATTATATGCACAATAATGTGGATCGCAATTTGGGCACGGGATCATGTCACAACATTACAATTGTTTTTCACAAGCATTGCACATATCTATTGACTTCAACCTCACCTCCTCTAGAAGTAACCTATCTATGATTGTTTACTTTATGAGCCTGATAAGAAAGGCGCTGAAAGGCATTTATTGATTACAGTGATCCATGAGCCTAAAAACAGGGGAATGTGGAGTATCCAATTTTAAATTGGATTAAGCACTACCTACTAGCTATAGTCTGAAAAGAACCAGAGGTTTGTGTGAGGACAAATGTGTCACGGTGGCAATTATGATCAGCAGAAAACGAGGTTGTAATATTTAATAAATAAATAAATAAATAAGCATAGGGAACATTGTAAGCAGAAAACCTTCCGTCCACCACTACAGTTGTTGACCACATCCACCACACTGTCAGACATAATGGAGGAGGGGGAATGATAATAGACGTGTTGGGCATCATGGATCATTGGAAAATTAGTCTTTTAAAATAGTCCAAAATGGTAAAAAAAACAATAAAATTATGTATATGCTGTCAATCATTACACAAGGGCAAAGGCATCTGCATTATGGTAGTTTAGGGTGGCGAGTCACTTTTGCACACAGCACTAGCACAGGCTACAGCAGTTGTGCGATGCCGGATGCCTTCAAACAAAATGGGCGTGCGTACGGTTCAGCTTTGCTTCGGAATCAATGTCACGTTAATCCGGCGGGTCCCACGCCTCTCCCAACGACTTTAAACAAAGTCATCACGACAATGAATGACGAAAACAAGGGACTGATAGTTACGATTTTTATTTTCCCGAATGTCGAAGCCTGGGCCCCACCCTGCTCTACCGACTCGGTTCTGGGTCTGTGGGCCCAGGGCCCCACAAGAAAAGTGCCCATACGGCCCTTTTCCGTCTTAAAATGCTCATAACCTTTGCGCCGGGTCCTTTTGCCTTTGTGCGGGGTCCCTCTCCTTATGTCGCTCATGCACCACACCTATTCCGTCTGTCACTCTGCTCTGAAAACGGCCGAGCAACTGTTGACTAATTCTATATACATTAAAGCTTTGCAGTAGCAAACAGTGGACCGTGACAGGACAATTATGAACATAGAGTTAAGAATTCAAGTGTAGAAACATGTTACTATTTATGAGTTATGTTCTTGTTAAATTTTACGTACTGTGAAAAGTAGGAATACTGGTAGAGCTGCAAATTATATGATTGAACAAATTAATTGAGATGAAAGATAAACTGTGAATAAATCATTAATTAACTTAAAAATGAGTACAATATATAAGGAAGAGGGACGAGTTGCCGCCCACGCCATGTTTTTGATCACTTGACCTCCAATTAAATTTTTAAAAAGAACCAATACATGTAAAATACCAACCAAATAAATTAACACAAATGTACCCATACATGTTCACAACATTTGTACATGTTTACAAATGCACCAAAATATTTGTAAATTAACCAATGAAATTAAGAGAACTGTACAAATGTGATGGCGAGCGGTTACCGGCACATTCGTGTGGATGTATGGGGCGACATGTTGAAATGACCATTTTTCGACCCATGTGCACATAACGCATCCTACAGGGAAATGTATAAGTGCGCAGAAGCCGAAAGAATAGCTTTAAGCTCTTTGGTCGCATATGGAAAAATTCAAAAAAATTTGTCCGAAGTTAGGGTGGGCAGCTATTGCCCCCTCTCCCTTAGCAGGAGATGAGCCGTCTGGAATGGCAACTGCAAACTAGAAAATCGGCATGCGGCTCCATGCAAGATTGTAAGTCAAAAATGAACTACCGTAGTCTTTTGCTGTTCACTATTATTCACCGGAGAAAACTGATGCTAACATAGAGGAGGAAAATATTTAAAACGAAGATAAGTGAATAACAAGTAAATTTTTTTAGTAAAAACTCTTCTAAGGTCATACATTATTGTGTTCCTTTTCTAACATTAAGTGATAGACTTCATAGTATTCTTATCCCATTTTTTCTCACATACTCTTTCAGGGCAATATTCATATACCACACCTATTCCTTCTGTCACTCTGTTTTGAAATGGGCGAACAACTGTTGACTAATTTTAATTACATTAAAGCTTTGCAGTGGCATACAATGGACCGTGACATGACAATTACTCACTCCAACAAGGACTATAATTAAAAGCACATGTGGCTCCGGGTAAGCCAAGGCAGGCGAACATTGCATTAGGTAACAGAGAAGCTGTAACCGTTTGCAGCGGCGCCTTGAATGGGTGTGTGACTGTTGGGGGTAAGAAAGGAAAGTAATTTAATTGAATTGAATTGATCCGTTGAGTCAAATCACGGACGTCTCGTTCAAGTCTAAAAGCAGGGGGAGTGGGATGCGAGAGTATCTTGTACTGAAAAGGTACACCTAATGGGACGCCTTCCTCTGCACGAGATATGTTGCTGTGTTGGAGACAATGGCCTGAATTTGACGGTTTACAACTCATTTAATGCCCTTGTCTCTTGAAAGGGATTTCTCTGGCGGACGACAGACAGGGCACGTCGTCAAATTTAGGGTTTAGAGGGGGATGAATTGGCCATAAAGACGTCAAATTCAGGGTTTAGAGGGGATGAATTGGCCATAAAGACGTCAAATTTAGGGTTTGGAGGGGGTGAATTGGGCCATAAAGACGTCCGATTCTGCAGTCAATTCATTAAAAATTTGACCCGGTAGGAGAAAAGTAGAGTCCTTGGGCAGCCAGCTGCGGTGGCACTGAGTCTTTTCTCTGGCATGAGATATTGGGCAGGCAAACGTCCGGAATTGTATATAATTTCCCGGAACAGAACAAGGGTACAGTGTGATAATAGAAAATACAAAAGTGGCAGAAAATGGACCTACACGCTTTCTGGTTTGTGTAAGACTGCCTCTGCCCCCATCGTGCGGTACGACTTGTAATTGCAAAGAAAGTTTTGAGATTCGCTGTCAGTTATAAAGAATAATGGTGGGAAGGGACTTGTACGAGGGAAATGGTTGAAGATTTTGCCATGCTTTTGGTGTCTACGTGTACCTCAGGCGGGGTCCACCCGTCCTCTCTTTCCACGGCAGTCAATTGCAAATGTTGTCAGAAGTCACGGATAGAGGATTCGTCGCAGCACGTGCGAATCAGGTGTTACATCCAAAGCACGATCAATATAAAGAGGGTTTCTTCCTTCCTTCGTTCCTGCACTTCCAATTCCTGGCGGTGGTGGGCCCTTCTCTTTTCCCATTGGCAGCAACAACACCAGCAGAAGAAGAAAAAAGATGCGTGCGTGGAGAGCGGAGAAATATAAGTAGAGAAATTAGAGCGCTCTTCTGTTCTGTTCTGTTCCGTTCTGGCACCATGACTCATGCATTCATTGTTTAGAGGGTGTTGTTTAATAGGATATGAGATTCCTGAGTGACTAGTGATGACTAAAGCAGCATGTGATGGGTAGTCAGACGTGCGCACTAATACTAGTAATACTTCCAACCAAGTCTTGTGATTTCCTGGGCCACCAACTTTAGCGGCATCTCGAGAATCACTTGATCAATGCCCCACTTCTCCAGCCCACCGTCAATGTCATCCACCAACACAGTGAATTACTTAAGTTGTGTTTGTTTGTTTAGGTGGAGCCACATTTCATATTCACATTCACAAGCATTGCCGTAGATTGCACGCCCAACCAATTGAAGGGCTCGTTTGTCCACAAAGATAATGTTACAAAATGATACATGTACTAGATGCATTTGTCTTCCTCTCCAACGGTCAGAGAGTTTTGTTTATTTATTTAAAAAGATTTTGACTGTATCAAAGAGAAGGCACGTCACATGAAATGGCTATAAAAAGAAAAGGAGAGGGAGAGGTTAAGGGCACCGGGCACATTTGTCCAAAGATACTCGAGAGTCATTTGTTTTATTTTTTCTTTTCTTGCTATTGAGTGTCGTCATGTCCAGGGTGTTGGAATATAGGCTAGGAGAAAAGGAGAAAAGGAGAAAAACTTGTTTTTCTCCTTGAATGCTCAATTGTTCTCATCCACATCGATCTCTCCAACCACCCACAAACAATCCAAACCCCACACGCTGACAACCGATCATATCAAGAAAACACAAGTAAAATCCATTGCTCATTTTCGATGATAATTGCACAACCAACTGGCCACCCAATTCATTTAAAAAACACGCCCCTGCTGCCCTTTTCAATTCTCAATAATTATTAAAATCACTTCCCTTGCCTTTGTCACACCATAAATCATAGGCCATTAATGTGGGCCACTCCCATATATTTTGTAATGCTTGCCCTGCTGATTTTTTCTCCGCACAAGGATTTGGAGTCGTTTATGACTGACACTGACATCCTCCCAGGTGGCCCACCAAAAATTATGCCTAACTGCTATGACTATGGAATGGATGTAAAATACATAATAATAATCATCTTTCCTAGATGTACACGATAATGCTTGCTTGCACTGAAAAAGACAATGGAGCCTTCTTTGGTTGTATTAGACCATTTTTTTATACACCGATGTGATGGATCTTTGGCCATAATACTTTAACACTCTTTTCCAGCCAATCAAATACGCCTTACAAGATTTTGTCGCTCATGTTGCCTGCTCCTATAATCCATGCAAATGGATGTGAACAAGTCAATGGACTAAAATAACAGCGTCTTAAAAAACGATTTGGAGTTTATCATCTCTATAAGTCATGCCCATTTCTTGTCCTCATTGGAAAGCCAAAGGCAAGGTGGGGGCAAGCATAAGAAAAGGAAAGGTCTGATCCATTACCATTGCCACTGCCATTAGCAAAGCATCATGAACTGTGTGCAGGCCCCATGCACATTTATCCATATGGTCCATGCTCTATTGCCAAGGTCGGCTTAAAATATGGGCCATTACTTTCAATGCTTGTGCGAATTCTATAGCCTTTTTCTTTCTAAAGTTGGAATTTAGATATTTGGTTTTTACTCTAAAGCAAAACAAGACTTGTCACCTTCCACATAGAATGAATTACCTTTACTCCTAGCTTTGCCTTTTTAACCTTAGCTTGGCGACTAAACTTAGCTATCCAATACCATATTTTAAAGCCCAAAGTCAGTGGTGTATGAGATGCATTCTATATATTATTGAGGATGAGCATAAGTAAGTAAATCAGAATTTTGTGACACGTCCTAGTCAAAGATCTATATATAAAGTCGCATATTCCCATTGACATCTAAGACGGCTACACCAAGGCCATAATCATGTTTGATGCAAAAAGCTTGTATTGAAATGACATTTTTTATTGAGAGGATAAACATGGGGTATAGTTGGGTGCACCAATAATCCACCTTTTGTGGTTATGAGTTAAGAATGGAGGGGTATTTATTCTACCAAATTTGTTGAGGGCATTGATTTCAACCTCATTTTCTTATGGTGTCGGATCTTGCACTCAATAAAATTTGATTCTTGGTGGGCTCTTTGAACCGTTCAATTTCAGCAATAGACCAAGGGCCACCTTAACTTAACTTGGTGAAAAGCTTTTGTAGGGAAATAAAATATACCCTACATTAATTTAGTATGTTTTTTTGAAAGAGAGGATGATAAATTAATCAATGTAATTGCACCTTAAATTAATTTAGGTCAAGGTTAGTTAGCTAAGAGAAATAAACATGATTGATAATTTAAATATGAGAGAGAAAATAATGCTTACCTTAAAATTGACGCAATGTGGACTTTGATTGTTGCATGCTATGATGGAGAGACAAATGATGGAATTTGGAATTGGATGAATGATCTAAAACTTGTGACAACTGGAACTTGGTAAGTGGAGGGCTTGGGACAGGAGCACACCCTTGACCTAATCTAAGCGATGTGATTTCATCTTGAATAGAGGCATACCATTAGTACATGTAGAAGATGTTTGCCCGATTTATATCTACGTAAGGAAACTTGGGTGGTGCTAAGAAGCACTATTGGGACTTGCTATATGACAAAGGTCTAATAGTGCTCGAATTCGTTGTTAGTAGTCAAGGCCTTAGATTGATTTAATGGTGGTCTAAACAAAGAAACAGATAGAGATGTTGGATGCTAATATAGACATAGTAGAATTTCATAGTTGAACCTGCAATTGACACACCATTGATTGATATGATTTTCTATAGATGTATTTTCCTAATTGTTGACCTTTTGATTCTATGATCCCTTTATTAGAATGAACTAGGGTGATTTCCTTAAATACAAGCCCTAAACATATAATTTAGAAAATCTGGCATGTTGGTTGATGGACAATGGTCATATTCTAGAAGAGTTAACGAAAAAATGGTAAATTTTGAATTTGAAAATAGAGGGATAAGGTTGTGGCAATAGTCTCATCTAGGAGATAGAATCACAAAATGTTATAAATTGAGTGATATTGCATAATAGAGTGTTGGATTCCATTTTTGGGTTAGTAAGTGCATTCAAAGTGACTAATTAAATTCTAGGACTATGCATTAATGACATCCACACAAAGTGGCATAACATGAGTGGCAAAAAATTTAAGGGTATGCACTTTTCTCATCTATAATAATAAACCACATTTATTTGAGCAATATCACAAATCAACTCAAGAAAACAAATCTAAATAAATTTTAATTGAGATATTATGTATTTTAATGTAGAGAAGAAAAGTGCATACTTTGCCCTTTACCCTCTTATTTTACACTCATTTTGTCCTTGTCTTAAAATATGCTATTCTAGTACTTAATTCAACCTATTTTGTGCACAACATGAAATGAACCTAAACCTAATCCTCTATTATCTACCATAGCCCTAATGGCCCAAGCTAATTTTTATTGCATCTATTTTTGCCTACTAGATTTGATCACAAGTGTGATTGTGTCAATAATTACTTAAAAATGCACGAGCCGATGTGGCAATCTGAGGATGATTTGGTGATCAAGCTAACGACCCTTGAAAGCGTGAATTATATCCTCTTAGTAATATTTAGGCTTGATGACGTCACCCCCATACCTATTTATCCCCTTGTCCATCTTGTTTAGCCCTTGAACTAAGTTCCAAGTCTTTGTGCACATCAAAAACCTTTTGTAGATCCTCAACTAGAGGGTCACTCACATGACCTACCCTTAAGTTGTAGGGTTGTTTGGGTGACCTACCTTGGTAAAAGGGGGCAACCATTTCATCTTTTGGCATGCAAAACTTTTTTCAATTTAGTTAGTTTGCTTCCATTTTTGCTCATGATTGAGATTCTTCTCCAGTCCTAACTAAACCACTACTTCCTTCACTGATTCTCCTCTCCTCTTGACTCTCAACCAGCTTCCAATCAATCTTTTGTTATCTCTCCATCAATCCTCTATGATCTCCTAATCAATCCCTTTATTTTAACTTTCAATCATTTTCCCCCTTTGGTGTTGATTTATCCTATAAATACGTCCTCTCCATTTGATTTTAAATGTGGTTATGTACTACTACAACTTGACTTCCTTCTAATCACCTTCAACTTCACCTAATCAATCACGAAAACATAACCAACTATCAATACCACATAAAAACCACAAAAACAAAGATTTAACTATCACTCATGATGTTTTGCTTCCACATGAACAGAACAACCTGTCAATTCTGCCCCTGCTCGATTGGCTCTCGCCATGAGAGCATGAGTGACTAGGCAAGCACCTTTTAGCAAGGGTGCAATGGGTATGTTTGACTCATTTGTGTTGTGCTTGAGTTAGTTCTGAGAAACACATATTTTGGTGAACCTGACGTGAACTTGCAAATCCTTCTAGGCGAGAAATTTCTTGATCTCATTGGTGAGTTCATTGCAACATTCAATACAAATAAACTAGTCAAAATAGAAATTTATGAATTCCTAAGTTTGAAATAAGATGTGAAGGAGTTGATAGCCCATTTCATCACATGACGGAGGCAAGCCCTCCACTCTTCAATGAGCACACCAAACATGGACCACAGGGAGCTATGCAACCTTTTCTTACATGCCCTTAATAGGGACACATAAGAGGAGGTCCAAAAGCTTCCCTACAAATTCTATGAAGAAGATCCTGAGGGTGCTCTAAGATTAAACCAAGTTTCCATTGATAGAAAAAGGAAGAAGTATAATGCTATGGGAGACTAATGACACAAGACAATGGGAATAACAATCCCTTAGCACCAAAGATTTTGAAAAACAACTATAGTGCCACTACCGATGGAGTAACATATATCCCACCATCAAAGAATAAAAAAATCACACTTACAATAATTATGGTGGAAATTATTACTACCCAAAGAATCAAAATGTCAATTCTATTGACTTTCCTTCAAGGGGAATTACGGACAAAGAGGCATACCAAATGAGAGGTTGTTCAACAACAACTTGATCCCTACTAGAGACCACAAGAGTACTATCTTGATAAGTATTGCTCATTCCATTAAAGAAGGGAGCATGATATTGAATCATGCTAGGAATACCATTGCTTCATATTAGACCTCCCGAAGGAATAAAAATGTCTATTTATAGACACATTCCTCCACCCTTAAGATAAAATTGGTCACACCATTGATATAAACACAATTGACCTTTCCAATGGGGACAATATAGTGATAAGCAAAGTGAGAATATAAATAGTATTAAATCACCACATGGCTACATTCCTATGATTTACTACATATTTCATTCGACTAGGGGGCATGATACTTCAATTTGTAGATAATATAACAAAATCATCAAAGGCCTCCCATAGAGCCAACAACTATTTATGAACACATTCTTACACCCACATGACGAAAGATAGGGGTTTGAAAGTTGTCAACAAAATCATCAACACACCTTCAATCAAAATGTGTTAAGCCATGTAGAATTGGATAGAAACCAAGAAGCTTGTACTACCCAAGGATTAGATCAACTAGATGCCACTCCCAGTGATTCAACATTTTCTCATGTGTTAAACCTCCTTAAAATTTCTCCCTCTCATAAGAATGCTCTCCTCAACACCTTAGATTTAAGCCATCTAGTTCAAGCCACTCCAAACAAAAAACATTCTTCTTCCACATTCAATTTTGAAAAGTTACTCGTAGACAATGACATATCTAAACAGGGTAATTCTACTCTTTACCTAATGGTCTTGTGTTGCTCAAAACTAACTCAAGCACAACATGAATGAGTCAAACTCTAGATAACACGCTCATTGCACCCTTACTAAATGATGTTTTCCTAGTCACTCCTCTTATGGCAAGAGCTAATTGAGCAGGAGTAGAACCAATGAGTTGTTTTGTTCACATGAAATTAGAACATCATGAGTGATAGTTAAATTATTGCTGTAGTTTGTTTGTATATGATGTTGATTATTGGTTGTGTTGTCATGATTGATTAGGAGACGCTGAGTAGTTAACTCTTGTAATAAGGTTAAGTCGTCATTTTTAATCTTTATGATATGTATCTCATGTCTTGCCGCTTCAAAGAAATCAGTTGTAAGTTGATCATGTATTTGAAATACACTTGTTATTTGATTTCTTATCCTAGTTTGCTCAATCTCTTGTAGAATCTAAGTTTGTTCTTGAATTATTTCTTCAGCGAGAGCCTCTTGAATGGGAAGGTTCTCTCAGATCTTGTCTAAGATTACTTTGATCCAATCTTCTCTTAATCCATGGAACAATGACTATGAATGTTGAATGAGGAAGAGGGATGGCTACATTTATGTTTTTGATGTTTGCAAGTTGTTTGAGTGTTGAATTCTTGAATGCCTTATGATGACATCAAGGGGTTTCTTTTTGTGTGTTTCATTTTATGAGTTATATGAAATCTCTAAATGTACATAAATCTAAATAAATACCATATTCAAAATAATCTACTTTTTTTGTATTTTCCCAAGATTTAAAGATTATGTAATTACTACTTGCTTGAAATAAACTTTTTGAATGGATGCAAATATAAGTAGATGCAATGTAATAATCTAAGATTTGAATCTAATGAAAAGTAGGAAATTCTAAACTAAAATCTAAATCTAGTAAAGTAAGAAATTCCTAAACTAACCAAGAAGAAATAATGAATTTACTTCCTCAAGGGAAAGAGAATTTTATATTAATAAATCTACAAGAAAAATTAAAGAACCTGTGAATAATCAATGGCACTAGTGTTGGCTTATGTCCTCAGGGATCTAGCTTTTTCAATCTCTTCCTCCATAGTAATTGGAACCTTTGCTTGATGACAGGGAATAAACTAGGATCCTAAGGTAAATCAAGAGTTGTACACAATATTGGAGAATCTTTGAAGCTTTAAAATAAAATGAAAGAGGCACACTTAGTCTTGTGGAAGCATAAGATGCTTGGGGAGAATTACAACAACCAAAATGGCATAATTCCTAAGGGTGATTATAGAGAATGAGAGCCTTTTATAGAAGAAAGCCAAGTTGTAGTAGTACACAACCTCCTATAAAATCAAAGGGAGAGGAGGAATCTATAGGATAGAAGCAACATCAAAGGGGGAAAATGATTGGAAGTTAATAGAGGTACTAATTGAGAGATCATAAGGGATTGGTGGAGAGATAAAAAGACTGATTTGAAGCTAATTGGGAGTCAAGAGGAAAGGAGAATCAATTAGGGGGATTGGCGGTTTAGTCAAGACTAGATAAGACTCTCAATTAGGATAAAAATGAAAGTAAACTTGCTAGAACTAAAAGAAATCACACATAGCAAAAGATGACAGGGTTTTCCCTTTTGGGAACATGGTCACCCCTTTTGCCAAGGTAGGTCAACTAGGAAACCCTAAGGTCTCTTGAGTGACCCTCTAGTTCAAGATTTGTAAAAGGATTTTTGGTGTGCACAAAGACTTGGAACTCAGTTTGGGGGCTAAAAATGATGGACTAGTGGATAAATCAGTTGAAGGGTAATGTATCAAGCTTGGATATTGTTGAGAGGATATAATTCATGCCTTCGAGGGTCATGAGCTAGATTGTCAAATTATCCTTAAACTGCCACATTGACCTGTGCATTTTTAAGTACTTACATATTTTCCCCCTTTGGGATGATAGCACACATAGTAGGTAGGTACTATTCCCAAAACATGGTGTTGTGGGACTTGCACTTACTTGTACTTACCTTTGTTATTCTACATCTAGACTTGGAGATCAATAGATTGATTCAAGTGTAAGTTTGATTAATGATTAGCTCAAATTAAGTATAAAATGAAGATGAGAGGACATCCTTTGATGCATGAGTTAGTAGCTGATGGAAATTGTTATGGAGTAAAAAGTGTCCACATGTCTTTTTACCTCCTTGTTTAGCTCCTAGGTCCCCTTGATTGCATTATACATTCAAAATGTTTATCTCAATGCAAAATTGCCTGACACCTAAATAAAATTGGAATATGGGCCCCTTACTTTAACTTACCCTGGACCTAAACAGGCCTAAAGGCCCTGGGCGGTACCACCCATGTCCCTCCTTTTAGGTCAGGGCTAAATCAAGTTTGTGTTAGCCTAACACCTCTCTAGAGGTTTCTCCTTGTCGACTCTTTTGGTTTGAATTTACGATTGTGAGTGGGAAAGCTTATATAAGTGTGTTTTTGGATTCATTATCAACTAGATTAAAAAGGCATAACTTGAGATCTTGAAGAAAAGCAAGCAAGAGCATTCATTGTGATTCTAGAGTAGATTTGTGTTTTGTTATTATGTGTTGTTGTAGATATGGCTCTATCATCTATTCTTCCTTAGGAGTTGAAGGATCTTCATCATTCTAAGGGTTCATCACAAAGGTAATATCATTGTTGCTTATCATCATTTGAATCATCATAATATCATTATTTTTAGCCTCCACCCCCATGAGGGAACGAACTCTTTATCAATCAATGATGTTGGGAAGCTTGAATTCTATCCTGGGATTTGACTGAGGCAAATCCCTAAACACCATAACCCCCAAACCCCTTCTTATCTTCTTGTGTGCAAGTTATAGGAGCGAGATCTGGAAAATACAGAGCTACAGGAAGACTGAGTGCAGATCAGGGTCTCAGGATCCAGAGACAATTTCAGAGTTTTCAATCATCCAAGACTTGGACGGTACTGCTCATGTCCTCTTGCCTTTTCAGGGTTTAGATATGCCATCAAGACATTATCTGCAAGAACTGTCTAGTTTACACCTCCAGCAAATTCCTTCAGTTAGGACCTAGGCGGTCCCACCCTGGTCCTTCGACACCTCTACTTCTGGAGATAGGTTTTATCATCTCCCTGATCATCCCTGTGCAATTAGTTTTTGGGTTTCAATTGTACTTTCTCTATTATAAGCAAACCATTGTAGAACTAGGATTTCATGTATTGTTAACCTAGGGTTTGATAAAAATGCTAGATTAAATCTGATCTATTGTCACAAGTTCAACAGCTGAGTCCACCTTCATTTGGTAGTGATTTGGCTTGACCTTGTCTTTGAATGTTATATGGAAAAGGGTTTGATCTAGTTTGCATGCTAGTTGTTGTCATTCTCCTTTTTCATACTTAACATTTTGGTGAACCCGTAGCTTTGAGCATTTACATCTTGTTGATTGTAGATTGTTGTTCCAAGACATTTCATTATGGCATCTCCATGTCATTTCTCTTTGGTATATTTGCATGCATATATCAAAGATCTTGAACATTTTTACAAATTCATCAATATGCATCCTTATGTTTTAGATATTGATATCTTTAAAGGCTCTTTATATGAAATCCTTGGTTGCATATCTTATTTTGATAGCTTCATAACCCTCATGGGTGAGCATCCTTTAATATTAGAAGATCTAACTGAATTCAGATCTCCATGCATAGTCATGAGAAAGATGATCATGATGACTCTTCTTCTACTGCAAATCATGATAATGCCATGTCTATTCCATGTGATGGTGACCTAGCTTTGTCTTTTTCACCCTATGATTTGGATGCTTCTCCCAAAGTTGTTCCCACTTGTGAGGACATTTTGGTGCAAGAAGATGAAATCATTGATACATTCCTTAACATAACCCTACCCTTTCTTCATTCCAATGCTCTCCCTTTGAAAGATGAAGCATTAATGGATGAAGAAAGGTCTCTCACATTAAACCCTTTGGGGATGGATGTTGAGCTTAATCAAAGTGAAAACTGTGTTAATCCAATCATCATTAATAGACTTATTCCACCCACTAAGGGGATAGTGGATAAATGTACTAATGTTCCTAAAATCATTGTGCATGAGGCACCTAGTATGCCTCTCCACTTCAAACCAGTGATCATGGTTCAAGGTGCTCCAACACCACCTCGAATCCAAGAAAAGGGAATTTTTGCCAAGGTTCCTCCTCTGTCATCCTTACAAGGATTGGGAGAAAACTTTCAAGAGCGAAGCTATCCATCAAAAAATCATAAAATCACCTTTTAACGGGCTTCCTCTTCATAGAATGTGGAAAATCATGAACCCTTGAGGGTAGACAAAGAAACTCCCTTGGGAAATATACCCTGCAAGACTAGAAGAAATAGAAAAGTAAGGAAAAGAAGAAAGCACCAAGCCTTAGTATTGCATATGAAGATCAAGATTGGGGACAACCACTAGTGTAGTTGCATTTTATTTCAGGTAAATATTTCTCACTCATGCAACCACCCTTGATGTAACACCTCTTTGAGTTGCTCTCACGGGTGGCCTCCTCTTAAGTGTTGTGTTGTATTCCCCCATGTAGTGTTAAATGTTTGTTTAGGTCTCCTTGGATGACCCTTGATACTCTTGTAAGGTCAAGGATACAAGGAGATTACCTTCGTTGTGACATTCCTTCTATTTGTTTCTCGATTCTTCGTTGTGCAATTGTTGTGTGTGGTGCCTTGGGGGCATCATGCCATGGAAGGTGTCTTGGGGTTGGGGGCATCTTCCCACTTTGTGGCCCTAAGTCACTTTTGTCTCCTCTCTCATTTTTCTTGATTTCATTCTTCCATTATACTTGTGGCTCTACTAGTCGGTGGATGACGACAACAAATATACACTTCTGATAAGGATCGTGCATCCCTAAACAAGAAAATAAAAATGGACCCAGTCCATATATGAAGACGGGGGTAATTTGTTACTGACGTTTGACTAGTCGAATCACTTTATGTCATGATGTGATCGTGTATCGTGTTGTGAAATTGTTGTAACAAACCTTTGCAATACTCTAAATCTACTTCTATGCACTTTGGAATGTTGTTGTCTCACCTTGTATCTCTAATCAGTTCTGAAATACCTGAAGTATAACCTCGCGGCTATACTCAATTTTGAACTTGTAAGTATAGCCTTGGTTTGTTTGAGCAGCATGGTGCCTTATTTCTATATCAATTTCATGAGATGATTTGGTTGTTATCTTAGCTTAGATTTTCTAACCAAATCTTTTTGTTGATCAATGGGTGTTAGCAAAAGATATTGATGTGTTTTTATAGTGATTGTTGGGAACAATTCGCTAATTGTAAACACATGTCACTTTTGGGCATGGTCTTTGTGAGAGCTCTTGTTCCCTTGCGTGTTTTCAACCCCACCTTAAATGTGATTGCTACTAGCAAGCTGGAACAACCACTTTAAGGTGGGGGCATATATTATGGTAAATGCTTGGATATCTTAGATTGTGATAAAGCATGTTGCGTATACTACCTTTTCACTGTAAGGCATCTCCGTGATGTAGCTGGGGTTGTATACTTTGTTGTGTTTTTGCGTATGCTTCCTTTTCACTGTAAGGCATCTCCATGATGCAGGTGGGATTGTATACTTTGTGCGCATAATTCCTTTTCACTGTAAGGCATCTCTACAATGCAGGTGGGGTTGTGTTACATCCTTAATTTTTGTTTTGCTATACTTTTACTTTTTACTTGGACATAAGTAAATTTATTATGATGTTTACATTAATGACAAGGAAAAACATGGATTATATTGAATGTCATTTATGAAATTATGGGAATGATTATGTTATTATCAATTTAATATTCGCATTATGAGATTTGATCTATTATTTGAAAAATGATGCACTAATCATAATTTCTTTGGTAACAAGTTTGATACAGGATTATAGGTTTTTAGATGACTCTCGGAGAAAAGATAGAGAGAGAGTATCTTTCTAGGAGAGAGATATAGATCTCAGGTTACGAGTGGTTTATTTGCCAAATCGAGTATAAGTGTTTAACAAAAATGTGAACCAATGTGTCGTAAGAGGCAAGTCTTGTCTTGTCAGTTTACTTCTGAACCTAATCGACAGGCAGTTGATATTATTTTCAAACCTTTCTAAGTCGTAGTAAGTCATCCTAGTCATTAATAATGTTAACAACATCATTTTAGTTTGATTTGTGACTATTTACGTTTAACGTAAATATTACGACATTATTGTCGTAATATGGTTGTCATATTATTTTAAGTCACTTGAGGTGTTTTAACCAATTATTAATGTTAAGACTTTATCGGCAAGTTAAGATGACGTGTTTTTGTCGACAGATCGTGATGGGGAGACTAGCTCAACCCAATCACGTTTTTTGTAATCCTTGTTTTAGTATTATCCTTTTATTGATTAAATCATAATAATCAAATAGAGATAATAATATGAAAATAATATTTGATATAAACAAATATAATATATTTATGAGTCGAATGAGGTAATACCTCATGATAAATTATTATGGTTTTTAATTGAGTAGCCTTAGGCATCTATTGAGGAGTGCCTTAAATATTAAAACATGATGGATCAAACTACTCATTAAGAGTAATCGATTGCTCTCTTTCTGTTATTGAGTTGGCAGCCTCTTAGAAGAGGAGTGGAGGATAACCTAGCTGCCATTGCTGATCTCCTCAAATGATGCTTTCATCATCAACATTTATCGATGTTTGCATATTTCTAGATGGTGTTTGGAATTGAACCATAAAGCAAAAACTATTGGAATTAAATGAGTTTTCAACTGCTAAGAGTGGAAGCCAACGAAGAGGATGACTCATTATGAGTCTGTTTGAGCTCTTAAAGCCATGACTTAGCTAGTCGATGGCGTATCTTTTGGTGGACATGTTTTGTTTGCTGAGTCTGGGTGATTAGAAGGAAAGAACTCGTGGTGGGTAGTGAGGAAAGAAGATATAGAAAAGTGGAGAACGTGGCTATCTAGGACGAACATAGAAGTTTTCTACCTGCCCATACATCTCTATAAACCGTCGTTGTTAGGTAAATACTCCTGCAAGATATACTTTATAAGACAATGATAATTTGAATGATTGCTTGTCTTGGACAATCGTTAATTCAATTTGGTTATCCTTTTAGTATATTGTGTAAACTATGCAAAGGAGATAAGCTGACTATGTCACCTTGAATACTGTGTATATGGAAAAATGGATTAAATCTAAACTAAATAAAACCAAAGAACCCAATAACATAAAGGAAACGAATCTAAGTAAAAGCCATAAATCACAAATCAAAGACAAATGAAAGCTCTTACCAAACCCTGTGTTGTTTCCTTTTGGAGATATGTGGATTGCTCAATGTAGTTGCAAAGCCATGGCTGCAACAAGCAAGTATGTGCTCAAGAGATCAATGTCAAAAGATCGTTATAGTGCTCAATCAACGTGTTGTGTATGCTCGAAGCTCTGTTAAGTATGCCTGAGAATACGATCGAAGAGAGAGGCTAAATGAAGGAGATGAGGGGGGTTTATATAGATTTCAAGGAAGATCGATCAACGGTCCAGATAATTCAGAAGAATCAATGGAGGAGATAAGTTGAGGAATGTGCAACGAATGAGAAGAAGACATGTGTCTTGCTTGCTTTTGCATGAGAGGAGTTATCAAGAATAGAAGAATGAGTTAACTGAAGAGATAAATCAATTAAAAGAATAAAGCAATCAGTTAAGTGATTTAAAACAAGAAGAAGGGATTTGCATGAGAAAAGAAGATTTTTTGCTTTATTAAATATAGAAATATTTAATTGATGAGCAAGAAAGCTTGAGTTATTTTAGAGATAACTCAAATTAGAAGAAAAAGCAATTTAAATAAATAATTGATTTATTTAAATTTAGAGAAGATATTTTGGAAGAAATAATTAAATAATTAGAATTATTTAATTTAGAAGATTTAAAAGCAAATTAAATAAATAAATTTAATTGTTGTGCATGATTTTGGAAGAATGATTTTTGATTTAATTAAATAATTAAGAATTATTTAATTTTAGATAAGAGGGAATTTGTTGAATTAATTAAATAATTAGATTTATTTAATTAATGTGGATGTGAATTTGGGGAAGAGGATAATTAAATAATTAAAATTATTTAATTATGGAAGAATATAGAGGAATTTAATTTAATTAATTAAATAACGAGGATTTATTTAATTAATGTTGAATTTAGGAGATTTAGAAGAATTTGATGATATTAATTAAATAATTAGATTATTTAATTAACATTGGAAATGTAGGTGATTAGACAGAAATGACGAAATGCAAGTGATTCGACGACACAGTCATTTTAGGGTGTCTACATTTTGCCCCTCTTTGATGCAATGCAGCATGCAGCATTGCGTCAAAGAAATTAATTGTTGAAGAGGTGATACAATTTTTATGCCCCAGTGTAGCTAGTTGCCCCAGCATATGCCCCCTCGAGCGGGAAGACAGGGAAGCGACAGAGGAAAGGTGTTGACGCTTGACTAGAAGAGTGCGCGACCATGTGGGAAGAAAAGCAGAAAGCGGGGTGAGAAAGAAAACTAAGGGTGGGGACACTATAAATAGGTCCCATGGGGACCACAATCCTCATTTGCACCCATTGAGATTCTAAATTTAGAGAGAAGAGCTTCTAAACTTAGTTGAGAGAGAGGTGAGCAGATAGCGCGGAGAGATGCCGATTCCAGTGCATAGACATCGGGCGGAGCTGGTGCGGACCTATGGGAGGCCAGCAGGAGCTCCGGCAGTGGTAAGTGATCGAAGACCCCCTTTGAATTTGTCGATTAGGGGTAGAGTAGGGCTAGGTTTAGGTAGGGTTTAGCATTTTAGCCAAAAGCGCTTTAGGTTGCTGCAGCGTGGGTGGGAGTCGGCTGGCACGCTTCTGGCGCGCCGCAGCGCGTTTGGTAAGCGGCTGCAGCGCGACTGGTAAAATCAAGTCGCTTTTGGTAGTTGGGGTCCGCGTTGCAGCTCATATGCAAAATCCCGCAGCGCATATGGCTAGGCTGGGCAGCGCAGTTGCTAGGGTAGTACAGCGTAAATGGTGGGCAGAGGAAAAAATGAAGCGCCTCTGGTAAAACAGAGCGGCGCTGTTGGCAGGTGGGTGCAGTGCTTGTGGAAAACAAGGCGCAGTTGGGAGAAAAAAAGCAACGCTTTTGGATGGACAGTAGGGCGTTGGTGGCAGGGAGGGACAGCGCTTTTGTGTAAACAAAGCGCTTTTGGTTTGAAGAGAAGAAAAGTTAGGGGGTAAGTAGAAGAGTGAGGCTGTCAAATAGGAAAGGGCAAGGTGGAGGTTACATAGCAGAGCCCAGGGGTAGATAGGATTATGAGGATTTGGTTATGGAAGAACTGACACGTGATTTGTTATGGATGCAGAGGATTTTGCCGCCACTGATGTCGCGGGAGCGACACCATGCGATTGCGCCCGAGGTTGTTCAGTTGACATGGGAGGAGGATGCATTCTTGGAGCATGCAGGGCTATGGCATGTGGCACACCTGACACACATTAGGGTGAATCTCGCCCTAGTGACAGCAGTCGTGGAGAGATACCACAGTGAGACTTCGTCGTTCCACTTTCTGACGGGGGAGGCTACAGTGACACTGGAGGATGTATACCGCATCCTGAGGATTCGGATAGATGGAGAGATAGTGGACTTCGACCCGACACGGGGTGAGGCAGGCTTGGAGGAGGTCTTCTGTACAGACGACCTGTGGATCGAGGATGGGGAGATCCGATGGGCAGACATCCCGAGACTCTGTGACAGGATCCGTTGGATAGTTGCATCACTGATTGGCGACTTCCTGTGCCCGGACTGGAGATCTAGAGGATTATCAGTAGGCTGGGGGACTGTACTATCGGGGATGTTCACTCATGGCAGACAGTACGCGTGGGGACCCTGCGTGCTGGGACAGCTATATCATGATATGCATTACTGCGTATACAGGAGAGGCAGGAGCCTCTCAGTAGGGGTGACTCTATTACAGGTGTGGGCGTGGGAGCACATTCCAGTTATCTGACCCATGACGTAGCGCCACTGAGACAGAGGGGAGCCGTATGCGTTTCTATATGATGGGGTGATGACACACCGGAGGATGGGATCTGTCAGCTACTGGAGGTGACAGATTGACGAGATGGACATATTTATATGGAGGCCGTGGTTACTATGCGAGGAGTGGCCGGATGAGCACGAGCAGCTCATGTACTGTAGACAGGCTCGTTATCTGTTCGGTAGACGGACAGATATGATAGAGAGATATCTTCCCGAGCAGGTACTTAGACAGTTTGGCCTACCACATGGGCTACCAGTGGGGGAGGCCACACATGCCAGGACGCGGAGAGAGATTGGAGACTGGGACGCAGTGATCCCAGTGGCGACAACATTAGCAAAGGTGCGGGGACTTATCCCCGTGAGATGGGATTGGGACTCTGGGCTAGCAGACCCAGGGACACTGCCAGACTATGATCAGTACTGGCAGACACACAGGCCGATGAGATTGACTACACCAGGTGTAGTAGGGGCAGTGGGAGAGGTATTAGTCCTTTGCGGAGAGGCCAGGATGAGGCGGCAGGCCAGGGCAGCTAGGCAGCAGGCAGCAAGCCAGCAAGCAGGCGGAGAGGGCAGCGGCCAGCAGGCCGATGTGGAGATGGCAGAGGCATTGGGCCCAGTCGTAGAGATTGATCTGCAGAGGGCCAAGCGATTGCTGCAGGAGGAGATAGCTCGGAGGACTCGACTAGAGCTCCGGATGGTTAGACTGAGGAGAGACAGGGATACAGCGCGGGCAGAGGCGAGATAGGCAGAGGCCACAGCCCAGGCACAGACATAGGCAGCCACAGTCGCACAGACAGCCCTGGCACAGGTACAGGCACACCTACAGGCACAGGTGCAGGCATACAGACAGTTACAGGCCCAGCAGCTGCCGGCCGCACCAGCAACAGACGCCGAGGCGGTAGCACAGGCCAGGAGAGAGAGAGATGCAGAGGTACAGCTACGGCTGACAGCAGAGGCTACACTCTTTAGAGTGAGGCGGGAGAGAGAGGAGGCACGCCGTGCACTGGGTGCAGACCAGAGGACCCTATACAGTGAGCTCGTCCGAGTGCAGGGTGAGCTGGTATCAGCTGGCCGGGAGGTAGAGTATGACAGGGGCCTATATGTGGGTGCGGTGCCGGCAGCTCAGCAGGCACCGAGCTATAGAGACAGGAACAGGTCGGGGGCATTAGGATCCCGGAGGATAGGGCAGTCAGCGTCCTCAGTCAGAGGACCACTTTTGCCACCGGAGGGAGGAGGAGGACCATTAGGGGGACCGCCACCGAGCACAGGGGGAGGCCAGGGGCCACAGCAGGAGGGCAGCTCTACCCACTAGGGCACGTTCATGTATATTGTATCATTTTGTATCATTTTGGACAGATGCCTGCGTGCATTCTGATGTATATTTTGAGGGCTCTTGATAGCCGTGATGTACTATATTGGTGTATATTTGGATGTATACACATTTTTGTATTATTGATGTAGACACCGAGACTTTGTATTATGACGGCCGTTACATGATATATATATGATGATCTGTTCGACTCACTGCTGTTCATGCTTTTGTGTATGCATTCCTTGATGTCATGGATGTGATAATATGTATGTATGATTATGGATTCATGTGATGACATATGCTATTTATATGATGCTTATAGATGTATGATGATAGAGATATACGATGATATAGATGTGATGACTAGTGATATCTGACATGTGGGTTTTGCAGATATGCACCAGAGAGGAGAACAGGAGGAGATGGAGACTATTGATCGACTACTGTAATGAAAGTGATATAAAGGATGTGGAAACGGATGAATGAGCTTGTTGCAATGGCTTTGCATTGGTATGTAAAGAGCAATCCTTAGTTTGATATAGCACGTGGATAGTTCGCCACCAGGGTATAAAAGACCAAGGTGCAGTAATATCCGAGTGCGTGGACGTTGACTCTGCAAGCAAACGGTTTGAACCTAGATCCCTTAGACATAATATAACCTTGTTGGAATATGCGAATAAGCCATAGTCTTGAACATAAAATAAACTTCAATACATGTAAATGCAAGAAGAAATATTAATATGTAAGATGCTAGGACGTAACACACACAAGATAAATAGAATGCTAAGAAAGATGCTAGAAATCATTCCTCAAACACGGCACACAGAAAGCAATGACTATGCCCCCAATCCGTACTGCATCGCAACATACCAAGATTATAGATAAATCAAGGTAGCTTGGAATAGGTATGGGAATAGGGAACAAAAGATAAACCATAACACAAATTGACTGACTTACAAAGTAAACATACAGCCAACATATTCTCTTGCCAAAGAGGTTGCTTAGGATAGATTGGATAGGAAAGATAACAGCCTTATCGTAGGAGCTCTGTGTCCATTAAAGGGGGCTATCTACCTAAAAAGACAATATCTCACTGTAGGAAATGCCACATGTCGTAGGAGACGCATGTGTTGGTCTCGACAATGGAACACTTCGCAAAAGACAAGCTTGTGGATCTAGGGCTTGGTTAAGCGGTACTTAGCGGATGTTGGCAATCGGTATGTAGAACAGTAGATGACTCTGGAAGTAGGCCTCTTTGCTTCAAGTTTGTTAAGGACTTTTGCTTTGAAAGGATGTGCTAGCTTGCTGCTTGAGTTAGTCAAGTCGAGGTGAATAGATTTTGACAAACGGAAGACTAGAAGGATGGAATGCTAATGGATTGGGACGGGTGGAGAATGATGGATCGTGTGTGCCTGAGTACTGGATACATCCTTCGTATTCTAGACTACCTACATACCCTGTATCCATGGGATCAAGGCACACTTACGATAGAAGATGAACGTGATAAATATGTAGTTCTAGATAGAGTGATGAATGGGTCAAGGTGAAAGGAGGGGATCTTATGTACCTGAGTACTGGATACTTCCTTCGTATTCCAGACTGCCTACATACCCATATCCATGGGATCAAGGTACCTTAAGATTGAGAAGATGATATGTAGTTCTGGTTAGATGTGATGATGTAGAAGGAGTGTTGAGAAGATAACAGCCTTATTGTAGGAGCGATGTGTCCGTTAAAGGGTGTTACCTGTGGAAATGAGACAAGATTGAAGTATGTGCTGCGAACCACGAACAAGGAACCAATCCTAGACCGAAGCTAAGGAAAGAGTTGCCCCCATTCTGGTAGAGGAAACTGTAGGGGTGACTACCGAAGAAGACACAGAAAGACATGACCTAGGACAAGACAGTGTTAACTGTAGACACAGACCAAGACATGGGAAGACGACGAGGGACATTGACAAATTTCCAAGCTATACTAGATAGGGAGATGGAAATGCAAACAAAGTCAATGGTTTTATTATGGATGGATGGATGAGGCGCGTTGCGAACTGGACAAGGAGTGGACATGACTCAATAGACGATGGATGCTGACTCTACACATAGCACCTGTTTGCTAGGTTTTCACTATGGTACTTATCCAAGGCGCCTGTTTGCCAGGTTTTCACCAGAGGATGGATTTTTTTGGATTTTTTTGGTTTTTTTGATTTTTTGATTTTTTGTGGGAATACTCTGAGGATCAGGCATAGAACTTCTTGAGATGGACACTGTTAAGTGGCTCATCTAGAGGAATGCCGTCAGGTGTAGCTAAAGTATAAGCTCCTGATCCATATGCTGTTGTCACAATGAAGGGACCTAACCAGTTAGGCTCAAACTTACCCTTCTTCTCTCAATCTGCTTGATTTCTCTGATTCTCCTTAAGTACAAGATCACCAACTTGAAACCATCTTTCTTTGATCTTTTTGTTGTAATTACGCCGGAGGCAGTTTTGATAGACATGGAGATGATTAAGTGTGGCAAGGCGCCTCTCATCTAGTAGTTCAAGCTCAGCTAATCTAGAAGTGCGATACTCGTCTCTGCCGATCAGGTCCTGCATGGATACTCTGAGGGATGGGATCTCGACCTCTATAGGTAGGATGGCTTCAGAGCCAAAGACCAAGGCATATGGTGTGGCACCAGTTGGTGTTCTGATACTAGTGCGGTAGGCCCATAGGGCGGGATTGAGTTGTAAGTGCCAATCACGACCAGCTTCATTGACTGTTTTCTTGAGGATTTTGAGAATGGTCTTATTGGAAGCCTCAGCTTGGCCGTTACTCCGCGGATAGTAGGGAGTTGAAAAGTGATGTTGGATATTGTATTGTATGCATAAGGCACGGACATCTTGGTTCTTGAATGGTCTCCCATTATCAGTGACAATGGCTTGGGGAATACCATACCGGCATATGAGGTAGTTTAGAATAAACTTGGCTATTTGCTTACCGGTGATATAGGTCATAGGAATGGCTTCCACCCACTTCGTGAAATACTCAGTGGCGGTAATGATAAACTTGTGGCCATTGGAGGAGGAAGGGTGGATTTGTCCTACGAGGTCGAGACCCCATTGAGAAAAAGGCCACGGAGTTGTCACAGGTTGTAATTCATGAGCTGGTGCATGAATCAAATTTCCATGCTGCTGACATTGTAGACACTTCTTAGCAAACTGTGCAGCATCTTGCTCTATTGTAGGCCAGTAATAACCTGTTTTGAGTATCTTCTTAGCAAGATTAGGACCGGTAGAATGCGCGCCACAGACACCTTCGTATATGTCTCGTAAGGTAGCTTCAGCTTCTTCCGCGTTAAGACATCGTAAGAGGATACCATCGAGACTCCGGCGATATAGTGTATCACCCAGAATGATGTAACGAGAGGATCGATGGATAAAGGTTTTGCATTGGGTGGATGATAGGTCAGGGGGAAAGGTATTGTTCTTGAGGTATTCATAGATATCTTCGTACCACGGGGAATTGGGACCAACAAGTTCGCAGATGATTTCAGTAACAGGAACATCGACGGCTGGTATCAACAATTGCTCGATCAAGAATTCACACTTCTGTGTATTAGCAGGCATATCAATCAGTGACCCTACAGAAGCCATAGAATCCGCAGCTTTATTATGTTCTCTTGGAATTTGCTCAAATGTGATGCTAGAAAAATGTGGTTTGTAGGCATCCACTAGTTGTTTGTAGGGGACCAACTTTTCATCCTTTGTTTGGTATTCATCCGTGACTTGGCGGATGACTAGCTGTGAGTCTCCATATACTTGTAATTCTGTAATGTCCCATTAAACTGCTGTATTGAGACCTATAAGGAGTGCTTCATACTCAGCTATGTTGTTGGTGCAAGGGAATGCGAGCCGATATGACTTTGGAATGTAGTCATTCTGAGGTGTAACAAATAAGATGCCGGCTCCTGATCCATGCTGTGTGTAAGAACCGTCAAAGTACAACTTCCACATTATGGAGGTAGCCAGAGTGAAGAGATTCTCGTCAGGAAAGTCTGCTACCATAGGATGTGTATCTTTCATAGGTGCTTCTGCTAGTTGATCCGCGAGGGCTTGTCCTTTGATTGCCTTAAGATCTGTGTATTCAATGTCAAACTCACTAAGGATCATAACCCATTTAGCTAGTCTGCCTATGAGAGCTGCTTTTGCTAGTAGATACTTCAAGGGATCAATCTTGGCTATCAGATTTGTGTGTTGGTTCAGCATGTAATCCCGCAACTTTTGGGAGGCGAACACTACTGCTAAACAAGCCCTTTCCATTGGTGAATAATTGAGCTCATATCCCACCAAGGTTCTACTGATGTAATAAATTACATGCTCCTTTCCTGTGTCATCATTCTGTGCTAGCAGGGCCCCTAGGGCTGAGTTTGTAGTGGAGATGTACAAGATCAAAGGTTTGTCTGCAACTGGTGGAACCAATACAGGAGGTGTAGCTAGATACTCCTTAAGTTGATCAAACGCTGCTTGACACTTGTTGTCCCATCGAAATGAAACATCCTTTCTGAGCAAGTGTTGAAAGGGTTGACATTTATCTACTAGCTGTGATATAAAACACCTGATGGACTGTAACCTTCCTTGGAGGCTCCTTAATTCTTTTAGGTTCTTTGGTGGAGGCATCTCCACTATAGCCTTTACTTTTGCTGGATCTACTTCGATGCCTCTACGAGATACAATGTATCCCAATAGCTTCCCTAATGTTACACCGAATACACACTTCTTTGGATTGAGTCTTACTTGGTATTTTTCAAGCCTGTCAAAAATATGTCCTAGGACCTGGATGTGATCCGCTCTAGAAGATTTAGCCAATATATCATCAACATAGTCTTCCATGATGTGATGAAAGAGGTCATGAAATATCACTGTCATTGCTCTCTGATAGGTTGCTCCTGCATTCTTCAGACCAAACGGCATGACACACCAACAATAATTGCCCCAAGGACAAGTAAAGGTTGTTTTATGTTGGTCTTCTTCAGCTATCCTTATCTGATTATAACCCGAGAATCCGTCCATGAGAGAAAGCATCTCGTGACCTGCTGTCAAGTCCACTATAATGTCAATGTTTGGTAGTGGAAAGTCATCTTTAGGACATGCCTTATTGAGATCTCTGAATCATTACACATGCGGATGCGCCCATTAGGTTTAGACATAGGTACAATGTTTGAGACCCAATCTGCATAGTCAATAGGTCATATGAACTTTGCGTCTAATAGCTTTTGTACTTCCACCTTCACCAAGAGAGCTATCTGTGGATGCATTTTTCTCAATTTCTGCTTGACTGGTTTCACCTTGGGATCAACTGTGAGATAATGAACTACCAGCTTAGGGTCTAGCCCTGGCATATCTGCATAGGTCCATGCAAAGTTGATGGTTCGTTGCAAGAAGTTGTTAAGATTTTTGTGCTCTGTATTGGATAATGATGCTGCTAGAAATGTTGTCTTTGGATTCTGTTCTATACCCAGGTTGATCTTTGTAGAATCTTCCACTAGGAGAGCTGATTTCTCTTGGTACTTAGATGGTAAGGGAAGGTCAAATCCTCCATCCTCAGGTGCCACAGTTGGGTTTTCACCTTTGGATACGTCCTTTATTTTTACTATTTTATGATCAGGAGGTGCCACAGTGTGGTTTTCACCTACAGATCTTTCTTTATTTGCACTTTTGCGACTAGAGGATTTGGCATTCTCACCAAAATAAGCCGTGGGCTCGAGTTCCATTACAAAACTTGCCTTGTAATCGCCAAGAGGGATACCTTCCTGAAGTCCCATGAACTCAGCTAGAGCTTTGTCATTCTAAAAGACATCTATAACGGGGGCCCCTTGTTGGTCCCAATCGATAAGCTCAGGGTAGACAAGCGTGACATTCTGGGTTCTGGTGGTGGAAGTTAAGGAGACGGAGGATAGTGTAAAAATGGAGGATTCTGCGAATAGATTGGTGATGTGGAGGGAAGAGTCATCGATGATATCCTCTGTAGACGTCGAATCGGCGGGAAAAGTGTCAGCTACCTCGTCGAGGATATACTCGATGTCCGAGGCGCGTGGTACCTTCTTACCAAATCCTAATCCTTTCTTGTCTAGCTTCTTTGTTACCACAATGGGCTCCATAGTGCCTTGACTCTGTTTCCCAAGGCCACCTTTGCCTTTATAGCCCATGTTTTTCACTATCCTTAAGCCATTGCCATATTGCTTAACTGGTATCGTGACTGTTTCTTTCTCCTTGTAGAGCCAAGAAGAGATGTCCTCAATAGTTTCCTCTTCGAGTAACCGTCCATGTTGGAATTGGGTTAGGAATGTTGG
Source organism: Cunninghamia lanceolata (assembly GCA_027924645.1). Classification (NCBI taxonomy): domain Eukaryota; kingdom Viridiplantae; phylum Streptophyta; class Pinopsida; order Cupressales; family Cupressaceae; genus Cunninghamia; species Cunninghamia lanceolata. The sequence continues at coordinate 16,494,488 of BSBN01001715.1, forward strand.
GGGAGGAATAGCTGGTTTTTTGGTTACCTTGGCAATGGGTGGTTGGCCGTAAGATTTTGGAGATAAAGGCATCCGCCCTACACAACAAGATTCGGAGATATCATAAGTGCCAAAGTCTATATCTTGGACGCGAGCTGTGATTTTGGGGAGGGGTGTAGGTTCACTTGTAGAGGCTTGCGTGAGAGTTTCAGGGTCAACATAGAGAGGGGATTCAAGGGCTTTGTCATTTTTAGGCACTTGGTTGCAATTCTTATAGCTTCCTTGCAAGACACGGCAAAATTTAAAAGGATTAGGATCTCCTGGGATGGTGATCTCCGTACCATTGTATGGGAACTTGAGGGACTGATGGTACGTGGAGGGGACAGCTTTCATTGCATGGATCCATGGGCGGCCTAGAATAATGTTGTAAGGCAGCTCAATATCAAGAACTTGGCACCTAGTTTCGAGCATGACAGGGCCCAGTTGTATAGGCAAGTGAATAACACCTTCTGAACGGCGTTCGGCATCATCGTATCCCTTGATTGTAATACTATGATCAGTGTTGACGTGATCCTCAGAGTATCCCAATTGCTTTAGTAACTTTAAAGAACATATGTTGAGACCAGCACCACCATCTATGAGGATGCGTTTGATTTTGCGCTTATGGATGAGAACTTCAATATGGAGGGCATCATTGTGACAAGGATCGTGGGAGGGGAGGTCTTTCTCAGAGAAGACCACGTTGTAAGGTGAAGCAATATTACCCACTATAGCTTGGAAATCTGCGACTGCTATGTTGTTAGGAACGGAAGACTCTTGGAGGGCTTTTTCTAGCACTACTCTATGTGCAGGTGATGACCGTAGAAGGTCCAAAATAGTGATCTGTGCTGGTGTTTTCCCTAGATGTTCGACAAGATTATAATCAGACTGAACCGGAAGCCTAGGTGTAGGTGCACGGATGGTGACATGACCTCGACGAGTAGTAACAGCACAATCCGTAGATTTTCCTTTAATGGTGAGGGTAGACACTCGACTCTCTTCAAAACGACCTACAATGGAATCGAAAGACGTGGAAGCGTGATTGATACCTTTACCTCTATCCTGAGGAGGAGGTGGACCATGATGAGGGAATGGTTCCTTGTACATATCGAGATCCTTGTTTGTGTGTTGCGCTGGTGATTCATTCTCAAAAGTGATTTGATTACCGTCGATGAGGTTTTGGATGAGGTGCTTAAGCTTCATGCAAGATGCGGTTCGATGACCTTTGCTCCTGTTAGTGCCTGAATTGACTGGCAGTTTTTGAGCAATTCTCATGCAGGCACTTTCCCTAAGAATCCAAAAAATGTTCTAAGTCTTTGGGCCTCCTCAGCATTTTTCAGCTGCATCATCATATTTTCTTTGAGGAGGAGATCATCATCATCATATTGTGTTCGATGATGGTCAGCATCATCATGTTTTCTGTCGACTTGCTTTTCATCGTCATCATCTTATTTCGATATCGGGTGATGTTTTGATATCATCCCGATCCTGCTGATGAGCTACAATGTGCCTTAGTTTGCTTGCGGGGGTGATTTTTCAAGTATCCGGTGATCTTCCAATTATCACCTTGCCCAAACATGATGATGATGTTGCCCCGATATTCTGAAGGGGTTATTCTTTGAGTTGTTCGACCTGACTTGTTCTTTCTTAAGGGAGGTCATCATCATCATCATATTTCCAGTTATCACCGTGTTGCTTGCGAGGGTCATCATATTTTCTGCCTGCATGATTTTTTCGCCGGGGTGATATTCTTTATCATCGGGTGATCTTGGTTATGATCATCTTGATGATGTTGTTGAAGAGTTCTAAGTATGACCCGATATTCACTGGGGTCATCATATTTGAACGTCAGGATGATCTTAGTCAATATCATCCTGATGATGTTGTATCACTTCATGTTCGTTGTTTTATCATCCTGATGATGCTGACGTCATTCTTACGTCAGGGTGATATCTATTTCTCTACCTATCTGCATCATGATATTTCCGAAGGAGGAGGTGATATTTTCATATCACCCGGGTGTATGTTTGTTCCAGCGTCATGATGATGCTGATATCAAGGAGATATCCGCCTGCTGGCTTCGTGCATTATCCAGTGGGGGTGATCTTTTCAAGCATCATCATGTTCATATTTCGCCCTAATCTTATAGTGGAGCTACAGTGCAACATGATGTTTGTGCATCAGGATGATATTTCCAAATATCCGGTTATCTTCCGAATATCATCCTGATGTCGATATGATGATGACGTCATCGAGGTCCGGGGGGGTCATATTTCTAACACAGATCATCTTGTGGAGGTCCCCCGATATTTGCAAACATGATGATGACGTCATCCGGATATGAGGAGGTGCGCAGTGGGCAGACATGATGACGTCAGCAGGATATGATGATGACGTCATCAGGATGTTCATCGGCCAGACTTTTGGTATAGGCTCAGCAGGAGGATCTTCCTTCGATGGATCAGGTTGTGCCGATGAAGGCGTTTATCATGCAGGTGATATTGCGATGTGATGCTGACGTCAGGGTGATATTTCAAGCGACAGGATATCATGCTGCTGAAGGATGATGATGATGAGGTCTATACTAGTGTCGTCAGGAGCAAAAGCACCGACATGATATATGCTCATGACCTAGTATATAAAGTGTTAAAGAGGTCATCGCGGGGTGCATGTGGGATATTGATATCCTGCATTTTCAAATATCATGATGATGAATCTCGGCGGGAAATGGTTGCGATTGCAGATTTGATGATCTTCCCAAGGCCGCGGGTTGGTGCGCCATTAATGGCGATTGTTGTAGAGGTATGGGCGATGGCGTAGATGGATCCTGTACCCGACTGGAGGTGTACATCAGCGGACAGTGGCACAGGGCTCGAGAAATCTTCCTGTCTCCTCCCCTACCTGCTGCATTCAAGTTTGGGCGCCAATCTGGTTGTGTTGGAGCGCCATCTTCCTGATACTGTGTATCTGGCGGGATTTCTGGTCAACATTGTAATTAATTGCTGAGCACCTACCTGGCTGTTGCAAGCAGGTTGTGTTGCTCATTTGTTGGTGGTTGAAAGTTGAAGATTTTGGCTCTGTAATGCATAACAAGCTGATCTGGTTGCTCTGTACAGCTTACCTGTGAGTTTATGTATCTCTTGTTGTATGTTTTTGGCATGAACCCACTGATTTCATGATTAAACTTATATGAGAAATGCTGTTTGGCATGTGTTGTGTTAATTCTGTCTCCAGTATTGCATGTATTCTTCTTCTGAATCTTGATGTTTGGTAATGTTTAGATTCTAGAGCATAGAATTCCTGTGTTGAATGTCTGATCTTTTAACTTCTGCTCAAGGGGTAGATTAAACTGTTTTCAGGTTGAACATTGGGAAGGGTATACTGCAGTAGGGATACCATAAGTAGAGATAACCTAACACTCTGTATTGGGAGATACCTGTAAGGCAGGTATCACATGTATCCCCTTGAAATCCAGTTCTAGCTGTTCATGCTGATCATTCACAGGTGTATGTCTGCTGACTCCAGGCCCTGGATAGGCACCAATCATGCTTTGTTTTGTGTTATAACCATATCCAGCTTTGCATCCACACTTAAAATCCAAATCAAAATCTAAAACCAACATTAGGACATTAGAGTTAGTTTTAGGAACCTCAGTCCTCTGTCTACAACTGCAAATAGGCCCAAAGCTAGCCCCTTTGCTCTTATCTTTCAGTTTTGGTCTACTTACAGGAGGACTCATCTGCTTTCTGTCAACATCCCAGCCTTGCATGCATATCCTCATGGATGTTGAGTAGGGAATACCCCCCTAGGTCTTGCAGATCCTGAAGAAGAAGAGGAGATAAAATATAGAGTCTATCTCCTACACTGTTGACCCCCTGGCCCAGAGATCCTGTTGATCACTGATGGCTACCTTGTAGGGAAATCTGGGAATAAGCATCCAGTCTGGGAAAAAGTCAACAGCTCCTATGGAACTCACAATACTCATTGTCTCTGTAACGTGCAGTCTTGTAGACAGGTTCTCCATAAGGAGGAGCATCAGGTAAGGTTATGAGCCCTTTCAACAAAGCTTGCTGTAAGACCGATTCGATGGGTACTCCCAAGGGAGTGAATTGACGTTGCGGAGGATAATCCTGTTGGGGCCATTCTTGTTGTCGTTACTGTTGGTTGGGATAAGGCTGCCTTTGTTGTTGCTGTTGTTGGGGTGGAGCTTGACTTGGTTTGGAGAGTTGCAGCGGTGTTTGCAACGTTTGGACATGCTTAGTATCGACCACCCCATCATTGACCACATTTTTGTTCTTGTTCCAATATTTGGGTTTATCGTTCGATTATTGATGAGAAGAGCTATCTTTCGTCTCTTTAAAGATTTTGACCACACCCTTAGCAATGAGGGCCTTCTCAATATTGATACCCTTGTATGTGATTTCATCGAAGGTTGTAGCACTAAGAATTTGCAAATGGAAACCTAACTCTTGGTTGAGGTTCTGCACAAAGATGCTAACAAGCTGTTTCTCTGGAATCTTGAAAGGGAATTTACTAGCCATTTGTCTCCATCGTTGAAGGAAAGAAATGAAAGTTTCACCATTTTTCTGTTTATTGTTGCATAGGTCCGTCATGGAAATCTCATGCTATGCGTTGTAAGAAAAATGGGTGGTAAACTTTTCTGCTAGCTCGTTGAAAGACTTGATACCCGTAGGTAAGTGTGAGAACCATTCTATTGCTTGACCTCCAAGACTGCGAGGAAAAAGACGCATAAGATATGTGTCGTTGTGAGAGACCTCGAAGCAAGCAAGATAGAATTCCCTAAGATGGTCTTTTGGGTCACCTTTTCCTTTGTACTTATCGAACTTGGGAATAGTGAAATTTTGAGGAAAAGGGATCATTGGTAATGACCGATCAAAAGGATAAGGGCATACTTCCTCTAACGAGAAGGTCTTTTTGGTGTGGCCAAACGTAAGATCAGATAGCTGTTGTTGCACCTCCGCAATCTTTAGTTCCATAGTCATGGGAGGGGTTGGTAACATCTCCTGCTGTCCAAAAAGCGGTTGGTGTTGCCCATATGGAAGATTATATTGTAAGCCATGCGTACTGGTATTGTAAGGGTCGTAAGATTGATTGGGATTGTATGGATTGTATGATTGGTTCAGATTGGGTTGGAATTGGAGGCCTTGATTAGGCAGAGGTGGAGGTGGCGCTAGGTAAGAATGTTGGCTTTGCGATGGTTGAAGAAAAGTATTGGGGGGAGGAAAGCTAAAGTGCGTGTGATTAGGTTGTGATGGTGGCACATAGCTTTGGGAAACCTGATGTTGGGAATGTTGAGAGTGGCTAGGCAATGTATGAAAGAAGTTGAGCGTGGATGAACGTTGTGGAGGAGGAACATAGGTAGAAGTGATTTGCGACGGTGGGGGTTGATTGAAGATGAGAGTAGAAGAATGTTGTGGTGGAGGAACATAGGTAGAAGTGATTTGCGAGGGCCGAGGTTGCTTGAGGAGGAGAGTAGAAGAATGTTGTGGTTGGGGCTGCGTGACTCCAATTGGTTGAGAGACATGCAGGTGTGATGATATGGGAGGTGGCATTTGTTGAGACCCTTGTTGCATGGCTACATAAGTGTTCCCCGGATTGTAATTGGGTGGGAAACCTACGCGTGATGGGGTAACCAAGATTCCACTTGCGATTGGGGTGGACACTTTAGGAGGTGGTTGCACATTCGATCGAGCTAAGGTGGCTTGCTTAGCTAACTCTGCTTGACGTTGGAGAGTTTCTTGTTGGTTTTGATAGATCTCCATAGGAGTCAAAAGTGGTGATATGGGCTTCTCCTCTGTTGGATTTTGAAAAAGAGGATTCCTATATTGCGAGCCTTGAGTAGGTAAGGGCGTAGTCACCGTGGACATGGTTTGCACCGCTTGTATGGTTTCTTGGGTGTTGGTGCTCTCCTTGAGAGTGGACACATCAAAATCTTGAGGTAACTTGGCGCCTTGTTTTGCAAGCAAGCGAAAGAAATGATCCTAGTTCTCACTAAGGATTTTATCAAAGGCAGCTATAGCTCTAGGATCTTGTATAAATTCATCAAGATCTTGCCCATCTTCTTGAGAGGATTGACCTATTTCAAAGTGTCGCTCTTCTTGATATGGGGCTTGATCTACGATATAACCTTGTGGGACAAAATCCGGAGGCAAGCCTGTGGTATACTGCGGTGCATTTAGCAAAGGGGTTCTATCCTCATGAGGATTACTTGGTTCATCTATGTGTGGCATGTTTGGAGAGCTGATTGGTTTTGCTACGAGTGTACTAGGAGTCACCTTGGGAGTAATGTTGAGACGACCTGATTGTGGTGTGCGAGGGGGTGACTTGTGCTTCTTAGGGACAACTTGCCTAGACTTCATGGTTTGCTGTAGCCTGGTGGTGACCATGGGATACACTTAGGACACAATGTAATGCCAGGAATCTGTGAGATGCTTTGAAGAAACAGACAAACTCTGATGCACAAAGTACTAGACCAAAGGCGCTATACTGTTTGACCAGAGGCGCAGGACTGTGCTACCAAAAGCGTGCTACTGTGGGCCAGAGGCGACGGACTGAGCTACCAATAGCGAGTTACTGCTATGCCAAAGGCGAGCTACAGTGACCAAAAGTGAGCTGCTGTTATACCAAGGGCGCTGAAGTAGAGTTTTGCCAGAGGCGGGTTACTGCTGACCAAAGGCGATCTACTGTACTACCAATGGCGAGCTGCTGTAATACCAGGGGCGCTGAAGTAGTGTCTGATGTTTTTCAAAGGCAAGATTTTTCTGTTTCTGATTGGATTGGTTTGGCAAGAGAAAACACAGCAAACAAGTGGTCAAAAAAGGCACAAGGACTGACACAACAGATAGTGTATGTTTAAGGCTCCAAACAAGCCCAATGTTTCCACAGGTCTAATACAGTTGCAATCAATAACAAGCACTTTTTATCCCTAGAGACAAGGTTTCATTGTAGTAGATCAGCTCACAGCTTAATACTCCGTCGATAAAAATATCATTCCATAAAGGTGTCAGATATTTAGTATCTTTGCGAGAGACGATAGGTAGGGATATCTCACCCTCCCCTTAGAAAGCTCAAGTAGGTCACAAGAGCTTTATGTCCAAGGGAATACTATCTCTTCTCAAGGGAGCCAATGGTGAGTATCTTAAGGGTTTAAATCAATTTCCCTTGCACTGATGATTACCGCAATGTTCGGAGGTAGGTCGGGTAGTCTCTATCTAAATTGGTTCTTAGTGACTTTGAGGGACCAACGCCTTACGAGCAATGTGACAAGCTACTAAAAGCTTTAACCAATCCTACTAAGAGTTTCAAACACTTCGCTCAATGTGAAAATCGTTTCCACAAAGAGCTAGTACACCTCTTTTCAGTTTGGCACCACAAGGTAAGGCTGGCGTCGGTTAGGACTTGGCTTTCGCCTTATCCCTCTTATATAGCGGTTTAAAGGAAAACTCCGCTTAGGGTCATCCCTTTTGGATGAATCGCAATCCAAAAGCAGGCCCTTCTAAAGGAAGTACAAAAAAGTAAAAGCAAGCACGTCAAACAAAGGTTCAATTGTCCCGTTATAAGAAAAATAAGGTGCAACTAAGCTATGCACACACACGATTGTGGTTGTAAATTGTCCCTTATGAAATGAAGTGTTTGGCATTCATGTCCATTGTCCTTTAGAAAATTGAGGTGTTTGTTCATACATGTCCATTGTCCCTTAAGAAATGCAGTATATTCCTAAGACTTAGATTGCAAGCAAAGATTTGTTCAATTATCCTTTTTAAACATGCAATGTGTTTCTAAGACTTAGTGAGATAAATCAATAGAGGTCTTCAACGCTCGTCCTGCATGAACATATTAAGAAAACACCTATTGGCTCTGTGTGAGTAATAAGAAGCTGCAACAAGTGAGTTAGTTCTACCAAAAATTTCACAAGTTAGCAAAAAAACAAATCAACTTGAACCAAAAGCGTGTTACTGTCTTACCAGAAGTGATTCACTGTAAACCAAAAGCGCTTTAAGACAGACGAGAAGCACAACAGAATATCACCAGCAACGTTGAACAATAACTAGAAGCGCTGTACTGTGATTCCAAAGGCGCTGCGATAAATACCAAAAGCGTGCAATGATAATAACAAAAGCGCTGTAAAATATCTAGGAGCGCATCACTGTGTAACTGAAAGCGCGATACTGTGTAGCCAAAAGCACTGTGTTATCTCAGATATAGAAAATATTAGTTTTTGTCAAAATAACCAGGCAAAAATGACTTTTCATGGTGGATCTACTGTCTGGACAATGATATCTGATAGATCTGGGTCGTGAAATCTGGAAAACTCAGAAAATGGGGCAACACAATAGATTAGCAGAACTTAAGGATATTCCTAAATAAATCAGCTTAGGAGATATCGAAAATCAGGTTTGGAAGACAAATACAACAGCTTGTGCAAACAAAATCACAGATCTGAAATGAGAAAAACCCTGCAAAAGCATCGTGAATAAAGTTAAAACCTAATTTTAACCAGAAGCGCTTAACAAGGCCACCAATAGCGCTTCTCTGTGTCACCGAAAGCGCTGCTCTGTGCATGTGTATGTCTTTAACTTAGCTTGATCGACTTAATTGGTTGTGTATGTGTATGTCTTAGTATAACCAGAGAAGCGTCGACTTAGCCTGAAAAGGCCGATGCAAGCTTTTGCAATGATATCTATTTGGAATTATCATTTCGGGTCTGTTTGATTTTTTTATCCAAATCAACAATGGGTTTGCTAGTTCCAATGCACAGGTAGATTCGACCAACAAATATAGGAGGTTGCATGAGCTGCCTCCCCTTCACTTCTAGTTTTGTCGCACCAAGGGGGTATCTCTATAGCTACAGATTTAACTTTGACTCACCCAACAGAAAGATTTAGCCTTTTAGTCACAGGCAGAATACTCTCATTTTAGGACCAAGATTTGTGTGTTAAATCACAAGGTTGGCAATGTTCTTGGACATATCTAATTGGTTAGGAATGAGAGTATGCAGGGGTCCTATTTCTACTCCTACAAACTAACAGGTTGGAATTATGAAATGATTTGTATTTATGTTTTGGATGCAAGACATGGGGTTTTGGATCATAACTACTACACAAGGGTAGACCAGTGCCTATCTTAGGGCAAGGAGTCAACTAGACGTATACATGTTGATGATTTGCACTGGCATTCAACTTTCAAGGGCCCAGATAGGTATTTGCCTTACAAACACCACCCAAGAATAAGTATTTAGCTATCTCTACTTACAAACATCCCTGTTGCCATACAATCTTCTTCATACTTAACCTAAACTAGTTTAATCCACTCCTTGAATGGAGGTCAAAAGTTAAGCATGCAATATAGAAATCTATATCCTAGAATCTAAGTAACCCTTAGCAACCAGATTCAAAAGAAGGGATGCATACAGTAAATGGAGACAAACAGCTAAACACATGCAAAGAAGCATTTTTCATATAAACACAACATGAAACTGAACATGTGTAACGTGCATTCAGATGCAACTCATAAACTCCAAAAGAGACAGAATAGCCAAAAAGCTCTATTTTTCGTTATTTCTCCAAAAATTTTGCCCAAGTCTTCAACCACTAGAAAAATGAGTGACGCAGTCCTGATATACCCAGAACGTGTACTCAACAATCAAGGTGCATGTCATTTTTAAAATGCTACCATATACATCGCACCATCAAAATGGCACCCAAAACATTCAATGCAACAGACAGAAGAAGGAAAAGCAGGTTAGTTCAGGAAACGTGTAGTAGACTGCAGATTTTTTCCTTAAAAAATGGTAGTTGACCCGTCCATTCGACCCATACCTCTGTAAATTTGCCATTAATGGCCAACCTACCCGCGGGATGTAGCAACTTCAGAAAATATGACGGTTACGTGCTTTGCAATTCTTCCCGCCTGAAATACAGCTACAGATACAAAGAAATCCCTCCTTCCTTGGACATCTGAAACAGGGCTGTAGATTTCCTCCTCATTGCCAAGATCAATGGCCTCAAACCGAGCTGAAAAGTCGTTGGCCAATTAAAATGTGCCACGCAGGCAACTTTTTCCCATTGCAGACTTTTCACAGCTCGAACAAACATTTCTACCTTTTCACCCATTTTGCCTTTTTTGCCTTCAAATCTTTGTATATGCAAGTACCCTTGGACACGTGGCAGCCTACCATTGGATCACTATCGCTAAGCACTTCCACCTTCATCACCGATCCATTGTATCTTTTCTTGCATCTAAAGTAGTATATGCAATTGTATATACAATTACCCTGCATACAAGCGCGGACCCCAAATCATTATGAAACACTTTGAAATTTCAATCGGGTCCGGGCGTTGTATCTTCCTCTTTGTACATCACCTTGTATATTGCAAATACATACAACTGCGGATTCCATCATACTTATGAGGTAGATTGGAATAAATTTTGAATTCGGCATTGTATCGGCATCTTTGCATCTCTCATTGTATATCGCATATACAATGCACAATATACAACCAATTGTGGACTCCAAACTGAAATTCACCAAAACACATTTTCTTTTCACGACTGGAATTGTATGTGTGCCTTTTGTACATTGCATTGTATATGCACATACATACAATCATGGGACATACAACTGTGCAGGCCCCATCATTGACTTTGACCGCAACCTGCCTGTATATTTCTTTGTATCTTTTGTTGTATGTCCGATTGTATATTGGGTACATACAACCCCAATATACAACCGCAATTTCACCCAACTCATAAATGTAGTTTACTTTTTGGCTATGTCCACTTTTACACCTGCCTGTTTGTACATCACATTGTATGTGCAGTTGTATGTATGAAACAACATACAATCTGTGATACAAACCTACACATACAAAAAACCTGCAACATTTTTGATCCGACCCTTGTATATTCCATTGTATATGCAATTGTATATCACATATACATACAACCTGACATACAAGGAAATGCCTTTGACTTTCAACTCTGCCTTTGCATCAACATCCACCAGGCCCGATTTAATAAAATTTGAAGTCCGAGATTGTATGTCCTGCATTGTATATTCTTTTGTATAAGTTATATACATACAATTCACTTGCTAAAAACTTGTGGACCCGACCACCATTTTAACCCGATTTGAACACCTTTTGACGTCCACTGTTGTATCTACCTTGTTGTATATCGAATATACAACATATACATGCAATCTTTTCGATACAATCACAGAACTTGGACCACAAATGTGTGATGTACATACAGATTTTTGCCTCTAGAAATGTACCCGAATGATAGATACAAGCCCGATATGCACACAATGATGCATACAACTAATTTTTTTACCATTTCTGAAGCTGATTGAATTTTATTTCAGGTCTGCCAATGTACATTCACACATGCGCATATAAAGATACATACAAACAGCCATACAAAGATACATACATGCAATTCAGGAGGCCGAGGGACTTAGAATTTTTGGTTTTTTCCTGAAAAAGGCTGCGGATGCAAATGCTCAAAACCCAAATTCTGAGCAGGCACCACCATTGGCTCTGTCTGGGGATGCATGCCTCTTGCAGGCATGACGAGAACTTCAGAACTCTAGGATGTAGACCGGATGCCCCATATCCATTAGGCGGCTCAGTCAAACTTCCAACCTGCATCTAAAAAAAATCACATCTTCAAACAATGTTTCGGTGGTCTAGGACAATCGAAGATTAAAAACCACAATCTTCTCCTGTCAAATGCTTGATTTTGATCTGAATGGCCCCAACCATAACTGAAAACACTAAGATAAACTGCCCATAAGCCAATCTTGTCAATTACACGCTTCACCATTTTTGAAAGCTTGCCTCTGTCATTGTTACCTCTGTCATTCTGCATTTCAAAATCAAACATACAGCCACACATACTACAAAATTCTTCAGCATTAAGCAACGTATGTATGTTATATTCCTCTAATAGTATATCATATTGCACTTGGCATTCTTCACTGTCTACCTAGCTGTTGCGCATTACCAGGCACTCATCCAGCTGATAAAAAAATTGAAGACATTCAAAATATATGAGACCATCAATATCATCTATATCACTTATTGATAGTGATATCAAATCCTGATTCACACACCCATTGTAGCACACATCTGGAACAACTGATGCTGAACATTCATCATTCACAGTTTGTGTATCCATACTATCATCACAAGAGTTGAAGATCTTTGCCTTTGGTTCATACGTCCCCTCTTCACAAACTGACGTAGCACCCAAGTTAGCTGTCTCCTCATACTCATCATCATTTTCAAAAAGAGGGTTAATCCTGCACCAATGAATGTCATAACTCACAATGTTCAATGCATATAAAGGCTCATCATAACGGGGATTCATTCTCATTGCAAAGGTCTCTACTTCTTCTTCATGACAATCCACCTCTTCTTCATCATCTGATTGCCCCACGTACAAGATCTCTGTTACTTCAATGCATTCTGAAGCTGCACTATCCATATCACTTTCTAGCCCTCTAATGCTTTTGGATGAAACTGATATTGACTCTTGATCCATATGATCACAACCATGCACAACCAGATCATTTAAACATGAACACTCTTCGTTGTGGACTGGCATATTAATATCACTTGAAAAATCATTATTATCAACTTCAATTGCTGGGAAAATCAGGGCATCCTCCTTTATGGCAAAGTCATCATTAACTTGGAATGATGCATAAACAGGGATAGCAGGGGTGTGAGTGCTTTGACATTGATTTTCAACATATAAATTATATCTTTCACTAACATTGGGGACCGTAGGGCAGCAGAAATTTGTAGAGAAATAACCCTTTTGAATTCCATACCTCCAATTGTTTTCAATGTCTATTGCAAACTGATGTGCCTGATGTAATGTGGTGGGATCCTTATCTCTCAATCTATAACTCATTTTCTTATCAAATTCTCCCAAATAGACCACTAGGCACAATGCATCATTAGGTCTCATACATTCTAGAATTCTTTTCAATGCCTTCATAAATCTAAGGTTAAGGGCTGGAATTAACTCATCTTTTTCAATATGGATGTACATGAAATCACTGATAACTGCATATTCAGATATTCTTTCACCATATTGTTCTAGAAATACAGATTTAAATTCTTGCCAAGAGCTGACAGAGTATGCCAGAAGATAGGAGAACCAGTCCCTTGCATCTTCAACTAGAGATTGAACAAATAATCTCATAACTACATCTTCATGGTCAACCTCAAAGTCATCTGTAACATTTCTGAACTATTGTAAGTGTCTCTCAGTTGATTCATCCTTTACACCACTGAACTTAGGCAAATACTTTCTAATCTTAGATGGAAAAGGATTTGGATAACCACAAATGCCATTGAAATTTATGGGCTTATATCTATCAATACTGAAACTTCTTTTATTACACGGTTGGGATTGATCATTATACATTTTTGCATTTGACACCTCACAAGGGCGCATGGGCTGATAATACATTTTTATAAGCCTTTGTAACCTTCTTCTCAACTTAGATTTCCTCTTACAACAATGACCTTAGGCCTTTAAAATACAAACTACTGTTTTGGCTTGCCTAAAGTCCTCTAAATGAAGTTTTTCAACAACATTGCACGCTTCACTTGAAAATATAAACTATATGCTCAACAAATACTAAAGCATGCAAGTTTCACCAACATTTCCCTTTTAACCAGTGCTACTTCACCAAATAGGAATCTTTTAAAACTTATACATAATGGTTTTTGAAAACCAAAACATGTGAAAATACCTGGATATGTTGCAGCTGCTACAAATTCCTTTCCCTGACTGAAAGTATGAACATCTAACACATCTTTGTATTCTTTTTTAGGTTCCTTTTGTGCAGAGTCGCCAGCTCCTTGGCAGAGGAATGAGCTTCAAATAACATGAAGTTGAAAATTCATTTCTTTCCTTTCTGGGTCCTCCAATAGTAGAGACACACATAAAAATTTTAAGTTTGCTGCCACAAAAGCACTTCCAAGTCTGAAACCCCTAACCAGGGAGGCAAAAATAACACTCTTAACTCAATTCAACTCCCCAGCAAAGTCGCCACTTTGTTGGATTTTTTTATCCGAATCAACAATGGGTTTGCCAGTTCCAATGCATAGGCAGATTCGGCCAACAAATATAGGAGGTTGCGTGAGCTACCTCCCCTTCACTTCTAGTTCTGCCGCACCAAGGGGGTATCCCTATAGCTAAATATTTAAATTTGACTCACCCAACAGAAAGATTTAGCCTTTTAGTCACAGGCAGAATACTCTCATTTTAGGACCAAGATTTGTGTGATAAATCACAAGGTTGGTAGTGTTCTTGGACATATCTAACTAGTTAGGAATGAGAGTATGCAGGGGTCCTATTTCTACTCCTACAAACTAACAGGTTGGAATTATGAAATGATTTGTATTTATGTTTTGGATGCAAGACAAGGGGTTTTGGATCATAACTACTACACAAGGGCAGTGCAGTGCCTATCTCAGGGCAAGGAGTCAACTAGACATATACATGTTGATGATTTGCACTGGCATTCAACTTTCAAGGGGCTAGATAGGTATTTGCCTTACAAACACCACCCAAGAATGAGTATTTAGCTATCTCTACTTACAAACATCCCTGCTGCCATACAATCTTCTTCATACTTAACCTAAAACAGTTTAATCCACTCCTTGAATGGAGGTCAAAATTTAAGCATGCAATAGAGAAATCTATATCCTAGAATCTAAGTAACCCTTAGCAACCAGATTCAAAAGAAGGGATGCATACAACAAATGGAGACAAACAGCTAAACACATGCAAAGAAGCATTTTTCATATAAACACAACATGAAACTGAACATGTGTAACGTGCATTCAGATGCAACTCATAAACTCCAAAAGAGACAGAACAGCCAAAAAGCTCTATTTTTCATTATTTCTCCAAAAATTTTGCCCAAGTCTTCAACCACTAGAAACATGAGTGACACAGTCCTGATATACCCAGAACATGTACTCAGCAATCAAGGTACATGTCATTTTCAAAATGCTGCCATATACATCGCACCATCAAAATGGCGCCCAAAACATTCAATGCAGCAGGTAGAAGAAGAAGGAAGAGTATGTTAGTTCAGGAAATGTGCAGTAGACTAGAGATTTTTGCCTTAAAAAATGGTAGTTGACTCGTCCATTCGACCCATACCTCTATAAATTTGCCATTAATGGCCAACCTACCCGCGGGATGTAGCAACTTTAGAAAATACGATGGTTGCATGCTTTTCAATTCTTCCCGCCTAAAATGTGGCTGCAGACACAAAGAAATCCCTCCTTCCTTGGACATCTGAAATAGGGCTATAGATTTCCTCCTCATTGCCAAGATCAATGGCTTCAAATCGCATTGAAAATTCGTTGGCCAATTAAAATGTGCCACGCAGGCAGCTTTTTTCCCATTGCAGACTTTTCACAGCTCGAACAAACATTTCTACCTTTTCACCCATTTTTCCTTTTTCGCTTTCAAATCTTTGTATATGCAGTTGTATATACATACAACTGCCCTTGGACACGTGGCAGCTTGCCATTGGATCACTATCGCTAAGCACTTGCACCTTCATCACTGATCTATTGTATCTTTTCTTGCATCTGAAGTAGTATATGCAATTGTATATACAATTACCCTACATACAAGCGCGGACCCCAAATCATTATGAAACACTTTGAAATTTCAATCAGGTCCAGGCATTGTATCTTCCTCTTTGTACATCACCTTGTATATTGCAAATACATACAACTGTAGATTCCATCATACTTATGAGGTAGATTGGAATAAATTTTGAATCTGGCATTGTATCGGCATATTTGCATCTCTCATTGTATATCGCATATATAATGCGCAATATACAACCAACTGCGGACTCCAAACTGAAATCTGCCAAAACACATTTTCTTTTCACGCCTGGAATTGTATGTGTGCCTTTTGTACATTGCATTGTATATGCGCATACATACAATCATGGGACATACAACTGTGCAAGCCCCATCGTTGATTTTGACCGCAACCTGCCTGTATATTTCTTTGTATCTTCTGTTGTATGTCTGATTGTATATTGGGTACATACAACCCCAATATACAACTGCGGATTTCACCCAGCTCATAAATGCAGTTTACTTTTTGGCTATGTCCACTTTTACATGTGCCTGCTTGTACATCACATTGTATGTGCAGTTGTATGTATGAAACAACATACAATCCGTGATACAAACCTGCACATACAAAAAACCTGCAACATTTCTACATTCGACCCTTGTATATTCTGTTGTATATGCAATTGTATATCACATATACATACAACCCGACATACAAGGAAATGCCTTTGACTTTCAACTCTATCTTTGCATCAGCATCCACAAGGCCCGATTTAATAAAATTTGAAGTCCAAGATTGTATGTCCTACATTGTATATTCTTTTGTATAAGTTATATACATACAATCCACTTGCTGAAAACCTGTGGACCCGACCACCATTTTAACCCAATTTGAACACCTTTTGACGTCCACTGTTGTATCTACCTCATTGTATATCGAATATACAACAACATATACATGCAATCTTTTTGATACAACTGCAGAACTTGGACCACGAACTTGCGATGTACATACAAATTTTTGCCTCTAGAAATGTACCCGAATGACAGATACAAACCCGATATGCATACAACGATGCATACAACTGATTTTTTTACCATTTTTGAAGCCGATTGAATTTTATTTCGGGTCTGCCAATGTACATTCACACCTGCGCATAAAAAGATACATACAAACAGACATACAAAGATACATACATGCAATTCAGGAGGCCGAGGGACTTAGAATTTTTGGTTTTTTTCTAAAAAAGGCTGCGGATGCAAATGCTCAAAACCTAATCTTTGAGCAGGCACCACCAGGGTCGATATTACTTTTGTCGTTAAATCAATATGCAGACCCATTTATTGTTTGGGAAATAAATGAACTCTTTAGATAGAGATTATTATAGTTTTCTAGTGTTTAGAAAACCAGTCACTCTGTTGAATGAGCAATCATTTTGAAATAAGTCGATTACTTTATCATAGGATAGTTATGTATTAAACTCTGGATGAGATTTGTGTAAATGGTACTAGTTATAGAAAACTTGCTAGCCAAGAGTAATATGGGATAAAGTATTAAGTTGTGTCATTATTATTTTGAAACCATTCTTGTTTTAATTTCTATATATTGTCAAAATGATATCTTATCCAAAGAACTTAGATTCTTGGTGGTCTATGGTAACTATGGTATAACCTATTGAATGGTAGAAGAACTAGGGATAGTTAGATAAACGGGTTAAATGTAAAAAGATCTTCTTAATGTCTCAGCTTATAGGAAACAATTATGTGGAAATAGACCATGTCTATATAGAAACAACCTTGTATAAAATCATATATGAGTATATATGTAGTGATGGTTAATGGCATCACATAGAGGTAAATTGAAAGGTATTCATATTCCTTTTGAATAGAAGTTAATATCTTCACAAGAATTATAGTATTTCTAACCATGGTTGAGTTAAACCAAAGGTCGATTATGAACCTTAGCCTTACAGAAATGAGATATGATATATATTGAAATATCGTAATATTCAAGGGTTGTTTTAAAACCCTAGAGTCGATTATGAACCAGATGAATGGTTATGTCATTTAGACTTATCTAAGTCAAGAAAACTATTATCATGACAAGATGATTAAACCATTTATGTAAATATAGTCAGTGTGAATAACTGTGAGAATACGACAGTATCCAAGTTGAGTAGGGGTGGGTAAACACAATGACTACATTCATTATGAATGATATTGATATTAAAATTTTTGGCCAAAGTAATGCATTTGTTTTTTGCATGCATTGTTGGTTCACTGTATTCAGATTACTCATTCTATCCGAAATCATACTTATCTAGAGGATATCTAGGGTTGTATGGTTGATAGAGTTGAGTAGAATACAACACTATGTACTCGAGAAAGGCAAATTACCACTGTTCACCTAAGGTCTATATTCCTCTTGACGAGTAGGGCCACTTCCTATGTGGAAGATGTGTGGGAGACTGCCGGTCTGTGGATGGAGGTAAATCATTGGAAGGATACTCTCTCTCCAAGCAGGAAACATGCCAGGACTTGTGATAAAGATGTCAGATATTCAGAAGCAGTATTTATTCCAAAATTTGTATATGTAATTGATTTACATTTGTAAACATTGTAATTGAGAAAGACAATATGGTTTATTGTATTTTATAAAAAGAAATCTTGTAATTGTAGTTACTTGATTATTTGTTGAATAAAAGAAAAATTTTCTCTATCTCATTTTTACCTTGTTGATTTACTCTATGGTAAATTTCTAGTTTTACTATGTTTTTAGAATGTGGATGTTACATATGGTATCAGAGCTACCAGGTTCAGCAGTAGGGCTTATGAGACCACTATGCTTGCCTGTAGTCAACATTATGCGGTTAGCTAATGTTTGACAATTTATGTGCGAGGATGGTACGTTTTAAGAAGACAGCAAGGAAGTCTGTTAATTCGAGTCAATGTTTCCTTAAAGCAAAAAGAGAACGTGAAGCCATTATCAAAACCTTTGAGGGAACCAATGATGAGAGTGACATTTGGTTAAGTGATACTGAAACTCTAGCGACTGCCTTAACTCGAATCAAGCGAGTGAGAAGGGAAAACAAGGAACGAGTTAAGATCACTGCCAAAATCATAGAGTATATGTCAGATGAGGAAACAACTATCGTTAGGCGAGGTCCCCGTATACCCCCAACTATTGAGATCTTAGAAGTTAGGTCTGATAGTGAGTCAGAGGGATATATACCTTGAGATTATGTATCTAAAAATGAGTCTAAAGGATATACTCCTTGTGAGCATGACTTTTGAAGTCATTTCTTCTATAAAAGAAGAATACTCTTTCTTTTGAAATGAAATAAAAAAAGAGAGTTGTTTTTGTGCCAAACTATTATTTAAATTGAGTTTATTATGTTTAGATTTAATGGGATACATTATAATCTTGAACTAATGGACAACTCAATATTCTCAGGTGTGAGAAATCGATAAACATGGTTCGGACAAGAACTAACCAAGGAGAAAGTGAAGAGGAAAACCACCCGCCAAATAATAAGCTAGACCAAATCATAACCATGCTTGAGGAAACCAAGAAAAGATTGGGTGATTTGGAAAAGAAGGTGGATGATAAAGGGAACATTGAGGGAAGAGGTGAAAACTCTCATGGTGAAAGCGGAGAGAATCATGAAGATCAAAGTAAGAGTATCGAACCTCATAAAGAGGCAAGGGATAGATTGACCTCGAAGCTCTCAAAGGATACGAAGAAGGTTAATCCACCAAAATTTGATGGGACAGAGATCGAAGATGTTGCAGAAGCTTGGTTAACAAAGATGGAAAAATATTTCAAGATAAGAAATTACTCAGAGGTGACCAAGGTAGAATGGGGAGCATTCCAACTGGCAGGAGAAGCATCCACTTGGTGGATGAATAGATGGAATTGAATTTAAGCTCTCTAAGGGTAACTTGGGATGAGTTCGTGGAACTATTTCACAAGATAGGGTTACCACAACTCTATTTTGATCAGAAACTGATTGATTTTTAGAATCTTCGACAAGGAGATATGATAGTGGTGGAATATAGAGAAAAAATCACTCAACTCTTGAAATATGTTCCATAGTATCAAAAGGATGAGAGATTCAGGATTAGAAAATTCATCATGGGCTTAAATGCTCAAATTGGTGGTGAAGTGGATGTGCATGGCCCCACAACAATGGATCAAGTGTACGAGACGGCGATCAAGCAAGAAAAAAAGCTGAAATCCATCTCGGCTTATTGTGATAGAAGCCGCGAGAGGTTTAATGGAACTCCTAACAATCAACCCTACAAGAAAAGATATTAAAAGAGCTATGATAACAAGAGAAAAGATAAAGGACCTTAGAAGAACAAAGGCGGATCTGGTAGTGAGAAGAAGAATGGTAACTACAAAATAAATGAGGATAACAATGGAAAGACTTCAGATAAGAAAGGACCCATTAGAGGATGCTTTACTTGTGGGGGCGACCATTATGCAAATCATTACCCTAACAAGAATCAAAATGGTTAATAAAGAGGTACTACACTACCTACTCAGCAAGAAGCATTCCACCAAAGGATTCATGCATCTCTCGACAATCATCAAGTAGAGTATCAAATCACACTCATTGAGATGACATGTACTTTGTTTGGAGTCCCTTTATCTATTTTGATTGATATAGGAGCCACTGAAAACTTTGTTTCTCCTAGAATTTTGAATAAATTTTCTAGAAAAGCTGGTTACATGTCTAAACCTTGGTCAGTAGAATATGCTAACCAATCTAAGGCTTAGGTAGAGCAATGTTTGTTTGAAGCCAAGATTGATCTTCCTAGTTTCTCAACTAAAGTAAATCTGTATGTAGCTCCCCTAGGTTCCTATGATGTAATCCTAGGAATGAGTTGGTAATGGAAACATAGAGCTAAGGTTGATTGTTTTTCAAAAACAATTGAATGCTTAGATGATTTGGGAAATCAAACCCAATTCCAAGGGATTCAAAGAGAAGTTAAAATCAGACCTATCTCTGTCAAGCAATTAAAAAGGGCTAGAAGGAAAAGTTGTTAGTTGTTTGTAGTCAAAATGGAACAAGTGGAGGAAGGGGTAGAAAACCCTAGTTCACCTTTTGGAGAAAAGTATCCTTTTCTTCAGGAATTTTAGGATGTGTTTCCAGAAGAACTTCCAGGATTGCCTCCCAAGAGGGTTTTTGATTTTGCTATTGACATTAAACCAGGATCTGAGCCTATATCAAAAGCACCCTACCGTATGACAACTACGAAGTTAATGGAATTGAAAGCACAATTACAAGAATTATTGGCAAAAGGTTTGATCAGACCTAGTGTTTCACCTTGGGGTGCTCCGATTATTTTTTTAAAGAAGAAGGATGGAACCCTTTGATTGTTTATAGATTATCGTATGTTTAATAAAGCAATGGTAAAGAACAAATATCCTTTACCACATATTGATGATCTTTTTGATCAGATGCGTGAAGCTGCTGTGTTTTCAAAGATTGATTTGTGATCAGGATATCATCAGTTAAGACTGAAAGATGAAGATATTCATAAGACAACTTTTAGAACCAGATATGGGCACTATGAGTTCACGGTGTTGCCATTTGGTTTGATGAATGCACCTACTGCATTCATGAATCTCATGAATAGTATATTCAAAGATTGTTTGGACAAGTTTGTTTTAGTCTTCCTGGATGATATACTCATTTATTCTAAGAATGAAGAAGAACATCAATGACACCAGCAAATAGTTTTGCAAAGGTTAAGAGAACATAAGTTATATGGGAAACTGTCAAAGTGTACATTCTTCCAGAAAGAGATTCAATACCTAGGGCATATTATATCAGCTAATGGAATATCTATTGATCCTGCAAAAATCACAGCTATTTTGGATTGGCCTGTACCAACAAATGTGCATGAGGTGTGTAGTTTCATGGGCTTGGCAAGCTATTATAGGAAGTTTGTTCTAAATTTCTCCAGTATTGCTAGTCCAATCACTTCCTTGTAGAGGAAAGGAAAAAAATTTGAATGGACAGACAAATGTCCGGACGCATTTGATCTCTTAAAAGAAAAGTTAACTACAACTCCAATCTTGAAAGTTCCTAATCCCAAAGGACAATTTGAGGTAATTACAGATGCCTCGGGAGAAGGATTAGGAGGAGCGCTTATGTAAGATGGAAGAGTTATAGCATATGAGTCAAGGAAATTGAAATCCTATGAGAAAAATTATGCACTGCATGATCTGGAATTGGCAGCAGTAACTCATGCATTACAGATGTGGAGACATTATTTGTTGGGGAAGACTTTTATACTTAAATCAGACCATCAAAGTCTTAAGTATATTTCCTCTCAACCGCATTTGAATGCTCAACAAAGGAGATGGTTAGAATTGATATCTGACTATGACTGTTAGATAAACTACATCAAAGGAAAACAGAATAGAGTAGCTGATGCTTTGAGTCGTAGAAGACATATAGCTTCTATTATTTCTATTCATGGAAATTTCAAGGATTTGGTGTTGCAAAATTTGTCTAGTGATGAGTTTTATGAGTAGGTTAAGCAAGCTCTAAAAGATAATCCTAGAGATCCAAGGTATGATGGTTTTTTGTTTGAGTTAGATGGACTATTGAGGTATACAGATAGAATTTATGTTCTTGATTTAGCTAGATTAAGGGATCTAGTATGGAAAGAAGTTCATACTACACCATATTTTGGACATCCAGGAGCAACCAAACTTCTAGCGGATGTTAAACCTCTTTATTTCTGGAAAGGAATCAAGAATGATGCTACAATATTTGTAGCAAGTTGTTTAGAATGTCAAAGGGTAAAAGCAGAGCATCAACACCCCGCAGGATTGTTGTACCCACGTGATGTGCCAGAGTGGAAATGTCAAGTTATTAGCATGGATTTTGTTCAAGGTCTTCCTATGTCAAGGAATAGACATGATGCCATTTTAGTGGTGGTTGATAAACTCACAAAGGTAGCACATTTCATACCAGGGAATTTGACTGATGGAGCACCCGTGTTAGCTCGCAAATTTGTGCAAGAGGTGTTTAGATTGCATGGCTTCCCTGAAAAGATTATCTCGGATAGAGATGCATGTGTAACGTCAAGGTTTTGGCAAACTTTGTTTTCTACAAAAGGGACTAAACGCAACGTGAGTACAACTTACCATCCTAAAATTGATGGGCAAACTGAAAGAGTTAACCAAGTCTTGGAAGACTTGTTGCAAATGTATTGCATGGATCAACAATATAAGTGGGAAGAATACTTACCACTTGTGGAATTTGCTTACAACAATTCCTATCATTCCGCTATTAAGATGGCACCATTTGAAGCATTGTATGGAAGAAGATTTTGAACTCCTATAAGCTAGGATAAGCTAGAAGATGAAATGGAAGAGAAAGTTAAGCTAATCAGAAAAAGATTGGCAGAAGCCAATGATAGGCAAAAGAGCTATGCGGATGCAAAGCATGTTCCGAGGCAAATCTCTGTTGGAGAAAAAGTTCTTTTGAGGGTCAAACCTTACAAAAGTTCTATTAATTTTGGGAACTCTTCTAAGCTAGCCCCTTGATATGTGGGACCCTTTGAAGTGCTTGAAGTAGTCAATCCGATTGCCTACATAATTGCTCTACCACCAGCTTTATCTAGGATTCACAATGTTTTTCATGTCTCTTATTTGAAGAAATATATTGCAGGTAATAATCATATTTTGACTTGGAATTCTTTACAGATGCAAGACCCAGGGGTGTTCACGATCGAGCCACTCAAGGTGTTAGAAACGCGCAAGCTCCGCTTGTGTAACAAAGAGGTCTTGCAATGCAAGGTCCAATGGGACCAATATGCTAAGGAAAATGCTACATGGGAGGATTACCATAAATTTTATCAAAAGTTTCCTCATTTATTTAATAATGTTACCAGTTGAAAACAATGAACTTGCTTTTTAGTTACTTTTTAATACTTTATATCATCAAGGACGATGAATCTTTAGGGGAAGGATACGTTACATCTCCAATTTTTGTCTTGCTATACTTTTACTTTTTACTTGGACATAAGTAAATTTATTATGATGTTTAGATTAGACAAGGAAAAACATGGATTATATTGAATGCCATTTATGAAATTATGGTAATGATTATGTTATTATCAATTTAATATTCGTATTATGAGATTTGATCTATTATTTGAATAATGATGCACTGATCATAATTTCTTTGGTAACAAGTTTTGATATAGGATTACAGGTTTTCAGATGACTCTTGGACAAAAGAGAGAGAGAACTTATCTTTCCAGGAGAGAGATATAGATCTCAGGTTATGAGTGGTTTATTTGCCAAATCGAGTATAAGTGTTTAACGAAAATGTTAACCAATGTGTCGTAAGAGGTAAGTCTTGTTTTGTCAGTTTACTTATGAACCTAATCGATAGGTAGTTGATATTGTTTACAAATATTTCCAAGTCGTAGTAAGTCATCTTAGTCGTTAATAACATTAACGACATTGTTTGAGTTTGATTTGTGACTATTTACGTTTAACGTAAATATTACGACGTTATTGTCGTAAAATGGTTGTCATATTATTTTTAGTCACTTGAGGTGTTTTAACCAATTCTTAACATTAAGACTTTATTGGCAAGTTAAGATGACGTGTTTTTGTTGAGGGATCGTGATGGGGAGACTAGCTCAACCCAATCATGTTTTCCATAATCCTTGTTTTAGTATTATCCTTTTATTGATTAAATCATAATAATCAAATAGAGATAATGATATGAAAATAATATTTGATGTAATCAAATATAATATATTTATGAGTCGAATGAGGTAATACCTCATGATAAATTATTATGGTTTTTAATTGAGCAGCCTTAGGCATCTATTGAGGAGTGCCTTAAATATTAAAACATGATGGATCGAACTACTCATTAAGAGTAATTGATTGGTCTCTTTCTATTATTGAGTTGGCGACCTCTTAGAAGAGGAGTGGTAGATAACCCAGTTGCCATTGCCAATCTCCTCAAATGATTCTTTCATCATCAACATTTGTCGATGTTTGCATATTTCTAGCTAGTGTTTGGAGTCGGACCATAAAGCAAAAACTGTTGGAATTAAATGAGTTTTCAACTGCTAAGAGTGGGAGTTAATAGAGAGGATGACTCATTATGGGTCTGTTTGAGCTCTTAAAGCCACAACTTAGCTAGTCGATGGCGTATCTTTTGGTGGACATGTTTTGTTTGCTAAGTCTGGGTGATTAGAAGAAAAGAACTCGTGGTGGGAAGTAAGGAAAGAAGATATAGAAAAGTGGAGAATGTGGCTGTCTGGGACGAACACAAAATTTTTCTACCTGCCCATACATCTCTGTAAACTGTCATTGTTAGGTAAATACTCCTACAAGATATGCTTTATAAGACAATGATAATTTGAATGATTGCTTGTCTTGGACAATCGTTAATTCAGTTTGGTTATCCTTTTAGTATATTGTGTAAACTATGCAAAGGAGATAAGCTGACTATGTCACCTTGAATACTATTGATTTAACTTGATTGACTGAGTCGGTTGTGTATGTGTATGTCTTAGTATAATTAGAGAAATGTCGACTTAGGCTGAAAAGGCTGATGCAAGCTTTGCAATGATATCTGTTTTGAATTATCATTTTGGGTCGATAATACTTCTGTCATTAAATTGATATGTAGACCCATTTATTGTTTGGGAAATAAACGAACTCTTTAGATGAAGATTATTATAGTTTTCTAATGTTTAGAAAACCAGTTGCTCTGTTGAATGAGGAATCATTTTGAAATAAGTCGATTACTTTATCATAGGATAGTTATGTATTAAACTCTTGACGAGATTTGTGTAAATGGTACTAGTTATGGAAAACTTGCCAGCCAAGAGTAATACGGGATAAAGTATTAAGTGGTATCATTATTATTTTGAAACCATTCTTGTTTTAATTTCTAACATTGTCAAAACGATATCTTATCCAAAGAACTTAGATTCTTGGTGGTCTATGGTAACTATGGTATAACCTATTGAATAGTAGAAGAACTAGGGATAGTTAGATAAACGGGTTAAATGTCAAAAGATCTTCTTAATGTCTATACTAGTAATCTTGATGAGTGTAGCTTATAGGAAACCATTATGTGGAAATAGACTATGTCTATATAGAAACAACCTTGTATAAAATCATATATATAGTAATGGTTAATGGCACCATGTAGAGGTAAATTGAAAGATATTCATATTCCTTTTGAATAGAAGTTAATATCTTCACAAGAATTATAGTATTTCTAACCATGGTTGAGTTATGATATATATTGAAATATTGTAATATTCAAGGGTTGTTTTAAAACCCTAGAGTTGATTATGAACTAGATGAATGGTTATGTCATTTAGACTTATCTAAGTCAAGAAAACTATTATCATGACAAGATGATTAAACCATTTACATAAATATAGTCAGTGTGAATAACTGCGAGAATATGATAGTATCCAAGTCGAGTAGGGGTGGGTGAACACAATGACTATGTTCATTATGAATGATATTGATATTAAAAATTTTGGCCAAAGTAATGCATTTGTTTTCCACATGCATTGTCAGTTCACAGTATTTGGATTACTCATCCTATTGGAAATCATACTTAGCTAGAGGGTATCTAGGGTTGTATGGTTGATAGAGTTGAGTAGAATACAACACTATGTACTCGAGAAAGACAAATTACCGCTAGTCACCTAAGGTCTATATTCCTCGTGAAGGGTAGGGCCACTTCCTATGTGGAAGATGTGTGGGAGACCACCGGTCTATGGATGGAGGTAATTCACTATAAAGATACTCTCTCTCCAAGCAGGAAACATGCTAGGACTTGTGATAAAGATGTTAGATATCCAAAAGTAGTATTTATTCCAAAATTTGTATATGTAATTGATTTACATTTGTAAAAATTGTAATTGAGAAAGACAATATGGTTTATTGTATTTTGTGAAAAGAAATCTTGTAATTGTAATTACTTGATTATTTGTTGAATAAAAGAAATTTTTTCTCTATCTCATTTTTACCTTGTTGATTTACTCTATGGTAAATTTCTAGTTTTACTATGTTTTAGAACGTGGATGTTACAGGTTGTATGCTTTTGAAAGTCCTTCTACGGAAGGCGGGGTTGTGTATTCCCTTGAATGGTTGCACACCCTTTTGAAAAAGTCCTCTCATGGGAGACAAGGTTGGGTCTTGAGTTACTCACCCTTAAGTGTGTTTTTGGCAGTCGTGGTAGCATAGCTTGACCATCAGGTGTGTTTGGCATGTCTTAAATGGTGGAGCATAGTGATGAGCTCCTCCCCACTACCCATGTTTGCTGTGTATAATGCATATAGTGGGTCGATGACACACTCTATGGCGCTCATGTATTCTATGTGTTCTCTGTGTGTTTTGCGTGTTTTGTGGAGGCACATAGCGATGAGCTCCCCCCACGATGTGTGTCTTGCGTGTTTTGTGGAGGTGCGTAGCAATGATCTCCCCCCATGTTGTGTGTTTTGTGTGCTTTGATGGTGGTACATAGCGATGAGCTCCCCCCATTGCCTGTTAGTATAGTATAGTTGTTTAATCATGTCTTCTCTCCATGTCTACTTTGTGTATTGTGTGACTACGCTGATGTCTTCTCCACGTATTGCATGCTTCTCTATAGTCTTCCTCATGTTTTGTGTGTTTGTCATGTGCCTTATTATGTTTTCCTAAGCTTGAGGGCTAGATATAGTCTTCCTAACTTAGGGTGTGATTTCAGTTCTAGTGTTTGATGTGCTTGATGTGTTTTGACCATACTTTAATGCATGTACTAATCGTAAGATCATACACACATTAAAGTGGGGGCTAAATGTTATGGAAAAAAGTGTCCACATGTCTTTTTACCCCCTTGTTTAGCTCCTAGGTCCCCTTGATTGCATTATACATTCAAAATGTTTATCTCGATGCAAATTTGCCCGACACCCAAGCAAAATTGGAATATGGGCCCCTTAGTTTAACTTACCCCGGACCTAAATAGGCCTAAAGGACCTGGGCGGTACCACCCATGTCCCTCATTTTAGGTCAGGGCTAAATCAAGTCTGTGTCAGCCTAATAACCTCTCTAGAGGTTTCTTCTTGTCGGCTCTTTTGGTTTGAATTTACAATTGTGAGTGGGAAAGCATATATAAGTGTGTTTTTGGATTCATTATCAACTAGGTTGAAAAGGCATAACTTGAGATCTTGAAAAAAAGCAAGTAAGAGCATTCATTGTGATTCTAGAGCAGATTTTTGTTTTGTTATTGTGTGTTGTTGCAGATATGGAGCTATTATCTATTCTTCCTTAGGAGTTGAAGGATGTTCATCATTCTAAGGGTTCATCACATAGGTGATATCATTGTTGTTTATCATCATTTGAATCATCATATTATCATTATTTTTAGCCTCTACCCCCATGAGGGATACACTCTTTATCAATCAATGGTGTTGGGAAGCTTGAATGCTATCCCAAGATTTGACTAAGGCAAATCCATAAACACCATAACCCCCAAACCCCTTCTTATCTTCTTGTGTGTAGGTTACATGAGCGAGATTTGGAAAATATAGAGCTACAAGAAGACTAAGTGCAAATCAAGGTTTTGGGATCTGGAGACAGTTTCAGAGTTTTCAATCATCCAGGACTTGGGAGGTACCACTCATATCCTCCTACCTTTTCAGTGTTTAGATCTGACATCAGGACATCATCTACAACAACTTTCCAGTTTACAACTTTGGCAAATTCCTTCAGTCAGGACCTAGGCGATCCCACCCTAGTCCTCTGACACCTATGCTTTTTGGAGATAGATTTTATCATCTCCCTGATCATCCCTGTACAATTAGTTTCTAGGTTTCAACTATACTTTCTCTATTATAAATAGACCATTGTAGAACTAGGATTTCATGTATTGTTAACCTAGGGTTTGATAAAAAGGCTAAATTAAATATTATATATCTATAACACAGGAGTCACAAGGTCAATAGCTAAGTCCATTTTCATTTGGTAGTGATTTGGCTTGGCCTTGTCCTTGAATGTTATATGGAAAAGGGTTTGATCTAGTTTGCATGCTAGTTGTTGTCATTCTCCTTTTTCATACTTAACAGGAATCTTATGATGAGGGGATTGAGATCATGTTTGCCATTCAACCTCCTACAGATCCCTAGTTGTAGAAAATGAGAAAAACCTCTTCTAAAACCCTATCTTTTCTTTTTCATTAATCTAGCTTGAAATGTTTGTTGATATTAAATCTTTTTATTACATTTGACTATGTTTGAGGTTTAAACTACTTTCATTGCTTTATTTTCTAGTTTTTGCCTATTTTCTACTATTTTTGGGCCTATTTGGGCACATTAGCGCATGAACTTGGGTCACCCCTTTTACTATCGTAGGTATCCTATGTGACCTAGGTTCTCCTAAGTGACCCAACCACTTGAATCTAGGTCACCTAGGATACCTTTTAGGTCACCTTAGAGACCCTCCTGATTACTTCTATCAACATGATTGTTGAGAACTTTGACTATCTCAAGGTTTCATTTGATTGATTTTAATGATGTATCACTTGACACTCAGTTTATGAGTAAGTGCATGGAAATGGGGGACAAACAGGTGGTCAAAAGTGGCCACATTTTTTCTAAAATCAGCTAAACCTAAACTTAGACAAGTAATTCAAGATGGATACGATTAAAATTTGAAGATATGATAAGAACAAGAATTGTAGTACTCTGAATCTAGTTTTTAAAATACTAAATATTTTTAAAAATGGTTAAGTTTAAGGGGGTTAAATGTTGAATACACACAAAAGTGTTCCTATTTTTATCACTAAAATATAACATAGTGTTTGATGTGCACCCCCACTTTTTTTTGCTACATTAGGTATTTTTAAAAAATCAGTTGATGGAAATATAGTGAAGAGTGAGTACTACAAGTTGTATATTTTTTTCTATTTTGTATTGAATATATTTTTTTTGGTGATTTTTTGAAGTGGATACATCCTGAAAATTGAATCACTAAGCATGCACGTCACATAACTTGCACAAAACTAATTGAAAATGTAAATTTTTTTTCTTGAATGTGCATAGAATGAAGCATAGAAGAATCCTATATATGTATTTTAAAATTTGGATAAGTGGGTCAAAAGTTATTAAAAAAATCAATACATATGTGATGGAGGAATATCAAGGCACTATTTAGAGAAAATAAAAATAAATACCTTAACTTGTTCAAAATATAAAAAAATTATATGGCTAGAAAGGTAAGAAGTAGCTCTTTATTTTAGTGGTGGTTTTATAAAATTTTATTGCAAAATGTGTAACCCTGATGAGGTCAAAGTTTGAATTCAAGTTGTTTTATGTTAAAAACACAAATTTAGGAGCCACAAGAGATGTCTAACCCCTAAGCTTGGAAATCAAAGCCCTAAATGAGAAGGATCATACAAATTTTGAATTCAAGGCATTAAAAATGCATACATGTTAAACCATGTATGTGCTATGTTTTTCATAACATGAATGTGTTTCATTGAAAATCTCAAGGATGGCCACAAATTTAAAGGGTTTTTAATTGTTTTGTAACTTCTTACAATTTTTAGTTTTTCAAATTTTTATGGTTTTATGATTTTAACAAAGGTTTGATTAAGTGATTTTATCCTTGTAGAACACCTATGTATGGTGGAATGCTACCTGTGATTAGGATTGGTATATGGATTCCTTAAGAGGTATTATCCACTATAGATTGTGCTACCCTTTAGAGAGTCATATTAGCTCAAGTAGCATAGATACCGTGTTGGCAAGAGACACTGTGTGGCTTCATGAGTGTTGTCATTGATGGCAACAAAGTCTATCCCACACATCCGCAGTACATAGTATGCCTATACTGGAAGTCAGATTGAAGATTATTTTGGTCCGGTGAACAAGAATAGAGTATGCAACAAGGTCTGACAATCAGGTCCGGATCTCTTAGATGATGTAACTCAGTAAGTTGTGGACTTGGGAAAGTTAAGAGGGGTATCATGACTACCTTTTTCCAGAGATTTAGCCTCCGGTGATAAAGCAAAGAAAAGATATGAGGATCTAAGTGTTGGGTTCCAGTCAGGCAAAGCAGACAGAGGAAGAACTGACCAGCAGAGTATCAAACTTTAATCCGGATGAGTAAATGGTGTTGATCAAACAATTTGTGGGATCATACATTGTTGGCTGACATGATTAACTACTTCTATGTCTATGTTTTTGATACGCATCACAAATCAAGCATGGCTTCAGCCGACAGAGTAATTACTTGTAGTGTTCTTGATGCTGACTAGCAAGTTCATAAAATTCCTTGATGTGGATATATATACCAAATATATTTCAACATGTGAGAAGGTAAGCAATAAAGTTGGGAAGAAAAGTGTGAAGAAAAGCAGAGATAAGTATGGGAACAACAATCCAAGTCTGGTATGTGACAGAACAACAACATTAAGTAGAGGAAGGATGAAGTGCATCAGATTTGTATATTGTGCCTAAATCAGAATTGAACTCTTGCATTTGTAGATGCTTCTCATCAGTTCAAACACTTGATTATCTTCTGTAAGTTCTGTAGACAGTGAGTCTCTTGTAGGCAGTGTGCCTCTTATGAGCAGTGTGCTTGAGCAGTGAGCTCGAGCAGTGAGCCCTAATTGGCAAGTGCCATTTTGTACTCCTTTATTCTTTTAATAGAGAATACAATCTTAGGTTAGTCACCCCGTGGTTTTTCCCTTAACAGGGTTTTCCATGTAAAAATCCTTGTGTTATGTGTGTTGATTTTATTTCTATTCTTATGATCACATATGCTTATATGTTTTGATGCTGCACTGATTATTAAAGATAACAAAAGAAAAGGAAGTTAAAGAAATTTTGATATAACTGATTCACCCCCCCTCTCAGTTATATGCCTTATTTCCAACAATTGGTATCAGAGCTAAGTTCCTCTAAACAAA
This sequence comes from Cunninghamia lanceolata, assembly GCA_027924645.1. Classification (NCBI taxonomy): domain Eukaryota; kingdom Viridiplantae; phylum Streptophyta; class Pinopsida; order Cupressales; family Cupressaceae; genus Cunninghamia; species Cunninghamia lanceolata. Next base: position 16,526,127 of record BSBN01001715.1, read on the forward strand.
GCCTAATAGCTTGAGGAAGATCTGGGAATCTCAATGGATATATATGGTATGAAGGAACAACTTCAGTCTGCCCTAGATGATCTTGAACAATCTCATTCTAAAGTCAATAATTTGAGAGAAAGACTCAAACAAGTTGATGATTTCATAAATGAGTTAAACGAAAAACTTAGTATCTTTTTGAAAAAGAGAAAGGAACTACTTCAAAAATTAGCCAATCAGAGTAAAAGCAATGATACTAATGAAGATCTGAATGATAAAAATAAGCTATGTGAGAAGCTGTCAAAAGAGGTCATTATGGTAAGGCATGAAATGGAATCAGGGGTTATGAGATTCACCTAAGAAATTGAAGAAAAAAGGAAAAGTGAAGATAATCTAAAACAATCCCTCAAGGAGAAGATAGAGGATTGCCACAAAATGGATAGAATAATCAGGCATCTTGAATCTGATCTTGAAGAAGCTAGAGATAATGAAGAATAACTTGAGAATTAGATACACACTCTTAAACAAGATCTTCAAACAACAAATGAATACAAAGAGAAATTCAAGATAAGCTCATCCCAACTTGAAGTTCTTCTTGAAAGCCAAAATAGGGTAGATGATAAGCTTGGCTTGGGATATGAGAAAGGGGAAAGCTCCAGATCCGGTCAGAAGAACTTTGGATCAGGAAATCAAAGAAATAGGCCTAGAAGACCTCCGGTAAGGCAACCAAATGCTCAAAGATATCCATCCTTCAATGGATACTGCTTCAATTGCAACAATTTCGGTCATAAAGAAACTCAGTGCAGAAGGAGAATGAGTTAGACTAATTCATCCTTCTTCAGATAATGTTTCAACTGCAAAAGGTATGGTCACAAATCTCTTGAATGCAGAAATATGCAAATAAACAATTCATTCAATGGTAGATGCTTTGCATGCAATAGAATGGGACATATGGTTAATCAATGCAGATCAAGAGGATATCAATCAAATATGCAAAGAAATGTTGTCTGTTACAATTGCAATAGATCCGGTCATATTGCCAAATTCTGTAGAAGCAAAAATCAAGATAAAAAGGGTTTGGTGCAACATAATAAAAAACAAGATAAGGGTAAAGGTAAAGTGAATGCGGATGAAGTTCAAAAGGAGAGGAGCAAGATTTGGGTGAAGAAGAGTATATAAAATATTAGGGATGGATCCGCACCGGAATCTGGTGCTAATATTCCTTCTGGAAACTAAAAAATGAGCTCTGGCTCAGGGGGAGTCACAGAGAAAAACAAATTCCCCCAGCCAGTCAATTAGTGCCTAAATTTGGCACATGGAATGCTACGGACTAAAGGGTTCTCATAAAAATATCTAAATAACCCTCAGTAAAAATATGAAAGATCCGCATGGAGTTTTGCAAGAGTTTAACAGCTCAAGTTGATCCGATTTGACAGCCATCCGGTAAAGCAGGATTTTCAGAGACAGATCCGGTATGATTCAGAATTAAAATACTTTGATCTGTAGACCCATGGCATGATTGAAGAAAAGAAGATACATTGTCAATCCTTATTGACAATGATTCTAAGTTCAATACAATGATTCGAGAAGATCTCTCTCAAAACAAGGCAACCGGATAACTTATGTTGTGCATTTATTACAAAAGGAAATTAGGGTTTGCGCAAGGATAAAAGGGGTCATTCACTCATCATTTGCACATTTGCATTCAAGAAGAAGAAAAGAAGAGCTCTGCAACAAAGTTTCTACAATTCACTCAAGATCAAATGGAAAATCAAATTCAACCAGTGATTTGTTCTGACTCCTATTTCAAACCCTAAAAGCGTAAAAAGGTATTTCCATTCTGAAAATTTCTCTCTAAATCTTTTTCAAGATGGATACTCCAATGGTTGTAAAGATCACTGATAGGCTGCATCCTAAATTCAAGAAACACCCCTATAAATCTCTAGAAGTTGATCCTTTAGGCTCATTTTCTAGCATTCCGCATGGGGTATTGCACATAGAAGATGTTAGGGTCTATATCCATGCCAACATTGAAGAATTTGGAGACTCAAAATTGATGGCATCTATCACAAACAACTAATAGATGAGAGTTTTGAACTCAAACCTCAATTCAAGGCCCTCCGGGATAAACACTTCAGACATTGCATACACTTTCACTGTTTTGTAGAAGATGATTGGGTCTGGTATGTCCTAAGCAGGATGCATGATAATTTCATGTGGTTAATGAGGCCCTTCAAGATAACAAAATATGTCATCAGGGCAGTGACTGGATTGCATTCTTCCGGTGGGTTACCTGCACTTAAATCTGTCAAGAACCAAATAGTAATTGAAGCCACCGGATCTAAGTTTGCCAAAAGAGCAATGACCATAGATGACATCACAGATCCAGATGTCAAGTTTGCCTTAATGATAACTGGATACAAGATCTATCATTCTAGCAGGGAGAATTCTATGTCTGGGACTGTAATATATGCAGCATATCAGATGTTGAGGGAAGATGCAGATTATGACCTATGTGATCTTCTCCTAAATCAACTATTAGAAAACCTGCAGAAGATCAAAAAGGATAAGAAGAATTCCTTCAAATATGGTTGTCTAATACTGTGTCTATTCTTCTACTATATGAATGAGCTACCCAGATCTAGTGTTTTGGTTTGGCAAAATGATAAACCAGTTGCAATCTAGATTAGAGATTATATGTATGGACTTGGTGATGCTAAAGCTTAGAACGCAACTCTCTGGGGTTACTTTAAGAACTTCCAAAGCATGATGCAAGCCACAGAGAGGATAGCTCAATCCATAATTGAGAAATAAAAGGACATAGTGTGCTTCATGGTTGACACTAATCAATGCCTAATGGAGGCAGTTGAGCCCAGAATAGTGTGGATAATGCCTATGGGATATGAGTTCGATGAGAAAATCTTGGAGCTACATATTCAATACCTGTTGAGCCATCCTAAAGACCCTGAGGCAGAAAGGTTTGTAACCTTTCAAGAACTAAGTGTAAAAATACATGTTGAGTTAAGACAACTGGAGATAAAGAGGAAAGTAAGAAGGGAAGTTGAGGAAATTGCCAAAAGATTGGGCCTATCAAAAGAGGTAGTAGATGCAAACAAAGAGAAAATGGAGAAGGCTGAGAAAGAGAAACAAGAAGCAAAGAAAGGAGATGCTCTGGTACAAGCCTCCTCCCAGACTAGATCCTCCAAGAGCTCTGCACCTGCCACTCCTAAAAGCTCAAGGGCCACCAAACCAAAAGTCAAGACATCCAGAAAAGGAGAAAAGAGGATGAAGACCAAAGCCACAAGGTTATACACAAGTCGCAAAGATGATGAAGAAACAAAATCTGATGAGGAAATTAAGAAAATGAAGAAGAAGAAAACATCTGGGGAATTCTTTGCTAGTAAAAACAAAGAAGAAAAGGAAGAAGAATTTGTTGAAAAGCCCACTCTTTCCATTGATGACATCATCAAGGTAGTTACTGTGGATGGGAACTTTTAGCCAGTAACAGAGTTCTATGATGAATATAGTGATACTAACAAGAGGATTTTGGAAGAAGCTACAGTCAGGTACCCTAAACATTTACAATAAAGCTTTCATTGAAATTATATCATTAATTCCTAAGAGTCTAGAGAAGGTACTTGAACTGAGAAAAGAGTGTTGGCAAGAGACACTATATGGATTCATGATTGTTGTCATTGATGGCAACAAAGTTCATCCCACACATCTGCAGGACATGGTGTGTCTCTACCGGAAGTCAGAGTGAAGAATGTTGTGGTCCGGTAAGCAAGAATAGAGCATGTGGCGAGGTCTGACAGTTAGGTCCAGATCTCTCAGAGGAAGTATCTTGGTGAAGTGCAGATTTGGGGAAGTCAAGAGGACTACCTTGACTGATAGATTCCAAGGATTTAGCCTCCGGTGGTAGATAAAGAAAAAGATATGAATACTTGAGTATCGGGTTCCTGATTGACAGTGTGGACAGAGGAAGAACTAACTGGCAGAACATCAGACATCATTCCGGACGTGTTACTGATGATGATAAAGGTTATTAAGGCATAAGTTATGATTGGCATGATTGATGACTTCTACAAGTATATCCTTGATCTGCATTACTTGGTATGCAAGGATTCAGCCGACAGATAAGAGTTTGTGGAAAAGATTAACTATTCCAGATGCTGACTAGAAAGGTGATGAAATCACTTGTGCGGATATATATACAAGATGAATTTAGTTGTGAGAAGTGTTGTTGTTGAGGAGTGAGTGTAAAGAAAAGTAGTAGAGTAGAGTGAAAGTAGTAAGAAAGGTCCGGTATGTGAAAGAAGAGCAGCACAAAAGAAGAAGAAAGATGAAGTGCAGCAGATCAGTGTACTGAGCCTAACCGAAACTAAACTCTAGCATATGTAGATGCTCCTTACCAATTCAAGTATTGTATTACACTCTTTATAAATTGTAGATAGTATGTCTCTTGTAAGCAGTGTGCCTCTTGTGAGCAGTGTGCTCGGGCAGTGAGCCCTAATTGGCAAGTGCCATTTTGTATTTCCATTCTTCTAATAGAGAATACAATCTTGGGTTAATCACCCTGTGGTTTTCTCCCTTAATAGGGTTTCCACGTCAAAATATTGTGTCATGTGTATTTCCATTTCATGGTTATGTTTGCATATTTGAATTAATGCTGCATTGATTAATAAGAAAGTTCAGAAAGCAGAAATAATTAGGATAACTGATTCACCCCCCCTCTCAGTTATCAACAATTGGTATCAGAGCCAAGTTCCTCCCAATAGAGCCTAACAGCTTGAGGAAGATCTAGGAATTCAAATGGATGTGTATGGTATGAGGGAACAACTTAAGTCTGCCCTAGATGATCTTGAGCAGTCAAATTCTGAAGTCAATGAATTGAAGAAAAGACTCAAACAGGCTGATGATTTCATAAATGAACTAAAAGGGAAACTAAGTCTCTCTATGAAAAAGAGAAAAGAGCACCTTCAACAATTGGCAAATCAAAGTGAAGCAAATGATACAAGTGGAGATCTGAAGGAGAAAACCAAATTGTGTGAAAAGTTATCAAAAGAGATCATCATGGTAAGACATGAGATGGAATCAGGAGTTATGAAGTTTACCCAAGAAATTGAAGAGAAAAGAAAGACTGAAGATGATCTAAGACAATCCCTCAAGGAGAAATCAGAAGACTGCCACAAGATGGATAGAATAATTAGACACCTTGAATCTGATCTTGAAGATGCTAAAGATAATGAAGAAAAACTTGAGGATCAAATTGTCTCTCTTAAAAGGGATCTTCAAACAACAAATGAATATAAAGAAAAATTCAAGATAAGTTCTGCTCAACTTGAAGTTCTTCTTGAAAGTCAAAAGAGGGTAGATGACAAGTGTGGTTTGGGATATGAGAAAGGAGAAAGCTTTGGATCTGGTCAAAAGAATTTTGGATCAGATAATCCAAGGAATAGGCCTAGAAGACCTCCAGTAAGGCAGCCTAATGCTCAAAGATATCCATCCTTCAATGGATACTACCACAACTGCAATAACTTTGGTCATAAAGCTAATTAGTGCAGAAAGAGAATGAATCAGACTAATTCATCCTTCTCCAGATAGTGTTTCAACTGCAAAAGGTATGGTCACAAATCTCATGAATGCAGAAATATGCAAATAAACAAGTCATTCAATGGTAGATGCTTTGCATGCAATAGAATAGGTCATATGGATAATCAATGTAGATCAAAAGGATATCAATCAAATATGCAAATAAATGTTGTTTGCCAAATTTGCAATAGATCCAGTCATATTGCAAAATTCTGTAGAAGCAAGAATCAAGACAAAAGAGGTCCGGTACATCATAATCAGAATCAAGATAAGGGAAAACAAAAGGTGAATGCGGATGAAGTTCAAAGGGAGATGAACAAGATTTGGGTGAAGAGAAGTACAAAGAATGAAGGGGATGGATCTGCACCAGACTCTGGTGCTGATATTTCTTCCAAAAATTAAAAAGGTGAGCTCTGGCTCAGGGGGAGACACAAAGAAAACCTTGTTCCCTCAGCCAGCTAATTGGTGCTGGAACTGGCACAAAAAGAGTTGTGGATTAAAGGATTCATAAAAGAAACATCCAAATAAACTATGGTTAAGATTTGAAAAATTTGCAAGATGTTTAAGATCAAGATTGATTCAGTTCTTCAAGTCATCCAAATAAGGCAGACCGGAATGACTTAGGTCGAGCATTTATTGCAACCTAACATTAGGGTTTGCGAAGCAATATAAGGGTTTCCTTATTAAACATTTATTCATTCTGTATTCTAGAAGAAACGAAAAAAGAATCTCTACAACAAAATTCCTCAAGCTCATCCAAGATCATTTGCAGAAGTCAACTCATCCAGAAATTGATCCGGCTGACTCCGTGAAATCGAAAGACGCAAAAGGTATTTTTCCGTTCTTCTCTGCAAATCTTTTTAAAAGATGGCTACTCCAAATATTGTGAAGATCACTGATAGGCCTCACCCCAAATTCAAGAAACATCCCTACAAATCCTTGGAAGTAGATCCCCTAGGAGCCTTTTCCAGTGTTCCGCATGGTGTCCTGCATACAAAAGATATTAGGGTTTACATTCATGCAAATATTGAAGAATTCAAAGAGTCCAAATTGATGGATATCTATCACAAGCAGCTAACAAATGACTCTTTTGAGATCAAACCTCAGTATAAAGCCATCTGGGATAAGCATTTTGCATAGTGCATTCATTTCCCCTATTTTCTGGAAGATGAATGGGTCCGGTACGTATTAGGCAGAATACATGATAACTTCATATGGTTGAATAGACCATTCAAGCTCACAAAAGATGCCATCAGGGTAGTTACCAGATTGCACTCATCCGGTGGGATACCTGTTCTAAAATCTGTCAAAAATCAAATGGTGATTGAGGCTACTGGATCAAAGTTTGATAAGAGGGCAATGACAATTGAGGATATCACTGATCTGGATATCAAGTTTGCATCCATGATCATTGGATACAAAATATATCACTCTAGCAGGGAAAACTCAGTACCTGGAACTGCAATATATACTACCTATGAAATGTTAAGAAAGAATGCTGACTATGACCTCTGTGAGCTCCTTCTGAACCAACTTCTGGAAAATCTGCAGAAGATAAAGAAAGACAAGAAGAATTCCTTCAAATATGGTGGCTTGATACTATGTCTGTTCTTCTATTATATGAATGAGCTACCCAGATCTAGTAGCTAGATTTGGCAAAATGATAGACCAGTTGCCATACAAATCAGGGATTATTTGCATGGACTTGGTGATGTTAAGGCACATAATACAGCACTCTGGGGCTATTTCAAGAACTTTCAGAGTATGATGCAAGCAAGAGAGAGAGTCCCCCAAGCTCTAGTTGAAAAGTATAAGGATACTGTTTGCTTCATGGTAGAAACTGATCAGTGCCTTATGGAGGCAGTGGAACCAAGAATAGTATGGATCATGTCGATGGGGTATGAAGTTGATGAGAAAATTGTTGAGCTGCATATTGAACACATGTTAAGTCAGGTGAAAGATCCCAAGGCAGAAAGGTTTGGAACCTTTGAGGAGCTAAGTGTAAAGATTCATGTGGAACTCAGACAACCAGAGATCAAGAGGAAGGTAAGAAAATAAGTTGAAGATGTTGCAAAAGGCTTTGGCATATCAAAGGAGGCACTTGATGCCAACAGGGAAAAGATGGAAAGGGTTGAGGAAGAGAAGAAAAAGACAAAAAAGAAAAGTGAGGAAAGTGTTTCGGTAAAATCTTCCACCCGGACTAGATCATCAAAGAGATCTGTACCTACCACTACCAAAAGCTCAAGGTCATCAAAATCGGAAGCAAAATCATCCGTCAAAGGAGAGAAAAGAACAAAGACAAAAGCCACAAGGGCTTATGCCAGTCAGAAGGATGATGAAGAAACTGAATTAGATGAGGAGATAAAGAAAATGAAGAAGCAGAAGAAGGAAGGATCCGGTGAACCCTCTACTGGTAAAGACAAGGAAGAGATGGCAGAAGAATTCATTGAAAGGCCTACTCTGTCTTTAGATGATGTCATCAAATCAATCACTGTGGATGGAAATCTCCAACCAATGGCTGAATTCTATGATGATTACAATGAAGCAGACCAAAAGTTCTTGCAGGAAGCAGCAGTTAAGTATCTGAACATATATAACAAGGCTTTCATTGAAATTATATCTCTTATTCCCAAAAGCCTAGAAAAAGAGTTAGAAATAAGAAAGAATAATGCTAGGGCAAAGGATCTTGAAATCCAGGAACAGATAGCCATTCAGCTATATCCCTCAATTGATTCAAAACAAATGAATATGATCTTCAAAGACTGTAAGGAAGAATTCTGGAGCAAAGCCAGAATGAATCAGCTCATGCTTGGTGAGACTGACAAGGTAGCCAAGGAAACAGAAGAGATCCTCCGGAGTGCTTTTAAAAAATTCAATATTCCCGTCATAGAGGACTTGGGTGCTGATCCTTCGGCCACAGGTGTTGAAAAGGAATCCACTGAGGAAATAATAGAAGAACTAATGGACACTGGTGAAGATAAGGGCTTAGAATCCTCTGCTCCAGAAGAGGTGGCCCATGAACAAACAAACATCTCTCCTCCAGTTTCCCCTACAGTCTCCGGATCCAAAGGAGAAGAAAGAATAGAGGATAAAGGAAAAGAAGTGAAGGAAAAAGAAGATGACAGTACCAAGGTTGCAGAAGGAGAGAAGACTTCAACAGAGAAGACCATAACTACTAGTGATAAGAATGTAGAAGGAGAGAAAGCTCTAAGAGACAGTTCTAAGAATACAGAAGAGAAGAAAAATCTGTCTCCAGCAAGAGACATTGCAAAAACTGTCCAAGAATTCTTGAACAAAGAGACAATGAGATTGATGAACCGGAGCTTCTACAAGGACCATTTAATTTTGATTCTCTTTCTCCGGTACAGACAATGAAGATAGCTTCATTTGCTAATGCAAAAGCTAAAGAAAAACTCTTGAAGTCTCACATGGAAGACTGTGAGTTGATAGAAGCTGCTTCTGGAGTGCTAGAAAAGATTATGCCATCGTTTCAGAAGGATCCCACAGCATCCTTATCCGGTAATCTCAAATCTCTGATTAATAGCATTAGTACACATTTCAATTCTCTAGAGAAATCAGCTGAGGAGAAGGTCAGGAAAGAGTTTCTGGACAAGAGATTCTCTGAGTTGCAGGGGCTGATAGCAAATGATAGGAGAGTAATGGATATTGGGATAAAGAGCTTGGAAACTGCTCTCAAGGATGAAGGAGATGTATACAAATTTTGTATATCCTGGTCTAAAGCAATAGTGGAGATTGAGAAGAAAGTGAAAGAATAGGAGGACAAACTAACTAAACTTTCTCAAAATTTTGATCCACTTACCACATCCATAATAAATCAAGAATGTTAGACAATTGCAGTTTTGAATGAAATTAAAAATCTTGAAGAAGAAAAGAAAAATAGAATCAGCAGGTTGAATGAACTTAAAGGAATAATTATCCCTAAGTTGGAGGCCATGCATGAGGCCTTAGGTGATGCTCAAACTACAGCCAGAACAAATGATCCGACAGATCTGAAAAAGGCAGAAGATTATGCATTCCTGTTGAGTGGTCACATCGCAATTTTGGATAGAATGAAGCAGAGTTGGGCAACAGAATTTGTCCAGTTGAAGACATCTTTTGCAGATATCCTTCAGTTTATGTAAAGTATAGCATGTATAAATACTTATGCGGCTAAGTATAGAAGTGTTTTTGAGAAATCTTTTTGGTGTACGGACCCCACCCTTTGCCATTGATGTCAAAGGGGGAGTGAAGAGCAGTGAAAAATGAGGAATTCAACTAAGGGGGAGCTCTGAAAAATGTATATAAAAATAGAGCATCAGCCAAGGGGGAGCATAGTGTAAACACTTAGTCATTTTTTACTAAGTGTTGCCATCAATGACAAAGGGGGAGATTGTTGGCAAGAGACACTATATAGATTCATGATTGTTGTCATTGATGGCAACAAAGTTCATCCCACACATCCGTAGGACATGGTGTGTCTCTACCGGAAGTCAGAGTGAAGAATGTTGTGGTCCGGTAAGCAAGAACAAAGCATGTGGCGAGGTCTGACAGTTAGGTCTGGATCTCTCAGAGGAAGTATCTTGGTGAAGTGCAGATTTGGGGAAGTCAAGAGGACTACCTTGACTGATAGATTCCAAGGATTTAGCCTCCAGTGGTAGATAAAGAAAAAGATATGAATACTTGAGTATCGGGTTCCTGATTGACAGTGTGGACAGAGGAAGAACTGACTGGTAGAACATTAGACATCATTCTGGATGTGTTACTGATGATGGTAAAGGTTATTAAGGCATAAGTTATGATTGGCTGACATGATTGATGACTTCTACAAGTATATCCTTGATCCGCATTACTTGGTATGCAAGGATTCAGCCGATAGATTAGAGTTTGTGGAAAAGATTGACTATTCTGGATGCCGACTAGAAAGGTGATGAAATCACTTGTGCGGATATATATACAAGATGGATTTAGTTGTGAGAAGTGTTGTTGTTGAGGAGTGAGTGTGAAGAAAAGTAGTAGAGCAGAGTGAAAGCAGTAAGAAAGGTCTGGTATGTGAAAGAAGAGCAGCACAAAAGAAGAAGAAAGATGAAGTGCAGCAGATCAGTGTACTGAGCCTAACCAGAACTGAACTCTAGCATATGTAGATGCTCCTTACCAGTTCAAGTATTGTATTACACTCTTTATAAATTGTAGACAGTGTGTCTCTTGTAGGCAGTGTGCCTCTTGAGCAGTGTGCTTGGGCAGTGAGCCCTAATTGGCAAGTGCCATTTTGTATTTCCATTCTTCTAACAAAGAATACAATCTTGGGTTAATCACCCCATGGTTTTCTCCCTTAATAGGGTTTTCACATCAAAATATTGTGTCATGTGTATTTCCATTTCATGGTTATGTTTACATATTTGAATTAATGCTGCATTGATTAATAAGAAAGTTCAGAAAGCAGAATAATTAGGATAACTGATTCACCCCCCCTCTCAGTTATCAACAAGGAGAATGCAAGAGAAAAAGACCTAGAGATTCGGGAACAAATAATGATTCAGCTTTATCCTTCTATCACTCTAAAACAAATGGACACAATTTTTAAGGATTGTAAGGATAAGTTCAGAAGTAAAGAAAGAATGAATAAACTTATGCTTGGAGAAACTGACCAAGTAGCAAGAGAAACAAAAGACATCCTCCGGAATGCTTTCAAAAGATTCAATCTTCCTATTATAGAAGAAGAACCTTCTACCATGGATGTTGAAGGATTAAATGTAACCAATAAAGAATCTTCTGATGTACAAGGATCAAAAGAGATAGATGAAGAGAAGTCTAAGGACTTGGATTCCTTTGTTCTGGAAGAGGGAGTTCATGAAGCAATAAACACCGGTGACATCTCTCCTTTGGATCCCACTACAGAAATTCTACACTCTAAAGCTGAAGGAGAAGATAAAAGAGAAGAGAAGGTGATTCAAGAAGAGGAGGTTAAGGGAAAAGAAGAAGAACAAGCAGAGAAGACTAATGATGACTGTTTTGATGTCCCAAAAGAAAAGAAGACTCAATTGCCGGCAAGAGACACTACAGAGGTAGTGAAGAACTTCCTTAACAGAGAAATGATGGAGATAGATGAACCTGAGCTATTTCAAGGGCCACTAAATTTTGACTCTCTCTCTCTCCGGTCTAGACAATGAAAATAACATCTTTTGCTCAAGCCAAAGCAAAAGAAAAACTCCTGAAATCTCACATGGAAGACTGTGAACTGTTGGAGATGGCATCCAAGATGCTGGAGAAGATCATGCCATCATTCCAAAAGGATCCTTCAGCCTCACCATCTAGCAACCTGAAATCTTTGGTAAATTCTGTTAGTACTCACTTTGAATCTCTAGAAAAATCAGCAGAAGCAAAGGTTCGAAAGGAGTTTCTTGGAAAAAGATTCACTAAAGTACAAGGACTCATTGCTAATGATAGGAGGACCCTAGACATTGGAATAAATAGCCTTGAAAATGCTCTTAAAGATGGTGAGGACATGTAAAAATTTTATCTATCTTGGCCCAAAGTCACTGAGGATATTGAAAAGAAGGTGAAAGAATAAGAAGGTAAACTGTCAAGTTTATCTCAGAATTTTGATGCCCTTACTACCTCCTTAATGAGTCAAGAATGCCAGGTCATTGTCATCATAAATGAAATAAAGAGGATGAACAAAGAAAAGAAGGATATAATAAACAGAATGAGTGAATAGAGAGGGATAATTATCTCTAAGTTAGAGGCAATGCATGAGGCCTTGATAGATGCTCAGACCACAGCCCGGACCAGTGAACCGACAGATTTAAAAAGGGCAGAAGCATATGCATTTTTTTTGAGTGGTCACATCTCCATTTTGGATAGGATGAAGTAGAGCTGGGCCACCGAGTTTGTATAGTTGAAGGCCACTGTTGTGGATATACTTAAGTATATTTAAGTATAACATTTATATATATACTTATACGGCCATGTATAGGTTAATTTTTGCAAAATTTTGGTATGCGGATTCTGCCCTTTACCATTGATGTCAAAGGGAAAGTGAGGAGTAGTGAAAAATGTGGAATCTAGCTAAGGGGGAGCTCCGGTATAATAGTACAAAAGATAGAGCATTAGCCAAGGGGGAGTTTACTGCGACACTTAGCCATTTTTCACTAAGTGTTGCCATCAATGCCAAAGGGGGAGATTGTTGACAAGAGACACTGTGTGGCTTCATGAGTGTTGTCATTGATGGCAACAAAGTCTATCCCACACATCTGCAATACATAGTATGCCTATACTAGAAGTTAAATTGAAGATTGTTTTGGTCCGGTGAACAAGAACAGAGTATACAACAAGGTCTGACAATCAGGTCCGGATCTCTCAGATGATGTAACTCAATAAGTTGTGGACTTGGGAAAGTCAAGAGGGCTATCATGACTACCTTTCTCCAGAGATTTAGCCTCTGGTGATAAAGCAAAGAAAATATATGAGCATCTAAGTGTTGGGTTCCAGTTAGGCAGAGCAGACAGAGGAAGAACTGACCGACAGAGTATCAGACTTCAATATGGATGAGTAAATGGTGTTGATCAAACAATTTGTGGAATCATACATTGTTGGATGACATGATTAATGACATTATTTTTGATATGCATCACAAATCAAGCATGGATTCAGCCGACAGAGTAATTACTTGTAGTGTTCTTGATGCTGACTAGCAAGTTGATAAAAATCCTTGATGCGAATATATATACCAAATAGATTTCAGCATGTGGGAAGGTAAGCAATAAAGTTGGGAAGAAAAGTGCAAAGAAAAATAGAGATAAGTATGGGAACATCAATCCAAGCCCGGTATGTGACAGAACAACAACATTAAGCAGAGGAAGGATGAAGTGCATCAGATTTGTATATTGTGCCTAAATCAGAACTAAACTCTTGCATTTGTAGATACTTCTCATCAGTTTAAACACTTGATTATCTTCTGTAAGTTCTGTAGATAGTGAGTCTCTTGTAGGCAGTGTGCCTCTTGTGAGCAGTGTGCTCGAGCAGTGAGCCCTAATTGGCAAGTGCCATTTTGTACTCCTTTATTCTTTTAATAGAGAATACAATCTTGGGTTAGTCACCTCGTGGTTTTTCCCTTAATAGGTTTTTCCACATAAAAATCCTTTTGTTATGTGTGTTGATTTTTTATTTTTGTTCTTATGATCACATATGCTTATATGTTTTGATGCTGCACTGATTATTAAAGATAACAAAAGAAAAGGAAGTTAAAGAAATTTTGATATAACTGATTCACCCCCCTTCTCAGTTATATGCCGCCTTATTTCCAACATATCGATCATTCATTCATCATCCTGCATGTGTTGTGACATTCTTACCTACTGGATGTTGATAAGAACACCTTCCAATTTCCTTCTATGTTAGGAGAGTGGACAATCATTCTCTATGATGTTTATCACATTCTTGGTGTCCCTATTTGTGGGGAATGACTTACACTACTAGAGAGGGAGTTAGAGTGAGAGGCTAGATTAGGCAACTATTATGGGAGAGACTCAACCTAGTGATAGGCTTATTATTAAGCTTACATCTATTCCTAGACTCACCATTCTACCCTTATGGTAGGTTCTTATTGGCTTGATTTCCACTCACTTATCAGGAGGCAAGAAGGTTCCCATGCCCATGTGATGCTAGGCACTGATTATTCAACAACATGAGAGGGTCAATCTATGTGTGGGGAGTTGACATACTAGCCTTGGTCTATATAGAACTTTACTAGATTTCACGACACAAAGTACTTGATTTCAATCACCCTTCTCTAGTGATGATGTGGATCTTGGAGCATATTATTCCATATTAGTGAGAGATGCCCCCTTAGACTTGACACTTCTAAGAGCTATGAGATGGGGGAAACTTGGTCACTTTTATGCCTTAGAGTGAGTGGTTGCTACTTTGATTAATGATGATTTCATTATTGACCCCTATATAGAGATGGAGGGGGTGTGGCTAGGAGACAAAGTTGTGTGAGCCTACTACTGAGGAGTTACCTCCCTGATAGATGAGAATGGCCTAGTGGAGACTTAACCTTTCATACGAGTGTTGTAGAAACTTAGAGATAATTATCCTAAGGGATTACCCTCATGCTGTAGGTCAGTTCAAGAGTTGATTGATGCATAGAGATGAGCACCTCCTTAAGTCCCACTAGTTCCAAGTGTTTTGATTACATGACTACTCTAAGGACTAGGATTGAGACAATGATGAGCACATTGAGCTTGGTGAGTTGTTATCATAGAGGATGATGATGAGCCCAATGATGAGTTTGATGAGGACTACATTCCTGAGGGAGGAGTGGAGGGGGTAGTGTTAGATGGAGAGGAGGTAGAGCCAAAGGAGGAGGAGGGGGTAGCCCCAGAAGAGGTTGCACCTATGTCTTGACTTGTTATACTCATAGAGATGATAGAGGAGGATATGAGGATAGTTGATCCCTGATGGTATCTTGAAGACCCTTGTGAACCATACTTGCTTAGCCTTTTCTTTATTTTGTTCTAAAACTGGCAACTTATATCATTTACTCTTTTATCATTGGAATAATATTTATCTTTTTTCTTTACTTATGACACATGCACCATTGAGGGATAGAGAAACCTATTAAAAAATTCTTCTCTAGATTTCTTGAATCCATTCATGAGACAATCCAAGGAGGAGCTTCTAGTTGATATAGGGGTGCCCATATTAGCAGTTCGATATATATACATTCTTGCTCCTACTTATCATGCTAATGGGACATGACATCTTATAGGACTAGAGTTTTTGCACTAGAGATTGAGGTTGCTTTTCTATAAATGATGGATAGCTTTAGAGTTAGTCAACAGCCACCATCACACTCATGGAATGGGACACCTAGTTAGTCACATTCATAGATTCACACACTGATATCTTCTCAGAGAATCAAAAAGGACTCCTTGACACTTCGACATGGTGGATAGTAGGTGGAGATAGCAGAGTAGGAGTCTTAGAGGATCTATATACTAGAGCCATCCTTGTGGTCTTTGACAGATCTATTTTTATTGTTTTAGTTTTTCTAGATTTGCCCCCTTGCATGGGGAGATCCACACACTTGTGTGCATATTATTTTTCTCTTTTAGGCTTCCATGATGGAGCACTTGTACTCAGATGCTTTGACACTCTATGACAATTATTATGATGAACAAGATTACTACTGGTCTATACATTATTATAGTTGATGTTGTTTTACTTTACTTCACTCTTATGCACATGGATGGTCTTAGAATTTTTATTTAGAGATTTTTTATGCTTATAGATGCATGGTATTATGCTCATTCTCTTTTCTAACTTTTTCGCATATATGTATGAGATGAATGAAAAGTAAAATTTTGTATGGATATATGAGATGATGTAAATGCTATGCTATTTTTGATAATTTTTGATGGATGTGAATTTATATGATAGGATTTATTGCTTGTTTTTTGAATGATATGCATATCGAATTGATAATGTGGTTTCTCTTTAGTAGATTTTTTTGTTTTAGGGGATTGCAGGTTTAGTAGCATAGGGTGATTTTCTAAAATTCTGAGAAAGAATTTATTTAGCAATTGAGTGGGAATGGGAAAGGTGATGAAACGTTTTTAGATTAAAGTTGTACAAAATGCTAAAAATTGATCCTTATCTAGACTGAGTAGTTAAACTAGTTTTTGACCTAGACAAGCAACAAATTTTATTGGTATCTTCTATACTTAGATCAAAAGAGATGGCCAATATGTTAGACCTAGGGTAAAGGATTTAGCTCCCAACAAGGATGGACCTAGAAAGTAAGCTAGACTCTTGGCTTTGCCTAACTTGTACATGTGTGTGTTTTGTTTATTTTCTCATTTTTTTACATTTCTTGCTTCTCCATTAGATGTCACCCTCATAACTTTGAGCTTAGATTTTTCTCCACTTGAGAGTACATACATCAACAATTTCTCTTTTTCTTTATTTTTTTTCTTTTGGTTTTTTTGTCTGGCTTTCATATTTTTGAGCCCCCTGACATTTTTGGCTAGGTGAGTAAGGGGCTAGGTGCAACCAAAAGGTAATTAACTTCTAAGACTTCTCTCTTGCTAAGGAGAATTGGGAAGACCTACCTATTAGCTTCTTTATGGTGCTGTGGTTTTGAAAACTTGCTTTATTTATACTTGACTAAATAATAGGTAAGACCGAGATTAGTTTAAAGATAGAAGTTGAATTTATTTAAAATTGTTGGGAATGTAAAGGGAAAATAGAAGTGATGATTTTAAGGAATCTATGGTTTAGTAAGGACAACCTATACTAGCAACTTTAAACTCCTTGCTAAGATAAAAATTAAACAAGAGTAAACCACTAACAAATGTAATGATGGAACAAAATGTAATATGAAATATATGATTTTTGTGCTTTTTCTGTGCTTTTTGATATTTTTATAAATTTTTTAGCTATTGAGCTATTTTATGCTTTTTTCTATTTTTAGATATAATATTTCTTCAAATGAAAGGTGTTAACCATTTCACTGAATTCTTCAACTTATCTGGTGGACAAGAGATAGGCTTCATTACCAATATCTTCCTTAACGATGTATGGTCCTATCCAATTCAGTCTAAATTTATGGCCTTCACTATCTCTTTTGTTAATTAAGTTGTTAATTCTGAGCACAAGGTTTTCAACCTTAAATGGCCTAGGGATGACCTTTTTATTATATTGCTTGCTCATTTGTGTTAGGTATGATTTGTTCCCTTGTATTGCTCTTAATATTCTTTCATCATCTAAGAATCCTTGCAAGGACACTCAAGGACTTGGTATAAAAATATCTATAAGCTTAGTGAGAATCTCCATGTACTCACATATTTCATCATCTAATAATTTATCCCCTAACTTTTTTTTTGTTCTTCTAGAGTTCCAATGTTTGTTTCAATAGTTTCATTAGTTGAAAGTGGGTGAACTTCTTTGAACTTTTGAGGGGAAAACTATATTAGTCCTTGGACAATTTTTGACAACTCTCCATGTTCCATGTAGGTTTTCTTTCTTCTTATTTTTCCTCAATAGTGATCTCAACCATATGGATGCTCATAGCTGGCTTGAAAAGAATGATTGCTAGGTTGAAAGGAGCATAAGATTTTTTAAAGTGTGGATCAAAGGGGAGTTCTCCTGTCATCCCTTCCCCTATGGATTTTAAGTTCCTATCAATGTTCATGACTTTTTTGGATCTCTCCTTTTCCAAAAAAAATGATTCTGGAGTCATTGGTGGTTTTGGCTAAATCTTCCTTTTTTTTGGCTTGTTTGATTCTATAAATATTGAAAGGATTAGGATCCTCTTTAATGATGTGGACTTGATCCACGTGGAGGAAATGTACCTCTTGAAATAACATGGAGGGGATGGCCTTCATCTTGTGGATCTAGGGTCTTCTTAGTAATAATATAGCATGTTTCCTTGTTAATTATGTAGAAAGTAGTGGACACCATTTTAGTCCCTAAAGATACCAAGAGCATGATTTTTACAATGGTTGTTGCCTTGGTTTGTTATAACCTTGTAAGATGTCCCTACAAGCTGTTATGTTGGTGTGTCCACATCCAATTTTTTCTAAGAGGGAAAATGGAACTATGTTCATTTTGGCCCCATCATTGACGAGAGTTCTTTTTATGCAAGTATCATAAATCCACACTTGTAAGTATAAATCAAGATCACCTCATCTTGTTAGTTTTTCATCCATGGTCATTTATTTTAGGTCAAGTAAGAATCGTGGATCATGTAATTCTATATTTGGTGAACTCATGTCAAGATTTACTTGGTTTATATGTTCCTCTAGAGGTAGGGTTATATGTTTCAGCTACTTGAGACCTATTGCCTCCAAGAGGGCTTCCCAATGGGAAGGAGAACTTCTTAAAAGATCAATGAACAAGATTTTAGCAAAGGTTTTTCTTAGGTCCTCAACCAAGTCATAAGGGATGAATGGGACTGGAATTAGATCTACCATCAAAACTATACGTGCCTAGTTTTCTATTATGGGAATTATGGATCTTATTGAATGTCCCTATTTTAAACTAACTCAATTAATCCCAACATTTTCATTTCTCCCTTGATGCCTAATTGACCTAGGCTTTTAATCTCATTCCAAAGGGTTTATGTTTGTTTTAGGTGTTGGTTGGTTTGAATTGTTTTCTTGTTGATGGGTTGGGAAGGGGTCTTGGTAGATCCTTAAGTTTGAGTTATGAGGGGTGACTAGCCCCTTTTAGTTATGGTTTGGTTTTTTTTGGAGGTAGGAGGAACATATCTATAAATTTTTTGGAGGTAGGAGATGCGATATGAATTTTTTGTACTCTCAACATGAGTAAGTGTCACACCCGCTTCTCTTATGGAACAAGCAATACTTATTGGGATAGTACTCTCATGGTCTTTGGTAGGGATCATAGTGGTTGTTGAACAACCTCTCATTTAGTCTACCTCTTTGCTCATAATTTCCTCTTGAAGGAAAGTTGACAACATTGACATTTTGATTTTTTGGGTAGTAATCATTTCCAACATAATTATTGTTATTGTAATTGTTGTTATTTTTTGATGGTGGGATATCTACCACCCCATCAGTAGTGGCACTATGGTTTCTTTTTAAAAATCTTTGGTACTGAGGGATTGTTATTACCAGTCTTGTGTCATTAGTCTCCCACTAGAATTATACTCCTTCCTTCTGGTATCAATGGTAGCTTGGTTTATTTTTAGAACACTTTTAAGAGCTTCTTAATACAATTTGTAGGGAAGCTTTTAGACCTCCTCTTGCATGTCCCTATTGAGGGCATGTAAGAAAAGGTTACACAACTCCCTACTATCCATGTTTGGTACACTCATTGAAGAGTAGAGGACTTGCCTCCACTGTGTGATAAAATGGGCTACCCACTCATTCACATCTTGTTTCACCCTTAGGAATTCATGAACTCATATTTTGACTAGTTTATTTATATTAAATTCTACAACAAACTCACCAATGAGCTACTAGAAAGAGTGTATTAATGCCTCAGAAAGTATGTACCAAGGCAGTTACTTCCAAAGTTTTTAGAAAAATCCTAGCAATGACTCCATCCCATGGGAGAAGTTCCCTGTATATGCTTTTATGTATGAGTGAGGGTCTCTTGTCCCCTTGAATTTAGGAAGTTCAAGAAGAGGCCATGATAACATGACATTGCAAATTATGTGATCCATAGGCTCCTTGAGACATTCAAGGTATGTTTTCGAGAAGGGGTTGTGTGTGGAGGGACTAGTTCCTCTAAGAATGAGTCCTATAAGTGGAGCCTGCTACATTTGTTGTGGTTAAAAGACCATTTCAATTTATTGGTATCTAGAGAAAATTAAATAGTTGGGTGACATCATGTTTAGATTTTGAAGACCAAATGGAATTTCTTGGTTTAAATTTTTGAGTGGTAGGTATCCCACTTCACTAGTTTGGATTTTGAAAGGAGGGTATTCCTACTGGTTGATTCAAGGTTTCCATATTGCATTATGAGGGTAACAGAGGCATGAAAGCATCATTACTAGTATTTCTAGAATAAAAACTAATGTAAGGTGAGAATTGAGTTGCCCCTAGATTTAGTCATTTTTGGTGATAGTGAAGGGGTTAGCATGTGATTGCTGCCTTGGAGACCTAGGCCTTTCCTCAAGTTTTTCATGAAGAGGTTGTTCTGTAGACACCTAAAATTGTCCATGTCTTACAACATCACCTTGTCGATACATTACTTGAGACATCTTATGGCATTTTATCCTAGTCCCTTACATAATCCCTTCATCACCTAGTTAGTTAAATAAATCTTATTTATTAACTAATCCCATCCTAATCCCATTTTTAATCCAATTTATCCTACTAGCCAATTAATTAAATAAATCTTTATTTAATTAATTTCCCACCTTTCCTCTAATTTAAATAAATAAAATATTTATTTAAATTAAATTAGCCAATTAATTACATAAACTATATTTATTTAATTAATTCTCACCTTTCTTCCAACTAATTTAAATAAATAAAATATCTATTTAAATTAGCCCTCACCTTTATCCTCATTCCAACACATGTCCCTCTCTCATAATTTAAGTAATTATTTTACTAACATGTGATGTGATGTGTGCCACATGTCATAAGAACCACATGGCCAAAGAGTAGAGATGTGACGTGTGCCACATGTCCTAACAACCACAAGCATGTGCATGGAGATGAGGGTCCAAAAGGTGGTCAAAAGTGTGTTTTAAAGCATCACACTTTTAACAATGTAATCATGCTATAATGCATGTGCACATTACATTCTAAACTAGTGAAAATTCCA
Organism: Cunninghamia lanceolata; assembly: GCA_027924645.1. NCBI lineage: Eukaryota > Viridiplantae > Streptophyta > Pinopsida > Cupressales > Cupressaceae > Cunninghamia > Cunninghamia lanceolata. The sequence goes on from BSBN01001715.1 coordinate 16,547,001, forward strand.
CCCTTAGGCTTGGAATAAGTTTGAATGCCTAAGCCTAAGGGTTGGACCTATATTTTGGACACCCAAATCTATATTCTACACAAAAATACAACATTTTCAATCTTCTTGATTATCTTTACAAGTATTGTTAAAATACACCAAACAACTGAGAGGGGGGGTGAATTAGTTGTCACAAAAACTTATCTTCACTTGCAAATCAAACCATCAACAACTTAATTATTCATAATCAGATTTAACCATGAAAACATGAAACCATCACAATCACACATTCAACACAATAGACACCAGATTTTTACGTGGAAAACCTTAAAAGGGAAAAACCACAGTGGGTGTTAGCCCATAGAAATATATAAGTTATATCAATACCAAAAAATAGAGGCTCACTACCTACAGGGTTCACTGCCCAAATTCCTCATTGCAAAGAAAGGTTCACTACCTATGGATGGCTCACTGCCAAAGGAAGGCTCACTGCCAAAAGGAGGCTCATTGTCAAAAGGTTGAACTAAGATAACAACATCTACTCTATGCCAAGGTTCAGTTCCATTAAAGCACAAACACCTCTGCTTTGTTTTGCTACCTTACTTCACTTCTATCTTTGCATCTTCGCTCTTTGATACATTTTCATGACTCAATTACAAGTATTTATACACTTCATCAACCTTGGAATAATCATCAAGGTTGGCATTACAATCATCAACCATTGGAACAATCTCCAAGGTTAGCATTACAAACATACATAAAATAGGTTTGGACCTAATACAAATTTAGCTAAGGAAAAGATGTAAGAATGTATGTGGATCACGTCACACCTTAGCTGGGACTCAAACACAATCTTCCACACTACAACGTGCTATCACAATCTTTGATGCATCTCTGCAGATGATGAATTCAACCAGGGCGACCAAGACTGATGTTAACACAAGTATTCTCAAGAACATGCTTCATGCATAATCTGAATTACACCTTGCGGACCAATCCAAATGTAGGAGCATGATCAAGAGACATCCACAAGCACATTGTAATCACTAGGAACAACCGCACAATCTCTAACAACTCTATCCATAAGATTCTTCAAATCAGAGCATAAGAACTGTATACACCTAAAAATGACACGACTCTATCTAAATAAATATTTTAAATATTTATTTTCATCTTAATATTCCTCTATCAATAATTAAATAAATCAATTTATTTATTTGGTTCATATTCCTCCCAAAAATTAAATAAAATCACTTATTTAATTAATTTCATCAAAATCCTTCCAAAACCCTCTTATCTACAATTAAATAATTCTTAACTATTTAATTAAAGTCAATTGCTCTTCCAAATTTAAATAAATCATGCAAATTTATTTAAATGATCTCAATCTCTAAAAAAAAAAATATAATAAAATATTTTATTTATTCTTCCACAGCGTACACAAACAATTAAATAAATTTATTTATTTAATTTGCTTTTTTATCTTCTAATTCCTCAAAAATCTTCCAAATCTTCTAAAAGTAAATCTTGTTCATCATGCACACAAAATTAAATAATTTATTATTTAATTTTACTCAAATCATGCAAAAAGCAAATTACAAGTTGAGTTAATTGACTTAATCAATCTTGTTTTTATCAACTCTTAAATTAGAAAAAAAAAACATTCTAATTTATGAAATCAAATCTTATCTTTATCAAGAAAGCAGTTAACTCAAACAAAGCATCTTTTTGTGTGACACATGTCAGGTGCACATTCATCATGAATTCTAGATTTATCTCCTCCATTGATCTTCTTATTTCATTCTATACTGTTGATCTTCTCTCTCACAAGTGTATAAATACAACCCCTATTCCTCCATTTCAATCAATCCAAGCTTTCAGTAAACTTACTCTGCAGGAATCATAGTGCGTCTTTGGCACCAAAACCATATCCATAGCTTGAGATCACCATTATTATTGTATTGAAGATCCTCTTCATTGCAAGAACTATCATAGCCATTCTCTATTGTCATCTTGAAGAAAAAAGCAAGGAAGTGCATCTTCTAAGGGCTTCATTCACATACGAAAGATCAATTTGAGATAGGTGACCAATGGAAGCCGCGAAGTAACAAGGTTTGTAAGGTATTATTCTTTGTGTTTTGAATCTTGATTATTTCCATTTCATTGAGTTATTGGGATATTATTGATATATTGATATTGCTCCACATTTTCCCATAACAGGAACAACACTGCCAGCCATTGTCATGAGTAAAAGATAGCTTGCGGACCATCAAATCATGAACTATTACACTTGAAGGCATTTAACATCATCATAGAGTTACTTCCAGAACTGCAGACCAAAATACTTCAATGTGGAGGAATGCGAAGCAAAACACTCTCCTTGTCACCACCAAACACACAGAAAAAGTTGTTTTCACTCTGGTGAACATAACTCACTCAATTCTTCATTTTGGAGGCTCAAACTCAGAATATAACATCTTTAGACAGGCTTCTAAATAACTTCCAATCTGCAGGTAAAGATATTTATTCTACAAGAAATGCAAAGCATTCTTCTAGACTATTCTTCTGTATGTAATGCACTATTTCTACTGCAACACATTGTTATCACCGAAGGGGGTAATTTTCTCAATATCCTCAACAAAGTAATAGCACAGTTGACACCAATGACAACACAAATATGTTGACATCAATGACAACACCGATTAGGCACATACTTGCAACAATCTCCCCCTTTGTCATTTATGGAAACATATGATGTGAAAAATGAAAAGACCACCAAGACAAAATTCTCCCCCTTTCTCTTTACACATCTATATACTTTCTCCCCTTGAATTTTTCACATGATTTCTCTCCCCCTTTGACATTAATGGAAAAGGGCACATACTTGCATGCTGCTACTCTAATCCATTTACTTTACTAGAAACATTTAGGTACTCCCCCTAAGAGGTAGCCTTCATAACATCAATCTAGATCAAGGAATGACACTTTGAGCTCCACTGGATTGATGCATTCCTATTCATCTTAGTTCAAGACAGGAGGGGTAGTGACCCCTAACTTTTCTTTGAGATACTCAAAGGTATCTTTAGGCAGAGGCTTAGTGAAAATGTTTGCAATCTGATCCTTTATGGACACATATTCTAGCTTTACTTCATTCTCTGTCACCTTCTCTCTCAAAAGTGATACCTTATTGATACGTTCTTTGTTCTTGAGTGCATCACTGGATTGTTTGAAATGTTTATGGCACTTGTATTATCACAAAAGATTGCAAATGGTTCTTCATACACAAATCTTATATCCTTCAAAGTCTACTTCATCCATAATACTTGAGTGCAACAACATGCTGCTACAATATACTTTGCTTCTGTAGTTGACAAAGATATTGAATCTTGTTTCTTGCTCAACCATGAGACTAATCTATTACCTAAGAAGAAGGCAACTCCACTTGTACTCTTTCTGTCATCAACATCTCTGGTCCAATCTGCATCTGTATAAGCACTGAGAGTGAAATCATTTTCCTTTGGATATTATAAGCCATAATCCAGAGTACCTTTCAAATACCTCAGGATTCTCTTAACTGCCATCACATGTGATTCTCTTGGATTAGCTTGAAACCTTGCAACAAGACAAATTGCATGCATAATATCAGGTTTGGTTTGAGTTAGATAAAGCAATCCTCCAATCATGGATTTGAATTTTTTCTAATCAGCCTTAGGTGATTCATCAGTTTTGCTCAACTTACAACCAGTCACCATGGGAGTACATACCAGTTTAGAGTCTTCCATCCCAAACTTCTTCAACAACTCTTTCACATACTTAGACTAAGATATGAAGATTCCTTTATCTGATTGATTAATTTGTAGACCCATAAAGAAATTCATTTCACCAAACATAGACATTTCAAATTCACTTTTCATCTCACCGGTAAACCTTATGCACATACCTTCATTTCCTCCAAATATAATGTCATCAACAAAGACCTCAACAATCAAGATATGATCATCATTGATTTTGAAGTACATATTGCTATTTGTAGTACCTTTACTAAATCCCAAGTGCAATAAATACCTATCTAACCTTGCATACTAGGCTCTAGGAGCTTGTTTGAGTCCATACAATGCTTTCTTCAACTTGCATACCATATCACCTTGATTTGACAATTGGAATCCATCTGATTGCTCAATGTATACTTCCTCTTCTAATTCACCATTCAGGAAGGTAGATTTCACATCCATTTGATATACCTTAAAAAAATTTTGTGAACTGCAAATGCCAGAAACATTCTGATTGCTTCAATCTGAGCTACTGGGGCAAAGGTTTCTTCAAAATATATCCCTTCAATTTGAGAATATCCTTTTCATACAAACCTTTCTTTATTCCTTACAACTTCTCCATTTTCATTCAGCTTGTTCCTAAAGACCCATTTAGTTCCAATAACATTTTTGTCAGTAGGTTTCGGAACTAATTCCTAAGTTTCATTCTTCTCTATTTGTAATAGTTCTTCCTCCATTGCCTTTACCCAATTTTTATCATTGCATGCTTCATTCATAGTTTTTGGTTCAATCTTTGAAAGCAAATAGTAATTGACTTGTTCCTCTGTAGCTCTTCTTCTTGTTATCACATCTTTGTTCTTGTCACCTATAATCTAATTTTCAGAATGATTGATCCTTACGTACCTGGGAGTCTTGACAACACTTTCCAGAGCCTCTTCTTCATCCTGACTATATGCTTGCTTATCTTTCTCTTCAATTACTATAGTCACAGGTTCATCTAGTTCATAATAATGCAGGTCTGATATTCTTTCCTTGCCTTCATCTACCTTCACATTTGCACTCTCAACAATCTTTTTGAGCCTTTTGTTGTAGCATCGGTAAGCTTTACTCTTGGTAGAGTATCCAAGAAAGATTCCTTCATCACACCTTGCATCAAACTTTCCTAGATCTTCATCTCTCCTGATATAGCATTTTCTTCCAAAGACTTTGAAATATTTTACTGTTGGAATTTTTCCATACCATAATTCATAAGGAGTTTGAGTACCATTACCTTTCACTTGAACTCTGTTTTGGATGTAAACAGCTATATGAATAGCCTCTTTCCAAAATACTTCCAGTAGATTTGCTTCCTTCATCATAGTCCTAGCAGCCTCTTGAACTGTCCTATTTTTCCTTTCCACAACTCCATTCTGCTGAGGAGTTCTGGGTGCAGACAACTATCTCTTTATCCCATGTTCTTCATAGAAAATGTTGAATTTATTTGATGTGAACTCACCTCCTTTATTAGACCTCAAGCATTTGATCTTCAAATCTATTTCATTCTCAACCATTGCCTTGAAAGATTTGAATTTCTCTAGGGCTTTTGATTTGTCTCTTAGAAAAGTAACCCAAGTCATTCTAGAATAATCATCAATAAGCAACACGAAGTACCTATCAACTTGTAGAATTCTCACCCTTGTAGGACCATTTACCAGCAAACCGATAGAAAATTATTCTTTGCTCTTGAAACTTGTCCTTGTCTTCTTTCCCAACTGACATTCCTTACAAATTGAGTTGGAGGGTTTCACAAGTTTTGGTAAATCTCTCACAGTCTAACCTAAACTTATCTTTACCAGACTATCAAAGTTTATATGATACATCCTTCTATGCCACAACAAACTTTCATCTGCCTGGGCCAGTAAACAGTAATCATTGGTTCCTCTTAATTGATAGATGTTACCATTTGTCTTCTTATCGATAGCAATCACAGTTCTGGAACTTTCCATGATCTTGCACCCATTATCTTTGAATCCCAGATCATATCCTTTGTCACACATCTGACCAACACTTAGAAGATTATGCTTCAAACCCTTCACATATAGAATATTGTCAACATTATGCTTTCTATCAAATGAAATAGATCCTTTTCCACAAATCTTACCAGCTGCATTATCTCCAAACCTAACCAATCCTCCATCATACTTTTCCAAACTAACAAACTTACTTTTGTCACTAGTCATGTGATGTGAGCACCCACTATCAATAATCCATTCATCCTTATCTTTCTCAACCTGAACAGCCAAAGCACTTTCTTCTATTGGTTTTTCATCCTTCACACAACTAGTAGAATTAGTAGACACTGGATCTTCTTTAATAGCAATAAACAAGCATTCATTTGCACTAGTATTAGAATCATCAGATTCATCATTAGTCACCCCTTCATCATCAAAATCTCTGACATAGTAGCATTTCTTTGGAACTCTAGGCCTGCTCTCATGTTTCTTCTTATTTCTTTCAATTCTTTCAGGACATCTGGAAGCAGAATGAACTACTTTACAACAAGAGAAACATTTGAAAGGTAATTTACCTTTGAACTTACTAGAGCCTCTTTGTAACCTGTCAACAAAGTTAGCTTCAATTTAATCAAATTCATCATCCACCTTGTATTTCTCAGCTCTGGAGATCTCTACTGAAGTACTGGCTTTAAAAGCTGATTCAACTTCAGGCAGGGCATCACCAAATTCTCTTATCTCAAAGGCTATAAGCTTTCCAAGTAACTGATCTCTGTCAATAGTTTTCATAGTCATGAATTCTTCAATTACAACTACCTTATGACTATATGATTTTGGTAGTGATCTGAGAATTTTCATCACAAATTCCTTATCACCGAGAGTTCCTCCCATACTGTTTATTCTTAACAAGTTCACCAACTCTTTGTATAAAGGCTGCTATGCTTTCATCTTCATTCATCTTCAAACCCTCATATTTCACTTTCAGGTTTTGTAGCTTGGCTTCTTTTATAGAATCATCTCCTTCATACATATTTTTCAGCTTCTCCCATACCTCAGTTACAGTTTCAAGGTCCACAACTTTTGTCAACACTGAGTCACTTAAGGAACTTAACAGAACATCCTTTGCTTTGACATCCACCTCATATTCTTTGATTTCATCTTCAGTCATCAAACCATTTGGAGGCATGGTATATTTTGTTTTTGCAGCCTTCCATACTTTATAACCAAGACAAAGAAGATGGATTTTCATTCATACCTTCCAAAGAGCATAATTTATCCCATCAAAATGCATAGCTTCCTTCTTATAAGACATCTTAGATCTTCCTCAAGGTGTTAGGCTTTCTTCAGAGGAACCTACTCTAATACCAATTGTTGAAATACACCAGACAACTGAGAGGGGGTGAGTCAGTTGTCACAAAAACTTATCTTCACTTGCATATCAAACCATCAACTTAATTATTCATAATCAGATTTATCCATGAAAGCATGAAACCATCACAACCACACATTCAACACAGTAGACACCAGATTTTTATGTGGAAAACCCTAAAAGGGAAAAACTACAATGGGTGTTAGCCCATAGAAATATATAAGTTATATCAATACTGAAAAATAGAGGCTCTGATGCAGGGACTTCCGGAGGTCATAACTTTTGACTCAGATGTGGGTTTTCTACGAAATTTTACAGGTGGATGCGTTATGAGGTGGCCAGTGGTTTCCCAACCACCCTAGTCGGTTGGACCTCGTCTTGGCACTTTTTTCAGGGCTTGAAACTTTCATTTTAGCCCTCAAAATGGCAGATTAGTGTTTTTTTTTAGTTTTTTAAAAGTTTCTTTTTTTAATAACTCGAAACTCATGTTTTGAATTTAGGATGTTAGTTATTTTTTTGTTCTACCTTAGCTTTATGAGTTTTTTGGGAAAAAACTGGATTCTCAAGATTTGATTGTAAAATTACCTAAAATGGCAAAATCTGACAATTGTTGAAATCTGCCAAAAAAGGAAATTTTTTGATTTTTTCGTTTTCTTGGATATAAGAGAGTTTTCTCTCATTGTAGTAGTAGAGTTGATGAATAGAAGTTTTTTGTGTTTTAGTCTTCAGATATTTGGCTCTCACATGATTAATGGAAACAATATATTGAGTGTATGTTGTGTGCTACATCATCTGGTATCAGAGCAGGAAGATGGCGGGGAGAGGAAGAGGAAGAGGCAGTCTTGCCCAAATGCATAGAGAAATGCAAAATCTACAAAGGCAAATAGCTGAACTTACAACACAGATGGAAAACCAAAGACTGGGTAGAGGAGGAGACGAATCTGATGAAGAGATAGGTCGAGGAGGTGCAAATCAAGATACAGAACATGAAGAAGAAGAATTAGAAGGCATGAGTTTTGAAGAGCAAATGCTCAGGGCCTTAGAAGGGAAAAATGAAGGGATCAAGGTAGATGTTTCAGATTATGCAGGTAGTCTTAAACTAGAGGAGTTGATAGACTGGTTGAATGACATGAGAAATTTTTTCGAATGGAAATCCATGACAGAGGAAAAGAAGGTGAAATTTGCATGCACCAAATTAAAGGGTCATGCAATGATTTGGTGGGATCATCTTCAAAAGAAACGAGCAAGGAAAGGCAAGGATAAGATCAGGACATGGAATAAAATGGAGAAGAAGCTAAGAGAAATTTTTTTTGCCCATAGATTATGCGCAAACCCTTTTTCGTAGGTTTCAAAATTTAAAGCAGAACCTCTCTTCTGTGCAAGATTATACAAATGAGTTTTATATGCTGTCTATACGTATAGAGCATCAAGAAACTGATGAACAAATGGCTGCTAGATATGTGAATGGCCTGAAATTCTCTATTCAAGATGAATTGAGCATGCATCGACTCAACAGTATGGAAGAGGCTTACCAATTGGCTCTAAAGGTTGAAGAAAAACAAAACAGACAATACCATCAAAGGAATAGAGGAGGAAGAAGGGGTACATCAACCCCATTTTGAGGAGGTTCAAATTATGGCGGGGGAGAGTCATCCCATGGATTGGAAAAACAAGCAGACACCCGACAAGATCCTTCGAATCAAGAATGAGGAAGGGGATTTCAAAGAGGTAGAGGTTATGGTAATGGTAGAGGATGGGAAAACTAGAGAAGGCCTTTCACTTGTTTCAGATGTGGAGAAGAAGGTAATAGGGCATTTGAATGCTCAAATTATAACATGCAAGAAAGAAATCAAGGAGGACAACCTAGGGTGAACCTAATTCAAACACAACATGAAGTGGAAGGGATGGAACTAGAGGTTCCACCAGATGTGGGAGAAAGTCTCATGATGAGAAGGGCAATGGTGATCCCAGAGAAGGAGAAAATACAAGCCAAAATCTCTGATGGTTCATGGCTTCAAACCAATATCTTCAGAACCAGATGCACTTCGGGTGGCAAGGTATGTCAAGTTATTGTTGATGGAGGTAGTTGTGAAAATATGGCTTCTAAAGAAATGGTAGAGAAATTGAATTTACACTGTGAAAAACATCCTCATCTGTACCGCATTGCATGGTTTAAAAAAGGGAATGAAGTCACTGTTGATAAAAGATGCCTAATTAAGTTTAGCATAGGGAAGATCTATCAAGATGAGATATGGTGTGATGTTGTCCCAATGGATGCCTATCATTTGTTATTGGGAAGGCCATGGCAGTATGATAGAAAAGTTATGCATGATGGAGAGAAAAACACATATACCTTTTGGAAAGATGGCTCTAAGGTGATTTTATTGCCTCTCAAGGATGAAGGAAAAGGTGAGACCATGTTGTCTGAAAGAGATCTTGTTAAAGAAATGAAGGTGACAGGGTGTTGTTACACATTAGTAGTGAAAAAAGGTGAAGAGGAAGACATTTTAGTTCCGCCATAAGTAGCAGAGCTATTGGAAGAATTTGTTGATGTTTTGCCTGATGAATTGCCTAATGGTCTACCACCAAAGAGAGATATTCACCATCATATTGATTTGATTCCAGGAGCAACTCTACCCAACCAAGCAGCTTATAGGATGAATCCAACACAACATGCAGAGATGAATAAGCAAGTCACAGAACTCATAAGTAAAGGTGTGGTGAGAGAGAGCATAAGCCCATGTGCTGTACCTGCATTGTTGACCCCAAAAAAAGATGGAACATGGAGGATGTGCACTGATAGCAGAGCAATTAATAAGATTACCATCAAGTATCAGTTTCCTATACCTCATATGGAAGACATGATGGATGTCCTTGTAGGGGCCAAATATTTCAGCAAGATCAACCTACGAAGTGGCTACCACCAAATCCAGATCCGAGAAGAGGATGAGTGGAAGATAGCCTTTAAGACTGGAGATGGATTATATGAGTGGATGGTTATGCCATTCGGGTTATCAAATGCACCTAGCACATTTATGAGATTGATGAACACTATACTACGACCTTACATTGGTAAGTTTGTGGTAGTTTATTTTGATGATATTTTTGTATTTAGTAACAGCAAAGAAGAGCACCTACAACACTTGAGGATCATCTTTGGTGTGTTAAGGAGGGAGAAGCTCTATGCCAATTTGAAGAAGTGTAGGTTCATGCAGGACAATTTGGTTTTTTTAGGCTTTCTCATTTCTAAAGATGGTGTCAGAATGGATCCAGAAAAAGTCAGGGCAATTCTAGAATGGCCTAGTCCAAGCAGCATCATAGAGGTAAAAAGTTTTCATGGCTAGGCCACTTTCTATCGAAAGTTCATTCAAAATTTCAGTAGTATTGTAGCTCCTATAACAGATTGCACCAGAGGAAGGGAGTTCATATGGACCAAGGATGCTGAGGAGAGCTTTAAGTACTTGAAGCAAAAGGTAACAGAAGCACCTATACTTGCATTGCCAAATTTTGATAAGGTATTTGAAGTAGAATGTGATGCCTCCCATGTGGGAATAGGTGCTATGCTTAGCCAAGATGGAAAACTTATAGCTTTCTTTAGTGAAAAGCTGAATGAAGTGAAAAAGAATTATTCTACTTATGATTTGGAATTTTATGCAATTGTTCAAGCATTAAGGCATTGGAGACATTATCTAGTTCCCCAGGAGTTTGTATTGTTTACAAATCATATTGCACTGAGATACTTGAACACACAGAAAATGTTGAATAGTAGGCATGCCAAGTGGGTCTCTTTCTTGTAGGGTTACAACTTTGTGTTGAAGCATCAGTCTGGAAAACAAAATCAGGTTGCAGATGCGTTAAGTAGGCGTGTTGCACTTTTGACCACAATGGAAGCTGAGGTGATTGGTTTTGATGCCATCAAAAATTTGTATGAGTTTGATGATGATTTTTGGGAGATTGTGGAACAATTGAAATCACCAGCATCTGGTAACTTGGATCACTTTAGGGGTGAATATTTTATGCAAGATGGGTATCTATTTAAAGGAAAACAACTATGCATACTAGCTGGCTCTATGAGGGAAAACATTATCAGAGAATTTCATAGTAGTGGGTTGGCTGGACATTTTGGCAAGGACAAGACAATAGCCTTGATAGAAGATAAATATTACTGGCCAAAGATGAAGAGGGATATAACTAAGTATGTAACAAGGTGTAGAATCTGCCAAGTGGCTAAGGGACTTTCACATAATACAGGATTGTATATGGCCTTACCAATACCAGCTGCACCATGGATAGATTTGAGCATAGACTTTGTGTTGGGACTTCCACATACTCAACGAGGTAATGATTCCATTTTTGTAGTTGTTGATAGGTTCTCCAAGATGGTTCATTTTATTGCCTGTAAGAAAACTAATGATGCAACGAGGGTAGCAGAGTTATTTTTTTCAGAAGTTGTTCGACTATATGGTGTTCCAAAGACATTACCTCTGACAGGGATACCAAATTCCTCAGTCATTTCTAGAGGACTTTATGGAAGAAGATGGGGACCAAGTTACAGTTTAGTAGTGCCTATCATCCTCAAATAGATGGGCAAACAGAGGTAGTCAATCGGAGTCTGGGAAATTTGCTGAGGTGTATTGTTGGAGAAAAGCCAAAATAATGGGATTTGGCCTTACCCCAGGCCGAATTTGCCTATAATAGTTCTGTTAACAGATCAATGGGAAAGTCCCCTTTCCAGATTGTGTATGGGAGGAATCCTTAGGGTGTTCTAGACTTGGTACATCTACCAATGAAAGACAGGGTCAGTGATGATGGGGAAGCATTTGCAGAACACCTTCAATAGTTGCAGCAAGAAGTGAGACAGAAGTTGCAGGACAGTAACGAGAGGTACAAGAATTCCATGGATACTAGTAGGAGACATCAGACATTCAGTGAGGGTGACTTAGTGATGGTATATTTGAGAAAAGAGCAGTTTCCCACTGGAACATATCACAAGTTGAAGTACAGGAAAATTGGTCCTTGCAGAATTACGAAGAAGATCAATGATAATGCCTATGAGATCAGTTTACCAGATGATCTCGATATTTCTCCTGTGTTTAATATTTCTGATTTATATGCATTCCATCATGAGGATGATGCTGAAGATAGTCAACCAGAGGTGGCATGGCACAATCACATTCCCCATAAGAAGAAGGAAAAGATTGCACAAGTTCTTGATAAGAACACTATCTCCACTCGGCACAAGCGTTACAACAAGTATTTAGTACAGTGGGACGGATTGCCACCATCAGATAGCACATGGATTACAGAGTGGGAAGTGCAAAGGTTAGATCCAGTCAAATGGCAGCAGTTTGAAGACACTCACTTACAGGAGCTGCGTTCTTTTCAACTAGAGGAGAATGATGCAGGGACTTCCAGAGGTCATAACTTTTGACTCGAATGTGGGTTTTCTACGAAATTTTACAGGTGGATGCGTTATGAGGTAGCCAATGGTTTCCCAACCCACCCTAGTCAGTTGGACCTCATCTTGGCACTTTTTCAGGGCTTGAAACTTTGATCTTGGCCCTCAAAATGGCAAATTAGTGTTTTTTTCTAGTTTTTTAAAAGTTGCTTTTTTTAATAACTCAAAACTCATGTTTCAAATTTAGGATGTTAGTTGTTTTTTCGTCCTACCTTAGCTTTATGAGTTTTTTGGGAAAAAATTGGATTCTCAAGATTTGATTGTAAAATTACCTAAAATGGCAAAATCTGACAATTGTCAAAATCTGCCAAAAAAGGTAATTTTTGATTTTTTCGTTTTCTTGGATATAAGAGAGTTTTCTCTCATTGTAGCAGCAGAGTTGATGAATAGAAGTTTTTTATGTTTTAGTCTTCAGATATTTGGCTCTCACATGATTAATGGAAAAAATATATTGAGTGTATGTTGTGTGCTACATCAGGCTCACTGCCCAAATTGCTCATTGCAAAGAAAGGCTCACTGCTTATGGATGGCTCACTGCCAAAGGAAGGTTCACTGCCAAAAGGAGGCTCACTGCCAAAAGGTTGAACTAAGATAACAACATCTACTCTATGCCAAGGTTCAGTTCCATTGAAGCACAAACACCTCTGCTATACTCTGCTACCTTACTTCACTTCTATCTTCTCATCTTCGCTCTTTGATACATTTTCACAACTCAATTACAAGTATTTATACACTTCATCAATGGTGTAGGAGCAACTTGACAAATTGATGCTTTCATAGGAATTTGATTGAACTTTGATGATTCAACAATGTAATGAGATAAATTAAGTCATTTTTCTAAAAATGCAGTATGAAAATATGCATGGTACGGCCTGGTACAGCCACACATTGATGCATACAATAGATGGATGGAAAGATATGTATTTCTAGTTTACAATTATTTTTGTTTGGTATAATTTCATTACGTTTTGTGAGAGATATTGCAATTTTGGTGAGGGCAGGTCTGAACGCTGCCTAGGGTTTGTAGTTTTAGAAAAAAACTCATAACCTTCTCCTCTACCATTGGATCTTTAGGAAAATTGGAAGAAAAATATGTATTAATGTTCTCTTGAACCTGACCAAAGCAATTGGATTAGTTCTTTGATTTGTTAATGTTATTCAGGATAGTTTTGGTCCTCCTACCTCTGCATCAATCAACCTTGGAATGATCATCAAGGTCAGCATTACAATCATCAACCATTGGAACAATCTCCAAGGTCGGCATTACAAACATACATAAAATAGGTCTAGACCTAATACAAATTTAGCTAAGGAAAAGATGTAAGAATATATGTGGATCACGCCACGCCTTAGCTGGGACTCAAACACAATCTTCTATGCTACAAAACACTATCACAATCTTCGATGCATCTCCATAGATGATGAATTCAACCAAGTCAGCCAAGACTGATGTTAACAAAAGTATTCTCAAGAAAATGCTTCATGCATGATCTGAATTACACCTTGCAGACCAATCTAAATGTAGGAGCATGATCAGGAGACATCCACAAGCACATTGTAATCATTAGGAATAACCGCATGATCTCTAACAACTCTACCAATAAGATTCTTCAAACTGGAGCACAAGAACAACACTACCAGCCACTGTCATGAGTAAAAGATATCTTGCAAACCACTAAATAATGAACCATTACACTTGAAGGCATTTAACATCATCATAGACTTACTTCCAAAACCACAAACCAAAATACTTCAATGCAGAGGAATGCGGAGCAAAACACTTTCTCCTTGTCACCACCAAACACACAAAAAAAGCTATTTTCACTCTGGTGAACATAACTCACTCAATTCTTCATATCGGAGATTCAAACTTAGAATATAACATCTTTAGACATGCTTCTAAATAACTTTCAATCTACAAGTAAAGATATTTTGATGCAAGAGCATCCCTGGGTAAGTGCAAGAAGATGGGGGGCCAAATAGGGGTCTTAAGTGGCCACTTTTTTTCTAAAATCAAGAAATGCTGGCCTTGGATGAGAAATTGAGCATAGTTACACTCAAAATTTGGAGATGCAACCAAAACAATGTTCGTAGTGCTCCGAATCTACTTTCTAAACTACTATTTTTTTTGAAAATGGTATAGATTAAGGGGTTCAAAAGAGGGAGCCACATGAATTGGTGTTGTTTCTGTTGAAAAAACATAACATAGCATGTTTTGTGGCTCCCTCAAAAGGTTAACTTTTTTTTGGTATTTTTAAAATTGCTTCATTGAGAAATTAGCTAATAACATGTAGTTTATGCCCAATTTTTCTGATAATTTTTTGATGAATATTTGATTTTTTACTAATTTTCAAAGTGGACACATCCTAAAAAATAAAATTTTGGCTGTGCTACCCCTATAAATTTTGAAAACTAATTGAATTTTTTTTTCTTTTTTTTAATATGTGTAGAATAGAGTCTAGTTTCTAAATATGTAATTTTTTTTAAATTTCAATGAATGGTTAATTTACAATGAAAAAAAGACCAAACAGTGGTTTTTGAGTAAAACCAGACACACAAACAAAAGAAATTAAAGATGAAAGGCTTAACATTGTCAAAATGTGAAAAAAATTAGATCATTAAATAGCTAAGAGAAAGCCTAACATTACCTAGGTGTTTGATTTGTTTGACCTTGAAACATGTGCAAATCTGAGGGTTAGCATGAACAAAATTATGTGAAATCTTGTAGAATTTACAAAAACATGTCTATGGATGTTGAAAAGGCACTCCAAGCCTTTGGGTTGGAAATCCAAAGCAAATCCCAAGCCCAAGGCTTGGGATTCCCAAAGCACAATATAACGCGAGTGCGTTATGTTGTGCTTTTTTTTGCTTTTTTGCATGTTTTCCGGTGTTTTCCCAATTCGACACAATGTGAGCGCGTTATGTCTTCCTTTGAATGAGATATGTTCAACTTTCATAAGTATGTTTTATGGATGTTTATATCTATTCTTGTAGGTATGTATGCATGTACATGTATGCATGCTTGTATGTATGTACATGTATACATGCTTGTATGTATGCATCTTTGTATGTATGTATGTTTGTATGTATGCATGTATGTAAGTATGTATGTAAGTGCTTTGGGTTTAGTGTATATAAGGACCTGAGCCTATATAGTTTTGAGGGTTAAGCAATTAGGGCTTAAGTAATAGGTAGAGGGTAGAGGGTAGAGATTAGAGGGTTGAGGGTTACAGTTGAGGGTTAATATTTAGGTTGTTGAGTGTATAAGATTAAGTGTGTAACGCGCAGGGATTAGGGTTTAGGGTTTACGATATGGATTAAGGGTATATAAGGCATAGGGTGACTTGGGTTGAGATCACGTATGGTTTAGGTTTAATTTAAGTATAGGGTTGAGGCATAATATTCAAGGTTTAGGATATAAGGGTGAGGTTATATGGTCTAGGAATGAGGGTTTGAGGGTGTAGGCTTCAGGTGTAAGGTTAGGGTTGATGATTGAGGGATTAGGGCTTAAGTATATTGTTGAGGGTATAGGGTTGAGGGTTTAGGGATAGGTTTTAGGGTTTAAGGTTTAAGGGTTAAGGGTTGAGGGATAGGGTTTAAGGTTTATGGGTAAGGGATTAGGGTTTAAGGTATAATGTCTTGGGTAGATGTTTTAGGAATAGGGATAGCATTTAGGGTTTAGGGATGAGGGATTAGGGTTGAGGGTTGAGGGTTGAGGGATTAAGGTTTAAGGTATAACTTGCTGAGGGTTGAGTGTTTAGGGATAGGGTTTAGGGTTGAGGGATTAGGATTTAGAGTTGAGGGATTAGGGTTTAAGGAATAGTGTTGAGGGTTTAGGGATAGGGTTTAGGGTTGAGGGATTAGGGTTTAGGGTTGATGGATTAGGGTTTAAGGAATAATGTTGAGGGTTTAGGAATAGGGTTTAGGGTTGAGGGATTAGAGTTTAGGGTTGACAGATTAGGGTTTAATGTTGATAGTTGAGGGTTGAGGGTTGAGGGTTTAGGGATAGGGTTGATGGTCAAGGGATTAGGGTTAAAGTTGAGTGTTGAGGGTAGATGGATTAGGGATAGGGTTTAGGGTTGAAGGTTTAACGATTGAGGGTTGAGGTTTTAGGACTGAGGGTTAAGGGATTGGGGTTTAAGATATAATGTTAAGCGTCGAGGATTTATGGATAGGTTTTAGGGTTTAAGTTTGAAGGGTTAAGGGTTGAGGGATATGGTTTAGCGTTTAGGGATAAGGGATTAGGGTTTAAGGTATAGTGTCAAGGGTTGAGGGTTTAGGAATAGGGATAACATTTAGGGTTTAGGGATGAGGGATTAGGGTTGAGGGTTGAGGGATTAGGGTTGAGGTTTGAGGGATTAGGGTTGAGGGTTTAGTGATAAGGGTTGAGGGTTTAGTGATAGGGTTTAGGGTTGAGGGTTGAGGGTTGAGGGATTAGGTTTTAGGGTTGATGGATTAGGGTTTAAGGTATAGTGTTGAGGGTTGAGGGTTTAGGGATAGGGTTTAGGGTTGACGGATTAGCATTTAATGTTTAGGTTAGGGCTAGAGTGTCAAGGGTAGAGGGATTAGGGATAGGGTTTAGGGTTGAAGGTTTAAGGATTGAGGGTTGAAGCTTTAGGGATGAGGGTTTAAGGCTTAAGATATAGTGTTGAGTGTTGAGGGTGTAGGGATAGTGTTTAAGTTTTAAGGGTTAAGGGTTGAGGGATAGGGATTAGGGTTTAAGGTATAGTGTTGAGGGTTGATGGTTTAGGGATAGGGTTTAGGATTGAGGGATTAGGGTTTAGGGTTGATGAAGTAGGGTTTAATGTTGAGAGTTAAGGGTTGAGGGTTGAGGGTTGTCATGCCCACATTGTCCTTGTGGTCACAACACACATCACACGTGTCATAGCCACATCTGTCATGTGGTTATGACATGAGATATGAAAAACTTTTCTCACACTGCCCTAAAAGCCCCCTCGCATGCGTAAGCATGCTCGGTGGTGTTCTCTCAAGGTGAAAACACTATAGTTTTCGGTGGGATATAAGTACAATTGCGTGCAACCAGACGCAAACAGACCAACAAGAAGGTCTCTACGACGCCGTTAACATCATTGCAAGAGTGAGATTACCAAGGTTCCTAAATCTAAATCTCGGCAAATTCTGGCAGCATAATGCCTTACGGCGTTAGTGGGAATTACTCAACACTATTTTACGCACATGGTTCGTTGATAGATTAACAACTTCCCACAACGCCTTGTTCCGACTAAACCGACTCGTGATCTCCCTATTTAGTCATTTTTCAGCAAGGCACGGTTGTCTGTCTCCTCTCTTGCTTCCTGAAACATACTCCTCCTTCGACTTAGAATTCTCAACAAGGCGATTCGTTTGCTCTCTCTTCCCTTTCCTCAGGGTCTTAATTTTGAATGTATTTTTTATTGCGCTCACCTTAACTATTTCTCTGATAATTTAGTTTGTTTATATTTCGGTCTCTCTCTCTTTCATTTTCTTTGCTTTCTTTATGTTTATCCAATCCTTCCTTCATATTGAACATCAATCAGGGTTATCACTGTATCTATTGTTGACATTAAACCTAACTTCTGGATGATACAGGACACATAGGCTGGTTTACTACTTCACTGGACTCGGTCTCCTAGTCTTCTCCGTTCTAGGTTTCTCCTCTTGTATGTATTATTTAAACTTGTTCCTAAGCAAATATTGACTGGAGGGTCCATCAACTTAGTTCTCTTAGCCCATGTGGAAAATGCCGCGCATTTTCTCCTCTGTGTTTTTCCAATGTTACTTTTTCTTCTTCTGACTCTCTTACAGGTTTACTTATGTGGACGTTTACTACAGTTGAGATTAAAATGGCCTCACATGGAATGTCTGTGATGGCTTCTTAAGTTTATTTCCAGTGATCCTTTAAGCAAGGTGACGTGTAATTTTCCTCTTCATTTTCCTGGTATTGAATCGCGTTGATAGTGGAAACTTCCGAGAAACTCTTTCCGGAGTATTCCAGTAAATTCCTTTATGCTCTCTTTAAATTATAATTTTATTTTCTCTTAATTATAATTACTGTTGTTATTATTACTAATAATTAATATTAAAACTCTTATTGTAAATCCTATATCATTGTTAATATATTTAGGAGGTTCTCCTCTTTATAAAACCCTGATCAAGGAAGCATAAATTCTTTGGTTGTTTTATTCAACACTTAATAAAACCTAACTGTGAATATATATTTTTTGTTTTATTTTAATTTGCAAATCTCCTTGTTATGAATTATAGAGAGGGCCTCATAAAATGGTCCATGAAACCTCTTCTATGTATATATATCCCATATATATAAATATATATATGTAATATATATACATATAGAACTATATATATAATTATATCTATATTGATTTACAATTCCCTTTCAAAACATAAGGTATAAATAGAGATAATTATATCTCTATATATATATATATGATATATATATATAAGACATATATTATGCCAACCAAGTGGAATATCCACAAACAAAACATATATATATTTTTTTGTTATTTAAATGAACCAATGCATATATGTTAGGGCTAAATAGCCCTAACTTTTTTTTTTATGCTTAACATTTTATGTTTTTGCTGTGACAGGGGACTGGCGGCAGGGGTTGGGCCGCACAGAGGGACGGAGGCCGCAAGAAACAGCGGCGGTGAAGCGCTGCTGTGGAGCGGAGTTAAGAGCTCCGCGGGGTCGAAGGGGTGGAGGGATGTGGGGAGGGGCAGAGCCCCACCCACATCCCACGATGTGGGGTGTGGGTGGGGCTCCGCCCCCTCCCCACACCTCTAATAAAACAAATGGAGACTGCGGTGGGGATTACTCCCCACCGCCCACCGTGCAAGCTTTGACTGTGTTTTACACAGCGATTTCTAATTTCGCTTTTATTTTGGCGGCCATAAAATTTAATACGAGTTTATTATTATTCAATGATAATTACATATCAATTAATATATATATATATATTTCAGTTTTTAGAATATCTCATAATTTTCTCAAATTAAACACTTTATTCAGTTTCTTTTAGTCAATTAAAATGATCAAGTAATAAAGATTATATATATATATATATACTTAAGAAAATGAAGTTTTTTTTTTTTATCAGTTTATTTCGGCAATTAATACATGTCCATTTCAACTTTTGGGACAAATAGAAGTAATTATATAATAGATTTTCTTTAAAACTTACAAAATAACTGAATCCATTACTTATGAAGAAGAAAACTGAATCATTTATAAACTATCTTTTCCATTAGAACAATGAACCATAAAACTGACCTTTTAATTAGTTTAGCAGTTCTATTCTTCTAATTACATAAACAAACTTAGATTAGATTGCAAATAAGAAATGAACTCTTCCTTTCAATAACACATTAAACACAATAAAATTGCTATTTAAAAAGGTTTACAAAGCAACATAACTTGAAAATTTAAGGTATTTGTTTACCACATTCATATTATAGAAAAGTTAACTCTTCCACTACAAATAGCAAGAGAATTTGAAACCATGGATACATACAACTAACTTCCCAGATATGAACTTCCTTCTCCCAACAATATACAACTGATAGCTTGTGACAACCAAGTAAAAGTCCATCAATAACAAGATCAGGGAGGTGATTTCCTTCACTCCCAGGGTAACAATAAATTACAACAATAACAAGAGAGGTGCTCTCTCTTCAAATCTAATGAAATGAACCTGGCCTAATTCTCATGACAAAGAAGAATAAGTTGTTTCTTCATAAATATCCAACCAGAAGCTCCAAGAGAAAACCTGCGTATCAAAGACAAACAAAGAAGAAAACACCACTCATCTAGCTCTCCTCCCTTTCGTAGACCCGCAAGAGGGTCACCCCCGAGCTAGGGAGACCATACTCACACCTAGGTAACTCAAGCACTCCACTTCACAACAGGGACAACAACAAACCCAAAGCACACAAACACCCATGGTAAATTTACACAACACGGAAACTCAACTACAGTGAGTTTCATAAGGGGCAGGAGAGTGGACACACTCGACTCCAGAGTGTCACCCTTACAGATAAGTTAACCAATACAATTTCTCTTGGTCTCAAACCAAGTTTGATCACAAATTTTTAAGAAAATCTGTATTTGACTCTCTAGTCAAAGATACAGTCACAGATACATGCCCTCAAGGCTTTCAACATCCCAAAAGATGGAAACAGGTATGCACCCGAGGAGGATCTCTCCTCCCCTACCCCAAACTTGATGAGCATTTCTCCCAAGTGGGAGAAGCTCTGTCAAACAACCTGACAACAAACCCCACAGAAAACACATCTAAAACACAACAAATAATCATCTTTCACACACTTTACATACACATTCAGATATACGAAAGAAAGGTAAAGACCAAACCAACCTTACAAAGCCCTCCTGGAATGAAACTGATGCAGAGCTCCACTGGGTTCTCTTCCAACCTTAGCCAACAACTCCCCTCTCTCTTTTCTCTCCTCTAAGCTAACTTTCCTATTCTCTGACAATAATCACAAAACTCTCCCCAAAATTCAACTAACTCCCTCTCCCTCCAAAATTGGAAACAAATAACCCAATTTCTTTTCAATTTAGAGGAATGGGGAGGTGACACTTGTCACCTCCTCACTCTCCCCCAAAACCACTATTCTGTCCTGGTGGCTTATGTCACTCACCCATCCCTAGAGTACTCCTTATCCCTCTCCTCATGTCATTTCTCTTACGCATGGGAGAAATAAAAGGAGTTAAAGGAGTAAAAGACAGGTGACCCATGCCTCTTCTTCCCTCCTTCACATGGGTGGCCCCACTTCACATGGGGGAATCTCACTAATGGAGAAGGTGACTTCAAGTCAATCCTTCAATAATGGATGGGTTTTGTAGTCATCTCTAACCTTGGGGATTGAAGAGGGATGGGTTGGGTGTTGGTACAATCCCATCATGTCCCCCCCCATACCCCAATTTTCGTCACTTAACTTCAGGGGGAAGTTAAGATGACTAGATGGAGGTTACTCAAGGGTTACCCATGCCAAATGGGCCCCTGGACCCATGGGGTATAACCCTGGGTCAACTTTAACCCATCCAGGGCACCCATGGTCAAGGTAAAGCACAAGAAAAGGCCTCATAAATTTAAATCAAATAAGGAAATTTAAATTCAATCTTTTTTTACAACACAAATTATAAAATAATGTTACATGAGGGTAACCTAACCCACCCGACCATACAAAAGACCACATTACATCATCACATCAAACACAAAGAGATCTTGGTTTCTCGTGGAACCAGATCAGCTTAACAGGGAATAACAAATAACAAGGTGCGGAATGATCTCCGAAATCTGTGGTTCGATTAGTAATTCCTGCACACTAAATTACAAGATCAGTAACCACATAAAATCATCATAGCCGAAGCAACTTAAAAACATGCATTATCATGACATAGTTCTAATTAACATAAATGAAATCATATTACAATTTTCCATCATCACCTATTTAACTTTTCTGAAATGTAAACTTATCCAAACATCACCCAATTAGTTTTTCCGAAATCATAATAAAGTTTAATAGTTTGACAATTCCGGGAACTGCTATCCCACAAACATAAAAAAATAACAATAACAGTAATGTAAATAGTCATAACAACATAAGTAAAAAGGGTGGTCCTCACAAGGGTTGAGGGTTGAGGGTTTAGGGTTTAGGGATAGGATTGATGGTCAAGGGATTAGGGTTAAAGTAGAGTGTCGAGGGTAGAGGGATTAGGGATAGGGTTTAGGGTTGAAGGTTTAAGGATTTAGGGTTGAGGATTAAGGGATGAGGGTTAAGGGATTAGGGTTTAAGATATAGTGTCGAGTGTCGAGGGTGTAGGGATAGGTTTTAGGGTTCAAGTTTTAAGGGTTAAGGGTTGAGGGATAGTATCAAGCCCATTGAGGGTTTAGGAATAGGGATAGTGTTTAGGGTTTAGGGATGAGGGATTAGGGTTGAGGGTTGATGGATTAGGGTTGAGGGTTGATGGATTAGGGTTAAGCGCTGATGGATTAGGGCTTAGGGATAGTGTTTAGGGTTGAGGGATTAGGGTTTAAGGTATAGTGTTGAGGGTTTAGGGTTGAGGGATTAGGGTTTGACGTTGAGGGTTGAGGGTTTAGGGATAGGGTTGAGGGTTGAGGGATTAGAGTTAAGGGTTGATGGATTAGGGTTTGGTGTTGAGGGTTGAGGGTTAAGGTTTACGGGTTTAGGGATAAGGTTAAGGGTTGAGGGATTAGGGTTAAACTAGAGTGTCGAGGGTACAAGGATTAGGGATAGGGTTGGAGGGTTTAGGGATAAGGGATTAGGGTTTAAGTTATAGTATCGAGCCCATTGAGGTTTTAGGAATAGGGATAGTGTTTAGTGTTTAGGGATGAGAGATTAGGGTTGAGGGTTGGCAGATTAGGGTTGAGGGTTGAGGGATTAGGACTTAGGGATGGGGTTTAGGGTTTAGGGTTGAGGGATTAGGGTTTAAGGTATAGTGTTGAGGGTTTATGGATAGGGTTTAGGGTTGAGGGATTAGGGTTTGATGTTGAGGGTTGAGGGTTGAGGTTTTAGGGTTGAGGGTTTAGGGATAGGGTTGAGGGTCGAGGGATTAGAGTTAAGGGTTGAGGGATTAGGGTTTGACATTGAGGGTTGAGTGTTGAGGTTTGAGGGTTGAGGGTTTAGGGATAGGGTTGAGGGTCAAGGGATTAGGGTTAAAGTAGAGTGTCAAGGGTATAAGGATTAGGGATAGGGTTGGAGGGTTTAGGGATAAGGGATTAGGGTTTAAGGTATAGTATTGAGCCCGTTGAGGGTTTAGGAATAGGGATAGCTTTTAGGGTTTAGGGATGAGGGATTAGAGTTGAGGGTTGAGGGATTAGGGTTGAGGGTTGAGGGATTAGGGTTTAGGGTTTAGGGTTGAGGGATTTGGGTTTAAGGTATAGTGTTGAGGGTTTAGGGATAGGGTTTAGGGTTGAGGGATTAGAGTTAAGGGTTCAAGTTTTAAGGGTTAAGGGTTGAGGGATAGTATTGAGCTCGTTAAGGGTTTAGGAATAGGCATAGTGTTTAGGGTTAAGGGATAAGGGATTAGGGTTGAGGGTTGATGGATTAGGGTTGAGGGTTGATGGATTAGGGCTTAGGGATAGGGTTTAGGGTTTAGGGTTGAGGGATTAAGGTTTAAGGTATAGTGTTGAGGGTTTAGGGATAGGGTTTAGGGTTGAGGGATTAGAGTTAAGGGTTGAGGGATTAGGGTTTGATGTTGAGGGTTGAGGGTTGAGGTTTTAGGGTTGAGGGTTTAGGGATAGGGTTGAGGGTTGAGGGATTAGGGTTTGACGTTGAGGGTTGAGGGTTGAGGTTCGAGGGTTTAGGGATAGGGTTGAGGGTCAAGGGATTAGGGTTAAAGTAGAGTGTCGAGGGTATAAGGATTAGGGATAGGGTTGGCAGGTTTAGGGATAAGGGATTAGGGTTTAAGGTATAGTGTTGAGGGTTTAGGGATAGGGTTTAGGGTTGAGGGATTAGAGTGAAGGGTTAAGGGATTAGGATTTGACGTTGAGGGTTGAGGGTTGAGGTTTTAGGGTTTAGGGTTTAGGGATAGGGTTGAGGGTTGAGGGATTAGAGTTAAGGGTTGAGGGATTAGGGTTTGACATTGAGGGTTGAGGGTCGAGGGATTAGGGTTAAAGTAGAGTGTTGAGGGTGTAAGGATTAGGGATAGGGTTGGAGGGTTTAGGGATAAGGGATTGGGGTTTAAAGTATAGTATTGCGCCCATTGAGGGTTTAGGAATAGGGATAGCGTTTAGGGTTTAGGGATGAGGGATTAGAGTTGAGGGTTGAGGGATTAAGGTTGAGGGATTAGGGTTTAGGGATAAGGTTTAGGGTTGAGGGATTAGGGTTTAAGATATAGTGTTGAGGGTTTAGGGATAGGGTTTAGGGTTGAGGGATTAGAGTGAAGGGTTGAGGGATAGGGTTGAGAGTCGAGGGATTAGAGTTAAGGGTTGAGGGATTAGGGTTTGATGTTGAGGGTTGAGTGTTGAGGTTCGAGGATTGAGGTTCGAGGGTTGAGGGTTTAGGGATAGGGTTGAGGGTCAAGGGATTAGGCTTAAAGTAGAGTGTCGAGGGTATAAGGATTAGGGATAGGGTTGGAGGGTTTAGGGATTAGGGATTAGGGTTTAAGGTATAGTATCGAGCCCATTGAGGGTTTAGGAATAGGGATAGCATTTAGGGTTTAGGGATGAGGGATTAGAGTTGAGGGTTGAGGGATTAGGCTTTAGGGATAAGGTTTAGGGTTTAGGGTTTAGGGATTAGAGTGAAGGGTTGAGGGATTAGGATTTGACATTGAGGGTTGAGGTGAGATATTGTAAAGGTGCTATCGAAGGTGAGATAGGCACAAATATTTATGGATTAATCTATAGCAGGACAAAATGTAAATGCGTTATAATGCTAAAAAAGAATTGACCCCTGTGATCCAGGCCCACATGCTCTATTTTCATGTTGATTATGCGCGTGTTCTGACAAAAAAGAAGTGCTTTCATGCTATTAGGAAGTTCACATGTACATTTTACACATTCTACCACCTTTGCATGATCTTTCCACCACCTTTTCTGCTTTGCCAACTTGAGAAGGAGGAAATAACATAGTTTTCACACCAAATTTGATATATATCTATTCAAGTTTCAATTTTTGTAGTGTTGCAATGTTAATTGTGATTCAATTTTAGGAATTTAACATTATAGATTGATTAATAGTATTGCTGTTACTAATTATATTTGAGTGTTATTCAATTTAACATTGAAAAGGAAGCAAGTGGTGAAAAACTCAAATTGTTGAGGAGTTTGATGCAAGAAGAAAAAAACACTACATAATTGGGTACTCTCTCCATTCAAATCTCCATTTTTTAGGTATGTCAAGTTTTTACATGCATGTTCTTTACATTTTCCTTAATTCTATTTGAATTACTTTATCATGCTTTATCATACATATTTAAAATAGACACATTCCCAATCAAAAAAGCAGCCTACAATCTCACATGATGCCATGTATATTTTCTACACTTGGGATCTTTAATAATTATGTGTAATAAACAAACCTTAACATACCATGATGTCAAACTATACAATAATAAATCCTTACAACATAATAAAAATACAATCCCACTATTATCTTGTCATATTAACAAGTTAAAATACAAATGAATAGGTGCCAAGATCATACAAATATGCACATGACATGATGATTTGTATGCACATATCTTGGGCTAGGACATTCCTTATGCACCTATTCATGATGATTTGTACATGCACATGACACAACTATATTTCAAAATTTCCTAATTGTCATTGTTAGCACATGATGGTGGTTACCTTGATCGACTATATACCATTCAATACCCTAAATTACAGAGATTAGTCTAATTATTTTTATGA
Source organism: Cunninghamia lanceolata (assembly GCA_027924645.1). Taxonomy (NCBI): domain Eukaryota; kingdom Viridiplantae; phylum Streptophyta; class Pinopsida; order Cupressales; family Cupressaceae; genus Cunninghamia; species Cunninghamia lanceolata. The sequence goes on from BSBN01001715.1 coordinate 16,572,994, forward strand.
CAATCCTAGGTATGTGATATAGAGGTAGGGTTCAACTCAATCCAAAGGGCTCATACCAATAGTTTCTTCAAATTTCATAAGCTTTCCTCTCAAGCAATCTCCCTATACAAAGGCACAAAGAGGGTCTTCAATACTTCAAAACCTAACAAGGCTACTAGAGGTCTTCTTACCCCTCAGGAACTTAGACACGACCATTCTAAACCCTTACTCAAGTCTACACTCTTCAATTGTTGTCTATTTCTTCACAAGCCACCCAAATCCTAGTATCCCTAGTACCAACAAAACATCTTCTCAATTCCAAATCCTAGTAGCCCTGGTAACAACAAACATGTCAAATTGGGTCTGCCTCAACCTTTTCAAGCATGAAGTCCCATGCACTCTTCACTTGTAGCCTCAATAGGTGACTCTACTTTGACCTTATCCTCATCTAGGACTGAAGTGAACTTTGTACCATAATGGTTTGTATGGCTGCAATAACACTGTGCAATAATGCTTTGTATGGCTGCAATAATTTGCTTTGTATGCTTTGTACCTATTTTGGTTCAATGACATTTACTCTTTTACATGATGATTATATGTGCATTTACTATGAAGGGTTGAATGACATATATTTTATTTATTTGTATAGATTCATTTCTTAGGAACTAATATTGGTCTCTTTATCATGCTACAGACAAATTCTCCATCATGCCGAGGAAACGATCAAGAATTAAATCAACACAGAAAGAGATAGAAGCTAGGAATGCAAAGAAAATAGTGAAGACATGCCAATTGAAGAGGAACCACAACCATCACAAAAAGATATGATATTGGCGGTACAAAGAGAATGAATGTAAAAACTTCGTGCTATGAGAGATTTGAATACCATAGTTGGAGACACGTCCTCTACTGCAAGTCAACATGTAGGGACACCTTCTACCGCATCTCAAGTTGAGAGTACATCATCACTCACATGTGATGAAGGAGGCACACCATTGTTCCCACCTCAACCTTAAGGTATGTCATCTATTCCATCTTCGATCGAAGGTATGCCATCTAGCCCATCTCATTTAAATATTGATGAAATTCCTAATGTTGAGATGAATTTACCTAACTTAACACCACCTAGAATTTTTGCATAGAAAGCCAAAGTATTTGATTGATATTGATGAGAATATTTTGTAGTCAATGGAAGGTAAGATTCCAAAACGCTCTTGTAGAAGATATGCTCATAAGATTTAGAGATTGTTCTTTGAAAAGTTAAATAAGACTGCAAGATGTCAACTATTTGTTGAAATGATGTGAAGTATAAAGTATAGGTCCATCATGAAGATTCTTGGGTTGAGAACATCAGAGGCTTTAAGTGAAAAATCTATTGTCAAGAATCTAATGAGTGTATATGAGAGTGTGGGTAACACCTCACACACAAAAGATAGTAATGCAACACGGCATGTGATTACATCGACTATAGTAAGTAGTCAAATGAGGAAAGCTCGTCTCATTAGAAAGACGAGTCAAGAATTGAGAATTAATAGGAAAATTTTATCAAGAGCCGTTGGAAGATGCCAAAGAATTGAGGACACTAATGCCAATGAATTATGGGTGTTCTCGAGGAGACTACCACGAAAAGATAAACCAATTGTTGAAGCATTGAGATCACTAATTGAAGACTTTTGGAAGAATTACACAAGGGTATCTCTGAATCAAAGGTATGTGGTAAGAAGGAGAATCGGTAGTCAGAAATGTGAGCCACATCTAAAGCATTTTTTGGATAAGACTCAAACATAGTTTTATGGTAAATTTCTAGAGAAGTATCCTCAAATTAAAATTTGTCAAAGATATTTTGAAATGCTAAAACCTTTCTATGTCAAGATAAATCACACACGCACTACTTGTTGTTGTAGATTAGATATTGAATTTTCTAACCATTTTGATGTTTATAGGTCTATATGTTTAGATGTGCATACTAACAATGTTTTGTAGGGTTGTAGAAAACGTGCCCCACCAACATCTTCAAGAGACTTCATATCAAGAATTTTATGTGAAAGAGAGGAAGGTCAAATATTCCACAAGAAATTATGCTTGGATGGCACATGTCATCATTGCGGTGGCTTGTAACATTTGCCAATATGTGAACATATGGAAAGAACACATGTAATTGGAAACAAACTAGTAGAGTTTGGCAAGTATAAAACAGTGGCATACAATACAAAAGATGGTAAAGAACCAAAGAGGTTTGAATTGGTTATTGAAAAGATTCTAGTGTTTTAGTTTATGCCTATATTTCGTGACAGCATAGTGTATGAGTATGCAAGACATGCCCATAGAGCTCGATGGTTGGACTTGCAATTCCAGTTATGCAAGGACACATTTCCAGTTGGTAGCATTATTTCAATCATCAACTTTACAGAGAACTATAGTCTATAGCCACAACATGAGGTACAATCACAATATTACAACTCCACACAGGTTTCTATATTTGTGCACATCGCATTCATTCATGCGAATGATAGTACAGAGGATGACAGGAAGATCATAAGGGAGTATAATTTCTATATCAGTGATGATCGCATGCATTCTATGGAGTTCATGCAAGGTTTCTTTTAGGTGTTCTACAATGATTTGGCTAGAAGGGGCATATCATTTAGTCAGCATATCATATGGTCGGATAATTGTGAGTCACAATTCAAGAACTCACATAATTTCTATTGGCTGAGTAGGAGGCATAATTTTACAGGTATTTAGCATATGTGGAACTTTTGTGAGGTCGGGCATGGAAAGGGGGAGCATGATGGTGCAGGAGCATGTATCAAAAGATCCATAACATGAGAAGAGTTAAAGTATAAAGACAATGCAAAGTTGACAGATGCAAAATCGATCGTCGAGTGGTGTAATGCTTCCATGGGTCCAAGTAATAAAGGTAAGTCTTCAGTTCGTAGATTTTTTTGGTTGATAGATGATACTAACATTGCACCATATGAGGACTATTCTACACTGACAGGATCAAGTGAGATGCACTCTTTCAGAAGCTCAATTGCAAGTTCATGGAGTATCCATATGTGAAAGATGTCATGCTTTTGTTCTTCCTATACAATTCAAGCTTGGGATGAGTGCAAGTCCAAGGAGTGGGTTGACAAATGACAGTTAAGTTATCTTAGCCAACTTGACATGTATCGACCCCTGACGGCACTGGAACTAACATAGATGGAATCATCAATTGACTTTGACCACATATCAGATCTAGTTCAACCAGGTAATATATCTATTTGCATAGTTTTTGAAATTCCTAATGTCATCTTACTTTGTAGTGTTTTTGTAATGTTGACTAATTTCATCTAATTTGCTACACATATCAATGTAGGGCACATATATGCAGTTATTGTAGATGAAGATAATGAAGAGGGAACTGATTATTACTTATGTCATTGTGCTGAGGCTAAAAAGAAATTGGAGGCCCTAGTTACAAATGGAGAAAACATCGATTACCCTATAGGCTTAGTGGTTATTACTGGAACATGGCTTAGAAGGTACCTACATAAGAGTGTTAATATTTGTCTGTTTTAGGACTTTGACATGCATCAGAAGATTCTTCATTACTCGAACCTTGTCGTGGTATCCAATGTTCATTTGATACAGTATCGGGGTAGACCTTTGAACAAGACCTTGTGGAAGGTGCGTTAGTCTGACCATGAAGCAATACTTGACACAATAAAGAGTAGAGTAGACCTGGATGGTTCAGTGGATTAATTTGTAAGTATTCACATTGATTTTGTAAAGTCATGTTACATTGAGTTGTAAGTATGCACATTAATTTTTAAGGTTTGTCTTTTTTTATTTGCTACTGCATTTTTACACATATACACATTTTTACGTCATCATGTTATGCTTCATGGGGTTAGACCTAAGTGATGGATGAAGTTGATCCTGAGAATAATGTATAAAATCTAGGTAATGTATAAAATATAGATGTCTCTAGGTGTCTTGGTTTCTAACTAGATAATAGGTGTCTCTAATTGTGTCTTAGGTATATACAATATGTCAACTAGGTAGATAGAGACTAGAAAAAAGGTATTTAATCTAATCTAGGTGTCTTAGGTAGATACTATATATCAAAGACCTGTCTAGAGACTAGAATAAGGTATAATCTAGAATGAGCTATGTGTCTTCTATAATTTAATCTAAGTGTCTTAGGTAGGTACTATATGTCAACTAGGTCTCCCATAATAGGTGTCTTAGGTAGAACTATAATCTAGGTGTCTAGTTGACTTAGGTCTAGACTATGGTAAGGTATAATGACTAGGTGTCTTAGGTCTACTATATCTATAAAATCTAGATGTACATACTATATAATAGGTGTCTTAGGTGTCCTACGTCTACTAGACTACATGTGTCTTAGGTCTTAGGTGAGGCCACATGAGCTTCCACCTTCACGTGGTTGGCCTTGTCAGTATAGAATATTTTATATTGCTTGAAGCTAAGGGAAACTCTTTTTCTTAATAGGAAAACTTTATCGACTTCAGTTACACTAATGGTGCAGGGGTACCCAGGTTGTCATGCCTCTAAGAGGGGTGAAAAAATAAAATTTTGTTTTGATTGAGTCAATTGTATGTAATAAGGTCTTCTAAGACCATTTCATTTATTTTTAAGTCACTTTGAGTCATTTGGGGTCAGTTTGAGTCTTTGAGTCCTATTGCAAAAAAGTGTCAATGTTGTCAAGTTGCACAAATCAACTTTTGCATTTTTGGTGTCCTGCTCCTGATGCGACCAAACTGACAGTTCCAATGCGTTTGGATGGGTACGTTTAGGCTAGGTATGGTTCTATTTTTCACCCAAACATGTCGAAACAGTTCAAGCTACATTGTACTGACGATATCCCTGAAGAGTCCAAAGTGTAAAAAGGCAACAATCTTTGAAGAGATGTTACTCGAAAACTGTGTCACTTAGAAAAATTTTGTCTAAGGCAATATGATCATGTAGAGTCCCTCTACAATAAAATCTCTCAGTTTTTTATATCTCTAAGGTGTTTTCTCGTGGTGAAAGGTTTTCTACTGCCCCAAAAATCATCAATGTAAAGTTGCAAAGGGGTGTAACTTTTATCCTGCTCCTGATGTGACCAAACTGACTATTCCAACGCATCCATATGGGTACATTTACACTAGGCATGGTCCTATTTTTCACCCAAACATGTTGAAACAGTCCAAGCTACATTGTGCCATTGATATCCTGAAGAGTCCAAAGTGTAAAAAGGTAGCAATCTTTGACGAGATGTTACTCAAAAATTATGTCACTTAGAAACATTCTGTCTGAGGCAACATGATCATGTAGGGTTCCTCTACAATAACCTCTTTCAATTTTTATATCTCTAAGGTGTTTGCCCATGGTGAAAGGTTTTCTACTGCCCCAAAAATCATCAGAAGGAGGTAGTGTAAAGTTGCAAAGGGGTGTAACTTTCGTCTTGCTCCTGATGCTACCAAATTGATAGTTCCAATGCATCTGGATTGGTACGTTTAGGTTAGGCATGGTTCTATTTTTCACCTAAATATTTTGAAACAGTTCGAGCTACATTGTACTGACGATATCCCTGAAGAGTCCAAAGTGAAAAAAGGTAGCAATCTTTGATGAGATGTTACACAAAAATCGTGTCACTTAGAAACATTTCATCTAAGGGAATGTGATCATGTAGATTCTCTCTACAATAACCTCTCTCAATTTTTTATATCTCTAAGGCATTTTCTCGTGGTGAAAGGTTTTCTGTTGCCCCAAAAATCATTAGGAGGTAGTGTAAAGTTGCAAAGGGGTGTAACTTTCATCCTACTCCCTGATGCGACCAAACTGACTATTCCAACGCGTCTGGATGGGTACATTTACACTAGGCATGGTCTTGTTTTTCACTCAAACATGTTCAAATAGTCTGAGCTACATTGTACTGATGATATCCTTTGAAGAGTCCAAAGTGCAAAAAGGCAACAATCATTGATGAGATGTTACTCAAAAATTGTGTCACTTAGAAACATTCCGTCTAAGGCAACACAATCATGTAGGGTTCCTCTACAATAACCTCTCTTAGTTTTTTATATCTCTGAGGCGTTTGCCCATGGTGAAGGTTTTCTGCTGCCCCAAAAATTGTAAGGAGGTAGTGTAAAGTTGCAAAGGGGTGTAACTTTCATCCTACTTCTAATGCAACCAAACTAATAGTTCCAACACATTTGGATGGGTACATTTAAGCTAGGCATGGTTCTATTTTTGACCCAAACATGTCGAAACAATCTGAACTACATTGTACTGACGATATCCCTAAAGAGTCCAAAGTGCAAAAAGGCAACAATCTTTGATGAGATGTTACTCAAAACCTGTGTCACTTAGAAACATTCCTTCTAATGCAACGCGATCATGTAGAGTCCCTCTATAATAACCTCTCTCAATTTTTTTATATCTCTGAGGTGTTTGCTCGTGGTGAAAGGTTTTCTGCTGCCTTAAAAATTGTTAGGAGGCAGTGTAAAGTTACAAAGGGGTGTAACTTCTGTCCTGCTCCTAATGTGACCAAACTGACTATTCTAACACGTCTAGATGGGTACATTTATGCTAAGAATGGTCCTATTTTTCACCCAATTATATCGAAACAGTCTGAGCTACATTGTACCGATGATATCCCTGAAGAGTCCAAAGTGCAAAAAGGCAGCAATCTTTGATGAGATGTTATTCAAAAATCATGTCACTTAGAAACATTCTGTCTAAGGAAACGTGATCATGTAGGGTTCGTCTACAATAACCTCTCTTGGTTTTTTATATCTCTGAGGCGTTTGCCCATGGTGAAAGGTTTTCTGCTGTCCCAAAAATCGTCAGAAGGAGGTAGTGTAAAGTTGCAAAGGGGTGTAACTTTCATCCTGCTCTTGATGCGACTAAACTGACTATTCCAACGCATTCAGATGGGTACGTTTAGGCTAGGTATGGTTCTATTTTACACCCAAACATGCTGAAATAGTCTGAGCTACATTGTACCGACGATATCCCTGAAGAGTCCAAAGTGCAAAAAGGCAATAATCTTTGACGAGATGTTACTCAAAAACTATGTCACTTAGAAACATTTCATCTAAGGAAATGCGATCATGTAGAGTCCCTCTATAAAAACCTCTCTCAATTTTTTATATCTCTGAGGCATTTGCCCATGGTGAAAGGGTTTCTGCTACCCCAAAAATCGTCAGAAGGAGGTAGTTTAAAGTTGCAAAGGGGTGTAACTTTTGTTCTTCTCCTCGTGTGGCCAAATTGATAGTTCCAACACATCCAAATGGGTTCATTTACACTAGGCATGGTCCTGTTTTGTACCCAAACATGTTGAAACAATCCGAGCTACATTGTATCGATGATATCTCTAAAGAGTCCAAAGTGCGAAAAGGTAGCAATCTTTGACGAGATGTTACTCAAAAAATGTGTCACTTAGAAACATTCCATCTGAGGCAAAGTGATCATGTAGGGTCCCTCTACAATAACCTCTCAAAGTTTTTTATATCTCTAAGGTGTTTGCCTATGGTGAAAGGTTTTCTGCTGCCCCAAAAATTGTCAGAAGGAGGCAGTGTAAAGTTACAAAGGAGTGTAACTTTTGTTCTTCACCTCATGTGGCCAAAATGACAGTTCCAACATGTCCGAATGGGTACATTTATGCTAGGCATGGTCTTTTTTTGTACCCAAACATGCCGAAACAGTCCAAGCTACATTGTACTGGTGATATCCCTAAAGAGTCCAAAGTGCAAAAAGGTAGTAATTTTTGATGAGTTGTTACTCAAAAATTGTGTCACTTAGATACATTCTATTTAAGGCAATGTGATCATGTAGGGTCCCTCTATAATAACCTCTCTCATTTTTTTATATCTTTGAGGCGTTTGCCCGTGGTGAAAGGTTTTCTGCTACCCCAAAAATCGTCAAGAGGCAGTGTAAAGTTGCAAAGGGGTGTAACTTTTGTTCTTCTCCTCGTGCAGCCAAACTGACTATTCCAACACATCTGGATGGGTACATTTAGGCTAAGTATGGTGCTATTTTGCAACCAAACATGCCAAAATAGTCCGAGCTACATTGTACCGGTGATATCCCTGAAGAGTCCAAAGTGCAAAAAGGTAGCAATCTTTGATGAGCTGTTATTCAGAAACTGTGTCACTTAGATATGTTCTGTCTGAGGAAAAGTGATCATGTAGGGTTCCTCTACAATAACCTCTCTCATTTTTTATATCTCTAAGGCGTTTGTCCGTGGTGAAAGGTTTTTTGCTGCCCCAAAAATTGTCAGAAGGAGGTAGTGTAAAGTTGTAAAGGGGTGTAACTTTTGTTCTTCTCCTTGTGTGGCCAAACTGACAGTTCCAACGCATCTGGATGGGTACATTTAGGCTAGGCATGGTCCTGTTTTGTACCCAAACATGCCAAAATAGTCTGAGCTACATTGTACTGGCAATATCCCTAAAGAGTCCAAAGTGCAAAAAGGTAGCAATCTTTGACGAGTAGTTACTCTGAAACTGTGTCACTTAGATACATTCTGTCTAAGGAAATGTGATCATGTAGGGTCCCTCTACAATAACCTCTCTCAAATTTTTATATCTCTGAGGTGTTTGCCAGTGGTGGAAGTTTTTTTGCTACCCCAAAAATCGTCAAAAGGAGGCAGCGTAAAGTTGCAAAGGGGTGTAACTTTTGTTCTTCTCCTTGTGTGGCCAAACTGACAATTCCAATGCATCTAGATGGGTACGTTTAGGCTAGGCATGGTCCTGTTTTGCACCCAAACATGACAAAATAGTCCGAGCTACAAACACTAACTAGTCTTCAATCTTCAAACACTACAAATACCATGATATACTGCATAATGCTGTCTTTTATCCTTTTATAAAGGCATGCCCATCAAATTCAACTGCATAGAGATGATTGTTTGTATTCCAAATTCCTTTTAAATACTAACCTTCCAATCCTTTTTCCTGTCCTCATATCAATTAAATATGACCTTCGATTATGATATGGCGCTCGAGCTTATGAGAGTTTACCAGAGACACCAGTTGAGTTAGGTTGAAGGGTCAGTGAACTAATGACTTAAAGACCCTTTAGTAGGTTGATTTAAGTGATAGTAATTTCTGATTATAAGTCAATATTAAATTCAAATAAAAGTGCACTTTACAAACGAGAGGCAATTGAGGGTTTTAAAGTCTTAAGAAAAGTAGATTCTTTTTAGGGTTTAATGCCTAATATGCAAACCCTAAGTATCAATAATATTATGATTATGAAAGATTGTGTCTTCTCTAACTTCTTATTGCATGAACAAAACCACATCCACCATGAATATGAACCTTGCATCATATCAACCTTTCAAGATAGACCTTATCATCAAAACCATACTCACAACAAAACCTTGCATGAACAAAACCACATCCACCATGAACATGAACCTTGCATCATATGAACCATGTTTGTCTTGTGCAACATCAACATGAATTGAGAGACCTTATCATGAAAACCATATTCACAACATCATGCACCTCATGACCATCACCTACCTTGAATCACTGTATCACCTTATCAACATCATGGCATCAACCTTGACCCTTTGACTTCAATGACAACCTTGAACCTTGATTATTGATGACTTATGGAAGCCTATAGCCCCAATGTTATGTTGCATGCTAAAATTAGGTAAGACTCAATGTAATCTCATAACCTCACCTTATATGCAAGAGGAATTACATTTAATAACCACAATGGTCATCAGGTGCTCATAAGCATATGATTTTGACTATCTTATTCAAAACAACAAACATACTCTTTGCATCCCAATATGGTATAATAATAAGAAATTAAGAAATATTTTCAATTGACCAACTCATAAAGAATATGGATTAGCATACTCATTTGAATATTTTCAATTTAGCAACTCGTAAAGAATATGAATATTTTCTGTTCAACGTGATGATTCATTTTTATTTTAAATACAACTTTTATCTTTTAGTCCCAAAATGAGGTTTAATTGATACTTGAATAACAATACTTGGCTTATTAAATCAACAAACGTCCTATGTAATACAATTGGACTTTAAATATTTAAAGTAGCCATCTACAAATATCCATTCAAACGTGGATTTATAATGCAAGTATGGATGCCATAAAAAAAAAAGATTTGTATTAGCCAAATATCCATATAGGCATACATCAATATCTATTGATATAAGTATAACATATATACAAAATAGCCATATAGGCTTACAAGAATGCCATATAGGCATACAACAAAGGAACACAATAAAAAGTCATTCCCCTCTGGCTGGTGAAGAGAATAGATCACGAGCAGCCTTTGATCTTCTAGGGGATGGAGACGCATATGTGGGTGGTCTACTATGCACCTGAGGGCTGCTCCTACTATTTAGTTCTTCATGCATCTGTAGTTGTTACAATAAAAAGTATAGACATTAATATATAGAAATTACATGTTATAAAAAATGAAACATTTAACAAAATAATCACTTACCGCTACCATATAATCTATCTCCTCACTTGCCTTAGTAGTAGGATTAGGCTGTGGTGATGTCATGTCCTATAGAAACCATCCAGATAGAAATTAAATTTCAAATCAATAATCTTTTGATTTTTCAAAAATAAACAACTATAACAATGAATGTAAATTGAAATTTACTGATCTGCCTCATTCCCCTATCAATGGCATGGAGCTATGAATCGTAGAGGTCACACCATGCTCCATTGCCCTATGAACATTGGGAGGTGTCTCCGCAGCCTGCATCATCTGGAAATAAAACAACATTATTCAATTACGAAAACTATAATAGTGATGCAAATCATGGCTCCTAACATACACACATATTCACCTAAACATGAAAGTACACACAATAAAGCACACAAGTCAAATACAAAAATCTAGTAAGTACAATTCATTTATTAAATTATTTATTTTATTACCTTCGTGAAGCTTTGAAGTCCACCACCACTGGCAGGTGTTGCCGTGAAATCTCCAATATTAACCAATTCAACATCCAAAATTAGATATTAGAATACCATTCATATAACGATGCTATTCACATGTAATATTTATAATTGTTTACTAGTTACATACCCCGACAGTAGATGATGTAGTGTAATATGCAGGTGGAGAACCACTGAAATCTGCATCAACGCTATGACCCTAAAATTTCATTAAAATCATCAAACTAAATTAGTTAATCTTGCATTTCAAAAATAAAATTTAATAAATTAAATTCAATGAACTTGCTAAGATTTACCTGAGTATCAAGCTTGACAGTCTCACTTAGGAGGGCATCTGTCATCACCATCTGCTTAGCTGCAGATGTAGCCTGCGCACCTGTGTCATGACTATCCGTGGGGTCATAACCACATGCTGATCCGCAAGTCCGACAAGTATGGGGTGGAACTGTACTCAAACTCTCCCCCGACCCATGTTGTGCTGCAGGACTAGCATGCTGTAAGATGCTTTAGGTCAAGGCACTAATGGACTGAAGTGCCTTGACCTCAACACTCTCCTTCACAATGGAAGGGATAGAAACGTGCTCATGGGCCGGTCTGGTGAGTGCTCGTCTTGCTAGCCACTGTGGGTCAACATGTGCCCCTAGTCTATCTTGTGCTGACCCCCTACCTCTACCCTGAAACTCCCGCATATCAAAATAATTTGGCACTTTATTTTTGACAAACTCACAGTAGAGTTTCCTCAAAAAATATTGCGGGACCTCATTATTGTTGCATGTAGGATGGTCAAAAACCATCCACCACCTCTATGCAAAATTGTCCCTTATCGGTTGGTCATTACACCAATGGATAGAGAACCTCTTACATGTAAGGGGTAGAGATTCATTTGTTCGTGGGTCTGTGAAAATAGAACACAAGTCAAGTTTTGTAGTTTGTTCCTTTTTCACTTGTTCATATGATAATTTGTTAGCATAATACTCTCTAAATTCTCTCCTCTTTTTTGTCCAACTAGTGATTTGCTTGCTTATTGAATCTACATTTGATAACATAGATTCAAGGGATTGAGCAAGCATGGATCTATGCAAGGTTAAAGTTGTAGGTTCTTTCAACCTTGCAATTATGTCCTCAATTTGTTTCTTATTATTTTTAATTTGCCCCATTAGATTTTCTTGTATTCTAGGGGCATATTCAGGAATAAATGGAGCTGTTTGTGGTTGGGGTTCTTCTTCAACAGGTATTTGTTGTTCATTTGCTGGAGGATTTTATGGATTTTCAGGAGGAGGAGGAGGAGGAGGTGCATTATCAACTCCTGTAAATTTAAGAAATTTACATCAAAAACTATTTTAACCTACCTATTTAGCAACAAATTCACACAAGAAAGCAAATAAAACTTACTTCTTTGATTTCCCTGACATTGTGGCAGCACTTTGATGATGAATTAGTGAGAAATAACTGACGATTGGACCTCAAATAATGCGAGCATGCTCCTTTCTTTTTTCAAGCCGTGGGTTTCTTGCAATTTGCTGTGAAATAATGAAATAGGACACTTGCGTTTTTTTATATAAAGTAGCACATAACACGCTCACGTTATAATATGAGTGTGTTATAACATGAGCTCGTTATGGCTTAGTATAGGCTCAGCCACACCAAGCCATAATACAAGCGCGTTATGGCTTGGTATAGGCTCAGCCACACCAAGCCATAATGCGAGCACATTATAACATGCTCACGTTATTACTAATTTTTATTTTTTTAAAAGTTGGCCATTTTTTGGCCCCCCAACATTTTGTACCCAACCCCTGGTTCAAGAGCAATCTTGCATCAACCAAAAATATTTGCATTTCAATTTGTTTGCAGTTCAGTTTGTTTCCTTTCATTTTCCAGTTCAGTTCAGGCAGTTCAATAAGTAGCAGTTTCTGTATTTTGGTCCACATTCTACCGTAGTTGCATTTCACATCTTACAAAGCTAGACTTAGCATCTAGATTCATTCATCTACATCATATCCAGAATTTAGAGCATTTGGATTAAGTACTAAAAAGATATCGCTATCAGAAGATCGACTGTTTTCTCAGAACAGAGCATCATGACAGTCTCTGATAACCAGCTAAAGGAGAAGACTTGCGAGGCATTCCTCAACTTGTGGGGCCTAACGACACATCATTCGATGATCTTTGGTTCATGGCTGACCTTCTTTGATAGCCGTACATCATTCCATTCATTTGCAGAGGTGTTCTACATGATTAGGTCTGACCTATCCGTGTACACATGTTACAGCTCTTCATTGGAGTTTATGACCTTCCTTGGCCGATGCGGAGGAATCTTTTGTACCATAGATGATATATAAGGATGTAATAGATCCCTAGGCAAGAAGTTAGTGATTGAGTCAAAATCCTTAGTTTAGATTAGATGCGGAGGAACTTCAAAGCTATATCTTGTGCATATTTCAATCTTTTGTAATTAGGCCTGTGAGCCCAATTGTAAGCCTGCATGTTGCCAGCTAATCTGTATTTAAATTCTATTATACACTGAATGACTAAATCTGTGTTTGTTTCATATCTTTGAGCTATTTCTGTTGTGTTTACTCTTGTTGCACAGTCTGGATAGTTCATTCTGTGAACCCTCCTACCGTGACTACACCAAGTGGTATTAGAGCAAAAGTTCAAATCTTTGGGAGTGAGTTGAGCAAAGTTGGTGAGGGATTTTTGTAAGATCTTGTTGTGGATAGATTTACGAACTAAGGTAGGTTACTTGTGTTGTATTTGATCGCCAACTGTGAGGCAATTGTCACCTTGTAGCCCGATCGCCGAACTTGAGGTAGCTTACACTCAATCCTAGGAAGAATGCCACTGAGGAGAGTTGTTGCTGTTGGAACAATGGCTAGTAGAATGGATGAGATGATGAAAACAATGCAAATTTGATTGGATGCTGTTGAAGAAGATAGATGAAGAGGATTGACACCAAGACCTAATGTTGAAAGTGATGAAGAAGAAGAATTTCAATCTATTGAACAAACTAGCGAAAACCCTAGGAGGTGAGGAAGAAGAAGAATCAGATCAAGTAAAGATGTTGCGAGCTATTTCAAAGATTGGGAAAAGACCTAGAGTTGATGTGCCAAACTATACTGGTAATTTGAACCCTAAAGAATTGATTGACTAGATAAATGACATGAAAGAATACTTTGAATATGAAGAAATTGAAGATCCAGAGAAGGTTATATTTGCAAAGAAAAAATTGAAAGGACACGCTGCTATATTTTGGAAAGAAGTTCAATTGGAAAGAAATAAGAGAGGAAAAGAAAAGATTACAAAATGGGATAGGATGGTGACAAAATTGAAGAATCAATTCATACCCACTAACTATGAGTTGGAGCTGTTGAAAAGATTGCAAAACTTGAGACAAAAGGAGAAATATGTGAAGGAGTACACTGAAGAATTTCATAAGATGATCATAAGAATAGGACATAGTGAAGAAAGTAAGGAGAAAGTGGCTAGATACATCAATGGATGGAGATTGAGCATTCAAGAAGAACTGAGTTTGGTAAGGATGACATCTTTGGAAGAAGCATATCAGTTTGCCATGAAAGTTGAAGAGAAGATGAATAAAAGACATGATCCAAGACATAAAGGTAGAGGAGGTAAATTTCAAAGAGTAAGAATATTTTCCAAAGGAGATAGATCACATTCAGAGCAGAACAAGTTTGATAGCACATTCATGAAGGAAGACAGAGATAATAACGTCTATCAGAGAGATGACATAAATTTTTACCAGAGAGGAAACCCTAGTGCATACCGGAATAAGGGAAATAGAAGAGAGGGAAGAGGATTTGATAAGAGGACATTCAGAGGCACTTGCTTCAAGTGTGGAGGTGAAGGAGATAGAGCATTTGAATGTAATCAGGGTAGTACAAGTAAGAAGATAGAGAACAGTGGAAGAGTAGCCTATGTCAAAGAAGAACCTGTTGGATCATCTAGTTCTATTGGTAAGCCAGAGAAAGGAGAATCATTGGTGATGAGGAGAGCACTATTTCAAGTAGAAGCAAATGAGGAACCACCACAAAGGAAAAGTTTGTTCAGGACAAGATGCAAATCAGGAGGTAAGTGTTGTAAAGTTGTGATTGATAGTGGTAGTTCAGATAACCTAGTTTTAGAGGAGATGGTGACTAAGCTAAAGTTAGAAAGATTGAAAAACCCTAAGCCCTATCAGATAGCATGGATTCAAGATGATCATAAGGTACTGGTGAATGAACAATGTTTGGTGAAATTTCATATTGGATCTTATCATGATGAAGTCTTGTGTGATATTATGCCTATAGATGTATGTCATATCTTGTTGGGTATACCTTGGCAGTATGATAGAAAAGCTATACATGATGGGAGAAAGAATACATACACTATAACAACAAATGGAAAGAGAATTACTTTGATTCATTTAGAAGATGATCCTAAGAGTGAAGTATGTGGAAATGCTAGAATTTGTTTGGTAGATGGAAGAAAATTTCTTGATGGTTTGAGACATGAGAATACGTGTTATGATTTGATTCCTAAGAAACTTGAAACATTGAAGAAGGAGACTAAAGAATCACAACCAGAGGAGATAAAAGAGTTACTGATAGAGTATGAAGACATCATATCAGATAATGTACCTGAAGGATTACCACCTATAAGGAGCATCAGTCATCACATGGATCTTATACCGGGAGCAAGTTTGCCTAACAAAGCAGCACATAGAATGACACCGGTAGAGAATGAAGAGTTGAACAAACAGATACAAGAATTACTAAGGAAAGGTTTGATCAAAGAAATATTGAGTCCTTGTGTAGTACTTGTAGTATTAGCACCTAAGAAGGATGGAGAATGGTGAATGTGTGATGACTCGAGAGCAATAAACAAGATCATAGTTAAGTATAGATTTCCTTGACCTAGGATGGATGATATCATGGATTGTTTGAGTGGAGCAAGATATTTCACCAAGATAGACTTGAAGAGTGGATACCATCAGATCAGAATCAGAGAAGGAGATGAATGGAAGACTACTTTTAAGACAAATGAAGGATTGTATGAGTGGTTGGTGATACCTTTTGGATTGACTAATGCACCAAGTACTTTCATGAGATTGCTGAATGAAGTATTGAAGAAATTCTTGGGTAAGTTTGTGATTTTATACTTGGATGATATTATTTTAGTAAGACAAAAGAGGAACATTTGTGGCATATTAGACAAGTTTTGTAGAGGTTGAGAGAAGAGAAATTGCTGATAAATATCAAGAAGTGTAGTTTCATGAAGGAAGAGTTGGTATATTTGGGATTTGTGATTTCTGCGGAAGGATTGAAGATGGACCCTGAGAAAGTGAAAGTAATTATTGAATGGCCTACACTGGAGAGCATTGGAGAGGTTAGATCATTTCATGGATTAGCTAGTTTCTACCAGAAGTTCATCAGAATTTTTAGTTCAGTACGTAACCCTATGATAGAGACAATGAGAGGTGATAGGAAAGACTTTAAGTGGACATCTGGAGCAGATAAAAGTTTTGAATTGTTGAAACAAAAAGTGATAGAGCAACCTGTTTTGGCATTACCAGATTTCAATAAGGTATTTCAAGTTGATTGTGATGCAAGTGGAAATGCAATTGGAGCAGTATTAAGTCAAGAAGGTAGACTTGTAGTATATTTCAGTGAGAATTTGAATGATGCAAGGAAAAGATATTCAGTTTATGACCAAGAGTTCTATGCCATGATTCAAGCCTTGAAGAAATGGAGACATTACTTGTTGCCTAAGGAGTTTGTGTTGTATACAGATCATCAAGCTTTGCAGTATTTGAATAGTCAAGGTAAGTTGAATCAGAGACATATAAGATGGCTAGAGTTCATGCAGAGTTACACTTTTGTGTTGAAGCATAGGAGTGAAAAATCAAACAAAGTTGTTGATGCGTTGAGTAGAAGAAACTTGATGACAAAAATGAGAGTGGAAGTGTTGGGTTTCGATGAATTGAAGAACATGTATGAGGGAGACACTGATTTTGTAGAACCTTGGAAAGCATGTAAGGAACCTATTGTGACAAATAGGAGTAAGTGGCTAGATTATTTCATTCAGGAAGATATGTTGTTCAGATGAAGTCAGTTGTGCATAGCTAAGAGTTCAATGAGAGACAATTTGATCTAGAAGAAACACAGTGGGGGATTGGAAGGACATTTTGGCATTGATAAGACAGTGGCTTTGGTAAGTGAAAACTACTTTTGGCCTCAGATACATAAGGATGTTAGGAGATTTGTGCAGAGTTGTAGAGTTTGTCAAGTTACAAAAGGGAGTAATTAGAATACTAGATTGTATAAACCTTTGACAGTACTGGAGAAACCTTGGGAAGACATAAGCATGGATTTTGTAATGGGATTGCCAAAGACACAAAGAGGACATGATTCAATATTTGTAGTGGTGGACATATTTTCAAAGATGGCTCATTTCATACCTTGTAAGAAGACAATTGATGCAGTGCATGTAGCTGACCTATTTTTCAAGGAGATTGTGAGATTACATGGATTACCTAAGAGTATAGTTTCAAATAGAGACACCAGATTTCTTGGATAATTTTGGAAGACACTTTGGAAGAAGATGAAGATAGACTTGAAGTTTAATTCAACATTTCACCCACAGACTGATGGATAGATAGAGGTAGTGAATAGGAGTTTGGGAAACTTGTTGAGATGTTTGATTGGAGAGAAGACATGAAGTTAGGATTTGATTCTTTCACAAGAAGAGTTTGCATACAATAATTTAGTAAATAGGAGTACTAGAAGAACACCTTTTGAGATTGTTACCAAAGAAAACCCTAGAGGAGTGGTAGAATTGAGAGAGATTAGCATGGAAGAAAAGAGAAGTGCAGAAGCAGAGGAATTTGCAGATCACATGAAGACAGTGCATAATCAGGTGAAGAAGCATCTAGAGGATATGAATAGTAAGTATAAGGAAAAGGTAGATGAGAAGAGAAGACATCAGGAATTTGAAGTGGGAGATGAAGTGATGGTATACTTGAGAAAAGAGAGATTTCCAGTTGGGACATATAACAAGTTGAAGATGAAGAAGTTTGGACCTTGTAAGATACTTAAAAAATTTGATTCAGGAAATACATATGAAGTGGAGTTACCAGAGACATTGGGTATATCACCTATTTTCAACATTGTAGACCTTTATCAGTATCATGAAGCAGAGTTCAGTGACAACATGTAAGAAGACTTGAAGAAGCAGTTACCACACAAAGCACTAGAGCAGATTGAAGACATTTTGGATAGCAAAGTTGGATGTAAAAATAGAGGAAGACAATACAAAGAATACCTTGTGAAGTGGAAAGGCAGACCGGAAGAAGATTCATCATGGATTTCTCAGGCTAAGGTGGACCGTCTTGGTTCTCCCCTAGCCCTAGCAAAGTGAGGGACTCACTTTTTCAATAACCCCAGATGTCTAATGGAGGAGCATCCTTGGTTCAAGAGCAATCTTGCATCAACCAAAAACATTTGCATTTCAGTTTGTTTGTAGTTCAGTTTTTTTCCTTTCATTTTCCAGTTCAGTTTAGGCAGTTCAATCAGTATCAATTTCTATATTTTGGTTTGCATTCTGCCATAGTTGCATTTCACATCTTGCGGAGTTGGACTTAGCATCTAGATTCATTCATCTACATCATATCTAGAATTTAGAGCATTTGGATTAAGTACCAGAAAGATATCCTTGTTAGAAGATTGACTGTTTTCTCAGAACAGAGCATCCTGACAGTCTCTAATAACTAGCTAAAGGAGAAGACTTGCAGAGCATTCCTCAACTTGTGGAGCTTAACAACACATCATTTGATGATCTTTGGTTCATGTCCAATTTCCTCGAGATTTGCACCATTCCATTCATTTGCAGAGGTGTTCTACATGATTTGGTCTGACCTATCCGTGTACACATGTTACAACTCTTAATCAGAGTTTGTGACCTTCCTTGGCTGATGCGGAGGAATATTTTATACCAGAGATGATATATAATAATGTAATAGATCCCTAGGCAATCAGTTAGTGATTGATTCATAATCCTTAGTTTAGATTAGATGCAGAGGAACTTTAAAGCTATATCTTGTGCATATTTTGATCTTTTGTAATCAAGCCTGTGAGCCCAATTGTAATCCCGCATGTTGCCAGTGAATCTGTATTTGAATTCTATTATACATTGAATGACTGCATCTATATTTGTTTCATATCTTTGAGTTGTTTCTATTGTCTTTACTCTTGTTGTACGATCTGGACAGTTCATTCTGTGAACCCTCCTACTGTGATTGTACCATATTTATTCTACAAGAAATGCAAAGCATTCTTCTGGACTATTCTTCTGTATGTAATGCACTATTTCTACTGCAACACATTGTTATCACCGGAGGGGCTAATTTTCTCAATATCCTCAACAAAGTAAGAGCACAGTTGACACCAATGACAACACAAATATGTTGACATCAATGACAACACCGATTAGGCACATACTTGCAACAAGTATTAGAGTGCATTTCCATAAAACCACCATTATAATATCAATCTACTTTTTAGATTTCTAACCATATAATTTTTTCTATATTTTGAATAAATTAAGATAATAATTTTTATTTACTTTTAATGATGTCTTCATATGCCTCAAATATGTAAGTATTCTTTTTTTCATATTATTGAATTCATTTATCTATTTGAAAAAATGTTCTAAGCTTTTCTCTATACACATTTGGAAAAATCACATTTTTTATTATTTTTCTGGATGTTAAGTGACACATGCTCAATGATAAGTTTTTAGGATGTATTCACTTCAAAAAATCACATTAAAAACTATATCATATATATATACTTAATTTTTACTACATGCTCTTAACTATCTTTCCACAAATTGGTTCTAAAAAATATTTAGTGAAGCAAAAGAAAGGGGGTGCACAGTAATGCTTCAAGATTTCACCCAAGACATTAATATATATACTTAATTTGTACTACATTCTCTTAACTATCTTTCCACAAATTGGTTCTAAAAAATATTTAGTGAAGCAAAAGAAAGGGGGTGCACAGTAATGCTTCAAGATTTCACCCAAGACATTAGTAGATAAAGATCATATGGATAATTTTTTGTGATACAATTGTAACACCAACATGTCACAATGCACACCTACACATTAAAGATATCATGCCATAATGCAATGACATTCAATAATGTGACATCAATGCACAAAGCATGAAAACACAAGTGGAAGATTTAAATGCTATTCTACAACAACCTTAGCATGATGACTGTACGAGAGAGTTGAGTTTTCTCAAACCATGGTGAAAGGGTACTAGATTGCTAACCCCCATCTCTCATGAATAAGTAAAGAATGGATGAGAATGGGCCACCATTTCCTAGTCCAAGGAAAAACTAAGCATCATTCCATACCACAAAACCAACCAAGACACAATCACACATCTCAAACAATGTGGAAATAACATCTTCTTAGATTTCTAACAATATTATTTTTTCTATAATTTGAATAAATTAAGATAATAATTTTTATTTACTTTAAATGATGTCTTCATATGCCTCAAATACATAAGGATTTCCCTTTTTAATATTTTTGAATTCATTTATCCATTTGAAAAAATGTTCTAAGCTTTATTCTATATACATTTGGAAAAAATCACTTTTCTAAATTATTTTTCTAGATTTTTTGAAGTGAATACATCCTAAAAATTGATCAATGAGCATATGTCACTTAAGATCTAGAAAAATAATTTAGAAAAGTGATTTTCTCTATAATTTGAATAAATTAAGATAATAATTTTTATTTACTTTTAATGATGTCTTCATATGCCTCAAATACATAAGTATTTCCCTTTTTAATATTTTTGAATTCATTTATCCATTTGAAAAAATGTTCTAAGCTTTATTCTATACACATTTGGAAAAAAATCACTTTTTTAAATTATTTTTCTAGATGTTGAGTGACACATGCTCATTGATCAATTTTTAGGATGTATTCACTTCAAAAAATCACATAAAAAACTCTATCATACACACACACAAATTAGTTCTAAAAAAATACTTAATGAAGTAAAAGAAAGGGGGTGCCTAGTAATGCTCCAAGATTTCACCCAAGACATTAGTATATAAAGAACATATGGATAATTTTTTTGTGATACAATTGTAACACCAACATGTCACAATGCACACCTACACACTGAATATATCATGACACAATGGAATGATATTTAATAATGTGACATCAATGTACAAAGAACAAAAACACAAGAGGAAGACTTAAATGATATTGTGAAATAATATTAACATGATGACTATACGAGAGGGTAGAGTTTCCTCAAACCATAGTGAAAGGGTGCTAGATTGATAACCCCCATAACTCATGAATGAGTAAGGAATGGATGAGAATGGGACACCATTTCCTAGTCCAAGGAATACCTTAACATCATTCCACTGCACAAAACCAACTAAGACACAATCACACATCTCAAACAATGTGGAAATGACATCCAAACCATAAGGAAAGTCTAATTCGGAGCCTGAATGGTAGGGAGTCACTATCTTGACCTAGTCTCATAAGAGATTGACCCCTTGAGGAACAAACACCAACATAAAAGGAAGCATAACTAATAAAGGACAAAATACCATCAAACTAAGATGATAGGCCTTCAAGGTAGACCATAGGGAACAACTTTAGGATTTTTTTCGTAAATATTCAACTACCCCTTGTCCCAAGATTACCCCTTTTGTGAGTCTAAAATCTCCTTGGTGATTTGGAATTCATCCTTGGCTATCCTAGGATCTCCCCTTTTCTCAGTAGAACCTTGGTAAAATAATAGATTCTAGATTGTTAAAAATCCCTATTTTGGACAATGGGGCTCTTCGAGACTCCAAAATTGACAATGGATGTCAAAGGGATCCTCAATGAGGACCACATCCAAATTTATATCTAGGGAAATGTTACAACCTATAATAGAATAGATTCAACTCACAAGACTCACAACTAATGCATGGCTCCAATGTAATTTGACAAGGTCAAATATAAAACATGTTGTAGCATCCTCATTTTATGAGCTATTATAAAATGGTTTGAACTAATCATTTCCAATACACTTAGGGTTCAGATTTCTATTCCTAAAAACCATGGAACCATAATACCATTTTAACCATAATTCATTGTTTCTATTCATGTGCAAATCTGCCTTTAAAACCAAAGTGACATAAGCATACATGAACGATACTACTTCTAACCATAAATATAGATAGACAACATCATACTAATGATTCTAACTCAAATAGCATAAAATATAAATCATACATAAGAAACAAGTATTATCATTTCAACTTCCAATGCAAACTATGCCTACACATCTTAGAATTAGGACTTCTCTCAACATAGTAAATCCCTCATAAGACTAGTATGACATATACATGGATGGTTTAATGTCCAAATAAAAGATTTTATTAATATACAACTAATCACCTACATCAAGGATCACAGGATCCTACTTTACAACTTTTCCAAGAATCAAGAAATGGAAAGCTACAACTAACAAGTTGTCACAAGAGTCCAACACAGCCTCTAATGAACATCTCCAAGGATCCATATAGCCACAAAAATGATCAAAACCACCCAACCAATTGGGACCCCAGAGTCTGACCCTCTTAACTAGGAGACCATCGACTGGGTAGTCCAAGAACACTCATGCAAAATAAGGTCACTGAACAATCACACATATCAATCACATCTCATACACAATACATCCAATAAACACATACATTTCAATCATGGTGTCATTCAATCTCTAGAGGTGAAGGTATGTCATCTTTTCCAAATGAATTTGATATTGAAACAAATCCTAAAACTCTAATTGAATCAATAAAAATGAAACAATGAATAATGATGAAAATTCAAAATTTAAACTTAAATGTTACACCAAATGATCAATCTATTCAAAACACACAAAATTTACTAAATTATGAAGACGAACAACATATAGAAAATGAAAAAAATATACCTAATGAACAAAATTTATCTAATGAACCAAATTTACCATTGAGAACACCACCTAGAATTTTACATAAAAAACCTACATTTTTAATTTAAATAAATGAAAATATTTTAAAACCAATAAGTGATAAATTTTTTGAATGCACTTGTAGAAAAAATACTAATAACATATGGAAAATATTTTTTGAAAAGTTAAATAAGACAAGAATATTTCAATTGTTTGTTAAAATGATAAGCAACCTTAATTTTAGACCTACTATGAAGGCCCTTCATTTTAGAACATCTAATATTGACAATGAAAATCCTTTGTAAAAAATCTAATTAATTCATACCAAATAGTAGGTGTGACTTGTCCTAAATTTTAACTACCCTAAAAATTGGACAACAAGAAGTAGTAGAAGGATTAATTATGAAAGAATTACAAGGAAAATGACCAAGCAAGACTCTATGACCCAAGGAAAAGAGAAAATCCATAATTAGAGAGGCACTATTGATTCTTCATGAATAAATAAAGTTTGAGTAAAGTCATAAAGTGATTTAAATTAATTCATTTATGAATTAATTAAAATCACAATATGTAAAGTCACACATGCACTTTTAATATTATATTATAAGTGTATTGAGTGGGTCATTTAGGTTAAGTTAGTGATGTCTTTAGTAATGTGGGCCTTAAATTGTCTTGTTGAGAGTAAATTATTTAGAATTAATTGATGTGCAATGGTGTAAAGTCATTAGTTCATGTGGTTGAAAAGTTTTCCTGAGTGATAAATTAAGTCACTAATGTTTGGGCAAATAGAAGTTACAAGTAGTTGTGTGACTAATTGTGTGAGGGTAAAAGTATAAAAGGGACATTTTTCATTGTAAAAGGGTTCTTCTCCTCGCATGTTGGAGAATGTAACAAGTTTTTACCTTATTGGTGTTTTGAGTTATGTATGAGTGAAATATATAGTTTAAATATACAAATAAATTATTTATATACATTTTTATTTTCTTAGAAAACTTTGTGTTGCTAGAATTTGATAGCAGGCTTTACACCACATGTATGTAAGAGGTATTAATAGAATTTGTAGCTATTAATGCTAATGTTTATTTTCTATTTAGAATCCTTAAATATCCCATCATAGAATGGAGCTTCCCCTCTCAAGCGCAAAGGAAGATCATCCTATCAATGGTGATTTATCCAATGTTGCAAGATTTTGTCATTTCCCACTATGCAAACTAATAAAGAAACTACAATAACAAAATTACTTGTCAATAGTTTTTGGTGGCTCTATTGGGGATTAAAGTGCCTTATGCATTCAATTTTCAAAAATCTAAAGGTACCTCCCTTGGGATGGAGGTTGGTGACTCTATTGAAGAAGAACACTAAAAAATGTTAATGAAGTAGCTTAAAATTGGCTAATTGGATTGTTACAAGAAATGATGCTAAGGTAAATATATTCTTGTTTGTACCACCTTCAAGGAGAGTTTGATCATTGAGGTTGTGGATAATCTAAGGAAGGCACCGTTCTTGAAGAATTTCTATGGAGCCATGCAAGTAAAAAAAAGTGTCCACTTAAACACAAGGTGGAGCAAGTGCAAAAAGAAGAGGAGATAGATGATAATGCTAAACATAAGCACAAAGGAATTCTTCAAGAGAAACTAATAAGAAAATAGAAAGAAGCTTCTAGAAATTTTTAGCACCACCAGATGTTGATCCCAAGCTCACCTTTAGAGGCATTTGAAGAAGTTTTGGTTTAACTAGTCATTGTAGAAGAGCCACAAAGAAACCCCTACACTTTTTTTTGGTGGAATGTTTCATGTTGTTAATATCCCTAATGTTAATTTGAAACATACTCCTTACATTCATAAGGAAAATGTGTCACATATTCTATCATGGAATCAAGTAGTATTCATATTATTGCTATTTATAGTCAAACATTCAAATCCACATCTCATGAAACTAAACAAATAGTGCCAACACATGTAAGTGGGATGACAGATGCTATAGAGGTCTCATTTTATTTCCTAGGCGTCCCAATCCTTTTGGGTTACATTGGTCCAATGATGTCTCTTAAGATCCCTAAGAGTACAAAAATAAATTTTGAGAAGAACATTCTTGCAATCCATGGCACCTATGAATGTTCCATCCAAAAATATAGCTAAAAAGTATGTCAATCTATAAAAACCTCTCTTGGTTAGACCAAACTCCAGAGGATTTTCTTGTGGTGGAAACAAATGTAATGTTGTGAAAAAGTGTCAGTTTGCTTTAGTGTTATGGTCTTGAGAGTTCTATATTGGAATTTGTATCTCATGGCATCAAATTAATAGTACCAACACATCTAAGTGGTATGGCTAATGCTATTGGAGGCATCATTTCACCATCCATGCATCTCATTCCTTCTAGGCTACATTGATCTGATGATGTCTCTTAAGAGCCCTAAGGGCAAAAACTATAAAATTTTGATGGGAATGTTATTGGAATTTGTGGCATCTACAAATGTTCTATATGAACCTATAGATAGGAATTGGGTCAATCTAGAAAATCCTCTCTTAGTTTTCCCCAAATCCTAATGTTTTTCTTGTAGTGGTAGAAAACACAGTATTGCAATCATTTGCTTTAGTGTTATGGTCTTGAGAGTGCTATCTTGAAATCCACACCTCATGGAATTGAATTGATAGAACCAACATGTCTAGGTGGGTTCGTAGGTGCTACTAGAGACATCATTTCATTTCCCAAGCATCTTGATACTTCTAGGATAAATTAATCCAATGATGTCTCTTAAGAGCTAAAAGAGCAAAAAATAATCAAACTTTGACAGGAATGTTTTTACAATCCATGGCATGTATGAATGTTCTATCTAAACCTACAACTAGGCATTGGGTAATTATACAAAATCTTATCTTAATTTCCCCCAACTCCAAATGATTTTATTATAGTGGTAGCAAACACAATATTGTAAAAAACATTAGTTTGCTTCAGTGTTATGGTCTTGAGAGTGCTATCTTGCAATCTGCACCTCATGGCACACAGTTTGTGGTGAATTTAAACCTCAATGCATAACAATGGGAAGAACTTAATAGTTTCAATGATTATATAGGGTAATTACTTAATAAAAAATACAACCTTTTGTAGTCTGCATACATCCTTCACTACAAAAAATAAGTATTGGAAAAAAAGACAATGCTTCTAGCTTGTTGGACTCTAATAGTAGCAATGTCAGTGATATAGTAGTATATGCCAACAATGGTGTGAAGACTAAATTCATTCTTGACATGTTTTCACTTTACAATGTGAACAAAGAGAAGCTATTAGTTTTTATCTAGTTCCTTTTCCCTTAGGTACCTTAGTTAAAAATATGATTATTTTAACAAAGACTTGGACAATTAGTCTTTTGTGTGTGTTTTATTCTATTATGTTTTTATTTGGGTTGGTGTCTTGTGGGTCTATTGTCAGTTTGCTGTCTATGGTGGGACAATCTATTGTTTCTGGCATCCTGTTCCTTTTTTGTGTGCCCCTTTGGGCTAATATGTTCTAGGGATCGGCACCCTTGTTTTTTCGCTTATCTATATCAAAAACAAAGAGTTGGAAGGAAGTAGTGAAACTCTAAGACTTGATGGTAACTACTTTAGAAGATAGGGAAATAATAAATATGATAAAATCAATAAGTAAAAGGATATGAAAGTTCTTTATTCCTCAGTTAAGGCATGTGATTAAGACATTCAAATTATAGGTTCTATCAAAGTTTTGTGTTTCCATCTTAAATGAAATAAAAGGCTTAAATGTATAGGTGCTATTAAAGGATCGTATTTTGATCACTATTAATAATGAAAATGATATTAAGTTTTAAGAGAGCATTAAAACCATTTAAAACATTTAAGATCACTCTTAACAATGAGTAATCTTAAAGCCTTATTATTAAAACTTATATATATATATATATATATATATATAGATCTCAATAAGGCCATGAAAGTATACACGATGTCATAAAAATGCCATATAGTTTCACACGGCCTACAATGCCATATAGGTGTATGATGAATATGTCTAAACAAATCCATATAGATGTACAATGCTATATATTAGTAAAATACAAATCTATGCCTAAAAGGCCAAATAGGTGTATGCTGATATACATTAGCAAAATTTAAATCTATGCCTTCATGCCATGAAGGAATACAAAAAAATGTCTATACATAAAAACTATGGAGTCACATTGAATAATCAATCACTCTTAGCTTTCCAGGAAGAGGAAGAACCAATATCATAATTGACAATTGGCCTCTACCGATCAAACCTCCTATGCTCAAAAGGCTAGATTTCAACTCCATTTATTAATATAAATAAACAATATATGTACATTAGTATACAAAAGATGACACATAAAATGATATAAGCAAATAATCACTTTCCACAAGTTGATAATCCTTCTCAACTATCTCATGCTTCTTATCATCCACTTGAGGGGCAAGTGCATGAATTGGAGTTCTCACCTCCTACTGCGACAAGCATGAAGAAGTAGTTTATAGTAAACATGAATGCCATTTTTTTGTAATCAATGGTGTTAATTAATACAAGAAGTTCATAATGACATTTACATTACCAACTCATACCTATGTAAAAGACATAGAAGATGATATATTTCTATAGAAACACTCATGTCTATCGATCCATGAAGATGAGGAGGAGTCTCTAATGAAATCATCAACTAAAAACAAAAACAAGGTTATCTTACCAAAATAATGAAACCTACACACATATAGCACATAATGTTATCTACATTCATTACATAGTTCATTATCTACATACATGATGATTAAAAATATTAAAAATAATGTCAGTGAAAGATAAGATAAGACTACTTCCACCAACATGTATAGATGTCAAAATTCCAACATCCACCTATTCAACATCATATTGTCACTTTAAGATCAACATTACTATATGAAAAATAAATTTATTTACTAATTTATTACAAATATACTTGAGGAGTTATCAGGCTTACAAAGGTATGTGATGAAATCACATGGGATATAGGATGCATTGTTTGGCCTTGAAACTTTATAAGTAAATACACAATTTTTTAATTAATTTTAATTCTTAATGGATTAATATAGTTAATTCTAAAATTCAATAGGAAATATACTAAATTGCACAACTTTATTTAGAATTACTTACATGAGTTGTTTATAAGGGCATAGTGTAGTGGTCAAGTCACAACATTGTTGTGGTGGCCACTATGCTCGCATGCCATGTGCCTCCATTGGGATGATGTGCTCATAGGATGTGTGCCTTTGTTGGGCCATTGTGCTCATAGGCTGTGGGATTTTATTGGGTTGCTGAGCTTGTAGGTTTAAACAAGGTGATAATTCCTTGGAGACTAAGGCCCTCTAATATTGGTCTCAACAATAAAACCAATTGGGAAGAGATACCCCATAAGTGGTCTCTTTGGGCTTAGACTAGGCTAAAAAACAAACTTCACCAAATCTAAAAAAATTAATTACATGGGTCAATACCAAAGGTCACCCTAGTAAGGAATCTATCACAACCATGCTCTCCAACATAGAATAAAGATGTGGCTCACACTACATGGCATCCTCCTTAGTGTATGAAGCATCATACTTAGTTTGTGGAGCATGCTCTTCAACCTTTTGTAGTAGCCTCATTAGTATATATACTATGTGCTTTGAGCCTCATCACAAAGTTCTTTGGCTCATGACTACATATTGTCTCACAAGCATGACAAATGTGTGGTGATAACACCTCAAAGGCTTACCCTCATCACCCTGGGATAGATGAATGATATGCTTAACCAAGGATTGTGTGAATGAATTAATAGACTACAGTGTGTGAACCTTTGCACTCTCATTAGCGATTGAAGGTGTTGTGTTAGTTGTCATTGATGTCAAAAGTTGTTGAGGTTTGGTCAGAAGGTGAAGAGATCTCATCAGGAGAAACATTGTCATCAGAGAGGTTTGTTGTTATCAGGAGAGTATGTCAATGGTTCTACATGATATGGTTGTTTCATGTTGTGAATGCTTCACTTGAGGATGCCTTCATGATCAGGATCAACATCATATGGTGGTGACATGATGTTTTGGTAGCACAATTTTGATGGTGTTGGTCAATGACTCTCAAGATGATCTATTTTGTTCATTATGATGCTTTGTGACTAGGTATGCAGTACATCATACAAGGCATGATAGAGTTGCTTGTTGAGTTCATGTTTATCAGTTGTGTAGTATTTGCATTGTTATAAAGGTGGTTGAATGATACAAGTATTATGTTGATCAATGTGCACCAAGAGTTGAATTGGAATAGCAAGCTTGATATAATGTGTTAAGGTCTTCTCAATGTGGATGCACTTTAAGATTGATGACAATGACTAATTGTCATATGACTGACATGGTAATACTGTTGTGTCTTTGAGTTATACCAATGTGTTCATTAAAGTGGAATTCTTCTTTGTAAAGTGACATCGGTGGATACAAGTAGGGTTTACAAGTCATAAACCCTTAAAAGTCCTAAAATGCTAAATGTTTTAGCCTAAACATTGTGTATGTGATGGTCTACCTTTATGTTTTAATTGAATGGTGACTTGGTAGTGCCAGCCACCACAACTTAAGTGACCACTTTAAGTCACTTAAGACGTATGGTAACCGACCCCTCTACCCTAGGGAACCAGTAATTCCCAGAGACATAAAAGGCATCAGGCACCATAAGATAATCTACGATGAAAGTTTTATCCTTCCTGAGTGCCAAGACTCGAATAGAAGGTCAGCATTTAAAAGGTTTTTAAATCAAAAAGGTCATCATAATAGTTGAAGTTTGACGGGTGCCTGGCCCTAACTGCCAAGAAGGAACATTTGCAACCACCTGAAAAGAAAACTCTATATACATAATGATTAATCATATATGGAGGCTCGAGCGGTGTGAGAGTATGAAAAAGGGTTGAATTTAGAGAAGTCTCTACTTAGTTTATCCATTGGTATTATGAATTCATGTAGAGAGATGTTAGATGTTTTTTGTGCAAAAAAGAAGAATACAGTCGATCAGTAACAACTGTCAAGATTTTTGAATGGACTCTAATCAAGGATTGGTTTGATGAGAAGATTATGAAGAAAATCACAGAATGCTTGTGTGAAATTGTGTTGGTATTTAGACAATGAAAAGGGGAGAAATTGAATTGTAGAGCATCAAGAATAAAATGGTGTTTCTGTACTTTGTTTGCATTCAGAAGTTATATGTTTTGTCAATGGATTTGGCACTATGAGGAAGTATGTGTGAATAAGGGAGATAAAGTTTGTTAATGCTAAAAAATGTATTGTCTGGAAATAGAGTAACCCTCTGATCTAGTTTATTCTTTTGGAGTTATTGAAAGAGTTGTATTTGCCAATGAGGCACATTTAGCCAGTGAGTCACATTTTGCAAGTGAGGTAGTTGTATTTGCCAGTGAGGTTGTAACCAGTGAGGTTCTCTTGCAAGTGTGGCATTTTGTGTAGCCAGTGAGGCATGTTTTTGATTAAGCTAGTGAGGTATTTTTAGAGTGGTTTTTATCCCTATGAGGGTTTTCCACTCATCAAAATATGTGTTATGTTTCATATTATTTGTCTTTGTATGTGTGCCCTAATGATTTGTTCTTAAGGTCCTGATTCATACTTTTCATTGTCATACTTGTGCATATGTGTTTAAGATAGATCATTGAAGTCTCCCTCACTCTTTGTATTGTAAGATAAAAGGTGAAAAAAGACATAAAATTTTATAGACCATTGATTCACCCCCCCTCTTAGTGGTCCTATACTCCAACAAGTGGTATAAGAGCATAGCTTCCCTATAGAAGTCTAACAAGCTTGGGTAGGTCCTAATAGTGGAGAACCATGGGAAAGTGTAGAAGAAATATAGAAAAGAAAGATGCCAAGGAAAAGGTTGTACAACAAACTCTAGTGAAGTCATGTGATGAGTTGTTGCATGAGTCTCCCTTGAATGTTGATATAAAGTGTCATAAAAAGAATGATTTTATAGAGATTGATGACACAAAAGGAGACCTCTTTGTGGATGAAGATGGATAGGAGTTTGATGAAGATGATTGTAAAGTTGATTTAGAAGGTGAACTCTTGTGTGCTCTTGATGTGATCAAGAAACGCAGAAAAGAGAATCAGAAATTAGAAGACAAACTTCAACAAGAAAAAGATTCCAAAGACAAGGTATGTTCAAATTTTACAAAAGTTTCTTTAGAGTTTGAAGAGGCAAGAAATTAGGTTGTTAACTTAAAGAGTCAAGTTGATGAATCTGACAAACTGATTATAAGTCTAAAAACTGAAACAGAAGAAGCTAAAAGGGTTGTTGATTTTACCAAATCTGATCTTGAAGTCAAGACTAGTGAATGCCTAAAATTAGAATCATAAATAGTCTCTTTGAGAATGGATTTGGAAGAAGCATCTTCTAAGTTGCACAAGAATCTGTTGTTTGAAAAGAGTACTGATTGTTTGAATGACATATTGAGCAAACAAATGCATCACAAAGACACTATAGGTCTAGGTTATGAAGAAAGACAATGCTCTAAAGCCAGAAGTACACCAAGGAAGAAGATAGATTTGGGCCATCATGCTGCTACTCCTGCAGATAAGATAGAGGATAAAAGTATTGATGAAGGTAGAAGAACAAGTAGAACCTCAAGGCCCCCATCTATCAGGCAATATCATTCAATGAGGTACAACTATTCTCAATTTCATGGTTATTGCTATTGTTGTCATGCTTATGGTCATAGAGCTAGAGATTGTAGAACAAGAAATTATTGGATGAATAAAAGTCATAATCATGTGAGAAATGTCAAGAGAGGTTCATACAATATACCTAGAAGAAATAATCCTTTTTTTGGTCTAGACAACAACAAATTATATGTTATAGGTGTAATGAGTTTGGACATAAAGCACAATGGTGTAAGGAAACTTTGATGAAGCCATCTGGGGACTACATGTTCAAACAAAAGTAAAATAATACCTTGTGTAAGGAGAAGAAAAAGCCTATACAAGTATGGAGAAGAAAACAAGATCTAGGAGATAAAAACCCTAAACTAGTACATGTTGCAGAAAAGGCATCATCAACTGCATGAGAAGTAACCAAAGGTCAGGGGGAGTTGAATATTGCTTATTACTCATCCCCATAAAAAACTTTGTGCTAGGTTGATAGAGTATGGAATGCAAAATAATACATGTATGTTGTTGTCTATTATGCCATTATGTTTCCAGGATATGTTGTTAGAATTTGTAATATACAAGTTGGTATAATATGCATAAAAGACACTTGTTTCTTCATAGAGATATTAATGTGATGCAAGGAGTTTTAGTACTTCAAGACAAGGTGTGCACTTGAACAGTGAAGATCCCAAAGCAGTGATCAGCTCATAATGTGATAGAAAATTACTTTCCCCTATTATTTTTGGTAGTTCCATGTATATGAAATGAATATGGAATCCATCATAGAAGGAACTCAGTTGGATTGAAGAGGTTGATCAGATGGTTTAGATCAGAATAGTTATCAGTGCAGGAAAGAACTGTGTACATTGACAGGAGAACAGTTAGAGGACTGTGACTAGGCCATTGCTTGTTAGGAGAGTGCATTGCTTTAAACATGTTGCTGATTTGGTATGGTATTAGTGTCAGTCTATGAAAATCTTGACAAAGAACTGTGGAATAGGGTATAACATTCATTAGAGGGTAATTGGAAAATGTCTAGCAGTCGCTGATGATAAAGTCATAGAAACACATTTGATCAAGCTGCAAATATTCTTGTAGACTATGTTTGTGTTCAGTTGTTTTTTCTTCCCATCATTTGTCTGATAAAAGGGATGAAGGATTATTATTAGGAGAAGATGTTTTAGTGCATGTTTCTATATGTTTTCTATGCCTCAGTATCTTAAGGTAAGGCCCCTCATATAACAATGTCAAATAAAGGTTGACAATGGTAATAACAACTTCATTACAGTGTATTTGATAATATAGTGGTAAGTTTTTGGTGACAATATGGAGTTTGGGATTATTGGCCTTTCTCAGTGTCTTCATGCATGTTCTCATAGTAATATGACTCAGATAACATTGATAGTATTGTTGATATGCTAAGTTGCAGGATTGTTCTGGAATAGTGTTATTGATTTGCTATGACTCTTCATGTACTCCAACAAGTGTGTTTCTTGATGATAAAGCAATGGTCTTGGAATATTCAGCTTCTATGTGATATCTTGCTTCATGGATTGCATTGATGTTTTGATATATGGTTTCATATGTTTCCTTTGGATAGTCATACTCTTTTTAATGGTTACTCATACTACTTGATATTGTGGTTGATAGGGCAGTGCTTGCAACAGGCTTGTGACATACTTTAGTTTGTATCTTTTGATCACTTCATTTCTTGTCCTAATTTTTTGATTGGCATTCAATTGATACTCCTTTTGCTGTGAGTAACATGGGCAACTGGGTAAGTACCTGGTACTTTTCTATAGTTAGTAATGCATGATCCATTTTCTGTTGGTAATACATTCTTGATACAGTGACAACAACCTATTCAGTTTGTGCTTACTTGTATTCTCTTTGGTAGATCCATCCTTGCTTAGATGATGTCCTTTGGCATTGTTGTCAAAAGGGGGAGATTGACATCATTCATGACACTCTATTTACACTCTGATTTATTTCATTCTTCCTCATATACTTCATTTGTGGTAGGCAGTGATAGTCTATTGTGATAGTCTATTTTAGTGACAGGATGTGTATTTTTTGTGACTATAACAGATGTTTGATCTCTTACTGTTAAGTCATAGTGGCATCTCAGTAGGAGTTGTCATTTGTTCATGAGAAGGTGACATTTTCTTTTGCAAGTACCCTAGTAAACTTGTATGCAAATGAAGAAAAGGAGATAAGTGTGTTAGAATAACGTTTCTCATGTTTTTAGGACTGTCTTTGAGAATAGTTTCATGTTACAGTATCTATAGATGTTTTCATGATACATGGTCTTCATTTTTGTAGTGTTTGCTGACAAGTGCAGAAGCCTAACAAGTGTTATATGATAGTTTATACAAAGCAAGGTGCAGTTTTGAAATACAAGACAAGGAGACTTGTATGATAATGTGTGATACAATGCTTTGATAGTGTTAGACAGAGCTAATGCAGTGCAAACTGTCTTGATAGGGTTACAAGTCTGACAATATTCATTAGGACAATTACTAAATTGATCTTTAGAATAGTACAATAGGGTATTTGACTTTCTGAATGTGCATGATTGGAGTATCTAGCCAAGGGGAGTTCATGATGGTAGTAGTGAAAGTGTAGTGAAACAAGTGCAAAATAGTAGAAAAAAAGTACTGTGGTACATAGGACTGTGAAAAGTTGTAGTGACTGTGAGAATATGCATTGTTAATGTATTAGATGTCTTGGAACAGGGACAGTCTTTGAACAATCTTTGAAGGTTTTCATGTTGATAGTGACTTGGTTTATGGTGATAGTGATTCCATGCCTTTTCTTGACAGTTTCTCTATGTTGACAGGTGGTACATGTGATAGGACTTTAGAACAATTAGGACAGGTTGTCTTTGAGTGATGAATTGTGTATTGTTGAGTACAAAGGTAGTAGAGGATTTGTTCTAGTCCATTGTTCTCTGCCACATGAGCCTTTATCATAAATTCTATTAGTTTTGATTGTTTCTTGATAGGGGGAGTCTATACCCTTTGTCATTTGATGTCAAAGGGGGAGTGAGAGAGTGAGGTGATGAAGTTTTTCCATCAATGATAAAGGGGGAGATTGTTGTGTTAGTTGTCACTGATGTCAAAAGTTGTTGAGGTTTGATCAGAAGGTCATGAGATCTCATCAGGAGAAACATTGTCATTAGGGAGATTTTTTGTTATTAGGAGAGTATGTCAATGGTGCTACATGATATGGTTGTTTCATGTTGTGAATGCTTCACTTCAGGGTGCCTTCATGATCAGGATCAAGATCATATGGTGGTGACATGATGTTTTGGTAGCACAATTTTGATGGTGTTGGTTAATGACTCTCATGATGCTCTATTTTGTTCATTATGATGCTTTGTGACTAGGTATGCAGTACATCATACAAGGCATGACATAATTTCTTGTTGAGTATGTGTTTATCAATCGTACAGTATTTGCATTGTTATAAAGGTGGTTGATCGATACAAGTCTTATGTTGATCAATGTGCATCAAGAGTTGAATTGGAATAGCAAGATTGATATAATGTGTTAAGGTCTTCTCAATGTGGATGCACTTTAAGATTGATGACAATGACTAATTCTCACGTGAATGACATGGTAATACTATTGTGTCTTAGATTTATACCAATGTTGTGCATTAAAGTGAAATTCTTCTTTGTAAATTGACATCACTGGATGCAAGTAGGGTTTACAAGTCCTAAACCCTTAAAAGTCCTAAAAGGCTAAATGTTTTAGCCTAAACACTGTGTATGTGATGGTCTACCTTTATGTTTTAATTGAATGGTGACTTGGTAGTGCCAGTCACCACAACTTAAGTGACCACTTTAAGTCACTTAAGACATATGGTAACCAACCCCTCTACCCTAGGGAACCGGTAATTCCCAGAGACATAAAAGGCATTAAGTACCATAAGATAATCTATGATGAAGGTTTTATCCTTCCTGAGCACCAAGACTCAAATCGAAGGTCAGCATTTAAAAGGTATTTAAATCTAGACAGTCATCATAATAGTTGAAGTTTGACGGACGCCTATCCCTAACTGCTAAGAAGGAGCAATTGCAACCACCTGAAAAAAAAATCTGTATACATAATGATTAATCATATATGGATGCTCGAGCGATGTGAGAGTATGAAAAAGGGTTGAATTTAGAGAAGTCTCTGCTTAGTTTATCCATTGGTATTGTGAATTCTTGCAAAGAGATGTTAGATTTTTTTTGTACAGAAAAGAAGAATATAGTTGATCAGTAACAATTGTTAGGATTTTTGAATGGACTCTAATCAAGAATTGGTTTGATGAGAAGATTATGAAGAAAATCATAGAATGCTTGTGTGAAAATGCTTTGGTGTTTAGACAATGAAAAGGGGAGAAATTGAATGGCAGAGCATTAAGAGTAAAATGGTGTTTCTATACTTTGTTTGCATTTATAATTTATATGTTTTGTTATTGGATTGGGCACTATGAGGAAGTATGTGTGAACAAGGGAGATAAAGTTTGTTAATGCTGAAAAATGTATTGTCTGGAAATAGAGTAACCCTCTGATCTAGTTTATTCTTTTGGAGTTATTGAAAGAGTTGTATTTGCCAGTGAGGCACATTCAACCAATGAGGCACATTTTGCCAGTGAGGCAGTTGTATTTACCAGTGAGGCTATAACCAGTGAGGTTCTCTTGCCAGTGAGGCATGTTTTTGATTAATCTAGTGAGGCATTTTCAAAGTGGTTTTTTATCCCTATTAGGGTTTTCCACTCATCAAAATATATGTATTGGTTCATATTATTTGTCTTTGTATGTGTGCCCTAATGATTTGTTCTTAAGGTCCTGATTCATACTTTTCATTGTCATACTTGTGCATATGTGTTTGATAGATCATTGAAGTCTCCCTCACTCTTTGTATTGTAAGTTAAAAGGTACAAAAAGACATAAAATTTTATAGACCATTGATTCACCCCCCTTCTCAGTGGTCCTGTACTCTAATAGAAGGGACTATGACATGGTGAACAAATGGTTGACCAAGGGGTCTGTCATGCCCGCACTTCCCATGCGTTCACGACACACAAACACGCGTGTCATGCCCACATTTGCCATGTGGTCATGACACGAGCTACAAAAAAATTTTCTCACTACCCTAAGAACCCCCTCGCACACGCCCGTGTGCTTGGTGGCAAAATGCAAGGCGTAGTCATGCCAACGCAGTCGTGATGGTGGAGGCCGCCTAGGGGGTATGCGACACGAAGTGTGTCGCTCTTAGGGTTAGATTGTTTAAATCTGATCCCTAGTCTCCTAGGTGAATAGATTTCAAATTCAACCCTAGCTTGTCTCAGATCGATAAATGATTAATTGTGATGACAAGATGGCGTGAGAGTAAGTTGGGATGGTGGATTAAAATTAAATAATACAATGCATGAACAAACCCTAAAAGAATAAAATCTAGAGAATTTTTGGTAGCATAACGCATTACGGGCGTGGGTGATAAAAAAAATACCCTTTTGTTTAAACCTGGTTGCGTAGTTACCCTATTCAGGTAATTCTCTCTATTCACCTGGTAACTAGGCCACTTACGCAGGACTAACTATCTTCTTTTGGTGTCATTTCCTAGGTTTACGCTTGGGTTAACTACATCGTTTAACTTAATCTGCCTCTCTTTTCCCTAATGGATGTTTTCTCTTTCTACCTATTTAACTTGGTTATCCCCTTGTAACATGCCTAAGACGACTCGTAAAAGTAACGCAAGGGTATCTAATTTCATTTTAGTTAATACTCTTGCTTGGTATACTTATGTTTTGTAAACGATTTAAATCTGAATTCACCAATTTGCTTTTAGATAAAACTATATATGCATATATAATAAAAATCTAAGCATATACAGAACTTGTTCTTTTTATTTTAAAAAAAATTACATTGATCTATATAAATATATGCTTTCCTTTATAATTTCCTAATGTAAATTATGCATAAATTATCATTATGAATATTATCTCCTTTTATAGGAAAATCATGTCCCTCTTTATAAAGCTTATACTCGTAGTTAATAAATATGTATAATATTGACAAGAAGATTTAGACCCCTATTTAATTTGGTTCTAATATGCTTCCTTCTATCATAATTAGAGATAAATAATACATGAATATAGTTAAATATTTAATTATAAGAAAAAGAAAAAAAAAACTTTATCTGATATATATATATATATATGTTGATTAAAGAAATTACCCATTTTTTTTTAAACAATATTACACATATATATCTATTTATCTATATTTATGTGTGAAATTGTTTAAATAAAAGTATGAATTTCAAATATGTGAACCTTTAGTAAACTTTGTTATATATATATATATATATGTATTTCTCCTTATATAACATTAGGTTCAATGAAAGTCCAAACCACATTACATTCTCTCCCAAAACCTAATTTCCTCTTGTTGTATTAGGGTATGTGCAGGGTAAAAAGAAGGCGACGACGGTGGCAGCCCTGGATTGAGTTCTAAGGGGTGGTGCAGAGGCCAATAGGCGGAGGATGGGGAAAAGAGGAGGGTCGCTGGTGGTGGTGGCATGACTGTGGTGGGGTGAAGCGGCACTGGCGGTGTGAAGGCCGTGGGAGGAGTCGTGGTGTGGGTGATGCTGGTTCCATAGCGTCGAGGTAACGGCAGCGGAGGTTGGTATGCAGCGGCAGCTGCGTAGTAAATAAGGGGATAAGTGTGGGGAGGGGGCCATGCCTCCCCCCACACCCACGGGTGTGGGGGGAGGCACAGCCCCCTCCCCACACCAGTCACAACAAAAAGGTTAAGGCCGCAGGGACTGTGGTGGGAGCTACCCACCACAGCACCCCCCTTTTTTTTATTAATATTTTTTTTTGAAACAATAAAATTGTTAGGAAAAAAAATAGTTCGCCCCTCTATTTAATTTTTTTTTTATATATATATTTTTTGTTTTCTTTAAAAAAATTCCTTTGTTATAGTTATATAATGAAATAAATAAATAAATACCTAAACAATTACATTTGTATTTTCAAATGTAGCCCACAACATAATTCAATACTCACAGTTTTGCTTATTATATATATATATATATATATATATATATATATATATATATATATATTAATAAAAGTATGAATGGACAGATATAGATGTATATGCATGAGAAAGCATATTTTTACACATATAACAGATATGTATTTATTTGCAGCAGGAAAAAAATGTACAGAAACACTATATTTATTTATTTATTTTTTAAAAGTAAGTATTAATCAGAGAAAGGATGACTTCAGATTTAAACTCTTTTTCTTGGTTTAAATATTTATGTATAGCAATTTACATAGTTTCTATTCACCCCTTAATAGCAACATAAACACAGAGATATGAAAATGATAATCATCAACTAGATTCCAACAAGAAGGCAAGTGTATATATAGATTCATTCATATGCAAAATTCTCCTGTATGATTATATATAATGATATATTCAACTCTAAACTCTTTACCACTTTATCTCACTCTCCTAGTTAGGTAACAGATTACCAAACTACCACTACAGGATTTCCTTTGGACATATATGAACAGAAAACAAATATGTATATATATTTTCTCCCTTTTTTTTTTGTAAAGACAATCAAGCAATACATTACTTTTCTTTTAGATCTGCAATAAGGTAAAGTGATATGCAATTCTTTCTCACTTATATTCTTCCCTTCATTCACTAAACTTCTTGACAGAATAATACAATAACTTATACTCTTGCAACTTAACTAATTTCACATCTTGATAAAAAAATAAAATGCATTTCTTTTCTTCCATTTTCAGCAAGATCAACACAAAACATAAAGTAACATGCTGATCTATCTTTGAGAGTACAATGGTAATACTATATCTATGCCTATTCCCCAAGCATCTTTCTATGCAAGGCTGGTTTCATAATTAGGAAGTCTAAATATTTTAACCCCAGTAACAGAGAATTAGCATTGAGTATTCATATACAGCCAGCTCACGGCAAGGGTAACCAAACAACCCTTTTATAAATATGATACAATGAGGCCACAATGGCCTTGGCTTCAACAGTCTTCACAAGGAGACTTTCTTAATAGCTTCACTCCTTTTCTCCCAACCTGCAACTAGACACAACAAGGAAACAACAAGAAACCAACCACTAAGAAAGGAAAGCTCTCCTCCCTACCGTAGACCCGCAAGTGGGTCACCCCCCAGCTAGGGAGGTAGGGAATTTCACACAGGGCTTCAATCCACAATAGCAATTCAATCACATTAACACAGAAATCAGAACATCCCCATAGGTTTAGCACATAACTATGCTCATAAAAATGAGCTTGGTGAGGGTAGGGAATAGACCTCTCAACTTAAAGGGGCTCCCAATGATATAGAAGGTCTCAACACATGGCCTCAATCCAAAATCCTTGAACAACACAACCTACAAGAATCTCACACCAATTTGCTTGGCACTCTTGCCATATAGATAACTCCTCCTCAAATGATAATAGGCCCTCAAGGCATAATCACATAAACACAAACTATGGGAGAGCCCCCAAGGATTGTTCCTCTCCCCTACCCATACAAGTTGAGCATTTTCTCCATTGGAGGTGCTCTCACCATGACACCCACCCAAAAATCAAATGTAAAACAACACAATACAAACAATATTTCAACCAAAATTCAAACATGGACATCATATAAGCAAAGAAAGAACTAGTTTAGAGGCCTACCTTCAAGGCCTTGACAATGGAAGAAGAAATTGTTGAAGAGCTCCAAGCCTTCCCACTTTCAGAATCTCCCCAACCTTCTCCAACTCCTCCAAACTTAGAAAGGAAAACTCAAATTTTGCAAGAAGTTTCAAAAATACAAGGAAAAAGACTAGAAAGGAAGAACCCCCACTCCTCTACAAGAAGAGCTATTATAGGCCCTCTACTTGGCCTTGAGAGAATGAGGTGGTGACATTTGTCACCATCTCTTCCCTCCACCCAAGCCACTTGGAATAAAGAGAAGGTAAGAGGATGACAAGTGTCCTCCTCTCCCTCCACCTCCATCTCCACCTCAAGAAGACAAAGGCCTTGAGTGGTGCTCCCACTCACTTGGGAGTTTGGGAGGACTCTTGGAGACCTCCCTAGTCCTCCCTTGGGAATGATTCCCAAAACATAGGGATGGGAGATGAGCTCTTCCCAAGGCAAGGCCCATCCCCCTCTTCCCTCTTCCCAAATTCGTCACTCTTACTCAACCATGGTTTAGGGTGACCTAAGGTGAGTCAAAACTAGGGTTGGGTGGTCCAAGTTGACCCTAGACTCATGGTTGACCACCTAGGGTAACTTTTGGGACCCTAGGGGTCATGAAAGGGGTTGAAAATCCACATATAAATGACCTAAAAAAATAAATAAAAATGAAAATGACATAAATCAAATAAAATATTACAACACTTAATATTAATCAAAAATAAGAAAAAGAAGGGTTACTAAGGCTAAAAATAAAATAATTAAAATTAAACCAAGCACAATAAATCATCATTCAATTACACACGTGATCCTTATCCCTCTTGGGAACGGATCGGCTTTACCGGGAATAACATGGTGTGAATCCTACCTCTGATTTCCCCTGGCTAGGGAAAGTAAAACCTGTACATCTCGATCAAGTGTCAATTCTGTCATGAAAGTGATAGCCAAAGCAACTGAAAATTAAATTCATGCAAACAATACAACAATATCCATCAATACATAAATCCAAATTAACTGCATTTTCCATCACATGCCAATTAATTCCAATCTCATAAACAACTAGAGTCTCATAACAAAATAACATCTAATATAAATCCATTTATTGAACCACAGCATATCAGCAATATGACCGAATCAAATCACATATATCAAAGTAGTGAGATAAAACATCAAGTCTGCAATATGAAACATAGTCACTACTAGATAGCACAATGATCAAAATATGGGAGGTAAAATAGTGGGCCTCACATCCTCCCCCCCTAAGATTGAACTTCCTCCTGGAAGTCGTAAAAAAGGTGAGGATAGAGTGCCCTCAAACTAGCTGCATCCTCTGAAGTCACCGTGACCTCGTCATATCAATCCCACTGGACCCTAACCTGGTCCATTTCTCGACCTCGAAGGCCCAGCGTCTGATGAGCTAATATGCAAATTAGCTCCAGCACCAACTGCCTGCTTGCCTCTACCTGTAAAGCACTCCAGTCCAGAACATGAGATACATCAGATATATACCGTCTCAAAACAGAAACATGGAAAACATCATGGATACGTGACAGGCTAGGTGGCAGTGCTAGATGATAGGCAACTAGTCCTATCCACTCCAAAATCTCAAAGGGACCTACGAACTATGGTGTGAGCTTAGAGCCCTTTCCATAATGGATTGGACTCTTGTGTGGCCGCACTCAAAGGAATACCATGTCTCCCATTGAGAAGCTCCAATCTATCCTCTTAGCATCGGCATACTTCTTCTGCCTATCCTGTGCCTCCTGTAACCTCTGTCTAATCACTATGACCTACTGCTCTATATCCTAAACTAGCTCTGGACCAATGGCGACTCTGTCCTCAATCTGATCCCAACTCAATGGTGTCCTGTATGGTCTGCCGTATAAAGCCTAAAAGGGAGGCATACCTAATGAGTTGTGATGCCCATTATTATAGGCAAACTCAACTAGATAAAAATACTCCTCCCATCTAGACTGATGGTCCATAACATACATCCGAAGCATGTCCTCCAATACCTGATTCACCTGCTCTATCTGCCCATCTATCTCAGGATGATAAGTGGAGCTAAAATTAAGCTGTGTGCCCAATGCCTGCTGTAAGGCTCTCCAAAATGCTAAAGTGAACACTGGATCTCTATCTGAGATGATGCAATGGGGTACTCCATGTAGTCTCACAATGTCATCCAAAAATACCCTCGCCACAGCCGGCGCATTGTATATCGTGCGCACAGGAGAAAAATGAGCCACCTTGGTCAACTTATCAACGGTCACCATGATGGCATCATGGCGACACGAAGACATAGGAAGACCAACAATAAAATCCATGGAAATGGTGTCCCATTTCCACTCAGGTATGTCATGTGCGTATAGGAGACCTGCTAGATGCTGATGCTCAGCCTTGACCCTCTGGCACTCAAGGCAACGAGCAACAAACTTTGCTATATGTCGTCTCATACCTGCCCAATAGTACAGCTGTCGAAGATCAGCATGCATCTTCTTCACCCCCAGATGTGCTGCATACGGTGCCCTATGAGCCTCTAATAGCACTATAGTACGCAGGTCACCCGCGCGGGGTACATAGATGCGCTGTCGATGACGAAGTAAACCATCTGTGTCAAGTGTATACCCTGCAAACTTACCCACAAGGGCCCTCTGTGAACTGATCTCCTGCTGCACCTCAAGATACCACTCATCCTCAGGTAGATGCTGCATAATGCGATCCCTCAAGTCCACTCGCAAAGTCAAGGTCAAGAGCTCGTGGCGCCTCCAACTCAATGCGTCAGCAACCACGCTCTCCTTCCCCTTGATGTAGTGGACATCAAAGTCATACTCACATAGGAACTCCATCCAACGCTGCTGACGGGTATTTAGATTCAGCTGTGTAAAGATGTACTGGAGGCTGTGATGATCGGAATGGAGTTCAAAGTGACGACCCAACAAGAAATGTCTCCAACGGACTAGAGCATGAACCACTGCTGCTAACTCCAAATCATGCGTGGGGTAGTTTAGCTCATGGGTGTTGAGCTTTCGCGACTCATACGTGATCACTCTACCACCCTGCATAAGTACAGCTCCCATTCCCTCAAGTGATGCATCCGTGCAAACCACAAAATCTGTTGTAGGATCAGGAACCGCTAAAATAGGAGCCCTGGTAAGACGCTCCTTGAGGACCCTGAAGGCCCTCTCACACTGCTCAGTCCAAAGAAAACTCTTCCCTTTCCGCTGAAGGGAAGTGATGGGGTGCGTAATCTGAGAAAAGCCCTCAACAAAATGATGGTAATAACTAGCCAACCCCATGAAACTCCTAACCTCTATCACACTAGTAGGTGCTGGCCAATCCCTGATAGCTCTGATCTTTGATGGATCTACAGAGATTCCATCGCCGGAAAGGATATGCCCCAGATACTGAACCTCTGTCCTGAAAAATGCACACTTCACCAAATTCCCATAAAGTTTCTGTTCTCGCAAACACTGTAGAACTTGACGAAGGTGCTCCTCATGCTCCTCCTCGGTCCATGAGTAGATCAAAATGTCATCGAGGAAAATGATCACGAACTGATCTAGATAAGCACGGAACACCCCGTTCATGAGATTCATGAACACTGCAGGGGCATTTATCAAGCCGAAGGGAACCACTGTGAACTCATAGTGTCCATAACGAATCCGGAAGGCGATCTTATGGATATTTGCCTCTGCGATACGTAACTGATGATACCTGGACTTCAGGTCTATCTTAGAGAACACCCTGGCTCCCTGCATCTGGTCAAAAAGGTCATCAATCCTAGGCAGAGGATAACGGTTTTTCACCATCACCTTATTCAGTTGCCTGTAGTCCATACACAAATGAAGAGACCCATCCTTCTTCTTCACAAAGATGACAAGAGCACCCCAAGGTGAAACGCTCGGTTGGATGTGCCCCTTCTCTAGCAAGTCCTCCAACTAAAGCTTGAGCTCTGTGAGCTCATGTGTGGTCATCT
Source organism: Cunninghamia lanceolata (assembly GCA_027924645.1). Lineage (NCBI taxonomy): Eukaryota > Viridiplantae > Streptophyta > Pinopsida > Cupressales > Cupressaceae > Cunninghamia > Cunninghamia lanceolata. Next base: position 16,617,335 of record BSBN01001715.1, read on the forward strand.
TGTAGGGTGCACGAGACACTGGCTCAGCACCCGGTACTAAGTCTATGTGAAAGTCTACCTCACGTTGGGGAGGCATCCTCGGGAGCTCTGCTGGGAAAACATCGGCAAACTCTCTAAGGATGGGATGATTGTCCGAAGATGCCTCTGGCTCATCATCTGATCTGTCGCTCACTGTGATGGCGAACAACTGACATCCCTTCTGCATGCAGCGCTTAAGTTGATGAGCGGATATCATACACACTGTGGTGGGCTTCTGTATGCCCACAATCTCAACTGATGTGCCGTGGTCGTCTAAACAGCTGATCGCCTTTCGGCGACAATCTAGCTTGGCTCGATGAGCTGCAAGCCAATCCATACCCAACACCACATCATAGGATCCTAATGTCAAGACTCTAAGGTTGCATACTGTGGTGAAGGATCCCAAAGCAATCTCATAGTCATGGACTAAGGTATCTACTGTCAGTTTGGCTCTTGAAGCCAACTCAACTTCCCACCTATCACCCTGCCTAGAGGCCACCAGCCTGCAACGCTCCACTAACGATGGAGATATAAATGAATCAGTAGCACCAGAGTCAAAGAGAATAGAGATGGGGTTGCCCCCAATCATACATGACGTCTCAATCATGGACGCCTGAAAATCTACCTGGTGGTTATCTACCCTTGCAAACATATGGTGGGATCTACCCACATCACCCACTGTCTGCTCTGAACCTCCTGCACGAGGCTGTCCCCCTGCTATATAACCCTATGGACACTCTCTAGCTAGGTGTCCTACTCCACCACAAACATAACAAGGGCCTCTGACCTGTACCTGTATAGTCTGGGTCCTACTCGTCTGCTACTATCTTGATCTGCTAGTAGACCCTTGTGAACCTTTATACGATTGCTGTGTCCTCGCGGGTCCTGCAGGTGGTCCCTGCTGTCTCTGATCTCTGCGTGGGCCTTGCTGCTGCCAACCCCTATTATGTCCTCCCTGTGACCCCTGCTGTGTCCTAGCCCTCTGTTGCTACTGTGGTTACTGCTGCTGCTATGGCTGCTGCTACTGCTGTGAGGGTCTAGGAGGTAAGGATGTTGAACTGAATCCTCCTCTGTGGGGTGGCTGCGATGGTCTACGGAAACTCTGCTGATGCTGCTGCTGTCCCCGATCTTGAAACTGAGGGCAAGAACTCTGCCCTCATCCCTAAATCTCCTCAGCGATGTATGCCTTCTCGGAAGCATCACTCAGAGTATGGGATCTACCATCCAAACAGGCCCTGCTATACTGTGATTAAGCCCTCTGATAAATTTGTGCACAAGGAGTTTCTCATCATGGAGATACACCACATATCTAGATAGCTCTATAAACCTAGCCTCACACTGAGCCACTGTAAATCCTCTCTACTGGAGGTCATGGAACTCGTCTAGATGACGCTGCCTGTAATGGTCTGATAAATAGCATGCATTAAAGTGCTCAATGAAGGTCTCCCAGGTGAGGGCGTCTAAAGATAGGTGGCGCTTGCACTCATGAGTGTGCCACCAGGTAGCTGCTGCATCCCGCAATAAGTGTACTGCCACCCGGACCTTCGTGTTGCCCTCGTAAGGACACAATGTGAAGCACCTATCCAAACTGATAAGCCAGGCCTCTGCCTCAGCTCCCTCTATGGTCCCAATGAATGTAGGAGGGTTCAACCTCAATATGTCCCTGATGGGATCCCCTCTATCTCTATGCCCTCTGATAGGCTCCTCTGCATGATACTCATAAGGCTTGTGACCTAGGTGCTCTACACGCACTGTCTCATCTTGTCTAGCTTGATGTGGGGGGCTCCTGCTACGGGCCCTGTTGGCTGAACCAACCTCCTCTGTCTCTGGTAGCTCGATGTAAGGCTCCTCACGTGGTGCCCCTCGCGGCTCTACATAGGGCTCCTCTCGCGGATCCTCACGGGGCTCGACACGTGGCTTTGCTACTACCGGTGGGAGCCTATCTAAAATAGCCTGTAAGGCATGTAATATCTACAGTCCCATATCTAGTGGGGCCGGTGGTGCCTGTGGAACAGGCTGTGGCTAAAGGAGTTGCTGAACCTGTGGATCTGGCTGACCCTGTGGATCCGGCTGACCCAGTCCCACAGCTGATGAATCAGTGCGTACCTTTGTGGGTGGAGTGCGGCGGGTCTACGCTCGTCAAACTCGTCTGGGAGGCATCCTACAAAATGAGGTAGCCACAAGTCAATCATAGTTGCGGAAACAATAATGTGCTTAAAACAAGCCCAGTGTTTTAAAAACTTAGCTCTGATACCAAATGTCATGCTCGCACTTCCCATGCGTTCACGACACACAAACATGCGTGTCATGCCCACATTTGCCATGTGGTCATGACACGAACTACGAAAAAATTTTCTCCCTACCCTAAGAACCCCCTCGCACGTGCCCGCGTGCTCAGTGGCAAAACGCAAGGCGTAGTCATGCCAATGCAGTCGTGATGGTGGAGGCCGCCTGGGGGGTATGCAACACGAAGTGTGTCGCTCTTAGGGTTAGATCATTTAAATCTGATCCCTAGTCTCTTAGGTGAATAGATTTCAAATTCAACCCTAGCTTGTCTTAGATCGATAAATGATTAATTGTGATGACAAGATGGCGTGAGAGTAAGTTGGGATGGTGGATTAAAATTAAATAATACAATGCATGAACAAACCCTAAAAGAATAAAATCTAGAGAATTTTTGGCAGCATAATGCATTACGGGCGTGGGTGATAAAAAAATACCCTTTCGTTTAAACCTAGTTGCGTAGTTACCATGTTCAGGTAATTCTCTCTATTCACCTGGTAACCAGGCCACTTACGCAGGACTAACTATCTTCTTTTGGTGTCATTTCCTGGGTTTACGCTTGGGTTAACTACAGCGTTTAACTTAATCTGTCTCTCTTTTCCCTAATGGACGTTTTCTCTTTCTACCTATTTAACTTGGTTATCCTCTTGTAACATGCCTAAGACGACTCGTAAAAGTAACGCAAGGGTATCTAATTTTGTTTTAGTTAATACTCTTGCTTGGTATACTTATGTTTTGTAAACGATTTAAATCTGAATTCACCAATTTGCTTTTAGATAAAACTATATATGCATATATAATAAAAATCTAAGCATATACAGAACTTGTTCTTTTTATTTAAAAAAAAATTACATCGATCTATATAAATATATGCTTTCCTTTATAATTTCCTAATGTAAATTATGCATAAATTATCATTATGAATATTATCTCCTTTTATAGGAAAATCATGTCCCCCTTTATAAAGCTTATACCTGTAGTTAATATATATGTATAATATTGACAAGAAGATTTAAACCCCTATTTAATTTGGTTCTAATATGCTTCCTTCTATCATAATTAGAGATAAATAATACATGAATATAGTTAAATATTTAATTATAAGAAAAAGAAAAAAAAAAAAAAACTTTATCTGATATATATATATGTTGATTAAAGAAATTACCCATTTTTTTTTTAAAACAATATTACACATATATATCTATTTATCTATATTTATGTGTGAAATTGTTTAAATAAAAGTATGAATTTCAAATATGTGAACCTTTAGTAAACTTTGTTTTATATATATATATATATATATATATATATATATATGTATATATGTATTTCTCCTTATATAACATTAGGTTGAATGAAAGTCCAAACCACATTGCATTCTCTCCCAAAACCTAATTTCCTCTTGTTGTATTAGGGTATGTGCAGGGTAAAAAGAAGGCGATGGCGGCGGTAGCCCTGGAGTGAGTTCTGAGGGGCGGTGCAAAGGCCAACAGGCGGAGGATGGGGAAAAGAGGAGGGTCGCTGGCGGTGGTGGCGTGACCGTGGTGGGGTGAAGCGGCGTTGGCGGCACGAAGGCCGCGGGAGGAGTCGTGGGGTGGGTGATGCTGGTTTCGCGGTGTCGAGGTAACGGTAGCAGAGGTTGGTATGCAGTGGCGGCTGTGTAGTAAATAAGGGGATAAGTGTGAGGAGGGGGCTGTGCCTCCCCCCACACCCATGGGTGTGGGGGGAGGCACAGCCCCCTCCCCACACCAGTCACAACAAAAAAGTTAAGGCCGCGGGGACTATGGTGGGCGCTGCCCACCACAGCACCCCCCCTTTTTTTATTAATAGTTTTTTTTATATATTTTTTTTGAAACAATAAAATTGTTAGGAAAAAAAAAACAGTTCGCCCCTCCATTTAATTTTTTTTTTTAAATATTTTTTTTGTTTTCTTTAAAAAAATTCCTTTGTTATAGGTATATAACGAAAAAAATAAACAAATACCTAAACAATTACATTTGTATTTTCAAATGTAGCCCACAACATAATTCAATACTCACAGTTTTGCTTATTATATATATATATATATATATATATATATATATATATATATATATATATATATATATATATATATATTTAATAAAAGTATGAATGGACAGATATAGATGTATATGCATGAGAAAGCATATTTTTACACATATAATAGATATGTATTTATTTGCAGCAAGAAAAAAATGTACAGAAACACTATATTTTTATTTTTATTTTTAAAAGTAAGTATTAATCAGAGAAAGGATGACTTCAGATTTAAACTCTTTTTCTTGGTTTAAATATTTATGTATAGCAATTTACATAGTTTCTATTCACCCCTTAATAGCAGCATAAACACAGAGACATGAAAATGATAATCATCAACTAGATTCCAACAAGAAGGCAAGTGTATATATAGATTCATTCATATGCAAAATTCTCTTGTATGATTATATATAATCATATATTCAACTCTAAACTCTTTACCACTTTATCTCACTCTCCTAGTTAGGTAATAGATTACCAAACTACCACTACAAGATTTCCTTTGGACATATATGAACAGAAAACAAATATGTATATATATTTTCTCCCCTTTTTTTTTTGTAAAGACAATCAAGCAATACATTACTTTTCTTTTAGATCTGCAATAAGGTAAAGTGATATGCAATTCTTTCTCACTTATATTCTTCCCTTCATTCACTAAACTTCTTGACAGAATAATACAATAACTTATACTCTTGCAACTTAACTAATTTCACATCTTGATAAAAAAATAAAATGCATTTCTTTTCTTCCATTTTCAGCAAGATCAACACAAAACATAAAGTAACATGCTGATCTATCTTTGAGAGTACAATGGTAATACTATATCTATGCCTATTCCGCAAGCATCTTTCTATGCAAGGCTGGTTTCATAATCAGGAAGTCTAGTTATTTTAACCCCAGTAACAGAGAATTAGCATTGAGTATTCATATATAGCCAGCTCATGGCAAGGGTAACCAAACAACCCCTTTATAAATATGATACAATGAGGCCACAATGGCCTTGGCTTCAACAGTCTTCACAAGGAGACTTTCTTAACAGCTTCACTCCTTTTCTTCCAACCTGTAACTAGACACAGCAAGGAAACAACAAGAAACCAGCCACTAAGAAAGGAAAGCTCTCCTCCCTACCGTAGACCTGCAAGTGGGTCACCCCTGAGCTAGGGAGGTAGGGAATTTCACACAGGGCTTCAATCCACAACAGCAATTCAATCACATTAACACAGAAATCAGAACATCCTCATAGGTTTAGCACATAACTATGCTTATAAAAATGAGCTTGGTGAGGGTAGGGAATAGACCTCTCAACTTAAAGGGGCTCCCAATGATATAGAATGTCTCAACACATGGCCTCAAGCCAAAATCCCTGAACAATACAATCTACAAGAATCTTACACCAATTTGCTTAGCACTCTTGCCATATAGATAACTCCTCCTCAAATGATAATAGGCCCTCAAGGCATAATCACATAAACACAAACTGTGGGAGAGCCCCCAAGGATTGTTCCTCTCCCCTACCCATACAAGTTGAGCATTTTCTCCATTGGAGGTGCTCTCACCATGACACCCACCCAAAAATCAAATGTAAAACAACACAATACAAACAATATTTCAACCAAAATTCAAACATGGACATCATATAAGGAAAGCAAGAACTAGTTTAGAGGCCTACCTTCAAGGCCTTGACAATGGAAGAAGAAATTGGTGAAGAGCTCCAAGCCTTCCCACTTTCAGAATCTCCCCAACCTTCTCCAACTCCTCCAAACTTAGAAAGGGAAACTCAAATTTTGCAAGAAGTTTCAAAAATACAAGGAAAAAGACTAGAAAGGAAGAACCCCCACTCCTCTACAAGAGGAGCTATTATAGGCCCTCTACTTGGCCTTGAGAGAATGAGGTGGTGACATTTGTCACCATCTCTTCCCTCCACCCAAGCCACTTGGAATAAAGAGAAGGTAAGAGGATGACAAGTGTCCTCCTCTCCCTCCACCTCCATCTCCACCTCAAGAAGACAAAGGCCTTGAGTGGTGCTCCCACTCACTTGGGAGTTTGAGAGGACTCTTGGAGACTTCCCTAGTCCTCCCTTGGGTATGATTCCCAAAACATAGGGATGGGAGATGAGCTCTTCCCAAGGCAAGGCCCATTCCCCTCTTCCCTCTTCCCAAATTCGTCACTCTTACTCAACCATGGTTTAGGGTGACCTAAGGTGAGTCAAAACTAGGGTTGGGTGGTCCAAGTTGACCCTAGACTCATGGTTGACCACCTAGGGTAACTTTTGGGACCCTAGGGGTCATGAAAGGGGTTGAAAATCCACATATAAATGACCCAAAAAAATAAATAAAAATGATAATGACATAAATCAAATAAAATATTACAACACTTAATATTAATCAAAAATAAGAAAAAGAAGGGTTACTAAGGCTAAAAATAAAATAATTAAAATTAAACCAAGCACAATAAATCATCATTCAATTACACACGTGATCCTTATCCCTCTTGGGAACGGATCGGCTTTACCAGGAATAACATGGTGTGAATCCTACCTCTGATTTCCCGTGGCTAGGGAAAGTGAAACCTGCACATCTCAATCAAGTTTCAGTTCTGTCATGAAAGTGATAGCCGAAGCAACTGGAAATTAAATTCATGCAAACAATACAACAATATCCATCAATACATAAATCCAAATTAACTGCATTTTCCATCACATGCCAATTAATTCCAATCTCATAAACAACTAGAATCTCATAAAAAAATAACATCTAATATAAATCCATATATCGAACCACAACATATCATCAATATGATCGAATCAAATCACATATATCAAATCAGTGAGATAAAACATCAAGTCTGCAATATGAAACATAGTCACTACTGGATAGCACAATGATCAAAATATGGGAGGTAAAATAGTCGGCCTCACAGGGTCTCACCAATCGGTCCTATAAATGATGTGCCCCGTCTTTGTCCCACGTAGATTCTTTTTCATCTACCTTGGAACTCATGGATATCAAAATAGTTTAGGATCTCATTAAGGGAAAACTCATAATAGAGTTTCCTCAAGAAGTATTGAGGTACTTCATGGCTATTTCATGAGGGTTGGTCAAAAACCATCCACCACCTATCTTAAAAGTTATTCTTTATTTTCTCATGGTTGCATCAATGTAGTGGAAATATTTTACTAATATTTTCTAATGATGCATTAAATTGTGGGTTGGTGAATAATGCACATTATTTGTCGTTGGTAATTTCTATCCTTCACCATATCATAAGACAATTTTGTGGCATAAAATTAATGACAAATTTCTCTGTGGCTTGTTCATGTGTTTATTTGGCTAGTGATTAAATCAATGCAAGATATCAAAGATTTAAATGATGCTACAAGATCTTGGTGGTGCATGCTTGTGGTGTTAGGATTTTTTAATGTTTCTATTAACACTTTATCTTAGTTTGATTTTTTCAATTTTCCCTATTTTTTTTTTGTGTTTTAGGAGTATGCATGGGAATTATAAGAGTTTAAGGGGGGATTTTGTAGGTCATCTTCTTATACTTCATTTTTTTCATGCATTTGTAGGTTTGGAATGACCGACAAGAAACAATTAGCAAATCAAAATAAATGCAAAAATAGATAAAATTTAGTCTTAACTAAAATGATAAAAAAATTGGTATAAATTGCTTCTTGCATGTTGGGGCATTATTGACAAGGTGGAGATGACTTGAATTAAACTTAGAAACATGGTCATGCTATATCTCGCTTGTGTTTTGTTGCCAATGTAGAAAATAAAATGAAAAAAGGTAGATCTTGGTGGTTGTTTATTTTTTATTTTAGGATAGTTGTAATGTGCTCATGTTTATAACATGATTGAGCCTTAATATACTTGTATTATAACATGAAAACACTATATTTTTTTTTTATTGTGAGTCTATTATCTTTTATTTTTCCTCAAAAATATTTTTGTTCCCCATCTATGTGCATATACCCACCTTCACTATCATGCCACAAATCCATATAAGTAATTCAATATTAGAAGCATATCACATCTTAATTAGGTTCATTTTTATTTGATCCCCATTCAATTTTATCTTTTTAGATTTATCCTCTCATCTACCACATCTAATGGTTTTCATTTAAATCTAAAAGGGTAGTAAGAGTCCACTCTATGCCTAACTCTAGGTCTCATTCCTAACACTGATAGACCAAAAATGATCAAAATAGATAGAGGCACAAATGATGATACACATTGCCAAATTAAAGGCAATCCCACTTCCGTGGGAGAATAATTCATCCTATAAAATACAATGCAAAAAGGGTCTAAATTTCAAAAAACATATTTTCAAGAAATTTCAAGACCCATGCAAACTATTAAATCTTCCATCGATGAACCTAGGATTTTCTTAAATTTAAAAAATTCAAAATTTATAAAAAAAAGACACCCTTTGGTGAAAAACAATGAGTACACACCTTTCATATCACATAAAGTTTTGGGAGATTTGTCCATAGTTCTGATGTAAAATGCAATTTTCCAAAAAATGAAACCCTACAATAATAAATTGCACAAGAAAAACTATAAATTCTATTCCAAATCTATCCCTATGCAAGGAAAGTGATATGAAATCCACTTGATGTGGAGCATCGAAAAACATGGAAACCTTTCAAACAAATGCATAGATATTAGAAAGGAAAATACCTTCAATACAACAAGTTCTCAACAATGGAGGTTATTTTCTTTGAATCCAATGCACAACAATCTTATGTAATCCTCTTTTAATTTCCAATTAAAGATCCAAGCCACAAGAAATATTTTCCAATAAATTATTTTGAAAACAAATGGTTCACACAAAGGAGGAGAGGAGGGAATGAACAAAAGAAAGAAAAATAACAAGTGTTTGAAAATAACCTTTTCTTTTCCTTTTGTCAAAAATACCCGAATCTTCAATTCACTCTTTTCCCTTTTTACATTCAAACTAAATAGTTTTGAAAGTAGGAATTTTGCATATAATACATTTTAAATTCAAATAACTAATGCTTAACCTTTTCAAATAAACCCATCTAATCTTTCTAACTTCTTTTCACTAATGCAATTAAATTTATTTGTATAGCACCTTATTTGTTAAGGTGACTAGAATTAAAACTCTTTTCCACTCATTTGCATAGTTGTTATTTCAAAAACACTTAGCAAGAATTACAAATACTAGAAAAATGCAATACAACTATATCTAATAAGTCTATGTAAAACATACACATTTTTTTGGGTTTTCACAACATGAGAATCCAAAATCAACATTGATTTAGATCAAGCATTCAAATTGTTACAATCTCACAACTTGAATCAAGTGAGATGGGTAATTAAAGCATAACACATTTACCCATGCCAACCATCTCTAGATTAATCACAGTTGGGGAAACATGTGCCTACACACTTGGTTAAAACATTAGGCATATCTACATAGTACTGTTATGGAGTAAAAAGTAACCTCATGCCTTTTTACCTCCTAGTTTAGCTCCTAGGTCCCCGTATTTACATTATGCATGTTTAAAATTTTTCTCAAATCAAATTCCCCTGAAACCCATGTCAAATGGGACTTAGGGGCCAATTCTAAATGCTTAATCATGACCCAAATTAGCCTTGGGGCTTGGGTGCACATGCCCTAGTCCAGGCTGATTTGCGGGGACCCAAATTTAAGTTTATCGGCATAGGACCTTTAAAAATGTTTTCCTTTGTCGGCCTTTTCAATTTGAATTATGAATGTTAGTGGGAAAGCATATATAAGTGAGTTCATGTCTTTATTTTACACCTAGATGGATAATGCAAGCTTGTGATATTGAGCTAAGGGATTTCAAGGCATTCATTGTGTTGCAGAGCATAATTATGTTGTTATTGTGTTTTTTTGTTGCATATTTGACTTCATCAATCCATCTCCTCATGATTTGATGGATCTTCATCTCCATGAGGGATTCACCTCTAAGGTGACATCTATTTGTACTTAATTCATTTTATTTCATCATTACTTTGGCCTCTGCCCTCCATTGGGCATGCACTCTATCTAACAATGGTGTTGGAAGACTTGAATTTCATTCTAGGGCTTGACCAAGGTAAGTTCCTAAACACCACAACCCCCAAACCCCTTTCTTTGTGATTGTAGGTTACAGGTGTGGGATTTGACAGAGTGCAGATGCAGAGAAGCAATTTAGAGGATAAGGATTCAAGATCTGAGGAAAAGTTGTTGTAAATCTACCCTACTAGACTAGGGCACTTGCCCTAGAGTCCTCCCAATAGGAATTATCCCAAACTTAGGAGTTGAACATTATATGACACTACTCACTGTTCCAAATCTATAGAAAAGTTACCCTATCAGACTTGGGCACCCGCCCCATAGTCTGCAAAGTCTTTGCCTCCAAAAATGTAACTTTTGGTGAGTTTCTAATCCTCCCTAAGTGTCTTCTTGTGTGGTGATCTACAGTAGTTTATTCGTCTGTACCTGATTTCATTATAATTAGGGTTTGAGGCCTATTGAATCTAGGGTTTGACAAATCTTTCAATCTAATCAATCTTTCCATATCATTCATGAGTACATCAACCTATAGCTGAGTCCTCTCCATTTGTAATGACTTGGCTCGGTTGTTGTTGTGTATGAGGAAAATTGACTAAATTAAAACTAAAAAAATCAAAAACCCAATAACATAAAGAGAACTGATCTAAATAAAAGCCATTAATAATAATCAATGAAACATGAAAGCTTTTACCGAGATTTGTATTGTTCCCTTTGGATTGAATGTGGATTGCTCAATATTGCTGCGAAACCATAGTTGCAACAAGCAAGTAAAGTGCTCAAAAGATCAATGTCAAAAGATCATGAAGTTGCTCAATCGATGCGATGTATGCTCAAAGCGCTGTTAAGTATGCCTGAGAATAAGTGATCGAAGAGGATTTGTGAAGAAGATGAGGGGGGTTTATATAGGTTTCAATGAAGATCGATCAACGGTTCAGATAATTTAGAAGAATCAATGGAGGAGAACAGTTGAGGAACCTGCAACGAATAAGAAGAAGACAAGTGTCACACAAAAGCTGTTTTATTTGAGTTAAACACTTTCTTTTCTAAAGATAAGACATGCTTTTCATAAATTAGAAAGCTTTTTCCTAATTTAAGAGAAATTGATAAAAACAAGGTTGAGTGAATAGATAAGTCAACTTTAGATTTACTTTTGCATGATTTGAGAGAAATTAAATAATAAATTATTTAATTTTGTGTGCATGGAGAAGAAGACTTATTTTTAGAAGATTTGAAAGATATTTGTAGATAAGAAAGCAAATTAAATAAATAGATTTATTTAATTGTTGTGCATGATTTGGAAGAATAAATGAAATATTTGATTTATTTTATTTTTGGAGAATGAGAGAATTTAAATAAATTTGATTTAATTTATATAAATTTGGAAGAATGAATTTGATTTAATTAAATAATTAGGAATTATTTAATTGTTTGGATACGATAGAATTTGTGATGAATTAATTAAATAATGGGATTTATTTAATTAATGGAGACTTGAGATTTGGAAAGAAGATAATGATTTAATTAAATAATATAAATTATTTAATGGAGACTTGAAATTTGAAAGAGGATAATGATTTAATTAAATAATATAAATTATTTCATGGAGACTTGAAATTTGAAAGAGGATAATAATTTAATTAAATAATATAAATTATTTAATTAATGGAAGAATAAGGTTGATTTTGCTGAAATTAATTAAATAAAGGGGATTTATTTAATTAATGTTGAATTTTGAAGTTTTGGAAGAATTTGATGAAATTAATTAAATAATTAGATTATTTAATTAATGTTGAAATGCAGGTGCTACTATAGATTAGATGAAATGCAAGTGATTCGAAGACATGGTCATTTTAGGGTGTCTACATTTTGCCCCTCTTTGATACAATGCAGTTTACAATGTTGCTTCAAAGAAATCGATAGTTGAAGACATGATACAATTTTTGATGCCCCAGTGTAGCTAGTTGCCCCAGTGTAGCTGGTGTAGGGTGGCCCCTTGAGAGGAAAGATAGGGAAGCGATAGAAGAACTGTGTTGACGCTCGACTAGAAGATTTGTTGGAGATAGGCGAGGTTGAATAGAAGAAAGTGGAGATAGAAAAGAACACAAGAGAAAGACTGTTGATTGATCTTTGCTGGAAAACTATATAAGGCCATGGAAAAATGGATGGTGCAAATGGATGAGCTTGTTGCAATGGTTTCACATTTGTTTATAAAGAGCAATCCTTATTTTTGATATAGCACACGGATAGTTCGCCACCAAGGTATAAAAGACCAAGGTGCAGTAATATCCGAGTGCGTGGACGTTGACTCTGCAAGCAAGCGGATTGAACTTAGATCCCTTTAGACATAATATGACCTTGTTGGAACATGTGAATAAGCCATAGTCTTAAACATAAAATAAACTTCAATACATGTAAATGCAAGAAGAATTATTAATATGTAAGATGCTAGGTCATAACACACACAAGATAAATATGATGCTAAGAAAGATGCTAAAGATCATTCCTCAAACACGGCACACAAAAAAACAATGACTATGCCCCCAATCCGTACTGCATCGCAACATACCAAGATTATAGATAAATCAAGGTAGCCTTGAATAGGTATTGGAAAAGGAACAAAAGATAAACCATAACACAAATTGACTGACTTACAAAGTAAACATACAACCAACATATTCTCTTGCCAAAGAGGTTGCTTAGGATAGATTGGATAGGAAAGATAACAGCATTATCGTAGGAACTCTGTGTCCGTTAAAGGGTGCTATCTACCTAAAAAGACAATGTCTCGCTGCAGGAAATGCCACATGTCGCAGGAGACGCGTGTGTTTGTCTCGACAATGGAACACTTTGCAGAAGACAAACTTGTTGATTTGGTGCTTTAGTTAAGCGGGACTTAGCTGATGTTGGCAATCAAAACAGTAGTTGACTCTGGAAGAAAGCTGCTTTGCTTTAGGTTTGTTAAGGACCTTTTCTTTGAAAGGATGCGCTAGCTTGTTGCTTGAGTTAGTCAAGTTGAGGTGAAATGGATTTTGAAAAATGGAAGACTAGAAAGGTGATAGTATTTGATGGATTGAAATGGGTGGAGAATGATGAATCGTATGTGCCTGAGTATTGGATACATCCTTCGTATTCCAGACTGCCTACATACTCTGTATCCACGGGATCAAGGCACATTACGAGGAAAGATGAAAGAAGATAATATGTAGTTCTGGATAGAGTGATGAGATGGGTCAAGGTGGTGAGGAGGAGATCTTATGTACCTGAGTACTGGATACTTCCTTCGTATTCTAGACTGCCTACATACCCATATCCATGGGATCAAGGTACTTTAAGACTGAGAAGATGATAATATGTAGTTCTGGTTGGTGTGATGATGTAGGAAAGCATTGAGAAGATAACAGCCTTATCATAGGAGCGATGTGTCCGTTAAAGGGTGTTACCTGCAGAAAGGAAAAAAGATTGAAGAGCACACTGTGAACCACGAACAAGGAACCAATCCTAGACCTAAGTTAAGGAAAGAGTTGCCCCCATTCTGGTAGAGGAATTTGCATGGATGACTGATGAAGAAGACCTAGAAAGTTGTGACCTAGGACTAGACAGTGCAAACTGTTGACACAGATCAAGATGTGGGGTGATGATGATGGACATTGACAAATTTCCAAGCTATACTAGATAGGGAGATGGAAATGCAAACAAGGTCAATGGTTTTATTATGGATGGATGGATGAAGTGCGTGGAACTGGACATGGAGTGGACAAGACTCGATAGATGATGGGTGTTGACTCTACACATAGCACTTGCTTGCTAGGTTTTTACTATGGTACTTATCCAAGGCGCCTGTTTACCAAGTTTTCACCAGAGGACAGATTTTTTTGGATTTTTGGTTTTTTTTTTGGAATACTCTGAGGATCAAGCATAGAACTTCTTAAGATGGACACTGTTAAGTGGCTCATCCAGAGGAATGCTGTCAGGTGTAGCTAAAGTATAAGCTCTTGATCCATATGCTTCTGTGACAATAAAGGGACCTAACCAATTAGGCTCAAAATTGCCCTTCTTTTCTCGATCTGCTTGATTTCTCTGATTTTCTTTGAGTACAAGATCACCAACTCAAAACTGCCTTTCTTTGATGTTTTTGTTGTAATTACGTCGAAGGCAGTTTTGATAGACATGGAGATGATTTAACGCGGCAAGGCGCCTCTCATCTAGTAGTTCAAGCTCAACTAATCTGGAAGTGCGATACTCGTCTCCGTCAATCAGGTCCCGCATGGATACTCTGAGGGATGGGATCTCGACCTCTATAGGTAGGATGGCTTCAGAGCCATAGACCAAGGCATAAGGTGTGGCACCAGTTGGTGTTCTGATACTAGTGCAGTATGCCCATAGGGCGGGATTGAGTTGCAAGTGCCAATCGCTACCAGCTTCATTGACTGTTTTCTTGAGGATTTTGAGAATGGTTTTATTGGAAGCCTCAGCTTGGCCGTTACTCTGCGGATAGTAGGGAGTTGAAAAGCGATGTTGGATATTGTATTGTGTGCATAAGGCATGGACATCTTGATTCTTGAATGGTCTCCCATTATCAGTGACAATGGCTTGGGTGATACCATACCGACATATGAGATAGTTAAGGATAAACTTGGCTATTTGCTTACCGGTGATATAGGTCATGGGAATGGCTTCAACCCACTTCGTGAAGTACTTAGTAGCGGTAATAATGAACTTATGGCCATTGGATGAGGAAGGGTGGATTTGTCCTACGAGGTCAAGACCCCATTGAGAAAAAGGCCAAGGAGTTGTCACAAGTTGTAATTCATGAGCTGGTGCGTGAATCAAATCTCCATGCTGCTGGCATTGTAGACACTTCTTAGCAAACTGCGCAGCATCTTGTTCTATTGTAGGCCAGTAGTATCCTGTTCTCAGTATCTTCTTAGCGAGATTAGGACTGGTAGAATGTGCACCACAGACACCTTCGTGTATGTCTCGTAAGGTAGCGTCAGCTTCTTCCGCGTTAAGACATCATAAGAGGATACCATCAAGACTCTGACGATATAGTGTATCACCCAGAATGGTGTAACAGGAGGATCGACATATAAAGGTTTTGCGTTGGATGGATGATAGGTTAGAGGGCAAGGTATTGTGTTTAAGGTATTCATAGATATATTCATACCATGGGGAATTGGGACCAACAAGTTCGTAGATGATTTCAGTAACGGGAACATTGACGGCTGGTATCAACAATTGCTCGATCAAGAATTCACATTTCTGTGTATTTGCAGGCATGTCAATCAGTGACCCAATAGAAGCCATAGAATTTGCAGCTTTGTTATGCTCTCTTGGAATTTGCTCAAATGTAATGCTAGAAAAATGTGGTTTGTAGGCATCCACTAGTTGCTTGTAGGGGACCAACTTTTCATCCTTTGTTTGATACTCATCTGTAACTTGGCGAATGACTAGCTGTGAGTCTCCATATACTTATAATTCTGTGATGTCCCATTGAACTGCTGTATTGAGACCTATGAGGAGTGCTTCATATTCGGCAATGTTGTTAGTGCAAGGAAATGCAAAGCTGATATGACTTAGGAATATAGTCATTCTGAGGTGTGACAAATAAGATGTCGGCCCCTAATCCATGCTATGTGTAGGAACCGTCAAAGTACAACTTCCACATTATTGAGTTGGAAAGAGTGAATAGATTCTCATCCAAAAAGTCTACAACCATAGGGTGTGTATCGGTCATGGGTGCTTCTGCTAGAGATTGTCCTTTGATTGCTTTACGATCCACATGCTCAATGTCGAACTCACTAAGGATCATGACCCATTTAGCTAGTCTGCCTGTAAGAGCTGCTTTTGCAAGTAGATACTTCAAGGGATCAATTTTGGCTATAAGATTTGTGTGTTGGTTCAACATGTAATGTCACAACTTTTGGGAAGTGAACACTACTGCTAAACAAGCCCTTTCCATTGGTGAATAATTGAGCTCATATCCCACCAAGGTTCTACTGATATAATAAATTGCATGCTCTTTTCCTAATTCATCATGTTGTGCTAGCAAGGCCCCTAGGGCCAAAGTTGTAGTTGAGATGTATAATATCAAAGTTTTATCAGCCATTGGTGGTACCAATATAGGAGGTAGATACTCTTTAAGTTGATCAAATGCTGCTTGACACTTATCGTCCCATCAAAATGAGACATCCTTTTGGAGTAAGTGTTGAAATGGTTGACATTTATTTGCTAGCTATGAGATAAAATGCCTAATGGATTGCAACCTTCCCTGAAGGCTCCTTAATGCTTTGAGGTTCTTTGGTGGAGGCATCTCCACTATAGCCTTGACTTTTGTGGGGTCTACTTTGATACCTCTGCGAGATACAATGTATCCCAACAGTTTTCCTGATGTTACACCAAAGACGCACTTGTTTGGATTGAGTCTTACTTGGTATGTCTCGAGCCTGTCAAAGATCTGTCCTAGAACTTGTATGTGAGCTTCCCTAGAAGATTTAGCTAGTATGTCATCAACATAGTCCTCCATGATGATGCAGAGGCATCCACACTATAACCTTCACATACAACATGGATGTCTGCAGCCCATCATCATCATCATCATCATCATCATATTTGACTTAACACTGTCAGCATCATCATATTTACTGTGCCGACCGATATCCTCCTGATGACAAACCCTCGCCCGTTCGCATGTCAACAGCATCACCTTATTCGTTTATCGACAGCATCATCATGTTCGACCAGCGCGAACATCCTCCTGACGTCCACTGTTCACTTCAGCGACAACTTCCGTCTTCACTATCTTCAGCATCATGATATTCAACATCATGATAATCAACAGGATAAAGAACATCCGGTTCCTTCCATTTATCCTGATGATGACGATCCTTAACTCCTCGCACCGTCCCCTCGATGCTTACGTCACCCGATATACTGATGACGTATATCCTGATGACGATGACGTCACCTGTAGCTCCTCAATATCCTGCTGCTCTGAAATATCCTGATGACGTATATCCTGATGATGATGACGTCATATCCTGCTGTTGGCCAAACTTAGTTTTTTTCGGCCCGCGATCAACCCGATCTTCTTCCTTATGCCGATGCACTCCTTCTCGGCACCTCCTGATGATGATCACCCCGACGCACATTCACTTCATGCACTCAACTGCATCATGCTCATCTTCACTTATCCGGATGACGATGCCCGAAACGACTGCAGGATATTCGCAGAAATATCCTGATGATGCCGTTTTGATGAACTTTCAACCTTAGCAGATTTTCACTGTTCTGATCCGCCGAACCTCCTGGGATGACTCGATCCACTTCCAGGGTGATCTTCCAAACTCTATCAGCTCGACCTAGCACATACCCATGCTAGGGTCTTCAACACCTTTCAGCCGTGATCCTGCACACCTGCATGCGAACAAACAAACTAACACCTACCCTACTGTACATAACCATTCCACCGATTCGACAAATCAACTGGTGGAATGGATCAGTAAATCCATGAAACCACCAAAACTGCAGATGGATTACACAAAGGAGATCAAACAACAGATGAAAACAGGATCTTTATTGATTTCAAAGATGCAATACAATATACTGTTTCTCACACAGCACACTCTAACTCCTCTGCTCAATGCAATACTATACTATCGATCGATGATCTACAGTCAACCGATCCTCATGCTTAAATAGATTTTCCTGCGAGTACTACTGACCCGACTCCAAGCGGCTGGGAAATCTCTCCAAGCGGCTGGGAGATCCAACCGGACCTACAGCATACAACTGTCCTAACAAACTAACTAAAAATAGTAAAAGCATGGTCAGCATGATCTTAATATGATCAGCATGACCTTATTACATGCATTTGGTCTTATCAGACCTTCTTGAAAACATAAACAAGACTCAAACTAACTAACTGCCTCATGAAGGCCAGCTGTCAGGTAGGTGCTCCTGCACCATACTCCCCAACAGAAAAGAACTCATGTCCCATGAGTTTAGTATGTGGAAGTCCTCCACCTTTACATTTTGCCTTTGCAATATGCTGATCTGTTCCAGCTTTGTCTGCTGCTGTCTCTTGGCTGCTCCAAGACTTCTGAACTGTAACTTGCTTTCTGGCAAGTAAATCTTCATGCCTATCAATGTAGGCCTTTCTCAGGTTGTCTCTGTGTTTGTCAGATTGTCTGACCAGAACCTCTGTCTGAACTGCCTCTTGAAGTGCTGCAATGTTCAACTCTATCTTCCTTTCAACCTTTATAGGACAAGCAATAGTCCCAACTATGACAACATCCTTGTCATTCTTCTGAACTGGTTGCTGTGTGCAAACCTGTTTCTGCATCTGCTGCTGACCTCTGTCAGTCACAACTAAAACTTTCCTCAACCTGTTGTCCTGAACAACTTCTTTTCCTGCAGTATCTTTCTCTGCCTTTATGCTTGCTCCTATAGGCATCTGCACATACTCCTTCTTTCCCATTAAAATGATTTGGGCTGCCTTCTGTACTGCAGCATTTGCCTGCAATGGCATCAACTTAATAGTCTTCCCATCTTTCTTGATGGTGTAGGTATTAGCATACCCATCATACAATACCCTTCTATCAAATTGCCATGGTCTACCCAACAGTAGGTGACAACATTCCATGGGCAATATATCACACAAAACTCTATCATGATATGCTCCAATCTGAAAATCCACATATGCCTGTTCATATACCCAAAGTGATTGACTATCACTCACCCAAGATGCCTTGTAAGGGTGTTGATGTAGAATCCTTTCCAAATGCAGTTTATCCACCATTTCCTGAGATACCATGTTGTCTATTGAACCAGTATCAATGACAACCTTGCATACTTTACCTTTGCTCTTGCATGTGGTCTTGAAAAGAGCTCTCCTTTGTGGGGATTCGTTGTCAGGTACCTTCATGGTAGTCACTGTTCTTCTCATCATCAGAGACTCTCCACTCTCTGGGTATCCATAATTATCAGGCTCCTTATCCTTTTGATAAGTGTTTGAACTCTGCACACTTTGCTCTACTTTCTCTTCTTGTACAAGTTGTACCCTCTTGTCACTAGTTCTATCATCTCTGGATGATGAACCTTTGTTTTCTGGACATTTGAAGGATGGATGACCAAACTCACCACAGGTGTAACATTTTCCTGAAAATGTAGTAGAACCTCTACCACGTCCAAATCTGCCTTTATTACCTTTCCATCCACCTCTGAAACCAGACTGTCCCTGTCCTTTACCAGTGTCTTCTTGACCCTCATTGGTTTGCTTTTGTGTAGGGGCTGCTCCTCTTCCCCTCATATTGTTTCCTCTTCCTCTCATGGACTTATCATGTCCTCTATTCATCTTTTCTTCAATCCTGATTGCCATTTGATAACAATCCTCCACATTCTTAGGGTTAGCTAAAACTAACTCATCCTGTATGTTAAATTTCAAACCAGCCAAGTACCTAGCCACCTTTTCTACCTCATTCTCATGATGACCAGATCTCATACTCAACTTATAAAACTCCTCAGTATATGCCTTCACATCCATTTCCTTCTGCCTTAAAAATTGCAGCTTCTTAAACATCTGGATTTCATAATCCCTTGGCAAGAATTTACCTTTGATCCTTGCTACCATCTTATCCCATGAAGTGATCTTTGACTTCCCTTGTTTCCTTCTCTCGGATTGTACATAATCCCACCATACCAAAGCATGACCTCCTAACTTGGTCTTTGCAATCTTGACCTTCTGATCCTCAGCAACATCTTCACATTCAAAGTGATTATCCAGTGCAGCAATCCAATCCAGCAACTCATCTTCATTCAAACTTCCATTATACTTGGAAACATCAACCTTTACCTTAGGTTTATCACTCTGCACTGCCTTTAACAGTTTTGCCAATCTCTGGTCTTCAGCATCCAGATCTTCAGCTACCTCTTCATACTCTTCAACAGTATCTTCATCTTCTTCAGACTCACTATCTTCCACTTCCCTCTTTTTGTTCTTTTCCAGGGCTACAAGCCTGGCTTGAAGTGCTTCAGCAAGCTCCTTCATCTTCCTCATCTCTCTGGCATGTTTTTCCTTCATCTCCTGCAATTCCTTTGCAGTACTACTACCTTTCAGAGGCATTTTGTCAACCTCTCACTCAACACACAACACACAATCAACTCTATCTCTGCCCTTTCGGTGACAGAATCAACACACAACAGCCCAGACCTTTTGCTGAGCTCTGATACCACTATGATGCAGAGGCATCCACACTATAACCTTCACATACAACATGGATGTCTGCAGCCCATCATCATCATCATCATCATCATCATATTTGACTTAACACTGTCAGCATCATCATATTTACTGTGCTGACCGATATCCTCCTGATGACAAACCCTCGCCCGTTCGCATGTCAACAGCATCACCTTATTCGTTTATCGACAGCATCATCATGTTCGACCAGCGCGAACATCCTCCTGACGTCCACTGTTCACTTCAGCGACAACTTCTGTCTTCACTATCTTCAGCATCATGATATTCAACATCATGATAATCAACAGGATAAAGAACATCCGGTTCCTTCCATTTATCCTGATGATGACGATCCTTAACTCCTCGCACCGTCCCCTCGATGCTTACGTCACCCGATATACTGATGACATATATCCTGATGACGATGACGTCACCCGCAGCTCCTCAATATCCTGCTGCTCTGAAATATCCTGATGACGTATATCCTGATGATGATGACGTCATATCCTGCTGTTGGCCAAACTTAGTTTTTTTCGGCCCATGATCAACCCGATCTTCTTCCTTATGCCGATGCACTCCTTCTCGGCACCTCCTGATGATGATCACCCCGACGCACATTCACTTCATGCACTCAACTGCATCATGCTCATCTTCACTTATCCGGATGACGATGCCCGAAACGACTGCAGGATATTCGCAGAAATATCCTGATGATGCCGTTTTGACGAACTTTCAACCTTAGCAGATTTTCACTGTTCTGATTCGCCGAACCTCCTGGGATGACTCGATCCACTTCCAGGGTGATCTTCCAAACTCTATCAGCTCGACCTAGCACATACCCATGCTAGGGTCTTCAACACCTTTCAGCCGCGATCCTGCACACCTGCATGCGAACAAACAAACTAACACCTACCCTACTGTACATAACCATTCCACCGATTCGACGAATCAACCGGTGGAATGGATTAGTAAATCCATGAAACCACCAAAACTGCAGATGGATTACACAAAGGAGATCAAACAACAGATGAAAACAGGATCTTTATTGATTTCAAAGATGCAATACAATATACTGTTTCTCACACAACACACTCTAACTCCTCTGCTCAATGCAATACTATACTATCGATCGATGATCTACAGTCAACCGATCCTCATGCTTAAATAGATTTTCCTGCGAGTACTACTGACCCGACTCCAAGCGGCTGGGAAATCTCTCCAAGCGGCTGGGAGATCCAACCGGACCTACAGCATACAACTGTCCTAACAAACTAACTAAAAATAGTAAAAGCATGGTCAGCATGATCTTAATATGATCAGCATGACCTTATTACATGCATTTGGTCTTATCAGACCTTCTTGAAAACATAAACAAGACTCAAACTAACTAACTACCTCATGAAGGCCAGCTGTCAGGTAGGTGCTCCTGCACCACATGATATGATGAAAGAGATCGTGGAATATCACTGTCATTGCTCTTTGATAGGTTGCTCCTGCATTCTTTAGACCAAACGACATGACACACCAACAATAGTTACCCCAAGGACAAGTAAAAGTTGTTTTATGTTGATCTTCTTCTGCTATCCTTATCTAATTCTAGCCTAAGAATCCATCCATGAGAGAAAGCATTTCATGACCTGCTATCAAGTCTACTATAATGTCAATGTTCGATAGTGGAAAGTCATCTTTGGGACATGCCTTGTTAAGATCTCTAAAATCATTGCACATGCGGATGCGCCCATTGGGTTTAGACACAGGTACAATGTTTGATACCCAGTCTGAATAGTCAATAGGCTGTATGAACTTTGCATCTAACAACTTCTGTATTTCCACTTTTACCAAGAGAGCTATCTGTGGGTGCATCTTTCTCAACTTTTGCTTGACTGGTTTCACTTTTGGATCAACTGTGAGATAATGAACTACTAGCTTAGGGTCTAGCCCTGGCATATCAGCATAGGTCCATGCAAAGTTGATGGTTCTCTGTAAGAAGAATGTGTTAAGATTCCTGTGCTCTGTTTCTGATAATGATGCTGCTAGGAATGTGGTCTTTGGATTTTGCTCTGTGCCAAGGTTTATCTCTTTAGAATCTTCCACTAGGAGAGCTAACTTCTCTTGATACTTAGATGGTAGGGGAAGGTCAAATCCTCGATCCTTAGGTGCCACAGTTAGGTTTTCACCTTTGGATACGTCCTTTGTTTTTACTATTTTGTGATCGGGAGGTGCCACAGTGTGGTTTTCACCTAGAGATCTTTCTTTATTTTTACTTTTACGACAGGAGGATTTGGCATTCTCACCAAAATAAGTTGTTGGCTCTAGTTCCATTACAAAACCTACTTTATGATCGCCAAGAGGGATACCTTCCCAAAGTCCCATGAACTCAGCTAGAGCTTCGTCATTCTGAAATACATCTATAATGGGGGACCCTTGTTGGTCCCAATCGATAAGTTTAGGGTAGACAAGTGTTACATTCTGGGTGTTTGTGGTGGAGGTTAAGAATATGAAGGATAGTGTAAAAATGGAGGATTCTGCAAATAGGTTGGTCATATGGAGGAAAGAGTCATCGCCGATATCCTCAGTAGACGTCAAATCGACGGGAAAAGTTTCAGTTACCTCATCGAGGATATACTGGATGTCCAAGGCGTGTGGTACCTTTCTACCAAATCTTAACCCCTTCTTGTCTAGTTTCCTTGTCACAACAATGGGTTATATAGTTCCTTGATTCTATTTTCCAAGGCCACCTTTGCCTTTATAGCCCATATTTTTTACTATCCTTAAGCCATTGCCATATTGCTTGACTGGTATTGTGACCGGTTCTTTCTCTTTATAGAGCCAAGAAGAAATGTCCTCAATAGTTTCCTCTTCCAATAACTTTCCCTATTGGAATTGGGTTAGAAATGCTGGGGGAGGAATAGATGCTTTTTTAGCTACTTTGGCAATGGGCGGTTGGCCGTAAGATTTAGGGGACAAAGGCATCCGCCCTACACAACAAGATTTTGAGATATCATATATTCCAAAGCCTATATCACGGATGTGCACTTTGATTTCAAGAATAGGATTACGTTCACTTGTAGAGGCTTGTGTCAGGGTTTCAGGATCAACATATAGTGGGGATTCAAGGGCTTTTGCATTGTTAGGCACTTGGTTGCAATTCTTATAACTGCCTTGCAAGACACAGCAGAATTCAAAAGGATTGGGGTCTCCTGGGATAGTTATCTTCGTACCATTGTATGGGAACTTTAGAGACTGATGGTATGTGGAGGGGATAGCTTTCATTACATGGATCCATGGGTGACCTAGGATAATGTTGTAAGGCAGCTCAATATCAAGGACTTGACATCTGGTTTCAAGCATGATAGGGCCCAGTTGTATAGGCAAGTGGATAATACCTTCTAAACGGTGCTCAGCATCATCATATCCCTTGATTGTAATACTTTGATCAGTGTTGACATGATCCTCAGAGTATCCCAATTGCTTAAGTAACTTTAAAGAATAGATGTTGAGACCAGCACCACCATCTATGAGTATACGTTTGATTTTGCGCTTATGGATGAGAACCTCAATATGAAGGGCATCATTGTGACACGGATCCTGGGATGGGAGATCTTTCTCAGAGAAGACCACATTGTAGGGTGAAGCAATGTTACCCACTATAGATTGGAAATCCGTGACCGCTATATTGTTAGGAACCAAAGACTCTTGGAGGGCTTTTTCTAGCACGACTCTATGTGCAGGTGATGACCATAGAAGGTCCAAGATAGAGATCTGTGCTGGCATTTTCCCTAGATGTTCGACAAGATTATAATCAGATTGAGCTGGAAGACTAGGTGTAGGACCACGAATGGTGACATGACCACGATGAGTTGTAACAACACAATCCATAGATTTGCCCTTGATTGTGAGGGTAGGCACTCGACTCTCTTCAAAATGACCTACAATGGAATCAAAGGAAGTGGAAGCATGATTGATACCTTTACCTCTATCCTGAGGAGGAGGTGGACCATGATGAGGGAATGGTTCCTTGTACATATCGAGATCTTTGTTCATGTGTTGAGTTGGTTGATCTTTTTGTAGAGATATTTGATTGCCTTCGATGAGATTTTGGATTAGGTGCTTGAGTTTCATGCACGAGGTGGTTCTATGCCCTTTGCTCCTATGGAATTCATAGTATTCATTTTCTCTATACCGTGCAGTTTTGTAAATAGGTTCCCCATACGGGGGAGCATCGGGTAAGGTGATGAGGCCTTTCTGTAAAATATTTTGTAATACTATCTCTATGGGCTCTCCCAAAGGAGTGAATTGATGCCGCAGAGGGTAATCTTATTGAGGCCGCTCTTGTTGTCGTTATTGTTGGTTTTGATAAGGTTACCACTATTGTTGCTGTTGTAGAGGTGGAGCTTGACTTGGTTTGGAAAGCTGCAGCGACATTTGCAAACTTTGGACATGTTTAGAATCAACCACCCCATCGTTGACCACATTTTTGTTTTTATTCCAATATTTGGGTTTATTGCTCGATTGTTGATGAGGAGCAGTGTCTTTTGTTTCTTTGAAGATTTTGACCACACCCTTAGCAATGAGGGCCTTTTCGATATTAATTCCTTTGTACGTGATTTCGTCGAAGGTGGTAGCACTAAGAATTTGTAAATGAAAACCTAACTCTTGGTTGAGGTTCTGCACAAATATGCTAACAAGCTGTTTCTCCGGACTCTTGAAAGGGAATTTAATAGCCATTTATCTCCATCATTGAAGGAAAGAAATGAAAGTTTCACCATTTTTCTATTTATTGTTGCATAGATCAGTCATGGAGATCTCATGCTCTGTGTTGTAGGAAAAATGGGTGGCAAATTTCTCTGCTAGTTCGTTAAAAGACTTGATACTAGTAGGCAAGTGTGAGAACCATTCTATAGCTTGACCTCCAAGACTACGAGGAAAGAGATGCATAAGGTATGTGTCATTCTATGAAACCTCGAAGCAAGCAAGATAGAATTCCCTGAGATGGTCTTTTAGGTCACCTTTTCCTTTGTATTTATCGAACTTAGGAATAGTAAAATTTTGAGGAAAAGGGATCATAGGTAATGATCGATCAAAAGAATAAGGACACACCTCCTCTAACGAGAAGGTCTTCTTGGTGTGGCCAAATGTAAGATCAGATAGCTGTTGTTGAACTTCTGCGATTTTTAGCTCCATTGCTGTGGGAGGGGTTGGAAACATCTCCTGTTGTCCTAGAAGTGGTTGTTGCTGCCCATATGGTAGATTGTATTGTAAGCCATGAGCGTTGGTATTATAAGGGTCGTAAGATTGGTTGGGGTCATATGCATTGTACGTTTGGTTTAGATTTGGTTGGAATTGGAGGTTTTGATTTGGAAGAGGTGGAGGCGGCGCTAGGTAGGAATGTTGGCTTTATGATGGTTGAAGAAAAGAATTGGGTGGAGGAAAGCTAAAACGTGTTTGATTAGGTTGCGATGGTGGCACATAGCTTTGGGAGACTTGATGTTGGGAATGTTGAGGGTGGCTAGGCAATGTGTGAAAGAAATTTAGTGAGGATGAACGTAGCGGAGGAGGGACATAGGTAGAAGTGATTTGCAATGGTTGATTGGGGATGAGTGTAGAAGAATTTTGTGGTGGGGATTGCATGACTCTAATTGGTTGAGAGACATGAAGGTTTGATGATATGGGAGGTGGTATGTGTTGAGACCCTTGTTGCATGGCGACATAGTTGTTCCCCGGATTGTAATTGGGTGGAAAACCTATTCGTGAAGGAGTAACCAAAATTCCACTTGCAATTGGTGTGGACATTTTAGGAGTTTGTTGTATATTTGATTGAGTTAAGGTGGCTTGCTTAGCTAGCTCCGCTTGATGTTGTAGAGTCTCCTATTGGTGTTTGTAGATTTCCATAGGAGTCAGAAGTGGTGAAACGGCCCTCTTTCCTGTTGGGTTTTAAAAAAGGGGATTTTTAATCGTTCTTCCTTGTAAGCCTTGTTCGGGTAAAGGCGTGGTCACTGTTGACATGGTTTGCACCGCTTGTATGGTGTCTAGGGTGTTGTTTGTCTCCTTGAGATTGGATAAATCAAAATCTTGAGGTAACTTGGCTCCTTGCTCTGCTAGCAAGCAGAAGAAATGATCTTGGTTCTCACTAAGGATTTTGTCAAAGGCGGCTACAGCTCTAGGATCTTGTATGAATTCATCAAGATCTTGCCCATCTTCTTGAGAGGATTGACCCATTTCAAAGTGTCGCTCTTCTTGAGGTGGGGCTAGATCTACAGTATAACCTTGTGGGACAAAATCTAGAGGCATGCCAGTGGTATAATGAGGTGTGCTTACCAAAGGGACCCTACCTTCTTGAGGAGTGCTAGGGTGGTCAAGGTGCGGCATGTTGGGAGAATTGGTAGATCTTTCTGTGGGTGTTCTAGGAGTAACCTTGGGAGTAATGTTGAGACAGCTTGATTATGGTGTGTGAGGAGGCGATTTGCGCTTCCTAGAAATAACTTTCTTGGACTTCATAGTTTGCTGGAGCCTAGTGGTTACCATGGAATATACTAGGACAAAAGGTAATGCTGGGATTCTGCTTGTGTTTTGAGAAAGACAAAGTCCAATGCATAAGTGACTGGACCAAAGGCACTATACTGTTTGACTAGAGGCACAGGATTGTGCAACCAAAAGCGTGCTACTGTAATACCAAAGGCGATGGACTGAGCTACCAGAGGTGAGGTACTGCTATACCAAAGGCAAGCTACGGTAACCAAAAGCAAGCTATTGTACCACCAAGGGAGAGTTGCTGTAATACCAGAGGCGCTGAAGTAGTGTCTGATGTTTTTAAAGGCAATTTTGATAGATTTGTTTATGGTTCTGATTATATTTGTCTTTAGCAAGAGAAAACACAACAAACAAGTGGTCAAAAAAGGACTGACACAACAGATAGTGTATGTTCGAGGCTCACAAAAAAAGCCCAATGTTTCCACAGGTATAAGACAATTGGAATCAATAACAAGCACTTTTTATCCCTAGAGACAAGGTTTCATTACAGTAGATCATCTCACAGCTTAATACTCCGTCGATAAAAAATATCATTCCATAAAGGTGTCAGATATTTTGTATCTTTGCGAGAGATGATAGGTAGGGATATCTCACCCTCCCCTTGGAAAGCTCAAGTAGGTCACAAGAGCTTTTTGACCAAGGGAATACTATCTTTTCTCAAGGGAGCCAATGGTGAGTATCTTAAAGGCTTAAATCGATTCCCCTTGCACTGATGATTACCGCAATGTTCAGAGGTAGATCAGGTAGTCTTTATCTAGAATGGTTCTTAGTAACTTTGAGGGACCAACGCCTTACAAGCAATGTGACAAGCTACTAAAAGCTTTAACCAATTCTACTAAGAGTATCAAACACTTCACTCAATGTGAAAATTATTTCCACAAAGAGCTAGTACACCTCTTTTCAATTTGGCACCACAAGGTAAGGCTGACATCGGTTAAGACTTGGCTTTCGCCTTATCCCTTTTATATAGTGGTTCAAAGGAAAACCCTGCTTAGGGTCATCCCTTTTGGATGAAACGCAATATAAAAGGAGGCCCTTCTAAAGGAAATACTGAAATGTAAGAGCAAGCACGTCAAACAAAGGTTCAGTTGTCCCATTATAAGAAAAACAAGGTGCAACTAAATTAGGCACACACACATTTGTAGTTGTCAATTGTTCCTTATGAAATTGAAGTGTTTGGTATTTATATCCATTGTCTCTTAAGAAAAGCAGTATGTTCCTAAGATTTAGATTGCTGAAATGATTTATTTAATTATCCCTTAAGAAGGCAATATGTTTCTAAGACTTAGTGAGATAAATCAAGATTTCTTCAATGCTCGTCCTGCATGAACATATTAAAAAAACCTATTTGCTCTGTGTGAGTGATAAGAAGCTGCAACAAGTTAAATAGTTCTAAAAAAACCCACAATTTAGCAAAAAATAAATCAAATTGACCAAAAGTGCCTAACTTGTTAGGTGAAAAAATAAGCACTATAAAAAAATCTAATAATAATGATTAGGTATAGTAGATTGAATATTATGATCAGATTCTATATGAAATTCTATGCAATTTCAAAAAAATGTTTGTGAAAATTGCGTCAATTTTGCACAAGTTATGACCATTTGAAGTTTGCAAAGAAGGGTTGACTTTAATTGAGTGTACCTGATAAATCTGATAAAATTACCTCAAAATTATTCTACCACAGAAAAGTTGGGAGAACTATCTTTCCAACGCCATTGGTTTCATAAAAATCTGACTCTGTATCCAAAAGATATGCGTGATTTCGTGAAACTGCTAAAAATAGGTCCAAAAAAAAGCATGGGCTAAAAAATAGGGATACGGATTGGGATCTATTTTTCCTAAAATCCGTGCACTTTCTACAAAAAATAAGAGATACCCAGATAGAATTTTGATATTTTTGACAAAACCCAGAAATCTTTTGAGCTAAAGTTACATAGATATTTCTGATTTCATGAAATTTCTAAAAATAGGCCCAAAAAAAAAAACAAAAAAAAATATAGGCTAAAAATAAAGGCACGGATTGGGCTCTATTTTTCTCGAAATCCATACACTTCCTATAAAAAATAAGAGATACCCAGATAGGATTTTGATGTTTTTGACAAAACCCAGAAATCTTTTGAGCTAAAGTTATCCCATTTGAATGCTCAACGCCTATTCTCTCAAGCTAGTGAACAAGAATCTTCAAATCTTCTACATTGTGATTGTGTTTTTTCGTACCTAGCTTCAAAAAAATCAACTTTTTTTTTTAAAAAGTAAGGTTAGTGGGTCCCACCAGGCGTGCCAGAATGTGTATGAGGAAAATTGACTAAATTAAAACTAAACAAATCAAAAACTCAATAACATAAAGAGAACCGATTTAAATAAAAGCCATTAATAATAATTGATGAAATATGAAACCTTTTACCGAGATTTGTATTGTTCCCTTTGAATTGAATGTGGATTGCTCAATATTGCTGCGAAACCATAGTTGCAACAAACAAGTAAAGTGCTCAAAAGATCAATGTTATAAGATCGTAAAGTTGCTCAATCGATGCGATGTATACTCAAAGCGCTATTAAGTATGCAGAAGAATAAGTGATCGAAGAGGATTTGTGAAGGAGATGAGGGGGTTTATATAGGTTTCAATGAAGATTGATCAACGGTCTAGATAATTCAGAAGAATCAATCGAGGAGAACAGTTAAGGAACCTGCAACGAATAAGAAGAAGACAAGTGTCACACAAAAACTGTTTTATTTGAGTTAAACACTTTCTTTTCTAAAGATAAGACATGCTTTTCATAAATTAGAAATTTTTTTTCTAATTTAAGAGAAATTGATAAAAACAAGGTTGAGTGAATAGATAACTCAACTTTAGATTTGCTTTTGCATGATTTGAGAGAAATTAAATAATAAATTATTTAATTTTGTGTGCATGGAGAAGAAGGCTTATTTTTAGAAGATTTGAAAGATATTTGTAGATAAGAAAGCAAACTAAATAAATATATTTATTTAATTGTTGTGCAAGATTTGGAAGAATAAATAAAATATTTGATTTATCTTATTTTTGGAGAATGAGAGAATTTAAATAAATTTGATTTAATTTATTTAAATTTGGAAGAATGAATTTGATTTAATTAAATAATTAGGAATTATTTAATTGTTTGGATAAGATAGAATTTGTGATGAATTAATTAAATAATGGGATTTATTTAATTAATGGAGACTTGAGATTTGGAAAGAAGATAATGATTTAATTAAATAATATAAATTATTTAATGGAGACTTGAAATTTGAAAGAGGAATGATTTAATTAAATAATATAAATTATTTAATGGAGACTTGAAATTTGAAAGGAGATAATGATTTAATTAAATAATATAAATTATTTAATTAATAGAAGAATAAGGTTGATTTTGCTGAAATTAATTAAATAAAGGGGATTTATTTAATTAATGTTGAATTTTAAAATTTTGGAAGAATTTGATGAAATTAATTAAATAATTAGATTATTTAATTAATGTTGAAATGCAGGTGATGCTATATATTAGACGAAATGCAAGTGATTCGAAGATGGTCATTTTAGGGTGTCAACAGTTGTCCTTGAGTGTTATTGTGAAAGGAGGGTTTGATTTGATAGATCTTAACACTATTCATCCATCTTCCCACTTTTCACATATAACAAGTACAAAGATCAAAGCACAACATATAAACAATCAACATGATATAATCAACAAGATGATATCAAATAACTACATCTAACTAAAGATGATATGTAATTAGCATAATATAGATATAAAAAATGTGAAGTCAATAATCCATAATGATAAACTAGATAATATAATCATAATCACATATAAAGTAAAAACAATGAAGTTGAAATACTACAAGAGTTCAAATATGTAAAATCACAACATATGCATCCAAAATACATATTTGAACATCTTTATCATAATACAAAACATAATTGGTAAATATAGTATCAGTATCGAAATTAAAACCAAATAGAAAGATAGGGCACATTAACCAGTGGGCCTTACATCTCCCTCCCTTAAAACTAGGTTAACTCCTAGAAATCTAGAAAATGGTGTGGAACCCTTAGCTACATATAATCCTCCCAAGTAGTTGCTAACTCACCATGATGGTTCCACTAGATTCTTACTTGATCTAGGTATTGAACTTGATGTGCCATCCTTCAATGCTACAATATACAAATTAGATCCAAAGAAAGCTACTCTCCCTCCTTGACCTACAAAGTACCCCTATCAAGAATATGCATCACATCTGGAATATATTGTTTGCGCACAAAAACATGGAACACATCATTGATGTGTGAGAGACTAGGTGGCAACACAAGTGGATATGTGATAGGACAAATCCTTTGTAGGATCTCCAATGGCCCAACAAAGTGTAGTGTGAGCTTAGAACATTGTCAATAATAGATTAGGCTATTATGTGGTTGCACTCTAAAAAACACTCGATCTCTAAGAGAGAAATTTGATCTAATCTCTTGGCATAAAAAAAAAATTTCTATAAATCTTGAGAAAATAACAATTGCTCTCTAATTCAAACAACCTATCACTCCATGTCCTAAAGCATCTTAAGACTAATGACAACTTGATCCTCCATAAAGACATGTGTCATTGACATGGCATTATAGGACATCCTTAAGGGTGAATAATGGGAAACCTTGGTAATATTTTCCATCATCACCATGATAGTATCATGATGATGAGTAGATAGAGGCAAACCAATGATAAAGTCCATATAAATCATGTCCCATTTTATGTCAAGAATGTTACGTAGGTATAGATGACCTGTGAGATGCTACTTCTCTAACTTTAATCTCTAGCACTCAAGGCATTTAGCAACAAAATTAGAGTCATCACACCTCATCCTTGCCCACTAGTACAACTACCAAAGGTCAACACATATCTTCTTTACACTTAGATGTGTTGTGTAAGGTGCATAATGCACCTTCGATAACACAACGGTGTGAAGATCACCAAAAAATAGAATGTAAATATGCAAACTCTAGAGAAAAGATAGAAAACTTTCCCTTCAGGGCCCCTTGAGATTCTATCTCTACTCAAACTTTTGATGCCATGGATCCTCCAAAACCTTCTTAGGAATGTAGACCCTCAAATCTTGGGGTATTCATTTAATAAAAAATGACACAACGTTTGGATTTGTAGGGTACTAGTAAACACCCATGATTTCATTTCTACCCCTCAATTTATGTTTTCATACCCCCTCTACATTCACTAGTATTTAATTAAAATACCTCCCTATTTTGACCAGGTATCTTATGTACCTATGTTTTGGTTACATTTTTATATCCCCTTATTATTTCTACCCTATAAACCAAGGGCACTACACACACCTATATCTAACTCAAAACTAGTTTTGATTGCCATCACACACATTAAATCCTTCACAAAGAAATCCTAGATGAGCTATGAAAAATATGCCATCTTCTAGAAAGCTTTTATTTAAAAGTACTTATACACCTCAAACCCCAAACCCTTACCACACCAACTTTAGCTATGAATCCCCCTAATAATAGATATCTTAATTATAGTATGAATATTAATCTAAATTATACTAGAAGGGTTTTAAATATACCTGGTGATTCTTTTGGATAGGGTCATGGCATTACCAAAATGCATTTAATAACTAGTTTTAGGAAACTTGAGTAGGATTGTATTGAACCTACACAACCTTGGTGTAACTATTGTTTCCTTTCTTAACTATATTAGAGTTGGAATTAAGTATGTGCCCCTAGGATATGAGGCTCTAACACAATACATGACTATGTGGTGTAGAAAAAGGATAGCCTCACAACCCTAGCAAGACCAACATAGTGAATAGAATTTCCTGTAGTTGAATTATGCAAAGTGATATGTAGAGAATTTGGAATGCCAATAATAAACACCCCACCCACCTTTGACACATACTTCCCCACTCCTAATGCCTACCCATATCACATTAATTAAACTATCCCTTTCCCCCTAATATTGAAGTGATACATTGGGTCACATTTTGGTTATTTGAAAAACCCCAATCTATATGCTTGTGATAAGGTATTACTTTAGAGATGAATTCAATTAGTCAAATTCATTCTTATAGATAAAACTAAGGCTTCATGCTTCCTTCTACTCAAGGCATTTGTGACAAAATTTTCCTTCTCTTTGATGTACTATACATCAAAGTCATACTCACAAAGAAATTCCATTCATTGACATTGATGTGCATTCAAGTTTGGCTATGTGAATATATATTGAAGACTATGATTATTAGTACACAACTCATATAATAGTATATATTGGGCCAAAATAATATGTCTCTAGCACACAATTGCATGGATGACAACTACCAAATCTAGATCGTGGTTGGGGTAGTTAAGCTCATTTTCCTTGAGGTTCCATGATTTGAAAGAAATCATGTGGTCCTCATACATAAGGACAACACCCAAAACCATCCAAAGAAGCATTTGTTGCAAGTATGTGCTAATTGATGTTGTCATTGATGTCAACATGTTTGTGTTGTCATTGGTGTCAACTGTCTTCTGATGAAGTTAGTGTTATTTAGTGCTGTTTGATTCAGTTGCTTTTCTAAAAGGTGGTTTGGATGCTTTGTATAGATGCTAAAAGTGTTGAGAATATGCCTATGTAGTAGGGTTTCCAAGTACTTTTGAGAAAATTTAAATAATACTGAAAATAGTGTGTTGAAGTAGTCTTCTGGCTTATAGTATATTGCTCAAGTTTTTTTTACTCCGCATTTCTTCTATGTTGGAGATCTAAGTGTGTGGTTTGGATATGTTGTTGAGAAGTAGTGTAAGATGCTAAATCTAGAATTTGGTGCTGCAGATCACTGTGAAGTGAAAGTTATGTTCACCAATTTGAGAACATGATTTGACAGTGTTTCTGATTTTTGTAGAGGTGTCTGGGAGAAAGTATTTTACTCCGCATTTATTCATAGAGTGGTCTCAGGTGTTGCAGTTCTAGATTTAAGCCTATAAGGCCCTTATCTACCTTCTATACAAAAAGTTTGTGGTATGATGGTCCAGAAAGCAATTTCTTATGTAGCAGAGTTCGATAGTGTTGGCTGTGAGTAGACAACGAGCCTTCTTTAGGTGAAAGTTGTTGTGGATGAATTTGTTGATTTCTAGGTGACCTCAAGTTGTTTGTGGATGTTTCCAAAATGTATTAAAGCTCTAGACATGGTCTGCAAGTTATGGTTGTGATCGTGGAAGTGTGTGATGGAGAATCCCCTATGTTTACACCATTAGGCCAACCTAGAAGTTTGCACTGATTGTGGAGTTGATTTAACGATTGTGTGAGTGTTGTGTAGCGTGCTTGGATAGATTTGGGTCTGAGATAAGGCTTAGAGTGGTTCACCTTCATTCCCTTATGTCATGGAATGTTTAGGTCTAGACCTAATTAAAATCTTATGTGTTTGTCGACCTTGGAGACTATTTCAAGGATTGAAGATTGTGTTGCTGACCTTGAAGATTGTATCAAGGTTTATGGTGATATAAATAAGTGTCAAGAATTTGTGTGTGTGTGGGCGAACACAGTAGAGATGTAGTTTCTAATGTGAAAGTGATAAAAGGGTAGTAAGAGCTTTCATGAGTTAGACGACTGGATGCAGTGAGCAGAAGGTGTCTACTATCTTTCAGTATAGATGCAAAAGTGATGATTGCTGTACTTCATTGGAACTAAACCCATGCATGTGTTAGATGCAATTATATCAGTGAACCTCTTCTTATTTCTTCTTTCTTTTTTAGTGGGCAGTGAGTCCACTTGGACAGTGAGCCTTTTGTAATTTGGTGTTACTACTTTATATTGTGAGCTAATCCTCACCATAGTTTTTCCCTTTCAGGGTTTTCCACGTAAAAATCTGGTTTTCTCTTGTGCATGGTATTGATGTATTTAAGTTTTTGTTATTTAATTTTCATGTTTAATCTTCATAATAGATTAAGGGTTTAAGTAAACTAATGTGGATGTGATTATGCTTATGAGGCTTTGAAATTTTTTGATACAACTAATTCACCCCCTCCTAATTGTCTTGTGCCTTCAATAACATCATCATAAAACACAAAATCTACTATAGGATTAGGCACTACATAGATTGGTGTACTAGTCAACATCTCATTGAAAACCTAAAAGGCTCACTCACACTAATCCAACCACATAAACTTCTTCCCTTTTCATTGAAGAGAAGTAATGAGATGCACCACTCTCAAGAAATCTATGATGAATTGGTGGTAGTAACTTGCTAATTCCATGAAACTATGAACCTATGAAACATTTGTGGGTATAGGCCAATCCATTTTAGCTTGAATATTCAAAGAATCTACCTAGATACTAAATATAAAATAAACCAAATAGTTCACCTTAGTTTGAAAAAAATAACACTTTACCAAGCTACCAAAAAGTTGATTCTTGTACAAACACTATAGAACTTGACACAAGTGGATCTTATGCTTCTCCATTATCCTTGAATAAATCAAGATGTAATCTAAAAATATAAGGGTAAACTAGTCAATATAGGTGCAAAACATCCCATTCATCAAGATCATGAAAATTAATGGAGCATTCATCTAGCCAAATTGAATTATAGTGAACTTATAGTGTCCATAATGAGTTCAAATTGCTATCTGATGAATATCCACCTCTTGAATGTGAAGCTGATGATACCTAGACTTCATATCAATATTTGAGAACAATTGTGCTCCCTTCATCTTATTGAACAAATCATTAATTCTTGGAAAGATATATTCGTTCTTCATCATCACCTTGTTTACCTACTGATAATCAATAGACAATCAAAGGGATCCATCCTTCTTCATTAAGATGATAGGTGTACCCTAAGTAGTTACACTCATATGAATATGGCCCTTCTCTAACAACTCTTCCAACTACAACTTGAGTTCATTGAGCTCCTGAGTAGTCATTCTATATGGTACACATGAGATGGGATCAACTCTAGGAATGAGATCAATGTGAATGTCCATATCTCTCTTAAATGGGCTAAAAAGGATGACACTAGGAAATATGTTAGGAAAATCCCTTGGAAGTAGGTGATCACTTGAGAGATACCTCATGGAATTCACTCAAAAATATCACTCAACATGATGTGAACATTTCGCACCCCTTTCACATACTTCACTTTATTTGCATGGCTAAGATCATATGAAGTGAGATCATGGCTAAGATCATATGAAGTGAGATGGGTCTCTAATTTGTAGTTGTCACAACATGATCACCATGATCATTTATGCACTCCACTTCCTTTTGGAAAAAATCAATCCTTGCATGATGAGAATCAAGCCACTCCATACCAAAGATGATCTCATAAGATCCCAAAGGTAGAACATGAAAATATATAGTGGTGGTGATGGTTCCAAGACCCAACACACAACCACACACAAGTGAGTCCACCACCACATTAGAACCTATGGCTAAATCAACCTCCCAATGACTATACTTTCTATCATTAGCCTACATCACTCAACCAAAGATGGGTAATAAAAAAGTTAGAAACTCCTCAATTAAATAGAATGGAAACCTATACACCACCAAGCATACCTGAGGTCTTTACAAATGTGACCTAATGATGAACTTGGTGAGACTTTCCAACATCTCTGTTGGCAGTGAAAAGAGAACAACAAGAAGAGCATCCATAAGTTAGTGCACTTGGTCGCAAAAGGGATGTTTCAAAGCATAAGGCCAACTAGGCATAGTAGGAAAAGACATATTTTGTAAGGGACATGTTGGTTCCTCCAACTGATTACCTAAAATCCCATAAAGATTAGCCAACTTCTTATGCTTAGGGATCTTAGGTCAGTGGCCAACGAACAGGATTACAACAATAAGTTGAAAATCCTCTACACTTTTGGTTTTGCAAGACCAATGCAGGTGTACCTATGCAACATCCAAGGGTATATAATGACTAATACTAGATATTGCATTAAAATAGAAGGTTCTCAATAGTACTTTAGCAGGGAAATGACTGACTTTGTTTAGATTGGCTTAGTCCTATGATAGTACAGTTCATACCCTGATTGAGAACAAATATTTACTCCAAGCTACTCTCAAAAGAATGATAGAAATGAAATGATTTTGATTATTGTGGGGTGGACCTAAACCAACAAATTAAACTAGTGAGAGACCGATGCACTAATCCAATGGGCTACAGAGTCAAATTGTACATAACCTATGTATCATTCAAATGGCATTACCTCATGACTGAAAGACTAATGACATTAACACCTTATATCAATACCTCTTAGACATGGGAATACGGAAATATCCATATAAACCATAATGTAGACAACAGTTAATTGAATGTATTCCAAGCATTTATTTCTCCCCTTGAGAGAAAGCAAAAGAAAACACACATAGTGCAATAAATTGTAAAGATGCACTAAAATATCCTTGATATTCATAAATCATGTTAACTCCATCAAATGCAACACAGAAAGGATTCCATAACCAATATATCTTTTTATTAATTTAAGAATAACACTATTCTATAGATTGGAAAATAGATTATGAGACAATTTTCTTCTATTTACAATGGACTAAAGTACAGAACACCCTACTATATACAACTTGAGATTCAAACAACCCCCTCTGTTACATCCCCAATTTTTGTTTTACTATACTTTTACTTTTTACTTGGACATAAGTAAATTTATTATGATGTTTAGATTAATGATGTCCAAGGAAAAACATGGATTATATTGAATGTCATTTATGAAATTATGGGAATGATTATGTTATTACCGATTTAATATTCACATTATGAGATTTGATCTATTATTTGAATAATGATGCACTAATCATAATTTCTTTGGTAACAAGTTTGATATAGGATTACAAGTTTTTAGATGACTCTTAGAGACAAGAGAATCTTTCTAGGAGAGAGATATAGATCTCAGGTTACGAGTAGTTTATTTGCCAAATCAAGTATAAGTGTTTAACAAAAATGTCAACAAATGTGTCTTAAGAGGTAAGTCTTGTCTTGTCAATTTACTTCTGAACCTAATTAACAAGTAGTCGATATTGTTTTCAAATCTTTCTAAGTCGTAGTAAGCCATCTTAGTCGTTAATAACATTAACGACGTCATTTGAGTTTGATTTGTGACTTTTTATATTTAACGTAAATATTACGACGTTATTGTCATAAAATGGTTGTCATATTACTTTAAGTCACTTGAGGTGTTTTAACCAATTCTTAATGTTAAGACTTTATCAACAAGTTAAGATGACGTGTTTTTGTTGACGGATCGTGATGGGGAGACTAGCTCAACCCAATCACGTTTTCCGTAATCCTTGTTTTAGTATTATCCTTTTATTGATTAAATCATAATAATCAAATAGAGATAATGATATGAAAATAATATTTGATATAATCAAATATAATATATTTATGAGTTGAATGAGGTAATACCTCATGATAAATTATTATGGTTTTTAATTGAGCAGCCTTAGGCATCTATTGAGGAGTGCCTTAAATATTAAAACATGATGGATCAAACTACTCATTAACAGTAATCGATTTCTCTCTTTCTGTTATTGAGTTGGCAGCCTCTTAGAAGAGGAGTGGTGGATAACCCAGCTGCCATCGCTGATCTCCTCAAATGATGCTTTCATAATCAACATTTGTCGATGTTTGCATATTTCTAGCTAGTGTTTGGAGTAGAACCATAAAGCAAAAACCATTGGAATTAAATGAGTTTTCAACTACTAAGAGTGGGAGAGAATGGAGAGGATGACTCATTATGAGTCTGTTTGAGCTCTTAAAGCCATGACTTAGCTAGTCGATGGCATATCTTTTGCGTGGACATGTTTTGTTTGCTGAGTCTTGGTGATTAGAAGGAAAGAAATCATGGTGGACAGTAAGGAAAGAAGATATAGAAAAGTGGAGAAGGTGGCTGTCTGAGACAAACACATAAGTTTTCTACCTGCCCATACATCTCTATAAACCATCGTTGTCAGGTAAATACTTTTGCAAGATGTGCTTTATAAGACAATGATAATTTGAATGATTCATTGTCTTGGACAATCGTTAATTTAGTTTGGTTATCCTTTTAGTATATTGTTTAAACTATGCAAAGGAGATAAGCTGACTATGTCACCTTGAATACTATCAATTTAACTTGATTGACTGAGTTAGTTGTGTATGTGTATGTCTTAGTATAACTAGAGAAGCGTCAACTTAGCCTGAAAAGGCCGATGCAAGCTTTTGCAATGATATCTATTTTGAATTATTATTTTGGGTCGATAATACTTCTATCGTTAAATTGATATGCAGAGCCATTTATTGTTTTGGAAATAAACGAACTCTTTAGATGGAGATTATTATAGTTTTCTAGTATTTAGAAAACCAGTCGCTCTGTTGAATGAGTAATCATTTTGAAATAAGTCGATTACTTTATCATAGGATAGTTATGTATTAAACTCTTGACAATATTTGTGTAAATGGTACTAGTTATAAAAAATTTACCAGCCAAGAGTAATACGGGATAAAGTATTAAGTGGTGTCATTATTATTTTGAAACCATTCTTGTTTTAAATTCTATACATTGTCAAAATGATATATTATCCAAAGAACTTAGATTCTTGTTGGTCTATGGTAACTATGGTATAACCTATTGAATGATAGAAGAACTAGGGATAGTTAGACAAATGGGTTAAATGTCAAAAGATCTTCTTAATGTTTATACTAGTAATCTTGATGAGTATAGCTTATAGGAAACCATTATGTGGAAATAGATGATGTCTATATAGAAACAACCTAGTATAAAATCATATATGAGTATATATGTAGTGATGGTTAATGACATCACGTAGAGGTAAATTGGAAGGTATTCATATTCCTTTTAAATAAAAGTTAATATCTTCACAAGAATTATAGTATTCCTAACCATGGTCGAGTTAAACTAAAGGGCGATTATGAACCTTGGCCTTACAGAAATGAAATATGATATATATTGAAATATCATAATATTCAAGGGTTGTTTTAAAACCCTAGAGTTGATTATGAACCAGATGAATGGTTATGTCATTTAGACTTATCTAAGTCAAGAAAACTATTATCATGACAAGATGATTAAAACATTTATGTAAATATAGTCAGTGTGAATAACTACAAGAATACAATAGTATTCAAGTCAAGTAGGGGTGGGTGAACACAACGACTACGTTCATTATGAACGATATTGATATTAAAAACTTTGGCCAAAGTAATGCATTTGTTTTCTACATGCATTGTCGGTTCACTGTATTCGGATTACTCATCCTATCGAAAATCATACTTAGCTAGAGGGTATCTAGGGTTGTATGGTTGATAGAGTTGATTAGAATACAACACTATGTACTCGAGAAAGGCAAATTACCACTGGTCACCTAAGGTCTATATTCCTCGTGAAGGGTAGGGCCACTTCCTATGTGGAAGATGTGTGGGAGACCATCGTTCTGTGGATGGAGCTAAATCACTGGAAAGATACTCTCTCTCCAAGTAGGAAACATGCCAGGACTTGTGATAAAGATGTTAGATATTTAGAAGCAGTATTTATTCCAAAATTTTTATATGTAATTGATTTACATTTGTAAACATTGCAATTGAGAAAGACAATATGGTTTATTGTATTTTGTAAAAAGAAATCTTGTAATTGTAGTTACTTGATTATTTGTTGAATAAAAGAAATTGTTTCTCTATCTCATTTTTACCTTGTTGATTTACTCTATGGTAAATTTTTGGTTTTACTATGTTTTTAGAATGTGGATGTTACATATGGTATTAGAGCTACCAGTTTCAGCGCTAGGGCTTATGAGACCACTATGCTTGCCTATAGTCAACATTATACGGTTAGCTAATGTTTGAAAATTTATGTGCTAGGATGGTACGTTTTAATAAGACAACAAGAAAGTGTATTAATTCAAGTCAACATTTCCTTAAAGCAAAAAGAGAACATGAGGCCATTATCAAAACCTTTGAGGGAACCAATGATGAGAGTGACATTTGGTTAAGTGATACTGAAACTTTGGTGAGTGCCTTAACTCGAATCAAGTGAGTGAGAAGGGAAAACAAGGAAAGATTTAAGATCACTGCCAAAATCATAGAGTATATGTTAGATGAGGAAACAACTATGGTTAGGCGAGATCCCCGTATACCCCCAACTATTGAGATCATGGAAGTTAGGTTTGATAGTGAGTTAGAGGGATATATACCTCGAGATTATGTATCTAAAAATGAGTATGAAGGATATACTCCTTATGAGCATGACTTTTGAAGTCATTTCTT
Organism: Cunninghamia lanceolata; assembly: GCA_027924645.1. Lineage (NCBI taxonomy): Eukaryota > Viridiplantae > Streptophyta > Pinopsida > Cupressales > Cupressaceae > Cunninghamia > Cunninghamia lanceolata. Next base: position 16,658,806 of record BSBN01001715.1, read on the forward strand.
GTATAAAAGAATACTCTTTACTTTTGAAATGAAATTAAAAAAAGAGTTGTTTTTGTGCCAAACTATTGTTTAAATTGAGTTTATTATGTTTAGATTTAATGGGATACATTATAATCTTGAACTAATGGACAACTCAATATTCTCAGGTGTGAGAAATCGATAAACATGGTTCGGACAAGAACTAACCAAGGAGAAAGTGAAGAGGAAAACCAACCACCAAATAATAAGTTGGACCAAATCATAACCATGCTTGAGGAAACTAGGAAAAGATTGGGTTTTTTTGGAAAAGAAGGTGGATGAGAAAGGGAATACTAAGGGAGGAGGTGAAAACTCTTATAGTGAAAGTAGAGAGAATCATGAAGATCAAAGTAAGAGTATTGAACCTCATAAAGAGGCAAGGGATAGATTGACCTCGTAGCTCTCAAAGGATATGAAGAAGGTTACTCCACCAAAATTTGATGAGACAGAGACCAGAGATGCTGCAGAAGCTTGGTTAACAGAGATGGAAAAATATTTTGAAATAAGAAATTACTCAGAGGTGACCAAGGAAGTATGGGGAGCATTCCAATTGGCAGGAGAAGCATCCACTTGGTGGATGAATAAGAAGATGGAATTAAATTTAAGCTCTCTAAGGGTAACTTGGGATGAGTTCATGGAACTCTTTTGCAAGAGATGGTTACCACAACTCTATTTTGATCAGAAACTGATTAATTTTCATAATCTTCGATGAGGAGATATGACAGTGGTGGAATATGGAGAAAAATTCACTTGACTCTTGAAATATGTTCCATAGTATCAAAGGGATGAGAGATTGAGGATTAGAAAATTCATCATGGGCTTAAATGCTCAAATTGGTTGTGAAGTGGACATGCATGGTCCCACAACAATGGATCAAGTGTACGAGAAGGCGATCAAGCAAGAGGAAAAGCTGAAATCCATCTCAGCTTATCGTGATAGAAGTTGCAAGAGGTTTAATGGAACTCATAACAATCAACCCTATAAGAAAAGATATGAAAAAGAGCTATGATAACAAGAGAAAAGATAAAGGACCTTAGAAGAACAAAGGTGGATCTGGTAATGAGAAGAAGAATGGTAACTACAAAAGAAATGAGGATAACAATGGGAAGACTTCAGATAAGAAAGAATCAAAATGGCCAACAAAGAGGTACTACACTACCTACTCAGCAAGAAGCATTCTAGCAAAGGATTCATGCATCTCTCGACAATCGTCAAGCAGAGTATCAAATCACACCCATTGAGATGATAGGTACTTTGTTTGGATTCCCTATATCTATTTTGATTTATACAGGAGCCACTGAAAAATTTGTTTCTCCTAGAATTTAGAATAAATTTTCTAGAAAAGTTGGTTACATGTCTAAACCTTGGTCAATAGAATATGCTAACCAATCTAAGGCTCAGGTAGAGCAATGTTTGTTTGAAGCCAAGATTGATCTTTCTAGTTTCTCAACTGAAGTAAATCTATATATATCTCCCCTAGGTTCCTATGATGTAATCCTAGGAATGAGTTGGTTATGGAAACATAGAGCTAAGGTTGACTGTTTTTCAAAAATAGTTGAATGCTTAGATGATTTGGGAAATCAGACCCAATTCCAAGGGATTAAAAGAGAAGTTAATATTAGACCTATCTTGCCAAGCAATTAAAAAGGACTAGAAGGAAAGGTTGTCAGTTGTTTGCATTCAAAATGGAACAAGTGGAGGAAGGGGTAGAAAACCCTAGTTCACCTTTTGGAGAAAAATATCCTTTTCTTCAGGAATTTCAGGATGTGTTTCTAGAAGAACTTCCAGGATTGCCTACCAAGAGGGTTTTTGATTTTGCTATTGACATTAAACCAGGATGTGAGCCTATATCAAAAGCACCCTAACATATGACAACTACGGAGTTAATGGAATTGAAATCACAATTACAAGAATTATTGACAAAAGGTTTGATCAGACCCATTGTTTGACCTTGGAGTGCTCCGGTTATTTTTGTTAAGAAGAAGGATGGAACCCTTCGATTGTGTATAGATTATCATATGCTTAATAAAGGAATGGTAAAGAACAAATATCCTTTGCCACGTATTCATGATCTTTTTGATCAGATGCGTGAAGCTGCTTTATTTGCAAAGATTGATTTGTGATCAGGATATCATCAGTAAAGACTAAAAGATGAAGATATTCATAAGACAACTTTTAGAACCAAATATGGGCACTATGAGTTCATGGTGTTGCCATTTAGTTTGACGAATGCACCTATTGCATTCATGAATCTCATGAATAGTATATTCAGAGATTGTTTGGATAGGTTTGTTTTAGTCTTCCTGGATGATATACTCATTTATTCTAAGAATGAAGAAGAACATCAACGACACCTGCAAATAGTTTTGCAAAGGTTAAGAGAACATAAGTTATATGGGAAACTGTCAAAGTGTACATTCTTCCAGAAAGAGATTCAATACCTAGGGAATATTATATCAACTAATGGAATATCTATTGATCCTGCAAAAATCACAACTATTTTGGATTGGCCTGTACCAACAAATGTGCATGAGGTGCGTAGTTTCGTGGGCCTAGCAGGCTATTATAGGAAGTTTGTTCTAAATTTCTCCAGTATTGCTAGTCCAATCACTTCCCTACAGAGGAAAGGAAAAAGATTTGAATGGATGGACAAATGTCAGTAAGCATTTGATCTCTTAAAAGAAAAGTTAACTACACCTCTGATCTTGAAATTTCCTAACCCTAAAGGACAATTTGAGGTAATTACAGATGCCTCAGTAGAAGTATTAGGAGGAGTGCTTATGCAAGATGGAAGAGTTATACCATATGAGTCAAGGAAATTAAAATCCTATGAGAAAAATTATGCACCGCATGGTCTGGAATTGGCAGTAGTAACTCATGCCTTATAGATGTGGAGACATTATTTGTTGGGGAAGACTTTTGTACTTAAATCAGACCATCAAAGTCTTAAGTATATTTTCTCTCAACCTCATTTGAATGCTCGACAAAGGAGATGGTTAGAATTGATATCTGACTATGACTTTGAGATAAACTACATCAAAGGAAAAGAGAATAGAGTAGCTGATGCTTTGAGTCGTACAAGACATATAGCTTCTATTGTTTCTATTCGTGGAAATTTCAAGGATTTGTTGTTGCAAAATTTGTCTAGTGATGAGTTTTATGAGCAGGTTAAGCAAGCTCTAAAAGATAATCCTAGAGATCCAAGGTATGATGGTTTTTTGTTTGAGTCAAATGGACTATTGAGGTATAAAGATAGAATTTATGTTCCTGATTCAGCTAGATTAAGGGATCTAGTATGGAAAGAAGTTCATACTGCACCATATTCTGGACATCTAGGAGTAACCAAACTTCTAGCGGATGTTAAACCTCTTTATTTCTGGAAAGGAATGAAGAATGATACTGCAAGATTTGTAGCAAGCTGTTTAGAATGTCAAAGGGTAAAAGTAAAGCATCAACACCCCGCAGGATTATTGTACCCACATGATGTGCCAGAGTGGAAATGGCAAGTTATTAGCATGGATTTTGTTCAAGGTCTTCCTATGTCAAGGAATAGACATGATGCTATTTTAGTGGTGGTTGATAAACTCACAAAGGTAGCACATTTTATACCAAGGAATTTGACTGATGGAGCACCTATGTTAGCTCACAAATTTGTGCAAGAGGTGTTTAGATTGCATGGCTTCCCTGAAAAGATTATCTTGGATAGAGATGCGTGTGTAACGTCAAGGTTTTGGAAAACTTTGTTTTCTGCGCTAGGGACTAAAATCAATGTGAGTATAGCTTACCATCCTGAAACTGATGGGGAAACTGAAAGAGTTAACCAAGTCTTGGAAGATTTGTTGTGAGTGTATTGCATGGATCGACAATATAAGTGGGAAGAATATTTATCACTTGTGGAATTTGCTTACCACAATTCTTATCATTCCACTATTAAAATGGCTCCAATCGAAGCATTCTATGGAAGAAGATGTCAAACTCCTATAAGCTAGGATAAGCTAGAAGATAGGATTAGCATCGGACCAGAAATGCTAGCTGAAATGGAAGAAAAAGTTAAGCTAATAAGAAAAAGATTGGCAGAAGCCAATGATAGGCAAAAGAGCTATGCAGATGCAAAGCATGTTCCGAGGCAATTCTCTACTGGAGAAAAAGTTCTTTTGAGGGTCAAACCTCAGAAAAGTTCTATTAAGTTTGGGAAGTCTTCTAAGCTAGCCCCTTGATATGTGGGATGCTTTGAAGTGCTTGAAGTAGTCAATCTAGTTGCCTACATAATTGCTCTACCACCAGCTTTATCTAGGATGCACAATGTTTTTCATGTGTCTTATTTGAAGAAATATATTGCAAGTAATAATCATATTTTGACTTGGAATTTTTTACAAATGCAAGACTTAGGGGTGGTCACGATCGAGACACTCAAGGTATTAGAAATGTGCAAGGTCCACTTGCCTAACAGAGAAGTCTTGCAATCCAAGGTCCAATGGGACCAATATGCCGAGGACAATGTTACATGGGAGGATTACCATGAATTTTATCAAAAGTTTCCTCATTTATTTAATAATATTACCAATTGAAAACAATGAACTTGCTTTTTTAGTTACTTTTTAATACTTTATATCATCGAGGACGATGAATCTTTAGGGGAAGGATATGTTACATCCCCATTTTTTGTCTTTCTATACTTTTACTTTTTACTTGGACATAAGTAAATTTATTATGATGTTTAGATTAATGACAAGGAAAAACATGGATTATATTGAATGTCATTTATGAAATTATGGGAATGATTATGTTATTATCTATTTAATATTGACATTATGAGATTTGAGTTATTATTTGAATAATGATGCACTAATCATAATTTCTTTGGTAACAAGTTTGATACAGGATTACAAATTTTCAAATGACTCTCAGAGAAAAGAGAGAGAGAGTATCTTTCCAAGAGAGAGACATAGATCTCAGGTTACGATTGGTTTATTTACCAAATCGAGTATAAGTGTTTAACAAAAATGTGAACCAATATGTCGTAAGAGGTAAGTCTTGTCTTGTTAGTTTACTTTTGAACCTAATTGATAGGTAGTCAATATTGTTTTCAAATATTTCTAAGTCATAGTAAATCATCTTAGTCATTAATAACGTTAATGACATCATTTGAGTTTGATTTGTGACTATTTACGTTTAACACAAATATTACAACGTTATTGTTGTAAAATGGTTGTCATATTATTTTAAGTCACTTGAGGTGTTTTAACCAAATTCTTAACGTTAAGACTTTATCGACAAGTTATGATGACATGTTTTTGCCAATGGATCGTGATGGGGAGACCAACTCAACCCAATCACGTTTTCCGTAATCCTTGTTTTAGTATTATCCTTTTATTGATTAAATAATAATAATTAAATAGAGATAATGATATGAAAATAATATTTGATATAATCAAATATAATATATTTATGAGTCGAATGAGGTAATACCTCATGATAAATTATTATGGTTTTTAATATAGCAGCCTTAGGCATCTATTGAGGAGTGCCTTAAATATTAAAACATGATGGATTGAACTACTCATTAAGAGTAATCAATTGTTCTCTTTCAATTATTGAGTTGGCGACCTCTTAGAAGAGGAGTGGCGGATAACCCTGCTGCCATTGCTGATCTCCTTAAATGATGCTTTCATCATCAACATTTGTCGATGTTTGCATATTTCTAGCTAGTGTTTGGAGTCGAACCATAAAGAAAAAACTATTGGAATTAAATGAGTTTTCAACTGCTAAGAGTGGGAGCAAACAGAGAGGATGACTCATTATGAGTCTGTTTGTGCTTTTAAAGCCACGAATTAGCTAGTTGAATGCGTATCTTTTGGGTGGACATGTTTTGTTTACTGAGTCTTGGTGATTAGATGAAAAGAAATCATGGTGGGCAGTAAGGAAAGAAGATATAGAAAAGTGGAGAATGTGGCTATCTAGGATGAACATAGAAGTTTTCTACTTGCCCATACATCTCTGTAAACTATCATTGTTAGGTAAATACTCCTGCAAGATATGCTTTATAAGACAATGATAATTTGAATGATTGCTTATCTTGGACAATCGTTAATTCAATTTGGTTATCCTTTTAGTATATTGTGTAAGCTATGTAAAGGAGATAAGTTGACTATGTCACCTTGAATACTATTGATTTAACTTGATTGACTGAGTCAATTGTGTATGTGTATGTCTTAGTATAACCAGAGAAGCGTCGACTTAGCTTGAAAAGGCTGATGCAAGCTTTTGCAATGATATCTATTTTGAATTATCATTTTGGGTCAATAATACTTCTATCGTTAAATTGATATGCAGAGCCATTTATTGTTTTGGAACTAAACGAAATCTTTAGATGGAGATTATTATAGTTTTCTAGTATTTAGAAAACCAGTCGCTCTGTTGAATGAGTAATCATTTTGAAATAAGTCGATTACTTTATCATAGGATAGTTATGTATTAAACTCTTGACGATATTTGTGTAAATGGTACTAGTTATAGAAAAATTACCAGCCAAGAGTAATACGGGATAAAGTATTAAGTGGTGTCATTATTATTTTGAAACCATTCTTTTTTTAAATTCTATACATTCTCAAAATGATATATTATCGAAAGAACTTATATTCTTGTTGGTCTATGGTAACTATGGTATAACCTATTGAATGATAGAAGAACTAGGGATAGACAAATGGGTTAAATGTCAAAAGATCTTCTTAATGTTTATACTAGTAATCTTGATGAGTATAGCTTATAGGAAATCATTATGTGGAAATAGATGATGTCTATATAGAAACAACCTAGTATAAAATCATATATGAGTATATATGTAGTGATGGTTAATGGCATCACGTAGAGGTAAATTGAAAGGTATTCATATTCCTTTTGAATAGAAGTTAATATCTTCACAAGAATTATAGTATTCCTAACCATGGTTGAGTTAAACTAAAGGTTGATTATGAACCTTAGCCTTACAGAAATGAAATATGATATATATTGAAATATCGTAATATTCAAGGGTTATTTTAAAACCCTAGAGTTGATTATGAACCAGATGAATGGTTATGTCATTTAGACTTATCTAAGTCAAGAAAACTATTATCATAACAAGATGATTAAACCATTTACATAAATATTGTTAGTGTGAATAACTGCGAGAATACGATAGTACCCAAGTCGAGTAGGGGTGGGTGAACACGACTATGTTCATTATGAATGATATTGATATTAAAAACTTTGGCCAAAGTAATGCATTTGTTTTCTGCATGCATTATTGGTTCACTATATTCGGATTACTCATCCTATCGAAAATCATAGTTAGATAGAGGGTATCTAGGGTTGTATGGTTGATAGAGTTCAGTAGAATACAACACTATGTACTCAGGAAAGGCAAATTACCACTGGTCACCTAAGGTCTATATTCCTCATGAAGGGTAGGGCCACTTCCTATGTGGAAGATGTGTGAGAGACCGCTGGTCTGTGGATGGAGGTAAATCACTGGAAAGATACTCTCTCTCCAAGTAGGAAACATGCCAGAACTTGTGATAAAGATGTCAGATATTTAGAAGCAGTATTTATTCCAAAATTTTTATATGTAATTGATTTACATTTGTAAACATTGTAATTGAGAAAGACAATATGGTTTATTATATTTTGTAAAAATAAATCTTGTAATTGTAGTTACTTGATTATTCGTTGAATAAAAGAAAAATTTTCTCTATCTCATTTCTACCTTGTTGATTTATTCTACGGTAAATTTCTGGTTTTACTGTGTTTTTAGAACGTGGATGTTACACCCTCCTCCTCATTTTAAATGGCCCTGAATTCACATTTATAAGAACATGGGAGCAAACAAGCTTCATGCCACTAATAGATGTCATATTTTCATTTGACAAACTTTTCCTCATCTTGCCCTAATAGAATATGCCAAAAGGCATCTTTGTAGCATAATAGGACAAATTACATTCCACTCTGCATATTAGTCCAAAGCAACCTGACAGTTACATCAAAAAACTAAATTATTTCCCAGAGAGGGAATGCCAACTGCTTTGTCACTTACTAGCCCCACTCCTATTTGTGGAAAACAAGTCATTGTAACAGGATGGACATCCACTTGCGTGGCTGACCATATGCATATCAAGCTTAGCTAGCCTTAACAAGAGCACTACTGCAATGGACAAAATCCCTAGCAGCCTCCAAAAGGTAGCTTCCACTATGCTTCACCATGCTCCAGGCACAGGGAGGTGTTTTCCCATTTTTTAATAGGAAGTCTCCTCCTGCATCAATCCTTACGCTGTCCCTTCACCTTTGTCTATTTCACTCCAAAGGACATCACTCCTTTCATTGTTGCTTAAGAATTGTTGGAACACTCAGTGCTTAGGGAGGGGAAGAGAGAGCAATGTTTCCCCTCTACTTGTCTTCCCTGTCAAGCAAATCTTAGTAGCATTGATCCACTATAATTGCCAAACAAGAAAGAAAACTTCGTATCTGGGTGAAAATGAAGGATAGCATGGAAATGAAGAGGCAATAATACCCACCAACCAACCCCGTGGATCTTCCTTGAACCACCCACACCTTAAGAAGATGCATCTTGTTCCTTGACTCTATATGCATAGATTACTAACCAAGAAAAGAGAGACACTTTCGCAGACATGGGATAGCAGACACATCATGATAGGGTAGGACATAAATCACACAGCTTTCTGAATGAGGTAAGATGCAGCCATAAACAAAGGGGATTGTCTATTTATAGAAAAAATGGCCAATATCCATGCCTCCTTCATTTCTTGCCATATCTAAACCATTTCAACTCTGCCAGCAGTACACTATCCTTACACCTAATTGGAAATTCTGGGAATTTCACAAGGGTTACCTGATAAGGAAACAGAGATGCTGACACACATTTCTATTTATCATCTCTGGGATTTGTAAGTACAAAATCACAATACCTACTTTGATCAATAAGAGAGAGCCAAAGTTGGTTTTTCAATCTCTGTACCTCTTACTACCAGGTGATTCACACATACTTCATTCAATTCTGACACAGAATAGTGATCCTGATAGATCCCTATGAAAATGACTTTCTTGCCCAAGCCAAATTATTACCTTATACAATAGTGGCACAAAGGGTGCCAATACCCTCCATTCAGTACCAAAACATACCAAATCTTTGGCCTCCCATGCTTCAAACTAATAGTCTGATTTCATCGTTTATAGGGCTCCTCCATCCTATTGGCCTATTCAAGTTCAACCATCAGATCCATCTTGTGAATCACATCAATGGTCACTAGGGAATGTCACCACACCTAGAAGAAGGCATAAACCAATTTTGAATCTTGGCCATAGATTAACGTAAATCAACAGTTTTCGTAGAGATTTGAAATTTCTCCAGTGAAGACCAACTGTCACAGAAAAGTAGTGACCTCATTTGCCATGAGAGCACCTCATGTCCTCACACCAAGTTCTTCAGGACCACAGTGAAAACCACAACTCCAAAAAAACATTCCATTAGGCGCATTGGGGCCAACAACACATCCCTTGCAGTTTTTTTAGGACCCCCAAATACCTTCCACGAAGGCATAAACCTCAACAAAATGCCATGTCAGCAAATGAAAACCCTCTGTGTTAATACACATCACCCACGCGAGCCCAACCAAATTGGAAGACAACTTGGATTTCATGAGCCTATGGGAGCCTTAGAACAGTCACTACATAGGTGTATTTTCCCCATGAAGTGCCAACACAGACACCACATGACCGCCACATGACCGCCACATCAGACTTAATAGCATCATCGAAGCTTAGAACCAAGCCTAGCGGGGGAGATCATTCTATCAAAAAGGAAGATCCTACAGAGTGGCCACAACTTAAGGCCCTAATTTAACACATGCATGAAAACTGTTCATAAAAGAGGGGCCACGCTAGGTTGAATGACTGGGGGGACACAAAACAAAGCATGCCCAATATCCAATATAAAGGTAGAATATTATTTAAATTTGTAGACATATTTAAGGTCACAAGATACAATGGGTAACCCTAGGCATGAGGGTCGGTAATTTGATGGCGAAATATACTCAAGTGGAAACTTAAGTGACTGGGAACGGGTCGTGGGCAGTCAACAAGAAATCAAAATAGGAAGCGACCAAATGAAAGATGGCACTGCACTAGGCTTTAGGGTTTCACAAGGGTTTTAACAAGCCTAGGAGACATATACCAAGGGTTAGGGCATGTATCAAAATGTAGATACAAATAGTGGCTCTAGTTGGGGACAGATGACCCCAAGGTCATCATGAGGATCCAGATCTTTGGTTTTGCAGACCAGCAACCAATTTTATCTTATAATTGCACAATTTGTAGGGCCCATTCTTAGAGCCTTGGCATTTCACATGGTAGCCCTAGGCCACCATAAAAGAAGGAACAATGTTTCCCCCTATCATACATCTTATTTTCCAATGATTTTATCAAACCCAGGCTAAAGACATAGGTACAATTCTATTGGTAAATGTGGTAAACATACATCCTTGTCAAGGGGCTTATGAATTTAGCACTACAGTATTGATTGATGCTCAACCGGTTATCATAAAAAAGATTTAATCGAAGCATCTCCCCATATATCATGCTGATATCACAATTATTCATCATTTCCTGATCACTTATATTCATGTCAAACTTGTAGCATCCATAGGCATTTTGTTGAAGAAGCATGCTTGCATATTGTTGCTCCATCTCTTTGGGGTAAGGAACAATGCCCTCAAAATGCGTCCCATTACTATTACACACAAGGAGGTATGCATGGTCAAAATCCTTTTGTTTGCACAAAGACAACTCTCAAACACTCTTAGCTGAAAAGATCCACATTTGACAACTCCTCCATTTTGGGTTGTATCATACCTATACACCTTCAAGTGTTGAAGATCCCCAACTTTGTCATGTACTCTGATGTTCTTAGGTTGATTTTCCTTAAGTTCTTCACATTCTTCATACTCCTAGCTATCTACAAATATAGGATTGGTTCTACACCAATGAGGATCGTCACTTCTCATCTCTGGTGAAGTCATAGGCTCATCATAAAGAGGGTTATATCTTATGTTCATCCAGGTCATAGATACTTTTGCCTCTTCAGTAGGAGGATTCAAATTTCTATCAGCATAAACCCACTCCAAATCATCATAGTCTTCAAAAGAATAGTCAGATAAACTCTCACTATCATTCATGTTAGCATATTTTTTATATGAAGTAATGCATTCCTTTTCAATTTCATAATTGCAATCATAATCATCAAAGGAATGACCATACTCACTGCTATCACAACTGACATAGCAGTGAAACTTGCCAACATCAAAACTAGGCTCAGGTTCTTTAAATTGACTGCATAGACTCATGTCTTCAACATCATCGATAGACTACATAAGAGTGTTTAAAACATTATTTCCATCATCTTGACTGGCAATAAACTCATAGCAATTCATCTCATCCTTCTGTGTGCAGCTGTCTATAGCAAATTGACTAATGCCACTAAATTCCTCAAAAGGATTAGAACCTGGGATGATTCCACATGAGTTCTCCATTTTTGGTTCTCTAGATTGGTCATCTGCACATACTACATCATCATTCCCATTGGCTTGGGCTGATTCATCACATTGAAACTCTGAGGATGCACTTACTATTTGATTCATAAAACCATCATGAAGCAAGTCTCTGCATATCCTAGCTTCCTCACTATAATAGGCATCTTCATTTTCTCTCTGATGTGTTCCACTCACACATACTGCATCATTGTTTGATTCCCATTTAGCAATAGGACTAATGTGATCAACATTATGGAGTTTACCATTTTTATCATCATGAATCTAAGCATTCTCTACCATATCTATCCAATCAGGGACTTGAGCAAAGCCACTTGGCTTCAATTCTTGAGGCAATAAACTTAAGCATGATTCATATACCTCACAAAAAAAATCAATGCATGCAGGCTCTTGAGGCCTGAAACTAACAGGGATATCCATATAAGTGCTCAATACTCTAGAAAATAAAGAATATCCTGATTCACCGTCATATATTTTCATGTCAAAGAGAGCCTGAACCAATACCATAGGATCATCATTGCATGTAGCCTGTTGACAATTTGTTTGGGGCTCTATGTGATCAATATTACAGACTGATGTATAGGTTGGGACAATAAGGGTGTAAATGCTCTAACATTCATTTTCAATTCCTCACTTACACCTTTCATCAACATTGGGTGTCTTGTAGAACAATAGCCCTTGTGTATTCCATATTTCCAATTGTTTTCAATGTCCATGGCTATTTCATAAGCCTGATGCAAAGTTGTAGGCTCCTTGCTTCTCAACCGGTAACTCATCTTCCTATCAAAAGCTCCCAAGTAGACAACTAGACTCATTGAATCATTTGGTCTCATAGTTTCAAGAATATCCCTTAATGTCTTTGCAAATCTCAAGTTGAAAGCCAGAACAAGCTCATCCTCTTGTTTCTCAATGCTTATAAACTTGCCGATTACTGAACTTGGATTAATTCTCTCACTGAACTACTCCATGAAATCCACTTTAAATCATCCCAATAATGGACATAACATGCTAGTAAATAAGATAACCAATCTCTTGTTTCATCCTTTAAAGAATGAATAAACAATTTTATGACAACATCTTCAAAATCAAGCTCATAGTATCCCATTACATCAATAAACCCTTACAGATGCTTATTAGATGATTCAGATTTATCACCACTAAACCTTGGCAAATCCCCTCTAACCCCATTAGGAATAGAATTTGGATAGTTTCAGATACCACTAAAATCTAGTGCTCTATATCTTTCAGTAGAGAAGATCCTTCTCAAAGGATATGACTGTTGTTGTGATGTGTAGTGCATTTTGACATTTGAATTCATGATCTTAAGCCTTTGTTAGTGCAGATTTCTACCACAACTTGCCTAAGATCCTCTAGATGAGTCTCTTTACAAATACGCATACTCCATCTCAAGATACAGGCTGCAATCAAGTAACTCAGAAGTATGCAAACCTTTGACTATACTTTAATTTCCCTTAGTCCTTTAACATTCACTTAGTAAGGAACTAAATTATTTCCAAGGCCTTTCACAAGATACTTCGAATCATAGCACAATCTTTCATAGAGTCAAGAATATGTAAAATACCTGGAAGTGCAATAACTGCTACAGATTCCTCTCCCAATTGGAATTTATGAGTGCTAGAATCCTTTTCACACATGACTGATCTTCAAGTAGCATAAAACTCCTTAAAGCTTACTTTCAATTTGGGGTCTCCACCATCAATGCCACACAAAACTTGTTGTCATACATAGTATGCTTCATCTTTAGTTAACTGGTAAGTAGAAAATATCAGAGTCACCACCCTTAATAGGGAATAATAATGATAATGCACTGCAAATGTGTGAACTCTAAACACCCATGACAGACCACCAGACAGATCTTGACAATTTATGAACAAGTTCCCTGTAGAGTCGCCAATCTGTTGGTTCATCCAACTGATTGTCTAAAATCCCCTAAATATTAGCCAACTTCTTATGCTTAGGGATCTCAGGTTAGTGGCCAATGAATAATATTACAACAATAAGTTGAAAATCCTCTACACTTTTGGTTCTACAAGACCAAGGAGGGTGTACCTATACAACATCCAAGGGGTATATTTTGACTCATACTGGAGATTACATTAAAACAGAATGTTCTCAATAGCACTTTACCAGGGAAATGACTAGCTTCATTTAGACTGGCTTATTCCTATGATAGTATAGTTCATACCCTGATTGAGAACATATATTTATTCAAAGCTACTCTCAATAATCATCGTGGGGTGGATGTAAACCAACCAATTAACCCAATGAGAGACCAGTGCACTAATCTAATGGGCTACAAAGTCAAATTGCACAGAACCTATGTATCATTCAAACAATATTACCTCATGACTAAAAGACTAATGACATTAACACCTTATATCAATATCTCTCAGACATGAGAATATGGAAATATCCTTTTAAACCATAATGTAGACAATAGTTAACTGACTGTATTCCAATTATTTATTTCTCCACTTAAGGGAAAGCAAAAGAAAACACACACAGTGCAATAAATTTTAAAGATGCACTAAAATATCCTTGATATGTAGAAATCATGTTAACTCCATCAAATGCAATGCAGAAAGGATTCCATAACCAATATATCTTTGTATTACTTTTAGAATAACACTGTTCTATAGATTTGAACATAGATTATGAGACATTTTTCTTCCATTTACAATGGACTAAAGTATAGAACACCCTACTGTATACAACTTGAGATTTAGACAACCCCTTTCTCCTCTTTTTAAATGGCCCTGAATTCCCATTTATAAGAACATGGGAGCAAACAAGCTTCAGGCCACTAACAAGTGTCATGTTTTCATTTGAAAAACTTTTCCTCATCTTTCCCTAACAGAATATGCCAAAAGGCATCTTTGTAGCATAACAGGACAAATTACATTCCACTCTACATATTAGTCTAAAGCAACCCAACGGTTACATCAGAAAGCTAAATTATTTCCCAGACAGGGAATGCTAACTACTTTGTCACTTACCATCCCCACTCCTATTTGTGGAAAATAAGTCATTATAATAGGATGGACATCCACTTGCATGGATGACCATATGCATGTTGAGCTCAACTACCCTTAACAAGAGCACTACTGCAATGGACAAAATCCTCAGCAGCCTCCAAAAGGTAGCTTCCACCACACTTCACCACGCTCCAGGCATAGTGAGGTGGTTTCCCATTTTTCAGTAGGAAGTCCCGTCCCACATCAATCCTCAGGCTGTATGTGGAAATCACACACAACGGGCTTTGGTGGTGATGAACTCCCATCCAAACAAGGTGCAACAAAAGTCATAACTTACCCCTTCACCTTCGTCTATTTCACTCTGTTTAGGGGAAAATTTGATAGTTTGTTTAAACTAGGTTAATTACTACCATTTTTCCACTAAGCATTGGGAGGACAAGGACTGAGCTTATGAACAAGCTTCTAATCATTTTGTCTGTCCCTTATGCTCACGTGGTTATGGAACCTAAGACCCTAACTAAGGTTTTATCAAGTGTTTTCCTTTCAACCAAGTAAAACCCTAATTATACCTTAAATAAAAAATACTTAGAAAATGATGAAACAACTGGCAAAACTGATTATAGAAGTGTAGAGAGAGGGTTTCAGAGACTGTGTACCTAGATTTTGAGGGCCATATGGACTAGGGTGCCCGCTCCAGTGTCCCAAAAGTTTCCAAACTAGAAAATCTTCTACATAGGGTGTATGAGACTGCTAAATGGCTTCCAAATCCTAGAAATAAGCCCTGGTTGGACTACGGTGCTTGCTCCAGTGTCCCACAATTCTCAGAATCTAAAAACTTGAAAGTCTATAGTGACTGTATCTGCAATACCCTTCTTTTTGTAGCTCCTTTCCACCGGAACCTGCAAGACACGATCTGTACCTACAAAAGAAGGAAAATGTTGTGGCTATATAGGAGCTTGCCTCAGTCAAGCCCTGTCTTTGGTAATTCTACCTCAACAATAGCCAAAGAAAAAGATTTGCAAAAGTGTGTGCAAACCTAACAATGTGTATGCAGAAATATCAAACCCTGGATGTCTCAATCAAGGGAAGATCAACAACTTGCTTTGCATCAATAAACAAATACAACTTCACCTCAAGGAGATGAAACAAATGAAGACTTGCATGAACAAGAAGGTGAATCAACAATGTCTACAGAGGATCCCCAAGCTCGCTATTGGAGGCTTCAACCCTTCTCCTGATCATGCAAAGGGTGTACAAACCCTAGGAAGAGCAAGATAGTTTCAAGATCTTGATTCCTAATCTCCATCCATTGTCTCCATGATAGCAAATACAAAATACTTCCAAGAGCTTCAAAAAGTCACTGATCTTCAATAGCAATTGTAGCAAAGTTTTGGCATCAAGCTTACACAAGAATTGTGTGTGATAAAATGATTTTCAAATGTCTTTTTATATCTAGCTTTAGGGAAATTCAAATTTTGAAATAACGTCTCGATATCGCACAAAAACCAAGAATTTGAAAACAGAATCCTGAGGCACTCGGCAGGAGCCGACACCCTGCCAAAATTCAAAATCCTGAGAAACAAGGGAGGACTAGGGCATGGGCATGGGTGTCCAAGTCCAAGGCCCCTATTTCTACTCAAATCTGCATTTTTGGGGGTCCTAGGGACCCAAATCTCAAATCCCCTTTCCGGGTTCCATCAATAAGTTACCTCAAAAAGTGAATGAATTGCCTCTAGACCTAGTCAATCAAGGTTTTGCGAAGGCCAAAAAAGAAAAGGTTGAGAGGTCATTGAAAGTGAGGAGCTAAACTGAGGGAAATTGTAGCATTCCATATAGGAGGACAATTTCTGACGTTACACACTCTAAAGGACAACACTCCTTCCATTGTTGCTTAAGCATTGTTGGAACACTTAGTGTTGAGGGAGGGTAAGAGAGAGTAATGTTGCCCCTTTGCCTGTCCACCTTGTCAAGCAACTCTTAGTAGCATTGATCCACTATAATTGCCAGACAGGAAAACAAATTCCCTATCCGAGTGAAAATGAAGGATCGCATAGAAATGAAGAGGTAGTAATGCTCGCCGACCAACCCAGCAAATCTTCCCTGAACCACCCATACCTTAAGAAGATGCATCTTGTTCCTTGACTCTATATGCATAGAGTAATATGCAAGAAAAGAGAGATTGATGTAGGAGCATCCTTGGTTCAAGAGCAATCTTGCATCAACCAAAAATATTTGCATTTCATTTTGTTTGCAGTTGAATTTATTTCTTTTTTAGTTCAGTTTAGGCAGTTTAGTCAGAAGCTAATTCTGTATTTTGGTCCAGTGGCATTTTTAGACCTTATGGAACTAGACTTAGCATCTACATTCATTCATCTACATCATATCCAGAATTCAAAGATCTGCACTTCAATACCAGAAAGATATCGCTATCAGAAGTTTGACTGTTCTCAAAACAGAGCAACCAGATAATCATAGACAACCAGCTGAAGGAGAAACTTGTGGAAGCATTTTCATATGTTCGAAGCCCAATGCACATCATTCAATGATTTTTGGTTTGTGGCCAACCTTCCCAGGAGATCTACACATCATTCCATTCATTTTTTGAAAGTTTTCTATGCATTTAGGTCTGACTTATCTGTGTACAACGTTACATCTCTTCTTTAGAATTTGTGATCTTGCTTGGCTGACGCAGAGGAATCTATTGATCTGGACTTGATATATATTGATGTAATAGATCCTTGGGAAAGCAATTATCAAGTTGTAAGCATACACATAAGTTCATAGTTTAGATTTTGTGCGAAGGAGCTTTAAAGCTTTATCTTGCGCATGTATGTAATCAAGCCTATGAGCCCTAATTGTAAGCCTGCATGTTTCTGGCTGATCTCTATTTGAATTCTATGATATATTGAATGACTAAATCTGCATTTTCTTTGTTTCTTTGAGTTGTTTCCATTGTGTTTACTCTTTCTACACAGTTCAGATAGTTCATTCTATGAACCATCCTATAGTGACTGCACCAAGTGGTATCAGAGCGAAATTTTGAATCTTTGGGACCGAATTGAGAGCAGTTGGCGAGGGAATTCTATAAGATCTTGCTATGGACAGATCGCTAAATTGAGGCAGGTTACTTGTGTTGCAACTGATCACCGATTTGAGGCAGTTGTCACCTTGTAGCCCAATCACTGAACCTAAGGCAGTTTACACTTGATCCTAGGAAGAATGCCGTTGAGGAGAGTTGCTGCTATTGGAACAATGGCTTGTAGAATAGATGAGATGATGGAGATAATGAAAACAATGCAAATTTGTTTGGATGTTGTTGAAGAAGATAGGCGAAGAGGATTGACACCGAGACCTAATGTTGAAAGTGATGATGAAGAAGAATTTCAATCTGTTAAACAAACTGGTGAAACCCTAGAAGGTGATGAAGAAGAAGAATCAGATAAAATGAATATGTTGCGAGCTATTTCAAAGATTGGAAAGAGACCTAGAGTTGATGTGCTGAACTACACTGGTAATTTGAACCCTGAAGAACTGATTGACTGGATAAATGACATGGAAGAAGAATACTTTGAGTATGAAGAGATGGAAGATCTAGAGAAGGTGAAATTCATAAAGACAAAGTTGAAAGGACATGCTGCTATATGGTGGAAAGAAGTTTAGTTGGAAAGAAATAGAAGAGGAAAAGAAAAGATTACAAAATGGGATAGGATGGTGACAAAGTTGAAGAATCAGTTTATACCTACTGACTATGAGTTAGAATTCTTGAAAAGATTGCAAAACCTGAGACAAAAGGAGAAATCTGGGAAGGAGTACACTGAAGAATTTCATAAAATGATCATAAGGATAGGACATAGTGAAGCAAGCAAGGAGAAAGTGGCTAGATACATCAATGGACTGAAGTTGAACATTCAAGAGAAACTAAGCTTAGTAAGGATGACATCTTTGGAAGAAGCATATCAGTTTGCCTTGAAGGTTGAAGAGAAGTTGAATAAAAGGCGTGATCAAAGACAGAGAAGCAGAGGAGGTAAATTTTAGAGAGGTAGGACTTATTCCAGAGGAGACAGATCAAATCCAGAGAAAAATAAGTTTGACAACCCATTTAAGGAGGATAGAGACAATGATGTTTACCAGAGAGATGACATAAATTTTTACCAGAGAGGAAACCCTAGTGCATACCGGAATGAAGGATACAAAAAAGAAGGAAGAAGATTGGATAAGAGGACATTCAAAGGTACTTGTTTCAAGTGTGGAGGTGAAGGACATAGAGTATTTGAATGTAATCAAGGTAGTACAAGTAAGAGGACAAAAAATAGTGGAAGAGTAGCCTATATTGAAGAAGAACCTGTTGGACTAGATGACCCCTATTCTATTGGTAAACCAGAGAAAGGAGAATCATTGGTGGTGAGGAGAGAACTATTTCAAATAGAGACAAATGAGGAACCATTGTAGAGGAAGAGTTTGTTTAGGACTAGATGCAAATTAGGAGGTAAGTGTTGTAAAGTTGTGATTTATAGTGGCAGTTCAGATTGACTAAGCTAAAGTTGGAAAGATTGAAACACCCTAAGCCATATCAGATAGCATGGATTTAGGATGATCATAAGGTACTAGTGAGTGAAGAATGTTTGGTGAAATTTCATATTGGATCTTATCATGATGAAGTCTTGTTTGATATTATGCCTATGGATGTTTGTCATATCTTGTTGGGTAGACCTTGGTAGTATGATAGAAAAACTATACATGATGGGAGAAAGAATACATACACTATAATAGCAAATGGAAAAAGAATCACCTTGATTCCTTTGGAGGATGATCCTAAAGATGTGGTATGTGGGAATGCTAGAATCTGTTTGGTAGATGGAAGAAAATTTATGGATGGTTTGAGACATGAGAATATGTGTTATGCCTTAATACCTAAGAGGTCTGAAGCATTGAAAAAGGAGACTGAATAGACATAACCAAAGGAGATAAGAGAATTACTGATAGAATATGAAGACATCATATCAGATAATGTACCTGAAGGATTGCTACCTATAAGGAGTATCAGCCATCACATGGACCTCATATCGGGAGCAAGTTTGCCTAACAAAGCAGCACAACTGGTGACACTGGTAGAGAATGAAGAACTGAATAGACAGATACAAGAATTGTTGAGGAAAGGTTTGATCAGAGAGAGCTTGAGTCCTTGTATAGTACCTATAGTGTTAGCACCAAAGAAGGATGGAGAATGGAGAATGTGTACTGACTCTAGAGCAATAAACAAGACCACAGTTAAGTATAGATTTCCTTTACCTAGGATGGAGAATATCATGGATTGTTTGAGTGGAGCAAGATATTTCACAAAGATATACTTGAAGAGTGGATACCATCAAATCAGAATCAGAGAAGAAGATGAATGGAAGACTGCTTTTAAGACAAATGAAGGATTGTATGAGTGGTTAGTGATGCCTTTTGGATTGACAAATGTACTGAGTACTTTCATGAGATTGATGAATGAGGTTCTGAAGAAATTCTTGGGTAAGTTTGTTATTGTATATTTGGATTTTTAGTAAGACAAAAGAGGAACATTTGTGGCATATTAGACAAGTTTTGTAGAGGTTGAGAGAAGAGAAATTACCAATAAACATCAAAAAGTGTAGTTTCATGAAAGAAGAGCTAGTATATTTAGGATTTGTGATTTCTACGAAAGGATTGAAGATGGACCCTAAGAAAGTAAGAGAAATTGTTGAATGGCCTACACTAGATAGCATTGGAGAGGTTAGATCATTTCATGGATTGGCTAGTTTCTACCGAAACTTCATCAGAAATTTTAGTTCAGTTTGTAACCCTATGATAGAGACAATGATAGGTGACAGAAAGGATTTCAAGTAGACATCAAGAGCAAACAAAAGTTTTTAGTTGTTGAAGCAGAAAGTGACAGAGCAACTTGTTTTGGCATTACCAGATTTCAATAATGTATTTCAAGTTGATTGTGATGCAAGTAGAAATGCGATTGGAGTAGTGTTAAGTCAACAAGGTTGACCTGTAGTATATTTGTGTGAGAAGTTGAATGATGCAAGGATAAGATATTTAGTTTATGATCAAGAGTTCTATGCCATAATTCAAGCCTTGAAGAAGTGGAGACATTACTTGTTGCCTAAGGAGTTTGTGTTGTATACAGATCATCAAGCTTTGCAATATTTAAATAGTCAAGGTAAGTTGAATTAGAGACATATTAGATGGGTAGAGTTTATGCAAAGTTATACTTTTGTGTTGAAGCATAGGAGTGGTAAATCAAACAAAGTTGTTGATGCCTTGAGTATGAGAAGAAACTTATTGATAGAAATGAGAGTTTAAGTGTTGGGTTTTGATGAATTGAAGAACATGTATTAGGGAGACACTGATTTTGCAGAACCTTGGAAAGCGTGTAAGGAACCTGTTATGACATATAGGAGTACATGGTTGGACTATTTCATTCAAGAAGATATGTTGTTCAAAGGAAGTCAGTTGTGCATACCTAGAAGTTTGATGAGAGACAATTTGATCAAGGAGAAGCATAGTGGTGGATTGGCAGGACATTTTGGCATTGATAAGACAGTGGTTTTGGTGAGTGAAAATTACTTTTGGCCTTAGATACATAAGGATGTTTAGAGATTTGTGTAGAGTTGTAGAGTTTATCAAGTTGCAAAAGGTAGTAGTCAAAACATTGGATTGTATAAACCTTTGATAGTACCAGAGACAACTTGGGAAGACATAAGCATGGATTTTGTGATGGGATTGCCTAAGACACAGAGAGGACATGATTCAATATTTCGAGTGGTTGACATATTTTCAAAGATGGCTCATTTCATACCTTGTAAGAAGACAACTGATGCGGTGCATGTAGCTGACCTGTTTTTCAAGGAGATTGTAAAGTTGCATGGATTACCTAAGAGTATAGTTTCAGACAGAGATACAAAGTTTGTTGGATACTTTTGGAAGACACTTTGGAAGAAGATGAAGACAAATTTGAAGTTTAGTTCAACTTTTCATCCACAGACTGATGGACATACAGAGGTAGTGAATAGGAGTTTGGGAAATTTGTTGAGATGTTTGGTTGGAGAGAAGACAGGAAGTTGGGATTTGATTCTTTCACAAGCAGAGTTTGCATATAATAATTTAGTGAATAGGAGTACCAGAAGAACACCTTTTGAGATTGTTACTAGAGTAAACCCTTAAGGAGTTGCAGAATTAAGAGATATCAATATGGAAGAAAAGAGAAGTGCACAAGCAGAAGAATTTGCAGATTACATGAAGACATACATGATCAGGTCAAGAAGCATTTGGAGAATATGAATAGTAAGTACAAAGAGAATGCTAATGAGAAGAGAAGAAATAAGGAATTTGAAGTTGGAGATGAAGTGATGGTGTACGTGAGAAAAGAAAGATTTCCAGTTGGGACATATAACAAGTTGAAGATGAAGAAGTTTGGACCTTGTAAGATACTTAGGAAATTTGATTAAGGAAATACATATGAAGTGGAATTACTAGAGACATTGGGTATTTCACCTATTTTCAACATTGCAAACTTATATCAGTATCATGAAGCAGAGTTCAGTGACAACATGAAAGAAGACTTGAAGAAGCAGTTACCACAACAAGCACCGGAGCAGATTGAAGACATTTTGGATAGCAGAGTTGGACATAGCACTAAAGGAAGACAATACAAAGAATATCTGGTGAAGTGGAAAGGCAGACCTGAAGAAGATTCATCATGGATTTCTCAGGCTGAAGTGGACCATCTTGGTTCTCCCCTAGCCCCAAAAAAGTGAGGGACTCATTTTTTCAATAACCCCAAATGTCTGATGCAGGAGCATCCCTAATTCAAGAGAAATCTTTCATCAACCAAAAACATTTGCATTTCATTTTGTTTGTAGTTCAGTTTATTTCTTTTTCAGTTCAGTTCAAGCAGTTCAGTTAAAAGCAGATTTTGTATTTTGGTCTAGTAGCATTTTTAGACCTTATGGATCTAGATTTAGTATCTACATTCATTCATCTACATCATATCCAAAATTTAGAGATCCACAGTTCAATACCAGAAAGATATCGCTATCAAAAGTTTGACTATTCTCAGAATAGAGCAACCAAATAATCACAGACAACCAACTGAAGGAGAAACTTGTAGAAGCATTTCCCTATCTTTGAAGCCCAATGACACATCATTCAATGATCTTTGGTTCATGTCTGACCTTCCCAGGAGATCTGCACATCATTCCATTCATTTTCTAGAAGTGTTCTATGCATTTAGGTCTAACCTATCTATGTACACACATTACATCTCTTCTTTAGAATTTGTGATCTTCCTTGGCCGACGCAGAGGAATCTATTGATCCGGACTTGATTTATATATTGATGTAATAGATCCTTAGGAAATCAGTTATCAAGTTGTAAGCATACGCATAAGTTCATAGTTCAGATTTTGTCCGAAGGTGCTTCAAAGTTTTATCTTGCACATGTATGTAATCAAGCATGTGAGCCCTAATTGTAAGCCTACATGTTGCCGACTGATCTCTATTTGAATTCTATGATATATTGAATGACTAAATCTGCATTTGCTTTATTTCTTTGAGTTGTTTCTGTTGTGTTTACTCTTGTTGCACGGTCTAGATAGTTCATTCTGTGAACCCTCCTACTATGACTGCACTAGAGATACACTTCCGCAGACATGGGATGGCATACACATCATTATAGGGCAGGACATAAATCACATAGCTTTCTGAACAAGGTAAGATGCAACCAAAAATAAAGGGGATTGTCTATTTATAGAAAAAAGGCTGATATATGTGCCTCCTTCATTTCTTGCCATATCCAAACCATTTTCAACTCTGCCAGTAGTACACTATCCTCACACCTAATTGGAAATTCTGGGAATTCCACAAGGGTTACTCGATAAGGAAACAGAGACATTAACACACATTTCTAGTTATCATCTCTGGGCTTTGTAATTACAAAATCACAATACTTTCTTTGATCAATGAGAGAGACAAAGTTGGCTTTTTGATCTCTGCACCTCTTACTACCAGTGATTCACACATAATTCATTCAATTCCGGTACAGAATGGTGATCTTGACAGATCCCTGTGAAAATGACTTTCTGCCCAAGTGGAAAGATTACCCTTTACAATGGCAGCACAACGAGCACCAAGACCCTCCAATCAGTACCAAAACATACCAAATCTCTAGCCTCCCATGCTTCAAACTAAAAGTCTGATTTCATCTTTTATTGGACTCCTCCATCCCATTGGCTTATTCAAGTTCAACCATCGGATCCATCCTGTGAATCACATCAATGGTCACCAGGGAAAGTCACCACACGTAGAAAAAGGTGTAAACTGGTTTTGAATCTTGGCCATAGATTAACATAAATCAATAGTCTTCACAGAGATTTGAAATTTCTCCAGCGAAGACCAACTATCACAAAAAAGTAGTGACCTCATCTGCCATGGTAGCACCTCGCATCCTCGCACCAAGTTCCCCTGGACCACAGTGAAAACCACGACTCTAGCAAAACATTCCATTAGGCACATCAGGTCTAGTGACACATCTCTCACAGTTTTCTCAGGACCCACAAACACCTTCCACGAAGGCACAAACCTCAGCAAAAATCCATGTCGGCAATTGAAAACCCTCTGTGTTAATACACATCACCCATGTGAGCCCAACCAAATTGGAAGATAGCCTAGACTTCGCTAGCCCACAAGAGCCTTAGAACGGTCCCAACAAAGGTGTATTTTCCTTGCAAACCACCAACGCAGGCACCACATCAGACTTAGCAGCATCGTCGAAGCTCAGAACCAAGCCTAGTGGGGGAGATCGTTCTAGTGAAAAGGAAGATCCTATAGACATGGCCATAACTTAAGGCCCTAATTCGACACATGTGTGAAAATTGTTCATAAAAGAGGGGTTGTGCTAGGTTAATGAGTGGGGGGGGACACAAAACAAAGCATCCCCAATATCTAATATAAAGGTAGAATATTATTTAAATTTGTTGGGTATTAGACATATTTAAGGTCACGAGATACAAAGGGTAACCCTAGGCATGAGGGCCGGTACTTTGACGGTGAAAGATACTCAAGTGGAAACTTAAGTGACTGAGAACAGGCCATGGGCAGTCAACAGTAAATTAAAATAGGAAGCGACCAAATGAAATTTGGCACTGCACTAGGCTTCAGGGTTTCACAAGGGTTTTAACAAGCCTAGGAGACATATACCAAGGGTCAGGGAATGCATCAAAATGCAGATACAAATAGGACACATCCCCATTGTAGTCATATGTATGTAGTAACCTAGGAATAGAAGTAAGAAGTAAGAGAGAAGTATAATAGAAAGAAGAATAGAAAAGATATTATATCTCTAATTTTTTAAAATATGAAGTAGATATATATAAAGACTAGTATATGATTCTGATGCTTAAAATGAATGTTTAAGTTCTATATGATGAGTTATCAATTTTGTTAAGTTGCCACATTATGGTAGTTGTTGGAAGAGTACAAGGCAACTGGCAGAACCTATTGTAGGTTACCACAAGTGGCATGTAGAGGATAGAACCGACACATATAGAGGTATTTTGGGAAATGACACACCTCTAGGTGAATACATAGGATATACATGTAAGTGAGTAATATGATAAGAGAAAAAGAGAGATGAGAATGAGATAGATATATAAGAGGCAAAGACTCAGACTTGCTGGTATGGATGTATATATACCAATTGAATATGAATATATAAAGGAGATATAAGTGTTCTAATCTATATATGTATGTCTTATGAATGTTTTACATGACTTAGATAGTACTGCATAACCTTATTTTCTTAATGTTATTTATGATTCTCTCATTGTATGACTGGGGTATAAACTGACTTTAGAGACTTGACTAAGACTAGATCTCTAGACTGGTTCCTTCCCATTTCTTGCCAACATTTGTTTCCATTGTTGAGACCCTAGAAAAGGACAATGAAGAAAAGAGAGGATAAAAAGTAAAAAGGAAAAGTACGGAGTAGTGCAAAGTAAGAAAAACTAAAGTGACAGAAAATTTTTGTGATTTGTAGAAGACTTTGAATTCTCTTAAGTTCCTACCCTTGTGAGAGGATCTAAAAAGATGCAACTCTTCAAGATGAACCAACCATGGGATATATAAGGATTAATATGATACCAAATGAAAAACATCCATGGAAAAAGGGGATAACAAAAGATTAAGGGAGATCAGTGAGATTATACTGACCAAAATGGAGATGAGTAGGGAGGAAAGACAAAAATAGACCCATGAACATCAAGAAAGGTATTGCAGAAGGATGGAAAAAGTAGGAGAGACAAGTAGAAAATGTGAAAGAAAAATTATGGAGGAAAAGAAATAGTTAGATGAGTGTGCCAATGAGGGTGGTGCTGAGCATACCAAGGTGGGTGCTACTGGAGAGAAGAACATAAAAGGAAAAGAAAGAATGGATGAAACAACCATAGGAGCTGCCACAAATTTGATACAAAGAGATAGACAATCCTGAACCTATCACAATGCATATTAATAGGGCTACAAAAATTGTAAAAAGTATAGGAGGAAGAATTGAGGCATATGACCAATTAAGAAGTATGTGAATGGAAGAACATAAGCAAACCCTAGCCCTACCACAAATATATAAAACTCCAAAATTCCAAC
Organism: Cunninghamia lanceolata; assembly: GCA_027924645.1. Classification (NCBI taxonomy): domain Eukaryota; kingdom Viridiplantae; phylum Streptophyta; class Pinopsida; order Cupressales; family Cupressaceae; genus Cunninghamia; species Cunninghamia lanceolata. Next base: position 16,685,083 of record BSBN01001715.1, read on the forward strand.
CTAATTTTGCTAATATTCAAGTTAGATTTGATAAACAATGGGATGAATTACTAAATCCTATACATAACCTCCAACCCTTAAATTTGGATGTGGATTACCTAGACCACCTGGTAAATCAAAGTATAATGAAGATTAGAGAAAATGTAGTATATAAAGAGATTAGTTTCGGAAGTATAAGACAAAATAGTGAAAAGTCACCTACAAAAAACATAATGTCATTCACAAATGAAAAAGTATCCCCAAGAATGAAAAGGCAATTTGAAGAGACACATCCCCTTGACCAGGAGTCACCCCAAGTGCCTTATCAAGCAAGAAGAATTTCAAGAGAGGATCAAATTGACATTAAGAAAGAAAGAGAAGAAGAAATTAAGAAAGACTTCGAAGAAATATTGGGAAAGGAGTATTTTGACATCAAATTGTAGAGAGATAAAGGAAGGGAACACAAAACCCTAATACAAAAGCAAAAACCTAAGACAAGAAAGGAAGAAAACCACCGCAAGACAATGAAAGTTCTAAAAAAATAGAAAAAAGTAAAAGTAGATGTCATAATTAAGTTATTAGTATTTGAAAAGGATACAAATGAAGCAGCAGAGCACATCTTTGTTCTGGAATCCATTTGGAGTTGAAATGGTATAACTAGGGATGAAACCAAATTATTTGACTTTATTGGGACATTGTGGAATGATGCTCTAAAATGGTATAGAAAGGCATGTCCTAAATATGATAAAACTTGGGATAAAGTTAAGGAGTTTTTGGAAAACTTTGAGACTCCGAAGATACCTACTGAAGGAGTAATAAAAATGAGAGAGTTAATACAAAATGATGGAGAAACCATAAAATAATTTGATAAAAGATTCAAAGAAATAGTCTACAAACTAGAGGAGATATTAACTAAAAAATAGAAAATTGAATGGTTCACATCAAGGATAAGCCCAGATGTTAGAGCATCTTTAGATGATCAAACATTTGAAACATATGCAAAATTTGTCACATTGGCCTACCGGATTGAGTCACAAACATGGCACAAACTGGAGAAAACCAAAGAAAACATGGAATTAGAAAGAATGAGGATAGAGTTGGAGCAATTAAAGCTAAAATAAGAAATATTAGCAAAGAAGGAAGAAAATTTGCACAAATAGAGGCCAAATATATGGTGTTCTTATTGCACAAAGGAAGGACACATTAGAAAAGAATGTCCAATGATGAAAGGAGAAATATATGATGCCGCACTGAAGGTTGACATAAAAGCAATGGCTACAAGACCTAATACAATATATTGTGGATTATGCGGAGAATGGGATGACCATGAAACATCAGATTACCCTTCACAACTATTCATGGTGAGAGAAGATGATGATGAAAATGAGTCATGGTATAATGTAAATCATAAGAACGAAGCACAAAATAATAAAATGACATATGTAAAAGGCTTGGTGGAAAGACTATTATATCTTTAGGATTAGGGTTATAAGCAACCTACATGGAGAAATAAAAGAAACATGAACACTATTCAAAACACAAACCCTAATGCACTATATGGAAATAACTACAGTAATGATTAAAGAGACCAGTTTGGAGGATATAGAGGAGGATAAGGCTATGGTAGAGGTAGAAGAAGGAGAGATGAAGCAACCAACTATAAATGTAGTAAATCAGGACACTTTGCTAATGAATGTTGAGAAGAAAGAAGAAGACAAAGTACATTCTGTAATAGTACAGAGCATGACCTTTTCACATGTGATAAAGCACATCAATACTTTCAAAATGCACCACAATAAGCAAAAAGTGATGACCTAGAAATAATCGAAAGAGTCCCTAAATAGCAAGGTCAGTTTCTAAGGACTTGCCAGAGAGGCAAAGATGGCAACATAGATATATCTTCATCAGAAACTTTAGAAGAAGAAAACCAAAGAAAAGGAGTCAAGTATGAACAAGCTAAAATAGATAAAAATAAAGGAAAAGAACAAGCTGCAGTAGTGACAAGACAAGGTACAAATACCACAAGACATGATACTACTAAAATAGAGAGAATAAAGTGAGGAGGAAGATACATTCTTCCCTGATAAGAGACAACAAGATGACATTTTCCAGAAAACAAAGCAAATTGTGACCTAAGAACAAGATAGATAGAAACAAGATAATCAATTCTTCATAGAAGAAGTTGTGACACTTAAATAGTTCACAACACTAACACAACAAGACAATCTTTTGGAGAAATTTAAGCAATTTACAAAATACTAGAACAAGGATAAGATACCTAAATCTATCAAATCTGACAAATGGGAAAAAATGAGAGACTTTGGAAGACAAAACCATTATTGTGGATGCTCATATTAATCACAAAAAGGTCAAAAAAGTTATGATAGACCTGGGTGCGGATATAAACATGATCACTAAGAATCTATGGGAACAACTAGGCAAACCTAAATTATCTCAAACCCCCTACAATATCACTTTGGTAGATGGATCTAGCATGGAAACTATTAGAACTTAGAAACAAGTGGAGGTAAACCTAATGGGCATAAAATAGGTCATAGACTTTGTTGTAGTAGCCATGAAAGAACAAGGAGATTCATTCAATACAATACTGGGATTGAGATGGTTTGTTGATGCAAATGGCATTGTGGACCTCGAAAAAGAAAAATTATCTTTTGTAGATAATAATAAAAGTATATACATACCTTTAGGATCACCCATGGAAGAGACATATATTGAAGAATTCAATTATGCAGAAGGAAACGATAACTATCCTAAGAATATTTACTCAATATCAAAATTAGAAACAAATGAGACAAAAGAAGAACCAAATTCAAGAGGAGAAATAGAAGCAGAGAATGATAATGATAGTATTGATAGTGAAGAAGTTTTGGAAGCATGGATAAAAAAGAACCGGAGCTCAAAACTCAGAGAATGATGGGATTCAGGAGGATACATGTATGCTTCAAAGAGATAAGGAAAACCTATCGCATTCCTCTACAGTAAATTAAAATCCACCACAAAAGATATGCGCCATAGATGAAGAGAAAAACACAAGTGAATCTCGGGCGTCTAGACAAATTAATCATATTATGAGAGTAATTTCCCATATCAAACTACCCAAGTTTTCAAGAGTTAAATACCTACAACTATACTTGAATGAGAAGGAGATAATTTTTTCAGAAGGACAAAAAAAAATAGAAGCAGTACAACATACATTAGTATGCAATGCGACAAATTGGTGGTCAACTCATAAAGATTCAGTTAAAGATTGGTCCACATTTAAGCTTCTCATCAGTGTAATATATTTACTAGAGTAAGGTGAATATAAAGTTATACCCAAGTATGAAGGACAAAATCCACCACAGGAACATTTAACTACTTGTATAATAGCATGGGAAGGTAGACAAGAACATAGCAAGTTTTTATACACCCATCTATTCTATTGGACATTGTCACCTATAGAACAAAATTGGTATATAAACCAAGAAAGAAGAAAAGAAACCAACAATTGGGAGGAAGTACAAAATGACTTTATACATACATTTTCTTTCTACAATCCAACAAACTCTATACATAATGCACTTTTGAAAATGAAAGAAATAATTTTTCAACAAGTGACAAAGGAAGAGAAAGAAGAACCAGAGAAAAATACACCACCACCAAGAACTGAAGGGATATGGAAACTGGTACAATGGATAGACCAACAATCAAGAAATATTGATTAGAAATGCTATAAGACTACAAGAATAGATGATGAGGATATTGAGGATCTAGAAATAGATGTCCAAGAAGGAGAATGAGAACTAGAAATATTAAATGAACCAAAGGAACAATACTACAATAAACCTCTTAAAATCAGGGAAGAGAATATTGCAAAGGAAGGTGACCCCAAATTAGAAAAGATTGGAGACTACTGCCAGGATGAGAAAGTGGTAGCACAGGTAATTGAGATTCTTTCTGAATTTGAGAACTTATTTCCAAGGACTTTTATTGAAGTGAAAGGAATCAAAGAAGAATGTGTTGAACACCTAGAATACTGAGAGGGGGGTGAATGTAGATAGGAAAAAAGCTAATTAATCGTGTAGAAATGAAATAACAACTAACCTAGCTCCCAATGGAGTGCGATCTAACATAGATAACAATCAAATAAACATGAAAACTAGTAAAAATCTAAGCTAATATCAACTTCTCTCCATTGTCCTCCTCTATCTTGCACTATTTGTTCTCATATTTGCATATTTATGCAACCATCTTGAGAAGTTTGTGTTTGGGCAGAAAGACATTGGAGATTTGTTCAGAGATATCTAAGGGAAATTAAAACTAAGGAACTGAAAATGAGCTGGAGAAGGTGTTTTATAGAAGACCTAGTTTGGATGGATGGCCAGGATTGATTGTTGACTTTGAGGCCAAATCAAGGGTGGAGGTTAATTAGGGCTTCTCCCACCACTAGAGGACAAAAGTGAATTTAAAATTCACAAATATGATGAGGTGGAGGATGTTTAAATTAAATAGACTTGGTTAGTTTATTTAATTCATTTGAAGTGGACATGTGAACTTTAGTTAAACAAATGAGATTTATTTAACTGAGGGGTAGGATTTATTTGTTTGAATAAATAAAATGAAGGGAACATTAGGGAAATGAATGATAAAATAATTAATTAATTAAAACTAATTATTGAACCATAGAGGAAATTAGGGAAAATCAGTAGAACATGGAAGTGATTAGGGATTTGTGATCTGAGGACACTTTTAGGTGTCTACATTTTGCCCCTCTTTGAGATGATGTTCGAGATGATGAAATATATGTCGAGTAACATCATTTCAAAGAAGCTAAGGAAATGGATAGAGGAAAAGGATGATGCCCCCTCGAGAGGATAGGTGAGTTGGAAAAACATGGGTAGGCTCTCAAAATGAAAGGGATTGGTCAAGGGTGAAAGGTAAGGGCTTGGATAGAAGGAAGGGAAGAATGTGTTATGTTGCAATGAAAGTGAGCAACCATGGTGTTTGATATAGCACTAGACGTTATGCACCAAGGTATAAGGACCAAGGTGATGATGTGTCTCGTGCCCTAGCATAATACAACCTTGGCTAGATACAAGATATGAGTATTAGCTGGGTTGGATTTAGATTTGAAACAAATGCAAGTTGAAAATGATAATGCATGTACAAGAAAGCAAGAAAGCATGCACAAATGATGCAAAAACAAACAAGGTATTGCCCCTGTCAAGCTGTAAACCAATGATTAAGTGATTGATAGATGGATTATGATTATGTCTGGTTTCAGGAATGAAACATGTCATCTAAGATGCCTGGTCTGGTTTCGACAATGCAACATCCTATCTAAGACAATTGATTGATTGGTTGACAGTAGTGTTGTTGGCCATGCAAGCAACATTAGGATTTGATTGATTGATCGATTTGGTTTACGTCAAGATTAGGATCAAGACCATTGAATGTGATTGGATAATTTGACTTGATTGATTGACTTGATTTCTATCGATTGATATGACTTGCATTTGAGTTATTGTTTGGAATGATTTGAGTAGAAGAAATGATTTGATTGGAAGAATTGATGGATTGAGTTGATGAATTGATTTGAAGGATGGATGATGATGATTGATTGAATATTAGAATAAAGATAAAAGATGGAAGAGGTCTATCACCTATGCCTGAATCTAAGTACTTCCTCCTTATCCTAGATTGCCTACATACCCTATATCCACGGGATCAAGGCATGCAATGATGGAGATGAGATGTAGTTTTGATTATGTTTTATTGATGGGATGATATGGATTCGATTGATGTGATTTTGATGGAATGTTTAGAATGTCACATTGATGTGTTTACTATAGGGATGACTAGGAGGATCTACTCCCTTTTCTCTTCATTTTGCAACCATGTCTCTTTACCAAATGAGACTTATGAATTATGAGAGGCTATGTGGATGCCAATGCAAGGTGATGAGGCCCAGACTATGATAGAGGCTAATGGATATTAGTCTTCAAAAAGTCTAGCTCCAAGAGGGTACTCTTGTCTACTAATGACCTTTCAAAGCACAAAGTAGTTTTATCGAGACCTTGAGATGTGAGATAAATGATTGGTGAAAGTGAAACCATGAGTTTCAGAATTCACTTGGAAGGATGGACTTAAACTAGCCTTGGAGTATTAAGCCCAAGTTGTGATTGATTTAAAAAATATGTCAAGGTTTCTTGGTCCAGATTTGTACTTGTGATACAGTCAAGCTTCAACAGTTTCTCCCTATGTTTCAACCTTAGGAAAACTAATGTTTAGGATCCTCTTATATATGTCAAAGGCCAAATGAAATTGAATGTGTAGTGGAATGAAATTGATTATGTAGTGGAATGAAATTGGATATGTAGTGGAATGAAATCGGATTGCTTTGACACAGTTGCAATCAGATTTGATAGGAAGAGTACATACTCCAAGGTTTCCCTACAGTTGTGGTGAATGATTAGAATGAAATCGATGGGAATGAATGGTTAGGATATGATTAGGATGTGATTGATTGGATTAGGATAAAGATGATGATGTGTAGTGATGAGGTTAGATGACTTGGATGAATATGAATGAAGATGATTATGTGTAGTGATAAGATGACTAGGAAATGATTAGAATGAAGATGATGTTGTGTTGTGATGAGATTTGAAGATGATTTGATGGTTTGATTGAATTGGAGAAGTGATTTTATTGCTTAGATTTTTTTGTTGAATATTTATTTTTTTGTATTTTTGATGATATTTTGATGTTTTTGGGATTTTGAAATGTTGTTATTTTTTTGGATTTTTGGCATGTTTTGATTTTTTTTGGTATTTTTTGGGAATGTTTTGATTTTTTTGGTATTTTTGGAGAATTTTGGAACATCAATGGATGACAATTTAGATAGCCTTTGTGCTAGATACCAATGAAAAGGGGAAAACCAAGTCTAGGCGGGAAGGGATGAATGGAAGAAAGGGTGGGTGATAGTGGATGGAAGGAATGTATGCGTAAGAGGACAAGGATGTGATCTCCAAGGACTATGTCACTTAGGAATAACATGCCCCATTCTAGTTAGGATTTGACATGACAAAGTGCATGATGATAGGATGATAGGGAAAAATCAGGTTTAGAGTTGAAAACAACAAACCAACTAAACCCTATCAAGCACCATGAAGATCAAACTAGAATGAAAATGTAAACAATAAGCGAAATGCAAACTGAATCTTCAAACTAGTGTTGATTGACCTGCATTATTTTTCTCAATCGTGCATAGACATGCATGATTTTGAAGGGTTGATCAATGGGGGAATGTTGGGTGCTCATTCCTATAGCATAACGATACTTAAAGTTGAATGTGTTATGAAAATGACTTGTGTAGGGTTTCCTTTATAGAAATGGCCAATTCGAATGAAGGGACATGATTACAAGTTATGTTGAATGATATGAATGGTTGAGATCAATTAGGGTTGATTAGGGTTTCCCACTTCAAGAGGGATTGTAGTCATGTGACAAGTGTGCAATGGAGAATAAAGGGGACTTAATTCAAATATTTTATTTGAATTAGTTTGACATGTAAAGGGGTGTTAAGTGGAAGATGTGGCATATGACACTTGTTTACATGAGATGAAAGGTGAGGGGTTTAATTCAAATTTTTAATTTGAATTATGTGAGACATGTGACAAAGGGGAATTAATTAAATAAATGTGATTTATTTAATTAATTGAAATGTGATTAAGTGGGATAAGACTAGGACCTAGGGCAAAACATTACAAGGTCATGTCGACTAGGGGATGGTCAAGACATGAACAAATTTTAGTGTCTACAATATACATAGCTTATGACATGGTCAAAATAAATACGAATTATAATCTATGTGAATTGCTCTGGAGTGAATTGATGGAGAACTTGAAAAGAACAAAAGAGACAAATTATCCCTTCAAATATGGAACTTTGGTTATCTATCTCCTCTTCTACTTCCTAAGAGAGCTACTCAGCTTGGGAAGCATTGACTGGATTGATCACACACCAGTAGCAACTCAAATAAGAAACCACCTATAGAGTTTGGGAAATGGAGACAGACATAATGAAATTTTATGGGAATACTTCATGAACTTTTAAAAGAGAATGTTATGTAGGGTCCGGATACCTGAAAAGGTAGTGATGAAATATGAAAATGGCATTGTATTTATGGTGAACAAAGATAAATGCTTCATGGAAGCTATAGAACCAAGAACTGCATGGGTCCCTCCATTAGGGTATGAAGTTGTAGAAGATATCCTGACTGAATTAGCTGATGAACTACTGAAGAAACCAAAAGATCTCAAAGAAGATAGGTTTGGAACATTCAAAGAATTATCTATGGAATATGAGAATTCAAAGAAAATTTATAATGAACAAACAAGTGAGGCAAAAACCAAATCAGAAGAATCAAGATCCTTAAAACCTCCGGTGGAATGGAAGTCAAACACACCAAATAGAAAAGATGAGAAAGCTGAAAAGAAAAAACATGTATCTAGTCATAAGAAAAGGACACAGATCTCATCTAGTACAGAAGCCACTATCAAAGTAGATGAAGAAAAAGAAAAGAAAAGAAGAAAAGTTACACTTAGTGATGAATATGTGGCAAGAGACATTGCTGCAGACCAAATTTCAATTGACTATGCTAGAAAGTTTTTGGAAAAACAACAAAGTGTACAAATTCTAGAATCACCCAAGACTCTACAAGGACCAATAAATCTGGCTTGTATGTCTCCTGTGGAGAAATTCAAACTAGTATCAATAGTGCAAGCTAAGGCTCAAGAAGAAATACTGAGAACATATATATAGGACAATGAACTCATTAATGAGACATCAAGTATTCTGGAGAAGCTAATGCCCTCATACCAGAAAGATATATTAGCATCATCAACTACTCATCTCAAAGGTCTTATAAATTTTGTAAGTACTCATTTTGAATCCTTTGAAAAGTCTATTGATATTAAGGTCAAAAAGGAATATGAAGACAAAAGATTAGTAGTACCAAAAACCAAGTTAGACAGTGACAAAACTCTGTTAGAAAGTAGTATCAAGAATATGATAAATGCAATCAAGGGAGCCTGTGATATATACAAATTTTGTCTATCTTGGCCTAAAACCATGAAGCAAATAGATGAGAAAGTCAAAAGCATGGAGCTTCAACTCACAAATATTTCTAAGACCCTTGATCCAGCAGTTGACTCAATTAGCAACATAGAAACACAAGTTGAAACTATTTAGAACAACATAAGTAGTTTGGTTAGTAGACAGGAAGAAATTAAAAACAAAATGTGTTTGTTGAGAAGGATATTAAGCCTAAAAATTGAGATCGTGACAAATCTTGCAGCATAAGCACAAATAGCTTCACAAATTCACACACCCTCTAATGTGCAAAAGGCAGAAAAATTAGTCTTTTTGATAAATGGTCACATCCAAATTTTGGAAAGAGCTAAGAAATGATGTGATGAAGAGATTGCACAATTAAAGATTGTGTATAAGGATATCCTCTCACCTACAACTAATTAAGTTGAAGATTGTATGTGTACATATGCGGTAGAGTATGACAGTTTGCAGTTTTGACACAATTTTAACTTTTTGAACATACACCTTTGCCATTGATGCTAAAGGGGGAGAAGAAGACAAGTGAAAAATGGGAAAAACATCTAAAGGAGAGAATAAATATAGAGTAAGGGGAAGTAGACACAAGCATTTTTCATTGTGTTGCCATCAATGCCAAAGAAGGAGATTGTTGGCAAGAGACACTGCTCTGATGAAGAATTGCATGTTGTTATTGATCGAAACAAGGCAAAGGGATTTCACTGTCATGAAAAAGAGACATTACTTTGGAAGACCAACTTGGTTTGGCAACAAGGCACAAAAACATTCTGGTCTGGAAGGCTAAAATGACTAAGTATGGACTGTATACAGAGTAAGTGACAAAGATTGGGTCAATATACCTTCGTAGTAGAAGATCATTACATGTGGTTTAGGTATGTTGTTCATAGCTATTTGATGATGATATGTTCCAATGATCAAGACCTGATTTTCTTCAGAAGTCATACTATGAAATGTCTAAATCTGGGTGAACAAAACTAAGATAGGAACAATGTACAGTGCCTAAGAAAAAGGGTTTGTATTTCTCCGCAGTTACATATTTTGTCTTACGGTTCTGGAGATATGCTTAGAGGTCAAGAATGAATGTTTGGTATGAATCCTTGAGTCTCCTATGGTCAATAGTGAGAGTTTTGATGTGACAGATGAATTGGGTCAAGCATGTTCTTAAGAGACAAGCTGACAGGCTATTAGATCTTTATGTGGAGAAGATATATTGTTTAAATAATAAATCTAAGTGGTTGTATGATTGGTTTTGACCTATATGAAGATCATTATATGTTTAGTTTGGTTTGCATTACTATTTGTACACATGATCAAGTCGATAAGGTAGAATACATTATATACACACTTCATGTCTAGCTTGCCGACCTAATTATGAGATTGAATTCAAATTTGTAGATATATATATGGGTTAGATTTTGGTGTGGAGTGTGGAGATGAGATTGTGATGTGGATGAACTAAATGTGTCTACAATTCAAAAGCAGAGTTATGATTAGAAGAAGATAGTAAGGGCAGAAGAGCAGAGTTTATGTAGAGCAGAGTAGACAATGTGAAGTCTTTTGAATCTGTATATTGAACTAATTGGCATTGCACCTCAGCATTTTGTAGATTCATTTGTAGCAATCATCTTTTGGCATTGAGCCAATCCTTATTCTATCTTCTTTTTTCTTGGAAGTAAGCCTTTGTGTAGTGAGTACTTCTTCATAGGGAAGTGAGCCCTAAGGTATTGAGCCTTCTTGTAATTTGGTATTATGCTATCATAATATATTGTGAGCTAACACTCACCGTGGTTTTTCCCTTTTTAGTTTTTCCACGTAAAAATCCTGGTGTCTATGTGTTATGTCTTTATGGTTGCTATTCTCATGTTTATTCTACTTTCATATTGTTGAATTTGGTAATTGGATTGAGGAACAACAAACTAAGTGGTTTTGTAGAATACTGATTCACCCCCCTCTCAGTATTCTCTGTGTTCAATATTTCCACTAAATTAGGCACATTTCATTTTTTAAAGGAATTAACCTTGTATGTCATGTTTGTGATCAAATCTAAGTGTATGCTCTCTCCTTGCACCTTTGGATGATTTTGGAGATCAAAATCTTAAATTTTATCTTTTTGTTTTTATCCCAAGGGCTCTTGTGCATATTCTCTTCTCTCACATTGAAAGGTGATCTTGAGAATCAAAAGCACATTAGTTCCTTTCCTTTTAGTGGACCTACTTAAGGATTTCATCACGTTAGGGGACAAAATGAACCATACATTCTAATGGGATAGATTTTTACCTCAATAGAGCCTACCGTCATGTCTAGCTCAACCTTGTTACCCCTTTTGTAAGGAGGCAAGCTATCATGGAATTGGGTTCACCCATGAACACATGCTTGTAGACAAGACTCTTGTTCACAAATATCAGCCTCACATACCTAGTGTATATTAAGTACACCCCTAGAAGCCTTATTAAGCCTAGATAAGACCATCCATCATATATGTGTGTGGTACATCAATAAATGATTAGACCAAAGAATTCACTTACCTAATACCCCTAAAATGGATGTGCACATTGTATATATCCCCTCACACATTTTGAGTGATCTTGGGCAATAAAAAATAGTTATCTTCCTCATCATGTGGTGTAGTCACTGTTAGGAGGATCCATAAAGCAAATAGTCCAAATCATGCAGTAAGAGTAAACACAATGGAAATAACACAAAGATAGGATACAAATGTAGATTCAATCATTCAATATATCATTGATTCAAAATACATGGCCAACAACATAAGGGCTTACAATTAGGGCTCACAGGTTTGATTCCCCAGTTACAAAATATACACAAGATATGGCTTTGAAGTGCCTTTGCAAAGAATTCAGACTATCTCTATGATTCATAACTTTCCTAGGCATCTATTACATGATTATATATAATCTCCAGAACATAGGATTCCTTAGCATCAGCCAAGGATGGTTACAAACTCCAATGAAAGAGATGTAACGTGTGTACATGGATAGGTCAGACCTAATCATATAGAACTCCTCCGCAAATGAATGGAATAGCATGTGGTTCTCAAGGAAGGTCAACCACGATCCAAACAACATTAAATAATGTGTCATTTAGCTTCACAAGTCATAAAAATGCTCCACAAGTCTTCTCCTTTAGCTCATTATCTGAGACTATCAGGATGCTCTGTTATGAGAAAATAGTTGATCTTCTGATAGAGATATCTTTCTGGTACCTGATCCAGCTGATCTAAATTTTGGATATGATGTGTCTAGATGCTAAGTCCAGCTCCACAAGGTCTAAAATGAACTTGCAGCAGAATACGGACCAAGATACTAAAACTACTACTGACTGAACTAATTTTACTGAACTGGAAAATGAAAGGAAAATAAACTAAAATTCAAATGTTTTTGGTTGATGCAAGATTTTTCTTGAACCAGGGATGCTCCTGCATCAGACATCCAAGGTTGTTGAAAAAAATTGAGTCCCTCACTTTGTCGGGGCTAGAGGAAAGCCAAGATCATCCACCTCAGCCTGAAAGATCCAAGATGAGTATTCTTTCAGTCTACCTTTCCACTTCACAAGATATTCTTTGTATTATGATGTAGGGGCATCTTAGTACTTTTTGAAATTATTGTTAGCATTTTGATTTTGGTTTAAATGAGTTGGGTTTCTAAGGTGTTTTGTGGGTTTGTGTGTTCTGAGGTGTCATGGTGTAGCCTCCTATTGCAAACAACCATTATTGGAGCTCCTGTCATCATAGTGATAGAAATGATTAATTAATAAGAAACAAACAACTGTGGAGTAATAACTTGGAGGAGCAGTTTCAAGAATCCTTTTCAAAGGAAGAAGATAATTAGTAATGATTGTAGGCAGTTTAGTGGAGAGATGGACATAAGGAATAAGAGCATGAATCAGTTACCATGCAGAAAGAAGATAGCGCAGCTGAGACAAAATGGTTTCAAAAGGAAGAGGGACGGTTGAATATGGTGAAAGTGATAGAATTATGGAAGCAGTTAAGAATCTTATTAACAGCTGGGTCATGGTAGTCATGAGGCAGGTGAAAGGGTAGATGTTTGGTGGATGAATAATGACCAGCTAGGAACCGACAATATCTTGAAATGGTAGTAGAGACAAATAAAGGAGATGCTCGTTGTGAACAATCAGGGGAGTCGTGGTGAATAATGACATACCTGCGAAGAAGGCAGGATAGTCAAGAGGCCAAGGGAGGAAAGGTGGATGCAGTAGAGAAGGTCAAGGCTAAATAATTAGGCTAAGAAGAAAGGAAGGGAAATTATCAATTAGAGTTGATTGGAGTAAGAAGAATATAGGCAGTAGACCATTGTGGGTCTGAGATCGAGCGGCTAGAAAAGATAGAGAAGGCTGAGATAAATGAAGGGAGAGAAGAATTAGAATCAGAAATAGAAGATATCCTCTCTATGAGGAAAAAGAAGAACAGAGATCAGATGAGAAACAAATAGATTTACTCGGTGAATAGATCAGAAGGAAGGAGTTGTGAGGATAGGGTCGACAAGAAGAAGCTATTGCAGCAATCAAAAAGGATGGACATGACTGACAGGAAGAATTTGAATGTGGCGAAAGGCCAAATAGTATAGACTAGCGAAGAAAGTAAAGGCTGATGAGAGGCCAGAGGGGTTAAGGTGCAGATGTGATTTTGGTATAGCTTTGTATGATTTTGTAATAGCAGCTGATTTGGTTGTATGAAATAAAAGATTAAGATTTTTGGTCATTATGTTCTATAGCTTGGTGATGACTACTCTTGTAGCATGTGAGAACCGAGAGGGTATTTACTATTATTCTTTTCATTGTGGAGTTGTATTTAACTTTAAGCTCCTATTTCCTTGTTGCCATAGTTGTGAGTCTTATTTACATGTTCCTTTTGTATCACCATGTTTCGTTACAATCTACCTGATATTGTTTAAATATTTATTGTTGTTGTCATAGTTCTTGTCATTTTGTGACAGAAGGTCTATTGTAGTCTTTTTCAAAATGCAGAGTAAGGTTCTTAGTTGATAGATTGCATTGGATATGTGTGCATGCATAAGTAGCATGCTATCGTATTGTCTTCCTTTGGTGCTACATCTAACTCTGCTATCCAAGATGTCTTCAATCTCCTCTAGTGTTTGTTGTGGCAATTCTTTCTTCAATTCTTCTTCCATACTATCACTGAACTTTGCTTCATGATACTGATATAGATCTACAATGTTGAAAATAGGTGATATACCCAATGTCTGCTAGCTTCACCTCATATGCATTTCCTGAATCAAACTTTCTGAGTTTCCTACATGGTCCAAACTTCATCTTCAACTTGTTATATGTCCCAACTAGAAATCTTTCTTTTCTCAAATACACCATCACTTCATCTCCAATTGAAAATTCTTTGTGTCTCAACCTCTTCTGATCTGCTTGCTTTTTATACTTACTGTTAATCTCCTCGAAATGCTTCTTAACCTGATTATGCACTGTCTCCATGTGTCTTACAAATTCTTCAAATTCTGTACTCCTTTTGTCTGCCATACTGGTATCTCTCAACTCTGCTACTCCTCTAGGGTCAGTTCCTATCACAATCTCAAATGGTGTTCTTCCGGTACTCCTATTGACTAAATTATTGTATGCAAATTCTTCTTGTGATAGAATCAAATCCCAATTTCATGTCTTTTCTCCAACCAAACATCTCAATAAGTTTCCCAAACTCCTATTTACTACCTCTATCTATCCATCAGTCTATGGATGAAATGCTAAACTAAACTTTAAATCGGTCTTCATCTTCTTCCAGAGTGTCTTCCAAAAGTATCCAAGAAATATTGTATCTCTATCTGAAATTATGCTCTTAGATAATCCATGCAATCTCACAATCTTCTTGAAAATAGGTCAGCCACATGCACTACATCAGTTGTCTTCTTACAAGGTATGAAATGTGCCATCTTTGAAAATATGTCCATCACTAAAAATATTGAAACATGTCCTCTCTGTCTTTGGCAATCCCATTATGAAATCCATGCTTATGTCTTCCCAAGGTCTCTCTGGTACTGTCAAAGATCTATACAATCTTGTATTCTGACCACTTCCTTTTGCGACTTGACATATTCTAAAACTATGCACAAATTTCCTAACATCCTTATGTATCTGAGGCCAAAAGTAATTTTCACTTACCAAAGCCACTATCTCATCAATGCCAAAATGTCCTGCCAATCCACCACTGTGTTTCTCTTTGATCAAATTATCTCTCATTGAACTCCTAGGTATGCATAACTGATTTCCTTTGAACAACATATCTTCCTGAATGAAATAATCTAACCATTTACTTCTATCTATCACAACAGGTTCCTTACATGCTTTCCAAGGTTATACAAAATCAAGATCTTCTTCATACATGTTCTTCAATTCTTCAAAATCTAACACTTCAACTCTCATCTCTGTCAGCAAGTTCCTTCTTCTACTCAATGCATCTGCAACTTTGTTTGATTTTCCATTCCTATGCTTCAACACAAAAGTATAACTTTGCATGAACTCTACCCATCTCATGTCTCTGATTCAACTTTCCTTGACTATTTAGATGCTACAGAGCTTGATGATTTGTATACAACACAAACTTCTTAGGCTACAAGTAATGTCTCCACTTCTTCAATGCTTGAATTATGGCATAGAACTCCTGATCATAAACTAAACATCTTCTCCTTGCATCATTCAACTTCTCACTAAAATATGCTAAGGTCTACCTTCTTGACTTAACACTGCTCCTATTACTTTTCCACTTGCATCACAATCTACTTGAAATACCTTATTGAAATCCAGTAATGCCAAAATAGGTTGTTCTGTCACTTTCTGCTTCAACAATTCAAAAATTATATCTACTCCTGATGTCCACTTAAAGTCTTTTCTACCACCTCTCATTGTCTCTATCATAGGGTTACATACTGAAGTAAAATTTTTGATGAACTTTCGGTAGAAACTAGCTAATCCATGAAATGATCTAACTTCTCCAATGCTCTTGGTTGAGGCCAGTCAACAATTGCTCTCACTTTTTCAGGGTCCATCTTCAATCCTTCTATAGAAATAAAAAATCCCAAGTATACCAATTCTTCTTTCTTGAAACTACACTTCTTTATGTTTATCAGCAACTTCTCTTCTCTCGGTCTCTACAATACTTGTCTCAAGTGCCACAAATGTTCTTCTTTTGTCTTACTAAAAATCACAATATCATCCAAATATACAATAACAAACTTACCCAAGATTTTTTTCAAGACTTCATTCATCAATCTCATGAAAGTACTTATTGTATTTGTCAATCCAAAAGGCATCACTAACCACTCATACAATCCTTCATTTGTCTTAAAAGCATTCTTCCATTCATCTCCCTCTCTAATTCTAATCTGATTGTAGCCACTCTTCAAATATATCTTTGTAAAATATTTTTCTCCACTCAAACAATCCATAATATCATCCATACTAGGTAAAGGAAATATATACTTAACTGTGATCTTGTCGATTGCTCTAGAGTCTGTACACATTCTCCATTCTCCATCTTTCTTTGGTGCTAACACTGCAGGTACTGCACAAGGACTCAAAATTTCTCTGATCAAACCTTTCCTCAAAAACTCATATATCTATCTATTCAATTCTTCATTCTCTACCAGTGTCATTCTATGTGCTGCTTTGTTAGGCAAACTAGCTCTAGGTATAAGATCCCTATGATGACTAATACTCTTGATTGGTGGCAATCCTTCAGGTACATTGTCTGATATGATGTCTTTGTACCCTGTCAGCAAGTAAGTTATCTCCTCTAGTTGTGATTCTTCAGTCTTTAGTTTTTTAGACTTCTTAGGAATCAAAGCATAACACATATTCTCATGTCTCAAACAATCTAGAAATTTCCTTCCATCTACCAAACAAATTCTAACATTTCCACATATTTCATTCTTAGAATCATCTTCCAAAGAAATCAAAGTAATTCTCTTTCCATTTGATGTTATAGTATATGTATTCTTTCTTCCATCATGCATATCTTTTCTATCATACTGCCATGGTCTACCCAACAAAATATGACATACATCCATAGGCATAATGTCACACAATACTTCATCATGATAAGATCTAATATGAAATTTCACCAAACATTGTTCACTCACCAATACTTTATGATCATCCTGAATCCATACTATCTGATATGGCTTAGGGTGTTTCAATCTTTCCAACTTCAACTTAATCACCATCTCCTCTGAAACCAAATTATCTGGACTACCACTATCAATTATAACTTTACAACATTTACCTCCTAATTTACATTTGGTTCTGAACAAACTTTTTCTCTGCAGTGGTTCCTCATTTGTCTCTACTTGACATAGTGCTCTTCTCATGACAAGTGATTCTCCTTTCTTAGGTTTACCAACTGAACTAGGTGATCCAGTAGGTTCTTCTTCCACATAGGCTGCTCTTCAACTATTCTTTGTCCTCTTGCTTGTACTCCCTTGATTACATTCAAATGCTCTATGTCCTTCAATTCCACATTTAAAATAAGTTCCTCTAAATGTTCTCCTATCAGGTCCTCTTCCTTCTCTTCTATATCCTTCACTCCGGTATGGACTAGGGTTTCCTCTGCGGTAGAAATTTATGTCATCTCTCCAATATGCATTGTTATCTCTGTCCTCCTTCTTGAATGTGTTCTCTTGTTTATTCTACTCTGCTTATGATCTCTCTCCTTCAGAAAATGTTTTACCTCTTTGAAATTTACCTACTCTACCTCTTTGTCTCTGATCATGCCTCTTGTTCAACTTTTCTTCAACTTTCAAGGCAAACTGATATGCTTCTTCCAATGTTGTCATCCTCACCAAACTTAGTTCTTCTTGAATGTTCAATCTCAGTCCATTGATGTATCTAGCCACTTTCTCCATGTTTGCTTCACTATGTCCTGTCCTTATGATCATCTTATGAAATTCTTCAGTGTACTCCTTCACAAATTTCTCCTTTTGTCTTAGGTTTTTTAATCTCTTCAACAGTTCCAACTCATAGTCAATAGGTATAAACTGATTCTACAATTTTTTCACCATTTTGTCCCATTTTGTAATCTTGTATTTTCCTCTTCTATTCCAACTAAACTTCTTTCCACCATATAATAGTATGTCCTTTCAACTTTGTCTTTGCAAGTTTCACCTTATTCGGATCTTCAATTTCTTCATACTTAAAGTATTCTTCTAGGTCATTTATCCAATCAATCAGCTCTTCAAGATTCAAATTGCTAGTATAGTTTAGTACATCAACTCTAGGTCTTTTCTTGATCTTTGAAATAGCTCATAACATCTTGACTTTATCTAATTCTTCTTCTTCATCTCCTAGGGTTACTTCATTTTGATCAGCGGATTAAAATTCTTCATCATCATCACTTTCAACATTAGTTTGAGGTGTCAATCCTCTTCTTTGATCTTCTCCAACAATATCTAAGTGAACTTGCATTGTTTTCATTATCTCCATCATCTCATACATTCTTCTATCCATAGTACCAACAACAGGTATTCTCCTCAGTGGCATTTCTTCCTCGGATCAAGTGTAACTACCTCAGATTCGATGATCGGACTACAAGGTGACAACTGCCTCACAATCAGCGATTGGTTGACAACACAAGTAGTCTGCCTTCGATTTGGTGATCTGTTCAAAGCAAGATCTTATAGAATTCCTTTGCCAACTTCACTCAATTTGCTCCCAACAGATTCAAACTTCACTCTGATACCACTTGGTGTAGTCACGGTTAGGAGGGTCCACAAAGTGAACAATCTAGACCGTACAGCAAGAGTAAACATAATAGAAACAACTCAAAGATAGGATGTAAATACAGATTTAGTTATTCAATATATCATTGATTCAAATTACAAACTAGCCAGCAACATGTAGGCTTACAATTAGGGCTCACAGGCTTGATTCCTCAGTTATAGAATATACACAAGATATGGCTTTGAAGCACCTTGGAAAAGAATTCAAACTATCTGTATATGATTCATTGCTTTCCTAGGCATCTATTACATGATTATATATCATCTCTAGAACATAAGCTTCCTCTATGTCGGTCAAGGATGGTTACAAACTCTGATGAAAGAGATGTAACGTGTGTACATGGATAGGTTAGACGTAATCATATAGAACTCCTCTTCAAATGAATGGAATAGCATGCAGTTCTTAGGGAAGGTCAATCACAATCCAAATAATATTGAATGATGTGTCATTTAGCTCCACAAGTCATGAAAATGCTTCGTGAGTCTTCTCCTTTAGCTGATTATCTAAGACTGTCACGATGCTCTGTTTTGAGAAAATAGTCGATCTTCTGATAGCGACATCTTTTTGGTACCTGATCCAAATGATCTAAATTTTGGATATGATGTGTATGAATGTGTCTAGATGCTAAGTCTAGCTCCACAAGGTCTAAAATGAAACTATGGTAGAATGTGGGCCAAAATATTAAAACTGCTACTGACTGAACTAACTGTATTGAACTAGAAAATGAAAGGAAAACAAACTGAAATGCAAATGTTTTTGGTTGATGCAAGATTGTTCTTGAACTAGGGATGATCCTGCATCATCATGGGACTTTCACATTATGTTTAGACAAGGCATATTGGTGGGCCCACATGTATATACACTCCTACTTGAATAATATAGGCTTGTGAGCATGTTTGGCATGTCTTTTTGTTGAAACCAATACTTACCTTTAGAATCCAAAATCCAAAAAGTTTAAAACCTTTGCAAACGTGTGTATGTTAATTGAAAATTAATTTGTAAACACATGAAATACATTTTTCTAAAGGTTACATATTTGAATCCAATCTAGCCAAATTAAGATCAAATTCATCATACATCACTCTATCCAACCTCATAAATCAACAACATCCAAAAATTATCCAATTTTCACCTCAAATTTCAACCAAATTTCACAAAAAATCATCCTAGGTCATTTACCCTATCCAACACTATACATCGACAAATCCATCCTAAATAAGTGCTCATGTAGCATACTTGAGCACCTTCATCTATAAACCCACGTCTTCATCTTAAACAAACATCTGTAGCTTTGTTTAGGTATCTACATTTATCCTTAGCCAAAAACCAAAATTTTTAGTTTCATTCACCTAAATTCATCTTCACTTTAACACCCCCATATATTTGACTTAGTCCTAACTCCTAATTGTCATTAATTCATAGATATAACCACAAAATCAAATCACTTTCTTTCAATTTTGAGCTTGACCAATATTAACCATTGATTCTTCTAATCATTCATCCATCCTTAATCATCCCCATCCTCAACTAAATCTAATCCAAATCCACTTAAAATCAATCTATCATCCCAAAACTTAAACTCTAATCAAGACCTTAAACATCATCCACTAATCCATGTTTACTTAATAACTTTTCTATCCTATGTAAACCATCAACAACCAATCACCCTAGACCAAATCAACCCCTAATTAAGAACTTAGCCTATCTCAAGTGTAGGACACACTTGGTTTAGTCCCCATCAAACTTATCACTTGAGAAATTATTCTACCTCAGGTGTGCCAAATTGGCCCCCATCCATAAATTAAATCATCATCAAGGTCTTGTCAAACTTACTCTATCCACCTTCCTAATCATCAATCCAACTATCATCAAATTCCATCCTCACATCCAAAATCAAATTCAAAACAAATTCAAATCGAACAAACTCCCATCAAATGTCATCAATTCAAATCTAACACCACAATCAACATCTGCTCATTGTGCATCCATTTTTCATGTCCCCCATCAACCAATCTCAAACACGTAAAAATATGGATTCCCAAAACAAGGGCCCTTTCGGATCAAGCTTCCATCACAATTCACAAATATCTCCCTCCTCACCTCATGACTCTACAACAAGTGATCCCAATATCCTTGTAAATCAACTTGAATTTGGTGCCCCACACATGTTTCTAACCCATACTCACTATGATTTGTGGATTTCCTTAATGACAAAAGGCTAGATGATAAATTTGATTACTTCCTAAAGGACCAAAAAGATCAGTTCCTTGAACACCTCATTGATGAAGGGGATAAATTGCCTTGCCACTATGATATGGACAAGCTTAGGAACCACCTTCATAACACACCTCCATCTCCCATTTTCGTCAATCCATGGGGTTGCCTTCCAGAATATTCTAATCAACTCCACACCACATATCATATTGACCATAAATCCAAAGATGGATTTTCACCTTTAGGTGCATTGCATCTCCACCTTTGACAAGATCATTAAGAAAGGGGTCACTATTGAAAATCCCTCATGTATCTAAAGGTTTGGTAAAATTTTACAACAAAGACAATAACAAACCTAAGTTTTGGACAAAGAACAAAAATATTGTCAGTGATGGGGTCATTTACGCCAAACATGTACAAACAAAAATAACATCAAATGAAAACCAAGTCATTCAAAATGTCTCAAAACCTAATAATGTAACAATCCCATGTAGACCAAAATTTCTAGTTCTAACCACAAGTCTCTTCTGAAATACGATTGCTACATATTTCTTCAGAGGCTAGGGTTTGTTCAAACGAGCAAAATAGGTGGAGGCTAGTGGAAAAATGTGCAAGGGGGATCCATCACATTGTAGATTGTTCTAGGCGAGGAGATCATTATGTACTGATGGGGAAGCTTGCAGACCTAATGCACAAAGAGGGTGCTAGTGAGACGACCTTTGCGGTTTCACCTATCCTTTATGCCAGATCTTCTCCTTCTGTGAATTTTGGAGAAGAAATCTATAGAGAAGTGTTTGAGAATGAATATTTTTTCACAGAGATGGGTTTGGTTGGGAGATTTAGAGGGTTTTGGTTGAGTCTCTCTAAACTACATCAATTGATTAAATACACTTGGGAGGAGGGGGGTACTCAGATTTATCCCTATGTGCGAGAGTTCTTTGTGGTGGCTTTTGACAATGCTCAGAATAGAAATAAAATCCTCTATGAGAATCATTGGTTTTGTGGGAATTTTCCACTCATGCTAAAACATTGGCACCCTTCATTCAACCCTACAACAAAATCTTTCGATGCTACTTCAATCTAAGTGAGGCTCCTGAATCTTCCATTACAGTTTTGGTTTGATTCCTATTTTGAAGCAGTAGGCAACTTGCTGGGGAAGTTTTTAGGGGTGGATAAGGTCTCTTCCAACTATTTACACACCACTTACACCCATATTTTGGTGGGGATGGATATTACCAAAGATCTTCCGATGGATTTCTCCTTGAAAGTTATAGACCAGTGTTGGATCCAGGTGCTAGATTATGAGGGTTTACCCTTTCATTGTTGTAGATGCTTCAGTACTGGTCATATTTCTGATCATTGCTCAAAGTGTAAAATGGACAGTTAGGCTACTTGGTGGAAAAATTTTGCTCCCCATCATTATTCAGTGGAAAAAGAAGTTTCCTGCCAGGTTGATCACTCCTTTGTGGTCACCTCGACTGGTAGGGTTGGCAATCATAGGGATACAACAAGTGATTTATAGGCCACTTTGAGATCCACTAATGGATCACCACCTGATGAGAGGAATAGTGTTAAGGCTACTTTGGATACCAAGTCAAATGAGGAGTTGGTTGTTCAGACAGGGAGCTCAAAAATTTTGTCTCTTGGGGGAAAGGAAAATCTCTGAGAGAAATTAGATGAGGTAGAGAAAGATGGGACTTCAGAGGGAAAGTGAACAGTGGTGCAAAGTAAAAGAAAGAAAAATGAGGCATTGTTCAACATGCAACTTCGCTCCCACACCAAATGTGGAGCTAAATCATCTTCATAGTTCTTTATGAAGATACAATAAATAATAGGGTTATATATCTTTGTGACTAGTGCTGGACTATTATCAATTTCTCGTTCATTTTTTTTTTTGGGTTTGGCCCCTAGGTTCCAATTTGATGTATCAAAAAAATCCCATCTAGACAATCTAAATGACCCTCCCAAAATAATCCAAAACAAAAATATACCTCCTTATGGCAACCCATAGAGGTTGGTTTCTAGAAACTAGTTCAAGATAACATGATGACATTTTCCATAACCAAACCATTTGACAAGACACAACCCAATCCTGTATGGATTAAAGAAAATGAGCATTGTGAATACCATCACATTAAGGGGCATTCGACAAGAAAATGCGTGAAGGTTAAGCATTATGTCCAAGATCTCATTGATCACGATGAAATCAAAGTGGGAGGAGACACATCCTCTTTACCAAATGAACAATTAGGAATATACACAGATCCTCTTCCTAAACATGGACAATTCTCTTCCTCCCAACCATCTTCTTCATCACAACCATCAACCTCCAACCAAAACTAGCCACAAAATAATTGCACCAACAATATCCACTATAATAAGCCCCCATAACTGTGACATTGTTGTGGGGAATGTTAATTCTAATTCTATGCACATTGCCACCATCAAGATTAAAGCAAAAACACATGACTACACTAGCACTACATGACGGGTCAGAGTCACTACCCAAGGACCTTCCTCATTCTCCTCCTCATAGGATCCATAATATAAACTCTTGGAAGACTCTGACATAAATATCCATCCTAGAGCTTCTCAAGAGATCACCCATCCATAGAGACATCCTGGACTAAGCCTTACAGGAATCAAAAGTCCCTAATTATATTGATTGTCAGCAATTTCCAAGACCTCATGGGCCACCTCTCCTTCACTTATCAATTTGCATTTAATCATAATGGCATGCCTCTCATCGACCCATCCCATAATAAAACCCTTCACATAGAAGTCCTTATCACTAAGCACAAAGTAAAATGAGTCCTCTTGGATAACAAGTTTTCATTAAACTTATACACCTTGAAATTCATAAGACAATTGGGATATTTTGCAGCTAACTTGGAACCACAGATCATCACCATAAAATTATATGACAATAAACAACATGAATTTTAAGGTACTATTTTCCTCCCTATTCAGATGGGTCACATATTACAGAAAACAATATGCCATGTGGATCTTGATCTCCCATATAACCTCCTCCTTAGACACCCATGGCTCAATGCCATGCAGGATATTCCTTCCACATACCATCAGTGCTTAAAATTCCCTCATAAAAGGCATCAAATTCACCATCCACAATGATCTACAACCATTTGATTATTGCAAGTCTATGGAGGCATCTTATCATAAATTCTATCAATGTCCAAGCACCGATGTCACCAATCACAATAAAAAAGCCTCCTCATCATACATTGACCCTAAATCCCTTGCATCCACTTCATCACTATCCCAAAATCCCCAAACCCTTCAGATCAATATCATCAATGGTATGAGTTTCATAGCACCTTCCACATAGGCCAATTACCTCTTTCTTGTTGCTCCTATGATCACCCACAAAAATGACCCCATCAAAGGACACTCCAAATAAAGCAGTATAGGCCTACCACCTTTACCTCCATAGGCACATTGGAAGAAGAACAAATTGAGGGATTTATAGATTCCTGGTTATATAGAGATGACTCAAATGATGAGGAATCTCCAATTGGCTACTTCAAATATAATTACCCTGTCCCATTACACATATGCAAGAACATGAATTACAAGGGTAAAGTCCTTGGCCTCCATGAGCAAGGCAATATCAAGCCAATCAAGGTTGAATTCTTTGAAGAATATTATGGACTGGGATACATGTTTCTTGGTCCAAAAATGAATGAATCTCGTACTACTTTCATGAGTACATGAGAATCCTATGATAATGTTGAAAACACCATAGGTGGAACCATCTTGGCCTCCTTCAAAGACCTTGACTTCTCTTTCCTTTTTACTAACAATGTCATCTTTACCATAGAATTACCCCTCCAACATATTGAACTCATAGACTGGGACCACCAAGATCTAACACCTCTCAATACATTCCAAAATGATTGATGAGGCCATCATAGAATTCCTAAGACTCCATGACAACATCCCTCCAAGAGATCATAAATTAGGTTTCAACTTTGACTTACACATTTGTTCCTATTTTAGGGAGTGAGAAGATTTCCTTAGTCTAAAAATTCAAAAGATTGTCCCCTACCAAAAACCTCTCTTAGGTGCTATCAAGCGTGGGAGACAAAAATAAAGATGTGTCTATTGGTGAAAACCTCTATAAGGTGGTAGAAGATGAGGAAATCAACCTCCCCCTTATGCTCCCATAGAGGCAAGAATGTTCCATGATCCTAGTGGAGGAAACACAAGAAATTAATTTGGGAACAAAAAAAGATCCAAGGATTACCTACATGGTTTCTTCCCTCTCACCTGCAGAAAGACAAAATATATTTGTTATCTTACATAGGGCATTTGATAACTTTTCTTGGTCCTATGTTGGCATGTCAAAGCTAGACCTCTAGTGCAGGAGCACCAAGGAGATCATCTAGGTTTTGTTTTCATACTTGTCTTCATGTTTGTGGTTCATGTTGTCTTGCTCCAAGAAGATCCTAGAAGACCATTCAACTGATTGTAATAAGGACTATGTCCAAATATCTACATATTGCTATCATGTAGGAGGCAGTCACATTTGTAAGCCTTCCTAAGACATGTAGACACAGCCTTCATGATTGTAAGGCTTGTTAAGGCATTTCAAGGAGTCTAAGGTGATGTCAAGGAGTCTAAAGTAATGTTCAAGGCCTAATTTGCATTGTAAACTTGTTTGAAGGTAGTGTTAAGCCCAAACAATAGATGTAACTCTGCTAAACATATGTAATTAGTTTCCTGCAGTTAGAAAACATGGTAGGTCGATGGTTGTTACACAGTTCCATCAACCCAAAACTACCCTCAACTACTTCAATGACCTCTAAGAAGGTTTGATAAGACTTGGCAGATGTCCATTGTAGAGGAGAAGCATTCTTGGTGAAGAAATCAATAAGATATAACAGTTTCTGCCTGTGCCTCATTATTTTTTGCTGTTGCTGCACGTACCCTATCTATGTATGGACGAGTGGTTGCTGTTAGGTATGATTGAATGAAATCTTTGTGAGTAACCTTTAAAATGCATATGTATTGAATTCTTTACACTTCTTTATAGCATTCTATTCCATATTTTTCTGCAGGGTGGTTTGAAAAACTGTCAACTAGGGTTTTGACTAAAATTTAGAATGTTTCCTCCATTCCACTAACTCCAAAACTCTGTGATCAGTTGGATGGGTTCTTTGATGTCTATTTTAATGTCTTTCAAGAGTATTTTCGGTAGGAATTTGTTATTGATAGAATTTCATTGATGAGACCTAGCAAAACCATGTGCTAGGTGTTTGCAAAAAGCAACAGTAGTGTGAAATTTGATGATAGTCAGTTCTAGAAACAAATGAAGACTGGATTCTATGGTTTTGGAAGGTCCCTGACATGTCCAAGTAGTCCTGAGAGTTACAAGCCTCCAACCAAGGGTAGTTGCTTCACAAATTAGGCCTAATTGGGGCCCTAAGTCATTAGGAGTTATAGGTTGAGCCATATCATCCAAAACAACCAATACCCATTCTTAAATATATGATAGGGAGTCCAAATGGGTAACTCCTGATTGTCCAATACCTATGTTTGAAGATCTGTATCAAAAGATATTAAGGACTGTTCTCTTTTTCAGGGCTATAAGCAAAATCTTGGGTTTGTAAAGGAAGTGTTAATTATGAGTTTGGTCTACCTTAACCAATGAATGGAATGGGTCCCATAGCATGTCTAGTCAACCTTTTCATGATGGTTTCAATACTATGAATTGCTATTCCCACTTTTGTATAATGATCATGGAAAATGGGCTATAGAGTAGAAGGAAACCTTGTCTAGTTTGCCATCCTCCAACTATCTCATTGCCTCTACATCATAGTGGTATCAAAGCCATAAAATATTCTATTGTTGGCCTAATATATGTCAGTAGAAGAGAGTGAAGGAGAGGTTAGTAATATGCCTCCAAAGGGGATGACCACTGAAGTGGTCAAGAAGTTCAAGGAGATGGAAGAAAAGATCAAAAGTGGAGTCAAGGAAGCACTCCAAGAAAAGTTGAAGGCATTGAGGATAGGAAAGAGGATAGATGAAGGTTCTGATGAAGAAGAAGAAAAAGAGGATGAAGAAGAGCAAGAAGAGGTAGAGGTACCTGCAAATCAAAAGCATTTCCTTGAAGCCATCAGGGCAATTGGCAAAGATTCTTCAAAGGCTCAGATGGAGATTCCCATGTTTAGTGGCAAGATGAATGCTGATGAAGTCATGGAGTGGATTGAGACTCTAAACAACTACTTTGAATACAAAGAAGTTCTTGAAAATAAGAGAGTGAAGTTTGCAAAAACTAAACTCAAAGGTGCTACCCTTACATGGTGGAATTACACCCAAGGTGAGAGGGTAAAGAATGGGAAGAGTATGATCTCTTCATGGAGCAAAATGTTGGATAGGATCAAGTCCCAATTCCTTCCATCAGACTATGAGGTGCAGATCTACAAGAAGATGCAAAATCTCAAGCAATGAGATTTGGATGTGGCCACCTACACCGAGGAGTTTCACAAGTTCTCTTATCATTGTGGGTACATGGAGGATGAAAAAGGTAAAGTGGCAAGGTATCTAAATGGTTTGAGGTTTAATATTCAAGATGAGATTAGTTTATTAACCCCTGAAACTGTGGAAAAATGCTTTCAAGTGGCATTAAGGGCTGAAGAAAAGTTGAAGAGGAAAGGTGAGTAGCAAAATAGAGGAAGAGGTGGTAGAAATTTTAGAGGTAGGGGCAGTTTTGGAGGTAGAAGTCAGTCCCAAAGAAGTCAAGGGGAATCTAGTTCCCAAGAGCAAAGTGGAGAATTAGGTTCTAGAGGAGGCTTTAGAGGAAGGAGGCCCAATGGAAGAGGTAGATTTGGTGGACCAGGGAGAGGTCCTAATGTCTTCACAGGAAGGTGCTACAATTGCAACCAAGTGGGACATCCAGCCTTCAAATGTCCTGAAAAGAAAGCCTCAAGCTCTCATGGAGGAGAGAGAAGGAACCAATTGATTCAAGAGGAAGATTGCCAAAGTGTCAACTCTCCAATTGGAAGTACAGCCCCAGTCCATGAAGGAGAAAGTTTGATGATGAGAAGAACCATGATAAAGGTGCCTCAAACACAAGAACCCCCTCAAAGGAAGACATTGTTCAGGACAACATGCAAGGCCTATGGTAAGATTTGCAAGGTAATTGCTGATTCAGGCTCAACTAAAAATTTGGTTTCCATTGAAATGGTAGACAAGTTGAAATTGAAAAGACTTCCTCATGTTAGTCCTTATAAAGTATTATGGCTGAATAAGGAGCAACAAGTTTTGGTAGATGAACAATCATGGATAGAATTTGAGATAGGGGAATATAAAGGTAAGATTTTGTGTGATGTAATTCCCATGGATGCTTGTCATTTGCTGTTAGGACGTCCATGGCAATATGATGTTCAATCACAACATGATGGTAAAACTAATTCTTTCATTATAACCAAGAATGATAGAAAGTATAGAATAGATCCATTACTTGATGAGAATGTAGAGAAGAATGTTGGGTCAAGTTTCATGATTGTGAGTGGTAAAGAGTTTTTAGACACCCTTAAGGAGGAAGGAACCCAAGGGTATGCTTTGATTTTGAAGCCTAAAAACAGTCCTAGTTTGTATGATCCTAGTAAGGAAGAAGTCCCTAAGGAGGTGCAGCAATTGATAGAAAAGTATAAGGGAATTATGGTAGAAGAATTGCCTAATGAGTTGCCACCTATTAGGGACATAAGCCATCAAATTGACTTCATACCGGGATCTACTTTGCCAAACAAAGAAGCCTACAAGATGACACCTCAAAATGAAGAGATTGCCAAGCAAGTGCAAGAATTGTTGGATAAGGAATTGGTAAGAAAGATCCTTAGTCCATGTGCTGTCCCAACAGTCCTAGCCCCTAAAAAGGATGGTAAATGGAAGTTGTGTATGAATTCTAGAGCCATTAACAAGATTACCATAAGATATAGGTTCCCTATGCCAAGGATTGAGGACCTAATGGACTGTTTGGGAGGGGCTAGATACTTTTCTAAGATTGATCTTAAGAGTGGATATCATCAAATTAGGTGAAGCAAGGGGATGAATGGAAGACAACATTCCAAAAAAATGAGGGTCTTTATGAGTGGTTGGTGATGCCATTTGGTCTATCTAATGCCCCAAGTACTTTTATGTGTCTCATGAATGAAGTGTTGAAGGATTTCATTGGCAAATTTGTTGTGGTATACTTGGATGACATTCTTGTTTTTAACAGGACTAAGGAAGACCATTTGCAACATTTGGATCAGGTTTTGAAGAAGTTGCATGGTGAACAATTGATGATCAACATGGAAAAGAGTGTCTTCATGAAGGACGAACTCACCTATCTTGGTTTTGTGATTTCACAAGGTAGTTTGAAGATGGATCCAGTAAAGGTAGAGGCCATTTTGTCATGGCCAATTCCAAAAACAACAGGTGATGTGAAAAGTTTTCATGGTTTGGCAACATTTTATAGGAAATTCATAAGGGGTTTTAGTCATATTTGTGCAACAATTTTGGATACCATCAAAGGGGGCAGAAATGTAAGTTTTTTTGGACAAAGGCAGCCAATGATTCTTTTGAAATTCTAAAACAAAAAGTAACACAACAGCCCATTCTTGTTTTTCCCAACTTTAACAAGTTGTTTGTGGTAGAATGTGATGCTAGTAACCTTCCTATAGGGGCTGTCCTAAGTCAAGAAGGTAGGCCTGTTGCTTTCTTTAGTGAAAAATTGAATGATGTTAAGAGAAAGTACTCTAATTATGACTTGGAATTGTATGCAATGGTGCAAGCTTTGAAAAAATGGAGGCACTATATTTTGCCTAAAGAATTTATTGTTTATACTGACAACCATGCACTTAGTTTTCAGAATTCATAGGAGAAACTCAATCATAGGCATGTGAAATGCGTTGAACAACTCCAAGCATATACTTTTTCAATCAAACACAAGAAGGGGTAGGCCAACAAAGTGGCAGGTGCATTGAGTAGAAGGGTGTGTATGGTTCAAGAAATTCAGTTGCAAAGTGTAGGGGTTGATGCTCTCAAACATATGTATCAGGATGATGAAGATTTCAAGGAGGTATATGAAGTTTGTTCACAATTTTTAGACTCTTATCATTCTATTTTTTCTGAGTTTTTGTTGCAGCAAGGATTGTTATTCAAAGGCAGCCAACTATGTGTTCCTAGGTGTTCCATGAGGGAGAACATCATAAAGGAAAAACATTGTGGTGACTAGGAGGTCACTTTGGGCTAGATAAAACATTGGATCAGGTGAAGAGGTTTTAGTTTTGGCCTAAAATGCAATCAGATATTAGAAAATTTGTTGAATGTTGTAGTATTTGTCAAAGGGCAAAGGGTACTCAATCTAATGCTGGTCTATACCAGCCACTTCCTATTCCTAATAGGCCATGGGAAAGTATTAGCATGGATTTTGTCTTGGGTCTTCCTAGGACTCAAAGAGGCTTTGATAGTAGATTTGTTGTGGTGGATAGATTCAGTAAGATGGCTCATTTCTTGCCATGTAAATGCACTAATGATGCTTCACACATTGTTGGTTTGTTATTCAAAGAAATTGTTAGAATCCATGGTTTGCCTCTTAACATTGTGACTGACAGGGATCCAAAGTTTGTAGGCCACTTTTGGCACACTTTGTGGAAGAAGTTGGGTACTTAATTGTCTTTCACTTCAGCCTATCACCCTTAGACTGATGGCCAAACTAAGGTGGTGAATAGGTCCTTGGGAAATCTTCTTAGGTGTCTTACCAAACAACATGGAGAGGCATGGGATATGATAATCCCTCAAGCTGAGTTTGCTTACAATGATTCCACCAATAGGAGCACAGGAAGGAGTCCATTTGAGATTTTTTATGGTGTTCATCCAAGAGGTATTCTTGAATTGAGAGATCTCCATGGATTGGAAAGGAAATGTACTCAAGGTGAAGACTTTGCATTGCCCATGAACGACATCCTTGATAATGTAAGAGAAACTCTTCAAAGGAGCAATGACAAGTACAACAAAAAAGCCAATGAGAGAAGGAGAGATGTACAATATAAGGTTGGGGATTTGGTCATGGCACATTTGAAGAAGGAGAGACTTCCAAAGGGGCAACCAACCAAACTCCTCATGAAGAAGATAGGACCATGCAGGATTGTGCACAAATTTGGACCCACTGCCTATGAGATTGAGCTTCCTCAAGGCTTGGCCATATCTCCTATCTTTAATGTTTCAGACTTGTTCACTTTCAAAGGTGATCCTAATGCAAATTTAGAGGTAGATATGATAGAAGCAGGTGATGAAGAATGGGTTAAGGGTCTTCCACCCAATCAACCATTGAAGTTGGAATGTATTCTTGACACCAAGGTCTTGAAGAAGACTAGAAAGAAGACACACAAACAGTTCCTTGTCAAATGGAGTGGCTTACCCATTAAAGATGCCACTTGGATGAGTGAAGAAGACATCTTGAAGCATGGTGTCATAGTTGTTGATCTACTTCCTCAAGAGACTTGAGTTTTTTTCCACCCGGGGAGTATGGTGCAGGAGCACCAAGGAGATCATCTATGTTTTGTTTTCATACTTGTCTTCATGTTTGTGGTTTATGTTGTCTTGCTCCAATAAGGTCCTAGAAGACCATTCAACCGATTGTAATAAGGACTATGTCCAAATATCTACATATTGCTGTCATGTAGGAGGTAGTCACATTTGTAAGCCTTCCTAAGGCATGTAGAGATAGTCTTCATGATTGTAAGCCTTGTTAAGGGATGTCAAAGAGTCTAAGGTGATGTCAAGGAGTCTAAAGTAATGTTCAAGGCCTAATTTGCATTGTAAACCTATTTGAAGGCAGTGTTAAGCCCAAACTGGTGCAGGAGCACCCGTACATGATCAGGATATAGGATAACATGATCAGGATATAGGATAACATGATCAGGATATAGGATAACATGATCAGGATATAGGATAATTGTCCGCATGATGACAGGATAGTCTATTTTTAGTATGTTTGACTTCATCATGTAATAAGGTCCATTGGACCGATGCTATGTATTAGTTCAGCCTAGGAGTATGTGTAGGCAGTTAGAGATCGGGATAAGGTAGTCTGAGCTGTTCTCTCTCCCAGCCGCTTGGAAGCTCCCAGCCGCTGGGAAGTGAGTTGGTAGTACTCGAAGGACTTTGTTATTTATACCTTCGATCTGTTAGGGTTTAGCGGATATTGATATTGATAGTTGTATTGGTGTTGTGTTGAGTTGAGATTCAGGAGAGCAGTTCAGACATTGTGAAGCTGTATTCAGAACTTTTGAATTTCAATTGAATAAGATCTCATCTTTTGCATTATCTGGTTGTATCAGTTGTATCTATGTTGATTTCTTTTCCGTTTGCAAGTTGATGGGTACTTTCAACCCTTCCACCGGTTGATCCTGCGAATCGGTGGAATGGTCCTGTATCATAGCTTAGTTTGCATTTGTGTTTTCTGTTTATGCATTGCATTGTTCAAGAGATCAGTTAGGAGCATGCTGTGAACCAGCCTAGCATCCTCATGTGCTAGGTATAGAAAGATAAGCTGTTAGATTTTGGTTTGAAGGTGATCCGGCCCGATCGTCATATTGTTTTTGTGTAATAGAGCGGTTCTGAGTATTTACATGTAGCGGACGGATACACAGGAGTCTGCATGTGCGTTTCCGGCCGGAGCAAGCCGCATCGTCATTCGCGAGTGCATCGTCATCAGGATCAGGTCATGAAACTGTCGAAGTTTGCATGTTGCAAGTGCATCAGGATGTTTTAGGTCGGATATATACTCAGTGTATATATCACCGTCAAGATCATCTCTTGGGGGTGCTCATCATCCGCATATCGCTAACAGATGCGGGAGTGAAAGTTCAGTTTTTTTGGCTAAGTGTTGAAGAGGTCATCAGGATATTGTGTGACGTCATCGTCATCAGGATATGACGTCATCATCATCAGGATATTAAGATATCACTCTATGCGAGTTTATCCTGTTGTCGCTAAGTGGTTAGTTATCGGCGTAGGCAGGAAGTTGTATTAACATCATCAGGAGGTTTTGAGAGAACCAGATGAATCATATCATGATGCTGTTGCTTGTGTCGTCGGCTATTGGAGCATCGAAGGCAAGGTGTTGAAGTTGTCGTCATCAGGATATTTGGAGCAACCGGATATTTGATATCCTGCTGACGAAGGTGGTGTCGCATATCATGATGATGCCGCTAGTGTTTGGCGCCCGATGAACAGTACAACTGGAGGATGTTTGTGCCGGTTGAATATCATGATGATGATGATGATAGGCGACAGGCGGAGGAGGTGAACAGTAGTTGGCAGGAGGATAATTGTGCTCGACCAAAATATGATGATGCTGTTGGTGTTTTTAGGAAATATGATGATGATGCTAAGCCGATAGACATTTTTATCATGCTGTTTGTATATTTGGCTCCTCCTTCCTGTTAGTTAGCTCCCGTTGCGTTTGCACTCTGCATCACAAACAACAGATGTAACTTTGCTAAACATATGTAATTAGTTTGCTGCAGTTAGAAAACATGGTAGTTTGATGGTTGTTGCACAGTTCCATCAACCCAAAACTACCCTCAACTACTTCAATGACCTCTAGGAAGGTTTGATAAGACTTTACAGATGCCCATTGCAGAGGAGAAGCATTCTTGGTGAAGAAATCAATAAGATATAACAATTTCTGCCTGTGCCTTACTATTTTTTGTTGTTGCTGCACATACCCTGTCTATGTACGGACGAGTGGTGGATGTTGGGTATGCTTGAATGAAATATTTGTGAGTAACCTTCAAAATGCATATGTATTGAATTATTGACACTTCTTTATAGCATTCTATTCCATAGTTTTCTGCAGGGTGGTCTAAAAAACCCTCAACTAGGGTTCTGACAGAAATTTAGAATGCTTCCTCCATTCCACCGACTCCAAAACTCTGTGATTAGTGGGATGGGTTCTTTGATGTCTATTTTAATGTCTTGCAAGAGTATTTTGGGTAGGAATTTGTTATTGCTAGAATTTCATTGATGAGACCTAGCGAAACCATGTGCTAGGTGTTTGCAAAAAGCAACAGTAATGTGAAATTTGATGACAGTTGGTTCTAGAAACAAATGAAGATTAGATTCTATGGTTTTGGAAGGTCCCTGACATGTCCAAGTAGTCCTAAGAGTTACAAGCCTCCATCCAAGGGTAGTTGCTTCACAAATTAGGCCTAATTGGGGCCCTAAGTCATTAGGAGTTATAGGTTGAGCCATATCATCCAAAACAACCAATACCCATTCTTAGATATATGAGAGGGAGTCCAAATGGGTAACTCCTAATTGTCCAAGATTTGTGTTTGAAGATCTGTATAAAAAGACCTATTGTTCTCTTTTTTAAGGCTACAAGCAAAATCTTGGGTTTGTAGAGGAAGTGTTAATTCTGAGTTTGGTTTGCCTTAACAAATGAATGGAATGGGTCCCATAGCATGTCTAGTCAACCTTTTCATGATGGTTTCAAAACTATGAACTGATGTTCCCACTTTTGTATAGTGATCATGGAAAATAGGCTATAGAGTAGAAGGAAACCTTGTCTAGTTTGCCATCCTCCAACTATCTCATTGCTTCTACATCAACCTCTCCCTCATGGATCACCACCTTGTATTCCACCCCAATGCTAGATTGCCCTCCTAGTAAAAGAGGAACTACAAAAGCTTCTCAAAGTGGGCTTCATTCACCCTATAAACTACCTCGAGTGGGTTTCCAACATCATCTCTATCAACTAGAAATCAAGTGGCATCTAAATTTTTACTGACTTTAAAGATCTCAACAAAGCTAGTCTTAAAGACAACTTTACACTCCCCAATATTGACATCATCATCAACCTCATAAAGGGTCATGTGAAATGCTATCACTTATGGATGGGTTCTCTGGATACAATTAGATTCAGATCACCTCCAAAGACCAACATAAAACAACATTCACTACTCCTTGGGGTACTTTCTGCTATTAGGTAATTCCATTCTAGTTGAAGAGAATAGGGGTGACATATCAGAGGGCCATGACTTTTATCTTCCATGATATACTTCATGACATCATGGAAGACTATGTAGATGACCTCCTGAACAAATCAAAACAAGAGAAGGACGTCGACACATCCTTGAGTGAATCTTTGATCTCTTGAGGGAATACAAGGTGTGCCTTAATCCAAGAAAGTGAATCTTTAGTGTCACAAATGGTAAATTGTTGGGTTTCATTGTCTCCCCCTGAGGCATTGAAGTTCACCCCACCAAGATCATCATTTTAGCATAACTAGGTCATATCCCACTATTTCTTCTTAAATTTATTAAATAAATCATGTTTAGATGATTAATTATCCAATTTTCTTTCCAACATTAATTAAATAATTTTTTATTATTATTTAATTAATAAAGTCACTATTTATCCAATATTCATCACTATTTGCCCATAATTAATTGAATTAGTCTAGACTATTTATTCAATTTGTCACACCTCATTTTTAAACTAATGCATTTATTTCCAATATTTTCATGGAGACAAATAGTTAGTCAGAGAAAATATTATTATTATAGTAATGATGGGAAATACATTTGTTTTATATTAATTTATATGCAAGAGATAATTGTATATGATGTCATTATTGAACATGTGGTTAAAATGACAAAATGGACTAACTATTGTTATGTAATTGAGATGGATGCAAGAAAAGTGTTGTTTTCCCTCTGATATGAGGAGAGAGAGTATCACCATGGAGAGGATGATAGATCACATGAACGCAACGATCCTTATGCCATCTGGAAATATACACACATGTACTTAGTAGAGAGAGTATCTTTGTTCTTGTCATCTATGTCATCGTTAAGACGAAGGTTCTTAAATCCTTTTCATTGTCTGATAGAAACTTGGTGTATACTTTTTGAAGATAAGTTGACGTGTGTAAATTGACTAATCATAATTAGTTTTGTTGTCAATATCTTAGTTGTCGGATGAGAATTCTTCGTCGATAATTGTTCTTCAAATGAACACATTTAGTGTTAGAAAGTACGTAATATCAACATCCAATAGATATGTATGTTATGTGTTTTTATAAATTTATTATTATTGTTATTATTATTAATATTATTATTATTGTTTATACTACTATTATTATAGTTAATAATTATGTTAATCAAGGAAGTCTCCTTATTCTTCTAGAGAAGTTCCTAGATGCTTGGGAGTGGAGGAGGGAGCAATAGCCCCATACTCCCCACTATCTTTTGCATACAGAAAGTGATAGAAAGCTACATGGATAAGAAGAGTGTCATGTAATGGTGCTTTTAATGATGTGCCATAACCTAGATTGGCGACCCCTTTAGAAAAGAGAGGTGAGTGTTTTGAAAACACAACACCTGGTAAAGTGGTGAAGAAAAAGAAAAGAGAGCAAGTGAAAAAGGAATGAAGGATGTAGAGGAACTGTGTTAGCATATTGCCTGCAACAGAGAATAGGCAAGTTCATTATTACACTACTAAAGTGATAATGTGTATGTTTGTATTGCCTTACATTCATTAAAATTGTAAGTAGGCTTATGTAGAAAACTTATTGTTAATTATTTCATCTATGATTTACCTCCATGTGTAAGTATCATCTCTCATTAGCAAATGTTTTGAGATCAATACCCAGTTTAAGAGAGAGTTACATACCTCTGATATACCATAGTACATTCTTTAAATATGTTAAAAGGATAGTATCAGTCGAATGACTGCATGAGTAAACTAAGTTGTCATATGGCCAAGGCTATGCATTGTAATGGTCAGATGAGTATATAAGAAGGCCACACATTATGCATATGGCCGGTTGTATATATATTGAGGCCAACAGTAAAACTATATCAGAGGCCAAGTGTTTGATACATCTCAGGCCAATAGTAAAATAATATTGAAGCCAAGTGTTTGATACATCCCAGACCAATAGTATAACAATATATTAACTAAGTGTTTGATACATCTCAGGCCAATAGTGAAACCAAATTGAGACCGAATGTGATCATATATCTCAGACCGACTATGATCATATATCTGAGGTCAACTGTGAGGCCAACTGTGAACAAATATCTGAGGTCGATTGGGATCTTGATATCAAAGGCTGGTTGAGAACAAATATCAGAGGTCGACTATGAGGCCAACTAGGATCATATTATAGGAGATCAACTGTAATGATAAAGTAATTGATCAACTATGATATTATATAGAAGTAAATAAAGTCAAGCTGACTATGTTTTTATTTAGGCCAATGTGTTACAACATGAAGATAGTGGGTGGAAAGTTTAACCCAAATCTTTAAGAGATTGATTGATATTGAAAACTAAGCTTAGATTTATTAACCAAAAAGGATCGATAGCAAGTCTATTGAAGGATCTATGAAAATATCATTTATGAAGTATATTTCCCTTACCGGTAGTGGTTAAGAGAATTGAAGATGCATTTTTGAAAGCTTGAAGAGTTAGTATAAAAGACAAAGTCATAGTGTAGATACACTTGACATAAGATCTACTCTATTATTTATCTTAGGCCAAGTATAGCCATAAGAATGTCTTAAGAAACATTCTTTATGCCAATAATAAGTCAAGATTTAGACTAATATGATAGTTGGAGTTCTCCCTTTGATATACATAAAGAGCAGTATTTAATTTTTATGATTATATATTTATATCTTTATATCGACAAATTTTAAGTCAAATATTTGTTAAGACAGATAAAGTCTTTCTTAGATAATTTATATGGCTTTAATGTAAACCTTGTATGTGTAGATGACTATGAATGAGCTAGGGAGTAGGCTCATAAGTAATTGAGTAAATAATAGGATGTCATAGAGCCATGATTAGGATTCAAAGAGGGACTTCATATATGTTTACACTAGTCATCTAAGCTCTCATCCTAGACTTGTCAAGAATGACTAGTAGATAAGGGTTTATGTCTTTATGACTAATGTGGTATAAGTAAGACCAAAAGAGAGAGAATGGTTATGCATAAAGAAAATAATTGCATAATAAGAATGTTTTCTCCAAGTCGAGAAAAGAGTGAGTGAACATACGACTTTTAGATATAAAACTTTGGCCAAAGTAATGCAAAAGTTCACGATGTACCAGATAGTTGAACAATCAGAATAGGTCATACATAGTTAGAGCTGGAATAGAGTTTTAAACTTGATTATCATTAGCTAGGACACATCACTAATTCTCAGATGGCATATGGAATCAATTGATTCTCATTATCTATT
This sequence comes from Cunninghamia lanceolata, assembly GCA_027924645.1. Lineage (NCBI taxonomy): Eukaryota > Viridiplantae > Streptophyta > Pinopsida > Cupressales > Cupressaceae > Cunninghamia > Cunninghamia lanceolata. The sequence goes on from BSBN01001715.1 coordinate 16,723,448, forward strand.
ACCATTGTGAAGGGAAGGGCCACTTACAGGAAAGAAGGTGAGTAGGGGACCATTGGTCTGTGGTTGGAGGAAAAGCACCAGGGTAATGCTCTCTCTCCTACAGTTGACTACTGAAGACTGGTGAACAAAGAATACATTGCTTATTTTGTAAATGATATTGATAAGATTAGAATTTGTAAGAATTTGGCCATTGTAATTTGTACAATTATTATTTGCATGTGAAGCAACCTCCTTTGAAATATGTATATTATATTTGGATATTGTGAATATATTGTTTATGGATATATTTTTCTCTTCTCTTAAAAAATGTGTGTGAATATTTGCTTAATTTTGTTTGAGTTTTTATTTAATATTCTAGTTGGAATGTTACACATGGTATCAGAGCTACCGAGTTTAACACTTGAACCTTGGAGCTCATTGTGAGGTTTCACAAGATTGGCAAGATATGCTAATGTTAAAAGATTTGTTCTTGTGCCATAATGGAAGGAAATAGAAGGATAAGAAAGCGAGCCAAGAAAACAAAACTTAGTGAAATGCCTAAGATCACCATTAAGAAAGAACCATCTCCTGAACCAAAGACTGAAGATACAGTGAGATATGCGAAAGAAGCTTGGCTTACCTATTTTGAAACACTAGTTGATGCACTCAAATGTATCTGCCTGGAAAGGAGGAAATGACTTGAGGAGGCAAAAAATTGTCAACCCCTATTACTGTTAAGATTAGTAAACCATCTACACATTGTGACATGCCTTTTGGGTGTGGTTGGGATGTTCCTATTATGAGTCTAGAAGTGTTGAAGGAGTACTCACGATTATATCTACCAACTAGGTTTGTGTTACTTGATTTTGACAGATAAGAGGAACCTGAGGAATTTCCTCTATCAAAAAGTGATATGTAGACATTTCCTTTTCACAAAAAAAAAGGTTTTTGTATTTGAAGAAGGATGTAAAGATCCAGAAAGTGAATAAAATAAAATTTTTGACTTTTTGAGTATGCAAATGTTTGTGTATGGAACCTTTGAGTTTTTGTATTTATGAACTTGTAATTTTATGATATAGTATCAAAAGTTACATGTTTTGATAAATTTTATATGCAACAATTAGGTGTAGTATTATTATGGAACATTCTAAAAACCAACCAAGAGGGAACTTGGATGGCCCATATCTTTAGAAAACCCCTATGGAAAAATTACATCAAATTTTGTTAGTCTTAAATGAAACAAAAGGAATATTAGAAGCCCTGGAATAGGAAGTTAGAGGGGGAGAAACCAATCAAGAACACTATTCAGAAGGAAGAGAAGAATCCAGTTTTCATGGAGAACCAAGAGTAAATAACCAAGACTCACTAATGTAAAATGAGGCAAAAACTCATCTTACCAACGAGTTAGCCCGAGATATGAAGAAAGTTACTCCTCCTAAGTTTGATGGAATAGTGAATGGAGGTGCAGCTGAGGCTTGGCTGACAGAGATGGAAAAATATTTTGAGATAAGAAATTATTATGAAATCACCAAGGCTGTATAGGGAGCATACCAATAAGCTAGAGAAGTGTCCATGTGGTGGATGAACAAGAAAATGGAATTAGGATTGAGTTCCTTGAGTCTAACTTGGAGTCAATTTATAGTCATATTCAGGAAAAGGTGGTTGCCCCAACTGTACTTTGACCAGAAATTAACAGATTTTCAAGTATGTGCCTATTAGTGAATACTGGGAAAAATTTACTAGGTTGTTGAAGTATGTGCCATAACATCAAAAGGATGAGAGATTTAGAATAAGGAAGTTTATCGTGGGCTTGAATGCTCAAATTGGCAGAGAAGTGGATGTTCATCTACCCACAACTATGGATCAATTTTTTGAGAAAGCCATTAAACAAGAGCAGAAGCTCAAATCTATCTCTGTGTATCGAGAAAGATCTCAAAGGAAATATAACTAGAGTCATCCTTCGACGTCCTTCAAAAAGAGAAATAAGAATTAGGAATCCAGAGAAAGGAACTGGGGTAAAACTTCTAGATATAACAGAAATGAATCCAGGGATGGAAATAGGGATTCCAACCTATCTTCAGGAAAGAGAGATCCTCCTGGAGGGTGTTTCACATGTGGAGGAGATCATTATGCTAATCATTTCCCCACAAAGAGCCAAGGAAATTCTTATGGAGGCAAACCTTTACCTTCATAGCAAAGATTTGTAGTAAAGGATTCATGCTACTTTTGATAGTTGTCAAGTTGAGTATGAAGTTACTCTTGTTGAAACCATAGGTACTCTTTTTGGAACCCCAATTTCTATTCTTATGGATATTGAAGCACTTGAAAATTTTATGAACCCTAGAATACTTGATAAAATGTCTAGGAAAGTTGGTTTCATGGTTAATTCATGGATAGTAGAATTTGCAAACCAGTTAAGAGCTCAAGTAGAGCAATATTTGTTTGAAGCCAGATTAACCCTACCTACTTTTTCCACAAAGATTGACCTATATGTAGCACCTCTAGGATCCTATGATATTATCTTAGGGATGAAATGGATATCTCAGCATAAGGAAAAAGTTGATTGTCTTTCTAAAATAGTAAAATGCATTGATGATGATGGAAATGTTGTCCTCATCTAAGGTTTTCAACGTGAAATAAAAATTAGGCAAATTTTCATGATGCAATTGAAAAGAGCAAAATAGAAGGATGACAAATGTTTGTAGTGAAAATGGAGGAGGTAAAAGATGAAGAGAAGAAGGGATTAAAGGAAAATACTTTTGAAGAGTACCCTTTTCTTCAAGATTTTCATGATGTGTTTCTAGAAGACCTTCTAGGTCTACTCCTAAAAAGAGTTTTTAATTTTACAATAGATATTATTCTTGGTTCTGAACCAGTGTCCAAAGCACCTTATTAGATGTCTACTACTAAGTTGATGGAGTTAAAAGATCAATTCAAGGAATTGTTGCAAAAAGGACTAATTAGACCTAGTGTATCACCTTGGGGAGAGCCAGTGATCTTTGTTAAGAAGAAAGATGGCACACTGTGTCTTTGTATAGATTGTCATATGCTTAACAAAGCATCGATCAATAACAAGTATCCTCTTTCACACATAGATGATCTTTTTGATCATATGTGTGATGTTGCTATATTTTCTAAGATTGACCTTAGATCAGGTTATCATCAGTTGAGATTGAAGGAAGAAAATATTCACAAGATAGCCTTTCAAACAAGGTATGGGCATTATGAGTTCACAGTCTTACCTTTTGGTTTGACCAATGCTCTAGTAACATTTATGAATTTGATGAATAGAATTTTTAGAGATTGTCTAGACAAATTTGTTCTAGTTATTTTAGATGATATTTTAATCCACTCTCGTCATGAGGAGGAACACCATCAACACTTGTAGATAGTTCTACAACAACTCAGGGAGCATAAACTTTATGGAAAGTTATCCAAATGTACTTTATTTCAAAAAGAGGTGCAATACTTGGGTCATATCACATCAGCTAAAGGAATTTATGTACATCCATCGAAGATAAAAGCTATTTTAGAATGGCCTACTCCTAAAAATGTGCATGAAGTGCATAGTTTTATGGGAATAGTAGTGTATTATAGGAAGTTCATTTTACAAATTTTCTAAAATTGCCCATCCTATCACTTCTTTGTAGACAAAAGGAAAGAGATTTGAGTGGTTTGATAAGTGTGAAGAAGAATTTAATATTATTAAAAAAAATTTGACTTCATCACCAATCCTTAAAGTATCAGACCCAGAGGGTTGTTTTGTTGTTGTGATTGATGATTCAAGAGACGGGTTAGGAGGAGTGTTCATGCAAGAAGACCAAGATGTGGCCTATGAGTCTAGGAAGTTGCAACCTTATGAGAAGATTTATGCCCCTCATGACTTGGAATTAGTTTTAATTGTGCATTCTCTCCAAGTATGGAGGCATTATTTGTTGGGGAAGCAATCTAAATTGAAATCTAATAATCAAGGTTTGATTATATCTTCACACAACCTAACCTTAACACCTGGCGAAGAAGATAGTTAGATGATGTAGGGGCATCCAGTAGTGTAAGGGAAATCTTGCATCACCCAAAAAGAAGTTGATTCAAAATCATTGTAGTTATTTTCATTTCTTTCCATAATTAGTGTTTCTGGTTCCATAATCTCTTGAATAATGATGTAGGACTTTTAGTTTTTCCAAGCTGCTAGTTTTGGAAAGTTTAATTGCCATTTTAGGAATGTTTACATTTGGGTATAGATTTAAGCAAAAATTTATAGAAAGATTCATAACTGAAATATAAGACCTTTGGAAAAGGAAGCAGGCAAAGATCATTTGTGAGCTAAAAGATATTAAAGTTTTTGTTTTCCGAAAAGCCCCTAAAAATTTCTGAAACGAGATATGAGGCATTAAAACAAACCATAACTTCCTAAAAATTTGACACAAATTCATTTATGAATTTTCAGCATGATATTTCACACCGTGAGCTTTCCAGCACTTAAAACGGTTCATCAATCAGACACTTGGATCAAAAGTTATACTTCCCAGAAGTTGACCTACTTTTGGAGGGAGTTGCAAATTTCAAAATTTAGCTGGAGGCTGCCAAAAAGTGCTATTTATGACTATTTTGGGAACCCTGGGCAGTAGTAGAGATAAGGGAGGAAATTGTAGAGTCAAGAATAGGTGGGAAAACAGAAATTGTAGCTGATTTGGGGTTACAGAAGATAGAAGATTTCAGAGCCTAGTGATGTGTAGCTGTAGTGTGTTGCAGCCTATGGAGGATTGATTTCTCTAATTGCAATTGAGCTTTTGTAATGTAATGAGTTGTCCAAATCAATAAAGAAATAATCTATTTTCTATGTGCCATTTTTGTTTTTGTGTGTTTTATGATTTACCCCCTTCATCAAGTGGTATCAAAGAAAGGGTTCCTAAGTGTGTAGACAGATCACCGACCGTGAGGCAATTTGCACCAGGACCTGAGGTTATGGTTTTGTTGTGGAGATCAAGATGCCTCCATGAAGAAATCATATTGGGAGGAATGGTTTAGTAGAAGAGGGTTTTAGATCCCTGTAGAGGCAAATCAATGCATTACAAGAGGAGCTGCAAAGAGGGTTTGAGCTGAGAACAAGAGAAGAAAATGAAGATGAAGATGAAGAAGAGCTATTTGAGGAAGAACAAGAAGCTACGGGAGATCCTATAGAAGTTAGGTTGTTGAGGGCCATTTCAAAGATCAGAAAGAGGCCCAGGATCAAAGTTTCTACATATTCTAGAGATTTGAATCTGGGACAACTTATTGATTGGATCAATGACATTGAGGAGTATTTTGAGTATGAAGATGTGGAGGACCCAGATTGGGTCAAGTTTGCAAAAACAAAGTTGAGGAACCACACCAATATTTGGTGGAAGGAGGTCCAATTAGAGAGGATCAAAAGAGGAAAAGGAAAGTGCTATGCCCTTAATATTGGTGTACATAGGGGTATGAATAGTCGGCTTGTGGCTATCTTAACTCCTAATTAAGTCATATTATCATTATTATATTGTTATTTAGTTGTTTAGGTCGGCCTAAGGCTTCTATAGGTCTATCTAAGTCAGCCTGGGTGATATCCTAGGCATAAATAGGTATATATAGGGGTAGTGAGTCTCATTTCATATCATATTGAGTATTGTGTTCTCATTGAAGACTGTTGGATGTATCCCCCTCGAAGTGGATTAGGAGGTTGCCCCCTCGAAGTGGCATATTATTATCAAGTATTTTCAGTATATTTACTATTATATTCAGATATTGTGCAAGTTGTTTCATTACAAGTGGTATCAAAGCTGATTTTTACCCTTTAATTGACGACTCTCAAAAGCAATTGGTTGACCTTCTTGCATGAGAACTACTCCTATCCCATTTCTAGAAGCATCACATTCCACAATGAATTCCTTGGTGAAGTCCGGAGTGGCAAGCACTGGAGTTGTACACATAGCCTCCTTCAATTGCTCAAATGCTACATTAGCAGACTCATTCCAATGAAAAGAATCCTTCTTCAAGACAGTGGTGAGGGGTGCTACTATACAACCATAATTCTTCACAAATCTTCTATAGTACCCTGTCAATCCCAAGAAACCCCTCAGTTTCTTAATGGTTTTTGGAATAGGCCATTCCATGATAGCCTTAATTTTGTTAGGGTCCACCTTTACTCCTTCATGTGAAACTATGTGTCCCAAATACTCCACCTCCTTAAGACCAAAAGCACACTTGGATGGCTTAGCATAGAGTTGATGATCTTTGAGTAATTGTAATGCTTGATCTACATGCTGCAAATGTTCTTCCCAAGTCTTGCTATAAATCAATATATCATCAAAGAACACTAACACAAACTTTCTCAAGAACTTCTTAAAAATGGAATTCATCAAACTTTGGAATGTAGATGGTGCATTGGTAAGGCCAAATGGCATCACCAAAAATTCATAATGACCCTCATGAGTTTGGAATGCTGTCTTACAAATATCTTCCTCCTTAATCCGAATTTGGTGATAACTAGATCTAAGATCTAACTTGGTAAAATACATAGCTCCATTCAATTCATCTAGCAAATCATCAATGACTGGAATAGGAAACTTATCTTTAATGGTGTACATGTTGAGCACTCTATAATCTGGACACATGTGCCAAGTTTCATCCTTCTTATGCACCATCACCACAGGCGAGGAGTAAGCACTTTGGCTATGCTTGATAATTCCTGCCTCTAGCATCTCCTCAACATTTTTTTCTATCTCACTTTTTTGTATGTGTGGGTACCTATAAGGCCTGATGTTTGGTGGTTGGCTCCCTGGAACTAGTTGTATGGCATGGTCATGATCCCTCTTAGGAGGAAGTCCTTTAGGCATATCTCCAAGAACCACTGAGTGACGATCAATTATTGCTTGTAAATCTGGATGAGTAGGAGCATTAGATTGAGAGACTTCTAATGAACATAGCTGGGCCACAAATCCATCTGCTCCTTTCTTAAGCAACTTTTGCATTTGATGAGAGCTTACCATCTGTGGGGATTTTGCCTTCAACCCCCTTAGCTCCACTACCTTTCCTTCTGATTGAAATCTCATGAATAGTTCTTGGAAGTTCATCTCAATTGTTCCCAATGTAGTAAGCCATTGTACTCCCAAAACAATATCTGCTGCACCCATGGATATTGCATACATTGGGGTATCAAGTTGATAATCTCCCATGGATAATTTAATGCTATGACACTTCCCCGAACAACTAATTGTACCCCCATCTGCAATCAAAACCTGAAACTCTGGGGCTGGATATATAAAACAATTTAGACGAGTTGCCAACTTTTTGTTGATGAAATTATGAGTACTACCTGAGTCGATCAACACTGTTACTTTCTGCTTCTTTAAGAAACCCACTACCTTGAGAGTTTGTGGTGCACTGAAACCTGAGAGTGCATGACAAGAAATGATTGGCTGAGCATCATGTGATTCCTCACTTGACTCCCTAGGAAGGATGAGAAAGGATGAGAAAGATGAGAAAGATGAGAAAGATGAAGCCTTATTGTGTGCCCTTTCAATATTACAAGCAAATTGGGTGGAAGAAGCCAAAGCAGAATGGCAAAATGATGTTGCAACAAGTAATCTCATCCAACAATTAAAAAGTGATCCTAGTAGTTCAGATAAGTTTTGTTTGAAGGGAGATATTCTTTGGTATAAAGAGCGTTTGTATCTATGCAATAATTCCACTCTTAAACACAAGATTCTCACAGAGCTACATGAGTCCCCAGTTGGTGGTCATTCAGGATTTTTGAAGACATATCATCGGGTCAAGCAAGATTTTTTTTGGGAAGGGTTAAAAGGTGATGTTCAAAAATTTGTGGCTGAATGTTTGGTTTGTCAAAGAAATAAGGGGGAGACAATTAAGACACCAGGTCTCTTGCAGCCCTTATCTATTCCTAGCCAGCGTTGGAAAGAGGTATCCATGGACTTCATCACAGGGCTTCCCAAATCTAAAGGTCATAATGTCATCATGGTAGTAGTTGATCGCCTCACTAAATATGCACATTTCATTGCATTATCACATCCTTTTACAGCAAGTGCAGTGGCAAAAGTTTTCTTGGAGAATATCCAAAAGCTACATGGTACACCTAAGGTTATTGTCAGTGATCGTGATCCTATCTTTACTAGTCACTTTTGGAAAGATTTATTCTCATGTTTGGGTACTCAATTGGCTCATAGTTCTTCATACCATCCTCAATCAGATGGGCAAACTAAGGTTGTTAATAAATGTTTGGAAGGATATCTACGTTGTTTCACTTCAGAAAAGCAATCTCAATGGGTAGATTGGCTACCACTGGCAGAATGGTGGTATAACACTTCTTTTCATAGCTCATCAAAAATGTCTCCATTTTTGGCACTTTATGGATATCATCCTCCTTCCATCACATCATCATTAAAGGTGTCACCAAGAGTTCAGGCAGTAGAGGACCACTTGCATCATCAATAACAGGTACTTTCAGGACTCAAGGAGAATTTAGCTATGGCACAAAATCGAATGAAACAACAAGCGGACCAACATCGTAGTGAAAGAAATTTTGAAGTTGGGGATTGGGTCTTCTTGAGATTGCAGCCTTATAAACAAATCTCAATGAAGCAACACAAAAAGACTAATAAGTTGTCTCCAAGATATTATGGGCCATACCAAATCATGCAAAAGATTGGTAGTGTTGCCTACAAGCTAGAGTTGCCACCAACAACAAAGATACATCCAGTTTTTCATGTTTCATGTTTGAAGAAGGTAATTGGGCAGAATATTCCTACTCAAACAGTACTACCAGAACTCAATGAAGAAGGAAGAATAATTTTGGAACCAGAGGTCATTCTTCAAACTCGCACAAAGAAGCTGAGGAATAGAACCCTCACTCAGTATCTTATCCAATGGAAGAATTTACTAGTTGAAGAGGCCACATGGGAGGATGAGGAGTTCATTCAAAAGAATCCACACTTGGTTAGCATTGAGGACAATGCTTCTTTAAAGAGGGGGGGCATGCTACGCCCTTAATATTGGTGTACATAGGGGTATGAATAGTCAGCTTGTGGCTATCTTAACTCCTAATTAAGTCATATTATCATTATTATATTGTTATTTAGTTGTTTAGGTCGGCCTAAGGCTTCTATAGGTCTATCTAAGTCGGCCTGGGTGATATCCTAGGCATAAATAGGTATATATAGGGGTAGTGAGTCTCATTTCATATCATATTGAGTATTGATTTCTCATTGAAGACTGTTGGAGGTATCCCCCTCAAAGTGGATTAGGAGGTTGCCCCCTCGAAGTGGCATATTATTATCAAGTATTTTCAGTATATTTACTATTATATTTAGATATTGTGCAAGTTGTTTCATTACAGAAAGACCACCAGATGGGATCAAATGGTGGCAAAACTAAAGAAGCAGATCATTCCTGTGGACTATGAGATGGAGTTGCTGAAGAAGTTACAAGGACTGGAGCAAGGTAACAAGTTTGTTAAGGAGTATACAAAAGAGTTTTATAAGATTACTATTATAAGGATAGGCCATGTAGAGGCCAACAAGGAGAAGGTAGCCCATTACATTAATGGGTTGAGGCCAAGTATTCAAGAGGAACTGAGCCTAGCTAGAATGACCACCATAGAAGATGCATACCAATTTTCCCATAAGGTGCAAGAGAAGTTGAATAAAAGATTCGACAGAAAGCAAAGGGGAAGAGGTCAAGGTGGAAGGACTGGTGGAAGACCCTATGGAGGCCATAATGAAGATCAAAAGTGTTTAGGGTAAGATTTTGGATTGTTTAATGTTTTGGTTATTAGATGTTTGAATCCTTCTTTCACCCTTAACATTCAAGGATCTAGGGTCGAGTGGCAATGCACTATCATACCCTAGGTCGTTGTGAGATGTAGGGAAACTTGGATTAGGGTGTTTAATTATAAATTTTCCTTCTCTTATGCTTAATTGACCATTAAAACCCTAATTATGCAAATACGGCAATAAACTAATGAATAACAGAAAAAGCTCTTGTAGAGAGATGTAAAATGCCAAATCACAGAGTACATATTTTTTGGGTTTTGAGGTGAAAAAGTCAGGGACACAGGAGTGGGCGCCCAAGTCCAAGGCCCTGGTTTTTGTCCAGATCTGAGAACTCAGTCTACAACTCTTTCCAGTTGTTTTAGAGATTTTTTCATCATGGAACTTGGAGGACTAACGAGTGGGCACCCAAGTCCAAGGGGTAGATTTTCTTCCTATTCTGCAATTCTGACACTCCAAGATGTCTTCCTACAACTTCACTTTGTCTAGCTTCATAACCTATAACCTACAACCATGAAAACTTTGTGAGGGGGTTGTGGTGTTTAGAGGCTTGCCTCAATCAAGCCCCGGAGGACACTTAAGTCTTTGAACACCTTTGTCAGATAGAGAGTGCGTGCCTAAGGAGGCAGAGGCAAAAACTAAAGGAAATGATGATGAAAACATAATATAATGTCACCTTGTAGTGAAGATCTCATGGGAGGAAGATGCTCTTCATTCCATGATGAAATCGATGCTCCAATTTGCAAACACAAACACATAAACCACACAAATCTGCTCTTGCAACACAATGAAATCCTTGAATCACCTTTAGGATGCAAAAATCACAATGATCATCTCTCTAGTTTCTAAATAAATGCCTAAACATGCTTTTACATGCAACTACAAACACTCCCACCAAGATTTCATAAATTCAAACTTACTGTGTTGGCATAGGACCCAAATAATGGTCACAAGCTGACACTTCAAATTTGGGACTGACCCAAAATAAGGCAGGACTAGGGCACGGGCACCCAAGTCCTCCCACCTATTTTGGGCAGGGTTAAGCTCAGGGGGCCCTCGTAGGTCCCATTTGTCATGTTACCTAGGGCTCATTCCATCGAGATGCCAAATTATGAAGTAAGATGTCCTAAATGCATGCAAAAGACTTGGGAGCTAAACCTAAAGAGGGAAAAGCCCCCAAGGGGACATTTTTTGACATTACATTTAGCCCCCACTTTAATGTATGTATAAACACGAGGCAAACACATGCATTAAAGTAAGGTCACAAACGCAACAAACACGCCAAGCACGGAGAGGACACACCAATCACATAGAAAATAGTAACAAGCATGCAAAACATGGAGAAGACAGTTACAATCACGTGGAACATGGAGAAGACAATAAATGCAAAGAAGACACATTAATGCATGGAAGACAAGCATGATATCTTTTCTTTTCTTTTTCTCATATATATGAAATGCATATGCAAGTACCAGAAAGTAAACAAACCTCCCATAATACAGGATGCACTCATCACACAGGTCTTTATACTTTATATATGGGGAAACACACACGCAAGACACATAAAACCTCCCAAAATGCAGGATGCACTCATCATGTAGGTCTTTAGACTACATATGGGGCAACAAACACACCAAACAAAGCAAGCACGCCAAACACACACACTTGAAGACACAGAGAAAACACGGTAGACAAGTAATGGTGTGTTCCATATTTCTAGGCTCATCACCATCTCAAGCACATTACAAGCACACATCGACGATTGGGTTTCACCAAAACAATCACTAAAGACATGCTTAAGGGTTGAGTTAGTCACAGAACCGCTCCCTGCCTCCGCAAAGGACTTTTGAAAATGACAAGATGATGCAATCTACTTCGAGAAATACACCATCCCCACCTCTATAGAGGGCTTAAGATAAAAAGGATATACGCAATATCTCACCTTTGTAGAGGGCTTACATGATTGATTGATTGCAAACAAACTCAGGATGCAGGAAGCACTCATCAAGCTAGTCTGTAAACTACATCTGAGAAAAAGTACATAGCTAACATCTATAATAGACAACTTACCTTGTCAATGCCCCCACCTTAAGGTGGTTGATATCAGGTATCAATATCAAGCATGTTAAGGTAGGAAGAAAACACACAAGGGAACACAAACTCTTGCAAAGCCCATGCCCCCTGGAGGTGACATGTACTTTACGATCACCAAATGTTCCCACAAACACATCCCTGCAAGAAACATGTTAGTGTCTACAAAATCATGATAAATGAAAACATCAGTGCATATGATTAACCACACTAAGAGCCAAGGTTATACAATGAAGTCAGAGTTCAAGGATAACTATGGGGCTATATCACGAAGCTCTCCAAATCGAGTACCACCAAGGCTAGATTCAAAGATAAACAAAGGTGCATAGAGCAACAATATTGTTAAGGTTTGTAAATGAGATTAAAACATCATCAAATTCACTATGTGGAAAGCACAAGTGCTTCCACTAGTCAAGCGTCGGAGAAGATATACAACCCCATTGTCATATTAGGAACTAAGTCCATTTTTTGATTGCCCTCAAAAGGGACACTCGGTCCACATCAGTATAAATGTTTTTTTCATCATCCTCCCACTAGATTGAAACACTAGAGGAAGGGAAACAATAAATAAGAGAGGAGGAACAAGTGTCTTAGGGATAGTCATGTAGGAGGGTGCCCACAAGTCACCAACCGCAGTGCTATGTCCTTAAGACACAACACACAACAATGAAATTATAGAGAGGGAATATAGAAGAATGATGATACAAATAGAAGGTCACAACAGAGGCAGTCTCCTGGTATCTAGGACCTTACGGGAGAATCTGAGATCATCCCAGGAGGCCTAAATAACACATACACATCATGGAGGAAGCACATCACAAGAGAGATAAAGGGTTAGAGATACTTACCTGTAGCGTCTTCATATTAGATTTTGGAACTTGTGAACCTCTTGGAGAGGTACTCGATCATATTTAAGGCAAAATTTGAGTGGTTCTTATGAAAGTCTTGTTTATTCTCATATGATGCTTGTTTCTTAGATTCTTTTTTAAATGGGACTTTTTGTTACTTATGAGGGGGAGAACCACTATTATTTCCAACTGTTGATAGTCATCTTACTCTTCCAATTTTTAGCAAGTTTTCATTGTTGAACCTTTCTACAACGGTAACGGGAATCATCATGTACCATCTTACTCATCTGTATCGGTTGTTGTTCTTGTTTTTCTGATGTATTCTAATTATCTCCTGATCCATATAAGGATAACAGAGGAGGAACCTCAACATAAATTCCATTTCTGCATGGACGAGGTGGATTATCCATTTGTTTCTTATCTACTTCAATCATTCCCATGATACTATCATAGTCTAAGTAATCATCCTCATCTACTTCCATTAAACCCTGTTCCACCATATTGTTTTCAGTATGCTTAGGGAAAGGATTAGTGAAGATTTGTAAGTTCTGATTCGGTGGAGCAACTAACTTGTTTCCATTATCATTCACACCTAATACCTGGATGACATTTGAATCAATAAGGTCCTGTATCTCATGTTTAAGACACATACATCATTCAGTGTCATGTCCTTGCATTCAATGATAATGACAAAAGGCATTAGCATCAAAGTAAGGTCCTTGTTTACTAGGATCAATAGGCTTGATTGGGGGAAGCTTCAAGATGTTATTACTCATAGCTTGATTCATGATGGAATGATAAGACTCAGATATCGGAGTAAATTTTATTGGTTGATATGATGCTTTTTTCGGATTGGTGATAGCTAAAAATTTGAAAACTTGTTCATATTTGATCTGTTAACCTTGATGAAGCTCCTGTTATTATTATTCCTCTTAAAATTATTTTGTGATGATCCACCCATAGATTGGCTAACTTGAGCCGATGAGTTTTGGTTTTCATACTGACTTGACGAAAGTTGATAATCACGAAGGGCGGTGCATAAATGTTGAAAGGAGTTATCTCTTCAAGAGGATCTTATCATGAATATTAGGTTGTAGATTTGTAATAAATATCTTTTGAACATCCTCATCTTTCATCTGATATTGAATTTGTGCATAAAGTCCTTGATACTGACTAATGAATTCAGTCAACGTTTCTTTTGGACCTTGTTTGCATTGAACCAAGTCAGTAAGGGTGACTTGGGGCCCAATATTTGCTTGAAAATGTTGTAAAAAATGATTAATCAACTTTGAAAAGGAGTGTATTGAATTGGGAGGCAAAGAGAAAAACCATTCTAAAGCAGTATCTTTGAGAGATCGCAGGAAAAGTTTTGCTAACAAATCCTCTTCAAAATAAAAATCACTACACATAGCTGTAAATGCTGCCACATGGATATTAGGATCACCTTTTCCACCATATTTTTCAAAGTGGGGAGTCTCAAAACTCTCAGGCATAGGAGTTCTCAAGATTGCATAGGAAAGGGGATTAAGGGCATGATATGTTGGTAAACTAGGCTGCGAAGAATTTGTCAAGTTTGTTACCTTTTGTTGTAAAGCAGTCATGCCCTGTAAAAGTTGGTTTAGGATGGCATCATTAGGGGATGCAGTTTGTTGTGAGGAATTGGAACTAAAGTGAGGGGGTGAATGAGCTTGAGATACGATAGGCAGAGGCTGAGAGTATGTCAATGGTGGTTGGACATAGTGATAGGTGGAAGATGGTTGTGAGTAGGTAATAGGTGGCTGAAAATGAGTGGAATAGATAGATGGTTGAGAATAATTATGCATAGACGAGGTCCCCTTAAGAACCAAATTCTAATAATCAAATCCCACATCTTTGTAATTAGTTCCATTAGATACTCTAATACCAGTGGTAGCATTATTACAAGCATTTGCATCAGTTGTTAAGATCATTGATGTAAAGGTAGATATTTCGGTAGTCGGTATAGGAACCAATACTTGAATATGAGATGGTGACAAAGTGTTATTTATCACTTGTGCACATTCAATCACTGGCATGATATTGGTGTAATGCCCCCGTCATGCAACCCTAGAGTGAAAGGCTAACAAGTACAAAATTATAGAATAAATTTTTTTTTTTTGAAGGTAATAAAGTGCAACAACTATATCCAAGGATATCATAAAACACAACATGAAGAAAAGTGCACCTCTAACCACCCTAGGGCAACATAACTGCATTAGAAAATAAGTTAAACCATAAGAGTGATAAACATTAACTATTGAATTAAATAACCCAATAACTTTATCAACAACAATATAATTTGATTACATAGCCCCAGTTCCAAATTACATGATTACAAGATTACAAGATTATAAGGATACAAGATTGCAAGAATACAAGATTGCAAGAATACATGATTTCGAGATCGATCTTGTCGATTTACAAATAGTACATAAGAAAGATATACAACACTGCTGAAGAACGAAAGCCACCCGAAACTGGAACAACTCTGCACAAAGCTCAAACTGAATCTCCAAGAGAACCAATGGATAGCTCTACCTCCCAACCGTGTGGAACCCTGAGGTCCACCCCACCGAGCTAGGAGATAACAAGAGAATTACCACTAGGTCAAGGCTGCAGTCAAGAACACAACTACCAACCAGACTCCAAGAAAACAAACATGATGTACAGATTGCACAAGACCGACAGTACTCATCAAGACAGATCAAAACATCAGACTAGATCAGACATGAAAACAAGATCACACTCCAGAGGTACCAACAAGTATGAAGAGAAAATACTGAACCGCGTAAGGAGAGTGTCATCGCATGGCCCTAGCATGGGTTACCCAGGCTATCTCTCACCAGAAGCCGGCCCCCATCTATGGTTACCCTGGCAGCCTCTCTCTAGGTGCCGGCCCCATAGGGTGACACATGCGGAGCCGACATGTCCTCTCATGGAGACGAGGAGGTCGGCCTTGCCAACCAGGCCTTCTCCTCCCACCCTTAGCCTATGAGAGCACTCAAGGTGTGGGTGAGGTCACATTAATTATCTTGTTAAGTGTATTACTACCCAACCCTCCTAGATACATTATTAGGTTTCCACTTGTTTACCACTTCCATGGGGTTACCCAGGCGACCTCTTGCTAGGCGCCGGCCCCACCATGGAAGCCACTCCCTTAGCGTTCTCTGACCAAACAGTCAAACCACAACATGCAAGGATAATGGTTACATAACAATTCTGATTATCACAAGATCCAATCACTAGCCACAACACACAATTCCCATTGCCCTACTCAAGCTCAACCATACCTCATAAAACAATGAGACACAAGAACCAATGCCAAAGACCAAAAAGTAAGACCTCTGGAGTCGGTGAGTAAGTTCTTCACCCGGTTACTACATCACCTTTCCCCTTCGGGAAACTAGGTTCCACGACCATGATATAATGCAAGATCGACAAGGGGGTGAATACTCAAAACATTCTCAATACAAGCTGACAAGAATACCTAATTAGTTCCAAGGGTAACTTCCCACCATCACCAGACAAGGTTAACATAATAAAATCATAACCCAACAAGGATAATTATAATAATACAAGCTATACCCAAAGAGTTATCACTTCCATGTAAAAGAGATAATTACATTTAAACTATAACCGCAGACCTTTACACATGATTTAATAACAAGTACCCCACATTGATTTTCAAGAAACGATAATCTTCTTTTTGCTTCATAGTCATCCAAGGATTCACTTATAGATTTTACTCAAAGATATAAGACAATTGGAATCATATGAACCCTATTCACAACTACACTAAGATGTAATCATGAACGCTAATCTAGATCACAATGTAATACTATTCTATACAACTCTAGTTAAAAACTACTTCCAAGAGTAACGTCATTCCTATCGAATTTATTGCCAAACAACTTCCATTCCCTTCATAAGTATGACTCTATATTTAAAACAAAACATTAATTCATCATAGCATACTTGATCTTTTGTAGACAAATACTCTTGCACTCGACTAAATTGTACCCTATGAGAGTTATCTATAGATCAACATTCCTAGGAAACCTATCAAGGAATTCACTATCATTAATCATAATTTCCATCTCTAAGAATCTTGTTTATGTCTTATCATTCTTCAAGAAGAGAAGAAAAAGAAAAACAACGCTCAATTTCCAACTAAAATAAACATTATTCAAAAATCAAATTCTAATAAATTTAGACACTAGTGTTGATATCACCATAGCACAATTACCCTATGTCATAATAATATTTCTACCCTAGTGAGTAGAGGATTCCATAAACAAATTAACAACCATCATTTAATAACAAATAGATACATAATCTAAAAACATACCTATCCCAAAATGATAGTTGTTAACACGGCATTCCATAATTGTAAAATAATACAAAAATAAATTTTCATTCATATTTCCAAGATATTTCACATTCTATCTAAAAATAAATAAATCCATATATAATATAAATAGGGAAAATTCTTAAATATTCCCCAAAAAAAATAAAAAAA
This sequence comes from Cunninghamia lanceolata, assembly GCA_027924645.1. Lineage (NCBI taxonomy): Eukaryota > Viridiplantae > Streptophyta > Pinopsida > Cupressales > Cupressaceae > Cunninghamia > Cunninghamia lanceolata. The sequence goes on from BSBN01001715.1 coordinate 16,740,706, forward strand.
ATAAAATCATTCTAATATAAGAAAATATATATACTTTTCTTTCTTTATTTAAAACCATTTATACTTCCCCTTAAATAATAAGATAAAATTTTATGAAATAAAAAAAAATATAAGGAAGAGGCTCACGGTTCTAAAGTAAGAAGCTTTAGTTTCTTTTTTTTAAAAAAACATAGATTTCTAAGTAGTCTCCCATATCTGATTTATTTAATTTTAGAGTTCTAGTCATGTCTTTGTTTCAAAAAAACAAGTTTCCTTCTATTCCTACGTAATAATTAGAAATAAACGGTTTTCCTTTTTTTTCTTTTATTTTTTTTTTTTCTTTCTGAACATACACTCAATGCCATGCAGAAGCAAGAGTAAATATTTATACACTTTTAAAATATTCTTTTCATAAGGAAAAAAAAACACAATAATCAAAGGATCTAAAGAAGCATGTTAACAAAAAAATCATACTGAAATTTTCTGTCAATCACCACAAGAGAATGAGGATTAATTTATTGCAAGCGACTGAGTTTCTGATGAGATGCCATATGGTGGCCAAGAAGAGGATGCAGAAATCTACTTTGAGAAAGGCTCAAGTCTTCCAATGTTGCAGAGCCAAAGAGGAAGAGGCTAGAGGTAGAAGAAATTTCAGAAAGAGCAGGGATAAATGCAAGAGAAGGGAGGCCATACGGCAGTGGTAGGAAAGATTGTTATCAACATTAATCAACCATGTTATGGATCGACCAAAGTGTAGTTTGAAAGTTGGATTTCTTTTTGGTATAAAGTTTTAGGAGTAGCCAGTTGAGAACAGCCTGCCAAGACGTGCCATAAAGTGGCCAAAAAAAAATCTAATGAGAATGGATTGCTAGCTTACAAGGAAGAGGCTCTGCCATGAACTCTCAATCCGCAAGGAAAAACTCAGAAAATGTTATTAGGATAAAAATTTGGAAAGGAAAATATTGAAATCCAATTTGCATATGATGGAGAGCACTCAATAAGGATAGTCCCTGAGATTCACCTCCAGTCCAAAGAAAAATTAACATCATCTGATCATTGATTGACATGCAGGAAAACAAAACATTACACACAGAGCTAAAGATTGATGAGGGAATCGGTTGACACAAGGGACTAAGTGGTTCTCATCACTTGATTAAAAGAATAGGTAAGTGAAATTGGTTTTGATTTAACCGAAGGTGCATAATATTTTGCCCTGCCGTGATTCCCTTCAAAAGTTACATTGATTTCTGATTGAGACTAAGTAAGCTCTGTCATAGAGATTGCATGTGCCTCACAAATTGATGTGGGCTGCTACAGAGACCTTCACTAAGAGGTTGAAATAGGAATTGATGGTTGGGCAAGATATAATAGAACAATGAGAACGAAATTTGAAGAATAATGTAGGAAGGATTTACAAGCTCATTAATTAAGTCAGAGGAGAAAAATGTCATCATAAGAAAAGTTCAAGAATTGATCTACAGGCAAAAATTGCAGTAGTTCCATCAGATAAATAGGTTGAGGTTGAAAAGGTTACTTGAAGAATTTAAAATTTTACCAATCCTTCCAACAAGCAACCAACCAGAGCAAGGAGTTTACAAACGTAACAAGGGCGACTAACAAGTCGATTCTATGCCAGAGTAACCATCAACAAGAATTCAACAAGAACTCTAATTCTTCAGAGCAAACAAAGACAAAGAATATACAGAGATTCACAAGACATACCCGTACAATTCACGCTCCAGAATTGAATCTTCTTTCAGAATTTCTTTTCCTTTCTCTGCAAAATATTTCCTTGAAACATCCCCCCTTCCCGAACAAACATAACCATAGACATAAAAACCCTCTCACACCAAAACCTCCCGAGACCAAAAATAGACAACAACCATTAATTCCAGTAACCCCCAAATCTGAGACACAATCCCCTTCATTAAGAGAAATTGAATTTTTACTTAACATAGAATTTTTTCTGCTTCTTGACAACTATCCAACAATAAATGATCATTCAAAAATCATTAAACTAGCATCCAATACTATTTTTCAAAGACACGATATACTAATTCAATCATATTAACTTATGACATAGATACTGATTAAATCATAGCATATTCCACTTAATCTATATTGGAATTTATTTAAATAATATTCCAATTAAGCAAAATAATATAGTATTCGACAAGCTGTTAAATATTCTTAATACCACATTACCTCATTAAGCAATACCTAGATACAGATGGGCTAACTACCCAAAACTCGACAGTAACATTCAAACCACATGACGACTAACAAACTGAAGGTTAAACTGACCTAGGGAATAAACCTCATGTTATCTCCGTCAGCAATATCCATGGTGTAGGGCCCGCTCAGACCTGCTAAGTCAGGTGGAGTCGAGGCCCGGTACCTGCAACCTGCGTGAAAACCAATGGGTTATATAATTGTAAATATATATATATATCACATACACCGAGACAGAGAATCGCGGCGTAGTAGGGTGCTCGATCCGAGCAGTACTACACCGTCCCCGCTCCAACACAAGACTATAATCAGCAGCATAAACATGATATTTTCTAACCATCACTAAGCATATCCATCTCATCAAAACTGAAATAATCATAATGTCATCAATACCTCCATCGACAAGGTCCATCAAGATTAAGGAGAGCATAAACCAATACATACTAGTCCAAAAATCTCGAAACTGTAATTATGCAATATAAAACTATCAACTGTTCCAGAACTGACAGAAAGCAATAATAGAAATAACATCTAACACAAGCCAAAACGTGAGGGGCATTACATCCTCCCCCCCTAGACCTAGGCTTACTCCTGGAAGCCTGCGAATAAGTGAGGATATAACTCCCTCATCCTGGAAGCATCCTCCCAAGTAGCAGAGGTCTCATCATTAGGGTCCCACTGGACCCTGACCTGCTCTACGTCTCTGCCCCTGAGAGCAAGTCTCCTGTGCTGAAGAATGCCTATGGGCTCCAAAGCCAGCTGCCCGTCCTCTACCTGTAGAGCAGTCCAATCAAGAACATGAGCAATATCTGGAAAGTAAGGTCTAAGTACTGAAACATGAAACACATCATGGATGCGTGAAAGGCTAGGCGGCAAAGCAAGGCGATAAGCAACAGGACCGATCCTCTCCAACACCTCAAAAGGTCCTACAAAGCGTGGCGCTAGCTTAGAACCCTTTCCATAGCGGATTGGACTCTTTCGCGGTCGCACACGCAAGAACACCCGATCCCCAACTGAAAACTGACGATCGATCCTATGAGCATCAGCAGACTTTTTCTGTCTATCCTGAGCTGCCACCAAATGCTCTCTAATCCTCTCAACCTGCTGCTCCATATCTCTAAGCATATCGGGACCTAGAAGAACTCTATCCTCCAGACGATCCCAACTCAAAGGGGTCCTACAAGGACGACCATACAAGGCCTGAAATGGAGACATGCCGATAGAACTGTGATATCCATTATTATAGGCAAACTCCACCAGAAACAGGTAATCCTCCCAATGGCTTTGCCGATCCATCACATACATCCTCAACATATCCTCGAGAACCTGATTAACCCTCTCGGTCTGACCATCAGTCTCAGGATGATAAGCTGAACTAAAGTTCAGCTGTGTCCCCAAGGCATGCTGCAAGGAAGTCCAAAGGGCAGAAGTGAACACTGGATCCCTGTCGGAGATGATCCTACGAGGAATCCCATGAAGTCTGACAATGTCCTCCATGAACACTCTGGCCACCGTAGAAGCATTATAGGAAGCACGGACAGGAGAGAAGTGAGCTACCTTTGTCAACCTATCCACAGTGACCATAATAGCATCATGTCGTCGAGTGGACATCGGCAAACCGACAATGAAGTCTATCGAAATGATATCCCATTTCCACTCTGGAATCAAATGAGGCTGCAAAAGACCTGCAGGGTGCTGGTGCTCTGCCTTTACCCTCTGACACTCAAGACATCTCGACACAAAATCAGCAATATCCCGCTTCATGCCACCCCAAAAGTACAGCTGACGCAGATCTGCATACATCTTCTTGACACCCGGATGAGCAGAATAGGGTGCCCGATGCGCCTCAGACAAAACTAGAGTACGAAGACCCTCAGAACTAGGCACATAAATCCGACCCAAATGTCGCAAAAGACCATCTGACTCAAACGAGTAACCGGAGAATCTACCCTCTAAGGGTCTACCAGACTCAAACTCGGATCTCACCTCTTGGCACCAACTGTCTGTCGGAAGAGCAGCGAGAATCTGACCTCTCAAATCAACTGTAAGAGAGACTGCTGAGATCTCGTGCCTCCGACGACTAAGAGCATCTGCTACCACATTCTCCTTGCCCTGAATATATTTGACCTCGAAGTCATACTCGCATAGGAACTCCATCCAACGCCTCTGTCTCGCATTCAAGTTTGGCTGCGTGAAAATATACTGTAAACTACGATGATCACTATGCAGCTCAAACCGATGCCCTAACAGAAAATGTCTCCATCTCACCAAGGCATGCACCACTGCTGCTAACTCCAGGTCATGAGTGGGATAGTTCAACTCGTGATCCTTGAGTTTGCGAGACTCATAGGCAATCACGCGACCATCCTGCATCAGAATAGCCCCCAAACCCTCCAAGGAAGCATCAGTACAAACAACAAAGTCTCTATCTGGATCAGGAACTGCTAAAATCAGTGCACTAGTCAACTGCTCCTTAAGAGTCTGAAAAGCTGCCTGACACTGCTCTGACCAAACAAACTTCTTCCCTTTCCTCTGAAGAGAAGTTATAGGATGGGCAATCCTCGAAAACCCCATAACAAAACGACGATAGTAACCTACCAGTCCCATAAAGCTACGGACCTCAGAAACATTAGTGGGTGCAGGCCAATCCATAATAGCTTGGATCTTCGAGGGATCCACCGCAATACCCTCTCCAGAGATAACATGACCCAAATACTTAACCTCTGACTGAAAGAACTCACATTTTGATAAATTGGCGTAAAGCTGATTTTCTCTCAGACACTGCAACACCTGACGTAAATGTTCCTCGTGCTCCTTCATAGTCCTCGAATAGATCAGTATGTCATCAAGGAACACTAGGACAAATTGGTCAAGATAAGTACGGAAGACACCATTCATCAAGCTCATGAAAACTGAAGGTGCATTCGTCAACCCGAATGGTACCACGGTGAACTCATAATGTCCATAACGGGTACGAAATGCTGTTTTGTGAATATCTGCTTCAAATATCCGCAACTGGTGATATCCTGACTTAAGGTCAATTTTAGAGAATACCTTTGCTCCCTTAATCTGATCAAACAAATCATCGATCCGAGTCAAGGGATACCTATTTCTCACTGTTACTTTATTGAGCTGTCGGTAATCGATACATAGCCGTAAAGATCCATCCTTCTTTTTAACAAAGATCACAGGTGCTCCCCAAGGAGAAACACTAGGTCGAATGAACCCTTTGGCTAACAACTCCTCCAACTGCAGTCGAAGCTCCTTGAGCTCCTGGGTGGTCATCCTGTATGGAGCTCGTGAGATAGGCTCCGCACCAGGAATTAGATCAACCCTGAAATCGATGTCACGCTTAGGTGGCATCCCCGGAATGTCAGAAGGAAAAACATCTGCATACTCCTTCAAAAGTGGGTGATCGTCAAGAGATGCCTCTCGACTCTCCTCCATCTCCAAATCACTCACAGTTACTGCAAAAAGCTGACATCCCTGACGCATGCATCTCTTGAGTTGCATAGCGGAGATCATACGTAGGGAAATGGGTCTCTGAACTCCTACAACCTCGACTTCAGCACCTGAATCATCCACACATCTAACGGACTTATGCCGGCAATCTATTACTGCCTGATGGGCCTCCAACCAATCCATCCCCAGAACTATGTCATATGAACCCAGGGGTAGAATGCGAAGGTCCACAGAAGTAGATAAAGAGCCAATTGACAATTCACACCCAGAAACTAAAGACTCCACTGCTATCTTAGCCCCGGAAGCCAACTCAACCTGCCACCTATCAACCTGCTTGGTTGCCACTAAGCCACATCGCTCCACAAGAGAAGGAGATATAAACGAATCAGATGCACCGGAATCAAATAAAACAGTAAAATCAATACCTCGCATGCGACCCGAAGTCTCCACCACGGTGCCCTGATGCTCTGCCTGACGGTCATCTACCGCTGCAAAGACTCGGTGTGACCTGCCTGCATCACCAACCGTCGGCTCAGATGCCGCTGGTCGATGTCCAAATCCTGATGCACCCTTCTGCGGGCACTGCCTAGCAATATGGCCCTGCTGGCCACAAGAGAAACACCCGGTGCCTCTACCAAATCAACCATCACCCCTGAAAGCACTAGACTGCTGGAAGCTACCTCTGCTCACTGCGGACTGTGTACTCTGAGCTGGCTGATCAAAACGGTTCCGCTTATTGCGCTGCCAAGACCGGTCTTTCATTTTTTGAAATCTATTACCTTGCTGATGCTGAGAACTCTTTGGCTTAGCCTGCGAAAACTGCTGCCGACCACCCTTTGAGGGTGCATGGGAACCTGATGCCTGAGTGTGACCACCTCGAGAACCATATCCTGAAGATGGTGCACTGCCAATGTGCACTCCCGTATGCCCACCAAGTGCCATAGCTAGATTCTCCTCCACTATCCGGGCTTTCTCCACGGCAACCTCCATAGTCTTAGGTTCGAATACACGAACCCCTCCACTAATTCGGGCATTCAAGCCCCTGATGAAATGTTGCACCAACATGGACTCGTCATCTCCAATACCTGCATACTGTTTGAGCTCATAAAATCTGCGCTCATACTGCTCAACGGTCATGGCCAACTGTCTTAGTTCGTGGAACTCATCTGCTCGACGCTGCCTCCAATGGTCTGAAAGAAAACGGGCTCTGAATCTCTCTAAGAATAGCTCCCAAGACACCGTGCTAATATCCAAATGCAGCTTCTGCTCCTCTAGCCGCCACCAAGTCGAAGCGAACCCTCGAAGATGTAGAATAGCACATCTGGCTTTGGTGTTGCTACCATATGGATGCATGGCGAAACACCTGCCTAGGTCCAAAAGCCAAGTCTCTGCCGCTAGTCCACTACCAACTCCATCAAAGATGGGAGGGCGTGCTCTCAGTAAATCCCTCATATGGCTGGCTAGGGTGGCCTCCTGCTCAGCTGTCAACTCTCTAGGTCTAGGAGACCTCTCTCTCTCTCTAGGACCCCGCTGGTCAACCTCCTGATCTCCTCGGGTCTGCCTGCCCTCCTGCCTAGGGCCTAAACAGGCAAGGGCATCCTCCAGAATCTGTCTCAACTGAGCTCCATCAGGCTGATCCTGACCCCCTATGTTCTGACCCCCACCTTCATGGGCACTCGACTGAGGAGAACTGGGAGGAGGTGTACCGCCACCACCCCTCCCACGACCCCTACCTCTGCCCCAACCTCGGCCCCTACCTCTAGGCATCTACCTACAGCACCAAAGGCATTTATTACATTAAAAATATTCACAATAGGGATAAAATTATTCTACAGAGTACAAGCACAAGGTTACATAATGGGCTCAAATATAACCAGGGTACCCAGTGTTTAAACTTCGCTCTGATACCAAATGTAATGCCCCCGTCATGCAACCCTAGAGTGAAAGGCTAACAAGTACAAAATTATAGAATAATTTTTTTTTTTTTGAAGGTAATAAAGTGCAACAACTATATCCAAGGATATCATAAAACACAACATGAAGAAAAGTGCACCTCTAACCACCCTAGGGCAACATAACTGCATTAGAAAATAAGTTAAACCATAAGAGTGATAAACATTAACTATTGAATTAAATAACCCAATAACTTTATCAACAACAATATAATTTGATTACATAGCCCCAGTTCCAAATTACATGATTACAAGATTACAAGATTATAAGGATACAAGATTGCAAGAATACAAGATTGCAAGAATACATGATTTCGAGATCGATCTTGTCGATTTACAAATAGTACATAAGAAAGATATACAACACTGCTGAAGAATGAAAGCCACCCGAAACTGGAACAACTCTGCACAAAGCTCAAACTGAATCTCCAAGAGAACCAATGGATAGCTCTACCTCCCAACCGTGTGGAACCCTGAGGTCCACCCCACCGAGCTAGGAGATAACAAGAGAATTACCACTAGGTCAAGGCTGCAGTCAAGAACACAACTACCAACCAGACTCCAAGAAAACAAACATGATGTACAGATTGCACAAGACCGACAGTACTCATCAAGACAGATCAAAACATCAGACTAGATCAGACATGAAAACAAGATCACACTCTAGAGGTACCAACAAGTATGAAGAGAAAATACTGAACCGCGTAAGGAGAGTGTCATCGCATGGCCCTAGCATGGGTTACCCAGGCTATCTCTCACCAGAAGCCGGCCCCCATCTATGGTTACCCTGGCAGCCTCTCTCTAGGTGCCGGCCCCATAGGGTGACACATGCGGAGCCGACATGTCCTCTCATGGAGACGAGGAGGTCGGCCTTGCCAACCAGGCCTTCTCCTCCCACCCTTAGCCTATGAGAGCACTCAAGGTGTGGGTGAGGTCACATTAATTATCTTGTTAAGTGTATTACTACCCAACCCTCCTAGATACATTATTAGGTTTCCACTTGTTTACCACTTCCATGGGGTTACCCAGGCGACCTCTTGCTAGGCGCCGGCCCCACCATGGAAGCCACTCCCTTAGCGTTCTCTGACCAAACAGTCAAACCACAACATGCAAGGATAATGGTTACATAACAATTCTGATTATCACAAGATCCAATCACTAGCCACAACACACAATTCCCATTGCCCTACTCAAGCTCAACCATACCTCATAAAACAATGAGACACAAGAACCAATGCCAAAGACCAAAAAGTAAGACCTCTGGAGTCGGTGAGTAAGTTCTTCACCCGGTTACTACATCACCTTTCCCCTTCGGGAAACTAGGTTCCACGACCATGATATAATGCAAGATCGACAAGGGGGTGAATACTCAAAACATTCTCAATACAAGCTGACAAGAATACCTAATTAGTTCCAAGGGTAACTTCCCACCATCACCAGACAAGGTTAACATAATAAAATCATAACCCAACAAGGATAATTATAATAATACAAGCTATACCCAAAGAGTTATCACTTCCATGTAAAAGAGATAATTACATTTAAACTATAACCGCAGACCTTTACACATGATTTAATAACAAGTACCCCACATTGATTTTCAAGAAACGATAATCTTCTTTTTGCTTCATAGTCATCCAAGGATTCACTTATAGATTTTACTCAAAGATATAAGACAATTGGAATCATATGAACCCTATTCACAACTACACTAAGATGTAATCATGAACGCTAATCTAGATCACAATGTAATACTATTCTATACAACTCTAGTTAAAAACTACTTCCAAGAGTAACGTCATTCCTATCGAATTTATTGCCAAACAACTTCCATTCCCTTCATAAGTATGACTCTATATTTAAAACAAAACATTAATTCATCATAGCATACTTGATCTTTTGTAGACAAATACTCTTGCACTCGACTAAATTGTACCCTATGAGAGTTATCTATAGATCAACATTCCTAGGAAACCTATCAAGGAATTCACTATCATTAATCATAATTTCCATCTCTAAGAATCTTGTTTATGTCTTATCATTCTTCAAGAAGAGAAGAAAAAGAAAAACAACGCTCAATTTCCAACTAAAATAAACATTATTCAAAAATCAAATTCTAATAAATTTAGACACTAGTGTTGATATCACCATAGCACAATTACCCTATGTCATAATAATATTTCTACCCTAGTGAGTAGAGGATTCCATAAACAAATTAACAACCGTCATTTAATAACAAATAGATACATAATCTAAAAACATACCTATCCCAAAATGATAGTTGTTAACACGGCATTCCATAATTGTAAAATAATACAAAAATAAATTTTCATTCATATTTCCAAGATATTTCACATTCTATCTAAAAATAAATAAATCCATATATAATATAAATAGGGAAAATTCTTAAATATTCCCTAAAAAAAATAAAAAAAAAAAATCATTCTAATATAAGAAAATATATATACTTTTCTTTCTTTATTTAAAACCATTTATACTTCCCCTTAAATAATAAGATAAAATTTTATGAAATAAAAAAAAATATAAGGAAGAGGCTCACGGTTCTAAAGTAAGAAGCTTTAGTTTCTTTTTTTTAAAAAAACATAGATTTCTAAGTAGTCTCCCATATCTGATTTATTTAATTTTAGAGTTCTAGTCATGTCTTTGTTTCAAAAAAACAAGTTTCCTTCTATTCCTACGTAATAATTAGAAATAAACGGTTTTCCTTTTTTTTCTTTTATTTTTTTTTTTTCTTTCTGAACATACACTCAATGCCATGCAGAAGCAAGAGTAAATATTTATACACTTTTAAAATATTCTTTTCATAAGGAAAAAAAAACACAATAATCAAAGGATCTAAAGAAGCATGTTAACAAAAAAATCATACTGAAATTTTCTGTCAATCACCACAAGAGAATGAGGATTAATTTATTGCAAGCGACTGAGTTTCTGATGAGATGCCATATGGTGGCCAAGAAGAGGATGCAGAAATCTACTTTGAGAAAGGCTCAAGTCTTCCAATGTTGCAGAGCCAAAGAGGAAGAGGCTAGAGGTAGAAGAAATTTCAGAAAGAGCAGGGATAAATGCAAGAGAAGGGAGGCCATACGGCAGTGGTAGGAAAGATTGTTATCAACATTAATCAACCATGTTATGGATCGACCAAAGTGTAGTTTGAAAGTTGGATTTCTTTTTGGTATAAAGTTTTAGGAGTAGCCAGTTGAGAACAGCCTGCCAAGACGTGCCATAAAGTGGCCAAAAAAAAATCTAATGAGAATGGATTGCTAGCTTACAAGGAAGAGGCTCTGCCATGAACTCTCAATCCGCAAGGAAAAACTCAGAAAATGTTATTAGGATAAAAATTTGGAAAGGAAAATATTGAAATCCAATTTGCATATGATGGAGAGCACTCAATAAGGATAGTCCCTGAGATTCACCTCCAGTCCAAAGAAAAATTAACATCATCTGATCATTGATTGACATGTAGGAAAACAAAACATTACACACAGAGCTAAAGATTGATGAGGGAATCGGTTGACACAAGGGACTAAGTGGTTCTCATCACTTGATTAAAAGAATAGGTAAGTGAAATTGGTTTTGATTTAACCGAAGGTGCATAATATTTTGCCCTGTCGTGATTCCCTTCAAAAGTTACATTGATTTCTGATTGAGACTAAGTAAGCTCTGTCATAGAGATTGCATGTGCCTCACAAATTGATGTGGGCTGCTACAGAGACCTTCACTAAGAGGTTGAAATAGGAATTGATGGTTGGGCAAGATATAATAGAACAATGAGAACGAAATTTGAAGAATAATGTAGGAAGGATTTACAAGCTCATTAATTAAGTCAGAGGAGAAAAATGTCATCATAAGAAAAGTTCAAGAATTGATCTACAGGCAAAAATTGCAGTAGTTCCATCAGATAAATAGGTTGAGGTTGAAAAGGTTACTTGAAGAATTTAAAATTTTACCAATCCTTCCAACAAGCAACCAACCAGAGCAAGGAGTTTACAAACGTAACAAGGGCGACTAACAAGTCGATTCTATGCCAGAGTAACCATCAACAAGAATTCAACAAGAACTCTAATTCTTCAGAGCAAACAAAGACAAAGAATATACAGAGATTCACAAGACATACCCGTACAATTCACGCTCCAGAATTGAATCTTCTTTCAGAATTTCTTTTCCTTTCTCTGCAAAATATTTCCTTGAAACATCCCCCCTTCCCGAACAAACATAACCATAGACATAAAAACCCTCTCACACCAAAACCTCCCGAGACCAAAAATAGACAACAACCATTAATTCCAGTAACCCCCAAATCTGAGACACAATCCCCTTCATTAAGAGAAATTGAATTTTTACTTAACATAGAATTTTTTCTGCTTCTTGACAACTATCCAACAATAAATGATCATTCAAAAATCATTAAACTAGCATCCAATACTATTTTTCAAAGACACGATATACTAATTCAATCATATTAACTTATGACATAGATACTGATTAAATCATAGCATATTCCACTTAATCTATATTGGAATTTATTTAAATAATATTCCAATTAAGCAAAATAATATAGTATTCGACAAGCTGTTAAATATTCTTAATACCACATTACCTCATTAAGCAATACCTAGATACAGATGGGCTAACTACCCAAAACTCGACAGTAACATTCAAACCACATGACGACTAACAAACTGAAGGTTAAACTGACCTAGGGAATAAACCTCATGTTATCTCCGTCAGCAATATCCATGGTGTAGGGCCCGCTCAGACCTGCTAAGTCAGGTGGAGTCGAGGCCCGGTACCTGCAACCTGCGTGAAAACCAATGGGTTATATAATTGTAAATATATATATATATATCACATACACCGAGACAGAGAATCGCGGCGTAGTAGGGTGCTCGATCCGAGCAGTACTACACCGTCCCCGCTCCAACACAAGACTATAATCAGCAGCATAAACATGATATTTTCTAACCATCACTAAGCATATCCATCTCATCAAAACTGAAATAATCATAATGTCATCAATACCTCCATCGACAAGGTCCATCAAGATTAAGGAGAGCATAAACCAATACATACTAGTCCAAAAATCTCGAAACTGTAATTATGCAATATAAAACTATCAACTGTTCCAGAACTGACAGAAAGCAATAATAGAAATAACATCTAACACAAGCCAAAATGTGAGGGGCATTACAATTGGTTTGTACAATATGTGCTAGACCGTGAATTGCATTAACACCATCTTGTCCCTCTTTTATCAATTCTCTTATATTATGAATCGTAGGGACAACTTCTTCAGCTATTCTCTCATTTTCCATAAATGATTGAAATTAGGCTAGCTCTTTGTCTAATTTTTCTATTTTCTCATTAGATACATATCTTGTCACCTTAATAGTGTCATCAACATCATGAAAAGTTTGTTCTTCCATTGTACTTGTAATGGGTGTAATATCTTGTAATATTTGAGTCTCTCCTTTTGTAAAGTAGGTGTTTAGTGTACCAACTTCTTCAAGGGCACTAGATCCCATGTGTCTTATTCTTCTTCTTAAAGGAATATTTCTTTTAGGGCAGCGGGTTATTAGACTCATGCAGCAGTATGCTCAAATTTTAGGTGCAAGATATGTTGTAAATGCTTGATTTTTTGTACTTTTTCAATGAATATAAGTGAAACAAAGGGTATTGTGAGGAAAATGATGATGGAAATAAAAGTATATCAGTGATAACAGCCACTTAATGCCAAAATATCTGTCACAACATGCTTTTAGTGCCACTTAAGGTTAAACCCTAGTGAAAATGTAGCTAAAATAGGCTATTTTTCATGGTTTTTCAACTCCAAGACCTAGAAAAAGGGGAGTTGTTAGGAATTTTAGGATGTGAAAAAAATACAAATAATGATATCAGTTACCTCAATCCATAAAATTTATCACAACACACTTGGAGTGCAAACTAGGCCAAACCCTAGGGCAAAAATAGCAAAAATAGACAATTTTTTACCAAATTTTCAATACAAGGGCCCAATAAAAGGGTGTTGTGAAGATTTTTAGGAGGGGAAGAAAATAATTTGCCTGATAACATAAAATTAATGCAAAAATATTCTTCACAACATGCCTATGGTGCAAATTTAAAGAGTCGATAAGGCTAAATCTAGTGAAAATCGTTGTTTTTGAAGCCCTAGGTTTGAAATCTTGACACAAAATGTTATGTGAATGATTTGAGGTCTGATTTATGATAAAAATTAAATACTCTCAGATCTTAAAATTAATTCCAATCTTTAATATGCAAAATGCCAATTTAAATCTAATGAAAATTGCTAGTTTTTTGTTGAAATTTTCTATGCAAAAATACAAATATTTTAAATCTAAATGCAAAATTACACTAAAATGAAAGACTACAGCCAAATTATAATTTTAATGAGCCTCTAAAATTAGTACAAAAATCTGAAATAAGATTCTGCCTACTAACCGTAGATTTTGGAATTACTAGGTTTAATGAAAATTGTCAAAATTTCTACAAAACCCTAGCAAATTAATGATGAAAATTTAATGCAAATTATTAAATTTTTTTATTTTTCCGTAGTTTATATTAGATCTGATGTAAAAATCATGAATTAGGAAAGTTTAGAAATAATTGATACAAATTAGTAAGCCTAACAATGCAATTTTTTTGAATTTTTCAAATTTTTTGAATTTTTCTCAATGCAATAAAATGAATGACTATATGAATCAATGAAATCAATCAAAATATGAATACAAACACTCAAAAAGTTTTAATTAATTCCAAAAACATGGGTTCACCAAAATGTTTACGGTAAAATTTTGGATTGCTTAATGTTTTGGTTATTAGATGTTTGAATCCTCCTTTCACCCTTAACATTCAAGGATGTAGGGTCGAGGGGCAATGCAATATCATACCCTAGGTCACTGTGAGATGTAGGGAAATTTGGATTAGGGTGTTTAATTATCAATTTTCCTTCTCTTATGCTTAATTGACTATTAAAACCCTAATTATGCAAATATGAAAATAAACTAATGAATAACGGAAAAAGCTCTTGCAGAGAGATGTAAAATGCCAAATCACTGAGTACCTATTTTCAAGGTTTCGAGGTGGAAAAGTCAAGGACATAGGAGTGGGTGCCCAAGTCCAAGGCCCTATTTTTTGTCTAGATCTGAGAACTCAGTCTGCAACTCTTTCCTGTTGTTTCAGAGATTTTCCCGTCACAGAACTTGGAGGACTAATGAGTAGGCACCCAAGTCCAGGGGGTAGATTTTCTTCCTATTCTACAATTCAAACACTCCAAGATGTCTTCCTGTAACTTCACTTTGTCCAGCTCCACAACCTATAACCTACAACCATGAAAACTTTTGGAGGGGGTTGTGGTGTTTAGAGGCTTGCCTCAGTCAAGCCCCGGAGGACACTTAAGTCTCTAAACACCTTTGTCAGATAGAGAGTGCATGCCTAAGGAGGCATAGGCAAAAATTAAAGGAAATGATGATGAAAACACAATATAATGTCACCTTGTAGTGAAGATCTCATGGGAGGAATATGCTCTTCATTCCATGATGAAATGGATGCTCCAATCTACAAACACAAACACATAAACCACACAAATATGCCCTTGCAACACAATGAAAGCCTTGAATTGCCTTTAGGATGCAAAAATCACAATGATCATCTCTCTAGTTTCTAAATGAATGCCTAAAAATGCTTTTATATGCAACTACAAACACTCTCGCCAAGATTTCATAAATTCAAACTTACCGTGTTGGCATAGGACCCAAATAACGGTCACAAGCTGACACTTCAAATTTGAGACTAACCCAAAATAGGGTAGGACAAGGGCATGGGCACCTAAATCCTCCCCCTTATTTTGGGTAGGGTTAAGCTCAAGGGGTCCTCCTAGGTCCCATTTGTCATGTTACCTAGGGCTCATTCCATCGAGATGCCAAATTATGAAGTAAGATGTCCTAAATGCATGCAAAAGACCCAGGAGCTAAACCTAAAGAGGGAAAAGCCCCCAAGGGGACATTTTCTAATGTTACAAAAAGAAAAGTGAAGAAGTTGGCACCAGTCGAAATCAGAGATGGGATAATGTCTACCGCCCTCATGACCAAAACAATGGTGAGAAAAGAGGAAGAGGAAGAGGCCAACCTAGGCAAGGTCCTGGAAGAGGAGGTTTTAGAGGAACCTATTTCCAATGTGGAGAAGAAGGGCATCGAGCATACCAGTGTCTGCAACATCAAGGAAGAACCAATAGAAGACTTGAAGGTAATGCATGAGTTGCATATGTAGATGAAGATGTGCAGTTTGAGCATTCTGAAGATGTTGAAAGGAGAGAAACCCTAGTTGTCAGAAGAACTTTGTTGAATGAGGAGAAAAAACCCAATCAGAGGAAGAGTTTATTTTGCACAAGGTGCAAATGTGAAGGTAAGTGTTGTGATATTATTATTGATAGCGGAAGCACTGACAATCTTGTTTCAGAGGAGATGGTTGAAAAGTCAAAGTTGACAAGAAGAAAGCATCGACATCCATATCAGATTGCATGGTTGTAGAAGGACCACAAAGCTTTGATCAATGAGTAGTGTTTAGTGAAGTTTAAGATTTGGGACTACCATGATGAGGTGCTATGTGATATCATACCAATAGATCAATGTCATATGCTATTGGGGAGGCCATGGAAGTATGATAGGAGCACTATCCATGATGGCCGTGCAAACACATAGTGATGAGTGCCAAGTTGCACTAATGAAATACATCTTTTTACCTCTCTTTTTCTCCTTCCTGAGTCCATCTTTCCTAATGTCTGCACCCAAATAAGCTAGCAAGATCATTGTAGTTAATGATTAATTAAGATAGATTACTTAAGATTATAATTTCTGATTAAGTGACTAATGTGCATGGAATTGATGGAAAAATGCAGAACTTCTCTCTTTTTGAATCAATAGGTGTAGATGCCAGGAACAATAATTTGTGCATCTCCAGAGATAGTCTTCAATGATCTTCAGAGACAATACCAAAGTACTATGACACCTGAAGTTTTGAAGAAATGAGGAAAGCCTCTCCGGAGCTCTGCGGGAGTCTAGAGCATCTTTGAAGCTAAACAAAGAAAGCTACATATATCTCCGAAGCTACAAACATATCTTCGGAGCTGTAGACAGGGACAAATATCTTCGGTGCCTCCTAAGAGTAGGGCATATTTCTAGCATAAGTTGTCGATCAGGCACTCTCAACAGTGATCTTAATACCCCTCATTTCACTCAAATCATCACCTGAGTGGTGAAGGGTCATCTTTAGTTAAACTGCTGGAGTTTTTATCTTTATAAAGTTTTTGCATGAGTTACGGATAGAACTGATTCAATACCCATATTTTTAGGGCCTCGCTGCCCAAATGTATTAAGACTCAAACTTAGAATTCTGAGTGGACTTCTGTTCCACTCAGTCTTCTTTTATTGCATGATTATTTTCCATAGTTAGACAACTAGTGCAATAAAGAGATGGATGTCATCTCATAGAGGAACTGGTAGAGAAGATAAGTGATAGGTCATCACTCATTTTGATATATACTGATAGAAATAGCAGAAGAAATATGCAATGATTGAATTATTCTGATTCTCGGTAATCTCAGTTCTGTGATAGTAATATTTTTCATGAATGCAAAGTGAATGAATTGGACTGGATTTAGTTGTGATCTTCTTTTGTGCTGATTTTCTACTATAGCCTTCAGCCCTAAGGGTGTGGAGCAAGGGCCCACTCTCACCACCAAGACAGGAGGCTAGTACCACTGTTTTATTACTTCATCTTTTTGATATGAAAAGTATTTACTGATTTTGATAGATAGATGCATGTTACTATTTTTAACAATTGCTCTGAGTAAATTTCCTATTTAATTCTATTTGAGCATTCCTTAAATTCATTCAGTAAGTAGACAGATTAATCTTTTCAAATTAGTAGAAACTGTTAAGATTAGCTAGGAAAACTGGTAACCGTAGAATCCCTAGTTGCAGACAACCGAGGACACAGCCCCTGGATTTTTGACATCTAAAAATAGATTAAATGATGAGGTACAACAAAACCTTGTCATTTTTGGCACCGTTGCCGAGGATATCTTGTGTTAATTAGGGAAACTGAGTTAAAATAGTATTTAGGATAGATTTGTATGGTTAGAGCTAGAGATTCGAAAGGAAGATATATAAAGTAGACACCCCAACAACAAGCAATAGGGGAAAGCAATGGGGTGGCACAAGATCTTGTTGAAGACAGGAACCTAGAGCCTACTTTTGAAGCTGCACCTCAGAACAATAATCCCTTAGATCCTCCAAATCTTCCACCTGCCAATTATATTCAAGAATTACAAAAAATGTTTCAAGCAGATCCTTTGATAGAACCTAATTTCCTAGAACCTTAGGGAGAACAACCAATACTAAACATGGAAAATGATAATCATGAGGAAGAAGAAAATTAGGCTCCAAGAACCTTCTCATATCCTATTGTTTTGGCTACTGAAGACAATGCTCCTATGAAGAATATCTCACCAACACACTTGCCAAATTTTAGAGGACTTTCTTCTGAGGATCCAGATCAATTCTTGTTTGAATTCAAAGTAGTCTACCAAACTTATGATTATGGATCAGATAACCAAAAACTCAAACTGTTCCCTTCAACTCTGAAAGATTCTGCGATGAGATGGTTTATGGGTTTACCCCAGAATTCTATCCATTCTTGGGAATAGATGGAAACAAAGTTTTTGGAAAAATACCAGGATTACTATAGATCCAGTAATAAAAATGAAGAATTGTTTAAAATTAAGTAGGGGGAGGAAGAAACCTTAGAGGACTATGTGGATAGGTTTAATTTTTCCTTGAGAAGGTATGGTAACCCAGTGGATCACTCCTTGGCCAGAACCCTGTTTGTAAAAGGATTGGATAGAGAATCAAAATAGGCACTAGATCTAATGGGAAAAGGAAATATCAACAAAATGGATATACCTGCCATAGAAGAAGTCTACAGGAACTATTCTAGAACCCAAAATGGAGTGAGGTCATCCAAAACTTTTAAAGGGAAGAATGAAATAGGACAGTTAATGGAAGAGATTGCAAATCTAAAAATAAACATTTTGGTCCAATTAAATACCACATTGGATGGGATTCAAGCTAAAACTAGATCGACTAATCAAAATAGAACAACTGAACCACTCTCCATCTATTGTCCTATGTGTAGAAACAAACATCTATTGAGAGAATGGCCTTTGGACAAATCAAAAATTTGTCAGATCTGTGATAGGGAACATCCTACCAGTCAATGTAGTCAACTTCCAGCCTTGAAAAGATTGAGTAAGAAGAATGCTGCAATAGAAGAGGAATTGAACTATGTGGGACAAAAACAAGCTAGGAATTTCCCTTACAATCAGTATCCAAACCATCCCTCTTACAAGGGCCCTTCTAATTGGGGAAATAATCAGTGGAATCTAACTTGGCATGGGCCTCGAAATAATCCTCCTTGGGGACAACAGGATTGGCTAAGTCAACATTGGTAAAACCAAAATTGGCAAAATTAGCCTTGGGGAAATCAACAATGGCTACCACAGTTTGGATCACAAAACATGCAACCTCAATGGGGTTCTCAGCAGGGATATAATCAACAATACTAGGGACAACCTAGATGTTTCCAACCTCAAAAATAGGCTTTACTAATTGGACCCTCCAACACACAAGGTCAATCACAAATTGAACCAGTTAGCCAACCACCTTTATCAGCTCAGCCTATACTAAACCCACGGAATAAACAAGGAGCAACTGTTTATATGACATAGCAAGAAAATCTGGCTAGAATTAATGCTATATATTCCAATAACCTCCAGCTGCATTTTGGGAAAGCATTCCCAAGACCATCTCCTCCAACTATAGTTAAAGTAACCAATGATGAGGAACCTGAAAATTCATCCACTCAACCCCCAGAAGAGATTACTAACGAAAAAGTGCTAAAAAAATCATCCTTGGACAACTCTAGAGTTGCTCCTAAAAGACCGACTCTGGAGAAGATTCCTAAAAACAATTCTGACAAGAGCTCTCGAGATGCTCTGAAGATGGAAAAATTAGCACCATACCCAGAACGGTTTAAACAATATGTTCCCCAGAAAAAGGTCTTACAAAAACAAGTCCAAACCAACCTAGAATTAGAACTTTTATAGGAAATCAAGCAACTAAACATTGAAATTCCTCTTCTCCAAGCAATCAGAGATGTACCAGAACTAAATCAGTTCATTAATCAGTATTGTATCAAAATGCAGGGCAGGAAGAAAAAATTTCCCTCCATAATACAGGTGGAAGGAAAAGTAGTAGATCTATTGATGGGAGAAATTCTCCTTCCAAAATATGAGACCCTGGAAACCCTGTCATAACTATTTTCATCTCAGGGGTAGAAATTTCAAATGTTCTAGTTGATTTGGGAGCAACAATTAATGTGATGATAGTTCACACAATGGACAAATTAGATCTATCAGGTATCCAATCCACAACTATAATTCTTCAATTTGCTGACCAGTCAGTAGCTATTCCAAAAGGAGTAATCACTGATGTACCAGTTGTGATAGATTCATGGGAATTTCTAGTGGATTTCCTAATATTAGAACGTAGAAACCAGAGAAATGCTTATGCACTGATCTTAGGAAGACCATAGCTAGCTACAGTAGCAGCATCTATTGATTGTCGAACTGGGGATATGATCATTTCTAATGGGATAGATTTGAAGAAAATATTTCTGTATCCTCCAGCTAAACCATCAATGCATTATATAGGAAGAGTATGGGTGGATGAGCCAGAGAATAATGACAATAGTGCCTCAGTAGCTATGGTAACCATCAAGGAACATCTAGGAGAGTTAGAAGAAGAAATATACTATGATACAACAGAGGACATTACTCACATTCTAATCAATGAGGATGTGATGGAACTCACCCAAGACTCTAGGAGAGAACTTCTTACTTCTCATTGTACCCTCACCAACATCATTCCTTGTGGGGAAACCTTTTATAAAGACTTAGCCACTTTCCACATGTTGCTTCCACATTCTTGTCCTCTCAATACTATGACTCCAATGTGTGGATTAACTACATCTATGGAACAAATCACAAAATAGGTCATGATTCTACCAGGGAAAACACTTAATATCAATACTCAGTTAACAACCAATCAAGAAGAAAAACTCATCCAACTTCTGATTTCCCATTCAACAACTTTTGCATGGGAATACCAAGATATGAAAGGCATACCTCCTAAAATCTGTACCCATCATATATACACTAAGGATGTTCACCCTGTTAGACAGTCCCAGAGAAGATTGAATCCTGCTTTAAAGGACATTGTCAAAACTGAAATAGAAAAATTACTTCAAGTAGGGTTCATATATCCAATCTCAAATAGTCAATGGGTCTCACCCCTTGTCATAGTGCCTAAAAAGAATGGGAAATGGAGGGTGTGTATTTATTATAGAGAACTCAACAAGGCCACAAAAAAGGACTACTTTCCCTTACCATTCATTGACCAAGTACTGGACAACCTTGCTAGGAGAAAGTATTTTTTTTTCTAGATGGATTCAGTGGGTATAATCAAATTCAAGTAGCACCTGAAGATCAGGACAAAACCACCTTCACATGCTCTTGGAGAACTTTTGCTTACAAAGTTCTTCCCTTTGGACTATGCAATGCCCCAGCTACATTTCAGAGACTTGTTTTAGCTATTTTTACTAAATTAGCTAATGAATGTATGGAGGTATATATGGATGACTTTACTATGTATGGGGATAATTTTGAAGAAGCTCTCACAAACCTTGAGAAAGTACTAAAATGCTGTGAGAAAAATCAATTATCCCTTAGCCATGAAAAGTGTTTTATGATGGTAGAGGAAGGAATTATTTTAGGACACCACATTTCAGCAAAGAGGATCAAAGTGGATCAAAACAAGATAGAAGTGATTACATAGTTGCCTTCACCTAAAAATCAGATAGATGTTAGAAGTTTTCTAGGTCATGCAGGCTACTATAGGAGATTCATAGAAAATTTCAGCAGAATAGCTGCTCCCCTATTTACCCTACTTAACAAAGACACATAATTTCTATGGACAGAAGAATGTCAATCAACATTTGAAACCTTAAAAGAGAAGCTTACTGTCACACCAATTTTAAGAGGACCAAATTGGACTTTGCCATTTCACATACAGACTGATGCTTCAAATGAGTCCATTGGGGCAGTTTTAGGATAAAAAGAGAAAGGAGAAAGTATGCATGCCATTTATTACATCAGCAAAAATCTTACCTTTGCAGAAAGAAATTACACCACAACTAAAAAAGAATTCTTGGTAGTCATCTATGCTATAAACAACTTTAGGCATTATATCACTGGATATATGATATTTGTGCACACTGATCATGCAGCCGTCAAGTACCTAATGAATAAACCAGTTGTGGGTGCAAGGATTATCAGGTGGTTATTGCTATTGCAAGAATTTGATATTACCATAGTTGATAATCCAGGAAAGTTTAATTTAGTTGTTGATTTTTTGTCAAGATTGCATATGGGAGGAGAAAACTAGCCAGTGGAGGACAAGTTCCCAGATGAACATCTTTTTGCTATTTCCTCTACTGCACCTCAGTTTGCTGACATAGCTAATCTTTTAGCTACAAGTTTGTATCCATCCCATTTTACCTCAAAACAAAGAAAACATTTGGTTAAAGAAGGTTTATCTTACAAATGGTTGAATGGTTTACTATTTAAATGTGGTCATGATTTCATTCTACGCAGGTGTCTAAAAGCTAATGAGATTTTTGATGTGTTGAGAGCATGTCATGATGAACCATCTGGTGGCCATTACTCTTTCCACTGAACAGTCCACAAGATCCTTGGAGCTAGTTACTACTGGCCCTCTCTTCATAAAGATACAAAGAAGTATGTGCAGCACTGTGACCAGTGCCAAAGGATGGGACAACCAACCTTTACCCAGGAGATGCTACTACATCCTCAAGTCATGATGGAACCATTTGAACAGTGGGGTTTAGACTTTGTGGGACCAATTTCTCCACCATCATCAGGCAAGGAGTACATTCTAGTATGCACAGACTATGTTACTAAGTGGGCTGAGATTCAAGCATTACAATTTGTAAGGGAAGAAAAAGTTGTTGATTTCCTTTATAATAAGATTTTCTTAAGGTTTGGAGCCCCAAGATCAATAGTTTCAAACAGAGGACCTTAGTTTACTTCACAGGTAATCCAAGCATTCACATATTTATATCAAATCAAACACAAAAAATCTTCACCTTACCATCCTCAAGCGAATGGGCAGTAGAAGTAACTAATAGGGAACTTGAAAATATTCTAACAAGGACAATAGCAATGAACATAAAAGATTGGGCTAGCAGATTACTTGAAGCAGTTTGGGCTTACAATACCACTTAGAAGTCCACAACAAAGTTCTCACCATATGAATTAGTTTATGGGAAAAAGCCTATTTTGTCTATAGAATTTGAACTCCAAACACTTAAAACTGTATTGGATATTGGTCTACCATTGTCTATAGCTCAACAGAATAGAATTCTTCAGGTCAATGAGTTGGATGAAATTCAGACAGAGGCCATTCAGTAAACAAAACTGGTTCAGTATCAGAGAAAGCAATGGCATGACCAACACATCAAAAGGAGGACATTTCAACAAGGTGATTGGGTTCTTCTTTATGATTCTAAATTCAAAGAGTTCAAGGGGAAATTACAAACTCATTGGGTGGGTCCTTATCAAGTAAAGGAAGTTTTTGAAAATGGAACAGTATTATTGGAACCTATTGATGGAAGCACAGACACATTCCTAGTAAATGGTCATCGAATCAGACTCTATAAAAGGCCATCTACTAAAGAAGAATTTCTTAATGATTTGTGTTTTGATACAGGGGATACCTCCTCTAACATAGTGTTGGATTGAATTAAAAAAAAAGGAAGGTTGAAAACCAACAAATGGCGGCCTTCTAAGAAAAAAAAAACAAAGAAGGTTGAAAACCAGCAAATGGCAGCCTTCTAAAAAAAATAAAAAATAAAAAAATAAAAAAAATAGAGAAAGATGGAAAACTAGTAAATAGTTGTCTTTCTTGACCAAGGGAGTTGAAAACCAGCAAATGGCAGTTCCCTTCTTCAGGACAGTTGAAACAATTGAGCTCCGGAGGTGATCAGGTGTCGGGAGTTAGTCAAATGCACCTCTGGTGCTTGTCAAACTAGGAGCACCTCTAGCACTTCCCAAACAAGGAGCACCTCCAACACTTCCCAAATAAGGAGCACCTTCGGTGCTTCTCAAACTAGGAGCACCTACGGCGCTCTGTCAATAAAAAAGTCAATTTCAAAAATAGGGGAGGGGACCCACCTCTCCTGGCGGTAAAGTAGACACATCACATGATGAGGTCATCATGACTCATCCTCTACTTTATCACAAAAATAAATTTAATTAGCATGCATATCATTTGCAGGGGTATTCACAAAGCTGGCACTGACATCACCCAAGGAACGTGGATTCTTGAGCCACTCAGTGAAATGATTGTAGGTCGCATACCAACAGAGTAGTGGACATCATCTCCAGCCACCAAAAGTTGCTCATGTGCCACGACGCGTGCAGGCTCCAACAATGATGCAGCATCTCTGCCATGTACATCACCCTCATCATTAAAACTGATCCAGGTAATTCTATCTTTAATTAAGCATTAATAGAAACTGTCTCATCTTTCTATTTTTGGGTGCTGCCACTATGACACATCCTCCTGCCATCATTTTCTTTCCTAAATTCACACATGTCGCCATCTATGATGTACTGCCACCTTGCCTCCGGAGTGTCCTGCCATTATGTCGCATTTATGACTGCCTAGGTACTCTAACTAATTTGCATAAGCCTAAGCTGAGAAACATAACATTCCTCATTTGAACCTCTGAAGTACCCTGAAGAACATAGCAAATTGAACAGTCCTCCGGAGCCTACAGAGAAAATTGAACAGTCCTCTAGAGCCTATAGAGATAAGAGGAAAGGATAAACTGCAGATTGAGGAGGTGAGGAATTAAGCATAGAAGGTGGAACTAATTTAGCAATGGGGGTAAAGAAGAAGTCTAAGCCAAAAAGTGTTGCGGGTCTTCTGCAGGATAAAACTGTAGTAAACATTCTAAGAGTTGCAGGATGGTTAGACTTCCTAGAAAAATTTGAAGGGCTTCAGGAAGATGTTGTGGATGAATTCCTCAGAAATTTAAAGGACAATCAGATAGCTATTAGAGGAGTCTAAATTAATTTCTCCTCAGCCACTATCAGCCACATTTCTAGACTTCCTGAACAAGGTAAGAGGTTTTATCACTCGAAAACCTTATACACTGATTCAATTAAGAATTTCTCTGTTTGTGGTGAACCTGCTATACAAATGCATTCAAATAAAAATGAAGTAAAAGGAATTCTTAGGTCCACACTCCCAAACCCTTGGCAATCTATTGGCACCTGGCTGATGAAATATTTTACTTGTGATGGTCAATTCTCTCTAGTTTTAGGGTCAATCATGAAAATGCTGATTTTTCTAAGACATAGAAATAGACACCCTGAGTTTAACATAAACATCCCCAATTTCCTGTATTCTACCATCAGGGCAACTGTAGAAAAATATCAGCAAAATAAGGGTGCCATGAAACATCATGGTCTCATCTTTCTAGTAGTTAAACACCACTTCCTATCTCAGGCCAATGGTGAGGAATTATGGCAAAACTTTCTTGAACAGACTTCCCAGAATAGAGGACTAGAAATGACACAGCCAGGAGGTGAGAGTTCTCCTACTCACCAAAAAGAAGAAACTGAGCCTTCAGCCTCCTCCACAGCTATTCAAAGTGGAAAGAAACCCTCATAGGAGTCATCTTCATCTGCAGCCCCTGTTCTTGATAAAAGGAGGAAAGGAAAAGAAATTACAGAGTCTGCTCCTAGATAAACCCCATACATGACTCGATCAGTTATGAGAAAAATGACTCTAATTGAGGAATCTTGCCCTAAGCAATTAACAGAGGGAAGGTCAGGACAAAGAATAGAGGGAACCTGGTGGGCTAAAGAACCATCTCATGATTCAAATGAGATCCCTCTAGTTAGGAAGAGAAAACAAAGAGAAGTTTCCCCAGCACCATCTATTCACCTAGGGTCAAGTCTAATTTCAGAACCATCATGTGCTCCGAAGACATAACACATACAAACTCTTACTATTTCCTCAAACTCTGAGGATGAGAGACCTACTCCAGAGGCACCTGCCCCACCTCTGCTACGAAGAAGCAAAAGGTAAAGACAACTCTCACAGGCTGAGGAAGATACTGCCCTCCTCACTGAGGTACTCCTGGGTTTTACAACATATGAGGATAAAGTTGGGCCTTCATCAGTACCAGCAGAAGCAGAGGAACCCCAAGAGGGCCCTCAGGACATGCATCCTACAGAAAAAGATGAAGCAGGGCAAATGGGTATAATTGACAGTGCAGGGCAGATGGCCATGGAAAACCCTAATGATCAGCCAACAGCCATAGAAACAGCCACAAAAGTAGCAATAGAAGAAGAAGCAGAAACCTTCTCGCATCCCTTTGATCAAGAGGATGTGGAAGTTTTAAAAGAACAACAAATGATGGAAGAAATTGAAAACTTAAAGAGATTACTCTGGGGGAAGAATCTGATTATTACTGACCTCAAGAAGGTCAGAGTAGAGGTAGAAATGGAGAAAAGAAAATCATTAAAAATCTACAAACAAAACTCCAAAGCAAAGACAAGATCATCTAGGAGAAAGAAGCAGAATTAGAGGCCCAGAGAATTGAGAAAGAAGCAGAATTGGAGGCCCAAAAAATTGAGGCACTTAAACTGTTAGAAGAGAAAGAGAAAGAGGCAGCACAGAGTGTTTCTGAGCTCACCATGGCTAGAGACAATAGCCTCACAATAATGGCAGCATTGATTGAGAAAATACAAACCCAGGATAGATAGTTAACTTGGGCCAACAACAGACTAGATGACCAGGAGGAATATATTCAAGAGTTGGCTGGCCCAAGGGCAACCAATGGGTAGGAAATACATATAGATGCCTATGTGGGTCCAATCCCCATTGACATTCCTAAGGCCCTATTCCATTGGGAAAAGAAATGTAGAGAATATGAGGCTTCCAAGCCTATGCTGCAGTTACAAAGGGTAGTCACTGCCAAAACAAAATGAATAGAAGCTCTAGAAGGAAAAATCCTTGAAATGGCCTCCCTTTCTTCAGAAATTCTTACAGACCTCTAAGTGCTAGCTATTCTATATTCTTACAAGAAAGAGTCCTGCAGAGGAAATTCTCTTTAGTCCTATCTGACCTGGTTGAGGATACTGAGATAGCAGAGGGATTCATGACAACATATACAAGGAGTAATGATGAGGACGAGAATTTCCTGTGTGAATTATACCTACATGGGTTCTGTGTTAATGATATAACTTTCATTCTTAATCATTTTGTGGGGGAATGTCAGCTTAAGGCATTTATGTCTCTAATGAGGAATCATCAGATTTGGAATGAAAGGATGGAAGATCATCTCAAGAAAGATTTAAAAATATATCTCTTTATCAAGAAGGAATGTCCCAATCCCAATACTTTTAAGATTCAATCCAGGTCCCTTATCTATCATCTTGAGAATAAGAATAGAATTTTGCCATTATACCTAAAAAGTTTGCAAGAATGCTCCATCGATTTTGGTCTTTTGATGATCAATTCAACAAACCCAGTACTTGCCATAGCAAAGAAGAGATGGAATATTTTGACCCCGGAGCAAAAAATGAGAGAGGTGGTCACCCCTGCAAACTTAAGATTATTTATGAGAAAAGAAATGTTGATATCCAAAATGATGGATAACCATAAGTAGGAATGGATAGGTGGATGGTTCAGGCCCCCTCTAATAATTAAACCACTCCCTATCTAGGCGGAATAGATGGAAGATGAGAAATTGCATGACTAGATGACACAGGTTGATGAATACAGAGGCAATGGTAATATCAACCACACAACTTGGACCACTTATGCATAGGATTATAGCTTGACTGACAAGCTGCTTCACTAGAATAAATCTAGAATGTGAGAAGCAGGAGGACCTGCCAAACCTTAGGTATGGGGGGATGATGAGTACCAAGTTGTACCCATGAAATACATCTTTTTACCTATCTTTTTCTCCTTCTCGAGTCCATCTTTCCTAATGTCTACACCCAAATAAGCTAGCAAGATCATTCTGGTTAATGATTAATTGAGATGGATTACTTAAGATTATAATTTCTGATTAAGTGACTAATGTGCATGGAATTGATCAAAAAATGTAGAAACTTCTCTCTTTTTGAATCAACAGGTGTAGATGCCAAGAATAGCAATTTTGTGCATCTCCGGAGATAGTCTTCAATGATCTTTGGAGACAATACCAAAGTACCATGACACTTGAAGTTTTGAAGAAATGAGGAAAGCCTCTCCAAAGCTTTGCGGGAGTCTGGAGCATCTCCAAAGCTAAACAAAGAAAGCTACAGATATCTCTGGAGCTACAAACATATCTCCGGAGCTGCAGACAGGGACAAATATCTCTGGTGCCTCCTGAGAGAAGGGCATATTTCTAGCATAAGCTACCAATCAGGCACTCTTAGCAGTGATCTTAATACCCCTCATTTCACTCAAATCATCACCTGAGTGGTGAAGGGTCATCTTTAGTTAAACTGCTAGAGTTTTTATCTTTATAAAGTTTTTGCATGAGTTACAGATAGAACTGATTCAATACCCATATTTTCAGGGCCTCACTACCCAAATGTATTAAGACTCAAACTTAGAATTCTAAGTGGACTTTTGTTCCACTCAGTCTTCTTTTATTACATGATTATTTTCCATAGTTAGATAGCTAGTGCAATAAAGAGATGGATGTCATCTCATAGAGGAACTGGTAGAGAATATAAGTGATAGGTCATCACTCATTTTGATATATACTGATAGAAACAACAAAAGAAATATACAATGATTAAATTATTCTGATTCTCGATAATCTTAATTCTGTGATAGCAATATTTTTCATGAATGCAAAGTGAATGAATTGGACTGGATTTAGTTGTGGTATTCTTTTGTACTGATTTTCTACTGTAGCCTTCATCCCTAAGGGTGTGGAGCAAGGGCCCACTCTCACCACCAAGGCAGATGGCTAGTACCACTATTTTTTTACTTCAACTTTTTGATATGAAAAGTATTTACTGATTTTGATAGATAGATGCATGTTACTGTTTTTAAGAATTGCTTTGAGTAAATTTCCTGTTTAAATATGTTTCAACATTTCTTAAATTCATTCAGTAAGTAGACAGATTAATCTTTTCAAATTAGTAGAAGCTATTAAGATTAGCTAGGAAAACTGGTAATTGTAGAATCCCTAGTTGCAAATAGCCGAGGACACAGCCCCTGGATTTTTGACATCTGAAAATAGATTAAATGATGAGGTACAATGACACCTTGTCACATAGTCCCCAATAAGGGATGTAGTTCGTCATAAGTTGAAGCCCTTGAAGGAGGTGGAAGAAAAGGTATGTAGTACTGCCAGAATTTGGTTGGTAGATGGTAGGAAATTCTTGGAGGGTATGAAGCATGAGCATCATTGCTTTGAATTGATTCCTAAGATTAGTCAAGAGAAATGTGAAGATGTACCAATAGAAGGTTTAGATATGTTGGAAGAATTTTAGGACATTATCTCTGATAATGTACCATAAGGTTTACTACCAGTGAGGAAGATAAGTCATCAAATGGATTTGATACTAGGAGCTAGTTTGCCAAATAAGACAGCCCACAGAATGACTCCAGCAGAGAATGTAGAGTTGAACAGACAAGTTCACAAACTGTTAAGGAAGGGACTGATAAGGCAGAGCCCGAGTCTATATGCGGTGCCTACAGTACTAGCACCAAAGAAAGATGGAGAGTGGAGAATGTGTACAGATTCTCAATCTATAAATAAGATCACGATCAAGTACAGGTTTCCATTGCTAAGAATGGATGACATAATGGATTGTTTGAATGGGGCCAAGTACTTCATGAAGATTGACCTGAAGAGTGGGTATCACCAAATCTGAATCAGAGAAGGAGATGAATGGAAGATAGCCTTCAAGATAAAGGAGGGTTTGTATGAGTGGCTAGTCATGCCATTTGGGCTAACCAACGCACCAAGCACATTCATGCAGCTCATGAACGAAGTACTGAAAGAATTTTTAGGAAGTTTTGTTATTATTTATTTGGATGGTATTTTGATTTTCAGTAAGACTTGGGCTGAGCATCTGATGCATATCAGAAGAGTTCTAGAGAAGCTGAGGGAGGAGAAGTTGTTGATTAATTTAAAGAAATGTAGTTTTGCAAAGGAGTTGGTATACCTAGGATTTATTATGTCAGAGGAAGGTCTTAAGATGGACTTAGAAAAAGTAAGGGCTATCATTGAATGGCCTACACCGAGGAGTGCTACAAAGGTAAGATCTTTTCATGGATTGGCAAGTTTTTACAGAAAGTTTATCAGGAATTTTAGTAGCATTTGTGCACCCCTAACTGAGACAATGAGAGGGGATAGAAAAGAGTTTAGATGGACTAAAGGAGTAGCCAAAAGCTTTGATACATTGAAGCAGAAAGTCACAAAGCAACCTGTTTTGGCACTTCCAGATTTCAATAAGGTATTTCAGGTAGATTGTGATGCAGGTGGCAGTGCTATAGGAGTTGTTTTGAGTCAAGAAGGTAAGCCCATTACCTATTTTAGTGAGAAGCTTAATGATGCCAAGAAAACATATTTTGTTTATGATCAAGAATTTTATGCAATAGTTCAGGCTTTGAAGAAATGGGGACATTATTTGTTGCCAAAAGAGTTTGTTTTATATACTAATCATCAGGCTTTGCAGTATCTTAATAGTCAAGGAAAGTTGAACTAGAAGCACTTAAAATAGGTTGAGTTTTTGCAAAGTTATACTTTTATTTTGAAGCATAGGAGTGGGAAGTCCAAACAAAGTTGCAGATGCCTTGAGCAGAAGGAAAAATTTGTTGATAGAAATGAAGATAGAGGTTTTTGGATTTGATGAGCTCAAAAGTTTGTATCCTAAAGATCTAGATTTTGTAGAGGCTTGGAAAGCTTGTCTAGAACCTATTACTTTGGACAGGACAAAATGGTTGGATTTCATAATCTAAGATGGCATGTTGTTTAAAGGAAGTCAGTTGTGCATTCCAAGGAGTTCCATGAGAGAGAACCTGATTAAGGAGAAGCATATTGGAGGATTGGCCAGACACTTTGGTCGAGATAAGACCATTTCTATTGTTGGTGAAAATTATTATTGGCCACAGTTGTAGCAGATGTGAGGAAATTTGTGCAGAGTTGCAAAGTATGTTAGAAGGCGAAAGGAGCAAGTCAGAATATAGGTCTATATCAGCCACTACCCATACCAGAGAAGCCATGGGATGATATTAGTATGGATTTTGTTCCTGATTTACCAAGGACATGATTCCATCTTTTGGTGGTGGATAGATTCTCAAAGATGACACATTTCATTCCTTGCAAGAAGAATAATGATGCTATCCATATTGCTGAATTATTTTTCAGAGAGGTGGTGAGATTGCATGGTCTACCAAAGAGCATAGTTTCAGATCGAGATACCAAGTTTGTTGGTTATTTCTAGAGGAAATTATGGAAGAAGTTGAAGACAGATTTGAAGTTTAGTTCTACACACCATCCATAGACTGATGGACAGATGGAAGTGGTGAATAGGAGTCTGGGTAACCCGCTACGATGCTTAGTAAGAGATAAGCCCAAGGGATGGAATTTGATTTTACCACAAGCATAATTTTCTTATAACAATTATGTCAATAGGAGTACTCGTAAATCACCATTCCAGATTGTATATGGCAATAGCCCAAGAAATGCTTCTGAGTTAAGGAAGCTCAACAAAGGAGAAAAGACAAGTGTTGAAGCCAAAGACTTTGCAAAACATCTAAAGAATTTACATGAAGAGGTGAGAAAGCACATTAATAAGATGAATATTTAGTACAAGGCTAAGGTAGATCAGAAAAGGAGATATAAGGAGTTCCAAGTAGGAGATGAAGTCATGGTTCACTTGAGAAAAGAAAGGTTCCCAATTGGAACATACAATAAGTTGAAAATGAAGAAATTTGGATCGTGTAGAATCTTGAAGAAGCATGATTCAGGAAATGCATATGAGGTAGAGCCACTGAGTGGGATCAATATTTCCCCTATGTTCAACATTACTAATTTAACAAAATATCATGAAGGTGGCATGGAGGATGGACCAATAGAAGAACAGTGGAGTATTCTAGCATCTACTTCAATAGAGGATATAGAAGAGATCTTGGATAGCCATGTGGGAAGAAGTACTTGGAATAGGAAATATGAAGAATATTTGGTGAAATGGAAAGGAAGGTCTATTGAAGATTCTTCATGGTTGTCTAAGGAAAAGGTTAATCATTTGGGTTTTCCTCAAACAAACACTTGAGATGTGATAGGGTCACTTCTCAAATTACCCTGGGTGTCTGATGCAGGAGCATCCAGTGGTGTAAGGGCAATCTTGCATCACCCAAAAAGAAGTTGATTCAAAATCATTGCAGTTGTTTTCATTTCTTTCCATAATCTCTTGAATAATGTTGTAGGACTTTCAGTTTTTCCAAACTGCTAAAAATAGCAAACTGCCAGTTTTGGAAAGTTTAACTACCATTTCAGGAAAGTTTGCATTTGGGTATGGATTGAAGTGAAAATTTACAAAAAGCTTCATAACTAAAATATAATACCCTTTGCGAAGGAATCAAGCAAAGATCATTTGTGAGCTGAAAGATATTAAAATTTTTGTTGTTTGAAAAGCCCCTGAAAATTTATGAAATGAGATATGAGGCACTAAAACATCCCATAACATCCTAAAAAGTTGACAGAAATCTATTTATAGATTTCTGGCATGATATTTCACATCGCGAGCTTTCCGACACTTAAAATAATTCGTCAATCGAACACCCAGATCAAAAGTTATGCTTCTCAAAAATTGACCTACTTTTGGAGGGAGTTGCAAATTTCAAAATTTAGATGGAAGCCACCAAAAAGTGCTATTTATGACTATTTTGGGAACCCTGGGTAGTAGTAGAGATAAGGGGGGAAATTGTAGAGTCAAGAATAGGTGGGAAAATAGAAACCTTAGCTGATTTGGGGTTATAGAAGATAGAAGATTCTAGAGCTTGGTGATGTGTAGCTGTAGTGTGTTACATCCTATGGAGGATTGATTTCTCTTATTGTAATTGAGCTTCTGTAATGTAATGAGTTGTCCAAATCAATAAAGAAATATTCTATTTTCTGTGTGCCATTTCTATTGTTGTGTGTTTTATGATTTAAACCCTTCATCATTAGACTTCATCTTTGATTATGATTTTGAGATTACTTACATTAAGGGTAAATAAAACTGAGTGGTTGATGCCTTGAGCCGAATAAGGCACATATCGGCAACAATATCAGTGCACTCTGATTTCAGAGCTCAAATATTGAAAATTTTGACTAGAGATGAATATTATGAGAAATTTTTGAAAGCTTTAACAGAAAATCCTCAAGATACAAGGTATGATGGTTTTTATTTTAAACTTGATGGGTTATTGAGATTCAATAATAGAATATATATTTTAAATCAAGGAGATTTGAGAAAACCCATGTGGAAAGAAGTGCATTCTACACCATATTCAGGTCATCCTGGAGTGACAAAGTTGTTAGCTAATGTAAAACCCTTATATTTTTGGAAAGGAATAAATAATGATGTTGCAAGATTTGTGGCAAGATGCCTAGAGTGTTAGCAAGTTAAGGTTGAACACTAGCACCTGGCATGACTTTTGTATCCTCATGTCATACCTAAATGCAAATGGCAAGTTATTAGTATGGACTGTGTCCAAGGATTACCTATGTCCCGCTATATGCATGATGCTATTTTGGTTGTAGTGGATAAACTTACTAAGGTAGCTCATTTTATACCTGGTAATCTTACAGATGGAGTGCCCATCTTAGTCAAGAAATTCATGCAAGAAGTTTTTAGATTGCATTGAATTGCGAAAAAAATAATTTTGGATAGAGATGCTCGGATAACTTCAAGATTTTGGCAAACTTTATTCTCAGCTTTGGGAACACAAATGAATATAATCTCAACTTATCATCTAGAAATGGATACACAAATTGAGAGAGTAAATCAAATACTAGAGGATTTGTTAAGGATGTATTGCATGGATCATCCATATAAGGGGAAGAGTATCTTCCACTAGTTGAATTTTCATATAATAACTCTTATCATTATGTAATTAAGATGGCTCCATTTGAAGCATTTTATGGCAGGAAGTGTTGAACTCCTATAAGTTGGGATAAGCTAGAGGATAAGATTTGAATTGGTCCAAAACTGTGTGTATGAGGAAAAATTGATTAAATCTAAACTAATAAAACTAAAAACCAATCAGATAAAGCGAACCAATCTAAGTAAAAGTCATTATCACAAATCAAAGACAAATGAAAGCTCTTACCAAAACTTGTATTGTTCCCTTTTGGAGAAGTGCGGATTGCTCAATCAAGTTGCAAAACCATAGCTACAACAAGCAAGTAGTGTGATCAATGTGCTCAAATATCAATGTTAAAAGATCGTAAAGTTGCTCAATCGATGCGTTTTGTATGCTCAAAGCTCTATTAAGTATGCCTAAGAATACGATCGAAGAGAGAGGCTCAATGAAGGAGATGATGGGGGTTTATACAGATTTCAAGGAAGATCGATCAACGGTCCAGATAATTCAGAAGAATCAACGGAGGAGAACAGTTGAGGAACGTGCAACGAATAAGAAGAAGACAAGTGTCACACTTTCTTTTGCATGAGAGGAGTTATCAAGAATAGAAGAATGAGTTAACTGAAGAGATAAATCAATTAAAAGAATAAAACAATCAGTTAAGTGATTTAAAACAAGAAGAAGGGATTTGCATGAGAAAAGAAGATATTTTGCTTTATTAAATATAGAAAACTTGAGTTATATTAGAGATAACTCAAATTTAGAAGAAAAAGCAACTTAAATAAATAATTGATTTATTTAAATTTAGATAAGATATTTTGGAAGAAATAATTAAATAATTAGAATTATTTAATTTAGAAGATTTGAAAACAAATTAAATAAATAAATTTATTTAATTGTTGTGCATGATTTTGGAAGAATGATTTTGATTTAATTAAATAATTTAAGAATTATTTAATTTTAGATAAGAGGGAATTTGTTGATGAATTAATTAAATAATGGATTTATTTAATTAATGTGGATGTGAATTTTGGAAGGTGACAATGATCTAATTAAATAATTTAAAATTATTTAATTGTGGAAGAATAATAGAGGAATTTAATTTAATTAATTAAATAACGAGGATTTATTTAATTAATGTCGCAAGTATGTGATTTAGAAGAATTTGGTGCAATTAATTAAATAATTAGATTATTTAATTAACGTTGAAATGCAGGTGATGCGACAGAAATGCTGAAATGCGAGTGATGTGACAACTTGGTCATTTTAGGGTGTCTACAAACTGCTTTCAGAAATGGAAGAGCAAGTAAAGCTAATTAGGAAAAGATTGGCAGAAGCAAATGATAGACAAAAAAGCTATGCTAATGCCAAGCGAATACCCCAATAATTTTTAGTAGCAGATAAAGTTCTCTTAAGAGTTAAACCACATAAGATCCCAATTAAGTTTGGAAATTTTTCCAAGCTAGCACCTAGATATGTTGGACCTTTTGAAGTCCTAGAAGTGGTTAATCCAGTTACTTACAAGATAGCTCTACCACCGGCCCTTGTTAGAATGCATGATGTTTTCCATGTGTCATATTTGAAGAAATATATATCAAGATCTAATCATATACTTGATTGGAATGCTCTACAAGTACAGGACCTAGTGGTGGTCATGATTGAGCCTCTCAAAGTGCTCAAGGTACTCAAGCTTCATATGTGTAACAGAGAAGTTACCCAGTGTAAGGTCCAATGGGACCAATATTTAGAGGAAAATGCTACCTAAGAAGATTATAATGATATTTATTAAAATTTTTGACATCTTTTATATAGTGTGATGTATAAGAACATGTTTGAAGTATTTATTTTTGGTTTTGACATAATCATCGAGGACGATGATCTCTAAGGGGGGAGATATGTCAAACCCCATTTTTAAACTAATGTATTTATTTCCAATATTTTTGTGGAGACAAATAGTTAGCCAGAGAAAATATTATGATTATAGTAATGATGAGAAATGCATTTGTTTTATATTAATTTATATGCAAAAGATAATTGTATATGATGTCATTATTGAACATGTGGTTAAAATGATGAAATGGACTAACTACCATTATGTAATTGAGGTGGATGTGGGAACAATGTTGTTTTCCCTCTGATATGAGGAGATAGAGTATCACCATGGAGAGGATGATAGATTGCGTGAATGCAAGGATCCTTATGCCATCTGGAAATACACACACATGTACTTAGTAGAGAGATTATCTTTGTTCTTGACAGCTATGTCATCCTTAAGATGAAGGTTATTAAATCCTTTTCATTGTCTGATAGAAATTCAGTGTATGCTTTTTGAAGAGAAGTCAATGTGTGTAAATCAACTAATCATGATTAGTTTTGTTGTCAAGATCTTAGCCATCGAATGAGAATTATTCATTGATAATTGTACTTCAAATGAACACATTTAGTGTTTAAAAGTCATAATATCAACATCCAATAGATATGTATGTTATGTCTTTTTATAAAGTTATTATTATTTTTATTATTATTAATATTATTATTATTGTGTATACTACTATTATTATAGTTAATAATTGTGTTATTCAAAGAAGTCTCATTATTCTTCTAGCAAACTCCCTAGATGCTTGGAAGTGGAGGAGGGAGCAATAGCCCCATACTCCCCACTATCTTCTACATGTAGAGAGTGAGAGAAAGCCATGGGGATAAGGAGAGTGTGGTGTAATGGTGCTTTTAATGATGTGTCATAACCTGGAGTGGTGTTCCCTTTAGAAAAGATAGGTGAATGCTTTGAAAAAAAATAACACTTGGTAAAGTTGTGAAGAAAAAGAAAAGAGAGTGGGGGTAAAAGGAACGAAGGATGCAGAGGGACTGTGTTAGCATGCTGCTTGTAGTAGAGAACATGAAAGTTCATTATTACACTACTAAAAGTGATAATATGTATGTTTGTACTACCTAACATTCATTGAAATTGTAAGTAGACTTATGTAGAAAACCTATTGTTGATTGTTTCATCTGTGGTTTACCTCTACATGTGTAAGTATCGTTTCTCATTATCAAATGTTATGAGATCGATACTCAGTTTAAGAGAGATTTGCATATCTCTCATATATCATAGCATATTCTTTATATATTGTTGTATATATGTTAAAAGGATAATATTGGTCAAATGATTGTATGAGTAAACTAAGTTGTCATATGGCCAAGACTATGCATTATAATGGCCAGCTGAGCATATAAAAAGGCCAATCATTATGCATATGGTTGGTTGTATTATGATATTTATATTGAGGCCAATAGTAAAACTATATCAAAGGTTGAGTGTTTGATACATCTTAGGGCAATAGCAAAACAATATTGAAGCCGAGTGTTTGATACATCTCAAGCCAATAGTAAAACAATATTGAAGCCAAGTTTTTGATACATCTGAGGCCAATAGCAAAACCAAATTGAGACGGACTATGATCATATATCTCAGACCAACAATGATCATATATCTGAGTTTGACTGTGAGGCCAACTGTGAACAAATATTTGAGGCCGACTGTGATCTTGATATTAGAGGCTGACTATGAACAAATATCAGAGGTTGACTCTGAGGCTAAATGGGATCATATTATAGGAGATCAACTGTAATGATAAAGTAATTGACTGACTATGATATTATATAGAAGTAAATAAAGTCAAGTTGACTATGTTTTTATTTAGGCCAAATGTGTTATAACATGAAGACCATGGGTGGAAAGTTTAACTCAAATCTTTAAGAGATTGATTGATACTGAAAACTAATATTAGGTTTATTAACCAAAAAGGATCGATAGCAATTCTATTGAAGGATCTAAGAAAAGATCATTTATGAAGTATATTTCCCTTATCGGTAGTGGTTTAAGAGGATTAAAGATGTGTTTTTGAAAACTTGAAGAGTTAGTATAAAAGACAAAGTCATAGTGTAGATATACTTGACATTAGATCTAAGCCAAGATTTAGACTAATGTGATAGTTAGAGTTCTCCCTTTGATATACATAAAGAGGAGTATTTAATTTGTATGATTATGTATTTATAGCTTTATATCAACAGATTATGAGTTGAATATTTGTTAATACAGATAGATTCTTTCTTAGATAATTTATATGGCTTGAATGTAAACCTTGTATGTGTAGATGACTATGAATGAACCGGGAAGCAGGCTCATAAGTAATTGAGTAAATGATAGGATGTCATAGAACCATGATTGCAATGATGCAAAGAGGGACTCAATATATGTTTACACCAGTCATCTAAGCTCTCACCCTAGACTTGTCAAGAATGACTAGTAGATAATGGTTTATGTCTTTATGACTAATGTGGTATAAGTAAGACCAAGAGAGAGACAATGGTTATGTATAAAGAAAATAAATGTATAATAAGAATGTTGTCTCCAAGTTGAGAAAAGAGTGAGTGAACATATGACTTTTATATATATAAAACTTTGGCCAAAGTAATACAAAAGTCACTGCTTGCATTGTCAGTTCATGATATACCAGATAGTTGAACAACTAGAATGGATCATACATAGCTAGAGCTAGACTAGAGTTGTAAACCTGATTGTCTTTCACTAGGACACATCACTAGTTCTCAGATGGCATATGGAATCAGTTGATTCTCATTATTGAAAGGAAGCAAGGTAAGTGGAAACAACTTCCTACACCAATCTAATGAGGGATAGTTATGCAACTTTTCTTTAGATCTTTCTAGTTACAATTAAGTTACACATTAACAAATAGATTAACATACATTGACAAGTATAAAAACAATGACACAAAGTATACATGGGGAAAACTCTTTTGGGTGGAAATCCCCACACTACAAAACCTGCACAATGTATTATCAAATCTGTAAAGGATTACAGCACACTTGCAATGCAAGTTCTTTCAGGAGTTGCAAGATGTCAAATCTAGAGAAATTCTAGTAGCATAATGATACCTACAAATGAACCATACACATACTACTCCAAGCACCTGAATATATAGAGTTACAAGGCATAAATGTAAGGCTTCTAGTGGTGGGTGTCCAACTTGGCCTCATGGCCCATTTCCCACACCCAAGGACACTTGTCCAACATGCATACACCTCTCTTACAACCATCATAACATGGAAGTTTGAATTCCCAATGTAGAGCATTCCATCTAAAGATAGGCTATGACAGATGCTCTTACACACCTTATAGCTATCATAGAATCCATCATACATGACAACTCTTATGGTTGTAAGAGAATCTATCATAACTACCTAAATATAGCATATTCCTCTTACAACATGTCATAACCCAACTTGGGTGCCCAAAGATGCCTTCCTCTCATGCAAAGATGAATCATGACACTTGTCTTCACCCGTCATAGGAATCTCTATACTTGGCTCTTACATGTCATAGAATCTATCATACGTCATAATTTCTTACACAAGTCACAAGATGCTGACACATGACATATTAGTGCCACCTCAAATGAGATGCCTAGATTCTCATGGGTTGACTTGTCCATCCAAGTCACCTTACAAATGGAGTGACATCTCACCATGCCACTTCACACTAAATGACAAAATAGGATGTGTAACATTAAATACATCATAGGAAAATATTAAATAAATAATCAAATAATCAATGCTAGGAAATGCAAGGTTGAGACACCTTAATTCCCAACAATTATCTATTACCCTCATGAAGGGAAGGGCCACTTCCAAGAAGGAAGGTGAGTGGGGGACTACTGGTCTGTGGTTGGAGGAAAAGCACTAGGGTGATACTCTCTCTCCTACTATTGGTTGCCGAAGACTTGTGAACAATATCCAAATATAATATACACATTTCAAAGGAGGTCGCTTCACATGCAACTAACAATTCTACAAATTATTATGGTCATATTCTTGTAAATGATATTGATAAGATTAGAAGTTGTAAGAATATGACCATTATAATTTGTAGAATTGTTAGTTGCATGTGAAGCGCCCTCCTTTGAAATGTGTATATTATATTTAGATATTGTGAATAATATTATTTATGGACATATTTTTATCTTCTCTTAAAAAAAATGTGTGTGAATATTTGCTTAATTTTGTTTGAGTTTTGATTTAATATTCCAGTTGGGATGTTACACAATTAATTAATCTTCTTGTCTAGTCCAAACTTAGGTAAATAAATATAAAAATTTATTTACCTAAGCCCATCCCACCTCATCCACAAATTAAATATATTTTATTATTTATTTAATTCTCTATTTGGTGCACTTTTTATTAGTTGACCAAATCACATCATTTATCATCATTAACATTTTCACATGCGTAAGTATGATTAATCAAGGCATTATATGCACAAGTCCCTAAAGGGGTACACATGTCATTCAACATTACACAAGGGCTATTTGGAGGCATGGGCAAGATTTGCACTCCAAAAATCACTTTTCCATCTTCACCATCCACTTCCTCCAATGAAAATCTACACCTTTGATTCCCCTTGAATCTTGGAACCCTCTTTGGCCACCACCCAAAGCATGACACTTGGAGGCTTCTCATGCAGGAGATTCAATCCTCTAAAGCAATGAGAGAATTTAATCTTCCAAATTGATCCTAGCCCTCCATCCATCTTACCAAAAATCTATAAATAGAACCCTCTCTAAGTCATTTAGACACAACTCTTGAATGTAAAGTTATGTTGTCACTTTGAGCACTCAAACATCCCAACTTCTCCCCATCTCATCCTTGAACATATCCACCATATGCTTGGTGCATCAAGGAGTCTTTTGTGAGAACTTTTGTGTGTTTTCATCTTTGTTTCATAGTCTTATTTGTCTAATCTAGAGGTGATTTGTGACAGTAAATAAAGTAGGTTAATTTAGTTTAATTTGCTCTTTGATGGTTCACTTTTGTATGTTTACACCTACCATACATTTATTTCATTTATTTATTTATTTAAAATAAAGCATGCTCACTTTTCAAAGTAATTCATATAATTAATTTATTTTAAATTTAGCTATGCAATAGAATGTAAATTTTATTTTTTGTTACTATATATTTTATAAAATTAGTATTTAAATGAATATTAATATTAAATCAATTATATTTCTAATCTAGTTTAATCAATATTATTTTGATTAAAGTAACCGGGAAGGGTCTGAACCCATGAAAAAAAGCCAAAAAGGTGAGACAGTCAAGTTTCACAAGAAGTAAAATAACTAACAACAACTGAAAACAACATAAATAGAGGAAGGCCTAGCAGAGCCAGCCAAACACTGAAGCACCAGCAATAGACCATGCTATTGCTTAGCCATAGATTTTAGACTACCCATAGCCTATCACTCTTTATTCAAGAATTTCAATTTATCTTCAAAGGTGTTCTCCATATTCCTATCTTGATCTCCTTGGATCTCCATGATGATCTGCATGACCTTTGCACTATTGTTCCTCACCATCATTTTGTTGGTCAGGCCATTAGTGGCCTGGTTCCATAAGACCTATACAGTGACCCCTATTTTGGCTTCTCTCATGGCCCTTCTTTTCTCCATCTCCTCTTGAAAGATGTACAGTGTAGTGGCAGAGTTCTTAATAGTTTCCCTACTGAACTCCACTATCTCAACCAATATTTTCTTAAGTTGTTCTTGATTAGCCTTGATTTTCACAAATTCATCCTCCATGGTCTCCCACTTCTTAAATTTTATGGCCAAGTTCTCAACTTCACCCCACAACTCATCTTCATTGTCCTTAGGCCACTCAGTAGTCTCAAGCTGGGTGATCACCTTGAGATGTATCTTCTACTTAGCATGATGAAGTTGCGCTAGTTGCCATTTTAGGACTTGGTTTTGTAGATCATAGGCTGGTAAAGAGTGGCAACCTTCTCCACCAACTGGTTATAGGAATTTGTTGGTCAAGATGTTAGTCATAAACAAGCATAGAATAAAAGTACACATTAACCTTTATTCATCTTGAAAGATACGATGAATTCAGAGAATTCATGATCCCAAGTCTCCGGTGATTAGGTCTTAATCTTCTGATGTTACTCAGAGGTTGATGTGCATTGCTATTTCCATTTTGGGGCCTTACATAGAGTTCATCATCATGATGTGAATTCTGCAAAGATTCTTCACAGAGAGGTCATTTTACACAGTTATTTGATTCGATGATACAGTCATACTCAAATATTTGCATGATATTTATCAGTAATACATGCTTTAGCTTCAAATATACTAAATATTTCCACTTATCTACGAGATGTCCACATATTTGTATTATTTTCTTTAGATGTTCAGTTATTTACAATTGTGATAACAGTAGTGCCAGATGCAGCAGTGAAGATGCTGCTCATGCAGAGTGAGCCTGGTGAGAAAAGAGCCAAGTGGATTACTGTATTACAAGAGTATGACATGGAAATTATACCAATGAAGATGGTAAGAGGACAGGCTTTAAGCCATATGATATCTGAAATTGACCCAAACATCACAAGTCAGCAGTATGTTATCAATGATAAGAATAATAAAGAATGGTATTTAGATATCAGGCACATCCTAATTACTGGAAGATGTCCTCCGAGATTGCAAGCTTCATAGAGAAGAGCCTTGAAGATAAGGTCACAAAAGTATATGATGAAGGGAGGAACCCTATTCAAGAAGAATTATGAAGGAATATACCTAAGGTGCTTAGAAAAGCCAGAAGCAAATAAGGTCCTGTCAGAGTTACATGACAAGTTCAGAACAGCACATGGATCAGCCTTGGCCACGACACATGCAATCCTTAGAATAGGATATTATTGGCCCACAGTTTTTAAAGATACAGT
Organism: Cunninghamia lanceolata; assembly: GCA_027924645.1. Classification (NCBI taxonomy): domain Eukaryota; kingdom Viridiplantae; phylum Streptophyta; class Pinopsida; order Cupressales; family Cupressaceae; genus Cunninghamia; species Cunninghamia lanceolata. The sequence continues at coordinate 16,783,455 of BSBN01001715.1, forward strand.
TGATCATGTTAAATGTTGTCATGTATGTCAGGTTGCTGCCAACATAGAGAAATATGCTGCACAACCCTTGCAGCCAGTGATGCAAGAATGCCCATTTGCACAATGGGGCATGGACTTCATAGGACCAATCAATCCTCCATCCTCTTCAGGCCATAGGTATGTCTTAACAGTTACTAACTATTGTACCAGATGGACTGAGGCTATCAGTAGCAAGACTTGTACTGCAGATGATGTCATTAAATTTTTGGAGAGCAACATTGTCACCAGGTATGGAACTCCTTATGCTTTGGTAAGTGATAATGGTTCTGCCTTCACTTCAACTAAATTGTCAAGTTGGGCTTTTGATCATGGGATCATACTTAAGTTTTCATCCAACTACTATCCTCAAGGGAATGGATTAGCAGAATCCACCAACAAGAATTTACTGAATATCATAAGAAAACTAATAGAGAAGAACCCTAGGGAATGGAACTCATTTCTGAAATATGCCTTATGGGTAGATAGAATTAGAATGAAAACTGCATTAGGAAACTCACCTTTCCAATTGGTATATGGGGTGGATCATATCCTTCCTGTAAATTTGAAAATTCCTACTCTGCAGTTTGCCAAAGAATACCTAGGCATTGATAATAGACAAGAAGTCAGGTTGCTTCAGCTGATGCACCTGGAAGAGAAAAGGAGTCAAGCAATTGACCAGTTTGCAAAACATCAGGCTGTTGTCAAACGTTGGTTTGACAAGAGAGCCAGAGTTAAAGCTTTCAGGATATCTGATTTAGTCCTGGTGTGGGATAAAGCCCATGAAAGGAAAGGTGACCATGGCAAATTTGATAGATTATGGATAGGTCCCTTTCAAATTTATGAGATACTAGGAGACAACACTTATAGGCTTAAGAACCTTACAGGTGAGGATGTCCCATTGCCAGTTAATGGACAATTCCTCAAACATTATTTCCAGGCCTGAGTGACGTCATGACAGTCATGTGTATCATATTGTACATTTGTATAGTTGTCTGTACAGTTTGTTTTGTTTTTGTTTGTTCTGTTTTGTTTGTTGAGACCTTGTTTTGGTTAGTCAAGATGATGCACCCTATTACCACATAAAATAACTAAATTGTTAGGATTCAAGTGATGAGACCAGATTTAGACATAGGTTGTAATTTAGCCTGAGAAGTATTCATGATCAAGTCTGTGATATCCTTTCATCAGGGTGCCTTTTCTTGATCAAAGTGAATCAATCACAATGAAACATTTAACAGCCTTGGGTTTGTTGAACACACAAGTATAGGTGTTAAGTGAAAAATCTAAAGGGACTCCCTTGCTACCAATTCAATCTCCAACCTAAAGCTACAAGTGACTATACCTTGTACAAATGAGCTGACATGATGATATCAGACACACATTTTAACAAAAAAAAAAATTTAGAAAGGAAATAGAATTAGGCCATCTAAGTAACTCTACTGGGGCTATAGACGCCTGCTGGTAGTGGGGCTCTACTTAGGGATTGTATAGATAACCTTGCCGGGGCTATAGAAGCCTACTGGTAGCAAAGCTCTATCCAGGTTGGCTATGAGAGATGATCTCCAACTATGTAGTTTAACACCAGTTACTTATGGTTTCAACTCACTTTCAAGATGAAGATAATCAATCATCTGCACACACATGATCCTTTGTTAGCATTGTTACCATGATGAAATTTTATCATTCAGAAGATCATGATGCTTATGCTCAGGAAGAATTAGAATACTATGGATGAATATGATCAGATCACTTGAATCATTGGAATTTGTTCATTTTCTTTGGTGGTAAATTGTTGTGTGGTTACACAACACACCCCATTTTGACTTGACAAAACAGGGACCCAACTTTTTGGCTTGTGTCTTGTGCTTTCTGGTAGTCTGGTAAAAGTAAGTCATGCAGATCATCATGCATTGAAAAGGCTGGGTAAGTGATCATCATGATGTCAGTTCGTTAAATTTCATATTTTATTCCAGAAGCCTCATATTTAGAAAGAGCATTAAATTCCATGCAGGTTTGTCTTTTACATCACCCTAATATTCGTTAGGATGTGAAAGTTATGAATGGTCAAATTTTGAGTCAAACTTGATATTGCCAAGGGAGGATCATATTTCATAACATCTATCATATTATAAAAGGTCACCCTGCTATAATATATCACCCGATAAAATCATGCGGTCTGAATATCCAGACGTCAATTTTAGGTGATAGTAACCTTTACCCGTCAATAGCCTTACGCATTTCGTGAGGATCATATTTTTCAAAGTAACCTGATATTTCATAATATCCTCCTGCTATGAAATATCACCCTATGCCAATATCCTGATGACGTCATCCAAGTTTGACAAACAAAGAAACAAACATGACAATGACATCATCATCACATTTACCTCTCGACAGGATATTTCATGAACATGATCTTGTTCCTATATCATGACGATGACGTCATGATGCCTTGCCGATACACTGAGCGATTATCTGGATGACATCATCTTGATATTTCGAAAGAGAGACATGTAAGTTTGTCCGACCATCATCATCTTTGAAACATCACCCGATATATCTAGATATCCTCCTGATGTGCTAAACATAACCAAAGGATGCGTTCGTCACATGATGTTGTCGCGATAGTTTTCCTCTCAAGGAGGGGGATCATTTTAAACTCAACCTGATATTTTTGAATATCATCCTGTCTTGCGAATATCACCCCACTCCCATTGCCGCCATTGTCATTTAATGTGCACAGACATGGTAGGTGGTTCCCGCCGACCAAGAAACTTGATGGAACACCTGGCAAGATCCTGCATTTTTGCGCGGATAATTAATGAGTAAAATCCAATCTGTCAGGGTTGCCCTAATTTTACCCTAAGTACATCGTTAAAAGGATGAATTCACCGTCATTTCAAATTTAACTTGTGATAAATTTGTTTTTATAGAGCACTTGCTTCCATACCCTCATACAGTCGTTAGTTGCACGAATTAAGCTCACAGACAGAAGGAAGTGCGTGATTATCAGCTGAATAAAGAGCATTGTCAGAAGTCCACTAGTATAAGAGGAAGTTTGCATATCCAGGTAAGTAAATGAAACCCTCATCCTGTTGTTTCTGTAATAGTCAAGTATGAGTGGTTAATCTAAAGTTCTGGTTTATGCATCCATATGATTAAGTAATGTTGAACATATACAGTAGCCATGGTGATTATTAAAGTTAATTGTAATATGCATGCATGTATATACCCATTGTAAGACAAGATTTGGTTAATTGCAGGCACCCATGGCTAACAAGAGGTTAGTAAAGTGTCAAGCAGAATTTGAAAGGCCCATGTTCTACTCCTAGAGGGGCATCCTATTCAAATATGGCACCATTACAGATACCCATCAGGGGAGTACCAATTTGGAAGCATGGTCAGCCTGGTTGAATGATGAGAATACCAAGAGTCCGGTGCTAGATGCGGTTTTCATTTCCGGGATGTGGAATGCCGCTAGGTTTCCGTATTCCATGGAATCTCTGGAACTAGTGATCGAATGTGCCAGGTACTACAATCCAGAAACCAGGCAGGTGATGAAGCGTGGGAGGATATATGCTGACCTATCCATCAAGGGTCTTTCCAAGACATTGGGATTGCCATTGGGCAGCAAGGTAAAAAGTGTGGACCTGAAGAAGTCAGAGAAAGAATATGAAAACAATAAGAAACAAGCCAGGAAAAATATGTATCAATGGAGGGCTGAAAATAGTACATACCCTGTAGCAGCCAAACTTCCTGTGCATCTATTCAAATATGATTTTGCTGATGAATATCAATACATGATCGCACTCCTGAACAGAGTAACAGGCCGGCCTGATGCTAGTAGTTTCAGAGACTGGATGTATGGTATAATAATGATGTGTTTATATTTAGATATCAAGCCACTATGGGGCCAGCTAATAAGTAATGCTCTGCATGAGCAGCTGATGAACCTAGGAGGTTCAAATTATGCTTTCTATATGACCTCATACATCGTCTACTCCTTTGCTTATAAAGGCACATTTGATGCACTGGTTACAGATGGCAAAGTCACAGGAATAGTCAATGCTATGCATATCTGGGATCATCATCCCCAGCTGCAAAGAGCCAATTACCTCCAAGACTACAAACTGGTCAATGATGCATTCTCTATGCATCTGGTGAGGACCATGGAGGAAGACAGAACAAAGAGATTGAGCATGGAGGCTCAAGAGATAATTTACAGGCATGGAGCCTGGTACATTCAGTTTGCCACCTTCTCCTACATAAGGATTGAGGGTTTTGAAGGAAATCCCCTCATGCTGCCAAGGTATCCCACTAATGCAGTGATACTAATGGAGTTCATCAGGCAGAGCTCCACAATTGTAAAAATATAAAAAGATGCCAAGAAGCTGCCACCAATTTTGTTTCCAATCACCATTGGCTGGTACATGTGCCCTGATTCGGAGCACATAAAGAAGGTGATGGTCACCTTGAATAAAATGAAACTACAGCCTTTTCCACTGACAAGACCATATGATCCTTACGACAGGATGCAGAAAATAATAGGAAAGCCTATTCATCAGAGGCACCTAGAGGACTTCTGGACTGACTGTGAAGATGAAGCAGAGGCAAGAAGAAGAAGATATCAAAGGTTAACTTTGAATCAAATTAGAACCTTTGATTGCATCCCCATCCCCCAACAATTGAAGAAAGATGATGGCAAGATAATTGCAGATGAATATGAACAGAAGAAAATATATAATGATACCATCTCTGCACCTGACCTCACCATACAGGAGGGTATATTCTTGGACCCCTTCATTGCTAGGACCATACAACTAACCCAAGCCTAGGTTGATGAACAGATAGGGGCATTGAAGAAGAAGGGTGTTGCCATTACGGTGGACAACAAGAAGAAGGGGCAGGATATTCTCAATGGGGAGTATGATGACTTCCTGAATGAGAAGAGAAAGTCTAAGGGAGATAGACTCCCTCCACCACAACGACAGAGCAAAAGACCCCCAAGGGGCAAGAAAGTAGATAAGGAACCCAAAGGGGTTATTATTGAAAGAGAAGTATTTGCAGCTGAGGAGGCAGCAGCATCAGGATCAGGATCAGCATCCCCTCCAAGGACAAGGAAAGGAAAGTCCAAGAAGAGTAAGACAGCAGAGGCTGAAATTACTGAGACCCTAGAAGAGGGTCAATCCTCAAGGAAACATGATGAAGAGGATATCCTCATGGAGGAAGAGCCTGAAGAAGAAGAGGCTCCTCTAATAATAAAAAGAAAAAGAAGAGCTCCACAGGTGGTGGTGTCTACCCCACCTAAGAAACTGAGAACCTCCATGAGGGGTGAGATAAAACAACCCCCTACATTGTTACAAGGGACAAGTAGTGAAGTGCACAAGGAACTACAACATAATGTTCCACTTCCTACCATTGTCAAGTTTAAAACTGAACTTGCAGAAGAGCAGACGAAAGAAACCTCACCAGGAGGTCATATCTCGTTGGAGGAGACAACAAATTTGTCTGATGATGAGGTTGTGAAGGAGGTATCTTCAAAAAAGATGGAAACCCTTGCTGCAGGTACACAAATGACCCCTCATAAGACTCCAACAGTTCAAATAATACTGGAGGAGATGAAGCAAGTGGAAGCTAAAAATGAAAAGAGCCCAGAGTAGGTAGCCCAAGAAATAGGGCTAGATACACTGATTGCAGAGGTGACAAATCCTGCAGTGGTAGATTTGATAGATAAACAGGATGCAAGTCTTGAACATCCAACAGGATCACCTGACAAAGGGCAACCTGCAGAAGAAGTGAAGATGGCAGAACTAGAAGGCCATGCTTCAGAAGTAAGCCCACCAAGTGCATAGGATGCCTCAGTGGAACCTACTATAGTAGAGGTTCAGGAAAAGAAGGCTGATGAGAAAGATGTGGTAGAAGATCCTGCTGCCAAAGTTCAGGAAGAAAGTATCACAGGTGCAGAACAGATAATGGATTCAGAACAAATGCCAGCACCTAAGGAGACTTCTCAATTATCCACAACTGAGAATGTTCCTCAGCAGGAGGAGAAGCTAAAGGAGGATGAGGTAATGACAGAAAAGGATCATGATCATCATGATCAGCATATGGGTGCACCACAAGATCCTCCACCTCAAGAAGATGCTCCTCCGGAGAAAGAAGTTCCTCAGCAGGAGGATGTGCCACAGGATCAACATCAAAGCAAGCATCATGAAGAAGAATTAAGGAAATCACCTTCTCCACCACATCTGCTGACAGAAACAGGAGACACAGGTGAACATCATGATGATGCAGAGAAACATGATCAAGTACCTCCGTGGTTGGAGAAAGAGGTAAATGTGGAAGAAGAATTTGAAATTCAAGAATTTGATGTCTCCACTTTATTCTCTAAAATATAATAAAACCTAAGAGGAAGGCTAGAATGACTTCGGCCATCAAAAGAGATCTGATAACTGGGAGGAGGACTACACAGATTGCAGTACCTACTATGGAAAAAGAAAAAGGTAAAATTACCTTAGATGAATTCCAGATCAGCACAGTAGACTTAGGATTTGCCAATGAAGACCAAGAGGGTCAAGAGGGCAAGGATATTATTGATTCTTTAATTCAAAAGGTGAAAAGAGAGAAGGAGAAAAATAAGCAACACAAAGAACACATTGCTCAGTTGCATGCCTACATAGGAAGGCTAACCAATACTGAAGATACTTCCACTGAACATGCAGTCCCATTGACTGTTATCTCTCAAGAGGAGGTGAATAAATTAGACCTCATGAAACATGAGGCATCTGTACTCAAGAGATGGATGTCATCCACATTGGGTGATGTAGAGGAAGTAGTAAAGGCCTCTTTAAAGAGATGGAATACTCTCAGCAACTCCAAGACCAAGGTAGACAAATTGCAGATGCAGACAGGAAAAGGATCTTACCAACTGGAAAGAGTATTAAATATACTGGGAGAAATAAAGAGGATAAATCCTCAGCTGCTAATCAATATATAGGTACTAAACAGTAATACTACCTTGCTGATTGACATGTGGTATAAATATATTTAGTTTGAATGTGGAGTACTCAAAAGATGCAATAATAAATTGAGAGATATCAGCATGAAGTTGCATGATTTAATGTCTGTTGAGGCAGAAATATTAGAAACACTAGAAGGAAAAGTGGAAGGAAAAGTTGAAAATCAAGATGAAGAGTTTGCCATCAATGCTTTACATAGCAACTTCCAATCAATAGCAGATGATCCACTTGCTCACTTGACAGAAGAAGCCATAGATAAAATAATGAGAATCAAAGTCAAGATGGAGAAGTACAATGAGACGCTTCAAGACAGGAAGAGCAAGCTGGACAGCAGCAGGCATAAATATGAGGCACACAAGCACGCCATAATCAAAGCAAAGACTCAGGATGGCAGAGAAATAGATAAAATTGTGCAATTATATGAGTAGGTTCGGAGCGCCATGCAGCCTCATATGCGCAGTCATCATCATCATGATGATGAAAGTTCAGGAAGTGATGCACCTGGTGATGAAGAGCATGACTCTGATAAAGTAAGTGATGATGCATCATAAAGTGAATATCAGCATCAGATACTTAGTGAAAATAGTTTTTTTAGATAGTTGCCAGCTAGAAACTTGTGCCATTTTGTAAAGGTTGACGTAGTCAAAGGAAATATTGACCATGGATATGCATAGATGAATCAGGATCGCTGATCTTTTTATAACGGATTCCTCACCTTATTCTATAAAAGGTGCAGGAATGTTTCATTTTGAACATTCAAAACTTAATTGAAATTTGTCTGCTGAAATACTTAGGGCTCATTTCAAAGCTTTTTGTATACATTTATATCTTTGCATACTTAATGAATGAGAAGAGTGTTTTGGTTACAATTCATAGTAAATCTTGAGTAATCAGTGTGTGAATTCTGGATTTATGTGGTGATTTGCTGCGTCCTTTGGAGTGCATGTCTACTTACATACATTGTTTTCATACAATTCCTTTGAAGTTAGCACCTACTGTATCTAGCTGTGGAATGTCCTGGTGAACATATGGTTTGGTTTTCTTCTCCCCATGATTGTATCTAATATACATGTGGTTCAATAGCTGAAGATTCATCTTTCATTTGAAGCTCTTCTTTTAATTTCTTTAAATTTTTGAGCATCTCACTATCACAATTGCAAATAACTGAACATCTAAAGCAAATAATACAAATATGTGGACATCTCATAGATAAGTGGAAATATTTAGCATATTTGAAGCTAAAGCATGCATTACTGATAAATATCATGCAAATATTTGAGTATAACTGTATCATCAAATCAAATAACTGTCTAAAATGACCTCTCTGTGAAGAATCTTTGCAGAAATAGCGTCATGATGATGAACTCTATGTAAGGCCCCAAAATAGAAATAGCAACATACATCAACCTCTGAGTAACGTCAGAAGATTAAGACTTAATCACTGGAGACTTGGGATCATGAATTCTCTGAATTCATCATATCTTTCAAGATGAATAAAGGTTAATGTGTACTTTTATTCTATGCTTGTTTATGACTAACATCATGACCAACATAAATTGGCGCTAGAAGGAGGGCCTTACCTGAAAGTACCCGCTCATCATCATTATTTTTAGGTTTGATGATGCAGAGAGTAAGGTAACCCCAGTGCATTAGTGAATTTCAAATATTGCTCAAGTATTTACTATAACAGGCTTGTAAATGTTCATTTTGTGTAAAGTTCCCAAAATTAGTCATAAATATTGCAAGCTTTACAGTAGATCATCATGAATTTACAAATATCAGCCAACGATAAGTAAATCCATTCAAGCTTTGAAAAATTTTGGCCTAGAAACTTGATATCCTGTGGTAAGAGTCATTATACCTCAAATATCTTTTCATATTTGCAGTACCTTTGCAAATATTTCATAAATATTCAGTCCGATTAGTCATCCGACGGCAAATATTGTCCCAACCAGTGAAATTCATTTAATATTTACGATCATCCAGTTAGTTTCAGCCAATTTGCCTCAAAATTGAGAAATCCTGGCTCACAGGATAAATACCAGGTCTAGATCTGGTGGAATCTTTGAAGAATTGCCTATTAGAGGTTTCAGACCTAGAACTATAGACATCCATCATACTCCCGGGTCTAGTGCATTAGGGGCTTCACCAGAACCTCCTCCTATAACTCATGTTGGTCTGCAGGCACCTTCTAGGATATCTGTGACACCTCCTGTTCAACCTCAACCCCAGGTCCAACCTCAGCCAGCTGTACGACCGGCTCAACCTCCTCCGGTCACAATGTCTTTCTTTGTGGTAGAATCACCTTTAACCTTCAATGCATATCATGAGTTGCCAAAGAATCTGGATAAACTTTGTCTAAAGTATCACCCTTATCAGGATGCTGATGATCATGTCAGGACATTTAAAGAAGCTTGTTGCAGAGCCAGAATAGAACATGAAGACATTGTATGCAGATTATTTCCTTTTTCCCTAGGGGAAGAGGCTTATAATTGGTTTATTAGTCTTGGTCAAGCCTCTGTTGGTTCATGGCCCATCCTAGAGAAAGCCTTTCTTGATAGGTTCAAGGTCCCTATTGATCCATCTATGAATTACCACATGTTTGCTACAATCAAAAGATTCGAGAATGAACCTATTGCCAATTTTAATGCTAGGTTCCAGAAAATGCTATCCAAGTTAGTTGCTCCTTATGTAGTAGCAGATGCTTCTACTAGGAGTATCTATTATTCAGCTCTGGATCCATTGACTTCCATGTTCATCAGGAGAACACATCCTAAGATCACTACCTTGACAGGAGCCTTTCAAGAAGCTATTAAAGTAAATCAGCAGCTAGTCCCAGCTCCAACTCCAAATATTGCATTCCCTACATTGCCTGGCATGTATCCTACATATCCTGCACAACATCCTACATCATATCCTGCACAATATCCTAATGGTGCAATGATACCTCCAGCAGTCATGCCTGCACCTTTGCAGGTGCCTCCATTAAGTATCATGCCACCTCCTAATGGGAATGGCTAGATGTCACAATATCCTGCACAAATTTAGACACCTCAGGGTGCTGATTTGTCTAACAATAACCATGGATCCTCTTTCTTCAAGCCTCAAAGTGAGAATGTAGTGGCCAAAGCTTAAGAAGAGAAGGAGGAAATTAAAGAAATTTCTACTCAACTGAGAAAACTCACCACAGAAGTGACACATTTGAGAAATCTAAGTTTCTATTCCCAGTCAAATCAGAATAGAAATTACTCCAATGATAGACCAAATTACCCAGACAGAGGATACAATAACAACAATAATTTCAATAATGGTGGTGGAAATAACAATAATCCTCAAAGACAGCCTAGAGTATGGAATTCCAAGCCAAATAATGGTTCATTACCATCACCTTTAGATAATCAGCCATCTGGTGAAGCTAAACAGACTACTAGAGTTAATCTTGCTGAGGCAGCCCTCACCAACTGGTGTAGGATCCATAACACAAATGCTCATGCAGAGTTACACTATCCATAATTTCAAATTGCTGCCAGCATTTTTCAAACAGAAGTGTCTAATACTGCAGGACATCCACCTCAGGTAGAAGGTAATGAAATAGTTCCTTGTGGATATGATTCAGCCCTAGTGCTAGAAAGCTATACCGATCATCAAAATTATTCTCATGCATATGAAGAATCTGCTTTAGCTTTTGAGTCAAATTATGTCTTCCCTTTTGAAGATGAGAATGAGCCTTCCACTGAACATGAGGAGGTGCATGCATACCAGCAGCAATATCCAGGTAAACATAACTATAACTTGAGAAGTAGCTCCAACAGACCTACTGGTCCACCGATGTCATCTCTACCTCCAAATAATTTCAATACACCCCCTGATCCCAAAGCTAGTAATAATCCTGGGTTTCCCAAGGTAAATGCCCAATATCTGTCACCACAGAATACAGCATCAAAGGCTGTTAGCTTGCCTCATGAGTCTGATAAACTTGTTACATACTTAGTAGATGAAATGAAAAAGATAAAGATCAGCCTGTCTTTATCAGAGTTATTGAAAACTCCTGCAATCAAAAAAGCATTCATGAAGTCACTAGATGATCTTGCTCCTAAAGAGGATATTCCTTCTCCAGGTCATCCTAGCAATAAAGATCATGCTGCTAGAGATGGTAATATCAAGCCTAAAATGCCAGCTACTGTCCAAGCTGTAGAAACATCACATATGGCATTATACAGAGATAAGAGTGAGTCACCACCTTTCCTCCTTACCATAAGGATGTTTGGAAAGAATTTACACAATTGTTTGGTAGATTTAGGTGCATCTACGAATGTGATGCCCTTGTCCATCTGCAATGCCTTAGGACTGCATCCTGCTAAATCCCTAAAAAAGGTGACACAGCTAGACAAAATAGAAGTGAGTGTAGTGGGAGAGCTGACTCATATACACATGTAGCTAGCATCTGATCCCAGGATCCAATATTACACTGATATCCAAGTAGTTGACATACTTGATACATACGGGATGCTACTTAGCAGAGACTGGTCAAAGACTTTGAATGGATATATGTCCATTGACTTCAGTCACATGTGGTTACCTTGGAAAGGTATACCAAACTAGATAAGAATAGATGTTGAACCCAGAATGAAGCACATGATAACCAAGTATAATAAAACAAATGAGATCATGTATGTTGACATTGAGCCTAGAGTTCATGCCATTAGACCACAGACTATCAGGATAGAAGAGATCCTGATGCTTGATTTTCATCATCATCATCATCATCATCATCATCAGGAGGGTGTGCCAGTTGTAGAAACTGATAATAATTTTGAGAACGAAAATGAAATAGATCGCTTCAGAGACTTTGAGATGCATCTGTCCAAACAGGTAAAGCGTTGTCAATTGTTAAATATACCTGTTAATGATATTTTGATTGATGGATGGTGCAGATTACACAATGAAGCGCATTCAGAAAAGACTTGCGAAACATGCTTAGACATGATGATGCTGGAGCAGACATGCAGAACCACAGAAAAAGTGACAGATCATGATGAAGACCATGAACAGAGAACAGAAGAAATTCTGGTGTACAATTAGATGAATGTTACCAAAAAAGAAAAGATCACCCAAGGGAGTGATTGTCTGATGGAGTCAGACTATGAATTGTCTGACAAAGACAAAGGCAGTAACCTGACCAGATTTGAAGAGTTCTTGTCTGTAGAAATTAAAAAAATGATAAGACAAAAGAAACATCCACAAGATGCACTAACTGAAGGTTGGTGTAGGCTGCATGAGGCACCTCATTTGGAGACCTCTTGTTCACTGTGTTTGCACATTTTGAAGAAACATACAGATCTTGATCCAAAAGATCATCCTCCTGATGATGGAAAACAAAAAGAAAAATCAGCTTCTCAAAAGGAAGAAAAGGTGAAGCCTGAGAAAGCTAACATTACTAAGTTAAAATGGATATTAGGTGGAGCAACTGCTAGAGCTGCAAAGAAAAATAAAGGTTCAGCTAAACCTCATGCTGAAGATAAATCTTGGATCCTTAGATTTGATGGATCCAAATCCAAGCAAGGAGCTGGAGTAGGGATTGATCTTATTAATCCATCAGGAAAATCCTACTTAGCTGCATACAGATTACAATTCCCCTGCACTAATAATGTGATAGAGTATGAAGCTCTAATTCATGGGATACTATTTGCTCTCAAAAAGAAAGTGAAAATTGTGCATGTCTTTGGAGACTCAGAATTAGTTGTCAGACAAGTAAGAGGAATCTACTCTTGCAATTATAAAAAATTGTCAAATTATAGACATAGAGTGTGGGATTTGATTGAAGACTTTGATGCATTTAACATCACCCATGTTCCTAGATAACAGAATCACAGGGCAGATGCACTTGCCCAGGCAGCCAGTACATTGGAGCCACTATCTATATCAGGTCTGAAGAGATTTTCCATAGAACTGGTATCTGTACCATTAGTACCTGATAATGTTACCAATCTTCAGGTCTTTGACAATGACCAGCACATTCTTGATTTCATCTCCAACAGGGATGTATTTGACGCTCAGATTATAGGATGGAAGATCATGTTTGGGAAGAAGATGAAATATTAGAGTTGCCTAGCAACAGAATTCCCAAAGGCATGATTGAATTAGAAAGAGCCTTTGATTTGGATAATATGCTGAAGCAGAAGGATCTTCCCAAAGCTGATGGAGGTCAATATTCACAAGTGAATATCAGACAGGATGACGACAAGAAAAATGTCTTGATAGGTAAGGTTTGCACACCAGAAGAGTTAGAAGGAATAACTCAGGCCCTTAAGGATTACATCCATGTGATTGCATGGGCTTATGATGAGCTGAAGACATATGACACATCTGTCATAACTCATACTATACCTCTCAAGCCAGATGCTAAACCTTTCAGACAGAAGCAGAGGCCAGTCAATGCTTTACTTGAACCAATAATATTTGAAGAAGTCAAGAAATTGTTAAATGCTAGGATAATCTTTCCTGTGAGGCACTCCACTTGGGTGGCAAATCTAGTGCCAGTTAGGAAGAAGAATGGAGACATCAGGCTATGTGTAGATTTCAGGAATCTGAACAAAGCATTAGAAAAGGATAATTATCCTTTACCCTCATTAGATGAAGTTCTGCAAATTGTAAATGGAGCCAAAATGATGTCCTTCCTGGATGGTTTTCTAGGATACAACCAAGTGATGGTTGATAAAATTGACAGATTGAAAACTGCCTTCACCACCAAGTGGGGGATATTTGCATATAGACGCATGCCATTTGGACTTATAAATGCTGGAGCAACATTCCAGCAAGCAATGGACATAGCCTTCAAAGGCTTAATAGGAAAATGTATAGTCATTTACATGGATGACTTAACAGTATTCTCCAAAGAAAGGGGAAATCATGTAGCAGATCTCATAAATGTGTTGGAGAAATGTGAAGAGTATGGAATATCACTGAACCCCAAGAAATGCATATTTGGGGTGACAACAGGAAAGTTATTAGGCCATTTGATAACTGAAGATGGAATCATCATTGATCCTGACAAGGTAGAGTCTATCATGAAAATACAACTTCCTAGAAGCAAGAAAGAACTTAAGTCTTACTTTGGTAAGATTAACTTTGTAAGAAAATTTATCACTGGTTTTCCAGAAATAGTCAGACCACTAAATGCTATGCTGAAAAAAGATGCCAAAATTGAGTGGACAACTGAAGCTAAAGCTACTTTTCAAGACATAAAGAAAGCCATATCAGATGCTCCTGTACTCATTAGTCCAGATTACACAAAGGATTTTTACATATATTCATTTGCTTCAGAACATACCTCTGCAGCAGTGTTAACTCAAAGGAATGAAGAAAAAGAAGAGAAACCAATAGCTTTCATGAGCTGTCCTTTCAAGGATGCTGAACTAAGATATGTGGATGTTGAAAGACAAGCACTCGCATTAGTCAGGGCAGTAAAGAAATTCAGGCATTATATACTGAGAAGCAAGATGATAGCAGTAGTGCTTGATGCAGCAGTGAAGATGCTGCTCATGCAAAGTGAGCCTGGTGAGAAAAGAGCCAAGTGGATTACTGTATTACAAGAGTATGACATGGAAATCATACCAATAAAGCTAGTAAGAGGAGAGGCTTTAAGCCAAATGATATCTGAAATTGACCCAAACATCACAAGTCAGCAGTATGTTATCAATGATAAGAATAATAAACAATGGTATTCAGATATCAGGCACATCCTGATTACTGGAAGATGTCCTCCGAGATTGCAAGCTTCATAGAGAAGAGCCTTGAAGATAAGGTCACAAAAGTATATGATGAAGGGAGGAACCCTATTCAAGAAGAATTATGAAGGAATATACCTGAGGTGCTTAGAAGAGCCAGAAGCAAATAAGGTCCTGTCAGAGTTACATGACAAGTTCGGAATAGCACATGGATCAGCCTTGGCCACGACACATGCAATCCTCAGAGCAGGATATTATTGGCCCATAGTTTTTAAAGATATAGCTGATCATGTTAAATGTTGTCATGTATGTCAGGTTGCTGCCAACAGAGAGAAATATGCTGCACAACCCTTGCAGCCAGTGATGGAAGAATGCCCATTTGCACAATGGGGCATGGACTTCATAGGACCAATCAATCATCCATCCTCTTTAGGCCATAGGTATGTCTTAACAGTTACTGACTATGGTACCAGATGGACTGAGGCTATCAGCAGCAAGACTTGTAATGCAGATGATGTCATTAAATTTCTGGAGAGCAACATTGTCACTAGGTATGGAACTCCTTATGCTTTGGTAAGTGATAATGGTTCTGCCTTCACTTCAACTAAATTGTCAAGTTAGGCTTTTGATCATGGGATCATACTTAAGTTTTCATCCAACTACTATCCCCAAGGGAATGGATTAGCAGAATTCACCAACAAGAATTTACTGAATATCATAAGAAAACTAATAGAAAAGAACCCTAGGGAATGGAACTCATTTCTAAAATATGCCTTATGGGTAGACAGAATTAGAATGAAAACTGCATTAGGAAACTCACCTTTCCAATTGGTATATGGGGTGGATCCTATCCTTCCTGTAAATTTGAAAATTCCTACTCTGAAGTTTGCCCAAGAATACCTAGGCATTGATAATAGACAAGAAGTCAGGTTGCTTCAGCTGATGCACCTGAAAGAGAAAAGGAGTCAAGCAATTGACCAGTTTGCAAAACATCAGGTTGTTGTCAAACGTTGGTTTGACAAGAGAGCCAGAGTTAAAGCTTTCAAGATATCTGATTTAGTCCTGGTGTGGGATAAAGCCCATGAAAGGAAAGGTGACCATGGCAAATTTGATAGATTATGGATAGGTCCCTTTCAAATTTATGAGATACTAGGAGACAACACTTATAGGCTAAAGAACCTGACAGGTGAGGATGTCCCATTGCCAATCAATGGACAATTCCTCAAACATTATTTCCAGGCCTGAGTGATGTCATGACAGTCATGTCTATCATATTGTACATTTGTATAGTTGTCTGTATAGTTTGTTTTGTTTTTGTTTGTTCTGTTTTGTTTGTTGAGACCTTGTTTTGGTTAGTCAAGATGATGCACCCTATTACCACATAAAATAACTAAATTGTTAGGATTCAAGTGATGAGACCAGATTTAGACATAGGTTGTAATTCAGCCTGAGAAGTATTCATAATCAAGTCTGTGATATCCTATCGTCAGGGTGCCTTTTCTTGATCAAAGTGAATCAATCACAATGAAACATTTAACAGCCTTGGGTTTGATGAACACACAAGTATAGGTGTTAAGTGAAAAATCTAAAGGGACTCCCTTGCTACCAATTCAATCTCCAACCTAAAGCTACAAGTGACTATACCTTGTACAAATGAGCTGACATGATGATATCAGACACACATTTTAACAAAAAAGAAATTCAGAAAGGAAATAAAATTAGGCCATCTAAGTAACTCTATCGGGGCTATAGACGCTTGCTGGCAGTGGGGCTCTACTTAGGAAGATTGTATAGATAACCTTGCCAGGGCTATAGACGCCTACTGGCAGCAAGGCTCTATGCAAGTTGGCTATGACAGATGATCTCCAACTATGTAGTTTAACACCAGTTACTTATGGTTTCAACTCGCTTTCAACATGAAGATAATTAATCATCTGCACACACACGATCCTTTGTTAACATTGTTACCGTGATGAAATTTTATCATTCAGAAGATCATGATGCTTATGCTCAGGAAGAATTAGAATACTATGGATGAATATGATCAGATCACTTGAATCATTGGAATTTGTTCATTTTCTTTGGTGGTAAGTTGTTGTGTGGTTACACAACACACCCCATTTTGACTTGACAAAACAGGGACCCAACTTTTTGGCTTGTGTCTTGTGCTTTCTGGCGGTCTGGTAAAAGTAAGTCATGCAGATCATCATGCATTGAAAAGGCTGGGTAAGTGATCATCATGAGGTCAGTTCATCAAATTTCATATTTTATTCTAGAAGCCTCATATTTAGAAAGAGCATTAAATTCCATGCAGGTTTGTCTTTTACATCACCCTGATATTCGTCAGGATGTGAAAGTTATGAATGGTCAAAGTTTGAGTCAAACCTGATATTGCCAAGGGAGGATCATATTTCATAACATCCGTCATATTATAAAAGGTCACCCTGATATAATATATCACCCAATAAAATCATGCGGTCTAAATATCTGGACGTCAATTTTAGGTGATAGTAACCTTTGTCCGTCAATAGCCTTACGCATTTCGCGAGGATCATGTTTTTCAAAGTAACCTGATATTTCATAATATCCTCCTGTTGTGAAATATCACCCTATGCCAATATCCTGATGATGTCATCCAAGTATGACAAATGAAGAAACAAACATGACGATGACATCATCATCACATTTACCTCTCGGCAGGATATTTCATGAACATGATCCTGTTCCTATATCATGACGATGACGTAATGATGCCTTGCCGATACACTGAGCGATTATCTGGATGACGTCATCCTGATATTTCAAAAGAGAGACATGTAAGTTTGTCTGACCATCATCATCTTTGAAACATCACCCGATATATCTAGATATCCTCCTGATGTGCTAAACATAACCAAAGGGTGCGTTCGTCACATGATGTTGTCGCGATAGTTTTCCTCTCAAGGAGGGGGATCATTTTAAACTCGACCCGATATTTTTGAATATCATCCTATCTTGCGAATATCACCCCGCTCCCATTGCCGCCATTGTCATTTAATGTGCGCAGACATGGTAGGTGGCTCCCGCCGACCAAGAAACTCGATGGAACACCTGGCAAGATCCTGCGTTTTCGCGAGGATAATCAATGAGTAAAATCCAATCTGTCAGGGTTGCCCTAATTTTACCCTAAGTGCATCATTAAAAGGATGAATTCACCGTCATTTCAAATTTAGCTTGCGATAAATTTGTTTTTACAGAGCACCTGCTTCCATACCCTCATACAGCCATTAGTTGCACAAATTGAGCTCACAGACAGAAGGAAGTGCGTGATTATCAACTGAATAAAGAGCATTGTCAGAAGTCCACTGGTATAAGAGGAAGTTTGCATATCCAGGTAAGTAAATGAAACCCTCATCCTGTTGTTTCTGTAATAGTCAGGTATGAGTGGTTAATCTGAAGTTCTGGTTTATGCAGCCATATGATTAAGTAATGTTGAACATATACAGTAGGCATGGTGATTAGTAAAGTTAATTGTAATATGCATGCATGGATATACCCATTGTTAGACAAGATTTGGTTAATTACAGGCACCCATGGCTGACAAGAGGTTAGTTAAGTGTCAAGCAGAATTTGAAAGGCCCATGTTCTCCTCCTAGAGGGGCGTCCTATTTAAATATGGCGTCATTACAGATACCCATCAAGGGAGTACCAATTTGGAAGCATGGTCAGCCCGATTGAATGATGAGAATAACAAGAGTTCGGTGCTAGATGCGGGTTTCATTTTCGGGATGTGGAATGCTACTGGGTTTCCGTATTCCATGGAATCTCTGGAACTGTTGATCGAATGTGCCAGGAACTACAATCTAGAAACCAGGCAGGTGATGAAGCCTAGGAGGATATATGTTGACCTATCTATCAAGGGTCTTTCCAAGACATTGGGATTGCCATTGGGCAGCAAGGTAAAAAGTGTGGTCCTGAAGAAGTCAGAGAAAGAATATGACAACAATAAGAAACAAGCTAGGAAAAATATGTATCAATGGAGGGCTGAAAATAGTACATACCCTGCAGCAGCCAAACTTCCTGTGCATCTAGTCAAATATGATTTTGCTAATGAATATCAATACATGATCGCACTCCTGAACAGAGTAATAGGCCAGCCTGATGCTGGTAGTTTCAGAGACTGGATGTATGGTATAATAATGATGTGTTTATATTTAGATATCAAGCCACTATGGGGCCAGCTAATAAGTGATGCTCTGCATGAGTAGCTGATGAACCTAGGAGGTTCAAATTGTGCTTTCTATATGACCTCATACATCGTCTACTCCTGTGCTTATAAAGGCACATTTGATGCACTGGTTACAGATGGGAAAGTCACAGGAACAGTCAATGCTATGCATATCTGGGATCATCATCCCCAGTTGCAAAGAGCCAATTACCTCCAAGACTACAAACTGGTCAATGATGCATTCTCTATGCATCTGGTGAGGACCATGGAGGAAGACAGAACAAAGAGATTGAGCATGGAGGCTCAAGAGATAATTTATAGGCATGGAGCCTGGTACATTTAGTTTGCCACATTCTCCTACATAAGGATTGAGGGTTTTGAAGGAAATCCCCTCATGCTGCCAAGGTATCCCACTGATGCAGTGATACTAATGGAGTTCATCAGGCAGAGCTCCACAATTGTAAAAATATAAAAAGATGCCAAGAAGCTGCCACCAATTTTGTTTCCAGTCACCATTGGCTAGTACATGTGCCCTGATTCGGAGCACATAAAGAAGGTGATGGTCACCTTGAATAAAATGAAACTACAGCCTTTTCCATTGACAAGACCATATGATCCTTACGACAGGATGTAGAAAATAATAGGAAAGCCTATTCATCAGAGGCACCTAGAGGACTTCTGGGCTGACTGTGAAGATGAAGTAGAGGCAAGAAGAAGAAGATATCAAAGGTTAACTTTGAATCAAATTAGAACCTTTGATTGCATCCCCATCCCCCAACAATTGAAGAAAGATGATGGCAAGATAATTGTAGATGAATATGAACAGGAGAAAATATATAATGATACCATCTTTGCACCTGACCTCACCATATAGGAGGGTATATCCTTGGACCCCTTCATTGCCAGGACCATACAACTAACCCAAGCCTAGGTTGATGAACAGATAGGGGCATTGAAGAAGAAGGGTGTTGCCATTACGGTGGACAACAAGAAGAAGGGGCAGGATATTCTCAATGGGGAGTATGATGACTTCCTGAATGAGAAGAGAAAGTCTAAGGGAGATAGACTCCCTCCACCACAACAACAGAGCAAAAGACCCCCAAGGGGCAAGAAAGTAGATAAGGAACCCAAAGGGGTTATTATCGAAAGAGCAGTATTTGCAGCTGAGGAGGCAGCAGCATCAGGATCTGGATCTGGATCAGTATCAGCATCCCCTCCAAGGACAAGGAAAGGAAAGTCCAAGAAGAGTAAGACAGCAGAGGCTGAAATTACTAAGACCCTAGAAGAGGGTCAATCCTCAAGGAAGCATGATGAAGAGGATATCCTCATGGAGGAAGAGCCTGAAGAAGAAGAGGCTCCTCTAATAATAAAAAGAAAAAGAAGAGCTCCACAGGTGGTGGTGTCTACCCCACCTAAGAAACTGAGAACCTCCATGAGGGGTGAGATAAAACAACTCCCTACATTGTTACAAGGGGCAGGTAGTGAAGTGCACAAGGAACTACAACATAATGTTCCACTTCCTATCATCGTCAAGTTCAAAACTAAACTTGCAGAAGAGCAGATGAAAGAAACCTCACCAGGAGGTCATATTTCATTAGAGGAGACAATAAATTTGTCTGATGATGAGGTTGTGAAGGAGCTATCTTCACAAAAGATGGAAACCCTTGCTGCAGGTACACAAATGACCCCTCATAAGACTCAAACAGTTCAAACAATACTGGAGGAGATGAAGCAAGTGGAAGCTAAAAAGGAAAAGAGCCCAGAGCAGGTAGCCCAAGAAATAGGGCTAGATACACTGATTGCAGAGGTGACAAATCGTGCAATGGTAGATTTGACAGATAAACAGGATGCAAGTCCTGAACATCCAATAGGATCACGTGACAAAGGGCAACCTGCAGAAGAAGTGAAGATGGCAGAACCAGAAGGCCATGCTTCAGAAGTAAGCCCACCAAGTGCACAGGATGCATTAGCGGAACCTGCTATAGTAAAGGTTCAGGAAAAGAAGGTTGATGAGAAAGATGTGGTAGAAGATCCTACTGCCAAAGTTCAAGAAGAAAGTATCATAAGTGCAGAACAAATAATGGATTCAGAACAAACACCAGCACCTAAGGAGAGTTCTCAATTATCCACAACTGAGAATGTTCCTTAGCAGGAGGAGAAGCCAAAGGAGGATGAGGTAATGATAGAAAAGGATCATGATCATCATGATCAGCATATGGGTGCACCACAAGATCCTCCACCTCAAGAAGATGCTCCTCCAGAGAAAGAAGTTCCTCAGCAGGAGGATGTGCCACAGGATCAACATCAAAGCGAGCATCATGAAGAAGAATTAAGGAAATCACCTTCTCCACCACATCTGCTGACAGAAATAGGAGACATAGGTGAACATCATGATGATGCAGAGAAACATGATCAAGTACCTCTGTGGTTGGAGAAAGAGGTAAATGTGGAGGAAGAATTTGATGTCTCCACTTTATTCTCTAAAAATATAATAAAACCTAAGAGGAAGGCCAAAATGACTTCGGCCATCAAAAGAGATCCGATAACTGGGAGGAGGACTGCACAGATTACAGTACCTACTATGGAAAAAGAAAAAGGTAAAATTACCTTAGATGAATTCCAGATCAGCACAGTAGACTTAGGATTTGCCAATGAAGACCAAGAGGGTCAAGAGGGCAAGGATATTATTGATTCTTTAATTCAAAAGGTGAAAAGAGAGGAGAAAAATAAGCAACACAAAGAGCACATTGCTCAGTTGCATGCCTACATAGGAAGGCTAACCAATACTGAAGATACTTCCACTGAACATGCAGTCCCATTGACTGTTATCTCTCAAGAGGAGGTGAATAAATTAGACCTCATGAAACATGAGGCATCTGTACTCAGGAGATGGATGTCATCCACATTGGGTCATGCAAAGGAAGTAGTAAAGGCCTCTTTAAAGAGATGGAATACTCTCAGCGACTCTAGGACCAAGGTAGACAAATTGCAGATGCAGACAGGAAAAAGGTCTTACCAACTGGAAACAATATTAAATATACTGGGAGAAATAAAGAGGATAAATCCTCAGCTGCTAATCAATAAACAGGTACTAAACAGTAATACTGCCTTGTTGATTGACATATGGTATAAAGATAATTAGTTTAAACATGGAGTACTCAGAAGATACAATAATAAATTGAGAGATATCAGCATGAAGTTGCATGATTTAATGTCTGTTGAGGCAGAAATATTAGAAACACTAGAAGGAAAAGTGGAAGGAAAAGTTGAAAATCAAGATGAAGAGTTTGCCATCAATGCTTTACACAGCAACTTCCAATCAATAGCAGATGATCCACTTGCTCACTTGACAGAAGAAGCCATAGATAAAATAATGAGAATCAAAGTCAAGATGGAGAAGTACAATGAGACGCTTCAAGACAGGAAGAGCAAGCTGGACAGCAGTAGGCATAAATATGAGGCACACAAGCATGCCATGATCAAAGCAAAGACTCAGGATGGTGGAGAAATAGATAAAATTGTGCAATTATATGAGCAGGTCCGGAGCGCCATGCAGCCTCATATGCGCAGTCATCATCATCATCATGATGATGAAAGTTTAGGAAGTGATGCACCTGGTGATGAAGAGCATGACTCTGATAAAGTAAGTGATGATGCATCATAAAGTGAATATCAGCATCAGATACTTAGTGAAAATAGTTTTTTTAGATAGTTGCCAGCTAGAAACTTGTGCCATTTTGTAAAGGTTGATGTAGTCAAAGGAAATATTGACCGTGGTTATGCATAGATGAATCAGGATTGCTGATCTTATTGTAACGGATTCCTCACCTTATTCTATAAAAGGTGCAGGAATGTTTCATTTTGAACATTTGAAACTTAATTGAAATTTGTCTGCTGAAATACTCAGGGCTCATTTCAAAGCTTTTTGTATACATTTATATCTTTGCATACTTAATGAATGAGAAGAGTGTTTTGGTTACAATTCATAGTAAATCTTGAGTAATCAGTGTGTGAATTCTGGATTTATGTGGTGATTTGCTGCGTCCTTTGGAGTGCATGTCTACTTACATACATTGTTTTCATACAATTCCTTTGAAGTTAGCACCTACTGTATCTAGCTGTGGAATGTCCTAGTGAACATATGGTTTGGTTTTCTTCTCCTCATGACTGTATCTGATATACATGTGGTTCAATAGCTGAAGATTCATCTTTCATTTGAAGCTTTTCTTTTAATTTTTTTAAATTTTTGAGCATCTCACTATCACAATTGCAAATAACTGAACATCTAAAGCAAATAATACAAATATGTGGACATCCCATAGATAAGTGGAAATATTTAGCATATTTGAAGCTAAAGCATGCATTACTGATAAATATCATGCAAATATTTGAGTATAACTATATCATCGAATCAAATAACTGTGTAAAATGACCTCTCTGTGAAGAATCTTTGCAGAAATAGCGTCATGATGATGAACTCTATGTAAGGCCCCAAAATGGAAATAGCAATGCACATCAACCTCTAAATAACGTCAGAAGATTAAGACCTAATCACCGGAGACTTGGGATCATGAATTCTCTGAATTCATCATATCTTTCAAGATGAATAAAGGTTAATGTGTACTTTTATTCTATGCTTGTTTATGACTAACATCATGACCAACAGAATTGTAGTCTTTCTTTAGACCCCCTTGATCATGTCGATTGGTAGGAAGAGGAATAACCCGAATCTTTTAGGAGGGGGCTCCTGGCCCTTAGATTTCACACTCTACTTATCAGCAGTATCAGAACTCTTTCTCTTACCTGTGTTATGGCTGATTTCCTCACCAACAGGGGTGCCTTCTCTAGTCTTATCCTTACCTTTATCCTCTCCTATTTTTTCCTTGCCTTTGGTATTCCCAGGTTGATTAGGAGGAACCTTCTTAGTTACACTCTTTCTTCTATGTTGATCCCCCTTGTTATTGAGGTTGTTTCTATCCCTGAGATTCAGTTTGTTAGGGACCTCTTCTAAATCTATCCCTATACTAGTCTCAACAATAGTATTGGGAATTTTCCTCTTGCTAATCTTCTAGGTCACTTCTTTCTCAACAAAGGTCACTTTGGCATTATCTTTCCCTTTTTATGAACAGGTTACACATCCTTATCCATTCCCTTACCCTTGATCCTATCTCCCTTGGCAAGGGATCCTTGCTGGTTTCCATAATGTTTTTACTAGAAGATTCAATAGTGACCTTGTCTAACCTATGCTCAGTATCCTTATTAGTCATGTAGGTCTTTTTGTAATGGATTTTAGAGGCTGAGGCTTCTTGGTTTTTGGCCAATAATAAACCCTCATCCCTAGTAATGGTTTCATCCTGAATGGCATGCTTGTAACCTCCCAAATTTCTCCCAGTAACCCTAGGGATATTCTCAGCCAATTGAGGGTTGTAGATTCTAGGTTTGAACTCAAGAGCTAGGGTTAAAGATAATTCAAATTTATACAAAGCATATATAAGGCTTTGATGTAGGGGAAGGGGCTTTTCTCCTATAAAACATTTTGCACAGAGTCCTCTAAGGACGTGAAAATCTAGTAAGGGAAGTTTATCTTCATTTCATGATGAAAATAATTAAGGAGAGGAAAGAGATATGCATGAAATATTTTAAACCTACCCTCTAAAGCTACATACCTCATCAAAACTTCCACTACCCTCTTCCAAACCCCTAGAAGATCTTCTTAGTTGAACCCATTCTGAATCCTACTAACATTTTCACCATTCTAGAGGAATTTCTTCATGTCCTCATTATAATTCCCCTTAACCTTTTTTAGAAGTCTCGTGCCTTCCATGGATAGGCTTGTCACCTCGGCAATCAACTCCTTAGTAGCTTTGAAAGAAATCCCTCTGACATAATCCACCCCTTCTTTCCAAGAAGAGGCAAATTCCCTAAACAAAATATTGTCATACTCATTCATAGTCTTAATGTACTAAATGAACTTGCCTTTCTATAGAATATCCCATAGCTTAACATCTTCCTTAATGCTTTCATAAACAGTGGGTTCAATTTGAAGGAGGTCGCCACCCATCTTACAAACCCTTGAATTCTCAACTCTCTGACTAGCTCTAAAAGAAACAAGGCTAAGAAAAATCCAAATACAATGAATAAGAAAGGCATAAGGAGTGAGACATATCATACCATGATTAATGATAGTCCTTTTGCTAATATGCCTCGTGTGACAAGTCCACTACTTCGCGGGGGCATTCATTGCTTTAATTTGGATTGGCTTCTTCATTACAAATAATCACTAGTACAGAAACAACAATATATGATTAAAAAAACTACTAAAAATTGCATATAAATGACCAAACATGATCACGTGATCATTAGTAGTTTATTTCCAATCATTTATAACACGATCAAATTGATGACTAAACCATTTTTATTCATTTATTGGTTGTTTTGATTGATCAATTTGGTAGTGTATTTAGTCGTTGATTTAGTCATTGATTACTGTGATCTGGTCACTTATTTAGTCATTTTTGTTCACTGATTTCTATCCATTGGTAGTGTATTTAGTCATTAATTTTAATCATCATTTTGATCAATTTGGTAGTATATTTAGTCATTTTTATTCACTGATTTCAATGGTCATATATTTATTCATATTTATTCATTGTTCACTGATTTCTATCAATTGGTAGTATATTTAGTCAATTTAATTATTAATTGACGTCAATTAGTAGTATATTTAGTCATTTTAATTGACTAATATTTGAGGATTTAAACATAAAACACAGAAATACACATCAATCATCAATTGCACACAATAAGACAGCCATTGAGAAGGTAAAATTGCTGAACTTTATTAAAAGAAAGATGTTCTTTCAGCTTGCACAAGTTTGAAATATCTATCTTTCTTGAAAAATGCTTAGAAATAGAGTATTACAATTTTTATTTTCACTCACAAGATTGTAAATCTAAGTTACAATGCACAGAAATGGCAAGAAAGAAACTTCTTCAAAAAACATCTGCAATGATGGAAACACATGCTTGGAGCCCTTGAATGCGAGTACATGTCTCTTTCATCTCTTAAAACTTCTACAACATGGGCAATCTTCTTGGAGAAAGTTGTAACATGTAGAATCCAAGGAGAGTGTTGATTGTGTCCCATATATGAAGCTCTCTCCTTTAATGTAGTCAACAATAACCCTAGAGTCTTTCCTCCTTTATACGCAACATGCCATCTGATATGAGCAATAGGGTGCTACCTTTTCTGCCATGAATGAAGTTGTGCCTCAATACAGCCAACAAAATTACTATTAGTCTCAATTCAGAAAGAATAAAAGTGCATTGTATATTACAAGTCTACAAAAGTAATTCCAAACATAGCAGAAAGATAAATCAATTAAAAAATTGTAGCCTTGTCAACAAATTCCTTAAACAGAGTGTTCAACATGTTGGCACTATAAAATTTTGCAAAAATTTAAGTGCCTATGATGAAAAAGTTGGTTACCACACTCAGAAATGCACCTGAAAAATCTGCCCTAGTGACCTACTTTGGAGGGTCATATTTTGACGTATGTTTGTTTTCATGCCAAATCACTTGGTGAGTGTGTTCATTTGTCATATTTGAGAATGTATGTTTGATTTCAATTTCCTATGATGATTTTTGATAAGGTTTTGAAGCATCAAGTTGGAGGGTTCTAGGATTGTTTTGTTGTTTGCATATTCTCAGGCCTGCGAAGTAGCCTCCTGTTCAAATTGATATTTTACACCTGGTTGATCATCATGAGAATTGGATTGGTATTCTACATTCCCCTATCCTTCATATGCTCCCTAGTCTAGTTTTAGAGCCTCATGATCAAGTTTTATATTTTTTCAAGGCCAAAACCAAATACAGTTTGTCATATTTTGACAGTTGCATTTCCAGAATGTTTCAGAGAGGTCAACTTTGACCCTTAATATTTTGTGAAGGAAGTGGATTGGTGAAAAATCCTCTTGCACACATGCTCAATGGACCTAAATGAACCATTTCCCCAAGTGGTAGCTTCCTGGGAGGAGATTTGGTATTTTTTAGGATGGTGACTTAGTGAGCTCAATCTGATTTTTGGAAAGTGCAGTTCCAGAAAAGGCTAATTGAGCCACTTTAATATCTTGCACCTCGAGATGAGTTTTTCCAAGTCATTTGTTCTCATGAATTCTTGGATCATATGTCTACATGTCTATGCATTTTCATGGCTTTAGGAGATTGTTTGACCAGTTTTCCTAGGTGATTTTGGAGGCCACCTGACTTGTTTTGGGTCACTGTGCAAAATGTCAGAAAACAAATTCTAGTGACAACCCACTTCAATTTTTCACTTCAAGACAATACAGAGGCAGTCTCAAGTCATTTAAGATAAAAACTTGTTTCAAAACAAAAAACAATTTAGCTGGGCCCACAGGGGGACCCGACATGTGTCACCCAATTATTGGTTAATGAGGCTTGATGATAATGTTTGTGAAGCCTATGGTATTATTCTACCCTTTTTTGGTGATGGATTAAAGTCTCATGAAGCATTCATTGATGAAATCTCTTCAAGAGAAATCCTTTTGCAAGGCAATAGAGGTTAAAAAGAAGGCCCAGTGCTTGACCTTTTGCAAATACTAGAGAAATATTGATAATAGAGTAGTTGTTGTTTGCCCTAACAACAATGAAGTGCATGTTTACAAAGCATCACTAGATGGAAGTTCTATATGGAATAGAATACACATTCTTCAAAAGGATGATCAATTTGTGTCAGGGATAGACTGGGGTATAGATTAAATAAGATTGTTACTATGTCACATGATAGAAATTCATATGTTTGAAGTTTAGAGGGTCATAATTGCATTTGGTTTGTTTTACAAACTCCATCAAACAACTATTATAGTTGTTAATAACCTTCAAGTATATGTTGATTGCCACAACACAACAAAAGATTGTTGTGGGGTGGCATAGGCTAAACAACGCTACACATTTTCTACGCTCCTATCATAATCATAAAATGCCATTGCCATCAACTATTCATCTCAGTCTCACAACATTATGTAGAGAGGGACAATTGAAAAAGGTAGTGCACATTCTACTTAATATGCTGGAACATGGTATGGACATCCATCAAAACATAATAGATGGGGAAATTTTGTCAAGTATTATATTTTAAATGCAGATAGATATAATTGCAAGATATCAATGATACCTCATAGGTCAAGGAGCTTCAATTCGAGTGGCTAGAGTACATCAAAAGGGAGGGAAATTGTTGAAGGATGTCTTGAATGCCTAAGTTCCCATTTAGGGGCACGAGCCTTGGTCGAAGAACACCAATTGGCCATGGTTTCATGTGCCAAAATGATGATGAAATTTCCTATGTGCTCTATAATTTTGGCAGACTACATAAAGGGTAATCACAAATGTCTTCAAGAGAGGATTTTTCAATATTTCAGAGACCACCCAGAGACACCGAGATAAATACTATGTTGGAATTGACAATTTCTGGACTATTCAAGTTTTTTTTTCTATGACTGAATCACACCATGGTTCAAATGTTTGGGGCATCCATACAACTGCAATATTTGATCCCAACACAAAAGAATTTATCATCGACACACCAAATGAGAGAGCCGATAATGAAGGAAAAGTCATTATTTCTATGTCGACACAATGGAAAAAGAAGTATACAGAGGATCCAGCCTTCCCCACGTCCCCACAAGAGCAAGGTGAAGAATGTATGGGCTTATGGGAGGAACTCCAGGTCTTCCTGTGCTCCCGTAGAGCCATAACAAATCATGTGCGGGATGGCAGGCTCGCCCCACATCCCCGTGAAGGAACCCTAATGTGTGTGCGGTAATGTGGTAGATTTATAGTTTTTCAATCCTTCCCTGCATCACCACGGAGGGAAGATTTTTTGTGTGTGGGTGAGTGGTGAGTCTTCACGCATCCCTATAGCAGATAATAATACCATATGCGGGATAGTGGGTAGCGGGTAGATGAAATGAAAAAATGAAGGTTGTGAGAAGAAAGAGCAAGTGCCCCGAGGAGTTTCTCACATCCTTGCAAAGGCACCCTAAAACTAGCGTGGCATTGCCATAAGTCAAATTATTTTCCCACACCCCCACAGTAAATCAATTGACTTACTGTGGGGGTACGGGAAAAGAATTTGACTTACAGCAATGCCACACCAGTTTTAGGGTGCCTTTAAAGGGATCCTTGGGGCACCTGCTCTTTCTTCTCATGACCTTCTCCACTCGCAAAAGGCTTTACAAACTTTCAAGCAAATGCAATTGGCAGGTGTAAAGCCAAATTCCACAACCTTTGCCAACATCCTTCCTACCTGTGCCAAAATGGGAGCATTGGAACAAGGTATGGACATCCATAAAAAAGTAATGGATAGAGAAATTTTTTCATATGTTGTAGTTTCAACTACCCTGGTAGACATGTATGCAAAATGTGGAAGCATTGACAAGGCATGTGAACTGTTTAGAAAAATGCCTTAAAGAGATGTCATCTCATGGAATGCAATGGTTGCGAGATATGCACAAAATGGATTTGTTGAAAAGGCTTTAGAAACTTTCAAGAAAATGCAATTAGCAAGTGTAAAGCCAAATTCAACAACCTTTGCCAGCATACTCCCTGCCTGTGCCAAAATGGGAGCTTTGGAATAGGGTATGGACATCCATCATAACCTAATTGAAGGGAGATTTTTGTCAGATAGACATGTATGCAAATTGTGGAAGTATAGATAAGGCACATGAAATGTTTGATGGAATGGCTCAAAGAGATGTCATCTCTTGGAATTCAATGATTGCAGGATATGTACAAAATGGATTTTGTATGGATGCCCTCAAAATATTTGAATTAATGAAGTACTCCGGAACATATCCTAACATTGTAAACTTTTCTTGTGTTCTATGTGCATGTAGCCATGCAGGTTCAGTGGATGAGGGTTGTACAAACTTTAATCAGATTAGTAACCCTTATTGCATTGCACCTACAATTGATCATTATGTGTGCATGGTTGACCTTCTTGCTAATGCTGGCTATCTTGAGGACGCTCTAAACTATATCATTAAGATGTCATTTAAATCTATCATGGTTGTGTGGATGTGTTTTCTTGGTGTTTGTAGATCACATATGAATGTAGGGTTAGGAGTATTTACAGTGACGCTACTTTTTTATTTGGATCCTAAAAATGTTGCGACTTATGCTCTTCTCTCAAACATATGCAGAAGTGGGCAGGTGGGGTGAGGTTCAAATGTTAAGAAGATTGATGAAAGATAGAGAAGTTAAAAAGATTCCTGGATGTAGTTAGATTGAAGACCATAAAATGGTAAATTCCTTTTATGTGGGAGACAGATAACATCCACAGACATGGAATCTATGCAAAGCTTGAGAAATTAGCTTGGGAGATGAAGGTAGGAGGGCATTTTCTAGATTCAAGACATTTACTAAATAATGTGGAAGAGGAGGAAAAATAATTATCTCTGCCACCATAGTGAAAAGTTGGCAATTACATTTGGCTTGTTAAACACACCCCCTAGAACAACATCTAGAGTTGTAAGAACTTTCAAGTATGTGTCGATTGCCACACTACAAAATTTATCTCCAAGTTTGTTACAAGAGAAATTGTTGTGATAGATGCAAATTGTTTCCATCATGTTAAATAGGGACAATGTTCTTGAAAAGATGATTGGTGATGCTAAATGAAGCAATCTAAAAAATAGGCTTGCAATATGTTGTAGTGGCAACTGCCCTGGTAGAAATGTATGCAAAATGTGGAAACATAGACAAAGCACATGAACTGTTTGACAAAATGCCTCAAAGAAATGTGGTCTCATGGACTGCAATGATTGCAGGATATGCACAAATTGAACTTTTTGAGAAGAAATTAAAAACTTTCAAGCAAATTCAATTGGTAGGTGTAAAGCCAGACTCCACAACCTTTGCCAGCATCCTCCCTGCCTGTGCCAAAATGGGAGCTTTGGAACAGGGTATGGACATCCATCAAAGCATAAAGGATAGATGAATTTTGTCATTTGTTGTAGTTGCAACTACCCTGGTAGACATGTATGCAAAATGTGGAACTGTGGACAAGGCAAATGAACTGTTTGATAGAATGCCTCAAAAAAATGTGGTCTCATGAACTGCAATGATTGTAGGATATGTACAAATTGGATTTTTTTTAAATACTCTAGAAACTCTCAAGCAAATGTAATTTCATTATGATCTTTCTTTGTCTTAATCCTGAGGTCTAAATCTTTACCATTTTTACTTCTAGGTTTTTCACACTTCTCTAGACTCTCATCAATCCTATCTATGCATGTTTTAAACCTCCAAAGATCTTCAAACTTTGTATGGTCTTGTAGACTATCAAATAGGCTTGTAGAATGCAATGATAGTCTTGATCTCTATCAGGGACCTCTCAAGATCATTCAATGAATTTATGGCCATATCCTCACTAATCCAATCAAAGATAACTAGATAAGGGTACTTACACCACCAATGGTCTCATTGTCTACTCTTATATCATTCTATGGACTGTGGTACATGGTACTTCAACAATATGTCAAAAGGGATCTATGTTGTGAATGACAACCTAGCAAAAGGTCACTCCATATGTGGAAGTGTTGCAAGTATGTGCCTAATCGATGTTCTCATTGATGTCAACATATCCTTGTTGTCATTAGTGTCAACTATATCTTATTCCATTACTTGTTTAGAAGACTTGTATGTTGAGGATATTGAGAAAATTAGCCTCTCCGAAAGAAACAAGTGAGTAACAGAGAAGTGCAGTATAGACAATGAGTTGTATGCCGAAGATCAGTCTGGTAAACTACTCCACATTTATTCCTGCTTGAAGATAGTGGTCTGCAGATTGGAAGTAAGTTAGAGGTATGTCTGAGGATGCTATTTACTTTAGGTCTAAGCCATCCACATGAATATCTGAGTGAGTTGTGTTCACTAGAGTGAAACCTACTTTTTGTGTAAGTTCAGTTGAGACAGGAAGATAGTATTTGACTCCGCATTCCTCCGCAATAAAGTATTTTGCTCTATGGCTCTAGAGAGAAGTCTAGGATGATGATAAGTGCCTATAGTTGTAATGGTTCATGGTTTGGTTGTCTACAAGCTATCTTTCTTTAATGACAGTTGAAGACAATAAAGTTCATGTGTTCCGATGAGAGGATTCCTATGGATAAAGTGGTTAAGGTTCGTGCAGTTGCTCTTGATGATTATTGCATTCTTGTGGATGTCTCCTAATCATCTTCCTATCTAGACTTTGGTCCACATTAAGAAATTGAGATGGTGTGTGAAGATTGTTCCCAGATAATGTAGCATGTAACCAGTCTTGGCTGACCTGGTTGATCCCAATGATTGCGGAGATCTCTGGAAGATTGTGGAAGCGTGTTGTGGCATGGAAGATCATGTTTGAGTCCCAGCTAAGGCATGGTGTAATCCACATTTCATTCCCTTTGCATGATATTGCAATATTTTAGGACCTATTTTGTAAATGTTTGTAATACCAACCTTGGAGATTGTTCCAATGGTTGATGATTGTGATGCCGACCTTGATGATCGTTACAAGGTTGATGTAGTGTATAAATATTTGTAGTTGAGTTGTGGAAAAGGTTTCCTTTAGGGAAAATGAGAAGATATTAAGAAAGGTCCAAAGGTAGAGTAGAGAAGAGGCAGAGGAAAGAAGAGGAAGAGAAGAGTAGAGGAAGAGCAGAGCAGAGAAGAGGTAGAGGAAAGAAGAGGAAGAGCAGAGCAGAGGAAGAGTAGAGCAAAAGAAGAGCATACTAGATGAATTGTTATTCACAATACAGAAAGGTGTTGATCATGGCAGTGAGTCTGGTAGTAAGCCACCAGTAGGGTTTAATACCCTTATTGTAATCTTGCTAGGTTTAAGGGTTGAGGTAGTGAGTCTGCTAGACGTAGTTGTTCTTCATGGCAGTAAGCCAGTATGTTTAGGCCCGTGGAGTGACCAAGCCTGAACATCATTATTTCAAGATTTCTATATATATTGAGAGCTAATCCTCTCCGTGGTTTTTCCCACCTTGGGGTTTTCCACGTAAATCTGGTGTCTCTTGTGTTTGATGTTGTATCTATGGTTAAGTTTCTGATTGCATACTCTCATTGTTAAATCATAATAATTGTGGACAAGTGATGAATTTTTAAATGGTAAAAAGTGTTTAAGTTTTGTTACAAATGATTCACCCCCCTCTCAGTTGTTTGACGCATATCAACAATTGGTATGAAAGCCAAATTCCTCTGAAGAAAGTTTAACAGCTTGAGGAAGATCCAAAATGTCTTACAAAAAGGAAGTGCCACATTTTGATGGAACAAATTATGTTCTCTGGAAGGCTCAAATGAAAAGCCATCTTCTTTCTCTTGGTAACAAAGTTTGGAAAGCTACAGAAATAGAATACACCATACCTCAAAATGGTTTGATGATTGAAGATGAAATCAAAGAATATGAGATAGATATCAAGGCAAAGGATGCTCTGTTAAGCTCATTAACCAACTCAATATTGATGAAAGTGGTGGATCTTGAAACTGCAAATAAGGTATAGGAAAAATTGAAAATTTTGTATGAAGGAGATGATTCTATGAAGGAAGCCAAGTTACAATGTTTGAAAGTGAAATATGAAAACTTGAAGATGAATAATGATGAAAACATATCAACTTTTATGCAAAGAGTTGATGAACTTGTTAGAGGGATAAAATCTATAGGCAGAACCCTTGAAGAAAAGGAAATTGTTATGAAAATTCTCAAATCTCTGCCCAAGTCCCACTATCACAAGGTAGCCACAATTGAAGAATTCATGTAAGTTAAAACCATTAGTAGGGATCAGTTGCTTGAGAAGCTTATTGCTTTTGAAATAAGGGAGTTAGATGATGCTCTGCCAAAAGTTGAGACAGCCTTCAAAGACAGTACTCCTGGAAGTACTTCTAGATCAGAAAAGTATAAGGTAGAATCCAATGATGAGTTAGATGAAGTTGAAGCCAACTTTGTGGATAGACTATAAAGAGGATCTGGTAAGTATAAAGGCAAACTTCCTTTCAAATGTTTTTCTTGTGGTAAAGTAGGTCATTTTGCTTCTAGATGTCTTGAAAGAACTGAAAGAAATAGAAGATATGAGAATAGGCCTAGGATCCAAAAGAAGTGTTGTTATGCTGAAGATTTTGATGATGATGAAGGAGTATCAGATAATGGTGAACTAGATAATGTTAGTTCCTCTGTAAATGAATGCTTGTTCATTTCTATTAAGGAAGATCTTGTGTCTACTAATTCTCCTAGCTATGTGAAGGAACAAAAACTAGTGGAAAGTGCTTTGGCCGCTCAGGTCATTAAGGACAAGGATGAATGGGTTATTGATAGTGGTTGCTCTCACCACATGACTGGTGACAAAAGTAAGTTTGTAAGTTTGGAAATATATGATGGTGGATTGGTTAGGTTTAGATATGATACAACTGATAGGATTTGTGGAAAAAGGATCTATTTCTTTTGATGGAAAGCATAATACTGAAGATGTCTTGTATGTGAAAGGATTAAAGCACAATCTTCTAAGTGTGGGTCAGATGTGTGACAAGGGCTATGACTTAAGCTTCAAGGACAATGGATGCAAGATTAGGGAAAGCTCCAGAATAGTCATTGCAACTGGTAAGAAGACTAGAGGTAATATCTATCACTTGAAAGGAACTGAGAACTATTGTTTGTTGACTCAGATTGATGAGAGTTGGTTATAGCATAGAAGATTGTGTCACATAAATTTTGATAATATTATGAGGATAAGTATTGTACAAATTGTTAGAGACTTGCCCAAGCTTGTGAAGCCTGCTAATCTAGTTTGCAAGGAGTGTCAATTTGGGAAACAGACGAACAAGTTTAAAAAGCAAGGACCAATCAGTTGGAGGACTACTTGAGCTAGTGCATACAAATTTATGTGGACCTACCAGAGTAAGAAGTTTGCAAGGAGACAAGTATTTCATACTGCTCATTGATGATTATTCTACAATGACTTGGGTCACCTTTTTGAAAGAGAAAACTAAAGCTCTAGATAAATTCAAGGCATTTAAGTCAATGGTTGAAAATGAGATGGATTTGAAAATCAAATGCTTGAGGTCTGATAGAGGAGGAGAGTTCACATCAAATGAATTCAATTTCTTTTGTGAAGAACATGTAATAAAGAGATAGATATCTATGCCCAGAACTCCATAACAAAATGGAGTTGTTGAAAGGAAAAATAGAACAGTTCAAGAAGATACTAGAACCATGATAAAGGAAGCTCATCTTTCAGAAGCATATTGGATAGAGGCAATTCACACCGCAGTGTATATCTTATATAGAGTTCAAGTAAAAGGTAACAGTTCAAAAACTCCCTATGAATTGTGGCATGGTAGAGTTCCTACTATGAAATATTTCAAAGTTTATGGTAGCAGATGTTATATCAAAAGAGAAGAAGATTTAGGCAAGTTTGATGCTAGATGTGATGAAGGAATCTTCCTTGGTTACTCCACCAAGAGTAAGGCCTACCGATGCTATAATAATAGGCTGAATAAAATCATTGAAAGTGTAAATGTTAAAGTTGATGAGTGTAAATAAAGGTCTTTAGATTCAAGTGGATATGAGTTAGATGATCCAGATGTTTTAGAAGTGGTGCAGCATGAAGACAACAGAAATGAAGAAGAACAAGCTCTGATAAGTGCTACCAAAACCCCAAGATATGTAAGAATCAGTCATTCTAAAAATCAAATCATAAGAGCTAAGAGCAAAGGGATCTTAACCAGAAGAAAAGTTGTAGAAGAACAAGTAAATTTCTGCCTGATTTCTAAGATTGAACCTAAAACTGTGGATGAGGCTTGCAAAGATGTGAATTGGTTAAAGGCTATGGAAGAGGAATTGATGCAGATAGAGAAGAATCAGACTTGGGATCTTGTTCCCAGACTAGCAGACAAGAATGTAATTAGTACAAAGTGGGTCTTCAAAACCAAAATGAATGAGAATGGTGAAGTGGTAAGAAACAAAGCAACATTGGTATGCAAATGATACACTCACGTTGAAGGAATAGACTTTGAAGAAACTTTTCCTCTAGTAGCAAGGATTGAAGCAATAAGGTTTTTTCTAGCTTTTGCAGTGGACAAATATTTCAAGGTTTATCAAATGGATGTGAAGTCTGCCTTCTTAAATGGAGAGTTGGAATAGGGAGTCTATATTGAACAACCAGAAGGATTTCAGTCATCAGAACAAGGGGACATGGTATGTAGATTGAAGAAAGCATTGTATGGATTAAACCAAGCTCCCAGGGCATGGTATGCACAGTTGGATAGGTACCTGATACATATTGGGTTTAGTAAAGGTACTATAGATAGTAATCTCTACTTTAAGATCAATGATGAACAAACCCTGATTGTTGCAGTTTTTGTTGATGATATTATTTTTGGAGGCAATGAAGGTATGTACTCAGTTTTTGCTGGAGAAATGCAAAGTGAATTTGAAATGTCTAGGTTTGGAGAGATGAACTTCTTTTTAGGTCTACAAATAAGTCAATCAGATAAGGGTATCTTCATTTGTCAGTCTAAGTATGTGAAATAGTTGTTAAAGAAATTTGGAATGGAAGACTTTAAACCAGTATGCACACCTATGATAATTGGTTGTAAGTTGAGCAAAGATGATAACTCACCCATGGTAGACTAGAAAAGGTATAGATCTATGATTAGAGGATTACTTTATCTGACTCAAACTAGACTTGACATAATGCATGCAGTGTGTCTTGTGGCAAGATTTCAGGCAGATCCCAAGGAATCACATGTGATGGCAGTCAAAAGAATTTTGAGATATTAAAAGGCACAATAGATTATGGTTTGTGGTACCCTAAGGACTGTGACTTTACTCTCAGTGCATATACTAATGTTGATTGGACCAGAGATGTGGATGACAGAAAAAGTACAAGTGGAGGTGCATTCTTCTTGGGAAAAGGATTAGTATCTTGGCTAAGCAAGAAACTAGATTCAATATCCATGTCTATTGCAGAGGCAGAATACATTGCAGCAGCATGCAGTTGCACTCAAGTGTTATGGATGAAGCAGACTTTGAAGGACATCAAAGTTGTGTATGATGAACCTATTGTAATATTTTGTGACAACACAAGTGCCATAAACATATCAAAGAACCCAATGATGCATTCAAGGACCAAGTACATATCCATTAGGTATCATTTCCTAAGAGAAAAAGTGACAGAGAATGAAGTATGTTTCTACCAAGGATCAGATTGCAGACATCTTTACCAAGCCTTTGCCCAAGGATGATTTTGATTATCTTAGAGAAAAGTTAGGGTTCATCACCCCTCCTACTCTAAACTAAGATGCACAAGAAAGTTCAGAAGAGAGGTTAGATCAGAGCTGAAGAGTGCAAGTATGTGCCCTTTGCCATTGATGTCAAAGGGGGAGAGAAGTCATGTGAAAAACTTAGAGTGTAGATGTGTAAAATAAAGGGGGAGAATTTTGGACAAAGAAATAAGTGTAAGTGTGTAAACAGAAAGGGGGAGAATCTTGTCTTGATGGTTGTTGTAGTTTTTCACATCATATGTTGCCATCAATGACAAAGGGGGAGATTGTTGCAAGTATATGCCTAATCAATGTTGTCATTAATGTCAACATATCCTTGTTGTCATTAGTGTCAACTATATATTATTCTATTACTTGTTTAGAAGACTTGTATGTTGAGGATATTGAGAAAATTAGCCTCTCCAGAAGAAACAAGTGAGTTACAGAGAAGTGCAGTACAGATAGTGAGTTGTATGTTGAAGATCAGTCCAGTAAACTGCTCTGCATTTATTTCTACTTGAAGATAGTGGTCTGTAGATTGGAATTAAGTTAGAGGTATGTCTAAGGATGCTACACTTCAGGTCTAAGCCATCTGCATGGAGATCTGAGTGAGTTGTTTTCACCAGAGTGAAGCCTGCTTTTTCTATAAGTTTAGTTGAGATAGGAAGATAGTATTTGACTCTACATTCCTCCACAATAAAGTATTTTTCTCCGTAGCTCTAGAGAGAAGTCTGGGATGATGATAAGTGCCTAAAGTTGCAATGGTTCATGGTTTGGTGGTCCGCAAGCTATCTTTATTTTATGACAGTTGAAGACAGTAAAGTTCATGTGTTTCAGTGATAAGATTCCTATGGATAAAGTAGTTAAGGTTCATGTGGTTTCTCCTGATGATTCTAGCATGCTTATAGATGTCTCCTAATCATGTTTCTATCCTGAATTTTGTCTGCATTAATAAATTGAGATGGTGTGTGAAGATTTTTCCAAGATAATGTAGTGTGTAACCAATCTTGACCGACCTGGTTGATCGTAGTGATTACGGAGATCTCTGGAAGATTGTGGAAGCATGTTGTGGCATGGAAGATCATGTTTGAGTCCCAACTAAGGCATGTCATGATCCACATTTCATTCCCTTTGCATGATATTGCAATAGGTCAGGACCTATTTTGTAAATGTTTGTAATACGGACCTTGGAGATTGTTCCAATGGTTGATGATTGTGATGCTGACCTTGATGATCATTCCAAGGTTGATGTAGTGTATAAATACTCATAGTTGAGTCATGGAAAAGGTGTCCTTGAGAAAAAATGAGAAGATATTAAGAAAGGTCCAAAGGCAGAGCAAAGAAGAGGTAGAGGAAAGATGAGGAAGAGTAGAGTAGAGGAAGAGCAAAGCAAGGAAGAGGTAGAGGAAAGAAGAGGAAGAGCAGAGTAGAGGAAGAGCAGAGCAGAGGAATTGTTATTCATAATACAGAAAGGTGTTGATCATGGCAATGAGTCTGGCAATAAGCTACCAGTAGGGTTTAATAGCCCTCAGGGTTTAACAGCCCTAAAGGTTTAACAACCCTTATTGTAATCTTGCTAGGTTTAAGGGTTGAGGCAGTGAGTCTGCTAGACCTAGTTGTTCTTCATGAGAGTAAGCCAGTATGTTTAGGCCCATGGAGTGACCAATCCTGAACATCATTATTTCAAGATTGCTATATATATTGAAAGCTAATCCTCTCTGTGGTTTTTTCCACCTTGGGGCTTTCCACGTAAATCTGGTGTCTCTTGTGTTTGATGTATCTATGGTTAAGTTTCTGATTTCATACTCTCATTAAGTTTTGTGACAACTAATTCACCCCCCTCTCATTTGTCCGGCGCATATCAATAGGAAGAACAAGCTTTGATATATTTCTTGATGACCTACTTTATCTTTTATACCTTAAAAATAATGCACGAATGGATGGAAATGGAGTGAAAATTTTTAAACAATTTAACCCTTATTTCCACCCACCAATTTATAGGGTCAATGTCAAAAATATTGTTCTTGCAGCTTTGTTAGGTGTTATATGTAATAGTTCGTCACAAAATATATCCTAATTTGTATAATATGTACTTAAATTTACAATTTGTATAGTGTGTTCTAGATGGTTCACAGTTATTCTAAATAAAACTAAATAAGTGTCTTTTTGGATACACCTAGGGCAAAAGACTGATATGCACTTCAATTCAAGGCAATAAAGTTTTCTATACTTTTTGACTGAAAGTAAACCTTACAACTATCACATTTACAATGTTCAGCTACAGGCAAAGTGAATAGTAGTACACACAAGGATAAGATTGGTTGAACAATACAAAAGACTCTATGAATAATAATAAGGGAATGACATGCAATGCTATTAGATTCACATTACTAAGACAAGCAATTCAAAGATTGTAGTTAATATTAAAAACACATCAATCACTTCATCTACATTCATCAAACTTATGAGTTAAAAATGTAGTTGCATTCAAAGCTACAATCAACCTAACACCTATTGTAATACAAATCTTTTAGCAAACGCTAAGCAATGCTATTAGTTTGTAGGATGATGACATTTCAAACCTGGGTTGAAGGAAGGACTGTAACCTTATGCTGCCAGCCACAAAGAGATCAAAAGGCAGTGAGTATTTTGTCGAAGAGTGGTAATGAAATGGCAGTGAGGATCAACCTTTAGGGTTTCAAGATGAACCAATCCCTAGACAGTGCCTCAATTGTGGAAATCTAACAATAGTAGTGATAAACAAAGTGATGGTCATCGAAATTAAGATTGTAGTCATACTTAGTTTTAGGATAGTCAAAACATTGCCATGGCTGACTATACATAAGAGGCCAATGTATGCATCATAGGTTTGTGATAGTCCCACATCATAGTGATTGTGCAGGAAGATACAAATGATAGTTGCAAGGTATATGGAGGCAAAATTTTTGACCCTTGAGGAAAGTAGTGAGTATCATATCAAGCATATACACTATGAAAGGCAATCATGATGGGGTGCTACATGATTGCAATTAGTCAGAGAAATGGCAAGCTTCTAGCATTGTAAACCTTGTGTTTGAACCATGACATTATATGCAAGGAGATTGTGAAATGAAAGTTTAGCATCATGGTCAAAGGTAGCTCATGCATAAGTCTTCAATCAAAGCATTCTTCACTAACACCCAAAAGACCCTTAGAGCCAAGCAAATAGCCATGATTTGGAATGCTTTAGGAAAAAGTGAGTTACCACCCTGTTTTGAAGTCATCATGGGATCATAGGTGGTAGTTTAAAAGTTTTTATAATAATATCTATGAGTGGAGGTTTCAGGGCACTACTCACATTTTATGATGGGTATCCAAACCTTGAGCACTAAGTGACAGTGTATAATACAATGTTGATTGTGAAGTGCATGCACAACAAACAAACCTAAACAAGGCTTTTTATATCAAACGTAGCATATGAAAAGGCATTAAGGGTAATGACAGAGGTGTTAATGCATGAATATGAGTGATGAAACATTCTCAGGTATTGAAGGTAGTGGTGAATGCTGTAGTGTTTTGTCAGGGACTGTCCAGTCAAGATAACACTGACTTGATTACCTAGAGGTTGTGGATGTGGGAAACTCCAATCATGTCCCTTGATGAGAGCTCGTATTCTAATACAGTAGCCAAATTAGGAATGAAGTATCCATATCCATGATGTATGACAGTCTTTTTGTTCTCTAAGTCATTAAAATAATATATGGATTGTGTAAGTGTAGTGGCATAAGCACCCTGTGTAAGGGTCCATATAACTCTATTTCACTTGCTTTTCAGTCCTTCGCAATGGATATGACAATGTAGCCTCCAAAGTGACAAAGGGAGATGGTGGTGTTTAGTGTTGCTAATGGATGTATTAAAACCCAAGTGAAATTAACTGAGGAATTCTAAACATGCATAATGAAGTTGTGAGTTATAAATCAGGGTAGTGCATCCTTCATAAGGTCCAAATGCAACATATAGTTGATGGTTGTCTCAATGATTATAGTCTCAGTAACCCAACAGTGATGTGTGTTTAAGGAGGTAACAACCTTGTTTGGTTCCCATTGTGGGTGTTTTGATGGCAGTGCCCTTAAGGCTCATGAAGCAAGGTCTATGGCATTTTTTAGAAAATAGTGACAAGTGAGGACAATAGTCATGTAGAAGCATCAGACATAGCCTTTGAAGGTTGTATGAGCAATAAGAGAATAGTCAAGTGGCTAATTCATGCAACATCAATAACAAAATTGGAGTGATATGATGACCTTATCAATCATTGGGAATTCTACTTTAAAACAAGTACAATTTTGTAATCAAGTTATTTAAAAGAACTGTGGCAAAGCTTTTGCAAACTACTTACTGGTAGAGAAAAATATGAAAAATATGATAGTTTGAGACACTAACTTTAAATGATGAATTTTTGCACTCTATTGCATAAAATTTTATTGAAAAGGAAAGTACCGTGTAGCTGAATACAAAAAATGCATCTTACAAATTTGTACCTATCATCTGCAGACAAAAATCACAATGCAAGCATGTGCATCAGATTCAGAGGTAATAAATTCAACATGTATTTACACAAGCATGACAAATTCAAAGTGGTTATATAATTCTTACCAACATATCCCTTATCCTTTGAAAAGTGAATACATTCTCATTCTTCAAGTTCCTCTCTAAGGTTTCTTTTACGGAGTTCATCTTGAGTATCTTGGCCTTCCTTCTTGAAATAAACAATTCTTAGTATGTTTTATACTATATTGATAATTTATAAATGGAAGTAATATTCGATATGTATTTTGTTTGGAAGTTCATCAATGGCACAAAATTTTTTCTAAATCCCTTTTCCAACACAAGCAATCAACTCACTTCCATAGAAGAGTCAAGAAGGAATCTCTAAGATTGTAGGGTGAGAACAATAATAATCTTTATAAATTTCTTATTCTCTCCACTAATATATCAGAAGCAGAATTTGAAGGAGCACTTGCAAGAATATAGGATTTTGAATTGCTTTTGAGGATTTGTTATAAGAAGAAAAGAATGTGTTTTAAAACTACCCAGATAATAACTAAAAGTTTACCACAATCAGGTAATTTAAAAGCCTATTGAGAGAAATATTTCTCAAGTCATCCCAATCAATAAATGCAGGCACCCATATCTCGGTAAATCGATTCTGCAATGCAAGAGATAGTTCTTTCTTTCCAAAATCCCCACCTGGGTTCATAGTAGCCAAAAGGAAGAACTGTGGATGTGCAATCAACTCCTCTAAACAAGCACTTCCCTTCTCAACAAGTACCTAAAAATAATCCAATGGTGTGAGTTCCAGATCAGATCCATCTTTACAAATACACAATATATCTAGAAAAAAGTTACAAATGATTACAAATTCAATGAAACACCAACACAAAGCCTACAAATCCTCCAAAACATAATAATGAAGTCAAGTTACTAGTTATGTGGTGACCATTTCTTGCAAGCCTTTCTAGGAAAATGAAGCTTACATTACATTTCATTCATTTTAGCCATAGCTGTAAAACTCACTAAGGGGGACGTTGTTGAGATTTTGATGTTACATCTAATTTGGTTAGTAGTTTTCATTTTACAATAAATAATGGTTAGTAATAGTTAATAAATAAATAATCTTAAGTTAGGACTTAGATGTTAGTTGTGGGAATTTCCTGTATGAAGGTTGAATACAATAGTTGAGTGGTTGTTGCACAAGTAAACTTGATAGGCTTTATAATCCATTATACAAACAATGTAATTATCATGAATGCATAATATAGTTTTGATAGTGTCATTTCTATTCATCATGGTGTAATGATATGTGGTTTAGTGCTCTCCATTTTCAACAATAGTGATATGATTAACTCTTCAGTCTCTTTATGATTGAGGAAGAATAGAACTTTAGTTACCAAGAGTTGACTAGGTTTGAGAACACTATTCAATCTTTCAAGAACACTGTCATTAGCAAGAGAAATTTCATCAACCAGGAAGAAATGCCCATTCTTCATCACTTACACAAGGGGTCCATCATGCGAGAGATATAATTATTACCAATCTTTATGTAGCTGAACTAGTTCCTGTATGGTGTGTTTGAGAGTATCTACTTCATCTTTTTTTGTATCATAAAGCTTTGATCTCTTACCATTATCTTCTGATAAAACACTTGATTTAATACTATCCAACACATGCTTGATGGTACCCATAGTGATATTAACATCCTCAACATTAGAAGACAAGGTCTACAGCAAATGAGAAAGAGAGGGCCCAATTAACAGATATTCAACCACCTAGAAACCTTTTCTGGTCACTCCAAAATTTTAGTAATCTTACAAATAGACTCCAATACATATAGGAAAACCGCATACTTTGCATTCATGGAACTGATTAAAAAGTTTTGATGTCTTGATTGTCCACATTTTTTCTTGAAACCTGCCTACAATATGATTTCATCCACGTTCTGGTCGAAAACCCAAGACTTGTACCTAGCCTCATCCATTTGGGTACACCACACCCAAAGAGTTAGATGTGGTATTTTACCCAATTTCAACACTATCATGTCTCCAAGGGATTTGAATTTGGAACTCCTCTTTGTAAGTTCTATGCTTTTATCATTTGAGCTCAATCCATTTGACATACTTTCTTGTTAATGTAGATGGTTTATTTTTAAATACAAATATCAATTGAAAATAGTACCTATCTTTTTATGACCATATTCGATGTACTGCCATTCTCAGAACAATTTACCAAAAACTCACAACTAAAAAAAGGTAAACATTGCTAACTTGTGTCCTCGAACATACTTCTCTCTATCTAATAATGCTATTTATTATGTTCCCATTTGTGGTTACCTTGTGCCATTTGAACAACTTGTATCATAGGAAATCAAGACCATGGTCACTTAAAGTGTGAAGTCCAATTTAGAGAATACTAACCATGAAGACCTATTCTTAAATGCATTGGTCTAGAGACAACTCTC
This sequence comes from Cunninghamia lanceolata, assembly GCA_027924645.1. Taxonomy (NCBI): domain Eukaryota; kingdom Viridiplantae; phylum Streptophyta; class Pinopsida; order Cupressales; family Cupressaceae; genus Cunninghamia; species Cunninghamia lanceolata. Next base: position 16,827,736 of record BSBN01001715.1, read on the forward strand.
CACACTTGCTTTTATAGATAGAAAATTTATTTTGTGATTATATTTTAAAGATGTAGATTTGCAATCAACAAAATTATGAAGGCTAATCTTGGAAACACTATCATGGACACATTTTGGTCCTTCACCTTTAAATATGTCTTCCCAATAGCAAAGCCATCCCACTCGCCTCTAGAAAATTAGTCAGGATCTTGTGAATGTCTAATAACTGCTCCTTACCCAAAATTGAGCTCCACAACTATCTGATAACAATAACAATCCTCAGACAATGCAATAGTACTTCCTGTAGACACTCAAAATTGGCTCATTTTGCATTTAGGCATTTCCATTGCATCTCTACATCGCATGCATTATCTTGTCTAACACACTTGCAAGCAAACCCTAATCGTTTCCTCTATTTGTCTCCATCTTTCTTCGTGATTTATTAAATAAATTTTATTTGTTTAATTAATCACCTCTCATTCTTCTATCTTCTTCTCTTCCATTCATCTATCTCCTATTAATAATTAAATAATATTTTAATTATTTAATTATTATCCATTTCTTCTAATAAATAAATAAAATTCACATTTTATTTATTTATCTTGCATAACATATGAATTAAATAAATTCAATCATTTTATTAATTTATATTCATCACAACTTCTCTCACAAAATGAATTAAATAAATATATTTAATTCATTTGCATGCACTCTCCGAAATCCTCCACCATCGATCTCTTATTTCCTCTCCACTGTTGATTGAGTACCTTTTAAAAACACTCAACTCTCACTTAAAATCCCTAAAGTCACTCATTTGGAACTCTTGGTCATTGCATTTGGAAACAAGAGTCTTATTTGTGAGTGGAGTGAGAATATTTGCATTTTTTGGATTTTATGCATTCATGACAATGGCCAAGTAATATACTTGATCTGCATCATTTTCATGGAATCCCTTGTTGCATGTTGAATCTTTATCATTTTTCATGAATCTACCCTTGCGTGCTTTAAATCTTCTTTGCATTCTTGATCATCATCATGGCAGCTTCGATGGATTCGGTTGCATGGAGAAGCAACCCACATTTTAAACAAGGAATCGTCCAACCCAGGTGATATCATTTAGTTTGCATGTCTTTATTTTGTTTTGGGGTTGAATCTAATCTTTGTTTGTTTGATCTTGTCAAATTCTACCCAACACAAAATGACACGCCCAATGGGACCAGTCGTCTGGTCTTTTTTTTTTAAACTAAAAATTGTATTTTCTGAGTTTAGGTTTAGGGCAAAATCACATTTGTGGTAAAAAGTCGTATTTGAGCGACAAAAACTCACATTTGAAGGATCTAAAATTGCATATGGTTGGGGTAAACTCACCTCTGGTCAATCTGCAAGCGCATCTAGTGAACAGTTGGTCGCATCTGTTGCATGCATCGCATTTGGTTTAGGTCTATGTTTTTATGGCTGACTTGAATTTTTCTTGCAGGTTTTCATCATTTGGGTCTTTGCATGTAGTTTTCATGTCATCTTAGATTCAATATTAGGCCTTCTAAGTCATTTTAAGTAGTTTTCTTCAAAGATCTTTAACTGGCATTTAGCATAATCCACAAATCTCTAGTATTTTCACAAAAATTTGAACATGGGTATGACAAAATCCTTCTTTTTAGGTGTTCTAGGACCTCATATTTCACATGCAGAGACATGCAAGATGTTTTGGTGCTAGGTTTTTATAACTCTGTAAGCTAAGTGCACATTTGATCAACAACGCATCGCATCTGAGTAATAGAATATCGTATCTGAGCAATGGAAACTCATATCCAGATGGTAGGTTATCGCATATGGTAAGATTTGCATGCATAGTTGATGCACAGAAAGTCCCCTCTAGTTATTCCTATACGCATTTGGTTTGACACTGTAGATCTAGGGTTTTCTGGAAACTGATGTTTTATTTTTGCATCTTGACTTAAACGCTTGTCTAAGAATGGAGGCAAACAAATTACTGATGTGTTTTCTACAAGTTTGAGTGGTCAAAGGATTCATCTTTTACCACTAGAGTAGGCACACTTTATTTTGGGAATTAAAATTAACACTGTCTACTTTGTGCCTACTTTTCTTTTGTTTGTTTGCTTGTCTGGTATGATTGTAACCCAATTTAGCAATGAAAGTATCCTCTCCCCCTACCTAACTAGTGGATCTGGGGTGCACAAGAAATCAATGCTAACTCTAGGCGGGCCTACCTTCCCATTGTGAGAAGGGGACGACCCAGGCAGAAACGGGTCAAAGCCAGACCATTCCAATCCGCTTGATAAATAATGTGCTTGTGCCGAAAGTCACAAACGATGGGTGTTGTTCTACTATGCTAATGAATGTTCCCCCCAAAACCCCATCGAGCCTAACCTCTATGGGCTAGGAAGCCTCCATTAACGAAGCGAATCACCGCACACATAGCCACTCGAATGGAAATCTGAACTAAAAACCATGTTTTAGCAGCCAAAAACCCCTATCTATTCATACAAGAGGATAGTTGATTAGGCTTCTAATAGCCATCCCACATTTTTGTGGCTTATGGCAGAGATAGCAAGGTACCTCAAGATTTGCACATCTTGAGGACCTGGAACTTGGTGTGCCTAAGAAGTGAGTGCACTATAAGGGGGAGCCTGTGCCCCAAGTTCCTGGAACTATACACCATAAGTAGGCGTGGCTGGGTAAAACCAAGTGGGAACCCAATAGGTACAGTCCTTGCCTAGTTGTAGGTTGTAAAGTTTGAGCATGGATTATGTATGAGTGTTTGTCATTGTGTCTTCTCTACCAAATTTACCAAAAACAATGCCTAAAACCAAAATCTGCAATAAAAATTGCCTTTTAACCACACAAAATTGCCTCTGAATAGAAGCCACTCGCATCTGATCAATAGACAGTTGCTTATGAACACCTCCACATTGTATTTGGTCTTTAGAAAATTGCCTCTCATTAGCCCATCTTTCTACAAAATCCACCTTTAGTTTCTGTGAAGTCACCTTTGAGTTTCAGTAACTCGCCTATGATATATTGTCAGCTACCTTTGAATAGCAACCACTCACTTTTACACCTTAGCTAGTCGCCTGTGAACCTTAGAACATCACCTCTGGTTAGCACAATTTACCTGTAGCATGCGCCTTTGATCACTGCAAAATTACCTTTGAGTCTTAGTAGCTTGCATATGCACAATTCCTAGTCGCCTATGATCTATTGCCAGCCGCCTTTGATTTAGCAGCCATCGCTTGTGAATTGCAGAAAATCACCTCTGGAGTATCCTTAGTTGCCTTTACATTATTGCTAGTCGCATCTGAAGCACAGAGCATTGCATTTGGTTTTTGATAGACTACAAACTATCCTCCTGGTTAGAATCCCATTCAGTCAACCTATCACAGCAAACCTGGTCATTTACAGTCATCAAATCATCCCAGTCAGCTGTCTAACAACAGTCAAACCAAACAAGCCTCAATCAATCAACCTCTCTTTTGACTTTGGTCAGCCCATCTTTAGCCAATCTTTTTCATCAATCAATCAATCACCCAATCAATCAGTCTGCCCATCCAAAATTAGATACATCAATTAGTCTGACCAAGTCAAAATCATCCACCAATCAAATCACCCAATCATCAAAATCTAATCAATCCATCCTAATCAATCAAATCAAAATCCAACCATCCATATCTCAAACTAGGAGCCAATACAAAGCATCTATGGAAGCCAACCTCAAAGAATTCCAATCCTCTCCCCCCAAGGATGCTACAAAATTCACAACTGGCATGCCACTTGATGTTTTTGTACCTGAGGATTATACCATTGGGCAATCATCTTCATCAATCTTACCTCAACAACAACATTTTGAACCCTCATCTTCTATAGTGATGCCACAGCCTTTACTTGTCTATGATGATTCATTAGATAAAGACCTACAAGATCCTAAGGCTTTGCAACATGCAAATAAAATAAAAAAAGCTAACCAAGAACAAATCCTTTTATAATTGATCCAAGCCGGAGTCAAACTCCTAGCGCCTTTGATGTGTCCAAAATTTGTAAAGAGAATCCCACCAATGTTACTACAGAGAACCCCGCTACTATTGTCACTATGTCTACCAAGTCTACCATACCTTCCACACCATCTTTGTCCAACCAATGCACTCATACACCCCAAACATTTTTTGGCACCTATGAGACCTAATGTGTCACACGTTACTACATCCATTGAGCCATTAGTGACCCCATCTTATGCTATTACTTATACGTTCTCTAATATGAGTGGATCCTTCGTTCATATGTTGGCTTCCATTCCATCTTCTTCCATGAGTACCATTTCCACTCAAGTCACTCAAGCCCCACCTATGTTCAATCTGAATGTATCGCATGTTGGGTCATCCTAAATGCCTACTACTCCTCACATATCCCCGTACCACCTAGTCAAATAATCCAAACCTCATATATCCCTGTACCACCTAGTCAACCAATCCAAACCTCATATATCCCCGTACCACCTAGTCAACCAATCCAAACCTCATATATCCCTATACCACCTAGTTAACCAATTCAAACCTCACATATCATTATACCCCCTAGTCAACCCATTCAAACCCCACATGTCGCATATAATCCAAACATGGCCCTCATAGATCAACCTTTCGTATCAAATGCATATTCTAACATCTCATATGTTGATCAACTACTTTCCCTTAGACAACAACCACCTAATTTCACTCCACCACCCATCTCCCAAGGTCCATTGATCTCGACACAACCCCCATCTTATACCAACACCACCTTTGGCTCACATGCGATACCAACCTATACCATCAACCCAACACCAAATTCATACACATCATCCCTACTTGGTAGTCATATCCAAAACACTTTTATGCAGCCTCAAGACACATATGGTCCTCATATGATCCATCACAACAACATTCATCGAGTCATCAATCAACCTATCATATCCCTCCACCAAGTCACCAGGATCCTATGCAACAAAATCAATCAATTCTATCCAATTATGAACAATGACTCCATCAAATAGAACAAAAAATGATAGACATGAGCATGGACCAAAACAAGAAAACATTTTCTTTTGAGGATGTATGCCCATATCCCTTCGACAAACCATTACAAATGATACCATTTCCCCCACACTTTGAAGAACCAAAATTCAATAAATATAAGGGGAAAGGAGACCCAAACAATCATCTTTGTACCTTCTATGTTGCTTGTCTTGATGTGGCCTATAATGACACATATATTTTATGACTCTTCCCTCGAAGTCTAGGGGGCAAGCCATGGAATGGTTTTCTCACTTGCCTCCAAGCATCAAAACATTTAAGGAACTGACACACAAATTTGTATCTCACTTTGCGTTTAACATAGAGCATGAAGTCACCATGAACGATCTTGTTAACAACAAACAATGCAATGGTGAAGCCTTTTCATCCTTTCTACAATGCTAGAGAAACATTGCCAGTAAACTCTCCTGGCATATGCCTGAAAGCAGCAAGTGGACATCTTTGTTCAAAACCTCCATCCTGAGTTGTCATTCCAACTACAAATGCACAGTGCCACCTCCTTTTATGAGATTATATCTAAAGGAACCAACATCAAAAAAGCATTAATTGAAAAGGACCTCATCAAAATCTTTAAAGAAAACAAGGATAATCCACAGTCCTCCAATGACAAATATCATTTTTTGAATAAGAATAAAAATTTCATAAATGATGGAGTTGTAGACGCAAAGAATGTGCAAGCTATACAAGCACTTGTCCAGGTCCAACTAGCACCTAACGCATCACCTTTCTTACCCTGTGATCAAATGAATACAAAACAAGCACCAAGATGCAAATTTACCCCGTTAGTAGAACTAGTTGAGATCAATCTTAGAAAACTAATCCAAGCGGGAAACATCACTTTACCTGAAGTCAGATCAAATGAAAAGCCACAGTTTAAACCTCCTTGGTACAAGGACAATGAGTACTGTGAATATCATAGGGTAAAGGGACATAATACCTCTGGCTGCATGAAACTTAAACACTTGATTCAAAACCTTATTGATCAAGGACTTGTTAATGTTACAGCACCAATGCAGACATCTAACTATGACCTAGATGCATATAAGAATCCCCTTCCTTCACATGATAAAGAAAGTGCTCCCAATATTGGGAAGAATTTCAATTACACTTATGAATCCACCATTGGCCGTATTAAGAAATCTTAAATATCTACTATTACTATAAGAGGAAAACCACCTGATTGTGCTATCACTACTCACCACAGCCGTGTAACCATTCAAGGAGTACCTCCACTTGCCATTCGTCCAAACCTTGACTATAATATCCTTGACCATCTAGGTAGAACTCCTACTCATATCTCCATTTTAGGGCTATTGCGTATATCTCCCACTCATAAAGTATCCTCAATAAAGCCCTGCAAGAGTCCATGGTATCAAATGATAAAGGAATGACGCAATTCCAAGATATGATGGCAAGTATCGCATCTCCTCATCACTTGACTTTCTCTGATCGAGACCTCACATCCTCCAACTCATCCCACCATGATGCCCTCCATATCGAAGTGTTCATTAAACAACGTCATGTTAAACGGGTGCTAGTAGATGGTGGAGCTAGACTTAACATATGTTCCTTGAAATTGGTGAGATTGTTGGGATACACTGAGGGTTGTATTGATGCTCCCAAAAGAATAACAATTAAGGCTTATGATGATGGGGAAAGAGATTCAGAAGGGATCATCTTGTTGCCCATAAGAGTTGGTCCTATTACTACTCCTACTAAATGCTAAGTCCTTGATGTTGAGTTGCCTCATAATATTATCCTTGGTCGTCCTTGGATCCACACCTTAAAGGTAGTCCCATCTACATATCATCAATGCCTAAAATTCCCTTATGATGGTGTGGAAATCACGATCCCTCCAGATCCCAATGCCTTTGAATATTGCCAAGCCTTTCAAGCCACCTATCAAAATCCCAATCGTATACCCAACAATATTGAGGCCCATCCATCCTCGTCCTATGTGGATCCATCTGATCTAAATAAGCCATCCACTAGCAAGGCTATACCCAAGATTGAAATCAAAGAACGAGGACTTGGCGAGTATAGTTTACAAGGATCTTGTTGTGTAGGAGCCATGCCTTTGTCTCCCAAATCATATGGTAAACTACATGTCTCCAAACCTGGTTCATCCAAAACCACTATCACCATCCCTCCAATTGGATTTATCCAATCAGAGTTACTTGATGATGAAGATGTGGATAGTGATATTTCATCCTAGGTTTTCTATGATGAAAATGATCAAGTTGCTTTAGAAGTGGAACGATACAATAATGGGTTCAGGATCATTAAGAATATGGGCTATAAAGGTAAGGGAGGACTAGGGTTGCAAGAACAAGGCCCTCTCCTAGGGTATGAAAAGGAGGTCCCATCTTCTGCAAACATTAAGTTTATCCTCAATGAAGTAGCCAAAGCCTTTCCTGCGGAAAAGGCAACTAGTCAGGATACCATTGATGACTCTTTTTTCTACATCACCGAACTATTCCAAGAAGCCTCCATTTTCATGCTGTCATCTGCCTCATCATCCACACCCCCAGACCTTCAACTTGTTTACCCTAACCTAATTGATTGGGACCAACAGGGGGCACCTATCTAGGACACCTTTTAGAACGACGAGGCCATAGCAGAGTTCATAGGTTTAAGGAAAGGTTTACCTTTGGGGGACCATAAAGTTGAATTCATGATTGACCTTCCTCAGCTGGCATACTTTGGTGGAAGTGTCAAATCCTCCAGTCGTAAATGTGAAATAAGTAAAATAAAAAAGAAAGGTCACTAGGTGAAAACTATAAGGCACCTCTTGACTATGAAAAATAAAAATAAAGGACGTATCCAAGGATGAAAACCTCTCTAAGGCACCCGAGGATGGAGGATTTGACCTTCCTGTGACCCCCACACATCAAGAGTGATCATCTCTATTGGTAGAGGATTCTAAAGAAATCAATCTGTGCACAACACAAAACCCAAAAGTCACCTTTCTAGTAGCAACGTCACTATCAGATGAAGAGAATGTTAACTTTACAGTATTTTTCATGAAAAGGGCAATAAATTTTGCATGGACTTATGCACATATGCCAAGTTTAGATCCTTCACTGGTAGTGCACCATCTGGCAGTATCTCCAAATGCCAAGCCAATCAAACAAAAGCTATGAAAAATGCATCCCCAGATAGCTCTTCTAGTCAAGACAGAAATTTAGAAGCTTTTAGATGCCAAATTTATTAAGCCCGTTGACTATCCTAAGTGGGTTTGCAATCTTGTGCCTATTACAAAACCAGATGGACAGATCTGATGTTGTAACAACTTTATAGATCTCACTAGGGCTTGCCCTAAGGATGACTTTCCATTACCAAGCATTGACACAATTGTCGATCTCATAGCTAGTCATGAAATCCTTTCACTGATGGATGGCTTCTTTGGGTATAAGTAGATTAGGATTGCAAAAGAGGACCAACATAAGACTTCTTTTATCAGTCCATGGGGTACCTACTATTGGGTGGTCATGCCTTTTGGTCTCAAGAACACAGGTGCAACGTACGAATGAGCTATGACCATTATTTTTCATGACCTCTTCCATACCATCATGGAAGACTATGTGGACAACATCTTGGGAAAGTATAAAACAAGACAAGGCCACCTACAAGTATTGGAACAGATTTTTGACAGGTTGGAAAAATATCAAGTCAAGCTAAATCCAAAAAAAGTGTATCTTTGGCGTAACCTCCAGTAAATTATTGGGCTACATAGTCTCTAGAAGAGGCATTGAAGTTGATCCTACCAAGGTAAAATCCATTGTCACCATGCCTCCTCCATCAAATTTGAAATAGCTACGTAGCCTCCAAGGTCACCTACAATCCATCCAAAGGTTCATTGCATAGCTTGCAGATAAATGCCATCCTTTCCAACACTTGCTCCGAAAAGGAGAGACCTTTAAATGGGATGACAAATGTCAGCAAGATTTTGACCAGATCAAAGAATACCTAGCAACACCGCCTGTGTTAGTACCACTTATCTCCAATCGGCCTTTGCTCTTGTATACCTCTTCAACGGTAGTGGCCCTAGGCACTCTATTGGCTCAAAATGATGATATAGGAAAAGAACATGCCATTTACTACATAAGCAGGACTCTTGTGGGTTATGAGCTAAATTATACAACTATAGAAAAAGCATGCTTGGCTGTAGTGTTTGCCTCTCAAAAATTATGACGTTACATGCTAAATCAGACAACAAAGCTCATATCTAAATTTGACCCACTCAAATATCTTCTTTCTAAAGCAGTACTTACTGGAAGGATAGCAAAATGGGTGATGATCCTCAGTGAGTTTGATATTAACTATGTTGATCAAAAAGCTATCAAAGGACAAGTCATAGCTTATCAACTAGTAGAAGCACCGATAACAAACACCTAGCCTATCCATTCTACTTTTCCTGATGAATAAATATTCAGTGTCTCTTCTTCTGAAATGTGGTAGTTGTACTTTGATAGTTCCTACACTTAACATGGATCAAGAGCTGAAATCCTCTTTAACAACCCCCAGGGTGATTATATTCCAAAATCCTACAGAATTGCCTTCCCTTGCACTAATAACATAGTAGAGTAGGAAGCCCTGATCACATGCTTACACATGGTTGTCCAATGGGATATCAAAGAGATGCAAGTATTTGGAGATTCCTAGCTTGTAATTAAACAAGTCCAAGATGAGTACCAAACAAAAGACAAGAAGCTCCTTCTTTAAAAGCTAATGGTTGATGACTTCAGGAAGTATTTCTCTAAGATAACATTTGAGCAGATCCCTAGGATAAATAATAAGGTAGTCGATGCTATGGCAATCATTGGATCTCTCCTTGACATGCCCACCAATATTCAGAGGTGTGAGTTCTTTGTAGAGCAGCTCCTAATTCTAGCATTAGAGGTGCCTTAATCAAAGCTTATATGTGCAATAGTTGGCCCCAACTCCCCTTGGTACCATGACATTTATGAATATCTAAGCAATGGTGCTTTCCCTAGCCAACTATCCAACATTCAGCACAAGACCTTCACTCAACAAGCCTCCCGCTATACTATACTTGCTAAAACTCTTTACCGTAAGAGTCTCAATGGTATCCTTTTAGGTGTCTCAACTCAATAGATGTTGAAGTTTCTTTACAAGAGATACATGAGGGTGTATGTGGATCGCATTCTATCGGTCCTAGTCTTGTTAAAAAACTTCTAAGAGTGGGTTACTATTGGTCCACCATGGAGCACAACGCTCAACAGTTTGTCAGAAGCATGGGGACCTGATACATGTGTTGGCAGGAGACACTATATGGATTCATGAATGTTGTCATTGATGGCAACAAAGTTCATCCCACACATCCGTAGGACATGGTATGTCTCTACCGGAAGTCAGAGTGAAGAATGTTGTGGTCCAGTAAACAAAAACAGAGCATTTGGCAAGGTCTGACAGACAGGTTCAGATCTCTCAGAGGAAGTATCTTGGTGAAGTGTGGATTTGGGGAAGTCAAGAGGAGTATCTTGACTGATAGATTCCAAGGTTTGAGCCTCCGGTGTGAAAAGGATAAAGAGATATGAATGTTTGAGTGTCAGGTTCTCATGTGACAGTGTGAACAGAGGAAGAACTGACTGGCACAACATCAGACATTATTCCGGATGTGTTACTAATGTTGGTGAAGGTTATGAAGGCATGAATTATGTTTAGCTGACATGATTAATGATTTCCACAAGTATATCATTGATCCGCATTACTTGGTGTGCAAGGATTTAGCTGACAGATCAAAGTTGTGAAAAGATTGACTATTCCAAGTGCCGACTAGAAAGGTGATGAAATCACTTGTACGGATATACATACATGATGGATTTAGTTGTGAGAGGTGTTGTCATTGTTATTGATGTGCGAATAAAAGTAGAGCAAAGCAGAAGCAGTAAGGATGGACCGGTATGTGAAAGGAAAGTAGCATAAGAGAAGAGGAAAGATGAAGTGTAGCAAATCAGTGTACTGAGCCTAACCAGAACTGAACTCCAGCATATGTGGATACTACCAATCAGTTCAAGTATTGTATAACACTCTTTTGTAGACAGTGTGTCTCTTGTAGGCAGTGTGCCTTCTTGTGAGCAGTGTGCTCAGGCAGTGAGCCCTAATTGGCAAGTGCCATTTGTATTTCCATTCTTCTAATAGAGAATACAATCTTGGGTTAATCACCCCGTGGTTTTCTCCCTTAACAGGGTTTCCACATCAAAAATATTATGTCATGTGTATTTCTATTTCATGGTTATGTTTGCTCATTTGAATTATGTTACATTGATTACTAATAAAGTTCAGAAAGTAGAAATAATTAGGATAACTGATTCACCGCCCTCTCAGTTATCAACAATTGGTATCAGAGCTAAGTTCCTCCTAACAGAGTCTAACAGCTTGAGGAAGATCTGGGAATTCAAATGGATGCATACGGTTTAAGGGAGCAACTCAAAACTGCCCTTGATAATCTTGAACAGTCAAACTCTGAAGTCAATGAATTAAAGGAAAGACTCAAACAAGCTGATGATTTCATGAGAGAACTAAAAGACAAATTAAGTCTCTCTATGAAAAAGAGAAAGGAACTGCTTCAGCAATTGGCAAGACAAAGTGAAGTAAATGATGCAAATGAAGAGCTGAATGAGAAAACCAAGTTATGTGAAAAGCTATCAAAAGAAATCATTATGGTAAGACATGAAATAGAATCAGGAGTTATAAAGTTTACCCAAGAGATTGAAGAGAAAAGAAAAACTGAAGATAATCTAAGACAATCTCTCAAGGAGAAATCAAAAGATTGTCACAAGATGGATAGAATTATCAGTCATCTTGAATCCAATCTTGAAGATGCTAAAGATAATGAAGAAAAACTTGAGGATCAAATTGTCTCTCTCAAAAGAGATCTTCAAACAGCAAATGAGTATAAAGAGAAATTCAAGATAAGTTCTGCTCAACTTGAAATTCTTCTTGGAAGTCAAAAGAGGGTAGATGACAAGTGTGGTTTGGGTTATGAGAAAGGAGAAAGCTCCGGATTCGGTCAGAAGTTTTTTGGATCAGAAAATTCAAGGAACAGGCCTAGAAGACCTCTGGTAAGGCAACCTAATGCTCAAAGATATCCATCCTTCAATGGATATTGCCACAACTGCAATAACTTTGGTCATAAAGCTAATTAATGCAGAAGAGAATGAATCAGACTAATACATCCTTCTCCAGACAGTGCTTCAACTGCAAAAGGTATGGTCACAAATCTCATGAATGCAGAAATATGCAAATGAACAATTCATTCAATGGTAGATGCTTTGAATGCAATAGAATGGGTCATATGGCTAATCAATACAGATCAAGAGGATATCAATCAAATATGCAAAGAAATGTTGTTTGTCAAATTTGCAATAGATCTGGTCACATTGCAAAATTCTGTAGAAGCAAGATTCAGGACAAAAGAGGTCTGGTATATCATAATTAGAATCAAGATAAGGGAAAACAAAAAGTAAATGCAGATCAAGTTCAAAGTGAGATGAACAATATTTGGGTGAAGAAAACTACAGAGAATGTAGAGGATGGATCTGCACCAGACTCTGGTGCTGAAATTCCTTCTGGAAATTAAAAAGTGAGCTTTGGCTCAGGAGGAGACTCAAAGAAAACCTTGTTCCCCAAGCCAATCAATTGGTGCCAGAACTGGCACAAGAAGAGTTCTGGATTGAAGGGCTCATAAAGGAAACATCCAAACAAACTATGGTTAAGATTTGGAAGATCTGCATGATGTTTAAAGATCAGGACTGATCCGGTTCTTCAAGTCATCCGAATAAGGCCAACCAGAATAACTTAGGTTGAGCATTTATTGCAACCTAACATTAGGGTTTGCAGAGCAATATAAGGGTTTTCTCATTAATCACTTGTTCATTCTGCATTTAAGAAGAAGAGAGAGAAGGAGCTCTGCAACTACTTCTCCCAAAGATCAAGGCGATTCTTCATACAGCTCAATTTGGATTTCATCGTGTGTGCCCTAAACAACATAAAATGTATTCTTCATTCTTGATATCTCTCAGTAAGATTCTTTGATGATGGCTACTCTGAATATAATAAAGATTTCTGATAGACCTCACCCCGTATTTAAGAAGCATCCATACAAATCCTTGGAGGTAGATCCCCTAGGAGCCTTCTCTAATGTTCTGCATGGTGTTTTGCACACCGAAGATATTAGGGTTTACATACACACTAATGTTGAAGAGTTTGGGGAATTCAAACTAAGAGATATCTATCACAAACAACTGTTAGATGATTCATTTGAGCTCAAACCCCAATACAAGGGGCTCCAGAATAAGCACTTTGCACAATACATACATTTCCCCTGTTTTACTGAGGATGAATGGGTCAGGTATATTTTGAGTAGAATACATGACAACTTCATGTGGTTAAACAGACCATTCAAAATCACAAAAGACGCCATCAGGGTAGTTACTAGATTACACTCATCCGGTGGGATTCCTATTCTTAAATCTGTGAAGAATCAAACTGTGAGTGAGGCTACCGGATCCAAGTTTGACAAAAGAGCAATGACAGTAGATGACATCTCTGATCCGGATGTCAAGTATGCCTCCATGATCATTGGATATAAAATATATCATTCTAGCAGGGAAAATTCAATACCTAGAATGGCCATCTACACTGCTTATGAAATGCTAAGAAAGGATGCAGACTATGATCTTTGTCAGCTTCTCTTGAACCAACTCTTGGAGAATCTGTAGAAAATAAAGAAAGATAAAAAGAATTCATTCAAGTATGGTGGATTAATACTGTGCTTATTCTTCTACTTTATGAATGAGCTTCCCGGATCTAGTGGCTAGGTGTGGGATAATGATAGACCAGTGGCTATCCAAATCAGAGATTATTTGCATGGACTTGGTGATAACAAAGCACAAAATACAGCTCTGTGGGGATATTTCAAGAATTTTTAGAACATGATGCAAGCAAGAGAAAGGATTCCCCAGTCTCTTGTTGAGAAATACAAAGACACAGTTTGCTTCATAGTAGAGATTGATCAGTGCCTAATGGAGGCAGTAGAACCAAGACCTATATGGATCATGCCCATGGGGTATGAAGTTGATGAACAAATTGTGGAGCTGCATGTTCAACACATGCTAAGTCAGCCAAAGGATCCAAAGGCAAAAAGGTTTGGAACATTTGAGGAGCTGAGTGTAGAGATTCATGTGGAACTCAGAGAACCAGAGATCAAAAGGAAGGTGAGAAAAGAAGTAGAAAATGTTGCCCAAGGCCTTGGCATCTCAAAGGAGGCACTTGATGCCCATGGGAAAAAGATGGAAAGGGCTGAGGAAGAGAAGAAAGAGGTAGAAAAGAAAAGCAAGGAAAGTGCTCCGGTAGAAACCTCCACCCGGACTAGATCATCAAAGAGATCTGCACCTGCCACTGCCAAAAGCTCAAGGGCATCTAAACTGGAAGCACAATCATCCAGAAAAGGAGAAAAGAGAACAAAGAAAAAGGCAACAAGGTCCTATGTTAGCCTAAAGGATGATGAGGAAACTGAATCAGATGAGGAGATAAGGAAACTGAAGAAGAAGAAGAAATTATCTGGTGAACACTCTACTGGTCAAGGGGAAGAAGAGAAGGAAGAGGAATTTGTTGAAAAACCCACTCTATCCTTAGATGTTGTAGTAAAAGAAGTCACTGCGGATGGAAACCTACAACCCTTAACAGAATTCTATGATGATTATAATGAAGCAGATAAACAGATTCTAGAAGAAGCCACAGTTCAATTTTTGAACACTTACAACAAAGCTTTTATTGAAATTATCTCTCTAATTCCCAAAAGCTTAGAGAAAAGGCTTGAAATGAGGAAGAATAATGCTCGAGCAAAAGATCTTGAGATCCGAGAAAAGATAGCAATTTAGCTATTTCCTTCAATCGATCCCAAGACAATGAATATGGTATTCAAAGATTGCAAGGATGAGTTCCAGAGCAAAGCCAGGATGAATCAGCTAATGCTTGGTGAAACTGACAAAGTGGTAAAAGAGACCGAAGAGATCCTCTGGAATGCTTTTAAGAAATTCAACATTCCAATTATAGAGGACTTGGGTACTGACCCCTCGACCACTAGTGTTGCAGAAGAATCTACTGAGAAAATGACAGAAGAGGTGGGCCCTGAACAAACTAATATTTCTCCTCCGGTTTCACCTACAGTCTCTGGATCTAAAGGAGAAGAAAGAATATAGGAGAAAGAAGCAGAGGTGAAGGAAAAAGAGGTTAACAGTACCAAGGCTGCAGAAGGAGAGAAGACTTCAACAGAGAAGACCACAACTGCTAGTGGTAAGAATGTAGAAGGAGAGAAAGCTCCAAGGGATAGCCCTAAGAATGCAGAAGAGAAGAAACATCTATCTCCGGCAAGAGACACTGCAAAAACTGTCCAAGAATTCCTGAACAAAGAAATAATGGAGATTGATGAACTGGAGCTTCTACAAGGACCATTTGATTTTGATTCTCTTTCTCTGGTACAGACAATGAAGATTGCTTCATTTGCTAATGCCAAGGCTAAAGAAAAACTCCTAAAGTCTCACATGGAAGACTATGAGTTGATAGAAGCTACTTCTGAAGTGCTAGAAAAGATTATGCCATCATTTCAGAAGGATCCCACAGCCTCCTCGTCTGGTAATCTCAAAACTCTAGTCAATAGTGTTAGCACACATTTTGATTCACTAGAGAAGTCAGCAGAAGATAAGGTCCGGAAGGAATTTCTTGCAAAAAGATTATCAGAGGTACAAGGGTTGATAAGTAATGATAGGAGAAATATGAATATAGGGATAAAGAGCTTAGAAAATGCTCTTAAAGATGGCAGAGAAATGTACAAATTTTGTTTATCATGGTCCAAAACAACAGTGGAGATTGAGAAGAAAATGAAAGAATAGGAGGATAAACTGACAAATCTTTCTCAAAATTTTGATCCACTTACTGCTTCCATAATAAATCAAGAATGTCAAATGGTTGTAGTCTTGAATGAGATTAAGAAGCTTGAAAAAGAGAAGAAAAATAGAATTAGTAGGTTGAGTGAGCTCAGAGGGATATATGTCCCTAAGTTAGAGGCCATGCATGAGGCCATAAAAGAAGCTCAAATCATAGCCCAAACAAATGATCCAACAGATCTCAAAAGGGCAGGTGCGTTTGCATTTCTATTGAGCGGTCATATATCAATTTTGGACAGAATGAAGCAAAGTTGGGCTACAAAATTCATTCAACTGAAAATAACTTTTGCAGACATACTGCAGTATATGTAAGTATTCCATATGTATATACTTATGTGGATAAGTGTAGTCAAATTTTTGAAAATTTTGAAATGCGGACCCTACCCTTTACCATTGATGTCAAAGGGGGAGTGAGGAGCAATGAAAAATGAGGAATCCAACTAAGGGGGAGCTCTGAAAAATATATATATAAACAGAGCATCAACCAAGGGGGAGCATAGTGTAAACACTTAGTCATTTTTCACTAAGTGTTGCCATCAATGCCAAAGGGGGAGATTGTTGGCAAGAGACACTATATGGATTCATGAATGTTGTCATTGATGGCAACAAAGTTCATCCCACACATCCGCAGGACATGGTATGTCTCTACCAGAAGTCAGAGTGAAGAATGTTGTGGTTCGGTAAACAAGAATAGAACATGTGGCAAGGTCTGACAGACAGGTCCGGATCTCTCAGAGGAAGTATCTTGGTGAAGTGCAGATTTGGGGAAGTCAAGAGGAGTATCTTGAATGATAGATTCCAAGGTTTGAGCCTCCAGTGTGAAAAGGATAAAGAGATATGAATGTTTGAGTGTCGGGTTCTCATGTGATAGTGTGAACAAAGGAAGAACTGACTAGCACAACATCAGACATTATTTCAGATGTGTTACTGATGTTGTTGAAGGTTATGAAGGCATGAATTATGTTTAGCCGACATGATTAATGATTTCCACAAGTATATCATTGATCCGCATTACTTGGTGTGCAAGGATTCAGCTGACAGATCAAAGTTTGTGAAAAGATTGACTATTCCGGGTGCCGACTAGAAAGGTGATGAAATCACTTGTGCGGATATATATACACGATGGATTTAGTTGTGAGAGGTGTTGTGGTTGTTATTGATGTGCGAGTAAAAGCAAAGTAGAGTAGAAGCAGTAAGGAAGGACTGGTATGTGAAAGGAAAGTAGCATAAGAGAAGAGGAAAGATGAAGTGCAGCAGATCAGTGTACTGAGCCTAACCGGAACTGAACTCCAGCATATGTGGATGCTACCAATTAGTTCAAGTATTGTATAACACTCTTTTGTAGACAGTGTGTCTCTTGTAGGCAGTGTGCCTTCTTGTGAGCAGTGTGCTCGGGCAGTGAGCCCTAATTGGCAAGTGCCATTTGTATTTCCATTCTTCTAATAGAGAATACAATCTTGGGTTAATCACCCCGTGGTTTTCTCCCTTAACAGGGTTTCCACATCAAAAATATTATGTCATGTGTATTTCCATTTCATGGTTATGTTTTCTCATTTGAATTAATGTTACATTGATTACTAATAAAGTTCAGAAAGTAGAAATAATTAGGATAACTGATTCACCCCCCCTCTCAGTTATCAACAACATGCCCCAGCACAAGAGCTCCAGCCTCTTACTGCTCCTTGTCCATTTTCACAATGGGGACTTGACCTCATAGGTAAGATCAATCCACTCTCTTCTATTGGCAATAAGTTTATTATTACTGCTACTGAGTATTTCACCAAATGGGTGGAAGCCATCCCTATGACCTACATCACCGGCAAACAGATTTCCAAGTTTATCCTCCACTATATTATTTATAGATATGGCATTCCACAAGCCATCATTATCAACAATGGGCACCTATTTAAGAACTAGGAGGTCCGTAATTTGTGTAACCAATTCCATATACAACACAAATTTTCCACAGCATACTACCCTAGAGTAACGGTCAAGCTGAGGCCTCTAACAAGACCATTATAAAAATCCTCAAGAAGATGGTCAATGAGGCTGGCCGTGATTGGTACCTCCAACTGAACCCTGCATTATGGGCCTATCGTACAAGTATCAGAACTCCTAGTGGCACAACTCCCTACACCCTTGTCTATGGTACTGACGCCATTCTTCCTATCAAGGTCGAGATCCACTCATTATGAGTCTCACTCTAGCATATTATCTCTGATGAAGAGTATAGAATAGCCCATCTAAATGAGTTAGAGGTATCGGATGAAAGATGAATCACAATGCTTAATTATCTGCAGGTTTACCAAAATCATCTTCACCGTAGCTATAACAAAAAGATAAAAGAAAGAAGGTTCCAGGTGGGCGACCTAGTCCTGAAAGAGAATCAGAGAAACCAACAACAATGAGAGAAACATGGTAAATTTGAGCCAAATTGGCTAGGACCCTTTGTCATTACATCAATGTTTAGGTCTGGAGCTTACACTCTTACAATGCCTGAAGGCATCCCTCTAGATGAACCACTCAACAGTGGTCATCTTAAAAAGTTTTATCCTTGATCCTTGCATCCTCTATCTGTAAAAAATACAAAAACAATCAAAAAACCAAAAAAAATGAATTTAAAAAACAAAAAAAATGCAAAAAAGCAATATATATATCCAATAGTGAAAACCACTTCAGTGGTGCTTTGGGTTAGCGTCCAATGGTGAAAACTTGGCAAACAAGTGCCTTGGATAGGTAGCATAGTGAAAACCTAGCAAACAGGCACTATGGTAGAACCAACTCTCACCATCTACTTTGCTATCTATTTAACCCCCATCACACCGTGCCACTTCATCCATCCTCTAACAGCCTCATCCATCCATGTCTAAGTGGTTCATCCCATTTACAATCCCAATGTCTTACTACTATCATGGTTTGGAAATTGTGGAAGTTAATATATCATTTGTTGCCACAGGGTCCCATATGAGTCAACTACAACCATTCCAGTCCATGCCTTTGTAGATAACCAAATTTCTTCCCACACTGGGGGCACTTCTTGTGCTTCAATGTTGGGCGAACACTTTGAAGCATCATGGTCAATCATATAATGTCTTGAAAAAATCCAAAAAATTCATATAATGTCCTGAAAAAATCCAAAAAAATCATATAACATCCTAAAAAATCCAAAAACAAATCATATAATGTCCTAAAAAAATCCAAAAAAATTCATATAATGTCCTGAAAAAATCCAAAAAAAATCGTATAATGTCCTGAAAAAATCCAAAAATCGTATAAAGTTCTGAAAAAATCCATAAAAAATTACAAAATGTCCTGAAACAAAAATCCCAAAACATCTCAAACACCTTCAAATTGCCAACACAAACCAAACTCCGCCGTCACTGCGTTCAAGTCGCATCAACCATCCCCATCACCATCCCATAATAAATCAAAACTACATATCATATCTATCCTTAAGTGCCTTGATCCTGTGGACATGGGTATGTAGGCAATCTGGTGTATGAAGGAAATACACAGATTCAGGCATAAGATGATATCCCTCCTCTATCTTTCATCTTTCCTCTGCTCATCTTTCTCATCATTTCATCTCATTTTCTTCTATCCTTCATCTCTCACATCATCAATAAACACCCAAAACTACATATCCATCATGTCTCATCATCATCATGTGGTGCTTTGATCCCATGGATACGGGTATGTAGGCAGTCTGGAATATGAAGGAAGTATCCAGTACGCAAGTACCTATGATTCATTTATTCCATCCCTCGGTCACCTTTTCTTTCTCCCATCTTCTTCTCTTTGACTAACTCGAGCATAACCAAACTATGCAACTAGCGATAGCTCAAGTGCTTATCAAATCAAGGTTTTAACCAAGGTCCTTTGTTCACATGTCTTACACCAACATATGCTATGTCTACCAACCATCTCAGCCTTCAACAAGATATATATTTCCTTTTAACAAGGCGCTATCTATCCAATCCATCCAAGAGCAATCTAAATTTGGCAAGAGAACATGATGGCAGGGTCCTTTGTTTTTCTTTTGATATATCTTTTGTCCCTTTCTAATACCTAGTCAAGACTACCTTGATCTATCATATCTTGGTATGTTGCGATGAACTATGGACTGGGGCATGGTCATTTGCTTTCGTATGATGTGTTTGTGGGATGATCTTATTCTCTACTATGACTAATGGTATCTTGTATGTGTTGGGATTAGCATCTTATATATCAATATCTCTTGCATCTGAGAAGCTAAATAGTCTCTTATGTACTAAGACTATTCTATGCTAAGACTATTTCCCATACATATAACCAACAAGGTTCGTTATGTCTAGTGGAAATAAGCTTAAACCTTTTGCTTGTAGAGTCAAAGTCCATCCCAAGCAGCTAATATTCCTATCTTGTATCTTGACAAGGTTATATTAGCCTGTCCTACATTAGATACTCAACACCTTGATCCTTATACCCTGGTGCATAATATCTAGTGCTATATCAAACATAAGGATTGCAATTCTCCAATGTCTTATGCAACCATTCAAAGCTACCTTTTCACCATCCATCATCGCATTCCTAACTTGATCAATGGTTTTGTCATCATCTTTATTCTTATCATCTTTCTTCTTCTCCTCATCTTCTTTGCCTTTCTTATCATCCCACCTTCTTCTTGCAAAACAAGTGTGTTAAACATAGTAATATCATCCATCATATCATAATATTAACATACATCATTATCCATATCACTTATAAGCATTTACCATCTATCTATCATTTAGGCATTTATGCATCCATTCATGTATCCATAAGTATATTCATTATAAGCATTGAAAAATCATAGTATCATCATTATTACATCATAAATATAAGCATGTACTCATTATAAGCATTGCATAATCACGATAACATCATAATCACATCACACACATAAACATTCATGTCATGGATATAAGCATCAAATCATCCATACATTAAGGTCCATACGTCTCAACATCCATAGCATAAAAACATATAAAAATCACAAAAATAGCAATACATATCCATAACTCATGTGCATGTAAAATCATGTCATCGTATATATAAATCATCCATCCATGTATGTCATATGAGTCAATATACAAGTGTCTATCATATACAAGACATACAAATCTGGCTATCAATGAGCCATCCAAAACTATGTATGTACAATAGGCATGTAGGCCTCAAAAATGATACACAATATATACAAAGTTGGCTATCCTTGCTGTCTCAGGAGGCTGCTCCCCAAGGAGGCCTCTCCAAGATCTCTGCCTCCTCCACCTGCTCCACCTACCCCACCTGTGTCCCTCTACCGAAGAGGTCCCATAACTGATGCCACTAATCTATAGCCCCCTATCCACCTCGAGGCTAATGCCCCTGACTAACTCCTATAACTAGGCTGCCTCTGATCGGCTAGAACTACCCCATGGTATAGTCCCCTGTAATACTCAGCCTCGCTCTAGGCTCTCGTGACCTCACCCTGCAATCGGTTCATCTCTGTAACCATGAAGAATGTACCCTGATCCATGCCCATGGCAGCTACAGTAGCATCCCTCTCATAAATCACCCACTGGGTCCTCTATACAGTGGTGTCCCTCTCAATAGTAAGGGCCTGTACCCTATGTAATGCAGCATCTCTCTCAGTTGTGACCCTAGCTAGGGCCCCGTCATCTGGTGCAGTCTACACTGCCTACTGCACCTGCACCCGTAACTGTACTATATGTGCCTGATACATCTCCACCTATCCTCTAGCATCTCTCATCGCTACTACTGCCCTATCCTTGTCTACTATAGTACGTCTCAACTGGGCCCATAGCCATGCCTCCTGAGCCAACTCTCTATCTAGCTGCCTCCTATTTCTAGCTACTGCATCACCATCTCCTCCATCCCCAACAATCTACTATGGCTGGGGTGGCATCTGAACCTATCTAGGGACCGGCCCTAGTATTTGCCCCTGAGCCCTTGGTGCTACTGCTGCTATGGGAGCTTCCACAACCCCACCCGTGGTGCTCATCTATGTCCTCTGACTCTGCCCCTCCTAGGAGCGTGCACGGCCACCTCTCCCTGCTCTCCTAGCATGGTCAATCTACTAGGTCTATGCAGTATCCAATTAGAATCATACTCTAGAGTAATCCCTGCATCTGTTGGCCCACCTATCCAGTCCCAAACAACTTACCATAATCCCTCCAAATCTATCAGGGCAATGTCTACAATGATCTCAAGGCCCCAATCTGGAATCTCCCTCCGTGTCTGCCCAAAGATAGCATCGCCCACTAGCTCACCCTGGGGCAAGCCAAACTCTCTCAGAACTCTCTCAGGCAAGTATCTCTCAATGACATATATGTTGCATCCAAATAGATAACGAGGTTGCCTAGCATATAGTAGCTCTGGAACATCGTCGTCCTAGCTCTCATAACCCTGCCACGGTCTCCAGATGAACTGGTCCATCTCATCAAAAGTCCTCCTCCAATATGCTAGACCATGGAGTTGTCTGTATGTGGTGACTCCTCCATATATGTGTGCATATGGTTGCCCAAGTGCCCGCTGTCTCAACCCCATTGACCTCGTCACTGCTATGTGCTCAAAATCCCAGACATGTAATAGAGTAACTCTTGTTGACATGCTAGACCCTGCATTGTACACACAGTCATGTAAGTACCTATATAACTTCTCTAGTATGCAAGGAGCCCATGCATATCTGGTCCTGTACTCGAACATACTCTCTAGCATGGTTTCCCATCCTACTAGAAATCCATGAGCTTGCCTATCTGGCACCAAAAATTTGATGACTGCCACCACAATTCTTTGTAGCCGATCACATAGTCTCCTCATGGTCTGCATGGGAACCTTAGGATCATCATCCTTTATCTCTGCAGTCCTGAGTAACTGACACAAAGCTACCAGTCCATGATCAAGATCATAGTCTACCTAATCACCCTCTATAGGTACCTGCAAAATATGCCGCACATCCTCTGGTGTGACAGTGGCCTCACCTATAGGAAGTAAGAAAGAACTATACTCACTGCGCCATCTCTCCATCAATGTAGTCATCATGGGAGTATGTGCTCTCATTGGTGTGATCTCTGCCGCATGATCCAAACTAACAATCTCAAAAAATAAGTGCTCCTCTGCATCCAACTGACAAACTAGTCATAGGTCCAAAGGATGTACCTCTCATGATAGCAACGATCGCAACACAGACTGCACCCAAAAAATATCAACTTAGCATTTTTGACATTTTTTTCACAAAAAACACAAATAACGAATAAAACTGCTAAGTTTTCCCAAAAGCAACTACTTTTGACCATAGTGAACTTTACCTTGACCATTTACGACTAGATTTACCATTTGCGGTCTGATCTTGCTCATATGCACATACATTTACCATATGCAATTTTTTGTTATTCATATGTGACATTTTTTACCAAATGCACATGCCTTAGACCTCAACCCTAGTTTCAAACCATATGCACCTTGTAAAAACTGAAAGGAAGCTCGGTGTGTGGAAATCACTTCCTACACTAATCTAATGAGGAGACATGTATGCAAATTCAATTTAATTCTTACAACTATAGCAACATAGAACATCTAACAGAGATATTGCAGCAATACACATACACATAGAAAGTAGATAGAAGAGAGAGAGAGAGAGAAGATATACGTGGGGAAAACCCTTACGGGTGAAAAACCCCACACTCCAAAACACAGCTCAAATGTATTACAGTAAACAATAACAGATTACAATACAGTTTCAGATCCAATGCTCTTTCAGGAGTCTTCAAATGTCAAATCTAGAGATATTCCGGCAGCATAACAGTACTTGTACCAAAAGTTGTCTATCTCCCATCCAAGCACCTGTTTATATAGAGTTTACAAGGCAAATATGGAACCTTCTATAGATGGGCATCCATCTTGGACTCATGCCCCAAAACCCACGCCTAAGGACACTTGTCCAACATCCCATCCCGAAGTGGGTGCCTGGTCCCAAGATAGGTTACGACAGATGCTCTTACGCACCTTACAGCTGTCAGAGAATCTGTCATACACTAACTAAAAATATCATATTCCTCTTACATGTCATAACCTCCCTTGACCGCCCAAAGATGCCTCTCTCATGCAAAGATGGTCACCGACACTTGTCATTAATTATTCAAGGGGGAAACCGCGGTTGCCAAAGTCAACAAAATTTATCCTGCTGCATATACACAAGGTGCTGACTATGCCAACTCAACATGGGATAAATAAATACAACATTAGGAATTTGCAAAGGTTGAGACACCTTAATTCCCAAAAAAAACCACATGCGACACTCTGTTAACCAAATGCGATGAACAAAACCATATGTGATGACCTGCACTTCATATGCGACATTTTCTACTATATGTGCATGACATACTCTCAAAACCTAAACATTTGACCATATGCTCATTCAAATTTGCATATGCGACTGACCCGTGTGCATATGTGACTAGTTTCACCAGATGCAACTTTCTGTCGCTCATATGCACACTACCTAGACACTATGCACCTTTGGTGGCATGAACCTATTAATGATAATTTGACTCAAAATAAATGCCCATTTGGAAGATTTTTCAACACATACCAGTAGAGTGCCTCCTATTGGTCATACATAGGTCCTCACCCTCTCATCTCGGTGATCTAAACATGGATTCGGTATCCTGGAAGCTCTAAATGACTCTCAAACACTCACAAAGGCTCAAAACCACAAAATCTCTACAATCATATGGCACAAATGATCTTCAATTAACCATTGGACAATACTTATATGGTCCTAACCCTAATTAGTTCTTCTGAGCTAAAAAGCCCTAATTATCCATGCCATTTGTAACCTAGTCTATTCTTCTATTGTTTTCCTATCGTGAGTCAACCTAGCCTTTGCCCTACAGCCTGGATTTCCTCTTGAGGGGGCATCATCCACCAGTTTCACTGGGGCATACCATGTTTATCCAACACATCATATCTTCTTTGAAATAATTCCCTAATGGACATCGTCTCAAAAAGGGGCAAAATGTAGACACTCAAAATTAGCTCATTTCGCATTTAGGCATTTTCTCGCATTTCCATCGCATCTTTGCATCACATGTGTTATCTTGTCTAACACACTTGCAGGCAAACCCTAATCGTTTCCTCTATTTGTCTTCGTCTTTCTTCATGATTAATTAAATTTTATTTGTTTAATTAATCACCTCTCATTCTTCTATCTTCTTCTCTTCCATTTTTCTATCTCCTATTAATAATTAAATAATATTTTAATTATTTATTTATTATCCATTTCTTCTAATAAATAAATAAAATTCACATTTTATTTATTTATCTTGCATAACATATGAATTAAATAAATTCAATCATTTATTTAATTTATATTCATCACCACTTCTCTCACAAAATGAATTAAATAAATATATTTAATTCATTTGCATGCACTCTCCAAAATCCTCCACCGCCGATCTCCTCATTTCCTCTCCACCGTTGATTGAGTACCTTCTAAAAACACTCAACTCTCTCACTTAAAAGCCCTAAAGTCACTCATTTGGAACTCTTGGTCATTGCATTTAGAAACAAGAGTCTATCATTTGTGAGCGGAGTGAGAATATTTGCATTTTTTGGATTTTATTTATTCACGACAATGGCCACAAAACATACTTGATCTGCATCATTTTCATGGAATCCCTTGTTGCATGTTGAATCTTTATCATTTTTCATGAATCTACCCTTGCATGCTTGAAATCTTCTTTGCATTCTTGATCATCATCATGGCAACTTTGATGGATTTGGTTGCATGGAGAAGCAACCCACATTTTAAACAAGGAATCATCCAACCCAGGTGATATCATTTAGTTTGCATGTCTTTATTTCATTTTTAGGTTTTGATTTCTTGAGTTTGGGTTGAATCTGATCTTTGTTTGTTTGATCTTGTAAAATTCTACCCAACACACTCCCAATAAAAAAAATCTCCTTCTCAATCCTCAAATAACATGCCAAAGCTCCAAAAGCTATGTAAGGTGCACAACATCCCCCAGATGTTCCAAAATTATGCAATCACTGGCCAGAAATCTTCCTTTTCCCAACAAGAATGATGACCAATTGTACAGAAGTGAGATGCAAGGAACTTCCATGAAGCTTCACTAGCATAAATTATAGCAAAGGGAAGTAAGATAATTTTGTGGTGAAAAATTAGCTATTGTATCCACCAAGCTACTCTCCCACCACAATAGAACAGATTTTCAGTCATAAAATATAATCTTACTTAAAAATAGAGTGCTTGGTATTTGTGGTTGGTGATGCTAAGGACTTCCAAATCTTCTTTAGGGGACACTAGATTTTCATGAATATAATGGTTTAACACTTTATACTTAGCTTGCAAATTTAATTTGCTTGTAAATAAGATATCAGTTGTATATCAGCCTCAAATAAGTAGTATAGATAAGATGAAATATCCTTTTAAGGTATTACCACATGGAGTATTCAATAATACAATCTTTTGCAATGATCCATCTCATTACGATTGAGTTATGTTTTAAAAAAATTAAAAACTGTGTGATGTTGAAGCTATGCAGACAAAATTGTGTCTATAAGAGTCAAATGTGCAATGCAAAGACATGACATACATCTGAATATTTGAATATGATCATAATGATTTGATTATAGATTTTGAAAACCATGCTAAGGGATATGGTTTAAAATAATTGATGAAGATGAATTATGGAGAAAAAGAACTTGACAATCTCCAATTGAAGTTGAACATAGGCTCAGTTTTGTCAAAGAGGCCCATCAATGAAAGAATATATTGAATGCTAAAAAAAATCTAAAATCATCTAATATATAACCATTCAGATTGAGTTTGTGTCTATGGCAGTGAAAGATCATTTAAAATCTTGTTACCCCAAAATTTGAAATTGAAAAATTTAAAATTTTAGTGCATTCCCCTATACGCTCCAAAAACTGCCGAATCACAAAAATGATTAAATCTGAAAATAAATACAAGATGGTATGAAATCCCTTTAGTAGGTTTGTTCCTAACCTCATATTGCCTAGTCTGGCTAGTTTTCATGCCAAAATGTCCTACCATTTGCAAAATTTTAAACCTTACATTTTTCCCCTGCCAAGTTGCAAATGAGGCCAAAATTCAAGTTTTGGAGTGCTGGAGCTTAAAGTATTTCTGTGTTTTACTTTGTGGTGTCTAATCTTCATAATGTCTAAATTTCACACAAAATGGAGCTGTTATGTGAAAGATATGGAGGTTTTCATCTTTCTGGCCAAAGTATAGTTTCAGGAAAAATAAATGTATGCATTATTTATTGGGAAATTATTTTGCATCATTAAATCAGTTTCAGACAGTACTTAGATGTTATGGGGTAAAAAATGTTCTCTTTGATAAGTTTCCCAAGGTTGAGAAGGTTAATAAGGATGGGTGAAAAGCTTATAGTCATCCCATCTTTATTTAAGCATTTGTTTGAAAAAGTCTTATAAAAATAAATGCTTTATTAACCCTTTGTTGTCAGGTGACTTAAGAGTTCTTAAACTCCTAGTATTACCGATCCTTATAAACTTTATGGTTCAAAACTTATGAAGAAGTCAGAGAGTCGAGAGTTTTTAGAACTCCCAAACTCCTAAAAGAAGGTTCTAAAGTTCACAAGACCCCCGACTTCCCAACCTCTCCTTGTCAAGGATTTTAGGGTTTTCAAAACCTAAGTCTCCATGCACCAACATTCTCCAAGCCCATGCTCAAACAAAAATTTATGATATGAAATGCTCTGGCAATGTCGTCACTGTAGGATATGCATAAAATGAATTTGTTGAAAAAGCTTTATAAGATTTAGAACAAAAGTAGCCGGTATATGTAGAACTTGACTCCATTACATTTGTCGACATCTTCCAAGCCCATGCCAAGATGGGAATATTTCAAACATGGTATGGACATCCGTCAAAGCATGATGAAATGAAAAGTTCTGCAAAGGGACTGTTTATGATGATATTGAAAGTGTTTGTAAGACTTAAACAGTCGAGAGGAATTCTAGATTGGATCCCAACTGTGACACCTGGCTTGTGCTGGATAGAACATAATGGTGGTGATATTCTACCGGATCTTGTAGTTGGAATGTTCTCTGCAGGATAAGTACAAAATAGATTTATGGAAAAAGCTTCAGAAACACTTAAGCAAATGCAATTGGCACGATGTGAAGCTAGAGTCCTCAACCTTCAAATATAAACACTCGCCATAGGATTCCCTACTAGATATGTGCAAAGTGAATACCTTAAAAAGGTTGTAGAAACTTTCAAGCAAATGCAACTCTACAAGCATGCCTGTCTGCGCCAAGAGGAAGATCTTTGCCAAGAAAAGTGATAAGTAAATGTAAAAGCATATACAATGCATGTGAGCTGTTAGACAAAATGCCTCAAAGAATCATGGTATATTGGAATTAAATGGTCATTGGATAAGCATAAAATGGATTTGTTGATGAAACTTTAGAAACTTCAAAGCCAATGCAACCGGTGGGCATAAAAACCAAACTTCACAATGTTTGCCAGCGTCCTCTTTTCTCTGGGACAGCGTATGGTCATCTGTGAAAGCATAATAAAGAAAATTTTATCAGATGTAGTATTTGTAAGTACTCTGGCGAGCATGTATGGAAACCCCATAGAGCCGCATAAGAGGAAGAGATAGTGTGGCATGCAACCTCAATGAATTAAGAGCTGCTAAATACCAAGTGCAAAGACAATCTTGAGCCTTCATATTGTTTAGGGTAAAATTGGGATTGTTTAGTTTTTAGTGTTTAGATGTTTGAATCCTCCTTTCACCCTATACATTCAAGGATCTAGGGTCGACTAGCCAGGCAATATCATACCCTAGGTCACTATGAGATGTAGGGAAGCTTGGATTAGGGTGTTTAATTATCAATTTTCCTTCTCTTATGCTTAATTGACCATTAAAACCCTAATTATGCAAATACAACTGTAAACAGAAGAATAATAGAAAAAGCTCTTACAGACGGAAGCAAAATATCAAATCACAGAGTACCTATTTTCAGGGTTCCGAGGCAAAAAAGTTGGGGACAAAAGAGTAGGCGCCCAAGTCCAATGCCCTGCTTTTTGTCTGGATCTGGAAACTCAGTCTGCAACTCTTCCTTATTGTCTTGGAGATTTTCCCATCATGTAAGTTGGAGGACTAATGAGCGGACACCCAAGTCCAGGTGGTTGTTTTTCCTTCAGTTCTACAATTCTGACACTTTAGGATGCCTTCCTGCAACTTCACTTTTCCCATCTCTGCAACCTGTAACCTACAACCATGAAAACTTTGGGAGGGGGTTGTGGTGTTTAGAGGCTTGCCTCAGTCAAGCCCCAGAGGACACTTAAGTCTCTGAACACCGTTGTCAGATAGAGAGTGTGTGCCTTTGTGAGGCAGAGGAAAAAACTAAAGGAAATGATGATGAAAACATAATATAATGTCACCTTGTAGTGAAGATATCATGGGAGGAAGATGCTCTTCATTCCATGATGAAATGGATGCTCAAATCTACAAACACAAACACATAAACCACACAATTCTACTCTTGCAACACAATGAAAGCCTTGAATCACCTTTAGGATGGTAAAATCACATGAATAAAATCTCTAGTTTTCAAATGAATGCCTAAACATGCTTTTATATGCAACTACAAAAAATCCCGCCAAGATTTTCATAATTCAAACTTATCGTGTCGGCATAGGACCCAAGTAACGGTCAAAAACTGACACCCAAAAATTGGGACTACCCCAAAATAAGGTAGGACTAGGGCGCGGGCGCCCAAGTCCTCCCCCCTATTTTGGGTAGGGGAAAGCTCAAGGGGTCCTCCTAGGTCCCATTTGTCATGTTACCTAGGGCTCATTCCATCGAGATGCCAAATTATGAAGTAAGATGTCCTAAATGCATGCAAAAGACCTGGGAGCTAAACCTAAAGAGGGAAAAGCCCCCAAGGGGACATTTTCTGACGTTACATTTAGCCCCCACTTTAATGTATGTATAAATGTGAGGCCAATACATGCATCAAAGTAAGGTCACAAACACACCAAACACACCAAGCACAAAGAAGACATGCCAATCACATAGAAGATAGTAACAAACACGCAAAACACAAAGAAGACAGTTATAGTCACGTAGAACACGGAGAAGACAGTCAATGTATAGAAGACACATTAATGCATGGAAGATAGAAATAATATCTTTTGTTTTGTTTTTTCTCATATATATGAAATGCAGATGCAAGTATTGGAAAGTAAACAAACCTCCCATAATACATGATGCACTCATCATGCAGGTCTTTGTATATATGGGACAACACACACGCAAGACACACAAAACCTCCCAAAATGTAGGAAGCACAACCCAAAGGCGATGGTCTTTATACTGCGTATGGGGCAACAAACACACCACACAAAATAAGCATGCCAAACACACACACTTGAAGACACAGAGAAAACACGGCAGAAAAGAGATGGTACATTCCCTATTTCTAGGCTCATCACCATCTTAGACATATTACAGGCACACACTAGTGATTGTGCTTCGCCACAACAATCCCTGAAGACACGCTTAAGGGTTGAGTTAGTCACAAAACTGCTCCTCACCTCCATAGAGGACTTTTAAAAATGACAAGATGATGTAATCTGTTCTGAGAAATACACCATCCCTATCTTCATAGAGGGCTTAAGATAAAAAGGATATATGTGATATCTCACCTCCACAGAGGGCTTACATGATTGATTGATTGATTGCAAACAAACTCAGGATGCATGATGCACTCATCACGCAGGTCTTTGCACCTGAGGACAAACACATTACTAACATCTACAATAGACAGCTTACCTTATATGCCCCCACCTTAAGGTGGTTGATATCATGCATCGATATCAAGCACGTTAAGGGAGGAAGAAAACACACAAGGGAACACAGACTCTTGCAAAACCCATGCCCCCCGAAGGTGACATGTACTTTACAATCGCCAAATGTTCCCACAAACCCATCCCTGAAAGAAACATGTTAGTGTCTACAACATCATGATAAACAACATCAATACATATGATTAACCACACAAAGAGCCAAGGTTATACTATGATTTTAGAGTTTGAGGATAACCATGTGGCTATATCACGAAGCTATCTGAATCGAGTACCACCAAGGCTAGATGCAAAGACAAACAAAAGGTACACAGAGAAATAGTATTGTTAAGGTTTGTAAATGCCATAGAAACATCATGAAATTCACTACGCAAAAAGCATGAGTGCTTCCACTAGCCAAGCGTAGGATAAGATATACAACCCCATCATCATATTAGGAACTAAGTCCATTTTTTGATTCTCTCGAAAGGGACACTAGGTCCACATCAGTATAAATGTTTGTCATCATCCACCCATTAGATAGAAACACTAGAGGAAGGGAAACAATAAATAAGAGAAGAGAAATAAGGGTCTTAGGGACAGTCATGTAGGAGGGTGCCCCTAGTGTCACCAACCACAACATTATGTCCGTAAGACACAACACACAATGATGAAATCAGAGAGAGCAATTTAGAAGAATGATGACACAAATAGAAGAAGGTCACAACAGAGGTGGTCTCCTGGTATCCCGGACCTTATGAGAGAAACAGAGGTCATCCCAGGAGGCCTAAACAACAAATAACACATCACAAGAGAGATAAAGGGTTAAAGATACTTACCTGTAGGGTCTTCGTATTAGATCTTAGAACTTTCGAACCTCTTGGAGAGGTACCCGATCATGTTTAATGCAAATTTTGAGTGGTTCTTATGAAAGTTTTGTTTATTATCATATGATGCTTGTTTTGTGATTTCTTGTTGAAATGAGACTTTTTTTTCTTATGAAGGTGAGAACCACTATTATTTCTAACTGTTGATTGTCATTTTACTCTTTTTTTATTTTTAGTGAGTTTGTGTTGTTGAATCTTTCTAGCATAGTAACAAGAATCATACTATACCATCTCACTTATGTGTATCAGTTGTTGTTCTTGCTTTTCTGATGTATTTTAATTATCTCTTGATCCATATAAGGATAACGAGGAGGAACCTCAGCATAAATTCCATTTCTTCGTGGACAATGTGGATTGTCCACTTGTTTCTTATCTACTTTAATCATTCCCATGATACTATCATAGTCCAAGTAGTCATCCTCATCTACTTCCATTAAACCTTGTTCCAACGTATTGTTTTCAGTATGTTTAGGGAAAGGATTAGTGAAGATTTGTAAATTCTAATTAGGCGGAGCAACTGACTTGTTTCCATTATCATTCACACCCGATACCTGGATGACATTTGAATCAATAAAGTCTTATATCTCATGTTTAAGACACATACATCGTTCAGTGTCATGTCCTTGCATTCGATGATAATGACAAAAGGCATTGGCATCGAAGTAAGGTCCTTGTTTACTAGGATCAACATGATTGATCGGGGGAAGCTTTAGAATGTTATTACTCACAGCTTGATTCATGATAGAATGATAAGACTCAGATATCAGAGTAAACTTTTTTGGTTGATACGATGCTTTCTTTGGATTAGTGATAGCTGAAACATTTGAAAAGTTGTTCATATTTGGTCCATTAATCTTGATGAAGTTCCTATTATTATTATTCCTCTTAAAGTTGTTTTGTGATTATCCACCCATGG
Organism: Cunninghamia lanceolata; assembly: GCA_027924645.1. Classification (NCBI taxonomy): domain Eukaryota; kingdom Viridiplantae; phylum Streptophyta; class Pinopsida; order Cupressales; family Cupressaceae; genus Cunninghamia; species Cunninghamia lanceolata. Next base: position 16,860,461 of record BSBN01001715.1, read on the forward strand.
ATTGACTAACTTGAGCCGATGAGTTTTGGTTTTCATACTGACTAGACGAAAGTTGGTAATCACGACGGGCGGTGCATAAATGTTGAAAGGAGTTATACTTCATCAAGAGGATTTTATGATGAATATTAGGTTGTAGATTTGTAATAAATATATTCTAAACATCCGCATCTTTCATCTGATACTGAATTTGTGCATAAAGTCCTTGATACCAACTAATGAATTTAGTCAACTTTTCTTTCGGACCTTGTTTGCATTGAACCAAGTCAATAAGCGTGACTTGGGGTCTGATATTTGCTTGAAAATGTTGTAAAAACTTATCAATCAATTGTGAAAAGGAGTGTATTGAATTCAAAGGCAACAAGCAAAACCATTCTAAAGCAAGATCTTTGAGAGATCATGGGAAAAGTTTTGCTAACAAATCCTCTTCAAAATAAAAATCACTACACATAGTTGTAAATGTTGCCACATGGATATTAGGATCACCATTTCCACCATATTTTTCAAAGCAAGGAGTCTCAAAACTCTCATGCATAGGAGTTCTCAAGATTGCATAGGAAAGGGGATTATGGGCATGATATGTTGGTAGACTAGGCTACGAAGAATTTGTCAAGTTTGTTACCTTTTGTTGTAAAGCAGTCATGCCCTATAAAAGTTGGTTTAGGATGGCATCATGTGGAGATGAAGTTTGTTGTACGGAATTGGAACCAAAGTGAGGAGGTGAATGAGTTTGAGATACAATAGGCAGAGGCTGAGAATATGTCAATGGTGGTTGGACATAGTGATAGGTGCAAGATGGTTACGAGTAGGTGATAGGTGGTTGGAGATGAGTGGAATAGGTAGGTGGTTGAGAACAATTATGCATAGAAGAGAACCCCTTAGGAACCAATTTCTGATAATCAAATCCCACAGCTTTGTAATTAGTGTCATTAGATACTCCAATACCAGTGGTAGCATTACTACAAGCATTTGCATTAGTTGTTAAGATTGTTGATGTAAAAGTTGATATTCTTGTAGTCGGTATAGGTATGGATACTTGAGTATGAGATGGTGATAAAGTGTTATTTATCACTTGTGCACATTCGGTCACTAGCATGATATTGGTTTGTACAATATGTACTAGACCACGAATTGCATTAACACCATCTTGTCCCTCTTTTATCAATTCTCTTATATTGTGAATAGTAGGGACAACTTCTTTAGCTATTCTCTCATTTTTCATAAATGATTGAAATTCAGTTAGCTCTTTATCCAATTTTTCTATTTGCTCATTGGATACATATCCTGTTGCCTCAATAGTATCATCAACATCGTGAAAAGTTTGTTCTTCCATTGTAATTGTAATGGGTACAATAATTTGAGTCTCTCCTTTTGTAAAGAAGGTGTTCAATGTACCAACTTCTTCAAGGGAACTAGATCCCATGTGTCTTATGCTTCTTCTCAGAGGAATATTTCTCTTAGGGCAGTGAGTTATTAGACTCATACAACAATATGCTCAAGTTTTAGGCTTAGGATATGTTGTCAATGCTTGATTTTTGTACTTTTTCTAATGCAAATAGGGGAAACAAAGGGTGTTGTAAGGATTTTGATCAAGGGAAGAAAGTTATATGTCTGATATAAGTCCAAAACAGCAATATTATCCTTCTCAACACACTCTTGATGCAAATCCAAGATAATACCAAGTCAAACTAAAGTGAAAATATGTCGAAATAGGCACTTTTTTCACCAAAACTTAATGCAAAAGAACATAACAAAGGGTGTTGTGAGGAAAGTGATGATGGATAGAAAATAATAGCAGTAATAACAGCCACTTGGTGCCAAAATACCCAACACAACACGCTTTTAGTGCCACTTAAGGTAAAACCCTGGTGAAAATATAGCAAAAATAGGCTATTTTTCATGGTTTTTCAATTCCAAGACCTAGCAAAAGGGGTGCTGTGAATCTTTTTAGAAGGTGAAGAAAATAAAATCAATGATATCAATCACCTCAATCCATAAAATTTGTCACAACATGCTTAGAGTGCAAACTAGGCCAAACCCTAGGGCAAAAATAGCCAAAATATGTAGTTTTTCACCGAATTGTCAATACAAGAGTCTGTTAAAAGGGTGTTGTGAAGATTTTTAGGAGAGGAATAAAATTATTACCCTAATAACAACCAAATAGTGCAAAACTACCCTTCACAACATGCCTATGGTGCAAGTTTATAGAGTCGATAAGGCTAATTTTAGTGAAAATCATTGTTTTTGAAGCCCTAGGTTTGAGATGTTGACACAAAATGCTATGTGAACGTTTTGAAGTCTGATTTATGGTTAAAATTAATTACTCTCAGATCTGAAAATTATTTCCAAGCTTGAACATGCAAAATGCCAATGCAAATCTAATGAAAATGCATGAAAATTGCTAGTTTTTTGTTGAAATTTTCTATGCAAAAATGCAAATATTTTGAATCTAAATGAAAATTTACACTAAAATGAAAAAGTAAAGACAAATTATAATTTAAATGTGCCTCTAAAATCAGTAGAAAAATCTGAAAGAAGCTTTTGCCTACTAACCCTAGATTTTGGAATTACTAGGTTATATGAAAATTGTCAAATTTTCTACAAAAGCCTAGCAAATTAATAATGAAAATGCAATGCAAATTATTGATTTTTTGTGTTTTTTTGTAGTTTATATCATATTTGATGTAAAAATCATGAATTAGGCAAATTTAGAAAGAATTGGTGCAATTTAGTAAGCCAAACAATGCAATTTTTTTGAAATTTTTAAAATTTTCAATATTTTTTGAATTTTTCTCAATGCAATAAAATGAATGACTATATGAATGAATGAAATCAATCAAAATATGAAGACACACACTCATAAAGTTGCAATTTAAATCCAAAAACATAGGTTCACCAAAATGTTTAGGGTAAAATTGGGATTGTTTAGTTTTTAGTGTTTAGATGTTTGAATCCTCCTTTCACCCTATACATTCAAGGATCTAGGGTCGAGTGGCCAATCACTATCATACCATAGGTCATTGTGAGATGTAGGGAAACTTGGATTAGGGTGTTTAATTATCAATTTTCCTTCTCTTATGGTTAATTGACCATTAAAACCCTAATTATGCAAATATGACTGTAAACAGAAGAATAACAGAAAAAGCTCTTGCAGACGGAAGCAAAATATCAAATCACAGAGTACCTATTTTTGGGGTTCTAAGGAGGAAAAGTCAAGGACAAAATAGTGGGCACCTAAGTCCAATGCCCTACTTTTTGTCCGGATCTAGAAACTCAGTCTACAACTCTTCCCTATTATCTAGGATATTTTTTCGTCACAGAAGTTGGAGGACTAATGAGCAGGCACCCAAGTCCAGGTGGCTATTTTTCCTTCTGTTCTGAAATTCTAACACTTTAAGATGCCTTCCTACAACTTCACTTTTCCCACCTCCTCAACCTATAACCTGCAACCATGAAAACTTTGGGAGGGGGTTGTGGTGTTTAGAGGCTTGCCTCAGTCAAGCCCTAGAGGACACTTAAGTCTCTGAACATTGTTGTCAGATAGAGACTGCATGCCCTTGTAAGGCAGAGGGAAAAACCAAAGGAAATGATAATGAAAACATAATATAATGTCATCTTGTAGTGAATATATCATGGGAGGAAGATGCTCTTCATTCCATGATGAAATGGATGCTCAAATATGCAAACACAAACACATAAACCACACAATTCTACTCTTCCAACACAATGAAAGCCTTCAATCACCTTTAGGATGCCAAAATCACACAAACATAATCTCTAGTTTTCAAATGAATGCCTAAACATGCTTTTATATGCAACTACAAACACTCCTGCCAATATTTCCGTAATTCAAACTTACCGTGTCGGCATAGGACCCAAGTAACGGTCATAAACTGACACCCAAAAATTGGGACTACCCCAAAATAGGGCAGGACTAGGCCGTGGGCGGCCAAGTCCTCCCCCCTATTTTGGGAAGGGTAAGGCTTAAGGGGTCCTCCTAGGTCCCATTTGTCATGTTACCTAGGGCTCATTCCATCGGGATGCCAAATTAAGAAGTAAGATGTCCTAAATGCATGCAAAAGACCTAGGAGCTAAACCTAAAGAGGGAAAAGCCCCCAAGGGGACATTTTTCAACGTTACACATATAAAGGGGATACCTCACGAAGTGTTCACACAAGTTTTACATGGACTATTTGTCATGATGCTACAAAGAAATGTAATCACATGGACAGTAGTGGTGTTATCACCTGAGTGGAATTTGAGATGGAAGAAGTATTTCAATTGAGAGATTGGCAACATTGTCTTAGTGAAGAAAACACCCTCATGCAAAATAGCAACAAAGAAATGAAATATTTTGTCACATATTATTGCTGGAAACCATTGTGCAAGTGGTGAAAGTATGAAAAAGGCCACAACCATGCTAAGTTAAGGAAGGATATCTCATGATAGAATCACTCTGAGATACACGTACAAAATGGGTTAGTTGAAAAATATTTAGAAGCTTTCAAGAAAATTCAATTGGTGATCATCTATGCCAAATCAGGAGCCTCCTAAAAGTAAATATGCATGTGAATTGCTAAAACATAAGGGGCTATGGTTTTAGAAGAAAGATAGCGTGTCATTATGAATCATTGCGGATTTGCACAATGGTGGATTTGTTGATAAGGTTTTAGAAACATGCAAATGTAATTATCAACATGTAACACCCATATCATATCCTTTGCTAAGATATCATAGCCAAAATAGTAATAATGCAATGGGAGCTCTTAGACGGCAGATGTACATACAAATGTAGAATCTCATACAAAAGCTACGACTTAATTTTAAGATGCAATGCTGATGTTTGAGATTGACCGTGATGATACAGTTATAGCTTTTCGAGATATGGTGCACATGAAGATTTCTACACTTACCCATTTGATGTATGATAGGCAAGGTGATAATTTATTGAGCACTTTTCAGTTATTGCACAAGAGTATACGCAGCAAGGACATGCAACTCAATTGTTTCATATGTCTATACCAATCCACAACCTATGGAGGCATTGGTTGCAGGTAATCTCTCAGGGATAATGCATGGAAGTGGGAGGTTATCTTACACAACATAGACTTGATCATCTATTCACACTGGACGGAGACATCCAAAAATCTTAGCAAAGAAGTATTCCTAGTGACAGCTGTGGGTTCCCATATGCGGTGACCAACTCTATATCTTTTTCTTAGTTATGTTCAAAAGAGAAGTTTGGTAGGGCTCAAAGAAAGGAGTAAATGAATAAATCCATTGATGAGATAGAAGATATCATACCTCAGAGCAGCATTAGTGCACAAGTAGAAATTGAGGATATGAAGCACATGGAAGGACATTGGCTACATATGTTCATTTCAAAAGGAAGTTCTCAAAAATGGGCCTAATTTAAAACTTGTTATAAGTGCAACTTCAGAAGCCAAAAAATCTCAAACATATTTTAGTGGGGCCCCTCTTATGAAAGTGCCTGGAATTGATAAACTAAGGGTCAAACAAATATATATATATCCTTGTTGACAATGTTGGTTATGTGAATAGTCTTTAATGTAACCGAATAGATAATCGAGTCATCTATTGTGGGAAAAGGAAGGACTTTTCAAGAAGAAGTTACAGAAACTGAAAGGTTCCCAGGAGAAATCTTATAAATACATATTTGTAAACATGAAAAAGGATCTTTTTTTTGCTATTCAGGAATAGGGGAGCAGTAGAGTTTTTCTCTCAAGCACAATTTGTTGTATAGTGATGTAGGCTTTGAACTCACATTTTGTATTGGAGAAATAAGGAATATATTTTTGAATCTATGAATTTATGAATGTTTCCTTTGATTATATGTGTCATGTGTGTCTCCGTAATCAATTTCCAATGCATTCTCTATTATATCAAATTGTGTTGGTGTTTTTTTTTCTGAATCTTTGAATTTAAGTTAATTCATCTATTGAAAGGGGATTTGATGTTCATTTCTCTTCCTGGGTATTGTTTGTGGATGTGGAATAGGTGGGTCGTGTATCATTTTTTTGCATTTGCTTCATTCTGAATTAATCATTCACACCTATTTTCATGACTATGGGTAGGTGTTAGTCTTTCCTTTTCTACTTTCTGGTCAAAAGCATACCTTGTGTTTTATTCATTGCAAATTGTTTGAAGGTAGTTGCACCTTGTAAAACAAGCAGAGAGCACTTGCAACTATCATTGCAAGTGACTCAACTATTGGTTAGGTTATCATTGGTGTGGGCAAGGAGTATAAAGTAAAGTGACACATCTATTAACCAATAGATTTTTGGCAACTCTACTAGGGAAAAGAATCGAAGTGCCACTGTCTTCTTTTGTCATAAATTTAAAGGTGCCTCTCTGAGGAGAGAGGTTGGTGGCTCTATGAAGTGGAATGTACTCAAAAGTGATTTATTCCAGCAAAGACTCATGTCTGGTTTATATTTCAGATTTGCATCATGGAATTAATCTCTTCTCATCCATGGGGAAATCAGTTTAGACCTCTCTTTTTGTCTCATTATTCACCTCTACCTGAAGGATCAAGAAAGCACTTCTTGAAGTTTAGCAGAAAAGATTCTCAAGATGCTGAAAATCACATTCTGGCATTCACCGTCGCATGTGAAGTTTTGGGGGTAAGTGAAGAAAATGTTTTTGTACGATTGTTTATTGAATCTCTTATTAGACCTGTAGAAGGTTGGTTTCATTATTTAGAAGATAAGTGTATTACTAATTGGGACTCTTTGAAGAATAAGTTTTTGGGAAGACATAAAGGTCCTATCGATGAAGCTGTTTTATTATGTAAATTCTTCCATATACAAAAGAAAGAAGGTGAACCCATCTGGGATTTTGTGGATAGATTCAAATGGCTACTCAAAAAGATTCCTCCCTCTATTCAACCAAGTGAGCAACTTCAGCTTTGTACTTTTATTTCCTCTTTGTATCTTGATGTTCAATTTTGCTTGAAACAGAGTAAAGTGAATGATATTAAAATTGCACAACAAGAGGCTGTAAAAATTGAAGATGATTTGATTTTAAGTGGTCTTTGGAAAGCACATCAGATTGTAGATAATTTGATTTGTGAATCTATGAGGAAGCCTATTATGCACAAACCAAGTTTTCAGCCTATAGGACTTCAAACTATATAGCCTCCTTCTGCTGAAAGTTTTAATCTCTTTGTTTTTTATCCAAAGCACTTTGGTAGAGATGAGGTAAACAATGTAGGAGTTAAACCTCATATAGATAGAAGAATTAAAGCCTTTTATTTCCATTATGAAGAAGATAATGATGTATCTGAAAGCTCCTCAGGTGGTGTAGAAAATGAACGATCCTTCCATGATGCTAGTTATAATGAGGGCAATGCAAATAGTGTTGTTATATCATCCTTATCTACTGCAGAAATGGAATCATTTACTTTCACCAATGATGAGGAATAGCCTAAGGATAAACAACATAAAAATGAGGTGCTGAATATCTTTTCTCTGGAGTGTATGCAAGTTGAATATGAAGCCTTCATGTTTTCTAACCAAGATGATGTAGAAGTAAGGCTGCAAGAAGAGGTTAGAAACAATTTTACATTTGAATCCTTTCATTTTGAAAATTTGTATGCCAAAATTTTTAAACAAAAATTGGAAGATGGTGTCATAAGTAGTCATGATAGCTTTGATGAAAGTGTTCAAATAGACAAATGTGATGAGCCTCATGTTGTTTACATTATGAGCTGGTGTCTTAATGTATATGAGGATGAGTTTTTATGTGGAGAACAGGTTGTTGCAAATATGTGCCTAATCGGTGTTGTCATTGATGTCAACATATCCTTGTTGTCATTGGCATCAACTGTATCTTATTCTATTACTTATTTAGAAGACCTGTATGTTAAGGATATTGAGAAAATTAGCCTCTCCAAAAGAAACAAGTGAGTACATATCTCTTTATTAGAGACAGTGAAGACAATATAGTTCAGTGAAGTAGATTGCTCCGCATTCCTAGTGAGATGAAGATCAGAGTCTGTGGATTAAAGGGTTTGTAGAGTATTGTCTGAAGTTGCTCCAATAAAGATTTGAGAGGTCTACATGAAGTATTGGTGAAGTTATGGCCATCTGAGTAGAACCAGTTTTGCAGTTGTTTAGAGGTGACAGGGTGACAGGAATTTGGTTCGGATTGCTCCGCATTGGAATATTATGGTCTGTGGTTCTAGAGGTGTGTTTGGGATGTTGGTGTGTATCCTCAACACAAGTGGTTCATGGTTTGGAGGTCTGCAAGCAATCTTCTTAGTGTGATAGTTACTTAAGTTCCCGGATGAAGATGCAAGTGTTTCTAGTGATTTGAGGTGGTGCCATTGTTCTTGTTGATTTCATTGTGCTTGTGGTGGTCTCTGGATCATGTACCTATTATGTTGGTGGTCCACATTGAGGATTGATCTCGTGGTTGAAGATTTCTCCTTGGGTGTTGCTGCTCTTTCCAGTCTTGGCCAACCGGATGCTTGGTGCATGTTGCAGATGATCTAAGAAGAGTTCTATGGAGCGTGGTATGTTGTTCAAGGAAGATTTGAGTCCCATCTATGCTTGGCTGACAGAGGAGTGGTTCACATGTAGTATTTTGTATTAATTCAAGCCTTGTGACTGTAATTGCTTGTAATGCCTATGTTAGAGAATGTTTTAGATAGATTATTATTTGGCTAACTTTGATGTTCATTCCAAAGTTGATGACATGTGTAAATAAGTGTTGTGAAGTCATGGAAATGTGTGGTGTGAGCGAAGATGCGGAGGTAGCGAGGAAGTGTTAAGGGGGTAGAGCAGAGGTGTTGTGTGCTTCAATGGAACTGACCTTGGAATGAAGAAGATGTTGTTTCTCAATTCAATCCTTCTGTGGTAAACTTGTGAATGTTTCTGTAGGCAGTGAGCCTCTTTGAGCAATGAGCTCTAGGTAGTGCACTTGAAGGCAAGTGCCTTCCCATTTTTCTATTCTTTTAATAGAGAATAAATATTGTGGGTTAACCCCCACCATGTTTTTCCCTTAACTGGGTTTCCACGTAAAAATCTTGGTGTTATGTGTTGATTAAGTTTCTACTCATGTGTTGTTGATTCATGCTTTTATGGTTATATCATTAATCTGTTAATAAGTGGTAAATAAGATTAAAAGCAGCAAAAGTTAAGTTTTGAGACAATTGATTCACCCCCCCTCTCAATTGTCTGCCCTAATTTCAACAATTGGTATTAGAGCCGGTTCCTCTAAAAGAAGCTTGACCACTTGAAGAGATCCAGGATGTCGACTTACAAGAAGGATAGTCTAAGATTTGACGGAACAAATTATTCTCTTTGGAAGAATCAGATGGAGTGTCATTTGCAATGTATGGGTGATCCTTTGTTGGTTGATAACTAAGGATGAGTATAAGCCTCCGAGGAAAGGTCCCTCAACTCTAGATGAAATTAAAGATGCTAAAAACAACATTCAAGCTAAAGAAGCATTGTTGAGTGCCCTAACTGATACAGAAATGACAAATGTCCTAGAATTGAAAATTGCTCATGAAATCTGGAAGAAGTTGGAAACTCTATATGAAGGTGATGCATATGTCAAATGTGCTAAGTTGTAGAGCCTGAAGGGTAGATACAAAAGTTTGAGGATGAGTGAAGATGAAAACATCACTTCCTACATGCAGAAGGTGAATGAACTTGTGTGTAATATCAAGTGTGGTGATGGAAAATTGGAAGATTGGAGATTGTTGGCAAGGTACTCAAATCCTTACGTGCTTCATACAAGCATAGAGTTGCTGCTATTGAGGACATCAGGACTGTGACAACTATTATAGGGGATCAGTTGGTTGGCAAGCTTTCATTATTTGAAATGAGTAAGTTTGGCGATTCCCTTCCTAAATCAAAATCTACTTTTAAGGCTAGTGTTTCTAGGAAGCAAAGATTTGATCCACGTGAAAGCTCTTCAAGAAGACTAACCAGATATGAGAAGACAAGGAAGGAACTTGAAGAAGATGAAATGGAGCTTGAAGAACTTGAAGCCCTTATTGCCAAAATATTACCTAGAGGATCCAATAAGTATGAAGGAAAGTTGCCTTTCAAATGTTTTTCTTACAATAAGATTGGTCATTTTGCTTCAAGATGTCCGGAGAGGGTTTCAAAGCCAAACCCTAACAGACCTAGGTTTCAGAAGAAATGCTACTATGTCCAAGAAGCTATTGATGAAGGAGTTACAGATGATGAATCTGATAAGGGAAGTACCTCTGGAAATGAATGGGTGTTCATTGCTATCAAAGAAGAAGATCTAGTGCCTACTAAATCTACTAGCTGTGTGAATTTGGAAAGTGCCTTGGCTTCTCAGGTTGAAGAAAAGGATGAATGGGTGATTGACAGTGGATGTTCTCATCATATGATAGGTGATAAGAGTAAGCTTGTAAGTATGGAAAGATATGAAGGTGGAATTGTGAAATTTGGAGACAATTCAGCTGGTAGAATTTGTGGCAGAGGATCTATCTCTCTTGATGGTAAGAATAACACTAATGATGTTTTGTATGTAGAAGGGTTGAAGCATAATCTTCTCAGTGTTGGACAGTTGGTTGACAAAGGGTATGATCTCTGATTCAAGGATGGGAAATGTAGAATCTTGGAAAGCTCCAGAACTGAGATTGCATCTGGTACATAGACTAGAGGTAATATCTTTCATTTAAGTACTACTGGTAAGAGCTGTTTGATTGCTCAAATTGATCAAAGTTGGTTGTGGCATAGGAGAATGTGTCATGTAAAGTTTGATAATATTGTCAAAATAAGTACTACTCAGGCAATGAGAGATCTTCCAAAGCTTGTAAAACCTACTAATACCATGTGTAAGGAATGTCATTTAGGCAAACAGAGAAGAACTACATTCAAAAGTAAAGAACAATTTTCAAGTGGATTGTTGGAACTTGTGCATACTAATTTGTGTAGTCCTGCCAGATTTAGGAGTTTGCAAGGAGACAAATACTTTATGTTTCTAATTGATGATTACTCCTAGATGATGTTGATTGATGATTACACTCGGATGATGTGGGTCACTTTCTTGAGAGAGAAATCAGAGGCTCTTAACAAATTCAAGGTGTTCAAGGCTAGGCTAGAGAATGAGATTGGTGTGAAGATAAAGTGTCTAAGATCTGACAGAGGTGGAGAGTTTACCTCCAGTGAGTTTAATGCATTTTGTGAAAAACATGGAATGAGAAGATAGTTATCTGCTCCTAGGACTCCTCAGCAAAATGGAGTTGTGGAAAGGAAGAACTAGACTATTCAAGAGGTTGCTAGAACCATGATGATGGAAGAAAATGTTCCACATGTCTATTGGAGAGAGGTTGTGAGTATTATTGTCTACGCTCTTAATCGGATGCAGATCAAAGGTAATACTGGTAAAACTCCTTATGAAACGTGGTTTGGTAATGCTCCTACTATGAAATACTTCAGAGTTTTTGGTAGTAAATGCTATATCAAAAGAGATAAAGATCTAGGTAAGTTTGATGCAAGGTGTGATGAAGGAATATTTCTGGGTTATTCTAACCAAAGCAAGGCATACCAGTGCTTTAACAAGAGATTGAAAAAGTTTGTTGAAAGTGCTAATGTCAAGGTTTATGAAAGCAAGGAGAGACCTTCCAAGTTTTGTGGATATGAATCAGATGATCAAAATGAAAGTCGTCAAACTCAGATTCAAATTACTCCGAAGAATCTAGTAACTCAAGAAACTAGTGCAAATGTCAAGGAACTAGTTCAAGAATCAGAAGTTAAAGAAAATCCCAAAACTCCCAGGTATTGAGGTTGAATCATTCTGAAGATCAGATCACCGGAGCTAGAAATAAAGGTGTTCAAACTAGAAGAAAAATTGCTAAAGAACAAGAAGAGTATTGTTTAATTTAAAAGGTTGAACCAAAATCAGTGAATGAAGCTTGTAATGATGAAAGTTGGGTAAAAGCAATGGAAGAAGAATTAATGCAAATTGAAAAGAATCATACTTGGGATCTTGTTCTTAGACCTAAAAACAAAAATGTAATTAGAACTAAATGGGTCTTCCAGAATAAATTGAATGAAAATGGTGAAGTTGTGAGAAACAAAGCAAGATTGGTGTGCAAAGGATATTCTCAGGTAGAGGGAATTGATTTTGAGGAAACTTTTGCTCCCGTGGCAAGAATTGAAGCAATAAGATTATTTCTTGCCTTTGCTGCTTACAAAGATTTCAAAGTTTACTAGATGGATGTCAAGTCAGCATTCCTAAATGGAGATTTGGAAGAAGAAGTCTACATTGAGAAACCGGAAGGATTCCAGTTGTCTAATCAAGGAGATATGATCTGTAGGTTGAGGAAAGCATTGCATGGACTTAAACAAACCCCAAGAGTCTAGTATGCAAGATTAGATGAGTATCTACAAAAGTTAGGTTTTAGCAAAGGCACAGCTGACAATAATCTTTACTTCAAAATTGATCATGAACACATCTTGATTATTGAGGTATTTGTTGATGATATCATCTTTGGTGGAAATGAGAGCATGTGTAAAAAAATTTCTGATCAGATGCAAAGTGAATTTGAAATGTCCATGCTTGGTGAAATGAATTTCTTCTTGGGTCGACAAATCATTTAGTCAGATAAGGGCATCTTCATATCTCAGTCTAAGTATGTAAAAGAGTTGTTGAAAAAGTTTAGAATGGAGGATTCAAAACCAGTGAGTACTCCTATGATAATCAGATGCAAGTTGAGTAAAGATGATGATTCCCCTAAGGCAAACTAGAAAAGGTATAGATCAATGATTGGAGGACTACTTTATCTGACTCATACCAGACCTGATATTATGAATGTAGTTGGCCTTGTTTCTAGATTTCAAGCTGATCCTAGAGAATCTCATGTTGTAGCAGTCAAAAGAATTTTTAGATATCTGAAGGGAACATCTAATTATGGTTTATGGTATCCTAAGGGTGATGATTTCACTCTTCATGCATATACAGGTACTAATTGGGTAGGAGATGTAGATGACAGGAAAAGTACTAGTGGTGGTGCATTTTTATTGGGTAAGAGATTGGTTTCTTGGTTGAGCAAAAAGAAAGAGGCAATTTCTCCATCTACTACAGAGGCAGAGTATATAGCAGTAGCAAGCAATTGTACTCAAGTTTTGTGGATGAAGCAAATGTTGAAGGATATCAGAATTATGTTTGAAGAGCCTGTTTGAAGAGCCTATTACAATCTTATGTGATAATTCAAGTGCAATAAACATTTCAAAGAATCTAGTGTTGCATTCAAAGACAAAACACATATCCATCAAGTTTCACTTTTTGAGAGAGAAGGTAAATGAGAATGAAGTCAGATTGGAGTTTGTTCCTTCAAAGGATCAGATTGCAGATATCTTCACTAAGCCTCTACCTAAGGACACTTTTGAGTATCTCAAAGGGAAGATAGGGATGATTACCCCTCCTGTTCATAACTAAGATGCACTAGTGTGCATCAGTCTGGTGGAACTCACAGTCATATCTTGTGATTCAAATTGATCTTAATGAGATGCTACTCAGGGCAAGTAGTTAGTATGTTAATTCTGGAGTTCATCCTGGTTTAATATAAAATGCAAAAGAGGGAGAGATGATTACAAATATGTGCCCTTTGCCATTAATGTCAAAGGGGGAGAGAAGTCATGTGAAAAACTTGGAATTAAGTAGTTGCTGGAGCAATGAAGAAAGTGGTTGCAGATGCGATAAGAGAAAGGGGGAGAAGTTCTTGTCTTGATGGTTGAAATAGTTTTTCACATCATATGTTGCCATCAATGACAAAGGACAAGATTGTTGCAAATATGTGCTTAATCGGAGTTGTCATTGATGTCAACATATCCTTGTTGTCATTAGTGTCAACTGTATCTTATTCTATTACTTGTTTAGAAGACCTGTATGTTGAGGATATTGAGAAAATTAGCCTCTCTAGAAGAAACAAGTGAGTTACATATCTCTCTGTTAGAGACAGTTAAGACAGTACAATTCAATGAAGTAGTTTGTTCCGCATTCCCAATGAGATGAAGATCAAAGTCTATGGATTAAAGGGTTTGTAGAGGATTGTCTAAAGTTGCTCTAGTAAATATTTGAGAGGTACGCATGAAGTATTGGTGAAGTTATGGCCATCTGAGTAGAACCAGGTTTTGCAGTTGTTTAGAGGTGACAGGGTGACAACAATTTGGTCCAAATTGCTCTGCATTGGAATATTATGGTCTGCGATTCTAGAGGTGTGTTTGGGATGTTGGTGTGTATTCTCAACGCAAGTGGTTCATGGTTTGGAGGTCCGCAAGCAATCTTTCTAGTGTGATAGTTGGTGTTCTTAAGTTCTCAGATGAAGATGCAAGTGTTTTTGGTGATTTGAGGTGGTGTCATTGTTCTTGTTGATTTCATTGTGCTTGTGGTGATCTCTGGATCATGTACCTATTGTGTTAGTGGTTCGCATTGAGGATTGAGCTCATGGTTGAAGATTTCTCTGTGGGTGTTGTTGTTCTTTCCAGTCTTGGCTGACCAGATGCTTGGTGCGTGTTGCGGATGATCTAAGAAGTGTTCTATGGAGTGTGGCAAGTTGTTCAAAGAAAATTTGAGTCCCAGCTATGCTTGGCTGACAGAGGACTGGTTTGCATGCAGTATTTTGTATTAAGTCAGGCCTTGTGACTGTAATTGCTTGTAATGCCTATCTTGGAGAATGTTCTAGATAGATGATTGTTTGGCCGACTTTGATGTTCATTCCAAAGTCAATGACATGTATAAATAAGTGTTGTGAAGTCGTGGAAATGTGTGGTGTGAACGAAGATGTGGAGGTAGAGAGGAAGTGTTAAGGAGCATAGCAGAGGTGTTGCACACTTCAATGGAACTGACCTTGGCATGAAGAAGATGTTGTTTTTCAATTCAATCCTTCTGTGTTAAACTTGTGAATGTTTTTGTAGGCAGTGAGCCTCTTTGAGCAGTGAGCTCTGGGATGTGCACTCGAAGGCAAGTGCCTTCCCATTTTTCTATTCTTTTAACAGAGAATAAATATTGTGGGTTAACCCCCACCGTGGTTTTCTCTTAATCGGGTTTCCACATAAAAATCTTGGTGTTATGTGTTGATTAAATTTCTGCTCATGTGTTGTTGATTAATGCTTTTATGGTTATATCATTAATCTGTTAATAAGTGGTAAAGAAGATTATAAGTAGCAAAAGTTAAAGTTCTGAGACAACTGATTCACCTCCCCCCTATCGGTTATCTTCCCTAATTTCAACAGAGGTCACCGTGTCTAATTTGTAAATTGTGAATGGATGTGATTTGGTGAGTCATGAAACTGTTGAGTCAAATCCTACAAAGAAAGATCAGATTGTTCTAGTTGGGCGTGATTTTCAGCCTCATGAAAATATTGTTTGCAATTCAAATTTTTAGTCTAACTCACTTCCAATTTTTCATAAGGTTGATGATTAGTCTTCCAATGGTTCAAGTGGTTGTTTTTAGGGATGGGATATTAATCTGTTTGTTATTGAAAGAGATAATTATATGCAGGAAAATGTTGGGACATGTAGTACAAGTGGGGGTCCAAAATTTTTAAACAATGTAATCACTTCCACATACAACACAAATAAAGAGTTTTTATCTCATGATTTGTGTGTAGGTTGTCCATTTTGAGGTTTAGTTTCTCTTTACCTGCAAAATCAAATGCATTTTGATATTACACATGAGGTTATACAGGCAGATGTTGATAGTCATATGTTGCATAATGCTAACCTGAGTCATCCAATTGCAGAGGTTTATAATGAAGAGTGGCTTCTTGAGCATCAAATCATATCCATGGAGTTTTTATATGATGTCATTCTTAACACTCTAATCATGGTGGTCACCGACTGGCAGTTGATGGTGTGCATACTCCTCATTCATCGAGCATTATTTCACACTGGCAGCTATTTCTCCCAGCCTGTCAATGGATTTGCATGATCACTCTGGAGTCTGTGGAGGTAGGGTATTCCTATCATGTACATATTAGGAGTTTTTGTTGTGCTGGTAGTTTAGTTTCCTTTTCCTGTTTTGTCCTGTTTTTGGCTTGCTCTGCTCTCCTTTCTCCCCTGTGCTCTCTGACTCTATTGCCCCATGGATTTAAGCATTGGTCCACGCTTGAGATTTTGGATTCCTTGCTTCATCCTTTACAATCCTCATCCCCAATTAGAGCCTATTATTACCCCAAAATTTGAAATTAAAAAATTTCAAATTTTAGTGCATTCCCCTATACGCCTCGAAAACTGCCAAATCACAAAAATGATTAAATCTAAAAATAAATACAAGCTGGTACAAAATCCATTTAGTGGGTTTGTTCCTAACCTCATATTTCTTAGTCTAATTAGTTTTCATGACAAAATGGCTTACCGTTTGCAAAATTTTAAACCTTACATTTTTCCCCTACCAAATTACAAATGAGGCCAGAATTCAAGTTTCAGAGTACTGGAACTTAAAGAATTTCTGGGTTTTACTCTGTGGTGTCTAATCTTCATGTTATCCAAATTTCATGCAAAATGCGGCTGTTATGCAAAATATATGGAGGTTTTCATGTTTCTGGCCAAAGTATAGTTTCAGGAAAAATAAATGTATGTATTATTTATCGGGAAATTATTTCGCATCATTAAATCAGTTTTAGACAATACTTAGATGTTATGGGGTACAAAATGTTCTCTTTGATAAGTTTCCCAAGGTTGAGAAGGTTAATAAGGATCGGTGAAAAGATTATAGTCATCCCATCTTTATTTAAACATTTGTTTGAAAAAGTCTTATAAAAATAAATGATTTATTAACCCTTTGTTGTCAGGTGACTTAAGAGTTCTTGAACTCCTAGTATTACCGATCCTTAGAAACTTTATGGTTCAAAACTTATGAAGAAGTTGGAGAGTCAGGAGTTTTTGGAACTCTTGAACTCCTAAAAGAAGCTTCTAAAGTTCACAAGACCCCCGACTTCCCAACCTCTCCTTGTCGAGGAGTTTAGGATTTTCAAAACCTAAGTCTCCCTGCACCAGCATTCTCCAAGCCTATGCTCAAACAAAAATTTATGATATGAAATGCTCTAGCTGAGAAGAACCTCCTGCAACAATATAATGAAAAATGCATGAAATAACAAAAATAGCAAAACACAGAAGTAATTTATTGATCATAAGCCACTTCGAGGGAGCAACCTCCTTTGAGAAAGCTCAATACAATAAACTCATGGATGCCTTCATTGGCCTCAACACGTACTTACATACTAAGTCTAATCTAAACAATTATTACTTCCCATGAATGTGGGATAATACAATATACTCATGGGACGACTTACAAAGCATATGTGTCCAAATGTAATATACTAACAAAGTAAAGAGAAGGGTTAAACAAGGGTTCCTAACATCCCCTCCCTCTTAGAAAAGCTTTGTCCTCAAAGCATAAGATGTGGAAATTGTTACTGAATCTGAAGGAGTGGTTCCCCTGTATCAATCTCTGGGTGCATTCCATGCCACTAAATTAAGACCTCTATGATGGATCGAGAGCGAAGAGGATGAGTGCCCCTATCAAGGATTACCTCTAGTACCAAAAGGATGGATCCTTCATTATCCAATTGTGATAAAATAGTTTGTGCTCTGTCATTGGTGCCAAGAAATTTCTTTAGACAAAAGACATGAAATATTAGATGAACACGGGGAGAAGGAGCCAGCTTATGATCCCCAACCTGATCCTGGGTGCGAAGAACCATGTCGACTGCCTAAACTCGTGAACTACTGGGGAAGTATGGAAGGAGCACCAGTGGTGCCTGACCATAGACTGCTTCATATGGAGTCATGTTAGATGCAGTGTGGTAGGAGGTATTGTACCACCATTCAGTGAGAGGGAGCCACTTTGCCCATTGATGTTGTTGTTCTGAGGTATCACATGCAGCCACAATCTATTAATTTACCCTGTTCATTTCCTTCCAAAAGAAGTGACACCATGCCCACTCATAAGTTTTGAGGAACCCAAAGTGCCCTACCGATGGAGAAACATAGAGTTCATAGAAGACAGCCTGCAGGACAGATTCCAACAAATTTGGAAAAGACATAGAAATAGTTGAAAGAGAAGCTTGGTCATCACATGTGCAAGAAAGAGAATCTGCTACAATATTGTCCTTACCCTTCTTGTAAGTGATCTCATAGTCATAACCCATGAGTTTACTGATCTATTTCTATTGTGTTGGGGAGGAGACCCATTGTTCCAAGAAATATTTCAGGCTTTGGTGAGCATCTCAGATGCAAAAATGATTCCCTAGTAGGTATGGCCACCACTTCTGTACTGCATGCAAAATAGCCATCATTCATTATAGAGCTGAAGGAGTAGTGGAGACCATGGATGGTTGCATCTGAATGGAGTGAAGCTGAGCGATGACACCATGTGAATTCTTCTTAAGAAGCTTTTCTAGGTGATTTGAACTTATGATGTTGAGAAATCCTGATTGTAAGCCCTTCAATGTGTGTTTGTGCCCCTTGTCTGAAAACTACATCCAAAGTTCAGCAAAATCCCATAAGATGGGTCCAAGTGTGCATAACCATTGGGCACCCAAAAACACATCACATCCACCTAAGGGCAAGGCAAACATGTTGGAGCGTAGGTTATAATATCCAATAGAGGTATGCACATTGTGACACTTCCGTTTGCAAGGTAATGTGCCCCCATTAGCAATCACGACTTCAAAGTTCGAGCAAGGATAAACAAAACAATCAGCCTGTTTGGCTAGTTGAGGGTCAATGAAGTTATGAGTACTACCAGAATCAATGAGTATTGTAAGAGGGAGCTTCTTGAAGTAACCCTTGACCCACATGGTTTGTGGAGTGGTGACTCTTGCTATGGCATGGAGAGAGATCTCTGGGTGGTCTTCCTGAGAAGTAGGGTCAACAGGCGACTATTGAGTTTCAACCTGATCAGCTACTGTATCCTGAGCATCTACATAAACTTTAGTTTCAAGTAGAGAATCCACATCCAAGAGATAGAGATTTTGCTCAACACATCTATGTCCCTGAGTGAATTTGTCATCAAAATTATAACAAAGCCCTTTTTCTCTACGTGCCCGCATCTTTGCTTCAGTCAAATGCTTGATAGGAGTTGGTCTAGGAGCTGGCAGTATTTGAGGGCGTTGGGGATCCATATTTCTGAATGGAACAAAATTGGATTTGGAGCATTGTTGAGATGTGATCTTGTCCTCCGCCAACTTAGACAACCCTAAGGCTTCCATCATTGTGCTTGGACAGAACATTTTAACCTTAGAGCGAATTGCATCCTTCAAACCATTGACAAAACAACTCCTGAAGAATTCATCAAACAATCCCTCTGTGTGATTGGCCAGTTTTTCAAATTCTATTTGATATTCTCTCACAATACTTGTTTGGCATTGTTTTGTGAGTGCTCATGTGAAGTCATCAAAAGCACTAGGGCCAAATCATTACAAAATGAGTTTGCAAAAATTTGTCCATTTTGGCTCTTCATGAGCTTTGATGTACCAACAGAACCATTGAAGGGCTTCATGTTCCAAATGAAAGGACGCAAGTGGGACTTTGTTAACATCAAAAGTATTATGCAGACTGAAATATTATTCTGCCTGGTATATCCAACCAGTCAGATCATCACCATTGAAGGGAGGAAAATCAAGCTTCAGTCCACGAAAATTGCCAGAAGAAGAAAACCCTATATCTACAGAAGACTCTGGTTGCCATCTATTGTTCATGGCTGAATGCTGAAGATTGAGCCCAAGAATTTTTTCATCCAGATCTTGGAGTTTAGTCTCGATGGCTGCAAGTTCCTCCTCCATGATTTTTTCTCCTGCGTGGGTGACAACCATAACCAGGATTTTTTTTTTTCGAATGGGTAGGAAAACAAAAATAGAAACTTTTTTAGTAAAGGAAAATTTGGATTTGGGAAAAACTCTGATAGGTAATTGGGGTTTGACTAGGTTTTGGACACTTTCTGAGGGACAGGGAAGCAGAAAATGGGGATTTCAAAAGCAGGGTGAAAGAATGGGAAAATTTGTCCAAGAGGGACAAAGGAGTAGAAATAGGAAATGAACATTGTGGCAAAATTTGAAGGCAATTGGGTGAGAATCGGAGAAGTTATGGCAAACCCTAAAAATAGACAAATGTGGGATTTTTGGCTTCGATAAGTGGAATTTTGGATAGGGTCCTCAAGGAAGGAAATATACAAAATGGAATTTCAGGAGTTCCAGTGAATTTTTAGAGGAAACGGAGCTAAAGCAAGGAAGATATGGCAAACGGGATCTGCAAATGGATCTGGACAGATTCAATTTGTGATTTGTCAGCTGGCAAAAGATATGGTCCCCAGGTATGTTTGGCTTCCTAAAGGTTTAGGGGATTCACTCGGCTACCAATGATGTCTAACGGCTTGCGTATTGGGGTAGTACCCCTCACTCCATGGCTCAGGTAAAATTGATAACCGCTTTGCCACAAACAACAGCTCTTGGTTTACCTCACAGATGGAAACTAGTCAATCAAGTAGGGGTCGTTGCCCTTTTTGCTAGCAGGTCCTCTCAATGGGCCAGCTACTTTGGAGTTCCTGTGGTACACCTCACAATGAGTTTTAGGGCTATGCCCAGGCACTTCCCATAGTTAAGTGGATAGGGATTATTCCCTGATCTGAACCTACAATTGAAATGAACAATACAAATGTAAAGAAAAAAGAACTATTGCAATAATCACAGCGCCTGGAGGTCATTGCGAAAAACAAAAATTGGTAGAAATTCCACCCATCGAGCCCAAGAAAGCGCTCTGATACCAAATGAGAAGAACCTCCTGCAACAATATAATGAAAAATGCACGAAATAATATAAATAGCAGAACATAGAAGGAATTTATTGATCACAGGCCACTTCGAGGGGGCAACCTCCTTTGAGCAAGCTCAATATAATAAACTCATGGATGCCTTCATTGGCCTCAACACGTACTTATATACTAAGTCTAATCTAAACAGCTATTACTTCCCATGAATGTCGGATAATACAATATACTCATGGGATGACTTACAAAGCATATGCATCCGAATGTAATATACTAACAAAGTAAAGAGAAGGGTTAAACACAAGTTCCTAACACTGGCAATCCCATCACTGCAAGATATGCATAAAATTGATTTGTTGAAAAAGCTTTATAAGATTCAGAGCAAATGTAGCCAGTATATGTAGAACTCAACTCCATTACCTTTGTCGACATCCTCTAAGCCCATGCCAAGATGGGAAGCTTTCAAACATGGTATGGACATCCATCAAAGCATGATGAAATGAAAAGTTCTGCAAAGGGAATTTTTATGATGATATTGAAAGTGTGTGTAAGACTTAAACAACTGAGAGGAATTCCAGATTGGATCCCAATTGTGATGCCTGGCCCATGCCAAATAGAACATAATGGTGGTGATATTCTACCAGATCTTGTAGTTGGAATGCTTTCTACAGGATAAGTACAAAATGGATTTATGGAAAAAGCTTCAGAAACTCTTAAGCAAATGCAATTGGCACAATGTGAAACCAGAGTCCTCAACCTTCAAATATAAACACTCACCATAGGAGTCTCTATTGGATATGTGTGAAGTGAATACCTTAAAAAGGTCATATAAACTTTCAAGCAAATGCAACTCTGCCAGCATGTCTGCCCGTGCCAAGAGGAAGATCTCTGGCAAGAAAAGTGATAAGTAAATGTGAAAGCATATACAATGCACGTGAACTGTTAGACAAAATGCCTCAAAGAATCATGGTCTCTTGGAATTAAATGGTCACTGGATAAGTATAAAATGGATTCGTTCATGAAACTTTAGAAACTTTAAAGCCAATGCAACTAGTGGGCGTAAAAACGAGACTTCACAATGTTTGCCAATATCCTCTTTGCTTTGAGACAACATATGGTCATATGTGAAAGCATAATATAGAAAATTTTATCAAATGTAGTATTTGTAAGTACTCTAGTGAGCATGTATGGAAGCCCCATAGAGTCGTATAAGAGGAAGAGATAGTTTGGTGTACAACCTCAACAAATTAAGAGCTACTAAATACCAAGTGCAAAGATAATCTTGAGCCTTCATATAAAGGGGATACCTCATGAAGTGTTCACACAAGTTTTGTGTGGACTATTTATCATGATGCTACAAAGAAATGTAATCACATGGAAATAGTGGAATTATCACCTGAGTGGAATTTGATATGGAAGAAGTGTTTCAATTGAGAGATTGGCAACATTGTCTTAGTGAAGAAAACACCCTCATGCAAAATAGAAACAAAGAAAGGAAATATTTTGTCAGATATTGTTGGTGGAAACCATTGTGCAAGTGGTGAAAGTATGAAAAATTGCTGCAGCCATGCTAAGTTAAGGAAGGATATCTCATGATAGAATCACTCTGAGATACGAGTACAAAATGGGTTAGTTAAAAAATATTTAGACACTTTCAAGAAAATTCAATTGGTGATCATCCGCGCCAAATCAAGAGCCTCCTAAAAGTAAATATGCATGCAAATTGCTAAGATATAAGGGGACGCAGTTTTAAAAGAAAGATAACATGTCTTTATGAATCGTCCTGGATTTGCACGAAGGTGGATTGTTGATAAGGTTTTAGAAACATGCAAATGCAATTAGCAACGTGTAATGCACATATCATATCCTTTGCTAAGATATCACAGCCAAAATAGTAATAATGCAATAGGAGCTCTCAGACGACGGATGTACATAAAAATGTAGAATCTTATACAAAAGCTATGAATTAATTTTAAGATGCAATGGTGATGTTTGAGATTGACCATGACGATACAATTATAGCTTTTCAAGATATGGTGCACATGAAGATTTATACACTTGCCCATTTGATGTATGATAGGCAAGGTGATAATTTGCTTAGCACTTTTTAGTTATTGCACAAGAGTATATGCAACAGGGACATGCAACTCAATTGTTTCATATGTCTATACCAATCCACAACCTATGGAGGCATTGGTTGCAAGTAATCTCTCAGGGAGCATGCATGGAAGTGGGAGGCTATCTTACACAACAGAGACTTGATCATCTATTCATACTAGATGGAGACATCCATAAATCTGAGCAGAGAAGTATTCATAGTGACAGCAGTGGGTTCCCATATGCGGTGAGCTACTCTACATCTTTTTCTCAGTTATGTTCAAAAGAGAAGTCTGGTAGGGCTCAAAGAAAGGAGTAAATGAAGAAATCCATTAACGAGACAAAATATATTATACCTCAAAGCACCATTAGGGCACAAGTAGAAATCAAGGATATGAAGCACATGGAAGGACATTAGATACATATGTTCATTTCATAAGGAAGTTCTCAAAAATGGGCTTGATTTAAAACTTGTTATAAGTGCAAATTTGGAATCCAAAAAAATCTCAAGCATATTTTAGTGGGGCCCCTCTCATGAAAGTTCCTGGAATTGATAAACTAAAGGGTCAGACAAATTAATATATCTCTTTCCTTGTTGGCAATGTTGTTTATGTGAATAGTCTTTAATGTAACCGAATAGAAAATCAAGAGTCATCTATTGCGGGAAAAGGAAGGACTTTTCAAGAAGCAGATACGAAAACTAAAAGGTTCTCAGGAGAAATCTTATAAATACATATTTGTAAACATGAAAAAGGATCTTTTTTCTGCTATTCAGGAACAAGGGAGCAGCAGAGTTTTTCTCTCAAGCACAATATGCTGTACAATGATGTTGCAGGCTTTGAAATCACATTTTGTATTGGAGAAATAAGGAATATATTTCTGAATTTGTAAATTTATGAATGTTTCCTTTGATTATATGTGTCTCATGTGTCTCTGTAATCAATTTCCAATGCATTCTCTATTATATCAAATTATGTTGGTGTTTGTTTCTGAATCTTTGAATTCAAGTTAATTCATCTATTGAAAGGGGATTTGTTGTTCGTTTCTCTTCCTGGGTATTGTTTGTGGATGTGGAATATGTGGGTCATGTATCATTTGTTTGCATTTGCTTCATTTTGAATTAATCATTCGCACCTATTTTCATGTCTATAAGTAGGTGTTAGGCATTCCTTTTCTTCTTTCTGGTCAAAAGCATACCCTATGTTTTATTCATTACAAATTATTTGAAGGTAGTTGCACCTTGTAAAACAAGTAGAGAACACTTGCAACTATCATTGCAAGTGACTCAACTGTTGGTCAGGTTGTCATTGGTGTGGCCAAGCAGTATAAACTAAAGTGACAAATCTATTAACCAATAGATTTTTGGTGACTTTGCTGAGGAAAAGAATCGAAGTGCCAATGTCTTCTTTTCTCATAAATTTAAAGGTGCCTCCCCAAAGACGGAGGCTAGTGGCTCTATGAAGTGGAATGTACTCAGAAGTGATTTATTCTAGCAAAGACTCCTATCTAGTTTATCTTTCATATTTGCATCATGGCATTGATCTCTTCTCAGTCGTGGGGAATCACTTTGGACCTCTCTTTTTGTCTCAGTATTCACCTCTACCTAAAGGATCAAGAAAGCACTTCCTAAAGTTTAGTGGAAAAGATTCTCAAGATGCTGAAAATCACATTCTAGCATTCACCATCACATGTGGAGTTTTGGGGGTAAGTGAAGAAAATATTTTTGTGCGATTGTTTATTGAATCTCTTATTGGACCTGTAGCAGATTGGTTTCATTATTTAGAAGATAAGTGTATTACTAATTAGGACTCTTTGAAGAATAAGTTTTTGGGAAGATATAAAGGTCTCATCAATGAAGCTGCTTTATTGTGTCAATTCTTCCATATACAAATGATAGAAGGTGAACCCATCAAGGATTTTGTGGATAGATTCAACTGGCTACTCAAAAGGAATCCTCCTTCTGTTCAACCAAGTGAGTAACCTCAGCTTTGTACTTTTATTTCCTCTTTGCATCTTGATGTTCAGTTTTGTTTGAAACAGAGTAAAGTGAATGATATTAAAATTGCACAACAAGAGGCTATAAAAATTGAAGATGCTTTGATTTTAAGTGGTCTTTGGAAAGCACATCAGGTTGTAGATAATTTGATTTGTGAATCTATGAGGAAGCCTATTATGCACAAACCAAATTTTCAGCCTATAGGACTTTAAACTATATAGCATCCTTCTGTTGAAAGTTTGAATCTCTCTATTTTTTATCCAAAGCACTTTGGTAGAGATGAGGTAAACAATGTAGGAGTTAAACCTCATATAGATAGAAGAATTGAAGCCTTTTATTTCCATTATGAAGAAGATAATGATGGATCCAAAAGCCCCTCAGGTGGTGTAGAAAATGAACGATCCATCCATGATGCTAGTTATAATGAGGAAAATGCAAATAGTGTTATTTTATCATCCTTATCTACTGCAGAAATGGAATCATTTACTTTCACCAATGATGAGGAAGAACCTGAGGATACACAGCATAAAACTGAGGTGTTGAATATCTTTTCTCCGGAGTGCATTCAAGTTGAATATGAAGCCTTCATGTTTTCTGAGCAAGATGATGCAAAAGTAAGGTTGCAAGAAGAGGTCAAAAACAATTTAACATTTGAATCCTTTCATTTTGAAAATTTGGATGCTGAAATTTTTTTAAAAAAAATTGGAAGATGGTGTCATAAGTAGTCACGATAGCTTTGATGAAAGTGTTCAAATATACAAAGGTGATGAGCCTCATGTTGTTTACATTCTAAACTAGTGTCTTAATGCATTCAAGGATGAGTTTTTTATGTGGAGAAGAGGTCACGTGTCTAATTTGCAAATTGTGAATGGATGTGATTTGGTGAGTCATGAAACTGTCGAGTCAAATCCTATAGAGAAAGATGAGATTGTTCTAGTTGGGGGTGATTTTTAGCCTCATGAAAATATTGTTTGCAATTCAGATTTTTAGTCTAACTCACTTCCAATTTTGTATAAGGTTGATGATTGGTCTTCCAATGGTTCAAGTGGTTGTTTTCAGGGATGGAATATTAATCTATCTGTTGTTGAAAGAGATGATTATATGCAGGAAAATGTTGGGACATGTAGTACAAGTGGGGGTCCAAAAATTTTAAACAATGTAATCACTTCCACATACAACATAAATGAAGCATTTTTATCTCATGATTTGTGTGTGGGTTGTCCAATTCAAGGATTGATTTCTCCTTGCTTGCAAAATCAATTGCATTCTGATATTACACATGAGGTTATACAGGCAGATGCTGATGGTCATATGCTGGGCAATGCTGACATGAGTCATCCAATTGTGGAGGTTTATAATGAAGAGTGGCTTCTTGAGCATTAGATCATATCCAAGGAGTTTTTATATGATGACATTCTTAACACTCTAATCATGGTGGTTACCGACTATCAGTTGATGGTGTGCATGCTCATCATGCATCGAGCATTATTTCACACTGGCAGCTATTTCTCCTAGCCTGTCAATTGATTTGCATGATCACTCTGGAGTCTTTGGAGGTAGGGTCTTCCTCCCATGTACATATTAGAAGTTTTTGTTGTGCTGGTAGTTTTATTTTCCTTTTCCTATTTTGTCCTATTTTTGGCTTGCTCTGCTCTCCTTTCTCCCCTGTGCTCTCTGACTCTATTACCCCATGGTTTTAAGCACTGGTCCATGCTTGATATTCTAGATTCCTAGCTTCATCCTTTATAGAGCTCATCCCCAATTAGAGCCTGTTGTTACCCCAAAATTTAAAATTGAAAATTGTCAAATTTTAGTGCATTCCCCTATATGCCCAGAAAACTACAGAATCACAAAAATGATTAAATCTCAAAATAAATACAAGTTGGTAGGAAATCCCTTTAGTGGGTTTGTTCCTAACCTCATAGTGCCTAGGTTGGCCAGTTTGCATGCCAAAATGTCTTATCATTTGGAAAATTTTAAACCTTACATTTTTCCCCTGCCAAGTTACAAATGAGGCCAAAATTCAAGTTTTAGAGTGTTGGAACTTAAAGCATTTATGGGTTTTACTCTGTGGTGTCTAATATTCATGTTGTATGAATTTCACACAAAATGGAGCTGTTATGTGAAAGATATGGAGGTTTTCATCTTTCTAGCCAAAGTATAGTTTCAGGAAAAATAAATGTATGCATTATTTATTGAGAAATTATTTCGCCTCATTAAATCAGTTTCAGACAGTACTCAAATGTTATGGGGTACAAAATGTTCCCTTTGATAAGTTTCCCAAGGTTGAGAAGGTTAATAAGGATCGGTGAAAAACTTATAGTCATCCCATCTTTATTTAAGCATTTGTTTGAAAAAAGTCTTATAAAAATAAATGCTTTATTAACCTTTTGTTGTCAGGTGACCTAAGAGTTCTTGAACTCCTAGTATTACTGATTCTTATAAACTTTATGGTTCAAAACTTATAAAGAAGTCTGACAGTCAGGAGTTTTTAGAACTCTCGAACTCCTAAAAGAAGGTTCTAAAGTTCACAAGACCCTCGACTTCCCAACCTTTCCTTGTTGGGGATTTTAGGGTTTTCAAAACCTAAGTCTCCTTGTGCCAGCATTCTCCAAGCCCATGCTCAAACAAAAATTTATGATATGAAATGCTCTGGCAATGCCATCACTACAGGATATGCATAAAATGGATTTGTTGAAAAAGCTTTATAAGATTTAGAGCAAATGTAGCCATTATATGTAGAACTTGACTCATTACCTTTGTCACCATCCTCTGAGCCTGTGCAAGATGGGAAACTTTTAAACATGGTATGGACATCTATCAAAGCATGATGAAATGAAAAGTTTTGGAAAGGGAATGTTTATGATGATATTGAAAGTGTTTGTAAGACTTAAACAACTAAGAGGAATTCTAGATTGGATCCCAATTATGATGCCTGGCTCGTGCAGGATAGAACATAATGGTGGTGATATTCTACCGGATCTTGTAGTTGAAATTCTCTCTACAGGATAAGTACAAAATGGATTTATGGAAAAAGCTTCAGAAACTCTTAAGGAAATGTAATTGGCACGATGTGAAGCTAGAGTCCTCAACCTTCAAATATAAACACTCACCATAGGAGTCTCTACTAGATATGTGCAAATTGAACCTTAAAAAGATTGTAGAAACTTTCAAGCAAATGCAACTCTGCCA
Organism: Cunninghamia lanceolata; assembly: GCA_027924645.1. Taxonomy (NCBI): domain Eukaryota; kingdom Viridiplantae; phylum Streptophyta; class Pinopsida; order Cupressales; family Cupressaceae; genus Cunninghamia; species Cunninghamia lanceolata. The sequence goes on from BSBN01001715.1 coordinate 16,888,521, forward strand.
GCATGCCTACCCATGCCAAGAGGAAGATCTCTACCAAGAAAAGTGATAAGTAAATGTGAAAGCATATACAATGCACGTGAACTGTTAGACAAAATGCCTCAAAGAATCATGGTCTCTTGGAATTAAATGGTCATTGAATAAGCATAAAATGGATTTGTTGATGAAACTTTAGAAACTTCAAAGCCAATGCAACTGGTGGGTGTAAAAACTAGACTTCACAACATTTTCCAGCATCCTCTTTGCTCTGGGATAGCATATGGTCATTATGAAAGCATAATAAAGCAAATTTTATCAAATGTAGTATCTGTAAGTACTCTTGCAAGCATGTATGAAAGCCCCATAGAGCCACATAAGAGGAAGAGATAGTTTGGCATGCACCCTCAACAAATTAAGAGATGCTAAATACCAAATGTATAGACAATCTTGAGCCTTCATATAAAGGGGATACCTCACTAAGTGTTCACGCAAGTTTTGCATGGACTATTTGTCATGATGCTACAAAGAAATGTAATCGCATGGACAGCAGTGGCATTATCACCTAAGTGGAATTTGAGATGGAAGAAGTGGTTCAAGTGAGAGATTTGCAACATTGTCTTAGTGAATAAAATGCCCTCATGCAAAATAGAAACAAGGAAAGGAAAGATTTTGTCAGATATTATTGATGGAAACCGTTGTGCAAGCAGTGAAAGTATGAAAAAGGTCGCGGCCATGTTAAGGAAGGATATCTCATGATAGAATCACTCCAAGATACACATACAAAATGGGTTAGTTGAAAATCTTTAAAATATTTCAAGAAAATTCAATTGGTGATCATCCGCACCAAATCATTAGCCTCCTAAAATTAAAATGCATGCAAATTGCTAAAACATAAGGGGCCACAGTTTTAGAAGAAAGACAACATGTCTTTATGAATCGTTGCGGATTTGCATAAAGGTAAATTTGTTGATAAGGTTTTAGAAACATGCAAATGCAATTAGCAACATGTAACACCCATATCATATCCTTTGCTAAGATATCGCAGCCAAAATAGTAATAATGCAATGGGAGCTCTCAGATAGCGGATGTAGATACAAATGTAGAATCTCATACAAACGCTACGGCTTACTTTTAAGATGCAATGATGATGTTTGAGATTGACCGTGATGATACAATTATAGCTTTTGGAGATATGGTGTGCATGAAGATTTCTATGCTTGCCCATTTGATGTATGATATGCAAGGTGATAATTTGTTGAGCACTTTTCAGTTATTGCACAGGAGTATATGAGGCAAGGACATGTAACTCAATTGTTTCATATGTCTATACCAATCCACAACCTATGGAGGCATTGGTTGCAAGTAATCTCTCAGGGAGCATGCATGGAAGTGGAAGGTTATCTTACACAACAGAGACTTGATCATCTATTCATATTGGATGGAGACATCCACAAATTTGAGCAGAGAAGTATTCATAGTGACAGCAGTGGGTTCCCATATGCGGTGACCAACTCTACATCTTTTTCTCAGTTGTGTTCAAAAGAGAAGTCTAGTAGGTCTCAAAGAAAGGAGTAAATGAAAAAATCTATTGATGAGATAGAAGATATTATACCTCAAAGTAGCATTAGGGCACAAGTATAAATCAAGGATATGAAGCACATGGAAGGACGTTGGCTACATATGTTCATTTCATAAGGAAGTTCTCAAAAATGGGCCTGATTTAAAACTTGTTATAAGTGCAACTTCGGAAGCCAAAAAAATATCAAGCATATTTTAGTGGGGCCCCTCTTATGAAAGTGCATGGAATTGATAAACTAAGGGGTCAGACAAATTGATATATCTCTTTCCTTGTTGGCAATGTTGATTATGTGAATAGTCTTTAATGTAACCAAATAGAAAATCAAGAGTCATCTGTTGCGGGAAAAGGAAGGACTTTTCAAGAAGCAGTTATAGAAACCGAAAGGTTCTCGGGAGAAGTCTTATAAATACATATTTGTGAACATGAAAAAGGATCTTTTTTCTACTATTCGGGAACAGGGGAGCAACAGAGTTTTTCTCTCAAGAACAATTTGTTGTACAGTGATGTTGTAGGCTTTGAACTCACATTTTGTATTGGAGAAATAAGGAATATATTTATGAATCTATGAATTTATGAATGTTTCCTTTGATTATATGTGTCTTGTGTGTCTCCATAATCAATTTCCAATGCATTCTCTATTATATCAAATTGTGTTGGTGTTTGTTTCTAAATCTTTGAATTCAAGTTAATCCATCTGTTGAAAGGGGATTTGCTATTCGTTTCTCTTCCTGGGTATTGTTTGTGGATGTGGAATAGGTGGGATGTGCATCATTTGTTTGCATTCACTTCATTCTAAATTAATCATTCACACATATTTTCATTGCTATGGGTAGGTGTTAGTCTTTCCTTTTCTGCTTTCTGGTCAAAAGCATACCCTGTATTTTATTCATTGAAAATTATTTGAAGGTAGTTGCACCTTGGAAAACAAGTAGGGAGCACTTCAACTATCATTGCAAGTGACTCAACTGATGGTCAAGTTGTCATTGGTGTGGGCAAGGAGTATAAACTGAAGTGACAAATCTGTTAACCAACAAATGTGAATGGTTATTGTCACTTGGGTATCATCAAAGTTCACAATGACATTCACATCTATATTATCAGACAAAATAACCTCATTAATGTACACAACCACTACAAAATCACTAACCCTCACAGTGACTTGATTCCCATTCCTTGTCAAAGAGACTAGATCCTGATTTTGATGCACAGTTAGATTGATCTCCATTTTTTATGACTACTGCCTCCTTAATGAACCTAACACAATGGCTTTAATGGCAATGTAACAAGCTAATATCCCTAAAACAAAACCATTGTCTCTTTGTTGCACTCTTGAAACCCTAGATCCCAAATCATAATGATTTGAAACATTGTCCAAAGGCTAGATTGCAAGAGTTTTGAATCTGAAAACTTATATTGCATAATGCTGCCTCCATAATACATAAAATAGAGCTCTACAAAGTAGCATTTCAAACTAAAAATGCATATCAAACACAAAAGAAAACCCTAACCTGCGGGAACAAGAGAAAGAGCCTTCAAATGGATAAAGAAGACATTGATATGTAAGAACATGAAGAAATAACACTCCCTTATTTGCCTTTTGCAACTCAGAAATAAAATAAAGCAACCCCAAGAAGATGGAAAAACACAGAAAAAAGGCAAAGGAAACAACCAACTCTACAAATGAAGATTGAAAATGCTCACAAATGTTGCCATGAAGCTACCCCATGATCTTAGTTGAATGAAATTAGATAACTTCTTAGAAACACTACAACCTTCCTCTTCAAAGCAGTAAACAGCAGAGAAGGCATCCATCTTGGAATGGTAAAAGTAGCAAGTAAGGTTTTCCTCTCAAAATTGAAACTTTCCTCATGAGCTCATGTTGTTTTAGTCCTTTTTCCAAAAAAATAAAAATCAAAAATTCCCAACGCATACATGGAAACCCACGCAAGTTTCAGTCCAAAAAAAAATTAACTTTTTATAATGTTTTAATTCCTAGTTTAACTTTTTATGACTAATTATTTATTCATTTTTATTTGTGTGACTAATTATTTAGTTGTGTTTTTTACCCAACGATCAAATTAGTCATTTATAGTTGTCTTTCAAAAAATTAGTAGAATTTAGTCATTTTTAGTTGTTGTGACTAAAAGTTTTAGTCATGTAGTCATTTATTTGCCAAATTCTACTAGTGAATGTTTTTAAACAGATTGGGGGTGACCTCTCCTAAGCTCCACTTTAGGACATCATTAACCTTAGTGTCAATGTTAGCTAAGGTATCGGCCTTAGCATTTCCTTGTCTAAAAATGTGATGATATTCAACTTGTTGGAATTAGGCCAAACAACTGAGAGGGGGGGTGAATCAGTTGTCCCAAATCTTTAACACTTGTAACTATTTCTTTATCACATAAAACTAATTAATGGTGTAAACATTTAAAGCATGAATTATCAACACAAGAACAAAAATAAATGAACACAGAACACCAAAATTTTTATGTGGAAATTTGGTTAAGGGAAAACCACGGTGGGGGTTAACCCACAAGATTTTATACCCTGTTAAAAGTACTTTAGAAAACTAGAAGGCACATGCCTTCGGGCACACTGCCCAGATCTCACTTCTCAAAAGAGAGGCTCACTTCCTACAAAATTTATTTAGAATAGAAAGAATTAACTGAGAAATAGCATCTACTTCATGCTTAGTTCAGTTTCATTGAATGCTCACAAAACTTCTGCTTGACCCCAAATTCTTCTTCATTGACTTTTCTCTCTATACTTCTCTCATTCATTTTCTTCTCTGCTCTACTTCTGATCCTTTATTTGGATTTAATTCATTTCACACAAGGATGATTTTCCACAACTCATCAAGTATTTATACACTTCATCAACCTTGAAATGAGTATCAAGGTCAGCACTACAAACATCTGACTTAATACGAATCACCAAGTTGTTAGCCAAACATAATTGGGACTTGAATCTTCCTTGATCAACATGCCACACTTCAAAGAATTGCTCTTAGATCATCCACAACACGCTTGAATCATCTGGTCGGCCAACACTGTGAAGAATAGCAACACTAAGAAGAAAATCTTCATTGACAAGCTCAAACTTCAATGCGAACCTCCAGCATAGGAGTCACACAATCTAGAGACTTCCACAAGCACATTGAATTAAAAAAAAACATCTGCACTAATCCAAATCATCTGAATCACTTGCATCTTCCTTCGGAACCTCAAGAACACTATCTGTCATGACTGTCACATTAGAAAGATTGCTTGCGGACCTCCAAACCATGAACCACTTGAATGGATGATACACACTGACTTCCCAAACATGCCTCTAGATCCATAGATCATCATTTTACATTACCGGACCAAGCCGGACCTCTTTCCTGTCAGTCTATCTCTCCTGAATAATGCAGGAACCGATTTTACTTAGATGGCTATAACTTCTTCAGATCTTAATGCAAACCTCTCAAATCTTAATTGGATCTTCTTTAGACAAACCTCTACAAAGCCATATGATCCACATATATCAATCTCCATTAATTTTTTCAATATCCTCAACAATCCAGTCTTCTAAACAGGTAGCAAAATAGGATACGGTTGACACCAATGGCAACAAGGATATGTTGCCATCAATGACAACACCACTTAAGCACATATTTGCAACAATATCCCCCTTTGTCATTGATGGCAACATATGATGTGAAAACTAAATTCAACCATTAAGACAAGAGCCTCTCCCCCTTTCTCTTCTTACTTATGAAATTTCTTTCTTCACTGCCCCCCCTTTTATTAGCAACTAGTTTTTCACATGAACTTCTCTCCCCCTTTGACATCAATGGCAAAGGGCACATATTTTCAACCTTTTTGTTTCAGACTGATCCCATAATTTGCATACTGACTACTCCCCCTGAGTAGTATCTCCTTAATGTCAATCCAGATCACAAGATATGACTGTGAATTCCACCAGACTGATGAACTTTAGTGCATCTTAATTCTGATTCGGAGGGGTAATAACCCCTAACTTCTCTCTGAGATACTCAAAAGTATCCTTGGGAAGAGGCTTAGTGAAGATATTTGCAATCTAATCTTTGGAAGATACAAACTCCAACTTGACTTCATTATCATTTACCTTCTCTCTCAAGAAATGAAACTTGATAGATATATGTTTTGTCTTTGAATGTAACATTGGATTCTTTGAGATGCTTATTGCACTAGAATTATCACAGAAGATTGTGACTGGCTCCTTAAACACAATTTTGATGTCCTTCAACATTTTCTTCATCCACAGAACTTGAGTACAATTATTTTCTAGTGCTATATACTCTGCCTCTGTAGTAGACAGAGATATTGCCTCTTGCTTTTTACTCATCCAAGAGACCAATCTTCTTCCCAAGAAGAATGCACCACCACTAGTACTTTTCCTGTCATCCACATCTCCTACCCAATCAGCATCTGTATATGCATGAAGAGTGAAGTCATTATCCTTTGGATACCACAATCCATAATCAATTGTCCCCTTGAGATATCTGAATATTCTTTTGACTTCCACAACATGGGATTCTTTTGGATCATCTTGAAATCCAACAACAAGTCCAATGACATTCATGATGTCAGGTCTGGTCTGAGTCAGATAGAGCAATCCTCCAATCATTGATCTATACCTTTTCTGATTTTCCTTGGGGGAGTCATCATCTTTGCTTAAGTTACATTTGGTTACCATAGGTGTACCTACTGGCTTTGAATCTTCCATTCCAAACTTCTTCAACAATTCTTTCACATACTTGGACTGAGATATAAAGATACCTTTATCTGACTGAACAATTTGCAGACCTAGGAAGAAATTCATCTCACCAAACATTGACATCTCAAATTTACTTTTCATCTAATCAACAAATGCTTTGCACATAAGTTCATTTCCACCAAAAATGATATCATCAACAAAGACCTCAAGAATCAGGATGTCCTCATGATTAATCTTAAAATAAAGATTACTATCAGCGGTACCTTTGCTAAATCCTAGTTTAAACAAATGCTTATCTAGTCATGCATAACAGGCTCTTGGGGCTTGCTTGAGTCCATACAATACTTTTCTTAGTCTGCAAACCATATCTCTCTGATCAGACAACTGAAATCCTTCCGGTTGTTCAATGTAAACTTCTTCCTCCAATTATCCATTTAGGAATGTTGATTTGACATCCATCTGATAAACTCTAAAATCTCTAAAGGCAACAAATGCAAGAAATAATCTGACTGCTTCTATTCTTGCCATCGGAGTTAAAGTTTCTTCAAAATCAATTCCTTCCACTTGAGAATAGCCTTTAAATACCAACCTTGCTTTGTTTCTCACAACTTCACCATCTTCATTTAGTTTATTTCAGAAGACCCATTTCGTTCCAATCACATTTTTGTCCCCAGGTCTAGGAACAAGATCCCAAGTGTGATTCTTTTCAATTTGCATCAATTCTTCTTCCATTGCTTTTACCTAGTTTTCATCATTGCAGGCTTCACCAACTAATTTAGGTTCAATATTTGAAATCAAACAAATTTCCTCTTGACCTTCAGAAATTTTTCTCCTAGTTTAGACACATTTACTCTTATCTCCTATGATCTGATCTTTAGGATGATTCAGCCTTACATACCTTGGGGTTTTGGGAATTTCTTGAACTTCTATTTCTTGAGCTTGTTCCTCAACATCTGTACTATTTTCTTGTGTTTCTAGAGTTTTTAGATCAATCTAAATCTGAGTCTGAATTTGAGCTAGCCTTCCTTGACTTTGACTTTCATCTTGATCATTTGAATCATATCTGTAGAACCTAGAATGTCCTTCCTTGCTTTCATCAACTCTAACATTAGCACTTTCAACAATCTTTTTCAACCTCTTGTTAAAGCACCGGTAAGCCTTACTTTGAGTAGAGTACCCCAAAAATATTCCCTCATCGCTTCTTGTATCAAACTTGCCTAAATCCTCATCTCTTTTGATATAGCATTTACTACCAAAAACTCTGAAATATCTCACAGTAGGAGGATGACCAAACCATAGTTCATAAGGGGTCTTACCATAATTGCCTTTGATCTGCACCTGGTTAAGAGTGTAGACAGCAGTACTCACAACTTCTCTCCAATAAACTTGAGGAACATTTGTTTCCATCATCATGGTCCTGGCAGCTTCTTGAATGGTTTGGTTCTTTCTTTCCACAACTCCATTTTGCTGGGGAGTCCTAGGAGCAGATAATTGTCTTTTTATGCCATGCTTTTCACAGAAAGTATCAAACTCACCGGAAGTAAATTCTCCACCTCTGTCAGATCTCAGACATTTTAATTTTTCACCAATCTCATTTTCCATGATCACTTTGAACACCTTAAACTTGTCAAGAGCTTCTGATTTTTCTTTTAGGAAAGTTACCCACATCATCCTGGAGTAATCATCGATTAGCAACATGAAATATATATCTCCTTGCACACTCCTAATTCTAGCAGGACCACAGAGATCAGTATGTACTAGTTCCAATCATCCACTTGAAGCTTGTTCCTTACTTTTGAATGAAATTTTATTATGTTTCCCAATTGACATTCTCTACACATGCTATTAGGTTTCATAAGTTTTAGAAGATCTCTTACAGCCTAAGTGGTACTTATTTTGATAATGTTATCAAAATTCACACGACACATCCTCCTATGCCATAACCAACTTTAATCTGTCTAAGAAATCAACTAACTTTTGCCAGAACTACTTAAATGAAAAATCTTACCTCTAGTTTGAGTATCGGATGCAATTTCAGTTCCGGAGCTCTCCAAGATTCTACATTTTCCATCCTTGAATCAAATATCATAACCTTTGTCAACCAATTGTCCAACACTAAGAAGATTATGTTTCAGTCCTTCCACATACAGAACATCATTGGTGCTATTCTTACCATCAAAAGAGATGGATCCTTTGCCATGGATTCTACCAGCTAAGTTGTCTCCAAATTTCACAAGCCCTCCTTCATAATTTTCAAAATTCACAAACTTACTCTTGTCTCCAGTCATATGATGAGAACATCCACTATCAATCACCCATTCATCTTTTTCAATAACCTAAGCAGCTAAGGTACTTTCCATATTTGGATAGCTAACAGATTCAGTAGACACCAGATCTTCTTCTTTGATAGCAATGAACACCTAATCATTTTCAGAGGAACCTCCATGATCAGATTCATCATCTGTAACTCCTTCTCCAGCTTCTTGGACATAGTAACATTTCTTCTAATTTTTGTATCTGTTAGGGTTTGGTTTTGAAAACCTCTCTAGACATCTTGAGGCAAAATGACCAATCTTATTACAAGTAAAACATTTGAGTGGCAATTTTCCTTCATACTTACTGGATCCTCTTGGCAATCTTTTGGCAAGAAGAGCTTCAAGATCTACAGTTTCAATTTCAACATCTTCAAGATCCTTCCTTGTCTTCACAAATCTATTTGATCTTGTAGAAGAGATTTCACCTGGATCATATCTTTCCTTTCCATATACACTGGCCTTAAATGCAGATTCAGACTTGGGAAGAGAATCACCAAACTCACTTAATTCAAAAGTTGAGATTTTGCCAACCAGCTGATCTCTTGTAACTTTTGAGATAGTCCTGATCTCCTCTATAGCAACAACCTTATGTTTGTATGAATTAGGTAAAGATCTAAGCAATTTTGCCACAATCTCTGATTCTTCCAAAGTCCCACCAGCGCATTTGATACCACACACAAGATCATTTATTTTTTGCATGTAGATTGTGATGTTTTCATCTTCACTCATCCTCAGATTTTCAAATTTTCCTCTCAGACTTTGTAGCTTGGCACATTTGACAAATTCATCACCTTCATAAAGATTCTCCAACTTCTTCCAAATTTCATGAGCAGTTTTTAGTCCAAAGACATTTGTCATTTCTGAATTAGATAGGGCACTTAGCAAGGCTTCTTTGCCTCAAATATTATTTTCAACATTTTTTACTTCATCTGGAGTTGAAGGTTTCTCCAAAGGCTCATACTTGTCCTTAGTTATTGCCCAATAGGCATCACCCATGCATTGTAAATGGCACTCCATGCGATTTTTCCAAACAGAGTAATTTGTTCCATCATATTTTGGGCTATCCTTCTTGTAGGTCGACATCCTTGATCTCCTTAAGCAGTTAAGCTTCTTCTAGAAGAACCTTCCTCTGATACCAATTGTTGGAATTATGCTGGACAACTGAGAGGGGGGGTGAATCAGTTGTCCCAAATCTTTAACACTTGCAACTATTTCTTTATCACACAAAACTGATTAATAATGTAAACATTTAAAGCATGAATTATCAACACATGAACATAAATAAATGAACACATAACACTAGAATTTTTATGTGGAAACCCGGTTAAGAGAAAACCATGGTGGGGGTTAACCCACAAAGATTTTGTACCCTATTAAAAGTACTTTAGAAAAATAGAAGGCACATGCCTTCAGGTGTACTGCCCAAAGCTCACTGCTCAAAAGAGAGCTTCATTGCCTACAGAATTTATTTAGAATAGAAATAATTAACTAAGAAATAGCATCTACTTCATGCTTGGTTCAGTTTCATTGAATGCTCACAAAACTTTTGGTTTACCCCAAATTCTTCTTCACTAAATTTTCTCTCTATACTGCTCTTGCTCCTTTTCTTCTCTAATCTACTTCTGATCCTTTATTTAGATTTAATTCATTTCGCACAAGGATGATTTTCCACAACTCATCAACAAGTATTTATACACTTCATCAACCTTGAAATGATTATCAAGGTTAACACTACAAACATCTAACTTAATGTGAATCACTAAGTTGTTGGCCAAACATAACTGGGACTCAAATCTTCCTTGATCAACATGCCACGCTTCAAAGAATTGCTCTTAGATCATCCACAACATGCTTGAATCATCCAGTCGGCCAAGACTGGGAAGAACAACAATACCAAGAAGAAAATCTTTATTGGCAAGCTCAAACTTCAATGCGGACCTCCAACATAGCAGTCACACGATCTAGAGACTTCCACAAGCACATTGAATTCAACAAAAACATCCACACTCATCCAAATCATCTGAATCACTTGCATCTTCTTCTGGAACCTCAAGAACACTACCCGTCATGACTGTCACATTAGAAAGATTTCTTGCAGACCTCCAAACCACGAACCACTTGAATGGATGATACACACTGACTTCCCAAACATACCTCTAGATCCGTAGATCATCATTTTACATTACCGGAGCAATCCGAACCTCTTTCCTGTCACTATATCTCTCCTGAATAATGCAAGAACTAATTTTACTTAGATGGATATAACTTATTCATATCTTAATGTGAACCTCTCAAATCTTAATTGGAGCTTCTTTAGACAAACCTCTACAAAGCCATATGGTCCGCATATATTGATCTCCATTAATTTTCTAAATATCCTCAACAATCCAGTCTTCTAAACAAGCAGCAAAATAGGATACAGTTGACACCAATGGCAACAAGGATATGTTGACATCAATGACAACACTACTTAAGCACATATTTGCAACACAACTTTCTCCATGGTGTTTAACTTAATTTTTCTTATCTCAATTAGGTCATTTAGAGACCAATTGGGAGTAGCCTTGAATTAGAGCATGTTTATCACATTCTTGGAGTCCCATTCCACAATCATCTTTCTTATCCCATGGTCCATGGCCATACAAATACCTTGGTATGTTACATAGGCCTTTGCAAAGTTGCTAGTTTGAATTCCCATATTCCTTGCATAAGCTCCCAGAATCCTTCCTTCACTATCTCTTAAAAGACCACCCCCTCCCACCTAACTCGAGTTCCCTTTAGAGGCCTATCAAAATTGCGTTTGATCCATCCTGGGTCAAGGGGGGTCAGTTTAATCAATATTGTTACAAAAATTAAACAAACATATATAATGGTCAAAAAGGAATGGTTATGACATCTATCCCTCCTAAGATTCTATATCATTCTAATGCATAGTAGTAAGTCCAACTAACTAAGAATCATGTATGAATAAAGTAAACAAAGTATCATGCTAAAAAAAATGTCATCCAAGTTTCAAAATAAGTGGGGATAAAGTTGTTGCATTATAGTTTTATCCTCCTATCCATCACTATCCATAATGTATTGGTCTCATTGGACATTACAGTAGTCTACTACCCTATTATGTGATTGGTACTAGTGCTAATCTAATATACTATATGTTTAGTGGAAAAAGTGGGAGAATGATAGTTTGTCTAAACCAAATCAAGCCCCTCTTTCACTCACATAACATTAAGAAATAGGAACCAAGCTTGCTCACTTTGAAGGATCAAGCTACTAATTCCTAGATCCTTTTTATGCTTGTTGTGATTGGATAGATTCCTCAATTAGGCTTTTACCAGCCTAAAGCAACTAACTAGCATAAAACCCTAATTGCAAGATATGTGATAACAGAGTGATTTTCATCATAGATACTAACAAATAGATTATAGAAATGCAGAGCGGGGATCATAGAGAGCATGTACCTAGAAATTGAGGGCCTATTAGACTAGGGTACCTGCCCCAATGTCTAGAAAGTTTTTGGTGGCTAAAATCTCTTGTACCTAGTGTCAAAGTATCTGAAGAGGGCTCCAAATCTAGAATTAAATGCCCAATTAGACTAGGGCAGCCACCCCAGTGTCTCAAAAGTTTCACAATGCTGAAACTCAAAGTTTCGCAATGATTGTATATGCAATACCTATCCTTCTTCCACTCCTTTTCACCGGATCTTTTCAAATACGACTTACACATACAAAAGGAGAAAAATGGTTGTGGCTATATAGGAGTTTTCCTTAGTCAAACCTCATCTTTGGTATTTCTACCTCAACAATAGCCAATGATAAAGATCTGTAGATGTGTGTGCCCATAGATCATATGTGTATGCAGAAATATAAAACCCTAGATGACTCAAGCATCAAGGAAAGATCAACACATTGCTTCACTCAAGGAAACAACAACAACATCACCTCAAGGAGATGATTACAATGAAGACTTGTAGAACAAGAAGGCAAGGCAGCCATATCTGTAGAGGATTCCCAAGCTCAAGTTGGAGGCTTCAACCCTTCTCCTGATCATACAAAGGGCTTGACAAAACCCTAAGAAGAGCAAGATAGACTCAAGATCTTGATTCCTAATCTCCACCAACTATCTCCATGATAGAAAACATAAATAAGTACTTCCAAGAGCTTCAACAAAGTACTGATCTTCAATAGAAAATGTGGCAAAATTTTGGCATAGTAAGCTTGCGTATAGATTGTGTGTGATAAAAAGATTTTCAATTTTCTTTAAATACCTAACCTTAGAAATTCAAATATTTGTAATAACGTGTTGACATCACGTGAAAACCAAAATTTGAAATTGAAATCTCAAGGTGTATAGTAAGAGCTGACACCACCCTAAAATTTAGGATCCATAAAAATAGGCCAGGACTAGGGCACGGGTTCCCTAGTCCAGACCCTAATTTTCACTTAAGATCTACATTTAGGAGGTCCAAAATATTCAAAATCCAAACTTGTTTCCAAGTTCAGTCAACAGTTGCTTCAAAATATGACATTTCTTCAGTTGGGTATAGGTCAACTAGGGTTTAGGTAGGCCAAAACCAAACAGGGCTAGAGGACACCAAAGGAGAGGAGCTAAACTATGTGAAATTGTGTCATTCCATGCAGGAGGACATTTTTTGACATAATATTTAGCCCCCACTTTAGTGGTCATATGACAGTACGTGCATATGCAACTAAAGGAAAGTAAATACATCAATCATGAAAAGGATACCCAAAAGGATACTGTAGAGGAAGCTAAAGTGTTGTCACGCAAGAGGAAGAAGCCCCTAGTCTATAATCCTGCAAGACCACAAAGTTAGGAACTGCATACTCCAAAGGAACATTTGTCAGACAATCGAAATCAAATCAATCTACAACTAACACACAAATCATTTAATCATAAACACTAAGGGGTTGAGTGACAAGACATGATGAGGGAGGAAATTAAGAGAGATATATGCCCCTTGTTTCTACTTGCTTAATATGAAAAGGAGAAACAAGGTGATTATCTACATGCACAGATTTTAGGGAAAGGTGATGAGAAATGCATTGTGAGGGTCATTATTACAAACAACACCAAAACACAAGGCATTGGGTTATATGAAGGATGGAACCAGGATTCCAACGCAACAAACGGTACATAAATCTGAGTTCGGCAACCCAAGATAGAGGCACATGAATAGAACTACTCAATTCTAAACTTAGATAGTGATAGGAATTCTCATCCATTTACTATATGTAAAGGGAGTTTTCACTTTTTCACCATTCATTCTAATTTTGATTGATTAGAGGAGAGAAGGAGAAGGAGAAAGAGACTAGCCATGCCAACACGATTCCCATACCAGATTCTGAGACTGGAGGTGCTCTGATCTTGGGTTGCAGAAAAATGGATTGAGGCAAGGGTAGGGTCTTAAACTTTACTTCTGTCGACTTTCTTTCCTATTTTTGTTGGTTTTCTCATTTTGCATGCCTTGTAGACCATTATGGACAGGGGTACCCAATGAGGGTACCAAGTCCATCCAAGGCACCCAGGTCCTCTCTAGGTGCTCAGGTCCTCTTGGGGCACCCAAGTCCTCTCTGGGGCACCTAGGTCCTCCTAGGGTACCCAAGTCCAGGAAGGACAAGGGCCTCAGAGATAGGGTACAAAATGATAGGTTAGATGTTGTTTGATGATTTAATGATGTAAATTGATTAAGATTTGGATGTTTGACCTGCAAGATGTTCCTGAGACATGAGAGCACACAGGCAGTCACTTGATGACACTACTTTGATACAACGCTAGTACCATGTCTAATGAAGATAGGGGTTTCTTGTAGGCAGTGGGCCTATGGTGGGTGTTTATGATGCCCATGATGAGATTCCATTGTAGCATGTTGATGGCACTCATGGAGAGGTGGAATGCAGATACATCTACATTCCATCTACCCATAGGTGAGATGATGATTACTTTGGAGGATGGCTACTGCATCCTATGACTGTCAGTTTGAGGGGAGACAGTGAGGATCATAGAGCATCACTTGTGAGAGTACATCTAAGAGAGTCACTTATAATTCTTAGGTCACATCATCACAGACAGGACGAGGACACATTACTCTCCAATGGTTAGAGTAGGGATGCATTGACATTCCCTTAGTACAGTGGATCATGATGGCTACCATCACCTTGGTGGTTGCACAGGATAGATGAGGTACTCACCTTCATGGGGAGCTTGTTTGTACTATCAGATCGATGGAGATGCACAGGATAATGTATGTGTGGGGGTGCAATATGCTTGCGCACCTGTACCACGATTTGGGACGATATGTCCATTATGAGATGCATAGTCTGATGGTGTGCACCTTGTTACAGGTATGGATGTTTGAGCATATCAGGTGTACACTGCCTATAGGGTTCCCCATAGAGCTAACATGGACATATCCACATGCACATGCTTATCCACCTGTCAGATGTCAGAGACATGGTGACTTGTTATATTGGAGAGTGGTATTTGATAGGCTACAACGTAGTGACAGTTTGGAGACCATATCACAACTAGAGACCATGGATGGAGCAGTGCAGACAACTAGCCAGGATGTAGAGGGATTAGCTAATGGTCGATTGCCTTGATCATAGAGTTATCTAGTTTTATTTTGATAGAGTAGTATGGTAGTTCGGATGTAGATGGGATGTTCCTAGGATGTGTCCAAGCTACGTATGCTCAACACAAATCATAGTCAGGGTGAATGTCACCCCACGACTGACAATGGCTAAGGTAGTAGTGAGTGATGATGATGGTATAGAGGATGCAAAGCCGCTATCTAATGTAGATGATGTCAGTGTTACCTGAGCATATCAGACCTCATGGAAGATAACAGAGCCTACTCCTATATTCCCTATCAGTTACCCCACAAGCGATCCATGACCATGGGCAAGTCATGAGAGTGACATAGGAGTAGAGGATGATGTTAGGGATTTTGCTAGATACTATGATCTAGATGAGGATGAGGATGATGATGATGATGAGATCCTAGTGCAGTATGTCTTCTGGGTGAGACCATGATGAGATCGGTAAGAGGTGGATAATGATGAGGGGACCGAGTTGAGGCCACGGTCAAGAGCTCATGGTCTAGTCCCTATCAGTGTTAGGAGATCAAGCCATCACGAGTGATAAGAGACTAGTAGTCATGTTCCCCCAGCTACAGAGCCGGCTGCAAAGTTCATTATACTAGTAGCAGTTTGGGATCCATCTTGGCGGGATGGAGATCCATGTAAGACATTATTATGTTGATGTATTGCTTTGACAATTACTTATGATGTTATATATATATGATGAGATATTGATTCATGGCATGATTTTGTTAGTCGCATTATAGTGGAGATAGTTCCTACCAATGCAGTCGAGCAGTGAGTGTAGATGGGGTATTCACCACGACATTCCATAGGAGGGTATGCATAGATATTTATTCCATTTATGAGATATAGAGTTGCCATGGAGTCTACTTTAGATCATGCTATAGAGGATAGAGATTAGGCAATCCAAAGAGCTGAGCACGTGGAGGCTGAGCTCCAGGCATAGGGAGATTAGGTTGTAGTGGTACCTTCATCCAAGAGAGATCCTATTGTGACTCAGGTCTTACTTCTCAAGTTACATCTGGAAAAAATTGATAGAGACAAGGCTTAGTCAGAGAGATACCATTATCTCCAGATGTATACAGAGTTATAAGGCGAGGTGATGGGTCTAAGAGGTGAGCTCAGGGGTCTACGGTCACAGAGTGTCTCTAGGAGTCTTTCGCGGTCTATGGCCACACATGCACAGCCCTCCATCACATGCACACTACCAGGTCCTAAGGGGACCGATGACCAACATTTAGCTATGTGATCTATCTTATATGATACAACATCCCATTTTGATGTATGGGATAGTTGACTATGATGTATATTCAAACTAATGCTTATATATATGATGTTTTCTATTAATGCTTGTAATGTTATTGATTTATCACATGCGATTTATAGAAATACAACTAGTGATAAATGTTAATGATTATGTGGAAATGTAATTAATGCTAATGTGATATATACTAAACTCTTTGCAGAATATCTAGTAAAAGCCCACAATAATTAATGAATTCCACACATAATTAAAATACTATGCTATATTCAGTTAATACAAAAGATGATCTTAATAAATCCTTGTTTAAGCAAGATACAACAATGATTAACCAAAAAAGATTCTATGCAAAATGAACTAGGACAAAATAATCTATCTTGTTGAAATTGAAGCTAAACTAACGAATTTGTTTTATGAAATAACATCTAACATACAATCTTAAGCATAGAATTTCTTGAGGTGCACATCATTAATAGGTTCTTTAAGCAGCGTACCTTGTTCATCAGCTAATTTATACCCTCCTAATCCAAAGGCTTTAGTAATAACATACAGTCCAAGCCAGTTAGAGATGAACTTTCCTTTTTCTCTAGGAGGTGCATTCACATTATGTTGATTCTCATATAGTACCAAATCTCCAACGTTGAATGAGCGGTGTATAACATGCTCATTGTATGATTGTTGGATACTTTTTTGATGGGCCTTAAGGTACTTGAGAGCATTGATACACTATTCACCAAGCATCTCAAGTTCTTGTAGTCTTTTCTCTCATTCCATGTCATCGTCAATAATATCTTTTAGGGAAACTCATAATGAAGGAATTTCTAATTCTAGAGGTATTATCGCGTCAATGCCATAAACAAGATTATACGATGTAGTTCCAGTAGCCATACGGATACTTTTTCTGTAAGCCCATAATGCATAGGAGAGTTGAGTATGCCAGTCTTTTTGATGTTTATTAACAATTTTTCATAGAATTTGTCCAATAACCTTAATTGAAGCTTCTACTTGGTTGTTTGATTGAGGATAGTAAGGCATAGAGAAG
Organism: Cunninghamia lanceolata; assembly: GCA_027924645.1. Lineage (NCBI taxonomy): Eukaryota > Viridiplantae > Streptophyta > Pinopsida > Cupressales > Cupressaceae > Cunninghamia > Cunninghamia lanceolata. The sequence continues at coordinate 16,906,057 of BSBN01001715.1, forward strand.
CGATGTTGGATATGATATTTCTCAAGAAATTTCTTCATGTCCTTGTTCTTAAATGGTGTACTATTATTAGAAACTGAGGAAGGTATACCAAATCAAGAGATGATGTTATCTTGTATAAAATGACAAATTATTTTAGCAGTCATGGATCACAATGGAATAGCTTCAACCCACTTCATGAAGTAATTAGTAGCAGTGATGATAAAAGTATGTCCTTGAGAAAAAGGTGGAGAGATTTTTCCAATTAGATCCAAGCCTCAAATAGAAAATGGTCAAGGTGAAACTTGGGCTCTAATTTCTTGGGCAGGTGCTCAAATTAAATGCTTATGTTGTTGACATTGTGGGCATTTCTTGACATATGCGAAGGAATCTTGTTCCATGCATTGCCAATAAAATCCCATACATAATAGTTTTTTTACCAATGATTTTCCTCCAAAGTGCCACCCACAAGCACCGAAGTGAGCTTCTTCTAAAGCTATCGAGATCTCTGAATTACTAAGACATTGGAGAACACCATTATAGCTTCATCTATATAAGACATTAGATAGAATGATATAACATGCCATGATTTTGTGTAGGAGAACTCATGTGTTCTTAGATTTTGAGTTAGAAATGGTACCATCATGCAAATAATAGAATATATGTGAGAACCATTCATCAGAATTTATGTTACAACAAAGGTCAGCATCCAAAGGTGTGACCTCTTCTAGTGTTGGTGTTTTAAGATTATGAATGATAAAGAGATATTCATCAAACAAATCAACATGGGATATAAGAGAAGTTGCGCTTGCCATTGCATCTATGTGTCAATTGTCTTTCCTTGGAATAGTATCAATTGAAAATGATGTAAATTGTTTTAATAAAGATAAGGTCAAATAATTATATTAAGATAACTTATCTTGTTTAGCTTGATATGATCATGTTATTTTTCGTACAATTAATTGTCAATCACCATATATAGTGATGGTTTTGATGTTGAGAGCCAAAGTGGCATGAATTCCTATAATGAGAGCTTCATACTCAGCGATGTTGTTTGTACATGAGAATTTCATATGATAGGACATAGGAATCATCTTACCACAAGGAGGTACTAGTATGACACCAACACCGAAGCCGATTCAACATCGTGAACCATCGAAATACAATTCCCATTTATCATCTATATTTATATTTAGAATTTGATCATCAGTAAATATCTCTTGATTTTGTATATAAAAGGGTGAAGGTGCTTCAATTAAATGGTCAGTTAATGCTTGTCCTTTAATCACTTTTTGAGAAATAAATTTAAGGTCAAATTCTATTAATAACATAACCCATTTAGCAAGGCGACCTGAAATGTTTGTTTTAGTGAAAAGATGTTTCAAAGGATCAAATTTCACCATGACATGAACTTCATCATTTTAGAGATAATGCCTAAGCTTTTGTGTTGCAAAGATAAGAGCAAGGCACTGCTTCTCGATAATAGTATATCACACTTCATAATCAAGCAGAGTTTGACTGATGTAATATACAATGTGTTCTTTACCTTTAGTATCATGTTGTGCTAATAAAGTTGTGAGAGCATTATTAGATGTTGAGGTATAAAGAAGAAAAGGTTTATCAACGGTAGCAGGCTATAGAACAGGAGTATTAGCTAGATAACTTTTTAAGTCTTCAAAAGTCTTCTGACAGTCAGAATTCCATTGAAATTTTGAAACCTTGTTCAATAATTGAGTAGAAGGGTGAGTCCTATCAGTGAGTTATGAGACAAATTAGCAAATGAATTGTATCTTCCCTTGCAAACTATGAAGTTGAGATATGTTATTAGGTGTTGGAATATTAACAACCATGTTAATTTTCTTTGTGTCTACTTCAATACCGTGATGCGAGACTATAAATCCCAACAATTTTCCACTGTCTATGCCAAAGACACACTTACAGGGATTCAAGTACATGTATTTCTTTATTCACTCAAAGATTTGATGGAGGATTGTGACGTGATCCTGGTGATGAATAGACTTTGCAAGAATGTCATCGACATAATTCTCTAAGATGTTATGCATGTAATCATGAAAAATAAGGGTCATAGCTCATTGGTAATTTTCTCTAGAATTCTTTAATCCAAATGGAATAACGACCCAACAAAATGTTCCCCACAGGGTTATAAAAGTTATCTTGTAATGATCTAGAGGGTTGATGAAAATTTGATTATATCCTGAAAACCATCCATAAAGGAAAGTAATTCATGGCTAGTTATTGAATCAACAATCATATCAATATTTGGAAGAGGGAAATTGTCTTTCAAAGAAGAAAAATTTAAATCCCTAAAATTAGTACACATACGAATACTATTATCAAGTTTAGAGATAGCCACAATATTCAAAATCCAAGGTGAGTAATCAATAGGGCAGATAAAACCATCTTGTAGAAGGTTTTCTATCTTAGCCATAACTAACAATGCCACCTTAGGATTCATCTTACAGATCTTATGTTTAAACGGCTTAGCATCAAGTTGTAATACAATGTTATGTGTTACAATCTAAGGATCAATACCAGGCATATTTGAATAATTCCAAGCAAATAATTCTAAAAATTCATGTAGAAGTTTGGTCATAAGTTCTTTTTTTCAGTGCTTAAACAATCACCTATAGGGATAACCTTTTCAGTGTTATCTTTCTCCATGAAGACATCAATAGTCTTTCTAGTAAGCAAAGTATTGTGGTCTAGGATGTTGGATGATTGTGGTGGTTCTTTAGATTTTTCATTAGATTTTAGAGTAGCATTTACCAAACAAGTGGAATTTTCAAAATATGCATCATTATGTAAATAATAAGGTAATCCACATTTATCATGATAATGGCAAAAATTGTCATAAGTTCCCAAGAATTCAATTATTGTTTCATCTATTGAAAAAGTGTTTAAAGGGATATCTCCTGGAGGACAATTGATGTCTACCATCTCAGGATATATCAAATTGAGTGTTGATATTGTGTTCACATTAAGAGTAGGACGTTTATGGGCTTTGGTTTCCTTGAAAGGATTATATCTAATGCCACTTGAGTAGTGTCATGACGCGGCTTCTATAGGTACTTGAATTCCTTGTTGATTAATACCGCAACCATTACCTACATAGTCACAATTCTTATAAAGAATCTAAAATCTTCAACCATAAGGAGAGGTCATCTCTCTAGAAGAAGGTGGAGCCTCATAAGTCTCATAGTTTATAGTGTAAGTAAGAGTGTTGTCTGTGTTTGTTACTAAAGAAATTTTAGGTTCTTTAGGTATCTCCATAGATTTCTTTGATGAAATCTATTCAACATTTGATGTTTTAGGATTAGAGTTGTTAAGTTTATACTCTCCTATAGAGGTAGAAGTAAAATCTAATGAACCCCAATCATCACCAAGGAATGCATTCAATTGTTTAGAATCTTGCACAACATTATTTGTGGCAAGAGGAGTTGATGGAACAACTTTCAAGTTATTTAGAATCTTATGGTGAACAACTTGCTTTTGTAATTCAATTTGTAAAAAACTATCTAGTTCAGGATCGGCTTTAACAGTATGAATTTTATTTTTGTAAATAAACTTGATTGAATGATGAAGGGCAGATGGAACTGCCCCCAATGCATGAATCCAAGGTCTACCAAGAATCATGTTTTATGATAAGGAACTAGGCATGACATCAATCAAGGTAGATAAAGTCACAGGCCCAACTTGTGCAGGTAAAGTTATAGTGCCTATAGACAGTCTTCCAACATTATCAAAGCCACGAATGCTAAGTCTATCCGGTTTAATCAAGGAAGTATCAATATTAATCTTATGTAACAAATTAATACCACAAACATTAAGAGTCGATCCATTATCAATCATAACTTGCTTGATCAATTTCTTGTTTATTGTAATGAAGATGATCAAAGGATCATACTGATTTTGAACTTCAATAGAAGACAACTCATGTTGCTAAAATAGAATGTCTATTTTCATCACATGCATACAATCTAACAGAGTTGCTACATCATTCACCTTGACAGAAGGTGGTACAATAACCTTTTGTAAAGCTTCTTGGAGCATTCCATGGTATGTATGTGAAGTTTGTATAAGTTCCCAAAGAGAAATCTTAGCAGGAGTAGCATGAAGCTACTCAATAAGATCATAATCTTGACCAACTTTATGTGTTAAATGAGGTGCTTGAAGAAGCATAGGTTGAGAAGCTAGGAAAGATATCAGAATGCTCAATTGTTGTTTACTTTGTTTGTTATTCTATGTATTATATGTATGAGCAACCATAGTATGACTAGGTTGTTGTGATCTTTCTTGTTGACTTGGATATGTTATTTATTTAGTATAGTTATAGATATAATCAGAAGGTCAAGAAGAAGGTGGACGACCTCTAACAGTGAGCACCAATTTAGATTGTGGTTGGGCCACATCCAAACATACATTGACCACTATTTTTAGCTTCACAAGTACTTCTTGAGGTTTAGGAACATAGATTGCATTTACTATTCTTTGAAACAACAGTTTAGGAGTTGTAGTGGAATATTAAACTGATATAAAGTCCTCAAGGGCTTCATCTAACATATTGAATTCATCACAACAAAATGGCTCATCATACACATTAATATCTTGTAAAAAAACAATCTGACATTATAACATGTTCTAATTAACCCAAGACTTAAATGTAAAGTAATATAGCATAAACTTTGTGAAAATGAAACAAGATAGCACTGTGCAAGTCACAAAGTTGTAATTTCAAACTCTTTTATTGAAAAGCTAAAGATATCAATCAAGATTCAATGCATACACTTTCATAAAAGAGGGTTTGCAATCTAAACATTATTTAGGACAGCAAACTATTTCAGATCTGATGTTAAAAAGGATTCAAATTCTCTAAAGCACGGGTTCACCAAAAAATTTAGTGGAAAAAGTGGGAGAATGATAGTTTGTCTAAACCAAATCAAGCCCCTCCACTCACATAACATTAGGAAATAGGAACTGAGCTTGCTCACTTTGAAGGATCAAGCTATTGATTCCTAGATCCTTGTTATGCTTGGTGTGACTGGATAGATGCCTTAATTAGATTTTTACAAGCCTCACACAACTACCATAAAACCCTAATTGCAAGATATGTGATAACAAACTAATTTCTGGCATAGATACTGACAAATAGATTACAAAAATGCAAATCAGGGATCATAGAGAGCATGTACCCAAAAATTGAGGGTTGTTAGACTAGGGCACCCACCCTAGTGTCCAGAATGTTTTTCGGTGGCTGAAATCTCATATACTTGGTGTCAAAGTATCTGTAGAGGGCTCCAAATCCATAATTAAATGCCCAATTAGACTAGGGCACCTGACCTAGTGTCCTGAAAGTTTCACGATGTCACAACTCAAAGTTCTACGACAACTGTATTTGCAATACCTATCCTTCTTCTGCTCCTTTTCACTAGATCTTTTTGAATATGACTTGCACATACAAAAGGAGGAGAAAGATGGTTGTGGCTATATAAGAATTTGCCTTAGTCAAACCCCCTCTTTGGTATTTCTACCTCAACAATAGCCAATAATAAAGATTTGTAGATGTGTCTGCTCTTAGATCATATGTGTATGTAGAAATATAAAACCCTATATGACTCAAGCATCAAGGAAAGATCAACACATTGATTCACTCAAGAAAACAATAACAACATCACCTCAAGGAGATTATTACAATGAAGACTTGTAGAACAAGAAGGTGAGGCAGTTGTATTCACAAATGATTCCCAAGCTCAAGTTGGAGTCTTCAACCCTTCTCTCGATCATACAAAGGGCTTGACAAAACCCTAGGAAGAGCAAGATAGACTCAAGATCTTGATTCCTAATCTCCATCAAATATCTCCATGATAGAAAACATCAATAACCTCCAAGAGCTTCAACAAAGTATTGATCTTCAATAGCAAAAGCGGTAGAATTTCGGCATAGTAAGCTTGGATATAGATTGTGTGTGATAAAATGATTTTCAATTCTCTTTAAATACCTAACCATAGAAATTAAAATATTTGAAATAATGTGCTGACATCGCGTGAAAACCAAAATTTAAAATCAGAATCTTGAGGTGCACGACAGGAGCCGACATCACCCTGAAATTTAGGATCCAAAAAAATAGGGGAAGACTAGGGCACAGGCACCCTTGTCCAAACCCTAATTTTCACTTTAGATCTACATTTAGGAGGTCTAGAATATCCAAAATCCACACTTTGTTTCTAGGTTTAGTCAACAGTTGCTTTAGAATACGAGATTTCTTTAGTTGGGTATTGGTCAATCAGGGTTTAGGTAGGCCAAAAACAAATAGGGCAAGAGGACACCAAATTAGAGGAGCTAGACTATGCAAAATTGTATCATTCCATGTAGGAGGACAATTTCTAACATAACATTTAGCCCCCACTTTAGTCGCCATATGACACTACGTGAATATGCAACTAAAGGAAAGTAAATACATCAATCATGAAACGGATACCCAAAAGGATACTATAGAGGAAGCTGAAGTGTTGTCATGTGAGAGGAAGAATCCCTTAGTCTGTAATCCTGCAAGACCACAAAGTTAGGAGCCACATCCTCCAAAGGAACACTTGTTAGATAATTGAAATCAAAGCAACCTACTGTTGAAATAAGGGCAAACAACTGAGAGGGGGGGTGAATCAGTTGTCACAAAACTTTTATCCTTTGCTACAATTTAAACTTCTTTATCACTTATTAACAAATGAATGATATAGCCATGAAAGCATGAATCAACAACACATGAGCAGAAACAAAATCAACACACATAATACTAGGATTTTTACGCGAAAACCCGGTTAAGAGAAAAACCACGGTGGGGGTTAACCCACAAGAAATTATACTCTGTTAAAAGTATTACAAATGGGGAAGGCACATGCCTTCAAGGCGCACTGCCTAGAGCTCACTGCTCCAAGAGGCTCATTGCCTAAAGAAATGATTACAAGAAGATTACAAAATGTTTGAACTGATGAATAGCATCTACTAATGCAAAAATTCATTTCAAGTTAAGCACAGAATACTGATCTTACACACTTCATCCTTATTCTGCTCTGTTTCACTCCTCGACCATAATTCAAGCTTAGATCTTCACTTTCACACTTCTTTCTACTCTTTTCACACTTACTCCATCACCACATCATAATCCCACTTCAAACCACTCGAATCCATTGGCTATATATATCCGCATCAAGAAATTCAATCAATTGTAGTCAGCTTCAAGAAAACTTAGAACATTTATTAAGAACTCTGCTTTGTTAGCTGAATCCATGCACAATCAACAACGTGGACCAAAAACTTTTGTTTTTAAATCATCAATAATGTTAGCCAATACCACAGATTATCACAAGTTACTTAACCAACAATTTTTGTTCATCCAGACCAAGATCAAATACTAGGTCAGCCTGTTCTTCTTCTAACTGTACTAACTAACTGGAACCCGATACTCAGATGCTTATAACTTTTGAATCCTTCATCATCAAAGGCTAAATTTTTGGATTTAGATAGTCCTAAAAATCCTTATCACTAACTCAGATCTGCATAACACTGTGATTTACCATTGGAGAGATCTGGACCAAGATATTGGACCTTGTCACATGCTCTGTTTCTGACTACCCGGACTTGGACAAATCTTCACTTTGACTTCCGGTATGAAAAAATTATGTAATGTGGATGTGTAAGATAGACTTAGTTGCCATCAATGACAACACCTGTCATGCATAGCAGTGTCTCTTGCCAACAATATCCCCCTTTGTCATTGATGGCAACACTTAGTGAAAAATGACTAAGTGTCGGAACAACTCCCCCTTACTTTTGTACACTTATGCTTTTCACTACTCTCCATTGCTCCCCCTTTGCTGGATTCCTCATTTTTCACTACTCTTCACTCCCCCCTTGACATCAATGGCAAAGGATGGGATCTGCAAACCAAAATTTATGCAAAAATTTTATGTACAAGGGTCAAAACTCTACATACTTCTGCATACAGTTCTTAGGCTTTGTTCATCAACAAAAAGATATCACCAAAAATGTTTTTCAACTTTATCAATTCACTATCCCAGTTCTTTTTAATACTTCCCAAGATAGATATGTTCCCATTGAACAAAAATGCCAGTGATTCTGCCTTTTGAAGGTCAATAGGATCACTAGTAGCAGCTACTACTTGGGACTTTGCTAATATATCATACATAGTTTCTAACTTAGGGGAGATCAGTCCCCAGAGCTCATCCAATCTGCCTAGAATTTTGGCCTTTTCCTTCTCTAAATCAGTCAATTCATTCTAGAGACTCACTACTTGGCATTCTTTGGTAACGACAAACTCAGTTAAAGGACTATATGTCTGAGATATATTATACAGTTTGAGCTCTTTCTTTAATCCTTTTCTCAATATCCTGAACAACTTTAGATCTATTTAGACAAAACTTATAGATCTCTGCACCTTTAGATATGGAATTTTGAATACTCTTTACACTAGTATCAATCCCAGATCTATCATAGCTAATTATCTTCTTTATCTCAGAAAACCTTTTCTCATTGAATTCATTTTTTAATTTAACTTTTGTAGACTTCTCTAGAGTTTCAAAATGAGAACTTACCAAGTCTATTATACTTTTCAACTTGCTGGAGGGAGATGCTAATGAATCCTTCTAAAATGTGGGCATGATCTTTTCCAAAATCCTAGATGCAAGGCCAAGCAACTCGTTATCTTCTATGTGAGACTTTAAGATATCTTCTCTTGCCTTAGCTTGAGCAATAGAGGCCAATTTTATCTTCTGCACTGGTGATAAAGTATCAAAATTGATTAGACCTTGTATTATGTCCTAATCTTCTTCAATTTGTTTATCTCTTTCCAAAATTTCTTTCACTGCTTCTATAGTGTCTCTTGTCCAAAATGCTAATGTATCTATTTGATCCTTATCGGTACTTTCAGCCAGATTATCCTGCTTGGGCTCTTCATCAACCTTTGCAATCTCTTCTTCTTTTTCATTTTTTGTCCTTGGCCTTTTCTGCTTCTTGGTCCTTAGCTTCTTCTATTTCGTGCTCTTTATTCTTCAATGAATCATCTTCAGTTTGAGCATCTGGTTCAACATTCATCTCTGTATCTTCTTTGTTTATTGCTTCCTCTTCCAGAATAGAGGACTCATCTATCTCAATTTGCTTCTCATTGATCTTCAATTCTTCAACATCTAGAATTGAGGAATCAATCCCATCATCAATCTCTTCTTCAACAATGGAAAGATTATACCTTTTCAATGCACTCAGAAGAATCTCCTGAGTATTTTTTACTATCTCATTGATTTCACCAAGCATGAGTTTATTCATTCTTTTCTTACCCTGAAGTCATCTTTCACTTCTTTGAATATCATGTTCATTTGATCTGGAGTAATCTGAGGGCACAATTTTATCAACACATGCTCCCTAAACTCAATGTCTTTACTTTTTGCATTTTCTTTTCTTAACTCCAGAATATCTGCAAGACTTTTTGGGATTTCAGAAGTTATTTCAATTAAGGCCTTATGGTAGATATTCAGATATTTAACTGTTGCTTCCTCCAAAACCCTCTTGTCAACATCACTGTAGTCATCATATGATGTCTTCCATAGAAAGAGTAGGCTTCTCAAGATATGTTTCATTCTTTTGCCTCTTGCTAGTCCTTTTGCTTTCGAAGGGCTTCTCCTTAGATACCTTGGTTGCTTTTGTACCTAAGGCCTTCAACTCTTTGACCTCAACATCAGAATCAGTTTAAGGTAACTCATTCATGAAATAGAAGAACAAACACAAGACCAGTGTACCATATTTGAAGGTATTTTTTTATCCTTCTTAACCTTATTCAAATTTTCCATCACCTGGTTTTGTAGCAACTCACACAAGTCATAATCAGCATTCTTTCTCAACATCTGATAAGCTGCATAGATAGTTGTACCGGATACAGAATTTTCCCTGCTGGAATGATAAATCTTATATCCAATCACCATTGAAGCAAATTTGACATCTAGATCAGTGATGTCATTTATAGTCATTGCCCTTTTGTCAAACCTTGAACCAGTAGCATTAGTTAAAATTTGATTCTTTACTAATTTCAACATGGGTAGTCCACCGGATGAGTTTAACCCTGTCACGGCCTTGATGGCATCCTTGGTGATCTTGAAAGGTTTCATTAGCCACATAAACTCATCATGCATAAGGCTTAAAACATACTAGACCCATTCATCTTCATCAAAGGATGGAAACCCTATAATCTAAATGAAATGTTTATCATGCAGTGCCTTATACTCAGGTTTAAGACCATGAATTTCATCCCTTAGATGATTCTTGAACAAATCTACAAACCTTGAGTCCCCAAATTCATCTATGCTCGCATGAATATAGGCCCTAATATCTTCAACATGCAATACACCATACAGAACATTTGAAAAGACACCTAATGGGTTGGCTTCTACTAATTTGTGTGGATGCTTCTTGAATTTAGGTCAGGACCTTTCAGTAATATCAACAACCAACGATGTAGCCATTGCAAAAGATCACAAGTTCAAAGCTTCGCAAAAAAAACCTTTTTCTTCCACAAAATTAGGGTTAGTTGATGAATTCACTAATCAGACTTCAAATCCTTGAAATCTTATCTCAGGTGCTCTTCTACTTGCTCTCTTCAAATGCAAAGTGATCCAAATGATGAAAGAATGACCTTTTATGCTCCGCAAAACCTAATTCTCCATTGTAATAAATGTGTTGCCCTAACTTCATCTGGTTACTCTATTTCTTGATGTAGTTTCTCATGAATCGTTTCACAAATCACCATATCCACTTCCTTTCTTCCGAAAATCCTTTCAAATGATCTGCAATAACCCAAATTATCTTCTCTCATTGTGCCAGATTCAGGCACCCACTTACTAGCTAGGGGAATTTGATTTTCAATGCAGCTCGCCCTAAGCCAGAGCTCCCATTTTAGTTCCCTAAGGAATTCTCAGTACCGAATTCCAGTACAGACCCATCACCATAATTTCTTATACTTTTCTTCACCCATGTCTTGTTCATTTCATTCTGGATCTCTTTTACATCAACTTTGCCCTTGCCTTTGTCTTGTCTCTACACATCTAGTTTTCTATTTACCGGACCTCTTCTTTGATTATTCCTGCTTCTACAGAATCTTGCAATATGACTGGATCGGTTACAATTGAAGCACACAACATTTCTTTCCCCATTTGATTGATTTCCTCTTGATCTGCACTGATTAGCCATATGTCCAAATCTATTGCATGTAAAGCATTTGCCATTGAAATAATTGCCATTTCCTTTATTGTTAGAGTTATTCATTATCATACTTCTGCATGCATTGGATCTATGACCATACCTCTTACACTTGAAGCATTTACCAGAGAAGGATGGACCACTTTGATTTACTCTACTTCTGTACTGAGTAGCTCTATGACCAAATTTATTACAATTGAGACAACTTCCATTGAAAGATGGATACCTTTGAGCATTAGGTTGTCTTACCGGAGGTCTTCTAGGTTTGTTTCTCCCATTCCTTGATTAAGAATTTCTTTGTCCAGATCTGGAGCTTTCACCTTTCTCATACCCAAGACCATGCTTATCATCAACCTTCTTCTGACTCTCAAGCAGCACTTCAAGTTTAGCTGAGCTTATCTTGAACTTCTCCTTGTATTCATTTGCAACTTCCAGGTCATGTTTGAGAATAACAATTTACCTCTCAAGGTCTTCTTCATTTTCCCTGGTTTCTTGTAGATCTGACTCTAAGTGGCCAATTATTCTATCCAATCTGTAGCATTCTTCTATTCTTTCTTTCAAACTCTGATTCAGGTTTTCTTCATTTTTCTTCCTTTCCTCAATTTCCTTGGTTAGCTTCATTACTCTGGATTCCATTTCATGTTTTAGGACAACAATCTCTTTTGCAAACTTTTCACATTCCTTTGTCTTCTCATTTAGAGCTTCATCCATGCCATTGTCTTCATTCTGATATGCTACCAGTGAAGTAGCTCCCTCCTCTTTTCATTGGATTTGCCCAAATGACTTTTTAAGGTGTTGATGAAATCATCATCATCTTTAAGGTTCTCTTTCCATTCTTGGATTTTAGATCTAGCATGACTAAGATCTTCTAAAGCAAGTTGAAGTTGTTCATTGAGGCCATCAGAATACTTGTGTGAACACATAGAAATACCTTCCTAGATCTTCCTCAAGCTGTTAAACTTCTTCCAAGAAACCTTGCTCTGATACCAATTGTTGAAATAAGGGTAGACAATGAGAGGGGGGGTGAATCAATTGTCATAAAACTTTTATCCTTTGCTGCAATTTAAACTTCTTTATCACTTATTAACAGATGAATGATATAACCATGAAAGCATGAATCAACAACACGAGCAGAAACAAAATCAACACACAACACCAAGATTTTTACGTGGAAAACCGGTTAAGGGAAAAACCATGGTGGGGGTTAACCCACAAGAAATTATACTCTGTTAAAAGTATTACAAATGGGGAAGGCACATGCCTTCAGGGTGCACTCCCCAAAGCTCACTATTCCAAGAGGCTCACTACCTACAGAAATGATTACAAGAAGGTTACAAAATGTTTGAACTGATGAGTAGCATCTACTAATGCAAAAATTAAATTCTGGTTAAGCACAGAATACTGATCTTACACACTTCATCCTTATTCTACTATGTTTCACTCTTCGACCATAATCCAAGCTTAGATCTTTGCTTTCGCAATTCTTTCTACTCTTTTCACACTTACTTCATCATCACATCACAATCCCACCTCAAAACACTCAAATCCATCAGCTATATATATCTGCATCAAGAAATTCAATCAACTGTAGTCAGCTTCAAGAAAACATAGAACATTTATTAAGAACTCTGCTCTGTCGGTTGAATCCATCACAATCAACAACGTAGACCAAAAACTTGTGTTTTCAAATCATCAATCATGTCAGCCAATACCACAGATTATCACAAGTTACTTAACCAACAACTTTTCTTCATCCAGACCAAGATCAAATACTAGGTCAGCCTGTTCTTCTTCTGACTGTACTGACTAACTAGAACCTGATACTCAGATGCTTATAAATTTTGAATCCTTCATCACCAAAGGCTAAATTTCCAGATTTAGATAGTCTTGACAATCCTTATCACTCGCTCAGATCTGCAGAACACTGTGATTTACCACTGGAGAGATCCAGACCAAGATATTGGACCCTGTCACATGCTCTATTTCTGACTACCCAGACTTAGACAAATCTTCACTTTGACTTCTGGTATGAACAAATTATGTAATGCGGATGTGTAAGATAGACTTAGTTGCCATCAATGACAACACCTATCATGCATAGCAGTGTCTCTTGCCAACACCTGCAACCAACACACAAATAGGTCAGTCATAAACACTAAGGGGTTGAGTGATGAGACATGATGAGGGAGGAAATCAAGGGAGATATATGCCCCCTTGTTTCTACTTGCTTAGTCTAAAAAGGAGAAATAAGATGGTTATCTACACACAGATTTTAGGGAAAGGTGATGAGAAATGCATTTCTAGGGTCATTTTTACAAATAACGTTGAAAATCAAGGCATTGGGTTAGATTAAGGATGGAACTAGGATTCCAATGCAACAAACTATGTGCAAATCTAAGTTCAGAAGCCCAAGTTACAGGCATATGAATAGAACTACTCAATATTGCACCTAGATAGTGATAGGAATTCTCATCCATTTACTATATGTAAAGATACTTTTCACTTTTCACCATTCATTCTTGTTTTCATTAAATAGAGGAGAGAAGGAGAGAAAGAGACTAGCCATACCGACATGATGCCCATACTAGATTCTAAGACTAGAGGTGCTCTGATCTCGGGTTGCGAACAAACGGATCGAGGTAAAGTTAGGTTCTTAAACTTTACTTCTGTCGACTTTCTTTCCTACTTTTGTTGTTTTTCTCATTTTGTATCCCTTATAGGCCATTTGGATAGGGGTATCCAATGAGGGTACCCAAGTCCATCTAGGGTGCCCAAGTCCTCTCTAGGTGCCAAGGTCCTCCTAGGATGCCCAAGTCTAGGAAGGACAAGGGCCTCAAGGACAGGGCACAAAATGATAGGTTAGATGTTGTTTGATGATTTGATGGTGTAAATTGATTGATATTTGGATGTTTGACCTGCAAGATGTTTCCGAGACATGAGAACACACAAGCGGTCACCTGATGACACTACTTCGAGACCATGTCAGTACCATGTCTAATGAGGAGAGGGGTTTCCTGCAGGCGGTGGGCCTATGGCCGGTGTTTATGATGCCCATGATGAGATTCCATTATAACATGATAATGGTGCTCATGGAGAGGTGGAATACAGATACGTCTACATTTCATCTACCTACAAGCGAGATGACGGTAACTCTAGAGGACTTCTACCGCATCCTGTGACTGCCAATCTGAGGGGAGACAGTGAGGATCATAGAACATCGCTCGGTGGAGTACACCGGAGAGAGTTGCTTATACTGTTTAGGTCACGTTATCACTTAGGTAGGATGAGGACACATTACTCTTCGATGGTTGGAGCAAGGATGCACTGACATTCCCTTAGTATGGCGGATCATGATCGCTACCATCACCTTGGCGGTCGCATAGGATGGATGAGGCACTCACCTTCATGGGGACCTTGTTCATACTATCAGATCAATGGAGTAGCACAGGATAAAGTACGTGTGGGGGTGCAGTATGCTTGTACACCTCTACCATGATTTCTGACAATATGTCCATTACGAGGTGCATAGCCTGATGGTGTACACCTTGTTACAGGTATGGATGTTTGAGAATATGAGGTGCACATAGCCTATAGGGTTCCCCATAGAGCTGATGTGGATATATCCATGTGCACATGCTTATCCACTCATTAGATGTTGGAGACATGGTGACTTATTATATTAGAGAGTGGTATTTCATAGGCTACATTGCAGTGACATAGTTTGGAGACCATATCGTGACTAAAGACCATGGATGGAGCAGTGCAGATAGCCAAGATGCAGAGGGATTAATTGATGGTTGGTCACCTTGATCATATAGTTATCTAGTTTTATTTTGATAGAGTAGCATGGCAGTTCGTATGCAGACAGGATGTTCCTAGGATGTGTTCAGGCTACGTATGCTCAACATGTAGCATAGTTAGGGCAAATGTAGCTCCATGAATGATGATGGCTGAGGTAGTAGTGAGTGATGATTATGGTACAAAGGATGCAGAGCTTCTATCTGATGTAGATGAGGTTGGTGTTACCTAAGCATATCAGACTTGGTGGAAGACAATACGACCTACTCCTATCTTCCCTACCAGTTACCCCATAGGAGATCCATGACCATGGGCAGGTCATGCGAGTGACACAGGAGTAGAGGATGATGTCAGCAATTTAGCTAAGTGCTATGATCTAGATGAGGATGAGGATGAGGAGGAGGAGGAGGAGGAGGAGATCCCAGCGCAGTACATCTTCAAGCCAAGACCACGGTGAGATCAACAAGAGCTGGATAGCGATGAGGAGACCAAGTTGGGCCATGGTTGAAAGGTCATGGTCTAGCCCCTACCAGTGTTAGGAGATCAAGTCGTCATGAGCGATAGGATAATAGTATTCATGTGCCCCCAACTACAAAGCTGGCTATAGAGTTCATTATACTAGCAGCAGTTCGGGATCCATCTTGGCGGGATGGAGATCCAGGTGAGACATTATTATGTCGATGTATTGTTTTGACGATTACTTATGATGTTATATATATATATATATACACGATAAGATATTGATAACAACTTTGTCTTTCTTTTTGCAGTTGGTACTGATTCATGGCATGATATTTTGGTTCACGTTATAGCGAAGATAGTTCCCACCAATGCAATCGAGCAGCGAGTACGAATGGGGTATTCGCCACAACACTCCATAGAGCGGCATGCAAAGATATTTATGCCATTTATGAGATATAGAGTGGCCATGGAGTCCACTTTAGATCATGCTACAAAGGATAGAGATCAGGCAATCCAGAGAGTTGAGCAAGTAGAGGCTGAGCTCCAGGTGTTGCAAGATCAGGTTGCAGTGGTACCTTCATCTGAGAGAGATCCTGTCATGACTTGGGTTTTACTTCTAGAGTTACATCAAGTGAGAGCTGATAGAGACAGGGATCAGTCATAGAGAGACCATTATCCCTAGATGTATACAGAGTTACAGGGTGAGGTGATGGGTTTGAGAGGTGAGCTCAAGGGTCTACAGTCACAGGGTGTCTCTAGGAGTAATTCACGGTCCGTGGCCACATATGGGCAACCCTTCATCACACGCACACCACCAGGTCCCGAGGGGACTGGTGACTGAGGTTCAACTATGTGATGTATCTTATATGCTATGACATCCCATTTTGATGTATGGGATAGTCGACTATGATGTATATTCAAATTGATGCTTATATATGATGTTTTCTATTAATGCTTGTAATGTTATTGATTTATCACATGCAATTTATAGAAATGCAACTAGTGATAAATGTTAATGATTATGTGCAAATGTAATTAATGCTAATGTGATATATACTAAAAAACTCTGCAAAATATCTAGTAAAAACCCACAATGATTAATGAATTTCACACACAAGTAAAATAATATGCTATATTTAGTTAATACAAAAGGTGATCTTAATAAAGCCTTGTTTAAGTAAGATACAACAATGATTAACCGAAAAAGATTCTATGCAAAATGAATTAGGATAAAATAATATATCTTGTCGAAATTGAAGCTAAACTAAGGAATTTGCTTTATGAAATAACATCTAACATACAATCTTAAGCATAGAATTTCTTGAGGTGCATGGCATTAATAGGTTCTTTAAGCGGCGTACCTTGTTCATTAGTTAATTTATATGCTCCCGATCCAAAGGCTTTAGGAATAACATACAATCCAAGCCAGTTAGGGATGAACTTTCTTTTTTCTCCAGGAGGTGCAATCACATTATGTTGATTCTCATACAGTACCAAATCTCCAATGTCAAATGAGCAGTGTATAATGTGCTCATTGTACGATCACTAGATGCTTTTCTGATGGGCCTTAAGGTGCTCGAGAGCGTTGATACGTTGTTCATCAAGAATCTCAAGTTCTTGTAGTCTTTTCTCTCATTCCATGTCATTGTCAATAATGTCATTGATGCAGAGCGGGCAGCAGGTCGTGGAAAACTATTTTACCAATCGACTGCTAACATACAATTTTCTCTATATGTTTTTCCATCGACAAAACCCATTCCATTAGCTAGACTAAAACTCCTCATGCCGATATGAGTATTTTGCTTTGGGTGAACCTCTAAGCCAACCGTACCATTGAACCAATACTATCGATTCAATTTCTTAGTTTAAAGTGTTATTGGCAACTCACAGTTGTATTATTGAACCGTAGGAACCCATCGGCTTGACTAAACCATTGAACCACCGGCCCGTTGAACCGTTGAACCATTGAACTAGTTTAATGAATGGTTCAACTATCGCTAGCTCTTTAGCACTGCCTCCATCGCCGAACGGTTGAACCAAATGGTCGGTTGAACCGGTTCAAAGGTTCAATCAAACACTTAACCGATTCAAAAATTCCTTCAAAGATTTACTTAACTTCTTACAAGCATTCATCAAGCCAAAATGAACCCAATTTACTTGCGAACCGTTGAACCTTTCACCAAAGGTTCAAACGAAGACTTTTCCACCCGACTTCAATCAACTGCGGAACCTGATGTACTATCTGCTATCACCGTTGAACCGAAAACCCATTGAATCTTTGGAAACGGTTCAAACACAGAAATTTTAATTATCTGCGACGCCACTACGCATGACTAAAACTCGCGCGGCTTCACCAAACTGGTTCTCCACAAACATACGGATTTTCTAACTTTCACAACCTAGCACATGAGGATGCTAGGGTTCATCTCAGCATGTTGTAAAACTTGATCCTGCGAAAACAAAATGCACAGAAACAAAATAGAAAACCTAATCTAATATATACAGCCATTCCACTGATTACGAAGTAATCAACTGGTGGAATGGATTAAAGAACCCATCTCGGTTGCAAACTAGAAAATTGACTACACAAGGAAATCAAACACAAAATAGGATTTTCTTTTATTGCTTCTAGAAATTGATACAAATACCTGATTTCACAACTTTAGAACTCCTCAGTCTCTTATAGAAATCTCAATCTATCTTCATCAATCTATATCCATCTATATCTCCAATCGATATGAGCTGAGCTATTTAACTACTTACCAACAGTAGTACAAACTTGATTCCCAGCGGCTAGGAGATAATTACAAGCGGCTGGGAGAGATAACCAACTAACAAACTTCTAACAAACTAACAACCTTAACATGATAGCTCGATAAGTGTCCTAGGGATTACAAACAAAAAATTGAATTACAAATACCAATACCAAGTCTGTTCAAACAGACCTTATTACATTAAATATAGAAAATGCATAAAATGCATAAGACTCTAGTCTTCGTGGGGTGCTCCTACACCAATCATTTAGGGAAACTCACAATGAAGGAATTTCTAACTCTAGAGGCATTATCCCCTTGGCGCCATAAACAAGATTATACGGCGTAGTTTCAGTAGCCGTAAGGATACTTGTTCCGTAAGCCCATAATGCATAGGAAAGTTGAGTATGCCAATCTTTTTTATGTTTATTAATAGTTTTTCATAGAATTTGTCCAATAACCTTATTTGAAGCTTCTGCTTGGCCGTTTGATTAAGGATAGTAAGGCATAGAGAAGTGATGTTGGATATGATATTTCTCAAGAAATTTCTTCATGTCCTTGTTCTTAAATGGTGTACCATTATTAGAAACTAAGGAGGAAGGTATACCAAATCGAGAGATGATGTTATATTGTATAACATGACAAATTACTTCAACAGTTGTGGATCAAGTGGAACAGCTTCGACCCACTTCGTAAAGTAATTAGTAGTAATGATGATGAAAGTATTTCCTTGAGAAAAAGGTTGAGAGATTTTACCAATTAGATCCAAGCCCCAAATAGAAAATGGACAAGCTGAAACTTGGGCTCTAAGTTACTAGGCAGGTGCTCAGATTAAATGCTTATGTTGACATTGCAGGCATTTCTTGACATATGCAAAAGAATCTTGTTCCATGCATTGCCAATAATATCCCATGTGTAATTAGTTTTGTACCAATGATTTTCCTCCAAAGTGCCATCCACAAGCACTGAAGTGAGCTTCTTCTAAAGCTATCAGGATCTATGAATTACTAAGACATCGGAGAAGAACACCATTATAGGTTCATCTATATAAGACATTAGATAGAATGATATAACATGCCACGAGTTTGCATAGGAGAACTCATGCATTCTTAGATTTTGAGTTAGGAATGGTACCATCATGTAAATAATAGAATATATGTGAGAACCATTGATCATAATTTATGTTACAACAAAGGTCAGCATCCAAAGGTGTGACCTCATCTAGTGCTGGTATTTTAAGATTATGAATGATAAAGAGATATTCGTCAGGTGAATTGACAGGGGATATAAGAGAAGTTGCACTTGCCATTACATCCATGTGTCAATTTTCTTTCCTTGGAATAGTATCAATTAAAAATGATGTAAATTGGTTCAATAAAGATAAGGCCAAATCACGATATTGAGATAATTTATCTTGTTTAGCTTGATATGATCCTGTTATTTGTCATAAAATTAATTATGAATCACCATATATAGTGATGTTTTTGATCTTGAGATCCAAATTGGTTGTTGCAAGTATGTGCTAATTGGTGTTTTCATTGATGTCAACATGTTTGTGTTGTCATTGGTTCCAACTGTATCCTCTGATATTGTTGTTTGTTGATTGATTGAGTTGTCATGTTAAGAACATTGTCTGAGTATTTTCCTCTGCATTTCCTCTGTGTTGAAGACCGAAGTATGGGATTTGGATATGTTTTAGAAAAGTATTTGAAGATGCTAAATCTAGAATTTGGTGGTCTAGATCATTGTATAGAAAAAGTTCTATTCACCAGTTTGAAGATTGTGCCTAGCAATGTTTGCAGAGTGACAGGGAGAAAGTATTTTTCTCTAAATTTCTCCGCAGTTTAGATTTTGGTCTAGTGGTTCTGGAATTAAGTTTATAAAGTCCTTAGCTATCTTAATTCCAAAGAATTTGTGATTTGGTGGTCTGAAAAGTGATTTATTGATTAGCAAAGTTTGACAGTGTTTGTTGTGAAGCAGTCTGTGATATGTCTTCAAGTGATATTTGTTGTCCTCAAGTGAGATCTGTTGCGGTTGGATTTGTTAGCTCCTAGGTGATTCTATTATGTTTGTGGATGTATCCAGAATGTACTAAAGGCGTGTTCTTGATCCACAAGCTATAATGAAGTTCATGGAAGCATGTATCTAAGTGTTCATGATGTTTACACTAGTTCTGGCTGACCTAGTTATTTACACTTGTTGCAGAGATGATTCATGGATTGTGGAAGGGTGTTGAAGTGTGTAAGGATGTGTTTGGGCCTAAGCTAAGCTCTGAAGTGCTCTTCCTTAATTCATTTTCTCCGCACTTTTGTTTAGGTCTAGACCTAATTTGAGTTATGTATGTATGCCAACCTTGGAGATAGTTCCAATGGTTGTAAATTGTATTTCTGACCTTGATGTATGTTCCAAGGTTGATGATTGGTATAAATATATGTAATGAATCTATGAGTGGTTTGTGAGTGTGCCAAGATGTGAAGATAAAGTGTAAAGGCAGAGCAGAGGAGATATATTGCGCTTCAATGGAACTGAACGTAGGCATGTTGTAGATGCTAATATATTAGTTCATGGCAGTGAGCCACCCATCCTATCAGTGAGAAACCCTTTGGCAGTGAGCCACCCTTTGGTAGTGAGCCACCCCTTAGCAGCGGGCTTTTTTTCAATGAATGTTTATTTGGGCAGTGAGCCCCTAAGGTAATGAGCCTCTTTTTTTATTCAGTATTGTTATTACATTATATTGTGAGCTAACACTCACCATGGTTTTTCCCTTTTAAGGTTTTCCACATAAAAATATGGTGTTCATGTGTATATGGTGTTGATGTGTTTATGTTTTGGTTCTTCTATTCATGTTTAATCTTTATAACAGATTAAGGAGTTAAAGTAAGTGAATGTGAATGTGATTTAGTTTAAAGAAGTTAAGGTTTTTGATACAACTGATTCACCCCCCTCTTTGTTTTCTTGTGCCTTCAACAACTGGTATTAGAGCGAGGTTCCTTGGAAGAAAGCCTAACAGCTTAAGGTAGATTTGGGATGGTGCACAAGAAGAGAGTTTCCCTGTATGATGGATCTTCAAAAAGATGAATGCATGTCTATCAGTAGTGAAGAACTCAAAGTTTCTCTTGAAGACCTTGAGAGATCTAAAGAAGAAAATTAGGATCTGAAGGAAAATATTAAAGAAGTTGATGAGAAAATTAAGAGAGCAAGTCAAGAAGTTCAAAGAGAGAAATAAGGAGGTCAGAGAACAACTAAAGTTAGCAAATGAATCCATGAAAGTGCAAGATGAAGAAAAAGTAAGGATTGAGGAATATCTGAAAGACCAATATAAAGAATGTACAAAGGTTGAAAAAGAAGTTGTGAACCTAAAGTCAAATTTGGAGAAGGCAAAGAGCTATGAAGAAAAGTTCAAGATAAGTTCTGCAAAACTTGATGAGATGATTGCCAGTCAGAAGAGCCCTGATGAAAAAGAAGTCTTGGGATTTTAGAAAGGTGAAAGTTCTAAAACTGGTCAAGAAAAGAATATTGAGAATAAGAAGGAAAAAAAGGAAAAAAAGCAAGCAGGTCTAAAATCAAAGAAATAAACCTAGAAGACCACCAGCCAGGCAACCAAATGCTCAAAGGTACCCATCTTTCAATGGTTTTGTAATTCATGCAATAAGTTTGGTCATAAGGCTACTCATTATAAGAGTAGAGTGAATCAAAATATTCCATCTTTCTCTAGTCAGTGCTTTACTTGCAATAAAGTTGATCATAAAGCTAGTGAATGTAGAAGCCAGATAAGGAATGGTCATAATAATGGAAGGAATGCTCAATCTTTCAAAGGTAAATGCTTTACATGCAAAAGAGTTAGTCATAGAGCTAGTGAATGTAGAGGTTAGATAAGGAATGGCTATAATAATGAAAGGAATTCTCAATCTTTCAATGGTAAACGCTTTACATACAATAGATTTGGACATAAGGCTAATCAATGCAGATCTAGAATGAATGGAAGGAACAACAGTCAGAGGAATGTTGTGTGCTATAATTGCAATAGGCCTAGACATATTGAAAAGTTCTACAGAAGCAAGAACCTGAAGAAGGATATTCAGGCAGAAAGGAAGAAATCAGTACAAAAGGTTGATGCAGCAGAGACCAAGAAGGAGATGAATGAGATTTGGGTGAAGAAGGATGTAACTAAGGTTAAAGATGATCCTATAATAGTATCTGGTCTAGATGTTCCCTCCGGAAACTAAGATTAGAGCTTTGGCTGAGGGGGAATCTTATTGGAAATCTTTTCTCCCCTGCTAAAGGATTGGTGATGATGCCTCGGCACGAAGAGACGAGGTCAAGGATTAGAAACAAAGGTTTAAGTTAGGATAGAGACTAAGTTTGTAAAGGATAAAGGAAGAGTTGTGTAGATTAAGAAGTCTGCTATGCAAGAAGATTTTCTCATGAAAGAAGGCAGGTTATGAATTCTAGCTAAGTATCTATCTGATAAAATCAAGTTACAGTGTTTCAGTAATTTGGTCTACATTGGTCTGATGTTCCACATATTGCTCTATGGTTCTAGCATATGGTTATTGATCATTGGTTACATCTACATCCAGAAGTTTGTCTGATTTTGATAATTGAATTGAGAGTAGTGAGTAATAGAAGTTCTAGTTGACAGAACACAATTGTTTCTAGTACAGAGCAATTTTCATGATGACTGAAAGTATTTGATGAACTCAGAGGCAAATGGATATGAATCAGATGAGTCTTCAAGTAGTGAAGAATTAAAAGATGAAGAAAGTACAGGTTGAAGAAGCTCTAGAAAGGATTCCTAAGACCCCTAGGGTTTGTGCAGAAGCATCACACTGAAGACTAGATAATTGGTGATAAGAGAAAAGTTGTATTGACAAGAAGAAGAATTGTAGATGAACAAGTAAATCTCTATTTACTTTCAAAAGTTGAACCTAAGATAGTTACTAAAGCATGTAAAGATGAGTTTTGGATCAAATCAATGTAAGAACTAATGCGGATTGAGAAGAACAAGTTTCAACAAGGCACGACTTGTGTGTAAAGGCTACTCACAAGTGGAAGGAATAGATTATGAAGAGACCTTTTCTCTGGTGGCAAGAATGGAAGCTATCATATTGTTTTTGGCATTTGCAGCACATAAAAATTTCAAGGTATACCAAATGGATGTGAAGTCAGCTTTCCTGAATGGTGAGTTAGAAGAAGTATGTTGGCAAGAGACACTACTCCGATATGGACTTGTATGTTGTCATTGATGGAAACAAGGCTCAGAGATCTTATCACCATGACAAGAAGAGATAACTCTGGAAGGTCACATTAGAATTCAGGTCCGGTTAACAGATCTAGTTGGCAGAAGTGGCTAAGTATGGGTATTTATAGAGTAAAGGATAGTTAGTGGGTCAGTGTGCTTCCGCAGATGATGATATGGTAATGTGGCTTATGTATGATGTTTAGAATTGTCTGATGTTGTTATGATCTAGAGATCAAGTTCTAACTTCTTCTGGAAGTCACCTGAAGAAAGTATCTAAGTCCAGATAAGCAGAAGTATAATAGAGACAGTGAACAGGGCACAGTGTAATGGTCTACATTCCTCCACAAGTGAGTATTTTATTATGTAGTTTTAAGGTGTTGTAAACACTTGTATGAAGTTTCTAATTCTAGAGTTGTGAGATTTGAGGTCCACTGGAAAGATAGTTGCAAGTTACTGAGTATCGGTACAGTGTTTGACAAAGTTTGACAGAGACAGAGTCTGAGTTATGATGGTCTGCATTCCTCCGCAAGAGATGTCATGCCTTGTAGTTCTGAGGGTAAGATTCGGAATGTGTGAAGAGTCCTAGATATGATTTTGGAAGTGTTTTGTGATCCGCAGTAAAAGTTGTAAGTCAACAGATGAACCTGTTAAGCATGCTCTTAAGGAACAGGTTGACTAAGTATGATAAATCATTGTGCAGAGAAAAGATAGTGTGTGAAGGGCCTATTTAAGTAATTGAATGATTAGAGACAACCTATATGAACATGTTTAGGTAAATATTTGGGTCTGCATAACATATAGTACATTGGATTGAGCTGACAAGCTACATCTTTCTATGAACACGTTTCATTTCTTGGATGCCGACCTAATTGTGGATCAAATCATGATGTGGATATATAAAGGTGATGAATTTTGGTTTTGAGTGTGTGGTGTGTGTGTGTGATTGATGTGAGCATACAAATACCAAAGCAGAATTAGAAGATCAGTAGTAATGAAGACTTGGGATTTAGAATTTAGTTAATAAATGATTGCACCTTGGCATAGTGACAGATGCTTATGCAGTATTTAGTTTTCATGTGCAATTTCCTTTGTACTTGGCAATTATCTTTCTTCATCAAGGAAGTGAGCTTGGAAGTGAGCCTCCAATAGGGTTTAATAGCCCTTATTGTAATCTTGCTAGGTTTAGGGTTGAGGCAGTGAGCCTGCTAGACCTAGTTGTACTTCATGGCAGTAAGCTAACATGTTCCAGGCCCGTGGAGTGACCAAGCCTAAACATCATTATTTGTAAACATTTCAATATATATTTGAGAGTTAATCCTCTCCATGGTTTTTCCCATTTTAGGTTTTCCTTGTAAAAATATTGGTGTCCATGTGTCATGTTTTTATGGTTACTGTTCATATGCATGTAGTGCCTTTGCTTAATTAATTTTGGGAAATGGTTGAAAGTTAAAGTGCATCAAAAGGTTTTTAGAGCACTAATTTACCCCCCTCTTAGTGTTCCTGACATTCAACAATTAGTATCAGAGTGAGGTCCCTTGGAAAAAGTCCAATAGCTTAAGGAAGATCTAGGACAGTGTAATCATGGCAACAAGAAGATTTGGAAATTATGAAAGCAACAAGCAACTAGAAGCATCTCTTATGGATCTTGAAAATTCTGAAGCAGAAGTCAGGGATCTAAAAGAAAACTTGCAATAAGTTGATGAATGCATCTCAAAGATAAAAGAACAAGTCAAGAAATTCAAAGACAAATACAAAGAAGTTAATGATCAATTGATATCAGCAAATGAAGCCCTGAATGATTTGGAAGCAAAAGTTATAGAAAAATCAAGAGCAGAAGATGATTTGAATTTAATTGTGAAGAATAGATCAAAAGACTGTGAAAATTGGAAAAAGAAATTGTAAGTCTAAAAATAGACCTGGAAAAGGCCAAAAGCTTTGAAGAAAAATTCAAGATAAGTACTACAAAGCTTGATGAAATGATTGCTAGCCAGAAGAGTGTTGATGACAAGCAAGGTTTGGGATTTGAGAAAGAAGAAAGTTCAAAATCTAGTCAAATAAATAATGAGTCAAGTCAAAACAGAGGATACCAGTTTAGAAATCAAAGAAGAAGACCTAGAAGACCTCCGGCCAGATAGCCAAACACTCAGAGGTACCCATCCTTCAATGGTCACTCTTATAAATGCAATAAGTATGGTCATAGGGCTACTCAGTGTAGAAGTAGAATGAATCAAAATGTTCCATCCTTCTCTGGTAAATGTTTCAATTGCAAGAAGATTGGTCATAAAGCAAATGAGTGCAGAAGTATGTAAAGAAATATGCCAAACTATTCTAGGAATTGTCAATTCTTCAATGGCAAGTGTTTCACATGCAATAGATTTGGACACATGGCTAATCAATGCAAATCAAGGACAAGGAAATATTGTATGTTTCAATTGAAACAAATTTGGACATGTTGCAAGATTTTGTAGAATCAAGAATATGAAGAAAAATTACTATGTTGAAGAAAGAAAAACAAAGCAGAGGAATGATAAGGGAAAAGAAAAGGTTGATCCAATGAAAACTAAGAATGAGATGAGTATGATTTGGATTAAAAAGGATGTAAATGAGGTTAAGGATGGATCGACACTAGCATCTAGTGTAGACACTTCTTCTAGGAATTAAATTGAGAGCTCTGGCTTAGGGGAGCAGTGTTGTAAATCCAAATCCCCCAGCCAGAAAGTGAGTGCCAGAATCCGGCATGAAGGTGCATGATGAAATCTGATGTGACACATCTCTCAAAAGAAAAACTAGAATAAAAAGGGTCAATGCGGCATATTGCAGAGCAATCCTAATCGACTGTATTCTACAATGAAGGGTTTTAACAACTTTTTGGGAATGAACATTTATGACGACTTAGGTTAAGTCTTGTGAAGGATAAAAGGAAACTTGTTAAGTCTCAAAATCACTTTGCACTCAGAGCTATCAGGAATTTAGAAAGATTAAAGCTGAATTTGAGCAATGATGACCAAGATTTAAGGCAATTGAAGTATTTCAAAGAAAGGAAACCCTAACTCAGTGAAACAAGGTATTTATCTAACTATGAATTTGTTGGAAAGAAGATTTGTTGATATTACTGAGCGTCCACAACCCAAATTCAAGAAACATCCTCACAAAGCAACTAAAATTGATCAAATGGGTGCATTCTTGAGTATACCAAATAGAGCTTTATATGTGGAAGACGTTAGGGCATGTATTCATGTTGCTCTAGATTAGGACGGTGACAGTAGATTCATAGACTTATATCAAAATCATTTAAGTGATTGTCAATTCCACCTGAAGGAAGAATACAAAATCCTGAAAGAAAAGAAATTCATCCAATATGCAATGTTTCCTACATTTGCTGAGGACGAATGGGTTCGATACATCCTGAGTAAGATTCATAATGAGTGCATGTGGTTAGGGATAGGGCAACCCTTTAAGATAACAAAGGATGCAATTCAGGTAGTCATTGGACTGAACTCCACCAAAGGTGTGCTATTGTTGAAAGCAGTCAAGAATCAAACGGTTACAGATGCCACTGGAGCCCAATTCAACAAAAGGGTAATGACAACAAATGATATTATTGATCCTGCAGTAAAGTTTGCCTCAATGGTCATAGGGTACAAGATTTACTTCACCAGTAGAGAAAATTTTGTCTCCGATATGGCCATTTACATAGCATACCCAATGATTAAGGATAATGTGGATTATGACTTGTGTGAGCTACTGAGAATTCAATTAATGGACAACCTGAAAAAGATCAAGGAAAGCAAGAGCTATCCTTTCAAATTTGGTACACTTATTGTCTATTTATTCTTCTATTTTCTGAATGAGTTCCCTAACCACAAGGGCTTGATTTGATTAAGTAATCAACTAGTAGTTGTTCAAATAAGAAATTGTCTTAGTAATCTAGGTAGTCACGATGAGAAAAAAACTGGCTCTATGGGGGTTTTTCAAGAACTTTCAAAGCATGATGCAATCAAGGGAAAGAATACCTAGGGAAATTGTTGAGAAATACAAAGATACCATTTGTTTCATGGTCACCAAGGACCAATGTTTAATGGAGGTTGTTGATCCCAA
Organism: Cunninghamia lanceolata; assembly: GCA_027924645.1. Taxonomy (NCBI): domain Eukaryota; kingdom Viridiplantae; phylum Streptophyta; class Pinopsida; order Cupressales; family Cupressaceae; genus Cunninghamia; species Cunninghamia lanceolata. The sequence goes on from BSBN01001715.1 coordinate 16,933,663, forward strand.
AATAGTTTGGATCATGCCCATGGGTTATGAAGTGGATAGTCAAGTACTGGATAGCTATGCCCAACATATACTAAGAAAACCTAAGGACACAAAGGAAGAAAGGTTTGGTACATATAAAGAACTATCTGTAAAACTATATGTTAAAATCAAAAACCCAGAATCCACCAGGAAGGTGAGAAGAGAAGTAGAAGAAATTGCTGCAAGGTATGGTATTACCAAAGAACAACTAAAAGAAGTCAAGGAAAAAGCAGATAAAGCAGAAGAAGAAAAATAAAAGAGTGAACCAGTACAAGTTCCAGGAGAATCTTAGATGAAACAAGAGAAACCAGAAAAGGTTCAAAGGACCACTAGGAGCTCTGGTACCTCCTCTTGTGCCAAATCATCAATAAACCTAGAGAAAACATCAAAAGAATCTTTTGTCAAAGACATGAAGAGGAAAAAGATGAAGGGAAGAAGATTATATGTTAGTGTTGATGAAAAGGATGAAGAAGAAACAAATTCAAATGAAGAGGTTAAGAAGATGAAAGCTGAGGTTGTCAAAACCTCCGAAAGCATTAAAGGAAAACCCTCCAAAATGAAGTCAAGAAGTAGTATCTGAGAGAGAAAGAGACATTGCAGATGTCTCAGTTGGTTCTGACAGACAACAAGTTGTAGATGAATCTAAACTCCTTCAAGGACCAATCAACTTGGCCTCATTATCACCTGTACAAAAATTCAAGTTAGTATCTATTGTTCAAGCCAAGGCACAGGAAGAGATGATGAAATCACATGACCAAGATAGCAAATTGATCAATGATGCATCCATCGTTCTGGAAAAGTTGATGCCAACATTTCAAAAGGATACCTCATTATGCTCTGCTGATCATCTCAAGGAACTATTGAACTCTGTAAGTTCACATTTTGAGTCCTTTGAAAAATCTGCAGAAGAAAAAGTTAGAAAAGAATTTGATGAAAGGAGACTAGTTGAGTTAAAGACTATGATAGCTCAAGACAAAACTCTGTTAGATAATGGAATTAAGGGAATACAAAGTGTCATTGAAGAAGCCAGTAAAATATGCAAATTTTGTCTATCTTGACCAAAAATTATAAAGGAATTAGAAAATAAGATCAAAGACTTGGAACTCAAACTACTCAATATCTCTGAAACATATAATTCAGCAATTGGTTCAATAAATGCCAAAGAAACACAAGTTGCAAATATTCATAATAATTTGAACACTCTGATGAAGAAAAGGGGAGAAATAAAAGATAGGTTGTGCCATCTGAAAGGACTGATAAGTCTAAAAATTGATTCCATGATCAATTTGGCAGATGAAGCCTTGAAATCTCAAGCACTAATTGATACAGATGTCCAAAAGGTAGAGAAGTTAGTATTTTTTATGAATGGCCACATTCATATTCTAGAAAGTGTAAGGAATAGATGGAACAGAGAGATAGCTCTAATAAAGACTATCTATAGTGACATTTTGCCTTTAGTCACAAATTGAGATGAAGATTGTATTTGTATAATATGCGGTAGAGTACACAAATTTTTGGAGTTTTTGAAAAAATTTGGGCTCCGGATCACACCCTTTGCCATTGATGTCAAAGGGGGAGAAGAAGTTCAATGAAAAATGGGGTAAAACATCTTAGGGGGAGTAGGAAGACAAAGTGTATATAGTAAGCGGGAGCAATTAAGCATTTTTCACTGCTAAGTGTTGCCATCAATGCCAAAGGGGGAGATTGTTGGCAAGGGACACTACTCTGGTATGGACTTGTATGTTGTCATTGATGGCAACAAGGCTCAGAGATCTTATCACCATGACAGGAAGAGATAACTTTGGAAGGTCACATTGAAATTCAGGTCCAGTTGACAGATCCGGTTGGTAGAAGTGGCTAAGTATGGGTATTTACAGAGTAAAGGATAGTCAATGGGTCAGTGTGCTTTCACAGATGATGATCTAGTAATGCAGCTCAAGTATGATGTTTATAATTGTTTGATGTTGTTATGATCTAGAGATCAAGTTCTGACTTCTTTCGGAAGTCTCCTAAACAAAGTATCTAAGTCTGGATGAGTAGAAGTATAACAGAGATAGTGAACAGGGCACAGTGTAATGGTCTGCATTCCTCCACAAGTGAGTATTTTGTTATGCAGTTTTAATGTGTTGTAAACACTTGTATGAAGTGTCTAATTCTAGAGTTGTGAGATCTGAGGTCCATTGGAAAGATAGTTGCAAGCTACTGAGTATCGGTACAGTGTTTGACAAAGTTTGACAGAGATAGAGTCTGAGTTCTGATGGTCCGCATTCCTCCACAAGATGATGTCATGCTTTGTAGTTTTGAGGGTAAGATTGGGAATGTTCAAAGAGTCCTTGATATGATTTTGGAAATGTTTTGTGATCTGCAGTAAAAGTTGTAAGTCAACAGATGAACCTGTTAAGCATGCTCTTAAGGAACATGCCAACTAAGTATGATAAATCATTGTGTGGAGAAGAGATAGTGTGTGAAGGATCTATTTAAGTAATTGAATTATTAGAGCCAACCTATATGAACATGTTTGGGCAAAGATTTGGGTCCTCATAATATATAGTGCATTGGATTGAGCCGACAAGCTACATCTTTCTATGAACACGTTTCATTTCTTGGATGCTGACCTGATTGTGGATCAAATCATGATGTGGATATATAAAGGTGATGAATTCCAGTTGTGAGTGTGTGGTGTGTGTGTGATTGATGCTAGCATACAAATAGCATAGCAGAATTAGAAGATCAGCAGTAATGAAGACTTGGGATTCAGAATTCAGTTGCTAAATGACTGTACCCTGGCATAGTGATAGATGCTTATGCAGTATTCAATTTTCATGTGTAATTTTCTTTGTACTTGGTAGTGATCCTTCTTCATCAAGGAAGTGAGCTTGGTAGTGAGCCTCCAATAGGGCTTAACGGCCCTCAGGTTTTAACAGCCCTTATTGTAATCTTGCTAGGTTTAGGGTTGAGGCAATGAGCCTATTAGACCTAGTTGTACTTCATGGCAGTGAGCCAGCGTGTTCCAGGCCCATGGAGTGACCAAGCCTGGACATTATTATTTGTAAAGAATACAATATATATTTGAGAGCTAATCCTCTCCGTGGTTTTTCCCATTTTGGGTTTTCCACGTAAAAATCTTGGTGTCCATGTGTCATGTTTTTATGGTTACTTTTCATATGCATGTTGTGCCTTTGCTTAATTAATTTTGGGAAATGTTTGAAAGTTAAAGTGCATCAAAAGGTTTTTAGAACACTAATTTAACCCCCCCCCCTCTTAGTGTTCTTGACATTCAACAAAGTCTACATAGAGCAATCAAATGGATTCCAACTATCAGACAAACCAAATATGGTATGCAAATTGAAGAAGGCTTTGTATGGATTGAAGTAATCTCCCAGAGCTTGGTATGCAAGACTAGATAAGTACCTATTGTAGTAGGGATTCAATAATGGATCCACAAATAGTAACCTATGCACCAAGGTAAGTGAAGACCAAATTCTAATTGTTGAGATCTATTTTGATAACATCATATTCAGTGGAAATGAAGGTATGTGTAAGAAGTTTGCAGATGAGATGCAAAAAGAGTTTGAAATGTCTATGTGGTGAAATGAACATCTTCCTTGGACTGCAAATCATTCAAACTAGTAAAGGTATTTTCATTTCTCAATCCAAGTATGTTAAAGAGTTATTGAAGAAGTTTGGAATGGAGGACTCTAAACCTATATGTACCCCTATGATTACTTGTTGCAAGTTGAGTAAGAATGATGAATCTCCTAAGACTGATCAGAGGAAGTATAGATCAATGATTGGAGGACTAATTTATCTAACCTCTACTAGACTAGATATCATGCATGCATTTTGTCTTGTGGCCAGATTTCAATCAAATCCCAGAGAATCGCATGTTATGGCAGTGAAGAGGATATTTAGGTATTTGAAGGGCACTCCTGATCATGGCTTGTGGTATCCTAAGAACAATGATTTTTCCTTAAGTGCCTATACAGATGCAAATTGGGTTGGATGTGTTGATGATAGAAAAAGCACAAGTGGAGGTGCATTCTTCCTTGGAGATAGGGTAGTGTCCTGGCATAGCAAGAAACAAGAATTTGTTTCCTTGTCTAGTGTAGAGATATAATATACTGTTGCAGCAACATACTGTACTCAGGTATTGTGGATGAAATATACCTTGAAGATATCAAAGTTGAGTATGATGAGCCAATCCCTATTCTTTGTGATAACACAAGTGCCATAAATATTTCAAAGAACCCAGTGATGCATTCAAAGACAAAGCACATTTCAATTAAGTATCACTTTTTGAGGGAGAAAGTTGCAGAGAATGAAGTGAAGCTTGAGTATGTGCCTACAAAAGGTCAAGTTGTTGATATATTCACTAAGGCTCTTCCAAAGGATACATTTGAGTATCTCTAGAAGAAGTTAGAGGTTGTTGCCCCTCCTCCCTTGAACTAGATGCATAAGGAGATGCATCAGTCTAGTGTGCCTCAAAGTATATTTTTCCTTTTTGGACTGATGTTGTAGGCTACCTCTCAGGGGGAGCAGGTACTGGTTTGAGATGATTGTTGCAGTCAAGGAGAGTAAAGAATGATTTCAAACTGATCAAGCAATAGTGTGCAAGTATGTGTATTGGAAGAGATGTGATGTCCTTTTCTATTGATGTCAAAGGGGGAGAGAGATCATGTGAAAAACTCAGGGGAAGAAAGAGTTCAGATGTGTAAAAAGAAAGGGCAAGTCCTAATGCAGAATTGTGTCTTGATGGAGGAACATGTTATTCAGTTTTCCACATCATATGTTGCCATCAATGACAAAGGGGGAGATTGTTGCAAGTATGTGCTAACTGGTGTTGTCATTGATGTCAACATGTTTGTGTTGTCATTGGTGCCAATTGCATCTTCTGATATTGTTCTTTGTTGATTGATTGAGTTGTCATATTAAGAACATTGTCTGAGTATTTTGCTCCACATTTCCTCTGTGTTGAAGACCAGAGTATGAGATTTAGATATGTTTTAGAGAAGTGTTTGAAGATGCTAAATCCAAAATTTGGTGGTCCAGATCACTATGCAAAAAAAGTTCTATTAACCAGTTTGAAGACTATACCTGGCAATGTTTGCAGAGTGATAGGGAGAAAGTATTTTGCTCCGCATTTCTCTGCAGTTTGGATTTTGGTCTTGCAATTCTAGATTTAAGTTTATAAAGTCCTTATCTATCTTAATTCCAAAGGATTTGTGATTTGGTGCTCCAGAAAGCAAGTTATTGATTAGAAGAGTTTGACAGTGTTTGTTGTGAAGTAGTTTGTGACATGTCTTCAAGTGATATTTGTTGTCCTCAAGTGAGATCTGTTGTAGTTGGATTTATCATCTCCTAGGTGATTCTATGATGTTTGTGGATGTCTCCAAAATGTACTGAAGGCATGTGCTTGATCTGCAAGCTATAATGAAGTTCTTGGAAGCATGTATCTAAGTATTCTTGATGTATGCACTAGTTATGGTTAACCTGGTTATTTGCACTCTTTGCGGAGGTGATTCATGGATTGTGGAAGTGTGTTGAAGTGTGTAAGGATGTGTATGGGCTCAAGCTAAGTCATGAAGTGCTCTTACTTCATTCATTTGCTCCACAAGTTTGTTTAGGTCTAGACCTAATTTGAGTTATGTATGTATGTCGACCTTGGAGATAGTTCCAATGGTTGTAAATTGTATTGCCAACCTTGATGTATGTTCCAAGGTTGATGATCAGTATAAATATATGTAATGAATCTGTGAGTGGTGTGTGAGTGTACAAAGATGCGAAGATAAAGTGTAAAGGTAGAGCAAAGGAGATATATTGCGCTTCAATGGAACTGAACTCAGGTATGTTGTAGATGCTACTATATCAATTCATGGTAGTGAGCCACCCATCGTGGTAGTCAGCCACCCTTCAGCAATGAGCCACCCCTTGGCAGCAAGAATTTTTTGTAGTGAGCATTCATTTGGGTAGTAAGCCCTAGGCAATGAGCATATTTTGTTATTTGATATTATTACTACATTATATTGTGAGCTAACACTCACCATGGTTTTTCCCTTTTAGGGTTTTCCACGTAAAAATATGGTGTTCTTGTGTGTATGGTGTTGATGTGTTTATGTTTTGATTCTTCTATTCATGTTTAATCTTCATAACAAATTAAGGAGTTAAAGTAAGTGAATGTGAATGTGATTTAGTTTAAAGAAGTTATGGTTTTTGATAAAACTGATTCACCCCCCCTCTCAATTGTCTTGTGCCTTCAATAGTGACATGAAGTCCTACAATGAGAGATTCATACTTAGTGATGTTGTTTGTACATGAGAATTTTAGACGATAGGACATAGGAATCAGTTTACCTGAAGGAGGTACTAGTATGACACCATCATCGGAGTCGGTTCGACATCATGAACCATCGAAATACAATTCCCATTTATCATCTGTATTTATATTTAGAATTTGATCATCAAGAAATGTCTATTGATTTTGTATAGAAAAGGGTGAAGGTGCTTTAGCTAAATGGTCGGTTAATGCTTGTCCTTTAATCACTTTTTGAGAAATAAATTTCAGGTCAAATTCTGTTAATAAGATAACCCATTTAGCGAGGTGACTTGAAAGGTCTGTTTTAGCAAAAAGATGTTTCAAAGGATCAAATTTCACCATGACATGAACTTCAGCATTTAAGAGATAATACCTAAGATTTTGTGTTGCAAATACAAGAGCAAGGCACTACTTCTCAATAACAATATATCGTACTTCATAATCAAGAAAAGTTTGACTAATGTAATATACAATGCATTCTTTGCCTTTAGTATCATGTTGTGCTAATAAAGTTGTGAGATCATTATTAGATGTTGAGGTATAAAGAAGAAAAGGTTTATCAATGGTAGCAGGATGTAGAATAAGAGGATTGGCAAGATAACTTTTTAAGTCTTCAAAAGCCTTCTAAAAATTAGAATTCCATTGAAATTTCAAATCCTTATTTAGTAGTTGAGTAAAAGGGTGAGTCCTATTCGCGATTTGTGAGACAAATCGGTGAATGGCCTATATCTTCCCTTACAAACTACAAAGTTGAGATATGTTCTTAGGTGTTGGCATATTAACAATCGTGTCAATTTTCTTCGTGTCTACGTCAATACCACGATGAGAGACTTTAAATCCCAACAATTTTCCACTGTTTATGCCAAAGATGCACTTACAAGGATTCAACTGCATGTTGTATTTCTTTATTCACTCAAAGATTTGATGGAAGATTCTAATGTGATCCTAGCGATGAATAGACTTAGCAAGAATGTCATCGACATAATCCTCTAAGATGTTATGCATGTAATTGTTTACCTATTTTCCTCTGTCTAGAGTTAAATAGTTCACCTTGTATATTCCTTGAATATCCTTTAAAAATGATCCTACAAAGCTTAAATCCTTCAAAAACCCATGCTCTACCTTGCAAAATTTCCCAAAATCTTGCCTGGAGAATCCTTGCCAAAAACCCAGAAATCTTTTGTCTTCAAGTGCCCTCCATCGCAGAATTTTCTCAATTTTATACTTACCATTTTTCATGTATATCATGATAATGTCATCCTTATTTTGGGGTTTTCTGTCATTTGGTCGAATTGTATCTAAGATACATTTTTTCCTTGTATCTTGGTCATGTACAAAGGTGAATGTACATCAGGTTCGTTGAAGGTTATGATTGTATGCATCTTCGTTTGTATATTGCATATACAATGCAATATACAAGAGCTTATGAAAAATATTAGGTTCGCTTTTGTATATCGGGCGATTGTATCTCATATACAATTGCATATACAAAAGTCAATATACAAGGGTGGGATACAAAAGGGAAGATGCAAAGTCAATATACAAGGGGGAGATACAAAAGATGGGGTCCACCAATTGTATGTATATGCGATTGTATCTTTGCACATACAATCACATATACAATGGCATATACAATTCTGAGATACAATTCCGGACTTGAAAAAATATGCAATTTGGTTTATAAAGGTAGATGCGATTGTATGTATCTTTGTATGTATGTTCGCATTGTATGTTTGCATATACAAGGGCAGATACAAGGTCAGATACAAAGTCACATGCAAAGGTCAGATGCAATGTTTGTATGTACAAGTGATTGTATGCAGTTTTGTTTGTATATTCGCATTGTATATGCAATATACAAAAGGTTAGATACAACAAGGATATACAATGCGGACCCGACTGGGAAATTAAATTTAGCAAACTCAACGGTGTGTTTCGTAGTTGTATGTTGAAGTGCATGTATATGCCAATATGCAAAAAGGAAAAGATAAAAGGCCAGACCTGTTTCAAAGTTTCATTCTGGTCGATAATCCTTTGAGTTTCGCATTGTATGTACATGCGATTGTATCTCATATACAATTGCATATACAAGGTCACATACAAGGACTTTCAGCGAGACAAACCTTATCAGCGGCTCAGTTTGTGGTCTTTTCGATGGCCGATAAAGATGCAAATGTTTAGTGATGGGTCCCACGTTCAACTCAGTGGCCAATCAGATAGTGCCACGTGTCAAGGCTAATTCAAAAGCTGATTCAAAGGCAGGAGAAAAAGGTTATGCAAAAGGTAAAGGCCTGCTTTTGTATGTTGGCCATTGTATTGTATATACAATTGCACATACAAAAGCATATACAAGGGGAGATTCAAAGATATACAAAGGTTGAATATGCAAAAGGCAAAAGGAAAGAAATTGCATAAATGTATAAAGTGAACCTAGCAGTGTAAATTGCATATTCAATTGCATATGCAAAGCAATATACAAGTGCAGGGTACAGTTGACCGTAGCTTTGACCATGGATATCTCCCTCATTCTGGTGAATTTCAACATGCTTCAAAAGGAAAAAGTGCTTGTTTTTGTCTCCTCTTTCATCTGGCAAGTTTTTGAGGGGAATATTCTCACTTTCAAAATATGATCTAGATTTGCATGCTCGATCGACTAGATGTTTCAGCGACCGATTTGACATACACAGGGGCTAATATTGTTGCATTTATTTCAGTTGGTAGGCTTTGTAGTTGGATCCATGACAGATGGCTTCACTCTTCAATACGTATGGGCTCTATGTCTTGCTGGCAGATTTTCCTGTGTTTGGCGACAGGACATCTCAGCGGCTGAATTAAGTTTTGTAGAGGTCCTTCAATGCAGATATTTGTTGCATTTTTTGGTGCAAGTTGATGATTCAGCAGCTCACATTGAAGATTCAAAATATCTTCCATCTGCCCCCATTCCAGATATTTTATACCATAGGTCAGCACTCCCTTCAGACACAGATATTTTTTGACAAAGCCCATGGGGTGAATTCATTGTAACTGACTTAGGTCAAATAAAAAATGCTATATATGCACAAACATGAGATGTAAAGCAGGTTGGAAGATTTAGTAATCTATGCTTCTGATTCCAAATAGAGCATTCCTCTACTGTAACCTTGCCTTCTGATTAAATACATGTTGGTTATTTTACCTCTTCATGCTATTTTGACTCTGTGTGATCTGAGGATGACGTGTTTGTGAATGTTTAATTCCTTCTAGTCATCTCTTGCTCCTTGCCTTTGTTAAAATCAGTTTGATCTATGTATGTTTATTGGTTGTATCTAGTCATTTTATGCATTTTCTTAGTTTTGTGAGGGTTCTTTTATTCAACCTAGTGAATCAACCTTATTTTTCAAGTTTTCTTGTTTTATCTTTCATTTTTTAAAAGCATTCCTTCTCCCTTTTCCTCTGCAAATCCAGTAGATTTTAGGTGATAACCAATTAAAGGAGGCCAGCCTACTTCAAAGGTTCTTTCCAACTCAAGTGACCCACAGACCTGGAAAGATCCCATGTTTCTCCAGATTGCTAAGTTTTACAACTCAGCAAGGGTGCAAATCTGAGAGACAACAATTTTTGGCATGCCCATTGGGACAACTCTATTCGAGTCCGAACAGCGCTACGTTACAATCATATTTCTGGTTTTGATATGCTACCAGCATTATCAAGCTTTTAAGAGGCATTTGAGCATATCTGGCGACTCATACTGAGAAAGGACAAGTAGATCAGTGTTGTCACACATTTTATGAGAGATACAAACTCAAAGTTTGAGTTCCTTTGATTATTTGTAGCTATCTCTACCTAGAAGATGGAGTAAAACTGTGGTAAGAACTCTGATTTCAAAAAGAATACAATCAACCCCACCAAGTTTCAGGCCAGTAGTACCTGTAGTTCTTATACCGGTTCAAGCAAACCTACCTCCAGCTGTTCCAATGGCAAGGAATCAGTTGTTTGTGGATTTTGATGGGGGCAGCCCATTGAATTTGACAGTGCATGATAATATACCCATGGCAGCTTTGAAGAGCCTACCTTATTTCACTAGGGAGGATTAGACTACCCCAATCGAACACATTAGAGATGTAGCTTCTCTATGTGGTGTTCATTATGTAACTCAAGAAAATGTAGCCATCAAGCTGTTGGCTACCTCATTTAAAGGAAAAGCATTACAGTGGTTTAGGAGTTTACCAGTGCAAACCATTACAACTTGGGATGATTTGGGTGATAAGTTGAACAAATAATTCCAAGATAAGTCGAATAACTTATCGCTGGTTGAACAATTGACTACGATAAAGAGAGATCCCCAAGAGCAAATAATGCATTTCAGTTTCCAGATTCAGAAGACATGGAATAGAATTCTTGCCATGGTAAGGCCTTCATCAGAATATGCATTTCTATTTTTTTTGAAAGCTCTTAATAGTGACATTTCAGTAATGATACAATCAATGGGAGGTACAAATTTACCTGATGCATATGAAATAGCTATTAGAGCAGAAAACAACCTGATTCAAGCTGGCAAAATAGCACCTAGACCACCAATGCCCATTTTTCCTGAGATTCAAGCTTCAATGCCTTTGTTAATCCCGTCTTTTCCCCCTTTATCTGCTGCAGTAGTATTGCCAAGTACTGCCATTTCTGAGACTGTTGTTTCTAGCTCATCAAAAGAATTAAAAGAGATAAAAAATAGTCAACAAAAAATAGAGAATATCTTGCAAACTTTTGGGAATGAGTTGGTGAATATCAAAAAATAGTAGTCCCAGAACATACAGCCTTATCAAAGGCAAAATCAACCTTATTAAGGGTAAAACCAGCCATACCAAGCTAATAGGCCACCTTATCAAAGTAATTACTAGGATGCTAGGTAGAATGTGAACCAGAGGCCTTTCCAGCCTTACAATCCTTCACCCATTAATGCATTTAGCGACCTTGTCCCTGTTCAGAACAACCTTGCAGCTAAGTATGAATGGTGTCTTCCATGTAATCAGCCACATAGTCAGGCAACCTGTTCAAATGAAATGATAAATCAGGCTCTAATGGTGCAAAATGTTACAGTTTCATATCCAAACACACCTAATGATAGGACTGTACAGCAGCAAGAATAGCCTCGAAATGATACTACCTTCCTAAACTAGCAAGAAGATGAGTTTTGTGGCGTAAACAAAGATGATACTTTAGTTGCAGCAAATACGAGAGCTAGAAAGAGGGGTTATGAGATATATCAAGTAGCAAACAAAGAAAAAGGACCTGTTGATCCTTCTACATCCTAGATTCCCCATATTTTGCAAAGGAATACTTAAGCAACTGCCAGGGAACAGCCTCATTTGTAGGCTGATATTGCTGCTGCAAAGTCACATCAGAAGGTAAATGTTACTTCACCTTTCAATATCATTGAAAATATGAAGAAAATGAACGTGACAATATCTATGTGGGATTCCTTAGCGATCCCAGGTCAAAAGGACATGTTACAATCTACTTTGTCTGATCTAAAAGTGTCAAATGATGCAACTGTTGACCTAGCTAGGGCTGTTCTTACCAATTCATCCCAAGACAACAGTAAACAGCCAAATAAGAGTGCTAAACCACTTCCATTTTATGTGTCATTAATAATAGGAGACAAGTTCGTACATAACTGCATGGTGGATAGTGGTGCAAGTAGCTCTGTAATGCCAAAATAGATTGCAGACCAATGAGGATTGAAATACCAGCCCCTTACGAAGGGTGTACTCTAGCTAGATGGCACAACTGTTAACACTGTAGGTGTGATAAAAGATCTAGGTCTCACATTGCATACCTGTCCAAATGTTTCCATTTCCCAAGAGGTGTTCATCATAGATTTACCTCCTTATTTTGCCATGTGTTTGTCAAGAGAGTTCACAGCCAAGATAGGAGGATATTTATCCTCAGACTGATCCCACATGTTTTTTAGGACCCGATATGGCACAAAAGTGACCCTAAAATCTAAATTGCTTGCCAAATATCACATAGAGCCTTATGTCCCAAGTGTTGTTAACGCAAATTGTGTTATTTCTGAAGATCTTGAGCTTGTTGCTGCTCAAGAACTGCAAGCTGAAAGTATACCAGAAGTGCTGTTAAAGGAGTGGGCCTTAGAAAATATTGTTGATGATCCTGAGGGACACATTCAAGAAACTGGTATGGGGATTTACATACTGCACGAACCTGAAACAGCAATTCCAAACCTTGTAAAGAGTGCAGAATAGCGGATAGAATAGCAAGATGAGGTATGGAAAATATACTTTGATGGCTCTAAGAATAGGAATGGAGCTGGTGGTGGTGTAATACTTGTGTCTCCACAGGGTGATAGATATTTTTCTGCTTTCTATTTTGCTTTTTCGTGTATAAATAACACTGCTGAGTATGAAGGATTGATTCAAAGTTTGCAGTGGGCAAGAAAGAGGAAAGTTGGCTGTTTGCACGTGTATGGGGATAGCGAACTTATTGTAAATCAAGTGAGGGGACTGCATGTTACAAAGAATGATGTTTTGAAATGCTATAAACATAGGGTATGGGATATGATTGAGGAGTTTGATGCTTTCAATCTGATCTCTATTCCAAGAAATCAAAACAATCATGCAAATAGGTTAGCCGCAATTAGGGCTCAGTTCAATATCCCCAGTGATATTCAAAGAGAAAAGATACAGCCTCATGTGAAGATAGTTGATAGGCCCTCTATTCCTGACAATAACATTCATTGGCAGGTCTTTGAGAGTGATGAGCAGGTTCTACGTTTCCTGTTAGAAGAGGATGAGTTTTCTGTGATGAATCAAAGCAAACTCAAACATCAATATGATGATGATTAAGTTGTTCAGTTAAGGACTAATAAGCTGCCCAGAAGATTAGTAACCTTGGAATCCATTTTTGGTACTGATGATCAGCTGAAAAATAGCAAAACCAACATGCATGTCAAAGAGGAACATTACGAGGAGCTAGAAATTTTCAAAGGTAAGCTTCTCAAAATTGGTAAAATCTGTTCACCTGAGGATAGGAAAGCTTTTATTGCTCTTTGTCAAGAATTTGAGGCTGTGTTTGCTTGGGAATACTCAGACTTAAAAGGGTTTGACCCTCATATTGCCCAGCATACTATAGAGTTAGAGCCAGGTGTGAAACCTATGAGGCAGAAACAAAGACCTTTAAATCCAAAACTTGAGCCCCTGATGATTAAGGAATTAACCAAGCTGATCGAGGGAAACATCATTTTTCTGATCAAGCATACTTCTTGGGTCTCCAATCTTGTTCCTGTGAGGAAGAAGAATGGAGAGATTAGGTTGTGCTTTGATTTTAGAGACCTTAATAGAGCCTCCCTAAAGGACCACTACTCGCTGCCCTCAATGGAGCAAATTCTGCAAGTAGTAGCTAGTTCAGAAAGATTCTCCTTACTTGATGGATATTCAGGTTATAATCAAGTATTAGTCAAGGAGGAAGATCGGTTTAAAACCACTTTTACCACCAAATGGGGCACCATGGCCTACAAAAGGATGCCTTTTGGTCTGTCAAATGCTGGCTCTACTTTTTAGAGAGTTATGGATATGGCTTTTAAAGGTTTGCTTTATAAATTGGTACTTGTGTACCTTGATGACATCACAGTTTTCTCTAAGGATGCAGCTAAACATTTATCCCACTTGAAACAAGTATTTGAGAGATGTAAAGAGTTTGGGATATCTCTCAATCCCAAGAAATGCATTTTTGTTGTGCATGAAGGAAAGCTTTTAGGACACATTGTGTCAAAAGAGGGAGTTACCATTGATACAGAAAGAGTAGGAGCTATCTTGGAGCTGCCTTTACCCAGTCACAAGAAGGGACTGTGAAGTTTTATTGACAGAATTATCTTTCTGCGAAGATTTATATCTAACATTGCAAATTTATTGAAGCCATTGACCTCTATGTTAAAGAAAAATGCAGTTTTCAGTTAGACAAAAGAGGGAAAACTCATCTTTGAGTCCATAAAAGAAGCGTTATTAGCTGTGCCAACTCTGGTAAATCCCAATTTCTCAAAAGACTTTATTTTGTATGCTTATGGCAGTTTAGATACAATTTCTGCAATTCTGGTACAACAGTAAAGTGAAGGCTTTGAGTAGCCAAATGCTTTCTTTAGTCAAGGACTGGAGGAGTATGATCATAGGTATAGTTTCATAGAAAAACATGTCCTTGTAGTGGTAAAGAGTCTCAAGAAGTTTAGGCATCTTATTTCTAACAATAAGGTACATTTGATGGTTACTCACCCTAGTGTGAAAGAGTTTCTGTTAGGTAAGGATGTTAATGAGAAAAGGGCTGGTTGGATTACCAAAGTTATGGAATATGACATAGATATCAAGATAACCAAGATCATCAAAGGTAGAGGACTCAGTGAACAGCTTGCTACTAGGCCTGAAAATGAAATAGAGGAAGAAGAAGAGGTGCTTCTGACCATTCAAGATGTACATCAGGATGATACAACAGCAGTTGGAATAGGTTGGGTTAATGACATGACTTATTTTTGGAAACTGGTGAATGTCTAGTCGGTTTAGATAGAACCAAGAGAAGATATTTTAGACTGCAATCTATTCCATATGTTTTAATTAGTGATATCCTTTTCAGAAAAGATTTTAATGGTGTGTTGTTAAGATGCATTGATAATGATCAAATTGACAAGGTGTTGCATGAGTTTCATGATGGAACAACAGGGGGTCATTTTGCCCTAAGGATTACTGCTTGGAAAATAATGAGAGCTGGCTATTACTGGCCCAGCTTATTCAAGGATACCCATGCATGGGCCAAAAAGTGTGTAAAATGTGCTATTTTTGTAGGCAAAGAAAGGCTGCCAACTTTACCTCTGCAGTTGATTCAAGTAGAACAGCCCTTCATGAGATGGGGCATTGACTTTATAGGTCCCATTAACCCACCATCAAGTGTAGGTCACAGGTGGGTACTTATAGCAACAAACTATTTCACAAGGTGGACTGAAGCAGTGGCTTTGAAGGAAGCCAATGAGAATGTTGTTTTAAACTTTTATTATGATTTGGTGTCTAGATTTGGAGAACCTGAGTCAATTATCTCAGACAATGCTTTAGCCTTTGTTGGATTGAGGATAACTGACTGGGCTGTGAAGAATGGAATCTATTTGAACACTTCATCAAATTATTACCCATAGGGTAATGGTTTGGCTGAATCCACAAATAAGAATCTCATAAGGATTGTCAAAAGATCAATGGAGGACAACCAGAGAACCTGGCACACCAATCTGAAATCTGCTTTATGGGCAAATAGAATAACTCCCAAGAGGTCTATTGGAAACTCCCAATATATGTTAGTTTATGGGAAAGAGGAAAGATTACATGTGTCTGTGGAGCTACCAGCACTTGATATCATGAATCAACTGGAGATGTTTGAAGAAGATCACATGGCTGTTAGATATGCTCAACTTATGGAGCTTGAAGAGATCAGAGATAAAACTATGAAAGCTATGGAGTGTCATCAGCTTCAGACAAAAAGAGTTTTTGATAAGAAAGCCACTCCCAGAATTTTTAGGGAGGGTGATATGGTACTCAAATGGGATGAGTTGAAAAGCAGGCCAAGGAAGCACTCCAAGTTTGACAGCATGTGGAGTGGCCTGTTTATCATTACTGAATGCAAGGAGCACAATGCATTTCAGTTATCAAACATGGATGGAGAAAATTTGCCTATCCCAGTCAATGGGATACACCTGAAGATGTGTTTTGAGGTATGAGTTGCCTTGTGAAATAGTAGATTAGGTTTTTTGCTTTCAATAAGTGTTGCTACACAATAGTTTAGATGCCTTTTTGTTTTTCGTAAGTGATGTCTAGCACAGTTAGGTGAGTTGCTTTCAGCATTTTGTTTTGGCTTTGGTTTTCCAAGTGTTTTTCATTGCTAATATGTAGAGTTACTGAGGTCAAGATTGATTGTCAAAAGTATTTTTGAGTCTCTGTATGACTCCATGCCCAATGGATGCTTAAGGCCACTAGTCTAATTGTTTAGCAGGAAAACATCCCTTAGAAGTCACCAGAATGTTGACCTATTTTCCTCTATCCAAAGTTAAATAGTTCACTTGTATATTCCTTGAATATCCTTTAAAAATGATCCTACAAAGCTTAAATCCTTAAAAAACCCATGCTCTGCCTTGCAAAATTTCCCAAAATCTTTCCTAGAGAATCCTTGCCAAAAACCCAGAAAAACCCAGAAATCTCTTGTCTTCAAGTGCCATCAATCGTAGAATTTTCTCAGTTTTATACTTAGCCATGTTTCATGTATATCATGATGACATCATCCTTGTTTTGGGGTTTTCTATCATTTGGTCCAATTGTATCTAAGATACATTTTTTCCTTGTATCTTGGTCATGTACAAAGGTGAATGTACATCAGGTTCATTGAAGGTTATGATTGTATGCATCTCCGTTTGTATATTGCATATACAATGCAATATACAAGAGCTTATGAAAAATATTAGGTCCACTTTTGTATATCAGGCGATTGTATCTCATATACAATCACATATACAAAAGTTAATATACAAGGGTGGGATACAAAAGGGAAGATGAAAAGTCAATATACAAGGGGGAGATACAAAAGATGGGGTCCACCAATTGTATGTATATGCGATTGTATCTTTGCACATACAATCACATATACAATGGCATATACAATTCTGAGATACAATTCCGGACTTGAAAAAATATGCAATCTGGTTTATAAAGGTAGATGCGATTGTATGCATCTTTGTATGTATGTTCGCATTGTATGTTTGCATATACAAGGGCAGATACAAGGTCAGATACAAAGTCACATGCAAAGGTCAGATGCAATGTTTGTATGTACAAGTGATTGTATGCAGTTTTGTTTGTATATTCGCATTGTATATGCAATATACAAAAGGTTAGATACAACAAGGATATACAATGCGGACCCGACTGGGAAATTAAATTTAGCAAACTCAACGGTGTGTTCCGCAGTTGTATGTTGAAGTGCATGTATATGCCAATATGCAAAAAGGAAAAGATACAAGGCCGGACCTGTTTCAAAGTTTCATTCTGGTCGATAATCCTTTGAGTTCCGCATTGTATGTACATGCGATTGTATCTCATATACAATTGCATATACAAGGTCACATACAAGGACTTTCAGCAAGACAAACCTTATCAGCGGCTCAGTTTGTGGTCTTTTCGATGGCCGATAAAGATGCAAATGTTTAGTGATGGGTCCCAAGTTCAACTCAGTGGCCAATCAGATAGTGCCACGTGTCAAGGCTGATTCAAAAGCCGATTCAAAGGTAGGAGCAAAAGGTTATGCAAAAGGTAAAGGCCCACTTTTGTATGTTGGCCATTGTATTGTATATACAATTGTACATACAAAAGCATATACAAGGGGAGATTCAAAGATATACAAAGGTTGAATATGCAAAAGGCGAAAGGAAAGAAATTGCATAAATGTATAAAGTGAACCTAGCAGTGTAAACTGCATATTCAATTGCATATGCAAAGCAATATACAAGTGCAGGGTGCAGTTGACCGCATCTTTGACCGTGGATATCTCCCTCATTCTGGCGAATTTCAACATGCTTCAAAAGGCAAAAGTTCTTTTTTTTGTCTCCTCTTTCATCTGGCAGGTTTTTGAGGGGAATATTCTCACTTTCAAAATATGATCTGGATTTGCATGCTCGATCGACTAGACATTTCAGCGACCGATTTGACATACACAAGGGTTGATATTGTTGCATTTATTTTAGTTGGTAGGCTTTGCAGGTGGATCCATGGCAGATGACTTCACTCTTCAATGTGTATGGGCTCTATGTCTTGCTGGCAGATTTTCCTGTGTTTGGCGACAAGACATCTCAGCGGCTGAATTAAGTTTTGTAGAGGTCCTTCAATGTAGATATTTGTTGCATTTTTTGGTCTAGGTCAATGATTCAACAGCTCACATTGAAGATTCAAAATATCTTCCATCTGCCCCTGTTCCAGATATTTTATGCCATAGGCCAGCACTCCTTTCAGACGCAGATATTTTCTGACAAAGCCCATGGGGTGAATTCATTGTAACCGACTTAGGTCAAATAAAAATGTTATATATGCACAAACATGAGATGTAAAGCAGGTTGGAAGATTTAATAATCTATGCTTCTGATTCCAAATAGAGCATTCCTCTACTGTAACCTTGCCTTCTGATTAAATACGTGCTGGTTATTTTACCTCTTCATGCTATTTTGACTCTGTGTCATCTGAGGATGACATGTTTGTGAATGTTTAATTCCTTCTAGTCATCTCTTGCTCCTTGCCTCTGTTAAATCAGTTTGATCTATTGAAGTTGGTAAACCAACCTCACAGATCCCAATGAACACCTGCAAGCAAATAACCTGTCACATAAAGGAGATCAAGAGGCACAAAAATGGTGCTCTACAACCTTGAAGCAAAATGCATTAACAAGAATGAATAATTACAAAGAGATCAATCCTTAAGAAAGGAGATCAAAACCCTAAAGGTGAAAACACTAAGATGAATAATTAATAATTAATTATTAATGAGCCTAAGTTTAGCTTAAGTGAAAAATAAAGTAAAGGTGACTTAATTAATTAATCAATATGATTAAATTAATTAAGTAATTAACCTATTACTCTAACACCCCCCCTTAAGATGAACTTAGGGAGAAGCTAAAAAAACTAAGGACAAAATGCATGAAAGCAAAGATGGGTCCCGGCAACTAGGCCTGATGAGGTACCCAAGTACAATGAAATCTCTGTAAAGTGGAGAAAAAGGAGAAAACCCAATGGGAAAAAACTCCTCTCCTAAAAGAGATGCTGAAAGAAAGTACAAATGAAATGTCTCAAGAGACTCTCTCAAGAACATATGCAGATATACAATCAGATACCCCCCATGAGAGAGAGTGGAGACTCCAAAGCCCCCCCAGAATGAGAGAACCCCTATGCCGATGATCAAACTAATGTGACTCCCCTGAGGAAGAAACCAATCCAACGGTCGATGATGAGGAAAGCCCTGGATGTGAGGTGAAAATAGAAGTCCTAAATGATGCTCATTGGAGAACAGAAGTGAAGCATGAGTGTCTAAATGACAAGATGTTGAATCAAATGTAGCAACATTATCTGAATGACATGATGTTGAATCAAATGTATCAACATCAAACAACTCAAGATGATCCTGAAATGGAATCTCTAATGGAGATGGGATAACAGATGTGCTGAATCTGCCATCTATGAGGAAATGAATATCCTCTAATATGGCCTCAACAACTGCACAAGATGGCTCGATGAGTGGAGCTACAATGTCAGTCAAACCTGAAGAGGGATCCTGCTGAACAGATGTGGTCTCAACGGAGGTGTAGAAGTCTCAACACTAGTCTCATGAACAGATGGAAGAACACATAAGTTCAAGTGACCAAACTTCACCTCAGATACAACATGCGCTCTTGGAGAAAGAGAGTGATACCCAAACATTGGATATGGTGGACCAAAGTGTGTGAATGCATACAATCAGGAAGAATGATCAACTGTCCCTGTTGCAACAATGTTGCCAGTCTGAATGTCTCTGATGTGCACTGAATCTGGTGTGAACTCAACTGTCTTCCCTGTCCCACTGTGAGCAATCTGATAAATGGAGAGAAGGTTGGTGGACAAAGATGGTACACATAGTACATCATTGAATGTACCGTCATCAATGTCGATAGAACCTTTCCCACATACACTCATATAAGTGTTATTACCCATCAATATGTGTGGTGAGGATGCAACCTCAAAAGATGAGAACATGTCCTGAGAAGATGCCATATGGTGTGAAGCACCTGAATCCAATAGCCATCTAGATGAATGTGAACTGGAGGTTGTACATAATGCATGACCCTTTTGTGGAGTCTGTCTATCTGTCTGGAATGATGTAGATGAAGAAGACCCGCCTGATGTAGATGAAGAAGAGGGATGAATATTGTTCTTCATAAGAAAAGCTGTCAAATCTGAAACCTATTGTACATATCCATCTATCTTCTTCTCATAGCATTTAGACTCATCATGTCCTGACTTAGTACAATAAGCACACTTAGGTCTTTCTTTCTTCGATGATTCCCCCTTAGGAGAATGAGAATCAGAAGTGTTCTATGAACTAAAATCCTTCCCATGCTCTGTGGTCTTTGGTTTATGTTTCTGCTTCTGCTTTTGCTTCCCCTGAGATGACTGAGCTACCAATGCATGGTTCTGTAATCCTGGAAGAGCATCCAACTGTGATAACTTGGACTACTCACGGGACAATCGATCACAAAATACCTCAAATGTAGGCATGGTAAATCGTGGACCCAAAGCATCCATGGTGGAGTAGAATGTAGAAGAGAATATCTGAAATGAACCTCGAAGCTTAGATAGAATCAGGTAAATACTCTCGATGTCAGTTTTGGTCTTGCCACAACTCTGCAAAAGTGATTTGAGTGATTTGAATTTCATCAAGAAATCCTCAATAGATGGAAATGAATCAGGTACCAAGGAAGTCAATTCTACCTCAATCTGAAGTGCTCTGAACTCATTGATGGTGCCAAATAGATCATTGAATTTTGTCCAAATTGCCCGAGGAGTTGTGCAACTCTCAAGGTGAAATAAAAGACTGTCTGAAACATGCAATGATATCAAACCCATGGCCTCATCCATTTTATTCCTATGCTATAGAATCTCAAACTGACATTGCAACTAAGGCTGAATCTCATCCAAACAGGACCATAACCCCTTGGACATGAGAAGTCTGGTCATATGTGCTTTCTAGGTATGATAATTGTGTGGGGAAAGACGTTCAACTGATGAGGTGTCCACCATGATGTTTGAGTTTTTGAAATGTGTTTAATGATAGAGGTTTCTGATTTCTTATGTGCATATACTGAAAGCAAGAAAAAAACACCCCCCACAACACAAGAAACCAAACCCCAGTACAAATTTGAAAGCTGGAAAGAGTGAAAAAGCAAAAATCACTTCAGACTATTCTCTATGTACCTGGTAAATTTTCTGATGAAATGATCTACAGATCTGGAAAGAGCACTGTAAGACCTTTCCAACGCCTATTCGTTTGCAAAAAACAGAGTTCGTATGCAAGAGTTATGCCCCCGGAAGCGCAAAAATAAGGTTTGACTTTGACTGGAAATAAATGCAGAAAAATAGAAAAACCAGGAAAAAAATACCTGACCACTGGATCGGGCTCGGAACCAGCTTTCTGGCGATATTTTGTTTTTGAAAATCTGAGTTCGTATGTAAAAGTTATGGCCAAAATACCAAAACTGCTCCAAAAGGGCTTTGGGGGAAGCCTGGCGGTTAGCTAGCCGCTAGCATTAACCGCTAGCATTAACCGTTAGCGGTTAACCGCTAGCGGTTAACTGACTGCAGCGCCTGTGCATACTATTTTTTTTCTTGGATTGCGTGCCGTACCAGGCCGTATGACCCAGAAATGAAAAAAAAAACCTCCCGGAGTCACTGTGACTGATTTTGATGATTTGACAGTCGATTTTGGGGTTTTGGGGTGCTCTGAACGCGATGGTAAGGTCCGTTTGGGCTGAAAATGCTCCAAAAATTGCAGGTACCCTCTGGATCTAGAAACCCTCTTAAACTTCAAACCTTCATAGATCGGGCACCGTATAACCAAAATTGACAAAACAAAGGTCAATCTTGACTATTTCAAACCTTCTGGATGCAATGGTGAGGTCCAAATTGACTCAAGATGCACTGAAATGTCACTTTAAGGCAAGATCCCTCAAAAAATGAACAGGGAGCTACAGATCTGGAGCTCTGATACCATGTTGAAGTTGGTAAACCAACCTCACAGATCCCAATGAACACCTGCAAGCAAATAACCTGTCACATAAAGGAGATCAAGAGGCACAAAAATGGTGCTCTACAACCTTGAAGCAAAATGCATTAACAAGAATGAATAATTACAAAGAGATCAATCCTTAAGAAAGGAGATCAAAACCCTAAAGGTGAAAACCCTAAGATGAATAATTAATAATTAATTAATAATTAATTATTAATGAGCCTAAGTTTAGCTTAAGTGAAAAATAAAGTAAAGGTGACTTAATTAATTAATCAATATGATTAAATTAATTAAGTAATTAACCTATTACTCTAACATGATCTGTGTATGTTTATTGGTTGTATCTAGTCATTTTGTGCATTTTCTCAGTTCTATGAGGGTTCTTTTATTCAACCTGGTGAATCACCCTTATTTTTCAAGTTTTCCTGTTTCATCTTTCATTTTTTAAAAGCATTCCTTGTCCCTTTTCCTTTGCAAATCTAGTAGATTTTAGGTGATAACCAGTTAAAGGAGGCTGGCCTTCTCCAGAGGTTCTTTCTAACTCAGGTGACCCACAGACCTGGAAAGATCCCATGTTTCTCCAGATTGCTAAGTTTTACAACTTAGCAAGGGTGCAAATCTGAGAGACAACAGTAATCATGAAAAATAAGGGTCATAGCTTGTTGGTAAGTCACTCTAGAATTCTTTAATCCAAATGGCATAATGACCCAACAAAATGTTCCCCACAGGGTTATAAAAGTTGTCTTGTATTGATCTAGAGGGTTGATGAAAATTTGATTATATCCTGAAAAACCATCCATGAAGGAAAGTAATTCATGGCCAACTATTGAATCAACAATGACATCAATATTTGGAAGAGGGAAATCATCTTTCAAAGAAGCAAGATTTAAATCCCTAAAATTAGTACACATCTAAATATGGTTATCAGGTTTAACGATAGCCACAATATTTGAAATCCAAGGTGAGTAATCAATAGGGCAGATAAAACCAGCTTGTAGAAGCTTTTCTATCTCAATCTTAACTAATAATGCCACCTTAGGATTCATCTTATGGATCTTCTGTTTAAACGGCTTAGCATCGAGTTGTAATACAATGTTATGTGTTACAGTATGAGGATCAATATTAGGCATATCTTAATAATTCCAAGCAAATAATTCTAAAAATTCATGTAGAAGTTTGGTCATATATTCTTTTTCTTCAATGCTTAAAATATCACCTATAGGGATAACCTTTTTAGTGTTATGTTTCTCCATGAAGACATCAACAGTCTTTCCATTAAGCAAAGTACTATGGTCTGGGAGGTTGGGTGATTGTGGTGGTTCTTTAGATTCTTCATTAGATTTTAGAGTAGCATTTACCAAACAAGCGGACTTTCTAAAATATGCATCATTATGTAAATAATAATGTAATCCATGTTTATGATGATAACGAGGAAAATTGTCATAAGCTCCCAAGAATTCAATTATTGTTTCATCTATTGAAAAGGTATCTGAAGGGATATATCTTGGAGAACAATTGATGTCTATCATCTCAGGATATATCAAATTGAGTGTTGATATTATGTTCACATTAAGAGTAGGACGTTTACGGACTTTGGTTTCCTTGAAAGATTATATCCAATGCTACTCGAGTAGTGTCATGACACAACTTCTATAGGTACTTAAATTCCTTTTTGATTAATATCACAACCATTACCTACATAGTCACAATTCTTATAGAGAATCTGCAATCCTTAACCATAAATAGAGGCCATATCTCTAGAAGAAGGTGGAGCCTCGTAAGTCTCATAGTCTGTAGTGTAAGTAAGAGTGTTGTCTATGTTTGTTACTAAAGAAATTTTAGGTTCTTTAGGTATCTTCATAGATTTCTTTGATGAAATCAATGGAACATTTGATGTTTCAGGATTAGAGTTGTTAAGTTTATACTCTCCTATAAAGGTAGAAGTAAAATCTAATGAGCCTCAATCGTCACCAAAGAATGCATTTGATTGTTTAGAATTTTGCACAACATTATATGTCACAAGAGGAGTTGATGGATCAACTTTCAAGTTATTTAGAATCTTATGATGAACAACTTGCTTTTGTAATTCAATTTGTAAACAACTATCTGGTTCAGGATGGGCTTCAACAGTATGAAGTTTAGTTTTGTAAATAAACTTGATTGAATGATGAAGGGTAGATGGAACTACCTCTAATGCATGAATCCAAGGTCTACCAAGAATCATGTTGTATGATAAGGAACCAAGGATGATATGAATCAGGGTATATAAAGTTGCATGCCCAACTTGTACAAGTAAAGCTATAGTGCCTATAGACTATCTTCCAACATTATCAAAACAACGAATGCTAAGTCTATCCGGTTTAATCAAGGAAGTATCAATCTTAATCTTATGTAACAAATTAATACCATAAACATTAAGAGCTGATCCATTATAAATCATAACTCGCTTGATCAATTTCTTGTTTATTGTAATGAAGATGATCAAAGGATCATATTAATTTTGAACTTCAATAGAACGCAACTCATGTTGCTGAAATAGAATGTCTATTTTCATCACATGCATACAATCTAATAGAGTTGTTACATCATTCGTCTTGAGAGCAGGTGGTACAATCACCTTTTGTAAAGCTTCTTGGAGCATTCTATGGTATGTAGGCAAAGTTTGTATAAGTTCCCAAAGAGAAATCTTAGCAGGAGTAGCACAAAGCTGCTCAACAAGACCATAATCTTGACCAACTTTATGTGTTAAACGAGGTGCTTGGGGAAGCATAGGTTGAGAAGCTATTAAAGATACCAGAATGCTTGATTTTTGTTTACTTTGTTTGTTATTCCCTATATTATATGTATGAGTAACCATAATATGACTAGGTTGTTGTGATCTTTCTTATTGACTTAGATGTGTTATTTGTTTAGCATAGTTATAGATATAATCAGAAGGTTGATAAGAAGGCGGAAGACCTCTAACAGTGAGCACCAGTTTAGATTGTGATTGGGCCACATCCGAACATAGGGTGACCACTATTTTTGGCTTCATAGGTTCTTCTTGAGGTTTAGGAACATAGATTGCATTTACTATTCTTTGAAATGATTGTTTAGGAGTTGTAGTGGAATATTCAATCGACATAAAGTCCTCAAGGGCTTCATCTAACATATTGAAGTTATCACAACTAAACAGCTCATCATACACCTTAAATTCTTGTAAAAAGTAATCAGACGTTAACATGTTCTAATTAGCCCAAGACTTAAATGTAAAGTAATATAGCATAAACTTTGTGAAAATGAAACAAGATAGCACTATGCAAGTCACAAAGTTGTAATTTCAAACTCTTTTAATGAAAAGCTAAAGATATCAATCAATATTCAATGCATACACTTTTCATAAAAGAGGGTTTACAATCTAAATGTTATTTAGGACAACAAACTATTTCAGATCTGATGTTAAAAAGCATGCAAATTCTTTAAAGCACAGGTTCACCAAAATGTTTAGTGGAAAAAGTGGGAGAATGATAGTTTGTCTCAACCAAATCAAGCCCCTCTTTCACTCACATAACATTAAGAAATAGGAACCAAACTTGCTCACTTTGAAGGATCAAGCTACTAATTCCTAGGTCCTTTTTATGCTTGTTGTGACTGGATAGTTGCCTCAATTAGGTTTTTACAAGCCTCAACAAACTAACTAGCATAAAACCATAATTGCAAGATATGTGATAACAGACTGATTTCTAGCACAGATACTAACAAACAGATTCCAGAAATGCAAAGCAGGGATCACAGAGAGCATGTACCTAGAAATTGAGGGCCTGTTAGACTAGGTTGCCCGCTCTAGTGTCTAGAAAGTTTTTAGTAGCTGAAATATCCTATACCTGATGTCAAAGTATCTGCAAAGGGTTCTAGATCCATAATTAAATTCCTAATTAGACTAGGGCACCCATCCCAGTGTCCCAAAAGTTTCACGATGCCAAAACTCAAAGTTCTGTGATAATTATATCCATAATACCTGTCCTTCTTCCACTCCTTTTCGCTAGATCTTTTTGAATGACATGCACATACAAAAGGAGGAGAAATATGGTTGTGGCTATATAAGAGTTTGCCTTAGTCAAACCTCCTCTTTGGTATTTCTACCTCAACAATAGCCAATGATAAAGATCTGTAGATGTGTGTGCTCATAGATCATATATGTATGCAGAAATATAAAACCCTAGATGACTCAAACATCAAGGAAAGATCAACACATTGCTTCACTCAAGGAAACAACAACAACATCACCTCAAGGAGATGATTACAATGAAGACTTGTAGAACAAGAAGGCAAGGCAGCCATATCTGTAGAGGATTCCCAAGCTCAAGTTGGAGGCTTCAACCCTTCTCCCGATCGTACAAAGGGTTTGGCAAAACCCTTGGAAGAGAAAGATAGACTCAAGATCTTGATTCCTAATCTCCACTGAATATCTCCATGATATCAAACATCAATAAATTCCAAGAGCTTCAACAAAGTATTGATCTTTAATAGCAAAAGCGGCAATTTTGGCATAGTAAGCTTGCATATAGATTATGTGTGATAAAATGATTTTTAATTCTCTTTAAATACCTAACCTTAGACATTCAAATATTTTAAATAATGTGTTGACATCACGTGAAAACTAAAATTTGAAATCAAAATCCCAAGGTGCATGGCAGAAGTTGACACCACCCTAAAATTCAAGATCCAGAAAAATAGGGCAAGACTAGGGCACGGGCGCCCTAGTCTAGACCTTAATTTTCACTTAAGATCTGCATTTAGGAGGTCTAGAATATCCAAAATCCAAACTTTGTTTCCAGGTTCAGTCAATAGTTGCTTCAGAATATGACATTTCTTTAGTTGGGTATAGGTCAATCAAGGTTTAGGTAGGCTAGAAACAAACAGGGCAAGAGGACACCAAAGGAGAGGAGATAAACTATGTGATATCATGTCATTCCATGTAGGAGGACAATTTATGACATAACACTATATAGCTCTATCATTATTATCCCTAGATCTTGTACCTATAAAGGATTCTAATTAAGAATATGCTTAACATCAGGTACATACCTCTTAAGCAATGACACATGGAAGATAGCATGGATATGACTCAATTTTTGAGGCAAGGTTAAATGGTTTGCCACTAGATTGAATTTCTCGATCACCTAAAAGGGTCCTACATAATTTGGTTCTAACTTGGATCCCTTCCCAAAATATATGGAGATTTACGAGGACTCACTCTTAAGAATACTTTTTCCTAAATGAAAAACTTCTTGGAGTCCTATTTTTGTCTGCATAACTCTTGTGTCTATCAAAGGATTCTTTCAACATTTTCCTTATGCTCTTTACCTACTTATCTATTTCCTTCAACATATCAAGACCAATTATAATTCTATCCTCTAGATTACCCCATCTCGAAAGTTTACATTTCCTTCCATAATGCCTCAAAAGGTGTCATTCCCAAGGTAGATTGAAAGGAATTGTTATAAGAAAACTCTACCACTAGAAGATATTCTTCCCACTTAGATTGTTGATCCATACAATACATACATAAGAGATCCTCACCAATCTAATTTGTTCTCTTTGTTTGTCCGTTTGTTTCAAGATGATAAGTAGTATTGAAATATAATTTTCAATTCCTAGAGATGATTACAAAGTGGTCCAAAACCTTGATGTGAACCTATCATTCCTATCTAAAATGGTCTTTTCTAAAATCCTGTGCAATATATATTTTTTCCTTACAATCCTCTTATTAAGATTTAGAGCATCATCGGTTAAATTACTTAGTATGAAATGGGCTACCTTGGTAAGTTTATCAACCAATACTAAAATCATGTTGTGTTTGTATGGTAACATTGGTAATCCCTGTAAAAAATCTATGCTAATAACTTGCCACTTATGATGTGGTATGTCATGAGGATACAAAATTCCTTCTAGATATACATGTTTTGCCTTAGACCTCTTCCAAGCACTTAGCTACAAAATAGACTATCTCCTTCTTCACTCCTCACTAAAAGTACATCTTTCTAAGATTGGAATACATCTTATTGACTCTAGCATCTCCTGAGTATAGAGCATTGTGAGCTTATGATAACATAATGGTTATGGGATCTCCATTTTTAGGCACATAGATTCTACTACGATATCTTAGTAATCCATCTCTATCAAATGAATACCTCGAATACTTGGAATCCACAAGTTAAGTCTCCAAATCTAAACTAACTTGTTCATACCTCTAGACACTTGAAATCATCTCACACCATTTTCATTCATCCCTCGATCATTCTACTATAGTTAATTAAATAAATTTTAATCAATTAATTAATTATTCCAATTTTTCGTATCAATATTAATTAAATAATTTTTAATTATTTAATTAATAAACTGACTTTTCTTCCAAGCATTATCTAAATAAATTAGGACTATTTATTTAGTTAATCAATTTATCCATCTTTCATCTATAGCCAACCTTAGCTAAATAAATTCAAATGTGTTATTTAACTAGGCTCACCATTGCCATTCCAGAAATTAAATAAATACATCCTATTTATTTAGTTCCTATTTTCTCCTCTCAATCATTAGTTGACTAAAATTAATCATTAACCTAGCTAATCATCTGCACATTTTAAAGCATGATTAATCAAGGTAAATCTTGTATAATTCTCAAAATTATACATGGGTCAAAGATTTGTACATGGGTATGAGAAAGATTTGCACATTACTCCAAAAATATACTTTTTGGATCCCAATATCCACTTTCTCCAAGGCAATCCTCCACCATTGCTCCCTTAAATCTTGGACCTCCACTTGTACACCTACCACAAGGTACCACTTACAAATCCCTCATGTATCCAATCCTATCAAACATCTCAACCATTGATCTCTCCAATCAATCCTAGCATTTGATCCTCCCATCCAAAAATCTATAAATTGAACCCCTCACAAGCCATTTTAAAAGAACTCTTGGAATACAATACTATACTATCATTTTGAGCACTTAACATATCTCCTCTCAACAATAATAATCTTTTTGAGTAAAACCACTTAAGTGCAACAAGAATTGGTGTTGGTGAGAGATCTTTTGTTCTTGTTAATATTTACTAATCCTTATGATTTATCATAATTTTTGCATTTAGGTGTAAAATAGGTTTAGGCTTAAGGGTTTAAATCTTATTTACATGTTTTACATTTACTTGCATACATTTTTGTACACCTGATGGGACCCACGTCCCTAACTAGCATGTTTTTTAGCTTCTTTTTGTAGCTTTTGTTTTGTAGGTTCACAATTTGGTGCATGTGGTACTAGTTTTAGCGTGTGTCACACTTTGGTGAGTGCATCTAGATTTTAGCACATCCACTACTATTTTGTGCAGCTCTTCACTTGATAGTCCTAACTGTTTTGGGTGCTCTTACAGAGTTTTGAGCTCCTAACTTTCTATTTGTGTAGGGTTTTCCACTCATAATCAATTTTCATACTTTTATAACCCTTGTGCGTTCAGATTTAACCTCTATTTTGTAGGATTCATCAATTTTTCTAGCTGCTACCATAGTTTAGCATTCCTAAGACTAGTTTTAGTGTGTCCATAAACCTATGGTGTGTCCATATGTGGATCAACACCTCTATTCCTAGCCCTAAATTTCTTCATTTTATTGTTTTTACTTAATTTTCTCTTTGTTTTCCTACATTTTTCCAATTTGTAGGGTGGCTAATCTATCATTTTTGTCATCATTGCTCATTGCCTATGTGTAGGTTATTATTTTTATCTAGTTTTCCCTAATTCATACCATGGTGTTGTGTAAGTCTCACACTTTAGTATGTCTGTTATGCTCCATTTCCTGTATTTTTAGTTTAGCACCTCCCTTCCATAGATCAATGTAGCCAAGGTAATTTTGGTAATCACTAACTTGTACATTTAAATGTGTCCGAGCCTATTTTAGCATTTCTATTATTTTCTAACATATCTATTTCTATTTTAGCACAAGCACTTTTATGATAGAATTACATCTTTTTCTTAGTTTTTGTGCCTTGGACTAACCATAACCTTTTTTTTTGTCACTAAAATTTTGTTTGTGTAACCTTTTCAATGGTCCAAGATATTATTTTGTAACTAGAAAGAAGCATTGGAACATGGACATCATTAAGGCATTTCTAGAGGAATTAGTCACAATGTTAAAGAAGAAAACATAAGAGGTAGCATAATTAGAGGAAGATATAAGGAAAGAAGCATTAGAATAAATGGGGCCATACCTCTACCCAACTAGCAAAGACAAATTGACACAAATGCAAAATGCAAAAATGAGGTCTAAATAGAGAGTAGACACTCTTTTGACACAAGCAAAGGAGGCTCAAAAAAAATCAAACAAGAGACCTTGGCAACTATTTAAAAGGCCTACACAATTTTGTTGGAAGAAAAATAAAAATAAAAATAATAGAACAACCAGATTATGGCATGATAAAAGCAAGTGCAAAGGACTTGGCTAAGGAGTTGCAAGAAGATATTGCACAATAAGAAGAAGAGGCAATAAGGAAAAAATAAGATAAGAAAAGTAAACAAGAAACACCACAAGACAAGAAAGGGAAAATAATAATGGTTGAACATTCATCAACCTCCTCACAATCGATCTTATGGATAAAATAAAAGAATTTTTGGTGTAGCAAAAGCAACTCCAACCACTGGTAACTCTACCACCAACACTATTTACACCATCCACTTTTGGTTCACAGGTGGATAACTCCTAAATATATCCTCTTTAGAAGTTTTAGAGAGGAGATGTTTTACACAATGCCACAAGGGAAGACATACTAAAGTAGCATGTAGAAATCATAGAATCCCTTAAAAAATCCCTCACAATGATACTAACAAAGTTACCATAAATAGATAGGGATACTACTTTATCACTAGAACAACATTTAAGGAAGGTAATAAGTTGAATTATGATATAATTACATAATAAAGATGCATAAAAGGATGCCATCAAACAAAAGTTAATGGTTGAAATTGAGAAGTAACAGTTAGAGGATATAAGGAGAAAATATGTTGCAACATTTAACAAACTAGAGATGGAAGTTAACAATATGAAAAACACCTTTATTAATGTTAACACATTGTATCAATTCTATCTAGGATGGCCTACATCAACAAAAGCACTCAAGATGCAAATGGAGAATATTGAAAACCAAATAATGCAAGTCTCTACCTCCTATGATGTGACAATAGACATGGATGGCAGCTAAAGAGAACAAATAGAAAACTAACAAAACCAATACTAGTAGGTGTACAATCAAAAAGAAAGTTTAAGAACATAGGTTAGGAGATTGAGAGAGGTGGTCAACCTATGCTTGGTACATCTAGAAATCCTCTTAGGGGAATCAAAGAAGCTTGTTGACTCCATTAAAATCCTAGACTCTATCAGTAATGAAGAAGCAACATTAGTGAAGATCAATGGCCACATCCACCTCTTGTAATAGGCCATTATCTAATGGGACAAAAAATACACTAAGTTGAGAAGTATATACAAGAACATCTTTCCTTGAAAAGGATAAAATTTTAGAATTTTGCAATATGTAGCAAAAAAAATTGACATTTTAGAGAGATAGTCAATATTTTGTAGACTAGAAAACAAAGCAAGCATGGCTTAAGGATGAGACATGAGTTCAATTGGGGGATGATGTTGGTAGGACAGAGTTGTGCAACATAAAGAACAAGAGTAAAGGCACTACAAGACACATGCAACAAGGGAAAAGGACACACCCCTCTATGTAATAATATATATATATATACCACAAGGTGAAGGATGGGATAAGTGAGAATATAGAATGTAAGATAGAGAAGAGAAATGATAAAGTTAAGATAAGATAAAATATATATGTGTAAGTAAGAAGATATATGTAAGGCAACATGAGAAAGGAAGAGATAATATATATGTATGAGAGATCTTATACTGATGTGATTATACTGTGACCATATATAGTGAACATAGGCTGGTTTAAACTTAATTCCATATGAATGTCATTAATGGTTATGTGTGTTTATTTTAATTCATTTGCATTGTGTTCTACCACACTTCACTGTAATCCACCACACTCATTCTAATCTTCCTCTTACTCATTTACATTAAGGTATAAACTACACTTTGGAGACCATAAGCCCAGATCTTTAATTTGCACCTCCTTTCCCACTAACAACTATAACTATCTTTTAGTGGTGTGTTTTCTTCTGTAAGGGTTTCCCACATAAAACTTGGTCTCATGTAATCTTGTGTATGCATATTATTCCATTTATTTTTTTCAATGGTTTAGACTAGATTTGGCAAATATTGTTGATTGTTTTTGGATCACATTATCTTAAGTTTCTTTATCCCAATATATAATTCATCTACAAAGGGGTGAAAATCCCTAACACTAGTCACTAGGAGCATAGTCATAGTCCTCACTATCTTCATCTCCTGACTCAACCCCAACCTTGACTACTTTGATATGTCCTCCCACTAGTCCAACTTGTCCTCCTCCTACCATAATTGTGCCTTATCCTCTTCCCCTTCCTCTCCCTACAAGTCACACGATGGTTGTCCCAAGAGTCATTGGGGTCCATCCTACTTGGCCCATGGATCCTAGCCTTGTCTCTCAAGTCCCCCTATATATTATAGTGATATGGAGAAAAATTGTTGGTATCACCCCTCAAATTGTTATGGAACCATATCCATGAGGTGTATCTTTGGTGATCCTCTCCTATCAATGAGAGAAGTCACAACCCTATAAGCATCTTGTACTCCATTGTCTCCATCTCATTGACTCCTCATGTTGATATACAAATCCACAATAAAATATCCTATTATATTTTTATGATATGAATGGTCCCCATAAAACTTGATAGTCTATCTCATCTAATTGCTCAAGATGTTATAAAATCATTAATAGGCATACCTCTTACAAAAGATATGAAATTCTTTAATATCCATCCCATGATCAATGAAGAGTGATTGATAATCTCTACTCCTAACCTCACAATACAATATAAATCTTAGTAAGTGTGAACCAATACATCCACACCCCATGTGTATTGGTATTTGTGCTACTTCATCTACATAATAATGGGGGCCCAACTATATACGATTTAATGAGATCCCTTGTCACTAGATAGTCTAGTACCAAGGATTCCAATCAAGGCCTTTTAGATAACCAAAATAAACACTCCCTCTATCATGCTCAACTCCATAGTAGGCCTCATAGTGACATTAGACTGAGTGTCTTTAAACTATGCAACCTAAATCTTGGTCTTTCATGTATCTCTAGGATCCTTTAGAATAAGGATTTTCCCTATGATAAGGACCCCTAGTATCATGTATGTTTAAAAAAGGATGATCATCCACTCACCCTCTATCTATAGAAATTAAAATTTATTTTAGTTTATGTCCCAACATATGAATACATCACATAGAATCCTACTAGAGAGTGAGATCAAAGGAATCCTCAATATTCTCACTAATGTAGTCCTCACCTAAATATTTGTCCTTTTGTCTAACAATGTTTCCATAAGCCTCCCAAGCCAATCCTACTCTTGAGCACCACTCCACATGGTATAATAGCCCTGCATACACCCATCAATAAAACAACATTAGTGTCATCTCAAAAAAATGCAAAAAACTTGTAATAAAACTAAATTTTCTAGTCATATGGCAAATTCATTGCTTTCCACAAGTGATGATTTTTCTATAACCATGATATTTATGTCTTGATAATGGTGTTCATTATCCCTATCATGGTGTCTAAGTATTTAATGAGGTGTCCTTTTCTCCTACTTTGGTGATATAGTGTTCATCGTGGCTTCCCCATCCTAGATTGTTGTTGTGGTATTCTAAAAAATACCATGACATTTGAATGTTCACTATGACAAATTCTTCCTTATGATTTGCAATGAATTCACCTATTATGACCTAAAAATAAAAATTACCCTGAAAAGTACAAAAAGGAATAAAATAAAAAATGTAAAGACATGTTCATATTCTCTAACCTACTGTAATCATTTTATGTCCACCAGTCACTAAATTCATCATCCCCAAGCAAATAATTTGACATTTCTAAATTTTAACCAAAAGAGGGTTTTGGTTAATTACTCACTTGTCTTAGCCCACTACCTTATGCTCTCCTTGTCTTGTCCTATCTCCAATGGTTGTACTCTTGCTTTAAATAGTTATTGATCACTCAAAGCTCTTTTTCTCAAATGTGTGAGTGAAAATGACCTTTCTAAACCATAGTTTTACTTATATTGGTCTATTTTTCTTGGTGTAAAATATTTTCTTTTTTAGGTACCTCATGTTAGGTGTTCAATTTATACACCTAAAACCCTACTTCAATAGTGAGTCCTTTTGTCCATCACTTTTCCATTTTTTACCAACAACACCATTATACTACACTTGAGTATTTATCTTTTTTCTTTGTAAATTTTAGATGCATTAGGGATAGCACATAGATTAGGTGGTATTATAAACCTCACAAAAACAGTAAGTTCTTCCATCTATTCTATCATTTAAATTTTGCTACTAAGTTTGATATGCTACACTTGGTCTTGTATGAATAAGTTGCAGGTAAGGACAAGAAGGTATAAGACCTATGAGCCATACCTTATTTGAAGAAATGAAACATGTCAAATAATGTGGCAAACCTCTCTTAAGGGGGTAATATGTAAGTGTCTAAAATGGAATGGGCCAACATGGCAGGTCAAGTGTTGATTGTAAACCTAAGAATGAGCCAACAAGGCATGAAAATGTGATTTTGTGGTATCTAACTTGCACCTCCATGGTAATGCTTTACTTGTTGATTCTTTAAAACCCCTTAGTTATTTCCTATATTTTTCATTTATCATCTAATTCTTGCTTATGTTTTTGTTTTGTTAAAAAACCTTGTTTTTCCTTAGCGATGAACTTGCCATGATTCTTAAAGCTTTCACTGTGACAATTGTTTGGTTGCTACAATATTTTATACATCTACCATAGTATTTCAACACTCACCATGGTATTATTTCAATTTTCATGGTATTTCTCATGTTCAAAATGGCAATTATGAAATCAACATGACAATTGCTTAGCTATCAAAAGTGGCAATTTTGAGCGAATGTGACAAATTTTTCATTTTGTTCACATGGTAAATTACTTCTAAAAAATGAGTTTTTTTGTGTTAATCCTTCAATTCTACTCATTTTAGACCCACTTTTATTGTCAATCATCAACAACTAGTGTTCACATACAAAGTATGTAATCTTGGTCATTTGGAAGGGTCTAGTTTTGGGAGAGCCTTATGGTTGCAACACAAACTCTATCCCAACTATTTTCCAAAGACCATTATTATAACTATATTTCCAATAAACTTCAATGAAACAACCATTAGATTTCTCTCTCCCCAATATTTCAATTATTCTTTTAGCAACCTATCCTTAGAGGGGCAACCAAAGGGGGATTTGAATTTCTAAGGACCATTTTGCCACATCAAATTAGCTCTACATATGAAAAATAATACTTAAATTATGGATTTCCTATTACGTTAATTATTTAGATTAGTTTTAGATTGTTCTATTTCAATATGGTAGTATAGATTTATTTTACTACTTGTTAGATTTAAAACTATTTCTTTGTTGCTCTTGAATGTGAAATTGACTAGCTTTTTCAAATCAAAGACTATTTGTCATGTTTGTTTAGATATTCTCCTTAACATTTATTTCCAATAATTTAAAAAAAAATTATTATTATTTTTCTATAAAAAGAAGATCATATTTATGATACATCATTAAAATTGTTTTCTTAGAATCTTAGGAAGATTAGAAAATTTCTCCTAAAGAACCTATGTAAATAGGCCAAAGGAATCTTTATCATACATCATTAAAATTGTTTTCTTAGAATCTTAGGAAGATTTAGAAAATTTCTCCTAAAGAACCTATGTAAATAGGCCAAAGGAAACTTTTGGAAGAGTACTAGGAGGATCTTCAATGGAATTAAATTGTAGAAGAAACTTGATTCACTCAGGATAGTAAAGAAATTAGCAATGATGAGAAAACATGTTGTGCTTTTTGAATAATTCTATTGTTTACTATCAGTATGCTTTAAAAAAAAATGTTTTATTTATTTAATGTTAATTATCCTACAAACACATTTATTTTAGAAAAGTAATAGAGTTTTCATTTGTTTATTTAGAAAAGGTTCAAATTTCACTACATCCAATTGATTAATATTATCTAGTTAGTTAATTAAAGTCATTTAATTGATTGGTGTATTTAATTAGCTATTTATTTTCAATTCATTGTTTTAGTTGCATTTCATTTATCCATAAAAATTTAGAAAATTATTTCATGGTTATTTAGCTTTATTTAGTGGAAATTAAGTTAGATCAATTTATTTATTTCTAATAGAGAGATTAAGTATTAAGTATGTGTTATTTCTCTCATTTAGATCACTTTGTTTGTTAAAAATAGAAAACACCTAAAATATTTTTTTTATAAAAAAACTTGGTTTAGGATCCAGGAACTGTGAAAATTGGGAGAATCCCCATAACACTAGGAAAAAGCCCTTGTAGAATCCATTAGGTCCAATGAGAGGTTAGACCAAGAATTAACATAACTACTAATACTATTTACACCAACTGATACATACAGATACCCAAACCAAAATGGTTGAAGCTGCAATTCCAAATCCCACACAACTAAATAACATCATAACCTACTAGCATAACTAAAGTATGAAAACATAACAAAAGGGTTAAGGCAAATTACGTAGGCCTCACATTGCCCATATACATGAACTTACATTTTTCACAAGGGACATTATAACTAGAAGATTTCTTCTCCACATCATCATCTCCATCACAACAATCTGAGAACATAGGAATGGTGTCCATTGGCAATGCCACCTTCAAATGCAAAGCAATCTTCTCCATCGCTTGCTATAGATAAAGATGACGATGCTTAATAGCATGAAGGTTCACTAAGAAGTAGTCAAAATGAACCTTCACCTAGTACACCATGTCACCAATATCATCATGTAGTAAATAGGAGTTAGTTGTCATCAACATCATAGAAGTGCAAGAGAGAGATTGATAAGCCTTTAAAATATTCCATCTTCCCTGCGTGTAATAGGGTCTAGTAACAACTTAGCCATCACCGAGAGAATACAAACACTAGGGGAGCCATCCATACTTTTTTCTAGATCCCAAATCCTTACCATCGAAAGCTATAGAGCAGGGTCTAAGATTTCCTTGTCTACAAATTCCATGAA
Organism: Cunninghamia lanceolata; assembly: GCA_027924645.1. Lineage (NCBI taxonomy): Eukaryota > Viridiplantae > Streptophyta > Pinopsida > Cupressales > Cupressaceae > Cunninghamia > Cunninghamia lanceolata. The sequence goes on from BSBN01001715.1 coordinate 16,971,063, forward strand.
ATCCACCATGCCCTCCTCTCTAGAGACATGATGCTTCCATTGTTTTAGAGGCATGTTCTCCACTCTCTCCCTCCCCCAAACACTACCCCTCATCCTACCTCCCAGATTCCTCACACTCATGGAGGATGAGCCATTTCAAAGAGACTAAACTATAGCTTCAAATGAATGAAAATGAGGAAACCAACCTTCAATATTTCCAACTTCAATAGGTGGGACAAATAGGCCACCACACCATATAATTACTTCCCATGCACTACCATAATGATTACACCAATACTTACCACCATTGTTCCTACCCCTTAATGGATGAATACCCCCTAAGATCCTTCTATAGAAGCATCATTACCTCAAGAGGAAGATTATTCCACCAACAAACGAAGAGGGGGTTGCAAGTATGAGCAGTAAGTGTTGTCATTGATGTCAACACATAAGGAAGTTATTTGAGAAGTATTTGAGGAATTAGTACAAGTGCATAATTGCTTTATCTCTCAAGAACAGTGCAGTGTTTTGCTCTGCATATCCTATAGATTGAATATCTTTGTCTATGGATTGGAAGTAATGTTAAGGGATGTATGTAGATTCTATGTTTCAAGTTTGAGCCTCTGGTGTGAAGATTTGAGCGAGATGTGTTCAGCAGAGTAAAAGTTGTGTATTTAATGGTGGCAGGGAAAATGTATTATGCTCCGCATTTCTCTGCATTTAAGTTTCATAGTCTATGGTTCTGGAATTAAGTTTGTGATGATGTTATGTGCCTTTAGTTCAAATGGTTTGTGATTTGGTACTCCACAAGTGATCTTTCCTTTATGACAGTGGCCGACAATAATGTTCAAGTGCTCCGGTTTGAAGAATCTTATGGATAAAGTGTTTAGAGGCTATGTGGATGTTCTTGGTGATTGTAACGTGCTTATGGGAGTATCTAGATCATGTTCCTATATTTGGATTGGTCTGTAAAGTATAATCCGGATCGTGCATGAAGCGTGTTCCTAAAAGCCTTAGTGTCAACTCCAGTCTTGGCTGACTTGGTTGTTCTCACTACTTGTGGTTATGATTTGAAGATTGTGGAAGTGTGTTATTGTGTGGAAGATTGCAATTGAGTCCCAGCTAAGCCTTGGCATGATTCGCATTCATTCTTTTCTCTCCTAATTTTGTTTAGGTCTAGACCTATCTTAATGTATGTATGTTTGCTGACCTTGGAGATTTTTCCAAAGCTTAATGATTGTAATGCCAACCTTGATGTAAATTCCAAGGTTGATGAATTGTATAAAAACATGAAATGAAGTCGTGAATTTGTGTGAAGATGCAAAAATGAAAAGATAATTGTGAAAGAAGAGAACAGTAGAGGATACTTATTATGCTTCAATGCAACTGAACCTTAGCATAGTGTAGATGCTATTGTCTCAGTTCACCAATTTTGGTAGTGAGCCACCCCATTAGCAGTGAGCCTCTGATTTTCAGTATTGTTATAACATATTATATTGTGAGCTAACACTCACCATGTTTTTTCCCCTATGGGGTTTTCCACATAAAAATTTGGTGTCTTCTGTGTTGAATGTGTGAATGTGTTTAAGTTTATGTTTCATGCTTTTATGGTTAAAATACAAACATGGTGTTGATTGGTTAATGTGTTAATGGTTTTGAAATATTGGTTACAACTGATTCACCCCCCTCTTAGTTGTATTTTCTTTTCAACAATTGGTATCAAAGCAAGGGTTCCTCAGTAAAGAGTCTAACAGCTCAAGGTAGATCTGAGATGGCACATAGGAGGGAGTCACTGCAATTCGATGGAACGAATTATGCCCTTTGGAAGGTATGGATGAAAAGTTATCTTATCTCTCTTGGTTATAATGTCCAAAAGATAACAGAGAAAAAGTATACTATTCCTGAAAATGTTCCATCATATGAAGATGAAATCAAATAGTATGAATTTACTGGAAAAGCTAGAGATGCTCTGTTAAATGCCTTATCTAACAATGAGTTGGTGAAAGTTATGGATTTGGAGACTGCTCATGAAATCTGGGATAAGTTGAAAAGTTTATTTGAAGGAGATGAATCTATAAAGAGTGCCAAATTACAAAACTTGAAGGTGAAGTATGAAGCCCTGAAGATGAGTGAAGATGAAAACATAACTATCTACATACAGAGAGTTGATGAAATTGTCAATGGAATCAAAGGTCTTGGAGGTACTACAAATGAGGATGAGGTTGTGATGAAGATTCTTAGGTCATTGCCTAAATCCTACAGTCACAAGGTGGTAGCAATTGAAGAGCTTATGAGTGTACAAAAGGTTTCAAAAGATCAGTTGCTTGGGAAACTTATAGCTTTTGAAATGAGAGAATTTAGTGATGCTCTGCCAAAGATTGAGACTTCTTTCAAAGCCAGCACTTCAGAAAAGACTTCAAGAGCTCAAAAATATGCTATGGAATTTGATGATGACCTAGATGAGCTTGAAGCCAACTTTGTGGACAGAATGCAAAGAGGTTCCTGTAAGTTCAAAGGTAAATTACCATTCAAATACTTTTCTTGTGGTAAGATTAGTCACTATGCATCCAGATGTCTAGAGAGAATTGAAAGAGGTAAGAAGAAATTTGAAAATAAACCTAGAATTGTCAAGAAATGCTATTATGTTAGAGATCTTGATGATGATGGTGTAAGAGATGATGAGTCTAATGATAATAGTACTAGTGCAAATGAATTCTTGTTTATTTCTATTAAGGAAGAACTTGTGTCTACTAATCCTACTAACTGTGTGAAGGAAGAAAAAATAGTGGAAGAAAGTGCTTTGTCTGTCCAGGTTGAGAAGGATAAGGATGAATGGATCATTGATAGTGGATCTTCACATCACATGACCAGTGACAAAAGTAAGTTTGTAAGTTTGGAAAAGTTTGATGGTGGATTGGTTAGATTTGGAGATAATGCATCTGGTAAGATCTATGGAAGAGGATCTATTTCTTTTGACGAAAAGCATAATACAGATGATGTTCTCTATGTGAAAGGTCTAAAGCATAAGCTTTTAAGTGTTGGCTAGATGTGTGATAAAGGGTATGATCTGAGATTTAGGTACAATGCATGCAAGATCATGTCCAAAGCTCCAGAACAGTGATTGCAACTGGTAAGAAAACTAGAAGTAATATTTATCACTTGAGGGGAACTAATAATTATTGTTTGTTGACTTAGATAGATGAGAGTTGGTTAAGGTATTGAAGGATGTGTCATGTCAATTTTGATAACTTGGTGAAGATAAGCTCAGTACAAGATGTGAGAGATTTGCCTAAATTGGTGAAGCCTACCAATACTATTTGTAAGGAATGTCAACTAGGAAAATAGACAAAGACAAGTTTCAAGAGCAAAGAACAATTTTCTGATGGATTGCTTGAGCTAGTGAATATAGATCTATGTGGTCCTACAAGAATGAGAAGTATGCAAGGAGATAGGTACTTTATGTTTCTTATTCATGATTATTCTACAATGACATGGGTCACTTTTCTAAAAGAGAAATCAGAAGCACTAGACAAGTTCAAAGATTTTAAGGCAATGGTTGAGAATGAGTTAGAATTGAGGATCAAATTCTTAAGGTCTAATAAAGGAGGTGAGTTTACATCAAATGAATTTAACATTTTCTATGAAGAGCATGGGATAAAGAGACATTTGTCTTCTCCTAGGACTCCTGAGGAAAATGGAGTTGTTGAAAGAAAGAACAGGACAGTTCAAGAGGCTACTAGGTCAATGATGATGGAGGCTAACCTACCGGAAGTGTATTGGAGAGAAGCTATACACACTACTGTATACATTCAAAATAGATTCCAAGTCAAAGGTAATGACACTAAAAATCCTTATGAATTGTGGTATGGAAGAGTTCTCACAGTGAAATATTTCAAAGTTTTTGGAAGAAAATGTTATATCAGAAGAGATGAAGAGTTAGGCAAGTTTGATGCTAAGTGTGATGAAGGAATTTTTCTTGGATACTCCACTAAGAGTAAGGCCTACCAGAGCTACAATAAGAGATTAAGAAAGATGATTGAGAGTACTAATGTGAAGGTTGATGAAGACAGGGAGATAAAATCAAACCTAAGTGGCTATGAATTAGATGAACCTATTATTACAATCAATGAAGAAAAGATGGAACATAAGGACAGACAAGTTGAAGAAGAAAGGGCTCTTGAAAGTGCTACTAAGACTCCCAAGTATGTAAGGATTAATCATTCTGAAGATCAAATTATTGGTGACAAAAGTAAAGGAGTATTGACAAGGAAAAGAGCTGCAGAGGAACAGGTGAACTATTGTTTACTTTCACATATGGAACCTAAAACTGTAAATGAAGCTTGCAAAGATGAAAGTTGCGTAAAAGCCATGGAAGAAGAGTTGATGCAGATAGAGAAAAATCAAACTTGGGAATTGGTTCCAAGACCTGCTAATAAAAATGTGATTGGAACAAAATGGGTTTTCAGAAACAAAATGAATGAAAGTGGTGAAGTGGCAAGAAACAAAGCAAGACTAGTATGCAAAGGATATTCTCCGGTTGAGGGCATATATTTTGAAGAGACTTTTTCTCCTGTGGCAAGGATTGAATCTATAAGAATTTTTTTTGCTTTTGCTGCTCACAAAGAATTCAAGGTATACCAGATGGATTTGAAGTCTTCCTTCTTGAATGGAGAGCTAGAAGAAGTTTACATTGAACAACCGGAAGGATTTTAGTTATCAAACCAAGGTAACATGGTGTGCAGATTGAAGAAAGCCATGTATGGACTTAGGCAAGCTCCTAGAGCCTGGTATGCAAGGTTGGACAAGTATTTGATGCAGTTAGGGTTCAGTAAAGGTACTGTAGACAATAATCTCTACTTCAAAATCAATGATGATCAAATTCTTATTGTTGTAGTCTTTATTGATGATATTATCTTTGGAGGCAATGAAGGTATGTATAAGAAATTTGTAGAGGAAATGCAAAAGGAATTTGAGATGTCTATGTTTGGTGAAATGAATTTATTTTTTAAACTACAAATTACTCAATCAGAAAAAGGAATTTTCATTTCTCAATCCAAGTATGTGAAAGAATTGTTGAAAAAGTTTGGAATGGAGGATTCTAAGCCAGTATGTACTCCTATGGTAACTAGCTTCAAGCTGAGCAAGAATGATGAATCACCTAAGACTGATCAGAAAAAATATAGGTCCATGATTGGAGGACTGCTCTATCTAACCCATACTAGACCAGACATAATGCATGCAGTCTTTCTTGTGGAAAGATTTCAAGAAGATCCCAAAGAATCACATGTGATGGCAGTTAAGAGGATCATGAGATACTTAAAAGGCACTTTAGACTATGGTTTGTGGTATCCCAAAGATATTGATTTCACTCGCAGTGCTCATATAGATGCAAATTGGGGTGGAGATGTTGATGACAGAAAAAGTACAAGTGGTGGTGCTTTCCTCTTCGGTAACAGATTGGTTTCATGGTTGAGCAAGAAGCAAGAATCAGTTTTATTGTCTACTACAAAAGTAGAATATATTGTTGCAGCATGTTGTTGCACTCAAGTACTTTAGATGAAGCAGACATTAAAGGACATAAGAGTTGTGTATGAAGAACCAATTTCAATCTTTTATGACAACACAAGTGTTATACACATTTCAAAAAATCCAATGATACACTCAAGGACAAAGCATATATCAATAAGGTATCACTTTTTGAGAGAAAAGGTAATGGAGAATGAAGTAAAGATGGAGTATGTGTCTACAAAGGATTGGATTGCAGATATTTTCACTAAGCCTCTACCTAAGGATACTTTTGAGTATCTTAGGGAGAAGTTAGGGGTTATTGCTCATGCTGCTCTAAACTAAGATGCATAAGGAGTGCATCAATCCAGTGGTGTCTAAAGTTTCATCTTTTGATCTGGATTGATGTTTTTAAGGCTACTCCTCAGGGGGAGTAGGTAGAAGTTTCTAATCAAGAGTAGTAAGTGTTGCAATGTTGTTGACAAGGGGTTGTATAGTAAAAAGAAAGAAAAGGTTTGGCACCCTTTGCCATTGATGTCAAAGGGGGAGAGAAGTTCATGTGAAAAACCTAAGATTGCAAATAGAGAAAGCACCAAGTGAGGGGGAACAAAGAAGCAAAGCAAGATTATATGTCTTGATGGTTTTTCACATCATGTGTTGCCATCAATGATAAAGGGGGAGATTGTTACAAGTATGAGTAGTAAGTGTTGTCATTGATGTCAACACATAAGGAAGTTATTTGACAAGTATCTGAGGAATTAGTACAAGTGTAGAATTGCTTTATCTCTCAAGAACAGTGCAATGTTTTTCTCTGCATATCTTGTAGATTGAATATCTTTGCCTATGGATTGGAAGTAATGTTAAGGGATGTTTGTAGATGCTATGTTTCAAGTTTGAGCCTCCGGTGTGAAGATTTGATCAAGTTGTGTTCACCAGAGTAAAAATTGTGTATTTAATGGTGACATGGAGAATGTATTCTACTCTGCATTTCTCTGCATTTAAGTTTCATAGTTTGTGGTTATGGAATTAAGTTTGTGATGATGTTATGTGCGTTTAGTTCAAATGGTTCATGATTTGGTGCTCCGCAAGTGATCTTTCCTTTATGAAAATGGCCGACAATAATGTTCAAGTGCTTTAGTTTGAAGAATCTTATGGATAAAGTGTTTAGAGGTTGTGCGAATGTTCTTGGTGATTGTAATGTGATTATGGGAGTATCTAGATCATGTTCCTATCCTTGTATTGGTCCACAAAGTATAATCTAGATCGTGCATGAAGCGTGTTCCTAAAAGCCTTAGTGTTAACTCCAGTCTTGGCCGACTTGGTTGTTCTCACTACTTGCGGTTATGATTTGAAGATTGTGGAAGTGTGTTGTTGCATGGAAGATTGCAATTGACTCCCAGCTAAGCCTTGGCATGATTCGCATTCATTCTTTTCTCTCCTAATTCTATTTAGGTCTAGACCTATCTTGATGTATGTATGTTTGCCGACCTTGGAGATTGTTCCAAAGGTTGATGATTGTAATGCTGACCTTGATGTAAATTCCAAGGTTGATGAATTGTATAAAAACATGAAATGAAGTCATGAATTTGTGTGAGGATACAAAAATGAAAAGATAATTGTGAAAGCAAAGTAGAGCAGAGGATACTTATTGTGCTTCAATGGAACTAAACCTTGGCATAGTGTAGATGTTATTATCTCAGTTCACCAATTTTGGTAGTGAGCTACCCTATTGGCAGTGAGCCTCTTCTTGCAATGAGAAATTTTGGCAGTGAGCCTTAAGGTAGTGAGCGTCTGATTTTTGGTATTGTTGTAACATATTATATTGTGAGCTAACACTCACCATGGTTTTCCCCCTATGGGGTTTTCCACATAAAAATTTGGTGTCTCCTGTGTTGAATGTGTGAATGTGTTCAAGTTTTTGTTTCATGCTTTTGTGGTTAAAATACAAACACAGTGTTGATTGGTTAATGTGTTAATGGTTTTGAAATATTGGTGACAATTGATTCACCCCCCTCTCAGTTGTATTGCGCTTTTCAATAGAGGGACCCGTAATAGTTTTCAAATCAACACCTCTATTAGCTACCCAATCAGCAACCATATTACCTTTTCTTCTAATGTGTGAGAACCAGATACCATCACACTATTTCATCCCCATTTTATCTTCTAAAAGAATGACCTCTAATCTCTAGTTATGAATATTACCCCCTTTCATTGCTCCTATGACCACTTTTGAGTCACCCTCCACCCATAGTTATTCCATCCTTTCTCTCTTGCTATCATTATTCCCCATAAAAGGGCTCTAGATTCATCCATATTGTTTGTGTCCATGCAAAAATCATAACCAAATATCCCTCAAGATTTCCCTTCCTAATCCCTAAAAACTCCACCATGTCCTACTTTTTCAAGATTACCCTTGATAACCCCATCAAAGTTTATATTTACCCAACCAATCTTTAGGCATTGCCAAGAGTAGTGAGGCACCTTCTGAATAGCCCCCTCCCATATCTTCCCAACCACCTAAATCATGGCCAAGAATATTCCCATCCAATTTCCTTCTCAAAGAGAAGTCATTGCTCTCCTTTATGAATTTCTCCTAGTTCTAATATTAAAGACTCTATTTGATACCATATTTTTTCCATTGATCTCTCCTTACCTTGAAAATTTCTTCTGTTATGTTCCATCTAGAGATTCCATACCAGAAGAGCTAAGAAACAACCCCAGATAAACTTCAAACCTTGAATCCTAACTTTCATTACCCAACTAGCCATAAGGCATGAAATGTTTAGAAAAATCACAATGCATGAATAAATGGTCATTATCCTCATTCTTAACTCTACATAAAACACATTAAGAAGGACCAATCTTACTAAACTATTGTAATCTATCCCAAATGAGAGCACACCTTCTACACACAATCCAAAGGAAAGCATTTCCCTTAGGGAATCCTTTAGGATTCCATATTTTTTATTCAAGGTTAAAAGGAGGGTCCTCCATAGAGATAAATAAGTGGTGGAAGGTAGCCCTAACTGAAATATGACCACCCCAAACCATAGAATCATCTCTATCCACCATGGAGATAGTCCAATTGTCAAGATTCACCTAAAGGGTATCATAGGCCTTGTCAAAATCAGTGATAGGAGAAATAAGGGTCTTCCACTTTATCGAGTTATTCATTTTATCCCAATAATCTTTGACCATAACTCCCACACTATCTTCAAAGTGAGAAACAAAACTTATAGAAATATTTCAAAGCAATATCTTCCAACCAACAATCATGCTAGAACCTAATTTTGTCTCCCCTACCTAATCTCCATTTTATATCAGGAACTGTAAAGGGTAGAATTTGGATGTTTGGTATTTGGTAGTTTTGTGTGTATATCCTCCTTTCACCCTTTCATTCAAGGACCTAAGGTCGAGTTGCAATGTACTATCATACCCTATGTCACTATGAGATTTAGGGAAACTTGGATTTATGTGATTTGATTGTCAATTATGCTTACTTATGCTCAATTTTACCTCAAAACCATAATTATGCAATTACAGAAGCAAACAAACAAATTACTCAAAATACTACTATAGGAAGATGTAAAATGATAGATAAATGCGTACCTGTTTTCAAAGTTCAAAAAGTAGAACAGTCGGGGACTAAGTAGCGGGCGCCCAAGTCCAATGCCCAGGTTTTTGTTGGGATCTGTAAACTTGATCTGCAACCTGTTCCTATTGTATTAGAGATTTTCCCATCATAGAATCCGAAGGACTTGGTAGTGGGTGCCCAAGTCCAGGGTGCTATTTTTTAACTCTGATCTACAAATCCAACACTCTACAATATCCTCTTGCAACTCTACTTTTCCTATATCTTCAATCTGTAACCTGCAATCACAGAAACTTTGGGAGGGGGTTGTGGTGTTTAGAGGCTTGCCTCAATCAAGCCCCAGAGAGACATTCAAGTCTTTTGAACACTGTTGTCAAATAGAGAGTGTCTGCCCTTGGGAGGAAAAGGCAAAAACCAAATGATAAATTCTTAAAAACACAAACGATGTCACCTTGTAGCAAAGATCTCATGGAAGGAAGAATCTCTTCATGCCATGAGGAGATGAATGCTCAAATCTACAAATACAAACACACAAACAACACAAATCTTCTCTTGCCACACAATGAAAGCCTTGAATCACCTTTAGGATGTAAAAAAGATCACCATAATCATCTAGTTTACAAATGAATTCCTAAATATGCTTACATATGCAACTACAAACACTTACGCCAAGAATTTTGTAATTCAAACTTACCGTGTCAGCATAGGACCTAAATAACGGTCACAAGTCGACACCCAAAATTTGGGACTGACCCAAAATAGGGTAGGACTAGGGCATGGGTGCCCAAGTTCTTCCCCCCTATTTTGGTCAAGGTTAGGTTCAAGGGATCCCCCTAGGTCCCATTTGTCATGAAACCTAGGGTTCATTTCATTGAGATGTCAAAATATGATGCAAGATGTCCTAAATGCAGATAAAAGACCCAGGAGCTAAATCTTATGAGGGAAAAGCCCCCAAGGGGACATTTTTTGACATTACATTTAGCCCCCACTTTAATGTATGTATAAAGGCAAGGCCAATACATGCATTAAAGTACGGTCGACAAACACAGCAAACATGCTAAGCATGGAGAAGACACGTCAAACACATTGAAGACATTGGCAGGCACGCAAAACACGGAGAAGACAGTTACAGTCATGCAAGACATGAAGAAGATAGTAGATGCATAGTTAATGCATGGAAGACAAGAATGATTTCTCTTCTTTTCTTTTTCTCATAGATATGAAATGCAGATGCAAGTACAAGGAAAGTAAACACACCTCCCATAATGCAGGAAGCACTCATTGCACTGGTCTTTAAACTGCATATATGGGGCAACACACACACAAGACACACCAAACCTCCCAAAATGCAGGAAGCACTCATCGCGCTAGTCTTTAGACTGTATATGGGGTAATAGACACGCCAAACACACACACTTTAAAGACATGGAGAAAACACAGCAGACAATCAATGGAGTGTTCCTATTTCTAGGCTCATCACCATCTTAGGCACATACCAACGATTGGGCTTCACTTTGTAGTTAATCATAGAACTGCTCCCCGCCTCCCGATGAGGACTTTTTGAAAATGAGAGGATGGGCACTCTCCACAAGAGATACACCACCCCCGTCTCTACAAAGGGCTTAAGATGATTGATTGATTGATTGCAAACAAACTCAGAGTGCGGGAGGGACTCATCACCACCAGTCTTTAAACTACACTTGAGGATAAGCACATTGCTAACATCTACAACAGACAGCTTGCCATATATATGCCCCCACCTTAAGGTGGTTGATATTACGCATCAATATCAAGCACATTAAGGTATGAAGAAAACACACAAGGGAACACAGACTTCCATAAAGCCCATGCCCCCCAGAGGTGACATGTACTTTACGATCACCAAATGCTCCCACAAACACATCCCTGCAAGAAACATGTTAGTGTCCACATAATCATGATAAACAACAACATCAATGCATATGATTAATCACATAAAGAGCTAGGGTTATACTACGAATTCAGAGATTGAGGATAATTGTAGGGCTATATCACGAAAATCTCAGAACTGAGTGTCACCAAGGCGAGATTCCAAGACCAACAAAGTGCGCAGAGCAGTAGTATTGTTAAGGTTTGTAAGTGAGATAAAAACATCATCAAGATCACTATGCAGAAAGCATGAGTGCTTCTACTAGACAAGCATTAGATATGATATACAATCCCATCGTCATATTAGGAGCTAAGTCTAATTTTTGATTTCTCGCTAAAGGGACACTAGGTCTGCATCAAAATAATATGTTTTCCTCATCCACCCGCTAGATAGAAACACTAGAGGAAGGTAAACAATAAATCAGAGAGGAGGAACAAGTGTCTTAGGGATAGTCACGTAGGAGGGTGCCCCCAATTCACCAACTGCAATGCTATGTTCGTAAGACACAACATACAACAATGAAATTAGAAAGAAAGGCAATATAGAAGAATGATGATACAAATAGAATAAGGTCACAATAGAGGTGGTCTCCTGGTATCCCAAACCTTACAAGAGAATCAAGGGTCATCCCAGGAGGCCTAAACAACACATAACACGTCATGAGGGAAGCACATCACGAGAGAGGTAAAGGGTTATAAATACTTACCTGTAGGATCTTTGTATCAGATTTTTGAACTTGTGAACCTCTTGGAGAGGTATTCGATCATGTTAAGTGCAAAGTTTGAGTGGTTCTTATGAAAGTCTTGTTTGTTATCGTATGATTCTTGTTTCTTAAATCCTTGTGTAAATGAGACCTTTTATTGCTTATGAGGGGGAGAACCACTATTATTTCCAACTCCTAACAGTTGTCTTACTCTTTTCTAATTTTTAGCGAGTTTTCATTGTTGAAGCCATCTAAAACAGTAACGGGAATCATACTGTACCATCTCACTCATCTGTATCAGTTGTTCTATTTGTTTTTCTAATGCATTTTGGTTATCTCCCAATCCTATATAGGATAAAGGGGAAGGAACCTCAGCATAAATCCCATTTCTTCATGGACGAGGTGGGTTATCCAACTTTTCCTTATCCACCTCAATCATACCCACGATGTTATCATATACCAAGTAATCATCATCAGCTACTTCCACTAGACCTTGTTCCAACATATTGTTATCAGTATGATTAGGGAAAGGATTAGTGAAGATTTGTAAATTCTAATTTGGCGGAGCAACCGACTTATTTCCATTATCATTTACACCTGATACCTAATTGATATTCGAATCGATGAGGTCTTACATTTCATGTTTAATATGCATACATCATTCAGTATCATGTCCTTGTGTCTAATGAAAATAACAAAAGGCATTAGCATCGAAGTAAGGTCCTTGTGCGCTACTAGGATCGACAGGCTTAATCAGAGGAAGCTTTAGAAGGTTTTTACTCACAACTTGATTCATGATAGAATGATAAGACTCGAATATCAGAGTAAATTTTCTGGGTTGATATGATGCTTTCTTCAAATTACTGATAACAGACACATTAGAAAAATTGTTCGTGTTCAGTCCATTAATCTTGATGAAGCTCCTATTAATATTATTCCTCTTAAAGTTATTTTGTGACAATCCACCCATGGACTAACCAACTTGAGCCGATGAGTTTTGGTTTTCATGTTTGAGTAGACGAAAGTTGATAATCGTGAAGGGCGATACATAAGAGTTGAAAGGAGTTATACTTCATCAAGAGGATCTTATCATGGATGTTAGGTTGTAGATTAGTGATAAACACCTTCTGAATATCCTCATCTTTAATCTAATATTGAATTATAAATCTTGATACCAATAAATAAACTCAATTAACTTTTCTTTCAAACCTTTCTTGCAATGAACTAAATCAATCAAAGAGACTTGAGGTCTAATGTTTGCTTGAAAATGTTGTAAAAATTGATCAATCAACTGTGAAAAGGAGTGTATTGAATTTGGAGGCAAAGACCAAAACCATTCTAAAGCAATATCTTTGAGAAATCACAGGAAAAGTTTTGCCAACAAATCCTCTTCAAAATAGAAATCACTACACATAGCTGTGAATGCTGCCACATGAGTATTAGGATCACCTTTTCCACCATATTTTTCAAAGTGAGGAGTCTCAAACCTCTCAAGCATAGGAGTTCTCAAGATTGCATAGGAAAGAGGATTATGAGAATGATATGTTGGTAGATTAGGTTGCAAGGAATTTGTCAAATTTGTTACCTTTTGTTGTAAAGCAGTCATGCCCTACAAAAGTTGGTTTAGGATGGCATCACTGGGAGATGCAGTTTACTATGAGGAATTGGAACCAAAGTGAGGAGTTGATTGAGCTTGAGATATGATAGGCGAAGGTTGTGGATAGGTCAATGGTGGTTGGACATAATGGTAGGTGGAAGGTGGTTGAGAGAAATTATTCATAGAAGATGTCCCCTTAGAAACCAAATTCTGATAATTAAATCCCACAGCTTTATAATTAATGCCATGAGATACTCCAATACCAGTGGTAGCATTACTACTAGCATTCGTATCAGTTGTTAAGATCATTGATGTAAAGGTAGATATTCCTGTAGTTAGTATAGGTGCTGATACTTGTGTATGAGATGGTGACAAAGTGTTATTTATCACTTTTACACATTCAATCACTAGCATGATATTGGTTTGTACAATATGTTCTAAACCATGGATTGCATTAACACCATCTTGTCCCTCTTTTATCAATTCTCTTACATGGTGAATCACAGGTATAGCTTCTTCAGCTATCCTCTTAGTTTACACATAGTCTTAGAATTCAGCTAGGTCTTTATCAATTTTTTCTCTTTGCTCATTAGATACATGTCATGTTGCCTCAATAGTATCATCAATATCATGAGAAGTTTGCTCCTCCATTGTACTTGTGATAGGTGTAATATCTTGTAACATTTGTGTCTCTCCTTTTGTAAAGAAGGTGTGTAATGTACCAACTTCTTCAAGAGCACTAGATCCCATGTGTCTTATTCTTCTTCTTAAAGGGATATTTCTCTTAGGGCAGAAAGTTATGAGACTCATGCAACAATATGCACAAACCTTAGGTGCAAGATATGTTTAAATGCTTGATTTTTTGTACTTTTTTAGTGCAAATATATGAAAGAAAAGGTGTTGTAAGGAATTTGACCAAGGGAAGAAAATAATATGTCTGATATCATTCCAATGCAGCAGTAATATCCTTCACAACACACTCTTGATGCAAATCTAAGATGATGACTAGTCTAAATCTAGTGAATATACACTAAAGTATGTGATTTTTTCACCAAATCTCAATGCAAAAGAGCATGAAAAAGGGTGTTGTGATGAAAATTATGGTGGAAAGAAAATTATATCAGTAATAACAGCCACCTAATTCCAAAAAATCCATCACAACACGCTTATAGTGCCACTCAAGATCAAACCCTAGTGAAAATATAGCAAAAATATGCAATTTTTCACGATTTTTCAACTCCAAGACCTAGAAAAAGGGGTGTTGTAAAGAATTTTAGGAGGTGAAGAAAATAATAGAAATTATATCAGTCACCTACAATCATAAAATATTTTACAACACGATTGGAGTGCAATCTAGGTCAAACCCTAGGGCAAATATAGCAAAAATGTGCAATTTTTTGCCAAATTTTCAATACAAGAGCCCAATAAAAAGATGTTGTGAAGATTTTTACAAGGGGAAGAAGATAATAACCCTAATAAAATCCAATTAGTACAAAAATATTCTTCACAACATGCCTATGGTGCAAATTTTGAGAGTCGATAAGGCCAAATCTAGTGAAAATTAAGGTTCTTCAAGCCCTAGGTTTGAGATCTTAATGCAAAATGCTATATGAATGTCTTAAAATCTGATTTATGATGAAAAAAAAATTCAATCAGATCTTAAAATGGTTTCCAAGCCTCAAGATGCAAAATGTAAGTGCAAATCTAATGAAAAATCAATGAAAATTGCTAATTTTGTTGAAATTTTCTATGTAAAAATGCAAATTTGTGAGATCTAAAAGAAAATTTACACTAAAATGCAACACTAAAGACAAATGTAATTTTTAATGAGTGTCTAATTTTAGTAGAAAAATCTGAAACAATATTTTACCTATAAACCCTAGTTTTTGAAATTACTAGGTTATATGCAAACTTCACAATTTTCAACAAAACCCTAACAATTTTATGATGAAAATGCCATGCAAGCTATTGAATTTTTGTAATTTTCTGAAATTTATCTCAGATCTAATGCAAAAATTATAAATTTGATGAAATTCAAATTAATTAATGCAACATAGAAACCCTAGAATGCAATTTTTTTCAAATTTTGCAAATTTTTCAATTTTTTGTAATTTTTCCAATGCAATAAGATGAATGATGATATGAGTGAATGAAATCAATGAAAATCTAAATCAAAACACTCAGCAAGGTGCAAACAAGTCCAACAACATGGGTTCACCAAAATCTAAAGGGTGGAATTTGGATGTTTGGTATTTGGTAGTTTTGTGTGTATATCCTCCTTTCACCCTTTCATTCAAGGACCTAGGGTTGAGTTGCAATGTACTATCATACCCTAGGTCACTATGAGATGTAGGGAAGCTTGGATTTATTTGATTTTATTGTCAATTATGCTTACTTATGCTCAATTTTACCTCAAAACCCTAATTATGCAATTACGGAAGCAAACGGACAAATTACTCAAAATGCTACTACAGGAAGATGTAAAATTACAGATAAAAGCGCACCTATTTTTGAAGTTCAAAAAGTGAAACAATTAGGAACCAAGTAGTGGGCACCTAATTACAATGCCTAGGTTTTTGGCAGGATCTGGAAACTTGATCTGTAACATGTTCCTGTTGTATCAGAGATTTTCCCATCATGGAATCCGAAGGACTTGGTAGTGGATGCCCAAGTCTAGGGTGCTATTCTTAACTTTGATCTATAAATCTAACACTCTACAATATCCCCCTGCAACTCCACTTTTCATGTATCTTCAATATGTAACCTGCAATCACAGAAACTTTGGGAGGGGGTTGTGGTGTTTAGAGGCTTGCCTCAATCAAGCCTCGGAGAGACATTCAAGTCTTCCGAACACCATTGTCAGATAGAGAGTGCATGCCCTTGGGAGGTAGAGGCAAAAACCAAATGATAAATGCTTAAAAACACAAACGATATCACCTTGTAGTGAAGATCTCATGGAAGGAAGAAGCTCTTCATGTCATGAGGAGATGAATGCTCAAATTTACAAATATAAACACACAAACAACACAAATCTTCTCTTGCCACACAATGAAAGCCTTGAATCACTTTTAGGATGCCAAAAGATCACCATAATCATCTAGTTTACAAATGAATGCCTAAACATGCTTATATATGCAACTACAAACACTCCCACCAAGAATTTTGTAATTCAAACTTACTGTGTCAGCATAGGACCTAAATAACAGTCACAAGCCGACACCCAAAATTTGGGACTGGCCCAAAATAGAGCAGGACTAAGGTGCAAGTGCCCAAGTCCTTCCCCCCTATTTTGGTTAGGGTTAGGTTCAAGGGATCCCCCTAGGTCCCATTTGTCATGAAACCCAGGGTTCATTTCATTAGGATGTCAAAATATGATGCAAGATGTTCTAAATGCAGATAAAAGACCCGAGAGCTAAACCTTATGAGGGAAAATCCCCCAAGAGGACATTTTATGACGTTACAGGAATAATTAGCTTGCAGTAATTCCTAATAAAATTTCATATATTAGAGCCTAGGGGGAGACCCTCAAAATTCTTGAAAATATCATCAATACCATTAGGTAGGTACTTGGACTGTAATACCATACTCCAAAATTTGTCCTTCTCCTCATATATTCTCTAGGTCAACCTGGAACCTAATGCTTTATTCATCTTCTTACTCTACTTAAAACCTAACCCTCCCAATTTCTTCATTAGACAAACTCCATCCGATTTGACCAAACTATACTTATGTGTGTTCGCACTTCCACACCAAAGAAAATTTTATTGCATCGCTTCTAGTTCCTTAGCAACTTTGCTTGGTATCTAAAAAATGGACATAACATACACCAAGATAGAAGTCAAGGAAGCCTTAATCAAAGTGATTCTACCAACTAAAGATAGCCATCTTCCTTTCCAAGAGGCTAATCTACCCTAGACATTATCAATCACATTCTTCCATTTAGTTTCTAAGGTTCTTTTATTAACTAAAGGTATCCCTAAATATTTTTTTGGGAGCTTATCAACAACAAAGTCTAGAACCCTTTGTAACTCCAAACTTTTGAAACAATGACCCTTAAGAAAAAAGATCCTAGAGTTGGTGGGATTGACCTTTTGGCCCATAGCCTTCTCATATTACATCAAAAATTTCTTGATAGTATTAGCTTCTTTAGTTGTGGCTTATCCTAAGAGAAGTGTATCATCTATAAAATGTAAATGTGTGACATTATTTATCCCTGCAAAGACCTACAACCCTTTCAGATTCCCTCTATTTGCTTCATCTTTTAAGGCACTACCCAACACTTCTACAATAATAAGGAACAAGAAAGGAGAGAGAGGATCTCCTTCCATAAATCCCATTTGGTATGAAAAATCTCATTAGGGGAACCATTAATGACCAACACATATGGCACCGAGGATATACAACTACAAATCTAATTACACCATTCTTCACTAAAGCCAAACTGGTGTATTACTTTAATAAAAAATCAAGGAAATCCTATCATACACTTTATTTATGTGCAACTTAACAATCATACCTTTTTTCTTCAGTTTAATTAAATAAATGGTCTCATGTACAATTATAATGCCATCCAAGATCTATCTACCTTTCAAAAATCCACTCTGTTATTTCCAGATCAGCCCCTCTAAACACCTCTTAAGTCTAGAAACCATCACCTTTGTGAAAATTTTATATATATTATTATAGAGTGCAATGGATCTAAATTCCTCAAAAAACTTTGGATTCTTATTCTTAGGAACAAGAGAAACAAAGTTGGCATTACATACCTTTATGATAACTAGTCTGCATCTACTTTCCTCTGCCACCCTCCATATATCCTCTCCAACTACATCCCAGTATCTTTGACAAAATTCAATTTGAAAACCATCTGACCCTAGTGCCTTCCTAGCCACCAGAGAAAAGATGGATTTTCTTATCTCATCCATAGAGAAAGGTTTCATTAATTCTTTATTTTGTGACTCCTTCACCAAGATAGGAATATTCCTCGGCATAGTCTTATGTGCATCCTAGTCTTCTTGCAGATCTAAATCCAACAACTTCTTGAAGAACTACATACCCTCCTTTCCAATAGCTTCCATATCTTTGATGACATTCTTTAAAGGTAACTGAGTACTAACAATCTTGTTGCATTATCTTTTGATGTTAGTGGCCAAATGGAAAAGCTTAGCATTATAGTCCCCCTCCTTTAGCCATTTCACTCTAGATTTTTGTTGCCAAAAAATCTCCTACATCCTCAGAATTCTATTAAGATCCTCTATAAGAATGATCTCTAAATTCCTTAACTTTGTTGTCAACCCTGGATTATAAATACTTGCTTCCACTATTTGTGGGTCTGACTCCACTGTGTTCTTCTTTTCAAACAAATTCCCCCTTATTTCTTTGTTCTAGACTTTATCTTGTCTCTTAACTTTTGTTATTTTTTATAGAGAATGCATATTTTACAACAAAAACACTAAAAATATTGTAAAAACTAGAAAAATAAACAAAAGATTTCATAGATCTTTGACACACTTAAATTTTCTAAAATAATAAAATAAGAACTCCAACATAAATGTTAAAGCAATTTCCTATCAACTATAAGAGAACATTCCAAACAACATCAACAAACTATACTTGGTCAAACAAACACATAATATACATGGAAAATAATGATGACTTTCTTGTATTAGAATAAACTTGACTCTTTATTCTCAAGAAGAAATTTCTTAAGGGTTGTGAGAAGATGCCTTCACTTCTACTCCCATCCCACCTATCTTAATTAAACGTCATTAATAATGAAGAGAGCAAAATGAGAGCTCAACAATTACTGAGAGCACCTACTCAATGTAGGCATAGACTTGGGCCTCTTCCTACTATTGATGGTGATTTTAGCATGCAGTAACATGGATGAAACACAAGGGTATTTCACCTCTCTTGAAAAGTATCCTATCCTAGATAAGACTACTCCAAGGTTTATATAGCTAAGTCTTATCTTGTAGGAATAACTTCAGTGAAATGTATCAGCTGTATAAGGGGATTTACATGCAATGATAGGGTTTGATAAAGTTATGACAACAAAAGATGCAAACCCCTATGACATTCTCAGCAGATTGACAATGTAGATGCTGCTTGTGACCTAATCTAACAAAGCTTGATTAAATAAAATGCAAAAGGATTAAGGGTTGAGAGATCCTATAGATAGCTACAAGGATGATTAACACACAGATAGACAAATTCCCAACAACAAACGAATCTCTTCTTAACCAGGCAGCCCACAATGCCATAGAGATTGTGCAATCTTCTAAGGAAAGGTAATGATTTTTAAACTTTGGAAGATTCATCCAGCACCCAACTCCTAGCATAGCTCAATGAACTCACACAATAGAACTTAGCTCATATGAAATATGCTCAAACTAACCATGCACAATGACATACAATTAGCAAGCCATTAATGGTATGGACGGGAAATCCATCAAATATCTGAATAATTAATCACAAGTGCACCTGAATAACTAATTTCATATTAACATGAACCATGAAATCCAAAATAAGACAACACAAAAATACAAATTCCTTGCAACCTGCAAAACTTGCTTTGTGTTGACTAAATTTTGGCAGAGTCTCAGCAATTCACTATCAAATCTTACTTACAATGAGAGAAAATGATGGGCCTTTTATAGACAAGGCACCATACCGAGTTTTTTATGGATGGTGGAGATTATATCAACACCAAGGGTCTAGATTACATGGCATTGAATGAAGTATAGTAGTTTGTTACATTTTCAAATTTACATTTGTCCTTTAGGAAAAAGACAAAATACAGCTTGCAAATATATTAAACTTGGACAAAATGGATACCCATTTGGCCAATATGATAAAGAGCCAATTTTCAAGGTAAGAGAAAGTCAAAAAGAGGTCACATGATGCATGAAAACTTGTGTTGATGTAGACTAACAAGATTCCATATGTTGAGTGGCACGTTTTGATGAAGACATATCTAGTTGGATACTTGCTGGATCAACGTTTGATGACTGGACTGTTGGAACAAGCATAGACTGTTGTGAACATGTCCTAGACATTGAACAGGATCTACAAGAACAATATTGATGTAGGTCTAATCTTCCATGTATTTGAGCTCCTAGGACTTATCTCCATCATCCTTGACATCATACCAACTTTCTCTTGCATGTACAGCAGTAATTTGGTTGACAAAATGATGATTCTGCATATCTAGTTCAACACTACATCTCTATGTGTTCATCCTTCCAAGATGACTCCAATTAGCTCCAACAAGCTCCTTTGTACTCTCAGACCTACAATTCACAATTTCAAGCATCAGTGTCATCTTAACAAATCATTTTTCATCAATTTGAATCAAAATGTATCCATTTGCAGCCATAGGTCCACCTGGAATAGCTCATTGTCAATGTTGCTTCTTTATGACCAACTTCATAAATCCATTGGTTGTCACATGATTTTTTGAGTTTTTCACCATTTTCAAGTACCCATTTGGCCAATATGATGATCTAGGAGATTTTTAGGCTCATTTGAATCCATTTGGAAACTTTTATTTTACGTTTTTAGCCCCTTTTTTGCAAAAAGTGGGATTTTTAGGCCCTACTAGATATTCAGGTGCAGTGGCATTAATTGATGCAAAACATGCCCAAAATCCATACAAACCTACTAAAAATGTTCATCATGGTGTGATAAAGGGATGTGAAATTCAAATTCACCAATAAAATCTAGTTTGCACCTTGGAAAAATGAGTTTTCTAGCTCAAATTAGCAAAAAGCAAGGTTTTTAGGCCCTACTGGATATGTCCTGTAGAGGCTAATTTTAGCGCTGAGTCTTCGTATGCCTTTGGAAGGGATTTTGGGTGTCACAAAATAAGTAGGGTTTTCCATCACTACTGGATATGTCACGTTGAGGTGCTTTTTCACACAAATCCTGCAGACTAATGTTTTAGCGCTAAACATTAGAGTTCCACTAGCGGGGAATTCGTTTACTACCGGATCTGCAAGGATTTTGGGCATTACTGAATATATCCTATTGAAGCCTCTTTTAGTGCTAAATTCTTAAAAGGGTCTGACGGGGAAATCTGAGCACGCCGGACATATCCAGTTGAGTGAACTTTTAGCGCTATCTAGTAGGCAGTGGTTTTAGCACAATGTCTGATAGAGATGATTTTTCCTGCAAATTGTAGTAAGTTCAATTTTTTCTGCCAGATTTGGAAAAGCCTGGCTGACAGTATATTTAAAAATAAGTATATGTTTAGATATTGAATTTCCTATACTTTAAATATTTTGAAATATACTGTCAAGATGTTTGAGATAGGTCTCAAATCCATGGGATTTAACATGCAGATTCTAGATTTTTTAGGATCCACCAGATTTTAGACTTAGTCAAATTTTCAAGGTTTCAGGAGATCAGACTTAGCCAATTCTAGGGTTTTAGGGATATGTATCAGGATGAAAGCATATGGACCCCTTAGTGAAATGTTGTGAAATTTGACATGATTATGCAACGTTAAGGCATGGAAACTAAGAATTTCAACATGATACCTCCTGCAAAAGCAGTTTTAAGGACAACATCCAGTGACATAGGATTTTAGAGCAAAATGCAGCAACACCCAATTTCTGCACGCAACAAATGTCTATTTCTTAAGCACAAATCTAATCAAGACTCCTCCAAATCAATCATGAAAGACATCAAATAACTTTAAACATACCAGATACTCAAATTTTGAACAAATCCTGCATTCTAAGCACAATTTCACTTTCTCATTGTCATAAAGAGGAAAGGCTGAGACTCCAAGCCAAGGCAAAAAAAAGGGGGTCTCCATTTGGAAAAATGGGGTGTGTGTGCAAGGCACAACACCTACTATGGCAATATTCATAGACACACAAAATAACAATCAACATAACAAAACACCACTTCATCTCAATTGTTCACTAGCTAACAAACATCTATCAGTCAAACAATTCTAGCTTTCACCTTCCTATTGCCTTGTCCTAGTTGGGCATCCCAACCACAACCATAAAACTTCAACTACCATCCACGTAAGTGGCTTAACTTAGCTAAAACCTAAGAAGTTCTGTGTGCCACATTTGAAAGATCCACTTTAGCAACTTTCTAGACTAATGTGGATCTCCATGACCCTAATGGTCCAACACTTGACATAAATTTTGAATCATTTATGCCCTGTAATGAGAAACACATGTTTCTCAAAAATCATGATGTGATCAAGGCATTTGAGTACTCTATTAGAACCAACATTCTGGTTAAACCACAAGTCTGATAAAGCAAGACACTACCAAAAATCTAGGCTTGGTAGTCCTCAATTCTTTTTAAAGAAGAACCAAATTTCACATTCTCCCACATGCCAACACATAGGCAACATGCCTTATTTATCCTTTGGCAATTCCACCATATTAAAGTTGCACAACTAATCCAACTAGAAAAGGGCAAGTTGTCATCCAACCAAGGCCACAACATAGTTCTCTTCAGGCCATTGTTAATCATGTAAACATTGATAATGCCAATAAAATGGCCATCAATGTCAAGAGTACCTCACACAATGTGATGGTTAGGCTCTCCTTCCATCACAATAATGGACAAACTTGAAAGGAAGAACGACATCATAAACACTTCCAACACTAATCTATGTGGAGAGATAATGCAAAGAGACTCAGATCTAACAAAATTTGATAACCAAATAAAACATGCAAGTGACATGCAATAACATGCAACTCAAAAAAAACACAATTGACATAGTATTGCCTTGGGAAAACCCTTTCGAAAAAAACTAACCTCCACATTTTGAACCAATTATATTTTAATAACACCAACAATTACAATACACCTCTAAGCTTAAGGTTTCACAAGAGATCATACAAATCACTAAAGTTTTGGAGAGATTTTGGCAACATAATGGTACCTACAATATATTATAATAATACCTCCAACCTAATCACTCAATATACAAGCAAGAACAAAACCACAAACTATAAATGGTTTCTAAAACCATGTGTTGAAAACCATTGGCTAATTTAGGTGATCATGTCCACGAATAAATCCAATGCCCAAACCAAGCCAAGTTAATTGGTAGCAAATTAGAAACTACCATTACCAAATTTGGACACTCAAAATAGTCTTATCCTACTTTTTCCAAAGATATTTTGTGATTTTCATTAAGTCCACAATTAACTCCCTCTCGTCATGCTCTTTCCTTCCCAATAACTCTTACATACATTACAAGTTGTCATAGTTGTTGGTAAGAGACACTAATAGGCATGTCAGGTGTTGTCATTGATGGCAACTGAATCTATCTTACACATCTGCATTATATCATTTGATCATACCGGAAGTCAGATTGTAGATTTGTCTAAGTCTGGATAGACAGGAACAAAGCATATGACAGGGTTCAATGTTTTTGTCTGCATATCTCCACAGGTAACCATGTTGTACTGTGGATCTGATGGAATGTTAAGGGATGTCAGGGCTACCTAAATCCAAAGATTTAGCCTCCAGTGATGAAGGGATTAAAATTTACAAGCATATGAGTATCGGGTTTTGGTTAGACAGTTTAGTCTGGTGAAGAATAGGCTGACCTGGTGTTTGATCCTTGTGTGGATTAAGGGAAGTAGTTGGTTGAGCAATTTATGAGATCCAATGGTATTGGCCAACATGAATGGTGACTTGAATACATAAGTTTTGGTCCACATTGATGGTTGTGAATAGATTCAGCCGACAGAACAATGATCTTGGAAAAGTTTCTAAGTTTTATTGAGGCTGACTATAGTTGATGTAATTACATGTTGCGGATATATATAATCGATGGGTGCGAGCATTTTGAAGTATGGATGTGTGAATATGAGGTGAGATGTGCGAAGGGTGGTAGTATCAAGTGCGAAGCAGAGATCTGATCCTCAGATCATGGAAGAACAATGAAACAGGGCAGTGAGAGATGAAGTGTGTGAAGTCAGTATATTGAGCCTACCCAAAACTGTAATCTTGCATTGCTAGATGTTATTCTTTAGTTTAAGCATTTCAGTGAACTCTTGTAATTAATCTTGTAGGTAGTGAGCCTCCTTTGAGCAGTGAACTCTAGGCAGTGCGCCAGAAGGCATGTGCCTTCCCATTTTGTAATAATTTTAAAAGAGTATAAAATCTTGTGGGTTAACCCCCACTGTGGTTTTTCCCTTAATCGGGTTTCCACATAAAAATCCTAGTGTTATGTGTGTTGATTATGTTTCTGCTCATGTGTAGTTGATTCATGCTCTCATGGGTATATCATTAATCTGTTAATCAGTTGTAAAGAAGATTAAATACAGAAAAAGATAATGTTTTGAGACAACTAATTCACCCCCCCTCTCAGTTGTCTACCCTAATTTCAATAATTGGTATCAGAGCAAGGTTCCTTGGAAGAAGTTTAACAGCTTGAGGAAGATCTGGGAAGGTATTTCAATGGGTTCGTCTAGGTATTCTGATGGCATCAATGAACAACTTCAAGTTGCTTTAGAAGATCTTGATCAGTCCAGAGAAAAAGTTAGAATTGAAAGAGAATCTTAAAGATGCTGAGGATTTCATTCAAACTTTAAAAGGGCAACTAAGCAAATCCATGGAAAAGAGGAGGGAGCTACTTTAGCGATTAGCAAATCAAAATGAAGATAATGGCATAGATGAGGCTCTGAAGGAAAAGTCAAAGGAATGCGAGAAGCTGGCAAAAGAAGCTGTTGTTTTAAAACATGAGATGGAATCCAGAGTGATGAGGCTAACCAAGGAAATAGAGGAAAGGAAGAAGACTGAAGAAAACTTGAATCAGTCTCTGAAAGAAAGAATAGAAGAGTGCTATAGATTGGACAGAATAATTGGCCATCTAGAGTTTGATCTATAAGAAACCACGGATAGTGAGGAACAACTGGAAAGGCAAATTGTTATTCTCAAACATGACCTAGAAGCTACAAATGAATACAAAGAGAAGTTCAAGATAAGTTCATCTAAACTTGAAGTGTTGCTTGATAGTCAGAAGAAGGAAGATGATAAGCATGGTCTGGGTTATGAGAAAGTTGAAAGCTCTGGATCCAGTCAAAGAAATCCAAGAAGGAATCCTAGAAAGCCTCTGGTAAGGCAACCTAATGCTCAAAGGTATCCATCTTTCAATGGAAATTTTTTCAATTACAACAAATTTGGTCATAGAGCTACTCAATGCAGAAGTAGAGTGAATCAAAGTGGTCCATCTTTCTCTGGTAAATGCTTCAATTGTAAAAGGTATGGTCATAGATCCAATGAATGCAGAAGTATGATGATGAACCACTCTAACAACAGAAGAAATGTCAATTCTTTCAATGGCAACTGTTTTGCATGCAATAGATTTGGACACATGGCTAATCAGTGTAGATCAAGAGAAAATCAAGTAAATAAGCAAAGAAATGTTGTGTGCTTTAATTGTAATATACCCAGTCATATTGTAAGATTCTACAGAAGCAGGAATGATGATAGAAAAGGTCTGGTAAACAAAAACCAAAACATGCAGAGACAAGATAAAGGCAAGGGTAAATTTGATGTGAATGAAATCCAGAATGAAATGAACAAAGCATGGGTGAAGAAAAGTGAAATGATTGATGGCAATGGGTCCGCACTGGAATCTAGTGCTGATAATTCCTCCGAGAATTGAAACAGGAGATCTGGCTCAAGAGGAGCTGCATTGAAAATTTAATTCCCCCTACCAGTGAGTGGGTGCCTAAATCTAGCACAATGAATGAAGATAAAGAAGCCTATTGCAGATCTGTTGAAGAAAATTTTAGAGGAAAACAAGCTAATGTGATTGATTGCAGAGCAATTGAAGATTGATTGTATGCAGAAATAGTGTAACCAGATGTATTAGGAAAAATCATTTATTACAATGGTAAATTAGGTTTTACGAAGCATAAAAGGTCATTTACTCAACATTTGAATCACTTTGCATTTGAAGAGAACAAGGCGAAGAGCGCCTGAGCTGTGATTTCAAAGATTTGAAGTGTGAAAAGCGAATTCGTCAGCTAACCCTAACTGGCGAAACAAGGTATTCTTTGTGAAACTCTCTGAATTTGCAATCTCTAGTTATGGCTACTCTGTTGGTTGTTGATATCAACCCTGACCTAAATTCAAAAAGTATCCACACAAATCTATAGAGGTCAATCCATTAGGTACCTTTTCAATTGTTCTACATGGTGTGTTACACGTTGAAAATATTAGGGCTTATATTCATGCTAGCATAGATGAGTTTGGGGATTCAAAGTTAGTAGATTTGTTCAAGAATCATCTGAGGGATGAGATTCGTGGTCTTAAACCTGAGTATAAGGTGCTACAAGTCAAACATTTCATTTAGGTTGTTGGGTTCCCATCCTTCGGTGAGGATGAGTGGGTCCAACATGTACTGAGTCAGATGCATGATGAATTCATGTCGCTGATAAAACCCTTTAAGATCACCAAGGATGTCATCCAGGCCATAACAGGATTGAACTCATCTGGTGGACTACCAATGCTGAAATCAGTAAAGAATTAGACTGTAATTGAAGCTACCAGATCAAAATTTGATAAGAGGGCAATGACAATAAATGATATAACTAATCCGGATGTCAAATTTGCATCTATGGTGATTGGATATAAGATATATCACTCTAGCAGGGAAAACTCTATATCTAGTACAGCCATTTATTTTGCCTATCAGATGTTAAGAGAAAATGTTGACTATGACCTGTGTGAGCTGCTGCAAAACCAGTTAATGGAGAATCTGAACAAGATCAAGAAGGATAAGAAGAATACATTCAAATATGGTATGTTGGTATTGTGTTTGTTCTTCTATTTCATGAATGAGATATTCGGGAAGAAGAGCATGTGTTGGACTAGTGATAAGCCTATTGCCATACAAATCAAAGAGCACTTGTTCAATATTGGTGACTCCAATGCCCAAAGGACTGTTCTTTGGGGATATTTCAAGAATTTTTAGAAATTGATGTAATCAAGAGAAAGAATCCCTACTTCTGTGGTAGAAAAGTATAAGGATACAATTTGTTTCATGGTGGAAACAAATCAATGTTTGATGGAAGTAATTGAACCAAGGATTGTATGGATCATGCCCATGGGGTATGAAGTTGATGGACAAATACTGGAGATGTATGCTCAACACCTTCTGAGCAAACCAAAAGATACCTCAGTTGAGAGATTCGGTACATATAGTGAACTCAGTGTGAAACTGCATGTTGAGCTCTGGAAACCTAAATCTAAGATAAAGATTCAAAGGCAAGTTGAAATGTATGCAGAAAGCATTGGCATAACAAAAGAAGTTGTGAGACAAAATAGGGAAAGGATAGAGAAAGTTGAGAAGGAGAAGTACGACAAAGAATAGGGAAGTGTTCCAGTGGAATCCACTTCTAAAGCAAGGACTACTAGGAGTTCTAGTACAGCCTTTGGTGCATCACCCTCTCCTATTGTAGAGAAATTCAAAGAAAAACCTACCGGTAAAGAAGGAAAAAGAACAAAAGTAATGGTCAAAAGGTCATATGTCAGTGTGGAGAAGGAGGATGAAGAAAAGACTGATTCAAATGATGAGGTTAAAGAATTGAAGGCCTCAGGCACTAAGGCTGCTAAAGTATCTAAGGAGAAGCCTTCCAGAAGCACAAAGTCAAAGAAAGCAGAAGCATCAAGGGTTACCTAAGACAAGCCCTCCGGAAGTGTAAGGGTAAGCAAAAGACTAAAGACTAAAAAATCTACCCTGTCAATTGAAGATATTGTGAATGCAATAACTGTTCATGGGAATTTGAAGCCCATAACAAAATATTATGACATCTTTGATAAAGCCAATAAGAGAATTTTGGAGGATGCTACTGTTAACTACTTGAACACATTCAAAAGAGCACTTGTGGAAATTTTATCTGAAATTCCTCAAAGTCTAAGTGACATTTTGGAGATGAGAAAAGAAGTTTCCAAAGCAAAGGATTTGGAGCTAAGAGAACATGTGTTGTCCAGTCTATGTCTGGTCATCTCTAGTAAGGAAGTAGATAAAATTTTCAAAGTTAAAGATTAATTCAGAAGCAAGAAAATGATGAATAAGCTAATGATTGGAGACATTGATGAAGTGGTCAAAGAAACAGAGCAAATTCTGAGGAAAGCCCTGGATAAGAATAAATTTTATGTGGTCGCTGAGGAACCTAATGCTAATGATACACCCCTTCCAAATGAAGAAGAGTTGAAGGAAAATGAGGAGCAAGTTGAGGTTGATGACTTCTCTATTCTGGAAGAGGAAATATCAAATAAAGGAGATGAAGAGATGGTAAAGGAAGATAATGTTGATGGTGCAGAGAATACTCAAAATCCTCTGGACCAATCTTGTGAGGTAAATGTAGAAATGAGTATGGAAATAAATGATCCTACTAAAGATGATTCTAAAAATAATAAAGAGCAGAAAGCAGAAGAGGTTAAGGACAAGGAAGATCAAGAAGAAGAAACTGATGATGGAATTGACTCCTCCATTCCAGACGTTGAGGAATTTGATAAAAATGATGATGATGATGATGCTGAGGATACACAAAATCCTCCTGAAAAGAATGCAGAGGACATTGTTGATGATGCAGAGAGAGATGAAGCAAAGGAAAAGAGTGAAAATAATAAGCAAGATAATGTGGTTGACTCTAGGAAGGGAGAAGATGCAAGCCCTAATGAGCATAAAACTGAAACATCATATTGGGCAAGAGACACTGCAGAAGAAGTGAAAGAAATTTTGGAGAAAGACAAACAAGTTGCAGAAGATCCAGATATAATACAAGGTCCAATCAATTTTGATACTCTTACTCCAATATAGAAGATGAAGTTGGCCTCTTTTGCACAAGCTAAGGCCAGAGAGGAAATCCTGAAGTTTCATATAGAAGATAGTGAGTTGCTTGGTCTGGCATCCGACATTTTGGAGAAAATCATGCCTACATTTTAGAAGAATTCATCAGCATCCCCCTCCAGTCAGTTGAAGAATCTAATAAACTATGTAAGTACTCACTTTGAGTCTTTTGAAAAGTCAGCAGAAGTCAAAGTCCAGAATGAATTTAATGATAAAAGATTTAGTGAACTGAAAAGAATAATTGCCAATGATAGAATTATGTTGGATACTAGTGTAAAGAGTATTCAAAATGCCCTCACTGAAGGAGGAGACATGTACAAATTTTATCTATCTTGGTCAAAATTTGTAGAGAACATTGAGAAGAAAATAAAGGAGTCTAAGGAAAAATTGTCAAATGTATCTCAAACCTTTAATCCTTTGACAGTATCTGCAACAAGTCAAGAAGGTCAAGTAGTCAACCTGATTGATGAAATAAATAAATTTGTAAAAGAAAAAGAAAACATTGTGGCAAGGATGTGTGAACTCTGGGGATTGATTCTCCCTAAGTTAGAAACAATGTTCAATGCTTTGATAGAAGTTCAAGTTGTTGCTTTGACAAGTGATCCCACTAATCTACAAAAGGCAGAGTCACAGGCATTCTTATTCAGTGGTCATATTTTAGTTTTGGATGGCATGAAGAAAAGATGGGACAGTGAATTGGCACTATTGAAAAACATTTTTGGTGATGTGTTTAAGTTTATATAGACATGACATAAGGATTGTTTGTACATATGCGAAAGTATGGATATAGAATTTTTGTGTGAATTTTTGGATCTGAACCTTGACCTTTACCATTGATGTCAAAGGGGGAGCATTAAAAATCACAAGTGTACATAGTAAGGGGGAACTGTTCTAACACTTAGTCATTTTTCACTAAGTGTTGCCATCAATGCCAAAGGAGGAGATTGTTGGTAAGAGACACTAATAGGCATGTCAGGTGTTGTCATTGATGGAAAATGAATCTATCTTACACATCTGCATTACATCATTTGATCATACTAGAAGTTAGATTGTAGATTTGTCTAAATCTGGATAGACAGGAATAGAGCATATGACAGGGTTCAACATTTTGCTACGCATATCTCCACAAGTAATCATGTTGTGTTGTAGATATGAGGGAATGTTAAGTGATTTTAGGGCTACCTAAATCCAAAGATTTAGCCTCTAGTGATGAAGGGATTGAAAGTTACAAGCATCTGAGTATCAGGTTTTTGTTAGACAGTTCAGTCCGGTGAAGAATAGGCCGACCTGGTGTTTGATCCTTGTGTAGATTAAGGGAAGTAGTTGGTTGAGCAATTTATGAGATCCAATGGTATTGGCCAACATGAGTGGTGACTTGAATACATAAGTTTTGGTCCACATTGATGTTTGTGAATAGATTCAGCTGACAGAACAATGATCTTGGAAAAGTTTCTAGGTTTTATTGAAGCTGACTATAGTTGATGTAATTACATGTTGCAGATATATATAATCAATGGGTGCTAGCATTTTGAAGTATGTATGTTTGAATATGAGGTGAGAGGTGTGAAGGGTGGTAGTATCAAGTGCGAAGCAGAGATTTGATCCTCAGATCATGGCAGAACAGTGAAATAGGGCAGTGAGAGATGAAGTGTGTGAAGTCAGTATATTGAGCCTATTCGAAACTGTAATCTTGCATTGCTAGATGCTATTCTTCAGTTCAAGAATTTTAGTGAACTCTTGTAATTAATCTTGTAAGTAGTGAGCCTCCTTTGAGTAGTGAGCTCTAGGCAGTGTGCCCGAAGGCATGTGCCTTCCCATTTGTAATAATTTTAGCAGAGTATAAAATCTTGTGGGTTAACCCCCACCATGGTTTTTCCCTTAACCGGGTTTCCACATAAAAATCTTGGTGTTATGTGTGTTGATTATGTTTCTAATCATGTGTTGTTGATTCATGCTCTCATGGTTATATCATTAATCTATTAATTAGTTGTAAAGAAGATTAAATACAGAAAAAGATAAAGTTTTGAGACAACTGATTCACCCCCCCTCTCAGTTGTCTACCCTAATTTCAACAATAGTTACATTTAGCAACTTTCATGACACTGAGTAGGTCTTACACTTGTCAAATTACAAACTACAAGTGACACATAGTGCCACTCCAAGTGGGGCACCCAAAATATGTGGGTGCAATGATAAATCTATAACTGCAAATTAATGCATAATTTCAAACATTAGGACTGCAAGGCATATAAAACCTATCCCAACATTCTCCCACTTATTGTGTGCCTTGCAAAAGCATAAGAGAAACTACATCAAACTCAAAACTAACTGCTAGGAGCTATGAATCCCATAGACTAATTGCACCACTTGAACTTCTTTGTTCTCATAGGCTTCATCAATGCATTTACATCATCGTCCAAAGTGTCAATATTTTGAAGAATCTCCCTTCCATCCTCCACCATGTCACAAAAAATATGATATTGAACATCAATGTGCTTTGTTCATGCATGAAAAGTCATGTTCTTTTCCAAGTTGATTATACTCTAACTATTGTAGTCAATATAAACCACTTCAAGTCGCAACCTAACATTTGAACATAACCTTTGAAGCCAAATGGCTTCTGTATAGGCATGATTAACTTCTACATACTCTACTTATATCATGGATAAAGCAACTATAGCCTATCACTTACTCATCCAACTAATAGCACCACCCAATAAGTTAAAGACATAATCACTAGTAGATCTCATGTTATCAACATCTCCTCCCATTAACAATCCACATATCCCCAAATATCCACTAAGTGTTGCAAGTGACCTATAGGACCTCTATCTATGTTGGTTATAGTTAACTTGTGAACCATCTATAGGTATCACAACCACTTGTACAAGCATTCTCCAAATGAATGTGGTACCTCTGTAGGTTGGCTACATGTGACCCATAGGAGCTCTACATGTTGTCTATAGGTGACCTGTTGTACCACTCTAATAGAAAATAGAATAATTTTAGTGCCCTACAAATATTTAAATACCATCTTCAATGCAACCCAATGATCCCATCTAGGATTAGCTATGAATCGACTCAAGACTCTCACTACTTGGGCAATACCTATTCTAGTGTAGATTATAACATACATAAGACTATCAAGTGCACTAGCTCAAGGAACATGAGATGTATCCTCCATCCCACTAGGTGTATATATACACTACTCTACTAATAACTTAGTCCACATTGAAATAGGAAGACTAACTAGTCTGCAACTTGTTATGCTAGAACATTGTAACATAAAGTTCACATAATTACTCTAGCCCAACCAAAGATTTTATTTGTTCTATCTCTTTCGATCTCCATACCTAATATGATGATGCAGGAGCATCCCTAGTTCTAGAGTAATCTTGCATCAACAAAAAACATTTGCATTTTAATTTGTTTCTTTTCATTTTCCAATTTAGTTCAGTTAGTAGTAGTTTTTGTATTTTGGTCTACATTCTACTGTAGTTTCATCTCAGACCTTACAGAGCTAGACTTAGCATCTAGACATGTTCATGCACATCATATCCAAAACTCAAATCATTTGGATTAGGTACCGATAAGATATCGCTATCAGAAGATCGATTGTTTTCTTAGAACAAAGCATCCTGACAGTCTCAAACAAACAGCTAAAGGAGAAGACTTGTGAATCATTTCACAACTTGTGGAGCTAAATTACACATCATTCAATGTTGTTTGGTGTGTGTCTGACCTTCCCTAAGATCTGCACACCATTCCATTCATTTTCAGAGTAGTTCTACTTGATTAGGTTTGACCTATCTGTGTACACATGTTACAGCTCTTCATTGGAGTTTGTGACCTTGCTTGCCCAATGCGGAGGAATCTTATGTTTTGGAGATGATATATACTGATGTAATAGATGCCTAAGAAAGTAGTTATTGATAGTTGATCATTAGTTCATAGTTGATAGTTTGAATTCTTTGCGAAGGAGCTTAAAAGCTTTATCTTGTGCATATTCTGTAACTATGGAATCAGGCCTGTGAGCCCTAATTGTAAGCCCGCATGTTATTGGTTGATTTGTATTTGAATTTCATGATATACTAAATGACTGAATCTACATTTTCTTTATATCTGTGAGTTGTTTATGTTGTGTTTACTCTAGTTGCATGACTTGGATAGTTTACTTTGTGGACCCTCCTAACCGTGACTGCACCAAGTGGTATCGGAGTGAAAGTTTGAATCTTTGGGAGCAAATTGAGAGAAGTTGGTGATGAAATTCTATAAGATCTTGTTGTGAATAGATTGTTGATCTAAGGCAGGTTACCTATGTTGCAACCGATCACCAATTGTGAGGTAATTGTCACCTTGTAGCCCGATCATCGAATTTGAGGTAGTTACACTTGAGCCTAGGAAGTATGCCATCGAGGAGATTCCCTACTATTGGAACAATGACTGGAAGGATGGATGAGATGATGGAGATGATGAAAACCATGTGATTTCACTTGGATTCTATTGAAGAAGATATGTAAAGAGGATTGACACCTAGACCTAATGTTGAAAGTGATGATGATGAAGAATTTCAATATATTGATCAAAATGGTGAAACCCTAGGAAATGAAGAAGAATCAAATCAAGTCAAGATGTTGTTAGTTATTTCAAAGATTGGAAAGAGGCCTAGAGTTGATGTACCAAACTATACTATCAATTTCAATCCTAAAGAATTGATTGACGGGATAAATGACATGGAAGAATACTTTGAGTATGAAGAAATTAAAGATCCAGAGAAGGTGAAATTTGCAAAGATGAAGTTGAAAGGACATGCTACTATATGGTGGAAGGAAGTTCAGATGGATAGAAATATAAGAGGAAAAGAGAAGATTACAAAGTGGGATAGAATGGTGACAAATTAAAGAATTGGTTTATACCTGTTGACTATGAGTTAGAACTGTTGAATAGATTGCAAAACCTAAGACAAAAGGAGCAATCTGTGAAGGAATATATTGAAGAATTTCATAAGATGATCATAAGTATAGGACATAGTGAAGCAAGCAAGGTGAAAGTGGATAGATACATCAATGGACTGAGACTGAACATTCAAGAGGAACTGAGTTTGGTAAGGATGACAACATTAGTTGAAGCATATCAGTTTGCCATGAAAGTTGAAGAAAGGTTGAACAAGAGGCATGATCAAAGACATAGAGGTAGAGGAGGTAAATTTCAGAGAGGTAGAACATTTTCTAACGGAGAAAGACCATATGCGGAGTAGAATAGACAAGAGAGCACATTCAAGAAGGAGGACAGAGACAACAATGCATATCAGAGTGAAGATAGAACTTTCTACTGTAGAGGAAACCCTAGTCCATACCGAAGTGAAGGATATAGAAGAGAAGGAAGAGGACTTGATAGGAGAACATTTAGAGGAACTTGTTTCAAGTGTGGAGATGAAGGACATAGAGCATTTGAATGTAATCAAGGGAGTACAAGCAAGAGAACAGAGAATAGTGGAAGAGCAACCTACGTAGAAGAAGAACCTATTGGATCACCTAGTTTAGTTGGTAAACTTGAGAAAGGAGAATCACTTGTCATGATGAGAGAACTATTTCAAGTAGAGACAAATGAGGAACAACCACAAAGGAAAATTTTGTTCAGAACCAGATGCAAATCAGGAGGTAAATGATGTAAAGTTGTAATTGATAATGGTAGTTCAAATAATCTAGTTTCAAAAGAGATGGTGACTAAGCTGAAGTTGGAAAGATTGAAACACCCTAAACCATATCAGATAGCATGGATTCAGGATGATCATAAAGTAAACTGAGTGAACAATGTTTAGTGAAATTTCATATTGGATCTTATCATGATGAAGTCTTGTGTGATATTATGCCTATGGATGTATGTCATATCTTGTTGGGTAGACCTTGGCAGTATGATAGAAAAGCTATACATGATGGGAGAAAGAATACATACACTATAACATCAAATGGAAAGAGAATTACTTTGATTCCTTTGGAAGATGATCCTAAGAGTGAAGTATGTGGGAATGCTAGAATTTGTTTGGTAGATGGAAGGAAATTCTTGGATGGTTTGAGAGATGAAAATATGTGTTATGCCTTGATTCCTAAGAAGCCTAAAATAGTGAAGAATGAGACTGAAGAATCACAACCTGAGGAGATAACTAAGTTGCTGACAGAGTATGAAGACATCATATTAGATAATGTGCCTAAAGGATTTCCACCAGTCATGAGTATCAATCATCACATGGATCTTATACCTGGAGCTAGTTTACCTAACAAAGAAACACACAGAATGACACCAACAGAGAATGAAGAATTGAATAGATAGATACATGAGTTGTTGAGGAAAGGTTTGATCAAAGAAATTCTGAGTCCTTGTGCAGTACCTGCAGTGTTAGCACAAAAGAAGGATGGAGAATGGAGAATGTGTACAGACTCTAGAGCAATCAACAAGATCACAATTAAGTATAGATTTCCTTTACCTAGGATGGATGACATCATGGATTGTTTGAGTGGACCAAAATATTTCACAAAGATAGACTTGAAGAATGGATACCATCAGATCAGAATTAGAGAAGGAGATAAATGGAAGAATGCTTTTAAGACAAATGAGGGATTGTATGAGTGGTTAGTGATGCCCTTTGGATTGACAAATGCACCGAGTACTTTCATGAGATTGATGAATGAAGTCTTGAAGAAATTCTTAGGTAAGTTTGTTATTGTATTCTTGGATGATATTTTGATTTTCAATAAGACAAAAAAGGAACACTTGTGGCACCTGAGATAAGTATTGCAAAGATTGAGAGAAGAGAAATTGTTGATAAACATCAAGAAGTGTAGTTTCATGAAGGAAGAATTGGTATATTCAGTATTTATGATTTCTGCGGAAGGATTAAAGATGGACCCTGAGAAAGTAAGAGAAATTGTTGAATGGCCTACACCAGAGAGCATTTGAGAAGTAAGATCATTTCATGGATTAGCTAGTTTCTATCAGAAGTTCATCAAAAATTTTAGTTTAGTAACCCTATGACAGAGACAATGAGAGGTGACAGAAAAGATTTCAAGTGGACATTAGGAGCAGATAAAAGTTTTGAGTTATTGAAGCAGAAAGTGACATTGCAACCTGTGTTGGCATTACCGGATTTCAATAAAGTATTTCAAGTGGATTGAGATGCAAGTGGGAATGCAATAGGAGTAGTGTTAGTCAAGATGGTAGACCTATAGCATATTTTAGTGAGAAGTTGAATGATGCAAGGAGAAGATATTCAGTTTATGATCAAGAGTTCTATGCCATAATTCAAGCCTTGAAGAAGTGGAGACATTATTTGTTGCCTAAGGAGTTTGTGTTGTATACAAATCATCAAGCTTTGCAATATTTGAACAGTTAAGGAAAGTTGAATCAGAGACATACGAGATGGGTAGAGTTCATGAAGAGTTATACTTTTGTGTTGAGACATAGGAGTGGAAAATCAAACAAAGTTGCAGATGCCCTGAGTAGGAGAAGGAACTTGTTGATAGAGATGAGAGTTGAAGTGTTAGGATTTAATGAATTAAAAAACATGTATGAGGAAGATCTTGTTTTTGCAAAACCTTGGAAAGCATGTAAGGAACTTGTTGTGACAGATAGGAGTAAGTGGTTAGACTATTTCATTTAGGAAGGCATGTTGTTCAAAGGAAAATAGTTATGCATACCTAGGAGTTCAATGAGAGATAATTTGATCAAAGAGAAGCACAGTGGTGGATTGGCAGGACATTTTCGCATTGATAAGACAGTGGCTTTGGTGAGTGAAAACAATTTTTGGCCCAAGATACATAAGGATGTTAGGAAATTTGTGCAGAGTTGTAGAGTTTGTCAAGTTACAAAAGGGGGTAGTCAAAATACCGGATTGTATAAACCTTTGACAGTACTAGAGAGACCTTGGGAAGACATAAGTATGGATTTCATAATGGGATTGGTGAAGACACAGAGAGGACATGATTCAATATTTGTAGTGGTGGACAGATTTTCAAAGATTACACATTTCATACCTTGTAAGAAGACAACTGATGCAATGCATGTAGCTAACCTATTTTTCAAGGAGATTGTGAGATTGCATGGATTACCTAAGAGCATAGCTTCAGACAGAGACACCATATTTCTTGGATACTTTTGGAAGACACTTTGGAAGAAGATGAAGACAAATTTGAAGTTTAGTTCAGCATTTCATCCACAGACTGATGGATAGACAAAGGTAGTGAATAGGAGTTTGGGAAACTTGTTGAGATGTTTGGTTGGAGAGAAGGCAGGAAATTGAAACTTGATTCTTTCACAAGCAGAGTTTGCATATAATAATTTAATGAATAGGAGTACTGAAAGAACACCATTTGATATTGTGACAGGAACTAGCCCTAGAGGAGTTGCAGAGTTAAGAAACATTGGTTTGGAAGAAAAGAGGAGTGTAGAAGCAGAAGAATTTGTGGGACACATGGAGATAGTGCATAATCAAGTGAAGAAGCATTTGGAGGAGATGAATGATAAGTACAAAGAGCAAGCATATGAGAAGAGGAGACACAAAGAATTTGCAGTTGGAGATGAAGTGATGGTGTATTTGAGAAAAGAGAGATTTCTAGTTGGGACTTATAACAAGTTGAAGATGAAGAAGTTTGGACCTTGTAGGATACTTAGAAAGATTGATTCTAGAAATGCATATGAAGTGGAGTTACTGAAGACATTGGGTATATCACCTATTTTCAATATTGTAGACCTATACCAGTATCATGAAGCAGAGTTTAGTGACAGAATGAAAGAAGACTTGAAGCAGCAGTTACCACAACAAGCACCAGAGCATATTGAAGACATCTTAGATAGCAAAGTCAGATGCAGCACTAGAGGAAGACAATACAAATAATTTCTTGTGAAGTGGAAAGGCAGACCAGAAGAAGACTCATCTTGGATTTCTCAAGCTGAGGTAGAATATCTTGATTTTCCTCTAGCCCAGCAAAGTGAGGAACTCACTTTTTCAATAACCTTAGATGTCTGATGCAAGAGCATCCCTGGTTCAAAAGCAATCTTGCATCAACCAAAAACATTTGCATTTCAGTTTATTTCTTTTCATTTTCCAATTCAGTTCAGTCAGTAGCAGTTTCTATATTTTGGTCCGCATTCTACCGCAATTGTATCTCAAACCTTGTGGAGTTGGACTTAGCATCTATACACATTCATGCACATCATATCCAAAACTCAGATCATTTGGATCAGGTACCGGTAAGATATCACTATCAGAAGATTGATTATTTTCCTAGAATAGAGCATCCTGACAGTCTCAGATAAACAATTAAAGGAGAAGACTTGTGGAGCATTTCACAACTTATGGAGCTAAATTACACATCATTCAATGTTGTTTGGTTTATGGCTGACCTTCCCTGAAATCCGTACACCATTCCATTCATTTGTGGAGGAGTTCTACTTGATTAGGTCCAACCTATCCATGTACACATGTTACAGCTCTTCATTGGAGTTTGTGACCTTGCTTGGCCAAAGCAGAGGAATCTTATGTTCTAGAGATGATATATATTGATGTAATAGATGCCTAGTAAAGTAGTCATTGATAGTTGATCATTAGTTCATAGTTAATAGTTTGAATTCCTTGCAAAGGAGCTTAAAAGATATATCTTGTGCATAGTCTATAACTATGGAATCAGTCATGTGAGCCCTAATTGCAAGCCCGCATGTTGCCAGACGATTTGTATTTGAATTCCATGATATACTAAATGACTGAATCTACATTTTCTTTATATCTATGAGTTTTTTCTATTGTGTTTACTCTAGCTGCACAGCCTGGACAGTTCACTTTGTTGACCCTCCTAACCGTGACTACACCATATGAACTCGGTAGCCCCCAAGTCCCCCATACCAAATTTTGCATAAAGCTAATATTTCAAGTCCCTAATCACATCCTTACTATTTCCAAAAAATAATGTATCATTTACATACAAAGTGATAACAAAGAAATGATCACCATTTTGTTTGTAATAAACGTATTGATTAATTTAGACCTCACAAATCCTAATCTCAACATAAGAGTCAAACTTTTGATATCACATTCTAGGTGCCTTGTTGAGACCATACAAAGATTTTTCAATCTAAAAACCAATGACTCCTTACCTTTTACAATAGAGTGCTCTGGCCGTTACATACAAATTTCTTCCTCCAAGTCACTATGTAGGAAATTGTTTTCACATCCATATGCTCTATCTCAATTTTAAAAGCTATTACAATAGATAATAAAAACCTAATAGATGTCAACTTAACAACTACAGAAAAACCTGACCAAAGTCTTTCCTCTAACCTACGAATATTCTTTCACAAGTAATCTCACCTTGAACTGGTCAACACTACCATATGAACCAAGCTTCTTCTAAGAGACTCATTTGCAACCAACAAGATTCCTTCCTTTTATCAATTGAACCAAGTCCTAGGTCTCATTATTTTGAATGTAGCCATCTCCTTATCCATGGATAACTTCTAGGACTCACTATCATCCATCTCCACTACCTCTTTCATAGTTTGAGGTTTATTGGAGTTAACAATCAATGCTAAAATACATCTGAAATAAGGCAAACTATACATTTCTAGTTGTTTTCTTTGCTAAGTAGACCTCCTCACAAGTTGAGGTGGAGGCTCTTCCTCTTCCAAATTCTATGAGCACTCCTCATCATCAAGTCCAACCCGAACCTTTAATTCAGCCTCATGTGCAACAACCTCATGTGTAACAGCCTCAATCTTTGATTGTAACTTTGTACCATAAAATTCACACTTTCATTTGGTTTCACAATTGTATGAGAAGGTTTGATCTCCCTAAAAATCATAATTTGATTATATAGAATTTTTTTGGTCACATGATCCCAAAACTTATATACTTTCACACTAACACCATAGCTAATGAAGATGCATTTTATAGTCTTACTATCCAACTTTGACTACTTATCCTTAGGCACATGAGCATATGCCTTGCAAACAAAAACTCAAAGATGTTGAAGTTAGGGTTTTTTGCTTATCAAAACCTCCATAAGGTGTTTTCTCAACAAATGCTAATGTAGGAGAGTTGTTGATCAGGAAACATGATGTGCTAGCTACCTCCCAAATTTTTTGTTCTAATCTAGCCCCACTAAGCATACTCCTAGCCCACTCCATCAATGTCATATTCATTCTTTTCACAACTCCATTTTGTTGAGGGGTGTGTTATGCCTTGCACACATGCCCCATTTTATCAAATGGAGACCCCCTCTGCTTTTGCTCCGCTTTGATTCAGCTTGGTCTCAGCATATTTCTAAAGAAGTGGTGTTGTAGTGTTAAGATCAAATCTGTTCACATTTAGGGTCAAATTTGCATAAGTCCAGTGGGATGATCACTTGCCCTCTTTGGCATCAATTCCTAAATGGATTAAGTCATTTTGTTAGGAAATCCTAAGTATTAAAATCCTTTTGCACTCAAAAGCAATGCTACTGCACTTGCGCCAAAATCCAGTCACACTAGATATTAGCGTCGAGATCTCTTTGCACCAAAAAATGCTTACATTGGATCTATGGGAAAAACTATTGCACCGGACATGTCCGGTTGCCCTAAATAATCCCACTAGTCGGTGCACGCTGAAAACCCTACTAGCACTAAAATCCCCTTCAACTTGATTTGCATGCAAAACTCACCCTATTAGATATATCCAGTCCTTCGTAAAATCCCCGCAGATCCTATTAGAGGTGAATATCTCACCAAGAATGTGTGACACTTTGTCATTGTACCTCTATCATTAATGTCAAACTCCTAGCGTAATAAAACGTTCAAATCTTCCATTTTTCACTCATTTTGCATTTGAACGTTTGATATCTTTGCGTATTCGGGTGATTTTCTGACGAGTTACTGCAATTTGAATGATTTCTAACCATATTCGAGCATGACGCATTAGGCTTCTTCTGCATTCAGATACTACATTTCATAGGTTAGAGCCTATTAAACCCTATTTTGCATATGAAATATTAAGGTTAATGGTTTCAATTAGTTTGGGCTTTATGTGAGAAATTTCTTGGTAGAATTTTCTTTTGTTTTCATTGAAAATCTTTCAAATTATTGTTGGCATTAGGGTTTGAATAGGGGTCTTGGTATAGAGTTTATTGTATATACGCATACATAAGGGTTTGAGTTCCCTTTGAAGAAATTGGTCATTTTTCCTTTTTATAGAACCACTATTAATATCTTTACAAATCTTTTGTTGGTTCCCTAGAGAAAAGTAAAGTGTTTGAATCCTTTAGGAATCTCATTTACATGCAGAGATAAAACCCTACTAAGCTCGCATTAAAAAATGACTTCACAGAACCCACCCTTTAGTCATTTCAGTATTCAAATAAACTTAGCACTAATAGGTGACGTCAATGGATATGCACAATAAACTCTTCCAATCGGATGTGCTACTTCACCTTCCTACTGAACATATTCGGCACTCCCTGAATTCCCTACTAAGAAAGATTTAAGCACTTTGTGCTAAAACACAAGACAACTGGATTTGCATGGAAATAACACTTCACTGGACATGTTCAGTCACAACTAAAAAACCCACCTATCTGATGATAAATGAAATTACCACTAAAGAAAACACCAGACACCTAGCGCTAAAACTCTCACCTCCAAGAATGATGTCCAAATATCAATTTTCTATATTGATTTGGCCGTGTAATATCACAAACAGGTATTGCCCTAAATTTTTGATTTCCAACTTTTGAATTCTGCCCTAATTTTCTGCATTTTTGTTTTCTACTCAAAACCCTAGATTCTGATCTAATTTTCTGATTGCAATCAAACAAGGACAATGAACACAAAAGCAACTAAATGATCCAATAACAAAGCAATTATAAATCCTTATGATTATATCTTCAAACATGAACTTATCCAACCAATCCTATCATCAATTTTTAAGTATAAACATGGAACCAAAATCTAATTTTCTGAATTGAACATCTGCTACTATAAATCAGAATTCTAAATTTTGCAAGTTATATTCAAAATATAGGCCAATGAAGCCCAAAAATATATCAGATCTATGATGTTACCAATCAGACCTAATAGTAGGCTGACACATGCCAAAAACAATAGCAAAATGACCTTAGAAAATGATAGGAGAGATCTCCAAGGGCTACGCTCCAACTAGGGCTTGAAACCCTAGGTCTTCAATCCTTAAAACACAATGGAAATCCACTCCCAAGGATGCACTCAGGTTTAAATTGTCTACTGCTCCAAAGAATGATGTCAAATTGCCACAAAAGCCAACAAACATCCATGAACATCTCTCCCAAAGGTAGCACTCAAGAATAGGATTAAACCCTAGGCAAATTGTCAACACTCCACTAAGAAATCACCTCCAATGATGGGTGAATCGGGACTACCTCTCTATTGCTCCAGATCTATAGCTAAATCATGCACAAGGACCACCAAAATCACCTCCAATGCTGATCGCTCCACCTCTAATGAGTGGTGCTACAAACAAGGACAATTCCCAATCCAATGATGATCAATTCACACCCAAGGATTGCCTCCAAGAATGAAGCAGACTTTGAAGGACATAAGAGTTGTGTATGAAGATCCAGTTCCAATCTTCTATGACAATACAAGTTCTATAAACATTTCAAAGAATCCAGTGATACACTCAATAACAAAGCATATATCTATAAGGTATCACTTTTTGAGAGAAAAGGTGACAGAGAATGAAGTAAAGATGGAATATGTGTCCACAACGGATCAGATTGTAGATATTTTCACTAAGCCTCTGCCCAAGGATACTTTTGAGTATCTCAGAGAAAAGTTAGGGGTTATTACCCCTCCTGCTCTAAACTAAGATGCATAGGAATGCATTAGTCTAGTGGTTCTCAAAGTCTCATTCTTTGATCTGGATTGATGTTTTGAGGGATACCTCTTAGGGGGAGTAGCTAGATGTTACCGGTATGTGTTCCTGATATAGAAAGTGTTGATAGAAATGAAAGTTCAAATGAATCATAGCAGTAGAGTGCAAGTATGTGCCCTTTTCCCTTGATGTCAAAGGGGGAGAGAAATCATGTGAAAAACTCAGAGAAGAAAGAGTGCAGATGTGTAAAGAGAAAAGGGGGGAATCTTGTCTTGATGGTCTTTACAATTTTTCACATCATATGTTGCCATCAATGACAAAGGGGGAGATTGTTGTACGTATGTGCCTAACCGGTGTTGTCATTGATGTCAACATATCTATGTTACCATTGGTGTCAACTGTGCTCTTGTTTTGATGCTTTCTTGTAATGAGTTAAGTATTAAAGATAATAAGTATTCTTAATACAGTAGAAAAATCCAGTAGATTGCTCTGCGTTTCTTGTAGAATGAGTATCTTTGTATGTGGATTGGAAGTTATTTAGAGGCATATCTAAAGATGCTATGTTCCAAGTTTAAGCCTCTGGTATGAAGAATTGAGTGAGTTATGTTCACCAAAGTGAAAATTGCTTTTCCAGAAAGGGGCATAAACCCCACCAATCTGGTAAAATTTAAAATCCCCGCCAGAAGCACTTTAAATAGTTAGCGCTAAATAGTGCTTTCACTGCACATGTCCGGTAGCACATGCAATCCATGCTATCCAGTGGACAACAAAAGCTCTGCTAACAATATACCAAGGAGTTCGCGCTAAAATTAAATCCAACAAGATAAGTCCAGTAACACCCAATTTCCCTACAAAGCCTGTGATGCTTGAAAAACCTGCTAAAATCTAGTGAACCCTTAAATCCCCACTAACTCTATACACAAAGAACTATTAAGACTTTCCAAGGGAGTATGAGGGTATTTGATCAATTGATTAAAAGGGATGCATGATGTCAGTGGTAATTCTTATGTTTTATTCTTTTGTTTTGATATCATTCTCTTAATTTAAGCATTAATTGCATTGGTTCAGTGGGGCTTAAAAAAGCCCACTAAGTTAGTTCTTTTTGTTTAGTGCTAGATCTTATGTAATCGGTGCTAGAGAAATAAGAGAAGTGTAATTCTATAAATTTTACGTGAATTAGGACATGATAGTAAGCTTTCAAGATGCATTATCTTAATTCAGTAGAATTTTAACTTAGGATAATCATGTAATTGCCTCAACCCTAAGTCTAGGACATTAGGATAGCTAAGTTATAAAAGTTATTCATTAGGGCTGGTCTTGCAAGATAAATGTCTGCCCGAGCTAACAACATGAAGTATGAATTCAAGGGAATCCCTCTGGTAACCAAAATCACATCATGGACAAACATAGGAGACAATGATTTGGGGCACATAAATATTGAGGAGTTCAGACTTAGAGTCCTAGGACCTAATCCCACCCCATTGGCCAAGAAAATCAAAGATAATGGGATAGGTCAAGCAGTTGCATTCCCCACATCATTACAATGTCTAGAGTTGATTGTGGCATGTGCTAGTAACTATGATCAAGCCACTAGAACTATACAAACTCAAGACAGACAGGTCTTGGCAGATCTCAGTGCACTATCTATTGTAGAAACATTTGCCATTCCCCCATTTCAAAAACTATCCATGATGGACAAGGAAGAGGTTAAAAGATGTATAAGAAAGACCTAGAGGCTTGTAGGAAACAGATAAATGAGGGTTGGATGAAAAACAAAAGGACAGCCTTGACAAAAATTCCTCACACTCTATACAGAAGTGATTTCAAGGAGGAGGTTGGAGATTTAGTGA
Organism: Cunninghamia lanceolata; assembly: GCA_027924645.1. Taxonomy (NCBI): domain Eukaryota; kingdom Viridiplantae; phylum Streptophyta; class Pinopsida; order Cupressales; family Cupressaceae; genus Cunninghamia; species Cunninghamia lanceolata. Next base: position 17,015,918 of record BSBN01001715.1, read on the forward strand.
CCCTTCTGAGCAGGATCATGGGACTGCCTACTGCTTCCACATTTGAGGGGTGGATGTTTGCATACATTGAGGAGATTCTACATGGAGAGAAAAAGACACATTGGACTCAAATCCTCAGCAATAACATCCATAAAACTTTTTTTCCTTCAACATAGATGAGACCTTCAGGTGGACATCTTACATTGTTTATGCTCTAGCCAGGCATATGGTATATCCTGGACTATCTAGGTTGGGTACTATTGGCAATGCAGATGGCCAATTCAAAGTATATGAATGCTACCCAAAACTTGAGATCTCTCAGTCTCTGGTACATTACAAATGAGTCAATGATGCCTTCACCATGCATATTACTCAAATACTACAAAATAACACTACCATGAGACTGTCTCCCGAAGTTGCCAATGTTGTTAACTCATACGGGAGATGGTATATTCAGTTTCAAAAGTTTACTTATTTAAGAGTACAAGGTTTCACAAGAGCTCCATATAAGTTGCCCCGCTATCCAACTGATAAGGTAGTGCTCCTTGAATTGACAAGACAACTCCTACCTTGTGCAAAGAAATTGAAACACCTACACCAAGCCTCTATCAAATTCTCTATCCTACTAGGAAGACGCAATTATTCTTGCACCACTCTTGGAGCATCTGGACACTCAGATATAGAGCTACAATTGTTGAACCTCCATCTATAATTCATAATAAGACACTTTGACCCATTTGGGATAATGCAGAGGCATGTAAGCAAGAAATTGATTCACAAAGAACACTTGTAAGATTTTTGGGCCAACTATAGAGATGATTATGAAGTGTTAAAAAGGAATTATTCTAGGTTGTCTCTAGATTTCATCTAAAGGTTTCATATCATGCAGGTCCCTGATCAAGTGATATAAGATGATATCCTAATTTAGAGGGGACCATGGGAGGATCTATTTAATCAGCCAATTCCTTTTCCAAATTGGGCTGATTCAAAAGAAAGCTCATTGGATGAAGCAATGAAAAACCCAATCAGGTTGAGCGAGAATTGGGTCAGAGGTCAGATTGCAAACTTGACACAAGCAGGGATAGCCCTCACTTATATAGAATAGACCCAAGATAGGACAAGTAGTGATGAGGAAGATGAGCCCATTGAGGGTCATGATGCAACCCAAGATGCTAATATAGTAGATGTACCTCAAGATAGTGAGGAAGATGTTCCTTTGGCTGATAAGGGGAAAGGCAAGAAGGCCCCTCCTAAGGTACAAAAGAAAGAAAATTCCACTGCATCTAGAACAAGGGTTGCTAAAAGGAAAGATATGCCTAGTGGAAAAGGGGAGACCTCTGAAGCCAAGAAACCCAAGGCATCAACCTCTATAATACCTCCTCCTACAACACTTGCTGCCTCTCCTCCACAACCAGATGTCACTATCTCTTCCACTACCCCCATTGATACTTCATCACTTGTCTCTTCATCCACCACTACAACCACATCCTCTCCCCTAGAAATAAGCAAACCTCACCCATTCCCCCATCACCGCTTGTCATTCCCTCTATCATTTCCTACATTTCTTCTTTGCCTTCCATTTCCACTATTTATGTACCATCCATCTCTTTAATATCTTCCTCCACACCTCTATCCATCTCTTTTGCTTCCCACTCCATCTCCTCTACCTCATTCTCCACACAATTCTCTCTACCCCCTATTTCTACCATTCTCACACCATCCTTTTCTTTACCATCATCCAGCCTTTCCTCACCCATCTCTATCTCTTCCATGCTTTCTTCTCCTCCTGTTCTACCATCTCTAGGCTTTGCTTCTTTTGCCAACTTGTCACAAGTATATCTGCCACCCATTGCTACTAATTCTTTGTCCATGGTAAGTAGTTCCCCATCTCATTCAATTGCTCCCATCAAAGATTTAGTCCAAATGTCCTTGCCCATTCCCCAACTACCTAGTATAGAAAAGGTATGTGCTGGATTGGAATCACAGGAGAAGTTGACTATCCAAGACATAACACATGAAACTCCCACTGACCCTAGTACAATTGAAGTAGTTGATATAGAGGACAGTCCAATAGAGGGAGGGGCTATAGAGTCAGTTTTGGAATTGTCTTAGAAAGCAGTCACTGAAAATCTGCAGTATATAGAGCAACCAGTCTCCTCACAATAATACAGTAGATGATGAGCAAAAGGTAGGAGGGGATAAAGAGACAGACAAGGAGTTGGAAATAGAAAATATTCATGAAGATTCTTTGAATAAGGGAGATAGTCACATTGACTCTCCTAAGCATACTTCTGCAGCACCAAATTAGTTGCAGCAAAGACTAAGCAATAAGCCTCTGAAGGTTGAGGTAATGTCTTTGGATTTGGACACGTTTTTGGCCAGGTTAGAGAAGCTAAAAAAACAAAATAAGGCCAAGGTCCAATCCAAAATCTATAAGGATACCACGGGTTTCTATGTTGCACAGGTGGCAGTCCCTCCAGAACAAGCCAATAAGGAGGATGTAAGACCAAAAGATTATACAATCACCATAATAAATCTGGGACCAGCCTCCAAGAAACAAAAATTTGAGGAATTTAAAGGCTCTATGTCCAGTATCCTTGACAAACTAAATAAAGATGAACTGACCAAGCAACAATTAAAGCAACAGAATGAAGAGCTCAAGGCCTACATAAAATTCTTAATGAAGCCCATGAATGCAAATGGAGAGCCAGAAGCAACACCTTCTCTCCTTTCTAAGGAGGAACTAACAAATTTTGAAAAAATTAAGACTACTACAGTAGCCACCGAAGAATGGTTGCATAAAGTTTACACAGAGGGTTGTGAGGTGATTCTTTTTGCGACTGAATTGCATGAGGATTTTTGCATCTTGAAGTCTAAATGGGAAGAAGTTAATAATGATTGTATTTCTTATGAAAACTCTTACTCCCATATGCATCTTAGAGTGCGAGCCATGGCCAACCTTCCTGACGAAGTTTTGTTAGCAGAAGGTATTCTGACCCAAGACAAATTAGAGAAACCTGAGCAATGGTTAGAATTGATTGGATTGAGAAAGGAAGTTTTTGATAAGGCCAAAGATTCTTTTGGTACAGCCAGAGCCCAGATTATGGAGGTAATTTATAAAATAAATGATGTATTGAGGGCTTGTACAAATTTTGACCTTGATGACATGGCTCCTATAAATGTGCAAGAATGTAAAGATAAGTTAAACCATATCATTCATGGAGAGTCGCTACTCAACATGATTGGGAAATTAGAAAAGATTAGTGATCTTAGAGCTACATTTGTAGAATTCATAAGAAATAGGAGGTCCAAAGATGCAATCTACTATAAGTTTTCACAGGAGGTCGATTGGTTGAAGTTCAGAATAGATTATATTAAAGATCCAGATCTAGCAGATATAAATCCAACATTATCAGCTCTTATAGCATACAAAAAAAAAGAAGCTAAGAAGAATAAAGTCAACCTAGATGATGAGGGTCAATAGAATTTTCCAATCAAATTTTGAAATCCTGTCATTTCATTTCAGCTCCAGATTTCAAGGGTCCTGTGACCTTATTTTGACTTTATTTTGTCTTGTAAATTGGCTCTTTGTCTTATGCAGCCAAATGGGTAGTCACTTTGTCCAAATTAAATGTATTTAAGTGTTGTATTTTATCTTTTTCTTAGAGGACATGTGTAAACACGAAAATGTAACAAACTATTATATCTCATTTAATGCAATGTAAATCTGGACCCTTGGTGCTGAGATAATCTCCACTGTTCACCAAAAACTTGGTATGGTGCCTCCTCTATAAAAAGGGTCATCCTTTTCCTCATTGTAACATATCTTTGATAGTGAATTGTTGAGACTCTGCTGAATTGATTAATACAAAACAGATTTTGCAAGATCGCTGGAAATTGGTCCATTATGTTATCTCTTTTGCTTTCATGGTTCGTGTTGCATCAATCTCGAGTTAGTTAAATGTGCTTTCGCAATGTTGGACAAATGTCAAATATATTCAATGAATGCTTTGGTCCATACTATTAGTGCTTGTTGATTGTAAGTTACTGTGCATAGTTAGTCAGGGCCTTCATATTGAATTTAGTTCAATTGCATTTCACTAGTTAAATTGCGCAATTATTTGGGTGTTTAATGAATGAATTGTTGGCAAGAGACACTATATGGATTCATGGTTGTTGTCATTGATGGCAACAAAGGTCATCCCACATATCCGCAAGTCATGATATGTCTCTACCGGAAGTCAGATTGAAGATTGTGGTGGTCCGGTGAACAAGAACAGAGCATGTGGCAAGGTCCGACAGATTGGTCCGGATCTCTCAGAGGAAGTGTCTTGGTGCAGTGCGGATCTGGGGAAGTCAAGAGGACTATCTTGAGTAGTATATTCCAAGGATTTAGCCTCCGGAGATGGACAAGGAAAAAGATATGAATAGTTGAGTACCGGATTCCTGAGAGACAGTGAAAACAGAGGAAGAACTGACTGACTGAGTATCAAACTACTTTCCGGATGTGTTACAGATGATGATAAAGGTTGCGGAGGCATGAATCATGTTTGGCCGACATAATTGATGATATCTACAAGTATATGCTTGATCCGCATTGCTTGGTGAGCAAGGATTCAGCCGACAGAACTAAGTTTGTAAGAAACTAGACTGTTCCGGATGCCGACTAGAAAGATGATGAAAGTACTTGTGCGGATATATATAGAGGATGGATTTAGTGGTAAAAGGCGTGAATGAATGTGAGGATATGCGAACAAGTCCAGAGTAGAGCAGAAGTAACAAGAAAGATCCGGTATGTGAAAGGACAGCAGACTAAAGAACAGAGGAAAGATGAAGTGCAGCAGATCAGTATACTGAACCTAACCGGAACTGAACTCCAGCATATGCAGATGCTTCCACTCAGTTCAAGACTGTGATTCTAATCACTTTGTAAGACAGTGTGTCTTCTTGTAGGCAGTGAGCCTCTTGTGAGCAGTGTGCTCGGGCAGTGAGCCCTAATTGGCAAGTGCCATTTTTGTAATTTCCTATTCTTCTAACAGAGAATAATTCTTGGGTTAATCACCCCGTGGTTTTCTCCCTTAACAGGGTTTCCACGTCAAAAATACTGTGTCATGTGTTTCTTATTTCATGGTTTATGTTTGTGTTTGATTTTATGCTGCTTCAATTAAAGGAAAGTTTAATAAGGGAAATAATTAGGATAACTGATTCACCCCCCCCTCTCAGTTATCAACAATTGGTATCAGAGCCAAGTTCCTCCTAATAGAGCCTAACAGCTTGAGGAAGATCTGGGATTTCAAATGGATGCATATGGTTTAAAGGAGCAACTCAAGACTGCCCTTGAGGATCTTGAACAGTCAAATTCTGAAGTCAGTGAATTAAGAGAAAGACTCAAACAGGCTGATGAATTCATGAGGGAATTAAAAGACAAATTAAGTCTCTCTATGAAAAAGAGAAAGGAGCTGCTCCAACAGTTGGCAAGACAAAGTGAAGAAAGCAATACAAATGAGGAATTGACTGAGCAAACCAAGTTATGTGAAAAGTTATCAAAAGAAGTCATTATGTTAAGACATGAAATGGAATCAGGAACTATAAAGTTCACTCAAGAGATTGAAGAAAAAAGAAAGGCTGAAGACAATCTAAAACAATCTCTCAAGGAAAAATCAGAAGAATGCCACCAGATGGACAGGATTATCAGACACCTTGAATCTGATCTTGAAGATTCCAAAGATAATGAAGGAAAACTTGAGGATCAAATTGCCTCTCTCAAAAGAGACCTTCAAACAGCAAATGAATATAAAGAGAAATTCAAGATAAGTTCTGCTCAACTTGAAGTTCTTCTTGAAAGTCAAAAGAGGACAGATGACAAGTATGGCTTGGGATATGAGAAAGGAGAAAGCTCCGGATCCGGTCAGAAGAATCTTGGATCAGAAAATCCAAGGAGCAGGCCTAGAAGACCTCCGGTAAGACAGCCAAATGCTCAAAAATATCCATCCTTCAATGGATACTGCCACAGCTGCAACCATTTTGGTCACAAAGCTAATCAGTGCAGAATGAGAATGAATCAGATTAATTCATCCTTCTCCGGACAGTGCTTCAACTGCAAAAGGTATGGACACAAATCCCATGAATGCAGAATTATGCAAGTAAACAAATCATTCAAAGGTAGATGCTTTACATGCAATAGAGTAGGTCATATGGCTAATCAATGCAGATCAAAGGGATATCAGTTAAATATGCAAAGAAATGTTATCTGCCAAATCTGCAATAGGTCCGGTCATAATGCTAAAGTCTGCAGAAACAAGAATCAGGACAAAAGAGGTCCGGTGTATAATCAGAATCAAGACAAGGGTAAACAAAAGATGAATGCGGATGAAGTTAGGAATCAGATGAGCAAGATTTGGGTGAAGAAAAGCTCAGAGAATGTAGAGGTTGGATCCGCACCAGATTCTGGTGCTGATATTTCTTCCGGAAATTAAAAAGTGAGCTCAGGCTCAGGGGGAGACTCAAAGAAGATTCTGTTCCCCCAGCCAAACAAGTTGTGCCGGATGTGGCACAAGATGCGGATTAAAGGGTTTGTAGATATAAGTCCTGAGATGCTTCAGTCAAGTTTTCAGAGGTCCGCATGGAGTTATGAAGAAGCTGTGTTCGATTAAGTTAGACCTGTTCAGGGAGGTGCTCCGGTATGATAAAGGATTACAAAAAGGTCCGGAGAGATCCGGAAGTGCACGATCTTGTCTTGCGGATTGGACAGAGTGTTTGGGATGTTCTTGTAATATGTTACCTAGATTTATTCATGATTTAAAGATTCGGATGATATTCAGTGATCAGGACTAATCCGGGATACTCCAAGCTGTCCAGACATGGTAAACCGGAATAATGCAGGTGAAGCATTTATTGCAGACAGATATTAGGGTTTGCGGAGCAATATAAGGGATTTCTCAAAAGTTATCTGCTCATTCTACACTTGAGAAGAAGCGAATAGTGGAGCTCTGCAACAAGGTTCATCAAGCACACCAAGGATCTCCTGCCGAAGCTATTGCATAAAGAAATCAATCCAACCACTCCGTGCAAACCGAAGGCGCATAAGGTATTCTTCGTTTTTCATTGCCTCACTGCAAATCTTTGAAGAATGGCTACTCCAAACATAGTTAAGATCTCTGATAGACCTCGCCCCTCATTCAAGAAACATCCCTACAAATCGTTGGAGGTAGATCCACTAGGAGCCTTCTCTAGTGTTCCCCACGGAGTCTTACATACTGAAGATATTAGGGTTTACATACACGCAAACATTGAGGAATTTGGGGAATTCAAATTAAGAGACCTCTATCACAAGCAACTGATAGACAATGCTTTTGAGCTCAAACCAGAGTATAAGGGTATCCAGAAGAAACAATTTGAGCAATTCATTCATTTCCCTAGCTTTGAAGAAGATGAATGGGTCCGGTATGTACTGAGCAGGATGCATGACAACTTCCTTTGGCTAGATAGACCCTGCAAGATCACAAAAGAAGCAATTAGAGCAGTAACTGGTCTATACTCTTCCGGGGGGGTACCTATCCTCAAATCTGTCAAGAACAACGTTGTAACTGAGGCCACCGGATCAAAATATGATAAGAGAGCAATGACCATTGAAGATATTTCGGATCCGGATATCAAATATGCATCAATGATAATAGGATACAAGATTTATCACTCCAGCAGGGAGAATTCTGTATCCGGTACTGCAATATACACAGCATATGAAATGCTAAGAAAGAATGCAGATTATGATCTTTGTGAACTACTACTAAGCCAATTGATGGAAAATGTACAGAAAATCAAGAAAGACAAGAAGAACTCCTTTAAGTATGGTACTCTCATTGTATGTCTCTTCTTTTACTTCATGAATGAGCTACCCGGAACAAGTGGATGGGTATGGCAGAATGACAAACCTGTTGCAGTCCAGATAAGAGACTATTTGCATGGACTTGGGGATGCAAAAGCGAGAAATACAGCTCTATGGGGATACTTCAAAAACTTTCAGAGCATGATGCAAGCAAGAGAGAGAATTCCCCAGTCACTCATTGAGAAATACAAGGACTCAGTATGTTTTATGGTTGACACTGATCAGTGCCTAATGGAGGCAGTGGAGCCAAGGACTGTCTGGATCATGCCCATGGGGTATGAAGTTGATGAACAGATAGTAGAGCTGCATGTTCAACACATGCTAAGTCAGCCCAAAGATCCTAAGGCAGAAAGGTTTGGAACCTTTGAGGAGCTGAGCGTGAAATTACATGTAGAACTCAGGGAACCTGAGATTAAAAGAAAAGTGAGAAAAGAAGTAGAGCACATTGCTCAAGGCCTAGGCATCTCAAAAGAGGCACTTGATGCCAGCCGGGAAAAGAGGAGAAAGGCTGAGGAAGAAGAGAAAAGCAAAGAAAGTGCTCCGGTTGAAACCCCCACCCGGACCAGATCATCAAAGAGATCTGCACCTTCCACAACCAAAAGCTCAAAACCGGAAGTCCAGGCATCCGGTAAAAGATCCAAGACAAAAGCATCAAGGGCTTATGAAAGCCAAAAGGATGAAGAGGAGACAGAATCAGATGAAGGAGTAAGAGAAGTAAAGAAACAGAAAAAGAAAGGATCCGGTAAGCCCTCCACAGGCCAAGACAAGGAGGAAATGGCAGAGGTAACTGTTGAAAAGCCCACTCTGTCACTAGAGAGCATAATCAAGTCGGTCACGGTGGATGGAAACCTTCAACCAATGACTGAATCCTATGATGACTTCAGTGAGGCAGACCAAAAGACTCTGCAGGAAGCCACAGTTAAATATCTGAACACATACAATAAGGCTTTCATTGAGATCATATCTCTCATTCCTAAAAGCCTAGAGAAGGAAATGGAAGTAAGAAAGAATAATGCGCATGCCAAAGATCTTGAGATCCGGGAGCAGATAGCTATTCAGCTATATCCTCAAATTGATCCCAAGACAATGAACATGATCTTCAAGGACTGCAGAGATGAGTTCAGAAGTAAAGCCAGGATGAATCAGCTCATGCTTGGTGAGACTGACAAAGTGGCACAAGAGACAGAAGAGATCCTCCGGAAGGCCTTCAAAAGGTTCAATCTTCCTGTTGTAGAGGACTTAGGTGCAGAAACAGCTGCTGACTTGGAATCTTCTGTTCCGGAAGAAGTGAGCCCTGAACAGACAAGTGAGGACTTGGGACCCTCTGCTCCAGAAGAAGTGGCCCATGAGCAAGCAAGCATCTCTCCTCCGGTTCCCCCTACAGTCTCCGGATCCAAAGAAGAAGAGCAGTTGCAGGAGAAGGAAGCAGTGGTGACAGACAAAGAGGTTGACAGTTCTAAGACTGCAGAAGAAAAGAAACATCTGTCTCCGGCAAGAGACACTGCACAAACTGTTCAACAATTTTTGAGCAAAGAAACTCTAGAGATTGATGAACCGGAGCTCCTAAAAGGTCCATTTGATTTTGACTCTCTCTCTCCGGTACAAACAATGAAGATAGCTTCATTTGCAAATGCCAAGGCAAATGAAAAGCTCCTGAAGTCTCATATGGAAGACTGTGAGTTGATAGAGGCTGCTTCCGGAGTACTTGTAAAGATCATGCCATCAATCCAAATAGATCCGACAGCCTCCACTTCCGGTAATCTAAAAACCTTAGTCAGCAGTATTGATACACATTTTAATTCTCTAGAAAAATCAGCTGAAGAAAAGGTCCGGAAGGAATTTTTGGATAAGAGATTTTCTGAAATATTAGAATTAATCTCTAAGGATAGGAAGATTGTAAGCATTGGAATAAAGAGTTTAGAAAATGCTCTTAAGGATGGCGGTGACATCTACAAATTTTGTATATCTTGGTCAAAGGCAACAGCAGCAATTGACAAGAAAATAAAAGAGGAACAGGACAAGCTTCAAAGCTTATCTCAAAGTTTTGATCCTCTCTCTTCCTCTATAATAAATCAAGAATGTCAGACTATTGCAGTCTTGAATGAAATAAAGAATCTTGAGAAGGAGAGGAAGAACATTACCAACCGGATGGGAGAACTTAGAAGGATTATAGTCCCTAAGTTGGAAACGATGCATGAGGCCATCAGTGATGCCCAGACCACCGCCCATACAAAAGATCCGACAGATCTCAGGCGGGCAGAAGCTTTTGCATTTTTGCTGAGTGGTCACATTTCAATCCTGGACAGAATGAAGCTTAGTTGGGCTACTGAAATGGTTCAACTGCAGACATCCTTTGCAGACATTCTGCAGTATATGTGAGTATGTAAATATGCGGCTATATATAGAAAATTTTTGAAAATTTTGGTGTGCGGACCCTACCCTTTGCCATTGATGTCAAAGGGGGAGTGAGGAGCAGTGAAAAATGAGGAATCCAACTCAGGGGGAGTTCCGGAAATTGTATATAAAGACAGAGAAGACAGAGCATCAGCAAAGGGGGAGCATAGTGTAAACACTTAGTCATTTTTCACTAAGTGTTGCCATCAATGCCAAAGGGGGAGATTGTTGGCAAGAGACACTATATGGATTCATGGTTGTTGTCATTGATGGCAACAAAGGTCATCCCACATATCCGCAAGTCATGATATGTCTCTACCGGAAGTCAGATTGAAGATTGTGGTGGTCCGGTGAACAAGAACAGAGCATGTGGCAAGGTCCGACAGATTGGTCCGGATCTCTCAGAGGAAGTGTCTTGGTGCAGTGCGGATCTGGGGAAGTCAAGAGGACTATCTTGAGTAGTATATTCCAAGGATTTAGCCTCCGGAGATGGACAAGGAAAAAGATATGAATAGTTGAGTACCGGATTCCTGAGAGACAGTGAAAACAGAGGAAGAACTGACTGACTGAGTATCAAACTACTTTCCGGATGTGTTACAGATGATGATAAAGGTTGCGGAGGCATGAATCATGTTTGGCCGACATAATTGATGATATCTACAAGTATATGCTTGATCCGCATTGCTTGGTGAGCAAGGATTCAGCCGACAGAACTAAGTTTGTAAGAAACTAGACTGTTCCGGATGCCGACTAGAAAGATGATGAAAGTACTTGTGCGGATATATATAGAGGATGGATTTAGTGGTAAAAGGCGTGAATGAATGTGAGGATATGCGAACAAGTCCAGAGTAGAGCAGAAGTAACAAGAAAGATCCGGTATGTGAAAGGACAGCAGACTAAAGAACAGAGGAAAGATGAAGTGCAGCAGATCAGTATACTGAACCTAACCGGAACTGAACTCCAGCATATGCAGATGCTTCCACTCAGTTCAAGACTGTGATTCTAATCACTTTGTAAGACAGTGTGTCTTCTTGTAGGCAGTGAGCCTCTTGTGAGCAGTGTGCTCGGGCAGTGAGCCCTAATTGGCAAGTGCCATTTTTGTAATTTCCTATTCTTCTAACAGAGAATAATTCTTGGGTTAATCACCCCGTGGTTTTCTCCCTTAACAGGGTTTCCACGTCAAAAATACTGTGTCATGTGTTTCTTATTTCATGGTTTATGTTTGTGTTTGATTTTATGCTGCTTCAATTAAAGGAAAGTTTAATAAGGGAAATAATTAGGATAACTGATTCACCCCCCCCTCTCAGTTATCAACATGAATGTAATTTGAAAATCATAAGTCTCCATTGAATATTGCACCATTTTTTGCAACACTGTGGTTCCTTAACCTGGTGAAATAGGGATTACTTTACTGAAAGTGTTTGTCTATTTGCAGTAATTCATCCAGTTATGATTGTCACTTAGGATTTCACATTCTCTCTCAACCCTTTACATTTCGCATTTTATTTAATCAAGCTTTGTTGGATTAGGTTACAAGCAGCAATCATATTTGCAAATCTATTGAGAATTTCATAGGCATTTGCACACTTTGCTATCATAGTTTCATCAAACCCTATCATTACATGTAAGTCCCCTTGCTGGTATAGCTGAAACATATCCACTGAATTATCCTACAAGCTAAGACCTAACTGTATAAACCTTGGAGTAGACTTATCTAGGATAGAATACTTTTCAAGAGAGGTGAGATATCCTATATTCCATCTGTGTTGTTGCGTGCTAAAACCACCATCAACAGAATTGGCGCTAGAAGGAGGGCACTGGGCTTAAACCTTATATAAACCCTTTTGTTTCAAGAAAATAACACTAGGGACTAGACAAAGACATACTAGATCCAGTTCAGTTGGACAAGAGCTACTATCCTTGACCTAGTTTAGAAGAACTAAGAGAGACCAAGGAGTGCCCAAAACTCCAAGGGCACAACCTACCCCAAGAAACCTAGTTACAGTTCAAGTCAATTTCCCAAATATGGCTTTTTTTGCTGCCAATAACTAGTCTCCACTCAATTTCAACAATTACCATGTGGTGCAGGAGCACCTTCTCTATAGTGCAGGAGTCATGTTTTGTTTTGTTTTCAATAAGGCTTTTAAAGCCACTTCATGTTTGTAATAAGGTTTTGTGTCAATTTGGTCACTAGACCTATGTAGACCATGTTTTGGTCAAGTTTGATGTAATCACAAGGAAAACATGTAGTTTTCTTATGATAGGAGAAAGCCAATGGCTAACTGATTTTCAAATTAGTTTGTATGGTTGGAGGGATGTAAACTATTGTCTCAAACCTTTTATAGGCGAGAAGTATGATGTAACAAGGCATGCATGACGAGAAGAATGAATGAATGAAGATCTAGATTTTTGGGTGTTGAACATTGTTCTTTCTGAGTATTTCTCTGTGATTGTCTGAAACTGACTGGAAGTATTCATGTATTGAAGTAGCTTTCATTTGGAATTGATCTGGTGTTGTGTATATGGAAAAATGGATTAAATCTAAACTAAATAAAACCAAAGAACCCAATAACATAAAGGAAACGAATCTAAGTAAAAGCCATAAATCACAAATCAAAGATAAATGAAAACTCTTACCAAAACCTGTATTGTTCCCTTTGGAGATATGTGGATTGCTCAATGTAGTTGCAAAGCCATGGCTGCAACAAGCAAGTATGTGCTCAAGAGATCAATGTCAAAAGATCGTTATAGTGCTCAATCGACGCGTTGTGTATGCTCAAAGCTCTGTTAAGTATGCCTGAGAATACGATCGAAGAGAGAGATAATGAAGGAGATGAGGGGGGTTTATATAGATTTCATCAAAGATCGATCAACGGTCCAGATAATTCAGAAGAATCAACGGAGGAGATAAGTTGAGGAATGTGCAACGAATGAGAAGAAGACAAGTGTCTTGCTTTCTTTTGCATGAGAGGAGTTATCAAGAATAGAAGAATGAGTTAACTGAAGAGATAAATCAATTAAAAGAATAAAGCAATCAGTTAAGTGATTTAAAACAAGAAGAAGAGATTTGCATGAGAAAAGAAGATATTTTGCTTTATTAAATATAGAAATATTTAATTGATGAGCAAGAAAGCTTGAGTTATTTTAGAGATAACTCAAATTAGAAGAAAAAGCAATTTAAATAAATAATTGATTTATTTAAATTTAGAAAAGATATTTTGGAAGAAACAATTAAATAATTAGAATTATTTAATTTAGAAGATTTAAAAGCAAATTAAATAAATAAATTTATTTAATTGTTGTGCATGATTTTGGAAGAATAAATTTGATTTAATTAAATAATTAAGAATTATTTAATTTTAGATAAGAGGGAATTTGTTGAATTAATTAAATAATTGGATATATTTAATTAATGTAGATGTGAATTTTGGAAGGTGACAATGATCTAATTAAATAATTAAAATTATTTAATTGTGGAAGAATATAGAGGAATTTAATTTAATTAATTAAATAATGAGGATTTATTTAATTAATGTTGAATTTAGGAGATTTAGAAGAATTTGATGATAATTAATTAAATAATTAGATTATTTAATTAACGTTTGCAATGCAGGTGATTAGACAGATTATGAAATGCAAGTGGCATGACAAGTTGGTCATTTTAGGGTGTCTACATTTTGCCACTCTTTGATGCAATGCAGCATGTAGCGTTGTGTCAAAGAAAACGATTGTTGAAGATGCAATACATTTTTTTATGCCCCAATGTATCGAGTTGCCCTAGCGTATGCCCCCTCGAGCGGGAAGACAAGGAGGCGACAGAGGAAAGGTGTTGACGCTCGACTAGAAAGGTGCACGACCAGTAGGAAGAAAAAGCAGAAACACGGGGGGGGGAAGAAAAATTGAAGGGTGGGGACACTATAAATAGGTCCCATGGGGACCACAATCCTCATTTGCACCCATTGAGAGTCTAAATGTAGAGAAGAGCTTCTAAGCTTAGTGGAGAGAGAGTTGAGCAGCTAGCGGAGAGAGATGCCGATTCCAGTGCACAGACATCGGGCAGAGCTGGTGCGGACCTACGGGAGGCCAGCAGGAGCTCCGGCAGCAGTAAGTGATCGAACACCCCCTTGTAATTTGTCGACCAGGGTGTTTGTAGGGCTAGATTTAGGTAGGTTTGCAATTTGAGCCAAAAGCGCTATAGGATTGGGCAGCGCGGGTGGTAGTCGCTAGGTGCGCTTTTGGCGCGCCGCAACACGTCTGGTAGGCGGGCGCAGCGCAGTTGGTGAAATCACGTCGCATCCGGTTAATGTAGGTAGCGTCGCAGCGCATGTGGAAAAATCCGCAGCGCTTCTGGTATGGCGGTGCAGCGCTCCTGGTAAGGCAGGTTAGCGCGGGTGGCGGGTATGTGGAGAAAGCGCGTCGCTTCTGGTGAAACAGAACGGCACAGTTGGTATAATGTTTTAGCGCGCCTGAAAACAAGGCGCATGTGGGAGGAAAAAAATCAAAGCGCAACTGGATAAGTATTGAAGCGCGTTTGGCTGGGAGAAACAGCGCGGTTGCATAAATAAAGCGCTTCTGGCTAGATAGAAGAAAAAGTTAGGGTTTAGTAAAATGGGGGGGCCTAGAGGAGAGACGCCTAGCCTAGCCGACAAGAGGGAATAGGGATGGCAAGGGTGGGGTATAGCATAGCCAATGGGTAGATAGGTTTTGAGGGATTTGGTTATGAAACTGACAAGTGATATGTTTATGGATGCAGAGGATTTTGCCACCGTTGATGTCGCGGGAGCGACACCACGCGATTGCGCACGAGGTTGTTCAGTTGACCTGGGAGGAGGATGCGTTCTTAGAGCATGCAGGGCTATGGCATGTGGCACACCTTACACACATTAGGGCGAATCTCGCCCTAGTGACAGCAGTCGTGGAGAGGTATCACAGCGAGACCTCGTCATTTCACTTCCCGACAGGGGAGGCTACAGTGACACTAGAGGATGTATATCGCATCCTGCGGATTCGAATTGATGGAGAGATAGTGGACTTTGACCCGGCACGGGGCCAGGCAGGCTTGGAGGAGGTCTTCTGCACGGACGACCTATGGATAGACGATGGGGAGATCAGATGGGCAGACGTCCCGAGACTCTGTGACAGGATCCGTTGGATAGTGGCATCATTGATCGGCGGCTTCCTGTGCCCAGATAGGAGATCCAGAGGTTTATCAGTTGGTTGGGGGACAGTGTTATCTGGGATGTTTACACATGGCCGACAGTATGCGTGGGGACCCTGTGTGCTAGGGCAGCTATACCATGATATGCATTATTGCGTATACAGGAGAGGTAGGAGCCTCTCAGCAGGGGTGACCTTGTTACAAGTGTGGGCGTGGGAGCACATTCCAGTCATCCGGCCCATGGCACAGCGCCACCGAGACAGAGGGGAGCTGTATGCGTTTCTATATGATGGAGTGATGACACACAGGAGGATGGGATCTGTCAGCTACTGGCGGCGACAGATCGACGAGATGGACATCTTTATCTGGAGGCCGTGGCTACTATGCAAGGAGTGGCCGGATGAGCACGAGCAGCTCATGTACTGCAGACAGGCTCGCTATCTGTTCGGTAGACGGACAGATATGATAGAGAGATATCTTCCAGAGCGGGTATTGAGATAGTTTGGCCTACCACAGGGGCTACCAGTGGGGGAGGCCACACATGCCAAGACGCGGAGAGAGACAGGAGATTGGGACCCAGTGATCTCGGTGGCGACAGCATTAGCAGAGGTGCGGGGACTTATCCCCGTGAGATGGGATTGGGACTCTGGGCTAGCAGACCCAGGGACGCTGCCAGACTATGACCAGTACTGGCAGACTCACAGGCCGATGCGATTGACTACACCCGGTGTAGTAGGGGTAGTGGGAGAGGTGTTAGTACTTGGCGGAGAGGCCAGGAGGAGGCGGCAGGCCAGGGCAGCTGGACAGCAGGCCGGTGGACAGCAGGCAGGTGGCTAGCAGGAGGATGTTGAGATGGCAGAGGCATTGGGCCCAGTCGTAGAGACTGATCTGCAGAGGGCCGAGCGACTGCTGCAGGAGGAGATAGCCCGGAGGACTCGACTAGAGCTTCGGATGGTTAGATTGAGGAGAGACAGGGACACAGCGCGGGCAGAGGCGAGACAGGCAGAGGCCACAGCCCAGGCATAGACACAGGCAGCCACAGCCGCACAGACAGCCCTGGCACAGGTACAGGTACAGTTACAGGCACAGGTGCAGGCATACAGGCAGTTACAGGCCCAGGTGCATGCACAGGCACAGGCACAGATGCAGCCACCGGCCGCACCCGCAGCCGATACCGAGGCGGTAGCACAGGCTAGACGAGAGAGAGATGCCGAGGTACAGCTGCGACTGACAGCAGAGGCCACACTCTTTAGAGTGAGGCGGGAGAGAGAGGAGGCACGCCGTGCACTGGGTGCAGACCAGAGGACCCTATACAGTGAGCTCGTCCGAGTGCAGGGTGAGCTGGTATCAGCTGGCCGGGAGGCAGAGTATTACAGGGGGCTGTATGTGGGTGCGGTGCCAGCAGCTCAGCAGGCACCGAGCTACAGAGATAGGAGCAGATCTGGGGCATCCGAATCGCGGAGGACAGGGCAGTCTGCGTCCTCGGTCAGAGGGCCACTTTTGCCGCCAGGGGGAGGAGGAGGACCACCAGGAGGACCTCCACCGAGCACAGGGGGAGGCCAGGGGCCACAGCAGGAGGGTAGCTCTACTCACTAGGGCATACTCATGTATATTGTATCATATTGTATTATTTTGGATAGATGCCTGCGTGCATTCTGATGTATATTTTGAGGGCTCTTGATAGCCTTGATGTACTATATTGATGTATATTTGGATGTATATATGTTTTGTATTAGTGATGTAGACACAGACACTTTGTATTATGATGACCATTACATGATATATATATATGATGATCTGTTCGATTCACTGCTGTTCATGCTTTTGTGTATGCATTATCTGATGTCATGGATGTGATGATATGTATGTAGGATTATGGATTCATGTGATGACATATATTGTTTATATGATGCTTATAGATGTATGATGGTAGAGATGTATGCTGATATAGATGTGATGACTAGTGATATCTGACATGTGGGTTTTGCAGATATGCACCAGAGAGGAGAACAGGAGGAGATGGAGGACACAGACTGCTGATCGATTACTGCAATGAAAGCGATATAAAGGGTGTGGGAATGGATGAATGAGCTTGTTGCAATGGCTTCACATTTGTATATAAAGAGCAATCCTTAGTTTGATATAGCACGTGGATAGTTTGCCACCAAGGTATAAAAGACCAAGGTGCAGTAATATCCGAGTGCGTGGACGTTGACTCTGCAAGCAAGCGGTTTGAACTTAGATCCCTTAGACAGCATATAACCTTGTTGGGACATGTGAATAAGACATAGTCTTGAACATAAAATAAACTTCAATACATGTAAATGCAAGAAGAATTATTAATATGTAAGATGCTAGGTCCTAACACACACAAGATAAATAGAATGCCAAGAAAGATACTAAAGATCATTCCTCAAACACGGCACACAGAAAGCAATGACTATGCCCCCAATCCGTACTGCATCGCAACATACCAAGATTATAGATGAATCAAGGTAGCTTTGAATAGGTATTGGAATAGGGAACAAAAGATAAACCATAACACAAATTGACTGACTTACAAAGTAAACATACAGCCGACATATTCTCTTGCCAAAGAGGTTGCTCAGGATAGATTGGGTAGGAAAGATAACAGCCTTATCGTAGGAACTCTGTGTCCGTTAAAGGGGGCTATCTACCTAAAAAGACAATATCTTGCTGCAGGAAGTGCCACATGTCGCAGGAGACGCGTGTGTTGGTCTCGACAATGGAACACTTCGTAGGAGACAAGCTTGTGGATCTAGGGCTTGGTTAAGCGGTACTTAGCTGATGTTGGCAATCGGTATGCAGGACAGTAGATGACTCTGGAGGAAGCTGCTTTGCTTCAGGTTTGTTAAGGACTTTTGCTTTGAAAGGATGCGCTAGCTTGCTGCTTGAGTTAGTCAAGTCGAGGCAAATGGATTTTGACAAACGGAAGACTAGAAGGATGAAGTGCTAATGGATTGAGATGGGTGGAGAATGATGGATCGTGTGTGCCTGAGTACTGGATACATCCTTCGTATTCCAGACTGCCTACATACCCTGTATCCACGGGATCAAGGCACACTTACGATGGAAGGTGAACGTGATAAATATGTAGTTCTGGATAGAGTGATGAATGGGTCAAGGTGAAAGGGGGAGATCTTATGTACCTGAGTACCGGAAACGTCCTTCATATTCCAGACTACCTACATACCCATATCCATGGGATCAAGGTACCTTAAGATTGAGAAGAGATAATATGTAGTTCTGGCTATTGTGATGATGTAGAAGAAGAGTGGAGAAGAGGTGATCTTATGTACCTGAGTACTGGAAACGTCCTTTGTATTCCAGACTGCCTACATACCCATATCCATGGGATCAAGGTACTTTAAGATTGAGAAGAGATGATATGTAGTTCTGGGTGGTGTGATGATGTAGAAGGAGGGTTGAGAAGATAACCGCCTTATCGTAGGAACTCAGTGTCCGTTAAAGGGTGTTACCTGTGGAAATGAGACAAGATTGAAGTATGCGCTGCGAACCACGAACAAGGAACCAATCCTAGACTGAAGCTAAGGAAAGAGTTGCCCCCATTCTGGTAGAGGAAACTGTAGGGGTGAATACCGAAGAAGACACAGAAAGACTTTGACCTAGGACAAGACAGTGTTAACTATAGACACAGATCAAGACGTGGGATGACGATGAGGGACACTGACAAATTTCCAAGCTATACTAGATAGGGAGATGGAAATGCAAACAAAGTCAATGGTTTTATTATGGATGGATAGATGAAGCGTGTTGCGAACTGGACAAGGAGTGGACAGGACTCGATAGACGATGGATGCTGACTCTACGCATAGCGCCTGTTTGCCAGGTTTTCACTATGGTACTTATCCAAGGTGCCTGTTTGCCAGGTTTTCACCAGAGGATGAATGTTTTTGTATTTTTGTATTTTTGATTTTTTTTTATTTTTTGATTTTTTTGATTTTTTGAGTTTTTTGATTTTTTTGATTTTTTGTGGGAATACTCTAAGGATCAGGCATAGAACTTCTTGAGATGGACACTGTTAAGTGGCTCATCTAGAGGAATGCCGTCAGGTGTAGCTAAAGTATAAGCTCCTGATCCATATGCTGCTGTGACAACAAAGGGACCTAACCAGTTAGGCTCAAACTTGCCCTTCTTCTCTCGATCTACTTGATTTCTCTGATTCTCCTTAAGTACAAGATCACCAACTTGAAACCGTCTTTCTTTGATCTTTTTGTTGTAATTACACCGGAGGCGGTTTTGATAGACATGGAGATGATTAAGTGCGGCAAGGCGCCTCTCATCTAGTAGTTCTAGCTCAGCTAATCTGGAAGTGCGATACTCCTCTCCGCCGATCAGGTCCTGCATGGATACTCTGAGGGATGGGATCTCGACCTCTATAGGTAGGATGGCTTCAGAGCCAAAGACCAAGGCATAGGGTGTGGCACCAGTTGGTGTTCTGATACTAGTGCGGTAGGCCCATAGGGCGGGATTGAGTTGCAAGTGCCAATCACGACCAGCTTCATTGACTGTTTTCTTGAGGATTTTGAGAATGGTTTTATTGGAAGCCTCAGCTTGGCCGTTACTCTGCGGATAGTAGGGAGTTGAAAAGCGATGTTGGATATTGTATTGTATGCATAAGGCACGAACATCTTGGTTCTTGAATGGTCTCCCATTATCAGTGACAATGGCTTGGGGAATACCATACCGGCATATGAGGTAGTTTAAGATAAACTTGGCTATTTGCTTACCGGTGATATAGGTCATAGGAATGGCTTCCACCCACTTCGTGAAATACTCAGTGGCTGTAATGATAAACTTGTGGCCATTGGAGGAGGAAGGGTGGATTTGTCCTACGAGGTCGAGACCCCATTGAGAAAAAGGCCATGGAGTAGTCACAGGTTGTAACTCATGAGCTGGTGCGTGAATCAGATCTCCATGCTGCTGACATTGTAGACACTTCTTAGCAAACTGTGCAGCATCTTGCTCTATTGTAGGCCAATAATAACCTGTTCTGAGTATCTTCTTAGGAAGATTAGGACCGGTAGAATGTGCACCACAGACACCTTCGTGTATGTCTCGTAAGGTAGCTTCGGCTTCTTCCGCATTAAGACATCATAAGAGGATACCATCGAGACTCCGGCGATATAGTGTATCACCCAGAATGATGTAACGAGAGGATCGACGGATAAAGGTTTTGCGTTGGGTGGATGATAGGTCAGGGGGAAAGGTATTGTGTTTGAGGTATTCATAGATATCTTCATACCATGGGGAATTGGGACCAACAAGTTCGCAGATGATTTCAGTAACAGGAACATCGACGGCCGGTATCAACAATTGCTCGATCAAGAATTCACATTTCTGTGTATTTGCAGGCATGTCAATTAGTGACCCTACAGAAGCCATAGAATCTACAGCTTTATTATGCTCTCTTGGAATTTGCTCAAATGTGATGGTAGAAAAGTGTGGTTTGTAGGCATCCACTAGTTGTTTGTAGGGGACCAACTTTTCATCCTTTGTTTGGTATTCATCTGTGACTTGGCGGATGACTAGCTGTGAGTCTCCATATACTTGTAATTCTGTGATGTCCCATTGAACTGCTGTATTGAGACCTATGAGGAGTGCTTCATACTCGGCTATGTTGTTGCTGCAAGGGAATGCGAGCCGATATGACTTTGGAATGTAGTCATTCTGAGGTGTAACAAATAAGATGCCGGCTCCTAATCCATGTTGTGTGTAAGAACGGTCAAAGTACAACTTCCACATTATGGAGTTGGAAAGAGTGAAGAGATTCTCATCAGGAAAGTCTGCTACCATAGGATGTGTATCTTTCATAGGTGCTTCTGCTAGTTGATCCGCGAGGGCTTGTCCTTTGATTGCTTTGCGATCTGTGTACTCAATGTCGAACTCACTAAGGATCATAACCCATTTAGCCAGTCTACCTGTGAGAGCTGCTTTTGCTAATAGATATTTCAGGGGATCAATTTTAGCTATCAGATTTGTGTGTTGGTTCAGCATGTAATGTCGCAATTTTTGGGAGGCAAACACTACTGCTAAACAAGCCCTTTCCATTGGTGAATAATTGAGCTCGTATCCCACCAAGGTTCTACTGATGTAATAAATTGCATGCTCCTTTCCTGTGTCATCATTCTGTGCGAGCAGAGCCCCTAGGGCTGAGTTTGTAGTGGAGATGTATAAGATCAAAGGTTTGTCCGCAACTGGTGGAACCAATACAGGAGGTGTAGCTAGATACTCTTTAAGTTGATCAAACGCTGCTTGACACTTGTTGTCCCATCGAAATGAGACATCCTTTCGGAGCAAGTGTTGAAAGGGTTGACATTTATCTGCTAGCTGTGAGATGAAACGCCTGATGGACTGCAACCTTCCTTGTAGGCTCCTTAATGCTTTTAGGTTCTTTGGTGGAGGCATCTCCACTATAGCTTTTACTTTTGCTGGATCTACTTCGATGCCTCTACGAGATACAATGTATCCCAATAGCTTCCCTGATGTGACACCGAAGACACACTTCTTAGGATTGAGTCTTACTTGATATTTTTCAAGCCTGTCGAAGATCTGTCCTAGGACCTGTATATGTTCTGCTCTAGAAGATTTGGCCAATATGTCATCCACATAGTCTTCCATGATGTGATGAAATAGATCGTGGAAGATCACTGTCATAGCTCGCTGATAGGTTGCTCCTGCATTCTTCAGACCAAACGGCATAACACACCAACAGTAATTGCCCCAAGGACATGTAAAGGTTGTTTTATGTTGGTCTTCTTCAGCTATCCTTATCTGATTGTAACCTGAAAACTCGTCCATTAGAGAAAGCATCTCGTGACCTGCTGTCAAGTCCACTATAATGTCAATGTTTGGTAGTGGAAAATCATCTTTAGGACATGCCTTATTAAGATCTCTGAAATCATTACACATGCGGATGCGCCCATTAGGTTTAGACACAGGTACAATGTTTGAGACCCAATCTGAATAGTCAATAGGTCGTATGAACTTTGCGTCTAATAACTTTTGTACTTCTACTTTCACTAGGAGAGCGATCTGTGGGTGCATCTTTCTCAATTTCTGCTTGACTGGTTTCACCTTGGGATCAACTGTGAGATAATGAACTACCAGCTTAGGGTCTAGCCCTGGCATATCTGCATAGGTCCATGCAAAGTTGATGGTTCGTTGCAAGAAGAAGTTGTTAAGGTTTCTGTGCTCTGTATCAGATAATGATGCTGCTAGAAATGTTGTCTTTGGATTCTGTTCTGTACCTAGGTTGATCTCTGTAGAATCTTCCACTAGTAGAGCTGATTTCTCTTGATACTTAGAAGGTAAGGGAAGGTCAAATCCTCCATCCTCAGGTGCCACAGTTGGGTTTTCACCTTTGGATACGTCCTTTATTTTTACTATTTTATGA
This sequence comes from Cunninghamia lanceolata, assembly GCA_027924645.1. Lineage (NCBI taxonomy): Eukaryota > Viridiplantae > Streptophyta > Pinopsida > Cupressales > Cupressaceae > Cunninghamia > Cunninghamia lanceolata. The sequence continues at coordinate 17,038,772 of BSBN01001715.1, forward strand.
TCAGGAGGTGCCACAGTGTGGTTTTCACCTAGAGATCTTTCTTTATTTGCACTTTTGCGACTAGAGGATTTGGCATTCTCACCAAAATAAGCCGTGGGCTCAAGTTCCATTACAAAACCTGCCTTGTGATCGCCAAAAGGGATACCTTCCCGAAGTCCCATGAACTCAGCTAGAGCTTCGTCATTCTGAAAGACATCTATAACGGGGGCCCCTTGTTGGTCCCAATCGATAAGTTTAGGGTAGACAAGCGTGACATTATGGGTGCTGGTGGTGGAAGTTAAGGATACGGAGGATAGTGTAAAAATGGAGGATTCTGCGAATAGATTGGTTATGTGGAGGGAAGAGTCATCGATGATATCCTCTGTAGATGTCGAATCGGCGGGAAACTTGTCAGCTACCTCGTCGAGGATATACTCGATGTCCGAGGCGCGTGGTACCTTCTTACCAAATCCTAATCCTTTCTTGTCTAGCTTCTTTGTTACCACAATGGGCTCCATAGTGCCTTGATTTTGTTTCCCAAGGCCACCTTTGCCTTTATAGCCCATGTTTTTCACTATCCTTAAGCCATTGCCATATTGCTTGACTGGTATCGTGACTGGTTCTTTCTCCTTGTAGAGCCAAGAAGAGATGTCCTCAATAGTTTCCTCTTCCAATAGCCGTCCATGTTGGAATTGGGTTAGGAATGTTGGGGGAGGAATAGTTGCTTTTTTGGTAACTTTAGCAATGGGTGGTTTGCCGTAAGATTTTGGAGATAAAGGCATCCGCCCTACACAACAAGATTCAGAGATATCATAAGAGCCAAAGCCTATATCCCGAAAGCGAGCTGTGATTTTGGGGAGGGGTGTAGGTTCACTTGTAGAGGCTTGCGTGAGAGTTTCAGGGTCAACATAGAGAGGGGATTCAAGGGCTTTGTCATTTTTAGGCACTTGGTTGCAATTCTTATAGCTTCCTTGCAAGACACGGCAAAATTCAAAAGGATTAGGATCTCCTGGGATGGTGATCTCTGTACCATTGTATGGGAACTTGAGGGACTGATGGTACGTGGAGGGAATAGCTTTCATTGCATGGATCCATGGGCGGCCCAGAATAATGTTGTAAGGCAGCTCAATATCAAGGACTTGACATCTGGTTTCAAGCATGACGGGGCCCAGTTGTATAGGCAAGTGAATAACACCTTCTGAGCGGCGTTCTGCATCATCATACCCCTTGATTGTAATACTATGCTCAGTGTTGACGTGATCCTCAGAGTATCCCAATTGCTTTAGTAACTTTAAAGAACAGATGTTGAGACCAGCACCACCATCTATGAGGATGCGTTTGATTTTGCGCTTATCGATGAGCACTTCAATATGGAGGGCATCGTTGTGACAAGGATCATGGGAGGGAAGGTCTTTCTCAGAGAAGACCACATTGTAAGGGGAAGCAATATTACCCACTATAGCTTGGAAATCTGCGACTGCTATGTTGTTAGGAACCGACGACTCTTGGAGGGCTTTTTCTAACACCACTCTATGTGCCGGTGATGACCGTAGAAGGTCCAAAATAGAGATCTGCGCTGGTGTTCTCCCTAGATGTTCGACGAGACTATAATCAGACTGAACCGGAAGTCTAGGTGTAGGTGTACGGATGGTGACATGACCTCGACGAGTAGTAACAGCACAATCCGTAGATTTGCCTTTAATGGTGAGGGTAGACACTCGACTCTCTTCAAAACGACCTACAATGGAATCGAAGGACGTGGACGCGTGATTGATACCTTTACCTCTATCCTGAGGAGGAGGTGGACCATGATGAGGGAATGGTTCCTTGTACATATCGAGATCCTTGTTCATGTGTTGTGCTGGTGATTCATTCTCAAAAGTGATTTGATTAGCGTCGATGAGGTTTTGGATGAGGTGCTTAAGCTTCATGCAAGATGCAGTTCGATGACCTTTGCTCCTATGGAACTCACAATACTCATTGTCTCTATAACGTGCAGTTTTGTAGACAGGTTCTCCATATGGGGGAGCATCAGGTAAGGTTATGAGCCCTTTCAGCAAAGCTTGTTGTAAGACCGATTCGATGGGCACTCCCAAAGGAGTAAATTGACGTCGCGGAGGGTAATCTTGTTGGGGCCGCTCTTGTTGTCGTTGTTGATTTTGATAAGGCTGCCTTTGTTGCTGTTGTTGTTGAAGTGGGTTTTGACTTGGTTTGGAGAGTTGCAGCGGTGTTTGGAACGTTTGGACATGCTTAGTATCGACCACTCCATCATTGACCACGTTTTTATTCTTGTTCCAATATTTGGGTTTATCGTTCGATTGTTGATGAGAAGAGCTATCTTTCGTCTCTTTAAAGATTTTGACCACACCCTTAGCAATGAGGGCCTTCTCTATGTTGATACCCTTGTATGTGATTTCATCGAAGGTTGTAGCACTAAGGATTTGCAAATGGAAACCTAACTCTTGGTTGAGGTTCTGCACAAATATGCTAACAAGCTGTTTCTCTGGAATCTTGAAAGGGAATTTACTAGCCATTTGTCTCCATCGTTGAAGGAAAGAAATGAAAGTTTCACCATTTTTCTGTTTATTGTTGCATAAGTCTGTCATGGAAATCTCATGCTCGGCGTTGTAAGAAAAATGGGTGGCAAACTTTTCTGCTAGCTCGTTGAAAGACTTGATACCCGTAGGTAAGTGTGAGAACCATTCTATTGCTTGTCCTCCAAGACTGCGAGGAAAAAGACGCATAAGATATGTGTTGTTGTGAGAGACCTCAAAGCAAGCAAGATAGAATTCCCTAAGATGGTCTTTTGGGTCACCTTTTCCTTTGTACTTATCAAACTTTGGAATAGTGAAATTTTGAGGAAAAGGGATCATTGGTAACGACCGATCAAAAGGATAAGGGCACACTTCCTCCAAGGAGAAGGTCTTTTTGGTGTGGCCAAACGTAAGATCAGATGGCTGTTGTTGCACCGCCGCAATCTTTAGTTCCATAGTAGTGGGAGGGGTTGGTAACGTCTCCTGTTGTCCAAAAAGCGGTTGGTGTTGCCCGTATGGAAGATTATAGTGTGAGCCATGCGCAGTGGTATTGTAAGGGTCGTAAGATTGATTGGGATTGTATGGATTGTATGATTGGTTCGGATTGGGTTGGAATTGGAGGTTTTGATTCGGCAGAGGTGGAGGTGGCGCTAGGTAAGAATGTTGGCTTTGCGATGGTTGCAGAAACGTATTGGGGGGAGGAAAGCTAAAGTGTGTTTGATTAGGTTGTGATGGTGGCACATAGCTTTGGGAAACCTGATGTTGGGAATGTTGAGAGTGGCTAGGCAATGTATGAAAGAAGTTGAGCGTAGATGAACGCTGTGGAGGAGGAACATAGGTAGAAGTGATTTGCGACAGTGGGGGTTGATTGTGGATGAGAGTAGAAGAATGTGGTGGTGGAGGAACATAGGTAGAAGTGATTTGCGACGGTTGGGGTTGCTTGAGGATTAGAGTAGAAGAATGTTGTGGTTGGGGCTGCGTGACTCCAATTGATTGAGAGACATGCCGGTGTGATGATATAGGAGGTGGCATATGTTGAGACCCTTGTTGCATGGCTACATACGTGTTCCCCGGATTGTAATTGGGTGGGAAACCTACGCGTGATGGGGTAACCAAGATTCCACTTGCGCTTGGGGTGGACACTGTAGGAGGTGGTTGCACATTGGATCGAGCTAAGGTGGCTTGCTTAGCTAACTCTGCTTGACGTTGGAGAGTTTCTTGTTGGTTTTGATAGATCTCCATAGGAGTCAAAAGTGGTGATATGGGCCTCTCCCCTGTTGGATTTTGGAAAAGGGGATTCCTATACTGCGAGCTTTGAGTAGGTAAGGGCGTAGTGACCGTGGACATGGTTTGCACCGCTTGTATGGTTTCTTGGGTGTTGTTGCTCTCCTTGAGAGTGGACACATCAAAATCTGGAGGTAACTTGGCACCTTGCTTTGCAAGCAAGCGAAAGAAATGATCCTGGTTCTCACTAAGGATTTTATCAAAGGCAGCTATAGCTCTAGGATCTTGTATAAATTCATCAAGATCTTGCCCATCTTCTTGAGAGGATTGACCTATTTCAAAGTGTCGCTCTTCTTGAGATGGGGGTTGATCTATGACATAACCTTGTGGGACAAAATCTGGAGGCAAGCCTGTGGTATACTGCGGTGCATTTAGCAAAGGGGTTCTATCCTCATGAGGATTGCTTGGTTCATCTATGTGCGGCATGTTTGGAGAGCTGATTGGTCTTGCCGCGGGTGTACTAGGAGTCACTTTGGGAGTAACGTTGAGACGACCTGATTGTGGTGTGCGAGGGGGTGACTTGTGCTTCTTAGGGATAACTTGCCTAGACTTCATAGTTTGCTGTAGCCTAGTGGTGACCATGGGATATGCTTAGGACACAATGTAATGCTGGGAATCTGTGATATGCTTTGAAGAAACGGACAAACTCTGATGCACAAAGTACTAGACCAAAGGCGCTATACTGTTTGACCAAAGGCGCAGGACTGTGCTACCAAAAGCGTGCTACTGTGGGCCAGAGGCGACGGACTGAGCTACCAATAGCGAGTTACTGCTATGCCAAAGGCGAGCTATAGTGACCAAAAGCGAGCTACTGTTATACCGAGGGCGCTGAAGTAGAGTGTTAGCCAGAGGCGAGGTACTGCTATACCAAAGGCGATCTACTGTATGACCAAAAGCGAGCTGCTGTAATACCAAGGGCGCTGAAGTAGTGTCTGATGTTTTTTAAAGGCAAGATTTTTCTGTTTCCGATTGGATTGGTGTGGCAAGAGAAAACACAGCAAACAAGTGGTCAAAAAAGGCACAAGGACTGACACAACATATAGTGTATGTTCAAGGCTCCAAACAAGCCCAATGTTTCCACAGGTCTAATACAGTTGCAATCAATAACAAGCACTTTTTATCCCTAGAGACAAGGTTTCATTGCAGTAGATCAGCTCACAGCTTAATACTCCGTCGATAAAAATATCATTCCATAAAGGTGTCGGATATTTAGTATCTTTGCGAGAGACGATAGGTAGGGATATCTCACCCTCCCCTTGGAAAGCTCAAGTAGGTCACAAGAGCTTTATGTCCGAGGGAATACTATCTCTTCTCAAGGGAGCCAATGGTGAGTGTCTTAAGGGTTTAAATCGATTTCCCTTGCACTGATGATTACCGCAATGTTCGGAGGTAGGTCGGGTAGTCTCTATCTAAATTGGTTCTTAGTGACTTTGAGGGACCAACGCCTTACGAGCAATGCGACAAGCTACTAAAAGCTTTAACCAATCCTAATAAGAGTTTCAAACACTTCGCTCAATGTGAAAATCGTTTCCACAAAGGGCTAGTACACCTCTTTTCAGTTTGGCATCACAAGGTAAGGCTGACGTCGGTTAGGACTTGGCTTTCGCCTTATCCCTTTTATATAGTGGTTCAAAGGAAAACTCCGCTTAGGGTCGTCCCTTTTGGATGAAGCACAATCCAAAAGCAGGCCCTTCTAAAGGAAGTACAAAAAAATGTAAAATCAAGCACGTCACACAAAGGTTCAATTGTCCCGTTATAAGAAAAATAAGGTGCAACTAAGCTATGCACACACACGGTTGTAGTTGTAAATTGTCCCTTATGAAATGAAGTGTTTGGCATTCATGTCCATTGTCCCTTAGAAAATTGAGGTGTTTGTCCATACATGTCCATTGTCCCTTAAGAAAATTAGTATGTTCCTAAGACTTAGATTGCAAGGAAAGATTTGTTCAATTACTCCTTTAAGCATGCAATGTGTTTCTAAGACTTAGTAAGGTAAAACAAAAAGGGTCTTCAACGCTCGTCCTGCATAAATATGTTAAAAACACCTATTGGCTCTGTGTGAGTGATAAGAAGCTGCAGCAATTTCGTTAGTTCCACCAAAATTTCACAAGTTAGCAAAAATAAATCAACTTTGACCAAAAGCGCTGAACAACATTACCAGAAGCGACCTACTGTGTTCCAGGAGCGCTGTAATACAGACCAGAAGCGTCAGAGAATATAGCCAGTAGCGTTGAACAATAACTAGAAGCGCTTCACTGTTGTTCCAAAAGCGCTGCGATAAATACCAAAGGCGTGTAACGATAATACCAAAAGCGCTGTAAAGTATCCAGGTGCGCTTCACTGTATAACTGAAAGCGCGATAATATGTTGCCAAAAGCGCTGTTCTGTCTCAGATACAGAAAATATTAGTTTTGCTAACAATAACCAGGTCAAAATAACTTTTCATGGTGGACCTATTATCTAAAGGATGATATCTGATAGATTCGGGTTGTGTAATCTGGAAAACTCAGCAAAATGGATCAGCCCAATAGATTAGCACAAAAAACAAGGATATTCCTAAATAAATCAGCTTAGGAGATATCAAAAAAGCAGGTTCTGAAAGACAAATATAACAGCTTGTCTGACAAAACGACAGATCTGAAATGAGAAATCACTGCAAAACCCCGAATGAAGTCAAAAACCTAATTTCAATCAAAAGCGCCTAATAACACGCCAGTAGCGCTTCTCTGTGCCGCCGATAGCGCTTTTCTGTGCTACCAAAAGCGCGGCCGTGCTGCCAAGGGCGCTGAACTGTTCCTGCAAAAGCACTGTAATATACTGCCAGAAGCGCTGTGAAGTGCCGTAAGCGCCGTGCCGTACTATGTCTTCAAAAAAACAAATTTCTCAAAGAAACCAAGGGATTAGTGGGTCCCACCGGGCGTGCCAGAATGTGTATATGGAAAAATGGATTAAATCTAAACTAAATAAAACCAAAGAACCCAATAACATAAAGGAAACGAATCTAAGTAAAAGCCATAAATCACAAATCAAAGATAAATGAAAACTCTTACCAAAACCTGTATTGTTCCCTTTGGAGATATGTGGATTGCTCAATGTAGTTGCAAAGCCATGGCTGCAACAAGCAAGTATGTGCTCAAGAGATCAATGTCAAAAGATCGTTATAGTGCTCAATCGACGCGTTGTGTATGCTCAAAGCTCTGTTAAGTATGCCTGAGAATACGATCGAAGAGAGAGATAATGAAGGAGATGAGGGGGGTTTATATAGATTTCATCAAAGATCGATCAATGGTCCAGATAATTCAGAAGAATCAACGGAGGAGATAAGTTGAGGAATGTGCAACGAATGAGAAGAAGACAAGTGTCTTGCTTTCTTTTGCATGAGAGGAGTTATCAAGAATAGAAGAATGAGTTAACTGAAGAGATAAATCAATTAAAAGAATAAAGCAATCAGTTAAGTGATTTAAAACAAGAAGAAGAGATTTGCATGAGAAAAGAAGATATTTTGCTTTATTAAATATAGAAATATTTAATTGATGAGCAAGAAAGCTTGAGTTATTTTAGAGATAACTCAAATTAGAAGAAAAAGCAATTTAAATAAATAATTGATTTATTTAAATTTAGAGAAGATATTTTGGAAGAAACAATTAAATAATTAGAATTATTTAATTTAGAAGATTTAAAAGCAAATTAAATAAATAAATTTATTTAATTGTTGTGCATGATTTTGGAAGAATAAATTTGATTTAATTAAATAATTAAGAATTATTTAATTTTAGATAAGAGGGAATTTGTTGAATTAATTAAATAATTGGATATATTTAATTAATGTAGATGTGAATTTTGGAAGGTGACAATGATCTAATTAAATAATTAAAATTATTTAATTGTGGAAGAATATAGAGGAATTTAATTTAATTAATTAAATAATGAGGATTTATTTAATTAATGTTGAATTTAGGAGATTTAGAAGAATTTGATGATAATTAATTAAATAATTAGATTATTTAATTAACGTTTGCAATGCAGGTGATTAGACAGATTATGAAATGCAAGTGGCATGACAAGTTGGTCATTTTAGGGTGTCTACAGGTGTCTTAAAGTGTTGTAGTTTGTGAGAGTTCCTTTTACTGAGACTGGTCTGAAAAACCTAGAAACTAGGGTTTGGTGAACAAATGGAGTGTTATTCCTCTGTCCACTGAAAGTAAGATTATCATGTTTAGTGTGATGGAGGAATACAGTGTGTATTTTTTATTTTCTATTGTTCTGGATCAGACACCTAAAGATCTAAGGAGTTTGGTATAAGTCAACTAGGCATCTCTATGTGACTAGTCGTAGGAGTGATAGGAAAAGTGTTGTTATGTGAACAGTGAGTGGAGTGGCCAAATTGATGGTGGTCGAGTGTCTGTAGAAGAGTATAGACCCCTTTCCATCCTGTTGAGTTTTGTTTCTGTGCATTTATTTGGTGTCAGTGTAGTCGTAGAGTAATTGAAGTACCATCGGCGTAAGTTTCATACTGTTTCGCCGAATATACATTTTGTGTGTATATCGCAAGAGCATGCTAAGAAAATTTTATGTGTTTATTGCAAAAGCATATCAAGAATCATTTCGTGTGCATCTCGCAATTGTATGTCGAGATTGTATGTAGAGAATATACATTTCATATGATACAAAGGGTGACTGGTAGCAATGGTAAAGAGAACCGGCAGTAGCAAGTCAAGTCTTACATATACAAATTGGTTGTATCGGCATATCGGAAGAACATACAAGGAGCTCACTGACAGTTGGAGTCATGCCGAGGAAAGGAAGTCCCACCAAATGTATATCGGCAATGTATATTGAGATTGTATGTGGCGAAACATACAACTGGTGACTGGGTGTAATAGTGAATCGGTGCATATGAACTATAGTCCACCAGTGATAACAAGTTCACAATCGAGGCAAGTGGAAGTTAACTGTCATGGGGGTATCAGTAAGAAGATACCACCGATAGGAGAAGTCTCTCTGAAAAGTGAAGTGGAGTTAGACTATCGAGAAGAGTTGGGGGATCGGTAAGAGAAGTTGCAAGGTGGCCGGTGGAGTATGTTTGGCTGATAAGTGGAGATTGCTAAGACATAGGCCACATCTCACCAATCAGTTTGTTGTTCTTTTCCCACTTCCACTGTGTTCTCTACATCATATTGGTATCAGAGCCAATATTTGAACTAGAGTAGTGTATGTCAGACACGAAGATAGAAACTGAGGCTAGCACAATGCCTCCCAAGTCTATGAGCAAAGACGCCATCAAGAAGATGGTAGAGCAGATGCTTGAAGAAAAGTTGAAAGAAGAGAGACCCAAGGGTAAGGGTAAAGAAGATGGAAGTGCTTCTGATACAGAAGAAGAAGAAGAGGTAGAGGAAAGTCCTCAAGAGCAAGGTATGTCTGCAGATCAAAAGGCATTCTTGAAAGCGCTCAAAGGTGCTCATGGAGATAGTGGCGATCTAAAGATGGATGTTCCTACATTCAATGGGAAACTAGATGGAGATGCCCTCATGGATTGGATTGAAGCCATGTACAATTATTTTGACTTCAAGGAGTATAGTGACAGCAAGAAGGTCAAGTTTGCTAAGACCAAATTGAGAGGTTTTGCCCTGGTCTGGTGGAACTATATGCAAGGTGAAAGAGAGAAGGTTGGAAAGAACCCTATCACCAAATGGAGTAGAATGGTGGCCATGCTGAGAGACAAGTTCATTCCATCAGATTATGAGTTGCAGACCATCAAGAAGTTTAATCATCTCAGACAAAAGGGTATGAATGTGGCTACATATACTGAAGAATTTCATAGATTGAGCATGACAGCCAATCACAAAGAGGAGGAGATAGAGATGGTGGCTAGATATCTCAATGGTTTGAGGTATAACATACAAGATGAATTTAGTATGGTGGTTCCCAAAATAGTGGATGAGTCTTTTCTATTAGCCTCTAGGGCTAAAGAAAAGTTGAAAAGAAAGGGTGATCAAATCACCAGAGGAAGAGGTGGCAGAAATAATAGGGGAAGAGGCAGTTTTGGTAGAGGATAGTCAAGTAGAAATGAAAATTCAAGTCAACAAGAGTCTCATTCTGATGTAGAACATAGAGGTGGTTTCAAAGGTTGGAGAAGACCTAATGGTAGAGGTAGAAGTGGTGGTGTAGGCAGAGGACCCAGATTTTTCACTGGAAGATGCTATGGTTGTAATCAAGTAGGCCATACTGTGAGCAAATGCCCTAAGAAGGCATCTAGTTCCCATGATGGTGGGAGAAGGAATCAGTTGTTGAAAGATGATGATTACCAAAGTGTGAATTCACCCATTAGTAGTGCTGCACCAGTCCTTGAAGGAGAGAGCATGATGATCAAGAGAACCTTGATGAAGATGCCATTGAAGTAAGAACCCCCACAAAGGAAGACTCTCTTCAGAACTCAAGGTATAGCATATGGTAAACTTTGTAAAATCATTGTTGATTTAGGTTCTACTGAGAATGTAGTGTCTACTGAAATGGTAGAGAAGTGTAATTTGAAAAGGCTGCCCCATGTTAGTCCTCATAAGATCTTTTCGTTGAATAAGAGTCAAAATTACATGGTAGAAGAGCAAGCTTGGGTTGAGTTTGAGATAGGTGATTATAAGGATAAGATACTATGTGAGATTATTCCTATGGATGCTTGTCATCTTCTTCTTGGACATCCATGGCAGTATGATGTGAAGGCACAACATGATGGTGAGAAGAACACATACCTCATCACCAAGAATGGAAGGAAGTTTAGGATGGATCCTATGCTAGAGAAGATTGGAGAGAAGAGTAATGACACCAATGTCATGATGGTTAGTTGCAAAGAGTTCTTACACCTCATGAAGGAGAAGGATACCCAAAGGTATGCCTTGATAGTGAAGCCTACAGATGAATCAGGACAGTAAGACAAAAAGTAGAAAGAGATTCCATTGGAAGTACAACAATTGTTGGATAAGTACCAAGATCTTGTGGTAGAGGATACTCCTAACTCCTTACCACCCATGAGAGATATAATTCATCAAATTAACTTGATTCCAGGTGCCACATTGCCCAATAAGGCTGCCTATAAATTGACACCATAGCAAAATGAAGAGGTGATTAGACAAATTCAAGAACTCTTAGAGAAAGGACTGATTAGAAAGAGTCTTAGTCCATGTGCAGTCCCTAGTGTACTTGCTCCAAAGAAAGATGGAAAGTGGAGACTATGTACGGACTCAAGGGCCATAAATAAGATCACAATAAGGTATAGATTCCCTATGCCAAGGATTGAAGATCTTTTGGACTATCTTGGTGGGTCATGTTACTATTCAAAGATTGATTTGAAATCTGGTTATCATCATATCAGAATTAGGCAGGGAGATGAGTAGAAGACTGCCTTCAAGACAAATGAAGGTCTTTATGAGTGGCTTGTCATGCCATTCGACCTTAGCAATGCCCCAAGCACATTCATGTGTTTGATGAATGAGGTACTTGTTGAATTCATTGGCAAATTTGTAATTGTTTATCTTGATGACATACTTGTTTTCAGCAGGACAAAAGAAGAACATGTGAAGCATCTTGGACAGGTGATGAAGAAGTTGCATGAGAATAAGTTGATGATCAACTTGGATAAGTGTGAGTTCATGAAAACTGAACTTGTGTACTTGGATTTTGTGATTTCTAATGGTTGTTTAAAGATGGACCCCACAAAGGTTGAGGCTATTCTTAGTTGGCCTACTCCTAAGACAGTGGGAGATGTTAGAAGTTTCCATGGTTTGGCAACTTTTTATAGGAAGTTCATTAGAGGATTCAATCACATAAGTGCTCCTATTCTTAACACCATCAAGGGTCGAGTGAAATGCAAATTTCAATGGACAAAGCAAGCAAATGATAGCTTTGAATTGTTAAAGAAGAAAGTGGTTGAATTACCTACATTGGTGCTCCCAGATTTTGACAAAGTTTTTGTAGTGGAATGTGATGCAAGTTAGCAAGCAATAGGTTCTATTCTTAGTCAGGATGGACATCCAGTGGCATTTTTTTTAGAGAAGTTGAATGAGGCTAAACAAAGGTATTCTACCTATGACCTAGAGCTTTATGCAATGGTGCAAGCTCTCAAAAAGTGGAGACACTATTTGCTTCCCAAAGAGTTCATTGTTTTTACTATTAACCATGCTCTTAGTTTTCTGAATAGTCAAGAAAAGTTGAATCATAGGCATGTTAAGTGGATGGAACAATTACAGGCCTATACCTTCACTATTAAGCATAAAAAGGGTGTTGCCAACAAAGTGGCTGATGCTTTAAGTAGAAGGATGCTGGTCATACAGAAAGTGCAGATGGAAAGTATGGGGATAGATTGTTTGAAGGAGTTATACAAGGAGAATGCAGATTTCAAGGCTACTTATGAAGTTTGTGCTAGTTTGGCTAACACTTTTCATGGTGAATATTCAAATTTTGTGTTGTAGGAAGGTCTCTTATTCAAAGGTAGTTTTCTATGTGTTCCTAAATGTTCAATGAGGGATAACATCATCAAGCAGAAGCACAATGGAACCTTGGGAGGACATTTTGGGTTGGACAAGACTTTGGAACAAGTCACTAGATTCTACTATTGGCCAAAAGTATAATCAGATTTAAGGAGGTATGTTGCAAGTTGTACCATATGTCAAAAGGCAAAGGTATGTCTTCTAATGCTGGTTTATACCAGCCCCTTCCAATTCCCAACAGGCCTTGGGAAAGCATTAGTATGGATTTTGTACTTGGTCTTCCTAAGACATCAAGGGTTGTGGATAGTGTTTTTGTCATTGTGGACAGATTTAGTAAGATGGCTCATTTTGTGCCATGCAAATGCACAAATGATGCATCTCACATCACTAGTCTCTTTTTCAAAGAAGTGGTTAGAATCCATGGTTTGCCCCTTTCAATTGTCACTGATAGAGACTCCAAGTTTGTTGGTCATTTTTGGAGAACCTTATGGAGAAAATTTAGAACACAATTGTCTTTCTCATCAGCCTACCATCCCCAAACTGATGATCAGACTAAGGTTGTTAATAGGTCCTTAGGAAACCTTCTCAGATGCCTTATCAAGTAGCATGGGTTGGCATGGGACTTGGTGATCAGTCAAGCTGAGTATGCTTACAATGATTCGAGGAATAGAAGTACTGGGAAGAGTCCATTTGAAATTGTTTATGGTTTCCATCCAAGAGGACCACTTGAACTCAAAGACCTACAAGGTTGGGATAAGAGGAGTGCTCTAAGAGAAGATTTTTCTGCCACCATGAAGGCAATACATGATCAAGTCAAAGTTCAGTTGGAGAAAATAGTATCCAAATACAAGGACAAGGCAGATCGCAAAAGGAGAGATGTACAGTTCAAGGTGGGAGATTTGGTGATGGCCTATCTCAGGAAGGAAAGGTTGCCTAAAGGACAACCAACCAAGCTTCTGATGAAGAAATTAGGACCATGCAAGGTAGTGCATAAGTTTGGTCCCAATGCATATGAAATAGAATTGTCATCTGGTCTTGGTATTTCTCCCATATTCAATGTTTCAGACCTTTTTCCATTCAGACCTCCATTCAATGCTAAAGATGGATCAGATGTTGTGATTAAAGATGAAGATTGGGTCAGAGATCTACCTCCAAGTAAGCCTTTACAGTTGGAATGCATCTTAGATTCCAAGATTGTCAAAAAGACAAGGAGGGGTGTGTACAAGGAGTACTTGGTCAAGTGGTAGGATCTTCTTGATTTAGAAGCTACCTAGATGAGGGAAGCAAATATTTTGAAGCATCGGAAGACACTTCAACAGTTAGCAACTCAAGGGACTTGAGTTTTTTCCTACAGGGGGAGTATGGTGTAGGAGCACCTTCTCTATAGTGCAAGAGTCATGTTTTGTTTTGTTTTCAATAAGGCTTTTAAAGCCACTTCATGTTTGTAATAAGGTTTTGTGTCAATTTGGTCACTAGACCTATGTAGACCATGTTTTGGTCAAGTTTGATGTAATCACACAAGAAAAACATGTAGTTTTCTTGTGATAGGAGAAAGCCAATGGCTAACTAATTTTCAAATCAGTTTGCACGGTTGGAGGGATGTAAACTATTGTCTCAAACCTTCTATAGGCAAGAAGTATGATGTAATGAGGCATGCATGAAGAGAAGAATGAATGAATGAATGAAGATCTGGATTTTTGGGTGTTAAACATTGTTCTTTCTAAGTATTTCTCTGTGATTGTCTGAAACCAACCGGAAGTATTCATGTATTGAAGTAGCTTTCATTTGGAATTGATCTGGTTTCTTAAGGTGTTGTAGTTTGTGATAAATTGTTCCTTTTACTGAGACTGGTCTGAAAAACCTAGAAACTAGGGTTTGGTGAACAAATGGAGTGTTATTCCTTTGTCAACTGAAAGTAAGATTCTCATGTTTAGTGTGATGGAGGAATACAGTGTGTATTTTGTGTTTTTTGTTGTTCTAGATCAGACACCTAAAGATCCAAGGAGTTTGGTATAAGTCAACTAGGCATCTCTATGTGACTAGTCATAGGAGTGATAGGAAAAGTGTTGTTATGTGAACAGTGAGTGGAGTGGCCAAATTGATGGTGGTCGAGTGTCTGTAGAAGAGTATAGACCCCTTTTTGTCCTGTTGAGTTTTGTTTTTGTGCATTTATTTGGTGTCGGTGTAGTCTCAGAGAAACTGAAGTACCATTGGCGTAAGTTTCATACTATTTCACTAAATATACATTTCGTGTGTATATCGCAAGAGCATGCTGAGAACATTTCATGTGTATATTTCAAAAGCATATCGAGAATCATTTCGTGTGCATCTCGCAATTTTATGTTGAGATTGTATGTAGAGAATATACATTTCGTATGATACAAAGGGTGACTGGTAGCAATTGTAAAGAGAACCGGCAGTAGCAAGTCAAGTCTTGCATATACAAATTGGTTGTATCGGCATATCAGAAGAACATACAAGGAGCTCACCGATGGTTGGAGTCATGCCGAGGAAAGGAGGTCCCACCAAATGTATATCGGCAATGTATATTGAGATTGTATGTGGCGAAACATACAACTGGTGACCGGGTGTAATAGCGAATCGGTGCATATGAACTATAGTCCACCGGCGATAACAAGTTCACGATCGAGGTGAGTGGAAGTTAACTATCATCAAGGTATCGATAAGAAGATACCGCCGATAGGAGAAGTCTCTCCAAAAAGTGAAGTGGAGTTCGACTATCGAGAAGAGTTGGGGGATCGGTAAGAGAAGTTGCAAGTGGCTGGCGGAGTATGTTTGGCCGATAAGTGGAGATTGCCAAGACATAGGCCACATCTCAACAATCAGTTTGTTGTTCTTTTCCCACTTCCACTATGCACTCTGCATCACCATGACATGCCCAAAAATTGTGATAAGTTTTGCTCAAAGTTTCGCATTAATGACCCTGACAAAACCGTTGATGAACACATTAAGATTTTTGAGAGTAGTATGTTCATGTTACAGGTACAACATGAGGTTGTGGTCTACAGGTTGTTCCCCTACTCACTCCAAGATGAAGCCTATCACTGGTGTTATGTTAGAAAATGTCCCCTTGGGGGCTTTCCCTCTTAAGGTTTAGCTCTTGGGTCCTTTAGAATGCATTTAGGTCATCTTACATGTTAATGGTGACTCTTGATGAGAAAACCCTAAAGGTTCATGGCAAATGGGACTTATGGGATGTGCTTAACATAAATCCTACCTAAAATAGGTGGAGGATTTGGGCACCTGCGCCTTAGTCCTACCATATTTTAGGTTAGGACCTATTTTTGGGTGTCAATTTTATGATTGTTATTATGTCCTATGCCAACATCCTAAGTTTGAATTATGAAATTCTTAGCGGGAATGTTTGTAGTTGCATATATAAGCATGATTAGTGTTTCATTTGTAAACTATATGGAAACTAGATGGTATTTTTGATCTACAAGCTTATGTGAATGTGATTCAAGGCATTCATTGCGTTGCAGAGCAATATTTTGTGTTGTTATTATGTTTGTATTTGCATATTTGACATTCATCTCCTCATGGCATGAAGAGCATCTTCCTTCCATTAGATCTACACTACAAGGTGATATCAATTATGTTTTCTATCATTTATCATTTGGATTTTGCCTCTATCCTATAGGGATATGCACTCTTTATCTGACAACAGTGTTTGGAAGACTTGAATGTCTCTCTGGGGCTTGACCGAGGCAAGCCTCTAAACACCACAACCCCCAACCCACTTTTCTATGATTGCAGGTTACAGGTTTTGGAAGTGAAAGAAGTGGAGTTGCAGGAGATCAATGCAGACTGTCGAAATTGCAAATCTAAGAAGAAAACTACAGCTTGGACTTGGGTGCCCTCTCAATAGTCCTTTGGATTCTGAAGTGGAGAAATCTCTGTGACAACGAGAATAGGTTGTAGACATTATTCAAAGATCTTAAAAAACACTAGTACACTGGACTAGGGCGCCTGCTCATTAGTCCCCAACTTTTTTTCAAATACTGAACTTTGAAATTTGGTATGCATTTGGTTGTCATTTGATATCTCTGTGTGTGATCATTTTCTATAATTTGTCTGTTTGTTTACAATTTCATGAAATTAGGGTTTTAAGCATAATTAGACTTAATTGAACAACAAATTCACACAATTCCAATCTTCCCCTATGTTCCAAGTGATAGGTTATTTGTAGTAGAGTTCTCTACTCAGTTGAATGTCCTTGAATGTTTAGTGGTGAAAGGAGGATCAACACAAATCCTGTAAAAACCCCATTTGCAATTCTCCCCTCTTTTTCATACTAAAAATTTTGGTGAACCCATGTTTCTTTTGAATTTTGCACCTTTTCTGAGTGTTTTACTTCATATTTACATTCATTTCATTTTTCATCTTATTGCATTTGAAAAATTACAAAAAATTTGAAAATTTTGAAACAATTGGCATTTCTAGCTTGCATTTTCAAATAATTTGAATTAGTTGACATTTAATTTCAATAAATTTCTATCATTATCATCAAATCTAATTTAAAATATAGAAATTATTCATTCATCATTCATTTACATTGCATTTTCATTCTTAAATTGTCAAAAATTGCTTGAAATTGTGCATTTTTTCATATAACCTAGTTTTGCATTAGCTAGGGTTTGTAGTCAAAATCTTGATTCAGATTTTACTACCCTTTTAAAACACTCATTAGGACTTATTTCTAACTATAGTGTTTCATCGTAGTGGTTTTCTTGCAAAATTTCATGTCTAGGGTTTGAAAACCTTGCATTTTCACTAGATTGGGCCTTATCATCTCACTAGAATTACATCATAGGCATGTTGTGAAGGATTTTTCTACATTAATTGGATTTTATCAGAGTTATAATCTACTTCCCCTCCTAAAATTATTTACAACACCCTTTTTAGTGGACCTTTGCATTGAAAATTGGTGAAATTTTGCATATTTTAGTGTATTTTTCACTGGGTTTTAACTTGTCATCATTATAAGATTGCATCAAATGTGTGTTGGGAAGGATATTATTACTTTATTGGACTGATATTGGACATATTATTTTCTTCCCCTGATCAATTTCCTTACAACACCTCTTCTTTCACTTATTTGCATTGAAAAAGTTGAAAACATCAAGCATTTTAGGTCATTTTCACACATAGTTTTGCACTTTTCTCTTGCATAACTTTTGAAAATATTTTAAAATGTGATTTTACATTGATTTGAAAACATCTACACATGGCCTCTAATCGCAACAATAACACTAGGTCCCCTCCTAGGCCTTACATGAAAAGAAAGGTCCCTAAACCCAAAATTGTGTTTACACCACATGATAGAACAATTGGAGATACTGAAGGACCTCTTTATATCACTGTGAAGATAATGGCAAGTCCTATGGATGGAACTCTTATTGATCCTAATTGCATGACTAATGTAGCAATGAAATAATTCCTTTATTCACATGGTTTGATACAAGGCTTTTATGACCCTTCGGACATGATGATTAAGACACACAAGGGAACCTTTATAAACACTTCTGGGAAGATATCTTTATTGGTTACTATATTTGAGAAATTTGTAGAACAATTATTTGATGTTGTCCCCATTTTTGACCTTTTTTGCATAAAATTAGGACACCCATGGTTAAAGGTTATGAAATTTATCCCTTCAACAATTCATAATTGTATAAAATTTCCTTTGAATGGACAAGTGCATACTATCCCTCGCAATAGGTATAAACCTTTGGTTACAAGACAACACTTTACCCTTGATTACTTTTTGGAATGATCTGAAGTGGAACCAGATCCACGAACAGACTTTAACTTCTTGAGCTATAGAAACTACAAAACACAATTATTACATCAAGTGGTTGGCCCTTCTATTCAAGAAACAACAAGAGACGAACAACCCGCATTTGAAGAGCATCCTAGACCAAAAGGAAAGGGACCCTATGCTAAGGTTCCTCCCCCACCATCCTTACAAGGATCAGGAGGTAGTTGTTGTGAGCAAAACATTCCACCTAGAAAAATGAGATTTGATCATGGTGCTTCCTCCTCTAAAACACAAAAACCTATGGAAGAACAAGACATATTTTAAAAGAGATAAGTGGTAAGACAAGAAGAAATAGACAAGCAAGAGAAAGGAGGAGGAGACGACAAGTTTTTAGCCAATGAAACACATCTCAACAAGAAAACATCTCACCTAACATTGAATCAAACCAAGAAGACCTTAAGAATGGACAACTCGTAGGCAAGAATAAAAGTTGGGCTATGGTACATTATGTCCCACTTTCCTCTAACATTCGGGAGTGGGAAGATGATGATTTTCTTGATGGCGACCACTAGCCTAGTTGTCCCTATAGGTAAGTATTTCTAACCCTTTATCTCTTGTGTTGTGTTTCCCCTGTGATGTGTTATGTGTTTTTTAGGCCTCCTGGGATGACCCTTGATACTCTTGTAAGGTTAAGGATACTAGGATATTGCCTCTGTTGTGACCTTCTTCTATTTGTATCATCATTCTTCTATATTGTTTCTCCTCTATTTTCATTATTGTTTGTTGTGTCTTATGGACATAGGGTTGTGGTTGGTGACTTGGGGGCACCCTCCTACATGACTGTCCCTAAGGCACTTGTTTCTCCTCTCTTGATTTATTGTTTACCTTCCTCTAGTGATTCTACCTAGTGGGTGGATGATGAAAACATATTATACTAATACGGACCTAGTGTCCCTTCAGCAAGAAATCAAAAAATGGACCTAGTCCATACATGATGATGGGGTTGATATATATTATACGATGCTTGGCTAGTAGAATCACTCCATGTGATCTTGATTCTGTCTTATCACACTCACAAAACATAACAATATTGTTGCTCCATGCACCTTGTTTATCTTTGAATCTCTCCTTGGTTACACTCAGTTTTGAGATTTCTATGATATAGCCCCACGGTTATACTCAGTCTCTGAATCTGTAGTATAACCTTGGCTCTCTATGTGAATGATTACATGCATTGTTGTTTATCATGATTATATGGATAGTAAAACCTTTTCTTGTAGGAAATTATGTGTTTGTGAGAACATTTGGCGATCGTAAAGCACATGTCACCTCCAGGGGGCATGGGCTTTGCAAGAGCTCATGTTCCCTTGTGTATTTTCATCCTACCTTAACTTGCTTGATATCATTACATGATATCAACCACCTTAAGGTGGGGGCATATATAAGGTAAGCTATCTGATTTAGATGCTAGCAAAGTGTCTTTGTAAAACTTGAATCTACTACAATCACTTAAGCCCTCTACGGAGGCAGGATATCATGTGTATCCTTTTTATTTTAATCCCTTTGTGTGAGGTGGGGATGGTGTATTTCTTGAGGAGATTGCATAATCTTGTCATTTTCAAAAATTCCTCCGAGCAGACGGGGAGCTGATCTGAGACTATCCTAACCCTTAAGCATGTCTTCAACAATTGTTGTGGCGAAGCCCAATCATCGGTGTGTGCCTGTAATGTGCTTGAGATGGATGCGAACCTAGCAATAGGTTTCTTCCATTACTTATTTGCCATGTTTTCTTCATGTCTTATATGTGTGTGTATGGTGTGTTTGTTCCCAAGCATAGTTTAAAGATCAGTGGCAATGAGTCCCTCCTATGCTTTGGGATTTGTATGGTGTGCTTGATTTGTATGGCTTGTTTGTTCTCAAGTGTAGTCTTAAAGACTGGTGGCAATGAGTCCCTCCTGCACTCTAAGATTTTTATTGAGTGTCTGTTGCCCCATATGCAGTTTAAAGACCGGTGGCAATGAGTCACTCCTACATTATAGGTGATGTGTTTACTTTCATTGCACTTGCATTTGCATTTTATATATGAGAAAATGAAAAAGAAATAATCATTGCATTCACTGTATTTACTATGTTTTGTGTGTCTTCAATGTTGTCTTCTCTATGTTTTGCGTGACTGTAACTGTCTTCTCCATGTTTTGTGTGCCTATTACTGTCTTCATTGTGATTGGTGTGTCTTCTCTGTGCTTGGCGTGTTTACTGTGCTTGTTGACCATACTTTAATGCATGTATTGGCCTTATGTTTATACATACATTAAAGTGGGGGTTAAATGTTATGTTAGAAAATGCCCCCTTGGGGGCTTTTCCCTCTTAAGGTTTAGCTCCTGGGTCCTTTAGAATGCATTTAGGTCATCTTGCATGTTAATGGTGACTCCCGATGAGAAAACCTTGAAATTTCATGGCAAATCGGACTTAAGGGATGTGCTTAACACAAATCATGCCTGAAATAGGGGGAGGACTTAGGCTCCTGCACCCTAGTCTTGCCTTATTTTAGGTCATGACCTATTTTTGGGTATCAGTTTTATGACTGTTATTAGGTCCTATGCCAACATCCTAAGTTTGAATTACAAAATTCTTAGTGGGAATTGTTGTAGTTGCATATATAAGCATGATTAGTGATTCATTTGTAAACTAGATGGAAACTAGATGGCATTTTTTATCTACAAGCTTATGTGAAAGTGATTCAAGGCATTCATTGTGTTGCAGAGCAGTATTTTGTGTTATTATTGTGTTTGTATTTGCAGATTTGACATCCATCTCCTCATGGCATGAAGAGCATCTTCCTTCTATGATATCTACACTACAAGGTGACATCAATTGTGTTTTCTATCATTTATCATTTGTATTTTGCCTCTATCCCGTAGGGATATGCACTCTTTATCTGACAACGGTGTTTGGAAGACTTGGATGTCTCTTTGAGACTTGACCAAGGCAAGCCTCTAAACACCACAACCCCCAACCCACTTTTTTGTGATTGCAGGTTACAGGTTTCAGAAGTGAAAGAAGTGGAGTTGCAAGAGAGCAGTGTAGATTGTTAGAATTGTAGATCTAAGAAGAAAACTAGGGCTTGGACTTGGGAGCCCACTTATTAGTCCTCTGGATTCTAAAGTGGAGAAATCTTTGTGACAGCAGGAATAGGTTGCAGACATTATTCAGAGATCCTTACAAAAATTGGTACACTGGACTAGGGCGCCCGCTCATTAGTCCCTAACTTTTTCGTACACCAAACTTCAAAATTTGGTATGCATTTGGTTGTCATTTGATATCTTTGTGTGCGATCATTTTCTATAATTTGTCTGTTTGTTTATGATTTCACAAAATTAGGGTTTTGAGCAAAATTAGACTTAATTGAACAACAAATTCACACAATTCCAATCTTCCCTATGTTCCAAGTGATAGGAGATCTGTAGTAGAGTTCTATACTCGGTTGAATGTCCTTGAATGTTTAGTGGTGAAAGGAGGATCAACACAAACCCTTTAAAAACCCCATTTGCAATTGTCCCCTCTTTTTCATATTAAACAACTAGTTTGCCAACCTTCCCTCTGCTTCCATCAATTCATGGGTGAATTTAAAAAATGCATTTCTGAACTGCTTCAGAATGCCCACCACCCCTGCAGACCTTTATAGGTCCTTTGTGGAGATTCGTAGAACCAAAGGAGAGTTGATAAGTTCCTTCAACAATTAGTTTCAAAAGGCATATAATCCCCTTCAGGCTCCTTTTGACCTCACTCAACCATCGGCTCTGCCTATTTACTATGTTGTACTGGACAAGCTGACATCTATGTTTGTAAGGAGGGCTAATCCAACTCCAACAACTCTAACTGAGGCATATGCTAAAGTTGTTATGGTAAACACACAATTAGGGTAGGCTGCAATAGGGCCACTAAATCATATGGGTCCCATAGCCATGCCAAACCAAATACCATTGATTAATTAATCCCTGGCCAACCAAACCCCAGTAATGAACCCAATTCCAGTCCTTGCAGCAACACAAGCCTTAGTTGTTCACCCTAGAGCTCCAATCTTAAAACTACCACCTGCACAAATGCCTTTCCTTCAGTTGGTTGAGGTTGCAAAAGCCAAGGATGACAAGGACAATATCAGGGAGTTGGAAGAATAGATGAAGAAACTTGCAGCCGAGGTGACACACCTAAGAAACTAGAATGCTTATTTGCAGCAAAGAAATCAGGGTTAGAGCTAGTACCAAAATCACAATTACCAAACATCCAATAGAACATGGAATACTTGGCCAAATAATGGTGGAGTCCTCTCACCGTTGGAGAATCAAAATGTAAAAAATTTCCCACTAGGACAAGTGATGTTAGCCAAAGTAGCATTATCTTCATGGTGCAAGATCCACAACATGAATGCACACTCTAAGTTGGACTATCATGAATTTTAGATAGCATCTAGTATTTTCTAGAGGGAGGTCTAGAATGCAGAAGCCCAAGAGACTCCACCTACAAGGTATGAACTGGTACCCACTCAAAGCTATGATATTGTTTTGGTTCTAGATAGTTACATCTTTCCTTTCCAAGATGAAAATCAACCTAAGGAAGAAGAGGCCAAAGAAGTGCATGCCTACCAGCAGTATAATAGAACCCCATACAAACTCAAAAGTAACAAACCAAAGGGCCCTTTCACTACCTCCATACCCTTGAATAAATATCAAGTCCCACCTGACCCAAAGGATTCCAATAATCCTGAGCCCCCTAAGGTGGTTCCCCAGGCTGCAAATCATAGTCAACTAGCCGAGTCCTCCCAGAGGTCTGAAGTGGCTAAATTAGGACAATATGTAGTAGATGAGCTTAAAAAGATGAAGGTCAGTTTGTTAGTATTTGAATTAATGAAAGTCCCAGAGGTTAGGACAACCTTCAAGATATTGGAGTGAATGTTAGGGTTGAGTCTTCCCCTAAAGAAATCCCACAAAAGGAAAATCTTGACAAAGGAAAAGATAGAGTCCATGTTACAGATACTGAACAAAAGTTGACCTAGTATAAGGAAAAGAGAGAGTCCTCTCCTTTTTTGCTGACGCTCAGGATATTTGGGAAAAACCTCCACAACTATTTGGTAGATTCAAGGGCCTCCACCAATGTGATGCCTTTATCAGCTTTTAAGGCGTTGGGTCTAACTCCTGCCAAATCCTCTAGAAAGGTTACCCAACTAGATAAAATAGAAGTACATGTGATGGAGAGGCAAATCGAATTCACATGACATCCAAGTGGTTGATATTCCTAACACATATGGCATGTTGCTAAGTAGAGACTGGTCCAAAACATTGAATGGATACATGGCCACTGACTTTTCTCATATGTGGCTACATGGAAAGGGCTAGCTAACCAAATTCGTATTGAGAGAGAGCCTAACATGAAGCACATGATTACAGAGTACAACTAGACAAATGAAATCTTATATTTAGAAGTAGACCTAGGAGTCTATCTTCCCCAGGTAAATCAAGTGGAGAAAATACTTATGCTAACTTGTGATTAATCCGTTGACCCACCACTTACTGAGTGTCAGGAAAGTATAGAGGCATGTGTTCAATCTGATCAGGGGTCTTCCTCTAATGATGAACTAGGGATTTTTGAGAGATTCAAGAGCTTTGTTGCTAAGTTCATGTGTGATCAGTGTGTATATGGAAAAATGGATTAAATCTAAACTAAATAAAACCAAAGAACCCAATAACATAAAGGAAACGAATCTAAGTAAAAGCCATAAATCACAAATCAAAGATAAATGAAAGCTCTTACCAAAACCTATATTGTTCCCTTTTGGAGATATGTGGATTGCTCAATGTAGTCGCATAGCCATGGCTGCAACAAGCAAGTATGTGCTCAAGAGATCAATGTCAAAAGATCGTTATAGTGCTCAATCGACGCGTTGTGTATGCTCAAAGCACTGTTAAGTATGCCTGAGAATACGATCGAAGAGCGAGCGGTAATGAAGGAGATAAGGGGGGTTTATATAGGTTTCAATGAGGATCGATCAACGGTCCAAATAATTCAGAAGAATCAACGGAGGAGATAAGTTGAGGAATGTGCAACGAATGAGAAGAAGACATGTGTCTTGCTTGCTTTTGCATGAGAGGAGTTATCAAGAATAGAAGAATGAGTTAACTGAAGAGATAAATCAATTAAAAGAATAAAGCAATCAATTAAGTGATTTAAAACAAGAAGAAGAGATTTGCATGAGAAAAGAAGATATTTTGCTTTATTAAATATAGAAATATTTAATTGATGAGCAAGAAAGCTTGAGTTATTTTAGAGATAACTCAAATTAGAAGAAAAAGTAATTTAAATAAATAATTGATTTATCTAAATTTAGAGAAGATATTTTGGAAGAAGTAATTAAATAATTGGAATTATTTAATTTAGAAGATTTGAAAAGCAAATTAAATAAATAAATTTATTTAATTGTTGTGCATGATTTTGGAAGAATGATTTTTGATTTAATTAAATAATTTAAGAATTATTTAATTTTAGATAAGAGGGAATTTGTTGAATTAATTAAATAATGGGATATATTTAATTAATGTGGAATTGAGATTTGGAAACAGGATAATGATTTAATCAAATAATTAAAAATTATTTAATTGTAGAAGAATATAGAGGAATTTAATTTAATTAATTAAATAAAGAGCATTTATTTAATTAATGTTGAATTTAGGAGATTTAGAAGAATTTGATGATAATTAATTAAATAATTAGATTATTTAATTAACGTTTGAAATGCAGGTGATGAGACAGATAACGAAATGCAAGTGATTCGACGACATGGTCATTTTAGGGTGTCTACATTTTGCCCCTCTTTGATGCGATGCAGCATGTAGCGTTGCGTCAAAGAAAATGATTGTTGAAGATGTAATATAATTTTTGATGCCCCAGTGTAGCTAGTTGCCCCAGCGTATGCCCCCTCGAGCGGGAAGACAGGGAAGCGACAGAGGAAAGGTGTTGACGCTCGACTAGAAGATTGTGCGACCAGGTGGGAAGAAAAGCAGAAAACAGGTGGGGAAAGAAAAACCAAGGGTGGGGACCCTATAAATAGGTCCCATGGGGACCACAATCCTCATTTGCACCCATTGAGATTCTAATTTTAGAGAGAAGAGCTTCTAAGCTTAGTTGAGAAAGAGGTGAGCAGACAGCGCGGAGAGATGCCGATTCCAGTGCATAGACATCGGGCGGAGCTAGTGCGGACCTACGGGAGGCCAGCAGGAGCTCCGGCAGCGGTAAGTGATCGAAAACCCCCTTGGAATTTGTCGATTAGGGGTAGATTAGGGCTAGATTTAGGCAGGGTGTAGCATTTTAGCCAAAAGTGCTTTAGGTTGTTGCAGCGCGTCGAGTAGTCGTTTAGCGCGCTTTTGGCGCGACACAGCGCGGGTGGTAGTCGCATGCAGCGCATGTGGTAAAACCACATCGCTACTGGTGTTAGATGTCTGCGCCGCAGCGCAATTGGGAAATCCCGCAGCGCGCTTGGCTAGGCAGTGTAGCGCGCTTGGTTAGGCCGTGCAGCGCAAGTGGGGGGAAAGGAAAGAAAACGCGTCGCATCTGGTATGACAGAGTGGCGCGGTTGGCATGGAAGAATGGCGCAGTTAGAAAAGCAAGGTGCATTTGGTTCAAAAATCAAAGCGCAGCTGGTGAAACAGGAAGGCGCGGTTGGGGGAAAGGGACAGCGCGTTTGTAGCAAACTAAGCGCTGTTGGTTTGAATAGAAGAAAAATTAGGTGGCAAGTAGAGGAGTTAGGCGGCCAAAGAGGAAAGGGCAAGTTGGGGGTTTTAGGGACTGATGAGGATTTGGTTATGGAAGAACTGACATGTAATTTGTTATGGATGCAGAGGATTTTGCCACCGTTGATGTCGCGGGAGCGACACCACGCGATTGCGCACGAGGTTGTTCAGTTGACCTAGGAGGAGGATGCGTTCTTGGAGCATGCAAGACTATGGCATGTGGCACACCTGACACACATTAGGGTGAATCTCGCCCTAGTGACAGCAGTCGTGGAGAGATACCACAGTGAGACTTCGTCGTTTCACTTCCCGACAGGGGAGGCTACAGTGACACTGGAGGATGTATATCGCATCCTGCGGATCCGGATAGACGGGGAGATTGTTGACTTTGACCCTGCACGAGGCCAGGCAGGCTTGGAGGAGGTCTTCTGCACGAACGACCTATGGATAGATGATGGGGAGATCAGATGGGCAGACATCCCGAGACTCTGCGACCAGATCCGTTAAATTGTTGATTGGCGGCTTCCTGTGTCCGGACAGGAGATCGAGAGGCCTATCAGTTGGCTGGGGGACAGTCCTGTCTGGGATGTTCACCCATGGCAGACAGTACGCGTGGGGGCCTTGCGTGTTAGGCTAGCTATACCATGATATGCATTACTGTGTATACAGGAGAGGTAGGAGCCTTTCAGCAGGGGTGACCCTATTACAAGTGTGGGCGTGGGAGCACATTCCAGTCATTCGACCCATGGCACAGCGCCACCGAGACAGAGGGGAGCCGTATGCGTTTCTATATGATGGGGTGATGACACACAGGAGGATGGGATCTGTCAGCTACTGGCGGTGACAGATTGACGAGATGGACATATTCATCTGGAGGCCGTGGTTATTGTGTGAGGAGTGGCCGGATGAGCACGAGCAGCTCATGTACTGCAGACAGGCTCGCTATCTGTTCGGTAGACGGACAGATATGATAGAGAGATATCTTCCAGAGCGGGTACTGAGACAGTTTGGCCTACCACAGGGGCTACCAGTGGGGGAGGCCACACATGCCAGGACGCGGTGAGAGACTGGAGACTGGGATGCAGTGATCCCAGTGGCGACAGCGTTAGCAGAGGTGCGGGGACTTATCCCCGTGAGATGGGATTGGGACTCTGGGCTAGCAGACCCAGGGACACTGCCAGACTATGACCAGTACTGGCAGACTCACAGGCCGATGAGATTGACTACACCAGGTGTAGTAGGGGCAGTGGGAGAGGTGTTAGTACTTGGCAGAGAGGCCAGGATGAGGCGGCAGGCCAGGGTAGCCAGACAGCAGGTAGGTGGACAGCAGGCGGGTGGCCAGCAGGAGGATGTTGAGATGGCAGAGGCATTGGGCCCAGTCGTAGAGACTGATCTGCAGAGGGCTGAGCGACTGCTGCAGGAGGAGATAGCCCGGAGGACTCGACTAGAGCTTCAGATGGTTAGACTGAGGAGAGACAGGGACACAGCGCGGGCAGAGGCGAGACAGGCAGAGGCCACAGCCCAGGCACAGACACAGGCAGCCACAGCCGCACAGACAGCCCTGGCACAGGTACAGGTACAGTTACAGGCACAGGTGCAGGCATACAGGCAGTTACAGGCCCAGGTGCATGCACAGGCACAGGCACAGATGCAGCCACCGGCCGCACCCGCAGCTGATACCGAGGCGGTAGCACAGGCTAGACGAGAGAGAGATGCCAAGGTACAGCTGCGACTGACAGCAGAGGCCACACTCTTTAGAGTGAGGCGGGAGAGAGAGGAGGCACGCCGTGCACTGGGTGCAGACCAGAGGACCCTATACAGTGAGCTCGTCCGAGTGCAGGGTGAGCTGGTATCAGCTGGCCGGGAGGCAGAGTATTACAGGGGGCTATATGTGGGTGCGGTGCCGGCAGCTCAGCAGGCACCGAGCTACAGAGACAGGAGCAGGTCGGGGGCATCAGGATCCCGGAGGATAGGGCAGTCAGCGTCCTCGGTCAGAGGGCCACTTTTTCCGCCAGGGGGAGGAGGAGAACCATCAGGGGGACCTCCACCGAGCACAGGGGGAGGCCAGGGGCCACAGCAGGAGGGCAGCTCGACTCACTAGGGCATACTCGTGTATATTGTATCATATTGTATTAATTTGGATAGATGCCTGCGTGCATTCTGATGTATATTTTGAGGGCTCTTGATAGCCTTGATGTACTATATTGGTGTATATTTGGATGTATACACATTTGTATTATTGATGTAGACACAGACACTTTGTATTATGATGACCATTACATGATATATATATGATGATCTATTCAGCTCACTGTTGTTCATGCTTTTTGTGTATGCATTCCTTGATGTTATGGATGTGATGATATGTATGTAAGATTATGGATTCATGTAATGACATATATTGTTTATATGCTGCTTATAGATGTATGATGATAGAGATATATGATGAGATAGATGTGATGACTAGTAATATCTGACATGTGGGTTTTGCAGATATGCACCAGAGAGGAGAACAGGAGGAGATGGAGACTGTTGATCGATTACTACAATGAAAGCGATATAAAGGATGTGGAAATGGATGAATGAGCTTGTTGCAATGGCTTCGCATTTGTATATAAAGAGCAATCCTTAGTTTGATATAGCACGTGGATAGTTTGCACCAGGGTATAAAAGACCAAGGTGCAGTAATATCCGAGTGCGTGGACGTTGACTCTGCAAGCAAACGGTTTGAACCTAGATCCCTTAGACATAAGATAACCTTGTTGGAACATGTGAATAAGCTATAGTCTTGAACATAAAATAAACTTCAATACATGTAAATGCAAGAAGAAATATTAATATGTAAGATGCTAGGACGTAACACACACAAGATAAATAGAATGCTAAGAAAGATGCTAGCGATCATTCCTCAAACACGGCACACAGAAAGCAATGACTATGCCCCCAATCCGTACTGCATCGCAACATACCAAGATTATAGATAAATCAAGGTAGCTTTGAATAGGCATGGGAATAGGGAACAAAAGATAAACCATAACACAAATTGACTGACTTACAAAGTAAACATACAGCCGACATATTCTCTTGCCAAAGAGGTTGCTCAGGATAGATTGGATAGGAAAGATAACAGCCTTATCGTAGGAGCTCTGTGTCCGTTAAAGGGGGCTATCTACCGAAAAAGACAATATCTTGCTGCAGGAAATGCCACATGTCGCAGGAGACGCGTGTGTTGGTCTCGACAATGGAACACTTCGCAGAAGACAAGCTTGTGGATCTAGGGCTTGGTTAAGCGGTACTTAGCTGATGTTGGCAATCGATATGCAGGACAGTAGATGACTCTGGAAGAAAGCCTCTTTGCTTCAAGTTTGTTAAGGACTTTTGCTTTGAACGGATGCGCTAGCTTGCTGCTTGAGTTAGTCAAGTCGAGGCGAATGGATTTTGACAAACGGAAGACTAGAAGGATGGAATGCAAATGGATTGAAACGGGTGGAGAATGGTGGATCGTGTGTGCCTGAGTACTGGATACATCCTTCGTATTCCAGACTGCCTACATACCCTGTATCCACGGGATCAAGGCACACTTACGATGGAAGATGAACGTGATAAATATGTAGTTCTGGATAGAGTGATGAATGGGTCAAGGTGGAAAGGGGGAGATCTTATGTACCTGAGTACTGGAAACTTCCTTCGTATTCCAGACTGCCTACATACCCATATCCATGGGATCAAGGTACCTTAAGATTGAGAAGAGATAATATGTAGTTCTGGGTGGTGTGATGATGTAGAAGGAGTGTTGAGAAGATAACAGCCTTATCGTAGGAGCGAAGTGTCCGTTAAAGGGTGTTACCTGTGGAAATGAGACAAGATTGAAGTATGCGCTGCGAACCACGAACAAGGAACCAATCCTAGACCGAAGTGAAGGAAAGAGTTGCCCCCATTCTGGTAGAGGAAACTGTAGGGGCGACTGCCGAAGAAGACACAGAACGACTTGACCTAGGACAAGACAGTGTTAACTGTAGACATAGATCAAGACATAGGATGACAACGAGGGACATTGACAAATTTCCAAGCTATACTAGATAGGGAGATGGAAATGCAAACAAGGTCAATGGTTTTATTATGGATGGATGGATGAAGCAGGTTGCGAACTGGACAAGGAGTGGACAGGACTCGATAGACGATGGATGCTGACTATACGCATAGCGCCTGTTTGCCAGGTTTTCACTATGGTACTTATCCAAGGCGCCTGTTTGCCAGGTTTTCACCAGAGGATGAATGTTTTTGTATTTTTGTATTTTTGATTTTTTTTTTTTTTTTTTTTGATTTTTTGATTTTTTGATTTTTTTGATTTTTTGTGGGAATACTCTGAGGATTAGGCATAGAACTTCTTGAGATGGACACTGTTAAGTGGCTCATCTAGAGGAATGCCGTCGGGTGTAGCTAAAGTATAAGCTCCCGAGCCATATGCTGCTGTGACAATGAAGGGACCTAACCAGTTAGGCTCAAACTTGCCCTTCTTCTCTCGATCTACTTGATTTCTCTGATTCTCCTTTAGTACAAGATCACCAACTTGAAACCGTCTTTCTTTGATCTTTTTGTTGTAATTACGCCGGAGGCGGTTTTGATAGACATGGAGATGATTAAGTGCGGCAAGACGCCTCTCATCTAGTAGTTCAAGCTCAGCTAATCTAGAAGTGCGATACTCATCTCCGCCGATCAGGTCCTGCATGGATACTCTGAGGGACGGGATCTCGACCTCTATAGGTAGGATGGCTTCAGAGCCAAAGACCAAGGCATATGGTGTGGCACCAGTTGGTGTTCTGATACTAGTGCGGTAGGCCCATAGGGTGGGATTGAGTTGCAAGTGCCAATCACGACCAGCTTCATTGACCGTTTTCTTTAGGATCTTGAGAATGGTTTTGTTGGAAGCCTCAGCTTGGCTGTTACTCTGCGGATAGTAGGGAGTTGAAAAGCGATGTTGGATATTGTATTGGATGCATAAGGCACGAACATCTTGGTTCTTGAATGGTCTCCCATTATCAGTGACAATGGCTTGGGGAATACCATACCAGCATATGAGGTAGTTTAAGATAAACTTGGCTATTTGCTTACCGGTGATATAGGTCATAGGAATGGCTTCCACCCACTTCGTGAAATACTCAGTGGCGGTAATGATAAACTTGTGGCCATTGGAGGAGGAAGGGTGGATTTGTCCTACGAGGTTGAGACCCCATTGAGAAAAAGGCCATGGAGTTGTCACAGGTTGTAATTCATGAGCTGGTGCGTGAATCAAATCTCCATGCTGCTGACATTGTAGACACTTCTTAGCAAACTGTGCAGCATCTTGCTCTATTGTAGGCCAGTAATAACCTGTTCTGAGTATCTTCTTAGCAAGATTAGGACCGGTAGAATGTGCGCCACAGATACCTTCGTGTATATCTCGTAAGGTAGCTTTGGCTTCTTCCGCGTTAAGACATCGTAAGAGGATACCATCGAGACTCCGGTGATATAGTGTATCACCCAGGATGATGTAATGAGAGGATCGACGGATAAAGGTTTTGCATTGGGTGGATGATAGGTCAGGGGGAAAGGTATTATTCTTGAGGTATTCATAGATATCTTCGTACCACGGGGCATTGGGACCAACAAGTTCGCAGATGATTTCAGTAACAGGAACATCGACGGCTGGTATCAACAATTGCTCGATCAAGAATTCACACTTCTGTGTATTTGCAGGCATATCAATCAGTGACCCTACAGAAGCCATAGAATCCGCAGCTTTATTATGTTCTCTTGGAATTTGCTCAAATGTGATGGTAGAAAAATGTGGTTTGTAGGCATCCACTAGTTGCTTATAGGGGACCAACTTTTCATCCTTTGTTTGGTATTCATCGGTGACTTGGCGAATGACTAGCTGTGAGTCTCCATATACTTGTAATTCTGTGATGTCCCATTGGACTGCTGTATTGAGACCTATGAGGAGTGCTTCATACTCGGCTATGTTGTTGGTGCAAGGGAATGCTAGCCGATATGACTTTGGAATGTAGTCATTCTGAGGTGTAACAAATAAGATGCCTGCTCCTGATCCATGTTGTGTGTAAGAACCGTCAAAGTACAACTTCCACATTATGGAGGTAGCAAGAGTGAAGAGATTTTCATCAGGAAAGTCTGCTACCATAGGATGTGTATCTTTCATAGGTGCTTCTGCTAGTTGATCCGCAAGGGCTTGTCCTTTGATTGCCTTACGATCTGTGTACCCAATATCAAACTCACTAAGGATCATAACCCATTTAGCTAGTCGGCCTGTGAGAGCTGCTTTTGCTAGTAGATATTTCCAGGGATCAATCTTGGCTATCAGATTTGTGTGTTGGTTCAGCATGTAATGTCGCAACTTTTGAGAGGCGAACACTACTACTAAACAAGCCCTTTCCATTGGTGAATAATTGAGCTCGTAGCCCACCAAGGTTCTACTAATGTAATAAATTGCATGCTCCTTTCCTGTGTCATCATTCTGTGCTAGCAGAGCCCCTAGGGCTGAGTTTGTAGTGGAGATGTACAATATCAAGGGTTTGTCCGCAACTGGTGGAACCAATACAGGAGGTGTAGCTAGATACTCTTTAAGTTGATCAAACGCTGCCTGACACTTGTTGTCCCATCGAAATGAGACATCCTTTCGGAGCAAGTGTTGAAAGGGTTGACATTTATCTGCTAGCTGTGAGATGAAACGTCGAATGGACTGCAACCTTCCTTGGAGGCTCCTTAATGCTTTTAGGTTCTTTGGTGGAGGCATCTCCACTATAGCCTTTACTTTTGCTGGATCTACTTCGATGCCTCTACGAGATACAATGTATCCCAATAGTTTCCCTGATGTGACACCGAATACACACTTCTTTGGATTGAGTCTTACTTGGTATTTTTCCAGCCTGTCAAAGATCTATCCTAGGACCTGTATGTGATCCGCTCTAGAAGATTTAGCCAATATATCATCAACATAGTCTTCCATAATGTGATGAAAGAGGTCGTGGAAGATTACTATCATTGCTCACTGATAGGTTGCTCCTGCATTCTTGAGACCAAACGGCATGACGCACCAACAATAATTGCCCCAAGGACAAGTAAAGGTTGTTTTATGTTGGTCTTCTTAAGCTATCCTTATCTGATTGTAACCTGAGAATCCGTCCATGAGAGAAAGCATCTCGTGACCTGCTGTCAAGTCTACTATAATGTCAATGTTTGGTAGTGGAAAGTCGTCTTTAGGACATGCTTTATTGAGATCTCTGAAATCATTACACATTCGGATGTGCCCATTTGGCTTAGACACAGGTACAATGTTTGAGACCCAATCTGAATAGTCGATAGGTCATATGAACTTTGCGTCTAATAGCTTTTGGACTTCCACCTTCACCAAGAGAGCTATCTGTGGATGCATTTTTCTCAATTTTTGCTTGACTGGTTTCACCTTGGGATCAACTGTGAGATAATGAACTACCAGCTTAGGCTCTAGCCCTGGCATATCTGCATAGGTCCATGCAAAGTTGATGGTTCGTTGCAAGAAGAAGTTGTTAAGATTTCTGTGCTCTGTATCAGATAATGATGCTGCTAGAAATGTTGTCTTTGGATTCTGTTCTATACCTAGGTTGATCTCTGTAGAATCTTCCACTAGTAGAGCTGATTTCTCCTGGTACTTAGATGGTAAGGGAAGGTCAAATCCTCCATCCTCAGGTGCCACAGTTGGGTTTTCACCTTTGGATACGTCCTTTATTTTTACTATTTTATGATCAGGAGGTGCCACAGTGTGGTTTTCACCTAGAGATCTTTCTTTATTTGCACTTTTGCGACTAGAGGATTTGGCATTCTCACCAAAATAAGCCGTAGGCTCAAGTTCCATTACAAAACCTGCCTTGTGATCACCAAGAGGGATACCTTCCTGAAGTCCCATAAACTCAGCTAGAGCTTTGTCATTCTGAAATACATCTATAACGGGGGCCCCTTGTTGGTCCCAATCAATAAGTTCAGGGTAGACAAGCGTGACATTCTGGGTGTTGGTGGTGGAAGTTAAGGATACGGAGGATAGTGTAAAAATGGAGGATTCTGCGAATAGATTGGTGATGTGGAGGGAAGAGTCATCGATGATATCCTCTGTAGATGTTGAATCGGCAGGAAAAGTGTCAGCTACCTCGTCGAGGATATACTCGATGTCTAAGGCGCGTGGTACCTTCTTACCAAATCCTAATCCTTTCTTATCTAGCTTCTTTGTTACCACAATGGGCTCCATAGTGCCTTGATTCTGTTTCCCAAGGCCACCTTTGCCTTTATAGCCCATGTTTTTCACTATCCTTAAGCCATTGCCATACTGCTTGACTGGTATCGTGACTGGTTCTTTCTCCTTGTAGAGCCAAGAAGAGATGTCCTCAATAGTTTCCTCTTCCAATAACCGTCCATGTTGGAATTGGGTTAGGAATGTTGGGGGAGGAATAGCTGCTTTTTTGGTAACTTTGGCAACGGGTGGTTTGCCGTAAGATTTTGGAGATAAAGGCATCCGCCCTACACAACAAGATTCAGAGATATCATAAGTGCCAAAGCCTATATCTCGGACGCGTGCTGTGATTTTGGGGAGGGGTGTAGGCTCACTGGTAGAGGCTTGTGTGAGAGTTTCAGGATCAACATAGAGAGGGGATTCAAGGGCTTTGTCATTTTTAGGCACTTGGTTGCAATTCTTATAGCTTCCTTGCAAGACACGGCAAAATTCAAAAGGATTAGGGTCTCCTGGGATGGTGATCTCCGTACCATTGTATGGGAACTTGAGGGACTGATGGTACGTGGAGGGAACAGCTTTCTGATGCAGAGTGATAACGCAACAGAGGCTACCTAACAGGAAGGAAGAGCCAAATAAACAAACAGCATGATAAAATTCTCTATCGGCTGAACTTCATCATCATATTTCCTAGAGACACCAACAGCATCATCACATTTCAATAGCATCATCATATTTCGGATGATCACAAATATCCTCCTGTCGACTACTATTCATCTCCTCCGCCTGTCACCTATCATCATCATCGTGATATTCAATGGGCGCAAACATCCTCCAGTTGCACTGTTCATCGGGTGCCAAATACAAGCGGCATCATCATGATATTCAATATCACCTTCGTCAGCAGGATATCCAAATATCCGGTTGTTCCTAATATCCTGATGACGTTGCACTTCAACAACTTGCCTTCGATGCTCCACTGCCCGACGATACAAGCAACAGCATCATGATATAATTTATCCGGTTCTTCGAAACCTCCTGATGATGCTAATACAACTTCCTGCCTTCGCCGATACTTAACCACTTAGCGACAACAGGATAAACTCGCATTGAGGGATATCTCAATATCCTGATGACGATGACGTCATATCCTGATGACGATGACGTCACACATCATCCTGATGAACTCTTCAACACTTAGCCAAAAAAACTTAACTTTCACACCCGCATCCATTAGCGATATGTGGATGATGAACTTCCTCTGAGAGATGATCCTGACTGCGATATATACACTGAGTATATATCCTACTCAAAACATCCTGATGCACTTGCAACATGCAAACTTCAGCATCTTCACGACCTGATCCTGATGGCGATGGATTCGCAGATGATGATGCAGCTCGTTCCGACTGGATACGCACATGCAGACTCCTGTGTATCCTTCCACTGCATGTAAACACTCCGAACCGCTCTGTTACACAAATACAATATGACGACCGAGCCGGATCACCTTCAAACCAAAATCTAACAGCTTATCTTCTAGACCTAGCACATGAGGATGCTAGGCTGTTTCACAGCATGTTCCTAACAGATCTCCTGAACAATGCAATGCATAAACAGAAAACACAAATGCAAACTAAACTATGATACAGGACCATTCCACCGATTTGCAGGATCAACCGGTGGAAGGGTTGAAAGTGCCCATTAACTTGCAAACAGAAAGGAAATCGACACAGATACAACTGATCAACACAAATACTGCAAAAGATGAGATCTTATTCAATTGAGATTCAAATGCCCTGCTTTTACAATTCTGCTTCACAATATCTGGACTGATCACCAGTACAGCATATCACCAGTACTACTCTCCTGATCATAACACCTATCAAACTCAATATGAACTATCAACATTATATCTAAACCCTAACAGATCGAAGGTATATATAACAAATCCTTCGAGTACTACCAACTTCACTTCCCAGCGGCTGGGAGCTTCCAAGCGGCTGGGAGAGAGGACAACTCAGATAACCTTATCCCGATCTCTAACTGCCTACACATACTCCTATGTGGATCTAATACATAGCATCGGTCCAGTGGACCTTATTACATGACAAAGTCAAACATACTAAAAATAGACTATCCCGTCATCATCCTGATAACTATCCTATATCCTGATCATGTATGTCATCATGCGGACCTATATCCTGATCATGTGCGGGTGCTCCTGCACCATACTCCCCAAAAGAAGAAATCTCAAGTCCACTTGAGATGAGAGTATCCAGGTCGGCACCATGTTTCTGTATCTGTTCTGCAGTCATCCATACTGCTTCAGAGTTCGGTTGTCCCTTCCAAGAGACGAGGTACTCCAAATACTTTTTGTTCCTGGTCTGTTTGACCACTCTGGTATCCAAAATCTGCTGTATCTGTGGAGGATCATGTGGAGGAATGTCTTCAGCAACTGTATCCTGTAGAATATCCAGATCTGCATCTGGATTAGCCTTGTATGGAGTTAAATCACATACATTGAAGATAGGAGATAAACCAAGATCAGGTGGTAGTTGGATCTCATAAGCATTCTGTCCATGCTTTTGTAAAATCTGACATGGTCCAACTTTCTTTGGCATGAGCTTAGTATACTTCCCCTTAGGAAGCCTGTCTTTCTTCAAGTGAACCCAAACCAAATCTCCAACAGCAAATTGAACATCCTTCTTCTTCTTGTCAGCATATTCCTTATATTTCAAGGTAGATTGCTGGAGTTGGGTCTTAACCTGATCATGAACTTCTTTGATCACTTCAGCAAAAGCTTCTCCATCTGCACTAACCGGATCTGCTGTAGGTAGCTCTCGCAACTCTAAAATACCTCTGGGATGCATTCCATACACTACCTGAAAAGGCAACTTCCCTGTGCTCCTGTTGACAGTATCATTATATGAAAACTCAGCTTGAGACAGAATATTGTCCCACTTCTCTCCATGCTGTCTTGTCAAGCATCTAAGCAGATTCCCCAAGGAACGGTTTACTACCTCAGTCTGGCCATCCGTTTGAGGATGATATGCAGAGGAAAAAGACAAATTGGTTCCTAGTTTCCTCCATAGGGTTCTCCAGAAGTGACCCACAAACTTCACATCTCTGTCTGAAACTATGCTCAAAGGCAACGCATGAATTCTTACAATTTCCCTGAAGAATAAATCTGCAATATATGAGGCATCAGCAGTGGTTTTGCATGGCAAGAAATGTGCCATTTTACTGAACCTATCCACTACAACAAAGACACTGTCAAATCCTCTCCTGGTCCTTGGTAAACCTAAGACAAAATCCATGCTGATACTTTCCCACGGTCTGGAAGGAATGGGTAAGGGCTGATATAACCCTGCATTAGTTGACCTGCCTTTAGCCTTCTGACAAATTACGCAGGTTTCTACAAATTTCCTGACATCTGACTGCAACTTAGGCCAGAAATAATGCCTCCTGACCAGATCAAGAGTCTTGTCTAGACCAAAATGACCTGCCATGGCTCCACAATGTTTCTCCTTGATTATATTTATCCTCATAGAACATCTTGGAATACACAACTGTCCACCCTTGAACAACAATCCATCTTGGATCAGGAATTCAGAAAACTCAGCATGGTACTTCTCCCCAAAAGAAGTACAGACCTGATATATTTCTCCAAAATCTGCATCAGACTCATACATGGTCTTGAGTGAATCAATACCAACACTCTCTAACTGAATCTGATTTATGGTGAGAACTCTCCTGCTCAAAGCATCTGCAACTTTGTTTTTAACCCCTTTCTTATGCTTCAAGGTAAAAGTGAAAGCCTGTAAGGTCTCTACCCATTTCATATGTCTGTGGTTCAGCTTCTCCTGGCTGTTGATGAAACTCAAAGCCTGATTATCTGTGAAGACTATGAACTCCTTTGGCAGCAGGTAATGCCTCCATTTCTTTAGGGACTGAACTAAAGCATACATTTCCAGATCATATGATGAATACCTTTTCTTAGCATCATTGAGCTTTTCACTGAAAAATGCAATTGGTCTACCCTCTTGACTGAGTACTGCTCCAATGGCCATGTGACTGGCATCACACTCTACCTGAAAGATCTTGTTAAAATCTGGAAGTGCAAGGACTGGCTGCTGTGCCACCTTCCTCTTCAATGCCTCAAAGGAATCATCTGCTCCTTGAGTCCAAACAAACCTGCACTTCTGCCCTCCTTTGATGGTATCCAGCATGGGTGCACAAATATGACTGAACCCTCTGATGAACTTTCTGTAGAAGGTTGCTAACCCATGGAAACTTTTGACTTCATTCATGGTCTGTGGAGTTGGCCAATTCAATATGGCACTCACCTTCTCCTTATCCATCTGCAGCTTTCCTTGTGAAATGACAAAACCTAAATAGGTGATCTCCTTTTTCATGAACAGACACTTGTCCAAGTTTATCATCAGCTTCTCTTCATGTAACCTCTTGAGAACCAGTTCTATATGCCTGAGATGTTCTTCTCTGGTGTTACTAAAAATCAGAATGTCATCTAAATAGACTATGACAAACTTACCAATGAATTCCTTCAGAACCTCATTCATCAGCCTCATGAAAGTACTAGGGGCATTAGACAAACCAAAAGGCATAACCTTCCATTCATACAACCCTTCATTTGTTTTGAATGCTGTCTTCCACTCATCACCTGGTCTAATCCTGATCTGATGGTATCCACTTTTCAAATCTATTTTGGTAAAGTACTTAGCACTGCCCAAACAATCAAGTAAATCCTCAATTCTGGGGATTGGAAACCTATACCTGATTGTGATCTTGTTAATGGCTCTGGAATCGGTGCAAAGCCTCCAAGTGCCTTCCTTCTTAGGTGCTAGTACAGCTGGTACTGCACATGGGCTCAAACTCTTCCCAATCAGACCTGAATTCAT
This sequence comes from Cunninghamia lanceolata, assembly GCA_027924645.1. Lineage (NCBI taxonomy): Eukaryota > Viridiplantae > Streptophyta > Pinopsida > Cupressales > Cupressaceae > Cunninghamia > Cunninghamia lanceolata. Next base: position 17,077,788 of record BSBN01001715.1, read on the forward strand.
CAATTCTTCAATCTGCCTGGCTACTTCTGCATTCTGCTCTGGGGTAAGCTTATAAGCTGCTTTATTTGGAAGTGTAGACCCTGGAATCAAGTCTATGCAATGACTGATATCTCTAACAGGTGGTAGGGATCTTGGCATTCCCTCTGAGATAACACCTTTGTACTTATCCAATAACTCTTGGACAGCTGGGTCTATCAACCTTGGCTTCTTCTCTTTCTTGGCTTCTTGCTGTTGTTTCTTATTCACACTCAGACATGGGATTAGGGCATATGCAACTGCACCTTCTGCTGCTACTTCTTTCATGAACTGTTTGCCTTCCATCAGCATGACCTTCACCTCCTTTCCTTTAGACTTCTCCTCTTTCTCCTTCAATGGGAATAACGTTACTTCTTTACCATCTTTAGTGATTTTATAGGTGTTTTTAACACCATCATGCTGTGCCTTCAGATCATACTGCCATGGTCTACCAAACAAAAGGTTGCAAGCATCCATCTTTGTGATATCAAACAACAACCTATCCTTATATCCACCAATCTGAAATTCTACCCAAGCCTGCTCTTCTACAGTTGTCTGCTGACCTTGAGTAAGCCATGAGACTTTATATGGAGATGGGTGATGCAATCTCCTAAGCTTCAGCTTTATCACCATTTCTTCAGACACAAAGTTCTCAGTAGAACCAGAATCAATCAAAACCTTACATGCCTTACCTCCTGCTTTGCAAGTGGTTCTGAAAAGAGACTTTCTCTGAGGGGCTTCTTTATCAGGTACCTTCATGGTAGTCACTGTTCTTCTCATCATCAGAGACTCTCCACTTTCTGGATATCCATAGTTCTCAGGACCATTCACACTCTGAAATTCATTAGAGCTTGCCCTGCTTTGATTATCAGGTTCATTGACCAGATTTGTCCTCCTTTCTCCTGCTGAACTTGTGGCCTTGTCTGGACATCTGCTGGCTATATGGCCTTCTTTGTTACAGTTATAGCATCTGATGGATCCTCTGCCCTGGGTTCTTCCTCTGAAGGGTCTTCTACCTCTGAAGTTTCCTTGCTGACTAAAGTTCTCTCTCTGATTCTGACTATTGTTGCCCTTGCTATTGTCTTGACTGGACTCTCCTTGATATCCCTGTCCATGTCCTCTGCCTCTGAAAGGACTTCTTCCACCTCTTTGTTGTCTTCCTCTTCCTCTGTTGTTTTGATCTTGTTTCCTCTTCAACTTTTCTTCCACTTTCAATGCCAACTGAAAACTTTTCTGCACTGTATCTGGGTTATGCAGACTAAGATCTTCCTGAATATTAAACCTCAATCCATTAAGGTATCTGGCTACCTTTTCTTCTTCACTTTCTTTCACCTTTGTCTTCATACAGAGTTTCATGAACTCTTCTGTATATGAGCTGACATCTAACTCCTTCTGCTTCAGGTTCTGCTTCCTCTTATGTAACTGGATACTGTAATCCAAAGGAATATAAGCTTCCTTCACCAATTCCATCATTTTCTTCCATGTGGCAACTCTACGTTTTCCCTCCTGCACTCTATCATCCTGAACAAAATTCCACCATGTTAAGGCAGCTTCTTTCATCTTTGACTGTGCTATCTTCACTCTCTGCTGTTCTGGTATCTCCTCTGTCACAAAGAAATTGTTCAAACAGTCTATCCATTCCATTACTGAATCAGGGTCCATCTTACCTGTAAATACTGGCAAATCCAGCTTCACATCCATGGTTCTCCTCTCCATGGCCTTGAGGGCGTTCAACAGTGGCCTCTGGTCGGCAGGAACAACCTCCTCGCTCCAATTAGGGACATCTTCTTCTTCCCTATCATCTTCTCTACCAGAACCTACTTTGCTCCTCAACTTAGCTAACTCATCTTTCAACTCCTGATTCTGAGCCTTCACGGCCTTACTTTCTGCAATCTGTTTCTTCACCAGAACTGCCAACTCAGTGTTGGTCATCCTTGTTGGAAACTCAGACGTTCCTTCTTCGTCTGACATCCTGCTTATCTTTTCCAAAAGATCCTAACCTTTGCTCTGATACCACTATGATGCAGAGTGATAACGCAACAGAGGCTACCTAACAGGAAGGAAGAGCCAAATAAACAAACAGCATGATAAAATTCTCTATCGGCTGAACTTCATCATCATATTTCCTAGAGACACCAACAGCATCATCACATTTCAACAGCATCATCATATTTCGGATGATCACAAATATCCTCCTGTCGACTACTATTCATCTCCTCCGCCTGTCGCCTATCATCATCATCGTGATATTCAATGGGCACAAACATCCTCCAGTTGCACTGTTCATCAGGTGCCAAATACAAGCGGCATCATCATGATATTCAATATCACCTTCGTCAGCAGGATATCCAAATATCCGGTTGTTCCTAATATCCTGATGACGTTGCACTTCAACAACTTGCCTTCGATGCTCCACTGCCCGACGATACAAGCAACAGCATCATGATATAATTTATCCAGTTCTTCGAAACCTCCTGATGATGCTAATACAACTTCCTGCCTTCGCCGATACTTAACCACTTAGCGACAACAGGATAAACTCGCATTGAGGGATATCTCAATATCCTGATGACGATGACGTCATATCCTGATGACGATGACGTCACACATCATCCTGATGAACTCTTCAACACTTAGCCAAAAAAACTTAACTTTCACACCCGCATCCGTTAGCGATATGCGGATGATGAACTTCCTCTGAGAGATGATCCTGACTGCGATATATACACTGAGTATATATCCTACTCAAAACATCCTGATGCACTTGCAACATGCAAACTTCAGCATCTTCACGACCCGATCCTGATGGCGATGGATTCACAGATGATGATGCAGCTCGTTCCGACTGGATACGCACATGCAGACTCCTGTGTATCCTTCCACTGCATGTAAACACTCCGAACCGCTCTGTTACACAAATACAATATGACGACCGGGCCGGATCACCTTCAAACCAAAATCTAACAGCTTATCTTCTAGACCTAGCACATGAGGATGCTAGGCTGTTTCACAGCATGCTCCTAACAGATCTCCTGAACAATGCAATGCATAAATAGAAAACACAAATGCAAACTAAACTATGATACAGGACCATTCCACCGATTTGCAGGATCAACCGGTGGAAGGGTTGAAAGTGCCCATTAACTTACAAACAGAAAGGAAATCGACACAGATACAACTGATCAACACAAATACTGCAAAAGATGAGATCTTATTCAATTGAGATTCAAATGCCCTGCTTTTACAATTCTGCTTCACAATATCTGGACTGATCACCAGTACAGCATATCACCAGTACTACTCTCCTGATCATAACACCTATCAAACTCAATATGAACTATCAACATTATATCTAAACCCTAACAGATCGAAGGTATATATAACAAATCCTTCGAGTACTACCAACTTCACTTCCCAGCGGCTGGGAGCTTCCAAGCGGCTGGGAGAGAGGACAACTCAGATAACCTTATCCCGATCTCTAACTGCCTACACATACTCCTATGTGGATCTAATACATAGCATCGGTCCAGTGGACCTTATTACATGACAAAGTCAAACATACTAAAAATAGACTATCCCGTCATCATCCTGATAACTATCCTATATCCTGATCATGTATGTCATCATGCGGACCTATATCCTGATCATGTGCAGGTGCTCCTGCACCACTTTCATTGCATGGATCCATGGGCGGCCTAGAATAATGTTGTAAGGCAGCTCAATATCAAGGACTTGACACCTGGTTTCCAGCATGACAGGGCCCAGTTGTATAGGCAAGTGAATAACACCTTCTGAATGACGTTCTGCGTCATCATACCCCTTGATTGTAATACTATGCTCAGTGTTGACGTGATCCTCAGAGTATCCCAATTGCTTTAGTAACTTTAAAGAACAGATGTTGAGACCAGCACCACCATCTATGAGTATGCGTTTGATTTTGCGCTTATGGATGAGAACTTCAATATGTAGGGCATCATTGTGACAAGGATCGTGAGAGGGGAGGTCCTTCTCAGAGAAGACCATGTTGTAAGGTGAAGCAATATTACCCACTATAGCTTGGAAATCTGCGACTGCTATGTTGTTAGGAATGGACGACTCTTGGAGGGCTTTTTCTAGCACCACTCTATGTGCAGGTGATGACCATAGAAGGTCCAAAATAGAGATCTGTGCTGGTGTTCTCCCTAGATGTTCGACAAGATTATAATCAGACTGAACCGGAAGCCTAGGTGTAGGTGCATGGATGGTGACATGACCTCGACGAGTAGTAACGGCACAATCCGTAGATTTGCCTTTGATGGTGAGGGTAGACACTCGAATCTCTTCAAAATGACCTACAATGGAATCAAAAGATGTGGACGCGTGATTGATACCTTTACCTCTATCCTGAGGAGGAGGTGGACCGTGATGAGGGAATGGTTCCTTGTACATATCGAGATCCTTGTTCGTGTGTTGCGCTGGTGATTCATTCTCAAAAGTGATTTGATTACCGTCGATGAGATTTTGGATGAGGTGCTTAAGCTTCATGCAAGATGCAGTTCGATGACCTTTGCTCCTATGGAACTCACAATATTCATTGTCTCTGTAACGTGCAGTTTTGTAGACAGGTTCACCATATGGGGGAGCATCAGGTAAGGTGATGAGCCCTTTCAGCAAAGCTTGTTGTAAGACTGATTCGATGGGCACTCCCAAAGGAGTAAATTGACGTCGCGGAGGGTAATCTTGTTGGGGCCGCTCTTGTTGTCGTTGTTGATTTTGATAAGGCTGCCTTTGTTGCTGCTGTTGTTGAGGTGGAGCTTGACTTGGTTTGGCGAGTTGCAACGGTGTTTGCAACGTTTGGACATGCTTAGTATCGACCACTCCATCGTTGACCACATTTTTGTTCTTGTTCCAATATTTGGGTTTATCGTTCGATTGTTGATGCGAATTGCTATCTTTCATTTCTTTAAAGATTTTGACCACACCCTTAGCAATGAGGGCCTTCTCAATGTTGATACCCTTGTATGTGATTTCATCAAAGGTTGTAGCACTAAGGATTTGCAAATGGAAACCTAACTCTTGGTTGAGGTTCTGTACAAATATGCTAACAAGCTGTTTCTCTGGAATCTTGAAAGGGAATTTACTAGCCATTTGTCTCCATCGTTGGAGGAAAGAAATGAAAGTCTCACCATTTTTCTGTTTATTGTTGCATAGGTCCGTCATGGAAATCTCATGCTTTGTGTTGTAAGAAAAATGGGTGGCAAACTTTTCTGCTAGCTCGTTGAAAGACTTGATACCCGTAGGTAAGTGTGAGAACCATTCTATTGCTTGACCTCCAAGACTGCGAGGAAAAAGACGCATAAGATATGTCTCGTTGTGAGAGACCTCGAAGCAAGCAAGATAGAATTCCCTAAGATGGTCTTTTGGGTCACCTTTTCCTTTGTACTTATCGAACTTGGGAATAGTGAAATTTTGAGGAAAAGGGATCATTGGTAACGACCGATCAAAAGGATAAGGGCACACTTCCTCCAAGGAGAAGGTCTTTTTGGTGTGGCCAAACGTAAGATCAGATAGCTGTTGTTGCACCTCTGCAATCTTTAGTTCCATAGTCGTGGGAGGGGTTGGTAACGTCTCCTGTTGTCCAAAAAGCAGTTGGTGTTGCCCATATGGAAGATTATAATGTGAGCCATGCGTACTGGTATTGTAAGGGTCGTAAGATTGATTGGGATTGTACGGATTGTACGATTGGTTCGGATTGGGTTGGAATTGGAGGCCTTGATTAGGTAGAGGTGGAGGTGGCGCTAGGTAAGAATGTTGGCTTTGCGATGGTTGAAGAAACGTATTGGGGGGAGGAAAGCTAAAGTGCGTTTGATTAGGTTGTGATGGTGGCACATAGCTTTAGGAAACCTGATGTTGGGAATGTTGAGAGTGGCTAGGCAATGTATGAAAGAAGTTGAGCGTGGATGAACGTTGTGGAGGAGGAATATAGGTAGAAGTGTTTTGCGACGGTGGGGGTTGATTGAAGATGAGAGTAGAAGAATGTTGTGGTGGAGGAACATAGGTAGAAGTGATTTGCGACAGTTGGGGTTGCTTGAGGATGAGAGTAGAAGAATGTTGTGGTTGGGGCTGCGTGACTCTAATTGGTTGAGAGACATGCAGGTGTGATGATATAGGAGGTGGCATATGTTGAGACCCTTTTTGCATGGCTACATACGTGTTCCCCGGATTGTAATTGGGTGGGAAACCTACGCGTGATGGGGTAACCAAGATTCTGCTTGCGCTTGGGATGGACACTTTAGGAGGTGGTTGCACATTGGACCGAGCTAAGGTGGCTTGCTTAGCTAACTCTGCTTGACGTTGGAGAGTTTCTTGTTGGTTTTGATAGATCTCCATAGGAGTCAAAAGTGGTGATATGGCCCTTTCCTCTGTTGGATTTTGGAAAAGGGGATTCCTATACTGCGAGCCTTGAGTAGGTAAGGGCGTAGTGACCGTGGACATGGTTTGCACCGCTTGTATGGTTTCTTGGGTGTTGTTGCTCTCCTTGAGAGTGGACACATCAAAATCGTGAGGTAACTTTGCACCTTGCTTTGCAAGCAAGTGAAAGAAATGATCTTGGTTCTCACTAAGGATTTTATCAAAGGCAACTATAGCTCTAGGATCTTGTATAAATTCATCAAGATCTTGCCCATCTTCTTGAGAGGATTGACCTATTTCAAAGTGTCGCTCTTCTTGAGAAGGGGGTTGATCTATGACATAACCTTGTGGGACAAAATCCGGAGGCAAGCCTGTGGTATACTGCGGTGCATTTAGCAAAGGGGTTCTATCCTCATGAGGATTGCTTGGTTCCTCTATGTGTGGCATGTTTGGAGAGCTGATTGGTCTTGCCGCGGGTGTACTAGGAGTCACTTTGGGAGTAACGTTGAGACGACCTGATTGTGGTGTGCGAGGGGGTGACTTGTGCTTCTTAGGGACAACTTGCCTAGACTTCATGGTTTGCTGTAGCCTGGTGGTGACCATGGGACTCACTTAGGCACAATGTAATGCTGGGAATCTGTGAGATGCTTTGAAGAAACGGACAAACTCTGATGCACAAAATACTGGACCAAAAGCGCTATACTGTTTGACCAGAGGCGCAGGACTGTGCTACCAAAAGCGTGCTACTGTGGGCCAGAGGCGACGGGCTGAGCTACCAATAGCGAGTTACTGCTATGTCAAAGGCGAGCTACAGTGACCAAAAGCGAGCTACTGTTATACCAAGGGCGCTGAAGTAGAGTTTTGCCAGAAGCGGGTTACTACTGACTAAAGGCGATCTACTGTATTACCAAAGGTGAGCTACTGTAATACCAGGGGCGCTGAAGTAGTGTCGGATGTTTTTCAAAGGCAAGATTTTTCTGTTTCTGATTGGATTGGTTTGGCAAGAGAAAACACAGCAAACAAGTGGTCAAAAAAGGCACAAGGACTGACACAACAGATAGTGTATGTTCAAGGCTCCAAACAAGCCCAATGTTTCCACAGGTCTAATACAGTTGCAATCAATAACAAGCATTTTTTATCCCTAGAGACAAGGTTTCATTGCAGTAGATCAGCTCACAGCTTAATACTCCGTCGATAAAAATATCATTCCATAAAGGTGTCAGATATTTAGTATCTTTGCGAGAGACGATAGGTAGGGATATCTCACCCTCCCCTTAGAAAGCTCAAGTAGGTCACAAGAGCTTTATGTCTGAGGGAATACTATCTCTTCTCAAGGGAGCCAATGGTGAGTGTCTTAAGGGTTTAAATCGATTTCCCTTGCACTGATGATTACCGCAATGTTCGGAGGTAGGTCGGGTAGTCTCTATCTAAATTGGTTCTTAGTGACTTTGAGGGACCAACGCCTTACGAGCAATGCGACAAGCTACTAAAAGCTTTAACCAATCCTACTAAGAGTTTCAAACACTTCGCTCAATGTGAAAATTGTTTCCACAAAGAGCTAGTACACCTCTTTTCAGGTTGGCACCACAAGGTAAGGCTGACGTCGGTTAGGACTTGGCTTTCGCCTTATCCCTCTTGTATAGCGGTTCAAAGGAAAACTCTGCTTAGGGTCGTCCCTTTTGGATGAATCGCAATCCAAAAGCAGGCCCTTCTAAAGGAAGTACAAAAAGTAAAGGCAAGCACGTCACACAAAGGTTCAATTGTCCCGTTATAAGAAAAATAAGGTGCAACTAAGCTATGCACACACACGATTGTAGTTGTAAATTGTCCCTTATGAAATGAAGTGTTTGGCATTCATGTCCATTGTCCTTTAGAAAATTGAGGTGTTTGTTCATACATGTCCATTGTCCCTTAAGAAATGCAGTATATTCCTAAGACTTAGATTGCAAAAAAAAGATTTGTTCAATTACTCCTTTTAAGCATGCATTGTGTTTCTAAGACTTAGTGAGATAAAACAAAAGGGTCTTCAACGCTCGTCCTGCATGAACATATTAAGAAAAACACCTATTGGCTCTGTGTGAGTAATAAGAAGCTGCAACAAGTGAGTTAGTTCCACCAAAATTTCACAAGTTAGCAAAATAAAATCAACTTTGACCAAAAGCGTATTACTGTCTTACCAGAAGCGATTCACTGTAAACTAAGAGCGCTGTACTACAGACCGGAAGTGCAACAGAATATTACCAGAGGCGCAGCAAAATAACCGGAAGCGCTTCACTGTGTTTTCGAAGGCGCTGCGATAGATACCAAAAGCGTGCAATGATAATACCAAAAGCGCTGAAGAATAGCCGAAAGCGTGACACTGTGTTACCAAAAGCGTGAGATAATATAACCAAAAGCGCCGCGCTGTCTCAGATCATAAAAAGGGGAACTTTTTCAAAATAATCAGATCTAAAGAAAAATTCCATGATTGATTGACCGGTCTGAGGAAGGGTAGCTGAGAGATCTGTGTTCTGCAATCGTTAAAAGAACTCACAAAGCGGTAACAACACCACAAAAGTCGAAGGTATTCCTAAACAAATCAGCTTAGGATATCCAACACGAAAAATAGGTTTGTCTGACAAATACAACAGCTTGTCATACAAAGCAGTAAGATGGATGGTGTAAAAAAAAATCCTGTAAAACAGTGAACAAGGTCAGGACCCTAATCTAGCCAAAAGCGCTGTAGAATATTTTCGAAAGCGCCGTTCTGTCAAGCCGAAAGCGCTGCTCTGTGCTGCCGAAAGCACCGCAGAACCTCCAAAAGCATCAGACTGTGTCTGCAGAAGCGCGCAAATATCCTGCCAGAAGTGCTGTGGAGTGTCGTGTGCGCTGTTCCATACTGTGACTTCAAAAAAAACAAATTTCTCAAAGAAACAAAGGGATTAGTGGGTCCCACCGGGTGTACCAGAATGTGTATATGAAAAAATGGATTAAATCTAAACTAAATAAAACCAAAGAACCCAATAACATAAAGGAAACGAATCTAAGTAAAAGCCATAAATCACAAATCAAAGATAAATGAAAGCTCTTACCAAAACCTGTATTGTTCCCTTTTGGAGATATGTGGATTGCTCAATGTAGTCGCATAGCCATGGCTACAACAAGCAAGTATGTGCTCAAGAGATCAATGTCAAAAGATCGTTATAGTGCTCAATCGACGCGTTGTGTATGCTCAAAGCGCTGTTAAGTATGCCTGAGAATATGATTGAAGAGCGAGCGGTAATGAAGGAGATAAGGGGGGTTTATATAGGTTTCAATGAGGATCAATCAACGGTCCAGATAATTCAGAAGAATCAACGGAGGAGATAAGTTGAGGAATGTGCAACGAATGAGAAGAAGACATGTGTCTTGCTTGCTTTTGCATGAGAGGAGTTATCAAGAAAAGAAGAATGAGTTAACTGAAGAGATAAATCAATTAAAAGAATAAAGCAATCAGTTAAGTGATTTAAAACAAGAAGAAGATATTTGCATGAGAAAAGAAGATATTTTGCTTTATTAAATATAGAAATATTTAATTGATGAGCAAGAAAGCTTGAGTTATTTTAGAGATAACTCAAATTAGAAGAAAAAGTAATTTAAATAAATAATTGATTTATCTAAATTTAGAGAAGATATTTTGGAAGAAGTAATTAAATAATTGGAATTATTTAATTTAGAAGATTTGAAAAGCAAATTAAATAAATAAATTTATTTAATTGTTGTGCATGATTTTGGAAGAATGATTTTTGATTTAATTAAATAATTTAAGAATTATTTAATTTTAGATAAGAGGGAATTTGTTGAATTAATTAAATAATGGGATATATTTAATTAATGTGGAATTGAGATTTGGAAACAGGATAATGATTTAATCAAATAATTAAAAATTATTTAATTGTAGAAGAATATAGAGGAATTTAATTTAATTAATTAAATAAAGAGGATTTATTTAATTAATGTTGAATTTAGGAGATTTAGAAGAATTTGATGATAATTAATTAAATAATTAGATTATTTAATTAACGTTTGAAATGCAGGTGATGAGACAGATAACGAAATGCAAGTGATTCGACGACACGGTCATTTTAGGGTGTCTACAATCAGTTGGCAGTTGGAAGGAAAATACAAATGGAAGAATTGTCACTGCCAAATTGGTGTCGTATTCACAATGCATCACATTCAAAGTTTACATGTTCCTTGTGTCAGTAGGTGGTATACCAGGTCCAAAAACATTTGAAATTGACTTATGTTGAACCTGTTCCTACAGTTAGTCATAAAATTACATCACAAGGCAAATAGGAGTCCGCTTTAGGGAAAGAGATTACAAACCTCCAAATCTGGACATTGAGATTTGAAGGGTCAAGGTCAAGACAAGGGTCTGGTGTAGGTTTCGAGCTAATCAACCCTATTGGGAATTCTTACCTAGCTGCATATATGTTGCAATTCCCCTGTACCAATAATGTAGCAGAGTACGAGTCATTAGTACATGGGTTGTTGATGGCACTCCAAAAAAGGTCAAGGTAATACAAGTGTTTGTTGATTTAGAATTAGTGGTCAAACAAATTAGATGGCAGTACTCATGTCATGATAAGAGGCTGAACAAGTACCGAAATAGAGTTTGGGATCTTATAGAATGTTTTGATGACTTCAATATCCAAGTAATCCCACGGAAACAAAACCATGTCGTTGATGCCTTGTCACAAGCTGCCAGTTCATTGGAACCTCTTGCCATGTCTGACCTGAAGAAATTTATTGTTGAATCGGTTCCAACCCCATCTGTTCCAAACAATATCACTCACTTTCAAGTCTTTGAAGATGATAGACACATCATTGATTTTCTTACATCTTCAGACGTATTTGTTGCATAGATTATTGATGAGGAAGAAGCAAAGCTAGCTAAAATTGATATAGAAGGAGTTTTAGATCTGAAAACCAACACAATCCATCGCAGTATGGTGGAGCTAGAAAGGATTTTTGATTCAAACAAATTTGGTTCTCACAAGAAACAAGTTGATTCCACTAGAGGAAAGTGTGAACCATACAACTTTGGTACAGAGGAGGAAGTCAAAAATGTATTCATTGGGAAGATATGTACCTCTGAGGAAAGGGAACGAATTATTTAGGTGTTAAGGGATTACCATGATGTCATTGCTTGGAGTTATGAAGACTTGAAGACATATGATATATCTATCATAACCCATACTATACCTCTCAAGCCAAGAGTCAAGCCATTTAGGCAAAGACAACGACCAGTTAATGCTTTACTAGAACCATTGATTTTTAAAGAAGTGCAGAAATTGTTGACAGCAAGAATTATCTTCCCATTAAGGTACTCCACATGGGTGGCTAATTTGGTACTAGTGAGTAAAAAGAATGGAGAAATACGATTGTGTGTAGACTTCAGGAATTTAAATAGAGCTTTAGAAAAGGAAAACTATCCGCTGCCATCTCTTGACAAAGTGTTACAAATAGTTAATGGCTCATAGATGTCATTTTTGGATGGGTATTCAGGTTACAATCAAGTGATGGTAGAATATGCTGACAGACTTAAAACTACTTTCACATGTAAATGGGGAATTTAGGCATATTGCAGGATGTCATTTGGACTGATAAACGTGGGAGCAACATTCCAATGTGCCATGGATGTTGCTTTCAAAGGCTTGGTAGGCAAATATATTATCATGTATATGGATGATCTAACCATTTTCTCCATGAAGAGGGTTGACCATATTTTTGATTTGAAGAAAGTACTGCAACGCTGTAGAGATTAGAAAATTTCCTTAAATCCCAAGAAATGTGTCTTTGGCATCACTAAAGGTAAGATGATAGGGCATGTAATCTTAGAAGAAGGTATATCAATCAACCCTGATAGAGTCCAGGCTATCCTTAAGATCCAACCTCTATCCAGTAAGAAGGAGTTAAAGTCTTATTTTGGGAAGATCAACTTTGTCCGCAAGTTCATTACTAGTTTTGCTAAAATTGTCTGACCTCTGAATGCCATTTTAAAACAAGATGCCAAGATCGAATGGACACCCAAAGCCAAGGCTACCCTTGTAGAAATCAAGCAGGCCATAGCTAATGCTCTTGTACTGGTGAGTCCAGATTATACTTTGCCATTTTGCATATACTCCTTTGCTTCGGACCACACTTGTGCCGCTATATTGACACAGAGAAGCAAAATTGATGATGAATGCCCAATTGCTTTTATGAGTACCCCACTGAAGGATGTTGAACTTAGATGCCTAGAAATAGGCCTATGCTCTAGTTAAGGTAGTCAATAAATTCCATCATTACATTTTGAGGAGCAGAGTGACTGTTGTCATTCCTGATGCTGCAGTTAAAGCATTGTTGATGCAAAATGAATTAGGTGAAAGAAGAGGGAAATGGGTCATGATACTATAGGAATTCAATCTGGAGATACAACCTATGAAATTTGTATGAGGACAAGTGCTTACTAAGACCATATCGGAGACAGATCCGGGGTTGGTGTCTCAGTAGTATGTGTTGGAGGACATCTGAAAAGATGAATGGTATGGTGATATCTTGTTCTACCTCCTTAACCAACGATGCCCAACCCACCTAAATTCAGTTCAAAGAAGAGCTTTAAAGTTGAAAAGTAGTAGCTTCATGGTTAAAGGGTTAGTCTTATACAAGAAGAATCATAGAGGAATTTACTTAAGGTGCCTAGACAAAACAGAGGTGGCATAGGTGTTGACCAATTTTCATGAAAAATTTGGGATAGGCCATTGTTTAGCCCATTCCACTGCAAATTAGATTCTCTGGGCTAGTTATTACTAGCCTACATTGTTCAAATATGCCCACACACATACACGAACTTGTCATATTTGCCAAACTACTACTACAAGGGAGAGAAATGTTGCTATGCCATTATAACCAGTGGTGGAGGTACACATGTTTGCATAGTGGGGACTTGACTTCATTGGTATGATCAATCCACCTTCTTCTGTGGGCCACATGTATATTCTAATCGCTACTGACTACTGTACAAGATGGTCTGAAGCTCAAGCTTGTAAGCAATGTACAACTAAGGTGGTAATTGAATTTGTTGAAAAGCACATTATTACAAGGTTTGGCTGTCCCTTTTCTCTTGTTTGTGATAATGGTCCAACATTTTCTTCTTTACACTTTTCAAACTAGGCTTTTGACTATGGTATTGTGCTAAAATTTTCATCTAACTACTATCCCCAAGGGAATGGAGTTGCTAAATCTACAAACAAAAACTTGCTTGAGGTCATCAAAAGACTGCTTGATAAAAACCCTAGAGAATGGCACACCCAACTCAAATTTTCGTTATGGGCAAATAGGATTAAACACAAGGCTACTCTAGGAAAATCACCTTATCACCTTGTCTATGGTCTTGAGCCTATTTACCCTATCCATTTATGGATCCTTATGTTGCAATTCATACATGACTATCTAGAACCAGATGACAAAATTTCAAACTGCTTAACCCAACTGTTGCATCTAGAAGAGAAATGTGATGCTACAATTGAGAACTTTGCCAAACACCAAGGTGTAGTAAAATGCTGGTTTGACAAGAGGGCCAAGGTCAAGGCCTTTAACATCTCTGATTTGGTCTTGTACTAGGACAAGGCTCATGAGAGAAAAGGAGAACACAGGAAGTTTGATAAGCTTTGGTTAGGTCCCTACCAAATAGCTAAAATCCTAGGGGACAGCACATACAGATCAAAAACCCTTACTGGTGAGGAACTCCCATTGCCTGTTAATGGGCAATTCCTAAAGCACTATTTTCAGGCATAAGAGGCACCTATGCCTTCTTTTGTGTACATAGTTAGTCTTTAGTCTTTTTTGTTTCGCTTTGGTTAGGATAGTTTGTTGTTTTAATTCAGTTAATGCTTTTTCTTCTATTTTTCTAGCTATTAGATGTTGTTTGCTTTGATTGGGTTAGTTGTTTTGCTTGCTTTGTTTCTGCTTCCTGCGTCTATTTTTCTGGGGTTCTCCATTTCTTGAATGTGGTGACAGCGGTGCAGTTCTACAAAATACCATCTTTGGGTAAGTAATCTTGAGGATTTCCTTGAGAAACTTTGGTTTTCCACTTGGGTCTTCTTGTGGGTTCTATTGTTATTTATAGATGGTATGATGCCTATTCATGGGAAAGGAATTACTGATTTGGTTCACTTGAAGTATTTTTGGGTCTAACATCTCTCACATCTTTAAGAAATCTTGATGCTTCCAAAGAAATCTCTATGATCTTGGGTTAAGTGAAAATCATAAAATCTCAAATCATGAACTATCCTATTCCATCCATTATCTCATGTAGACAACAATAGCCTCCATCCACTCCACCTTTTTCATCAAATAATAACTCAAGTCTAGTATTCAAATCTTAATAGTACTCTAAAGAATGAATTGTCAAAGTCAAGGTCTGAGCCCTTATGGGCAAGATTCCTTCTAGTTCATGACAGTATCTCTTCATGCTCATCCAACCTAGAATATTTACCCCAAGGCAAATGATCTCAAGATGTTGGTACTCCTTCCATCTTTCCTAAGTCCACCACTTTCCATCACACATCTCATCATATACCCATGACATGCATGACCATTCTGCTTCCTTCACCCTACAATTCCTAAAAGTATGTGACCACAAGCACCTTCCTTCATTCGCTTTACCATTACTACCACTAGAACCTTATATTTCCATCTCCCATCCTTTTTATCCATTTGCTCATAAACCTTTTGTTAACTCTCTCCAATAGATTCCTAGTCATGGTCAACAAATGTGCACACCATTTAAATGAGAAGCTTCCACTCACCCCATGGGATTCAAAAGATCACATTTAGATGCCCTAGCCATACAACAAGAGTCCCCAGTTCCTTCTTGTCTTAGGAGCACTCATGCAAAAACTAGAGAACGTTAGAAGATCAAATCAAAATACATTCAAAAGATGACTTGAATCCGTGTGTCCAAGCAAAAATAGTCAAAGAATAAAATGATTTGAGTGCTTGAGCAAAGAAATGGTAAGTTAGAAGAAGCATCCATATAAATTCCACATAATCCCCTTCCATTCTACCCATCCAAAACCCTCATTCCATTCGAAAGTCTTAAATTCCTTCATCCCACAAGTAAAAGAAGAATAAAGAAAATCATGACAATCCTAAAGTTTATGCGGGTCCCTAAAATCTCGCGCCCTCCATTCCACTAGTAATCATTTCCATTGTTTTTTGCATCCCCTTTGAACCTAAGCTTCAGTGTTTACTTCGGTGTGTACAGCCGTTGGTCATGGTCTTCTTCTATTTTACAATAGTTCCATATAGCTCCATTTCCCCATCTTCCATCCATTTTACATGTCTTTCCCCACTTTCCGGTGGTCTATGCTTTTGGATAAACCCTCAATCCATAATTGTGCATGATCCCCATTATATTTCACAGCACGATCCACTTCCTTCCATTTGACCTTTCATAATGTACTTCATAATCCATTATTCCCTACCAACATCGATGAGCATGATAACTCGACATGATTTATGTGCGATGGCATTTGACACTTGATGTGGACTATCGCTCTTCATGGAACTAGATATCTGGGTCCTTCCCATCCATATTCTCTCCTTCTTCCTAAAATATAAAAGTAAAAAAAAAGTAAAGAGAAATCCCTTCATCCAAAGGTGAAAACCACCCTTGGTGGCACCTTGGATAAGTACCATGATGAAAACCTGGTAAATAGGTGTCATGGTAGGTCGACCATATGTGTCACTTTCAATTGAGGACACATGATTTTATTCCCTCCAACTGCATCATCATGCCACTTCCGTGCCATATCTATTTCATCCATATGCACACTTCTATTGTTTCATCTGTTCATCCTCCTTTCCAAGAAAGTTCATGAGGTGATGATTATCTATGTAGCTTGACACAAGTTTGCATTGATGATCTTGGTTGTTGACATATGGGAATTAATGCAATTGCACACACTCAGATCTTTGGGATATGGATAGTTGTACTGAGTTAGTGATCTCTACTTCTTTGATATTGTATCATGTTGTTTAGTTTAATATGTGGGAAACACAGAGATTCTAGGTTTGAAACTGTTGTTTATCTTTGAAATGCTCTGGAGCATTTCCCTAGCAGAGTTGCCATTTTTTGTGCCTTGCAAACACGCCCCATTTTATCAAATGGAGACCCCCTAAGTTGCTTTTGCTCCGCTTTGATTCAGCTTGGTCTCAACATATTTCTGAAGAAGTGGTGTCATAGTGTTAAGATCAAATCTATTCACATTTGGCGTCAAATTTGCATAAGTCTAGTGGGATGATGTACTTTCCCTCTTTGGATTTGAGTACTAAATGGATTAAGTCCTTTTTTTTGGAAATCCTAAGTCTTAAAAGCCTTTTGTACTAAAAAGCAATGCTACTGCACTTGCACCAAAATCCAGTCACACTAGATATCAACACCAAGATCTCTCTACACCAAAAAATGCTTACACTAGATCTGCAGGAAAAATTGTTGCACTAGTCATGTCTAGTTGCCCTAAATAATCCCGCTAGTCAATGGACGCTGAAAACCCCACTAGCGCTAAAATCCCCTCTGACTAGATTTTCATGCAAAACTCGCCCTAACGGATATATCCAGTCCTTCACAAAATCCCCATAGATCCTGTTAGAGGTGAATATCCCCCAAGAATGCATGACACTGTCATTGTACCTCTATCAGTAATGTCAAACTCCCAATGCAATAAAACATTCAAATCTTCCATTTTTCACTCATTTTGCATTCAAACATTTGATATCTTTGCGTATTCAAGAAATTTTCTGACACGTTGTTGCAATTCGAATGATTTCTAAGCATATTCAAGCATGGTACATTAGGCTTCTTCTGCATTCAGATACTACATTTCAAAGGTTGGAGCCTATTAAACCTTGTTTTGCATCTAAAATATTAAGGTTAAGGGTTTCAATTAGTTTGGGCTTTATGTGAGAAATTTCTTGGTAGAATTTGCTTTTATTTTCATTGAAAATATTTCAAATTATTGTTGGCATTAGGGTTTCAATAGGGGTCTTGGTATAGAGTTCACTGTATATACGCATACATAAGGGTTTGAGTTCCCTTTGAAGAAATTGGTTGTTTTTCCTTTTTATAGAACCACTGTTAATATCTTTGCAAATCTTTCATTGGTTCCTTAGAGAAAAGTAAAGTGTTTGAATCCTTTAGGAATCTCATTTACATGCAAAGAGAAAACCCTACTAAGCTCGCACTGAAAAATGACTTCATAGAACCCACCCTTTAGTCATTTTAGTATTTAAATAAACTTAGCGCTAATAGGTGATGCCACTGGATATGCGCCATAAACTCTCCCAACCAAATGCACTACTTCACCTTCCTACCGGACATATCTAACACTCCCTGAATTCCCTAGTGAGAAAGATTTAAGTACTTTGCGCTAAAACACAAGACAACAAGATTTACACAGAAATAATACTTCACTAGACATGTCCAATCACAACCAAAAAACTAGCCTATCCAGTGACAAATGAAATTACCACTAAAGAAAACACCAGACACCTACCACTAAAACTCCTGCTTCCCAACTTGCACTAAATTTTGTGCTCATTGCATATATCCGGTAAGGGGCATAAACCCCACCGATCTGGTAAAATTTAAAATCATTGCAAGAAGCACTTTCAATAGTTAGCGCTAAATAGTGCTTTCACTGCACATGTCCAGTAGCGCATGAAATCCGCACTATCCAGTGGACAACAAAAGCTCCACTAACAATATACCAAGGAGTCTGCACTAAAATTTAATCCAACAGGATAAGTCTAGTAACACCTAATTTCCCTGCAAAGCCTATGATGCTCAAAAAACCCGCTAAAATCTGGTGAACCCTTAAATCCCTACTAACTCTATACACAAAGAATTGTTAAGACTTTTCAAAGGAGTATGATGGTATTTGATCAATTGATTAAAAGGGATGCATGATGTCAGTAGTAATTCTTATGTTTTATTCTTTTGTTCTGATATCATTCTCTTAATTTAAGCATTAATTGCATTGGTTCAGTGGAGCTTCAAAATCTCACTGAGTTAGTTCTTTTTGTTTATTGCTAGATCTTATGTAATCAAAGCTAGGGAAATAAGAGAAGTGTAATTCTACAAATTTTAAGTGAACTAGGACATGATAATAAGCTTTCAAGATGCATTATCTTAGTTCAAGAGAATTTTGACTTAAAATAATCATGTAACTACCTCAAACCTAACTCTAGGACATTAGAATAGCTAAGTTATAAAAGTTACTCATTAGGATTCGTCCTGCAGGATTAATGTCTACCCAGGCTAACAACATGAACTATGAATTCAAGGGAATCCCTCTGGTAACCAAAATCACATCAGCATGGACAAACATAGGAGACATCGACTAGGGGCACATAGATATTGAGGAGTTTAGACTCAGAATCCTAGGACCTAATCCCACCCCATTCGCCAGGAAAATAAGAGATAATGGGATAGGTCAAGCAATTACATTCCCCACATCAGTACAATGTCTAGAGTTGATTGTGGCATGTGCTAGTAACTTTGATCAAGCCAACATAACTATACAAACTCAAGACAGACGGGTCTTGGCAGATCTCAGTGCACTATCTATTGCAAAAACATTTGACATTCCCCCATTTCCAAAACTATCCATGATGGACAAGGAAGAGGCTGAAAAGATGTATAAGAAAGACCTAGAGGCTTGTAGGAAACAGATAAATGAGGGTTGGATGAAAAATAAAAGGACAGCCTTGACAAAAATTCCTCACTCTGTACAGAAGTGATTTCAAGGAGGAGGTTGGAGATTTAGTGACCCTTCTAAGCAAGATCATGGGACTGCCTACTGCTTCCACATTTGAGGAGTGGATGTTTGCATACATTAAGGAGATTCTACATGGAGATAAAAAGATACATTGGGCTCAAATCCTTAGCAATAACATTCATGACTCTTTTGTTGCCTTCAACACAGATGAGACCTTCAGGTGGACATCTTACATTGTGTATGCTCTGGATAGACATGTGGTATATCCTAAACCGTCTAGGTTGGGTATTGTTGGTAATGCGGATGACCAATTCAAAGTGTGTAGATTCTACCCACAACTTGAGATCTCTCAGTCTCTGGTACATTACAAACGAGTCAATGATGCCTTCACCATGCACATTACTCGAATACTACAAAATAAAACTTCCATGAGACTATCTCTTGAAGTTGCCAATGTTGTTAACTCATACGAGAGATGGTATATTTAGTTTCAAAAGTTTACTTATTTAAGAGTACAAGGTTTCACAGGAGCTCCATATAAGCTATCTCGCTATCCAACTGATAAGGTAGTGCTCCTTGAACTGACATGACAGCTCCTACCTTGTGCAGAGAAATCAAAACACCTACACCAAGCCTCTATCAAATTCACTATCCTATTAGGAAGAGGCAATTATTCTTGCACCACTCTTGGAGCAACTCGACACTCAGATATAGAGCTTTAATTGATGAACCTCCATCTGCACTTCAAAAGAAGACACTTTGAACCATTTGGGATAATGGAGAGGCATGTAAGAAAGAAATTATTTCACAAAAAACACTTGCAAGATTTTTGGGCCAACTATGGAAATGATTATGAAGTGTTACAAAGCAATTAATCTAGGGTGTCTCTAGATTTCATCAAAAGGTTTCATATCATGCAGGTTCCTGATCAAGTGATAGAAGATGATAGCCTAATTCAAAGGGGACCATGGGAGGCTCTATTTAATCAACCAATTCCTTTTCCAAATTGGGTTGATTCAGAAGAAAGCTCATTGGATGAAGCAATGAAAAACCCAATCAGGTTGAGCAAGAATTGGGTCAGAGGTCAGATTGCAAACTTGACACAAGAAGAGATAGCCCTGACTTATATAGAACAAACACAAGATAGGACAAGTAGTGATGAGGAAGATGAGCCCATTGAGGTTCATGATGCAACCCAAGATGTTGATACAGTAGATGTACCTCAATATAGTGAGGAAGATGTTCCTTTGGCTGATAAGGGGAAAGGCAAGAAGGCCCCTCCTAAGGTACAAAAGAAAGAAAATTTTCCTACATCTAGAACAAGGGTTGCTAAAAGGAAAGATATGCCCAGTGGAAAAGGGGAGACCTCTAAAGCCAAGAAACCCAAGGCATCAACCTCTGTAATACCTCCTCCTACTACACATGTTGCCTCTCCTCCACAACCAAATGCCACTATCTCTTCATCTGCCCCCATTTATACTTCATCACTCGTCTCTTCATCCACCACTATAGCCACATCCTCCCCTAGCAGTAAGCACAAGCTCACCCATTCCCCCATCACTACTTTTCCTTCCCTTTGTCATTTCCTCCATTTCTTCTTTGGCTTCCATTTCCACTATTTTTGTACCATCCATCTCTTCAATATCTTCCTCCAGACCTATATCCATCTCTTTTGCTTCCCACTCCATCTCCTCCACCTCATTATCTACATAGTTCTCTATGCCCCCTATTTCTACCATTCTCAAACCATCCTTTTCTTTACCATCACTCAACCTTCCTTCACCCATCTCTATCTCTTCCACCATCTCTAGGCTTTGCTTCTTTTGCTAACTTGTCACAAGTATATCTACCACCCATAGCTACTGATTCTTTTGCCATGGTAAGTAGTTTTTTGTCTCATTCAATTGCTCCCATAAAAGATTCAATCCAAATGTCCTTGCCCATTCCCCAACTACCTGGTATAGAAAAGGTATCTGTTGAATTAGAATCATAGGAGAAGGTGACTATCCAAGACATAACCCATGAAACTCCCACTAACCCCAGTACAATTGAGGTAGTTGATATAAAGGACAGTCCAATAGAGGGAGAGGCTACAAACTCAGTTTTGGGATTGGCTCAGAAAGCAGTCACTAAAAATCTGTAATATATAGAGCAACTAGAGTCTCCTCACAATGATATAGTAGATGATGAGCAAAAGGCAGGAGGAGATAAAGAGACAAACAAGGAATTGGAAACAAAAAATATTCATGAAGATTCTTGGAATAAGGGAGATAGTCACATTGACTCTCCTAAGTATACTTCTACATCTCCAAATTGGTTGCAACAAAGACTAGGCAATAAGCATCCGGAGGTTGAGGTAATGTCTTTGGATTTGGAAACATTTTTTGCCAGGTTGGAGAAGTTGAAAAAACAAAAGAAGGTCAATGTCCAATTTAGAATCTATAAGGATACCATGGGTTCTCGTGTTGTAGAGATAGTAGTCCCTCTAGAACAAGCCAAAAAGGAGGATGTAAGACTAGAAGATTATACAGTCACCACAATAAATCTGGGACCAACCTCCAAGAAACAAGAAATTGAGGAATTTAAAGGCTCTGTGTCCAGTATCCTTGACAGACTAAATAAAGATGAGTTGACCAAGCAACAATTAAAGAAATGGAATGAAGAGCTCAAGGCCTACATAAACTTCTTAATGAAGCCCATGAATGCAGATGGAAAGCCAGAGGTAGCACCTTCTCTCATTTCTAAGGAGGAACTGACAAATTTTGACAAAATTAAGACTACTATAGCAACCACTAAAGAAAGGTTTCAAAAATTTTACACAGATGGTTGTGAGGTAATTCATTTTGTGACTAAATTGCATAAGAATTTTTATAACTTGAAGTCCAAATGGGAAGAAGTTAATAATGATTGTACTACTTATGAAGACTATTACTCCCATATGCATCCTAGAGTGCGAGCCATGGCCAACCTTCTTGATGAATTTTTGTTAGCAGAAGGTATTCTAAACCAGGACAAATTGGAGAAACCTGAGCAATGGTTAGAATTGACTGGATTGAGAAAGGAATTTTTTGATAAGGCTAGAGATTATTTTGATACAGCCAGAGCCCAGATTATGGAGGTAATTTATAAAATAAATGATGTATTGAGGGCTTGTACAAATTATGACCTTCATGATGTGGCTCCTATAAATGTGCAAGAATGTAAAGATAAGCTGCACCGTATCATTCATGGAGAGTCACCTCTCAACATGATTGGGAAATTAGAAAATATTAGTGATCTCAGAGCTACATTTGTAGAATTTAGAAGAAATAGGAGGTCCAGATATGCAGTCTACTATAATTTTTCATAAGAGGTTGATTGGCTGAAGTTCAGAATAGATTATATTAAAGATCTAGATCCAATAGATATAAATCTGGCGTTATCAGCTCTTACAACATACAGTAATAGAGAAGCTAAGAAGAATAAAGTCAACCTAGATGATGAGGGTCAATAGAATATTCCAGTCAAATTTTGAAATCTTGTCATTTCATTTCAACTCCAGATTTCAAGGGTCATGTGCCCTTATTTGGACTTTATTTTGTCTTGTAATTTGTCTCTTTGTCTTATACAGCCAAATGGGTAGTCATTTTGTCTAAATTCAATGTATTTAAGAGCTATATTTTGTCTTTTTCTTAGAGGACAAGTGTAAACACGAAAATGTAACAAAATGTTATTTCTCATTTAATGCAATGTAAATCTATACCCTTTGTGTTGAGATAATCTCCACCATTCATCAAAAACTTGGAATGGTGCCTCCTCTATAATAAGGGCCATCCTTTTCCTCATTGTAATAGATCTTTGATAGTGAATTGTTGAGACTCTGCTGAATTGATTAATACAAAACAGATTTTGTAGGATCACTGGAAATTTATCCATTGTGTTATCTCTTTTTCTTTCATGGTTCACATCAATCCGGAGTTAGTTAAATGTGCTTTTGCAATGTTGGATGAATGTTAAATATATTCGATGAATCCTTTGGTCCATACTATTAGTGCTTGTTAATTGTAAGTTATTGTGCATAGTTAGCCTAGGACTTCATATTGAATTTAGTTTGATTGCATTTCACTAGTTAAATTGTGCCATTATCTGGGTGTTTAATGAATGAATGTAATTTTAGAATCATAAGCCTCCATTGAAGATTGCACCATTTTCTGCAACATTATTGTTCCTTAACCTAGTGAAATAGGGATTGGTTTACTAAAAGTGTTTGTCTATTTGCAGCAATTCATCTAGTTGTGATTATCACTTAGGATTTCACATTCTCTCTCAACCCTTTACCTTTTGCATTTTATTTAATCAAGCTTTGTTGGATTAGGTTACAAGTAGCAATCATATTTGCAAATCTGCTTAGAATTTCATAGGGCTTTGCACACTTTGTTGTCATAGTTTCATTAAACCCTATCATTACATGTAAGTCCCCTTGCTAGTACAGCTGAAACATATCCACTAAGTTATCCTGCAAGCTAAGACCTAGCTATATAAACCTTGGAGTAGTCTTATCTAGGATAGGATACTTTTTAAGAGAGGTGAGATAGCATGTATTTCATATGCATTGTTGCATGCTAAAACCACCATCAACAGGGTGTATGGAGTTGTCTTACACCTTTTAGTGTTGTTTTCTTTACAAAATATATCAAACTCTACAGAATATAATTCTCCACAATTATCAATTCTCAACACCTTGATCTTTTTACCAATGTAGTTCTCCATAAGAGCCTTGAACTATCTAAACTAACTAAAGACCTCATATTTGCTCTTGAAAAAACACACCTAAGTCTTGGAAAAATCGTCAATAAATGGCACATAATAGAAGGATTTTGATAAAGAAAGAACATCTAAGGGACCAAGTACATCATAATGAATAAGATCTAAAATCCTGGAAGACTTACAAGAACTCAATAAAACATAACACAATTTTTCTTTTTATATATACAATTGTTATGTTGTAAATTGTGCTCCTTGATAGTGCAAGCACAATTTCACATTTTGTTTAGCACTTGCCTTAGTATCTATTTCATTAGTCCCTTTTTAGGACCTCTTTCTAGCCTTGGCTTTACCCTTGACTCGAGAGAGGTGCTTCACCTTCCTAAACCCTCTTAAACTTTCCTAAACCTTCCTAAATCTTCCTAAAATTTACTAAACTATTTTTGTTGATCAAATGTTGGAACATAAGGTTGTGTTAAGGTCTTTGAAATGTCTTGAGGTAATGCTAACTTGCTGGGGTTATTTGACCAGGACACTAGCACCCAAGTGCTAGTGTCCTCCCATATCTTGTGGAGATTTAAATCCCCCGATGGTGTCAGCTTTGTCTTGTGTGATGTGACCTTGATTTTGACATTTTGGGTCCTGTGCTCCATTGGCCTCTAAAATTCAAATATTTTCCCTCCTTGGGCTTCATACTTAAACAAGTCCTTGAAAAGACCTAAAGGTATCTAGAGAACTATTACCTATCTAAATATTATGGCAAACTTATGAATATTGTAGTTTTTATTGTTGTTGGAATACTAATGCTCTTGAAGAGGATTGTGGCAGATTTGGAAGAAAGGTCTTAAGTCTATCTTGTTCTTCTTGGCATGTTTGAGAGAAGGGTTGGAACCACCAATTTGATTTTGGCTTGAGTACCTACATCATCTCAATTGGGTATGGTTGCAGCACCTTCTTATTCTACAGACTTCAAATCAGTCCATCTTCCTTAAGTTCAAGTTTAGTGTTTCCTTGAGTGAAGCACTTCTCTTGAGTAGATCATTATATAAGCTTGAGTCATATAGGGTTAGGGTTTTGTGATAAATCCCTTGGTTTGATACTCAGTACAATCTTAGATACACACAAGATTAGGAGCACACTGTAATGTTATGTATCCAAGTTTTAATATATGTTGAATCTGACTCCCTTAAAGAAGTCGACCTCCCTCTAGAAGAGACAATGAGGGACAAATTGTCTTATTTCGAATACATATAATGACCAAAGGTTTGTTATTAAGGAGTAACGATATATTATAAAGGGTGTGTCATTAATAGATGATGTGTAGAAAAAGACAAAATATGATAAGAGGTGAACATTTAAGTTGTAAGGAGTGTTGATTAAAACAAGATAAAAGCTGTGATTAATATAATATGGGCAACGATTAATAAGTCTTAAAAAGCAGCGATCATTCCTTAATTAAAAGGTGATGTCTTTTCAAAGGGTTATCTCTATTCAAAGAGATGTCTCTCTTCATAGAGGCATTAAGATATAATATGGAATAGCAAGAAATAACTTAAAGATAGTACAAAAGTTCTCATATAAAGTCATTCAATTCATCATAATAGCAAGGATACTCAGAAATAAATAACAAAAGATTCTAAGTAGCAAACAAGAAATATAAAATAGTTACAGTAGAGATATATATGTTCAGTCATATAAACCATTGTGAACAACAAAAAGGATATATGGCAATCCTTGAATTGAACTAGATAATTTTGCCTATGCACAATAGAACCAATGTAATGATTCCCATAAGGCTCTCATCCAATTGTCAATCCATTCTAGAGAATACTACATATAAGGAATGTAAGTAGCTAGGACTCCATTCTGGTAAGGACACCCCGAGTGGGGTTGGGAGGCTGAATGGCAGGTGTCATTCCGTACATCCTGGGCTAGATGGAATGGCTTAAGGCACCTTGTATATGGTGCTCCATAATGATGATGGGCCGATTGGATAGAACCTTAGAAGAAATCCCATATGTACATATTGAATATGTTAATAAGGATTGGAATCCTATCTGTAACATCATTGAATTATATGTTTATTTATCTGTTGATAACTAACATGATTTCAGGACCTAAATCAGGTTTACCTTGCTCCAATCATTTAATTGGTAAGTTACAACCCTAACTATGTTAAATTTGTGATTCTAGGGCATGATTTAGGGCAATCCCAATAGGGGACATTACACACACACTATTCACAAAGGAGTGGGATCTTGATATTCACAACATTCCCGCAATCCATAATGATTTCAACAAGGGGTAATGAAAAATTTGTATCATTACGTAGGATCCTTGTAGTGATGAAATGAGAGAAAACTTGTCTTAAATAACAAAGTCTATCCAATTTCCAACTCTTGGTTTTGTTATTAAGAGTTATTGAAGTACATGAGCCAGAAGAATTGTCCTCATACTTCAGAGATTCTTATCAACCTTATGATCTTAAAAGATAATGTTGGCGGTGGAATCAAGGCAAGTATACTAACAACAATTCTTCAAAGAGCCCTAATAACTTTAGGACCAACCTAGTTTGTGATTGCTTGAGGACAAGCAATCTTGGGCGGGGTAGACTATGATGTCCCATATCCAAGTTTTGATATATGTTGAAGTTGACTTCCTTAAAGAAGCCGACCTCCCTCTAGAAGAGACAATGAGGGACAAATTGTCTTATTCCAAATACATATTATGACCAATGGTTTATTATTAAGGAGCAATGATATATATTAAAGGGAGTGCCATTAATAGATGATGTGTAGAAAAAGATAAAATATGATAAGAGGTGAACGATTAATTTGTAAGGAGTGTTGATTAAAACAAGATAAAAGTAAAAATTAATGTATATAATGTGCAGAGATTAATAATTCTTAAAAAGCAGCGATCATTCCTTAATTAAAAGGTGATGTCTTTTGAAAGGGTTATCTCTATTCAAAGAGATGTGTGAGGCCCATCTTTTTCTATTTCTTTAGTTACTATGGTTTAGACTACTTGACTATGTTGGTTGGATTCATATACTTGATGTGTGTGGATAATTATGTTATTACTTTGGATATATATGTTATTACCTTGGACATTATGCTAGATGATACTTTTGGACTTCAATATTATAATTAAACTTTATGGATTGTGTTGGACTATATGATTTAATTAATTTGAGTAGATGTGTCATGCCCACATTTCCCATGCAGTCACGACACGCAACACATGTGTCATGTCCACATTTGACATGAGGTCATGACACAAAAAACTAAAAAAAACTTTTATGCGTGTCCCTAGAACCCCCTCGCACGCGCCTACGTGCTCGGTGGCAATACGCATAAGGCGTAAACATGTCAATCAAATACAGGGAAGTGTGTCTACCTATGCACTCCCCTACATGACGAAAGCTGACTAGGGGGGTTTGTGATGCGATACGCATCGCTACTAGGGTTAGAACAGTTTAGTTCAAAACCCTAAGTTTCCTAGGTGAAAGGGACGATCTCGACAGATCGAAACCAAGCCCTAACTCTAATGCGTAGATGCAAATGAATAAATAAAATATGAAAACAATGGCATGATGGTCGCATGATAAAAGGGGTGATTAAATGAAAGTCAAAAGATGCCATAAAAATAAAACCCTAAATTCTAGGAAAATTTTGACAGCATAACGCATTTTCAATAATTGAAATAAATCTTTTAAAAGGAATTTAGATGAAAAATAATTAAGACAAAAATTAAATAAACAAGGTATAAAATAAATTAAATAATCCCAAGGTCAATTTAAAAATTTATCACTCCTCAAAATTATATAAAAAAAAATTGAAACCAAATAAACGACCAAATTAAAATCCAACAATTAAGTCCTTTAATAAATATATTTTCAACAATTATATTTATTAATTAACTCAATTACAAAAAAAATAGAAAGGGGAAAAAATCAAAACTCCTTTCCCCATAAAATAATAAAATCGACCAAATAAAAAAAAATCAAATTAAAAAGGGCTCCCCAAATGAAATTTAATTAAAAAGCACTAATTAATTCAAGGTGACTAAAATATATAATAAGCATGGGGATAAAGAATTCCACTTAAATCAAAATCCCAATCCCCATAAAAAAACAAATTCACAAGGAAATAAATTAACCACCAAAAGAAATATAGAAATTCAAAAAAAAAAAAAGTTAAGTCTCAAGGGAAAGCAAATGATTTCCAAAAAGTCAAAATTGCATAAGAGAGGGAAGTTCAATTTCGTGCACATGGAGGGAAAATAAAAAGATTAAATAAAATAAATTCCTAATTTCCTTCACCTCCTCCAAGTAGCCCTAACCATTATTATAATATTTTTCTAAAAGAGATGCCCTAATATTATTTTATTATTTTCTTATGAAAACCCTAACTTCTCTTTTGTTTCCTCATTTCATCTCTTTCTTCTCTATTGTTTTGCCTCCATTGTTTCTATTTGATTTTGTTGTGTAGGTTGAAAGTTTTGTTCTCTCATGGCTACCATGGAGAAAAGATATAGAGGTATATTTATTTTTGAATCTACATCAGGGTTTCGTTTATATATATATATATATATATATATATATATATATATATATATATATATATATATATATATATATATATCATTATTTTGCCAAGTATAAAGGAATGGAAGCACATTAAACAAGGTCGAATGGGAAGGGTGTGAGGTATGGAGGGCCGACGGCCCGCAAGAGACTCTACCCCACGCTACACGAAATAGTGCCGTGGACATTTGTTTAAGGAGATTTGGGGGGGGGAGGATCCACCCACCCACCCCCCACTGGATGGTGGGAGGTGGGTGGGGGGATCGTCCCCCACCCACACAACAGTGGACAGCGATCTTGGGGGCGGTGGTCCATGGCTGCCATCCCCCTCCTTTCTTTCTTTTAATTTTTTTTTTGTTTACCACATAGCAACACTCACAAACCCTACGGTGTCATAGTTCATCTCAAATTTCATTGTTACTATATTTAATATGAAATATTTACATTCATATTATCGTTAATTAACATATTTGCTATATATATATACACAATCCTTCCAGGGCACTCAAAAAAATCATATTTGTAACCTAATATAAACCAACAGTATATATATTTTCTTTGAAAAGTAATTATACAGGCATGCTATATTCTTTTTTTTTTTTCAGAATTAAATAACACAGATTTATCATATTCTCTTTTGGCAACAACTCTAGGCCGTTGGAGAAGCCTGTGCCCCTACACCAAGGCCTCATACACAGACTTTACCAGTTTCACTTGGCCCTGATGCCCCCTGCCACTCTCCATCACCCGGCTGTGGAACCCTCCCCCAATACTCCGTCGGCTTCTATCAAATGTGATTCCCTACTCACTCCTGTGAAAAATAGTCATGATGGCCCGACTTCGGCCTCTGTGGAAACTAATACCCCCACTCCTGGGTCTACCTCTACCCCTAAGATGAAGGACTCTGTTAAGTCTAGGAAGCGGCTTCATTGCCTCTCTGAGCTGGCTGAGGAAGTGGCTATTCTTAGCTCCCTCAAAGATAGTCATGAGACCCCTAAAGGTAAAAACATGTCTGCTGAGAATCTTGCTAAGAAGGCAAGAAAGGGCAAAGGGAAAAGCATATCCCCTGGTGTCAGACACTCTTCCAGAATTGTTGGGAAGCCAGCCCACAAGGTTAAACTTATAGACTACTCAAAAAGTAACTCTGAGGCTTCTTCTCATGGTGAGGAGGCCGATAGTGATGATTTGAAGGAAATTTGCATGGAGAATCCTGTTTCTGGGGAGTAGTTTGATGGCCATGACTCTCTGCAAAATGATTACAGGGATAGCCCCGAGAATGTGATTGGTACTGGTAGTGATAAAGATGAGTTTGACCATCAGAGCCCTGTGGAGGCCCAGTATGATACTGGCGAAGGAGAGGGAAACATGAATGAGCAAAATCCTGCCAGTGCTGAAGAGGTGGAAGCGAACAGTCAGTCTGTCCCTAAAGAGATTCAAGATGATGATGTCAGGGCTACTGCTGAGGATGGCAATGTGAATGAGGGCAGGGACAGTAACTCTCTTTTTGCTGAAGTGACTCAGTTAAAGGACAAGATGGTGGCTCTGCAACTCAAGCTGTCTACTCTTTATAAGTTCATTACCCACATGTTGTGTAGGTCTTCCATGATCAACTTAACCCTTTTGCAGGATATTCAACTTTTCTCCCAGGGAGCCGACAATGACAGAACTCAGGAGCTGGACAAAGTTTTTAAAGTTCTTGCTAAAGACTGGGAGGGCTCTATGTCCT
This sequence comes from Cunninghamia lanceolata, assembly GCA_027924645.1. Taxonomy (NCBI): domain Eukaryota; kingdom Viridiplantae; phylum Streptophyta; class Pinopsida; order Cupressales; family Cupressaceae; genus Cunninghamia; species Cunninghamia lanceolata. The sequence goes on from BSBN01001715.1 coordinate 17,108,035, forward strand.
AGTGTGCCTTCTGCTGTCTATTTGCTAGTTTTTTGTTGTTGCTTACTATCTGCCGTTTGTAAGCTGGTGTTTCCTGGGTCTTGGTTCCAGGCTCTTTTTGTTTCCTGAGCCTGTGCTTTTTCTTATGTAATCTCTGTTTAGGGTTTGGCCCCTTGTTTTTGCCGCCTGATGTAATCAAAAACATAGACATAGCAGATTTTACTATTTTTCTTTCCCAAATAGTAGTAACATGAAAAAATATCATTGCTTTCTTCCTTTCTTTTGTCTCTAAAAGTCATGTAAATAACAAAACTAGTTTGTTTGTCTGCCCAATCTATCATGCAACAAACAAACAAAAAAAAATAAACTGCAACCTATATATGTCTTATATTTTTATTTTGAAATAGAAAGATAGGAATAAGAATACTACATGTTTATTTTGTTTCTAAACCCATTTCAACAGCATTGGTTTATTTCCTCTCCTATTTTAGCATACAACAATTTCAAAACTGTAACATATACATTTCTGATAATTTTCTTTTTGAATGAAATTAACAACAACTATTTTTTTTTTAAGTAAAGAATAGCAACTAACTAAAATATCTTTAGTCAAACCTTCCTAAACCACATAAACACAATAACAAAACATTGAACATCTTTTTTTTTGAATAAAAAAAATAGAGGAACATTACACTTTTGAACTTCCTTTCCACACTCAAGAACAAGGAGAGTAATAATTTACACCTCAACAATAAGGGTATTTCTCATTAAAACTCCTTACAACAACAAACACAAGGGGATGTAATAATTTTGCCAAAAATTACAATAAGGCCTCTAAGGCCATGGCTCACAATAGCCAACCAAAAATAAAGTAGATAATGCTTAAATGAAACTTCTTCTTCAATTTTCCAAGAGCCCAACAATGACCTACAAAACACAACAAAGGGACAACAAGCCACAAAGGAATGCCCTCCTCCCTACCATAGACCCGCTAGTGGGTCACCCCCAATCTGGGGAGGTAGGCATCACACGGTTGCACACAAACACCACAACAAAGGAAATTTTCCAAACACACAAAGAATGCTCCCAAGGGTTTGCACAATACTAAACTCATGAAAATGAGTTTGAAGGGGGGTAGGGGAGTGGACCCCTCAACTCAAGAGGTCACTCCATGATCTCAAAATCACCAAGTCTCAAGGCCTCAAGCCACAACCACATAATACATATCTCCAAATAACTCAATAAAACTATCATGGCACTCTTGCCATCAAAATACTCTCAACACCATAGAAAAGCCCTCAAGGCTATAAGTAGCACAAAAATAAGGAGGTGACCTCGAGGAGGTTCACTCTCCCCTACCCCATACAAGTTGAGCCTTACCTCCAAATGGAGGTGCTCTCACCAAACTCCCAACCCACACAAAAATGAAAACAACCAACAACATAAAACCACAACACAACATAAATGAAATAAACAAGGGAAAATGGCCATAGCCATGGAGCCTACCTTCAAAAGCCCTAAAAATGGAAGCACGTTTGGTGAAGGGCTCCAAGCTTCTCCAAGTGTCCCAATCTCCAAATTTCTCTAACTCCCAAAAAGGATCTCCAAGAATAGATAGAAAAATATGCAAAATGTAAGAACCCCACACTCCTCTTTAAGAGGAGGTAATATAGGCCTTCCAATTTGGCCTTGAGGAATGAGAAGGTGACACTTGTCACCTTCTCCTTCCTCATCCCATGCCACTTGCAAGGGAGAGTAGGTGTGAGGGTGACAAGTGTCACCCTCCAATTCTAGCCCACTCCTCACCTTATCCACTTGTGCTCTCACACATGTATGAGAGACCAAGTGGTGAGGTGGCATTTCCCTTCAAGCCTCCATGAGGATAAGGGATGCCATATGGCATCCTCTTATTCTCCAAGAGAGCCATCTCCCTCCAAGATGCTCTCACACATGTGTGAGAGCCTTGGAGGGAGATCCCACACACTTGGGAGTCTTGAAGACCTCCCAAGTCTTCTTGGTAAAGGGATCCCCAAACTTTGGAAAGGGAGATGAGTCTTTCCCAAAGCATGACTCATCTCCCACCCTTAGCCATTTCAAAATTCGTCACTTTGACTAAACCTTAGTTTAGAGTGACCAAAAGTGAGTTACCCCAAGGTTTAGTTAGTCAAAATTGACCCTAGACCCATGGGTAACCACCTAGGGTAAGTTTTGGGACACTAAGGTACACCTAGGGAGTCATAAATTCACTTTAAATGACCCAAAAATGAAAACAATACCAAGTGGTGTAAAACAATAAATATATACAACACATGATATAAATTAATTTAACAAAAAGGGGTACTAGGCCAAAATAATAAATCAAACAAGTACTCAAACAATCATCTGATCAAATGTGATCCTCATCCCTCTTGGGAATGGATCAGTTTCACAAGGAATAACATATGTATGAACACTACCTCTGATTTCCCATAGCCTGGGAATATAACCCTGCACAACTAGATCAAGTGTCAATCACATCATGTATAGTCATAGCCGAAGCAATTGAAATTAAATTCATGTCATTGCATATTAATCATTCACAACATAATTCAAGATTAAACTGCATTTTCCATCTAATGTCACATAATCATCATCAATTAATGAATCCACATAATAAACTAGAAATTACATCTATAATCATCATCTAATATATCTCGCACGTCTAATCTCATCATAGCATCAAAATATGATTTAAATTGAATCTCCACATGTCTAATCAATGTCAAACCAGAATCAGGAGATATAATCAAATCTGCATAAAGGAACAATAGCCTCTAAAAGTCTAATAATGTCACCAACTGTAATGTAAAACAATCAAAATAAGGAAGGAAAATAATCGGCCTCACAAGATGATTTTAGATTAATATTTATGTGGGAAAAGAAAATATTAAATGAATTAAAGGCTTATAGGTTTATTATTAAATAAATTAGTTTAAATTATTTGAATCATGTGATCATGAATAAAATTGGATTATTTAATTTATTTTGCTATGAATTTAAGTTGCTTTGGCTATATTACCTTGACATACTGATGTTCAAAAATTAAGTGTGCATGTGGGTGGTCAAGTTCCTTAAGTGGACTCAGAGACTCCAAGAATCTGCCACGTCATACCAGTTAGCCTAGTCTAAGTTGTGGAAGGGGTTAAGGCTAAAGTGTTGTGTACTTTTTATTGTTTTATTTTATTTTATTGTTGAGGATTTTATTGTTCTTATAATTTTAAATTAATTTCATTTAAGTGGTGTGAGTTAATTTAATTATTTATTTTATTTTATTTATTTCTTTAGTGGGATGAGGATAAGTGTTTTAATTTAATATTTTCATGTTTTCTTTTTTATAAAAGGATTTTATTTCCTTATTTCATTTTGGAAAAAGAGTCTTTTTTTGGGGAAAAAGAAAGGAATTTTCTTTCTTTTCTGTTTTTTCCCTCTTTTTGAATTGAATGGGTTTTTATTTTTATGGGAATGGGAAATTTTGGGATTTCATTTTTGTGCATGAAATCTTGAGAAGAAAAATTATGAGAACAGAAGAAGGATCTTTGACTTAAAGGTTTGCAATTTTTTTAGTATAGAAAATTGGATTCAAGAACAAGGGTGTTGGATTGCATTTGTTGGTTTTGTTGGGCTCACCCTAACTTGGGGAGCTAAGGTAACAGATTAAATTTTCTTGTAATTTTGAAATTTATAAAAATGGATGTGATTGTATGATATTTTGGATTTGTGTGAGGGTTTTGTATTTTTTTTTGTTTTGTCAAAAAATGGGGTTTTAGGTTGTATGGGAGCAGCCCTCCAAATTGATGAGAGCCTCCCAAGTATTGGGGTTGAGGGAGGTGTAAACCTCTCTTGGGGAAGTGGTTACTGGTTTCATTTGATATATTGATGGATATGTGATTTGGTGTATTTGTGGGGTTGTGGAGATACATGTTGATATGTTTTGTTGTGTTGAGGTGTATGGGGTTTTGGAGGTGTGTGGAGAAGTGAGGTTGTTGATTTGTTGTGCGTGGAGGGGTGGTGGTTAGGGTTTGATACTGTGATTGTTGTGGAGGTGTGTGTGTGTGTGAGGTATAAGGGTTGGCGGTGATGGAGTTGATTATTGTGATTTATGATGATTCATGATAGTTGTTGTGTCCCCAAGAGGGATGATTTTTCCCCTTTCACCCCCTAAAATTGGATCTATGAAAGATCCTGAGTTTGTGAGTCAAACCATGGGAATTAGTGTTGTGTTTTGTCTCTTTGTGTTTATGGATTTTTGGTTTGTTTGCTTATGTGTAAAACCTGATTCATTGGAGTCTCTTGCTCAGGGGTGGGATGTGCATAGCAATCCCTACGGTAGGGTGGAGAGCACAACTTGCCATCTATTTTGGTTGTATGTGTGCAGGTTATGAAAAAGTTTTCAATTAAAGATTGAAAGTTGAAAAGAGTCCCTATGAGTTTAAAGGAAAGATAAATATTTGTTTTGCAAGTTTGGCAAAAGTGCCATCATATAAGATTTCTGTTGGAATCCATTTATGGTGTACCAAAGAGTTTTTGTGAAGTTTCATATGTTGTTGAAAGAAAATAGTATGTTTTGATAAATCTGAAAGTAATTATTTTATTTGAAATTTTACTTGTCTCGATTTACATAAATTTGAAAATGATTATTTATTGTATTCATAATTGTGATGATGTTTATTATTTTTGTATATGGTTTCCTTATACTTTGATTAAATCTGAATATCTCCTTGTTTTATATAATTTAAGTTATATAAATTTAATTGTGTGTGTGTGTGTATGTGTCTTTCACTTCTTCCTTGAATTATCTCTTTCACATTTGCAATGTCTCTGCATACAAGAAATAAAAATAAATAAAACACAGTAAGAATTTTATACTGGGTATATATTATAAGAAGTGAATGATTTAGTTTATTATAAATTAAATTTAATAGTTTTATTGCTTTACTATAAAAAAATTAGTTTTACATTGGAAAGACCTTAGATTTATTTTATTATTTCAAATGGAAAAAAGAATTTTAATTTTAGAAAAGAAAACAAAAAGGCAAGTTTTAAGATTAATTTATTTTGAAAAGCAATTATAGTTTGTTTTGTTAATTTATTAAGAAAGCAATCAAAATTAGCTTTGTCTACACATATAAAGTGTTATGTCATAAAATTTCCCCTTGGGGGCTTTTCCCTCTTCAAGTTTAGCTCCTGGGTCTTTAGAATGCATTTAGAGCATCTTGTGTGATAATTTTGACTCTCGATGAGAAAACATTGAAGTCTTATGGCAAATAGGACCTAGGGGGTGCTATTTTGATGATCCCTGAACAGAAACAAGGGGGTGGACTTGGGCGCTAGCACCCTAGTCCTGCCCTATTTTGGGTTTGCCCTAAATTTAAATGTCAGTTTTATGACTGTTATTTAGGTCTTATGCTGACATCTCAAGTTTGAATTATGAAATTCTTACTGGGAATGTTTGTAGTTGCATATATAAGCATGATTAGGTTTCATTTGCAAACTAGATGGAAATCAGATGAGCATTGTGATTTTGTGAAAGTGATTCAAGACATTCATTGTGTTGCAGAGCAGTACTTTGTTGTTATTGTGTTTGTATTTGCAGATTTGGCTCCATCTCCTCATGACATGAAGAGCATCTTCCTTCCATGAGATCTACACTACAAGGTGATATCTATTGTGTTTTCAATCATTTATCATTTGGATTTTTGCCTCTATCCTACTAGGATACGCGCTCTTATCTGACAATGGTGTTCAGAAGACTTGAATGTCTCTTCAGGGCTTAACTGAGGCAAGCCTCTAAACACCACAACCCCCTCCCATACTCCTTTGTGATTGCAGGTTACAAGTACTGAGTTTTGTAGAGTGGAGTTGCGGAAAGGAGATTGCAGACAATAGAGATTCAAGATCTGACAAGTAGAGGCAGAGAACTCCGGTGAATATTTTAGGACAAGGGTGTTAGTCCCTATGTCCTCCATTTTTCCTGAGATAGAAATGGAAGATATAGTGCAGATCAGTGTCAAGAGAAGTTCCAGATTCTGTGATGAAAAGTGTAACTTGGACTAGGGTGTTAGTCCCTGTGCCCCTGACTATTCTTCTTTCTGGACTTCAAAAAATAGTGAGTTAAATATCTATGTCCTTCACCTTGGTCTAAAAGGATTTGTCGTAATTCAATAATTTGCTTACTATTTAACTTATTTAGGGTTTTAAGTGAAATTAAGCATTAAATTAAGGTATTGTTTGATACATCTGAGCTTCTGCATCATTCCAAGTGGTAACCTAACCTGATAGGAGAATGCTCCTACTAGTGGAGATTCAACTCGGTTGACATGCCCTTGAATGTTTGGTGTGAAGGCAGGATTTGCCTTTGAAACCTAAACCAAAACATAAACCCTCTTTCTACGCCTAAACATTTTGGTGAACCTGTGTTTTTGGACTTTTTGGCACCTTGCTGAGTGTTGTGTGATAGAATTGCATTCATTCATTTCATTGCATTTGAAAAATTACAAAAAAATTGAAAATTTTTGAAAAATTGGCATCCTAGGCTTGCATTTTAGCATAATTTGAATTACTTGGCATTTAATTTCATCAAATTTATATTATTTTCATCAGATCTGATTTAAAATACATAAATTCATCATTTAGTATTCATTTGCATTGCATTTGCATGCTTAAATTGTCAAAAATTGCTTGAAATTGTGCATTTTTCATAAAAACCTAGTTTTGCAATAGCTAGGGTTTGTAGTCAAAGTCTTGTTTCAGATTTTACTACCCTTTTTAAACACTCATTAGGACTGATTTATAATTTTAGTGTTGCATCATAGTGGTTTTCTTGCAAAATTTCATGTCTAGGGTTTGAAAACCTTGCATTTTCACTAGATTTGGCCTTATCGTCTCTCTAGATTTGCACTACAAGCATGTTGTGAGGGATTTTTCTGCACTAATTGGATTTTATTAGGGTTATCATCTTCTTCCCCTCCTCAAATTCCTTACAAAACCCTTTCTATTAGGCCTTTCCATTGAAAAATTGCAAAAAATTACATATTTTAGCTATATTTTCATTAGGGTTTGACTTAGATTGGCACTATAGGCATGTTGTGACATATTTCATGGCATTAAGTGACTCATATCATTTTTATAATCTTCTTTCTATCATAATTTTCCTCACAGCACCCTTTCTCTTACTCATTTGCATTGAGAATTGTTGAAAATTTGCATATTTTAGCACATTTTCACTAGGTTTTGACTTGTCATCACTCTAGGTTTGCATCAAAAGTGTGTTGTAAAAGACATTTCTACATCATTGGACTATTATTAGGCATATTATTTTCATTCCCTCTTGAAATTCTTCACAACACGTCTTCTTCCGGTGATTTGCATTGAAAAAAGTTGAAAAATCAAGCATTTTGGACCTTAAACATATCTTTCTCCTAGGGTTTGTTCTATTAGTTTGTGCATTGAGTGTTTCCTGCTTTTGTATGAGTCTTATAACCCTCTACCCTAATATAAATATCCCTTTAAGAAGAAGTAGGAGACTCATGGGATCCAGTGCTTTTGAAGAAAACGATATTCCTACCTCTGAAAATCCATTGAATACCTTCTTTACAAAAGGAGAAACACAAATTTTACAAGATATTAAACCTAATACAACCACTATGGAAGATCAAGTATTACATGATTTTGAGGACAATATTGAGGTGGTCGCACATGTACCTAATGAGCAAATAAACAAACTTGATAAAGAGTTAACCGATTTCCAAGCATTTGTTGGAAATGAAAGGATAGCTGAAGAAGTTGTCCCTGTGATCCACCACATAAGAGAGTTGATAAAAGAAAGACAATATGGTATTAATTTTATTTAAGGATTAACGCATATAGTACACCATAATGTACACCATAGTCACCATCTCAAACGCAATTATCGGCACCTATACCGACTACGGGAATATCTACATTTACATCAACAATTTTAACCACTAATGAAAATACTTGTAGTAATGCTACCACTAGTATTGGAGTATCTAATGGCACAAATTCACACAATTACAAAGTTGTGGGATTTAACTATCAGAATTTGGTATCTAAGGGAATCTCTTCTATGAATAATTACTCTCAGCCACCTCTCCATCCCACTTATTCTTAGCCACCTCTTACACAACTATTCACAACTACCTTCCACCTATCACTATGTCCAACCACCACTAAACTATTCACAGCCTCCACTTATCACTACTCAGGCTTAATCACCTCCTCACTTTGATTCTAATTCCTCACAACAAATTACATCTCCTAATGATTCCATCTTAAACCAACTTTTGCAAGGCATGATTTCTCTACAGCAAAAGGTGACAAACTTGATAAATTATTCACAACCTAATATACCAACTTATCATGCTCATAATCCCCTATCCTATGTAATCTTGAGAACTCCTATGCTTGAGAAATTTGAAACTCCTCACTTTGAAAAGTGTGGTGGAAAAGGTGATCCTAATACTCATGTAGCAGCATTCATGGCTATGTGTAGTGATTTTTACTTTGAAGAGGATTGTTAGCAAAACTTTTCCCACGATCTCTCAAAGATACTACTTTAGAATGGTTTTGCTCTTTGCTTCCAAATTCAATACATTCTTTTTCATAGCTAGTTGATCAATTTTTACAACATTTCCAAGCAAACATTGGACCTCAAGTCTCCTTGATTGATTTAGTTCATTGCAAGCAAGGTCCGAAAGAGAAGTTGACTGAGTTTATTAGTCAGTATCAATCTCTCTATGCACAAATTTAATATCAAATGAACGATGAGGATGTTCAGAAGGTGTTTATTACAAATCTACAACCTAACATTCATGATAAGATTCTCTTGATGAAATATAACTCCTTTCAACATTTATGCACTGCCCTTCGTGATTATTAGCTTTCGTCTAGTCAGTATGAAAACCAAAACTCATTGTCTCAAGTTGGTCAATCCATGGGTGGGCTCTCACAAAACAACTTTAAGAGGAATAATAAGACTTTCATCAAGGTTAATGGACAAAATTCAAACAATTTCTTACAAGTGTCTGTTATCACTAATCTGAAGAAGGCATCATATCAAGAAAGAAAGTTTACTCCAATATCTGAATCCTATCATTCTATCATGAATTAGGTTGTGAGTAATAACTTCATGAAGCTTCTCCTGATTAAACCTTTGGATCCTAGTAAAATGCAAGGACATTATTTCGATGCTAATGCCTTTTGTCATTTTCATCGACAACAAGGACATGATACTAAACAATGTATGCATCTTAAATATGAAATACAAGACCTCATTGACTCAAATATTATACAAGTATCAGGTGTGAATGATAATAGAAATAAGCCAGTTGCTCTGTTGAATCAAAATTTGCAAATCTTTACTAATCTTTTCCCTAAGCATACCGATAATAACATGATGGAACAAAATACACTTGAAGTAGAAGATGACTATCTGAACTATGATGAGATTATTGCTACAATAGAAGTGGATAAGGAAAATACTAAAGTATCACCTCATCCATGAAAGAATGGTATTTATGTCGAGGTTCCTCCTTCGTTATCCCTTCAAGGATTGGGAGATAACCAAAACACATCAGAAAGACAAATGGAACAACTAAAGCAAGAGACTCTGACAAACGAAAAGGTTGAGATAGTACAAGATAGTCCTTGTCACTATGGTAGACGAACTCAACAAAGAAAGCTAGCTAAAAATCAGAAAAGAATAAGATGATTATCATCAGTTGGAAACAATAGTGGTTCTCCTCCTCACAAGCAACAAAAGATCTCACATACATAAGGATTTGAGATACAAGCATTACATGGACTTCCTAACAATAAACAAAACTCTCATAAGAACCACTCAAGCTTCACACAAAACTTGATAGAGTATCTCTCCAAGAGGCTCGCAAGTTCCACATTTTAGCACAATTATATTGGCAGGTAAGTATTTCTAACCCTTTACCTCTGTGTTGTGTTTCCCCCATGATGTGTTATGTGTTGTTTAGGCCTCTTGGGATGACCCTTGATACTCTTGTAAGGTCCAAGATACCAGGAGACTACCTCTGTTGTGACCCTTCTTCTATTTGTATCATCATTCTTCCATATTGCTTCTCCTCTATTTTCATTGTTGTGTATTGTGTCTGACAGACATAGCATTGCGGTTGGTAACTTGGGGGTGCCTTCCTACGTGATTGTCCCTAGGGCACTTGTTTCTTCTCTCTTGATTTATTGTTTCCCTTCCTCTAATGGTTTTATCTAGCTGGTGGATGACAAAAAACATATTATACTGATGCAGACCTAGTGTCCCTTCAGCAAGAAATCAAAAAAATGGACCTAGTCCATACATGACGATGGGCTTGTTATATATTATCCAACGCTTGGCTAGTAGAATCACTCCATGTGATCTTGATGTTGTCTCATTGCACTTACAAAACATAACAATATTGTTGTTCTATGCACTTTGACTATCTTGAATCTTGCATTCCTCAGCTTTCTATGTGAATGATTATATGCATTATTGTTTATCATAATTATATGGATGCTAACACCTTTTCTTGCAATAAATCGTGTGTTTGTGGGAACATTTGGTGATCATAAAGTACATGTCACCTCCAGGGGGCATGGGCTTTGCGAATGCTCATGTTCTCTTGTGTGTTTTCTTCCTACCTTAACATGCTTGATATCGATACACAATATCAACCACCTTAAGGTGGGGGCATATAAGGTAAGCTATCTAATTTAGATGCTAGTAAAGTGTGTTTGTAAAATTTGAATCTATTGCAATCCTTTAAGCCCTCTGCGGAGGTGAGATATCGCATATATTCTTATATCTTAAGCCCTCTGTAGAGGTGGGGATGGTGTATTTCTCGAAGAGATTACACATCCTGTCATTTTCTAAAAGTCCTTTACGGAGGCAAGGAGTGGATCTGAGACTATATTAGCCCTTAAGCGATTGTTGTGGCGAAGCCCAATCATCAATGTGTGCCTATAATGTTCCTGAGATGATTGCAAACCTATCAATAGGTTTCTTCCATCACTTGTCTATCGTGTTTTCTCCATGTCTTCCATGTGTGTGTGTATGGTGTGTTTGTTCCCAAGCATAGTCTAAAGACCGGTGGCGATGAGTCCCTCCTATGCTTTGGGATTTGTATGGTGTGCTTGATTTGTATGGCGTGCTTGATTTGTATGGCGTGTTTGTTCTCAAGTGTAGTCTTAAAGACTGGTGGCAATGAGTCCCTCCTACACTCTGAGAATTGTATTATGTGTTTGTTGCCCCATGTGCAATCTAAAGACTGGTGGCAATGAGTCCCTCCTACATTTTGGGTTGAGTGTTTACTTTCCTTGTACTTGCATTCTGCATTTCATATATGAGAAAAAGAAAAATAAAATAATCATTGCATTCACCATATTTACTGTGTTTTGCATGTCTTCAATGTTGTCTTCTTCGTGTTTTGTGTGACTGTAATTGTCTTCTCCATGTTTTGCATGTCTGTTATTGTCTTCAATGTGTTTGGAATGTCTTCTCCATGCTTGGCATGTTTGATGTGTTTGTTGACCTTACTTTAATGCATGTATTGGCCTTGCATTTATACATACATTAAAGTGGGGGCTAAATGTTATGTCAGAAAATGTCCCCTTGGGGGCTTTTCCCTCTTAAGGTTTAGCTTTTGGGTCTTTAGAATGCATTTAGAGCATCTTGTGTGATAATTTTGACTCCTGATGAGAAAACCCTAAAGTCTTATGGCAAATAGGACCTAGGGGGTACTATTTTGATGATCCCTAAATAGAAACAAGGGGGTGGACTTGGGCGCTAATGCCCTAGTCCTACCCTATTTTGGGTCTGCCCTAAATTTAAATATCGATTTTATGACCGTTATTTAGGTCCTATGCCAACATCTCAAATTTGAATTACGAAATTCTTAGTGGGAATGTTTGTAGTTGCATATATAAGCATGATTAGGTTTCATTTGCAAACTAGATAGAAATTAGATGAACATTGTGATTTTATGAAAGCAATTCAGTGCATTCATTGTGTTGCAGAGCAGTACTTTGTTGTTATTGTGTTTGTATTTGCAAATTTGGATCCATCTCCTCATGGCATGAAAAGCATGTTCCTTCCATGAGATCTACACTACAAGGTGATATATATTATGTTTTCAATCATTTATCATTTGGATTTTTGCCTCTATCTCACTGAAATATGCACTCTTATCTGACAACGGTGTTCAAAAGACTTAAATGTCTCTCTGGGGCTTGATCAAGTCAAGCCTCTAAACACCACAACCCCCTCCCACACTCCTTTGTGATTGTAGTTTACAGGTACCAAGTTTCGTAGAGTGGAGTTGTAGAAAGGAGATTGCAGACAACAGAGATTCAAGATCTAACAAGCAGAGGACTTTGGTGAACATTAAGGGACAAGGGTGTTAGTCCTTGTGTCCTCCATTTTTCCTGAGGTAGAAATGGAATATACAGTGCAAATCAGTGTTAGAAGTTCTAGATTCTATGACAAAAAGTGTACCTTGGACTAAGGTGTTAGTCCATGTGTCCCTGACTGTTCTGCTTTCTGAACTTTGAAAAATAGTGAGTTAAATATCTTTGTCCTTCACCTTGGTCTGAAAGGACTTACCGTATTTCAATAATTTGCTTATTGTTTAGCTTATTTAGGGTTTTAAGTGAAATTAAGCATTAAATTAAGGTATTGTTTGTTACATCTGAGCTTCCGCATCGTTTCAAGTGGCAGCCTAACCTGATAGTTGAATGCTCCTACTAGTGGAGATTCAACTTAGTTTACATGCCCTTGAATGTTTGGTGTGAAGGGAGGATTTGCCTTTGAAACCTAAACGAAAACAAAAACTCTCTTTTTACCCCTAAACATAAAGGAAAATATATATTTCTTCTTGGAAAGGTAAATGGTTGACCTTAGCAGGTAAAATTTTGATGATTAAGTCAGTACTTTCTACTATCCCAATCTATATGTTCTTAGTGCTGAAGGTTCCAAGAGGCATTGTCTTTAATTTGTGCAATACTTTTAGAAAATTCTTGTGGAATGGCTCAAAACTTGAAGGTAAAAATATTCCTTTGGTTTCGTGGGACAAGGTTTGTTCGCCCAAGCAATTTGGTGGGACTGGTATCCATAACATTGAGGCTCAAAATAGGGCTCTTGCGGTAAAAATGGCATGGCAAATGTGTGCTAAGTCTGATTCTAAGTGGTGTAAAATTATGCAAGTGAAGTATTTAGATTCTACTGCTCTGGAAAGAATCTTTACAATTGAGAATCCAGAGTCAGGATCAAAGATATGGAATTTTATTGTAGAATGTCGAGAGGTAATTACTCCTTTTCTTTCTTGGGTGGTTCATGATGGATGTACAACTTTGTTTTGGGAGGATTCCTAGAATAGCTATCCTCCTCTTTCTCATGTGGAGGGGTTGCAAGAGGCTAAGGAAGTCTTATGTCAAATTTGGGGTAAAAAAGTTAAAGATTATCCTTATGTTGACACAGATTCTAGCTCTTTTGGAGCTAAATGGAAAGACTTTTCCCAATGCTCAAAAGGAGCTATTAAGCAAAACTCTAAAAGACAGGAAGGTATGTGTGCCTGGTGCTCGTGATGAACTTATTTGGGTCCCTTCTAAATCTGGTAAGTATAATGTGAAGCAAGGGTATCAAAGCATTATAGGGAGGAACTATGGGAGTTTATCAAATTGGCCTTTTCAATTGTGTTGGAGCAGTTCTTGTCTACCAAAAGTAGGAGCTTTTGCCTAGTTGGCCCTAAAAAATAAGATACTCACGAGTGATAGACTTGTCAAGCTTAGTATCTCTCAACCCTTTTTGTGTCCTCTTTATTTATTGATGGAAGAAGATGTGAATCATTTGTTGGTTGGTTGTTCTTTTTCCTCTCAAATTTGGTATTGGCTTTGTTCTAAACTGGGATGGTATGGCCCTCTTCCTAATACAGTCTTACAAGTCTTTCAAAGCTAGCCACTTCTATACAAGAACTCCACATTCTCCACTCTTTGGATGGTTTCACCTAGCATTGTGATCTGGAACTTATGGTTGGAAAGGAATAATAGAGTCTTTAGAAAGTTAGAGTGTTCTTCAAAACAAGTCATTTTCAAAATTAAGAAATTAGTGGCTAAGGTTGTCTCTTCTCATCTTCTCTTTAAGGATGTTGGTTCATTATTGTTTTCTTCTTGGGATGCGCATATGCTTAAAGTCTAGAGATGCTTGAAACTTCCTAATTCTAGTTGTTTTGGAGGAAAGCATAAAGTTGATAGGAGTAATATTTCTTGGATACCTCCTCCAGAGAATTATATTAAATTAAATTTTGATGGTGCCTATTGTGGGAATCCAGGGGTTTCAGGAGTTGGTTGTGTGTTAAGGGATTATAGGGGTTCTGTTGTTAAGGCTCTTGCTATGCGGTTAGGAATCTACTCTAATAACGAAGCTGAAGCTTTGGCTTTGGTTGCAAGCCTTAAACTTGTTGTGAAGTCTGGGGTTAAAAATGTTGTAATTGAAGGTGACTCTTTGAATACAGTTAATTCTATTAGAAGGAGTTCATCTCCTTGTTGGAAGATAGGGTATCTTCTTCAAGATGTTGTGAGTATTTTGGATTCTTTTGAATCCTTTCAAATCTTGCATACATACAGAGAAGGGAATAATCTAGCAGATTTTTTAGGCAAAGTTGCTTGTGATCAGGAGGATGATTCTTTGGAGTGGGATTCAGTTTCCTTGTTACAATTGGATGGATTTGAAACAATTTGTCAAATGACAGAAAGAGACTTTGATGTGTTTCTGTGGTGGTTAGTTTGTTGTGATAAATGGAGGCTTTCTTGTGATTGTTTGTGTGGGCTAGTTAGCGGGATGGATTTAGAAATATACGGGAGGAAGTTTAGAATATCCCATCTTTGAATTTCTACTTCTCTAATTTAGAGAAGTAGGCTTTTACTATTAACTTATTTTTTTCTTTGGCAGGTTTCCTTTTTTGCCATATCCTCCTAATCATTCCTTCCTTTGAGTGGCGAGTTGTTCATGCATGAGAATTGGAATATTTGGTATGAGTGCTGCATTTATGTTTGGGATGATTTTTTGGTTTTCGATGGATCATTGTTTATTGTGAAATCTTTGTGATGAGTTGGGTCTCTCGTGCGGATCAAGCTATAATTGCCCTCTCCTTACTTCTTTTTGTGCAAGTTTTTGCTTCTGGATTTCTCTACAGGTGGTTTCTTCTCCTTGGTCTGTTGTCATCTCTCCTTTTGGTGTTCATGGATTCAATTCAGTGTAATAAAAGATTATTTCTCCCTATTTTAAAATGGGAAGTGCCCAATCAAGGAATGCTTCACTCTAATCGTTTGGCTGAAATCTTCAAGATTTATAACGAAGATGTGGAGAGTGTTATTGTTTCAGTTTGTGGTAGAAGTGTTTTTCAATTCCCTAGGACCTTTTTATCCTTTATAGGTGGTTTCTCATTTCCTCTCCAATGCTATGGATCTTCTGCAAAATTCAGGCATGGTGAAAGGTCTTGCTGTGAATTTTGTTCAGGATGCTTTACTCCCAGAGGCTCATCTTGATGAGGGGTTTGAGAATTATGATCTACACTCTGGGTCGTCTCCCATTGGCTTGCATAAAGAGGTGAGTCATCAGCCACCTATGCACTATGTTTATTCTATTGTCCTTCATAGGTTACAGAACAATTGCATCCGTTCCACAAAAAATTCTCTGCACTGTCATGGGGGAGAGATTAGGGAAGAGTTTGAGGATTCTATGAGGAGTATTTTTCAAGCCCTTCACTTCTTACTGCACTTTAACCCTCCTCCTCCGATGATGATGGGTGTGGTTGCTCCTCCTGTTCCTGATCCTCAAGGCTTCCTAGTTGAGGATCTAAATGAAATGGCCTAGTTTCTTCTAGATTTACAGATCATGGCATTTTTTGGGACTGTTGTTTGTTTTGGCTATATTGTTTTACTTGTAAAGGTTTTGGGATTCACTATTTTTGTTACCTCATGCTTTGTTAGCAGATCTCTTGAAGGTTTTTGTATGTTTCTAGGATTTTTCAATGTCCTCATGTAACCACTGCTATATCTGTAATTCCCTTTAGGATTTTATATAATATAATATACATTTAGGTGCTTGCACCTTTTTCTTTAAAAAAAGGAAAAAAAAATATTTGTTTTATTGAGTTTAAAAAGAAAGGAATGTTTTTATGATTTGCTTTATTTTAATTAGAAAGATTTAGAAAATTTTATTAATATTATTCTACTTAAATTATAAAGAAAAAAAATTATAAATTCAAATATAAAATAGATTAGCTTTATTTTATTATTTTAGAAGAAGGTCTAATAAAAGATATATAGTTTAATTATAATTAGAAAAAGGAATGATTTAAATAAAGTTATAAAAATCAGTATGTTAATTAGAAATAAAAGAAAATGAAGCTTTCTCTTTTAAAGATAGAAAAAGGACTTGTTTTAAGGGAAAAAAATTGTTTTATTGCCTTAAATAAAAAGATTGTGTTTTCTTATCTAGTTGTGTTATTTTAGATAGAAATTAGAATAATTTTTGTTAGGTTATTATTAAAATATTCAATTTTTTTATAAAGAAAAGATTAAGTTGTTTATGTCATAAAAAAGTAATTAGTTTTCTTTTATGAAATTATTAAATTAAGTTCATTAGTGAAAGTATATATTTTTAATAATATTGAAATTGTTGTAAAGAGATAAATTGTTAAGTGATTAATTAAATATGTTAATTAAGTTAAGACTATTTTATAATCTTTTATTTAGGAATATAAATTTTGTAATAAGGATCTACATTATAGAATTAATTAAAACTTGTTTTATATTTGGGGTTAGAAAAGTAAGGAAAAGATTTAGTATACTTTATTATTAAAAGAAAATTAGTTTATTCTTCTTATTTTTAGAAAAAGAATTTAGTTATGTAAAATACAATGCATATTAGATTTATGTTATTATAATTATCTTTATTCTATAAAACGTAAAAGGGAAAAGCAATTTTCTTATTGGAATAAAAAGATAGCATTTGATTTATTGCTTATCATAAAAGCGGTGATTTTGGAAAGACAATTTATTTGTAAAATTTGTGTTAAGAAGATTGTGCTAAAATATTAGTAAGTTAAAAAGATAAAATATCTAAGTCAAATTAGTAAAATTTTATTTATTTAATAAAAGAAATAAAAAGGCAATGTATATTTACTGAGTTAGTATTTTAAAAGCAATGAGTTTTAGATTTGTTCTTCTATCTAAAAAAGAAAGTATTTAGTTTATTCTAGTAATATTAAATTAAAGCATTGGAAATATGTCTTTTGGTTTAGAGCATTTAGAAAAAGAAAATAAATTAGATTTTATAAAAAGGCAATATATTGTGGTTTTGATTTTATTAGTACCTACCTTCGGCTAGTACTATTGCAATGAGTTCAACTTATCTAGTTATTAATCTATTGATTGCAAACCAATCAAAAGATAGGATTATTTTTCTTGTCGGACAAATTTGATTTAAATTTGTACTTTTCCTATGTGAACATGATAAATTTTTAACAAAAAATTATTTAGAAATGATTTATCTATATTGTCATTGGCTAAAAAAAATGACTTCTTCTCTGCGGATTGTCGGTTTGTCAGGAGAGTGCAACAAAAAACTACAAATGCAGAGAGAATTTTGATTTGATGGGAGTACGTGGCAAGTAAACAAATTATGAACACAAATTTTGTCTCCCACTAGTTAAGTCATACCTAAATGGATGGCGATTAATTTTTTGCTTCATTAGCTAAAAGTAATATAATTTTAATTTAGTTTTTAGTGTTCTACAGATTTTATTTTATGTAATTAGATTATTTATTTTATTTAGTCAAAACTTTAAAGTCTATAGTATCATGAATTTAATCATATTTTTTATTTTATTATTCAAACTTACAATATTTTAATGCATTTTAAATTATAAAAGTATTAATGTTACTTAACCATTGATATCTAATTAAATGGAGCTAAACTACATACTTTTATTAAATGAATGCACCCAAAATTATTACTAAACCACAATATTACATTAATTAAAATAATTAAAATCATGTTGTCTAGTACTTACTATTATTACTTAAATAAAAAATTAAGTGACTAAGATAAAATACTGTAGTGATGTAAATATGAATATGTTTTTGTTATTATATTATGTAATTATTCTTCAAACTTACAATATTTTAATGCATTTTAAATTGTAATAGTATTCAATATTGTTACATTTTAATATCTTAGGAAGACATTTCAAATCTATCCACACTGTTATTATATTATGTAATTATTCTTCAAACATACAATATTTTAATGCATTTTAAATTGTAATGGTATTCAATATTATTACATTTTAATATTTTAGGAGACATTTCAAATCTATCCACACCCAGATAGGGTTAGGGTTTTACACATTTTATTTTATGAAATTAGATTATTTTTGGGATTTCAATTTCATTTAGTCAAGAGTTAAAAATCTAGGATTTCAATTTTAATTTAGTCAAAAGTTAAAAATCTACATTATCACAAAAAATATTTCGCCATGTTATTACATTTTTTATTTTATTCTTCAAACTTACAATATTTTTACCAAATTAGATTGTTTTTGAGATTTCAATTTTATTTACCTAAGACATTTCAACACTCTTCAAAAATTAAATTTTCAATTATTGGAATGCAATTTGTCTATACAACCAATGCCTAATCAACAAAAAAATTACAACTAAACAAATACTATATACAACCAATAGCTAATCAACAAAAAAAAATTACAACTAAATAAATACTATAATAACAACACTACAAGGCAGGTACTGGCCACTACGTGGCACTTGTTATTATAAGTAAAAATATTTAGTAGGATTATATATATAAAGAAAGCGTTAATTTATATGGAAATAAAAACAAGCTTTTTGTTTTATAAATTTTGGAAAAGAAGTTTTATTTTTCAAAAAGTTAGTAAGATTAAACTCATTAGGAAAGGAATGATTTCATCATTTGCTTTATTCTAATTTGAAAATTTTGAATGGTTTTTAGATTATTCAATTTTATGTTATGGAAAGAAGATTAAATTAGTTGTTATATCATTTGGGTTAAATGAATTATTTTAATTAAAACTGTAAATTAGTAATGGTATTTATTTTAAATATTTTAATTTTGTTTTATTTAATTAAATAGTTCCTTTATTAAATTAAATTAAATTAAACTAAAACTGTAAATTAGTAATGGTATTTATTTTAAATATTTTTAATTTTGTTTTATTTAACTAAATAGTTCCTTTATTAAATTAAATTTAAAAATCAAAGTATGCATCTAATTTATTTGTGCTTATGACTTTTGGTAAAGAAGTTATCTAATGGTGGATAAATTAAATTAGGTCTTAATAGAGTAAAAATAGCTTAGATGACTAAGCTCAACATTATGCTTGAAACTATCCTAATGATTTAAACTTTGATAATTGGTTATTATGCTACTTGCAAATCAGACAACTTTCATTGTTAATCCAATAGGCATTTTATTCATGAGTAAAACTTTAGGTAAACTCTCATTGTAGATTCTCAATTAACTAATTATCCTTTAAAAAAATCCCCACTTTTTTGCCCACTTGTATGGATGACATACAAGTGGCCCTGATATGGGCATGACAAGATGTCTCTCTTCATAAAGAAATTAAGATATAATATGGAATAGCGAGAAATAACTTAGAGACAATACAACAGTTCTCATATAAAGATATTTGATTCATCATAATAGCAAAGATACTCATAAATAAATAGAAGGAACATAAAAATGATATGGGAAGCATAACAGCATAAGAAGAAGAAATAGATGGAATACAAACTAGAGTAGAGATAATATGTAGATTTCAGTAGTAATATATATATGTACATCAGTAGACATATATATGCAGTAATTAATAATAGTAGATATTGTTATTCTCCTAATACTATTATTCTTGCTATAATTTTGCCTATGCACAATAGAATTAATATAACAACTTCCTTAAGATTCTCATCTAATTAGTCATTCCATTTTGGAGCAGGGATAGTGCATATAAGGAATGCAAGTAGCTATGGAGTCCATTCTGATAAGGACACCCCAAATGGGGCTTGGAGGTTGAATGGCGGGTGTCATTTCGTGCTCCTGGGCTAGATGGAATGGCCTAAGGTGCATTGTATGAACTACCAAGTGGTACTCTGTAATGACAATGGGTTATTTGGATAGAACATTAAAGGAATCCCATGTGTACATTCTGAATATTATAATAGTGATCATGATCCTATCTATAACATCATTAGATTATATGCTTATTTATCTGTTGATAACTAACATGATTGCAGGACCTAAATCAAGTTTATCTTGCTTAAAGCATTCAATTGGTAAGTTGCAACCCTAACTATGTTAAATTTGTGATTCTAGGGCAAGATTTAGGGCAATCCCAAAAGGGGACATTACAATTGGTATTAGAGCATCCTTCCTGCCATCCTGTGAATGATAGTTGATGCAACATATATTCATGTGTATACTTCATGCCTTACATGCTTCGTGACTTACGTGTATTCAAGTGTATACTTCATGACTTACATGTTTTCATGTGTAGACTTAATGAATTACATATTTTCATGTGTATGCTTCGTGACTTATGTGTATTAATGTGCATACTTTGTGTATTACATGTATTTATGTGTATGCTTCAGGCTTCATGTATTACGTGTATGTTTCATGCTTCTTGTATTACATGTATTTATGAGTATACTTCATGTATTACATGTATTCTTCATGCTTCATGTATTATGTGTATTTATGTGTATACTTCATGTATTACGTGTACGCTTCATGCTTCTTGTATTACATGTACTTATACATATACTTCGTGTATTGTGTGTATGCTTCATGCTCTATGTATTACGTGTACATTTATGTGTATACTTTGTGTCTTACATATACTTCATGTATCACGTGTATTTATGTGTATGCTTCATGCTTCACATGTACTTATGTGTATACTTTGTATATTACATATGCTTCATGCTTTATGTCTTACATATATACTTTGTGTATCACATATGCTTCATGTATTATGTATATCTATGTGTTTGTTTCATGTCTAGTGTTTCTTCAACAAGTTTACTCTACGTGTGTTTAAGATTACTTTATATTAAAAAATTATGAACATGCCAAATCTATCAAATCTTTATTGGTCAAACGCTTCTTGGGTTAAGAAGCACTAACAAATTAACTTATGTAATAACGAAGAGTTGTAACTAGTGAAGTGAAAAATTGTGACTCCCTCAAACTTGAGATATAAAAAGAGAGAACATTTTATTTGAGAAAGACATCCAAACATCATTGAAGAATTCAATTAAGAATAGATTATATAACCCTAAGAGATTTAACAAGTAAATTAAATTAGGTTCTCAAGAATAATGATGATGCGAGAAAGGATGAAACTCCTATTGGCAAGAGATGCTGCTCTGATGAAGGTTTGCATGTTGTCATTGATGGCAACAAGGCAAATGGATTTCACTGGCATGACAAAGAGACATTACTCTGAAAGACCAACTTGGTTTGGCAACAAGGCACAAAAGTATTCTGGTCTGGAAGGCTAAAATGTCTAAGTATGGACAGTACAAAGTAAGTGACAGAGATTGGATCAGTATGCCTCCGCAGTAAAAGATCATTATATGTGGTTCAGGTATGTTTTTCATAGTTATTTGATGATGTTATGTTCCAATGATCAAGACCTTACTTCCTTTGGAAGTCATACTATGAAATGTCTAAGTCCCGGTGAATAGAACTAAGACAGGAACAGTGCACAGTGTCTAAGAAAAAGGGTCCGCATTTCTTCGCAGTTTCATATTTTGTCTTCCAGTTCTGGAGGTATCCTAAGAGGTGAAGAATGAATGTTGGTTATGAATCCTTGAGTCTCCTGTGGTCTGCAGTGAGATTTTTGATGTGACAGATGAATTGGGTCAAGCATGTTCTTAAGAGACAAGCCGACAAGCAGTTAGATCTTTATGCAGAGAAGTTATATTGCTTGAATAATAAATCTAAGCAATTATATGTGTGGTGCCGACTTGTATGAAGATTATATAATGATTGTTTGGATCCACATTACTATTTGTACACTTGATCAAGCCGACAAGGTAGAATACATTGTATACACGCTTCATGTTTAGCTTGCCGACCTGATTATGAGATGAATCTTGTTGTGGCTATAAATACTCGATGGATTAATGTATTGAGGTGATTGCAGTGTATGTGTTGTGTGTGAATTTGAAGTATGAAGGATTATAAGTAGAGTGTAGATCCAAAAAAGTGAACAAGGGTAGAAAATAGAGTATATGTAGTTAAGTTGAGAAGTAGGGCAAAATAAATGAAGACCTTTAAATCTGTGTATTGAACCTTCAATGGAACTGTGATCTAGCATATTGTAGATGCATTTATAGTAGTTCATCTTCTGGCAGTGATCTAATTCTTCTTCTATCTTATTTTTTTTCTTGGCAGTGAGCACTTCTTCATAGGGCAGTGAGCCCTGGACAGTGAGCCCTAAGGTAGTGAGCCTTCTTGTAATTCGTTATTGTGCTATCATAATATATTGTGAGCTAACACTCACCATGGTTTTTCCCTTTTTGGGTTTTCCACATAAAAATCTTGGTGTCCATGTGTTATGTCTTTATGGTTGCTATTCTTATGCTTATTCTGCTTTCATGTTATTAATTTTGGAAATTGGATTAATTAACATGTTAAGAAGTGGTTTTATGGAATACTGATTCACCCCCCCTTCAAATGTAGAACTTCCTTAACAATAAAATATATATGGGGAATCAATTCCTTGTGAAGAAACCATCAATAGGAAATAAATCTAACAATCAACTCAAAGGTAAAGTATTATTCTCAAAAAAGGTAACCAAAAAGAGTAGTGACACCTTCAAGAAATAGATATAAAGGATAAATCAATTCATTGACATAAGTAATTGTCACTCATCTAGTCATCGGGAAATCAAGCAATCAAAATATCAAAAGTTTCCCAAGGAAGGAACAATTAACCATAACCACTCAACATAGTTGAATCTAATGATATAATTTGACTTCCAATTCTCATATGAAGATCCACACATTGCCACCAAGTTAATTGTCACAAAAACTTAGGCATAACTAAAGATACAAAGATGGATTAAGATTATCTTTTAGATGCATTGAAGTATCATCTTGACCTAGGATGGTCAATTTATTAAAATCCAAAATAACATTTTGAGAGAATGTAATAAAGATATCTCAATTCTTTAGGAACCTACAGGTAACAAATTTTGACTCTTAAAGAGACCTAGGAGAAATTCTGGAAAGAACCATGGACAATATAGATTGAAGTTTGGGTTAACGGAGGATATATTCATCGAGCTTCATTGAGGTAGGAATACATTTGTTCTATTCATTTTGGACAAGATCATAATGCTTAATCAAATCCATAACACATATGATATATCCCACACTCGTAGAAACAATGGCAATACATGGATCAACCTTGTAACCTACAAAATTGATCTAGTAAAACTTATCCTATGAACCAAATTCACTTCTATATTATATCATCTCTTTCAAGAGTCTCCTCCTAAGTTCTTTTCTTGATCAAAGTAACTCCACATTCATAAAGATCAAGGACATCAGTATTGGGCATGTAGGTACCTTAGATAAATTTGATACAAATCAAGTTACAACAAAATTGTTACATAAGCCTATGCTAAGTTATATTATGGGCCCATAACCCACAAATCCCATGATCATTCTCACCTATCAAACCTTGGGATAAATTGATATTGTTTAAATAAATTAGGTACTTTCTGAAGATATAAAAATAAATTTAGTACCAAACATGGAGATATGTCAAAGAGGAGTGATAATCTCTAATTGAATTAGAAGATGGAACAAGAATTGGATATTAGGGTAAACCTATAAATTTAAGTCCTCCTATTGCTTGCTAGGAATTCTAAACTATTGTACATCTTTCATTTTATTGACTTGATCAATCCCATGAATTTGTACTTAAATATTAATTACCTATGGGTATGAAAAATGTTTGACTAGGTTAAGTAATACAAAAACCCTATAAGATCCTCATTAGAAACAAACTTACTACAAACTTTGATTGAATGTTTACACAAAATGATACATGCTTTATCTAAGGGAAGTTGGTATTCAAACATCTAGGTCCTTTACATGAAAAGTGATTTTTCACAAAGAAGTGGGATCTTGATATTCACAACATTCCCGTAATCCATCATGATTTCAACAAGGGGTAATGAAAAATTTGTTTCATTGCTAGGATCCTTGTAGTGATGAAATGAGAGAAAGCTTGTCTTAAATAACAAAGTCTTTCCAATTTACAACTCTTGGTTTTGTTATTAAGAGTTATTGAAGTACATGAGCCAGAAGAATTGTCCTCATACTTTAGAGTCTTATCAACCTTATGATCTTAAAAGACAATGTTGGTGATGGAATCAAGGCAAGTATACTAACAACAATTCTTCAAGGAGCCCTGATAACTTTAGGAGCAGCCTAGTTTGCGATTGCTTGAGGATAAGCAATTTGTAAACGAGAAATTTGGATAAATATAAGATAGAAACAATAAAATACAAATACCTCTTACCCAAACCTTCCAAATACCTCAAAGTGATACATGCATGATTGATCGTTGTATACGATCAAATGTTGATTGTCCACAATCATAGCATAACGTTGATAGGAGATGATGGAGAAAAGTTGTGGAGATAGCTCGACAAAATAAGGATACTTAAAACTCAATCATGCCTTCAAATGGCTTGTGAGAGGCCATATTTATAGGCAAGGATGACTAGGGTTTGTGGAGGGAAGAAGATTTGATAAGATTCGATAAGAATTGGATTTTTACTTTATTAGACAAAAGAGGAAATAAAACTAGATAAGATAGGATTTTAAAAAGATAGAAACATATTGATTTTTTGTTTTAAAGGAAATAAATCTTAAAAAGATGAGAGGAATAATAGATAAAATATCTAATTAAATAAATTAATTAGATATGCATGAGTTGCATTTTTAAAAAGAAAGCAAGAGGATTTTTATTAGGATTTTATTAATTAAATAAATATTTGATTTATTTAATTAATTTGGATTGTGGTGAGGGATGATGTGGAAAGATAATTAAATAAATAAAATTTATTTAATTATAGAAAATAGATAAGTGACTAATTAAATAATTAAAAATAATTATTTAATTAGAGGGGATAAATGGCCATGAATAATTAAATAGATCTTAATTTATTTAATTATAGAAGATAGGATTATGGGATTGAAAGGGAATAAAATAAATTAGTCAAATAAATAAAATTTATTTAACTAATTAGGTGATGACATGGGTACCTAGGGCAAAACATACTAATGGCAAGGTGTTAGACATTTTTAGGTGTCTACATTTTGCCCCTCTTAGAGATGATGAAATTTGTGTCAAGTAACATCATTTCAAAGAAGCTAAGGTATGGGATAGAGGAAAAATATGATGATGGAAAGATAGGATGAGGATAACCCCTCGAGAGGATAGGTGGGTTGGACAAACACGAGTAGGCTCTCAAAATGAAATGGATTGGTCAAGGAAGAAAGATAAGGAAATTGATAGAAGAAATGAATGATGTGTTATGCTGCAATGAAAGTGAGCAATCATGGTGTTTGATATAGCACTAGACATTATGCACCAGGGTATGAGGACCAAGGTGATGATGTGTCTCGTGCCCCAGCATAATACAACCTTGTCTAGACGTATGAGGAAGAAAACTTAGAGCATTAAAGTCCTAATGCACAAAAGGTATGATGTGAGCTTAGATGCAAAGGATAATGCAAAAAGCTATTCCAACATACACAAGATATGAATATTAGCTAGAATGATACAGATGTGATACAAATGCAAGATAAAAAGATAACACACACAAGCAAGCAAGCATACACAAATGATACAAAAACAAACAAGGTATTTCCCCTGTCAAGCTGTAAACCAATGATTAATTATTTAATTGATTGATGATGATGATAGTGTTTCATGGCGGGGAATGATATATCCCTAGATCAACACAAGGATGTGGGAACGATATATCCCATTGATGATGATGATTGATTGGTTGATTTGGTTTACGACAAGATTAGGATCAAGACCAAGGATGTGTTTGGATAATTTGACAAGCTTGATTAACTTGATTGGTATGGATAAAGGGTACCTTGCATTTGGATCTATTGCTTGGATTGAGATTGATTGGAAGAAGTGATGGATTGATTGTTTGAAGAAGTGGTTGATTGGAAGAATTGTTTTGAAATATTGATGAATTGATGAAGATAGATGATAGAAGAAGATGAGAGATGGAAGAAAGAGAAGATGATAGGGGGGATGGAAGAATGAATCGTTGGTACTTGTGTACTGGATACTTCCTTCGTATTCTAGACTGCCTACATACCCGTATCCATGAGATCAAAGTACCACATGATGATGATGAGACATGATGAATATGTAGTTCAAGGTGTTTATTGATGATGTGGGAGATGGATGAATAGAAGAAGGTGAGATGGATGATGAGGATAAGGATAAGATGAATGATGAGGATAATGAGGGGGGAGATCCTCTTGTGCCTGAATCTAGGTGCCTTCTTTGTACTTCAGACTTCCTACATACCCATATCCATAGGATCAAGGCACTTAATGATAGAGATGAGATGTAGTTCTAATTTGTGGTGATGATGATGGTGAAGGTTGATGAATTGATTGGATTGATGGGATTGATGCTATTGATGGGATTCAAGTGATGTGATTTTAATTGATTGATAGATTGGCTTGATTTGATGATTTGATTGGATTTATTTTGATGGATGTGATGTGATGGAGATTGATCTTATTGCTTGGATCTTTTTTTTGTTGTTGAATATTTGATTTTTTTAGATATTTTCAAGACTTTTTGTGATTTTTTTTGTATTTTTTGAAAAGGTTTTGGGATGACATTAGATAAAAATTTGAGTAACCTTTGTGCTAGATACCAATGACAAGGGAGAACCAAGTCTAGGTGCAATGAGGTAGGTAGGTAGGATTGGATGGATAGATAGAAGGATGTGATATAGGGAATGGATGTACACGTAAGAGAGCAAGTGATGCAGGAGCATCCAGTGGTGTAAGGGCAATCTTGCATCACCCAAAAAAATATGTGTTTCAAAATAGCTAATGTTCTTTCCATTTCTTTTCAAAAATTTTGGTTCTCGTTCCATAATCGCTTGAATAATGATGTAGAACTTTCAGTTTTTCCAAAATGCTAAAAATAGTAATCTGCTATTTTTAGAAAGTTTGCATTTGGGCACGAATTGAAGTGAAAATTTACAGGAAGCTTCATAACTAAAAAATAAGACCTTTAGCAAAGGAATCATGCAAATATCATTTGTGAGCTGAAAGATATTAAAGTTTTTGTTTCCTGAAAAACACTTGAAAATTATTCAAACTCAGGTTTGAGGCACTAAATAGCCCCGTACGGGCCCAAAAATGGCCAAAACTTGTAGAGAGGGTTCATAGCACGTAGAGCACTCCGCAAGTTTTCCAATGCATAAAACGGTTCATCAATCAGACACCTGGATCAAAAGTTATGGCTCCTGGAAGTTGAGCTATTTTTGGAGGGAGATGTAAATTTCAAAATTAGGTTGTTGGCTGCCAAAAAGGCTATTAATAACCAATTTTGGGAACCCTGGGTGGTAGTAGAGTTAAGGGGGAAAGTGTAGAGTCAAGAATAGGTGGGAAAATAGAAACCCTAGCAGATTTGGGGTTACAAAGGGTAGATAATTCTAGAGTCTTGTGAGAGGAAGCTGTAATATGTTGCAGCCTGTGGAGGGTTGATTCCTCTGATTGTATTTGATCTTTTGTAATGTAATAAGTTGTCCAAATCAATAAAGAAAGTTCTATTTTCTATGTGCAATTTCTATTGTTGTGTGTTTTATGATTTACCCCCTTCATCAAGTGGTATCAAAGCAAGGCTTCCTGAGTGTGTAGACAGATCACCAACCGTGAGGCAGTTTGCACCAGGACCTGAGGTTGTGGGTTTGCTGCGGAGATCAAGATGCCTCCACAAAGAAATCGTATTAAGGGGAATGCTTTGACAAAAGAGAGTTTTAGAGCCTTGCAAAGGCAAATTTATTCATTGCAAGAGGATCTACGAACAAGAGAGGAAAGTGAAGATGAAGCTGAAGAAGAGCTATCTAAGGAAGAACAAGAAGCTGCAGGTGATCCTGCATAAGTTAGGTTGTTAGGGCCATTTCAAAGATTGGAAAGAGGCCCAGGATCGAAGTTTCTACCTATTCTGGAGATTTGAATCTAGAACAACTTATTGATTGGATCAATGATATGGAGGAGTATTTCAAGTATGAAGATGTGGAAGACCCAGAACGGGTCAAGTTTGCAAAAACAAAATTGAAGGGCCATGCCAGTATTTGGTGGAAGGAGGTCCAGTTAGAGAGGAACAGAAGAGGAAAAGGAAATATCACTAGATGGGATTAGATGGTGGAGAAATTGAAGAAGCAGTTCATTCTTGTGGACTATGAGATGGAGTTATTGAAGAAGCTACAATGATTGAAGCAAGGTAACAAGTCTATTAAGGAGTATACAGAAGAGTTTTATAAGATTACTATCATAACTGGTCATGCAGAGGCCAATAAGGAGAAGGTAGCCCATTACATTAATGGGTTGAGACCAAGTATTCAAGAGGAGCTGAGCCTGGTCAGAATCATCAACATAGAAGATGCATACCAGTTTTCCCTGAAGGTGGAAGAGAAGCTAAATAAAAGATTTGATAGCAAGCAAAGGGGAAGAGGTCAAGGCGAAAGGACTGGTAGAAGACCCTGTGGGGGCCAAAATGAAGATTCAAAGAAAAGTGAAGAAGCCGGCACTAGTCAAAATCAGGGAGGAGATAATACCTACTGCCCTCGTGACCAGAACAATGGAGAGCAAAGAGGAAGAGGAAGAGGCCAACCTGGGCAAGGACCTGGAAGAGGAGGTTTTAGAGGAACCTGTTTCCAATGTGGAGAAGAAGGACATCGAGCATACGAGTGTCCACAACATCAAGGAAGGACAAATAGAAGACTTGAAGGTAATGCATGAGTTGCACATGTCGATGAAGATGCACAATCTGAGTGCTCTGAAGATGCTAAAAGGGGAGAAACCCTAGTTGTCAGAAGAACTTTGTTGAATGAGGAGAAAGAGCCCAATCAGAGGAAGATTTTATTCCGTACAAGGTATAAATGTGAAGGTAAGTGTTGTGATATTATTATTGACAGTGGAAGCATTGATAATCTTGTTTCAGAGGAGATGGTTGACAAGTTGAAGTTGACAAGAAGAAAGCATCCGCATCCATATAGGATTGCATGGTTGCAAAAGGACCATAGAGCTTTGGTCAATGAGCAGTGTTTAGTGAAGTTCAAGATTGGGGACCACCATGATGAGGTGTTGTGTGACATCATACCGATGGATGCATGTCATATGTTGTTGGGGAGGCCATGGCAGTATGATAGGAGTGTTGTCCATGATGGTTGTGCTAACACATACTCCCTAACAAAGGATGGAGTTCGTCACAAGTTGAAGCCCTTGAAGGAGGTGGAAGAAAAGGTATGTAGTACTGCCAGAAATTGCTTGGTAGATGGTAGAAAAATTTTGGAGGGTATGAAGCATGAGTGTCATTGCTTTGCATTGATTCCTAAGATTAGTCAAGAGAAATGTGAAAATGTACTAGCAAAAGTTTTAGATATGTTGGAAGAATTTCAAGACATTATCTCTGATAATGTACTAGAAGGTTTACCACCAGTAAGGAAGATAAGTCATCAAATGGATTTGATACCAAGAGCCATCTTGCCGAATAAGGCAGCCCATAGAATGACTCCAGTCAAGAGTGAAGAGTTGAATAGACAAGTTTAGGAGTTGTTGAGGAAGGGTTTGATAAGAGAGAGCCTAAGTCCATGTGCAATACCTGTAGTATTAGCACCAAAGAAAGATGGAGAGTGGAGAATGTGTACAGATTCTCAATCTATAAATAAGATCACGATCAAGTACAGGTTTCCATTGCCAAGAATAGATGAAATAATGGACTATTTGAGTGGAGCCAAGTACTTCACAAAGGTTAACCTGAAGAGTGGGTATCACTAGATTCGTATTAGAGAAGGAAATGAGTGGAAGACAGCCTTCAAGACAAAGGAAGGTTTGTATGAGTGGTTAGTCATGTCATTTGGGCTAACTAATGCACCGAGCACATTCATGCGGCTCATGAATGAGGTATTGAAAGAATTTTTGGGAAGTTTTGTTATTGTTTATTTAGATGATATTTTGATTTTTAGTAAGACCTGGGATGAGCATATGATGCATATCAGAAGAGTTTTTGAGAAGCTAAGGGAGGAGAAGTTGTTGATCAATCTAAAGAAATGTAGCTTTGTAAAGAAGGAGTTGGTATACCTGGGATTTTTGTCTCAGGGGAAGGTCTTAAGATGGACCCAGAGAAGGTAAGGGCTGTCATTGAATGGCCTATGCCAAGGAGTGCTTCTAAGGTAAGATCTTTTCATGGTTTGGTAAGTTTTTACAGAAAGTTTATCAGGAATTTTAGTAGCATTTGTGCACCCCTAACTGAGACAATTAGAGGGGATAGAAAAGAGTTTAGATGGACTAAAGGAGTAGATAAAAGCTTTGATACATTGAAGCAGAAAGTCATAGAGCAATTTGTTTTGGCACTTCCAGATTTCAATAAGGTATTTTAGGTAGATTGTGATGCTAGTGGCAGTGCTATAGGATCTGTTTTGAGTCAAGAAGGTAAGCCCATTGCCTATTTTAGTGAGAAGCTTAATGATGCCAAGAAAAAGTATTATGTTTATGATCAGGAGTTTTATGCAATAGTTTAGGCTTTAAAGAAATGGAGACATTATTTGTTTCCAAAGGAGTTTGTTTTATATACTGATCATCAGGCTTTGCAGTATCTTAATAGTCAAGGAAAGTTGAACCAGAGGCACTTAAAATGGGTTGAGTTTTTGCAGAGCTATACTTTTGTTTTGAAGCACAGGAGTGGGAAGTCCAACAGAGTTGCAGATGCCTTGAGCAGAAGGCAAAATTTGTTGACAGAAATGAAGATAGAGGTTGTTGGGTTCGATGAGCTCAAAAGTTTGTATCCTAAAGATCCAAATTTTGTAGGGGCCTGGAAAGCTTGTTTGGAACCTGTTACTTTGGACAGGACAAAATGGTTGGATTTCATAATCCAAGATGGCATGTTGTTTAGAGGAAGCCAGTTGTACATTCCAAGGAGTTCCATGAGAGAAAACCTGATTAAGGAGAAGCATAGTGGAGGATTGACTGGACACTTTGGTCAAGATAAGACCATTGCTATTGTTGGTGAAAATTATTACTGGCCACAGTTGTAGCAGGATGTGAGGAAATTTGTGTAAAGTTGTCGAGTGTGTCAGATGGCAAAAGGAACAAGTTAAAATATGGGGTTGTATCAGCCACTACCTATACCAAAGAAGTCATGGGATGATATTAGTCTATATTTTGTTCTTGGTTTACCAAGGACATAGAGAGGACATGATTCCATTTTTGTGTTGGTGGACAGATTCTTGAAGATGGCACATTTTATTCCTTGCAAGAAGACTAATGATGTTGTTCATATTACAGAGTTATTTTTCAGGCAGTTGGTGAGATTACATGGTCTACCAAAGAGCATAGTTTCAAATCAAGATACCAAGTTTGTTGGTTATTTCTGGAGGACATTGTGGAAGAAGTTGAAAATAGATTTGAAGTTCAGTTCTACACACCATCCACAGACTGATGGACAGATAGAAGTGGTGAATAGGAGTTTGGGTAACCTTCTATGATGCTTAGTAGGAGATAAGCCCAAGGGATGGGATTTGATTTTACCACAGGCAGAATTTGCTTACAACAATTCTGTCAATAGGAGTACTGGTAAATCACCATTCTAGATTGTATATGGGAATAATCCAAGAAATGCTTCAGAGTTAAGGAATCTGGACAAAGGAGAAAAGACAAGTGCCAAGGCTGAAGACTTTGCAGAACACATGAAGAATTTGCATGAAGAGGTGAAAAAGCACATTAATAAGATGAATATTCAGTACAAGGCTAAGGCAGATCAGAAGAGGAGATATAAGGAATTACAGGTAGGAGATGAAGTCATGGTTCACTTGAGAAAATAAAGGTTCCCAATTGGAACATACAATAAGCTAAAAACAAAGAAATTTGGACCATGCAGAATTTTGAAGAAACATGATTCAGGAAATGCATATGAGGTGGAGCTACCGAGTGAGATCAACATTTCCCTTGTTTTCAACATTGCTAATTTATCAGAATATCATGAAGGTGGAACAAAGGATGGACCAACAGAAGAACAGTGGAGTATTCCGGCATCTACTTCAATAGAGGAGATAGAAGAGATCTTGGATAGCTGTGTGCGAAGAAGTACTTAGAATAGGCAATATGAAGAATACCTGGTGAAATGGAAAGGAAGGCCTGTTGAAGATTCTTCTTGGTTGTCTAAGGAAGAGGTTGACTATTTGGGTTTTCCTCACACAAACATCTAAGACATGACAGGGTCACTTCTCAAATTACCCTGGGTGTCTGATGCAGGAGCATCCAGTGGTGTAAGGGAAATCTTGCATCACCCAAAAAAAGATGTGTTTCAAAATAGTTGATGTTCTTTCCATTTCTTTTCAAAATTTGTGGATCTAGTTCCATAATTGCTTGAATAATGTAGAACTTTCAGTTTTTCCAAAATGCTAAAAATAGCAACCTGCTATTTTTTAAAAGTTTGCATTTGGGCACGGATTGAAGTGAAATTTATAGGAAGATTCATAACTAAAAAATAAGACCTTTGGTGAAGGAATCATGCAAAGATCATTTGCGAGCTGAAAGATATTAAAGTTTTTGTTTCCCAAAAAATGCTTGAAAATTATTCAAACTTAAGTTTGAGGCACTAAATGGCCCCGTACGGGCCAGAAAATGGATAAAACTAGTAGAGCTAGTTCTTAGCTCATAGAGAACTGCACGAGATTTCCGACGCATAAAATGGTTCATCAATCAGACACCCGGATCAAAAGTTATGGCTCCCGGAAGTTGACCTATTTTTGGAGGGAGATGTAAATTTTGAAATTAGGTTGTTGGCCGCCAAAAAGGCTATTAATAACCATTTTTGGGAACCCTGAGTAGTAGTAGAGTTAAGGGAGAAAGTGTAGAGTCAAGAATAGGTGGGAAAATAGAAACCCTAGCAGATTTGGGGTTACAGAGGGTAGATGATTCCAGAGTCTTGTGAGAGGAAGCTATAATGTGTTGCAACCTGTGGAGGGTTGATTCCTCTAATTGTATTTGAGCTTCTGTAATGTAATAAGTTGTCCAAATCAATAAATAAAGTTCTATTTTCTGTGTGCAATTTATGTTGTTGTGTTTTTTATGATTTACCCCCTTCATCAGCAAGGATGTGATCTCAAAGGTAATGTCACATAAAAACAACATGCCCCATTTGCTTAGGGTTTTACATGACAAGGCTCATGACAATAGGATAGTGATAGGAGTAGATGAAAGGATGAGGTATATCAAGAGATATCCAAAGTGTGTTTTAACATTTTGCCCCTAATCTTTATCAAGATCAAAATGAGGAAGGGAGGATGAATGGATGCAATGGGATAGGTGGATGTATGTGGAATGGATAAGGATGGTAGAAAATGGTATGACAAGGTAGGATATGAAAATGATATGGTGGATGAGACAACGTGCCCCCAAGTGTAGGTGACAGAGAAGATAAATCTACACA
This sequence comes from Cunninghamia lanceolata, assembly GCA_027924645.1. NCBI lineage: Eukaryota > Viridiplantae > Streptophyta > Pinopsida > Cupressales > Cupressaceae > Cunninghamia > Cunninghamia lanceolata. The sequence continues at coordinate 17,141,907 of BSBN01001715.1, forward strand.
TGACGACTATTTGCCAGGTTTTCATCACGGTAGTTATCCAAGGCGCCTGTTTACCAGGTTTTCACCATTGGACGAAGGGATTTCTCTTTAGCTTTTTTTTTTTAACTGTTTTGGATTTTTTGAATACTTGGATGGGATAGGTGGATATGGATGAAAGGGACTCAAGTGTTTAGTTCCATGAAAGGTGATAGTCCTGCTAGAGATGGATGTCATCGTATGGACAATGTCAAGTGCTCATAGATGTTGGTAGGGGATTGTGTGAGAGATTGATTAGGTAGATAGCGGATTATTATATGGATTATGGATGGAAGGATAGTGAGGATTTGATCTTGATTAGGACTAGGACTTGACATTTCCACAGGCTTAAGGTTGTACTCTTGATATAACTCTTGCAGTTTCATAGAAGTGAAAGTGGGATGCTCTTGGACAAGTTTGATAGGTTATGGGTATTCATCCATAAGAGAGTATGATGGACTTTGATTTGGGTTCATGATGGGAGGCTCTTGAATAGGCTCTATGGCTTGTGGGTCACATGATGGGGTTGAAGGGCTAGGCATGTTAATAGAGGGCTCCTAGATAGGCGTAATGATAGGTGTTGGACATGGGGATAAATTGTTCCTAGCTAGTAGCCAATGGATCACATCCTTTGCAAGGGTAAGAGTGGATGAACAATATAGGGGATGAACAATAAGAGTAGATGGAGTGGTAGGTTTAGGATTAGGACTTGGTGGATGGCTTAGAATAGGATTAGGATTGGATAGGTAGGTAATGGGATTAGGGAGTGATGGTTCTTGGATGGGTTCAAGGATAGGTGTTGGATTAGATTGTGGTGTTGGAGGGGTGGAAGATTGGGAGGACTCCCTAGCTTCTCTTTTTATTCGGAGAAAATCCCTCAAGGATTCATTGGGTGCTCTTGGCTTGAAATTTGGGAGGTTTGATGGTGGATTAGATGGTGAATGGGTGATAGGGTTTTATGGATTGGGAGAACATAGGATGATGGATTAAGGTTGATAGCGTTGGAGGGATATTGTGATGGAGTGATTAGAGGATGGGGACTAGGGGGTGGGGGATTTGGATGGGGAAATGGTTGTTGATATAGCTTTTGGATTTCAGTTATGAGGTGTGCTAGATTGGTGTTCCCTTGATCAAAGTTAGCATGACAAAGGTTGGGAGATGGATAAGTTGGAGGTATTGATTGGTTGGATAGGTATGATGGCATGGATGTATAAGGGAATGAAGATTGATATGAAGGTAAAGGTTGATATGAGGTTGAAGGTTGATATGATGTAGATGGGGATGAAATGTAGGGTGTTGAAGGTTGATATAAGGTTGATGGGGTGGATATATAGGATTGATATGGAGGTTGTTTATGCGGTGATTGGGTTTGATGTTGGAATTGTTGATGTTGTGGTGGCGCAAGGTCTTCTTCCTTTCTATATAACCACTTAAGTTGATCAAGCATTCTTTTGGTGCCATAAGGATCGTTATCATAGGTCTTGTTTAGAAATGCCATGTCCATGTTTACAAGTGGCAGAGTAGGATATGAGGATGTGGAGTGGTTGCGATCTTGGAGATCAAATTTCAATACCTTAGGATGATTTGTTTTACTTTAAAGAGTGGATGATTCTCTATACTTAAGGTAGACTAGTGACACTTAAGTAATAGAGTTGATTGGATGATTTCCTATACTCAAGGTAGACTAATGACACTTAAGTAATAGAGTTGATTGGATGACTTACTTGAGATAGACTAATGATCTCAAGCAAGTTTGGGTAAAGTTTGATGTGATCAACTAAGGTCCTAATTTTTTATTAGGTTGATTTGGATTTGGATTTTGATTATGATGTTGATGATCAGGTTAGGTGACTTGGATGGATTAGGATAATGATAAGGATGATGTGGGATAACAAGGTGGGATAACTTGGATTGATGATTAGGAAGAAATTGTCTCGTGACAGGGAGTTTGTTTTTTACATCTTTTTAACAATTCTATGGCAAGAAGACAAGATAGCAAACACTCATGCATAAGCTATTCACAAACATTTACCATCTAGGCTGGCTGAGACGATACCTGTTGGGTTCCCACTTGGTTTTACCCAGTCACACCTACTTATGGTGTATAGCTTCAGGAACTTGGGGCATGGGCTCCCCCTTATAGTGCACTCACTTCTCAGGCACACCAAGTTTCAGGTCCTCAAGATGCACATATCTTGAGGTACCTTGCTATCTCTGCCATAAGCTATGAAAATATGGGACAGTTATCAGAGTTTCCTCCTGTACCAATAGATAGGGGTTTTTGGCTTCTACACAAAGGTTTCTAGTAAGGGATTCCATTCGAGTGGCTATACATGCAGTGATTCGCTCCATTAATGGAGGCTTCCCAACCTACAGAGGTTATGCTCCACAGGGTTTTGGGGAAACATCCATCAGTATAGCGCAACAACACCCATTGTTTGTGACTTTCGGTACAAACGTGTTATTTATATAGCGGCTTGGAAGGGCTTGGCTTTAGCTTGTTTCCGCTTGGGTCGTACCCGTTCTCACAATGGGAAGGCAGGCCCTCTAGAGTTAGAAATAGTTTCTCTTGCACCCCAAATTCATTTGATAGGTAGGGGGAGAAGATACCTCTATTGCTAAATCAGGTTACACACAATCAAAGCAAGCAAACTAAGAAATGAAAAGCAGACGCATTACAAACAAATTATTCATTTTAAAGCACCAAAACTAAATGTGCTTACTTTAGTAAGAAAATTGTTTTTCTCTTGGACCGATCAAGGCTGCAAAAGATATGTCAGTAGTTTGTTTTCTTCGTTCTTTGACAAGCATTTATGACAAGCTGCACAGAGAAAATTGTTAGATGCCAAAGAGGATTAGGTCAAAAGATATGATCTAATAAAAACCTACAAGTGGTGATCTAATACAGCAAAATAAGTTGCAAAATCAGAAAGTTCATGAAATTCTATGCAATTTATAATAGAAAAATTCATTGAAAAAGATATGCTCGATTGAAGTTTTGAAGGAAGCTAAACTTTGACTATAAAAAGAGCTAATAAAATGATAAAATCACCTAATAAAACCTACTCCACTACAAAGTTTGGTGAATTATCTTTCCAATGACTATAAAAACTTAAAAATCTGATATGATATGCAAAAGTTATGGCAGTTTTAAAAAAGAAAACTATTTTAAGCTTTAAAAAAATATTGTTCACGGCCTGAAAACACTGTTCATGGCCTGAGAACACTATTCACTATCAGAAAGCACTGTTCACTACCGGAAATAATGCTCATCACCAGAAACATTGTTCATCACCAAAAACACTGTTCATCACCGGAAACATTGTTCATCGACGGAAAGCATTGTTCACCGTCGAAAACATTGTTCATCACCCTACAAACATTGGCTAAAATTTCACCTGCACCAAAAAGGGTTAAATTATCTATTTTTCTTCACCTCTTGGCCCTTCTGGATGCAACTGTGATGTCTGTTTTAGCCTAGGAGGTCACTTGTAACAATCACTTGCAAAACTTGACAACGGGGGTTAGAGAAACACAAATTTTTATAACAAAAATCTGCAAAAAATTATCAAACAAAGTGAGTCCCACCAAGCGTACCAGAATGTAAACGATAAATTTGGATAAATATAAGATAGAAACAATAAAATGCAAATACCTCTTACCCAAACCTTCCGAATACCTCAAAGTGATACATGCATGATTGATCATTGTAGATGATCAGATGTTGATTGCCCACAATCATAGCATAACATTGATAGGAAATGATGGAGAAAAGTTGCAGAGATAGCTCAATAGAATAAGGATACTAAAAACTCAATCATGCCTTCAAATGGCTTGTGAGAGGCCATATTTATAGGTGAGGCTGACTAGGGTTTGTGGAGGGAAGAAGATTTGATAAGATTCGATAAGGATTGGATTTTTGTTTTATTAGACAAAAGAGGAAATAAAACAAGATAGGATTTAAAAAAGATAGAAAGATATTGATTTTTTGTTTTAAAGGAAATAAATCCTAAAAAGATAAGAGGAATAATAGATGAAATATCTAATTAAATAAATTAATTAGATATGCATGAGTTGCATTTTTAGAAAGAAAGCAAGAAGATTTTTATTAGGATTTTATTAATTAAATAAATATTTGATTTATTTAATTAATTTGGATTGTGGTGAGGGATGATGTGGAAAGATAATTAAACAAATAAAATTTATTTAATTATAGAAAATAGATAAGTGACTAATTAAATAATTAAAAATAATTATTAATTAGAGGGGATAAATGGTCATGAATAATTAAATAAATCTTAATTTATTTAATTATAGAAGATAGGATTATGGGATTGAAAGGGAATAAAATAAATTAGTCAAATAAATAAAATTTATTTAATTAATTAGGTGATGACATGGGTACCGAGGGCAAAACATACTAATGACAAGATGTTAGACATTTTTAGGTGTCTACACAATCTTGGGCGAGGTGGACTGTAATGTCCCATATCCAAGTTTAATAGATGTTGAAGCCAACTCCCTTAAAGAAGCCGGCCTCCCCCTAGACGAGACAATGAGGGACAAATTGTCTTATTCTGAATACATATTATGACTAGTGGTTTATTATTAAGGAGCAACAATATATATTAATGGGAGTGCCATTAATAGATGATGTGTAGAAAAAAAAGACAAAATATGATAAGAGGTGAATGATTAATTTGTAAGGAGCGTTGATTAAAACAAGATAAAAGTAGCAATTAATATATATAATGGGCAGCGATTAATAAGTCTTAAAAAGCAGCGATCATTCCTTAATTAAAAGGTGATTTCTTTTCAAAGGGTTATCTCTATTCAAAGAGATGTGTATCTTCATAGAGGCATTAAGATATAATATGGAATAGCAAGAAATAACTTAGAGACAATACAACAATTCTCATAAAGATATTTAATTCATCATAACAGCAGAGATACTAAAAAATAAATAGAAGGAATATAAAAATGATATGGGAAGCATAACAGCATAAGAAGAAGAAATACATGTAATATGAACTAGAGTAGAGATAATCTACAGATTTTAGCACTAATATATATATGTACATCAACAGAGATATATATGCAATAACTAATAACACTAGATATTATTATTCTCTTAATACTGTTATTCTTGCTATAATTTTGCCTATGCACAATAGAATTAATATAACGACTTCCTTAAGATTCTCATCCAATTGGTCAGTCCATTGTGGAGTGGGGATAATGCACATAAGGAATGCAAGTAGCTATGGAGTCCATTCTGGTAAGGACACCCCGAGTGGGGCTGGGAGACCGAATGGCGGGTGCCATTCCATGCTCTTGGGCTGGATGGAACAAGTCAAGGCACCTTGTATGAACTACCAAGTGGTACTCCATAATGATGATGGGTTGTTTGGATAGAACGTTAAAGGAATCCCATGTGTACATTCTAAATATTATAATAGTGATCATAATCCTATCTATAACATTAGATTATATGCTTATTTATTTGTTGATAACTAACATGATTACAGGACCTAAATCAGGTTTATCTTGATTAAAGCATTCAATTGGTAAGTTACAACCCTAACTTTGTTAAATTTATGACTCTAGGGCAAGATTTAGGGCAATCCCAAAAGGAGACATTACACATACACTATTTGATCTTCTCTAATTTGGCTATCTGTGAGGTAGAAATACCAAAATGGGGATTTGACTAAGTTAAACTCCTATATAGCCACAACCCTTCCATCTCTTGTTATTTTGTGGATTCTAGAAGATCAGGAATAGGTATGCAAGATCTAAAAGCAAATTGATGAATATAAGCCCTGACTCTCAAAAACCCCTTTAGAAGGGCCTAAAACCCTAGGACACCTACACTTGATCAACTTTGTCCTCCTATATTTGCCCTAATTTTTGGAATGAAATCTAATAGCTCTTCTCTACTTATTCCAATATTTATTTTATGGGCTTCCAGTTCTGCAAGGTACAATATCTCTGTTTGGGTATATTTCATTGTTAAAACCCTAAATCTAAGTCATCTTGATTCAATCTTTTAGAAATACAACAAAGGGATAGAACCCCTATAGCTTGGCTTTCTTGTTAGGATTGTAGATAATCTTAGTTTGTGTCCTAATGTTCATGTAGAAGGAGGTTAGACCTAGTTTTGGGTATATAAGACTAGATACCATCTTTTTGCATTAACATTTTGGTGAACCCAACGTGCTTACAATGTTTCTAATCTGATTTATGTTTAATTAGTCGATTAATTGGTTAATTATTTTAGACAATGTTATTTTTATATATCATTTATTTCATATTAGGTACTTATGTTTGTAAAAACTAAGGTATGCAACAATGTCATATCATTTTATTCAAGATTTTAATGCATTTAATGAGTCGTTTAGTAGTGATGATTTTGATATGTTAGATGAAGCCCTTGATGACTTCATCTCAATAGAATCATCCTCTATGACTCTTAAACCATCTATCTTTCAAAGATTAATCAACACAATTTATGTTTCTAGTTCCCATAAAGAACCTGAGAAACCCAAAATTGTTGTGCATCTATGTTTTGATATTCCTCAACCATAGCCTAAACCTATGATAACTATAGGAGGTGTGACAAAACCATCTAGACCTCTTGGATACATTCTAAAATTTGCAAAACAAATCACTGAAAACAATCAAAATGTTTCACAACAACCCATTCACCATGAGGTTGCTCACACATATAACACTAGAAACAAAAAACAAAGAAAACAAACAACATTTGTTCCAGCTTCTCTTCCACATGTTGCTCTTATTCTTCCTCAAGCTCCTCATATTCCTCAACAGGTTGGTTGAGAATATGATCTTGTTGAGCAACTTCAGACAACTCCAAAAATGATCTCACTATGGGAGTCGATACAAGCATCACCTACAGACCACAAGATGCTCCAATAAGCTCTATAGAAAATTATTGTATCACATTTTGTTAAGCCGAATGATGTGGTAGCCCTGTTAAATTATATGCATGTGACAAATTTGGACATTATCTTTCAACAACATGAATTACCTCCCATAGAAGTTCAAAACCAAAATGATCCTCTCATGATGTTCATCATCATTAATAGAATCGAAGTAAAATGAACTATGATTGATAATGGATTAGGTCTTAATATTTGTGGCATAGACTTGTTACATAAAATTGGTGCAAATACACCTCTTACAAAACTTGATACACTTAACATTCGTAGCTTTGATAATGTCGATAGACAATCACTAGGTACAATCACACTATCAGTGACGGTTGGACTTGTGACTTTATCTACACTTATCCATGTCATGTCTGGTTCTCTTACATATAATCTTCTTCTAGGTAGACTATGGATTCATGCTATGAGGGAAATCCCATCTACCCTCCATTGCTCTTGATAAAGTTGGTCTATGATAACAAACTCCATACAATTGAGGTTGATCCTAATCCGGATAATTGTTTACAAGTTCAATCTAGAAATCAACCTCTTCCTTCTACACCTTTGAACACGTTAATTCCATCTCTATCAAAAATAGATTCACCAATTCCTCTTGGCACAAATAATGTTGAGCAAGAGCCTAGATCATCTTCAAACAAGTTCCTTGATGATGATTAGGGTTCGTTAGACTTTACACCTACCTTCATGGGTGAGTATAAAGTCTCACCATCAAAACTGGACAACTCAAAGGTATCTACAATATCTTCTACACAATCCACTCTTTCTCCAAAAATTACTTTAACACAATGTGATGATTATACTTGTAATATTGACTATGCGACTAATGGTGAGCCACCTTCTTCCATAAAATAGATTCCATTTATGGTCAAAGTTTTCAATTATTATCTCAATTAGGATATAGAGACAATGGTTGTGGTGTAAAGGAACAAGTTATCAAGATTCCTTTAGAAGCTAATCCACATAGCTCTTCGTTTAGTCTTGGATACCACTCGTTTAAGCCCACTAAAGCTTCTCGTCGTCCTTCACTTAATGTAAACACAATTACAATTGATTCCACACTTAATATAATCTATCTTGAGTTAATCAACATAAGTAACACTTGTATTGACATTATTTTGGATAGTTTCTCAACAAATGAGGCCCTAGCTGAATTTCTAGGAGCCTCTGATCATTTGCCTCATTACCATCATGATCGCGGATTTCCTTATTGTTTAAATGTGGAAGTATACTTTAGGAAAGACGTTGATTTATCTAATGATACATCAGCATCTCATGAGACACCTATGGAATCCCCTTATCCCCTCGATATCCCAGACCATAGTACGCTCATTAATGGGAAAATTGTTAATGTCTCGATGGACCATAATAACCCTAAAAAGGTTATCCCAATTGGAAAATGTCTAGATTCAGAAGAACAACATAAACATACTTCTCTATTATAGGACTATCCTAAACTTTTGGCTTGGACATATTCTGATATGCCTAGCATTGATTCAAAGTTGTAACACACAACTTTGTATTACATCTTGATGCCAAGCCTATAAAACAAAAAAATTGAAAGATGAATCCTAAGGTGGCACTGTTAGTTAAGGTTGAGATCGAGAAGATTTTACAAGATGGATTTATCCACCCTATTGACTATTCACCTTAGATCTTGAATATTGTGGTTATTTCTAAACTCGACAATCGTATTTGAATTTGTATTAACTTTCATGATTTAAATAAAACATCTCTAAAATATGATTTTAAACTTCCTAACGTTAATATGATTGTTGACACCACTATTGTCCATGCATTACTCTCATTCATGGATGGCTTCTCTGGATATAACCAAATTTTCATCAATCCTTAGGATCAATATAAGATAGTTTTTATAACTACTTGGGGAACATTTTGTTGGGTTGTCATGTCGTTTGGATTGAAGAACACTGGTGTGACTTAGCAACATGCTATGACCCTTATCTTTCATGATTTCATGCATAATATCGTAGAGGACTATGTTGATGACATTCTGGCCAAGTCCATCTTGTGTCAGGATCACATCAAAATTCTCTGTCAAATCATTAAACATATACACAAATACATGTGCTTGAATCCCCCTAAGTGCATTTTTGGTGTCGATAGCAATAAGATATTAGGATTCATCATTTTACATCATGGTATTGAGGTGGATACAAAGAAGATTGATGCTATTGTCAACATGCCACCTCCTAAAAACATCTCACAACTTTGTAGTTTACAAGAGAAGATACAGGTCATCCGTTTATTTGTTTCACAACTCATGGATAAGTCTCTCCCTTTCACACAACTTCTTAAGAAAGGTTCTCATTGTAGTTGGAATGAGGATTGCCAAAAATCTTTTGATAAACTAAAGATCTATTTAGCTAATCCTCTTGTATTACACCCTACCATCTCTAGATGACCCTTTCTTCTCTACACATCAACTTCTTCTAATGCTCTTGCAGCTCTATTGGCACAACATGATGATGATGGCAAGGAACGTGTTGTGTATCACATCAGTTGAACTTTTCTCGAGTATGAAGTCTGATATTCTACAATTGAAAAGCAATGTCTCGCTCTTGTATTTGCAACACAAAAGTTAAGACACTATCTTCTAAATGCTGAAACTAATGTCATTATAAAATTTGATCCTTTGAAGCACCTCTTTGTTAAAATGGATCTCTTAGGATGTTTAGCTAAGTGGGTTATGTTGTTAACAAAATTTTATCTGAAATTTGTCTCTCAAAAGGCAATTAAGGATCAAGTGTTAACCAACCATTTAGTTGAAGCTCCTTCACCATTTTATTTTCTAAATCAAGAATCATCCCTGATGGTCAAATCCTTTCTTTGGACATTGATCAACAGTAGGATCTATTCTTTAATAGTCCTAAGTGTCAAACTGGCTCCGGTGCTGGTGTTATACTAGTATCTCCTTCAAGAAAGTTAGTTCATCTATCTTATCAACTCAACTTTTCATGTACAAATAACATTCTAGAGTACGAAGCCCTTATTGCTAACTTGTGTGTCGCTTTGTCAGTTAATATCAAACATCTTCTCATATTCAATGATTCTCAGTTTATTATAAGACAAGTCACTAGATCTTATCAAGCAAAGCAGGATAAGTTATCTCAGTATCTGGACTTAGCCTTATCACTATCGAAGTGTTTCTTCTCTTTCACAATTGAAACAATCCCATGAAAAGACAATCGACATGCGGATGCAATGGCAAGCACTACTTCCCTTATATCCCTTGACAATTCATCCAAGGACTATCTATTCATCATTCATAATACTACATCACTCTTCATATTTGAAAATGATTCTAATATAGTCCTTTGTTTTTGCATTCAAATGAATGGTACTCCCATATATTTCAATATTTGAGTGATGGTACCTTTCCTAATCCAACATCTAGAAATGCTCAAGTTCACATCCACAAGACTGCAGCACATTACATCATTTAAAGTTATTTATCGAAGAGGATACAATGGACTCCTTCTTCATTGTCTAAATAAATCAGAGATCTCAGTTGCCTTAGAGGAAGCACATTCAGGTGCCTGCGAAGGGCATTTCAGTGGAAGATATTTGGTTCAAAAATTGCTTCGCATGGGCTACTATTGGAAAAGCATGGAACAAGATTCTTTCACCTTCATGAAAAAGTGTATGCGATGTAAACATCACAAAAATCTCATTCGAGCTCCTACCCAGTAAGTTCATGCCCAAGTATCCCCTTAGCCATTTTCCTTGTGGGGCTTGGATCTTATTGGAAAAATCTCTCCTCCTTCAGAAGGACATAATTACATTCTCACAACTATTGTCTACTTCACAAAATGGGTTGAAGTGGTTCCACTCCAATCCACAACTACTGAAGTAATATGTTTCTTCATCCTTGATAATATTATCTCTTGGTTCAAACTTCCTTCTTCTTTGGTTACTGACAATGATTCATCATTTAAGAAAAAATACGTGAAGAAATTCCTTTAAAGATTCCACATTCAACATCACTTCTCCACACCATATTAACCAAAATCAAATGGCCAAGTAGAATCTTCTAATAAAATAATTGGACAAATCCTTCGTAAAATTGTTAATAAACACAAGAAGGATTGGCATACTCAACTCTTTTATGCATTATGGGCTTACCAAAAAAGTGTACGTAGGGCTACAGGTACTCCTCTATACAACCTTGTATATGGTACCAATGCGATCATGTCTTTGAAGTTAGAAATTCTTTCATTACGAGTTTCTCTCCATGGCATCCTAGATGAAAATTCACATAGAGAAAAAAGACTTCAATAGCTTGAGATGCTTGATGAACAACGTAAATGCTCTCGAACATCTCCAAGTCCATCAAAAGAATTAGCAAAACTGTTATAATGGACGTGTCATCCACCATTCATTCACAGTTGGAGATTTGGTGCTTTACAAAAATTAATGAAATGTAAATGCACCACCTGACAAAAAAGGAAATTTTTTTAGCCCAAATTGGTTAGGACCATACATCATTATTGAAGTCTACAGATTGGGCACATATAGGTTATCTAACATGGACGGTACACCTCTCAAAGAACCTATTAATGTTATGCATTTGCATCAATACTATGCTTAGATTTATTTCCCTTTAACTTTCAAATTATCTTGCATCTTTTAATCTATATGCTATTAATCTCCTTTTAAATTAAATTATGTTATAAGTATTTAATATAGTTTTCTTCGATCACGACAAAAAATATAGTTGTCTTGATTTCTTACAAGTAGTTTTGGTGCAGTCACGGTAGGAGGGTTCACAGAATGAACTATCTAGACCGTGCAGCAAGAGTAAACACAACAAAAACAACTCAAGAAATGGAACAAATGCAGATTTAGTCATTTAGTATATCAAAAAATTCAAAATAGAGATCCACCGGCAGCATGCGGGCTCACAATTAGGGCTCACAGGCCTGATTACATACATGCGCAAGATAAATCTTTGAAGTTCTTTCGCACAATTCAAAACTATGAATTATGAATCAATTGCTCACACTTAACTACTTTCCTAAGGATCTATTACATCTTTATATATCATTTCTGGACCAATAGATTCCTCCGCATTGGCCAAGGAAGGTCACAAACTCCATTGAAGAGTTGTAACGTGTTCATAGATAGGTTGGACCTAAATGCATAGAACACTTCCTCAAATGAATGGAAAAATGTGTGGACCCTTGGGGAAGGTTGGCCATGAACCAAGGATCATTGAATGATGTGTCATTGAGATCTGCAAGTCAAGGAATGATCTGCAAGCCTTCTCCTTCAATTGGTTATCAGGAACTATTAAACTGCTCTGCTCTAAGAAAACAGTCAACTTCTGATAGCGATAACTTTCCAGTAACTAATCCAAATGCTGTGAATTCTTGATATGATGTAGATGAATGAATGTAGATGCTAAGTCCAGATCCGCAAGATGTGAAATGCAAAAACTGGACCACAAGCCAAAAACTGCTACTGACTGAACTGCCTGACCTGAACTAGAAAATGAAAGAACTGAAATGCAAATGTTTTTTGGTTGATGCAAGATTGCTCTTGAACTAGGGATGCTCCTACATCAGACATCTGGGGTTATTGAAAAAGTGAGTCCCTCACTTTGTTGGGGCTAGGGAAGAACCAAGACGGTCCACCTCATCTTGAGAAATCCATGATGAATCTTCTTCTAGTCTGCCTTTCCACTTCACAAGATATTCTTTATATTGTCTTCCTCTAGTGTTGCATCCAACTCTGCTGTCCAAAATATCTTCTATCTATTTCGGTGCTTGTTGTGGTAACTGCTTCTTCAAGTCTTCTTCCATGTTGTCGCTAAACTCTGCTTCATGATATTGATAAAGATCTGCAATGTTGAAAATAGGTGAAATACCCAATGTCTCCGGTAACTCTATTTCATATGCATTTCCTGAATCAAATTTCCTGAGTATCCTACAAAATCCAAACTTCTTCATCTTCAACTTGTTATAAGTCCCAACTGGAAATCTTTCTTTTCTCAAGCACACCATTACTTCATCTCCCACATCAAATTCCTTATGTCTTCTCTTCTCATCTGCCTTCTCTTTGTACTTACTGTTCATATCCTCCAAATGCTTCTTCACTTGATTATGTATTGTCTTCATATGAGCTACAAATTCTTCTACTTCTGCACTCCTCTTTTCTTCCGTACTGATATCTTTCAACTCTACAACTCCTCTAGGATTCACTCTGGTAACAATCTCAAAAGGTGTTCTTCCAGTACTCCTATTTACTGAATTATTGTATGCAAACTCTGCTTGTGAAAGAATCAAATCCCAACTTCCGGCTTTGTCTCCAACCAAACATCTCAACAAGTTTCCCAAACTCCTATTAACTACCTCTGCCTATCCATCTGTATGTGGATGAAAAGTTGAACTAAACTTCAAATTTGTCTTCATCTTCTTCCAAAGTGTCTTCCAAAAGTATCCAACAAATTTTGTGTCTCTGTCTGAAAATATACTCCTAGGTAATCCATGCAATCTCACAATCTCCTTGAAAAATAGGTCAGTTGCATGCATTTGCATCAATACTATGCTTAGATTTATTTCCCTTTAACTTTCAAATTATCTTGCATCTTTTAATCTATATGCTATTAATCTCCTTTTAAATTAAATTATGTTATAAGTATTTAATATAGTTTTCTTCGATCACGACAAAAAATATAGTTGTCTTGATTTCTTACAAGTAGTTTTGGTGCAGTCACGGTAGGAGGGTTCACAGAATGAACTATCTAGACCGTGCAGCAAGAGTAAACACAACAAAAACAACTCAAGAAATGGAACAAATGCAGATTTAGTCATTTAGTATATCAAAAAATTCAAAATAGAGATCCACCGGCAACATGCGGGCTCACAATTAGGGCTCACAGGCCTGATTACATACATGCGCAAGATAAATCTTTGAAGTTCTTTCGCACAATTCAAAACTATGAATTATGAATCAATTGCTCACACTTAACTACTTTCCTAAGGATCTATTACATCTTTATATATCATTTCTGGACCAATAGATTCCTCCGCATTGGCCAAGGAAGGTCACAAACTCCATTGAAGAGTTGTAACGTGTTCATAGATAGGTTGGACCTAAATGCATAGAACACTTCCTCAAATGAATGGAAAAATGTGTGGACCCTTGGGGAAGGTTGGCCATGAACCAAGGATCATTGAATGATGTGTCATTGAGATCTGCAAGTCAAGGAATGATCTGCAAGCTTTCTCCTTCAATTGGTTATCAGGAACTGTTAAACTGCTCTGCTCTAAGAAAACAGTCAACTTCTGATAGCGATAACTTTCCAGTAACTAATCCAAATGCTGTGAATTCTTGATATGATGTAGATGAATGAATGTAGATGCTAAGTCCAGATCCGCAAGATGTGAAATGCAAAAACTGGACCACAAGCCAAAAACTGCTACTGACTGAACTGCCTGACCTGAACTAGAAAATGAAAGAACTGAAATGCAAATGTTTTTTGGTTGATGCAAGATTGCTCTTGAACTAGGGATGCTCCTACATCAGACATCTGGGGTTATTGAAAAAGTGAGTCCCTCACTTTGTTGGGGCTAGGGAAGAACCAAGACGGTCCACCTCATCTTGAGAAATCCATGATGAATCTTCTTCTAGTCTGCCTTTCCACTTCACAAGATATTCTTTATATTGTCTTCCTCTAGTGTTGCATCCAACTCTGCTGTCCAAAATATCTTCTATCTGTTTCGGTGCTTGTTGTGGTAACTGCTTCTTCAAGTCTTCTTCCATGTTGTCGCTAGACTCTGCTTCATGATATTGATAAAGATCTGCAATGTTGAAAATAGGTGAAATACCCAATGTCTCCAGTAACTCTATTTCATATGCATTTCCTGAATCAAATTTCCTGAGTATCCTACAAAATCCAAACTTCTTCATCTTCAACTTGTTATAAGTCCCAGCTGGAAATCTTTCTTTTCTCAAGCACACCATTACTTCATCTCCCACATCAAATTCCTTATGTCTTCTCTTCTCATCTGCCTTCTCTTTGTACTTACTGTTCATATCCTCCAAATGCTTCTTCACTTGATTATGTATTGTCTTCATATGAGCTACAAATTCTTCTACTTCTGCACTCCTCTTTTCTTCCGTACTGATATCTTTCAACTCTACAACTCCTCTAGGATTCACTCTGGTAACAATCTCAAAAGGTGTTCTTCCAGTACTCCTATTTACTGAATTATTGTATGCAAACTCTGCTTGTGAAAGAATCAAATCCCAACTTCCGGCTTTGTCTCCAACCAAACATCTCAACAAGTTTCCCAAACTCCTATTCACTACCTCTGTCTATCCATCTGTATGTGGATGAAAAGTTGAACTAAACTTCAAATTTGTCTTCATCTTCTTCCAAAGTGTCTTCCAAAAGTATCCAACAAATATTGTGTCTCTGTCTGAAACTATACTCCTAGGTAATCCATGCAATCTCACAATCTCCTTGAAAAATTAGGTCAGTTGCATGCACTGCATCAATTGTCTTCTTACAAGGTATGAAATGAGCCATCTTTGAAAATCTGTCAACCACTACAAATATTGAATCATGTCCTCTCTGTGTCTTAGGCAATCCCATTACAAAATCCATGCTTATATCTTCCCAAGGTTTCTCCGGTACTATCAAAGGTTTATACAATCCAGTGTTCTAACTACTCCCTTTTGCAACATGACAAACTCTTCAACTTTGTACAAATCTCTGAACATCCTTATGTATCTAAGGCCAAAAGTAATTTTCACTTACCAAAGCCACTTTCTTATTAATGCCAAAATGTCCTGCCAATCCACCACTATGCTTCTCTTTGATCAAATTATCCCTCATTGAACTTCTAGGTATGCACAATTGACTTCCTTTGAATAACATATCTTCTTGAATAAAATAGTCCAACCACTTACTTCTATCTATCACAATAGGTTCCTTACATGCTCTCCAAGGTTCTACAAAATCAGTGTCTCCCTCATACATATTCTTCAATTCATCAAAACCCAACACTTCAACTCTCATCTCTGTCAACAAGTTTCTTCTTCTACTCAGGGCATCAGCAACTTTGTTTGATTTTCCACTCCTATGCTTCAACACAAAAGTATAACTCTCCATGAACTCTACTCATCTCATATGTCTCTGATTCAACTTACCTTGACTGTTCAAATATTGCAAAGCTTGATGATCTATATACAACATAAACTCCTTAGGCAACAAGTAATGTCTCCATTTCTTCAAGGCTTGAATTATGGCATAGAATTCTTGATCATAAACTGAATATCTTCTCCTTACATCATTCAACTTCTTACTAAAATAAGCTATAGGTCTACCTTCTTGACTTAATATTGCTCCAATTGCATTTCCACTAGCATCACAATCAACTTGAAATACCTTATTGAAATCTGGTAACACCAAAATAGGTTGGTCTGTCACTTTCTACTTCAACAACTCAAAACTTTTATCTACTCCTGATGTCCACTTGAAATCTTTTCTATCACCTCTCATTGTCTCTGTCATAGGGTTACAAACTCAACTAAAATTTCTGATGAACTTCCAGTAGAAACTAGCTAATCCATGAAATGATTTAACCTCTCCAATGCTCTCCAGTGTAGGCCATTCAACAATTGCTCTCACTTTCTCAAGGTCCATCTTCAATCCTTCCGCAGAAATCACAAATCCCAAGTATACTAACTCTTCCTTCATGAAACTACACTTCTTGATGTTTATCAGCAATTTCTCTTCTCTCAGTCTCTGCAAAACTTGTCTAATATGCCACAAATGTTCTTCTTTTGTCTTACTAAAAATCAGAATATCATCCAGGTATACAATCACAAACTTACCCAAGAATTTCTTCAAGACCTCATTCATCAATCTCATGAAAGTACTCGGTGCATTTGTCAATCCAAAAGGCATCACTAACCACTCATACAATCCTTCATTTGTCTTAAAAGCAGTCTTCCATTCATCTCCTTCTCTAATTTTGATCTGATGGTATCCACTCTTCAAATCTATCTTTGTGAAATATCTTGCTCCACTCAAACAATCCATGATATCATCCATCCTAGGTAAAGGAAATCTATACTTAACTGTGATCTTGTTTATTGCTCTGGAATCAATACACATTCTCCATTCTCCATCCTTCTTCAGTGCAAGCACTACAGGTACTACACAAGGACTCAAACTTTCTCTAATCAAACCTTTCCTCAACAACTCTTGTATCTGTCTATTCAATTCTTCATTCTCTGCCGGTGTCATCCTATGTGCTACTTTGTTATGCAAACTTGCTCCCGATATAAGATCCATGTGATGACTGATACTCCTTATAGGTGGTAATCCTTTAGGTACATTATCTAATATGATGTCTTCATACTCTTTCAGCAACTCTCTTATCTCATCCAGTTCAATTTCTCTCTTCACTAGTTCAGGTGTTATAGGAATCAAGGCATAACACATACTTTCCTGTTTCAAACCATCCAAAAATTTCCTTCCATCTACCAAACAAATTCTAGCATTCCCACATACTACATCTTTAGGATCATCTTCCAAAGGAATCAAAGTAATTCTTTTCCCATTAGTTGTTATAGTATATGTATTCTTTATTCCATCATGTATAGCTTTTCTTTCATATTGCCAAGGTTGACCCAACAAGATATGACAAACATCCATAGGCATAATATCACATAAGACTTCATCATGATAAGATCCAATATGAAATTTCACCAAACATTGTTCACTCACCAGTACCTTATGATCATCCTGAATCCATGCTATCTGATAGGGCTTAGGGTGTTTCAATCTTTCCAATTTCAGCTTACTCACCATCTCCTCTAAAACTAAGTTATCTGAACTACCACTATCAATTACAACTTTACAACACTTACCTATGGATTTGCATCTGGTTCTTAACAAACTTTTCCTCTGTGATGGTTCCTCATTTGTCTCTACTTGAAATAGTTCTCTCCTCATCACAAAGGATTCTCCTTCCTTAGGTTTACCAACAGAACTAGGTGATCCAACAGGTTCTTCAGCATAAGCTGCTCTTCCACTATTCTCTCTCTTCTTACTTGTACTACCCTGATTACATTCAAATGCTCAATGTCCTTCACCTCCACACTTGAAACAAATACCTCTGAATTTCCTTTTATCAAATCCTCTTCCTTCTCTTTTGTAGTATGCACTAGGGTTTCCTCTCCGGTAAAAATTTATGTCATCTCTCCAGTAAGCATTGTTATCTCTATCCTCCTTGAATGGGTTGTCAAATTTGTTCTGCTCCACAAATGATCTATCATATCTAGAAAATGATCTACCTCTCTGTCTCTGATCATGCTTCTTATTCAGCTTCTCTTCAACTTTCAGGGCAAACTGATATGCTTCTTCCAAAGATGTCATCCTTAACAAACTTAGTTCTTCTTGAATGTTCAATCTCAGTCTATTGATGTATCTTGCCACTTTCTCCTTGCTTGCTTCATTATGTCCTATCCTTATGATCATCTTATGAAATTCTTCAGTGTACTCCTTCACAGATTTCTCCTTTTGTCTCAGGTTTTGCAATCTTTTCAGCAATTCCAACTCATAGTCATCAGGTATAAATTGATTCTTCAACTTTGTCCCCATCCGGTCCCACTTTGTAATCTTTTCTTTTCCTCTTCTGTTTCTTTCTAACTGAACTTCTTTTCACCATATAGTAGCATGTCCTTTCAACTTTGTCTTTGCAAATTTCACCTTCTCCGGATCTTCAATCTCCTCATATTCAAAGTATTCTTCCATGTCATTTATCCATTCAATCAATTCTTCAGGATTCAAATTACCAGTATAGTTCGGTACATCAACTCTAGGTCTTTTTCCAATCTTTGAAATAGCTCACAATATCTTTATCTGATCTGATTCTTCTTCTTCATTACCTTCTAGGGTTTCGCCAATTTGTTTAGTAGATTGAAATTCCTCTTCATCATCACTCTCAACATTGGTCTAGGTGTCAATCCTCTTCGCCTATCTTCCTCAATAGCGTCTAAATGAATTTGCATTGTTCTCATCAATTCCATCATCTCATCCATTCTATTAGCCATTGTACCAACAGGAGGAACTCTCCGCGGTGGCATCTTCCTAGGATCAAGTGCAAACTGCCTCAAATTCGACGATCGGACTACAAGCGACAACTGCCTCTCAATCGACGATCGGTTGTGCATAGGTAACCTACCTTGGATCAGTGATCTACTTACAACAAGATCTTATGGAATTCCCTTCGCCAATTTTGCTCCAAAGAATCAAACTTTTGCTCTGATACCACTTGGTGCAATCACAGTAGGAGGGTTCACATAATGAACTATCTGGACCATGCAGCAAGAGTAAATACAACAGAAACAACTCAAGAAATGGAACAAATGCAGATTCAGTCATTTAGTATATCAAATAATTCAAAATAGAGATCCATCGGCAACATGCGGACTCAGAATTAGGGCTCATAGACTTGATTACATACATGCGCAAGATAAAGCTTTGAAGTTCTTTCACACAAATCAAAACTATGAATTATGAATCAATCGCTCACACTTAACTACTTTCCTAAGGATCTATTACATCTTTATATATCATTTTCAGACCAATAGATTCCTCTGCGTCAGCCAAGGAAGGTCACAAACTCCAATGAAGAGTTGTAACGTGTTCATAGATAGGTTGGACCTAAATGCATAGAACACTTCCTCAAATGAATGGAACAACGTGCAAACCCTTGGGGAAGGTTGGCCATGAACCAAGGATGATTGAATGATGTGTCATTGAGATCCACAAGTCAAGGAATGATCTGCAAGCCTTCTCCTCCAGCTGGTTATCTAGAATGCTCTACTCTGAGAAAAATAGTCAACTTTTGATAGCGATAATTTTCTGGTAACTAATCCAAATGTTGTGAATTCTTGATATGATGTAGATGAATGAATGTAGATGCTAAGTCTAGATCCGCAAGATGTGAAATGCAAAAACTAGACCACAAGATAAAAACTACTACTGACTGAATTGCTTGACCTAAACTGGAAAATGAAAGAACTGAAATGTAAACAAACTGAAATGCAACTATTTTTTGGTTGATGCAAGATTACTCTTGAACTAGGAATGCTCCTGCATCAAGTTTTCTTAACTTTTGAAAATTACTTATGTTAGCATATAGTTCATTAAAAGTGCACCGTGTTAATTAATCATTGTTGTAGCTAATTAGATAATGTGACAACATTGTTTAGATAGTTAGATCACAATTGCATTAATTCATCATGTGTGATAATTGTGCCTAATTACATACATATGTGTTTAGTTAGATATGTCAATACATGTATCGGTTAAATCATTGTGGCATTTATTAAATAATCACATAAGGTTATTTAGTCAAATCACAATAGAATTTAAGTGTAGCATACATGTTCCAATCACCATATGTTACAAAAGTAAATCACATGTGGTATCTAAATAAATCATATCATAACATAATAATCATTGATAAAAAAAATCACATACATAGATCAGAGTTTGAATAAATAAAGAGCAAATCCACCACTACATCAAAATGTGGTGGATCATAAGTACAATATAACCATGATACTAGACCATGATAGCCAGATCCCTCAAGACCTGGTGGTGGTTGAGTAACAGATGGGTGCCTATGTGAGGTGACAGACTGTGAGTGACTCCTAGAAGCATTCTGCACCTACCAGCCTCTAAGCTCTCCCACCTCTATCCTCAAAACTATGTACATCTATTATAGTCGATCCTTCTCGACTCACAACCTATCAATCTCTGACTGCATATAACTCATAAAAGCAAGACTTGTCTCAGGTGTTGATGCAACTCTACCTTGATCTAGATGTATCTGAAGAGCCTCTTATGCCACCTTAGCACTAGGTTCTCTCTCGATCACCTGGTCTCTCTTAATGGTCCTCTCCCCATATATAGCTCTAACCTGATCTAACTATCTCTACAGAGCTTCTTGTGTTGCCTAAGCATTAGATACTCTCTCAATCACTTGATCTCTCTTGATGGTTCTCTCCTCATAAGTTTCTCTTAGTTATACAATAGGATCAAACACCTTCGTGTGTCTTCCTACATTGTGTTGTGACCCACAGTTGGTCCGCACTGGTTGCTTGACCTGCACGGTAGGAACTATCTCTGATATGACCTAACCTATAAAGTTAAGCCATCCTTGTGTACCAACTACAAAATAGAAATAAATGAGACATCAAAACTCTAATCATATAGATCAAAATCAATCAAAGCTCAACATATATATACATTAACCAAATTAATAAAACAAATTCATCACCTAGATCGCCACCTCACTAGTAAAGATCTATGGGAGGTATGAACACCTCTGATTATGTAGTCACTTGCTCTACTGCGGGTACTATAGTGACACCTCCACTCATCTCCCCATGCTCATAATGACTCTACACCTTGCTAATGGTAGATAGTGGTCATAATGCATGAGGTCAAACCCTAGGCCTCTCCTTCGTGGCATTACCACTTACCTCTCCCTAGCGTCATCTCCCTCCTATCATCAATGTTGGATGGTACTCCTCATATAAATCATAATCATCACAATCACCATCATAGATCTCCTCCTCTCTTGAATCATCTCCCCGACTCCTCCACGGCGATATTCTACGAGAAATAAGGGGGTAGGACAAATGGTGCTCCACCACGTCAAGTATGTTGCACTGACACCAATGACATTAGCATCAGACATGAGATCTACATCCTCCTTGTTAGTAGGGTATAGAGCATAAAGGAGAGTTGACCGGAGGAGACTACACAATATGCAGAGGCCAGAGCTGAAAGGAAACACATCCCTATACGTAATAAATATAGTATATATATAGATATAGGATATAATGATAAGATATAGGAGAATAGGAGTATAATAGAGTATATATTCTGATGTAAGAATGACATAGAAGTCATGACTGTAACTATTGAGGCAGAGACTCAGACCTATCGGAGGATGGATAGATGATGTATGCATTTGATGAACTGTTAATATATATATATATGGAGGTCTGTTAGTACTAGGTAATTCTATGTTGTCTTAATTTATTAAGTATGTGATGCTCTATTTTAATATTCTTTATGTTTTGTTGTCAATCTCTAGCTACCTGACCGGGGTATAAAATGACTACAAAGACCTGATTGAGGACTGGATCTTCAGACCTCCTCTACATTTCTTTCTAACATTTGGTTCTATTGCTTGGACTCTGGAAGAATGTAGTTAAAGATTGAAAATGCAAAACATCTAAAGAAGTAGTGCAAAGTTCTGGAAAGGAGAGAAGATGAGGTTGGCGGGAAAATATTTCAAATTATGGAGGAATTCAAGTCTCCTTAAGTTTCTACCTCTGTGAGAGGGGGGCAGACACTTAAGGGGATGGTGAGTGGAAAGGGGCTAGGGTCTGCAAGGACATTTCAAATGGTGTCACTCTTCAAATAAGGATTTCATGGGATATAAGAGGACTAATGGAACACCAAAGCAAGAAAACCCGTGGCAAAAGGGGAGAAGTGAAGGAAAAGAGAGATCAGTGAAGAAATCAGAACTGGTATGGAGATAAGAAGAGAGGAGAAATTGAAGCAAACTCAAGAAAGATAAGAACGTTACCATAGAAGAATGGAAAGGGCACAAATGATGGAGGAAGGAGGGATAATAGAAGGCGTGGAAGAAAAGGTAGAAGAATATGAAGAGTGCACCATGGAGGGTGCTACCAAAAGGAAGGAAGAAGACAAGCTCATCATGAAGGATGTTGTTGAGCGTGCCAATGGGGGTGCTCCCAGAGAAAGGAGATCAAGAGGAGAAGAGATAGAGGATGTTATGGGAAATGTTGTTGAGTGCGCCATAGTGGATGCTACTAGAGAAGAATGTGGAAGGGAAGATGAAGAAACATGCAAATTAGGGTTTATATCGCAAAATATTAGTAAAGTTGAATTTAAAAATGTGAATTCTAAAGATGGATGAGGAATATATAGAGGAGCTAATTTACCGAAGCATAAAGGAGATAAGAGGAGGAGAAGATGCGGTAAACATTGAGGAGTTTTGAGGGTTTTGGAAGGTTATTTGAAACATCATTTGATGTTGACATGATATCATTCACAAAGAGAAAAGAATACCCTAATTTGAAGAGACACAACCCCTAGACCATGAGTCACCCCTAGTGCCATATAAAGTCAAGAGAATTTTAGTACAGAAGGATACATTCAAGAAAATAAGGAAGCAAAGAAAACAATAGAGATCTGGAACAATTTTGCAAAGGTTTTGGGAGAGGAGTACTTTGATATCTGACTACAAAGAGAGAAGGGAAGAGAAGGGAAGTGAGTTGATAGAGGACAACATAACCAAAGGAGTAGACTGGAAGAAACTTACTATATAGTACCGAAGATTATGAGAAGATCAATCATGGATATTCCTATCAAGCTACCAATCTTTGAGAAGGACACTACTGAAGTAGCAGAGAACATTTTTGTTTTGGAATTGATTTGGAATTGGAAAGGAGTAACAAGAGATGAAATCAAGTCATTTAACTTCATAGGCACCTTGTAGAATGAAGCATTGAAGTGGTCTAGGAAGACATGCCTAAATAGTGACAAGGATTGGGATGAGATCAAGAAGGCATTTTTGGAGAATTATAGAGTTTTGGATGTTTCAACAAAAGGGATAAGCAAGATGAGAGATTTGATACATTTGGACAAAGAATCAATAAAGGACTTTGATAGAAGATTCAAGGAGACAATTAGGAAGTTGGACTGAGAAGCAAAAGATAGAATGGTTTATTTCTAGAATAAGCCCTAAAATAAGGTCAACCCTAGATGGAAGAATATTTGAGACATATTTTAGAACATGCTGATATACTAAGAGGGGGAGGTGAATAAATATATGCCAAAACTTAATCCAAATTAACTTTGTCAACCAAATCTTATTACTGCCTTAAATAGATGGTAAAGCAATTTAGCAATTCAAAGCACAACACATAAGCAAACAACCATAACACTAGATTTACGTGAAAAACCCTAGAAGGGAAAAGATATAGTGAGCAAGCTGCTTAGATCTACTGTCTAAATCCAACCTCACAAATAATAAAATAGATTTATAAGTTTTATGGGCTACAACCTAAAGGAAGGTACAACTCCTTGAATCATAGTTTTTATGGCTTCAACCAAAGGAAGATACAACTCCCTACAGTTCTACAACACTTATAGAAAGAGGATACAACCTTTGTATAGAACACTTGACAAATTCCACTAATCAAACACCTCTGCAACATCAACACCCTTCACACTATCATGAATCTTCAACACCTCTGCTCAAAACTCTCTGCTACCTTCAACACACTTCCGTATACACCCATACTCACATCCACACTCACACATACATCCTCACACACACTCACACACTCATACTTTTCACATCAAACATGATATTTCATTTATATCCTTTGCAAGCTTCAAAAACTTTCTCCTTTGTTGGCCAAGATGAAACGTGTCTAGCATGAAATATGCAACGGCCACAAAAAGTTGGCACCTAAATAATGTATAAATATAATTAGGTTCAAACCAAGTGATAAACAAGACCTATTTCACCTTAACACACATCTCCATGCTAGCACACACTTCCAAACACGGTACAATCATCTAGATATATCAAGTCGGCTTCACAAACACTTATCCTTCCATAAATTAACTCCAGACCTAATGTGGTGCCAAAGAAACCAATTAACATCATGTGGATCACTTCACAAACATTATATGACTTGAAAACACATTCTCAAATATTCATTTCTCATATTTATGGATCTTCTATCTGGCACAAACAAACAAACATTGAACCCAACATCTCTTGCAAACTCTGAATATACAGTCTTGAGATAGAACATTGAATAACAAAATTGCAGTACTCCTCAACACTTGAAGCTTGGAATGAACAAGTCTACAGACCATCTAAACTCATCCTCCAAATAGCAAAGTCAAATAATATAATGCGATGAAATATGGTGGCTTTTACTTTCTCCCTCTAATAACCCTAATCAGCAACATGATATGTCTTTGCTCAGCTGACTCTGGAGAACCTTTGCGGTACAACTTATCATCTGAAACTTGAAATGTGCAAACCTTTCACATGTATCTAGCTATCCTTCAAACTATAAGATCGCATCTTCAAATGCAAATAAAATGTGAATCATTTCTCTAACTCATTCTATTTGTAACAACTCTAAACCATTGTCTTCACTCTGCTAGCTTTGGAATCTTTGGTGGCTTCTATGCTCTGAGATTAGGAACATACAAAATTCACACCTAACTCTATCTAACTTCCAAACTACAAGGTCATACCTTCAAATGAAGAGGAATACAGAGCATTCTCCCAAGCTTCTTCAGTGCATCTTCTTGTGCCTTGGACTATTTGAAACACTTTACACACTTTCTTTCATATCTTATAAAATGCTCTTAAAAAAGAAACAATGAATGAAAAATTCACAACATCAAATACTACAATCACAGCTCTTAGCATCACAAACAAGAAACCACAACTTCTTCATATCAGTATACTCTTCAACGTGTCAACATACACCTTTCCATGAACTTCAGTAGATAAGGTACAACTATACAGATGATACTGATCCATCAGTATGCTCATGACTTTCATCAACTTATCCTTCACTTTGAACAACTTCTTTGATCAATACTCTTATGTTTGCTCCTCTGCACATCACCTTGCTTTATGCCTCACAACACTTCTGATTACTTACTCTATTGTCATCACTGATCACCACTCTGCAATAATCTCCCTTTGGCATCTCTGTCGTTTGGTATCTCTGTTGACATCACTGATCAACACTCCATACTACTATTGACATCAATGACAACACATATGCAACAATCTCCCCCTTTGGAATTGATGGCAACACTTGACATGATATACAAATTTCTCCCCCTTTGACATCAAGGACAAAGGATTGTGGTCTTCTTCTATGCCTACATAAGTTGTCCATGTCTGCACCAACCTTATCATCTTCCTTAATCTCTTTCTACCTACTCTTCCTGAGAGGTAGCCTCCATCAATCCAGGGATAAAAAATATATCTTGAACTGCTCCCTCTGGAAAGATGCACCATCTATGCATCTAGTCAGAAGGAGGAGGAGCAACAACCCCTAACTTCTATCTGAGATATTCAAATGTGTCCTTAGAAAGTGCCTTTGTAAAGATGTCTACAACCTGATCCTTTATAGGTACATATTCCAATCTTACCTCTTGATTTGCAACCTTCTCTCTCAAAAAGTGATACCTGATAGATACATGCTTAGTTCTAGAATGCATCACTAGATTCTTTCAAATATTGATGGCACTTGTATTGTCACATAGAATAGGAATGGGCTCATCATACACTACATTGGTATCCTTCAATGTTTGCTTCATCCACAACACTTGAGTGCAGTAGGATGCTACAACTATATACTCTACTTCTGCTATTGATAAGGACACTCAATCTTGCTTCTTACTAAGCCATGAGACCAATCTGTCTCTCAAAAATAAAGCTCTACCACTGGTACTTCTTCTATCATCAACACTACCAGCCCAATCTGCATCAAAATAAGCACTCAAAGAAAAGTCATCACCTTTTTGATACCATAATCCATAATCCAGAGTGCTCTTCAAATATCTAAAGATCCTTTTGACTACCTTTACATGTGTTTCTCTTAGATTAGCTTGAAACCTTGCAACCAAGCAACCAACTTGCATAATGTCAGGCCTTGATGTTGTTAAGTACAGTAGGCTCCAACCATAGACCTATATAGAGTCTGATTAGCCTGAGGTGACTCATCATCTTTGCTCAAATGATAACCTATTACCATAGGAGTGCTCACTGGTTTACCATCTTCCATACCAAACTTCTTCATCTCCTTGACATACTTTGCTTGAGAGATAAAGATGCCATCATCTGATTGAGCAATTTGGAGTCCAAGAAAGAATGATAACTCACCTATCATAGATATTTCAAATTCTTTCTATATCTCTTCTACAAACTTCTTACACATCTCATCATTGCCACCAAATATTATATCATCAACATACACAACAACAATTAGAATTTGTTCATCCTCAATTTTGATGTAAAGATTACTATCTGTGGTACCTTTCTTGAATCCCTACAAGAGTGACCATACAAATCCTTCTTGAGTCTGCATACCATGTTCAATTCTTTTGATAATTGAAATCCATCAAGCTACTCTATGTAAACTTCTACTTCTAAGTCACCATTCAAGAATGCAGATTTGACATCCATTTAAAATACCTTGAAACCCTTGTGACCTACAAATGCAAGAAACATCTTGATTTCTTCCATTCTTGCCACCAAAGCAAATGTCTCCTCAAAATCAATTCCTTCTACTTGTAAATAGCCTTTACAAACCAACCTTGCTTTGTTTCTAACCACTTCTCTATCTCCATTTAATTTATTTTTGAATACCCGCTCTGTACCTATCACATTTTTGTCTACAGGCCTTGGCACCAATTCCCAATTCTAATTATTCTCTATATGATTTAGTTCTTCTTCCATTGCTTGTATCCATCCTTCATCCATGCTAGCATCAGCAAAAGTTTTAGGCTCTACTCTTGACAATAAAGAAAATTTTACCTTTTCATTTGTTCTTGCAAATCTTCTTCTTGTCTGCACTCCATTATTGTCTCCAATGATTTGATCTTCTAAATGATTCTTCTGAACATATTTGGCAAGAGTCTTGGTAACCTTCTCTTGTGTCTCTTCCTTCTCTTCAACATTTCTTCTTCTTTTATGCAGGTAGGTTCATCTATGATTTGGTGTGACTCTTCATCAACCCTAACATTTGTACTCTCAACTATCTTCCTCAGCCTCTTATTATAGCACTTGTAAGCTTTTCTCCTAGTTGAGTATCCAAGAAATATTCCTTCATCAGACCTTGAGTCAAATTTTCCCAAACCTTCTTCGTCTCTTTTGATGTAGCATTTGCTTCCAAAAACTCTAAAATACTTGACTGATGGTGGTCTTCCATACCATAGCTCATAAGGTGTCTTTGTGTTGTTCACTCTTAGTTGTCCTCTATTAAGAGTATAGACAATAGTATGGACTGCTTCTTTCCAATATACATCATAAAACTTAGCTTCACTTAATATTGTTCTTTCCATCTCCTGGATAGTTCTATTCTTTCTTTCCACTACTCCATTTTGATGAGGAGTTATTGCAGTAGAAAAGTGCCTCTTTATTCCATGATATTCATAATATTCCTCAAATTCACTTGATGTGAACTCACCACGTCTATCAAACCTTAAGCATTTGATTCTAGAATTCATTTCATTCTCAACCATGGATTTGAAAATATTAAACCTATTAAAAGCTTCTAATTTTTCTTTCAAGAATGTAACCCATGTCATCCTAGAGAAATCATAAATAAGCAACATGAAATGCCTCTCACCTTGTAGACTCTTTGTCCTGGTAGGTCTGCACAAGTTAGTATGAACTAGTTCTAATGGCCTTGTAGAAGAATACTCCTTGGACTTGAATATTATCCTTGTCTGCTTCCCAATCTGACATTCCTTGCATAAGGTGCTTGCAGGCTTGATGAACTTTGGCATGTCTCTTATTGCTTGTATGGAGTTGATCTTCACAAGGTTGTCAAAGTTGATGTGCCCCATCCTTTTGTGCCACATCCAACATTCATTTGTTTGGCCTAGAAGACAATCCCTTCCATTAACACCTTTTAGATTGTACAAGTTGTGCTTTGTCCTAGAACCTTCTGCCACCAATCTACCAAACTTTGATCTTCTGATTTCAAATCCTTGATCATGAAATATGAGATTTTATCCTTTGTTACACATTTGACTTAGACTAAGAAGATTGTTCTTGAGACCTTCTACATAAACAACATCTTTTGTCTTGGACTTTCCATCAATACTTATGGTGCCTTTTCCACAAATCTTTGCAGATGAATTGTCTCCAAATCTGACTGATCCACTATTCCACTTAACAAGATTTATGAATTTGCTCTTATCACCTATCATGTGACTTGTACATCCACTGTCTATTACTCAGAGATTTATTTGTCCTTAAGCATTAAATGTTGTTTGGACAATCATTGAATTTTCAACTTCATTATTTGTCTCCTGTCTTTTGGAAGATCTAGTCTCCTTGTCTTACTCAGTGAAACTAGTTATATGAGATTCTAATTTTGCTAATCCACTCCTACAATATCTTGCTATGTGTCCAAAATTGTTGCAAATATGACATAACCCATTGACATCCACTAGTGAAGCAAGAGGATTCCTACTTACAAGATTTCTTCTATTCAATTCAAACTTGCAATCCATAACCTTATGACTAAATTTATTGCAGATAAAACAATAACCAAAGAAAACATGATTGAACCTATTTATAGAGAATTGTATCATATGAAAAGATCTTCCTTGAGACATTATGAGATCTACTCCATTAGGGTTATCCGGACTTTCAATATTTGTTTTCTCCAATTTCCTTTTGAGTGACAGGATTTCTTTCTTAAGTTTTGAACATCCATTTATCTTAGCTTCAATTAGGGATTTTTGTTCTTTGATCTCTTTCCTTGCACATTCCAAGTCTTCAAGAGCAGAAATAAGTTCATCTTCAAAATCAACTTCACATTCTTCTTCATCTACACTTTTGTCTAAACCATCAAAGATCACCATGGCCATGAATAGAGATTCTCCTCTTTCATCATCCAATGAGTAGTGATCTACTTCTTCTAAGGAGTTGTAGTCTTCTTTGGAAAGAAGGTTACTCTTGAAGTTCTTCCTTTTGAAACCTTTGCTACTATTTTCATTTTCTCCAAAAGGACATTTAGAAGCATAATGACCAACTCTTCCACATTTAAAACAATGAAAGGTAACTTACTTTTATACTTTCCTAATCCCTTCTTCATCTTTATCACAAAGTTTGCTTCTTCTTCCTTAGATTCACTGTATGAACTAGATGTTCCTTCATTCTTCATAGCTTTGAAAGTAGCTTCTCTTTTGTATGGACCTATGACTTCATTTCTCATCTCATAGGTAGTGAGGGACCTAAACAACTCTTCCTTTGGTAAGTGTCTTCAAATATTTTGCTTCTTCAATAGCAGAGACTTTTGAATCAAATCTATGAGGAAGGGTTCTCAAGACTTTCCTCACAACCACTGAATCAACTAATTCTTCACCTAGACTTCTGATTCCATTGACTGCTTCATCCACCCAAAGCAAATAGCTAGCAATGTTTTCCTCTTCTTTCATCCTTAGATTCTCAAACACTATTTTGTAAGATTTTAATTTTTCCTTCTTTATAGTGTCATGCCTTCATAGAGGTTTTGAGCTTCTCCCATATCTCCTTGGTTTTCTTGCACCGCACTACCTTGACAAGCTCTAAACTGGTCAAACCACTTAAGATGGCATTCTTGGCTTTAGCATTGTTTTCATGAGCCTACTTCACATTTGAATCTATATTAGGATGTTTAGGTTTAGTATATTCATCCATTGCAGCTCTCCAAACATCATACCCTAGAGAGGTAAGATAGGTCTCCATCATTACACTCTAGAAGGCATATTTGCTTCCATCAAACACTAGTGCTTTAGAAGAGGACTCTTTCTAAGCCATGTGTTCTACTCCGAGATTTACCTTCAACTATTAGGCTACACCAAGGAACTCAGCTCTTATACCAATTGTTAGAACACACTAATATACTGAGAGGGGGGTGAATCAGTAAATGCCAAAACTTAATCCAAATTAACTTTGTCAACTAAATCTTATTACTACCTTAAACAGATGATAAAGCAAATTAAGCAATTCAAAGCGCAACACAAGCACACAACCATAACACCAGATTTACGTGGAAAACCCTAGAAGGGGAAAACCATGGTGACCAATCTTCTTGGATCTATTGTCCAAATCTAGCCTCATAAATAATAAAATAGATTTACAATAAGTTTTATGGGCTACAACCCAAAGGAAGCTACAACTCCCTGAATCACAGTTTTTATGGCTTCAACCAAAGGAAGCTACAACTCCCTATAGTGCTACAACACTTAAAGAAAGAGGCTACAACCTTTGTACATAACACTTGACAAATTCCAGTGATCAAACACCTCCACAACATCAACACCCTTCATATTGTCATGAATCTTTAACACACTTCCACATACACACATACTCACATCCACACTCACCATGTTACATCCTCACACACACTCACATACTCATTCTTTTCACATCAAACATGATCTTTCATTTATATCATCTGCAAGCTTCAAAAACTTTCTCCTTGCCAGCCAAGATGAAACGTGTAGCATGAAACGTGCAACGACCACAACAAGTCAACACCCAAATAATGTAGAAATATAATGCAGTTCAAACCAAGTGATAAATAGGACCTATTTCACTTTAACACACATCTCCATGTTGGTGCACACTTCCAAACATGGTGCAATCACCTAGGGGTCATCCCACAATAATGGGTTACACTTTTTGGCCAAACTTGACATTGAAATCAACATTTTGAATTAAATCTTCACTTTCTGACACCTATAGCCGCTAAACCGTTAGGAATTTGAAGATGATGTGAACTAGTGATTTGTGAGATTTTGTTTGTAGATTCTAAATATATATTTTTTCAAAAATTTGGAGTTAAATTGTAATTTTTTTGTGTCTCCTTTGATAACTAGTTTTTAATAGTAAACAACATTTTTTTAAAGTGATGTGTATTCTGTAGCACGTAACTTTTTTTCTACAAAGGATAAAATTCCAATTCTTTTGAATTTAGATTGGTAACACCGATATATAGGGCATGCATTTAGTTTTATAATGTTTTGTTGAATTTTTTTTAATTAAGTTTTGAAGTCAAACCAATTATAATTTAGACAGGCGTATTCTATAAAACATAACTTTTTCTGTATGTATCGAATTTCAAATATATTTTTTTGGTTGAAACAAGGACATCAATACCTAGGGCATAGATATTTTTCAGAATTTTTTTTCACTAATTTACTAATTTTCCATGTGTGTAGAACAAAGAACTTGATGTTTGGTGAAAAACCTACATTCACAAGAAATAAAAATAATTATAATAATCAAATTAAATATATTTAAAATTATACTTTTTGGGAATCTTATAATAAGGACTACATACTTACAAAACATAAATTTTAAATGAATTCATTTGATCCCCCAAAAGGTAAATCAAAAGTGATTTTTTATCAGCATTTTGATAGGTGTAGAGGCGACTCCATTATAGGTATGGTTTAAAACTAGCGGGGTTCTATCCAAAGGGGTTTGAATCTAAGGGGGTTTGATCAAACCCTCTTCAATTAAAATCCTTTAAATGGAACGTTTCAAGGCTTAAATTATTATATTTTCTAAAAATATGTGATTTCAGAAAAAATTGGGATGTTCTAGAAAGTGTAACCCATTATTGTGGTAGCACACCTAGATATATCAAGTCAGCTTCATAAACAATTATCCTTCCACAAATTAACTCCAGACCTAAAGTGGTGTTGGAGAAACCAATTAACATCATGCGGATCACTTCACAAACATTATATAACTTGCAAACACATTCTCAAACATTCCTTTCTTAGATTTATGGATCTTCTTTCTGGTGCAAACAAACAGACGCTGAACCTAGTATCTCTTACAAACTCTGAATATACAGTCTTGAGATAGAACATTGAACAACAAACTTGTGGTACTCCTCAACACTTGAAACTTAAAATGAACAAGCATATAGACCATCTGAACTCATCCTCCAAACAACAAAGCCAAATAATGTAATGCAGTGAAATGTGGTAACATTTACTTTCTCCTTCTGACAACCCTAATTGGCAACATGATATGTCTTTACTCTGCTAACTTCAAAGAACCTCTACAGTACAACTTATCATCTGAAACTTGAAACATGCAAACCTTTCACCTGTATCTAGCTATCCTTCAAACTGCAGGATCACATCTTCAAATGTGAAGAAATGTAGAGTATTTCTTTGACTCGTTCTATTTGCAACAACTCTGAACCACTATCTTCACTCTGCTAGCTCTAAAATCTTCTGCGATAACTTCTATGCTCTGAAAGTAGGAACATACAAACTTCACACCTGTCTCTATCTAACTTCCAAACCACAAGTCCATACCTTCAAATGCAGAGGAATGAAAAGCATTCTCCTGAGCTTCTTCATTGCATCTTCCTATGCCTTGGACTATTTGAAACACTTTACACACTTTCTTTTGTATCTTATACAATGCTCTTTAAAAAGAAATAATGAATGAAACATTCACAACATCAAATACTACAATCACAACTCTTAGAATCACAAACAAGAAACCACAACTTCTTCATATCAGCATACTCTTCAACATGTCAACATACACCTTTCCATGAACTTCAGTAGATAAGGTACAACTGTGTATAGATGATACTGATCCATCAGTAGTGCTCATGACTTTCATCAACTTATCCTTCACTTTGAACAAATTCTCTAATCAATACTCTGTTGTCTCTTCCTCTACACATCACCTTGCTTTCTGCCTCACAACACTTATGATTACTTACTCTATTGTCATCACTGATCACCACTCTGCAACAATCCCCCTTTGGCATCTCTATTGACATCACTGATCAACACTCCATACCACTGTTGACATCAATGAAAACACATATACAACAACATATGTAGAAGTAGTGACACTAGCTTTCCAAATAGAGTCTCAATCTTGGCACAGACAAGATAAATGAAAGAAAACCTAGAATTAGTGAAGTTGAAGTTGATGCAGGAGATATTGGCTAAGTAGGAGGAAAATACACACAAGCTAAGACCTAATATTTGGTGCTCATATTATATAAGAAAAGGCCACTTGAGAAATGAATGCCTTAAGATGAAAGGTGAAAGACAAGCTGCCGCAATAAAAGTAGACATCAAAGCAACAAAAAGAATCAATTCAGTATATTGTGGATTATGTGAAGAATGGGATTACCACGAAATGCCAGATTGCCCTACACAAAACTTTCGAAGGAAGAATGAATTTGCTAATGAAGAAGAGGAAACATGGTACAAAAATTTGGTGGAGAGCAATAACATGTCCTATGTAGAAAGAAACTCACATGATCAAAAACCAAATTGGAGAAATCAGAGGAATGTTAATGCAATACAAAATTCAAACTCTAGCAGCCCATCCTATTGAAATAACTATAATAATGATGACAAAGAGAAATTTTGAGGTTACAGAGGAGGCAGAGGCCATGGAAGAAATCAAAGAAGGATGCCACATGTTTCAATTGTGGTAAGCTAGGACACTTTGCTAATGAATGTTGGGTTGAAAGGAAAACACAGTGTTCATTTTGTAATAGGACGGAGCATGATCTATTCTCTTATGAGAGGGCACAATAATACTTCTAGAAAGCACATCCACGATTTAAGAGTGATGACCTACAGAATCTGGGCAACTAAAAAGGAGCGAGGATCATAAGAAGGGCACCAAAGGGTCAAGGAACAAGGACATGACGAAAGAACAACAGGGAGGAAATAGATATATCTTCAACTGAATCTACAGAAGAAGAAGAGTACTACTAAAGAAGCAAGCCAAAACATATCAGAAAAGATAAAAGAAGAAGGAAGGAGAAAGTTGCGGTACTGACAAGACAAGGAACAAATATCAGAAGACAATATGTCACTAAAATAGAAGAGGAAGATAGTGAGGAGGAAGAATAATGTGTTCCCTCTAGGAAACAACATGAGGAAGTTGTGAAGGAAGATAAACAAACTATAAGGAAGGAACAAGAAAAGGAGAAGCAATACAAGCAATTTTTCACCGAAGGGGAAGTAGAAGCTCTCAAACAATTAGCTCATCTGACACAACAGCACAGACTTATTAAAAAACTAAAGCAATTTTCTAAACACTAGAATAAGGAGCAAGCTCAGAAGAGTCAACTTTGAAGGATGAGAAGGATCGATAGAGAATGGAAGACAAAACCACTTATGGTGGATGTTCACATCAATCATAGAAAGGTCCAAAATTTCATGATAGATTTGGGAGTAGATATCAATATGATCACAAAGAAATTGTGGGAGTAGTTAGGAAGACCTAAGTTGAAGAGACAACTTACAATATTATTTTGGTAGATGGATCTAATATTCAGACAATGGGAACATGGAAACAAGTAGAAGTTAACCTAATGGGGGTCAAACAAGTCCAAGATTTCATTGTTGTAGCCATGAAGGATCAAGGAGAAGCTTTTAATGCACTATTAGGGTTGAGATGGTTTGTAGATACAAATGGCGTCATAGACTTCCAAAAAGAAGAGCTATCATTTTCCAATGAGAATAAGATTGTTCACATTCCTTTGGGATCATCAATGGAGGAATCATAGAAGAAGCCAATCAGATTGAAGATAGGGATAAGGATGTAAAGAATCTCTACACAATATCAAGGTTGGATGCAAAAGAGACAACATAAGAGCCTAATTCTGAGGGAGAAGTGGAGATAGAGGAGGACTACAATACTACAGATAGTGAGGAGGTCCTAGAAGCCTAGTTGAGAGAAGAATCGAAACTAAAAATAATAAAAATGTTCAGCTATCAGAGCATATTCATGATCAGGATTGAGGAAGAAGACATACCACAATCCTCTACATTTCATCAAAACTCACCAGAGATCATACGCGATGCATCTATGGAGAACAAGGAAGGCATGACTCAAAGACCTTACTGGGTAAGTCATATTTTGAAAGGCATTTCCCATATCAAATTACCTAGGTTTTCAAGAGTACATAATCTGCATAAATACTTAGAAGAAATGGAGAGTCTTTTTAGAAAAAAGACATAAGACTACAAGCTGTACAGCACAGATTGGTATGCAATGCCACAAATTGGTGGAACACACAAAGACACAATAGAGTGGTGGCCAATATTCAAAATACTCATCAAGACAAGATACTTGTCGGAGGAAGGAAAATATGAAATCATACCCAAATACTCATGTCAGATCTCACCGCAAGAACATTTATCCATGCGTACAATGGTATGGAGAGAAAGAAATGAATATAATGAAATATTGTACACCCATTTCTTTTATTGGACAATATCACCAATTGCACAAACATGGTATATAAATTAGGAACAAAGGAAGGAAACTAGATATTGGGAAGAACTGCAAAATAATTTTATTCATACAATCTCATTCTATAGTCTAGATATGAATATCTACACATCACTACTCAAAATCAAGGAGATCATCTTTCAAAAGGATGCGGAAGAAGAAGAAGAAGAAAAACCAAAGCAAAGTTCACCATCGGCAAAAATAGAAGGCATATGGAGGATCATAGAATGGAGGAATAAGGAATCATACCTGGAGAAACATAAATGCTACAAAACAACACAATAGGAGGATGAGGAGAGTAAGGAACAAGAAATAAAGATTGAACAAGGAGAAAGAAAGCTAGCAGAATCAACATATATCAAGGAAAAATACTACAACAAACCTATCTAGTTAAGGGAAGAGAACATTTCCAAACAAGGAGATCCTAAGCTAGCCAAGATAGGAGACTATTGGGATGAGAAGGAATGGTGCAAGTAGTAGAGATCTTGTCTGAGTATGAGGACTTGTTCCCTAGGAAGTTCACAGAGATGAAGGGAATCAAACAGGAATTTGAAACCATGAAAATTCAAATGAAAGAAGGATGTAAACAATTAAATAAAAGGCCTTATAGGATGAATCCAAACATTAAGAAAAAAGTTAAAGTAGAACTTGATAAGATGCTAGAAGTAAGGATCATAAAACTAGTGGAGGAAGCATAATGGATCAGTCCAATCATAGTACAAAATAAGAAAATAGGAGAAATCAAGGTCTACAAAGACTATAGAGAGTTGAATAAAGCTTGCATTCATGAACCTTTTCTGACACCATTCATAGAAGAAATCCTGGAGTCAGTTGTCGGTAGGGAAATATACTCCTTCACTGATGGGTTCTTTGAATATCACCATGTAAAAATTAGAGAGGAAGATCAACCCAAAACTACATTTGCTTCTGAACTAGGATCTTTCATGTACACTATTATGTCATTTGGATTGAAGAATGCACCTATAGTATTCAGTAGAATCATGTTTAATGGATTCAAGGAGTTTATACATGATTTCCTAGAAGTCTATCTGGATGATTGGACTCTATTTGGACTAGTAAAAGATCACACACAGACATTGAGGTTGATGTTGAATAAGTGTAGGAGCTTACAAATATCTCTAAACTTGAAGAAATGCACTTTTGCAGTACCATTTTGAACACTACTGGACCATATAATATGTAAAGAAGGATTGATGGTTGATCCCCTAAAAGTTGCCATTACCCAAAACTTACTGCCACCAAAAACCACATCTGATGTCAAAACATTCTTAGGTATATCGGTTATCACCGAAAATTCATCAAGAGTTATGTAGCCATCTCAACACCTATAGAAGAATTATTGAAGAAAAAATAGGGCACGAGTATCACATGGAATGAGAAACACCAAAAGGCATTTGACACTTTAAAGCAAAAGATAACAGAAGCACCGATACTCATATTTTTAGACTAGGAGAATGCATTCCATGTTCATGTGGATGCTTTAGGGATTGCAGTGGGAGCAGTACTAACCCACCCAAGGGGCTCTAAGAACCACCCTATAGCATTTTCAAGTAGGAAATTATCAAAGGCAAAAAAGAATTATACCACAACTAAAAGAGAAGCCCTAGCAATGGTGTATGCATTACAGAATTTCACACATTACCTCTTGTCAACACCTTTTGTATTCTACACTCATCATGAACCATTGAAATACCTACTCAACAAACCAATCATCCAAGGAAGAATTTTTTGATGGTTACTCTTATTTCAAGAGTTTGAATTCTCAATAATGGTGAAGTTGAGAAAGCACAATTAGGGACCAGACTACTTGTCTAGAATTGAGACCGGGGAAGATCCGAAGGTACATGAGGAAGAACTACCTGGCGTAAATCTATTCAAAGTAAATGTGGTACCAAAAGAACTGACAGACATAGCATATTTGTTGAGTATAGGTGAACCTCTAGTAGAGATGTAAGCACAAGAAAGACAAAATCTAATTCAGAAGTCTTTTCCATATACATTGATCGAAGGAGAACTGCATGTCATAGGGAAGAATGATATCATCAAAAGGGTAGTATATGAACATGAAAGAGAAGACATTCTAAGAGAGGCACATGAAGGGATGTCAAGAGGACATAATGTCAGAGATATGATTGCAAGAAAGATCAAACTAGCTAGGTTATGGTGGCCTACACTTTTCAAAGATGCAAAGAGATATGTAAAGAATTGTGATGTATGCCAAAGAATAGGAAGACCTACTGCAGGAGATGAAATGCCACTGAGACTAGTTCCAACACAATTACCTTTTCAGAAATGAGCTATTGACTTCATTGGACCAATAGATCCTCTAACAAAGCAGTCAAAATCTAGATTCATCATTACTAGGGTAGAATATCTGACTAAGTGGGTTGAAGCACAACCAACCAGAGACTACATAGCAAAAACTACTACCAAATTCATCTATGAGAACATAATTACCAGATTTGGTTGTCCACTGAGTATCACCAGTGACCAAGGCAAACATTTTGTAAACAAAATGATTTCAAAGCTACTGAACAACTTCATGATAACACACAACAGGAGTTCACCATATCATCCATAGGCAAATGGAGCAAGTGAAGCCTTGAATAAGATCATTGGAGTAGCATTGACAAAGATGTGCAATGGGAACAAGATAGACTAAGATTCAAAAATACGTGCAATACTATGGGCATACAGGAACAACCTTCAAAAGAACCACTAAGTTCACTCCCTACGAACTAGTGTATGGAATAGATGCTACAATACCGGTACACTTCATATTGCCAAATTTCTGAACAATAAGGACTCTCAAGCTGGGTGAAGAAGACTCTCTCACACAGAGGATTGAAGAATTAGAAAAAATGGATGAGGATAGATTGATGGCAGCATATAATATGAATTTGGAAAGGAAAAGACAGAAGGCTTGGCATGATAAAAACCTGAGGAACAAGACACTCAAGGAAGGTGATTTAGTACTCCTATATGATAGCAAGTTTAAGAAGCAAGGAAAACTGAAGACAAGGTGGCTAGGACCATTCTATATTAAAGAAATTATAGATTC
This sequence comes from Cunninghamia lanceolata, assembly GCA_027924645.1. NCBI lineage: Eukaryota > Viridiplantae > Streptophyta > Pinopsida > Cupressales > Cupressaceae > Cunninghamia > Cunninghamia lanceolata. The sequence goes on from BSBN01001715.1 coordinate 17,181,128, forward strand.
TAGAGTAGTCAGACTAAAGAATATGGAGAGTCAGATATCAACTGGATATGTCAATGGGGCAAGATTGAAGAAATATTTCCAACCAAATCAAAACATCTCTTGAGGACAAGACATAACTCTGAGGGGGCATGATGTTAGTAGGGTACATAGCATAAAGGAGAGCCAACCAGAGGAGACTACACAATATGTAGAGGCTGGAGCTAACAGGAAACACATCAGGCTATATGTAATAAATATAGTATATATATAGATATAGGATATGATGATAAGATATAGAAGAATAGGAGTATAATAGAGTATATATTCTGATGTAAGAATGACATAGAAGTCATGATTATAACTATTGAGGTAGAGACTCATACCTATCAGAGGATGGATAGATGATGTATACATTTGATGAATTGTTAATATATATATATATATGGAGGTCTGCCAATACCAGGTAATTTTGTGTTGTCTTATTTTATTATGTATGTGATGCTCTGTTTTATTATTCTTTATGTTTTGATGTCAATCTCTAGCTACCTGACTGGGGTAAAAACTGACTACAAAGCCTTGACTAAGGACTAGATCTCTAGACCGATATCTCCTCTCCAATTCTTACTAACACTCCTCATCATCATCAGGGTCGCTCAAAGTGACATCTATCATGGTAGGTTGATCCTCATCTCCTAGCCTCACCACACTACGAGTTGAGTGCACATAGGTCGAGGTGTAGGAACTCTCTGTATGTGACCAAACTGCCTCGTCACTTGATCATAATAGAAAGGCACGACGATGTGATCAAGTCATCTGACTAAAAGCCAATCCCTCTACATCCTTGCCAACTATCAAGAAATACCAACCCATGATCGATAACTCCTATACAGTCTCCACTAGATATCTATAGGCTGTAGTCTGTCGAATATCACTCTCCAATACAATATATCACCACATCACCATGGTCTCCTTAGTGCATAGGCATGTGCTCATGGATATGTCCATGCAGACTCTGTTGGGAACCCCACTAGCTGTGTGCATGTAATATTCTCAAATTCCCACTCCTGAAGAAGTGTGTAAGCAACCAAGCTATGTGTCTCGTGATGCACATAGCACCGTAAATCATGGTATAAATGAGAAAGCATACTCCATCCCCATGAATATATAGTCCTATGCTCCTCCATTGCACTAATGGTATGCACTAGGATCCCATGAAGGTGTGTTCCTCATGCATCTTGTGTAACAACAAAGGAGATGGTAGTGATCAAGATGTAATGAACGACTAGTACAACAACAAAACCCTACTCTAACCATGACATACTAATGTGCCCGGTAGTACTCGATGGCATGGTACGACTGAGACAATATACCTGGCCTACCTCGACATACTCATAGGATCAATGCTCAATGATCCTCACATTATTGCCTCACATAGGAAGCTATGGAATTTGGTACACATCCTCTAATGTGATTGTCATCTCTCCCATCAGAAGACAAAAGGTAGAGGTGTTCGTGTTCCATCGCTCCATAAGAGCCATCAACATCATATGATGATACCTAATGGTAGGCATCGTGTAAACCCACCATAAACCAACATCCCTAAGAAGCACCTTATCAGCAACAAATAGCGTCTTAGCATGGCTACATAGCAATGTGTACACATTCTCGCCTGCATGCTTGCGCAGCACTCGGGACACCTGAAATCACACAAAATAAAATTTTGTTACTATCATATCATCAAAGAATCAAAGACAAATCTCAACATCAAAATTTAGCTAGTTTTCCTTGGACACTAGCACCCAAAAAGGACACTAGGGCCCTGATGGGACACTAGCACCCCAAGTAGACATTCATAGTCTATAGGGCCTAGTTTGACATAGAAAATGAAAAATCATTAGAAATTGAATGCAAATCAATGATTTTGTGCTCACATCATCCTCCTACACGCTGCAAGGTAAGTGATCCCTCAGCGCCTCCAGCCTAGGTGGTCGATATGTCTGTCGGCGTGGCATGACTACTCTTGTAAGTCACTTGAGATCCTCCAAGTTTCTCTGAAAGAAATGCGATGAAATGAATGGTGAGAAGGTAAATTCCTTTTACTACTTATAGTAAAACAATCGAATTCCATCTCACTGTTTAGGGTCAAAAATCAAAATTCTCAACCTCTCTTAATTCAAACACTTACAAATCAAGCTAGCGAACTCAAAATTTCCTGCCATTGCATCAAAATCTTAGTTTCACCCTCTCTTCCATCATATGATTTATGTCATAGAGTTATTTCATCAAATGCCCTATCGAATGCATATTCATCAAGATTTCCTAGAAAATCGATGTGGAAATATTGCCACCCTATTTCTATATCTTGAAAAGCAATTAGAAACAAAGGGGCATATATCTACCCATGAGTTTTCACTCTAATCATGTCTCATCTCATTCTCCTTTATAATTCTTTTGAACTAACAACTTCACCTATTTGTTTGCAGGATGATTTCACTTTTCTAACAAGGTGTTATTGCAGGTTGCAGACCCTAACACTATTGTTTTGTAGGAACATAGACTAGGGGCTTCATCCTCTCATGTGGTAATGATTTGAATCCTCTACAATATCCTTTTGGGTATCCTTTCTATGATTGTAGTATTTACTTTCCTATACTTTAGCTTGCATATGTTATGTAGTGTCATACGCCCGCTAAAGTGGGGGATAAATGTTATGTTGTAAATTGTGCTCCTTGATAGTGCAAGCACAATTTCACACTTTGTTTAGCATCCACCTTAGTATCTGTTTAATTAGTCCACTTTTAGGACCACTTTCTAGCCTTGGCTTTACCCTTGACTTGAGAGAGGTGCTTCACCTTCCTAAACTTTTTAAAACCTTCCTAAATTTTCCTAAATTTTACTAAACTATTTTCATTGATCAAATGCTGGAACATAGGGATGTCTTAAGGTCCTGGAAATGTCCTGATGAAATGCTAATCTGTCAAGATGATTTGACTAGGACACTAGTGCCTAGCGCCAGTGTCCTCCTGTATCTTGTGGAGATTTAAATCCCCCGATGGTTTCAGCTTTGTCTTGTGTGACGTGACCTTGATTTTGACATTTTGGGTCTCATGCTCCATCAACCTCTAAAATTAAAATATTCTCCCTCCGTGGACTTCATAATTAAACAATACTTTGAAAAGACCTAAAGGGATCTAGAGAACTATTAGATATCTGAATATTATGATAGACTTCTGAATTATTGCAGGTTTTATTGTTGTTGGAATACTGATATGCTCTTGAAGAGGATTGTGACAAATTTGGAAACAAGATATTGAGTCTATCTTGTTATTCTTTGCATGATTGAGAGAAGGGTTGGAACCACCAACTTGAGTTTTTCTTGAGTACCTACATCATCGTGATTGGGTATGGTTGCAACATCTTCTTATTCTACAAACTTCAAATTAGCCCACCTTCCTTGAGTTGAAGGTTAGTGTTTCCTTGAGTGAAGCACTTCCCTTGAGTAGATCATTCTATATGCTTGAGTCATATAGGGTTACGGTTTTGTGATAAATTCTTTGGTTTGTTTCTTAGTACAATCTTAGATACACACAAAATTAGGAGAACACACTATTTGATCTTCTCTAATCTGGCTATCTATGAGGTAGAAATATGAAAACAGGGGTTTGACTAAGGCAAAGTCCTATATAGGTCTACACAACCCTTCCATCTCTTGTTATTTTTTAGATTTTGGAAGATCGGGAATAAGTATGCATGATCCAAAAGTAGATTGATGAATATAAGTCCTGACTCTCAAAAACCCCTTTTAGAGGGCCTAAAACCCTAGGACACCTGCGCTCAGTCAACTTTGTCCTCCCAGATTTGTCCTAATTTTTAGTAGTGACATCTGACGGCCCTGCTATGCTTATTCCAATCTCTATCTTTTAGGTTTCTAGTTTTGTAAGGTACAATATCTCTGTTTTGGTATATTTCATTTTTAAAACCCTAAATCTAAGTCATCTTGATTCAACCTTTTAGAAATACAAAAAAGGGACAAAACCCATGTAGCTTGACTCTCCTATTAGGATTGTAGCTAAGGTCGGTTTATGTCCCAATGTTCGTGTAGAAGGAGGTTAGACCTAGTTTTGGGTATATTAAACTAGATACCATCTTTTTACATTAAAAACAATGTTCACAAAAGTCAAATTCAAAAGAACAATCAATAAACCCCTTACAAGAATTTTATTTTTTAAGGTCCTTAGACCTTTGTCATCAATATGGCCCATGTGTTGGTGCCAGTAGATTGTCTTTTTAGAAAGTAACTTTCTCTCTGAGGTAAGAGCATGCATAGGTACCCAAAATGCATAACCATCATAATTAGATACAACAAACCTCTTTAGTGTAGGTTTTGATGACAAAGGTGTGGATTAATAGATATTTTCATTACATTTACATAAGAACTGTTGCATTGAATGTAAGTGCTAGCATCAAGTTTAAAGATAGTACCAAGTCAACAAGCTTCACAAACTCATATCTATTCAAACCATCTTAGACCCTCCATTGCCAAAAGCAACCTGCACTCTTGCATCATTCAATTTACTAATGGATTATAGCTTCTATGCCAAACAAAAGATATCTAGAACTCTTAAAATACCCTTGATCCACCCATTAGAGAATCAAGTCTTGATTCTCACATGACCAACAATAATGAGGTAAGAGTTGTCACTGAGATATACCTTCCCACCATCAAAAATCTCATAGTCTAAAAACTAATCTCAAGTGGGGTGTATGCACAAAGATGGGGAACCAAAAAGTTGCCACCATGGGACATTTTGGTCCAAAACAAGAAAAAATGCGAGCGCGTTATAACGCGCTTGCATTTTTCTTTGACATAAAAGTGCAAAATAACCTCATTTCTACCATTTCACCGCAACCAAAGGAGTTTGTGTGCCAAAAAAATTGATAAGAAACCACGAGCACGTTCAAGGAAAGCCTATCCAACCACGTGCAAGAGAGAAAATGTCATTTTCATGATGCCACCTCACCAGCAAAGATGTCGTGCAACAAATTTGGAGGGTCTAGCAACTAAAGAAGGTGGGGTTTGATCAATTTTTGTTAGTTTGAGAAGAATATTTGAATTTTACAATGTTTGATTAGTTTTTATATTGCATTTACAGTTATTAAGGCAAGAGAAAACCCAAATCCAGCTGATGAGGGTGAAAACAAGCCCCAAAACCCTCCAAACCCTTAAAACCCACCTTCACGTCCTCACAATGTAAGGGATACTCAAGAAAACTACCTACAGATAATAGAAGAAAACAAGAAACATCTTCAAACTCTTATTCAAATGCTAAACAATCCAAGTGCAAGCACCGATCATAGGAGGGCACTTGCGAAGTCAATAGAGGAGATTATTTCCCACACCAATTCGGTGACAAAACAAATCACCGAATTCCAAGACTATAGGGAGAGGTGTCAGAAATACTATGCTGACAAGTTGTCATATGAACAAGTTCTCACAAGAATGAAAAAATTACAAAATCTCAATTATGTGCACACTTTATTAATCCCAAAACTGGCCAAAGATTAGAAGAAATTTGCAAACGGTTTCCTATTCATTGGTGTAGGAATGAAGAAATATCCCAAAACTTTTGGGATAGATGGTACATGGTCTTCGATGAGCACCCATGCAACAATGATGAGATACCACAATATTGCGAGTTCATCCTCAAGAAGATTCCCAATTATTTTGACAATTGTGAGTTCCAGGGTAGAGGTGGTGGCTTTGCCCAAGATAGAGCTAGGGCTTAGTGAGATGAAAACTGTGTGCCTATACCCCTATTGAGGCCAGAACATAGGTTACTCCCTTCGACTTTGAAGGAGAGTGTTAAGGTGGAGACATTACATTCATTGACTACTCTCACCCAATCTCTATCACAACATGCTGATGATCCTACCCAGGCCAATGAGGGTGAGAGCAGTAGGCGTCATGTGTCCCCACATTTGTGCAGTTCATGTGGGAACTTATGTGAGTATGGGATGCAGGATGCATGGCAAGACTCTCAGCAAGATGCTGCGACACAGGGGAAACATCCATTGATGGAGGCATCCATATTGGATGATCTTGTTCTCAATGACGATCTCTTACAGCATACATTTGGTAATGACCCTCAGGTAATTTTTTACAAGTTTCATCTTGATTTAATATATTGTTATTTGAAATTTGTAATTAATTTTATATGATTATCTATATTATAAGTTAAATGTATGTAATTGTTTGTGCAATGAAATTCTAGGGTCAGAGTCTTCATCCTACCTCTGTTAGCCATCCACTAGCAGGTTATGAGAGGTGGTCAAGTCAGCAGGTATGTAATTTATCACATGATCGTAATTATTGCAGATATGTCAATGGTAATATTATTTTATTAGAATTTGATGATTTCAACAGTCACCGGCACTTGCACGGTTTCCTTGGTCCCCTGGATGCCAGTCCACCACTTATACAAAGGTAAATTTAACCATTTCTAATCATTATGCATTTTTAAAATAATGTTATGTATTTGTTTTGGTCGAATAATCTTGAACTTGATTTTTAGATGTTGAATATGGAGAGTCCTGATCTTCATGAGTCAGCACAGGTAGGCATTGATGCAGCCATAATGTCTTCAAATCCTTTGACCGAGGTATAAGCTAATAACATGAAAATGTCATAATTTTGTATTTCTTGTTTTATCTCATGTCATTTGATGTACATAAATGATATTTATGTTTATTTAATTTTTCTTCTTGATGCTTCTCACAGGAGGACACAACTCCAACCTATCCAACTATGGACGAAGAGAGAGACAAGATGATGGAGAGTGATCATCGGGTGACAGTAAGTGATCGATTACATATGTGATGTAATATATTTCATAAATTTTCTATATTAAAGTGCATATTGTTTGATTGTATTAACAGGTGGAGTTGGATGAACTTTTGTTGAAGAGGTCTACTCGAAGGCAGAGAGAGGATGAGTCACTAATTGGCTCTCCATCTTCACAGTCAAGGAAGGGCCACCAATTATTTCATAAAAGTCCATAGGAAACTAGTTTTTGGGACATTTTTTGTATGCCTAGATGGATTTGTATACATACTTTTGTATGTTACCAATGTATATTTTTGTATATATGCATGTATGTCTTTGTTTGGACATGCTATATGGCTTTGTATATAAACTAGATGTTATGTTCATGACATTATGTATATGACAGTTTATATTAAATATTTAATATGATAATCAGTTATCATTATAGGAATTTGGTGTTACACGTGTCAATTGCATTTGCTTGAAAGTTTATAAATTATTTTCAAATAATCCATTTTGTGCATATCTTGCAATCATTGCAGTCTGTGGGACTGTGTATTTCTTTGAGGCATCATTTCAAACAGTTCACGCGCCTTGTCTATGCTTCCATACTTTCCATACATGTCTACAAGGGCAGCTACAAATACAATACATGTGACAAAATTCTTATATCATTTATGCTTTGATGGTTGTCCACACCATGTTCCCTAGATCCCATTCTGGCATAGGCAAGGAGGAAGTTGGATAAGGTTGTACAATTTGGTTTTAGATGTGCCAAAATTTGCGTGAATGGTTGAAATTTACTTTTGTGCATTTGCTTGAGAGTTTTTAAAGCCTTATGAAAAATCCATTTCATGCATACCTTGCAATCATTGTATTCCATGAGACAACATTTCTTTGAGGCATCGTGTCAAATAGTTTATGTTCGTTGTATACGCTTCCACACTTTGCACACGTCTTGTAGGATACTTACAACTATAACATTTGACAAAATTCCAATATCCTTTATGCTTTGATGGATGTCTATACCATGATCCAAACATACCATTTCTAAGGTTTTGGAATTTGGCTTTACACTCGCCAATTGCATTTTCTTGAAACTTTCTAAAGGATTATCAGAAAATTCATTTTGTTCATATCTTGCAATCATTGCATTCCATGAGGTGACATTTCTTTGAGGCATCATGCCAAACAGTTCACGTGCCTTGTCTATGATTCCACACTTTGCATACATGTCTCTAAGGGCAATTGTAACTACAACATCTAACAAAATTCCCATATGTTTTATCCTTTAATGGATGTCCATTTTGGCATAGGCAAGGAGGATACTAGCTAAGGTTGTGGAATTTTGCTTTACACCTGCCAATCGCATTTGCTTGAAAGTTTCTAATGCCTTATCAAAAAATCCATTTTGTTCATATCTTGCAATCATTGCATTCAATGAGGTGACATTTCTTTGGGACATCATACCAAATAGTTCACGTGCCTTATCTATGCTTCCACACTTTGCATACATGTCTACAAGGGTAGCTGCAATTACAACATGTGAGAAATTTTCTATATCCTTTATGTTTTGATGGTTGTCCATACGTTGTTTCAAACATTCTATTTTGGTGGATGTCCATACCCTATTCCAAAGATCCCATTTTGGCATTTACATATGTCAATTGCTTTTTCTTGTATGTTTCTAAAGCCTTATCAAAAAATTCATTTTATGCATATCCTGTAATCATGGCATTCCATGAGACCACATTTATTTGAGGCATCGTGTCAAACAATTCACTTGCCTTATCTATGCTTCAACATTTTACATATGTCTTCTAGGGCAGTTGCAACTACAACATCTATCGAAATTCCCATATCCTTTATGCTTTTATGGATGTCCATGTACCATGTTCCAAAGATCTCAGTTTGGCATATGCAAAGAGGATACAGTCAAAGGTTGTGGAATTTGGATTTTCACCCACCTATTGCTTTTGCTTGAAAGTTTCTAAAGCCATATCAACAAATCCATTTTGTGCATATCCTACAATAATGGCATGTTCAATGAGACCACATTTATTTGAGTCATCCTTCCATGCAAGTACAATATTTGATAAAATTCACATATGCTTCCACATTTTGCATACATAGTTGTTGTACTAGACTCTTTTTGTATCCTGTCAAATAGTTCACTTGCCTTGTCTGTGCTTCCACATTTTGCATACATGTCTTCTAGGGAAGTTGTAACTACAACAACTATCAAAATTCTCACATCCTTTATACTTTGATGGATGTCCATGTACCATGTTCCATGTAAGGAAATGAGAGCATCTCAGAACGTATTTCTAAGAACAGTGGTGTCTTCGACAGGTTTAAATTCTTTTCAATCACTTCAAATAACACACACAACTATGCCACAAAGCGGAAATAGACAAAACATTTCCAACATTGACCCTTAGAGGAAATACAAGCAACAAGATCTAATTTCAACAACAGAAATATTAACATGAAAGATAGAACAAGAGACACAGATATATGTGGGGAAAACCCTTACGAGTAAAAAACCCCACTCCAAAGCATCGAACCAATGTATTAATCAGTAACAACAAACATGTTACAATACACTTGCAGGCTCAAGGCCTTAACACAGAGGTTTACATCTTGCTCCTCTGGAAGAATAACTAACAGCATAACCCTGCACAAAGTTCTCCTCAGTTCTAATCATAGCACTCAGGTTAGTCCTTCATACTGTTATCATGCCACAAATAGCATACAGTACAGGCCATCACCGAGAGAGAGATACTTCCCTCTTTTTTCTATTCTTCTCCTCTTGGCCTGAATCCCCTTCTACCAAACTCAATTCTCACTCCTCTATTCTAGTCACATCTCACATTATAGAAATAGAACAATCGATTACTATCTCAGACCGTTACAACTTCCAAAAGGTTGACAATTCATTTTTAACCATTCGTAACCATTCGTATTCATGAGGATTAAATAGTCCCACATGCATCAATTGACAAACATAGCAGTAGTATATATCCACAAACACGTGGTAAGTCTATCATCGGCGCTTTTGCCGCCGCCGACCCCAGCCGACCGATCATCAACAAACCATCGGAGTGACCAAGACCTTCGGTGTGACTTCATCCTTCTTCACCGACAAAGTTCCTTTTGCCGATGCCAAACTCCATCGGACAGACCAAGCTCATCGGAGTAAGAATTCCACCGAAGGCCGATAGCGTTAGTCCCCACCGATACCAAACCTCCATTGGTGAAACATACTCCATCGTTGGAACACAAACAAGTTACGCTGAAGACCCTTGTTTCACCGATAGCACATCGCAGGAACAAACCACCATCGGGGAGACACAAATGGTCGGAGTAACAAAATAAAGCAAAGTCAATGGCTATACTTTGCCCAATCAGATTGAACCCTTGAACCAACACTAATCGTTGAACCAATGAACCATTGAACCAATGTCGTCGAACCGATGAACTAATGAACCATTAAACCGATCTGTGAGACTCCAGACCATCGGTAGAAAACATCGAAGCAGCGCTGATAGAGCTTGTCAGGCCGATAACAAAGGGCAATCAACCAAGAACAAGAGATCACTGAGACAAAGAGCAACACAAGCCTATGCCTATAATCTGAGTCACAAGTATTCAACATTCCAAAGATCCCACTTTGGTACAGGTAGAGAGGATGCAGTGTGGAATTTGGATTTACACCCACTAATTTCTTTTTCTTGAAAGTTTCTAAAGCCTTATCAACAAAACCATTTTGTGCATATCCTACAATCATGACATTCCATGAGATTCCATTTCTTTAAGGCATCATGTCAAACAATCCACTTGCCTTCTCTATGCTTCCACATTTTGCATACATGTCTCCTACGACATTTGCAACTACAACATCTTACAAAATTCCCATATCCTTTATGATTTGATGGATGTCCATGTACTGTGTTCTAAAGATCTTAGTTTGGCACTAGCAGAGAGGATGTAGTCAAAGGTTGTGGATTTTAGCTTTACACCCACCAATTGGTTTTGCTTGAAAGTTTCTAAAGCCTTATTGACAAATCCATTATTTGCATATCCTGCAACCATACCATTCCATGAGACCACATTGCTTTGAGGCATCATGTCAAACAGTTCACTCACCTTCTCTATGCTTCCGCATTTTGCATACATGTCTTCTAGGGCAGTTGCAACTACAACATTTTTCAAAATTCCAATAAACCACATTTTTTTGAGGCATCATTCAATGCAACTACAACATTTGATAAAATTCCCATATGCATTTTGTAAGAATACATGAGATACTATATATTTCTATATGATTATCCTAATTAGTAAGAATTAATAAGAAAGAAGCATAATGGCAATAATTAGCATTCAAGGATTTCTAATGAAGACCTAGGGTTTGGGTGCCAATGGAAACTTACCAAACCCTCGGATCAATCTTTATTTGAAGAGATTTTATGATTTAGAGTAATACAGATGCTTGGGTATCTCATGATCATATTGAGATCTAATCATTGCTTTGTTTCTTGTAGGGTTTGTTTCCATGCTTCTAATCATAATAATCAAGGTTATGGGACAACAAGGTTATGGAATAGCTCTTCTCATGTCATATGAGGAGATCATGGTCACAATACCATCAAGATGTTGTGAATTTCAACAAAAAATTTCCATCTTTCCAAACCCTACCATCGTACATAGTCAAGAAGGCACAAAACAATCAAAAGCATGGACGATCAAGGGACTATCATGAAATCATAAGGTTGTTATCCATAGGGGGATTGCCTTGAAAGATGTATGACCATTGTAAATTGCTCCTTATCAAGGCCATGATGTGTCAAAAAGGTGAAGTTATTGGGTGAATGTGAGAAGTCAGTTTCAAAGAAGGTTTCAAAAGAGTATCTGTTGTTGTCATAGTCATGAAAGACTATCATTATGCCATCTTAGAGACCCTATGACTCAAGAAATCGCCATGAAAATGAGGTTGAGGAGTTTTCTTAGGGTGTGAGGGGTAATCAAAGGGATTTCAAGGAAGATCAAACACTAAAAGAAGGGATTTTTCCATGATCTTTTTTTAGGACTGTTACAATCATGAACAGCCATCAAGGTCCTAAGAGTATTTACTAATCATCATACCATTATTCACATTTTAGCATTGTCAACACATGTTAGGATAGTGTTGTCTCAGCAAAATAGAGAAGGTTTTTATAAAGATCTTAGAACTCTCATTTTATAAATGTATAGCTATATGCAAATGATAGCAGTCATATGTCAAGCTTAGAATGGTCATATCAACCTACGGACTACTTGATTGAATCCTCAAGGCTAGGAGTGACATTTTTCATTCCATAGCTCGTGGGGCTGAACTAACTGCTCCAACACATCAGGGTGGGTGGGTAAATGCTAGGGGAGGTCTCATTTCATGTGCCAAGTGCCCCAATCCTTCGAGGCAGCAATCTACCGGCAAAGTCCCTTAAGATCCCTAAGATAAAAAATTGCTAAACTTTGACGGAGTGGTTCTCAAAATTTGTGGTAGATTGGAACATTCCATTTGGACCTATAGGTGCACGTGGAGTTCATCCACAATAACCTCTCTCAGTTTTGGTCAAATCCAGTCCATTTGACCGTGTCAAAATCAAACACATTCTTGCTAAATGCTTCAGTTTCATGTTGTTGAAAGGTTGTCAGGTGCCATATTTTTTGTTCTGCTCATCATGGGGCTGAACTGACTGTACTAACATGTCAGGGTGGGTGGGTAAATGCTAGGGGAGGTCTCTTTTCATGTGCCAAGTGCCCTAGTTGTTCAAGGCAGTAGGCTACCGACAAAGTCCCTTAAGATCCCTAAGATGGAAAAACTACCAAACTTTGGAGTAGTTCTTAGAATTCATAATAGATGGGAATGTTTTGTTTGGACCTAGAGGTGCATGTGGGGTCTGTCTACAATAACCTCTCTTGGTTTTGTTCAACTCCAGTCTGTTTGATCGTGCCAGAATCACAAACGTATTCTTACAAAATGCTTCAGTTTCATGTTGTGGAAAGGTTGCCAGGTGCCATATTTTTTGTTCTGCTCATCATGGGGCCAAACTAACTATGCCAACATGTCAGGGTGGGTAGGTAAATTCCAGGGGAGGTCTCATTTTGTGTTCCAAGGGTCCCAGTCGTTCTGGCCTACAAGCTACCGATAAAGTGACTTTGTCGATACCTTACAACTCGGAACGACTGGGACCCTTGGAATAGAAAATGAGACCTCCCATAGCATTTAACTACCCACTTCGATGTGTTAGTGAAGTCTATTCATCCCCATGACCTATGGAATACAAAATGTCACTCCTAGCACCTTTCGAGTTTGTTGGTAGCTTGTAGTCCAAAACGACTAAGAAACTTGGTGCATGAAACAAGACCTCCCCTAGCATTTACCCACCCACCCAGATGTGTTGGCGTAGTCCTTTCGGCCCCAAGACCTATGGAATGCAAAATTTTAGTGTTAGCAACTTTCTACTTTGTCGGTAGCTTACAGCCTGGAACGACTAGCATGCTTGACACATGAAACGAGACCTCCTCTAGCATTTACCTACCCAACCCAACATGTTGGCATAGTCAGTTCGGCCCAATGATTGTTGAACTGCACTAGACAACTAAGAGGGGGTGGGTGAATCAGTTGTCCTAAAACTTTTAACCAAATATGATCATCAACTTATCAATTACTTATATTCAGATACAACCATGAAAGCATTAAATGAGAAGCTCAACACAAAAGCATTTAAATAACACAAGAGACACTAGATTTTTACGTGGAAAACCCTAAAAGGAAAAAACCATGGTGGGTGTTAGCCCACAGAAATATATAAGTTATATTAATACCAAAAAACAGAGGCTCACTATCTATAGGGCTCACTACCCAAATTGCTCACTGCAAAGAAAGGCTCACTGCCTATGGATGGCTCACTGCCAAAGGGTGGCTCATTGCCAAAAGAAGGCTCACTACCAAAAGGTTGAACTGAGATAACAGCATCTACTCCATGCCAAAGTTTAGTTCCATTGAAGCACAAAACACCTCTGCCCTGCTCTGCTACCTTACTTCACTTTATCTTCGTATCTTTGCACTTGGATACATTTTTACGACTCAATTATAAGTATTTATACACTACATCAACCTTGGAATGATTATCAAGGTCGACATTACTATCATCAACCGTTGGAACAATCTCCAAGGTCGGCATTACAAACATACATAAAATAGGTATGGACCTAATACAAATTTAGCTAAGGAAAAGATGTAAGAATTATGTAGATCATGCCATGCCTTAGATGGGACTCAAACACAATCTTTCATGCTACAACATACTATCACAATCTTCGATGCATCTCCATAGATGATGAATTCAACCAAGTCGGCCAAGATTGATGTTAACATAAGTATTCTCAACAACACACTTCATGCACGATTTGAATTCCACCTTGCAGACCAATCTAAATGTAGGAGCATGATCAGGAGACATCCACAAGCACATTGTAATCACCAGGAACAACCACACGATCTCTAACAACTTAATCAATGAGATTCTTCAAACTGGAGCACAAGAACAACACTATCAGCCATTGTCATGAGTAAAAGATAGCTTGCAGACCACCAAATCATGAACCATTACACTTGAAGGCATTTAACATCATCAGAAACTTACTTCCAGAACTGTAGACCAAAATACTTCAATGCAGAGGAATGCGGAGCAAAACACTTTCTCCCTGTCACCACCAAACACACAAAAAAAGTTGTTTTCACTATGGTGAACATAACTCACTCAATTCTTCATACCGGAGGCTCAAACCTAGAATATAACATCTTTAGACAGGCTTCTAAATAACTTCCAATCCGCAGGTAAATATATTTATTCTATAGGAAATGTAGAGCATTCTTCTAGACTATTCTTCTGCATGTAATGCACTATTTCTACTACAACACATTGTTATCACCAAAGGGGATAATTTTCTCAATATCCTTAACAAAGTAAGAGCATAGTTGACACCAATGACAACACAGATATGTTGACATCAATGACAACACTGAGTAGGCACATACTTGCAACAATCTCCCCCTTTGTCATTGATGGCAACATATGATGTGAAAAACTGAAAAGACCACCAAGACAAGATTCTCCCCCTTTCTCTTTACACATCTGCATTCTTTTCTCCTCCTAAGTTTTTCACATGATTTCTCTCCCCCTTTGACATTAGCAGAACAAAAAATATGGCACCTGGCAACCTTTTCACTACATGAAATTGAAGCATTTTGCAAGAATATGTTTGATTCTGACACGGTCAAATGGAATAGAGTTGAACAAAACTGAGAGAGGTTATTATAGACAAAGCCCACCTGCACCTGTAGGTCCAAATAGAACATTCCCAGCTGCCATGAATTCTGAGAACTGCTCCATCAAAGTTTGGCAGTTTTTTTGTCTTAGGGATCTTAAGGGACTTTGTCGGTAGCCTACTGCCCCGAACTACTGGGGCACTTGGCACATGAAATAAGACCTCCCCTAACATTTACCTGCCCACCCTAACGTGTTGGCATAATTAGTTTGACCCCATGATGAGAAAAATAAAAAATATGGCACCTGACAACCTTTCCATTGCATGAAACTGAAGCATTTTGTAAGAATACATTTGATTCTGGCACGGTCAAACAGACTGGAGTTCAACAAAACTGAGAGAGGTTATTGTAGATAGACCCCACATGCACCTGTAGGTCTAAACAAAACATTCCCAGCTGCCACAAATTCCAAGAATTACTCTGTCAAAGTTTGGCATTTTTTTCGTCTTAGGGATCTTAAGGGACTTTGCCGATAGCCTATTGCCCCAAATGGCTGGGGCACTTGGCACATGAAATGAGACCTCCCTTAGCATTTTCCTACCCACCCTGATGCATTAGCGAAGTTGGTTTGGCCCCACAAGCTATGGAATGCAAAATGTCACTCCTAGCACCTTTCCACAGCATGAAACTAAAGCATTGTGCAAGAATGCGTTTGATTCCAGCATGGTCAAACGGATTGGAGTTGACCAAAACTGAGAGAAGTTATTGTGGATGGACCCCACATGCACTTGTAGATCCAACCAAAATTTTCCCAGCTACCAGGAATTCTGAGAACTACTCCATCAAAGTTTAGCAGTTTTTGCTCTTAGGATCTTAAGGGACTTTGCCAGTAGCCTGCTACCTTGAACAACTGGGGCACTTCGCACATGAAAGGAGACCTCCCCTAACATTTATCTACCCACCCTAATGCGTTGGTGAAGTCCGTTCAGCCCCATGAGCTATGGCATGCAAAATGTCACTCTTAGCACCTTTCCACTACATGAAACTGAAGCATTTTGCAAGAATGCGTTTGATTCTGGCACAATCAAACAGACTAGAGTTGAACAAAACTAAGAGAGGTTATTGTGGATGGACCTCAAGTGCACTTGTAGGTCTAAACTAAATGTTCCCAACTGCCATGAATTCTGAGAACTACTCCGTCAAAGTTTGGCAGTTTTTCATCTTAGAGATCTTAAGGGACTTTGCCGGTAGCCTGCTGCCCCAAATGACTGGGGCACTTGGCACATGAAACAAGACCTCCCCTAGCATTTACTCACCCACCTTGATGTGTTGGCTAAGTTCGTTTGGCCCCACAAGCTAAGGAATGGAAAATGTCACTCCTAGCACCTTTCTACTGCATGAAACTGAATCATTTTGGAACAATGTGTTCCTTGCCACCATAGGCAAACAAAATTGATACTTGCAAAATCAAGGTAGGTGTTTTTAAGTGGACTTGACATCCACCTATACATGCAAAGAAGATGTTCCTAGGTGTCACAGTTTGATGGAACAGTCGATCCAAAGTTTGTCACATTTTTTTTCTTAAGGCTCTTGAGAGATTGTCTACGTTCGATATAACCAAGAACGACCATGAGGCTTTGCCACTGAAAAGACATCCCCACTAGAATTTACCCACCCACCCAGATGCGTTGGCACCATCCGTTTGGCCCTAGCAGATGCCTATCTTAAAAATTTAGTCATAATGCCTTTCTGGTAGTTGGAAATGCTAATATGCGCTAGACAACTGAGAGGGGGGAGGGTGAATCAATTGTCCCAAAAACTTAAACACTTACTGCAATTAAACATTCATCACTTATCCACAATTATTATGATTTAACAATCAATGCATGAAATCAGGAACTTAACCACAAAGATAACATCAAACACAAGAGACACCAGATTTTACATGGAAAACCCCAAGGTGGGGAAAACCCATGGAGAGGATTAGCTCTCAATATATATTCCAATCTTGAAATAATGATGTTCAGGCTTGGTCACTCCACGGGTCTAAACATACTAGCTTACTGCCATGAAGAACAACTAGGTCTAGCAGGCTCACTACCTCAACCCTAAACCTAGCAAGATTACAATAAGGGTTATTAAACCCTACTGGCGGCTTACTACCAGACTCACTGCCACGATCAACACCTTTCTATATTTATGACTGAAGTACAGTAATCCTTCTGCTCTGCTCTTCCTCTGCCTCTTCTCTGCTCTGCCTTTTGGACCTTTCTTAATATCTTTCCATTTTCACTCAAGGACACTTTTTCCTTGACTCAACTACAAGTATTTATACACTACATCAACCTTGGTATGATCATCAAGGTCAGCATCACAATCATCAACCATTGGAACATTCTCCAAGGTCGGTATTACAAACATTTACAAAATAGGTCCTGACCTATTACAACATTGTGCAAAGGAAATGAAATGTGGATCATGCCATGCCTTAGTTGGGACTCAAACATGATCTTCTATGCCACAACATGCTTCCACAATCTTCTAGAGATCTTCACAATCATTGGGATTAACCAGGTCGGTCAAGACTGGTTACATGCTACATTATTTGGGAACAATCTTCAAACACACTCTCAATTTCTTAACACAGACCAAAGTCCAGATAGGAACATGATTAGGAGACATCCACAAGCATGTTATAATCATCAGGAGCAAATGCACGAACCTTAACCACTTTATCCATAGGAATCTTCTCACTGGAACACATGAATTTCACTGTCTTCAATTGTCATAAAAGAAAGATAGCTTGCGGACCACCAAATCATGAACCATTGCAACTGAAGGCACTTATCATCATCCCAGACTTCCTTCTAGAACCGTAGAGAAAAATACTTTATTGTGGAGGAATGCAGAGCATAATACTTTCTTCCTATCCCAACTAAACTTATAGAAAAAGCAGGTTTTACTCTGGTGAACACAACTCACTCAGATCTTCATGGGCTCAAACCCAGGATGTAGCATCCTTAGTCATACCTCTAACTTGCTTCCAATCCACAGACCACGATCTTCAAGAAGAAGTAAATGCGGAGCAGTTTACTGAACTGTTCTTCAGCATACAACTCACTATCTGTACCGCACTTCTCTATAACTCACTTGTTCCTTGGGGAGAGGCTAATTTTCTCAATATCCTCAACATACAAGTCTTCTCAACTAGTAATAGAATAAGATATAGTTGACACCAATGACAATAAGGATATGTTGACATCAATGATAACACTGATTAGGCACATACTTGCAACAATCTCCCCCTTTGTCATTAATGGCAACACATGATGTGAAAAACTGCAACAACCATCAAGACAAGATTCTCCCCCTTTCTCTTTACACACCTCCACTCTTTCTTTCTCCATAATTCTACCCCTTTCTTTTACACATGTGCACTCTAAGTTTTTCACATGACTTCTCTCCCCCTTTGACATCAATGGCAAAGGGCACATACTTGCACTCTTCTGCTCTAATCTAATCTCTTTTCTGAACTCTCTGACTACTCCCCCTAAGAATTAGCCCAAAAAAGCATCAATTCAGACCTCTGAGTACCTCCGGACTGATGCACTACTGTGCATCTTAATTTAGAGCAGGAGGGGTGATAACCCCTAACGTTTCTCTAAGATACTCAAAAATATCCTTAGGTAGAGGCTTGGTAAAAATGTCTGTAATCTGATCCTTGGTGTTAACATACTCCTATGCTAGGGTTTAGATTTTCAAACATGCAAAAATGAAACTACAACAAATCCTAACTGCAATAGAAATTAATCTAGCCTATAAATCTATCAAACAAGCATGCAAAACAACTAAAATCCAAGCTAACATTGTCTTATCTCTATTGTCCTCCTCTATCTTGCATAGTATGTTCTCAGATTTACAAATTTTATGCAACAATCATGAGAAGCTTATGTGTATGTTAAGCAAGATTTTGGAGATGGTAGGTTGAGAGAATGAAAAGAAAATGAGCTAAGAGAGCCAAATGAGCTGGAAAAAGTGGTTTTATAAAGGAGCCCACTTGAATGAATGGTTAGGATTCATTGTTGGCTTTGGAGGCAAATCAAGGGTGGAGATGAGTTAGGGTTTTCTCCCCACCAAAAGACAAAAGACAATTTTGAATTAGAAGAAATGATGAGATGGATAATGTGATTCAAATTAAATAAATTGAACAATTTATTTAATTTATTGAAAGGATGCATATGAAAGGGGATAATTAGGTGATGGGATTTGATTTATTTGTTTTGAATAAATCAAGTGAAAGGGACATTAGGGTATGAATAATTAAATAATCAATTAGAATTGATTATTTAATTATAGAAGAAATATGGACAAATGGCTAGACTGGACGAAATTGAACTAGTTGAATAATGGGATTTGAAGGGGAAATTTGTCTTGTCACATTTGCGACATGAGGACATTTTTCAATGTCTACAACTCCAACTTGACTTCATTCTCTGTCACCTTTTCTCTTAGAAAATGATACCTAATGGATATGTGTTTTGTCCTTGAATGCATCAATGGATTCTTTGATATGTTTATGGCACTTGTGTTATCACAAAAGATTGCAATGGGATCTTCATACACAATTTTGATGTCCTTCAAAGTTTGCTTCATCCATAATACTTGAGTGCACCTGCATGCCACTGCAATGTATTATGCTTCTGCAGTAGACAAGGATATTGAATCTTGTTTCTTGCTCAACCAAGATACTAATATTTTTCCTAAAAAGAATGCACCTCTACTTGTACTTTTTATGTCATCCACATCTCTGGCCTAATCTGCATTAGTATATGCACTAAGAGTAAAGTCACAGTCCTTAGGGTACCACAAACCATAATCTATTGTACCTTTTAAATATCTCAAAATTCTCTCGATTATCATCACATGTGATTCCTTGGGTTCTGCCTGAAATCTTGCCACAAGACATACTGCATGCATTATGTCAGGTCTGGTTTGAGTTAGATAAAGTAATCCTCCAATCATAGATCCATACCTTTTCTGGTCTGCCACGGGTGAGTTATCATCTTTGCTCAACTTACAACCAGTTATCATAGGTGTGTATACTAGTTTAGAGTCTTCCATCCCAAATTTCTTTAACAACTCTTTCACATACTTAGACTGAGAAATGAAGATACCTTTATCTGATTGACTTATTTATAGACCTAAAAAGAAGTTCATCTCTCCAAAAATAGACATTTCAAATTCACTTTGCATTTCTCCAGCAAAAGCTAAGCACATACCTTCATTTCCTCCAAAAATAATATCATCAACAAAAACTGCAACAATCAGGGTTTGTTCATCATTGATCTTGAAGTAGAGATTGCTATTTGTAGTACCTTTACTGAACCCTATATGTATCAGGTACCTATCCAATTGTGCATACCATGCCCTGGGAGCTTGTTTTAATCCATACAAAGCTTTCTTCAATCTACATACCATGTCACCCTGATCTGATGACTGAAATCCTTCCGCTTGTTCTATATAGAATTCCTCTTCCAACTCTCCATTTAAGAAAGTAGACTTCACATCCATTGGATAAAACCTGAAATCTTTGTATGCTGCAAAAGCCAAAAACATCCTTATTGCTTCAATCCTTACCACTAGAGCAAAAGTTTCTTCAAAGTCTATTCCTTCAACTTGAGCGTATCCTTTACATACCAACCTTGCTTTATTTCTTACCACTTCACCATTCTCATTCATCTTGTTTCTGAAAACCCACTTTGTACCAATTACATTCTTGTCTAGTGGTTTGGGAACAAGATCCCAAGTCTGATTCTTCTCTATTTGCATCAATTCTTCTTCCATAGCCTTTATCCAATTCTCATCTTTGCAAGCCTCATCCACAATTTTAGGTTCAATCTTGGAAATCAGACATAAATTTACTTGTTCTTTTGCAGCTTTTCTCTTGGTTAAGATCCCTTTGCTCTTATTTCGTATGATTTGATCTTCAGAATGACTGATTCTTACATATCTTGGAGTTTTTGGTAGCACTTATCGGAGCTTGTTCTTCTTCGTTTGGGTTGTCTTCATGTTGCACCACTTCTGAAACATCTGGATCATCTAACTCATATCCACTTGATTCTGAAGACCTTTCCTTACATTCATCAACTTTAACATTTGCACTTTCAATGATCTTATTCAGCCTCTTATTATAGCACTGGTAGGCCTTGCTCTTGGTGGAATAACCAAGGAAGATTCCTTCATCACATCTAGAATCAAACTTGCCTAAATCTTCTTCTCTTTTGATATAACATTTGCTACCAAAAACTTTGAAATATTTCATAGTAGGAACTCTACCATGCCATAATTCATAAGGAGTCTTTGAACTGTTACCTTTTACTTGAACTCTGTTTAGGATATATACAGCAGTGTGAATTGCATCTCTCCAATATGCTTCCAGAAGATGAGCTTCCTTCATCATGGTTCTAGCAGCTTCTTGAACTATTCTATTTTTCCTTTCAACAACTCCATTTTGTTGTGGAGTTCTGGGTGCAGATAGATATCTCTTTATTCCATGTTCTTCACAAAAGAAATTGAATTCATTTGATGTGAACTCTCCTCCTCTATCAGACCTCAAGCATTTAATTTTCAAATCCATCTCATTTTCAACCATTGCCTTAAACACCTTGAATTTATCTAGAGCTTTAGCTTTCTCTTTCAAAAAGGTGACCTAAGTCATTCTAGAATAATCATCAATGAGAAATATGAAATACCTATCTCCTTGCAAACTTCTTACTCTGGTAGGTCCACACAAATCTGTATGCACTAGCTCAAGTAGTCCTCCAACTGATTGGTCCTTGCTTTTGAAACTTGTTCTTGTCTTTTTCCCAAATTGACATTCTTTGCAAATAGGATTAGTAGGCTTCACAAGCTTAGGAAAATCTCTAACAACTTGTGCAGTACTTATCTTCATAATATTATCAAAATATATGTGACACAACCTTCTATGCCATAACCAACTCTCATCAATCTGAGTCAACAAGCAATAGTTCTCAGTTCCTTTCAAGTGATAGATATTACCTCTGGTCTTCTTACCAATTGCAATGACTGTTCCAGAGCTTTCCCTAATCTTGCATCCATTGTCCTTAAAACTTAAATCATAGCCCTTTTCACACATCTGACCCACACTCAAATTGTGCTTTAATCCTTTCACATACAAGACATCTTCAGTATTAAGATTGCCATCAAAAGAAATAGATCCTTTCCCAAAAATCTTACTAGTTGTATCATCTCCAAACCTAACCAGTCCACCATCATATCTTTCCAAACTCACAAACTTACTTTTGTCACCAGTCATGTGGTGAGAGCAACCACTATCAATAACCCATTCATCCTTGTCCTTAATGACTTGAGCAGCCAAATCACTTTCCACTGGTTTTTCTTCCTTCACACAACTAGTAGAATTAGTAGACACAGGATCTTCTTGAATAGCAATAAACAAGCATTCATTTATAGAGGAACTAGCATTATCTAGTTGACCATTATCTGATATTCCTTCATCATCATCAAAATCTTGAACATAATAACACTTCTTTTGGGTCCTAGGCTTGTTCTCATATCTTCTTCTAATTCTTTCAGGACATCTGGAAGCAAAATGACCTACTTTACCACAGGAAAAACATTTGAAAGGTAATTTGCCTTTATACTTACTGGATCCTCTTTGCAATCTGTCCACGAAGTTGGCTTCAAATTCATCAAACTCATCATCAGATTCTACCTTGTACTTTTCTGATCTAGAAGTACTTCCAGGAGTACTGGCTTTGAAAGTTGTCTCAACTTTCAGCAGAGCATCATCAAACTCCCTCATTTCAAAAGCAGTAAGCTTACCAAGCAGCTGATCCCTGTCAAACATTTTTACTTGCATGAATTCTTCAATTGCGGCTACCTTGTGACAGTAGGACTTGGGCAAAGATCTAAGAATTTTCATAACAACTTCCTTTTCGTCAAGAGTTTCGCCTATGGCTTTTATCCCTATAACAAGTTCATCAACTCTTTACATAAAGGCTGATATGTTTTCATCATCATTCATCTTCAAACTTTCATATTTCACTTTCAGACTTTGTAACTTGGCTTCCTTCATATAATCATCTCCTTCATACAGATTTTTCAATTTTTCCCATACCTTATTTGCAGTTTCAAGATCCACAACTTTTGTCAATATTGAGTTGGTTAATGAGCTTAACAGAGCATCCTTTGCCTTGATATCTATCTCATATTCTTTGATTTCATCTTCAATCATCGGACCATTTGGAGGTATGGTTTATTCTATTTCTGTAACTTTCCAAACTTTGTAACCAAGAGAAAGAAGATGGCTTTTCATCCAACCCTTCTAGAGGACATAATTCGTTCCATCAAAATGCGGCGCTTCCTTCTTGTAAGACATTTTGGATCTTCCTCAAGTTGTTAAAATTTCTTCAGAGGAACTTGGCTCTGATACCAATTGTTGATATGCACCAGACAACTGAGAGGGGGGTGAATCAGTTGTCCCAAAAACTTAAACACTTACTACAATTAAACATTCATCACTTATCCACAATTACTATGATTTAACAATGAATGCATGAAATCAAAAACTTAACCACAAAGATAACATCAAACACAAGAGACACCAGATTTTACGTGGAAAACCCCAAGGCGGGGAAAAACCATGGAGAGGATTAGCTCTCAATATATTGCAATCTTGAAATAATGATGTTCAGGCTTGTTCACTCCATGGGTCTAAACATACTGGCTTACTGCCATGAAGAACAACTAGGTCTAGCAGGCTCACTACCTCAACCCTAAACCTAGCAAGATTACAATAAGGGTTGTTAAACCCTACTGGCGGCTTACTTCTAGATTCACTACCATGATCAACACCTTTCTATATTTATGACTGAAGTACAATAATTCCTCTGCTCTACTCTTCCTCTACTCTATTCTTCCTCTTCTCTCCTCTACCTCTTCTCTACTCTGCCTTTTGGACCTTTCTTAATATCTTTCCATTTTCACTCAAGGACACTTTTTCCATGACTCAACTACAAGTATTTGTACACTACATCAACCTTGGTATGATCATCAAGGTCGGCATCACAATCATCAACCATTGGAACATTCTCCAAGGTCGGTATTACAAACATTTACAAAATAGGTCCTGCCCTATTACAACATTGTGCAAAGGAAATGAAATGTGGATCACGCCATGCCTTAGCTAGGACTCAAACATGATCTTCCATGCCACAACATGCTTCCACAATCTTCTAGAGATCTTCGTAATCACTGGGATTAACCATGTCAGCCAAGACTGGTTACAAGCTACATTATCTGGGAACAATCTTCAAACACACTCTCAATTTCTTAATGCGGACCAAAGTCCAGATAGGAACATGATTAGGAGACATCCACAAGCACATTATAATCATCAGGAGCAACTGCATGAACCTTAACCACTTCATCCATAGGAATCTTCTCACCAGAACACATGAACTTCACTGTCTTCAACTGTCATAAAAGAAAGATAGCTTGTGGACAACTAAACCACAAACCATTGCAACTGAAGGCACTTATCATCATCCCAGACTTCCTTCTAGAACCGCAGAGCAAAATACTTTATTGTGGAGGAATGCAGAGCAGAATACTTTCTTCCTATCTCAACTAAACTTACAGAAAAAAGAAGGTTTTACTCTGGTGAACACAACTCACTTAGATCTTAATGCGGAGGGCTCAAACCCAGAATGTAGCATCCTTAGTCATACCTCTAACTTGCTTCCAATCCATAGACCACGATCTTCAAGTAGAAGTAAATGTGGAGTAGTTTACCAGACTGTTCTTCAGCATACAACTCATTGTTTGTACCGCACTTCTCTATAACTCACTTGTTCCTTCCGGAGAGGCTAATTTTCTCAATATCCTCAACATACAAGTCTTCTCAACAAGTAATAGAATAAGATATAGTTGACACCAATGACAACAAGAATATGTTGACATCAATGACAACACTGATTAGGCACATACTTGCAATAGGAAATTCAATACTGTAAAGATGTTCTCACTTGATCCAATGTCTTGTAGGGCATCAATTGAGGCTGCCCTTACCGTTGCTATCAATTATTTGTCATTAAAACTCATTAACACTCATTATGAAATAGCAACATCATTAAAATGAATTAGAACTCATAGTAACATCATTAAAACTCATTATGAAATAGAAAGTAAAGGACATATCACAGTGAAATAATCATGAAAACCTACCTTACTTTCTGTCCAAAGGCAACTTCATAAGGATTATTCCTACCTCCATCATACTAAAATCCTGAATGCAAATGCAATTGCACTATTTAGCTAAAATGAGTAGCTAAAATATACAAGGTGAAATGAGGATAGAAAATAAAACTAACATACCTTTCTGTCATTCCACTAATTCAATCCAATGAACCATCAGGGTCTACTCTACTCTTTATTGTGTTGAGTATTCCCTCGTGATCAGACTCACGAACCTTCCACAAAGTCCTATTTAATGGTCTACCCCCATATTTGATCAAATGAATGTTTGAAGCCATAACAAGGTTAGAATAATGAAGAATCTTCCTACATGGCTCAAAGTCCTCGAACACCCACACATCATACTTCTTTAGTGGGTACCTTCTAAGCCATGTTCCAGTAACAACCACTGATCCTATAGGGTACTCAATGTTTTCTCCATCTATAATAGGGGAATCTAATTTTTTTTTACCTCAACACAATGACACAAATAATAATCTATTCCTTCTTCATTGTCTTCAACTGCAATAACTGCATAAAGATGCCCTACATTGATACGTGCATTCAGTTCGATGAATATAACTTCAATAATACAAGAAAAAATACAAAATAAGATGCCATATTTAATTTTATTAAATTTTAATGCTGATAATACTTGGTTGTACTAGATCTGAAACATGGTCAAAATCAATTGATGATTCAATCTCTGTCATTTGTAGTGTTGTCGATAGTCAATACATGTCAACCGGGGCTTAGGCCTCTTGTACACCATTCATCAACAAACTGCTTTGACTCAAAATCATACCAAGCTTCATATGTACATGAAGAATAAAAGCATGCCATACGTCGCGTATGAATACTCCATGAACCTACATTAGAGCTTCTAAAAGAATGTAGCTCACTCAATTATGTCAATGTACAACAGTCCTCATAGTTTGCAATGTTAGTATCATCAACCAACCAAAAATATCTACAAACTGTAGACTTACCTTCATTACCTGGACCCATTATAGTGTTACACCATTCGACAATAGATCTCACATCTCTCAACTTTGCATTGTCTTTGTACTTCTACTCTTCTCGTGCCAATGCTCTTTTGATACATGCTCCTGCACCATCATGCTCTCTCTTTCCATGCCCAACCTCACAAAAATTTCACATATGTTGAACACCAATCATCATATGCTTCCTGCTCATCCAAAAGAACATCTACACGTTCTTAAATTATGATGCACAATTATCTGACCATATGATATGCTGACGAAATGATATGCTCCTGCTGGCCAAATAACGATAGAACATCTCAAAGCAACCTTGCACAAACTCCATAGAATGTGTACAATCATCACTAATATAAAAATGATACTCCCTCAAGATCTTCCTATCATCCTTTGTACTATCTTCTGCATGCATGCATAATATATACACAAATATAGCAACCTATGTAGAGTTGTAATACTATGATTGCACCTCATTTTGTGTGGAGTGTGTAGTTATTTGCAAAGTCAACAACTGAAATGATGGTACCAAGTGGAAATGTGTCCTTGCATAACTTGAATTGTGTGTCCAACCATCAAGCTCTATGGGTATGCCTTGCATACTCGTACACTATACTGTCACGAAACGTAGACATAAACTGATACACTAGAATCTTTTGAATAACCAAATTGCACCTCTTTGCTTCTTTACCATATTTTGTATTGTAGGCCACTGTTTTATACTTGCCAAACTCTACTAGTTCATTTCCAAGAGCATGTGTGTTTTCCATATGTTCACATATTGGCATATGTTGCAAGCCACCGCAATGCTGATATGTGCCATCCAAGCATAATTTCTTGTAGAGTATTTGACCTTCCTCTCTTTCACATAAAACTGTTGATATGAAGTCTCTAGAATATCATGGAGGTCTCTAAAATACTTTTGAGCTCATCCAAATGCACAAATATCACGAACCTTTAAAGTTTGCACATCCAATGGATGGTAATGAAGGATGAAGATCTAATGGTTAATAGTCAAAGTTTTTCACTTCGAACTCCTTTCCCTCTTAGAATAATTTAAAAATCTTGGCACCAAAAGTATTTTGTCCCTATTCACATGTTAATTGAGGGTTTTAAGGTAGGAATGAGGGTTTTAGTGACAATATCAAGAGTCATCCTAAGATTTGTTATGCATTATAATCACCATAGTGTTATACCTTTGTCAACTATAGGTTGAAATGACCATTTAAAGGTAAAAAATTCAAATGCAAATGTTTTCAAACCCATCTTAAGGGGCACCAATGCCTATTTAGATGTCATCCATGTCATGTAAGGGACTAAGAGCTGATGCAAAAGTAATATAATGGGACTACCATAATGTAAGGGCTTCTAACTAATGAATCTGATCCTAATAATCTAAGGCATGTAGGAACTACCTCCAAAATGTCATTTAACCTTCTAAACTATACCTAACTTAGGATAACATCAATACAACACATGCCTCTTGACCTTCCACCAATCAAGGAGGTCCTATATACACTTGCAATTGAATCTAAGTAGACAAATGAAAAGCATAAACTCTCATGATGACCAATACAAAATGATGCTTATCTTTGATTAGGAGATGCTTATCATGATGCCATGGGTGATCTTTATTTAGGATATGTTTATCATGATGCCATGGGCAACTTTAAATCACTTTTAGTGGGAGCTTTGATAGTGATGTGAATCTCACTTTGTGATAGATGATATTCTACAGTGGATGTTGGAGTTAGGTAGAGCTCTTAGTTCCTACTTCATGTGAGCATTAAGAGTTGACATTGTTTGATTGTGCTATTTATAATAGTCATAAATGAATGATGACCATTGAGAAATGAGAATTTCAAAGGCTTATAACCACATTTACACTGATGGCCACACTTTGTAACTTTAATAACATCAAGACAGTCCTTCAAAACTTGCCTAGCAACCTAAAATATGACCCTAGCATAATATGGACAGTTACTAATGACTGTACTATTGGGCATAACAGTCATATGGTAACCAATTTTCCATATGGAAGACTTGAAGGAAAATCTTCTTAGTAACATGATTTGGTGCTGTTATGTGGAGGCCATGATTGGACTGATTATATATACATATTAGAATTGTCAAGCGCCTTAAATGGACTATCAACACAACTAGTACTATCATGTTAGTCAATAGGAACATCAAATAAGGTATGAAGATAATTTGATATCTTGTCACTTGGTGTAAAGGAGGGGTTTTCTAGGAATAACAAGGTGTAGAAATTTAGGGCAGAGTTTTGTTTCATGATGACAAGTCAAGTCCTAAACTATAATATTTTGATGACCTAGCATAAGAGGCAATGTTGCAAGGTGGCCAAGGGATCATGAAGAGGAGTGATGGTGTTGCACACACACATGCAACAAAGGTAGCATAATGAGAGTTCTCATGTGGAGAAAGATAGGTTGCAAGATCGACACTTAGGACTGTTATAGGCACTAAATGTTTGGATAGTTAAAGGGCAGTCTTATCAACAAAAGAATAATCAATCCTAAAACCTCTCTTAACTATTATGACAATGATACCCATGTGCTATGTGACATTATGCATAAGGATTATTAGGGTCAAATATGAACAAAATATGCAATAGGCTCTCACTACCCTATTCACAAGATAAGAGATGACAACATGATGAAAATGACTGATCTTATATACAGATTAGAATTGTCAAGCACCTTAAATGGACTATCAACACAACTAGGACTATCATAACAGTCAATAGGAACAGATCAAACTAGGTATGAAGATAATTTGATCTATCTTGTCAAGGTGTAAAGGAGGGGTTTTCTAGAAATCATAAATGTATAGGACAGTCGTTGTAACCTTATGAATATCACACATGACATTATTCGAATAGTAGTCCAAAATAAGAATGATCAAACCCTAGGAGTTTCATAAGTAAATTGGTGCATTACAACCTAGCAATCACAAGATCAATTGAAGGATAAATGGTGAGATAGGTTATATGAGAAGATGAGAAGATGAGAAGGAATAAGAATATAATGATGAGATATAGGTTGGACATTGTGCTATGACATGGAGATTTATTACAACCAATAGTTACTATGGTAGAAATTGCAAGACGCTTGGTAAAGAACTCGCTATTGCATCTTGAGCTAAAGACATAAAGACATAAAGAACATAAGAACATATATAAGTGAATTAAAATGGATATAAAGAACATACCTTAGACTTCGATATTAGAGTTGACCAATTCTCCAAATTTTGGCTTCAAAATCCTCAAATTCTTCTTTTTTCGCAAGTTTGATTATGAATTATATATAAGTCTAGAATAGGATTAGTGAAATTTATGGAAAAAACAAACATATATAATCAAATTCAATCTATGTATCAATGGTAATTAGCTTTGAAACAATATCACATGAAACATGAAACTTTACATTTAAATAATCAAATTTTCTCCAAAAAAATGCAAAATCAGTTATTCTATGTTGAAAAAATAAAAAAGGTGGTGGATTGATCCAAAAATGATTGTTAATATGTCAAAGAACATGCAAAACCATTTATTTGTCTGATATACTGCATGAAAAGTAGGAATAATAGGCATGTGGGGTCTGAATCACGGATCCCACATGCTTTTTGCCCATTTTTTTTGCTTCCCATAATGCGAACGCATTCTGGGAAGCATAAAAATAATAAGCTTCATTCACCCTAAAATCATAACCTTCTAAATGTTATAGAGATAGAGATAGATAGGGAAGCATAAAAAGGTAAAGATTTCTCTATCCTCCCTCTCTACAGCTCTATTTGCCTCTCTTTCTCTATATCTCTCTCCCTCTCTTTGTCAACCCCTTGGAATGTGAGGGAGAGAGATATAGAGATAGAGAGGTACATATATTTAGATAGAGGGAGGATAGATAAATAAAGAGATAAAGGAAGAAAATAGATAGATAGAAAGGGATGTATATAGAGAGGGAGGGTGACATGGAAAGGGGGAGGGGGAGAGGGATAAATAGAGATAGATAGAGAGAGGGAGATGTGGAGAGATGGAGAGGGACACGGACATGGACAAGGAGAGAGGGGGGACATGGAAAGATATGGAAAGATAGAGATAGAGTTAGAGAAAGGAAAAAATATAGAAAGAGGGGCAAATAGAGAGATAGAGAGGGATAGGTGGAGATAAAGATGGGGAGAGGGAGAGGGGAATTGAGATAGATAAACGGGTCTAGATAGAAGGAGAAAGATATATAAAGAGGGAGATAGAGATAGATATATAGGGAGGGGAGATATAGGGAGATAGAGAGTGAGGGAGAGATGGATAGGGAAATGTAGAGAGAGGTAGAGAGGGATATATTAAGAGATAGGGTTATGGGGAGAGATAGAGATAGGGAAAGAGATGGAGAGATGTCTAGAGACATACTTGGAGAGACATTTCAAGAGGTAGAGGGATGGGGAGAGAGATAGAGAGGAGAGACATAGAGAGGGAGGGAGAGAGAGGTAAATAGGGATATATTAAGAGATAGGGATCTATGTGGAGAGATAGAGATATGGAAACAGATCAAGAGATGTGGACAGACACATATGGAGATAGATTTGAGGTAGAGGGATTGAGAGAGTGATAGAGAGGGGGAGTGAGATAGTGAGGGAGGGAGAGATAGAAAGGTACAGTTAGAGAGAGCGGATCGATAGAGAGAGCAACCCTAAACCCTAACCCCTAAACCCTAAACACGAGCAACCCTAAACCCCTAAACACGAGCAACCCGAAACCCCTAAACCATAACCCCTAAACCATAAACCCTAAACTCGAGCATCCCTAAACCCCTAAACCCTAAATAATACCCCTAAACCCTAACCCATAAACCCTAAACACTAAACTTGAGCAACCCTAAACTCATAAACCTCAAATAATGCCCCTGACCCCTAAACCCTAAACTCAAGCAACCAAGCTAAACCCCTAACCATATAGTTCAATCTAAGGGATGATGGAGGATCAATGGGAAATGGATGTAGAATTCTTGGATCTTGATTATCATTATCCTCTAATGGGTGAACTATTTGATAGGATCTAAGTTATTTGTTTGATTATCTATGTTTTCTTGCTCGAACCAATGTGTCTCATCATGGGATATTGATGAATAATGAATAGGACTAGTGGGATGATGGATATGATTAATGAGATGATGGATAGGAGTGATGTAGGTTACTTGCTCATGGATAAGATCTTGATCATAGATAATATCTTGATCACATGGAGGATAAGCATGGATAGCACGATATTAGATATGGATAGGGTAACTGGGGATGCATTGACATTGGATTGGGGAGTAAGAGGTGGTGATGGGGGTTCACTAGGAAATGTTGGAGGATCAATGATGGGATCAATGTAGATGGGTTGACCATGAGATGGTAAGGGATCCGAGACATGGTATTAGATGCGATGTTTGGATTTTGATTAGGATGGGTGGTTGGTGTTTCCACATGCTTTGGACTAGTCTCTTAACATGGCTATTGGGTTTCTTAGATGGATGTGATGGGTTCTTCGATGGGATCAATAATCTTTGGATGTTTGACAACATGGCTACATGATTGGGCTTGACTTGGACTTATGGTAGGAGACTCTTCATTGAAATGGATAGACATAAGAATGGATGATGGTGTTGGAGTGGTAGACATGTTACTAGGAGGTTATTTGTTACCTGCTCAAGGATAGGAATTTGAGTACATGATGTTTTTCTAAGATTCCTTGCCAATAGTCCTTGGGTGACATCCTTCATGGCTTCATGGGTTGATGGACTAGGATATGCATATAGTTGATGGACAATGATGGAAGATGTTGTGGGGTTAGGATTAGGATCGAGTGAATGGAGATATGAGGGGATGGATTGGGATTGGGAGTGTTAGAGGGGGATGAAATTGGATCAGTGGATTTGGATGGCTCCATATCTTTGCTTTTATTTTTGGATTTTGTAAAGAGTCTTTGGAGAAAACTTTTCAAGGGTTCATGGGTTGATGGATTAGAGCTTAGAATGTTTGATGGTGGATTAGATGGTGAGTTATATGGTAGATGGATGATACAGATTGATGGATTAGGAGATGGGTGGACTAATGGGTTAGGATTAGGAGGATTGGAGGGAAATTATAAAATAATTCCCCTTTAATCCTAACCCCTAAACCCTAAACTTGAGCAACCCTAGAAACTCATAAACCCTAAATAATGCCCCTAAAGGTCTGAGCAACCATAAACTCATAAACCCTAAATAATGCCCCTAAACCTGAGCAACCCTGAACCTCTCTCTCTCTTCCCCAAAACCCCAAAGCCCTAAATCATAATGCCCCTAAAACCTAACCCCTAAACCATAAACTCGAGCAACCCTAAACCCTAAATAATTCCCCTAAACCCTAAACTTAAGCAACCCTAAACTCATAAACCCGATCAACCCTCTCTCTCTCTCCCATCTCTCTCCCCTCCATCTCCATCCTCTCTCCCTCTTCCTCTCTCTCCTCTCCCTTGTCGACAAAGAACATAGAAACAAGAAAACTAGGACATGCAAAGAGGGACGAGGATATAAATTGGGATGATGAAATGGAAACAAGATAATTTATGAAATTTCATTGGATGGGAAGAATGATGTAGAGATGTAGAGAGGGGAGGGAAGTAGAGAGTGAGAGAGAGAGGGTAGGAGTTAGAGACAGGAGGGAAGTAGAGAGTGTGAGAGGGTAGGAGGTAGATAGGGGAAGGAAGAAGAGAGTGAGAGAGAGGGGAGGAGGTAGAGAGGGGAGGGAAGCAAAGACTAAGAGAGAGGGTAGGAGGTAGAGAGGGGAGGGAAGTAAAGAGTGCTTGAGAGAGGGTAGGAGGTAGAGAGGGGGGAGAAGAGAGTGAGAGAGAAGGTAGGAGGTAGAGAGGTGAGGGAAGCAGAGACTCCGAAATAGGGTAGGAGGTAGACAGGGGAGGGAAGTAGAGAGTGAGAGAGAGGGTAGAAGGTAGAGAGGGGAGGGAAGAAGAGAGTGAGAGAGAAGGTAGGAGGTAGAGAGGGGAGGGAAGCAGAGACTCAGAGAGAGGGTAGGAGGTAGATAGGTGAGGGAAGCAGAGACTTAGAGAGAGGGTAGGAGGTAGAGAGGGGAGGGAAGTAGAGAGTGAGAGAGATGGTAGGAAGTGCAGCTGTCCTTGTAGACATGTATGTAAAGTGTGGAAGCATAGACAAGGCATGTCAATTGACTAACGTAACACCTCAAAGAGATATTCTATAATGGAATGCAATGATTGAAAGATATGCAAAAAATGAATTTGTTGAAAAGGCTTTAGAAACTTTCAAGCAAATGCAATTGGCATGTGTAAAGCCAATTTTGCTCAGCATAACGCGAGCGTGTTATAACGCACTCGCATTATGTGAACTCACATAACGCGAGCGCGTTATAACACACTCGCATTATGTGAACTCACATAACGCGAGCGTGTTATAATGTGAGTGTGTTATGCTGAGCATGCTTAGACGTGTTTTTTCCAATTTTTAGCAAAGTTTTGAGCTAATCTGGAGCGTGCTCCCTATCAGGATGGTACTTTTTCCAATGAAAAGTAAAAAAAAATACCGCCATAATCTTAAGCTCTCTGTTAGCTATCTAACCATATAATTTTTTTCACATTTTGAGTACGTTCACCTGGGTTTCATCTTTAATTTCTTTTGTCAGTGTATCCATTTTTTGTCAAAAACCAGTGTCTAGTATTTTTGACTTTTTTTTTTACCGTTCATCAAAATTTGAAATAAGTTACATTTTTAGAAACTAGACTCCATTCTACACGTATTAAAAAAAATTGATTTTCAATTAGTTTTCAAAATTTTTAGGGGGGAGCACGCTCAATTTTTTATTTTTCAAGATGTGTCCACTTTGAAAATTAGTAAAAAATAAAATATTCATGAAAAAATTATCAAAAAAATCAGTGATAAACTACATGGTGTTAGCTAATTTCTCACCAAAGCGATTTTTGAAAAACTAAAAAAAAGTCAACATTTTAGGGGGAGCACACCAGACACTATGTTATGTTTTTTGAGAAAAATAGGACCAATTTATGTGCTCCCCCTTTTTGAACCCCTTAATCTCAACCATTTTTGGAAAAAAAAGGTAGTTTAAAAACTAGAATCCGAGCACTACGACTCTTGTTTTTGTTGCATCTTCAAATTTTGAGTGTAGCTATCTTCAATTTCTCATCCAACATCAATATTTCCTAATTTCAGAAGGAAAAAAAAAAAAAGTGGCATCTTAAGACCCCCTTTTGGTCCCTCATCTTTGTGCACTTATCCAGTGGAGTCATGTGGAGAGAAGCTCTAGAGTTGATCACCCATACATCCTCATATGCATGCATAGACAAGGCTGCAACAAAGGCATTGCTTGCATCCTCTTGCTCGAAGATATTGAAATCATCATTAGATTCACCTTTTATTTTCTTCTTTTTCTCCTCCTTACAGTCTCTTCTAAATTGGCATATATTGCCATAGTTCTAGCATTTCACCTTGGAAATTTTACCAAGAAACTTAGATCTCGCATGAGATAGATTTACTTTTATCCCTCTTCTTGCCTTTCTCCTTCAACCATCCATGAACAATCTATGCTTCCTTGGTGGATTTAGAAGCCTTCCTGCTCATCTTTTCTGATATTAAAGTAACTAGTACATCCAAGAACATGCTTTGAATCAATGCTTCCAATAGCTATCAGTAGGTTGTTCCATGAGTTTGGCAAAGAACATAACAGGGCCATGCATCGATCTTTGTCTTCCATTTTCACACCAATCGACTATAACTAGCTTACAATTGTGTTGAATGCATTAAGGTGCTTAGCAATGGAATCACCCTCATCCATCCTCAAAGTGTACAAATTTTGTAGAAAAAGCTTGTTTACTAGGGATTTGGCCTAGTATAGATTCCCTAACTTTTTCCAAAGTCTTTCTATAGTGAGTTCTCCTAAAACATTAAAAAACACTAATTCAACCAAGGGAATTCTAATAAGACTTTTTGCCTTCCTATCCAATGCAACCTAATCATTAGGCAACATTGACATACATTTGTTCACAAATATTGTAGCCTGTAGATCTCAATCTATAAGCAAGTACACCATTTTAAGCTTCCATTGCTCAAAATTAGTGTAACTAAATTTTTCCATCTCCAATCTAGATGTGCTTGCCATATAAACCAAAACAAAGATATCCTCTATGCATGCTCCCACTCAAACAAAGATTAGTTTATAAAAACTTTTTCTTAACACTGAGGACTTGAGTTATTAGACTCTAATACCAAATGAAAGGAAAGCAAGATGGAAAAACACTTATTACACTAATCTATAAGGAGAGGCAATGCAAAGAGACTAAGATCTAACATTTTTTGATAACACAGTAACACATGCATAGACATTAGGAGAAATTTACATAAAAATGGGCCTCCTAAGGATAACATCATCAAAATATTGAGCTATCAAAAATCAACTAAAAGATGACATCAACCATTATGGTGACATCATCCAAAATAAAAATAAATTATTTATTTTATAAAATTAAACTTTCTAAAATCCTATGAATTAACTCGTGATGGTTAATTTAAGTCTACATATTCTATTCTATCTCAATCATCTTTCTAAATAAAAGATTCTTTTTATTTTTTAGATTTATATTTTTAAGTTCTATTATAGAAATTATTTTATTTTTTAAAAAATACTTTCATTCTTTAGGAAAAAAATCTAAAAACCATTTCAAAAATATTTCAACAAATCATTTCTTAGAAAGTGTAGCTTTTAAAATATAAAGATAAAAAATTTTCAAAGAAAAAATAACATAAGAAAATAAATAATACAAAAAGAAAAGTAAATATAATAGGAAGATAAAAAGCTAACAAATATTTATTTATATTTTACAGAAAAGAAAATAAAAAAGTTATTTAAAATTATACGTTTAAAAAGCTTAAACTACTTTTTAGTACATTCTTTAAGTAAAACTCGAGTTTAAAATAGGAAATTAGAAAGTGTATCTTTTAAAATATAACTTAAAAATAAAATAAAAAATAGAAAAGAAATTAAGAAAAGAAATAATATAAAAAGAAAAGTGAACTTGAATTTTATTAGGAAATATAATAGGAAGCTAACAAATATTTATTTATATTTTAGAGGAAAATAAAAGAGTTATTTAAAATGTTTATTTTTATTTTTTTATATACGTTTAAAAAATTTAAACTACTTTTTAGTACATTCTTTAAATAAAACTTCAGGTTAAAGCATGGAATTAGAAAGTGTATCTTTTAAAATATAACTTAAAAATAAAAAATAAAATATAAAATAAATAGAAATGAAATAATATAAAAAGAAAAGTGAACTTGAGCTTTAATTTAGAAAGTGTATTCTTTAAAATATAACTTAAAAATAAAATAGAAAATAGAAAATAGAAAATAAATCAAGAAAAGAAATAATATAAAAAAAAATTGAGCTTGAGTTTTAAAAGAATTATAATAGAAATATGTGACCCCACATAACTCATGTAGTTAAGTAATTTATATTTATTTAATTGTATTATATAAGAAAAGTTTTGTTTTTTTAGAGTTTCTTAGGAAGCCCATTTTATATGTAGAATCCTTTGTTATGACGACAAAGTCATTCTTCTTCACATATCGTGAGGTTTAACCGGGGGCTAATTGGGTTTAGTTGGTTTAGTGGTATTAGGTTTTTTACCACCCATTGTGATTCATCCAACCGCTTTAATTAGTGGAGTCAAGGCATCCAACTTAGGCTTGGGAGGTGTTCTTAACATAAACTGACACTCCTTGATCTCATGATAAAGAGATTGGCACCAAAAACAAGTGTTTGGAAAGTTGATATAGGTTGCTTTTTATGTAAAATGCAAACCACTAGCCTAAATTTCAACTAATTCCTTAAGCTCATGGCAAATATAATGGCCTAAAGGATGGATAATTTGCTCCCAATAACCCTAGAAATGAATTATAAGACTTAGGAACTCAATCCACATAAAAACTTTAAGAGAAGCTTCTTTTGGCACTTTGAAATCCTAGGTCCAACAAGATAACATTTGTAAGGTATTTCTCATGAACTAACGATTTTACTAGTTAAGGAGCAATTGACCTACTAGAGGTTGCTAAAAGAAAAAATCCTAAAAAAAACCTTGGTAAGATAACTAACTCCAATGAGCTTGATGCCATGTAACTCACAAAAAAACATAGTTGACATAGTATTGCCCTCGGAAAACCCTTCCAAAAAACCCAACCTCAAAACCTCGAACCAATTGTATTCCTAGTAGCACCAATTGTTACAATACAACTCGAGGCTCAAGCCTTTATAAGTGATCATACAAATCAATATAGTTCTAGAGATATTTTGGTAGCATAACAGTACCTACGATATATTATGATAATACCTCCAACCCGAACACTCAATATATATACAATAATAAAACCCCAAACCATCTGCTAGAAACCATTGGCTAATTTAGGTTCCCATTTCCATGCATAAAGTCCAACATCCAAAACAAATTGAGTTAACTGACAACAAATTAGAATTTTCCACTACCAAACTCGGGCACTCAAAATAGTCTTATCCTACCTTTTCCAAATATGCTCCATGATTTTCTCCAAGCCCACAATTAACTCCCTCTCATCTTGCTTTTTCCTTTCTGGCAACTCTTACACACCTTACAAATTGTCAAAGTTGCATTTAGAAACTTCCATGACATTAAGTGAGTTACACTTACCAAATTACAAACTACAAGCGATGCATGGTACCATTCCAAGTGGGATGCCCCTAATATATGGGTAGAATAATAAATAAACAAGTACAAATTAATGCATACTTTTAAACATAGATTGTATGACACCTATCCCAATAGAACCAAGAAAAGGTGAAATAAAACTCTCACACTACCATGTACCCATCCTCATGTGAGGTGGCAAGTTGAGTAGTGTGAGGCCAAATCATCTTTAAGGCAAATTAAAGTAAAAAACCATAAACCTTAACTTCTTGTAAACAAATGATATCAAAAGGGCTAAATTGTTGGCATAAGATACATACATAAAACTTCTAAGAAAATTTTGTAAGTCCATACACACAATGATAACACATTCATTTAGAGGGATCCTCCATAGAGAGATTTGGCCATTGTCATTTGTTAGCACCACAGACCTATTTCTTAAAAATGGATGTTAGTTTGGCAATAGATAATTGCCAAGCAAAATCAGTGGCACTTACTATCAAAATTTGTCCTTAGAGACTCCTCATCGCTATAGAGGATTTGAGAGCACCTAGAGGGTTGAGTGCTCGTAGCTTGGATGTCCTAATGAAAATATGGTGATCCAAAAAATCAAGTCTCTTTTGACAGCTAGATCATTAAGGTCATGTGATAAGTGAAGTTCTATTGTAGGAATAAAAATAATGGTTGTATGGAGTTAATAGTTGATATTTTTGTATATTTAGTCTCCTCATGGAAATCTAAAATAAAAGGCTCGAGTCCATATGAGGAATTTATGGCTCCAGGATGTTGATGCTAAAGTGACATAATTTGCTACCAAAGTTTCATAGAGTGCTGCTAAAGTTTTTGGGATGTTATTTTAACCCACATAAATGATGTTTGGGTTATTTTGGAAACTTACACATGTGTAATAATAATTACATGTGGCAAAATAAACATCATACATATTGCCAAAACATAACAACAACTATATGAAAGACAAAAAAGGCCACATTCTGATTTTAAAAATGCCTAAAAAAGAGTGATTTTTGGGGTTCTAAAGTATGTGATGCGTTGGTTTCTCTCTTTGCTTGTCTTCTATTTGGTTAGAGGAAGGTTTTGATAAGGTATTCGAGTGAGCAAACTCTAATTTTATTCTTGGTTTTAGTCCATTGTAGGATTGTTGCATGTGTATGTAATAATTTTCCTTCATGTAGAGAGTGGTTGTAGGTATAATGGAAGTTCTAGATTTGTGTGAGGGCTCCATTGATGCCAAAAGGGCATGCTATCTACTTGTGTTTAGCCTTATGTTGGATTTCTCTCATTTATAATGGAGGAAGTGAGAGTTGTCATTTGGAGTTGGGGTTTTAGTCCTTCTCTTTGTTATTTGGAGTTGGGGGTTTTAGTCCTATTTATTCTTTGAAGTTGGGGCCATAGTCCTTCTCTATTATTTGGATGTTGTTAACCTTTTTGTTGTTGTAGGAGTTCTTGTAGTGATATGTCATTTTTTAGAACAACATGCAGGGGTTTGGAAGCTTGAAATGTGAAGTAGAACTTTGTAAAGCCAATTAGGCAATTCAAATACCTATGTTATTGTGGACTTCTATCATGAGGGGCAAGTGCTCACTCTTCATGGAGTTTTTGCCCATTTGAGGGTTTCTTTAGAGGTATTTTATGTGTTGCAATTAGGTGTGGGTTGTAATATTTGTTTATTTTTGCATGTTTGTTTTATTCTCTATTTTTCCTTGATTTGCACATGCCATGTCGACTGGCATCCATTATAGGTGGTGTTGGTGCATGTTGAGGTAGTTTGAGGGCATCTATTTAAATCCATTTGTTGATGGCTAAAGTGTAACATAGCTGCCTCAATTTACAAATCAATGGCTAGCAAGAATCATAATTAATTATGAAGAAGAGCCAAGAGTAGAATCCTTTGCTAGGATGACAAAGTCATTCTTCTTCACATATTGTGAGGTTTAACAGGGGGCTCATTGAGTTTAGTTGGTTTAGTGGTATCAGGTTTTTTACCACCCATTGTGATTCATCCATTTGCTTTAATTAGTGGAGTCAAGGCATCCAACTTAGGCCTAGAAGGTGTTCTTAACATAAACTAACACTCCTTGATCTCATGATAAAGAGATTAGCACCAACAAGTGTTTGGAAAGTTGATATAGGTTGTTTTTTTATGTAAAATGCAAACCACTAGCCTAAATTTCAACTAATTCTTTAAGCTCATGGCAAATAAAATGGCCTAAAGGATGGATAATTTGTTCCAAATAAGCCTAGAAATGAATTATAAGACTTAGGAACTCAACCCACATAAAAACTTCAAGAGAAGCTTCTTTTGGCACTTTGAAATCCTAAGTCCAACAAGATAACATTAGTAAGGTATTTCTCATGAACTAACGATTTTACCAGTTAAGGAGCAATTGACCTACTAGAGGTTGCTAAAAGAAAAACCCTAAAAAAAACCTTGGTAAGATAACTACCTCTAATGAGCTTGATGCCACGGGGCTCCAAAGAATGCTTAATCCAAACGGAGACATTGTAACTTTCATACTAATTACAAGCAATTTCAAGAACATCAACATACAAAATAACATTAAACTGAGAGATATTACTTGTATTAACCTTTAAGTTGAACTTCCATGTTAACTTGGGTACCATTCTTACCACCACATAAAACAACAATTAGTGAGAGCAAGACATTGACCAATCATAAATGGCCCAAAAAAAAATCCATGTGGGAGATGGGAGGGGTTGACCAATAAAGCCTAAACCATTCGCTACACACAAGCTAGACCCGAGCTCTCGAAGCTCTCCAAAGCGTCGTGGACGTTACTAAAAACCTTCATTCATTCATTCATACAATAGTTTTTATTACTTCTCACCAAAGTCTGTACATTGATTTTTTAATTGATTTACCTCAAGGAACACGTACGACTACCTACGCCTCGAAGATATGCGCCGGGGTTGTTATTGCGGATAATACAGGAGAAAAGGGATAACAAAAAATGGCAGCAATACGCTTTACAAGCATTGCAGTCCCCGGGTCTTCAGTTCGTAACAATTCTTCGTTTCTGCCAAGGTATTCACGTACAAACAGAGTTTTTCAGGAACACAGGCGGAAACGGGGTTTGATCGTGGGACCAAAATGCAGCATAAATCCTCCACCAGGTCTCTCCCTTTCTTTGTATCTCTTGTTAAATTTATGTTCCCTACTTTGATATATCTTCTCAATTTTAAGGACATATTGTGCAAAACCATAAAACTAAGGCCCGCTTATTCTTTCCAAGATAGGAGTTCGCCCTTGAAATTCTAAGAATAGAGAAACCTAGTCAAGATTCTTAGTATAACCTCCGTGTGCACTAAGGAGTCGGGAGATAACAACAAGAGAGAATAAAAGAAGAATCGTGGCCTTCTTCTCTGGTCGTGTGTGTTAAGTAATTGAGACAGATTTAAGTTTAATTAAACACCAAACAACAATCAGAAAAACAGAGATAATGATATCCAAAACACACAGAAAATATACACAACATAGCGATTAAGTGGTTCACCAAAAAATGGCTACATGCACGGGAAAAGCAGGGTATTCATCTCCTTCATTCACAGCAGCAAAAAAGCAATGTTTTTTCAATTTTTACAAGTGATTTAATCCCAAATATACAAAGAACTTTTCAGGGCAGATGAAGAGTCTGCAGAACAGGAAAGTCAAAAGGTTTTATGGATTGTGTGACTGTTGGACTTAACACAACCAAACAATCTCCCACTTGAAGTCCAATCCATGCTGCGAATAGTCACCCACAGAGATGTTACCCGCTTTTCCAAGCTTATTGTCACTTGATTACCAGACTAAGAGAAGCTTTGCAGAACTTCAGCTTCTCTTTTGGAATAGCCTTCGTAAACGCATCTGCGGGATTGATGCTAGTATGAATCTTCTCCAACTTCAGCTTACCTTGTTCAAGAACACTTCGGATAAAATGATATCGAAGTTGAATGTGTTTTGTTCGTGTATGCAAGGCTAGATTTTTCGCCAAATGAATTGCACTATTGCTGTCACTAAACAAAGTGAAATCTTGTTGTTTACTTCCCAATTCAGCTAATAGTCGCTGCAACCACAACATCTCCTTAGTCGCTTCAGTTATTGCAACGTATTCGGCTTCCGTAGTGGAGAGAGCTACCACTTTTTGCAGTCTAGAAACCCAACTGATCACTACCCCTGCAAATGTGAACACATATCCAGTGGTAGATCGCCTTTTGTCCAAGTCACCAACCATGTTGGAGTCAACATATCCTTGCAGCAGTGCATCTTTTCCTCTAAACCTCAAAACATAATGTGATGTGCCCTTTAGGTATCTCATAATCCACTTTACTGCTTGCCAATGAATCTTACCTGGATTACTCATATCAAGGAAGCAAAAATCGTTTAGAGATAAAATCGGCAAACCAAAAGTATAAGATTTTTTCAAAAAATCGTGATAAAATCGGGAAAAAATCGCAGGGGTAAAAATCGGCAAACCAAAAGTATAAGATTTTTTTCAAAAAAATCGTGATTTAAATAGGAATAAATCGGATTTCAAAAAAACCATTAAAAATGTAGAAGGGACAAAAACTTCTTGTTTTTTAAATTTAAAGGCATTTCCATAACATAGAGATATAGAGAGCAAATAAAATCGAGAGTTTTGCCCATGACTTGTAAAATATAGATTGTAGTTGTTTATATTCATATCACTGAATCACTGATTACATTGCATTGCACAAAGCATACCTCATAGTGCATAACTAATAACTAGATGTTGAAAGTTGACAAAATTTCAATTACAATCCAATTTATACAATGTCAATATAGAAACTGAGTACAAAATTCCAAAAAACTAGACATAGCCAATGAGTCTTGCTACTACAAAGAGAGCTACTCTAGAGAGTTGTAGGTCTTGATGATGAAGCTCCTGGGTCAGAGCCTGTCCTAACTCGTTCAAGCAATTCACTACTCATGTTGCTCTCCATTAGGATATCAAGATTGTCAGGGTCAAGAAAATCATCATCATCATCATCATCAGCTGCAATCCACTTAGACTCTGGATCAATTTCATCAAGGTCAATTGGCGCGTCATCCTTAGCAGTACCTGATTTTGTTCATATATAAATTAGTCGTGGCAATAGAAAGTGAAAAACATAATGAATACAATTATAACTATGATTGCAAGTATATTAGAAGTCTAACCTTGAGCTTTCTTTAGCTTCAAGCGGAAGTTGTGGTGAACGAACACCAAATTATTCATCCGTTCTTGTGTTAGACGGTTGCGTTTCTTGGAATGTATGTGTTCAAAAACACTCCAAGTACGCTCACAAGCTGATGAACTACATGGTTGGCTCAATATGCGCCTTGCCATCCATCTAAGATTTTTGGTATCTTGACCAAAAAAATCCCACCATTGTGCTGAAAAACACAAATTATTACCATGATGATTTCATGTAAGATATATTAAAATCTTAACATCTTTAATCTACATGTCCACAATAAA
This sequence comes from Cunninghamia lanceolata, assembly GCA_027924645.1. Classification (NCBI taxonomy): domain Eukaryota; kingdom Viridiplantae; phylum Streptophyta; class Pinopsida; order Cupressales; family Cupressaceae; genus Cunninghamia; species Cunninghamia lanceolata. The sequence goes on from BSBN01001715.1 coordinate 17,224,764, forward strand.
GAGAAATTGTCCAAAGCTAATAAGAGTGTACTTGGTTCGTAGGTCTTCTTGCCTTGCACCGCAACCATACTTGAGAAAACACCCCTCGCCTGCTTGTACATTGGCAACTCTACCATAACTGCGTGCAACTTTTCTGGGGTAGGGAACATTTTCTCCATGCATATGAATAGGCCACGTGTGACTTCAGAATCATCATCTTTGAATGAGGAGCTATAGAACAAGGATGGATTGAGATAATGCCCAGCAACATGGAGAGGGGAGTGCATCTGTTGATCCCATCTCCTATCAATTATGTCCCACAATGGCATGTACCTGTCCCTGTCATTTTCCATCCTACCCCTCATCACCTCCTTAGCCCTATCCATGGCCTCATACAAATAGCCCATGGGGGATTTATCCCCATCCACTAGCCTCAAAACTTTGACTAGAGGCTTAGAAAATTGTACAACTTGTTCAATTGCATCCCAAAAACTTGCAAAATAAATGTACTGTACCACCTTTTTGCCATCTGCCAGCCTTGTGAACCCAGACTCTATCCACTCAGGAGAAAGGAACATTCGCTTCAAATTTAATTGTTGTTGCCAAAGAGTCTGCAATGCAAGGAAGTGCGTAGCAAATCATGTCACCCCTGGTCGAATTAGCTCCTTGCCCTCTGTGAAGGAGCGCATTAGACACAACAGCCTTGTGTGATTGTAGATGAACTTGGTAACTGTGTGAACCTGTTGCAATACCTCCATCACCCTTTCAAGTTTTCCAAAATCCTCTAGGGTTAGATCAAGGCAGTGTGCTGCGCACGGAGTAAAAAACATAGAGGGATACTTGTCCGTCAGGAGTTTCCCAGCAGCGACACAAGCAGTAGCATTGTCTGTAATAAATTGTACCACATATTCTGGCCCTACATCCTTGACCACATCATCAAACAACTCAAACATTTCAGCTGCAGATTTGATCCTATCTGATGCATCCACAGATTTCAAAAAAATGGTGCCAATATCACAAGAGACAAGGAAGTTGATGAAGGTTCGGTTCCTTCTATCTGTCCATCCATCTGACATTATGGTGCAACCAGTCTTTGTCCACGCTAGTCGATGTTCAGAAACAACATCATTAACATCCTCTACTGCATCATTGAGCATACCAACTCTCAATGTCTCATAAGATGGGGCTTTGAACCCAGGACTTGCACCTGCAATCGCATCCACCATACCTTGCCAGTATGGAGATCTGGCAACATGGAACGACAAGCTAGAGTAGTACCAAAAATTTGCAATTGCCTTCTTTGCATGTTCATGGATGTTCTTTCTCCATCCTGTACTCTCCAAAGTGGTCTGTGATCCTGGTGTAGTACGAGGTGCAAAGAAAGAATTAATGTTTCCTCCACCTGTGTTTGGGCCATGTGTTGTAAAAGAAGGCGTTGACACAGACTCCTTGAAAGACATTTGTTCACTGCTTGCCTCATTCGAAGGATTGCTCTTAGCATATGTAGAATTTAATGCCATTTCTGTCCCAGTTCTTGCCTTTTTTGCCTTATTATCAGAAATCGCCTCAAGAGCTAGTTTTGCCTGATATGTGACATCTGCAGGGCAACCTTTGCAAATACTGGTCTCATGTCCTACCTCCTTTGCCAAATGCCATTTGAAGCGATAAATGCCACTAGGTATTTCAGCTTTACACCAATTGCATTTGACCCTGGTTGTACCTGAGACTAATGTGCAATGAGTCCACTCAAAGTCTCTTGGACGCGGCATTATGATCAAAGCTGTAAAAGCATTTGAATTCAGTCTTTCATGATAAATAATTTTCTACACGAAAATGATGTGCTAACTCTAGGTTTCTCATGATAAATAATTTGAATTAAGTAATTAGTCAATAATATATTAAAACTAAACCAAAAATTGAACTGGCAGCTTGTGAAAATATAATATGACAGTCAAGTGAAAATATAATATGACTTTACAATCATCTAAATTAACATTGTGTGGAGTTTTTGAGTTTTTAATTACACTCCACCTCTTACAACTCCTCTTACAACTGTAAATTACACTTTGTTAATATAATAATAGACATGGTCATGCCATTACACTTTACCTTTTTACAACTGTAAATTACAGCTCTCAACATAATAATTATAAAATTTACAAACTTCAATACCTTTTTAAAAATTGAACAAACCTATTAAGTAAAGGAAAAAAAGTTAAAAAGAGTAGACAAATCGACTCAGTAAAGAAAAAAAAGAGTTAAAAAGAGTGGACAAACCGACTAAGTGAAGAGAAAAAAGAGTGGACAAAGCAACTTGTGAGATTGACAGGCCTTGAGATAAAACATAACGTGTTGTGACGTCCTTTTCAATATAATAATGCAGAAGAAGTTGTAGGTCTGTCACATGATAAAGATACGATCTACTATATGAATTAATTTGCACAACAGGAGCATTAATCCTCAAAGAATCCATACTCATTTTTACTTGCTTGGATGTAGCTATATGGATGTCCACTGCTTGCCTCTTTTCTATCAACAACCACATTTCTTATTCCTCCTCGGTGCTTGTGTGCAAATCAATGATGTGGGAACATTATTTAAATGCTTCATCTTCAATTTGGATGCCAACTATTCAATAACTGCATGTTTAGAAACTATATCATCTACTTGAAGTGAACATGCTTATTTTGACATGATCTGAAGTAGATATGGGCATTTTGGGCATTGAAGTCATGGAATTTTTCAATGATAATAACACTATTTGTAAGGAAGAAGAGGTTGTTATGGACTGTTTGATCATTGAAATGAATGATATTTAAATTGAAATGGATGATATTTAAGTAGAGTGGGAAGAAAGCATTAATCCTACATGTCACAAAAAATAATACGGATTAGAGTAGTTGGATTTGGTAGAACAATATCAATATTTGAAAATGAAGGCCTAACTGTTCTTGATGAGTATTTTCCATGACCTTTTCATTAGGACCCACCACAGCTTCACATACATCTAAATTAATTTTCTTGTTTCTGAATTCTGTTATAGCTTCATGTGTTTGTATTTAACTATATGACTAATCATCATAAAGATACGATCTACTATAGCAGTTTCTTAATAAAGATAAGATCTAGAATTAATGACACTTCCAACACACAATTCCATCATACCTTCAGTGCTAACGAGACAATTCCAACACATGCACATCTCATATTATTCTATTATAGGAAGAGGATATTCATATTATAGACTACAGATTGAGTGAATTCGGTGATATTGAGAATGAACTCTTTTAAAGACAACTTGGTACCACCACTTATGGGTCCATTTTTAAGAGACATCACAGTAAATTTGTCATATATACAGAGAGAGGTGGGGGCGGCGGGGTGTGTCATTTTAAGAAATGGGAAGATTTAAGAAATGTGATAGCAGGCTGGAGCAGAGGACCAGCAGGCCTTAAGGGAATACACATGGCTGGAGCTCAGATTTGAATGTTGTATGAATTTTCCTTTCTGTCTTCTGAATCATGGGAATTTCAATCAAGCTATGCTTATCTGTTTAAACTTTTACACTCTTAGCTTGATGACCCTTACATGTGCCAATCTATGCCTTGAACTGAGCATAATACAACGATAAGCAAGGTAGGATCCCACCTTCAGATGACACAATGCTGAGGTGTGAAGATCATTTCAAAAAAGATATCCTCCAGAAGAAGACAATATCCCTAGAACACAATTTCCTTTCTTTGATTTGTTCAGGAGGAGATTGGAGAAAGATTGATGAGGAAATGCAGAGCAAGGCTGCCTCAAACGGATCCAATTGGTTGGTGTATGATAGATGGAGTTTGATCTGTACTTGTGGAGGTTCAAAACTTGGCTATTTGATTGTACTTCCAGAATGCCAACTGTTCTACATGTGAGAGGAAGTAAAACAGATATCCTCTATTCACTCAACAAAGAGGAATAAGCTACTTGTAGGGATGGTCAAGACTCAAAATATCTGTATATATAGATTTGCACTACAACTTCGAGAGATGACCAGCTTATTTGCAAATATCTACAATTTAGAGATGCAGACAAAATGAGATAGATAATAATTCATGCTATCATGGTCAGTATGGATGGTTTGTCATTTTTGAAACTTGAAACATCTAAGAATTACTAGGAAAGATTCTCAGTTGTGACCTGATCCATGATTCCTACCCTTTTTTTTGGTCAAATTTGTATTTCTTTTTGTTTCAAACTAAGACATTGGGTATTTTTCGCAAAACTTCCAATTACCAAGCATTTTCAGTCTATGGGGTTTATTTTGAAGCCTCAAAAGTAAATCCTGTCTCATATATTTACTATATCCAGATATCGCTCAGGTGAAAATAAAGTTGCCATTAGAATTCAAACTCATCAATAAAAACACTTTTGACTGGATCATTACTATCATTACTATCATGATAAACAGGTTCCGTTACATACCTCCAAAAAACCACGATGGAGCGTCCAGATGCAGTGGATGAAATCACGAGCAGTAGATGAAGGGTGATTCAGGCTCCAAAAAGGAATTGCATGTGAATCGTTGTAGAGGAATCACAGGTAAAATAGGTGAAATTGTGCGGGGGAAATCTGCACGCGGGTCGAGGGTTTAAAACGCGTTTTTTTCGCGATTTAAATCACGATTTAAACCTGTTAAAACCGTTGAAAATTGCGGGCCGGAAAGTCAACGATTTTCGATTTTTTCAGGATAAAAATTGCTTCGAGAGCCAATTCGCGATTTTTACTAAAAATCACGTTTTTTATTCGTTTTTTGCTTCTATGACTCATATACCTGCTAACCACTCCCACTGCATGAGCAATGTCGAGTCTTGTGCAGACCATCGCGTACATAAGGCTCCCAACAATAGAGGAGTAAGGTACTCCTTCCACATATTCTTTTTCTTCTTGTGTCTTTGGACACATCTCGAAAGATAACTTGAAGTGATCAACAAAAGGTGTGCTTACTGCCTTAGCACCCTTCATGCTAAACCTGTCCAAAACCTTCTCAATGTACTTTTCTTGTGACAATTTCAATTCTCTTTTTTGCCTATCTCTGATGATTGTCATTCCAAGGATTTTCTTGGCAGCCCCCAAATCCTTCATTGAAATTTTTTTAGCCAGTTGTTGTTTTAGCTTGCTAACAACAACCATGCTAGTTTTGGACACTAGCATATCATCAACATACAATAAGAGCAACACAAATTCACCATTTTCCAAAACCTTATAATAGACACATGGATTAGATTCACACTTGGAGAAGTTTTGTTCAAGCATGAAAGAATTGAATTTGAGATACCATTGCTGTGGAGCTGCTTCAGCCCATACAAACTTTGATTCAATTTGCAAACTAAATCCTCTTTGCCTTCTTTCTCGAAACCTTTAGGTTGCTGCATATACAATTCTTCTTCCAAATCACCATGTAGGAATGTTGTCTTGACATCAAGCTGCTCCAATTCAAGATCATACACAACAACTAATCCCAAAATTGCCCTGATGGAAGTCATTTTCACTACTGGTGAAAAAATTTCGGTGAAATCAACACCCTTCTACTGGTCATATCCTTTGACCACTAGTTTGGCCTTGTACCGCTTCTTCCCTCCTCCTTCCTTCAATCTATACACCCACCTGTTTTTCAACGCTTTCCAATTATGAGGAAGAGAGACCAAATCCTAATGATCCCATCTCATCCTTCATGGCATCCATCCATTTTTCACTATCTTTGTCATTGCAAGCTTCTTCAAAAGTGGCAGGTTCAGCTTGGTCAGAAATTAACAAGTGTTGAACAAAATCATTATACTTTGATGGAGGCCTGCATTCCCTGGTGGATCTCCTCAACTGAGGAATTAATTCCTGTGAAATGCCCTGCTCATGAGTATGAGCATGATTTTCCTGCCCTTCATTATTCTTGGGCGACAGAGTTATTGAATGGGGCGTAGGGGTATAAGAGGTGGGCGATTCACAATGTTTGAGCGGTTGATGTCAATTTGGTAGCTGCTTTTGAAATAACTCCTGCGAAAGTCTTAGAGGGCGATCAAGGCTATGTTGCAGGGAGACGCGTCTCCCGACCCCTGGGACGCGTCTCCGGGTTGGGGACGCGCCTCCGAGTCGGGGACGCGCCTCCGAGAACCCGAGGCGGTGTAGAGACGCCCCTCGTCATAGGAGACGGCAGGCAAGGTCTCCTTGCCGTCTCCCGCACGTCTCCCGACCTCGGCACAAAACACGGGAGTCTTAAAAAGTTTTTTCGAAACTCGTCTCGTCTTTTTCGAAACTCGTCTCCTCCGTTTTTGGTTTCCCGTCCTCTGGTAAAACGTCAACGCGGCTGGGGAGAAGGAATCGTCGAGGGAAGCATCTCGAAGAGCAGGAAGAATCGTTTCGAGGTAGGCATTTTGCCGTTTTTCTGTTTGTCGCGGGGGTATGACAGTCGCAGCATTGCTGTTTGTGTGTTTTGAGCATCTCTCTCTCCCGCTGTTTGTGTGTTTGGAGCATCTCTCTCTCCCGCTGTTTGTGTGTTTTGTCTCGAACACACACAGGAGTTTACGGCACACTTTTCAGATTTTCGAACAGGATTTTCATGAGATTTTTAATTTTATGGCACAGTTCTGATTTCCGTGACAGTTCTAAAACACGATTTTCATGGTTTCCAGATTTTTATGGCAGTCCTATTCCGTGACAGTTCTAAACCTCAGATTTCATGAGATTTTTATGGCACACTTCTCTGATTTCCGTGACAATTCTAAAACACAATTTTCATGATTTCCAGATTTTTATGGCAGTTCTAATCACAGACAGAGGTCACGATTTTCATATTTTCATGACAGTTCTTATTGATTTAGTTGTGCCAGTGATTTTCATGGCAGTTTGAATGTTTGATATACACACTTTGATGGGAGAATGAGTCTGATTTAGGTGCGCCAGTGATTTTCATGACAGTTTTAATGTCTGATACACACACTTTGATGGCGATTTAATGTCTGGTGCACACACTATAGAGAGGGTCTAGTTTTGTTTTGACAGGCTGAGATATGTCAGTAGTTTTAATGGCATTTTAATGTCTGCTACACACAAAAGAGTCTGATTTATGTCTGCTACACACAAAAGAGTCTGATTTTAATGACATTTTAATGTCTGATTTTGTCTTGACAGGCTGAGATATGTCAGGTGGGGGAAAACAAGCTTTGTACCCATTGTGGAAGTATTGCGATTGCATTCCAGGGCCGAAAGGGTCGGGTGGAACAGCCACTATCAAATGTAAGCTTTGTGATATTAAGCCATTTCAAGGTACTTACACGAGGGTGAGGGCTCATTTCCTTCACATACCTGGAAAAGGTGTTGATCCTTGTACAAATGATGTAGAACGACATGATGCTGTTAGGGATCAAGACAGGGCTGATGGGAAAGTGTCTCTTTTGAGCTCTCATGCTTCAACAACAGGGGCAACTGGTGCAAGTCAATCTCAGAATAGAGAGTCAGAGGTGGATGAGTCTTCTCGAGATGTGACAAGAGAAGATTTAGCAAGGGGATATTCTCGCAAGAGATCACACATAGACATTGGCAGCTCAAACCCCATTGGAAGATTATTTGATGTGCAAGGTCGAGATGCAGTTGATGAAGCGATTGCACGCTTCTTTTATGCAAATGGAATCCCATTTAATGTTGCTCGCTCACCTTTCTACACTGAGATGGTCCAAGCTATCAACAATGGACCAACTGGATATAAACCACTTGGGTATGAAAAGCTTCGCACTACTCTAATTGATAAAGAAAAAACTCGATTAGAGCAACAAACCGCACCATTGAAAAGAGTGTGGTCTATAGAAGGATGTAGTATTGTGATGGATGGGTGGACAGATGCTAGAAATCGTCCACTACTTAATATCATGGTAACATGCAGCAAAGGGCCTTATTTTTTGAAGGCAATAGATTGTTCAGGGCAAGAAAAAAATGCAGAGTTCCTTCAAAACCAGCTGTGTGAGGGCATTGAGGAGGTGGGGGCATCACATGTAGTCCACGTTGTTACAGATGCTGCCCCTGTTTGTAAGGCAGCAGGCATGTTGGTGCAAAAAAAGTATAGGCATATATTTTGGACACCATGTTGTGTGCATTCATTGAATAATGCACTCAAAGATATTGGCAAGTTCCAGTGGATTTCAGATCTCATTGAAAAGGGCAGAAAAATACAGATGTTCATATGTAACCATCACCACACACAAGCCATTTATCGAAAATTTGCCAAGGTGGAACTTCTCAAACCTGCTGATACACGGTTTGCTTCTTATTTTATTCTTCTTGACCGTCTCCAAGAAGTCAAAGGAGCTTTGTGTGCCACAGTAGTTAGTGATGCATGGGTAGCTTGGAGACAATCTACATCAGATATTGTAGTTGAGGTGAGAGGTATGGTCCTTGATGAGCGTTTTTGGGCTGATGTTAGATTTGTTGTGGACTTTATTAAGCCCATATGTGAGGTGATCAAATTTGCTGATTCAGACAAGCCATGTTTGGGAGAAATTTATGAAGAAATAGATTCCATGTGTGAAAGAATTAAGAAAATAACAGATGCAAGAGATCCTTCTCTATATCCCTTGCTAGAAGAAAAGATACATGGAAGATGGAACAAACTTAACACACCCCTTCATTGTGCTGCCTATGCCTTGAATCCTAAATGGTATGATCTACAAGCAACCAATAAGAGGGCTCCATATGAGGATAGAGAGGTAATGAAGGGATTTTGGGCAGCAATAAAAAAGATTTATGGCCGAGGTGAGGATGCTTCAATTATGAGGACTCAATGGAATAAGTTTTCACGTGGGCATGGTGACTTTTCTTCCATAGAAGCCATATATGATATGCATGCAAAGAAAGACCCTGTAGAGTGGTGGTGGAACCATGGAGGTGAAACCCCTGAATTGCAATCATTTGCAATAAGATTGCTCTCACAAGTAGCCAGCTCTTCATCTTGTGAGAGGAATTGGAGTACTTATGGTTTTATTCATTCACAGAAAAGGAACCGGTTAGGGTCAAAGAAAGCGGAGAACCTAGTGTACATTCATAGCTCACTTCGCCTTCTCTCTTGTGTAGAACCTGGGTACAAGGAGGGTCCTTCAGCAAAATGGGACCAAATTTCAGCTGATGGAGAAGCTGCAGCCTTGGTTGATGAAACGGTTGAAGCAGATGGCCTCAATGATTTACCCCCAATTCTACTACCATCAGAGGAACCTGAGCTTGAGAGTGATGAGTATTTGGAGAGCATCATAGTTGAGGACCTAGAGATGGATGACAATGTGACATAGAATGATGACATAGATTTCTGATTTTTGTTTTCTATATGCATATCAGCCTACTAGGCTATCGACATTTTTGGATTTCAATATGTAATATCGATATGTAGTATGAACTCTTTGACATTTGTGTGTTTAAACTTCAAAGTTAATGTTAAACTTTACTAGTTCTGTTGTTTTGAAAGTTCAATTTCATGATATTTTCAATTTTAATGTTAGCATATTAATATATTTTTAAAATTATTAAATTATATTAAAAAAAAAAAATGGCGTCTCCAAGTACCCCCGTCTCCTATTTTTCAAAAATAGACGTACCAGTACCGGTACCAGTCTCCCGTACCAGTACCAGTACCAGTCTCCGTGCAACCTTGGATCAAGGTAAATGCCAGGCATCATGTCTTGAGTGTTTGGTGCAACATTTGGTTGAAAATGGGGCGGCAGGTTATGTTGGATGCCCTGCAAGTTAGGCACTAGATTTTGTGAGTAGGGCGGTAGGTATGAAGGAGTATGCTGCGACTGCTGTTGGGTGATGGGCGGTAGGTTTGAGACTATATCCTGCGCCAAACCTCTATCACAATTTGGCTGTAGATTTGGATTTCCATATGGCGGCTAGGTATAATTTTGGCGCTGTGATTTGAATGGAACATACTCCTTGATTGATATTCCTTGTTTTTTTACTTGTGTCCCCTGTTCTGCTAGACAAGGCATTATTTTTTCATTGAAAATTACATCTCAGCTTCGTGTAACTTGCTTGGAAACTAGATCCCACAGCCAGTAATCATATTTCTCATCTTCGTATCCAATGAAGATACATCTTTTGGACTTCACATCAAGCTTCGTTCTTTTCTCTTATGGAATGTGAATGAAGGCTTCACACCCGAACACTCGCAAACGATTGTAAGAAATCCTCTTTCCCAGCCACTTCTCTATGGGAACTTCAAAATCTAACCAAGAGGATGGACCTCAGTTAATTAAATACACTGCTATATTTATAGCCTCTGCCCAAAACTGTTTTCCCAAACCTACATTTGAGAGCATGTTGCGAGCTCTCTCCAAAATGGTCCTATTCAACCTCTCAGCTACACCATTTTCTTGTGGTGTAAAAGGAACAATTTTAATCCTTTGGATACCATTCTCTGCACAAAACTGATCAAATTCTATGGAACAAAATTCACCACTGTTATGAGTTTTTAAGCACTTAATTTTGTTTCTGGTTTGGTTTTCTACAAGTGCTTTGAAATTTTTAAACATGCCAGAAACTTTAGACTTCCTTTTCAACATGTAAACCCAAACCTTCCTAGTGCAATCATCTAAAAAAGTGACAAAATAATTTGACGCATCAATTCATGTTACCTTCGTGGGGCCAAAGATATCCGAGTGCACTAGTTCCAACGATCGTGTCTTCTTGTCATGTTCCTTGGTAGAGAACATGGTCCTCTTTTGTTTGCCGTATATGCAATGGTCACACAACTCTAAATCAACTAATTTCAGACTTGGAAGTTGATCTCTTTTGTGCAGAATCTCAAGGCCCTTCTTGCTCATGTGATCAAGCCTCTTATGCCAAAGCTCCGTGCTGCTGTCTGCAATTGCCATTGCGGCTCCCACTTCAGCCTGACTCTCTAGCACATACAAATGCCTGATTTGCTTCCTCTAGCAATCACCAAGGTTCCTTTTGTCACCTTCTACATACTTGACTCAAAAGTAATGCTACAACCTTGAGCATCCAACTGCTTGGCTGAAATCAAATTTCTTTTGAGTTGAGGGACATGTCTAACATCCCTTAGCAGCCAATTGTTACCATTTTTCAGTTTCAACAAAACATCTCCTTTGCCAACAATATCACAAGGTTCATCATCACCAAGATAAACCTTACCAAAGTTACCGTCTTGATAGTTCTTGAAATACTCCTGACACGATGTGGCATGAAATGATGCTTCGGAATCAAGGACCCAAACATCTGTTGTAGTTTCTCCTATAGATAGAACAAGAGCACCTGCATTTCTTCATATGCTGCATTTACCTCATTTTCTTTTGATTGACTTTCCGCTTTCTTGAATGACCAACAATTTTTCTTCATGTGGCCTTCCTTACCACAATACTAGCAACTAATATTTCTGCCCCTAGATTTTGATCTTCTGCTGGACTTTGATCTTCTTCTATGGTTATTCCTCCCTCTTTCTTGTGATCTCCCCCTGCTGTCGGTCACTAGAGCGTCTCCCGATGAAGTACCTTGGTTTTTCCTTCTCATGTCCTCGCTGAGAAGAATCCCAACAACATCATCAAACTTCAACACACTTCCCTTCTTACCGGATGCCGAGTTGCTAACAGCCATAACAACTCCTTCCCAGCTATCGGGTAGAGAATACAATAGCAATATGGCCTTGATTTCATCTTCCAAATTGATGTTAACAGAAATCAATTGGCTGATCAAAGTATTAAATTCATTCAAGTGATTAGAAACATTACCGCCTTCCTTCATCTTCAAATTGTATAATTTCTTCATTAAGAAAACTTTGTTTGATGTGGAGGCCATCTCATACATGTCGAACAATCGATCCCATAGACCTTTTGCTGTCTTCTCTGTTGCAACATTAAATAGAACATTACTTGATAGAGAGAGAATGATTGTTGCCACTGCTTTCTTGTCCAATTTGTCCCAATCTTCATCGGACATTGCAACATGCTTCTTCGACTTCCCTTCCAACATAATCGAGAGATCTCTTTGAATTAACAGAGCTTCTAATTGCAGCTTCCACATCCCGAAGTTTTGGCCCAAGAATTTTTCAATCCTCCACTTATCTGCCTCCTCCATCTCTCCTCAAATTTCCTCAGCTTTGATACCAATTGTTAAGTAATTGAGACAGATTTAAGTTTAATTAAACACCAAACAGCAATCAGAAAAACAGAGATAATGATATCCAAAACACACAGAAAATATACACAACACAGTGATTACGTGGTTCACCAAAAATTGGCTACATCCACGGGAAAAACAGGGTATTCATCTCCTTTATTCACAGCAGCAAAAAAAATGTTTTTTCAATCTCTACAAGTGATTTAATCCCAAATATATAAAGAACTCTTCAGGGCAGATGAAGAGTCTGCACTGTGCAGAACAGGAAAGTCAAAAGATTTTATGGATTGTGTGACTGTTGGACTTCACACAATAAACAGTGTGCACTAATGCAGCTCCACCCTCATCCTTGCATCCATCCAATGAACAATCTGACACCAGAAAAACCTTGCAGCATTTAATGCCAACCCATGGTGCATTTGATTTGCCCACATCACTATCATAAAACCGATTGAATGGTGGAATCCTGCTAGGCAAGAGAAACAAATGGGACCAATCTTCCCCCTCAACCATTATTCATTCTGCTTTTAACAACGTGCATGGCCTAACTTAAGATAAGAGGCACTCTTTGTTAATTTATATTTAAGTTATAGTATTAGGTTAAGTTTTTATTTAAAATTTTAATTTTAAATATGTATATTGAATGCTTATAAAATTTTATTTTATAAATATGAATTTATAATTATAAATACCAATGCTATTAGTTTTATTTTTTATTTATTTTATTGATTAGATAACAATGTGATGATCTATAATGATGATGAACCATGGTTTTATTATTTTAATACTGAACAATAAACTTCTTTTTTGTTTTTAGGCTGCATATATATATATGATTTTTATATGTTTTTTGTACAGATGAACCCAAAATGAACCAAATCCCCCTTTTTTAAAGCTGTATCTATGTATCAAACCTGAGCTCGAACCTCAACCCGAACTGGTAGCTTAGGTTGCCCTTGAAGAGGCTAAAGTAGATAGGGTGTCGTGAATACACCATGGAGTACTCAAAGTTAAAAATAATGGGTCCGTTATGCTCTTATGAGTAGTGGTTGGACGCATGTGGAAGACAAGGATAAAGAGGAATTGGAGAAGGCACAACTGATATTGGATTTCAGATTTGTGAGGACTGATGACTAGTTCACCAGATTACGGGTGCTGCTTGGAAGTGGGGAGTTGTCATCAGGCGTTGTGAATACACCATGGAGAACTCAAAGTTAAAAATAGTGGGTCCATTATGCTCTTATCAGTAGAGGTTGGATGCATGTGGAAGACAGGACAAAGAGGAATTGGGGAAGGCACAACTGATATTGGATTTCAGATTTGTGAGGACTGATGACTAGTTCACCAGATTATGGGTGCTGCTTGGAAGTGGGGAGTTGTCATCAGGTGGGATGTTCAGGCCTCTCTTCTTTTGGGAGATTGGATGTGTTGATGCTGCTTTCCTTTGGCTCTCCAAGTTGTGTTTTAGAGGAGATGTTAGAGAGTAAAATCCATCTTTCTTGTTGGGCCCCTTTGAGTTATATTGATTGTGGTATACCATTGGGTTATGTGTAACTTGCACATTATTTGTCTTGGGGTTAGAGCCTTAATAAGTTGACCCACCCTTATGTAACTTGCTGATGGGTGTATAAATAGAGGCCTATGCCTCCCATCTTATTATTAAATCCATTTTATCCACTGCATCTGTTCATTCATATTCTATATCCTGATATTCTTTTGGCATTTCTTAATACCTCCATAAATTGACGTTCTCTCTTTTGCTTTTGGAGTTTATTGTTTATTGTTGTTGGATTATGGAACTGCTCTATTAATCTCACAAAGAAGGTCGTCCAGGTTTGGACGTCATGTTTCATCTTGCATGACCCTCATCCGATGTGAGGGACCCTTTAAGAGTAGGGCTGGTCCATCCAGGGACAAGAATAGCTCATCCCCATACATGAGCCCATCCTAAATTAGGGAAGACTTATTTGACATAGAATGTGGGGCTGTCTAGGCCTATCATCTGTCCGTCTGTCTGGTCATTTAATGCAAATGTCAAACCAGTAATTTGGAGAATTGGGGGTACAGAGACATGGACATGAGTAAATAAATAAAGTTATTACTATAATACATATAGTCACAAGATGATGTGGTTATGGGGATGAGAATGTAGTACTTGTTCCTATAGTGGAGTCTCCTGTTGACTATGGTCCAGACTCCATACTGATAATGTAGCCATCCAAATACGTTATCAGTCTATCTAGAACAAGGAATCTCTTGAACAAGATGCCAGATCTGTCCAAGCGTGCAAATAGTTGCATCATCAGAAAAGGCATTAGAAACAAAGTGGAATTAGTCAAAGGTGTGTATGAGCCTGTCCAAGAGCGAAAACCTGACAAAATAAAAAACAAATCAGTCCAAGATAAAAATAATTTAATCCAAGAAATTAAGGCAGTTGTTCCACATGCGAGAGGAGTCACAGAAAAAATAGACTACAAAAATAAAAAAGAAATTAACAGAGAATAAAACTTAAAAGTTATTAAGCAACACAGACATTCATTGATTTTTGCAAAGTGTTTGGCAAGGATGGTGGAGTGATAAGGCAAGCACAAGTGAGATGAGTTTGCATTTTTTTTGGAGTAATATTGACACTGTGCAAACCCTGGGAGCTTTACTATAAGAGAATTTGATTTTGGAAAGACAGATTGCTGTTCAAAGGAGTTTATATGTAGGCGTTGAAAGTATTAGTATATTACTCAAACTGAAACTGAAACAGGACATATTAATCAGACCTAAAGCACAGTCTAAGAGAACCAGCAAACAAAAAATTGTTCATATGAAGGTGTTGAAAGTATTAGTATATTACTCAAAGTGAAACTGAAACAGGACATATTAATCAGACATAAAGCACAGTCTAATAATTGAAAAACACTTCTTTGAGTGCACACAAAACCAAGAGTATAGTGTGTGGAAAATCATTGGATGAAAGACCAACAAAAAGTAAAAAGTAATAGTTTGCATTCAGTTATGAAAAGATTACAGGGCACTGGGGGCAAATCAATCCTATAGTGAAAAGGGAAAGAATTACCAAGAAAATTGCACAAAGTGTTTGGTGGAGTGTCAAATTGAGCCTTAAAGTAGTTGAGAGAATTTGGAGCACTTCACAAAGAAGTTGTCAAGCGCAGTTGGTCTCATTACACTAGCGGACTATCATTTTCTTCGAAAATGGAATTCTGTAAGGTAGAAGGACTATTTTACAAAGCATTCAAGGGGGAAACACATTTACATCAGATAGAAGAGATCGAAGTAGCATCTACAAGTTGGTATCAAGAAATCAAGGAACCATATAGACTGATTTAATCTACATAGAGGACCGTGCTTACTTGAGTGCAACATAACACTTAGTCACATCTAAGAGATTCATACCAGTTGTTGCCCAAGAAAGGGGCAAGGCATCCATGATGAGAAGTAACTCAGGAGTGACTTGTACTCCAATTACTAGTGTCATCAACCATGACTTCTTGGAGAAATGAAAGCACCAAGCCACACCCTCAAG
Organism: Cunninghamia lanceolata; assembly: GCA_027924645.1. Classification (NCBI taxonomy): domain Eukaryota; kingdom Viridiplantae; phylum Streptophyta; class Pinopsida; order Cupressales; family Cupressaceae; genus Cunninghamia; species Cunninghamia lanceolata. The sequence continues at coordinate 17,240,428 of BSBN01001715.1, forward strand.
ATTAGGTACCAACCACTACATGAAAAGCAGCTCACCAAGAAAGGGAGCCTAGTCAAGAAGAAGACTAAGTCAAAAATATCCTCAAAGAAAGTATAGTTCTTTCACCTCTTTGGGAATATAATCTATCATCGGTTAAGAGCTAACCAAGAGCACTCAGTGGGTAGGTATATTGAGGTGGCAAGGGTCCATCATGTGACTCAATGATATTTGTTTCAGCGGGGGACTGCCTTCCATCTAGAGGTCTTATAGCTATATTTAAGAATTATCACTCGACCAAGACTAGCTTCATGGGCAAGGATTACAATGTGGAAGGCTCTTTCGAGATCGAGGGCTTTCACATAGTCCCAAGTATGCCATTTATAGGGCATAAGGTAGAAAAATCAGGATATGTGGCAAGAGAGGAGAACTTCATCTATATTTATTGGGAGGACAATGTTCTTTGAGACCATGAGGATACTTGGAGGAGATGCATAAGGAAAACCAAGATGGGTTGGAGGAGGTTTGACCAATGGAAGAGAGTTGAGGGATTCACATGGTCACTTGAAGAATGATGCTTTAAAGAGTTTACAAGGCCTCAATTGTTCTAGGTTAATTGGAGAGACAAGGAATTTTGACTTATCTATATGGGTCATTCCTTATATGTAGGGCCTTGCAAATGGAAAAAGTCTATAACTGGTTGGACTACCTTTCATCCAAGATAAAGGGTGTGTTTGTTCAATGTTGGAAGGGTTTTTACACAACCCTTCTTTCACTTTGCTTGGCATATGATGTCATATGCACCAAGGTCATTCCATTGATAGGAAATAGAGTGAAAATATAATGCTTCTCCAAACCTTTACGAGAGCTTGGACTTCCCTCAATATGTAGATGGGAGATTTTGGGGGATTGATGTACCCTCACCCCCATAGAAGAGTACTAGTAGCCTTCGAGGAAAATGAAAAAGAAAGATGAACTGTTAGACTACAAGGAAATAAATGCACTCTCGAAGGTTGAGTCATAACACACACATGCAATGGACTTGGAGGTAGGCTAGGAAAGAAATGATGTATGATAATAAAGGCCTTGAGGGAAAACGTGTAGTGGGCCTAGAGTTGCATACAATTGGAGATGCAAAGCAAAATGCTCCTATGAAAGAGAAGACAAACTTGTTAGACAAGGATTTAGGAGTAGGTTTCTTTGACAAGGAACAAGAGCATGAGGGGGCCTATGAGGAGAGGTCTAATGAGGATGATGAGGAGGACATTAGTGATGATCATGATGTGCAGGATGATGATGAGTGGTTTGATGTCTTAGATGAAGAGATTGTACCACACATCTTGGTGGTTAGATTTGGTAGGACATTAGGCCAAGCCTTGTTCTTTTGGATCACTTTGAGCATTCTTACGACCCCATTGTTGGTAGTGTGCACAAACCAATCTTGGTCCAATGTAGTTATTAATGTGGACTTCTTAGACCCAAGTCTAAACCCTCTTCACAAAGGAAAACCTTGCTAGCATAGCTAGACAATACCATCCAAAAGAGGAAGATATTGACATGGAATTGGGAGAGGGAGATCATGCAACATAGGAACACCGTTATGAACATGAGCGTCACTATGACAACAGGAAGATGTAATGTCCCTTACCTAAATTGCCCTAGAAATTCAAATGCCATAAGTTAGGTTTAGGGTTTATGATTTACCACATAGAATATCTTTTAAATTACATAATTCTTGGACTTGAATTCTGTAGTCATAACATAGGGAAAACATATACAAAATATAGATAAACATATATACATCTTTAATCATTAGGGTTAGACAAGATTAAATTGCATTCAAGTTCATAAATAATATCACTATAGAGAAATCATATTTTCATTAGTATGCAGCTAATTCAGTTTGTTTACGAAATTCAGTCATAGAAGAGGGGGTACAGGGAGGCATGACAGGGTGCCTTAAGACAACCGTTCTCCCTCCATGCAGCCCCCCCCACCATTCTTCTTTGACTAGTGATCTTAAATTTGTCAATAAACCCTCAACATGGAGATTAGGAGGAGAGTTTTGCCCTTGGGTGCCCTTAGTTGTTCTCTCCCTTTCACAGGGCAGTAGGGTGCCCTAGTAGCTGTTCTCTCCCTACTTGCCACTGTAAAAGGGTGCCCTTAGCCGTTCTCTCCCATAGTGCATACTTCTTCCTCGTCCTTGTTGACAGGTTATTGAAATATTATATGTATTTTTATATGACAGTGATATACAATAAGTAAAGATAAATGACAGTCAATATATTTTCACAATGATCTTGTTGATGATTGTTTTTAGACAAGTCAACAATAGAGTAAAACACTAGAGTATCCCACTCTCTCTTGAATAAAGCTCTTCAAAGGCTGAACTATGTGATCCAGTGAAGTAACTCCAAGGTTCCTTATTTGTGATTCATGATGGGTTAACTCAGTGATTACATGTGATCTTGCTGATAATCACAAAGGGACTTACATTAGACTTCTTCATACATTTAGCTTATCTCTCCTTCAGTGTGGATGACATATATACAAGACTTCAATGATAAAGAAAAGTAAAAAGATAAAGGTTTAAGGAATGTAATCTAAGGTCAATGATCCAATGATGATGTATGAATAGACAAACTCCTTGATAAACCTAACTTCACTTCGCCAAGGATGCCTACAACTACATGAAGTTGGTGCAATCTCCTAAGGTACACGAATGGTTTTCAAATCATGAAGGCTTATATAAGCACCCATCGGATGGCGCAGCTCAAACAAGCATTCACAATCGAACTTATGCAAATGATAAGGCTCAGACTAGCTTTACACAACACTTCACCGGCGATGAATGTTAAAAGCATGAGCTAGGAGTTGATCAAATATTCAATACATACATACATAACATCAAAGAGCTTCTAAGCTACTTCTAATCTAATTGAAACATCTCTCCACTCAATTCAAGATACAATAAACCATGTAATTCCACAAGACAAGACTTAAACACCAAGTGAACTCCAATGTCCTTGCATTAATCTTGAGAAATATGTTTACAACAACTTCAAGTCCTCTTAGAGAATTTCGAGAGTCTCCTCTAATCTACTCCTAAAATCTAATCTCTAGTCTCTATATCTTACAAATGAGGCAACAAGGCCTTTATATAGTGGTCTAGAAATACAATGAATGGCTTAGATCATTTCGATAGCCAAAGGCTCAGATCATGCCACCTCAGTAGGTAGTTACAACAACTTCCTATTTTTAGTACATCATAGAGAGGCAATGAAGGCACGCTTTCCAATGTGATAAGGATAAAATGGAATCATTTAAAACATCTTCCACATGGGCGTCCCTTTGGCTTCTTTTATTAAATGACACATTGAATGCATTTAAAATAATGCGGCTGATATGATTGGATGATGATAGGTACTCGCCACATAGGTGCCACTTTGGCAACTCTGATGAATCCCAACTTGTATCATCTTGTATGATGTCTTTGATGTGATTGCTTTGATACTTGAATGTTTGGGATGTACCTTGTTGATCTTGCCTTGTTCCTTCTACTTGTAAATTGGATGAATACATGTTGCTTCACTTGCATGACTTCGTGATGTTTCTTCTTCTTGTAGGATTCATGATGATCTTCTCTGGATGCAACTTCTTGAAGGGTAATGTATATGATGATGCTGCCTCCTTCATCATGTAAGAGTAGATGATGATGATACTTGATTCATGTATACTTGAAGTAGGAGATCTCTCTTTAGACTTGAAGATTCGAAGAGTCTTGAAGTCCTTGGAATGATTCGATGAAGTGTAATCCCATGGATGAATGCTTTTTGGATGATGATACATACTTGAACTTGATGTAGATGATGAAACACTTCCTTGAAGATAATCTTGAAATATTGCGGCATGATGATGGTGAAGGTTCCTTGATGATGATCTTGAATCTTGAAAGAACTTGAAGTTGAATGATGAATGCCTTGGAATGTTCAATAAAGAAGTATTCCAACTTGATAATCTTAACATGATGCCACTTGATGAAGAGTTCCAACACAAGGATGATGAAAGGTTCCTTGAAGCAGCTACATGATGCCTTGAAGCTATGACTGATGAAGAAGCTAGCTGATACTTGAAGTGATCCAATAGGATATCCTTGAAGTGACTTCTTAGAGCAGCTTATGATGTTTTCTCCATATGGCAACTTGTTGACTTCACTCCTAGCATGAAAGTGATTCAAGCTTCTTCTTCTTTGATGACTCCTTAGCTCCAGTCACACTCCTGAAACATAGAGAAAGAAACAACATCAATCCTTTGTCTTCATAACATCATTTCATAACACATAAGAATCATTCAATACTTCATCATCAAATTGACTTTTACTTTGGATATCTCAATGATCAAACAATAAAGATGATGATACTTCCCAAAAACCACTCAAAAAAACTAACTTATGTAAGTTGCAGCAGATAGGGTGCAGCAGATCAGAATTCAGAATCCTCTTAGAAACCCTCACAAAATTTAAATTTAACCCCAATCCAAGTGGTTGCATTAGATCATGAATTGGACCTCTTCTTAAAATTTCACCTTTTTCTTATCATTTGTAAATGGCGCACTAGATGGGCAGCATTTCAAGCTCTAGTTGAATGAAGGTTAAAAAACTTGGAACTTTTCCTCTTCAAGTTAGCGCATTGGATCAGGAGTTTGGAATCGTCTTCTTGAATTCATCTTAGCTCAAGTTGTATCTCCACTCAAAGTGCCGCATTAGTTAGTACCTTCAAGATCTTCATCTTATCCAAAACTTCAAAGTCCATTAGTTTAAGGCTTAGGTCTCTTCATTGGGGGCATTAGATCAAGATGTCAAGATCTCCTTTAAAATGCATATCATACTCTTCCAAATCAGTCTTGGCGGATCACTTTCACCTTAGTCGCATGAGTTGACACTTTTGATGTCTCCCTACATTGAGCGCACTAGATCATGATTGTTGAATCTTCATTTCTTGCTCAACCTTTCCCTCACCCTCGGCACACTAGATCCAATATTAAGGATCTTCTTCTACATGAATTACCCCTTGGCGCATTGGATCTAAGGTTTAAGATCTTCTTGAGAGGTTGGCGCATGGGATAAGGAATTCGAGATCTTTCTTGAGGTTTGGTGCATTGGATCAAAGGTGTGAAGTCTTCCTTGAGGTTTGGCGCATGGGATCAAAGGTTCGAGATCATCATCTTTAGTTGGCGCATGGGATCAAAGGTTCGAGATCATCATCTTTATTTGGCACATGGGATCAAGAGTTCGAGATCATCATCTTTAGTTGGCGCATGGGATCAAAGGTTCGAGATCATCATCTTTAGTTGGCGCATGGGATCAAGAGTTCAAGATCATAATCTTTAGTTGGCGCATGGGATCAAAGGTTCGAGATCATCATCTTTAGTTGGCGCATGGGATCAAAGGTTCGAGATCATCATCTTTATTTGGCGCATGGGATCAAAGGTTCGAGATCATCATCTTTAGTTAGCCGGTTTTCAGGGTCTCTAAGGGTAAAGGTATATTGAAAAATATATTTAAGTATAAGTTGAGAGATTATACTTTAAATATTTTTCAATATACCTTTCAGGATGTTTGAGATAGGTCTCGAATCCATCGGATTTAACATGCAAAATCTAGAATTTGGAGGATCCACCAGATTTCAGACTGAGTCAATTTTCAGTGTTTCAGGATTTCAGGCTACCAGACTTAGTCATTTTCAGGATCTCAAACATACATCAGGATTGGTCTCAATATTCATGAACTGGATGGAATTTGATCAAGACTCTTCATTACTGCAAGTTCATGTTCCAAATGAGACCTTCAGTTATAAAGCAAAAACCTTCTAAGAGAGAGACTTCTTGTCGGATTGGCAGAGGAAACGAACCTAAGACATCATCCAGAATTAAATGCAAAACACAGGAGCTCAAAAAAGGGGGTCCCCATTTGCAATGGGGCGATGTGTGATTTGGTCACAACAGATCTGACCTGATGTTCCTTATTTTATTTCTGCATTTATATTCATTAATGATTCTTATTGAACTTCTAGTTCAGTTCGAGAATTGCAATGTATCCTTTTGCTGTCCACAATAGTTTATATGATTGAATAAATATATATATTTCTGCGGATGGAATTTGCATGTTTGCTGTTATAATCAATAATCAATGTCCTCTAATTGATGTCAATTGTGTTTTCTTTTATGTCTCTTCAATGGTGGTGACTTAATGAGATCGTTTTATCCTTTGCCATGGGATGTATCTCCTTATACAGATCGCACCTCCTCATTAACTATGGATCGCTCAACATATTTAGTCGATCCCTTTTAAAATGATGTTGGCCTCTTTTATAAATACATTTATTTAATTTAAACATCCATATTGGCACCATCCAGCATAACTCAGATTGTTTAAATCTTTAATTTAAACCTCTTTAAAATATCTTTTAATTGAATGCAATTAAAACAGTTATCTTGACATCGGTTTTGCTGACGAAGTCGGCCCAAAGGGATATTTCATAAATTCAGGCGGGGGCATGACAGAAGATGGGATGCACAAATTCCTTTAGTCCTCAAGGAGATAATAGAGCTAGACACAATCCTCCAGAGTAGTATAGGATTGTAGGGCTTATTTGATGGGCACAAACAAATGATACTTGCTGAAACCTCTTCTTTTGGGAGGATGGAGGGGAAGCTAAGTGGTTAGGACATGGATTCTCATACAAGAAAATCTCATATAGTTTCACACATGGTTGTTGTAGGAATTGAAAAACTCTAATTTTGTGCATGAGCAGGAGACCAGAATGAGCACTTTGATGTCTGAAATTTTTGAGGTATACAACAAGGCCATATTTGAGCACCACTTGGAAGAGAGGGTACCCCACCCCAAGCAACATACATTAGTGTGGGAAGATGTTTACAAGATAGAGATGTAAAGAAGAGGAATGGTGTCCGTAGATCTAGTATAGAATGCAACCCCCCAACTCACACAAGATCAGCTACCTTATTTGACCAAACATGTAGATGTGCATTTGGCTATGGCTCATAAAGAAAAGGTTTAGAGAAAGTAGCTGTAGGATGAGGCAGAAAAATGAGAAAACGATATGCTATAGTTTCTATTATCCATAGGAAAACTAAGGTTAATTGTTTGAACTTGAATGTGAAAGTATAGAACATGAAAATTGAAGGGATGCAATGGTAAAAGGTGAAGGTGGAGTGTTGAAAATCATCTTGAACTACAAGAGATGAAGATTAAGAGTATGTGAGAATAGGTGGACAAGGTAAACATGAAGCTTGAAGAGATATCATCCAAGGCCTCTATGCTTGAGTTGGAGTTGACTAAGTACAAAAAGAAAAAGGTTTAGTGGAAGTCGTAGATGAAAATTGGAGAAGTAGAGTGGGACGCCAAGTTCACCATGCAATATAATAATGCCAACATTACTATGGCAAAATTCGAAGTTATAACATGAATTGTGTTTGATTTGAAAAACAAATCCTTCTTACAATCAAATGATCAGATGTTTCTCCATTCAATCAAGGAAAGGCTAGTCTCAGGAGTTCCTTCACTTTTCGTTAGTTTTGGAGTACCATGAACTTGTAGATATGGGTTTTGGGGTTGTTGAAGACTTGGAATGATTCAGAGCATCCTGGGGAAGAAGATGGACTTATGTGTAGGTATCAAAAGGCAACATTTTTTGAGTTTGGCAAAATTGTTGCTTGGCATAGGTGGCAAACTCATCACATGTTGCGGCAAACACCAATACACCGTGACAATTATAGGAAATATTGCAACAAACTTAGCGGTTGCCCCAAGAAATTCTTCCAGACCTTGACAAATGTGGCAAAACCAAGGAATTTGCTACAAGACAAGTTGAAGGTTGGAATGTGAAGGGTTTTGAGTGTTGACTATTCAATCAGACTTCTTGGCATTGGTTTGCATGCTTAATCCCCAATTTGACATGGAGTCTATATCAGTTGGATTTGGATGTGAAACAATGGTTGGCTGTTACGTTTTCCTCTTGGAGAAAGGGTTTTGTAAGTTATGGTCATCATTAAGCAAGGTTTCTAGAGTTGCACAATGCTTTGTAGGTTGTATGAGTGCTTGTATATGTTTGAGGAGTTCTTGACCCTTTTGTTGGAGTTTTTCCCATGTTTAGGGTTCTTCTCCAAGTCAAATTTGTTGTTTCCGTCATTGTCATAGAGTCTATTGTTGTTGCTTCATGTTTTTATACTCTATGATAGTGTATGGATGCAAACTCATGTATGTTAAGAACTTAAGTGGATGAATAGCCAATAACACTAACAATTCATGTTTAAGGGATGTTTGTGAGAAGCCATACATAGAGTATCCATTATTGATGAATTGTTTGGGAGTATCTTAGTGTATGGACGAAATTGGTATCAGAGTAGGTTAGAAACACCTATAGCTTGACATTTTTTCAGTCAATTGGTGGGTTTCAAGGGTTATGCCCACTACATGGTCTAGTGGAAGCGGAGATTTAAGCACTTTTGAGCTTGAGATAGGTACTTGAGGTTGGAATCAATCTCAAAGAAGGATGGCACAAAAAGGTGGCAAAAACATGGAAGAAGCTAAGGAGAGGTTTTGTAAATGGAAAGAGGATATTACTATGATTTTCGGTCATATGGGAAAGATGGACATAATTGAGAGTGTGTTGCTTGCTATTACACTAAAGTTGGGCATAGAAAGGAACCATGGAGAGGAATAACAACCCAAGAACACTTATGAGCATGGAGAGAGTTTGAATAGTAGTACAAACCTTACATTTAAAGCAGAGGCAAAGATAGAAATCCAGCCTTTGGATGAGGAAGTGAATGCAAAGAAGTTAGACCAATGGATCTCGCAAATGGAGGTCTACTTCAGCTTGCACAAATTAAACCATCAACAACAAATCTCCTTCGCCCATTTGAAGCTATTTGGCCATGCTTTGAGAGCATTACAAATGAGAAGAGCTCCACTGATTACAAGATGGGAAGAATTCAAAGACTTGTTGAAAAAACATTTTTACCCTATATGTTATGAAGAGGAAAGGACAATTCGATGGCATTTATTTTGCCAAAGACACGGGCAAAGTGCCCAGGACTATACAAGTGAATTTTGAAAGAATGCGGTGCAGTTTGGTAGGAATGAAATGGACAAGGATGTGCTCATGAAGTACGTTGGTGAATTGTTTGGACACCTTAGAAGGGCTATTTTGATGGCTAAGCCCCAAAATTTTGATGAGGCTATAGTGCACAAGCCCATTACTTAGAAATGGACAAGAAGAAATCCAACTCCTTCAAGGACAAACAATAGGGTAAAAAGGAAAAGCAACAAGGTATTTATTCAAGCAAGGGTAAGAGCAGATGGAAGGGCAAGAAAAGTGCAAACACTACCGTGAAAAACAATGAGAAAGGCAAAGAGAAGATTTTGCAAACATTGTGATGAGGAGGGTCATAATGAGGAGGCATATTGGAAACTACACTTGGAGCTACATCCATTTAAGAATTTAAAAAAGAACAATAATGCTTCATGTAGCAAGAAAGTGAAGGAGATAGAATGTACTTCGGATCTAGATGAATGGTTATTATGTGCAACCAAGCAAAAGGGAGTGAATGTGGTAAGAGATGATGCTCAAAATGAGGACAGAATTACCGAGTTGTTTCATGTCAAAGTTCAGCACAAAGGGAGAAGAGTAGACATAATCTCTGATACTCATTCTCAAGCGAATTTGATTTCACAAAACTTGGTAGAATAGCTTGGTTAGGAAACAAGGAAACACCCAAATTCCTATTTGTTGGGTTGGCTCAAACAAAGCGTGGAGATTTCAGCCAAGACACAATGTGTTATCAAGTTTGGGTTCTCCATAGACTTCAAGTATGAGATCATAGTAGATGTCATACCTTTGGATGTTTTTGGGATTGTATTTGGAAGTCCCTATCTCTATGAGAGGGATGCAATCTTCTATAAGAGATAGAATAAGTACCATTTTGTTAAGGATGGAGAAGAAATGATGATCAAACCCTATGACGGTAAATCTAAAGTTTCTATGATAAGTGCAGCCCAAGCTAGGCGTTTTATCAATGCAAGTGGCAAGTTTGCACTATTGATGTTGAGGAGAAATCAAGATGAGTATGTGGTGGAGGTTCAAACCACACATGGGCTGCATATCAACGAAGAGAAGAAAGGTATAGATCAGCTCATACTCCAATTCAGTGAGCTGTTTGAAGAGCCTAAAGGGATGCCCTCTTGCAGATCCTTTGAGCATGAAATACAACTCTTATTTGATTGCCCGCATAGGTCAAGAGTTACTGGAATGTGGTGTGATAAGACCCAATACATTGCCATGTGGTTTTCCTATTGTAGTGGTGCCAAAGAAAGATGGTACATGGCACATATGCATAAATTTTAGAGCAATAAACAATATCATGGTAAAGAATCAGTGCCTTCTTCCTCATATTGATGATTTGATAGATCAATTGCAACATGTGAGGTTCTTCACAAAGTTGGATTTAAGGTCTGGTTATCACCAAGTTAGGATAGGAGAGAATGATGCACGGAAAACGACATTCATGTAGACAAGGGCTGTTTGAGTGGTTAGAGCTTCCATCCAGGTTGTGTAATGCACCAACAATGTTCATGAGGCTTATGAACGAAGAGCCACACCTTGTTATTGATGAGTGTGTGATAGTCTATTTGGATGACATACTTGTTTTCAACATATTGAGAACATATTGCACACCTTGAGAAAGTGTTGCTGATTTTGAATGAGAACAAGCTTCAATTGAATGATAAGAAATGTGAGTTTGCAAAGCAAGTTTTGGTTTATCTTGGTCATGTTGTTGGGGATGGAGTGGTTTCTATAGTCCTAATGAAAATAGAGGCCATTGTGAATTGGCCCAAGCCTACAAGTGTCACTGAAACAAGGAGTTTCATAGGGGCAGCTCAACACTTAAGGAATTTTGTCAATTCACTTTCTTCTTTGACAACACCTTTACATGCAATAATAGGCCATGGAAAGAACTTCAAGTGGGATAATATGTAACAAAAAGCCTTTAAGGAGTTGAAGTAGAAAATAAGCAATGCCCTTGTGTTGACTCTTCTAAATTTGGAATAACCATTTGAGGTGGAGATAGATGCTAGTCACTATGCTACAGGAGCTGTCCTTATGTAAAGAGGTAAGCCTGTGTGCTATCATTCAGAAATGTTTTAGGGATCCGTTCATGGGTATTGCACTGATGACAAGGAATTTTATGCATTGGTGCAAGTGGGAAAGAAGTGGAAGCATTACTTGTTAGGCAAGATCATCATGCACATGGACCATCAACCCTTGCAATATTTGCAAGCACAATCAAAGCTTAGGCAAGCATGCCATTATAAGTGGATGGGACTTCTTCAACAATTCCACTTGGTCATAAAATACAAAAGGGGAGTACCAAACAAGCTTGTTGATTTTTTGTCAAAGGCACCATTGTTGATAGTGGTAAGTACCTTATCTCTTTTGGAACCCTTTGCAAGAGAAGTTTATGCGGTGGATTATGAGCATGACAAGGATTTTAGAGCTATATTAGCAGCTTAAGGAAGGTAAGAAGGATGAATTCACTTTGAAGATTGATTTTTATGTGAATGATGGTTTGCTCTTCATGTGGGGCTTGCTATGTGTTCCAAACGAGAGGATTACACCTCTATGGTGGTTGGGCACTTTGGGGTCACTAAAAGTCTAAAACCATATCCAATTTGCAACAATACGTCCATTGGCCTTATTTGCAAAGAGATGTTGCTAAGTTTGTTTGGAGTTGTAAGCTATGTAGTGTTAGCAAGCTAGATAATAAGAAACTAGGTTTGTATCAATCACCTCTAGTCCCATCACGACTGTGGGAAAATATATCAATGAATTTTGTATGTGGTTTGCCCATGACAAGGAAAGGGCATGACTATCTCTTTGTGGTTGTTGATAGGTTTAGCAAGATGCGTGTTTGAATACCATGCAAAAAGACATTAGCCGGTAAGGATGCAATTAAACTTTTCTTTTCAAGTGTTTGGGTACGCTTTGGCTTGCCTTAGAGTTTATATTACATTGAGATTCAAGGCTCCTTGGTGAGTTTTGGTGCACTATATGGGACAAGATAGGTACTCGATTGAAGACAAGCACTGCTTTCCATCCTCAAATGGATGGGTAAATTGAGGTAGTAAATAGAACATTGGTTTAGTTGCCTTGAGGCTTTAATATGAAGCATCCTAAGATGTGGGATGAAAGTCTTGCATATATTTAACATTTCTATAATGAGGCTATACACTCTTACAACAAATCTTTTGCCATTTGAAACATGTTATGGCTACTTACCTCTAAGCTCGCTTGATGTTGTTGTAGGATAGTCATAAGAAAAAAGGATAAAATGTTGACTTAGAGGTTGAGAAGGTTGAGTAATTCATAAGTTCCATCTGGCAAGTACATCTTTAGGTGCAAGAGAAGTTGAAAGTGAGTCGAGAAAGGTACAAGCGAAAACATGATCAACACTATACTAAGCACAAGCCCAAGGTGGGTGATAAGGTGTGGTTGTACATGGGTAAAGATAGACTCCAAAGGGTAGTTTGGAAGATGAAACCTTTGATGTATGGACCCTTTGTTATTTTGGAAAGGTTGGCAAGAATGCTTTTTGGCTTGATTTGTCACCATACATGACAAGTTACTTAGTAGTTAATGAAGAAAACCTACATTTGTTTGAGCCCTCCATGTTGGATGAGGAGGAAGAGTTGGTGTTACCTTCAATGGAAGATTGAACTCCATGTCCTTTGGAATAACTCAAACATGATGTGGTTCTCCAAAAGGAGAGAGGCAAATATGTAGGGGATTGCACAAATCATGGTTGGTTGGTTTGAAAGGACAACTTCCAACCAAAGCAAAATGGTACCCTAAAGAGGAATTTGGAAAGAGATTTTGACATCTAATGAGTCCCTAAGCTTTTGGGGACTAAAAGCCTCCTAATTGGGGAGTTATGATGTGAAAAATGGATCCTTGTATGATCAACTGATCAGATGTTTCTCCATTTAGTCAAGGAAAAACTAGTTCAAGAGTTCCTTTAGAAGGGAGTTCACTTTTTGTTAGTTTTGGAGTACCATAAACTTGTATATAGGGTTGTTGAAGACTTGCAATGATCCAGAGCATCTCAAGGAAGAAGACGAACTTGTGTGTAGATATTAGAAGGCAATGTTATTTGAGTATTGGCAAAATTGCCACTTGTCATAGGTGGTGAACTCATCAAATGCTGCAGCAAACACCAATATACTGCGGTGGACCCAATAATCGCCTTGATAAATTCATCTAGATCGTGGCAAACTCCCATTTGCCCCCTAGTAGTACTGACGAATTCACTACACGACAAGCAAAAGGTTGGAATGTGAAGGGTTTTGACTATTCAATTCAATGTCTTGGCATTGGTTTGCATGCTTGAGAGTTATTGGGACGTGAAGGAATCTATTAACTAGATTTGGATGTAAAACAAGGTTTGGCTCTCTTGGAGTAAGGATTTTGCAAGTCATGGTCATTGTTGAGCAGGGTTTTCGGAATTGCATAGTGCTTTGTAGGTTGTATGAGCTCTATCTATGGATGAGGAGCTTGGTTGGTCGTGATATGACCTCACTACATTATACTTGACAAAATAATAGTGGAGATGAGGAGTTCCTGCCCCTCTTGCTAGAATTTTCCCCTGTTTAAGGTTTCTCTAGGTCAAACATGTTGTCTCAGTCATTGTCATACAATCTATCGTTATTGCTTCATGTTTTTATTCTCTTTATGATAATGTATGGATGCAAACCTTGTATGTTAAGTGGCTGAATAGCTGATAGAACTAGCAATTCATGTTTAAGGGCTGTTTGTGAGAAGCCATACACAGAATTTCCATTGTTGTTGAACTGTTTGGGAGTATCTCACTTAGTTTATGGATTAGTGTTAGCTATGAGCTAGGAGATCTTACCCTTCTAGAGCCCCTACCTCCTTGATTCTAGCTACACCTACCTTAGCCATGAATCTAGCCTTCACATCAACCCCAATTCTACACCTTGCTTGGTACTTAGGGATGCCATTTAATTCAGGGTATTTGATGTAAATTTTAGGGCTAGGTGTTGTACACCTTGCAAATCCTAGGAAAATTGGAATTATTTAATCATTGTAGCGTGTTGTAATATTTGGGCACTCATGGAATGTGGCACCATACTTGGAGTGAATCCCAATATTCCTTGGATGACATACTATGCCACTTGATAATTGTATTATGACTGGTGTAAGAAAACATTGAAAACGGGGTTTACACAATGGCCTAGGAAGAGCATCTTTGACCGGCTAAAGTAGTTGTGTTTAAGAGATGTGTAAGTGTAATTAGTGCTCTTACATGGAGAGCATGGGGTTACATTGGCCCCCTTGGTCATAAGGGTCTGTTGATGTGTTTTTTATGCACATGCAAACTCAGAATAAAATACCAAGGTATTCTATCCTCTCTTGATCAAAGTCTCCCAAAGGCTAAACTACGTGATCCAGTGAGACAACTCCAAGGTTCCAGATGTCAAGTCTTGACAATACGTTGGATATAGACTCAGTATATATATGATGTGATATGCTGTTAACCTAAAGGGACTTACGCTGAATTTACTTCTTCACTCACTTGTCTTACTACTCCTTTTCATGGATGAAAATGTCCTAATTCTACAATTACAAAGAAATGCAAAAAGGTCAAGGGTTGAGAGAGAATCTATGCTACTCCTAAGGACAATGAGACAATGAACGATGCCAAGATAGACAAATTCCTTATAACAAGCTCCACTTCGCCATGACAAATTCAACAACTAGATGGAACGAGTGCAATCTCCCAAGGATGACGAAGGATTTTCATATTGCAAACACACATTTGAGTACCCACAGCTGGTGCAACTCAGACAAGCATCGACAATCGAACTATTGCAATAAGTTGAGGTTTAGGCTAACTTTGCACAATGACTTGCCAGCGACAAACCATCAAAAGTATGAACCTAGGAATTCATCAAATATCTTCACAATGCATTCACTATATCAATGAACTTTCTAATCTTATTCTACTTCTACTTGGAAACACATCTAGATTATCTTTGAGAAATAAGAAACCATGCAATGTTCCAAAACAACACAATTGCCACCAAGCTTCAATGAGAAATGTATTAATCTTGGAAGTGATTACAACAACTTCAAGTTCTCTCCAACAACTTTCGAAGAGCTTCCTCTACTCTACTCCTACTCTACTTGCCTACAACAACTCTTATCTAATGTATATTGTTTACAAATGAGGCGAATGAGCCTTTTTATAGTCCTCAAAATACAATGAAGGGCCAAGATCGATTTGAGCAACCGATGGCCAAGATTTTGCCACATTGACAATTAGTTACAACAACCAACTATTTTTAGTAAAAAGTAAAAGTTGACACAACCTGTGTACATAAAAACCCAAAGGCAATGAAGGCACGTTTCCCAGGATGATAGAGATGAGATGGAATCTATGAAGAATATTCATGTGGGACGCCCTTCTTGTGCTTATCTTTTTTCACAAATGCAATGAACTTGGACCAGTGACATGGCGAGCTTTGATTGATCCATGATGTATAGATGCCAACTCGACATTTCTTGCTTAATTTTCAATATTTTCCCAATTTCTTGATGCTATTCCAAATTTTATCTTCTTTTCTTGACAAAATCTTGAACTTGAATTTTTACTTCTGGAGCTTTCAACGTGAAACTTGGAAATTTTGTCCTTGTTCTTCATTCCTTGTTGTCTTTGCATTCCTTACATTTCTAGATGTAATTTGTAATTTGTTGGATGTAAATTTCTCCTTTCAGAGTGAATCTGCACGTTGCCCTTTCCGACAACAGTATACCCTTCGCCTCCTCCAAAGATGACAGAATCTCTGAATGGTGTGTACTCTGTGAACCAATCTCGCCGATGTGTGAAATGTCGAGATGCACCCGAATCAATGTACCAGGCAGAAGTTTTGACAAGATCTGCTGGTGTCTTGGCCATAAAGGCATAGAAAGTAGACTCCTTTTGCTCAGTGTGCTCTGCAACATGGGCTTTCTGTTTAGATTCTCCTTGCTTGGATTGTTTAGAAGCCAAGCATTTCTGGCAATCCTTCTTCATGTGGCCATAGTTATGGCAATAATTGCACTGAATGTTCTTCTTGGAAGGGTCCTGGGATTGACCCCGACTGGGTTGCTGATAGGGCTGATCATTGCCCTTATTTTTCTGAAAGGCTTTTGCAGCAAATGCCTGCTCCGTGGAGGATGCACTAGCACTGCTACCGAACTGTTGTTTCCAATGATCTTGCTGCAAAAGTTTGTTGCAAAGCTTGGGAAACTTCAAGTCAACATTAGTTGAGGTAATGTTGAGGGTTTCAATAAAGTGCTCATAAGATTTTGGTAGACTTTTTAGAGTGATGACTACCATATCTTCTTCCTCCATCTTACGACCAATCGCCTCCAACTGATCATGGATGTCCTTGATTTTTGTGAGATGCTCCTGCAGAGACATCTTTTCATCCATCATGATCGAAAAAAGCATGTCCTTTAGAAAGAACGCGTGGCTCTTGTCGGACGTTTCATGCAAGTCCTTTAGATGATCCCAGATTTCTTTGGAAGTCTTGCCTGACGGAACCTGAGGCAGCTGGTCATTGGTGACCGATAATTTAATAAGCATTACCGCTTCCCAGTTTTGCTCATCAAATTTATCTTGATCTTTACCCGCCGTTGGAGGGCGTGTAGTTTTGCCCAGAACAATCTGGTCAAGGCATCGATACTTGAAAATGGTCATCATACACTGCTTCCAGGTGTTGTAGTTGTGACTGTTGAACTTTTGACTGACTTCCAACATAATGTTGGACAAAGACGCCATCTTACACCCTTTTCGAGGTAGATAGATGGCACAAACAGAAAATATTGCTCAAACCCTAGCACAGATTTCGAGGCACAAAACCCGAGGTAGAAGAAAACTACCCTCAAATCTGTTGGGTGCTGGAATGACTAAAAAATGTTTGAATTGAGCACTGGGCACTTGCAGGTGACCACGGGATGAAGGGCTTAAGCGTTGTAAGCGCATATCAAAATAGCCCACAAAAACTGCAACCCAAAAGAAAGAAATGTAAATTATCGATGAGACCAGCGATCACTTAAAAAGCTTAGATAGTGACCAACGAACTCGAGAGCAAATGAGAACACCCTGTTGCAAAACAAAAAAATAGAAATTGTGACCAGGGGTTTCCACAATAGATAACAACGATTGCAAACCCAAACTGCCGAAATATTTGCAAATGTCGACAGAGAAAATGGTGCCACAAAAATGCGACCATAGGAAAAGGGAATCCGCGAACTCTAGAAGAACTTCAAATTGCAAAAAGAACTGCGACCTCTAAAAGCAAAATGGGATAAACCCTGCAGCGGTCGATGAAACAGATTGAAATCACGCCCAAAACAGAAGACGTGACTTCCAGGGATGAAAGACGCTGTAAATCAAAGGGCGAAAGTAAATCCTCAACCAGACAGAAACAAAAATCGCGATCAAGGGAGAGTGAAATCCCGCACGTCCAGCTTTCACAAAATGCGACCCTAAATATCGCGATCTGGCACCACAGAGAGATCGTGACTTGTACAAACGCCTTCAACAAAAGATCACGACCCAGAAAAACAAAAACACGAACTTAGAGCAGAGGTTCAGATTGGTACGACATTGTACGGAACTGTACGGCCGCGTATGGAGCAAAGAAGAAAAATTTTAAATTTTTTTTTTCCCACTCGTCTGGGCTCTGATACCATAATATGGTAAAAATCTGGATCGATATTATTTACAAAGAAGAGTAAAGCTCTTATATAGAGTTACAAATGATGTTTCTAAATAATACAAGGAGGAAGTTTCTAAAATACAGAATAGCTAAAAAGACTAAAGCAAATAAATATAGAAACAATCTAATATAATACATTATTGACCATTAACATATCTAAAATATTATTTTAATATCCTAGGTGGTCTGGGGAACAACACTCTAGGTGAGAGCCTAGATGTGTTGTAAGCGTGTGGAACTATTAAGCATTAGACAAATAAGGATACGAGAACTGGAACATACTGTTTTATTAATCTGCACTTTTTGTACATGGCATGCTTTTGTGGAGATGTGTGGCTGTGTAGTTACAATGTCTAAATGCTGAAATCTCTCCCTCTATCTTTTATGTTACAAATGTACATTTATAATTTACATGTTTGTCGAGGAGGCTATTATGGAAGTTGAACATGTTGGCCTTCCATGTGTGACTCTTCATCTTCCAACTATTAGGATTTTGGTTGCGTGCTATATCGACAAGTGGCATGTCAGGAAACAACTACAAAAGATGCATTGAACCATTGCGTGATGCTATGAGATGTTGTGCGATGTTCTTCGCTAAGCTCTATATTGTGTGTCATGGGTGTGTGTGGGAATGCAAGTGTGGCATGGATTGTAGATACAGTTGTTGGCAACGCTGTGTGACATGATCCTTGGCACTACACCAATGGTGCATGATGCAAAGGGTTGCACATGA
This sequence comes from Cunninghamia lanceolata, assembly GCA_027924645.1. Taxonomy (NCBI): domain Eukaryota; kingdom Viridiplantae; phylum Streptophyta; class Pinopsida; order Cupressales; family Cupressaceae; genus Cunninghamia; species Cunninghamia lanceolata. Next base: position 17,259,003 of record BSBN01001715.1, read on the forward strand.
GCTAAGGGTTCCAAGCACTACATGGGTAGTGCATGAGGCAAAGAGCTACACATAGGTGCACAACATGGTTCCTAATGCTACGTGCATGGTGCATGGTTCAAGGCGTTGCACATGGGATTGCGCACTATGGTGCCAATGTCTGATAACATGCACGCTTGCGCGAGAGGGCATAGATCACCCTTAACATTTAGTTTGTATCATACCTTTGCAAAGTGTGAGGTTCTTTCCCTTGTTGAAACAAGATTTGCCTCCAACTTCATTACTTTGCAAAGGGAGGAAGAGGAGAGGACAACTTTGATAAAAGTGGTGGTTAGTGAAGAATGAGAAGAATCAAAGCTTTCCAAGGCAAATCATTCAAAGGATATTGAAAAAAATATCTTTGAGAATACATTTTGGGAGGGGTCAAGAAGATGTTAAAGGCGTGTGAATGGATTGTTCAAATTTTATGAATGTTTGATGGTAGTAAATTTCGAATGCCCTTTCAATGAGGACATTGATAGAACAAGGGAACAAATCCAAAAGTAGTTGCAAATGATGTTGAGAGAGTCAAGCTCACTTGGGAAAGTTTGGAGGAACAATGGTTAATGCTAGATCATCTTCTACATGTGGCAGCTCGCTATATAGATCGTAAAGTGTTAGAGGCGAACCATGGTGTAAATGTGGAGATAAAGCCAAGGTTATTTGCAACAATGGATATGTTGTTCTGTGATGAAGATGAGAAAGGAATAGGGAGGAAGTAGACTTATTTTCAAGAACCAAATTGAAATATTTGGCATCAATTTAGCAAAATTAGACATGGCTAAGTGGCATCTCGATGATTGATGGTAGAATCACGAGTAGATACTCGATGGTTGTAGAAGCTCGTCGTGCAAATTTTCAGTTAGTGCACCAGTGCTTTTGCATGCAAAAGAAATTGGAGTATGCAAGAGAAAAAGACTAGGGGTTCAAAAACTCTTAGATCTTTTGTTTGTTTATATCAACCTATGATTGCTTATATACACACTATGTCACTAGTTCTATAGAAACCCTGGCTGAACTTGAACTGGTCCCAACTGGGCTTTGATCCTGATCTTGCTCTTGCTTGGGTTCACCTAGAGTCCTAACCCTTGTTCAAGCAATGCCTTGCTAGAGATATGAAAGAAATAAATGTGAGATTTCTTTAACCTTCTTAGCCATGGGGTGTTTGTAGCTCCAACGGTTATGTTGGTCTAGGAAAGCATAGGCTATCTGCTGATCTATTTAGTTGTTTTGCTCCCGACATCCATTCAACTCTCAGCATCAAGGGAGGGGACCAATATGATTAATCTGCAATAATGGTGAAATTTGGTTTACAGGATCCCTACTATTTTAAGGCCCAACTATGTTGTGATTCTAATTGCACTCTTTGTACCTATCTTATGTTACATATCTTGAATGGACCTTGGTTGTGATATCATTGGTAGCTCTTGAGTTAGCTCAATATTTTATTGAGTGATTTGCTAATATGTCATGTGAATGGTTACTTATTGGTTTGTGAATCTTGGTGTTTTGACTCCCATTATTTGACAGTGAGTTATGCTTGTTTTGTGGAGATGGTTCCACATTGTGTTTATGGTTGCAATTCTATGTATTATTGGATATATTTTAGTATGTGTGCATTGAGAGTTCCTTGCATGTTTTCTCATGAATGCTTTGATTGGGCGCAACACAATTAAGTTTGAAATGATATACTAAAGACCTATTTGACTAAATGTTTGCTATTCTTGTGATTTGTGTTTCGGTTGTGATAACATTGCATGCAAGATAGAAATGAAACTAAAAGCCAACTGTGTCCTGTGATCACATTACTTGTTGAATCCAATAGTTAGAACATTAGAGTTCTGCATCTTTGATATGAATTAGCTTGTGGTTGTAGATGACTAATCGTGTTTAGGTTAATTATGCTTCTTCAAGATCAGCAATTATTGCATCGTATCGTATGCTGCTTGCTTATGTTGTGATTGAGTGACCATTTTTATGGCACTTAAAATCTCAACTTTGAGTTTGGATAATGATGTGTTTTGAGAATGAAAGTTAATATGAATTGTTGTGACTATTTAAACAATTCATGAGATATATTTTAATTGATTGATTTAAATGATATTTAAATCAGATGATTAAGTATAATTGTTTTGTAGATGCTAGTGATAAGTTTTGATTTAAAAGTTATTTTATTTAAATGTTATTAAATAAGATGAGCAATTTAATATCGTTGTGATATTGATTGTTATATTGATCTAGAGATGGATTATTAGTATGTAATTAAATTTAAATGAACTATAAACTTGATTATAAATTGTGATTGAGACATTATTTATATTGATGAGGTGGTATTGTGCATATTTAAATTGCCTAGGAGTATACTGTATTGTGCTATATATGTAATTATGTATTTGTGATGTAATTACACATGTTTTGGCTATACATATTTCCATGATGGATTTAATGAGTTAGCTTAGTGTGCAAGATAACAAGTTGACCAACGGGAAGTAGTGGTCATGCCAAGAGCTATTTCACCATCCTGCTCAACCTTGTGGAGCAACAAGACATTTCCATGTGTAAACTCATAATACCAAATAGTCTTGATCATGTGTGGCCAAGACCCTTCCCCTAAACATGTTTTATTTTTTTATGTGCTATCACCCTCTTGATTTTATATTAATTTGTTGGTCAGCATGTATTTAATTATTATTTATTTCCCAAGTATTTATTTTGATATTTTATTCTGAGTTGGGGGAATTAGGTTTTAAAAAAGTAAATCTTATTTTTATTTTTGGGAATTCCTCTTCCTTGTGTGAGAATGGGAAAATAAAAATAAAAATAAAAGAGGATTACATTTTAAGGGTGGAAAAGCCTTGAGGGGATTTTTTATTTTTTCATTCCTTGTTTTTTTCTTCGTAGGGTAGTTTTTGCTTTGCAAGGAGAGGGCCTCCACCATGGAAGAGGTTGCAGTAGGGAGGATGTTGTGCCATAGAGAAGGCTACTGCCATGAGAAGGTTGCGGCCATTGTAAAGAGAAATCCCTGCAGGATTAGGGAGGGGAGAAGGCAAATTTTGAGTGGGTTTTTCATGCAAAAGGGAGCCGCGATTGTGGCAAATTTTTACCTTTGCATGGAGGGTGTTTGATGGAGATTTTATTTCAGATTTATGGGTGTTTGTTGTTGCATTTATTTTGGTGAGTAAAGAATGACATGGGGATGCCCTAGGAAAAGGGTGTGGGAGTTTTCAAGCTTTGTGAAGCTGTGGCATCTGATTTGGGGCTGAAATATGATTTTATTATGTGTGGAATGATTTAAAATGCTTGCTTTGGGTCCTTTGAATCATTGAGGTGCAGATTTATGTTTTTAGCTTGATGGGTAGTGGAAATGAAGAAGGGTTTTGGTGTAAGAGTGGCATCTTAGGTTTGGGTGTCGGGCTTGAGATTTTTGCTTCTATAGGTTTGTGCTATGACTACAAAAATGGAACCACAAAGGGGCAGAACCAGAATAAGGGTTTACTCTCTACCATTAAATTTCTCCTCATATACGAGCTCTCGCTTTGGCCTTCAAGTTTTGGAGGTTTTGGAAAGGAAGAAGGGCTTTTCTTCATCATGCTTGGAAGCTGGAGGTGTGAGGTAGGCTCCCTCTTACTTTTATTGTTTTCATTTATTTATGGTTGTAGAGCATCTTACTTTCATTGCGTGTGTATGGTGGATTGTGTGACTTCTTGAATGGTCATTGTGTTTTTTACCCTTCCACAAAACAGTTCTCTTCTACATACAACTGCTCATGCCTTTTAAAACATTGCTCTAATTAATTCCTAGGTTTTATTCCCCTTCATGTTAGGTTTCCATAATATTTCGAAATGAGAAATGAAAAAGTTATTGAAGAGTGTTATAAAAACTGCCTCACTATGTCATAACATTATAAATCATTAAATACTTTTAAAAAAACTTTTACACTTTCTTAAAATATATTTTGTTTAGAGTTGCTTTTGTTTATTATAAATAATGGCATTTATTTTTACATAATATTATAATGTGTGGCTTTCATTAATTGTGGTTATGTTTTCCCCTTTCCATGTGATTTAATTGTGGAGAAGATGTGTTTATTTATCTTGATGAGGGTTTAGTTAAAATGTGTTTTTGTGTGAAAGAAAAATGGGTGTTTGGATATGTGGTTATGAAAAGAATACAAGTGGTTGAGGATTGAGATAGATTGTAGTAAACTCTTCAAACCCTATATTGTGTGTGGGGTATTGGCCTTGTGAGTGCATTGATTGTCATTGTTTGCATCCCCTGCTCTTAGGCAACCCTCCTAGCTAGGGGTTTGACTAGAATGTTTGGCTTCTTTGTGACATTTGATGATGTCGTATGGTTGGGAGGTAGCTAACTTCGACGCATCTTAAACCACACTTGGTGCCACGGTCAACATTGGAATCAATGCTAATGTGGAATCCGTAGGCACTTCCCCTTCCCCTATTTGTTAACCATTCACCTCCCTTAAGTTGTTACCTTTCGTTTACCACCGTTATTGCCGGTCACATTTTTTATTAATTGTATTTTCAAACTATTGAAATTGCATGTACATTTTTTAATTTTTGGTATATTTTGATTTTTAGTTTTTTTCTGTGTTGAGTTGCTCTTTGTTATGTAGATTGCTTTTATTTTATTGGAAGTGTACAAGTGGACTATGGTGTGGGTGATGAGCACCATCATTAACATTTGGTCTACATACAAAAGCCCTTTTTTGCTTCACATTTGAGTAGTCGTGGGTGTCAAATGAAGACGCGTTGCCATTGTGCATGGCTACTGTTGGATTTATCTGCCCATTGTAGAGGGAAGTAAAATGTCCGTAGAAGTGCTTGTCAATGGTGGGGTTGGCTCCCCCATAGAAAAGAACTTTGCTTTTCTCTATTATCCTCTACTCTACTTCATTCATAACCTTGTTTGGGCTTTGTGTGTCATTTGTTGTGCCAATAGAGTTTAAATTTTTTTTAAAATTTACACATACATAGAGGTAAACGTGTTTCCTTGCGTAATTTAAACTCTAGTGGTCGACATTAAGAACATGGTGATAGGTTTCGACATGCAATTAGGGCTAACATTAGATCACTTTTTATTTTTGGTGTAGTTTGATTTTTAGTCGTTGTCTATGTTTAGTTGCTCTTTGTTATGTAGATTGCTTTTATTTAATTGGAAGTGTGCAAGTGGACTATGTTGCTGGTGATGGGCATCGTCATTAACATCTAGTCTACATACATAAGCCCTTTCTTGCTTCACATTTGAGTAGTAGTGTGTGTTGAACGAAGACATGTTGCCATTTTCCATGGCCACTGTTGGATCTATCCGCCCATTGTAGAGGGAAGTCAAATGTCCGTAGAAGTGCTTGTCATTGGTGGGTCAGCTCTCCTATAGAAAAAACTTTGCTTTTCTCTATTATCCTCTGCTCTGCTTTGTTCATAACTTTGTTTGGGCTTTGTGTGTCATTTGTTGTGCCAATAGAGTTTTTAAAAAAATTAAAATTTACACATACATAGATGTAAACGTGTTCGCCTGCATAATTTGAACTCTAGTGATTGATGTTAAGGACATGGCGATAGGTTCTAGCATGCAATTAGGGCTAACATTAGATCACTTTTTAATGTGTAGTCTAATATCACATTTAAAGATACAGTCTTTTCATCAAAACGTGGCAAAGCCACAAACAAAGCTACCACGACCCCCAAAAGGAATCAATGTTGGAATCAAGGCCTAAATTTGATGACTATATATTCATATTTAAGGATTTTTATTGTAAAATACGATGAATATAAATTTTTGACTATATTTTAATACATTTACTTTATTTTAGAAATTGTAAAAAAAAATTAAAAAAATAAAAATTTAATCGTATTATTTATATCTATAATGATAGAATATTATAATTTCATATTATTTATATATATATATTTTTATATGGAAAATCAACTTTTATAATTAAAAATAATATAATTATATATCTTTTTGCTTTTTTATTTCTAAATTATTTGATAGAAACTTCCATTCTTTTATAGAAACTTCTATTATTTTAAAATTTTTCCCTAAGTCTTTATATTTTTATTTTTTTAGAATTTTAAATACTTTGATATTTGAATAGAAAAAACTGAAAGTAGAAGTAGGGGTTACACAACAAAGATATTTTGTACTTATGACGACCTATGTCATTTTCATGAAGGATGGATGATTACATTCTTATAATCAAGAAAAATATATACAAACAATATTAGTCTTGTGAAAACATATTAAGAAATCTTAGTTATCCTCTACCTAAAAATGGAGTTATTTTTAAATATTAAATTGTTTTTGATAAGATGAGCAACAAACAAGGGTGTCGAATCGCTTTACAAAAAAGTCCCCAGGGTAGTAACCAGGTCACAAACAAGCCAACAACAACACAAAACCTGCTAAAAAACAACAGAACCAACAGGGATCTAAACAACACCAGATCCCGAACAAGCAAATCTAACACCCTTGACCCTAGGCCTTGAAGCAGCAATAGATTTTGGGAGGCCTTTCTTTCTCCGCTAGACCACTGTCCAAGAAAACTCTGAGTCCAAATCCTTAGAGTGAGGCAAGAGGAGGGGATCCTCAACAAACGCCACAACCAAAGAGACCTCGCGCAGAGTCGAACGAGAAGAAGGCAAAGTCGAGGAAAAATCAGGAATTGATGAAGTAGCAATTCGGCCTTGATTAGGAGCCGAAGATACAATTGGGGCCGACGAAGGAGGCCCAGCCCGAGTAGGGAAAAGAGAATTAGAAGGAATCGCGGGGCTCATTGCAACTTGGTCCACAGGGGGAACATGCAAAGTTTCCTGGGGAGGCTCGTCCTCCTGGGAAAAACCATCCATAGAGGAAGCACTAATGGTCAAATGATTGGTGAGTGCATTTTTCCACCAAGTTGCAACACCCTTGCGACGAGAGTTAGGACAATCGGAGGCCAAGTGACTAATAGAGAAACATTGTCTGCATCTGAAAAGGAGACCCTCATACTCCAACTGTTGTGTCCAAGGCCTATCCCCTACTATCAAAACCACATCTCTATGAAGGGGTTTGGAGATGTCAATATCCACTAAGATGCAGGGAACTGTAGAATGTCCTATGTATGCGGTCGTAGTATCTTCCTTCAAGAAACGAAGACCAATAGCATTGCCAATGGCCTCATAGCATGAATCCTCCCAAAACTGGAGAGTTAGATTCGGGAGACGAACCCATATGGGCTTGACATTAAGCGGCTCAGTGAGTGGATTAAAGGAACGAGCCCAAGGCTTGATGGAGAGTGAATGCTCTCCCCACATCTAAACCCTGCCATCTAGCACTATATCCCGCTTCTCTGTGGAAGCAAAGGTTACAATGAAGAATCTCCTAGCACTGGGGAAAGGCTCAATCTGCCCCTCCACAAAGGGTATGTTGGAAAGACGGTTGTCGTTGCACCAAAAGATCGACCTATTAATGCCTGATACAACCGCTAGAGTTAATAAATCCACGGGAGGCGGTTAAGCCTTGTCATGAACCCAAGCGCTGCGCTGCACAACACAAGGAGACTAAGGGCACACACCTTGCAACAATCCCCCCCCCCCCACGCAAGCGAGGGGTTCGAACTTGTGACCCAAGCTCTGATACCAATTGTTGGAAAGACGATTGCCGTTGCACCAAAAGATTGACCTGTTAATGCCCGATACAACTGCTAGAGTTGATGAATCCATGGGAGGCGGTTAAGCCTTGTCGCGAACCCAAGTGCTGCGTTGCACAACATAAGGAGACCAAGGGCACACACCTTGCAACAGGGTTTCCATGATTCCATGACCCATTTGTGAAGATTTGGAAGAGGGGGCCAAAAACCGTTGAATCTGTAGATCACTCCACGCTTAAGATTATACTCATTCTCTAAAACTTCTGGACGACACACCACCATTGGAGACAAATGGGCACATGGCAAAAGTCGAATCCTAGTCTGTGATGGATGGGCCTGGGCACCCAATCTGTTAACCGCTTCAATAAAAATCTGAGGGTGGCCTGAAGCATTCTTGCTTGTGCAAGGCCTAGAACCATCAACAGTCGTCGAGGAGGAACATACGACATGCCCTAAACCCGCAACAACCCCCACTTTCTGCTCAGTCGGAATCCCGTTTGGACCTGCAACCTGTGCTGGCTTAGGAATCCCGTTTGAACTTGCAAACGGAGGGTTTTTCCTCACGCCCTGAAGGAGAAAAAACCCCCATGCGCTCAGAGCTTACCTGCTCGTGCACAGAGACCCACTCCCGCTCGGATGCATCATGCTCCAGCTCTTGCTCAGACGCTTCATGCATAGACACCTCACGCTCACGCTCGGACGCCTCACGTGCAGACACCTCAGAAGCCATTTTTGCCTAAATAAATAAAATAGTTAAATGTTTAATAGTTGGATGATTTTATTCTCGTAGATAAAATATATATATATATGAACAATGTTAGTCTTGTTAAAGCATATTAAGAGGTTTTAATTATCCTCTATCTAAATATGGTTTATTTATAAATATTAAATAGTTTACTAGTTAAGTATTTTTTAAGTCATGTTTTAAGATGAATTAACATTTTCAAAGAAAAAAATAATGTTATAAAAGAATTTATTAAAATGAATACTTAAGCACGATTACAAATAATTTCCTCACATAACATTAGTTTCATCAACCTCCAAATGACAATCATTCTAATAACACTTCTTACCCTAACAATTTTTTTTAAAGAAACAAACCTTCCATCATAATAGAGACAAACCAAGAAAATAGATAAAAAGTTAGGTGAAAAGTTGACAACCAATTTAGAAAAATGGTAGGTATGGGAGACATTGTATTAATCTATAATAACCAATGTCAATTCTATAATAAAAGTAATTGCAAAATGTAGTTTATTAATATATAATTTCATAATATAAGTGTAATGGTGAAATGTGCATACTATGCCAATTCCCATGTAGTTCTAACACTTTTTGAGAGAACATCTTAATTTGATTATATAAAAAATACAATTATTTTTATCTTTCAAGAAGCAATAAAAATTGGAGATATATTTGTTTACCACTAATTTAGTGTCACCACCTTAGATAGCTGTGGAAAATATGGGTCTACTACCTATAAAAAATTCACAATACTATATATGTCTCATCTTTTTTTTTATATCTAAAGTAACTTTGCTTCTATCCTTATCTTGTGTTATTGCTCTATCCAAATCATCATGTCAGTTATGCTTCTTCCTATTGTTTGTGTGAGATGAAGTAAAAAATACAACTGAACCTTGGGAAATGGTTTCTTCTCTCCTAATATTCGTTAGTTCAATTAAGTTTTTCTCCCCATGGAGTGTTGTGCCATGACTATCCACAACATACTTGAATGGTTGCACAATGGGGTGTTGTTCAATTTGACTGGATAGTGCCATGCCTCTACACTTGTTTAACCCCCTTTCTAAAAATAGTACCATTCCATCATTTGTACGTTGTGAGAAATCTTTAAGCAATTTTTGTATCATATTATTTGAATTGTTTATGCTCTCCCCTCCTTTAAGGTCTAGTATCTGGACATTAAGCGATAAAAAAATATTAACAAAAAATGTGTATAAACAATAGACATAACATGAGTGTTTGAAAACACATTACATTTGAGTGAATCCAATTCTCTTCAATGTTATTAGGTGCATGTAATGTAGATGGTAAGGCATCTACAACATCCTAATTCATTCACATAAAAACAATTATTAAGGGAACAATAACCATTTAAATTGAAGAGAAGGTAGCAAAAGCCACAAAAGATGCTCACAAATTGATCCGATCGATCAATGCCAATGTCCTCTTCACATATTTGTGGGTTTACATTAGAAATATCATCAACTACAAGGGGAATGCCATTTCCACTTATGTGATCAATTCTTTTCCTCATCATGTTCACCTTGACCATGTGATTGCATATGTAATCTTGAGTTGAAAAGTTGTGTGAACACATAGATATACCTGACATTGACCCATACACCTGGTAAAGAATTTTGTGATTTGTTTAGCCTTGAACCCATGCAATATGGATATTGATGGTATCAAATATCACATGATCATCATAAATTTGCAAGGTATGCACCCAAGACACATTCTCAATCTTTTCCAAATCAAAGTTCGTATAGAACTCATTTTCTTTGCTAATTTGCATCTACCAATAATGTGTATACATCTATGATCAATTGGTTAACCAAGGAATCCATCTTTTATGTGATGTGGGTCGAATAGTCTTCAAAAAATGATTTTTTAAATGTGAGTGGTATGATTCACTTGCTCCATTTGTTTCTTGACCGACATGCTTAAGGTTATGACAACACCTAAACCACATCTCAACCTCATGGATCCACTGCTCTTGAAAATAGTTAACAAAGTTTTGATGCATGTCTAAAAAACAGTCTACAAATAACTAAGCATTTCTAATGACCTCCTCATTGCGAGAGATGCATAATGACTCCCAACGTATCAAACATCTCTCTCCTAAAAAAAAACATTCTTCACCTTTGCTATCAATTTATTTTTAAGTCTGTCCTCCTAACATGCCAACGCATAGATATATTTTGCGACCTAAACCTCCCTACAATGCCACAATGCAACTATAATCAGCATTGAACAATTATAAATAAGTAAATATTAATAATACACTAGTTACATAAAAGAAACTATTTGATAGTACTAATTTCAACTGCAACATCATCTACCATGAATGTATAAATTTTTCATTTGATCTTCTTTAACAAAACTCTTTGTAGAAGAAGTCACACTCAATATGTTAAATCAAATACACATGATTTAGACATTATTATCCACGCAACTAATAGACCTATGTGTTAAGCATAAAAAAAACAATGTGTACAATTAAAACTACAAAAATAATTAGAGTACAAATATTAAGATTACAAAATTTATGTACAAAAGAAAATATGACAAAAAAATAATGGCACATATTTTACTTTCACTGTATTGGTTCCAAATGTTGAGTTCATTGCTAGCATTTTATTATTCCCATATTGTATCATCCAATTCAACTGTTGTGATAATTGAATTCTTAAAACAAAAGACACGTCTCTATTTCCATCTCCAACATTAGTTTTATTGAATTTTTGGCAGCAAAATATTCTTTTAGGATTTGCAACCATCCATTGTTGAACATATTGTGCATCATTAGTATGCAAAACATATTTTGCCATCTTGATTTTGTATTCTATATTTTGTATGTCATTTTTATTTAAGAAGTCATCTCTTTTTATTTGTCCTTTAAATAATATTATCTTTTTTATCACCATTTTTTTATGTTTCATATGAATTGCATTTACATATAAACCCAATAATAACATCTTTTGGACCCAATTTTGCAAATCTTTGTTAAGTGGGAGTGCAAAGAGAGATCTATTCCCTTTGAAAATTTCACCCTCTTGACCATGACAGGGCAGTTCATTCTTATCAACATAATTAACTTGGTAGAAGGATAATAGAGCATGATCTAGCTTATGACGCATAATACGAACAATGATAACCACACTTTCTACGTTTTTGGTCAGGTCTACTTTTACCACCCTTTGGGATCAATGGTTTATTAGATTGAGTAGCATTCACCTTTTGATAATCATTTGGGCCATAAACACATCAATATCTACACATAATTAAAAAACACAAATGAAATTAGTTCTTAAAGGATGTGTTTAATAATTAATGTTAGTATTTTGATATAAATTGGTAAGTGAAGATTTTACGTAGTGTACTCAAAAAATGAATCAATCTTTGATATCAAGAGAAAGAGCAGTAGTAGCTTTTTTCGTGTCCTTGATATAAAATTGGGTGGGATACGATTGCCTCTTGCATTTTTCATCAATGAAGTCTTTTACTCTATTAATTGCAATCCAAGCCACTTGAAAGGTTGAACTAGTTTGATTGTGGTATATCACCCAGACAAAGTCTTCATAAGAAAATAAACTTAGAAAATAAATTTTTACATGGGTGTTGGATCTCATGGCATATAATTTGTTTCACTTGCAAGTATATACCAAAAACTATTAGAGTACAATAAGTTTGTCGTTATTTTTATTAAATTATTTTACTTTAATATACGAAAAATTGTGGAATGAAGAATGAGAATCAAAACAAGAATTTATATGCTTTATAATTCAGTTGTACACAAAAAACAAAAATTTAAGTCATTTGATTACATATATATTATTAATATTGGTGGTTTATATATAATTGATTTTTAAAGTAAATAAATTCTTCATTTGATTCTCATTTTTTATTCCACAATTTTTGGTATATTAAAGTAAAGTAATTTGATAAAAATAGCTACAAATTTATTGTACTTTAATAAGTTTTTCATATACACTTTCAAATGGAACGAATTATATGCCACGAGGTCCAACATCCATGTAAAAGTTTATTTTCTTATGAGGACCTTCTTTGGAAGATATAGCCCAACAAAACTAGTTCAACTTTCTTAGCGGCTTGGATTGCAATTCATAGAGTAAATGATTTTATTGTTAGGGAATGCAAGAAACAATCGTATCTCATCCAATTTTATATCAAGAATATGAAAAAGTCTACTCTTTTCTTTGATATCACAACAAAAAGGATTCACTTATTTTTGGAGTACACTATATAAGATTCACTTATTAATTTATATCAAATTGCTCAAATTAATTACTAAACACAATTCTTAAGGATTAATTTTTTTGTGCTTTTTAATTATGTGTAGATATTGGTGTGCTTATGGCCTAAATGATTATTGAGATGTGGATGTTATTCAATCTGATAAATTATTGGTTTCAAAGAGTGGTAAAGAAAGCAGATCTGATCGAAAACATAGAAAGTGTGGTTGTTAGTGCCATTTTATTGTTTGTATTGTGCATCATAGGTTAGATCATGCTCTATTATTCTTCTATTAAGTTGATCATGTTGATAAAAATGGATTGCCCTATCATGGTTAAAAGGGTAAAGCTTTCAGAGGGAGTAGATCTTTCTTTGCACTTCACTTCAGTAAAGATTTGCAAGAATGGATGTAAAAGATATTATCAGGTTTATTTATAAATGCAGTTCATATGACATAGAAAAATGACGATAAAAAAATAATATTATTCAAAGGACAAGCAAAAAAAAATGACTTCGTAAATAATAATGACATACAAAAACATAGAGTGCAAAATTAAAAGAGTAAAATATGTTTTGTTTACCAATGATGGACAATCTGTTCAACAATGGGTGGTTGTAAATCTTGAAAAATAGTTTGCCTATTAAAGAATTCAATGAAGTTGGTGTTGATGGAGACAGAGATGTGCTTTTTGCTTTAGGAATTCAATTGCCATAATAGTTGGATTGGATGATACAATATGGAAATAATAACAAGCTAGCAATGGACTCAACATTTGGAACCAATACAATGAAGGTAAAACATGTGCTATTATTTTTCTTGTCATATTTTTTTTGTTCATGGATTTTGTTATTTTAACCTTTGTATTTTAATTTTTTTTGTAGTTCTAGTTGTACTCATTATTTGTTTTTGATACTTTAACATATGGGTCTACCAATTGTATGGATACCAATGTTTAGATAATGTGCATTTGATTTAGTATGTTGGATGCGATTTATTCTACAAATAGTTATCTAAAAGAAAATTGAATAGAAAATCAATGTATTTATGGTAGATGATGCTACAATTGAAAGTAATGCTACCAGATGGTTTTCTTTTATGCAACTAGTGTATTGTTGATATTTTATTCATTTATAATTGCTCAATGTTGATTATAGTTGTATTGTGGCATTATAGGGAGGTTTTGGTTGTGAGATATATCTATGCAGTTGACATGTTAAGAGGGTAGAGTTAAAAATAATTTGATAGCCAAGGTGAAAGATGATTTTCTAGGAGTTTGATGCTTGATATGTTGTGAGCCATTATGCATCACTCTCCCAATGAAGAGAAAGTTGTTAGAGATGTTTGGTTATTTGTGGACCATTTTCGATACATGCATCAAAACTCTGTTAACTATTTTTAAAAGCGGTGGATCTACAAGGTTGGGATATGGTCTAAGTGTTGTCATACCCTTAAGCATGCTGGCTAAGAAATAAATGGAGCAATTAAAAAATAACATTCACATTTGAAGAATCATTTTTTGAAGACCATTCGACATGCATCATATTAAAAGATGGATTCATTGGCTAATCAATTTATCTTAAATGTATATACATTATTGGTGGATGCAAATCAGTAAATAAAAGAAATTTAATAGAAATTTTGGCTTGGAAAAGATTGAGAATATGTCTTGGGTGCATGTCTTGCAAATTTCTAATGATCATGTGATATTTGATGTCATTAATAACCATATTGCATGGTTCAAGGCCAAATAGATCACAAAATTTGTTGCTAGGTGTATGGGTCGATGCTAGGTGTGTTAGTATTCTTGCAACTTTTCAACTCAAGTTTACACATGCAAGCATGTAGTCAAGGTGAACATGAGGAAAAAAATTGATTACATAAGTGGAAATGACATTCCCCTTGTTGATGACATTTTTGTTGTGAGTCCACAAGTCTGTGGAAATGATATTGATATTTTGTGAGTCTTTTGTGGTTTTTTCGTACTTTTGTTACCTTTTCTTTCAATTTAAATTATTTTTTTCTTTAATAATTGTTTCTATGTGAATGGATCAGGATGTTATAGACGACCTACCATCTACATTGCATGCACCTAATGACATAGCGGAGGAGAATTGGTCACTTAAATGTAATGTGCTTTCAAACATTCATGTTATGTCCATTGTTTGTGTTTTTTTGTTAATATTTTTAATCGTTTAATGTTCAGATGCTATACCTTGAAGGTGGGGAGGGCATAAACAATTCAAAGATTAGGGTATAAAATTTGCTTAAAGATTTCTTACAAAGTACAAATGATGACGAAACAACACTCGTTTTGGAAAAGGTGTTAAAATATTTGTTAAACAAGTGTAGAGGCATGGCTCTATCTAGTCAAATTGGATTACAACACCCCATTGTGCAACCATCTAGCATGTTGTGGATGGTCATGACACAACACTCTTTGGAGAGAAAGATTTGATTGAACTAATGGACATTAGAAGACAAGAAACTACTTCCCAAAGTTTAGTTGTATTTCTTACTTCATTTCGCACAAAGAATAACAAGATGTGTAACTGACATGATTTAGATAGAGCAACGACACAAGATAAAGATAGGAGCGGGGCTATTTTGGGTGCAGACCAAGAAGATGAGCCAAATACATAATAGAGTGAATTTCTTGGAAGTAGTAGACCTATATTTTGCACAGCTACTTAAGGTGGTGACACTAAATTAGTGGTAAACAAATGTATCTCCAATTTTGATTGCTTATTCAAAAATAAAAAATATTGTATTTTTTACATAATCAAATTAAGATGTTCTCTCAACAAGTGTTAGAATTATATGGGAATTGATTTAATATGCAACTTTCACCATTACACCTATATTGTGAAATTATATATTAATGAATTACATTTTGCAATTATTTTTATTACAGAATTGACATTGCTAATGTAGTGTCTCTCATATCTAACATTGTCCTAAATTGGTTGTCAATTTTTCACTAAATTTTTTATCGGTTTTCTTGGTTTGTCTCTATTATGATGGAAGGTTTGTTTCTTCAAACAAAATTGTTAGGGTTAGGAAGTGTTATTACTATGACTGTCATTTAGAGGGTGACGAACCTAATGCTATGTGAGGAAGTGAAATTAAGATGTCCTCTCAAAAAGTGTTAAAACTATATGGGAATTGACATAGTATGCAAATTCACTATTACATCTATATTGTGAAATTATATATCAATGAACTACATTTTGTAATTATTTTTATTATGAAATTAACATTAGTATTATAGTAGTATCTCATATCTAACATTTTCCTAAATTGGTTGTCAACTTTTCACATAACTTTTTACATCTATATTGTGAAATTATATATTAATGAACTACATTTTGCAATTTATTTTATTATGGAATTGTTGATGAGGTTTTTGTGACTACAACATTAGAATAAAACACAGAGTATCCTATTCTCTCTTGAATAAAGCTTCTCAGAAGCTGAACTACGTGATCGAATGAGACTGCTCCAAGGTTCCTTTTATGTCAGGTCTTGACGTGCATAGGGATAGACTTAGTAGAATGATGTGATTTGCTAGTAATCACGAAGGGGACTTATGTAAGATTGCTCTTTCAGGGTCATGGAATTCATTTCTGGGATTTGGACTGGGATTTGTGGGTGAATGGAATTCTTTCACAGATGGACAACTGAAATTCTAAAGTTCCATTCTTACAGAGGCGGATGATTTGGCGATGAAGCTCTGGAAAACTAATCCTAATGAAGATCTAAAAGAAAGTGAAAAAGATAAAATAAAGGTTCAGGGGTTTAACTAATTGATGGAAGAAGATTGCTGCTGGAGATAGAAACTGGAACCAGTCCTCTGCTTCGTCATGAGACAACAGCTAGGCAGGGGCGGTGCTATCTTCTAAGGGGGAATAAGGATTTTCAGACTGCTTCAGTAAGAGACATGGATTTGGTCATACGGAACAGTCAAAGTTAGGTTCAGATTAAGTTCAGACTAACCATGCACGATGATTTGCAAGCCACAGATCACAAATGGTATGAACAAACAGATTCAATCACTCAACAGTAATAATCTCCATCTTTCTAACTAATGAAAACATGAAAATACAAGAAAGAATTTCAAAATCTTTCAGATTTGCTCCAAGAAATCAATAAGACCATGCCAAAAATCCAAAGGAATATATGAACACCATTCTTCAATGCATATATAATTACTTCAGAAGTTTATATCACAACAATCCAACTGATTTTGGAGTTCCAGCTCATAAGAAACTATGCAGAAATTAAAAAAAACTAGCTACTAAGGAGTTCTAGGAGCTTCAGAATGATAAATATCAGAAAAGGAGAGAGAGAGTTACAATGAGGCATCTCTCAGCCTTTATATAGGCCCTCAAAAATATCTTAGGGCAAAAGGAAATTAGATTTCCTTGAAACATGTGCCCTAGGCTACAAATCCTAGAAAAAGCAGGTGGGGTCGTCAGAATATCCATGCAGGAGACTGCCACCTGTCTAGGTTGTCAGAATGTGTAAGGAAACTTCCAGCTGTCTTGGTCGCCACCTGTCTAGGACTCCTGGATAGGACTGTCCTGTCTGTGCAGAACTTCCTCCTGTTCTTTTGTCTCTGCTTCCAGGAACCTGGTCAGGACGACTTCCAACTCCTCCATAGGGATACTGGGCAGGTTCTCGATCCGGAACTCCATGACGGATGCGGTGGTGGCGCAGGAGACAAGGACATTTTCCCAATCCGCCCTCAGCTCCTGGATACTATTAATGA
Source organism: Cunninghamia lanceolata (assembly GCA_027924645.1). Classification (NCBI taxonomy): domain Eukaryota; kingdom Viridiplantae; phylum Streptophyta; class Pinopsida; order Cupressales; family Cupressaceae; genus Cunninghamia; species Cunninghamia lanceolata. The sequence goes on from BSBN01001715.1 coordinate 17,276,439, forward strand.
GGATCAGAAACGAGGATGCATCCTCAAGATGGGATTCCTCAGTGGGATAAGTAGCTTTGAAGTATATGCTCCGCATCTTGCCTTTCAATTCTTTCAAGTCAATGATCCCGTCTGGTGCTACATCTAGATCAAACTAGGTCTCCAATGATACAAGGATTTTGTCCTGGATTTCCTTCAACATGGCGTGGGCCCGGGAAGTGTCACCTTCAATCTTCTCCAAGTTATCCCTCTTCATGAGCAAGGCGGAATACCAGCTGAGGAAGTCATATATTGAACCTGCCTGTATTACCTTGTTCTTGATCAAGTTCGGCTGCGGAGTGTTCATTAGTGCCTTTAGTCTAGGGATAGTTTCCTCTCGGACAACTATGAACTGCTGGCATGTATCCAGAATTGCATGAATCCTGTCCAGAAGTGCTGTAACTTTGCCATTCACCTGGACGAGGTCTTCTATGAATCTATGTGCTCTATCCAAGACCTTCTCTATCCAGCCCTTTGTTGTGTGGCCGACTGTCCTCAGAACTTCAACCTCAGCTAAGGAATCCTTAGTTATGCTCAGAGGTTGGGATGTTGCTCCTTGGGCGGACTTAATGGGCCCATGAGTTGCTGGATATGCTGTCGCAGCTGCTCATTCTCCTGTTTCAACTGGTCCTTCTTTTCTTCTTCCTTCCTTAACCTCTCTCGGATGACGGCGACGGAATCCTCCAGTTCCGCCATTTCTTGATCCTTCGTAGTTGGTCCAAGGTCGACCTTCAAGATGTCAAAGTCATCAGGACTGATGCCTTCCTTTGCCTCGGTTATCCTAGGAATTGCCACTTCTACTTGGTGGGATCCGGACTCATCTCTGGTAATCTTGGAAAACTTCTTCACCTTCTTTGGAACTGCAGACTTTCCTATCCTGGCAAGAAAATCACCAAGTGCGGTGGAAGGATTATTCTTCCTGATTGTCTTCTTCCGCAACCTGTCCTGTAACCAATTGGGCTTCGTGGATGGAACGGCTTCTTCCTGTGCTTCATGAGGTCCTTGACCAACTTGTGGCGTGGAGGTCGGTACTTCTCCGTAATTGAACTCCTCATTGAGGAATTCCAAATCAAGATGACAGAGCATGTCTTCAAGCTGGGCTTCCCTTGGATTCCGAGGTAGAGGGTTAGGCTGATTTCCCACCATGAGGCTGGGAGTCCGTTCCCAGGTGGAATCCATGGACTCATCATCTCCCTGATCATCTGGTTCATTTGGGACCACTTCCTCTTGCATGGGTTCCTTGCCTTTAACTGTCTGTGCATCTCCAAAAAGATCCACCTCTCGAATGGAAGAAGTGCTGGCAGAGTGAGGTCTGGATGCATTCCGCTCCTCCTGGGTGGGTCTGCTGATAAATTCCTTCCGAGCCTTTACCCTCTTTGCTGGTGGATCTTTCGCATCCTGGTTCCCTCCTTCCTGTCTTCCCGCCTCTTGTGCTTTCACAGGAGTGTCTTCAGCCATATCTTCTTCGGAAGACTGAGAATCCAAGTCTCCCATCAGTTCGTAAGTTGGACGGATACCCATCTTGTGCATTTTCTCCGTCTGCTGACTTATCCATTTCTGTGTTACTGTTAGCACGGGTGCCATTAGGTCATCCAAGTGGGTGACCTCTGGATCAGACCAAACTATGGGTGGAAGAGGCTTATCCTTTTCCTGCTCGAAGAATGGCTGGACTAGCTTACCATCCTCCTTGACCTGGTTAGGGACTGGAAAGATCCCGGTGGCTCTGATCATGTCAACTGAAAGTCGGGAACACATCCTCCTTCGCACCTCGAAGTCATCCTCGGCATTTGCCCAATGGTCCTCCAGGTGTATCTTGTGTCTATGTTTCCTTTCGCATGCTATCCTGGTGGTGTTGAACGGGTCAAAGTTCTCCCGTAAGGAATGAGTTACCAAGTTGTAGAACTGCAGCTCCTCCTCGGACTTTTCGGCCGCTAGGAGAGATGGGCATGACTCGACTTCACCTTCTGTCTGGATTGGATAAGTCACCCCAGCCTTCTTCTTCTTCTTCTGGACTTTGTCATACGTCAAGAGTTGCCTTGTTAACTCCAACAGGACCATTTTGTCTGACGGATACCTTGGTAGTCTGTATGGATAGCTGGAGAATTCCTGCACCCTGATGTATGTGAACTTCGGGAACTAGATGAACCATGAGCCATACGTCCTGATTAACTTCTTGGCCTCGGGTGATAGTCTCTGGTGAATGCCTCCTTGGAGGGTCCTGGTGATATGCATGGCGAATGCATCATTGAATCTCCAGAAATGGTTTATGTTCTGAAGATGAAGCTGAGGATAGCAATTGTAGACCATGACTTGTCCTTTTTGATTGCTGATACGACCTTTCCATGACAGTCCTCGATATTTGTTGTTCCTAGCCAGCATGTAGATCACATAGGAACTCATGTAAAAGGTCTTCGATTCCTCCAGGTTTTGGAATTGTGCATCAATGTTGTCGCTAAGGAGTCGAGCCCAATCAATCATCTTTGTTCCAACAAGTACCTCCTCGACGTAGTAGAACATCCATGGCTCGAAGGTAGAGGAATGCTGACTTCCCATAATCCTGTTCAGCATGACGACGAGGTCTCCATGCTCCTACTTGAAGTCGGACTTGAGGAGTGTCCTTGGCAACTTGGAACGGTGAGTCTTTTTCTTCTGCATCCATGTCCTGTTGATGACTCCAAAACAGGTTGCCGGATCGGCTTGGGTCATTTCGGCTGAATCCTCCTTGCTCATGAACTCGACGGGATTATAGACAGGGATATTGAAAGCCTCCGCAATCTTCTCTTTGGTGAAATAGGCCACCACTGTGTTGTTACGATCGACGACCATCCTTCGCTCCGGATCATAGTGCATGAAACATTCCACGATCAGCTCGGGACAAGGAATGGTGGGTGGGAAGCATGCGGCGGCGGCAACTCCGTTCTGGACGATCTTGGCTGTGAGCAAGGATGGAGGATGTTCAGCCGTTCCATACATTCGGTTCCTAATTTCTTTCATGACTGAAGGATAGATGTTGGTGTCTCCGACGTTTGCCCATTTCGACTTGATTTTGGACTGCGGGATCATTCCTTTGAAGGCGGCCTTCACCTGGGTTTGTCTTGAGGAACCTGCCTTGGCACTTGCCATTTACTGTGAAATCAAGAAGAAAAAAGCAAAGTATGAGTTTTCCAAAGGGGCAAGGATAGAGGTAAGACGGGAGCTTTTATTCCCACACGTGGGAAGTTGGTGTGACATTTTATGCATGTGGGACTAAAAATTAAGAATTTTCAAGTACACATGGAAGACAAAAAATAACAATTTTTCTATGTAAAAGGAATTTTTTCGATGTAGTGACATACCTCTCCTTGCACGAGGAACTTTTGACCTTCTATGTGTTGATGATTGTTTTTGGACAAGTCAACAATTAGAGTGAAATACGAAGTATCTGACTCCCTCTTGAGCAAAGCCTCTTGAATGCTGAACTATGTGATCAAACAAGATGACTCTAAGGTTCCTTTCTGATGAGTTTGTAAGAGATAGCTCAGTGACTAAGTATGATTTTGCTGATAATCACAAAGGGACTTACGCAGATTCTTCTTCATACTTGTTTAGCTTATTCCTCCTTTCAGTGTGGATGATGTATTCAGGGTCTTAATGATAAAGAAAATGAAAAAGGGTTAAGGGTTCAGAAAGCTAATCTAAGGTCAATGAAGCAATGATGAGGTATTGAATAGACAAACCCCTAAGTAAACCTAACTTCACTTCGCCAAGGATGCCTACAACTACATGAAGTTGGTGCAATCTCCTAAGGTTCGCGAATGGTTTTCAAATCATGAAGACTCATATGAGCACCCATCGAATGGCGCAGCTCAAAGAAGCATCCACAATCGAACTTAAACAAATAAGGCTCAGACTAGCTTTACACAACAATTCACCGGCGATGAGTGTTAAAAGCATGAGCTAGGAGTTGATCAAATATTCAGTACAACATGCATTACAACAATGAGCTTCTAATCTACTTTTAATCTATTTTGAAACATCTCTCCATTCTATTGAAGTACAAGAAACCATGTTATTTTGCAAGACAACACTTAAACACCAAGCGAACTCCAATGTTTTTTGCATTAATCTTGAAAATATTTACAACAATCTCCAGCCCTCTCGGAGAATTTTGAGAGTCTCTCCTATTCTACTCTAATTTCTCCTACCACTTAGCTACTGAATTACAAATGAGGCAACAAAGCCTTTATATAGTGCCCAGAATACATTGAATGGCTAAGATCAATTTGATAGCCAAGGGCTCAGATCATGCCACCTCAGAGGTAGTTACAACAACTTGCTATTTTTAGCAAAAAAGAGAGAGGCAATGAAGGCACGTTTTCCAATGTGATAAGGTAAGGTGAAAGCATTTAAAATATTCCTCCACATAGGAATCCCTCTGGCTTCTTTCATTAAATGATACATTTAATGCATTTAAAATGATGTGTTCTCGCCACATAGATGCCAACTCAGCATACTTTGAAAATTGTATCATCTTTATGTGATGTATTCAATGTGATTGTTTGAACTTTTAGGAATACATCTTATAGATCTTTGCCTTGTACATCTCCTTGCAACTGGATGTATGATACTTGTAGCTCATTTGATTGACTTTGTAATTCTTTCTTCTTCTTGTAGGTAAGTTGATGATGATAATCTCCTTTGATGATTCTTCATAAAGAATGCAGTAGGAGAGTAGATGATGACAATACTTCCTTCATGTATTGACGAAAGAGACTTTTCTTAGACTTGAAGATTTAGGAGTCTTGAAACTTGAAGTGGATGAATGCCTTTGGAAGTTTTAATTGATGAAGATGACGTGCTTCCTGACTTCTCAAAGAGACTTGAAGCTTGGAGAGTCTTCAAACTTGAAGTATGATCTTTCATGATGTCATTGATTTGAGATATATCTTGCTGTGACGTCTTGGAGCAGCTACCTCTTGAAGTAATGTTTCCTCGGGAGTGATTGCTTCCATCTTAAGCTTCTAGCATGAATGAATGTGGAAGGCTCCTTTAGAGTTGCTACATGATATCTCTTCCTTGAAGATGATCTTGACTTGAAGCTTGGATGGATAAATGCCTTGTCTTTTGACCATGATGCCACTTGATGAAGAGTTCCAACACAAGGATGATGAAGGATACTCTTGAAACAGCTACATGATGCCTTGCTCTTTTCTCATTCCTTGCTTGTCAAAGGTTCTTATCACTTGATCTTTAGATGATTCCTGCTTTTTGCTGCAACACAAGTAAAGAAACAGCATCAATCCCCTTTCGATAACACAATACATAAGAATCATTACAAGCATTTCTAATCTAAGCACATGAGTTAAGGACTTTGATGTCTAACTTGAATGATATGAAAACTTTACTAAGATGGCGTGCTGGTTGAGATAAGTGAATTCCTCCTAGATTCCTCCTTGATAAGCCTCTAATGTTTGCCTTCAACACTTGACTTTACTTCCCTTCATAAGGTAGCGCTTTAGACAAAGGTTTTAGTTTCTCCTAGAATTGATGCACTAGATAAGTCGCATTGGATAAGGATTTCGAAATCCTCTTGATTTTCTTCTTGTCTGGCGCACCGGTTGAGGGGTTAGAGATCCTCTTGCTATTTGCGGATTAGATGAGGGTCTTTGAATCTTCTAGATTGGTGCACTAGTTCATACCTTTCGAATCCTCTTCCTCTAGGCACTTTAGATCAAGTTTTGATTTCTTCTAGATTTCGCATTAGATAAGCATGTTGAAGTCTTCTTGAAACTAAACCTCTTTCGCATCAATTTGTTATCTCAACATCTCCTTGAAAGGGTGGCGCATTAGATAGAGAAAATGAATTCCTCATCAAAATGGCACTTGAATCTTGAAACCCTATAACCTAGGTGCATTACTTCAAGGTGTCAAAATCCTCTGGAATTTTATTTATTTTGGTACATCACTTCAAGGTGTGGAATTCTCCGGTAAGTATGCCTTAAAATTAGGCGCGTTGGACCAAGGGATTGAGATCCTCTAAAAACCCTTAATGTAACAAAACCCCTCCTTCACCTTAGGTCGCATTGGATGAAGGGTGTGATTTCCTCTAAAATTCGCATTGGTTAAAGATTTAAAATCCTCCAGAATCATCAAAAACCCACACCTTGACACCCATCATTTTTCTTTCTCCTTGGCGCATTGCTTCAAGAAGGAGAATTCCTCATCAAAATCCTCTTCAAGTTGGCATTTTTTTTTTTTTGAAATCTCTTACTTCCTTCCACCTTTGGCGCATTGGTTAAGCAATTTGAATTCCTCTAGCTTTTGCAAAATGGATCAAGGTTTTGACAACTTAGATTGAGCGCTCTGGTTGACACCTTCGATTTCTTCTTCTTTGGATACATTGGTTGAAGGACAAAGGATCCTTTGAAGTGGCGCATTACTTGCCCACGTTGGAATCTTCATGACTTAGGCGCATTAGATGACCCATTTGAAATCTTCTTGCAATTTGAGCATTAGATGACCCATTTGAAATCTTCTAGGATTTAGTGTACTTGATTTATTTTTGAATTCCCCTACCTTCTTCCACCTTTAGCGCTTTGGATGAAGGCTTCGAAATCATCCTTAATGATGGCTCTTTGGATAAGAGCTTTGAAATCTTCTAAAATTGGCTCTAAGATTTAACCTTTGAATTTGACCTTGGTTGGAGGTCTAAGATTTTCGCATTGGTTGAGAATTTGAAATCCTCTGAATACTTGCTTTGAAACCTTCTATCAAGCGCAAAGGATCTTCCTTACAGGGTTTTGGCGGATTCGATCATCAGATTAGAATCCTCTGGATTTTCGCATTGGATAGGCATGTTGAAGTCCTCTGAAATTTGCTTTGATCCACTTGACTTAGGCGCATTAGATGACACCTTTTGAATCTTTCTAGTGAGTCGCCTTGGATCAAGGTTAAAGATCTTCCTTTCCTTAGGCGCTTTGGATGAATGCTTTAAAGTCTTCCTCAAAACCTTATGCTTTTCCTCATCAAAATGATGCTTTCGTTTGGGCGCATCACTTCAAGGGATTGATTTCCTCTAGTGATAGCGGATTGGTTTGAGGAATTAAGATCCTCTAGAATTCGCATCAATGTAGCGCATTACTTGAAGGCGTGGAAATCTTCTAAAAATCGCATTAGTTGAAGTCTTGAAATCCTCTTAACTTTTCGTCTCCCCTTTATGGCGCGTTGGATCATCAATTGCAAATCCTCATCTTGTTCTCTAATTGAAAGTGCCTTTTCATCATGATTTTGCGCCACTTGGATGTCCCGTCGCATTAGATAAGCTTTTTGAATCCTCTGGAAACTTAGGCGTTTTTCAGGGTTCGTGAGGTAAAGGTATATTGAAAAATATATTTAAATATAAATTGAGAGATTTTTTTCAATATACCTTTCAGGATGTTTGAGATAGGTCTCGAATCCACCGGATTTAACATGCAAAATATAGAATTTGGAGGATTCACCAGATTTCAGACTTAGTCAAATTTTCAGGATTTCAGGCTACCAGACTTAGTCTTTTCAGGATCTCAAACATACATCAGGAAGGGTCTCATTATTCATTACTTGGATAGAATTCAATCAAGATTCTTCATTTTCTAGATGAGACCTCCAGTTATGAAGCAAAAATCTCCTAGAAGAGGAACTCATTATTGGATTGGCAGAGGAAATGAACCTAAGGCATCATCTAAGATCTCATGCAACACATCAGAGCTCAAAAAAAGGGGGTCCCCATTTGCAATGGGGCGATGTGTGATTTGGTCACAACACTATGGAATTTCTGATTTTTTTATAGATTTCTTGACCTACTAATGGATTTTCTGATTTTTCTGCAGAAATTTCTGAGTTTTAATGGATGCTCCATCAAGAAATCTGCCTTAGGAATATTCAGAAATGGAGTTTTAGTGAAGAACTTACCTTGGAATGGAGGAGTTTTGTCTTGAAGAAGGAATTTCTGCTCTTGAAGGATGAACTTCTGCTCTTGGAAGGTTCAAAAATCTGCCCTAAACCTTCAGAAATTTCTGCCCTAATGACGAATTTGTCCTTTGGAAATGATAAAATCTGCAATTTCCTTGGATGAAGTTGTTCTCCTCTTGATGAAATCTGCCCTTGGACTGAATTTCTGCTCCTAAAAGGAATATTTCTGATTTGGATTTGATTTGGAATGCTTTTAGAAAATGCCTTGAGCGCCCTCTATATATAGGGAACTTTATCCTCCTTGACTTGGCCGACCTAGGTTAGGGAAAAGGAATTTCCTAACTGCCAAACTTTATCCCTAACCGACTTGTTTTTTGTCCTTTTCTGTTTTGTCGGTGGTCAGGGATTTGTGAATGTCGGGGAATTTGGCATGTCGGGGAATTTGGAATGTCGGGGAATTCCTGAGGTCTAGGATTTTACTTCCCTAGCACAACTCTAGAATTTTTTGCTAAAATCCAGCTAAGCCCTGGTATTATCCTATGGAATCTTACTCAGATGGAAGGTTGCACTTTTGCTTTCTGTGGAGGAACATGGCAGGATGTGTCCTTGGACTTTTATGTTCAGTCTTTTGGATATTTGCTAAGGGTTTCATCACTCTGTTTTGGGAGGGATAGATTTTCTTATATTGGGATCAGAGACTCCATCATTTTTAAAACCAGAAGTACCTTCCATCTCCTTTAGGGATTCCGGACTTCGAGGTATGACAGGCGAGGAATTCTTCCATGCAAGAGCTGGCAGACTGGGTTCTAGAATTTCATCCTGCAAGTCTCCCATTCCAGACTGGATCAGGAATGTTCAAGGGCGCAGAATCCGGAAGGTCAAGGATTTTGCGCCTAGGACAAAATTTGTCCTAGAGTGCAGAATCCAGAAGGTTAAGGAATTTGCACCCAGGACAAAATTTGTCCTGGAGCGCAGAATCCAGAAGGCTAAGGAATTTGCGCCCAGGACAAAATTTGTCCTGGAGCGCAAAATCCTACAGGTGCTAGAATTTGTGCTACTTGACTTTGGATTTCAGTTTCTGGGAATTTAAGTCAAGGATTTGCATTTTCCTGAGTTTTGAAGTGGGATTCCGGTTTTGTAGTAGGTTCATTCTCCTAGCTACTCCATGGAGGTTCAGATGTTGATACAGGATCAGAAAACGGAGTTCATTTCTTCCATCCTAGTTCCTTCCATCCTTCGTTTGTTCCATCCTCACGGAATCTGTTACTTCCAAGGCGAGATGCGAAGTTCGTTCGTTCCATCCTTCGTTTCTTCCATCCTCCGAGAGTCTCTTTTCGCTGGCGAGACACGAAGTTCGTCTGTTCCATCTTTCGTTTCTTCCATCCTCGTTTGTTCCATCCTCTGAGAGTCTGTTTTCGATGGTGAGACACGAGGTTCATTTGTTCCATCCTTCGTTCCTTCCATCCTCGCAGAATCTGTCACTTCCAAGGCGGGATGAGAGGTTCGTTTGTTCCATCCTTCGTTCTTTCCATCCTCCGGGAATCTGTTGGCGAGGGACGAGGTTCGTTTGTTCCATCCTTCGTTTCTTCCATCTTCTGGGAATCTGATGGCGAGACACGAGGTTCGTTTCTTCCATCCTCGTTTGTTCTACCCTCCGAGAATCTGATGGCGAGAAACGAGGTTCGTTTCTTCCATCCTTCGGGAATCTGTTATCTCCACGACTGAAGGATGGATGTTCATTTGTTCCATCCTGACTGTGAATTCTAGGATTCAGGTATCTACAGAGGAGTCAGAGGAAGAAATCCAAGGCAGGAGTGACTGGACAAAATCAGGAGGGGGAAATTGGATACTCCCAGTCCTTGGGTGCAAAATCCAGTAGGTACTGGATTTTGCGACCAGGACAAAAAGTTGTCCTGGTCACATAATCCAGTACCTATTGGATTATGCGCTCAGGACAAAAAGTTGTCCTGGGCGCATATTCCAGTTGGTACTGGAATGTGCGACCAGGAATTTTCCTAGGTCTGCTTTTTCCATTGTCCTGCTGGTGTCTGGAACATCTTTTGCCCTGAAATCATTATTGGTTCCTGAAACAGGATTTCATTGTGGTGGAATATCCTCCGAGAATTCGTTTCTGATGTCGGGACACGAAGTTCAAACCAGATTGTGAATTCTAGGGTTCAATTATCTGCCGAGGAATTAGGAAATGATTTTCAAGCCTCCAGATTGACTGGACAAGCCAGGAGGCTGAACTGGACAACTTCAGTCCTAGGGCGCAAAATCCAGTAGGTGCTGGATTTTGCGACCAGGACAAAAAGTTGTCCTGGGCGCAAAATCCAGTCCCAGCTGGATTATGCGACCAGGGATAAGTCTCCTGTCGCAATTCCAGCCTACCGGAGGGGGATTCATTAAATGCTGAATTGGACAACTTCAGTCCTAGGGCGCAAAATCCAGTAGGTGCTGGATTTTGTGACCAGGACAAAAAGTTGTCCTGAGCACAAAATCCAGTAGGTACTGGATTTTGCGACCAGGACAAAAAGTTGTCCTGGGCGCAAAATCCAGTAGGTACTGGATTTTGCGACCAGGACAAAAAGTTGTCCTGGGCACAAAATCCAGTCCCAGCTGGATTATGCGACCAGGGATAAGTCTCCTGTCGCAATTCCAGCCTACCGGAGGGGGATTCATTAAATGCTGATTGTCTCCTGAAATTGCCCTAAGTCTTCGATTTGTGAGTCTTCCGAGCTATGAAATGAGGTTGAGTGCCGGACTGAGATTTAAAAAGATATCCCTTGATTTTGACCTTCCGGACTAGAGTTGTCAGGCCGGGACTAAGTTCCATGACTGAAGGATGAACATGCCAAGGAGTGACAGTCTCTGTTTGAACTCCGCAATCTTGTTGGAAGAAGAATCTAGATAAACTTTGAAACGGGATTCCAGGCAGGAATCCCCTGAATGAGACTCCGGGATAGGTACTTCCGGACAGGACTTCGGTTTGGACCTCCGGGGTGGATTCCTGGACTGGAGTCTAGGAATGATTTTCTAAGCCATACATGGGGTCTTGGACTAGGACTGGAATTGGGTTTCATGTTGGGAATAGAGTGGGTTTATTACCTAGATGTGAAAAGACAAAACCCTTCCCTAAGGATGGAAAAACAAAACTCTTGCCTAAGGATAGTGTGGAACGGTCAATTAGGGTTCGGGGCCTATGCAGGAGGAAACCTATGTGTTTTACTTCTCTTTCTTACCGATGGGCCAGTCTAAGCTCCTGACACTATCTGAATTGCGAAGACATCGCCGGATCAAAGTATGGGATTAGCCTCAAGGATCCAGGCTAGTCAAAAAAAGGGGGACCCAATTAGTAATTGGGGTTGATGTTGTAAAGTGGTCACAACAGGAATTAACATTGTTTATTATATATTAATGTAGTGTCTCTAATATATAGCATTTTTCTAAATTGGTTGTTAACTTTCACCAACTTTTTATCTATTTTTTTGGTTTGTCTCTATTATGATGGGAGGTTTGTTTCTTCAAACAAAATTGTTAGGGTTAGGAAGTGTTATTACTATGACTGTCATTTGGAGGGTGATGAACCTAATGCTATGATTTGGAAGCTTTGTACCTAATCATTCATTTTGATAAATTTTTCTATAACATTATTTTTTCTAGTTGAAAATGTTGAATGATCTTGAAATATGACCTAAAAAACACTTAACTAATAAACTATATAATATTTATAACTAAACCATATTTAGATAGAGGATAATTAAGATCTCTTAATATGCTTTCACAAGACTAACATTATTTGTATATATTTTATAATCTATGAGAATAAAATCATCCAACTATTAAACTATTAAACCATTTAATATATAAAAGTAACCCATATTTAGATAGAGGGTAATAAAGATTTCTTAATATGCTTTCGCAAGGCTAATATTGTTTGTATATTTTTTTGATTATGAGAATGTAATCATCCATTCTTTGTGAAAATGACATAGGTTATTGTAGTTACCATATATCTTTGTGGTGTAACCCCTACTACTTTTAGTTTATTCAATTCAAATATCAAAGTTACTGGAATTTAAAAAAAGAAATCTAAAGATTTAGGGGAAAAAATTTGAAATAATAGAAGTTTCTATTAAAATATGGAAGTTTCTATTAAACAATTTAGAAATAAAAAGCAAAAAGATATAAACTTATATTATTTTTAATTTTAAAAGTTAATTTTCCATACTAAAAAAATATAAATAATATAAAATGATAATATTTTTATTATTATAGATATAAATAATATGGTTTAATTTTAATTTTAATTTTTTATACAATTTCTAAAATAAATTAAATGTATTAAAATATAGTGAAAAATTTATATTCATTGTATTTTATAGTAAAATTCCTTAAATATGAATATATAGTCATCAACTTTAGGCCTTGATTCCAACACTGATTCTTTTTTGGGGTCGTGGCTGCTTCGTTTGTGGCCATGTTTTGATGAAAATACCATATCTCTAAATGTGATGTTAGACTGCACATTAAAAAGTGATCTAATGTTAGCCCTAATTGCATGCTGAAACCTATTGCTATGTCTTTAACATCAACCACTAGAGTTCAAATTAAGTGGGCAACCAAGTTTATATCTATGTATTGTGATAGTTGGTAAGAATGCTCTGATACCATATAGAAGTCACTAAAAGGACTCATTGGAGCAGGTATCTTCTATAACATGAAATAACCTTCCACACAATAGAGAGGCAATGAAAAATGCTATATTGCCAATAATGGTATAATGCATTCAAGATGATACATTATATACAATGAGAGAAACCCTTGTTTATATAGGCAAGGCTGAGACATAGGACAACATAAGATTATGGCATGTGTGGGGCACTGGGTTTGGGCAGAGGTAGTGCAATGGAGCAATGTGTCCTGTTAAAACCCTAGCCCTTTATGGCTGAGTGGGACTGGGGGCTGCCCCCCCCCACATGCGACCAAACACTAAATGCTAGGCGGTGGTCCCTGATGTAATCAGGGGCTTCAACTATCCTCAAAGAACCTTTTGTGGAAACTCTTGAAACCCTTGACTTGAGCCGTGAGGCTTGTGCCGCACTATAGTGTCTGCAAAAACCAATCAGAAACCCATGTACCTTGTGAATCGTACAAACTAGCAAATAAAAAAATAAAACTGAATATTGTACTGCTGTACCTTGAATGATGTAGGGATTGCACAGAGATGGGAATATGTGCTGAATATTTTGTCGAAGGACAGATTTGACTTAGCAATGGTACTCACCATACTTTACAGGCCTGTACAAACTGTATGGATTTTGTACAATCAATATTTTGGCGAAGCCCTAAAAATGCCAAATTTGCAACTTGCCCAAACCCTATTGAGTTTTATATTGATTTATAGGTTTTTTGGGCTTTTTGGACCCACCACGAGGTCTATTTTGCACCAAGATGTTGAGTTTTTGACTTCTTATAGGCATTGAAAAGGTATTTCTGAGCACTTTGTAGCCATCCTCTTGGCTTTGCCAGATTTTGCACTAGGTACTTGTTACTTAAGTTTGAAGTCAGATCTTGTACTTTGGCTTGTATTTTGGAAAAATTGCATCAAAGTGGTTATTTTTTCTTGCTCAAGGGGGCTTATCTTGGGGTATTTAATCACTAACTAATATAAAGTTCCATTATGGGGGGCTTTCCATAATGAATCTTGGTCTCTATTCTTATGTTGTCAAACTAAATTCAAAGAACCTTTTGTCTTGGAAATAAGGGATAGTGAATGATTGCATTATTTGTGATCTACTTTATCTCTTTGGACTTGTTCTTGAGCCGAGCGACTCATGGCAAAAATTTGAATGGTTAAACAACAATGACATGGTCTACGAACTAATCTGTCTCACTATTTTTGAGGATATTCTGCATCAGATTGAGCACACTACGTGCCCTTTCATTGCTTAGACCATCATCTGGTAGTTGTATGGAGACGTTGAATCTCAATCTGAGAGTGATGCTTCCTTGGTTCAAACCCATTCACAGGTGCATACTATTGAGGCAACTTCTCTATCTTTTGATGCCCCATCTACAATTGAGGACATTCTTTCATCACTTGTTGCTTCAATAGAGTTTAGTGTTGCTTCATTAGGGGCTTCTTGTGATTCTTTGCAACACATTTGTATTAGTCTTCCATATACAGTGTCTTCGGATGAGTATTTGATAGATATATCACATTTGTTTTGTGAGTCCCGTCTTGTAGATTTGGCAAACACCATTGAAGACATTCATTTCCTCTTTGATGATAGCTCCATCACAGTTGTTGTGTCACCATCATTGTCTTTGGATCTGGTTCTTCATTCATTTCCACAAGGTTCTAGATTATCACCTTCGTCAATTAGGCTTGGGACTCCTAATTTGATTGTGGCACCTTTCAGGACTGACATAGCGACCATTGAGTAGAGTTCAGAGACATCATATATTTTGTGTTTTCTTCCATCATTTTCTTATTAGGAATGGGAAGACATCGTGCATATATTTTTGGTTTTGTTTCTTCCTAAGGGGAGGAATGTTGTTCGTTGTTCTTGGATCTCCATCATCATCCTTTGTCGAGCAATCTCAATATCCAGTGTTGTTGTCTTTGTGATTAATACTCTCTTAAAACCTCTTTTAAGACCCTTTCAGATTACCCTACAACTCTTACCCAAACCATGGCTGAATTTCACCGATTCTTTGGTTCTCACGATGGTGTTGAACGTGTGAACGAAGCAAGCATGGAAGGACTGTATGAGATTCCTATAATGCAACCGACTGAAGCAGAATTGCAGATTGAGGATGTTACAAAAATCGACACTCCTGAAGAAGTTATCATAGGAACTATAAGTACATATAAACCTCCTGTTTTGAAAGCAGATAGTGTCTATAAGAAAAGTGCTTTATACCCAAATCCTCTGAAGAATCTGATTTCTAAGTCCAGCTTTAAGCAATTTGTTATTCCTCGCATGAAGGTTGTAGAACTTACCTTAGAATACGATCCATCTCAGACCTTTCAGACTAAAATGCTATCTGTTTTCCCTAAGGAAGAAATAGAGTATATCCGTAGACACAAAGATGTTAATTTTGTCCATTAGTGCCATTTTAATCTACATTGGATCATGTGTACCTGAGAATATACAACCTGTATCTTATCTTGCTCTCTGTGATACAAGACAAGTCCAGTATGAGCATGCCTGTCAACTATCCAGCCTTTCTTGACTGACGAAAAACTCAGTCTGTTTTGCATTGAGATCCCTATAGGATGGAAACTAGACTGGATGCGTAATGTTGCTCCTTCTTAAAGTCACTAAACCAGTTCATACTGTTCATGGAAACCAAATCAGTTGAGTCTTCTATCTTTAGAGTTGGTTTGCAAGTCTCAAGTATGCTTTGTTCCCGCGCTTAAAGTGATCTTGAGCATCAGAAAGAAATTTGCATATAAAGTTATAATCTGTAATCTGTATTTCATTTAATATATAGAAGCTATAGCCATTCGGCCATCAGCCTCCGTTGCTGTTTCTGTCTATTGTTTTCTATTGTGGTATTAGAGCCATAAAAGAGCCCAGTATCTGTATCAACTTGGGCATCATACTGTATTCTATTCATCACTGCAGGAGATTATACATTGTTTGGCCGGGGGGGGGGGGCTGCATAGTCTCTCCTCTTGTCTCCTATGGGGGGGACATCTCTTGTATCTTGGTGACAAAAGTAGTTCTTGGGGGGTCATGTAGAGTAAACTTCAGATTATTTTGAGTGCATATTTCTCTTAGTTCATGGTTAATGTAAGGTCTGCTGGCCCTACAGGGCTATTATTATGGGATTCAGAGGTTGTTCATCCTGTAAGGTGTTGTTTAGAGTATTTTATGTTGGAAGATTCGATGGAATGTTCCATTAAATTTTGTAATTTTTGTAGTGGAAGTCCTGCTCCAGCTTCTAGTCTTATGCATAATAAAGCCATTGTGAAAGATTTTGGCCTGCAAGCCAATAGTCTATAAGGAGTTGTTATTGCAAAAGTTTTGTAATGATGTGTGTGTAGAGAAGTTATCATGGTTGCATGCAGTCTCTTTAATTTCTGTCAAATCCTATTCAAAGTACTGTTGGGTTTTAGTTGTCTGTCTTTGAATGTAAGCATGTGGGTGTGTGTGTGATTCCAAAATCTAATTGAGCTGCAGATTGTGGCGATCTTTAAATGGACACCCAGGTTTGACTGCATAATCATTCGACACACACTACTACTCAAATGTGAAGCAAAAAGGGCTTATGTATATAGACTAGGTGTTAATGGTGATGCCCATCACTTGCACCATAGTCCACTTGTACACTTCCAATTAAATAAAAGCAATCTACATAACAAAGAGTAACTAAACACAAACAACTAAAAACAAACTATATCTGCAATAAAAAATGCACATGCAATTTCGGTAGTTTGAAAATACAATTAATAAAAAATATGATCAATGGCAGTAAATGGAAGGTAACAACTTAAGGGAGGTAAATTGTTAACAAATAGAGGAAGGGGAAGTACTCGTGGGTTCCACGTCAGTGTTGATTCCAATGTTTTTGATAAAGGGGTAAATAACAGGTTTTGAAGGGAGCCTAAAACTCTGTACAACAATCAAAACGTCAGCGAAGGAACAACTGACGCACAACAAAACAAGAACAAAAAAGCATCAAAACATAAAACACTAACCAACAGTAAGGAACAACATAACACAGGCTACATTTTCTTGAGAGTATCAATGGCTTCAAGCTCAGCCAGAAAGAAGCTATCATCAAGCTCTTGGTATTCTTGGGGTTGTTTCTTACTAGCCTCATCACTTTTCTTTTTGGTACTTCTCGTTTTGGTACTCAGATTGGCATCCTCTTTGGCAATCCTTGTGGGGGTGGTACATGTGGTCATTGTTGATGTGTTTTTTATGCACATGCAAAACTCAGAATAAAATACCAAGTATTCTATCCTCTCTTGAATAAAGTCTCTCAAAGGCTAAACTATGTGATCCAGTGAGACAACTCCAAGGTTCATGATATGTCAGGTCTTGACTTGCAATGGATAGACTCAGTAGTTGATGTGATTTTACTGAAACTCACAAAGGGACTTACACTGAATTGACTCCTTATTCCAATCAAATATGCTATTCTTCTTGTGAAATGAACTTCTTCTAACCAGCTACGAAAAGAAAATGCAAAAGGACAAGAGTTTAGAAATCTATTCTAAGGACAATGATATAATGAAATATGCTGAGATAGACCAACTCCTCATAAAACCAGACTTCGCTTCGCCATGAGAACCAACAACTACACGAAGCCGGTGCAATCTTCTAAGGAAACTCAAGGATTTTCATGTTGCGAATTTCCATCCAAATACCTACTGTAGGTGCAGCTTGGACAAGCATCCACAACCAAACTAAAGCAAACGTGGTTCAGGCTAACTTTGCAAAATGACTTATCATCGACAATCATAAAAAGTATGAACCATTTAAGGAATTCATCAATTATCTCCACATATAAATATTACATCAATGAACTTCTAGTCTAATTCTACTCTACTTGGAAACATCTCTCCATCATATTCGAGAATTTGAAACCATGCTAACATTCCATCGCTACACAAATCACCATGAGAACCAACAATGAGCTTGTATTGATTTTGGAAATGTATTTTTTACAACAATTTCATATTCCTCTTCAATGACTTCGAAGAGTCTCCTCTAATCTACTTCTACTTTAACAGCATCTACTCCTACTCTTCTATCTTGATCTCCCCTTCTCTGATACAAATGAGAGAAATGGGCCTTTTATAGGCTTCAAAATTACCTTAATGGCTAGGATTGATTTGAGAATCAATGGCCAAGATTTTGACAAGGCAGTCTATTACAAAAATTACTATTTTTAGAACATTGAATGCGAATGGATGATGTGGCAGATTGTGATTGGCTTGATGGTGTGCACATGCCACCTCAACATCGAGCAAACCAGTTTGATTTTCTTTGTGTTCATATTGCTCGGAATGTTTTCCCAGATTTTGTCACCTTTGTAGCAGTCTTCGAGTCTTCGAATTTTTGCCTTTGGAACTCAGCTGCTTCGAAATTGAAACTTGGGAAAATTTGTCGAATTTCTTGTTGTCGATCATGTAATTGCACCTTTGAATGTAATTCATGGATTGCTTGATGAACCTGCTCATTTCTCTCATTCTCTCGCAAATGATGATCTTGATGTAGGCATTCCTCCGTTTGGTGATGATATCTTCCTCGAATGTTCTTGAACAAGACTCCTCCATGCATTGAACTTCTCATATGCAAATTCTCGCCATCTTCTTCCTTGATGTAACTTCCTTGTTCTGCAAAATGAAATATCATAATTTATTCTCATGATAAAGTTTGATAAAATTCAATCAATTTTATAATATCTTCACCTTACTTCACAAGCTGAATGCTTCAACACTTAAACTAAATGATGGAAAAACACATATTTTAGGCACTTATGCATTAAGTGCATATTGCAAGGTATAGGTAGAAGTGCGCCTAAAATTGTTCACACGATGAATGTTTTGAATAAGGCAATGAAATCATGCACGAATATTTGCCAAGACGTTTTAGGATTTTACAATTTCACCCGATACTCCAATGCTTGTTCTCACCTTGGCGGACTTGCAACGACCCTGGGCAATGAATTTGTGCATGTGTCGAGAGGCATTGATTTTAAATATGTGGGAATGGTTTGCAGACCTCCACAAACTTCTTCTTCAACGGGTAACCAGAATACAAATTATGAACTCTTCATAAAAGAGTCAAAGCAGACTTCTCATGCTTTAACATACTAGGCAAAGTTGCGCTGCCTTTAGAAACATAGGACCTTTTGACATGTGTCCAAGGCAAGTCTTTTCTCTTCACACATATGCAAGCTTGTTTAATTCGAATGCTCATCTGGTCTGAAAACTAATCTTTGCAGACCGGCTTCTGTCTTGCGTCTAAGGCAAACTCTTCGAATTGTTAAGTGAGACTCAGATTTAAAATAGCGAATTCGAGACATGGCGCTACTCTTAGATAAAACCATAAGTGCGCCTGAGGCGAATTTTCCTAAATCAATATGTGTGAGCTGAATGATTTATACTGCAGGATTCGGAGGAATATGCGGAAATATCGTCATGTTAAGCATAAATTTTTTTTTCTTTTGAAACTTCACGAATTTGTGTTCACAACGAACGGATTTTTTAGACTCATGCGAAAGTGCGAATTGCATAGTCGTGGTTGATATGTGCCCAGGCGAATTTAACATTCAATGCGTAACGCCAAATTTGTCATATCCTCCTCAAACGTGTGTTTAGTGGATATTCAGGTGCTGTGTGTATAACGTATATGACGTGAAAATGATATGACGAGTGCCTATGGATTGAGCGGTCAGTTTAGTGCACCGGGTATGATTTGAAAGCATTGCATTACACAAACTATCCTTGAATTCGCGCTTAGAGTGGAGATTTGAGTCAAGTGCTAATTGCAACATTATGACGGGAGTGCGCCCATGTGGGAATTCTAATGCTTTCTGCATGATTTGAAATTAGTACTCAGAGCGGGCAATTTAAACCAATGTGCACTACGTTAGAAAAATATGAATTGCAAAGGGACTGCTAAAGTCTGCCTGGGGTGAACATTTAAATGCACCAAGTATGACTATGGTCGTGCGTTTTGAAGCGGACTTTTCAAACCATTCAGTATAAATGCAAATTGCAACATTGGAGTGGGCATGCGTTTTGGCAGACATGCTGAGCCATTGTGTATAAGGCAAAAACGAATGATTTGCAAAGTGCACTAGAAGTCCGCTTGAGCGGCAATTTTAGACTTGCTTGCATGAAAAATATGCCTCAACGTGTGCTCAGAGTGTAGACTCTAGATGTCTACTCATGTACTAAGTTTAGGAAATGCGAAACCTTCTCAAATATGCGCCTAGGTGGTTTTTCTTATCACCTATGTACGAATTTGAATTCCATTTATTGCAAACTGACCTCCATCTCATGCCTAGGCGGGCCCTTTGAATCATTATGTATAAGTTTGAAGTGGAAACTTTAGGACATCGCGTATAAGTTGGAAAGAATGCGGATTTGGAATGTGAAGAATGGAGTGTATTCAGGTGGACTTTTTAGACTTGTTCGCATAATCGCTAAAATTGCAAAGTCACCCAAAAGAGGCGTTTGGGCGAAGATACTAGAGTGCTACATTTGATTTGAAATTTCACAATTTGCAAGGTGACCATAAATGTGCGGTTAGGCAGATGCTTTAAAGTGGCTTGCAGAATGCTTGAAAATGCAAATGCGAACATTCTTCAAAGGCATGTTTTGATGAACTTCTTCAATTCTCATAGTGATCGACTTCTTAAAACATACAATGGATTATGCCTCGACACTATCATTACTTGCCAACTTCCTTATCCAGACGAGAGCTCCCAAGTGAGGCAACTGCCAAAATAAACAACCTCAAGCCAAAATTTCAAAAAGAGGGGGTCCTCATCAGTGATGGGGCGATGTGTGATTAGGTCACAACAGTCATCTTTTTAACTTTGTTGCTGCTGTTCTTTAACTCCAAAGCACTTATTTTGCTCAGCTTGTTTAAATTTTCCTTAACTTTAGCCATGTCCCGCTCAAGGGCAATCAACCTTGCATCTTGATTCTCCTGGCCTTTTAGAACCTCCTCCTTTCGGACCGTAACCCTCTCCTTCTGATTCTCAACTTCGTTCATCATTTTGTTCACATTAGGGATAGCATCCCAATTTTGAAATATCCTCGAATCCTCCCGAACCAATACTAGGGTATTCCCCCTTTGTTTCTTGGCCATGATATCCATTTTGAGATTTATCCTATTTATCTCAACATAGAACCATTTGATAAGATTGTGTTGTGCTTCAAAGGTCTGGTGGAGAGTGACCACATTCTGGCTTACAAGGCCTAGATCATCCGCTAGCTCTTGTAGGGAAGTGGGGTTAGGACGAGGAGGGATGAAATCCTTAGGGATCGGGGGACAAGGGTTCTGGATACTCGGGAAGGGTTCCCCTATTGTAGCCTCCGGGAGGGAGTTGATTTGAGTGTTCCCTTTGTCAAGGGTTCTAGGGGATTCAGTTTTCCTCTACGACTCAACTGGTTCCATCATCCTATGCCTAGGAGTCTCCTCCCTTTTTCTTTTGTGTTGCCTGTTGCCACTCGCCTCACTGGCCTTAGTTTTTGTCTAGGGGCACCCTCCGTGGACTTCGAATCAGAGTCCAACTCAGTCTCAGAGCCAGACTGATCCTAGCTACTATCATCCTTATCATTAGAGTCCTCATAACTAGAGTCCGACTAATCCACCATTCTCTTTTCCTTGTTTTTGTCCTTTTTGTGGACGGGGTGAGACACTGTTGGGTTCAACTTTTGAATGTGGTTGACAATTAGTATGATAAGCCCCTAGTGTAGGGGAATCATGTTGGGAGCTTTCTTATAGTCCTTAATGGAGGATTCCAGAGGCCAAAGAAGATAAAACAAAAGACACACTTCTTTCTCCTGAAATGATTTAACAACACAAAATGGTACAAATAGATGGATTTGAAGCATCCTTCCATCGACACATACCTCGTGATGTAGAGGGCAACTTCATCCCATGAAGGCTTGAGAGAGCTTCAAGTGCACCTAGAGTGGAGTTTCTCAGGTTTTCATCTAACTTCAAGAAAGTGGCCATGACCTCTTCTCCCAAACGCCTATCCTTAAAATTTTTTGGTTCGGCTGTGGATAACCCAGTGACTTCTGCCACCAAGTCCTTTGACACCATAAATTCCAAGCCCTACATCCTCACCTTTCTATTCTCCCATCCTTTAGCAAAGTCTACTGCCATGGATGAATCATAACCTTTCAATTTTTCCATAAATGGAGTGAAGCCACCCTTCATCAATATCCTTCAAACCTTGGCATTTTGTTTCCATTTGCTGCAGCTTACGAGTTTCACCCTATTTTTGTCTCCACCCATCTTCCTTTTGTTGCTTTAAGAAACCAGAATTTTAATAGTCAGCCAACCTCACCAAATCTCAATAGCACCCTCCAAAGTAAGAACCCAAACCTCAACGTCGAAGAACTTAACAGAAGCCCCCACGACGAATTGACCGTTCTTAATTTTGACAAGACATGTCATCATGCTTCGGACATTAAGCCTCATGCTTAAACTTTCCATCAAGTATCCACTTGGCATGAAAGAATCCAGCACACAAGGTGTATTATTTTGCATGATTTTTAACATCATTATTAGATAGCATTATGAGCTCCTTAGGAAAGGAGTTGTTTGTCCAATTAGAGGCAAAACAAATTTTGTTTTCCTTTGAAGGGGGATGAGATGATTTGTTCTCTTTGATGGCAACCACGCTTCGAAAAGGGGATTTCAACTCCTTGAAGATTTTGTTATTTCTTTCTTTCCAAAGACCCCACCGGACGTGAGGTAACACCAGGTCCCAAAGAAATTTCAGAAAAGGGTTACTAAAGGGTGTCTTCCATTGATAAAGTTGCTCTGAATGTCCTTGGGTAAAACCCAACTAACCTTGAAGAGGAAAAGAATCATACCCCAGATGTCCCAAGAAAAGGAGCATTCTAACAACAAATGAGTAGTCGATTCTTCCGCTGATTCACTTAAACAACACCTGTTGGGTAGAACTAATCCCCTCTTAACTAAATTATCAAGCACTAATACCTTATTTTGGGCCAGAAGCCAGGAGAAAATGTTGATTTTAGGAATCAAGTCTGGCTGCTAGAATCGCGACTAGAAAGGGGATGGTCCCTGAACACCAAGTAGAGAGAAACCCAAGGTAACAGAGAAAAAGAGAGGCGGCCTAGATCAAATCATCATTCCTGCGAAATTGAGGGATGTGGTGGGAGATCAAGGAGTCCCGCTAGGAGAGGGTTTCCTTAGCCAAAGTGGATATCGAGGACGATTTTTTCCATGTCCGAGTCCCATTCATTGATTGAATATAATCAACCACTTTAATACCAACATTGATTGAATATAATCAACTACTTTGATACCAACAACTGATTTGCAAAGATCCACCACTGGAGTCGTCAAATCTAACTCCTTTACTGGAATATCCATAAGCCATATGCCTTCCCAAAAATTTATACTAGTTCCATCTCCCAATTTCCACCTAACTCCTTTATTAAGGATAAACCTGCTAAGCATCATGCTTTTCTAGACGGAAGACCCTTGAGGAAACTCACTACTAAGGAGCACATCTTCATTCTTCCCTTGCAAGTACTTTTGGATATGATGTCAGCCCATTCTTTTTCCTCATTAAGTAATCTCCAGGTGATTTTGGTGTTCAAGGCAATATTAAAATCTTTGATTCTTCTCAGCCCCAAAGCCCCTTTAAGTTTGGGTTTATCGACCAAGTCCCTGGCAAGCAAGGGAAGGTGTTTCTTATCTTCCGAGCTCGACCACATAAATCTTCTGAATTTTCTCAAAAGTTTCCATAATTTTGGCCGACATACGAAACAAGCTCATGCAATCAATTGGGATATTTTGCAAAAAAGCTTTAGTTAGTTGCAACTTACCAGCTTGGTTGAGCAGAGATCCTTTCCAACCGGCCAATTTGTGTTGGAAACGATTGATTAGACCATTCTAGAACGCATCTAGAATAGCACCAACAAACATTGGCAAACCTAGGTAAGATGACAAGAGAGATCCTATTTGACACTCCAAAATTATGGCCATCTTTCTTGTCTAGCCACAGGAGTATTGAGGAAGAATATCGTGCTCTTTGGAATGTTGATTTTCTGGGCCAAGGCTCTCTCGTAGCAATATAAAATTTGCTTAAGCTCCTTTGCCTTTGACATAGAAGCATCCCTCGCAACGATCGTATCATCCACAAATTGTTGGTGGGTTAAGCGAATGCAAGTTGAGGCTGGTTTCACCCCTTCAATTCTACAATTAGCCACTTCTTTTTGGATGCTTCTACCCAAAGCTTCTGCCGTGATAATGAACAAGAAGGGGGAGATAGGGTCCCCTTGCCTAATACCTTTGGCTCCTCTGAAAAAATTGGAGGGGATGCCATTGACAATAATCGAGAACTTTGATGTGGAGATGCATTCCAAGATGAGGTTTCTAAATTTGACCCCAAAGCTGAACCTTTCCATAATCTTGTTGAGAAAGTCCCATGAGACACAGTCATATGCCTTCAATAGGTCAAGTTTAAGAATGAAGCCAACTTTCTTGCTTATGTCCAAGGAGTGAAGAACTTAGTGAACCGAGATGATAGAGTCCAGAATCTGCCACCCATGAACAAAGCTGCTTTGTTGGGGGGATATTAGTTTGGGAAGAAATTGCTGCAATCTCAGAGCAATGATTTTCGAAAAAGATCCTATGGATCGAGTTACAGAGATTAATGGGTCTAAAGTCCAAAAAGGTTTCAGCACCCACCTTCTTGGGGATGAGAACAAGGAAAGTAGAGTTCAACTATTTAAGAAGATGACCCTTCCCAAAGAATTCTTTAGCTACCACCATGAGATCCTTGTCCATAATATCCCAAAACAATTGAAAGAAGAAATACGTGAACCCATTAGGTCTAGGGGCTTTGTTACCTTCAAAGGAGAAAACCAATTTGAGCTCTTCCTTCGACAAGGGCTCCAACAACTCCTAGTTATCACGATCATCTATCAAGCAAGGAATAAGATTCAGCAAGTCTTTCTGGTTTTGAGGGTCCAAGATGTTGCATTCCCCAAGAAGGTTACTGAAAAACTTAGTAGCTTTCTCTCTGATGGCATTTTCTTCTACAAGGCGATCATTACCCATTTGGATCGCCTTAATTCTATTGGTAGCCTGGTGCTTCAAAGTGGTTAAGTGGAAAAATTTGGTATTCTTATCGCCCTCCTTTAGCCAGATGGCCCTAGATCTTTGCCTCCAATAGTCTTCTTTAGCTATAAGATTGTGAAGTTCATAAAGAAGATCGTTTTCTTTTAACATAATCTCTTGGTTCATACTTGAAGCCTGAATCTCCTTTTGCACCAAGTCAAGGTGTGCCCTGATTTCTGGTTTTTTTTTGGTTTTTTTGGAAGATGTTGCAAAAGGACTTCTTGTTCCAATTTTTGATGCTCATCTTGACATGGTTAAGTTTCTTAGCAAGCTTGAACATTGCAGACCCTTCCTCTTTTAAGTTCCACATCTTTTCAAAGCGGAAAGGGAAATGATTTCTTTTTCTAAGCTTGTCTGCCTTAAGCATAATGGGGGAGTGATCCGAGCCTATTCTAGTAAGAGCTGAAAGGGAACAACCATAGGCATTCAACCAATCAGGTGAAATCATGGCGCATTCCAACCTTACTTGAATAAGGGAGGCACCCATCCTACGATTAGACGACATAAAATCCACACCTTCTAGATCAAGGTCCATCAAGGCATTTATGTTGACGAAGTCAACTAGATCTTCTCTACTCTCTGAGGGAGTTTGTGACCCACCTTTCTTTTCAACGTCTCTAAGTGGGGAATTGAAATCTCCCATAACCAGCCAACTAACATTCATGTGAGTTCTTTTGAAAGCCATCAAGTGAGACCAAAGATTCCTTCTCATGATCTTGGAGTTAGGAGCATAGATGTTGGATATAATCAAAAGAGAATTTGTCTGCTTGTTGTGAAACAACATCGCCACATGGTTGGAATTTGCCAACAAAAGAGTGCCATCAATGTTAGCGGGATTCCATATAGTCGCAACACCGCCCGAGGCACCCGCAACGTCCACCCCCACACATCCACTGTCTTTGAACAATCTATTCTTGAATTTAAACACTCTCTCCATCGGCATTTTTGTTTCCTGGATATGCATAATATCTGGTTTGTTTAGCCTGACCATGTTAGCAAGAAGATCATGCTTATGAAGGTTGTTCATCCCTCGCATGTTCCATGACAAGAATTTCATTTTTTATGTTTCGGAGTACCCTTATTGCACATGTCAATAAGAGTAGGTTGGATCCCATTTGCTACCTCCTTATTTGTTTCTTTCTCTTGACAATCCTAATTGTTGTATCTACCTTTGCTTTTGTGATCTGATCCACAATTTGTTGTCTTCTTGCTCTTTGTTATGATTTTTTTTTGGTTGTCCTTAAAGCCCCCCAAAACTGGAGAACCACCTCCTGGTTTACTGCAATCCTTCAACAAATGCATTGCTAGGCCCACCTACCTCTATTCTTGGCTTGGATTCGGACATTTTGCCTTTTTTTAAGACTAAGGTGAACCCTTCCTCTAGGGATTTGGAAGCCCCCTCCCCCATGGGGGATCGCAGAGGGGTCCCATCAACCTTTGGCACATTCCTTTCCACCACTTCTTGCTGTGAGTTGTTCTCCTGTAGTAGACCAACATCGCTAATGTGACTAAAGCCCCCTCACCGATGGGAGAGCTCAGAGGAGACCCATCAGCATTTGGCATATCCTTGTCCTCCCCTTCTTGCCGTGAGTGGACAACCTACAATTGACCAATACCATCGAGATCTATCTCCTTACCAGTCCTAGGGATAGGAGAAGCAACAATCCTTGAGACTGCTTCTCCCAAATCGAGAACTGATTCCTCCTCTTTCCAACTCCTCCATTGGAGATACCTACAAACCGGTTTCCTGTAGCATATCGTCAACAATAGAGATGCCCTCTAACGCTATATGGACACTTTCATGAGCAGGCCTTTCTATCACTATTTCCTTGAGGACCCCACACGAGGTGGTTTCCAAAGACTTTAACCGGAATGTCCACCTTCTCTCCTTACATGGGCTTGCCAGCTCCACGAGGCAGTTTATCTTTACCTCCCCACCCTGAGGCTTTGTTCTAAGGGTAGTCCTTCACCCAATGACCAAACTTTTTGCATCTATGGCATCCCATAGGGGACTTCTCATACTCTAGGGGCTGCTTCCAGATTCCCACTTCGATGCTATGGAAATTTGCAAGGTGAGGATAGTGGAAGCTTCAATACAAACACAAATCCTCGCAAACACCATACATTTTCTTGTTTTGGTCACACTGTCAATGGCTAGGAGCTGACCAAAGGCACTAGCGATGCCCTTGAAAATCTCCTCTTCCTAGAATTTCATTGGGAGCCCTGGCAGTCTGGCCAAGATCGGGCTGCATTGAAGGTTTCTTTAGCATGATCAAACCTCGGGTACCATTTTCGAAGAACCAAATTTGTTTTTCCTAGAAATTGTGGCCCCCCTACCAACACATTTCAAAGGTCCTCACAAGAAAAGGAGAAAGAGAAGAAACCTTTGGCCATAGTAGCAACATCCATTTTCCCTTTAATGGACTAGTGATTTTTAGTGTAGGATCTCATCGCGTCCACATTGGGTTGGGTTCCAATGAATTTACCAATTAAGGAGGATTCAATCTTCGAAACGCCTCTTTCAAAAATAATATCCGAGACTTGGATGCAATACTCACCTTGTGCGGGGCCGGAAATGAGGGCAATAGGGGGATTCGAGGACGCTCCTTTCTCCTTGCATTAATGTGTTTGGTTCTTAAAAAAAGACATCCATGCTCGATCCTTGGAGACTTGTGTAGAAGCATCCTTACTGGGAACGTGCGACCCGTGAGAAGAATCCGGATCAAGGCTTGATCCTTCAGGAACCCCACACACAACCGTGGTTTCCAGGCTCGCAGGAGGCGTTGTTCCCTCCCCCTATCCTCCTTACTAGAAAGAAGGCCCACCGCCTAACACCCATTGTCTTGCCTGGAATCCACATTTAGGTCCACCTCCACAGATTCCTAGTTCGAAATTTCAGAAACTTTCCCGCTCTCTTCTGCTCCCGCTCTCTTCTCCAATTCCAATGTTGACTGTGGAACCGAGTGTGGTTTAAGACAAGCCGCTAACTACTGCTGGTCATGCTATTCCATTTGGCGCTTGGAGCTCATTCTTCTTCGTTGCAACATTAGGGTTTTATGCGAAGAAAGGAAGATCCTTATTTTTGTCACATGTATTCTCTTGAGGAGTAAGTGTGCTTGTATTTTATAATTTTCATTGTGTTCATATAGAAGAAAGAGATTGCAATCTTAGCTTGTGTATTTGAAATATGTAGAAAATTCTAGACATACAATGCCTTAATGTATTTGAGAAATAATGTGGTCTTTTATGCTTCAAGTCATGTAAAAATATGATTTCTTTATTTTGGTCATATGGCATATCTTAGATTCATCATAATGCTTTTGACAGAGAGAAAAAAATTGAACATTAGTAGTTTAAATTAAAAAGGAAAAAGAAAAAAGAGAGGTGTAGTGTAACATTCAGCAAGCTATGGGTGAGCTATAGAAAACTGTAGCAAGCTGCGGGTGACTTGCAGATGATACATAGCAACCTGTGGCAAGCTGCAGGTGATGCACAACAACCTGCAACAACATGCAGCAGTGCTGCAAGTGATACACAACAACCTGCAACAATGCTGCAGGTGATACACAACTTGCAGCAGTGCCATAGGTGACCAACATCAACTTGTAGCAACACTGTAGATGTAACTTCTAGCGGCAATTTACAATAGTAACTTGCAGCTTATAAATGGTTAAATTTGGACCAAAAAGGAGATACTGTAAAGCTAGAAACTGGTTTACTTCTAGAATTATATAAATATGCAATTAGGTAAATATGGATATGTTTATCCTGACTTGAAAGTGGGTGCAAAAGTATGTATGTAATGCATATCTCTTATTTTACTTTTGTATGTTATGGATTTATCATGTTGTATTGAGTTGGAGAGAGAAAAGATGGAGTAAAGGTTTTATATTTTCTTAATGTTTGCATTGCTCGTGTTGTTTGGAAATGTGTAGCATGCCTTAATGTTGCAATGTCTCTCTCTCTCTCTCTCTCTCTACACTTGTCTCCTTGCCTCCTTTGTGAAAAGAAAGATTAGCTTGATATTGACAGATTTGATAATGAAATGTAACATTCCAGCTGTTCTAATTCTTGTTAAAGCATGAAATGGAAAATAGATAGTAGTAAATGTTTGAATTTGCTATGCATCACATCTTCTCTTTTTCTCCCTCTTATTGTTAATTGTGCTTAAGAATATGGAAAATAGATCACTTGCATGTGCTAGAGTTAAGGAATGAAACTGAATGTACCTTCTCTTGAACTTTTGTCATAATGTTGAAGTGATGAATATGTGTACCTAGCATGAAGGAAATTGTTCAAATATTTAGAAATAGAAAATGGATGTAACTTTCTTTCTTATTGAATCTACTTTAAAATGATGAATGGATGAATATGGTACTTAAGGAAAATGTAACCATCCTTGTAAACATGTAGTTCTCTTATCATTATCTCTTGTTTCTTGAAGGGTTAAAATTAGGTAAACGGACTTGGATAGATTGTTTATATGTACTTCCTTAGTTATAGTGGTTTAAGGGTGTTTTCCTATACCTTCTTTGACTCTTGAGACCTTGACCGAGTGGGTTACTTAGAGGATGCCAATCCATTCGGTGCCACATTTGTTGGCATCCTCTTATCTCTCAGTACTTCATTTAGAAGCACATGGTGTGCTGCATGGGGATGTGTGCCATCGGTCTTTTCCCTATGTTCTTTTCACCTCTTTCTCCTTGTCCATTCATCGACATGTTCTTCTGTGTGTCATTGGAGTCTAGTGGCATTGCATGTGGCGACAACAATTGCTGTGTGTTGTGCATTTCTTCCTTGTGGCATGCATTGGTTAACAACAAAAGAAATTGTTAGCCATGTTTTGCAGGGATTTGTCTATGGTAATTTTTGGGCATTACAACTATAAGCTTTTGGGTATGGCATCTATCAATCCACTATCAAAATCTGTTTTTTGCTTTCCTTGACAAATGCCATTTTGACTCCAATTCTAAGGGGTTACTGGTTTCTATTGACGGGGTGTAATTCACAGTGCATCTTTGGATCATGAGTCAAATGCAAATGCACTAATATAAACCATTTTGATTTATCTTTACCATTTGACAATTGCAATTGAATTATCAATTATCAGCTGTGTTATATGAATGAATACATACATATATATACACACACACAAACATATACATAGAACTACCTTGACATAAAATGGGGAGCATACTAATATACATTAATTCCAGTCTATATTAATGTATCATTAATATGGGAAGTATGAAAACACAGAACGACCTTGACATAAAACAGGGAGCATACTAACATATATTAATTCCAATCTTTGATGCTAGTTCAGGTTTGGGTTTGGTTGTTTGCCATGTCAATATACATTAATATGGGAACTATGAAAACAGAGAACGACCTTGACATAAAACGGGGAGCATACTAATATACATTAATTCCAACCTACGATGCCAGTTCAGATTTGAGTTTGGCAGTTTGCTGTGTACATAGATTATGGACGAACCCGGGGAAAAAAAAATGGTGAACTGCCGAACCCAATCCTAAACCCGAAAGTGGATTGGAATTAATGTATATTAGCATGCTCCCGTTTTATGTCAAGGTAGTTCTATGTTTTCATACTTCTGTGTAAGGATCCTCTTACTAAAAATCCAAAATTCATTTATGGGTTTCTTTGGTTAGGAGGAAGATAACAAGATGTTACAAAAATTCCATCATTAAGCATCTTGACTTCCCTTGATCTTACTAACATGAGATTTCTATGACTTTATTGAGTCTGCATTCACATTATTGGACTTATTGGCATTGTTATAATCAATATTCTATGCAATTTTCTTCCTATAATGTTGTTGTGAATGGTGGGTGTAATTGGAGAGGTTAGCTTTTACAAAAGCTTTTGATAATGATGCGGTCTAATTATTTTCATGCTTTATCCAACTTGCTTTCCTTATATTCAGAACTGCAACTGTAGCAATGTGAATTGCAAATCTATCTGGTAAAACTGTTGAATATCCTACTTAAAACATTCCCAACCAATTTCTAAATATGTATTTTCAACTTTGGAATTGATGACTAAATTAGGTGAATTCTGCTTGCTCCTTCAGGTTTTGGAAGACAATCCTAGCATAATTGACACATGGATACATCCAAAGCATTTCATGTTATTGCTTCAATCAATATTTTTGTCTTACATATTATTAAGTATTTGGTATATGTTTCTTTTTACATGTATGGGTTAAAGCCATGCACGATACCCCAACTCATTTGCCTCAGATTCTAGTATCTCTTTAATTTTTAGTTCTAGACAAATCTTGCTGCTGTGAGAAAATAAGAATTGTTTCCTTCTTTTCCCTTGCATTATTTTACTTTTTGTATATTTATTAGGTAACAGCAATAGCAAAGCTGTTCTGGATGCATTTTTTATTGGAAAGGCTTTTGCTGAAGCACTCAATGAGCGGATAGGGGCAGCTGTTGGAGAGTTTTTGAGTGAGGTTGGCAGGTTGCAAGCAGAACAACAAAAGCAAACTCGTGACTTTCAGGTGCCTATACTAGTTTGATTTAATGTTTGAGTAAATTCAATCAAAATAGTGTAAAGAGATTTTGTTCTATATTAGATATAAAAGTTATTGAAAATTTAAAGTTGTAAACTCGTGAGTTTCAGGTGCCTAGACTTAGTTTCATTCAACATTTGACTAAATAGTAAATACAATCAAAATAGTGCAAGGAGATTTTGTTTTATATAAGACTTTAACTATGTTACATGGATAGTCTATTAGGACAATTACAATTTGTGGTAAGAACACTATATTGTTAAAATTTCATCATTTATTTCCTTATAATTTTTATGATAGGTAAAGGAGGAATTTTATTTGGGACCCTTGCCCAAAGATAAAAAGGAATAGAACTGCCCTCCATGGGCCGCAGCTTGGACACACAGCTAAAGAAGCCACTCGGATAACATCTAGCATTATTTATACAAAGAGCATAGTAGCAAAATTTTTTCTTGGGAATATAACTTGGCAAGCCAAACAAGAGAGAAAAAACTGAGGTTTTTTATATTTAAAGCCAAACACACACACACACACACACACACACATATATATATGAGAGAGAGAGAGAGAGCCATGAATTTTGAAATGTTGATTTTTTCATTAATTTTGAGATTGCTGATTACAGTGCACACTATATAGTGCATTACTACATAGTTTGACTTAAAAGTTCAAACTTGAAAATCAATTACAAACTACAAAATTTGAAAATACAAACATCAACCTACAAACTACAAGTAACACAAAGTGGAGGGAGTCAGTGTTGCTAGCTGTTATGAAGTACTATGGCGATCCACTAAGGGGCTGCAAGTTGTGATGATGAAGCTCCAATATTCATGTCTGTCTAATCCAATTCAATTGCTCTTCATCAAACACCTCAGCCTCCCTCAATACATCAAGGTCATCCTCATAAAAATGGCTTCTCATGATTTGCGATCCATTATGAATCTAGATCGATCTCATCAATGTCCTTCAGCTGATCGTCCTTGACACTCCCTGATATGATCAATTCAAATGTATCAAATTGTTATGCATATAAATAAGTATTCTAATTGCACATTGCTAGAAAACAATAATTAGAATTTACAATCAGAAATGCAGGTTTTCCTTACCTTGAAGTTTTTTGAGCCAACGGTGAAGATTGTGGTGGACAAAAACCAAATCATTCATCCGCTACTAACTCAAACGGTTCCGTTTCTTGGAGTGTAAGCATTCACACTCCAAGAACGCTCACAAGCATATGAACTACATGGTGGCTCAACATGTGCATTTATATCCACTGCAAGTTTTTGTTATCTTTGCCAAAAAAATCAACCATTCAATATTGTATTATCATAATGTATTTCAAACTTAAAAACAAACTTTAAACTTTGGGAGAGATATAAAGGAAAAAGTTGATTACAAATACTTGGTTTCAAAGTGGTCTTGCCTTATATGGCTCAAGCAGTGGCAAATAATCCCTTTCCCTACTAGTATGGGGGCAACTCTAATGGCTACTTGCCAATCCTATGATTTAGGGAAAAATCTCTCAATGCTTTTGAAGAGGCCCTTTGTCACCTCTTTAGCTAGATTGAAGGAGTCACTGTAAAACAACATTGGATTGAGGAAGTATCCAGTGGCATGGATGGTACAATGCATCTGTTGATGCCATCTCTCATTGTTGATCTCCCATATTGGCATGTACATGTCTTTCTTATGATCCATCCTTACCTTGATAGTCTCTTTGGCCCTAGCCTCATACAAGTAGCCCATTGGGGATTTCTCTCCATTGACTAGTCATAAAAGTTTGACTAAAGGCATCGAAAATAAAACAATCTCCTTTGCATTTGTCCAAAAACTTGTGGCAAAAACATAATCCACCACAGTCTGGCCATCCATATTATTGGCAAAGCTAAACTCTAACCACTCATTTGAAATGACCATTCAAATCAAATTCATCTTCTAGGCACAAAGAATTTGCAATGTAAGGCAGTGGGTGGAAAATCTTGTCACCTTTGGCTGAAGAAGTTTCTTCCCATTTGCAAAAATGCACATCATATGTAACATCTTTGCATGATCGTAGATAAATTTTGTGACGTTTTTGACCCTCTCCAATATAGCTTTAATACATTGAATTTTATTGTTGTCTCCAAGGTTAAATCGAGACAATGAGCCACTCATGGACTCCAAAACAAAGTGGGATACTTCATCAAAAGTCTCCTAGTAGCAACACAATCGACAACAGTATGTGTAATAAATCGGACCACATGTTGTGGCTGCGCCTCAACTACCACCTTAGCAAATAGTGAATAGTGCCTATGCTAATTAGTCTCTATTTCATGCATCCACTAATCTTGGGAACACTATGCCAAACTCCGATGCAACAAATAAATTAATGAGTATGGTTCTTTTGATCCATCCACCCATCAACATAATCGTGTAACTATTTTTTTAGCCCGCTTCTTGTGATCATCCACAAGGACAATGCTCAAATCCTAAACCATGGCTATCAACATGTCCATCTCTAAGTCTCATAGGAGGGGACTTTGAACCCAAGATCCATAACTAGAATGACATCCACCATGGACTGCCAATATGGAGACTTTGACAATATTGAATGACATGCTAGAATGGTACCAAAAACTAGCAATGGCCTTTTTTGGCTTGCTCATGAACGTTCTTCTTCCAGCCCATACTCTCTTAAGTTGGCTATGCTCTAGGAGTAGTATGAGGTTCATAGAAGGCATTAATGTTTCCCCCCTATGTTAGGCATGTGTGATGTACAAGAAGCAGTAATGAAATCCATGTCTAACATAGTTTATTGTGTTTGCCCTTCCTTGCCAAAATGATCGACTTTGGCCTCCAAAGAAGTTTATATAATTGGTGTGCCTATCCTTGCCTTCTTTGCCTGATTTTGTGAATAGGACTTGAGCATCTAGAGGGCACTGATTGCAAGCCTTCATATCATGGCCCGACACTTTTGCCAAATGTTATTTGAAGTGATAAATGCCTCTATTGATTCAAGGCTGCAAAAAATATATTTGACTTTGTTTGTATTAGGGATTATTGTGCCATACGTCCATGCAAAGCTTGTATCATGTGGCATGATGACCAAATATGCAAAAAAATCAGGTATAGGTTTTCAAATGTTTGAAGGTTTTCCCTTATCACTTCTAGAAGAAACCCTTGTCATTCCAACCTTATTACTTAGGCCCTTCAATAAACACATCTCCAATAAGCCAAATTGTCCACAATGGCACACCTCCTTATATACCTAAAGGTATGTGGAGTGATGGTACAAAAGGGCAATCCTCTCAATATATCAAAACTCTCAATATACCTCATGGTACATGGAAGTGTTGTGATCTAATCGCAACATCGCCCCATTGGAGATGGGTACCCCTCCTTTTGAGTTTTTGGTTTGGATTGCTTTGTTTTGGTGGTGGTCCTGCTCAAGAGTTCCCGTCTGAGTAAAGGAGGTTTGCAAGTAATGCAAAGGCAGCGGTAAAATCCACTGAGTGCTTAAAGAAGTCAATCGCCGTAAGATTTAGGAGGCGCATACTCACCCCAAGCATACACACGATGTTCTAAAACTTGCGCCCAAGCGCACATTATTGGTCACCTTGCAATGCGTAAAGTTTCCAACTATGTGTAGAACATAAAAAGGTCCGCCGAAACACTTGGCGGTCA
This sequence comes from Cunninghamia lanceolata, assembly GCA_027924645.1. Lineage (NCBI taxonomy): Eukaryota > Viridiplantae > Streptophyta > Pinopsida > Cupressales > Cupressaceae > Cunninghamia > Cunninghamia lanceolata. The sequence continues at coordinate 17,311,465 of BSBN01001715.1, forward strand.
TTTGGTTTGCATAGTGCCAAATTTTCAAATCATACATAGCCAGCTGAAAAGTCCACCTCAGGTGCAAGATGGTAATCAATTTGCAAGGTCCAAAATTAATCTATGCATAAACATTTAAAGTGTCCACTCCAAACGCACATCAATAATCGGGTTGCAAAGAATAAAGTTTCTAACTTTGCATAAGACAAATAAGGAGTCCGCCTAAACACATTTTCATCCTTACCTTGCGATTTATATTTTGTAATCGTTTAAGCGCACTCTTAGCTTGACTTTGCAATTTGTTTCAAACTTATGCATGATATTCTAAAAACCTCTGCCTCAAGCGGACTTTCGTAGTCCCTTTGTAATTCACGTTTTCCAAGCGTCATTCGCAATGGTTTAAATTGTTCGCCTAAGCGCATATTCAAAGGAGCTTTGCAATATTTATTATTCAACCTATGCGAGATGCTTCAAAATGTCTGACTAAATGTATTCCCGAGTCTGCTGCGTCGTCCAACGCATCCTTAATGATCTGAAGAGTCCGCTTGAGCACAAGTTGAAAGTCAGTTTGTAAAAGACGAGATTCAAATTATACATGGAGCATCTAAGGGTCCGCCCAAATGCACGTTCGAAGAGGTGTTTCAAACTTAGCACTATGCATTGAATATTTAGAGGGCCGTTAGGCGCATATCTTGCAAAAGAGCGCATCTATAAATCCTTCATGATTTACGTAGACAACTAAGGGGCCCACTCAGGATGCGTATTTGAAAGAATCTCACATCTTCTATGTCTTCTGCGTAAGCAGCACAATATCAGCCTAATTGCATAATCGAAGATTGCCTGGCATCATCTAAATTTAGCATCATGCGTTAGAACTTGAAAAGGCCATTTAAGCGATGGTCTAAGCTAGCTTTGCATTATACGGAGGCATAAAAGATAGAGAGTTCGCTTATCATTTGGTGCATGTTTTAGTCACTCTCACATTGCGAATGTTGTCTATCGACGTGGGAAAAGACCGCCAAGTATGTGTTTGAGAAAATCGGGCAATCTCCTGAGATAAGTATCATACGTAGAGCATGGAAAGGTCCGCCTAAATGCTTATTAAAACCGTCTCTGCAGTTACAATTTTCGAATTACACATAGAAGGCACTCAAACATTCTGCCAGGCGCACATCCGAACGAGTCTTGCAATTTGCATTTCCTAGCACTGTGCGCCATCACAGAAAGTGTCCGCCTGAGGCTTGAGTCTTTGATGTTCGCATGATTGTTTGACTAGGCACAGATTCAATGCCTAGGATCGTTCCAAGTTCGCCAAGGTAAGAATGAGTATTGGAATATTAGATGAAATTGCTTAAAGTCCTTAAGCGTCTATGTGGTTGACCTGCAACAAATATTTATGCATGACTCCATTCCTTCATTCGAAGTGCTCTTTATTGAAACAATTTTAGGAGCAGATTTTGGTAAGGGCGAGTTAGAGCTGTATCTGTCAATTGGATTTATTGAGAAACCATTCAAGTTTTCTTTATTATTTTCGCAAAATTAGCATTATCGACTTTGCTTGCAATAAGGCGAGGTAATTTAAAGTTACATATTTGATTAATCCCGCATGCATTAGGCGGTGAATTTTGTCACTATTTGCTTGTTTAGTAAGCATCACTCAATGATGCTGATGTCATGACGTTCGTGCAGGTGAATGATGAATGCGAAGGAAAGGCAAGCGGTGATGAAAAACGATATGAAGGGAACGTGGCCGGAGACAAAGATTACTTCGAAATGGCGAAATCTAGGCGACACCAATTTCGAGAGAACCAACATGGGTGAAATCAGACAAAATTTGTATAAGCCAAATCCTTCAGATTTGATCAGGCGAATGTTGAAAAATGGAATTGTGTAGGTTGCTTGCTTTCCGCCTACAATGCTGAGTCTTGAGTTGATGGAGTGTGCCAAGCACTCTGATCCTGCAAGAAGATGTATTGTGACAAATGATAGCAAGGTACTGGCTCACCTAAGAAAGGAAGCAATCGTAGAAGCCTTCGATATTCCTTCACATAAGACCACTGCATTTTGTGATAAGGAGTCTGCTTTGCAGCTTTACATGTCTGGACCCGAAAAGTGCATGGAAGTAATAAACAAGTGGTTGGTACAACTGAGGCCGCATATAAGTAGAGTACCTAAAAAACTCCACAAATCAGATTTCCATCAGGAGATTGGCTATATGGTCATATTTTTGAGCCGCATTATGGGTTGCCCACAATCGGCGAATTTCGAGTCCTGGATGTTCTTCTTTATCGAGGAGATCATAAGTGGAAAAAAGATGATTGATTGGGCTGAAATGATCAGCAGCAATATTGATGATCAACTCAAGAATCTGCAAGAAACTAAGACATTTTACATGAGCTCGTATGTGATATACATGCTCGCAAGTAACGAGAGATATCCAGGGATGACTTGCAAAGGGAGAGTTGGTAATGGCGATGGGCAATTCAAAGTTTATGACTGCTACCCTCAGTTGCACTTGCAAGCTATCGCTCATTACAGGAGGTTTAATGATGCTTTCTCCATGTACATTGTCAGATTGTTGCAAGGCAACATATGCAAGAGATTGTCAAAAGAATCTATGAACTTAGTGGAGAAGTATGGAAAATGGTTTATTCAGTTCCCGAGATTCACATACCTTCGAGTTGAGGGATACTTATCATTGCCCTACTGTTTGCCTAGATATCCTACAGATAGGATGGTATTGTTGGAAGTGACGAGACAACTGGTTTTCTTTGATAAAATTCAAAGAAAAAGAAAGAAAACTACGACTAAGTTTCCAATTAGCATTGGGAGGCTGGAGACTTGTTTGTCATTATAGGCAGCTGAAAATTCAAAAATAGAATTGCAAGCCTATAATTTGGTGCGCCATAATGATGCCTGTAACAATTTTGATCCATTTAATGCAATCAGGCAGAAATTTGGGAGTAAATATGAGCATAAACCACAGCTTGAAGATCATTGGGAGAGGCACAAAGGAAGGCACCCCACTTAGTGGGTGCCTCATAAATGCATTATCTAATAATAGTAAATTTTTGTAACCACCTGCCTGTGTGGCGCAATAAGGGCCCTTGATTCCAAGGCTGAATCTCAACCATTCATTGTATCTTGAGGGCTATATAAGCTTCACTTTGCTCTCATTTGAAAGGGGGGAATACTCTGAGAAGTTGTTGCCAAAGACTCTGCTGAAATAAATGCAAATTCATTGTTGAATTCTCCATGGTGATTTTGTGTTGTTTCAAATGAATACATGATTTCTAGGTGTTCGCTCATAGTATAAGATTAGTTTAGTTTGTTTTCAACAATTTCATTTTATGTTCATGGAAGTCGTTACTACTAATTCACGATTGGAGTCCTTATAGTTCATACCATTTATGATTTGTCGATGGCAGGTCGTAGTGCATGGTTAGTCTAAACTTTGTTTAAGCTTAACTTCAATTACCTTATGATCATTTCCCTGCATGTTTGTGAGGATTTATGCGCATAAGTAATCTGAAAATCTTACTTTTTCCCTTAGAAGATTGCATCACCTTTGTGTAGTTGTTATCTTATGGCGAAGCAAAGTGTGGTTGAGGACTTTAGTGGATTAATAGTAATTGCTTGCATTTAGATTAGAATTTTCTAAACCCCATCCTTTTTGCATTTTATTAATCACGTTAGGGTTAGATTCAAGAACTTCCATTGCCATATCCTAAGTTAACATATTGTTAGACCTTCTGAAGAGCTATACTGCCTGTTATTCAAGAGAAACAAGTTTCCTATTGCTGAACATTTGTGTAAGTCCCTTTGTGTTAAACAACAAATCACATCCTACTACTAGGCTATCCCAAGTTGTGAAATCAAAAGAACTAATGGAGAACCTTGGAATTTACTCATTTGATCACCTGGTTTAGCATTTGAGTGATTTTGTTCATGAGAGGATGGAATACGTGGGTATTTTATTCTGTGTTGCGTGTGCAAGGAAAACACATCAACAGGAAGTAGAGTGGTATGAGAGAGTAGAGTGATATGTGAGAGTAGTGTGGCATCAAAAGAGATAGTATAGAAAGGTCTTGGGTTTGTTTGAGGCCTAGGTATTGGAGTAGTAGCACTCACTTCACAATAATAGATCACCGGAAGAAGAAAGGGAGAAGAATATATGAAGAAGATAATTGTAGGAAAAAGTTTATGTAATCTACTTATCACTCCAACCTCTATAGCCCTCAAATATACCTCTCGGTCATGACTTCCTAGAATACAAGAGAGTAATTTTATTGAATGTTATGTTCAATTCATTGTAGAGGGACTTAAGAACCAAAATTATGTGTATCAGATATCTTGCAAATACATTTAGTATTTTACAACAAAAGAAACAATTACATACATGCTAAATATTAGAAAAAACTGACCCTTAAGATTTTTTTAGGGTTTAGGGTTAGGGTTAGGATGTACTAAAGCATTAAAAAATCACTAATCCTAACCCTAAACTGCAGAATTTTTTTCAGCATTTAGGATTAGAGTTAGGGATTTTATTTTTATGCCTTAGTACACCCTAGCCTTAACCTTAAACCCTAAAAACTTCAAGGCTTATGGTTAGGGTTAGGGCATAACAAAGCATAAAAATAAAATCCCCAACTCTGAATCCTAAAAAAATTAGGATTAGGGTTAGGGTGTCGTAGCACACTACAAGTAACAAAAAACTATAACCCTAACCCCAAACTTTGGAAAAATCTTTAGAGTTTAGGGTTAGGGTTAGGAAACAATAGCGTGACATACTAATAATTAAAAAACCTAATGTTAGCCCTAAACCTTGAAAAAAAATTCAACGTTTAGGGTTAAGGTTAGGGCAAAAAAAACTGTTAAATTAAAAAAACTTACCTGGAGACTTGAATGGTTGGGTGCTAAATTCAAAGGTGCTGAGTTTATGCAATCAATCAGAGCACACCCTCAAATCTGATACAAAGCTCAAAAAATCGACCCAATTTGCTCTAAAAAAACTTAAAAACTAGGCAGAAAATGGCAAAAATATCCTACATAAATGACTGAAAAAACACAAGGATAAAATTGCGATTTTATGGGCAAAAAATCATTTGACTGCTTCTATGCAAAAACTTGTGATTTTTCAATGAAAAATAGGGCAGGGGGGTGAGAAACAATTTATTACGATTTTAAAAAGATTTCTGCTTTTATGACAGACACAATCTACATATACTGCAAAATTAAAACCCAATAGGGTGATATACACAACCAAGACTAACACTCATATGTGACTTTATTTCCTTATGAATCGGTTGCATGTTTTGTTTCAATTTGCAAGCATACTGATTAATTCTACTTAGTTCTCTCTAGAACAATACATATTCTACCATCCATTTCATATTATACTATCTAAGCACTATTAGGAATTGAGGGCACTTGATGGCTCAATCAATAGGATAAGTAATCTGTCGGGAAATAGTGATTGTCACATTCAAATTAAACGTGTCTTTTTGAAAGAATAAGTTTTGACCTACTCCTAAGTTTTTTACCTAGAAATAGTTAAACTTTCTTCTTATTGCCCTTAAGAAATGCACCAGATTACTAATGAAATACATAAATGAAAGTACTTTAATCTGATTTAACACAGTAAATGCGAGAACTGGGAATGAAAATTGGAAATGAATTCACACTACATAAAAGAAACTTCAAACTGGACTAGAAGCACCTGAAAAATGTGAAATTTGACACCGGAAATGGAATCAGGAAGTCAGGAAATAGGTCTTTGGTGATTATCAGCCAAATCTGATATTTTTGAACACAAGCATTGGAGATGGACGCTATTGCTTGACAACCCTAACAGTGTTGCTTGACAACCCCAACGTTGTTGCTTGACAAGGGTCTTGGCTGCTGGTGTCTAGGTGTTTGATGAATTTTAAACTTTAAAACAATACTCACCAAATTTTTCTGATGCTTCTCCCACTTGCAGAATATGCATGTTGTGTTTCAGAATGATGATTTACTCAGCTGAAGTCTGGGACAAAAAATTGGGGTTTGTGCTTTTAGGAAACTATCTGAGTCAGTTCCCTATTTGACCTCTTTTAGCCTTAACAACAGCACATGAGAAAAAATTGACTGTGTGTACCCTAGTGATGGTGTCAACAATGGTATTTATATAGAAATAGATGCCTAGAATGCAAACCCTAGGGAGTGATCTAAGCTATTGTGGTGTGTGAATGTGATGGAGGGCAGGTGGGTGATGGAGATCATAGAAATAGGGAAATGGAGAGGGTAGGAATGGAAAAATGACTGCAGATCTGCAGCTTGAAGATTGTGGCAAAGGGTTTTGGGCTATGGTTTCACAAGGGGATGAGAAAGGGGAGAACTGTGGCTTTTAAAGAGGGAAATGGGAGGATCAAAGGAGAGGGGAATGAATGGAGGAGATAGATCACAAGAAAACAATGGCTTTAGTGGGTCTCTGAACTCCCAATTTGCAATTTTTAACGTTTTGGCTTGCTGCCCTGCACAAAAATGGAGTTCTTGTTCACCCGGAAGTGTTTGGATGCTTGTGTGAGAGTGGATGTGCTTTGTAACGTTCACCCTAACAAAATGAGGGTAAAACTAGGTTTATAGGTGAACTATGCGACATGATTGTTAAAAACGTATTAAGAATTAGGGTAAAAATGGTCGTCGGGAGTCAGAATCTAAGAGAATTAGGGTAAAAATGGTCGTTGGGAGTAAAAACAAAACTTGATCACAAACACGAGCATTGGCCAATGCTAGTGTCTTGAGTGGATTAGGTGCTCAAGCTTCTATGATTGATTGTGGGTAGGCTTCAAAGGCCATTTCTCCATGTTTCATGTTTCTGTGATAAAAAAGGAAACCAAAAAAACAAGCAAAGTGATGCCTAAGGCCCTAAACATGACAAGGGGCATGTACAACAAAACAAGTGTAGGAATGTAAAGTGAAAGTTGCAAAGAAGGCAATTTTCGACCTTACACTTTTTGAGTCGAAAGTGTGTTGGAGAGCCATAGAAAGAATATGGTATTTACTAGTTTGGTGCTCCCTCTAGTAGGTCACTTCATCTAGATTTTGCTGTGGGAGGTGTTGATGTGTGTTTTATGACAGCAGCAACATTTAGAATAAAACACCGGGTATTCTATCCTCTCTTGAGAAAAAGCCTCTCGGGTGCTAAACTATGTGATCACACAAGAGTGCTCCAAGGTTTCTTTTGGGTCAGGTCTTGACTGGCACGGGATAAACTTAGTGAAATGATGTGATTTGCTGGTAATCACAAAGGGGACTTACGTAAAATTGCTCCTTCCTTCGTGGACATGGAATTCACTCCTTACTCCTGGGATTTGTGAATGAATGGAGCTTCTCAAACAAACTTGAAAGAAAATCAAAAGGAAAAAGGGTTAAGGAAATCTAATCTAAGGACAATGAAATGATGAATGATGCTTCGATAGACAAACTCCTTTAAACCAAGCTTCGCTTCGCCATGGAAGCAACAACTACACGAAATTGGTGCAATCTTCAAAGGAAATGAAGGATTTTCATACTGCAAATATACATTCAAATACCCACAGCTGGCGCAACTTGAATGAACATCCACAATCAAACTATTGCAAAATGGGGTTCAGACTAACTTTACATTACAGCTTACCATCAGCAAACCACAAAAAGTATGAACCAAAGAATTCATCCAATAGCTTCACATAAATTCATCATATCAATGAACTGCTACTAAACTTATAAAAAAAAATGCTTCGAATCATCCAAGAAAAAAAAGGAAACCATGCTAACATCCCAAAATAACACAAATTTCATCAAGATTCAATGAAAATATATCGATTCTGGTAGTATCTTTACAACAATTTCGCCATGGTCTCTCCAATGCTTCAAAGCTTCTACTCTATCAAGAACTAACTATTTCTAAGGAAGAATTGACTAAGGAGGAAAAATGTTCTAATCTCCTCCTCTCATATTTTTCCGTAATGTTCCTCTATCTTGAAAAGTGAGGCAAATGGGCCTTTATATAGGCCTCAAAATTGCAAGGAAGGGCCAAGATTTGATTTCCTTGAAATCAATGCCCAAAATTAGGTCAAGTCAAAACCCTAATGAGAAAGTAGATAAGACTGCCACCACTCTGGCCAATGAGAAGTTGACACATGTCCTAGGGCATCCACCTCATCTCGTCCTTTTGTGGCTAAGTACTTGGCATGCTTTGATTGGTTGATGGTGATTGGATGCCACCTCAACTTGCTCTCTTGTCTCAAGGGCATTTTGGACTTGGAATTCCACCTTTGTGCTGCATCTGATCTGGATTTCTTGGTGGTGGAGAGGATTCTGGGTGTAATCCTAAACTTCATGATGTTGAACCTGATCCTCCTCTAATTCTTGGACTTTCGATGTGATTGATCCTCTTTTGATGTTGGATTCCTTGATTGTGGAATTCTTCTTGATGGTGAAAGTAATATCTTTCTCCGGCAATGGAAGTTCTTTACATTCTCTTGAACATCATGAACATCTTCCTGGCTCCTGAATTCCTACATAAACAAAGGAAATTTCAAATAGTTATGCCGAACAAAACCTTGAATGTAAATGAAATACCATGATAACTTTGCAAGGAATTTCATTCAAAAATGTATTTTGAAAACCATTTTCTTTACAAATTCGCCTTTTATGAAGAGTTCTGCCTTAATTTGATAGGCCTTTTGGTCTGATTTAATGAGTTTCCGATGAAACCCTGAAGAAAAAATGATTTTTCCTTGGTCAAACGACCTGCTTCTTCAGAAATCAGACTGTAGCTTGGTCAAAGACGAGCTGTTTGCTCAGAAAACAGGGCTGTTCTTGGTCGAAATTGAGCTGCTATGTGAAAATCAGACCTTTTCCAGGGCGGATTCGAGCTGTTTACTCAGAAAATCAGACTTTATCAGGTGAAAACTAAGTTGCTCACTCAGAAATCAGACCCTTTTCAGTAAAAAATGAGCTCTTACTTAGAAATCAGACCTTTATCAGGTCAAAACTGAGCTCTTACTCAGAAATCAGACCTTTATCAGATCAAAACTGAGCTCTTACTCAGAAATCAGTCCTTTATCAGGTCAAAACTGAGCTCCTTATATAAAAATCAGAGTTTTGGTGGTCAAAAATAAGTTTCTTCCACAAAAATCAGAGTTTTTCTTGGTCAAACTGACCTGTTTGCTCAGAAATCAGACCTGTGATGAATAAGAAGTCTGATTTTTGTGAAGAAAACGTCTGAAAATCCTAAAAAACCCTGGTTTTTGATGCTAATCCTGCCTTTTTCCTATGAAAATCTCCGTTTTGAGGTAAAAAAAGAAGTCAGAAAACCTCTGTTATTTCTGGTTTTAATGCAGAAAACCCTGAAAATCTCTGTTTTTTGATAGAGAAAGGGTCTTCAATGAAGAAATCTCTGTGCCTTTGATGGAGAAATGGATTCTTTTCTTGGCTGAAACGTGCTTTTGTTGAAGAAAAAGTCTGCCTTGAGGTAGAAACCTGCCTTTTAAACTTGAAATCCGCTCCCTTCCTTGGTATTTCTGCTTTGGAATGTGGAGAAATCAACTTTGGCTTGGCTGAAGAGACCTAATTTTGAAGGAGAAAACCTGCTCTTCACTCCTTTAGAAAGCTGCTCCTTCAGAAATCTACCTGAATATGATGAAGAAGACTGCTCTAATGAAGAAGAAACCTGCCTTTTAATGGAGAAAAATTTCTTTGATGAAGAAAATCTGCCTTATGGGAAGTGGTGGCTTGGAAACGAAGTAAAGTGACTTCAAATGTCAACAAATAAGGTTCAATTCACCTTTTAGGGCTAAGCTGGTCAAGCTTCTCACTTTGGATTGGGATAAAAACAAATATGATTTTAAATCAAGCAGCTCAAGCTCCTTAATTGGCTGACCTAGCACAAAGGAAGCTCAAGCTGGACTAGGCGTGGATTTCCTTAGTCATGTATTTACTTTTTGTATTGGAATTCTCCCTTCATCTAGGCGTACACTTTATGGAGTCAAGCTTTAAGATATTTTGCCTTGGATTTTAGTGAGCTAGTCATAAGTTATTTTTGGACTTTAGTGAGCTGGTCATCTCTTTAGGCGTGGATTTTATGAGGTGATGGATTTTAAGATGTTTAAGATATTTTCTCATGTCTTTTATCTTCTTTCCCTAGGCGCACCTTTTAGAAATCCATGGATTTGGATTTTAGGATTCTTAAATCCATGGATTTCATTTTTAGACCTGCCTTTTTATCTGCTTGTCCCTAGGTGCACATTTGGCAAATCCATGGATTTGGATTTTAGGATTGGCAAATCCATGGATTTCATTTTTGAGATGCCTATTTATATGCTTGGGGAAGGTCGCACTTTCCATGTATCGATGGATTTCATTTTTAGGATTTCTAAATCCATGGATTTCACTTTTGAGATGCCTACTCCCTTGCTTGGTGCTTTTTTTCCTTAGGCATGGATTTTATGACTACTCTTTCCTCTAGCTCATTCTACTAAGCCTTGAGTTTTGAGGAGCTTATCTCTCCAAAACACGAATTTCTCTCTCCTTGAGGAGCTTATCTCACTAAAACACGAATTTCTCTCTCCCTGAGGAGCTTGAGGATCTTATCTCACTAAGCAGGTTATTCTCTCTCCTTGAGGAGCTTATCTCTCTGAGCAGGACATTAAGGCGCTTATTTTTTTTAAAACAGGACATTCTCTCTCCTTGAGGAGCTTATCTCTTTAAGCAAGACGTTGAGGTGCTCAAGGAGCTTATTTTTTTAAAACACGACATTCTCTCTCCTTGAGGAGCTTATCTCTCTAAGTAGGACGTTGAGGAGCTTAAGGAGTTTATCTCGCTAAGCAGGACGTTGAGGTGCTTATCTCACTAAAGCAGATCATTCTCTCTCCTAGAGGGCTTGACGAGCTTATTTGACTTCCTCTCCTATTGACGAGCTTATCTCACTAAGACATGAATTCCTATCTCCTTGACGTGCTTATCTCACTAAGCTGGACGTTGAGGTGCTTATCTCACCAAAGCAGGTCATTCTCTCTCCTTGAGGTGCTTGACGAGCTTATTTCATTGAGACATGAATTCTTATCTCCTTGATGTGCTTATTTCACTAAGATGGACATTGAGGTGCTTATCTCACCAAAGCAGGTCATTCTCTCTCCTAGAGGTGCTTGACGAACTTATTTAATTAAGACATGTTTGGCCAAGGAAATGCTCAAGTTAAGGTGGACTTAGGACCCTGGATTGGACCCAGGATTGAACGGAGACTTGTAGACTTCTGGAGGGGACTCATTTACCCTTGAAACTTCGGATAAAGACTCCCAGATTGCGGATTGATAGTCTATTCACCATGGATTCCTATGCTTAGAGTGAATGACTTAGACATTTTCCCATGGAATGATGGGTTTTTTAGCAAGAATTTGGCGAAATTTGGGCAAATTGATACTACCAAACCTATCGACTCAGCAAAACGATGACAAAAAGCAAAAAAGAGGGGGTCCCCATTTTCAATGGGGCGATGTGTTAAAACGTCACAACAGGAGGTTGCTATACAACTCACAACAAAGTTTATTAGAGAATGGGACAAGATGATTGCTAGAGCAATAAAAGGAAAACAAATCAGGATCAGGTCCAACAAGAGCACGCTAGACAAATTGTGGAAAAGGAATTTCAATAAAGTGAATTGAAAGTCACCAAGTGAGTTGGATCACTACTAAAATGGTTTGAGGAGTATAAGGCAAGAGGGGTAGAATCAAGTGGTGCATGCACTATATGGATTAAGGGGATGACCTCCCAAGTTTTATTCCCTGTACTTAAAGAGAGCGAAAAGCAAAGAGGGTTCTAGCATTTTCGGAACCCAAGGGAAATCTAACAGAGGATGAGATGCAAATTTACATATCTTTTAAGAAAGTTTCCAAAAGATTTTCATGCCAGTGGGTTCCAAACCTTTGCATGATGTTTCTATGGAGTTTGTCAAACATGATGTTCCTCAGGTTGAAACAGAGGAATTGGAGGTAGTGATGTAGGATCTCAAGCATGAGAATTCCCTTTATCGTATGGTAGAGCTTTACAATATGTGGCATATGATTAGCCTTGCATATCTAAATATATGCTAGGGATGATATTCCTCAGGTTGAAACAGAGGAATTGGAGGTAGTGATGTAGGATCTCAAGAATGAGAATTCCCTTTATCGTATGGTGGAGCTTTACAATATGTGGCATATGATTAGCCTTGCATATCTAAATATATGCTAGGGAACCATTGGATGTGGAAGCTGTATACACTAAGATGAAGGTCTTTAATAATATCAACCTCTAGATAAGGAAAAGGTAGAATGCCTATCTTAGTGGACTCACAACAACAACAATCTATATAATCTATATAGGATATTAGGATGGCAATATATTGGAAAAAGAGGTATAAGGGGATCAAAACAAAGTATGGTTAAGCCAAGGGCTAAATGGAAGGCAATAAGGTAAAGGATGGAGAAGCCAAGGGCTCAATGGAAGGCAATAAGGTAAAGCATAGATAAACAAGGGGCTAAATGTAGGACAATATGGTAATAAAGTAAATAACATACACTAATAATGTAACGACCATACAAATAGAAATCAGACCTACATAATGAAAGAAGTAAGGATAGAGATAATTACCTATAAGCTGACTTGTAGTGAGTTAACTTGACTCTTGGCTTAAGCACTTGTGGAGAGATGGTTCTAGGTGAAGTCAAGGCATATAGAAAAAATTGTAGGTCATAGCTAGGGACACTAGAGACTTAACATACTCGTAAGGTGGATCTCAAATTGTTGAACCTTGAAAGCTACTTGCGCACAACTTATCTTCTTTTGGTAAAGTACCTTTTGTAGCCAACATCCCAATTGAGGCAAATTTGGGCCATTATATTGTTGTAATGCAAGGTGAATTTATTTTGATTAGATTTTAGGGAGTTTTTGTTTCTGGTTTTCTTCAAGTCTTTCTTAACTATGGTGATTTTAGTTTAAACCAGTTGAGTTTGTTTGTATTGTGCTTTGTATCTTTCCATTGTGTTTTTGCTTCTCTGCAAATTTTTGTCTCATTTGGATTTTAAACTTTCTTTTTAGGTATTAATCTTTTAATTCAGGATTATCAGATTTTCATGGTTTAAAATGTGTCTGTTTTCAAATGTTCCTTACAATACCCATGAGATGGTTCATTTCTTTGTGATTCAAGCACACATCTTCATTATATATCTCTCGGGCTCCCAGGTGCTTTGTGTTCATGACTTCGTTGGTGCTTTGGCACAGATTTCTCATGATTTGAGATGAGGCCACATGGCAGTATCCTGATGCGTTTGGTCTTTGGGTTATTTGGGTTTTGTGCTTGTTTATTAGTGAATATTTCTTGTTTTTAATCTATGTAAACTTTTCCTTTACAATTCGTACTCTTAATTAATTGGTTCAAATGTTCCTTACAATACCCGTGAGATTGTTCATTTCTTTGTGATTTAAACATGCATCTTCACTGTATATCTCTCGGGCTCCCAAGTGCTTTGTGTTAATGACCTTGTTGGTGCTTTGGCACAAATTTCCCATGATTCGAGATGAGGCTACATGGTGGTATCTTGATGTGTTTGGTCTTTGGGTTATTTGGTTTTTGCGCTTGTTTATCAGTGAATATTTCTTTTTTTTAATCTATGTAAACTTTTTCCTTTAGAATTCATTTGCTTAATTAATTGGACATCGTTTCTTTTTCAGATTCTTGATCTTTTTTGTATTGTTTGTTATATTTTGTGTTAGGAGATAGATGGGTTGAGACCCCGAGATCATGACACATGTTTATTATGGGTTTCTTGGTGTATTTGCATGCTCGCAGTGATATTTTATTTTGTCGTAATTTATCTTGGGTAAGTTTTGGATAATTAATAAACTAAGATTTCCATGTCTTATTTTTATCGGGCTCGGGTATAAAGTGTGACCTATTCTTAGTGATACAAGGTTGTTGAGACTCTGAATATATGAGATTGCTTGTATATGAGACTCTGAATATGAGGTGGCATATATGAGGTGTCACTTGGTCTTATATATTCAGTCTCTTGTTTCCATTCCTGTATACCCTAAGGGATATTATTTATGATTCAGATTTACAAGGGAGAATTTCATACTCTGTCAGTGGAAAAATTGCGAATTTCAATGGGATAACCTTCAGGAGGATGCTTAAATTCCCAGACCCTAAATGCAAATACAATTATGATTGAATTAATAAGTGGACAAACGAAAAAGAGGATGGTGATTTGGATGTTTATGAAGCTATGCAAGATTGGTCTCTGTCTAATATCCCAAAGACCTTTGAGCGAAGAAGTGACTTGGTTTACACAATCCAACCAGTTATTCCAGTTATCAGGGATGCTATGATTTTCCTCTACTGATTGTATGGAGCTTTTACTGCAGATCATTTAAATGTTGACTAAGTCCCTCTATTAGATTTGATAGTACTAAATGGCATTATACTTAGGGTGAAATCATCTCCAAAAATATTGAGAAACAAAGAAAGGAGGTAATTTTTAAATGTGCTCATGCTTTATTGATGCTTTATGTGCATCTTTGACATTCAACCTACAATTCTTTCCGAGCTGCTCTTTGGACTCGAGTCAACCAGTTTAGGTGGTTTTTGGTTCATTATTATATGGCCATAGGTATGAAATGCATTATGTAGCAATTTGTAATTTCGTTTTACCTGAAATTCATGAATTTGTGCTTGAGGTTAAATTGCTTAGAAGTCCTAATACTTTAAAGGAGGATTTGAAATTAGTTTTTGTGGCCATCGTATACAATTCTTAGGATTAAAGGAACCCACTGCTCCTCATCAACTCTCCTATTATGTCTCAGATGAGTTGAAGTTTGTTTGTAATTTGTAACTATGGCCATAGGTATGAAATGCATTATGTAGCAATTTGTAATTTTGTTTTACCTAAAATTTATGATTTGTGCATGAGGTTAAAATGCTTAGAATTCCTCTTATTTCAAAGGAGGACTTGAAGTTAGTTTTTGTGGCCATCTCATACAATTCTTAGGATTAAAGGAACCCTTACTTCTTCTCATCAACTCTCCTATTATGTCTCAGATGCGTTGCTAATTATGGAGGTATGTTATCAGTATGTGCATGGAGTTGTAGGGATGTTGGAGAATAAGAACATTGGGGTTTTCACTAAATTGCTTATAATTCTAGGAGCACATGAACTCCAGAAGTTTCTTGCATTAAAAGTGAAAGGCGTCCAACATTTTAGAGTTCCAATTTGGATGCACCATATAGACCTTGGGATCCCTCAGGTAAGGTCAAAGGACACTTGAGATCCCAATCTAGCAAACTAGCTTGATTTATGAACATACTGTTCTAGATATGGACTAGTGCAATGTTAATGTGGAAAGGATGAGAAGGTAATAGTGAATGTGAAGAAATTTGGCCTCTGGAGAAAAACTACCCCAAGCAAAGTGGAGATGAGAAGTAAGAGTTGCAGGCTATGTTATCGGGTTTTGCAAGTATTAGTCCCATTGCCGTACCTAACGGGAGCAGGTACGCATTTGAGATACTAGGGCATGGCCTTTCTGAACCCAAAAGAACCCACAACTGCCCAATTTAACAAAAGTGTTCAAATTAAAAAAAAATATTGTATATGGACTGCTTCATGATGCACTGTGGATGGAACTTGACACTAAAGAGTATAACGATCAGTTCTCTACTGTGCGTTTATTTTATTGGGTGCTGTTCCCTTCCATTGCAAGGCCGGCTGTGCGTTATATTTTATTTTATTGAGTGGCAGATCAGTTTGGTCTGCCCTATTTATTTTATCGAGGTGGCTGAGATATTATAATACTTGAAAGTTGATACTATAGCCCTTTCGGTACAAGTTCATCAGATGACCTTGCCATTTAGATATCTAGCATTTATTTTATTGTGGTGGAATGGCACTTAGTTACATATATATTTTAATATTATGTAAATTTATAATATATATAAGATTATATATTAATAATTAAAATATTATATATAATTTTATATACATAGTACAGCTGTACTGAATCCGAGGATTTTTTGCAGTACTAGTGTACCCGAATCCTGTACTTGTAACGGCAACTTAGGTCATAGGAAGAGCAAGAGGTGTTATTTCTAGGAGAAAGGAAAGGACAAGAAATCAATAGTTTGGTAGACAAATTAGAGTCAATTGAACAAAAGTAAGACTTTAATAGACACAAGTACAACAATGGTACTGCTTGGAGTTCTTATTTCCCAAGGAATCCTTTATCTTCCCCCTTTCTTTTTGTTTGCATTTGTCAAACAATGTATTAAAGAGTTTAGGATCCGTAGATCAACAATTCCTACTATTACAACCGATATCAAAGTTTCTCTTCCTCTTCGGATGCCACAGGAATCTCTGCCTCTACTTCCTCTTGGTTATAAGCTTTGGATCAGAAGCTTAACAACCAGAGAATTTGGATATTGTTTTTAATTGGGGATTCAAAGGTAGAAATCAATTTTTCCTATAAATGATGGATTAGGGTCACTACTTAGAAAGGAATAAAGGTTAGGCAGCCAATCATTACAACCTAAGTTATCGGTTCTTCAGGAAAATCCCCAGGGTATGGTCCGGTACGGCCTGGGTCCTGATCCTGGTCCGGTCCTCCCGAGGATTCGGCCAGGGTCTTGCTTGGGACCTGTGGGTCCTTCTGGGCCGAACCCGGGGAGAACCCAACCAAAATCTGGGGTGAACCCAGAGGAAAATGCTGGGAAAAACACTTTTTTGGGCATTTTTATTTTTATTTTTTGCATTTTTAAGACATTTTAAGTGATTTTCTGAAGATCTTAATCCAAGTAATCAGGCAAGTACTGTCAGTTTGTTTTGAAATAAACAATTTTATATTTCTCTGTGGTTAGTATTATGTAGACTTTCAGTGGAGTATCATCATATTGTACTTGAATTTATCTGGTTGAGACAATGAAATCAGAACATGATTACATTTGAAACAGAAGTAAATCCAAATGGGTTTAGTTTCTGAAACATTATCATAGTGCAGTAGTAGCAGTCACTGCCAATTTAAATAAATTTAGCAGTCATTCTCAGTTGCAGAGAGAGTCTGAATGGATTTCTGCCAATTGCAAGCAAAGACAACATCACCTTTGATAGATAGCATGCCAGTTCTTTTGCACTGACACAACATCACCCTGTGCATTAACTCATTATTTGTGGTTCACACATTAGCACCCAGCATAGCAACATCACAACAATTCATGTTGTGCATTCATCACAAAGTCCCAATTTGCATGCCTGTTAAAAATTTACATCAAATTTACAAATTTGCATACCTGTTACAAATTTATTTG
Organism: Cunninghamia lanceolata; assembly: GCA_027924645.1. Lineage (NCBI taxonomy): Eukaryota > Viridiplantae > Streptophyta > Pinopsida > Cupressales > Cupressaceae > Cunninghamia > Cunninghamia lanceolata. The sequence continues at coordinate 17,328,800 of BSBN01001715.1, forward strand.
AATGCCTGCAATGAACTGTTACAAAATCTGATCTACCTTGTAGAAAGTCCTATTTCACTGAAGTCTTAGTTTCATGGTGCTATGGTATTCTGAACTTAATTACTGCTGCAAATATGAATATATTTCTGATTTTTATATGTTCTTGTATGGACGAACCCAAAATGAACCCACACCCAAAAATTTTTTTGACCGAACCTGCGAACCCGAACCAGTACCAGAACTGGTAACTTAGATTACAACCATTGAGGAGGATCTATTGGATGAATTTGGAAGAAAAAAGCAGAAAATGGAGCTAGGTTCTGTTGTTAAATCAATGAGTAAATATGCCCAAGGACTAATTGAAGAGAAAGTTAGAAAGAAAGAAAGAAATAAAATATATTAATGTCCATGAATGACCAAAAGTAGGTCAATGGGACTCAAGAGTAGAACAGTTTACAATAGAAAGTTCTAGGAAGAGAAATATAGAAAGGCCCCAAAAAGGGGAAGAACAAAAGCAAAGAAATACAAAACAACAAGGGACCACCCACACAAGTGGTCAAGAAACTAGTACATATAGCCAAGGAGGAACAAGAACCCCAAAGAGCAAAAACTAAGGAAAACTGGAGATCATCAAGTATCACTGTCTGGACTAGAAATGGTGAAGTTACTGAGGGATAGATACAAGATCTGATAATACTCATGGTGAAGAAAAATATTAGAACTAACTTTACAGTTAAAAGAGGTGCAATCAAAACTCAAAGAAGCATAGTATCAGGTAGTTTTAATTCTTGAGGTTATTCCTTAGAATGTTAAACAAGGTTTGTAGTTGTTGTTTTCAACCTTGGATGGCTTACATAAGACTATAACTGAAGCCACTCGAATTAAAACAACTGAAATCTAATATTCAAACAGCTTTGGCATTCCAAAGGAAGGTGGAGTTCATTTCTCAGGTGAAATCTTTTGTGCCTTATCAAATGTTACTCTTATCTGATGTTGAATTGGACGTAGTTAGGTTGACAATAAAAGGTGTGAAGTGGGATGTTGATCAAATGAACCATACAATAAACAAAAATCTCCAAGTGTTAAACAAATATTTGGTCAAAATATATATATATTTTTTCTGAGGTGAGTTTTCCTAGTATGCGGGATTCTCAAGGAGGCTTACTGCAATGGGGTGATTTTTTGACGCTTTGTTCCTTGTTTTTCTCAACCTGTTTCAAAAGGAAGTGGACGATGTTTAAACAAACCCCTCTGGAGTTATGTAAGACTTTATTATTTCAAATGCACAATGAGTTGATATAATAATGGTTATTCAGAGTTAGTCACTCAGGAGCTGCAAGAGGCAACTAATGATATTAAGGCTATTGAAGCTCGCCTGAAAAAGAACTCGCTGATAGATGCAACTCAGGTGGATCTTGATTATAAAGCCTGTCAGTTGTGAGTCAGAGAAATCCACATTTTCTTCTTAGGTTTACTTTTGTTTAATTCACTAATTATCGTAATATATTTTTACAGTTAGAAGACCATTGATGTGGCATAGCCCAACTCAAACTATTTATTTTGTTTTCCACCCTGTTTGAATCTGAGCAATGCTATTTTTGTTAGAAGGAAGTTACTGTGAGTATCTTTAGAACGTTTATTAATGTTATTATGGGATTGAATATTTAGTCTAAAACATTTCCTTTTTTCCCCTAATCCTTTGTCCTTTTTCATGATTTTTTCTTTTCTTTCAAGCAATAATTAAAACACTATATTGTGATATATTTTCTTTTTCCTATGTGTTTTCTATATGTGTATAAATCTTCAATATTTGAATCTGTGATGAACCCTATGTAGATGGCTGGTAGCTTTTGCATTGGTTTTCCTAGAAGCCTAAAACAAGAGGAACTTTGTTCCTTTATTGGAATTCTATTCCCTTACCTGTTGTAGTACAAAATACCCCATCAACAGTACCCCTTCCCCTAATCCTCTAAGGGTAGATGTGAGCACAAGCAGATGACATTGGTGATTTCTTACCTTTGGCAATGGTGAAGTGAAATCTATACATAGGAATTTCAACCCTGAAAACCAAATTCCAAAATAGTCGACATCAACGGCTCAATAGGTGATGTTAGCTAGGTAGGGGTACAAAAACATCATCATCTCAACCGATGATGTTGGGTAAGGAAGGAAGCACAAAGGACATCTATCGGGCTGATGATGTTCAACAGACAGGGATTCAACAAGAGAGGAGAAACGATGGAGATGACGGGTTACACAAAGGGGACAACAAGGATTAGATGGATAAAATGATGACAATGAGGGGATAGAGGAATAAGTGTAAGTCAAAAAGGAGGATACCAATGTGGAAGGAAATTACATCAATGAAGGTGACCAACAACCACTTATCAACAAGTATTCAAGTTGGCAGATCCCCATCCCAATTTGGGAGGTTAATGTGCTTACAAATCTTGACAAAACGAATTACTAGTAAGGACCTAAGAAATGGTGGAAAAGTTATGGGGAGGTAGGTGTTGTGACCAAATCACACATCGCCTCATTGCAAATGGGGACCCCCTTTTTTTTGAGCTCCGATGCTTTGCATGACGTTTTGGATGATGCCTTAGGTTTGTTTTCTCTGCCAGTTCAACAATAAGAAGTCTTTGCTTTATAACCGGAGGTCTCATCTGGAACATGAACTTGCAGTAATGAAGAATCCTATCTAGTTCTTGAGTATTGAGATCAATTCTGATGTATGTTTGAGATCCTGAAAAGACTAAGTCTGGTAGCCTGAAATCCTGAAAATCCTGAAAAATTGACTAAGTCTGAAATCTGGTGAATCCTCCAAATTCTATATTTTGCATGTTAAATCCGGTGGATTCGAGACCTATCTCAAACATCCTGAAAGGTATATTGAAAAATATTTAAAGTATAAGAAATTCAACTTATACTTAAATATAATTTTCAATATACCTTTACCTCAAGGACCTTGAAAACGCCCAACTACTCCAGAGGATTCAAAAAGTTGATCTAGTGCGACGGCATATTAAGGTTGCGCAAAATCTTGATAAATCACGCCGCTTTCAAGAAGATATCAAGTTGATGATCTCTTGCGCCCAATCTAATGCGCCAAGGATGGAGGATAGAAGAGGATTTCGAACCCTTGATCCAATGCGCCAAAGGTAGCATAGATGATGATTCCGACTTCCCCATCTAATCTGCCAACTTGAAGATGATTTTGAAAGGCCTATCTAATGCGCAAATTTCAAGAAGAATTCACCTCCTTGATCCAATGCGCCAATATCTAGAAGATTTTCAACTTTCAAACCAATGCGCTAATGAAGGGAGAAGGTAGGGGGATTCCAAAAAAATGGATCAAGTGTGCCAATGCTAGAAGATTTCAAGAGTGCTATCCAATGCACCACTTCTAAGAGGATCTCCAAACACTTATCCATTGCGCCAAGGAGAAAGAAAAAATTCTGAGTGTCAAGGTGTAAGTTTTTGATGTTTCTGGAGGATTTCAAATCCTTATCTAATGCGAAAATCAAGAGGATTTTTAATTCTTCAACCAATGCGACCTTGTAGAGAGTAAAAGTTGAGTTTTGAAAGGAAAATTTCAGAGGAAATCTCACCCTTCATCCAATGCGACCACTTCTAAGAGGATTCAATATCAAGATCTAATACGATTGGGGAAGGGTTTATCATTGAAAAGTGTTAAGTTCCTAGAAGATTTCAAATGGGTCATCCAATGCGCCATCCAAGAGAAGGAGGAGTTTGACTAGAAGTGCTACATCATAAGTTTCGAGACTAAATTCTAGAGGAATGAAAACACTCAAACCAATGCGCCAGGTGGAGAGGGGGCTTGTTGAGTGTTGAAAGTCTATCAAGAAGAAGCCAAAACCTCTGTCTAATGCGCCATCTCGAAGGTAAGGTAAAGGAAATTGCAAAAAATCATTGAAAGGTGTTAAGTTCCTAGAGGATTCTCTATACCCCATCTAGCGCGCCACTTAAAGAAAAGGAGGAGTTTTGTTAGAATTGCTATATCAAGGGCTCTAGTTAGAGGATCTTGAAGACCTCAACCAATGCGCCACTAGATAGGGTGGTCTAGTTCAAGATTTGAGGCAAATCAAAGGGGAATTCAACAACCTTGATCTAATGTGCTCAACACCTTTCTAGAGGATTTGAAATCTTGAAGCAATGCGCCAAGATGGAGAGGCAGCTTCTAAGTATTAGAATGCAAATTTTAGAATGTTTCCAGAGGATATCACAACTCTCATCCAATGCGACAGAGGAAAGAAGTTCATTTTAAAGTTAAAAACAAGAAGCAATCAAAATAGGCATCCAATGTGCTAAACCTAGAAGGAAGATCTCTTACACCTCAACCGGTGCGCCAAAAGTGAGGGAGAGGGTAAGGTTTTAAGGAAGATTCAACACCCTTGATCCAATGCGCTCAATACAAGGGGATTTCAAAACCCTCAACCAAAGCGACCAAGTTAGAAGTGATTCAAGACTAATTTGCAAGAATATAATATACATTTTCAGGAAGATCTTGAAGTCCTCATCTAATGCGCTTGAGGAAGGAATAGGTTCAATACAAATTTCAAAGACTTTTTCAAGGAGGATCCAAAATCCTTAACCAATGCGCCTAGATAGGGAGGTCTTTATTGATCGTTTGAGATGAAATTCTAACCGGAAGATGAAATTGCTAACTAATGCGCTCTCCTTAAGGATTAAAAATAGTGGTTTAGAGTGAAATTTTAAGCAAAGATCTAATTTGGCTTAGCTTGGAAATGCATGAAGTGATTTTTTTTATGTGTTATAAATCAAGTATTATCAAGGAATTGATGCTGTTACTTTATTTGTGTTGCAGCAATAGGGATGAAGTTAAGGAATGATCAAAGGAGCTAAGGGCTGGAATCACCTTCATGCTAGAAGGGAAGACAAGAAAACATCCATCCAAAGGACATCATCTTCATCAAGACTTTCCGAAGGCATCCACTCTACTTCAAAGAAGAACCTCATGTAGCTGCTTCAAAGGATCTTCATATCATTAAGCATTCCAGAGACTTCTATAAAACTTCAAGTACTCATCCAGTATTCAAGTCTCTTTCTACATCTGATGGAGATGTTATCATCAAATACCTACACTCTAAAGGAGATTACTTAAAGATCATCTTCATGGAAGCATGTCATCAACTACATCATGATCATCAAGGATCATCGTGCAAGATCACTTCATCAACTTCTACATCAAGCGAAGACATTCATTCAACTTCAAGTTCCTCTTGAAACTTAAAGTCCAAGAGAGATCTCCTACTCCAATACATGAAGGAAGCATTATCATCATCATTTCCTACCGCACTTATCAAGAAGCATCGAAGAAGATCATTCATACCTACATCCTATAAGAAGAAGAAAGTATTACAAAGTCAATCAAATGAGTAACAAGTATCATACATCCAGTTTGCAAGGAGATGTACAAGGCAAGATCAATAAGATACCTATCAAGTGTTCTTCATCAAAAGCATATTGAATTAACAGTTGAAATCCACAAGATATGCTGAAGGGGCACCTATGTGGCATCTACACCATCATCCAATCATATCAGCCACAATCATTTCAATGGCATTAAATGTATCATTTAATGAAAGAAGCCAAAGGGGTACCTATGTGAAGGATGTTTTAAATGCTTTCGCCTTACCTTATCACATTGGAAAACGTGCCTTCATTGCCTCTCTCTTTTGTGCTAAAAATAGCAGTTTGTTGTAACTACCTATGAGGTGGCACAATCTGAGCCCTTGGCTATCGAATTGATCTAAGCCATTCATTGTAATCCTGAAGCACTATATAAAGGCCTTGTTGCCTCATTTGTAAGGGAGTAGAGTTCAGTAGGCAGATAGTTTTGTAGGAATAGAATAAGAGAGACTCTCAAAATTCTTTGAGAGGTCTTAAAATTGTTGTAAATATTCCTCAAGGTTAATGCAAAGACATTGGAGCTACTTGTTTGGTGTTAAGTGTTATTTTGTGGAGTAACATGATTTCTTGTATCTTAATGAAAATGAAGAGATGTTTCAAAGTAGATTAGAAGTAGATTAGAAGCTCTTTGATGTAATGCATGTTGTCTTGAATATTTGATCAACTCCTAGCTCATGCTTTTAACATACATCGCTGGTGAAGTGTTGTGTAAAGCTAGTCTGAGCCTTATTTGCATAAGTTTGATTGTGGATGCTTGTTTGAGCTGCGCCATTTGATGGGTGCTTGTATAAGCCTTCATGATTTGAAAACCATTCGCATAACCTTAGGAGATTGCACCAACTTCATGTAGTTGTAGGCATCTTTGGCGAAGTGAAGTTAGGTTTAATTTAGGAGTTTGTCTATTTGAACATCATCATTGCTTCATTGACCTTAGATTAGTTTTCTAAACCCTTACTTTTTCTATTTCTTTGTTATTGAAGTCTTATATATATGTCATCCACACTGAAAAGGAGGAATAAGCTGAATGAAAGGAGAAGAATCTGCGTAAGTCCCTTTGTGTTTACCAGCAAAATCATACTTAGTCACTGAGCTATCTCTTACAAAATCATAAGAAAGGAACCTTGGAGTCATCTTGTTTGATCACATAGTTCAGCATTCGAGAGGCTTTGCTCAAGAGGGAGTTAGATACTTTGTATTTCACTCTAATTGTTGGCTTTTCTAAAAACAAACATCAACAGTAGGCACTTTTCAGCTCCATATTTCAACATCACTTATAGCTACTATGGGATATGCTTCATACTTTACTAGTTAGCCCAAGTCTAGCCTACTAGGTGTCCTAAATCTAAATGTTGAAAATTCCCAGCCTCGAGGAATTGATTGGGATGTCTTGCTTCCAGTAATGTTTTTTTCTTCCCTTGGTTATACCCTCATGCACCTTTTCTCCAATCTTCTCCTTGGTAGACAATCTTGTTTCCAAGTCTCTCCTTTTCTCTTTGCATCCTTTTCTTCCTCTCTTTTAAGGCATCTTGAAAAGATTCATAATGACATTGCCTAGATATAATTGCATCTTCGGATTTATAAGATGCCCTCTTGGCCATTTCTCTATCCTACACAATTTGTTCCTATGCTTCCAATTTTTACCCTTACATCATTTTTTATTCACTCTACCTATCCCTTGCTTCCTTTTTGGGGCCTTCTAGACCTAACCTAGCGCCTACCATCTTTGTCTATTTGGACATTTCCTAGGACTAACCCCTTGAGAGCTACATATGCATTCACATATAGGCGAACTTAGTGTCATTTGTGTATGCTAGCATTGCGTTTGTCCATGTATTATTGCATCATTAGGGTATCGTAGGCATTTACAACCTCTACCACAAGCAAATTAGGATAGGTGTGTGCATCCTCGTCAATGGAAAGGTAAGTCAAGGTACATATGTGGAATCATTTCATTTTCTTTTTGGCACATGTTTTCAATAAACACCATCACTTGTTACACTATGTTATGAGCCTTAAAGTTGTCCTTCAGTCCTGTTGTGACCAAATCACACATCGCCCCATTGCAAATGGGGACCCCCTTTTTTTTGAATTCCAGTGCTTTGCTAAGTCCAGGATGATGTCCTTTGCATGATGAAGTCAGTGGTGTTTGAGTCTTAGAGCCCCTTGATGACTTGATCCTGATGTTTGAGACCCTGAAAATGACTAAGTCTGGTATCCTGATCCTGAAGATTTTGAAAATTGGCTAAGTCTGAAATCTGGTGGATCCTCAAAAATCTAGAATCTGCATGTTAAATCTGGTGGATCTGAGACCTATCTCAAACATCCTGAAAGGTATATTGAAAAATATTTAAAGTATAAGAAATTCAATCTTATACTTAAATATATTTTTCAATATACCTTACCTCGGGCACTGTTAGTTCTGGGCGTGAAATTGCTCCAGGTTCACCTCAAAACTCCGCCTAGAACTTAGGGCGCCTTCCATCATCTAGACAACCTCAAGATTGCGCCTTGGGCAAGGAAGGCTTCAAATCAAAGCGCCTTGATTCAAATGGATGTCGAGAAGCTTGAAACACTGCAAAGTTGACAAGGAAGAGGCATTTAGGTCTAGGCGCCCATTGCATGTTCGGAGGATCATAAGAATTGCGCCTTAGGTTGAAGGTCATGGGTTTAGGCGCCTTGATGTAGGTTGGAGTTCAGATCAATGATAGATAGTGCCTAAAGTTCAAGAAGTCTCACAAGGATGTAATCAAGTGTTGGAGAGCCTAAAAAATGTCAAGAATAAGCAAGCAAGTGCTAGGCGCCCTTCATGCATAGACTACCTTCTTTTGGCGCCTTAGCATGAAGAGATGTTCAAACTAACCCAAAGTTGCGCCTTAGCATGAAAGAGCATGATGTGTTTTAACTAACCCCTATCATGATGTTTGAGACCCTGAAAATGACTAAGTCTGGTATCCTGATATCCTGAAACACTGAAAAATTGACTAAGTCCGAAATCTGGTGGATCCTCCAAATTCTATAATCTACATGTTAAATCCAGTGGATCTGAGACCTATCTCAAACATCCTGAAAGGTATATTGAAAAATATTTAAAGTATAAGTTTAGAGTTCTTATACTTAAATATATTTTTCAATATACCTTATGCCCTGAGACTGCCAAATCTAGGCACGAATTTGTTCAGTGAGGTTAGGCGCATTTTCTCACTTGCAGACACCCACATGAGCACCTTAGGTTGAGCTTCAAAGTGCGCCTAGAGGAAGATCAACTTCCAAACGCTCCAAGATAGGGCGCCTTGATAGAAATTGGCATAAAAGACTTGGAACATTAAAGTTTTCGACAAAGGAATGATTCAAGAGTTTAGGCGATCATCACAAGTTCAAGTGATCATCAAATTAGCGCCTTAGATTGAAGTTGTATGGTTTTGGCGCCTTGTAGCCTAAGTGATTTGAATTTAGGCGCCTTGGTAAAGTAACTTGAGATCATCATCAGATATATGTTGAAACAAAGCGCTCTTCTGTGAGGGAATCATTCTAGGTGCCTTAGGAATTAGAAATCATAACAATGGGCGCCTTAAGGATAAAAGATCATAATGAATGTTGAGATTAGGCGCCTTAGGAAGGATTGCCCTAGATGAGCGCCCTGGAATGGATTGGTGGTGGAGATCACTTTAGCGCCTAGAGGTTAGAGTGAAGTCTATGACAGTGATAGCATGAATCAAACCTAAAGTGCGCCTAGCAACCTTCAAACAGGATGATGCTTAGAGGAATTAAGGTAAGATACTTAGTTAGGCGCCTAGAAGAGAATTTGCGCCTTAGCTCTAGAAGATGTGGAATGTAGCGCCTAAGGACAAGTGAGAATCGTATCTTGCACTCAAAATTCTAAGAGTCTTTCCCATCTCTATTTTACCTTGAGATGAGCGCCCTGGGAAGAAAGATATGGAGTGGGCGCCTTGTTTGGAGTTGTACACCTATTTTGGCGCCCTAAGTTTGAAGGTGAACCTTTGAAGGAGGAATGATGAAGAAAGCATGAATAGGCGCCTTGAAGAAAGATGCTTTTCAAAAACACCTTGCAATTTTCTAAGAGCAAACTTCATCTAGAGAGTTTAGGCGCCCATTTTCATCTAGATGATTTCCTTCAAGCGCCTAGAAAGAACATCACAAATCTCTTTAATTGGTCATATGTTTGTGTCTAAACTTCCTCATCCTGGCGCCTTAAAGGTGAAGTGTTATAAACCTTGGTTCTAGCTTGTAAGGTGAAGGAGATTACAAGTATTGAGCATTCACTTGGAGAGAGCATTCACTTGAGCAATTTATCTACATGAGGTAAGGCGCATTATGGGGTCAAAAACATCCTGTTTGGGCGCCTAAGCAAAATATTTCATCAACTTGAGTATCAAGACTCCCTTTTAAGCCTTCCTAGTAACTTGTATCATTTAAACTTGATATTTTCATCCTTCTTAGCCTCAGGTTGAATTGGCACCTTAGCATAGAGGAGTATTTAAGTCATTTCCTAATGATTTCAAATCATAAAAATGACAAACTTGAAGCCATTTGAATTGGGCGCACTTTGCTAGTCACTTCCAACATCATAAGCGCCTGGGTGAGGGGAGTCATCCCACAACCTTCCAAAGGATTTACTACTGTGTAGAACATAAAATTGCAAGTATGAAGCTTCAAAGGGTTAGGCGCCACTTTCACCAAAAGCACATCATTCTGGCGCCTAAGGGAGAGATTGTATTGAAGACACCTTTGAATGAATCTTTAAAGGGAGCTTGACCTTTTAAATCTTTACAACTGCTAGAAATCATTTGAAATAATGAATGTGGGACTAAATGATGTTAGGCACACTTTGTTCTTATTTTTACCTATATTTGCGCCTAAGTTTGAAATGGCGTTATTAAATGTTTAAAGTTGTTTTTATCTTATGAGGTCATTGATATATCGTTTACCTTGACTTGTAGGATCATCAATGATGCTAAGGAGTTGTCCAAGGAATCACCTTCAAGCAAGGGGTAAGGAGCATCATGCTAGCCGCCTTTGAAGATCATCAAGTTGCATCATTGAGAGGAGTGTTGATGAAGTCAAGGAATCATCAAAAGCAAGTACTTGAGTCACCTTCAAGTTGCAAAGGGAACACCACTCTAAAAGATCACACCTCAAGTCTCTTACATCAATAACATCATGTTGGATCATATCAAGTTCAAGTGTACTTCATCAAGAGCAACATGATTTGAAGCATTCATTTATCCAAGCTTCAAGTTAAGATCTCTCAATCTTCAAAGATTCATCCGAGCTTCAAGTCAAGATTCATCAAGTTTCAAGTTCTTCTAATGCCTTCAAGTCTCCTTGAGAGGTCATCTCTACACTCCGAAGGGTCACTTCAAAGATCATCTTGAAGAACTACTTCATCAACTTCTACATCAAGCAAGGGCATTCATCCATCAAACTTCAAAACTCTTCAAATTTTCAAGTCCAAGAGAGATCTCCTATTTCTAAATCATGAATGAAGCATCAGCATCTACTACATCATTCTTCAAGAAGGATCATTCTTCAAGAAGGATCATTCAAAGAAGATCATCATATCAACTTACCTACAAGAAGAAGAAAGAATTATGAAGTTAATCAAGTGAAGCAACAAGTTTCATACATCTAGTCTACAAGAAGAATGAACAAGGCAAGATCTACAAGATGTATTCCTAAACATACAAGTTCAAGCAATCACATTGAATACATCACCACAAAGATGATACAATTTTTAAAGTATGTTGAGTTGGCATCTATGTGGCGAGTACACATCATTCAATTTTGATTAGCCGCATTATTTAATGCATTCAATGTATCATTTAATAAAAGAAGTCAAAGGGATTCCTATGTGGAAGATATTTTAAATGCTTTCGCCTTACCTTATCACATTGGAAAACGTGCCTTCATTGCCTCTCTCTTATATGCTAAAAATAACAATTTGTTGTAACTACCTGTGAGGTGGCACGATCTAGACCCTTGGCTATTGAATGAATCTTAGCCATTCATTGTAATCTGGAGCACTATATAAAGGCCTTGTTGCCTCATTTGTAATATAGTAGATCATTAGTAGTAGGCAAGTAAGAGTAGAATAAAAGAGACTCTCGAAATTCTCTGAGAGGACTTGAAGCTGTTGTAAATATTTTCAAGATTAATGCAAAGGACATTGGAGCTACTTGTTTGGTGTTAAGTATTATCTTGTGGAGTAACATGGTTTCCTAAATCTTGATGGAAATTAAGAGATGTTTCAAGTAGATTAAAAATAGATTAGAAGCTCTTTGTTGTAATGTATGTATGTGTTGAATATTTGATCAACTCCTAGCTCATGCTTTTAACATTCATCGCTGGTGGATTGTTGTGTAAAGCTAGTCTGAGCTATCATTTGTATAAGTTCGATTATGGATGCTTGTTTGAGCTGCGCCATCCGATGGGTGCTCATATGAACCTTCATGATTTGAAAACCTTTCGCGTAACCTTAGGAGATTGCACCAACTTCATGTTAGTTGTAGGCATCCTTGGCGAAGTGAAGTTAGGTTACTTAGGAGTTTGTCTGTTCATGCATCATCATTGCCTCATTGACCTTAGTTTCCTAAACCCTTGCCCTTTTTCTATTTCTTTATCATTGAAACCTTGTATAAACATCATCCACACTGAAAGGAGGAACAAGCTGAATGAAAGGAGAAGAATCTGCGTAAGTCCCTTTGTGTTTAACAACAAAATCATACTTAGTCACTGAGCTATCTCTTACAAAATCATACTTAGTCACTGAGCTATCTCTTACAAAATCATAAGAAAGGAACCTTGGAGTCATCTTGTTTGATCACTTCGTTCAGCATTCGAGAGGCTTTGCTAAAGAGGGAGTCAGATACTTTGTATTTCACTCTAATTGTTGACTTGTCCAAAAACAATCATCAACAAGTCCCTACAATGTCATCATTGTAGCCTTTTGGGCCTTGTTGTCCCCCTTGTGTCACAAGTCATTTCCTCTTTTATTTATTCTCTATTTATTGGATATCACTGAGTCAACAGATAATGTTTTATGTGCTTCCTTCCCTGCTCAATATCATCGACTCAACATCTGATGTTTTATGTGTTTCCTTCCCTACTCAATAGCATTATTTGTACTAATGATGTTGCTTTTGTTTCCTTGCCTATATGACATCATGAGCCCAGATTAGTGGTTGGGCCAATGCTGGCTATTTAGGAATTTGGTTTTTAGGTTTGGAATCCCTGTATATATATATGGGATTTCGAAAATTAAAAAATCACCAATCTGTTCTGCTGGCACTTGTATCTGCTCTTAGAGGATTAAAGAAAGTAGACGACAAGTAGCATGATAGGACTTTTGAAGGTTAAAGGAAGTGGGATTCATCTTTGGTGTAATTAAGTCTCTAGTGTTAGTTGTGGTCTACTAGAGTTTCTCCTATATGCCTTGACTTTAGTTATGACCACCTCTCCGCAAGTGCTTAAGTCAAAGGGGGAGGCTAATGTGCCTACAAGTTAACCCCAGATAAGTATATCCTAATCCTGCTTCTTTCATTTATGCAGGTCTGATTTCTCACTGTATGCTTTTTACTTTATTGTTGGATGCTATTTATTATATCACCATGTTGTCTTACATTTAGCCCCTAGCTTAGCCGTCCTTTACCTTATTGTGTTGTCATTTACTTTGTTGTCCTTTTACTTGGTTGTCTAGTACACTGTCCATCATGATATCCTATATAGATTGTTGTTGTGTGTCCACTAAGAGAGGCCTTCTAAATTTTTCCCTATGTAGAGGTTGATAGTATTAGACCTTTATCATGGTGTATGCATAAGCTCGGAGGAGCTGGTCAAAGCAGGCCTTCTCAAGCTCAGTCTTGGAGTTTCTTAAAGGGAATTCGTGAAAGGATGGTGACATATTACTGTCCTCATCATGTCCTATAGTTTTCTAACAAAAGTACTACCCATTAGGATTAAGTTGCTTGTGTCTCGAGTAATAGAAAAGGAACAAACAACTTTATCAAGGACAATTTTTCTTCTTGATAATCTTATAACAAGTTTGGTTAGGTTGTGATTGGACTTGTTAGTTTGTCCAAAAGGCCCTCTGTTCGAAAATAGACTTTGATAAAACCTATGACAAAATTGAATGTGATTTCATTCTAAATGTATAAGATTGGTTGTGATGTGGCTCCAATTTTTATAAATTAGAAGATTCCCTTTTCTTAAGAGCCTCTATAAGAGTTATTGTGAATGGTGTTCCTTTGGACCACATTCACTTGCATAAATATATTTGATAAGGGTGACTTTTAGCACCTTTATTCTATGTGGTGATTCATTGTTGGTGGGTAGAGTGCAAGGGAAAATCAAATTAATTTCATATTAGGGTGTAGCTAGTTATTTAATGTTAGTGCTAAAGATTTGTCCTAAATGCTTGAACAAAGTCAACAATTTGTGGAGGATATACTTAGACACTTGTATAAATTGTTATAGCAATAGTTAATGAGGAAAAATTAAATATTTTTCCTTTTCGCTAGGATGAGCTTCCAAACTGGATGATCAAAGAGAAGCTTATGAAACCAAGGGAAAACAACCACTTCTTAGCATACCCATTGTTAACCAATTTTTTGTTGCTAATCAATGGAATTGTGATGCAGTCAAGGATAGGTGAAGTTAATGGCAGCCTTGTCCTTGCAGCCAAGTCTTGAATTCACTCAAGACATACACTATCTGATTATAAAGACCATTAAGGTTATTCTGTTACTCAATTTGACACAAAAGATATTTAAACAAGAGACAACACCATTCTAGAGGTCCTACAAACATTCAAGACAGGCCTACTATACCACCAACTATAGATTTTATTAACTATTGCAAAACAGAATTCTAAAGGTAGATATTGAAAACCCCCCTCCAAAAGAGCTGTGTTATTGTTGCAAAAGCAATATAAAGATTGGTTTTCCAATGTATGGTTTCTTGAGAAGTGCTGACTCTTCACATTTGCATTGACTCTCCGCATTCTTCCACTTCTTGGGTTGAAATTAATGTGATGCTTCAAAAACTCCATAAAGATGTAGTTGTAGTTGTTAGGTAACTGGACCTAATGATTGAACATGTAGGTGTTCCAAAGTCAATAGAAGAAGCTTCCCATGGCTTTCATCCACAAATGCCTTGCTACGACGAAGGTAATATTAATTGTATTTAAGTGTGATCAACATGGGGATTCTTGTGAGGCTTCCTTCTCTTGGATAGTTGCATTGATTCCTACTAGCATTTTTAACAATGCCTGTTGAACATTTTCTTGAGACTCATTGATACTAATTCTGGTTTTCTGCCATAACATTGTGGCTATAATGGCTTCTATAGCAGCTATACGACTGTTGCATATCAGTTTCCATAGCAACTGTTGAACTACTGCAGAACTACTTCACCCTTAGTCGTTTTTACATAGTCAGCAATTGCACGATTCTATTTGTGGACATGTCTTAACTCTATTTCCTCATTGTGGCGCACTTAGGGATTTTGGTGTCTTTGTGATGGAATATACTCAATACGAACCTAATAAGGTAAGGAATAGTTTTCCTAATCGTACATGGAATGACGTCATGTGTTCGCATAACTAGGAACTGCAAATAGAATAAGAATATCCACAAGAAGCAGCAATTTTGCCTACTTTGCTCAAATTCTTGGAGGCTGAAGAAGGGTTGTTGATGGAAGAAAAGCCTAATGCTACACAAGTATGCCAGATATTCTCTAAGGAGGATGAAGTCACACAAATATCTAAAGAGCAAGGTTGCAAGCAGGAAGAAATGAGCTGTGCTAGAGAAGATGATGAATCTAGCTGCTTCTTTTCTTCATTTGAAGGGTTGTTTGAAGAGCTTGTACAAAATGAAATCATCCAAATTGTTCATGTGATATCTGATGAAGAAACAGAGAATTTCCAAGCCTACTTGTTGCTTAAATTATTGTTTAGTGTTATTGTTAATCCAAAATTCATTCTTAATTCAATAGAATTTAGTAATGCTTATCTTGCCTCTAAATTGCTATTGAGATGTTATGTGCTATTTGTTATGTGTGTTGAGGTAGTTCAAATTACTTTTAGCAAGTTTGCAAGCTTTGTATTGTATGTTTGTTCAAAGTTGGGGATTGTGGCTTTGTACTGATCCCTTAGCTTAATTAACCAAAGTGCTTGTGTCCTTATGTTAAACCTTTTCAATCCTTATATGTATTTGCACTGCTTAGTCTCTGTTTTTAGCTAAACAATATATGCATGTAGTAATCATAGGGTTTCTTTTAGTCAAAAAGCATAAAATCTTTTGCCTTCAGTTGAAGAGCATGCCAACCTTTTGCTCTAGGTACATCCAAAAAGGTACATCTCTAGTTTTGTTTAGCGTGAGTGCGAACTACCCTAGAAACATTGCACAAATTATAAATACAAGTACATATTGTGCAGTTTAGGTAAGTGTTATTTATAGGGAGCTTCCCTTTCTAATTCGAAGACTAGTTCTATTACACTCTATTTCGTTGTGTGTCGCATTGAAAGGTGTGAATTAAAATGATAACACATTCGAGCTCAACTACAATCAAATGATCAAAGAGGAACCAAATTATTCCATCTACTTGTGCATGTTAATCACTGAGTTCTTTTTGGGTGATGTAAGATTGCACTACACCTATATGCTTTTGCATCAAACACTTTAGGTAAGTTTGTGAGCATCAAACACTTCAGGTAAGTTTGTGAGCATAGTGCTCACAAACTTGACTGTTGAGGAGGCCACAATGTGCCCTTTCACCATGTTAAGCACCTAAAAAATATGTCACTCTGTATTGTCCTTTTTTTCCAGCCACCTATTGGACCATAAACTGCCCTCCTTCACCTAGCTCTGCTTTTCCTTTTCTCTCTCCATCCTTATGTGGGTTTGTTGTAACAACACTCCAATTCATACATGTAAAAGCCCTAAATGAAACTAAAACTTCAATCAGGGTTTAAAGAATTAGGGCAGAATTTGGAAGCTCAACAAGCTTTGCCCATTAAATCCATACTATCTTCATTTAAGAAAGTAAACAAGATCTTTATAACAATAGTACTTATAATACAAATCTCACAAAACATGTAACATGATATAAAATCAATAGTGCACTGATTAGATCGTGCTTTACATAACCATCAATCATACGGATATCAAAGAAGTAAAACTTATGTCATTGACTCTTACAAGTGATACACTTTGAAGTCAATAGTTATATAATGCATATCTGAATAGTAATGTCATAATATCTTATCCATAAATGAATACACTAGTATCTATAGGATAAGTATAAATTATATACCATAATATAATAAGGCTAGATATCTGACTCACATCTTACTTTATCTGAGTAATTAATCCAGTGGCTTATCTTTCATCAAGGATCTTAAGAATTCTCAAGTACAAATGAGGACCTTTCCTAAGGGCTAGACCTATGCCTCGGGGGCTCATCTCAGATGGCCTTGCCTACGTGAAAGCGCAGAGGCTTCGTAGTTCGAACACAACTCTCCGTTCTTACTTGTCTTTCAAGTAATAGATAAATGTATTATGTACACTAGATCTCCACACTCTTAAAATCTTAGAAGATTATAATGTGTATGTAATAGCAATTAATGACTCTATCTCAGGAATGTCTTATCATTTTACCATGATATCCCGACATTCAACTAGATGGATAAGTGTATGCAAGGAACAAGTCCATAACTATCATTAAGTCCTTAAGTGAAATTTTAAGTAATATATTTATAGTTAATAGTGTTTACAGATTTAACCATCAAAGAAGTTAATCCAAATGACAACATAATTCCTTGATTCCATTTAATATTAGGTGTTACGGTGGAAATAAAGTCTCACCAACTCACCACAATGAAGTTGGGACTAGATAATCATCTAGTTAACACATATAGGCCCACTCTTAAACTAGGGTATTATCATAACCATCAACAAATTTTATTTAATATGACAATGTTCACATTAAGAGGCTCGACAACAAATGTATTATCATGTAGTCAAAGACGTTCTATCATCAACATGATCATTTAGACATTCTTAATTGAATACTTATCAATAGTAACAAAATAATGCACATAATTTATAATACGATTGAATGATCTTAGAGCTTAGAGTTAACTTCTAGTATTAAGTTTTTCCCTTGTTGGTGAAAGCTATATAACAAAGAGGGGTTAACTAAAATAATTCTCTTTTGTAGCCACCATTATAGTGGTGAACCCGCAAGCAATACTCAATTTAAAATTCCACTTTGCAACACATGAAATCACCATTATCTCAAGTGCACTGTATTGCAATATTGCTCTAGTCCACAATAGTAACTCTAAGTTCAAATAAATACACTATACAAAATTACATTGTAACATGATAGAGATAGAGATAGGTATATTTATCAATACTGGAAAAAAAATGAATAAAGAAGTTTAAAATATATATACACTGGAATATGATCTAAAGTTTAAGTTTAATGCATTTAAGTAAGTAAGGTTTACCCTCTGCATAATGCATTTAAGTAAAGATTATTACCCTCTACATAGTGCATTTAAGCAATTATTATTCACCTTTACATAATGCATTTAAGTAATTATTATTACCCTCTACATAGTGCATTTAAGCAATTAATATTACCCTCTACATAATACATTTAAGTAGATATTATTACCTCCATATAATGCATTTAAGTAAATATTATTACCCTCCACATAATGCAGTTAAGTAAATAATATTTACTCTATTCATATGCATTTAAGTAATAATTGTTTCCTTCTAAATAACACATTTAAATAATAATGCATTTGCCTACCTTGATATTCTTTCTCAATCTCTTATATAAACATTAAAATTGAGCATCTAATAAATTAAATATTTATTAATGACTATATGATAATTAAAAGGGGCTATATGATTTGTTTTTTTAATCAGCAATCTTCTTTTTGTTCCAGCTATATGCAAACAGAAAATTTCTAAATAAACTATAGCAGCTAGATATCCTTTCTATCATCATCTTTTAAATCAGGAAAAAAAAAAAAAGTTTCTCAAATTAAATTTGTTTGCAAGACTTAGACGCCTCTAATGGAGGTAACCTTCTCATTCTCATGAGCTTTGTTAAAACAATTAACATATTCTTTAATTTTTTTATTTGGAATGGAGGCGCCTGCAAGTAATTTTCTGTACAGAGTTTCCTATGTTTTCTGGCCCAAACTATATTTTGCAGGATATGCACAAAAGTATTTGTTGACAAAATTCTATTAAAATAAGGTAATTAATGAATAGATACATGAACTGTTGACGGATTGCCTCGAGATATGTGTTCTAGGCTTCCCTATTGATTGCAGGATATGCACAAGTTGGATAGGTTGAAAAGGGGCTTTTTTTAATAACTTTCAAGAAAATGCATTTGGCTGGTGTCAAACCAAATTCCACAGCCTTGCCAGCATCCTCCCTGCCTGCGCTAAAATAGAGATTTGGAACAGCTTATACATCAAAGCATAGCAGAAGGGAAATTTTGTCAGATGTTGAATTTGCAAGCGCCCTGGTAGACATGCATTAAAATGTAGAAGCATAGACAAGGCACGGGAGCTGTTCCACGAAATGCCTTGAAGAAATGTGAACTCTTTGAAAGCCATGATTACAGGATATGTTTGATATGGTTTTGTTTAAGAGTCTTTAGAATTTAAGGCCAATACAACTGGCAGCTGTAAGATATTTCTCTTAGGTTTAAATTCTGGCAGAATCCTTCTAAAAGTTTATACATATATCTGCCTGGAAATATAATCATTTTCATTCTATTTCCTAACTTTTTCCTATTAAGGTATAAGCAATTTTCTGTATGCACAGCAGCAAATTTTTGATGCACTGAAAAATAATATCTCAGCCAAAATTTAATTAACGTCACATACCTTGTTCGCTGAAAGCCAAAACTCTTTCTCTGTTCGCTAAAAGCCAAAACTCTTTCTCTGTTCTATGATCCTCTTCTTCCCATCCGACATCCTTCTGATATTTTTTTCTTCCTTTTTTAAGGACTCTATTTCCCTCTTTTCTAAGCTCCAGATGTCTTTTTCTTCCAGAGAATAATGCCAAATATATTGTTCATGAATTTTCTACACTATGTTTAGCCATGTGTAAGGAAGCCTGCCAGATGTAAATGGGAAAAAAAGGCCAATGGTGGCGGCAAGTCTAAGTTTAACTTTAAAATTTATTAATTTAATTCCTTTTCTTAGTGAAAAGACTCTTCCATTATTTTATTTTTTGCCAATGAAATAGGTTTTCTGTTGGGTTACACATGTCCAGGAGAAGTATATTTAAATTATTTTTCATTGAATTCCAATTTAAAGGCTGTGAAAACCAAGTTATTATTTTTTTACTTAAAACATCCTTAATATTTAGCCACATTACCGGTTTACATAATAAAAGAGTACGAGAATTTATTTAATATTACACATAAAATATATATATATAGGATTTGTGGCAGGTTATTATATTCTTATGGCACACTCAATACCTTTAGAATTCTTAAGCAAGTTGTCTTTTTTTTTTTCGTTCTAAAAGAAGTCTTGTTTATCATTTGTGAACATAACATAACTTGATAATATAGATTCACTTAAAGGAATTTTCTCCTTATAGTCATTGTGCTAAACTAAACGAAACGGGATGTGACATTTGTACCCACCTATATCTGTCCACCTCTACCATGTTCTATTCTTCCTCTTGTTCTTAGTTTTCATTTCTGGGTCTTGATTTCCTTCACTATTTTCTTGTGCCTTGGGCCGACTACTTTGATTGCTTTCCGCTAGTCTTGGCTTCACTTGCACATCATCATTCTATCTGGTCTTATTCTTCCTTGAATGTGTTGCTTTTCTGCATCACCACTCTCTTCTTCACTCAATACTCTCTCAAGGTTCTTATCATTGCATTCACTTGCACTTCATTTACCTCAACTTTCATGCCTTCTAAAGGATGTATTTGCACTGCTTGATTTCAGGCTCAACAACTAGCACTTTCATGCCTTCTAAAGGATGTATTTGCACTGCTTGATTTCAGGCTCAACAACTAGCACTTTCATATCCTTTTCCAAGAGGATTTCTTCTTCTATGGGCTGCTCACATCTTTCATTCTTCCCAGCTGAATCAAACAAAGCTTCAATCATTCTCATCTCTTCAAGTAAGAGATGGTATTCTATTTCTTTTATATGATCATACATTGCTGTTACACTTGGACAGTCAATGTCTTCTTCCTCGTTTTCCATCTTGTTGGCTGAATCTTTTGCATCTCTCTTTGTGATTGGCTTGATGTCCACTTCTTTCTCTCTTGCTATCAAAAACACGCTTGTTAGTACATAGGACAAGATCACCCATATGCTAATGCTTGTCTTCTCTCTCCTTCAATGGGCTCAAGGTATATCTTTGCCCATCCTTCTTGACATACATTGTGCTGATTCTTCCATTATACATCTCATTATCAAATTGCCAAGGCTTTCCTAAGAAAACATGGTGTGCATCCTTTGGAAAGACATCACACTAGACTCTATTCTTATATTGATCAATTTTCATAGACTCTATTCTTATATTGATTAATATATTAACCGAATAATGTTCCCACACAGTGATATCATGATTGTCTACCAACCAAGGCACCCTATATGGCTTTGGGTGGGGTGTACATGTTAAATTTGGCTTATCTATCATTACAGTAGACACTAAGTTTTCTGTACATCCGTTAGTATCCACAACATCACAACATTTACCTTTTGTTTTGCACTTTGTGTTGAAGATGTGTCTCCTTTGCCATGTTTGTTTGTTATCAGTCTTTGAGACCCTCCTCTATAGCAAGTTCTTTCCTTGTTCAAGTTCTTAATCTGTTCCAGTGATGCCATAGACTGCATCTGCTTGCACAACTTGGGTACCACCTTACCATTGTGAGCATGAGGACATTCAATTGCATGGTGACCAGCTTTTCTGCATTTGAAACATGTTCTACTGAATGACCAACTTCTTCCTCTTCCTCTTTCATAGCTACCTCTTACTCTTCCATAGCTTGATCCGCCTCTTTCTTGCTGATTTGGCATTTGAGGAGCACTTGATTCTCCCTTACGCTGCTGCTGAGCTTTCTCATTGAGTGGTTGGTTTCTACCACTATCGAACCCCCCTCTTCCTTTGATGATTTTTTTGCCTCCGTAAAATCTTCTCTTCATCTTTCAATGCAATCTTCTCTTGGTCGACCTCATGATGTTCAGACCGTATGGTTATCTTGTAGAACTCCACTGTGTAGTGTTTCACACTGAGCTCTAGTTGCCTCAAGTTTTGTAACTTCTTCAACAAACTCAATTGATAATCTGTAGACAGAATTTGCCCTTCAATTTGGCAACCATCCTGTCCCGATGGGTAATCTTTCTTTACCCCTTGTATTCCTCTCCATTTGTACCTCCTTTCACCACAAAGTTGCATGACTGTTTAACTGGTCTGAGCTTTTTTAACTCTCCTTGGATCAGCCACCTCATCAATCTTGAAGTATTCTTCCATCTTGGTGAGCCAGCCAATCAACTCCTTGATGTTCAAAGTGCCCGAGAAACTTGGAGCTTCCATCTTAGTCCCTCTTCCCATTCTCGAGATAGCTCTAATGAGCCTATCTTCTCTTGCATCCAACCACAATTCATTTGTCTGATCTTGTTCCTCATCATTCCCCCATGTTTTCTCTTCAGCATCACTCATATCATCTCTGGTGAAATCCTCTTGTCCTATCTGCTTCAACAACATCTAACCTCACTTGCATAAGTCTTAGCAAGTTCACACCTCATCCACTCTTCCAGCCACATTTGCAGTCACAACTCCTCATCTTGGGGTCATCTTGACTCACATTGAACACTCGGAATATTTGCTGCAGCTCTTGCATAAGCCATCTCTTGATATCAGACCACTCTTTTAACTCCTTGTTCTCTACCCATTTACACAAGATGGAGAACACTCTTAAATTCTGAATACCCCCTACCCAATATTCTCTCTAGTGGAAGTTGTTTCTTCTTTCTTTACACTTTCTACCCAACTTTTTCTTAGTGGAAGATGTTATTTCACTCACACACACACCTGAAGGATACTCCTTCTTTGATACCAAATGATTCAGTTAAAGATAGGCAGTCAAGTTCATGATGACCTTGTCCTTGCAGCCAAGTCCCAAATTTGATCAAGACATACACTATCAGGGTCTATCCGATTATGAAGACCATTGAGGCTATTCTATTACTCGAGTTGACATGTATGGTATTCTGTAATGTTCCCATTTTCAACCTAGTTGTCCTGGAGCCACTTATCCTCATTCCAAATCTTTGGAGTAAATATTTAATTATCAATTTTGGTAATTTGAGGAAAATTGATAATTAATCAGGTTCTTTATATTTTTGGCGCACTTAAGTTATAATGTTGTATTCTAAGTTGCCGGTTCTGGTATGGGAATGGGTTCAGGAGCGGGGTTCTGGTACGCTGGTACGGCGAATTTTTTTTCTGTGGGTACGGCTGTACTATATATATATATTTTATATATATATATTTATTTATATAGTATATACCAAAAAAATTAAAAAATATACAGAATTGAACATACATAATACATTTGAATCTTGATTGATAATTTAGATGACCAATGAACAATGAAAATCACTACAAATACTTAGTAGTCAGTACTGTATTACAAAATTTGAAATTTCAAAATAGTAAAATACTATAAGTCTATAATCAAAAGTCAATCTTTCGCTCTTCAATCTTCATCAAAAGGATCTAGATCGATGTCATCATCATCGATTGGTTGCAAATCGTTTGAAACACAAACATATGAAGTGCCACTCCCACTATGTACATCATGTAGAAAATTCTCCTCATCATCTACAGTGATTGTAGCAAGCTCTGTAATAGATGCATCCAAGTTGGCACACTCAAGGGCTATATCCCAATTCTTCGCTGCCCCGTCCTTGTACTCAACTTGCTTACGTGATAGAAGACGCAAGTTGGAGTGGACATAGACCAAGTCTTCTACTTTTTTAGCAGCCAATCGATTACGCTTCACTGAGTGGATATAGGAGTATGTACTCCAATTCCGTTCAGCTAAAGAAGAACTTGCAACCTATTCAAATTTCAAATTAGAGCTCTAGTCAATACAACTTTAAAATGCAAAAAATGGTAAGTACTAAGAATGTTAAAATAAAATATGCTTACTTGTGATAGAATTTTGATTGCAAGAGGCTGGAGAAAAACATAATCTTGCCCATGGAGGTAACACCATGTATGGGCATCTTCCTTGTACATGTCTCCAATAGCACACAAGCTATGCTCTCGTCCTTGTATGAATCTGCCAAACTCTTTCCTAACACCATTCACCATTTCTGGATCGGAGTAGATTCTTTGAAATGCTTTCATGCAGCCGGAAGCAACTTCTCTATCTCTATATGGTGAGGTTCTCCCCGGCAAAGCAAGTATCTCAGTACCATAATATTTGGGAGACAAGGCATATGCAAGGAGGTGCAAAGGTGTGTTCATCTTGTCCCAATAGTCATCAATGATTTTTTTGACACTTCGGAAAAATGTTTCGTTGGGGTCATTGTCCTTTTGTGTTATTATGCTCTTTATTTTTTCTACCATGGAGTCAATGCCATCATAGATTTCCCCCAAACATGGTTGATCTGTATCAGCAAACTTAAGCATACTCATGATAGGCTCTGTGAAACTCAAAACATATTGCACACATTCCTAGAACTCATCAGCTAGGATCAATGACTTCACCTTTTGAGCCCTCTCTGAATTAGATGTCTTCCATATACTCCATTGGTGGCTAGTGACCATGAAGCCTAATGCCTCTTTCACCTTCACAAGTCGTCTTAAAATGATTGTGTGATGCAAATCAGGTCTCAGCAACTTAATGTTATGTAAAAAAACAAGTTAATAACATATTAAAAATTAAAATCTAAATCAAGAAACTAGATTCTAAATCAATGACTCATGCAAGTAAATAAAAATATGGCATAAATTAAAATTAAAATAAACTAAATTTACCTTCAACAACTCCAAATGCGAGAAAGCCCTGAAGATGCCTTGTGACATATGATGGTTTGTTACAAACATTTGAATCTCCTCACCCTCATTGTATGTATTTTTCACCCAATCTACTTGAGTGCCAATTGCTTGCATCACCAAGTTAAGGGAGTGTACGGTACATGGTGTCCAAAATATGTGTGAGTATCTTTCCTCAACCAAAGCACCTGCTGCCCTACAATTTTTTGCATTGTCTGTAATGACTTGGACAACATTATCAACACCCACCATCTCTATGGACTCAATGAGGATTTTGGAAATAAATTGTGCATCCTTGATTTCCCCCTCACAATCAATCGACTTCAAAAACATTGCCCCTTTGGGGGACACAACAATAACATTTATTAAAGGTCGGTTTTTGCAATCTTTCCATCCATCAGAAACAATGGACACTCCTGTTTCAACCCATGAATCTCTAATTGGTTTTAGTGATTTCTCTACATAATTTTTTTCTTTTGCCAATAAGGTGGTTCGCACCTTTTCATAACCAGGACCTGTGTAACCAGAAGGTGCATTAGTAATTGCTACCACCATTTCCCGCCAATATGGTGATCTCACCAAGTTGAAAGGAAGACCATTGACATAAATGCAACGTGCAATTTTTTCATCTGCAATATCTCTCGTTTCATTTTGAAATGCCTTTGCCAATGGACCTCTTTTGTGGGAAGAAGAAGAGGGTTCATCATCTTGGATTGCCTCCAAGTCCAAGAAAGGATGTTGTGGCATGGAAAAAGAAGCTTCTATAGGTGGAATCATTGATGTTTTCTTTGTTAAAAGATGAGCTCTTGATTTTGCTCTTGCACTCTTTTCATCAGCTTCTTCTTGTTCTTTAATGTATGCCATAATTTGTGCTTTTGGCAACCCCTTCTTGTTTGGCCCTTCACATATTTTTATTCCTTTTCCACTTATGGCACATAAGTGAGCTTTCAATCGAGTATATGAGCTCTTAAATGTGACCTTGCACTCATTACAAACCCAAACAAAAGCCCCACCTCCTGCTAGTTGTTCAATCATGTTGACATGTCTCCAAAGAGGAGATCCTTGATCATATTTAAATTGTTTACTTTTCTCAAGACCCACCGAACTTGAACTAGTATGCGTAGCCATTTCACTTTCAAATAGATTGCTGCTTAAGAAATTACAAAATTTAAATTAAAATAATAAAATGTAATAAAAAAATTCCAACCCTACACACTAATAAAACACCTAAACATTCAAGAGAAACAATAAAATAGGTTTAAAAAATGTTAAAACTTGTTTTTTTTTTTCAAAAAAAAAGTTGAAATTTTTTGTAAAAAATTTGAAAAATTTTAAAATCTATAAAAAACTTGAAAAAATTCAACAAAAACTAGAAAGAATAGGTTAAACTACTTACCTTAGATCAATAGATGACCTTTGTGCAAGCTACAATCCTTCCTTGGTGCTTTGCAATCGATTCCCTCCACAATGCAAAAATGAACAAAATATGAAAAACTCTTGTGAAATGGAGGAGTTGTTGCAAGATAAAGAAGTGAATGGGGGCGTTTTTGTTATATGGACCCTTTTAGGGTTTCGTTTTTTGTTTTTTTTCATTGTTAAATGAGTTAAAAAAATGTTTTTTTTTTGTTTTTTAATACTAAAAAAATGTGTTTTTGTTCGCGGAAGCGGA
Source organism: Cunninghamia lanceolata (assembly GCA_027924645.1). Classification (NCBI taxonomy): domain Eukaryota; kingdom Viridiplantae; phylum Streptophyta; class Pinopsida; order Cupressales; family Cupressaceae; genus Cunninghamia; species Cunninghamia lanceolata. The sequence goes on from BSBN01001715.1 coordinate 17,354,989, forward strand.
CGGGAGCTTTTGGGAGCAACCGGGAGTGGACAAGGAGCGCCCCGCCCACCCCGGGTTCTCTGTGGGTTCGCAATACGCGAACCCACAGAGAACCCAGGGCGGGCGGGGCGCTCCTGTTGCCGCTCCCGCTCCCGCTCCTGTCCGGTACGGTACCCGCCCCTGAAACACAAGAACCCGGTAACTTAGGTTGTATTTTATAAGGTGACTTAAGTGTGGGATGAGGACATATTTATATTTCTCTCCTAGACTTAGTATTAAAGTGAGCACCACTTTGGAATATGAGGACTTTATTAAGTTGAGAAAAAAAATTATATTTTCAAGAAAGTGGAGTTTGTAACTCCTAGATGCCTTTATAAGTTGATGGAGAGCTCATTTGGAGGCATGGTTGGAAATTTGTATTGTTACTCTATTGGATTGAACCTACGTGTTCTCCATTTTCTCTTCCTTCCTGTGGACGGAAACCCACTCGAAGAGGATCAATTTCGGTGGTGAGATATCCACCCTAGCTGGTGATGATGGTTTTCATTCAGGGAACCACATCTAGCTGATTTGGAGTTTTGTATTTTTTTGTGAAGTTTTGGTTGTGATTCAGATAGATTGGATTGTAATATGATTTAGATGCATGTTCAATGTTGATATTGAAAACCTTTATTATGATTGGCTGTGTGCTTGGTCTGGCCGTACACTCCCTGGTCATACAGGTAAATTCACAATTTTGGAGAATTCAGATATAAATAAAGTTTGTAAGCATTTTGCCTTTAATGATGTCTTTGTAGTAGGGAATCGACTCTTTCTAAATTAATTTGATGAGTTTAAAAGCAAAGATTGATTCTTAATTGCCATCTGTACCTTTTTATAGCCGTACAAGCTGAAAATCTGATGGTGATCGATCTGAAATGTTAAGTTCTTCTTGGCATCATTTCTTGATTGCATTGTGTTTGGTAGGCTTAGGCGATCATGTGGGAGCTAATTCTCAGTGGTTTGTATGTGTTTGGAATATTCTATGATGATATCCGTACATCTCAAGTTGTACCAGCTGAAAGTACATTTGATGACTGCAATAAATATTGAAGCTTGTTTGATCAATGCCTTTGGTGATATCTTTGTATGCCATGACCGCTCCTTTCAAGACCAATTGTAGGGATTTTGATGCATGATAGTTATTGTTTTGAGGATATCCGTACATCTTTGTCGTACAATGCTGTTGGAGGACGATTCATATTAGAAAATATTGGTGTTATTTTTGGAACAGATATTGATTGGAATGCTTTTGTATAGTTGTGGTGCCTATTTTAAGACTGATTGCAATAAGTTTGAAGTAGATTTGAGAGTACAGTGAAGAGTCCATACATGATGTGAGTCGTACTTGCAGTCTGGATGAAATTGAGGAATAAAATAATTACTAATGTGTCTGTTATCAATCTTGTTTGGAATATTATCTCCTTGTATGGGCGACCGACTTGAGGGTGGTTTGCAGTGATTTGGTATAACATTTGAGTTTGTTAAGTATATATCCATACTACCTGGCTGTACGGCTCTGAATGTGGGTATTTGCTGATGACTAAGCAGATTTCATGAGTTTGATCAGTCACTTTCTTATTGATTTTAGTAGTTGCAGGCCTTATAACTGTTTGATGATCAGATATAAGCAGATTCTGCTGTTTGTGATTATCTATTATGGTTTTGGCAGTCCTAAGATTGCCTTACAGTGCAGTATAGAGGCAGAAATGATACTCAGATCAGAACAGTAATGAAAGTAGAGTGTTGTTAGCATTTGCAAGTTGGATGTATGTCTATATTATGCATGTTGTGCAGGGTCACTCCACATGACCCCTCAATCTCCAAGTTGCCAAGTACATGTCTAATCCCATAGTTCTAATTATTGAGTTGTGATTATTATGAACATTGTAACTACTGTGTATATGCAAATTCACATAATGACCCCTGGATGGTTTACCGCCAGTGTGGAGTAACTGAACTCTTTATTTGCTTCTATCCACTGGAATGGTGGCGAATACCCACTGAATAAGTGGATGATTTGTACCTTTCTTGCTCTCATACCCACTAAAGGTGGTGAATTCCTGCAGCTTCTGGATGCCCGCCGTAGCGGATGAATTGTACTTTTATTATTGCATAAGTTGTGCATTGTAAGCCGAAATCACTGTATGCTCTCACCTCGCCCATCCTGAAATCTGGGTGATCAGAAAGTGTGAGGGATTTAGTTGGTTTATGCAATTGATGCTAACACTGATAACATTGTCTTGTCATTGTAAATTTTTTTTGAAAAATTGGGGTAGCATCTTATAGTGGTATCAGAGCTCTCAGTTATCCTACCAGCGTGTTGGGTAACTGATCTTGTTGCAGTTTGTCAAAGCTAGATCAAAGTTTTAGTTGCGCAACATGGCTTTTGATAGTGAGCCATTAAAAGTTTTGTTTAAATCACTGGAGCAAAATCAATTTTCTATGGAAGAGGAATTTGATAGATGGTGCAAAGAATAGGAAGCCATCTCTGATTTTCAATAGAAGCTGAAGATTGTTGGTAGGAAGCTTGAACATTTACCTCAGGCTAAAGAAGTTGTTCTTAGTATCTTGGATGAAGCGGAAGATTGTCTGTGTAAGGTTGGCCAATCACCTTCTCAGGTAGTGCGTAAAGCTTTGGCTCCCTTGGTGTGCTCGTTGGTCAAACTAGAGTTGATGAGACATCATGACGAAGAGATAAGGCTTGCAGCTGTCACTTGCATTAGTGAAGTTGCAAGGATTTCAGCTCCTAAGGCACCTTATGATGATGATACTATGAAATTCATATTTCAGCTGATGGTGAAGAGTTTCCAAGGGCTGCATGATGTAAAAAGTCATACCTTTGGTCAAAGGGTGAAAATCTTGGAAATTATGGCAAAGATTAAGTTATGTTATTTGCTGATTGATTTCAAGTGCAATGATTTGATCTTCCAGATGTTTGAATACTTCATTTCTGGAATTAGGAAATGTCATTCAGATAAGGTGAAAAACAGTATGCTCAGCATCATGTCCCTGATTTTAGATGAAGGAGATGAGGTTTGCCCACAGTTGCAATCAGATTTGTTGATCATTTGGAGGAAAGAACAACATGTATCCTCTGCAGCATATGATTTCACATCAAAACTAATGGAGCTGAAGTTTGACAAGTTCAAGGATCAGCTGATTGCAAAAGAGTTAATTTCTTTTGGTATACAAGTTCCTCATTCTCTGCAAGTGGATAGCATGTCATTATCCAATAAATCAACTGAGTTGGATGATGAGTTCAATGAACAAATGGAGCCCTTCAAAGTTATAACACCTAATGAGGGCATTGATGATATTTTCTCAAGTGGAATTAGTGCTGTCCTAATTCTAAATCAGAATGAATGTATGGTAGATAATGAAGGAGAAAATAGTTGCTTGACTCAGGAACAACTTGATGAGTCTTCATGTGGAGTAACAGATGTTCATAAAGCTGAAATTCCTATGGCAAGTGTAGAGGAAGCGTGTTGGAGTTTTCTTGTTGAAGTCAAAGAAGACCTGAAAGTTGAAAGAATGGACTTTGCAAGTCCTAAATTTGATGAGGAGCTTAATGACTCTGAGGATGCCAATTCTCTAGAAATAGAAGTAAGAATGATTGATGGGATGTTAGAAGGAAAATTATCAAGTGAACCTAAGATTGTTGCAACTGAGAGTCTTGAAGGATTTGAGAAAAGTAGAGTTGCAGCAGTTGAAGAAATTGAAGCTGCTGAAACTTTTGGGACAACACTAAACATGGAGCATGAATATCAATCTAGTGATGGCAATCCCAATTTTGAGTGGGAATTTCCCATACAAGAACCACAGTTTGACTTCTCAGATGACTCAGAGCATGTTAATGTTATGGGTAGCAATGGTATGGATGATCGAATGGTGGTGAAGGAAGATAGAATAATTCAAGCATTGTCAAGATTGGATAGCACTCACAAACACCTAGAAGACCTCATTTGGACAGCCCAAAAAGAGGAAAGACAAAAAGGAATGGGACATGGTATTTCTCATACACATTTGCACCCTTTCAAAGAGGCTTTGGAGTTGATAAAAGAAGACTATTTACAAATGGTTGGAGATAGAGACAGGGCTATCCAATTGGTGAAAGATCAAGATAGTGAGATTGTTGATCTTTGTCTACTTTTGAGTAGGCAAAATCACTCCTTGCATAATTTATAAAATCAGTCCTTCATAGCAGCTGTTCCTAGGGTACAAGATGACAAGTCAAATGGTGTAGAAGTTGAACAAGTTGAGGAGAGGATTGAGGAATCATACAATGAGGAACCTTGCAAGCTTGTGACATCCAATGATGAAGACTTCTTTGAGCCACTTCCGCCCCTAATCACTTGGGAAGATGAGACACATCAAGACTTGATGGTGTTTGGTGACCACAATGTAAGCATAAAAGAAGATTCCAAATGTTTGTCTTGGGACTGTGATATTTTTTCTCATTCTTATGAGATTGCTTCTCTTACACATAGAAGAACTTGTGAAGATGAGTCTACAAGTGTTGGTACACAAAGTGTAAGTGTGAAGCTTGAAGACATGGCACAAGAATATGACATGTATCTTGAATTTTATAACAGCAGTCATATTCCTTCACTCTATCATGAGGTAACAAGTTCACATAAGGATGATAATACAATAGAGTTTTCTTTAGATGGCTCTCAAAAATTGGGTGTTAAAATGAAATTTGTGTGGGGAATTCAATTCATAAGAGTTCTGATTTTTTGTATCAGACTTGGGTGGATGTGGAAAAGACATAAAATTTGTGTGATATGTGGTCACAAAGGGCCAAGGAGGCCAAGTTAGTGGCTGCCCTTGCAAAACAACATTTACTGCAAGTCAAGGAACAAGTTCACCGCTTTGATCAATCAAGACAACAGAGGGAGACTTATCTTAGATCTCTTTTTCTAACAAATGATGTTAATGAGGTTGATCATGAAAATTCATGTTGTTCATATGTTTGTAGTGATGAGATTAATGAGTCATATCATTTGGATGGTTTAATGAAGATTTCAGACTTTTCAGTTGTTGATTTTGTTGATGACACCCATAGTGGACTAGCCACTCAAGAGTTGTCTTTGATGGGTGTTGAAGGCATCCATAACTCATCTTTGGCTATGTCACCAATTGATTATGATATGGTAGCTATTTATTTGTTGATTGGTGACTTCATCTTTATTGATTCGTCATGGGTTAGTAGTTGTCCTTCTTGAAATTCCATTGCACTTTCTGATTTTTCATGGTCTACATCAGCTATTCAGCTGCTTAGGAGTGTGTGGAGGCATGTCTATTTGATGGACATTGAGTATTTGATGGATTTCTTCAGTATGCGTAGATGGATGATATGTGACGACTGGGTCATGATGGATATCTATTTCTACTCCTATAGCCGAATGGACAGGTTGGTTTGGGATCCAGGTATTGTCAAGATGATGCATTGGTACTCAGTGATCGCGATGTGTTACTTCAAGTATTATAGTTATATGGCATTTATATCAGAGTGGAGCAGTGGATTGCGATATAATTGCTTGAGGACAAGCAAGTTCAAGGAGGGGGGACTGTATTGTTCCCATTTTCAACCTAGTTGTCCTGGAGCCACTTATCCTCATTCAAAATCTTTGGAGTAAATATTTAATTATCAATTTTGGTAATTTGAGGAAAATTGATAATTAATCAGGTATTTATATTTTTGGCGCACTTAAGTTATTTACATATGTAACACCCACTCATATTTAACAGATTATAACTTACATTTAACAGAATTTCAGCAGAAAGAATAACTAACTATTATAGTATCGAATGAAATAAAATTCAGATATTACAACTAACTTTTATTTTCAGTTGAAATAATCTTTCTAACAGAATACATATAATCAAAATAAATTAACTAACTTCCTTTAATAAAATTCAAATATTAAGGAAGAGAGATTAAGAAAAGTACAACTTGAATAGATTCCTGCTGATTTGTTTGCAGATCCCCTAGATTTTGGAAAAAGGAATATCAACAAGGGTTTTATCCACCTAACCAAGACCAATTGGTCCCTCGTGCTTCTTCAACCGAAGAAACCCGACCCTTCACGAGGGTGATTAACGAGGAATCTAATAACATCAATATTGCCTCTGAGCTTGGTGTCAAGAACCTATACCTCTCGATCGATCTTTTCCCTATAGGTACCTCATAACTGGAAAGATCACTCTAACCAGTGGTATATCTGGTACTTGATAGCTGATAGATGCCTATACTGCATCGTAACCTTGCTCGGCATTGACATTATTTCATATGTTTCTTTTTGGTTGCAGGTTTGAAAGAAAATCATGTATGATCCACTTGACATACTTATAGATTCACAAGAGATGCAGCATAAAAACATATAGACAGAAAAATATCTTTTCTTACTTAGTGACCGAAGTCATATCTCAAGGAAACTATAAATATGTGAGCAGATATAATTGTTATATATATATATATATATATATAAGGTGTAAGGAAGGACAATACTTCTACAGATTCGATAGGCTTAATAGATGAACAACATATACTGATTCAGAAGACTGATCATGAATCACAGAACAAAGATTACAGAAAGATAGAATGATTTGATAACTACGGCTATCCCAATGATGTATTTCTATTGCATGACAAATAATATGATGAAGGAACTATGGTCTTGCCTGGACGATTTTTTTACTGATCGAAAATTGAAGTGCCGAGCAAGACGAGACTAGACTGCCGATTTGTTCTTGCGGCCACTTTGATGATAATAACTTGATAGAGTTAGCAAGAATGTAGTTGATACACCAAGGAATGTATGATTCGGATTACTGAAATGTAGAGTAGAAAATACTTCCGAAGAATGCAAAACAATGCTCCAGAATATGTGATTCAGGTTTCAGTATTGTAGAGGCGAAGCACTTCAGCGGAATGCAAAAATACTGATCAATGCATAGCTTACAATTCTTGTGAATGCTTTTAAAAATGGTGCGAATGCTATTTTCTATCCAAGATTGAGTAAAAAGAATGAATGACAAAGAAAGAATGAACGCCAATAATTATTTGCGCGCTCCTCCTACCCTGTCCGCATGCAAGAAGGAGCATTTCCTTCTTGCGTGCGGGCAGAGTGGGAGTTACAAAACAAAACTCCAGCTCGCACACTACCAAGCACTCCTCAAAAGGTAAGACACAATTTATATTTTATTTAATAGACATAAGGAAAAATAATTATCACTAACTAGAAATATATTTATACTTATATGCATGTGCTTTGGTCAAGGCTACAAAGACTTAGGCTTAGACATTATTATTGTTTTTCGATCCCTGTAATCACCCTCTCCCTGTTGATATCCCTTTTTCCTTGTCATTTGATTTATCCTGCAACCACTTCGACAATTAATGGAGGTTAAACCATTTCCTTGATACGAACATTAATATATATTATATCCATACATCCATTCTCACATATAATTGAAAAATATTCGCATATAAAAGAAAATCATTCTCACATAATTATACACATTATCCAACGGATAAATTTCATATTCACATGAAAGCAGTTATACACAACTAACAACATAACCAACGTTTCATTGTTTAGAAGAAGGGGATGTAACACTACCCAATTGGGTGTCAGCAGAAGACTACCAAGCATGCAGGTACTTCTAGCATCCAGAAAACTTCTGCTTTCCATACTTCAAGTTAACTCCATATATATCTGTGCTGAAACTTTTGAACCTTCAGTAGATGGAAAACAATAAAAGGTTTATCCATGAGACAGCAAGAGCCTGTTCCTCTTATGCAACCTATGATAGCGGAAGTCAATTCCCTGCCCTAGCCAGTGGAACCTGTTGAGACTTCAGTCTTTGCTCTATTAAGCATCAACAGAAAATTAAGAAGAAACTTGTCCTATGGTCAGGGAAACCCTTTTGCAATCTTATTTGTGGGAAAATGATTAGAGCAGAAGTGTTAATCTCCAGAGCAAAATTCTTGGCCTAACAAAGAGCTGAGAGTTTTGCATATGACAATAAGCAACTAGTTGCCAAAATGGAGGAAAGTTACAGAACTCTGCACATGTAACGGATTCGGATGATCAAACAAGCAATTAAAGATATTGAAGAAAACAACTTTTGCCCAGCAACTTTTGGATAGAATATAACCTCGAGCTTAGCATGATCACAAAGCCTTTTATCTTGAGGCCTTCATTCCTCTTTTAGAAACAGATCTTTGGCAGTCACAATCCAACAAAATGAGTTGGATACGATTTGTCTTCAAGAGATGAAAATGTATTCATTATAAATGAATGTGTTAGTAAAAATGGTTTCTGGTCAGGAGCAGATTGTGGTGCAAATATAGTTGAAAGATGATGTGACCAATCCATTCAAATCCATGTCACTGAATTTGAGAGAGTAGCAGCAGCAATGGAAGCATTGGAAGATGACATACTTGAAGATTCATTTGCTCCTGAGGATGATTCAGATTTACCTTCTAGTTCTAGGCTGGATACTAATATACGAGGAGGGGGAAGAAGTTGTACAATGATACAATATTTGAAATTTTGAGTTTTGAGCCTTTGACGGACATATGACACATGTAATCATTGACTCAAGACAAATTGATATTCAAAATAGAATTATGTGTTCTCTAAATTCATTTTTTTATGTGTCTTATGCATTTTAAGTTTATTTTGTGTATTTATGTAATTTTTTAATTTGCCGAATTCAGTCCAATTCCAAGTCAAATTTCTGGGGTGCCGAGTTTTAGCCTAGTCTGAGTTTTTGAACTATGGTTCTTATTTTGCAAAAGGGAATGATCAAATTTGAGATCATCCCAATATCATCACTTAATCTTCTTAGCCAAAGAAAACTTAGCAGTATCTATGGTCTGCAGTCATTTCTCCAATTAATAGCAATTAAGATGTAATCCTCTTGTTGTTCTGCAAATCAAAAGATTTTTGCTGCAATGACAAAATAAGTCTGCTGAATATGAATGGCATTCTTATCTGTGCAAGTTTTATTAGAAAGAATGTTTAAAAAGACATTCTTTTCGTGCTTTTTGCTTTGCTTGGAATTCTAAGAAATTGTCTTATCTACATCTACAGGAAGAGGTGCTAGAAAGGGCTAAAATGGCGAGGGAAAAAGCTGCCCGTGAAGCACTTGGAAAAGAGAAAGAAAAGGATTCATCTTCGTCATCCCAGATTTATTCAACTGTGGTGTCAACAGATTCAAGTTCGGTATCTAATAATTCTTCTTCACCAGTAGTTCCAAACTCCACTTCCAGTAACTCTGGGACGTTGCTTGCAGAGTCAAATGAAAATTAGTATCATATATTTGATTTATAGAATGTGCTCAAATGATGTTCCTATGAGATGTGGACATCAAAGACATGAGATTTAGATGCTTTCTAAAGAAAATCTGTGTCAGCAAGCAATTTTCATATGATGTTGCAACTCACAATTATGCCTGTTGAGAATAAATTCACGAGCATGCTGTTACCAAGATAAATTGGCAGCTCTGCTGCTCTTCAAGTTGAGGTTACATTAGTATAAAACAGAACAAAAATGTGGTCAAAACTGCATGCTAAATAGAACAGACCATGTGAGGGCAACACTTAATAATATTAAGCATGAAGGTAAAGAGGCTTTTAGTTTACCGTACCTATTAAGTCTTAATAGAGATTAGTGCCTTAATAGGCTTTATATCTATCACATATGCAAGTAATTTTGAAGTTTTTTCAGATGATTAAGAACTACCTTGAAAGGTAAGCTTGTCGCTCTTGGATGATAACTTGTTTTTTTTTGGTTAAAAAATACAGATCAGAGCTTAAGGTAATAGATAATGCTTGAACTCCATGGGAGCTAGTGGAATGAGCCTTTGGTGTACTAAATGAATGCAATTTATATCATATTGTGTTAGGGATTGGTGCATGATAGTGTCTTACTTAAACCCTTTTAATATAATACAGGAAATGGATAGTTAAGCTACTCTCATTTTACAATTGTTCTTGTTATTAATTAATATCCTAGTAAGACAGAATAATATGCATATGACTTACATTTTGAGTAAATTTCAATGACGAATTTGATGGGGGTCTTAAAACTATGATATTTATGGCAAATGCAATTCCAAATATAAATTAAGAATTTAAAAACTCGATTTGAATTCCATGCTTTGGAGCTTTAATCACCTATATCTTGTTTGTTTTGGGCTATAAATGCATATAAGCATAAAATAAGTAAAATTTTAATGAATCTTGCATTTAAATGGAAGTGCCATTCTGTCCTTAAGATTGTTGACAAAGTGGTTGAAACCTTCAAATCTCTAAATATCCATGTTCAACATTTAGAGATTACTATATGTTACTAATTTTTCTTAAAACATTTTTCTACCTTCTCTACAACTTGCATAAAATTTAAATTATATCTATGCCAAATGTGTGTGCATCGTGTAGGCTATGGCCATGTCAAAAACCGATAAAACTATCAAACAAAATGTATGAAGTTAGACAAAGCATATAAGCACACCTTTATGAAATTAAGATTGAAGGACCTATGCAATTTGATTTAGATAATATATATCATATATATTAAAAAAATGGCTGCACAAAAACATTCACCATGGTATTATAAGAGCAACATGCTTCGCTATCTCATAGATCAAGACTAGATTTTGTATTGCACCCCATGAAATGAAGTGTTTTTTCGGAAGGGCCACATAAGCAACTATGTTCAGAGGTGTTAATTTTTTTATGAAAAAGTTCATCAAGGGTGCTTTCTAAAATATGAAGTGTTTACTTTTTTAATGAATAAGCACATCAAGGCTGCTTTCTAAAATTCTAAGCAATACGAAAGCAACACATTGCAGAAGGAAACACAAACATTTAGTTGAGTGTGATATCCTCAACTTTTTCTTTTTGATTTCTGATTTTTCCGTTTTCTTTCTTTCAATATATATATATTGGTTTTATAAGCAATAAAGAGAACTGATTCAGATGATTACAAATCGCTGTCACAGACTTATTTAATTAACTGAAAATTTGCAATTCAGGTCTATGGAAATTAAACAGTATCAATCCCATACAATACAAGCTTGGAAACTGAAAATGTATTGCTGCTGTCAAATGGACTATAGAATTTAGTTCCAGAAGCATACATAAACAGATAATATCTTCTTGTTCAGATGTAATTCGGGCTGCTGTTTTCGCTGGCAACTCTCCTTGTCCACACATGGACTTATAGGGGTAGTAAGGGCGCCGTGCCTTGGTGACAATCCCGTTCAATGGATGTGCAGAATGCAATATGTAGGCGCAGAGTACCCTCACGACAGTAATCCACTCCCAAAATACCCTCCGCTGATTGGTGATAAGCCAATGACTGGTGAATGGTGCAGGGTTGGTAGGAAATGTTGCGATCAATAGTAAACACCACGGTCCACTGCTTGTCCACATTCAGGAGGTCATATTTAATAGAAACGATCACTATTGAAAGTGCTTCCTCCAAATAGTATAATGATTAAACATACTAGATTTCCAGAGTCCATAATAATATGGAATAGAGTTTCTGGATTCAACTGTGTGAGATTTTTGTTATCAACGTTTCGAATCACACTCTGTGATTCATCATCAGGATGAGAAGAGCTGTAGGAAAGAATGGTGAATTGCAAACCAGTTTAGACTAAAAAGGAGAGGGATTGGAGGTTGCACGGAGAACAAGGAGTTAGAAAATTTAAAGAAAACCATAAAAATTAAAAATGCAAAGGAGAAAAATAATAAGATACTCAAAACATATTAAGGAGAAAAAACAGGGATAAAGGGGAATATTTGTAAATTAGACAATCCACATCTATCTAAAAACACACTCAGAAGTAAAGCATCACACAACCAGGTATCCAAGCACACACATCAACTATATATATATATATATGAGAGAATAAAAATAAAAAATACAAATAAAGAAGGCCTCTACTCATGAAACATGGGGTACTGATCTAGCAAATAAAGAAAAACATAAAACAAGAAAAGACTATGAAAAAGATAGAAAGAAAGAACCACATTTAAAACCAAACTCACAAACCAACAACCACGAACACCTATATATATATAAGACTAAATGAAAGAAAGTATGCAAATGAAAACCAGTCAATAAACATATAAAAATACGAACACAAATGTCCATCTAAATGATATATATATCTATATGTGTGTGTGTGTGTGTGTGTGTTCGTGGTTGTTGGTTTGTGAGTTTGGTTTTAAATGTGGTTCTTTCTTTCTTTCTTTTTCATAGTCTTTTCTTATTTCATGAGTAGAGGCCTTCTTTATTTGTATTTTTTATTTTTATTCTCTCTCATATATATATAGTTGATGTGTGTGCTCGGGTCCCTGGTTGTGTGATGGTTTACTTCTGAGTGTGTTTTTAGATGGATGTTGGTTGTCTAATTTTCAAATATTCCCCTTCATCCCTGTTTTTTCTCCTTTATATGTTTTGAGTATCTTATTATTTTTCTCCTTTGCATTTTTACTTTTTATGGTTTTCTTTAAATTTTCTAACTCCTTGTTCTCTGTGCAACCTCTAATCCCTCTCCTTTTTAGTCTAAATTGGTTTGCAATTCACCATTCTTTCCTACAGCTCTTCTCATCCTGATGATGAATCACAGAGTGTGATTCGAAACGTTGATAACAAAAATCTCACACAGTTGAATCCAAAAACTCTATTGCATAGTATAATGATGCTAGCACAAATCCGTCCCATTGTTAGTGACCTCCCACTTGGTTTAGATTGGTGGTGATTTGAATTTTCCAAGCAAATGTATTTGGCTCAGATCTATGGGACTTCGTTGTGTGGTTTCCTTATAATCTGGATCGCTAACTTGTATCAGCTTGGGTGATTCAATATTTATCAATGACTAACAGTCCAAGCGACCCTCTCCTTAATCATGATAGATCACAAGTGGCCCCACACTTGTAAAAAATAATAATAATGCATTAATCAACCTTCGAGGTGGCGAGTGGGTAAGCAGCCCTGAAAGCTTGATGATGGCTAATTGTTAGCAATAATTCCAATGCTCATAAAGACTTGAAATTTGAACAAATCTTGAAATTAGATCCACTTGCAATCCTTGTTTAGAATTGCCAACCAAGATGTGAGGGTTTTCGTCCTAACCTATTAAATTAGGTGAACCAAGAGGGTTTGTGTCCTCTCACTTCACACAATTGTAGTCAAGGGGTTTCATCCTTGAATGCAAGCTTCAGCTTGAACTCAAATTGGGAATGCCAAAACATGAAATTGGATGAATGAAATGGTGAATTTAGCCTTTTTTCAATGTATCCTTCCAATTTGGGCCCTTGGATCCTAAATTCCTGCCAACTATTTAAAAATACTTTTATTTGAATTTTATTGTTTTTATTATTATTTATTATTTTTATATTTTTATATTTTACTAGTGTTTAAAAACACTTTTTATTTTAATATCATTTTAGCTCCTAATTTAGGAAAGGGGACATGATAGTTCTCCTTTGCCCAAATTGCTTGCACTCAAGCAATTGCAGATTTGGATGATCAATCTCCACTTCTTTCCATGTAGCAAAGTGGAAGATTCTTCCAATGTACCAAGTACTCCATTATGACTTTGTTCCTTAACCTTCTCTCCCTCACATCCATGATTGCTTTGGGTACCAAGATCAATTTGCCCTCATTATCAAGTGGTGGTGTTCTAAAGGAGTAACATGTTGTCCAACTGCCCTTTTGAGGCACAAAACATGTAATACATTGTGAATTCTATTGTTCTTTGGCAATCCTAACTCATAGGTAACCTCTCCGATCCTCTGCAAGACCTTTTAGGGTCCATTAAATCGTCGCTAAAGCTTTTCAACTCCACTTCCTCTAAGGGAAGATTTCTATAGGGTTCCAATCTCAAAAATGCCACCCTCTCCAAATGATGATAATTTGCATACATTTTTTGCTAATTTTGGACCTGCTGTAGGTTCCCCTTGAGTGCATTCAAAATATCTAAACTTTGTTGGATCAAATCCTTGGCTCCCGAAACTCTACTATCTGAAATGATCAAATCCACAAAAGATAATGCATCATATCCGTACAATGCTTTGAAAGGAGTCAATACATATGGACATATGATGTGTAGAGTTGTAGCACTACTCTCCAAGATAAAGCCACTTAATCCATGTTGTTTTCTACCCTGTGACATAATTTGTCAAATATCTCTCAATCATTTGTTCACAATATCCGTTTGTCCATCCATTTGAGGGTGGTAGCTGGTGCTTGGAGTAAACTCTGTACCTATCAATTGATAAAGTTCTTTGCCAAAACAAGCTAAGAAACCGACTGTCCCTATCACTCAGTGTTTCTAGGCAACCCATGTAGTCTAAACACCTCTCTAAAAATAAATTAGCCACTTGTGGTACCTTATATTCTGAAGGTATAGCATAAAAATGAGCGTACTTAGTGACCCTGTCAACTACTACAAAAATACAATCCTTACTCTACACTCATGGACAACTTGTGATAACATTTATGGAAATAGTCTCCCATTTTTTATTTGGAATGGGTAAGAGCTGCAATAATCCACTTGGAAATACCTGTTTTGTAATAATCCACTTGGAAATACTTCTTCTGTTGACACACCATACACTCCCTAATGTATTTCAACACATCTCCCTTGAGCCCCTTCAAGAAAAATGCTCACTTGTTTGTATGTTTTATAATACCTTGGATGGCCTGCTAATGGTGTGACATGACATGCTCTCAAGACCTTTTCCTTCATCTTCAATTTTGGAACAAGATACACCTGATTTTGATAGAGGATGAGTTCATTAGCCACCTTATATCTTGTAACTTGCCATCCAAAATATCAATAGAAAATGTGTTCTTGGCATACTCAACAATTATAGAAACCCTCCAATCAACATATATCTTAGTCATGGAGCACAAATAGGGCTTCCTAGATAGCACATCAACTACGACATTATTCTTCCCCTTAACATACTCAATGTCAAAATTATAAGCTTGTAACTTATCCACTTTCGTTGTTTCTCATTCAAATCCTTTTGATTGAGGAAGAACTTCAAGCTATTATGATCTATTTTCATCACAAACCAAATACTACCTAAACTTAGCCAATGCATGTATGATGACCAATATCTCGTTGTCATAAATAGAGAAGCTCCTCTCAAACTCCTTGAGCTTCCTGCTCTCAAATGCTATGGGATGTTCTTTTTGCATCAAAACCACTTCAATCCCCTCCCCTGAAGCATCACACTCCAAAACAAAAGGAAGTGAAAAATTTGGAATGACCAAAATGGGACACAAATTCATTACCTCCTTGAGCTTGTCAAAAGCTCCTTGTGTTGAATCACTCCAAAAGAAAGCCCCTTCTTCGTCAAATCTGTCAATGGTGTAGCCAACTGTGAAAATCCTTTAACGCACCTCTTATAATAACCACAAAGACCAAAAAACCCTCTCAAGTGTGATATAGTCTTAGGTGGAGGCCAATCTATGATTGCCTTAATCTTCTCATCATCCACTCTAACTCCTTGGGCACTAATCTTATGCCCTATATATAATATCTCTGTCAAACCCAAACTCATATTTGGATGCCTTAGCAAAAAATGACCGCTGCTCTAGAATACCAAGCACCTCATCAATGTGTTTCAAATGATCCTTCCAAACCTTGCTATAGAAGTATATCATCAAAGAAAACCAACACAAACTTCCTCAATTGATTAATGAATACCTAATTCATGCAATATTGGAAGGTGGCCAGTGCATTAATCAAATCAAATGGCATGACCAGAAACTCGTAATGCCCATAGTGACATTTGAAAGTTATCTTGTGCATGTCCTCATCTCTCACCCTTATCTGATGATACCCTAATTGAAGATCAATCTTAGAGAAGTATGCCACCCCAAAGCTCATCTATCAACTCACCGATCATGGGAATAGGGTAGGATTCTTGATTGTCTTCTTGTTGAGAGCTCTATAATCAATGCACATCCTTATGGTGCCATCCTTCTTCTTGACCAAGACCACGGAGGAAGCAAATGGGCTAGAACTTGGTCTTATGTGTCCAATATCCAACAACTCTTTAATCACCTTCTCAATCTCCTCTTTATGCCTCCTAGAATGACAATAAGGGGTGGTAATGACTAGCTTAGATCCTTCCTCCAACTTAATGACATGCTGAAAACCCTTATCCACTGGCAACCCAGGAGGAATATCGCTGAACACCATGCTATGCTTATCCAAGATGGATCGAATATCAACATGATAAGATTTCTCAACCGTGGATGAACTATATCTGTAATCAAACACTATGTTATCCAAGCTACTTGGCATCTACAAAAGCTCTCTCCATCCTCTTGGCTGAGATAACCGTAGGAGCTCCATTAGATAGCCCTTGAAGAACCACCTCCTTCCCTTCATATTTGAACTTCAATTCCATAGACTGATAGTTTTGGGTAAACTCACCAAGTGAATGCAACCATTGTACTCCCAAAACTACATCTGTCTCACCTATGCCAACCACAGAAATCATGACGTACTCCATGCCTTCCTAAGGTGATATCTAGCTGCCAAATCCTCTTTGTACAAGGGATAGTATACCCATCAACCACAATAACATTAAACCCCTTGAAGTCTTCTTTTTGCAACCCCATTCTAGTCATCAATCCCTCATCAATGAAGTTGTGAATGGCCCCATTATCAATTAACACTATCACTCTATAACCCTGCACAACTCCTCGAACTTGAAAAGGATGATACTTGGGTGCTCCAGAGAGAGTAGCAAGGGTGCCTCCAGAAGATTCTCCTTCCTCCTTATGCTCTACCTCATCAACTACAACCTCGAGCTCAGGTTCCTTTGTCTTTGAATCCTCATCTGAAACAACATCTATGAAGTGTACTTGTCCCTTGCCCAAACACCGATGTCCCAGCTCCCAAGGCTCTCTACAAGAAAAGCACAATTTCTTTCTTCAGAGCTCATTTTTTGAATCCTCATTCTTGTTTAGTCTTGGGGGTAATACCTTTGGTTGAGGGAAACCCCTTTGGAAGGGTTTCTTATGCTGTCCCATTGGAGGAAACTTGGAACTGAACTTGTTCTTGGCCATCGAATCTTCCAAATTCAAAGCTCTCTTGGTGGCATCCTGTAGAGACACTAGATCAAAAGCTTTCACCAAACCCCTAAGTGGTTCAGTTAGACCCTTCACAAATAGCACTATGAGTCTCTTTTCTGACACATCTAGAACCATCATTGATAACCTCTGAAATTCTGCTGCATAATGCTCAACTGTACCTTCCTACCTTAGTTGTGCTAGCTCTCTAAAATGATTCTCCAAATCCTTTTTGTTGAACCTCTATCAATCTCTGGCTAAACTCCTCTAGAGTAGTAATAGAACCATGTCCTTGTGTCACCATGTCATGGTACCACCATTCGTGAGCCACACCTTCCAAATGAAGGGTGGAAAACTTAATTGCCTCTTCCTCATACGTAGGGTTCAATAAAAAGTAGGTATCCAACTTTTGTAACCAAGCTCTAGTTGAACTTTTGTTTGATCCATCATATGTTGGTGTAGTAATCTTACCCCATCGATGTTGTATGTCTTCACGGGGCTGCTCATGATGATATCTCCTTCCTCTCCTATGCCCATTCCTTGTTTTCATCTCATAGTACTCAATGAAAGACATGTCACGACAGATTGCTAGGTTTAGAGCATTGTACTATGTATGATACCTTGCCATTTCATCTTCCGGGTCAAGTGGTAATTGTTGCTCTTTGAATGGATCTTCTTCCCATTGCAAAAATTTGGCCTGAAATGTCTTCGTGGGAGGGTCAATTGAAACCCTATCATTAGCTGAATTGCTCCCTTATGCCATATTCTAATTTTGTCTCGAGGCATTTCATTGATGGTTCATTTCCCTCAAGATTCGAGCTATTTCTGTCATGGACTCTCTCATGGAGGTTTGGAACTCTCTAGCCAATTCCTTGTTTCCACGACTAATGACATCTTGAAGGTTTGCCTCTTCAACTCAGTCACTCATGGTTCCTTCTTTCCTTCTCTCTTTGCTGATATTTGATTTCTTTGTCACTCCCTTGCATGGATTTATATCTACATCACAAATTTGATCCATAATCTAGCAAGATTTTTTGCTTTGATACCACTATGATATCCCCCAACTTTTAATTTTTTTGGTTAGATTTTTTATTTTTCGTTCTTTCAATTTTTTTTTGGTTTTATAAGCAATAAAGAGAACTGATCTAGATGATTACAAATTTCTATCATAAGAGAACTGATCTAGATGATTACAAATTTCTATCATAGATTTCTTTAATTAACTAAAATTTTGCGATTCAAGTCTATGGAAATTAAACAGTATCAATCCCACACAATACTCAAATCAAATATAATAGTTAGCAAAGCTAGGAAATTGAAATTGTATCGCTGTTGTCAAATTGACTACAATTTAATCCCAGAAACATACATAAACAGATAATATCTCCTTGTTAGGATGTAATTCGGGCTGTGGTTATCACTGGTAACTCTCCTTGTACACGGATGGACTTACAGGGTAGTAAGGGTGTTGTGCCTTGGTGACACTCCTGTTCAATGGATGTGCAGAATACAATATGTAGGCGTAGAGTACCCTCGCAACAATGATCCACTCCTGAAATACCCTCCATTGATTGGCGATAAGCCAATGACTATGGTGAATGGTGTATAGTTGGCAGGAAACACTGTGATCAATAGTAAACACCACAGTCTACTTCTTGTCCCCGTTTAGGAGGTCAGATTTAATAGAACCAATTGTTAGTAAAAGTGCTTCCATATAATGATGCTGGCACAAATCCGTGCCACTGTTAGCAACCTCCCACTTGGTTTAGATTGGTGCCGATTTGAATTTGTCAAGAAAATGTATTTAGCTCAGATCTATGGGACTTCGTTATGTGTTTCCCTTACAATCTAGATCGCTAACCTATATCTGCTTGGGCGATTCCATATTTATCAATGACTAGCAGGCCAAGTGACCCTCTCCTTAATCTTGATAGATCACAACAATTGGCACCACCTGTAAATAATAATAATAATGCATGAATCAACCTCTGAGGTGGCAAGTGGGCAGACAACCCTGAAAGCTTGATGATGACGAATTGTTAGCAATAATTCCAGTGTCCAGAAAACCTTGAAATTTGAACAAATCTCGAGATTAGATCCACTTGCAATCCCTGTCTAGAATTGCCAAGCAAGAGGCAAGGGTTTTAGTCCCAACCTCTTGAATTAGGCGAACCAAGAGGGTTTGTGTCCTCTCACTTCATAGAATTGCAACCTAGGGGTTTCGTCCTTGAATGCAAGCTTCAACTGGAACTCAAATTGGGAATGCCAAAACATAAAATTGGATGAATGAAATGAAGAATTTAGCCTTGTTGATATCTTTCCAATTTGGGCCCTTGGGTCTTAAATTTGTGCCAAGTATTTAAACAAACTTTTATTTGAATTTTTATTATTTATTTATTTATTATTTTATATTTTCATATTTTGCTAGTGTTTAAAAACACTTTTTATTTTAATATCATTTTTAGCTCCTAATTTAGGAAAGGGGACATGACATTGAGGTGAAGCACTCATGCCTTAGAGAAAAGGCACTTAGGTGAACAAAGCAAAGCTTGTAAGTGCATAGTTCAAGCTATGTATATTATTGAACATCCTTTCCATAACCACATTCTTAGTCCGATGTGTGATCAAGTTTAACATCTACTTGGGATATTGTTGATGGATCAAAATGATCTACCAACATGAAATGCAAAAATGCCCTCCAACTTTAGGTGGTGTTTACCTTCTTGAATCACATCATGTTGATTATAACAAACATGCAAAAGCTCCTTTCAATCCACCAACATAGTATTGACAAAATGATCATCAAAAGGGGTAAAGACCTTAGTTAGTCATACTTGGTAAAATAATTTATAGGAATATAAAGAATTAATAGAGCTAATATCTCTAGAGAGAATTAAGTGCCATTTCTTCCTTCTATGGAGTGGCATAGTTGTATTGTTTGTGAAGTTAAAATACATAAAATGGGCATAATTGCATTGGCCTAGAGGTAACAAAACATAAAAGGCCACAATTTTGTCGACCTAGAACTAAAAAGACATAAAAGGGCACACTTTCTTTGGCATGAAAGTAAGAACACATAAAAGGTCATAGTTGCATTGCCCTAGAAGTTACAAGACATTAAAGGGCACAATTCCATTGGCCTAGAAGTAACAACAAAGAAAATGAACTTTGCAATCTCCACTTGTATTAACTTATTACACTTGCATTGACTAAAGAGTGACCAAATAGAAGAACTAATAGTCCTCACTTATGATTTTTTAAATGGGCAAATAAATATGTATGAAAAAACCTATGTATGAGATAAATATGCATGGGAAGATGGTGTAATAGAATCAATCTATGAGAAACCTTACTTAGGCATGTTAAGGGCTTTATAAGGCATGAGAAATGATGGCTTAATGTAAGCCTTCTCATGACTTGTTTCTATTAACCCTTCAAGTCTTCTATACAATGAAGATATATTTATGTTGTTGAAATAACCACTAACTATTGACAAATGATTTTATAATAGTGGGCTAAACGACTAAATTTACATAATCATGTTTTTATAATTTGCAATTCATGATCTATTCTTTTTATTAAAGTTAGGTCAAATAAACAAAGCTATGTAGCTAGAACATTTAATTATAACATGTGTATATGGAACTACAAATCTTTCAATCTTATCTATTATAGTCCACTTATAAAATGTTCCCCCAATTGATACATTTTATAATTTTTCTTCTTTACATTACAAATTTCATAAATCCTAGCAATAACTTGCAACAATTTAAAGGTGCTTTGGAATTGAAGTCTTGGGATTATGTTGCACTCAAAATGATATGAGCAACACAAACATCTTTGGGCTGAGCTTCCACATCCTCAAGGCACATTTACAATTTGCATTTTACACAACGCTAGTCAATGTGTTGCATAGCCCAATTTCATAACACTGTTGACTTCATATCTTGCAATACACTCCAACATTGTGGGATGCACATTGTTAGATCGAGCTCCCCATGTACTTTAAGACAATCCCTTGGGGACATTGGATCCAATCTATAGGGCCAACAACACTACCTTCTAGATTAAGCATCAGTTGAAACAATTGTATTTGTTGGGACACAAACAAGTTCTTCTAATGATTCATCTCTTGTAACATATTCGATTTTCACCCTTCTAGTTTGAAAATTTCAATAAGACGAGGTGAAGGCATGTCTTCAAACACAAAATTCCACAATTTGTACACACTTCAATGCCACAAAATCCTTTTCAATATTTGGTCTATAGGAATAACACAACCTTGGATTTCTAATTCATTTAGTGTATTTCTCTCTATAATATCTTATTCATGATGAATATAAGAGCTTTATTTCCTAACTCTCATCTCTATTTAATGTGTGATTGTGCTTTGCATAAGCCTATTTCATTCCATTGCATGTTCACATAATTCACCAAGTAACTAGGCAAGATTTGTTCCCTAGATATTTTATGGATTGTCATTTGTGCATCTCTTAGGCTTTGGATAAATCATTTGTATTAAAGTAGTTCATACCTTTTGTTTAGTTTTCACATCAATCCAGAGAATTGATAACATCACTTACCTTATTGCTTGGTTTCTACATTGCATTCTAGTTGTGGATAGCTACTTGTTCATAGTATCAAAAGGAACATAGACAATCTAATTATGTTTCAATTATTTACAAGAGCATTAAAACATAGTCAAGATATTTGATGATTCAAAGAAACCTATTTTAGTAGAAGGCCAAAGGGTCATCCGAGAAGCTTGGGAAGAACACTAGAACGAATTTTTCTTAGTTTCACAACCTAATGGTTTTCTAGGCCATAAAACATCTACAATTACACAATTCTTTGTGGTCCATTCAAGGTGCAAGTCCACATCAAGATCCTAGTGTTCCAAGAGAAGATTGACATCAAGGTGTTGGATGAATGGCTTTATATAATTAGACTTACTATACTTTCAACGAGTTCATGGAGATAAAAAAGATTACCTTTTCAACTTTGAAGATGTTTGTGCTAGTACACTAGTGGTAAAAGAGTGCAAAGAAAGAGAGTGAATTCAAGACTAGTGACACATTGTCCAAATTTAGTGCAAAGGTATGTGCTCAATACTTTCCTCTCAAACAATACCATGATGTGCATAAAATATTTTAATTGTTGAGAAAAATGGACTAGTCAGTGCCAAATTATACCAATGAGTTTCACAACACTACACATGTTTGAATCTATGTGAAACAAACTTGCACAAGTCTTGAAGCACACTAGTGGACTTTATCAATACATACAAGCTTTGATAGATTTCCTACCAAGTGAAACATTGGGGGAAGCTTTTCGAAAAGCCTTCAATGCAGAGAAACATTCCAAAAAGGAGAAAAAAAGGCCAAGTCTCCTTAGTCCCTTGCAGAGTCACAAATCTCCAATAAATACTCAAGTTTGCAATGCACAACATCCTTGTAATGACAAACGAATATGCAACCAAAATTACCCATCTTGAAGCAAGATAAAGAGAGGAAATACATGGTGTTGTCATCACAAAGTTGACACCTATGATGGTTAAGAATGTCATATACAAAAGACACTTTTGTCTCAAACTTTACAACTCATAGGTAAGGAAGAGAAAAGTATAAATCATAATATTCCAACTTGGTTGAATATCAATGGCTAATCCACAAGAATTTATATTGAAGAACAAAAGTGTCTCTTCCATACCAGGTCTTGGGTCAAGGACAACTACTGCGTGCCATCATCAACATTGGAAGTCAAAAGAATATCATCATAAGACATGGAAGTGCTAGGCTAGGCAATAAAAGCACACAATCATTTATCTTGGATTATTTTAGTAAGGATGTGATATCAAATAACTTGACCACACATCATTAGAAATTTGGAATGATCTTATTAAAAAGACATACTTGTGGAAATTATGAAGATTATTAAAGAAGAAACAAATACAACACAAGTTGAGAACCAAAAGAAACAACTTCAAGGAAGTAGGGCACACAAGAATAAGAGACAAGACATTGCATTGGTTTGTGCAAGGTAAAAGAATCACTTTGAATAATGGAATGGAATAAGATACAGATAATGATTTTAGCATATGTATATACACACATCTAAGTCATTAGAAAATGAGAGTCTGACAAGGATCAATCCGATTACCCAATGCACAAGGTGTGCAAGGTTGCACAAACCATATAAGTACATAGAGATAGGCCCCCTTTAGGAGACAACTCAAGTCAACATTATACACTCCAATATCCCCCTGTAAGGTTGACTGCCAGTTGATTGCCATTAACTTACCCTGCATCATCCCCCTAGAAGAGGGATTGTGAAATCCAATCTATGTACAAAGCTTAATCAATATATGCTTAGGAAGAACCTTCATGCTGACATCAATAAGAGATAGAGGAATTATGCTGAAAATCCACACAAACATCCTAAAATAATTGCTTGAATAGTGTTAAGATTAGGTTTTGTGCACCCTGCAAATCTTAGGGACAATGTATTATATAATAGTTTGAAATGGGTTTAATTGTTGGCCCCTCATAGAATAAGGTGCCACCCTTGGAGGAATCCACAAGATTCCTTGGAAGACAAACTACACTTTTCTGGATGGCTCATCCCCTATAAATACATGGCTTGAGATATAGGTTTAACATTACATTGGATGGTATTGTAGGTTTAAAGGGTGGTATTAGCTATCGGTATGTTGTAGTGTTGACACTGGTGTTACATCATTTTTGGGGTCTTCTCATTGAATTGTAAGACTTTTTCAAAGTTAATATAGCGAGATCTACATTTGAGGTTGAGTTTTTTTCCCAAAAGGGTTTTCCAAAAATACACATTGTGTTGTTATTTCTTTACTAATTTCTTCTTGTTACTCATTCTATTCTTATTTTAGTTTGATTATGTCTAATTTCTAATTTAAAACAATGAGATTCTATCCTATTTTATGTTCCTAACTAAAGTATAAACATTCTAAAATCAACATTTGGTACTAGAGTATGTGCTGTATATATGTTACCTAAGGTTGTCACTAATGTGGTGTTGTGGTTGTCATTGATGTCAACACTCAGTTTGGGTTGTTTGATGTCAACACTTAGTTTGGAGTGTCACTGATGCTTATGTTGATGATGTGCTAACAATGATGTTGCTGATGTTCATGGTTGGAAGTCGTGCATTGTTAAGTTGTATTGTGTATGTTTGTTGTCAACAGAGATGATATCATGATGATATATTAAGATGGAAATTAGAAGCATTAAGATAAATGATGATATATTAAGATGGGAATTAGAGGTAATGCTGATGTTGAGAAGATGTTACTGATGACTTATAGTATGTTGTATGCTCTTTTCTGATGATCCTAAGGAATTATGTGTTGCTATAAGAAGGTTTTGGTTTGCGGATGTTGGTAAAGGTTGCTGTTGCAGGAAGCTACCTAGAAGACTGCTTGGTAAAATGCTTCGCATTCCTCCGTAGTTGAAGATATGGTCATGCAATTCAAAATTTAAGTTCAATATGTTGTAAAGGTACTAAATCCAAAGTTTTATATCATTTGCTCCTCCGCAGTGAAAGTTATAAGTGACAGAGTTTCAGTTTGTGCTCTGGCAATACAAAGTGATGATGAAGGTTGTTTGGAATGCTCTGCATTCCTCTGGAAGTGAAGATTTGTCCATGTAGTTTTGTGAACATGTTCAGGGATGTTCAATACATACTACTGTGCAGTATCAAGTGATTTGGTGGTCCGCAAGTTTAGTTTTCAAATGAAAGTGTGCTAACAGATAGTTACAGATGCCCAATTGTTCTGAGGACACATGATTGAGTACTTGCGCCAGTTGGAGAATGTACAGATCGGTTATATGAGTTTATATGGATATTCAACCTGTCTCTATGTTTCTCAGGTTTGAAGCACATGCAGATCCTTCGTGTTTCCAATACCGCACAAAGTTTTCAAGTCAGTTTGTGAAGCGATATTGTTGTTAAGGCCAACTTGGGAATGTTGGTGATGTGTGCCAAAAAGTTGTTGCTGTGTGGAGTTCAAAGAGTGTTTGAAGATGTTGTGTGGGTCATGTCGACTCATCTGGGAGAAGAACAAGTAATGTTTAATCATTTATGTGTACCGCCAAAATTGTAATGACCGTTGTGCTACAAGCTTCATGTTTTATTGCTTAAGGGCGACCTAATTCAAATGTGCGAGGCATGTAGATGTTATTCCTTGAAGGATGGTGCTGTGAAGAACGTTTAGGACCAGGTTAAGCATGTGTTGGGATCCACAAGGTGTGTTTCTCTTCCTGGTGTTGCATGTAGTTCATGTTAGGGCTTTCCCTCTACACGTTTCATGATGTTTGATCTATTGGCTGACTTGTAATTGTAATATTCTTGTTGTCTTGGCCAACTTGTAATGTAATCAATGTAATATCATGTATATTGTAAGCCTAGTTGATCTAGGCGGAGTATGATTGCAAATGTGAACATGAGGAGCAAAATATGAATATGTAATGCATTATGATGTGCGATTGAAGGAAAAAGAGAAGAAGTAATAAGGCCTGTCCTGATTCATCTTGAAGACATTTTTAAGACACGAGGGAAGTGAAGAGTGTGCCTAGAAGAGCAATCATCAAAATAGGAGTATCAAAGAAGAATTGTAATCATCAAAAGGAGTGAGCTTCATTGTCAGCTTCAGACAGTAGAAGGTCTGTCATACTATAATCATTTCTGAGCTTGTTCTCAGTTTAGGGAGTAGTTTCTTTCTTGGATTGTAGCCCTAAAACAAAGTCTGCAAGGAGTTGTAGCTTCCTTGGGAGTGACCCTAAAACCTTTCTTCAGGGAGTAGTAGCTTCCTTGGGTTGTAGCCCTAAAACAAAGTGTGCAGGGAGTAGTATCTTCCTTGGGTTGTATCCCTAAAACAAAGTTGTAATCTTTTATTGCAGTGAGCTTCATATATTGTGAGTTAATCCTCACCATAGTTTTTTCCTTTTTGGGGTTTTCCACGTATATCTAGTGTTATGTGTTGTTATGCATTGCGTTGATCTTTCATGTTTATGTTGATGCTGTAAAGTTTAAGTTTTAATCTGCTCTAGAGGATTTGAAGTTTGTTTGGATACTAATTCACCTCCCCTCTCAGTATCCTGGTGTGTTCAACAATTGGTATCAGAGCTAAGTTACTCAGAAGAAGCTTAACTACTTGAGGAAGGTCTTGGATGGCTCATAATGGATCTCATAAGGCACCTATGTTTGATGGAACACATTATTCCTTTTGGAAGCTAAGAATGGAAAACTATCTATCTTCTCTAGGGTTTGGTGTTTGGCGATATGTCAAGAATGGTTACATTGCTCCTGCTAGTGATCCCACAAATGTAGATGAGATTAAGTTGTATGATAACAATGCCAAGGCAAAGAGTGCTATCATGAGTGGGCTAGCTAATTCAGAACTTCTAGACGTATGATGTAGGAGCATCCAGTGGTGTAAGGGCAATCTTGCATCACCCAAAAATAAGTTGATTCAAAATTATTGCAGTTGTTTTCATTTCTTTCCACAATTAGTGTTTCTGGTTCCATAATCTCTTGAATAATGATGTAGGACTTTTAGTTTTTTCCAAACTGCTAAAAATAGCAACCTGCCAGTTTTGGAAAGTTTAACTGCCATTTTAGGAAAGTTTGCATTTGGGCACGGATTGAAGTGAAAATTTACAGAAAGCACTATAACTGAAATATAAGACCTTTCGCAAAGGAATCAGGCAAAGATCATTTGTGAGCTGATAGATATTAAAGTTTTTGTTTTCTGAAAAGCCCCTAAAAATTTCCAAAACGAGATATGAGGAACTGAAACATCCCATAATGTCCTGAAAAGTTGACAGAAATCCATTTACATATTTCTGACATGATAGTTCACATCGTGAGCTTTCGGCGCTTAAAACGGTTCGTCAATTGGACACCCGGATCAAAAGTTATGCTTCCCGGAAGTTGACCTACTTTTGGAGGGAGTTGCAAATTTTGAAATTTAGTTGGAGGCCGCCAAAAAGTGCTATTTATGACTATTTTGGGAACCCTGAGTGGTAGTAGAGTTAAGGGGGGAAAGTGTAGAGTCAAGAATAGGCGAGAAAATAAAAACCCTAACTGATTTGGGGTTACATAAGGCAGAGGATTCTAGACCCTGGTGGTGTGTAGCTGTAGTGAGTTGCAGCCTGTGGAGGATTGATTCCTTTGATTGTAATTGAGCTTCTGTAATGTAATGAGTTGTCCAAATCAATAAAGAAATATTCTCTTTTTTTGTGTTCCATTTCTGTTGTTGTGTGTTTTATGATTTACCCCCTTCATCAACGTAATGAGTTGCAAATTTGCTAAGGATGTCTGGGTGAAGCTTATCATCATTTATGAAGGAGATAGTATAGTAAAGAAAGCCAAGATGCAAAATTTCAAGAGCAAATTTGAGACCTTGAGGATGACAGAAGAAGAAGACATTACTAGTTATATGCTCTGGGTGGATGAAGTAGTTAATGGCATCAGAGGTCTTGGTAGAGAAGTGAAAGAAGATAAGATTGTGAAGAAGGTTCTGAGATCTCTCCCTAAATCTTATAGTCACAAGGTATCTGCTATTGAGGAATCTAAAGACTTGGATGCCTATATAGTAGATCAATTGTTTGATGCTCTCACAACCTTTGAAATGAGAGAATTTGACAAAGGTGCTCGAAAGAAGGAAGCAACATTCAAAGTCAGTAAGAAGGCAAAAGATGAAACAACTGATCAAGATGATGATTTTGATGAGGTAGAGGCAAACTTTTTGAGAAGATTGAAGAAAGGCACTAGCAAATACAAAGGTAAGTTACCCTTCAAATGCTTTAATTCTGGGAAAGTTGGTCATTTTGCTTCTAAATGTCCTTTTAAAGAATTGAAGCATAATAATAAAAGAGAGAAGCCCAAAAGAAGTCTTTATTCCATGGAGAACAACTACTCTTTAGAAGATGAGGATCGTGATGATTCAAATGATGAAACACTTTTCATGGCCTTGAATGCTGGTGACAAGGAGGGTGATTTTGGAAATTGTGAAAAGTTTGATACCTTGTAGGCTAACCAAGATAATAAAAAATCAATGGTTGTATGGACTGCCTTGCATGCAAAAGAAGAAGAAAATGTTTGGGTAATTGATAGTGGTTGCTCTAACCACATGACTGGTGACAAGGAAAAGTTTATCAGCCTTAAGAAGTGGAATGGTGGAGCTATTAAGTTTGGTGGTGATGAGTGAGCATGTGAGGCCTATTTATTTTACTCCTATATTTTGCTTACATCGCATTTACATTTTGATGACATATGGACTTTGGGACTGTTGATCTCGTTTTGCAGACCTTCAAGATTTATTGCTTATGCTATGATTGGATTAGATAGACTATGCTATGATGTTGATTATGGTTTACATGTTAGATTTCAGTTGAAATTATAATGTTATGCGTTATTTGATTTTGATGAGATTTAATTGTTAGTGGTTGTATTAAAGAATGCATTATTATGCAATCCTGATATTGAGTTGATGATTAGAAATGCAATAGATAGTAAATCTTATTGATGATGTTATGTGTTGATTATTGAGGATTTGATGATTCTGCGACATTGTGCGTGTGTATACTTTATTTTTCTTCGGCTATGACATACATGTGTTACTAATCTGTTTTCGTAAGTGTGCAGATGATTTTCCATGCCACGGAAAATCGGAGATCATCCCACACCCTTATGTGAATTCTGTGTAAACCGATCTAATCCCAGGAGGGACTAAGGTCATATGTTTATTGCATGATAATTTTTTGCAATGTCTGCTATTGATGTCCTTTCGATTAGGTCTACCCCTTTTTAATTGATTTAATTATAGTGTTGTGGAATATAATGTTTGAATTGGTAAACTTTGGTGCTTTTTATTTTGTTGGCCTTTTTATGTGATTTTATGCTACCTAAGGTGTTTATTTTGGGTTAATTTTGATCCTAGGTTGTACCCCTAGGGTCTAGGGCCCATTTGAGCATGCTAAACCCTAAGGTAACCTCCATCTAGTCACTTTAACTTCACCCTGAAGTAAAGTGACGAAATTCAAATTTTGGAAGGAGTGGTGGATGGGTCAAGATTTCAACCATGACTCACTCCTCCTTTCAAGGCTTTGGTTCCCTTGCCTTGAAGACTTGGGGAGTCTTCAAGACTCCCAAGTGTGTGAAACCCATCTCCAATGCTCTCACATATGTGTGAGAGCATCTTGGAGTGAATGAGATTTCTTTGGAGAATAGGACTATGACAAGTGTCATATCTTATCCTCTTGGAGTCCCCCTTGTGAGATTCCTTCTCTCCACCTTTGTGTGAGAGCACATGTGGAGAGGGTGAGGCTTGGTGGGATGGGAGAGTGACATGTGTCACTTCCACATCCCATGGAGCTTGCAAGTGGGTTGTGAGGAGGAAGGAGTCACCTTCTCATTCCTCAAGGCTCTTGAGAGGAACCTATAATACTCCCTCCTTGAGAGAGAGAGAGAGAGAGGGTTCTCCATTTTCACTTATTTTCTTTTATGATGGCCTTTTTGGGGAGTTAGCTAGTTTTGGAGACATTTTGGAGGAAGGGCTTGGAGAAGGTTGGAGAGCTCTTCATCAAATTTCTTCCATTATTGGGCTTACATAGGTAAGCTTCAAGGCATGAAGCCTTTCTCATGTATTTACTTTTCATTGTGTGTTTGTAAGTTTTATGTGTTTGAATCTTTTTGGTGTTGTGGGGTTTATTGTGGGTGTATGGATGAGGCTCCCATTTTTGGAGAGCACATCTTGTATGGGGTGGGAGAGGAGTGAACCTCCTCGAGGTCACCCTCTTGATCTATGTGACATTTGATGGCTTTGAGAGTATTTGGAGGAGTATGAAGTTATTTTGATATGGCATGAGTGCCTATGAGTTTATTTGAGAAGACATGAGTGCCTTAGAGATGGTATATCATTATTTGTTATGGTTTAAGGCTTGAGGCCTTGTATTTAAACATTATGAGATTTTGGGTTTTAGGGGTGCACCTCTTGAGTAGAGAGTTGTCCACTCTCCTACCCCCTAAATCCATTCTTCATGGATTTTGTGTGTAAAACTATGGTTGGGTGTTCTTCTTGCTTGTGTGTGTTTGTTCTTCTTGCTTGTGTGTGTTTGTTTTCAATGTGTTATGGTGTGAACCCGGGTGAGGATGGTCTCCTAGCTCAGGGGTGACCCTTTTTCAGGTCTATGGTAGGGTGGAGAGCATTTGTGGGCATGGGAAGTTTCCCCTTTGTTTTTATTGCAAGTTTGAGATAATGGAGCGTGGACGAAGATTTTATCATTTATGTGTTGTGTTGAATGATTGTTTTGAAGCCATGGCCATGAGGCCTAGTTGTAAAATTGTTATTTATGAGAGAATGAGCTCTCTTTTGTTGTGTTGTAAATTGAAGTTTTCTTTTATGTATCCATGTTATTTTTGCAATGTGAAGTTGCTGTTTGTAATGCAATGGGTTTTTCTATGAAAAGGAAATAATTCTGCACTAGTTTTGTGGTTGTTTCAAAAGAAAAATATGTATCTATTTTTTTTGTTGTTTTATTAATTTAAATGTTTTGCAAAGGAAAGAAAGTAGTATTGTAGTACTTGTAGTAGTTCTTTTCAAGAAATAGTATTGTTGTTTGTTCATGCATTGTTCTCAAAAAAAAAATAAAAATAAATATATATATGTTGTATTGATTTTGATTATGGTTTTCAGAAATTTACTATGTGAAAAAAAGAAATATAGCTCACTGTTATTTCAATCAAAGAGATAGATTGTAGAAGGAAATAGTTACATAGTGGAGTAGTTGTTTTATTTAGAAAAAAAGGGAATATATGGGTTCACTGTATCTTATGTAACTGAAAGAAAATAGACTGATAATTCTTAGTTTCAAAAAGGAAATCATGCTTGGTGTAGTTGCTATGGAAAAATAGATCACTCTTATTTTATAAGAAAAAAAATATATTTATAGTCAGAAGATTATTAGTGAAAGTTATGGAAAATGTATATATATATATATATATATTAAATGTATATATATATTATAAGCATCTCTTATGTTTAGGTTACATATTGTTAATACTCTCGTGTAGGGTTTTATACTCTAGAATGGCCGATGCAAAGTTTTAACGCAACAATAGGAGGGGCGGTGACATTGATTTTATTTGGAGTTTCGGGGGGGGATACACCGCCCCCATCTGTGTTACATTCAGTGGCGGTGGGAATAATACCCCCGTCCACCGTTGCCTTGCTGAAGTACGGCGCCTCTGCACCTTGCAACCCACAACTCTCCCCTTGGCGCTGTCAGCAGTATATACCGTTCCGCTCGGTCGTGACTGCCATCTCCTTCAGATTTTTTGTATTATTTTTATCAGTCATTTAATGCTTTATATATATATATATATCCTGGAATCCTCCCTCTATTTTAAAAAAAAAAGAATATTTTTGCACAGAGATAAAAGAAACAAAAATAAAATAATAGAGATTTTGTTTTACCAGTATATATCTTTTGGATTGGGCTCCCATGGCTGCCTTATTGAGACCCTCCTGCAAAACAAAAAAAAAATAGGAAACAAAGGAGAAGAAGGAAAAAAAAATTAGGGTTAGAGATAAAGAAAGGGAATATTTTATTTGGAGCATTTCAGGGTTGGGTAGATTGAGTAGAGGGAAAATAGAAAGGAACTAGTTTTTTTTATTTAATTCCTTGTGCACGTGAATTTCTTCCCTCTCATCCCTATAATTTAAAATGAGTTGTTTTTTTAATGCCTTTTTATTCCTTGGCAATTTAGTTGAGTGGGGTTAATTGATTTTTGACTTTATTTTAACTAGTGATTTAATATTGTAATGATGAAATTTTAATGGGGATTTAAGTAATTGCATTTGGAAATAATTTAGGTGTTAGATTATAATATTTTAATTTTATGTCTTTAGTGGTTTAGTTTATTCTAATTATTTTTATTTAATATAAGTACTTGTTGCAAAATGTTAATGTGGAAATGAATATTTTTGTGGGCTTTATGACTTTTACAATTTCTAAACTTAGAATCTTTCCTTTTGTTAATGCTTTTTGATTTTATTGGGATTATTTAAGTTAAGGGATTGAATTTTTTTACCTAGGCCTTTTAATTATTTAGTGGGCTAAAGGTTTTTTGGAGTTTTTTTTTTTCTAAAAACTACCTTTACTTTATTTCATTACTTTTAATTTATTTTTGGAAGTGGGCTTAAATTTTAAACTAGACTTTTAATTATCTTTTTTTGTGTGCTTTATGATTTTTAGTTCTAAATTTAAAGTTATCCCTTATAATCTAATTTTGTTTTATTCCATTATTTTTTTATTTAGTATGTTGTGGGATTAATTTATGATTTTTAATTTTAAATTTAAGTTATCTCTTAAAATCTATTTTTACTTTATTTCATTGCCTTTTTATTTATTATGTTGTGAGATTAAATTTAACCTTGGTCTTTTAAATTAATTTAGGTGGGATTTTGAAAGAGGGTTAAGTGTGGAAATTAATGTTAGAAAATTTAAATAATTTAATCAGTTTAGATTCTTTTTGGCTAATCTATAGAGTAAAGGGGATACTTATTTTAATTAATTATTTAATTTGAACCCAATTTAATTTATTTGGTTAGTACTCAACTTAAGGATGAATTTTAATTATTTTTGTTGACTTTAAAGTTTAGGATTATTTTATTTTAAATTTTATCACCTTGGCTAATAAGGAATGTTGAAGTAAATTTGGTTTAGGAATATATTAGTTTTAAATTAATTTCTTTTAAATGGTTTTAACTAGAGGATATTTTTAAATTTCTCATTCTTGACGTAAAGGAGTTATGTTGCCGAATTTTATCTAGAATATTATGGTTAACTTAGTAAATTATTTCCTATCCGTTTTAACACATTTAGTTTATTGTGAGATTTAATTATGTCCTAGATGTATTTAATTTAATTTAATTATTCTAGTTCCTAGGGTTAGATTTCGATGCATGCCAAAATCACCCCGCTTCACTTAGGAATCTTAGGGTTAGACCCAATTTAGAAACTAACCCTATTGGCGACGCTCCTCGCGTCGCATAACCCCCTTAGGAGACTATCATTTCATAGGGGATGTGAAAGGAACTTTGCACTTCCCCGACTTTGACTGAGGTCTTTGCCTTCGTGCAATCGTCTCTAAGCGCGCATGTTGCGCGTGAGTGGGTTTTTGGAGTCAAGTGGAAATTTTTTTTGATGTTTCGTGTCATGACCATATGACAAATGTGGACATGACACGTGTGTTGTGTGTTGTGACCACATGGGAAATGTGGGCATGACAGAGCACAAATATGTGGAAAGGGTGCTATAACTATTGATGGGAAGAACATGACTGAGGATGTCCTCTATGTCAAAGGGCTAAAGCAAAATCTCCTTAGTGTCAGTCAGATGTGCAATAAAGGATACAATCTTAATTTTCATGCAAAAGGTTGTGAAATCGGGAAGGAAGGGTTCGAAAAATTAATTACATAAGGTATTAAGACATATGGAGATATCTATCATCTAAAGGAGGTAAATGGAAGAACCTGTTTATTGGCTCAATCTGGTGAGTGTTGACTATGGCACAAGCGAATGCAATACATCAACTTTGCTAATATGGTAAAGATCAACTCTATTCATGTGCTGAGAGATATGCCTAAGATAACCAAGCTTGCAAACACATTATGCAAGGAATGTCAAATGTGAAAGTAGACAAAGGCAAATTTCAAGAGCAAGAAGTATTCTTCTACAATGCCATTGGAGTTGATTCACACTGACCTATGTGGTCCAACAAGAACAAAGAGTCAACAAGGTGAAAGGTATTTCATGTTGCTTATTGATGATTACTCTAGAATGACTCGAGTTACTCTTTTAAGAGAAAAATCAGAAGCCTTTGGTAAGTTTAAGATTTTCAAAGCAATAGTTGAGAATGCAAATGGATGCTAAGATCAAATGCTTAAGATTTGATAGAGGAGGTGAATTTACTTCAAATGAATTTGAAAAGTTTTGCGAAGATCATTGAAAAGAAGCTAGGTGTGCAGAAATTGCTTCCTACACTAATCTAATGAGGGGAGCAGAGTGCAAATTTAATTTTATCCTTACTATTACAGCAATGTCAAACCCACTAATAGAGATAACAGAGATATTGCAGCAAACACATAAACAAGAAAGTGAGACAGAAGAAGAGAGACACAAGATATACATGGGAAAACCCTTATTGGGTGAAAAACCCCACACTCCAAAACCCGCACAATGTATTAATAAAACTGAAATGGTTTACAATACACTTGCAATGCAAGCTCTCAGGAGTCTTCGACACTCGTATCTGGAGACAAACTGACAGCATAACAGTACTTGTCAAACCTATAATACATCTCCTCCTCAAAGCACCTATTTATATAGAAAATACAAGGCAAAATTGGCTCTATCTTGGATTGGGTGTCCAAATTGGCCTCATGGCCTAAAACCCATGCCTATGGACACTTGGTCAACATTGTAAGATGCTTCTGACACTTGTCCACACACCCATTCCAAAGAGGTCACCTATTTCCAAAATAGGCTATGACAGATGCTCTTACGACTCTTACGACCGTCATAGAATCTGTCATAGCAGTTACAACTTACAACTATAAGAGAATTTGTCATACACAAGCTATAAATAGCATATTCTCTTACAACATGTCATAGTCCACCTTGGGGCACCCAAAGATGCCTTTTTCAAAGATGTTCTTTGACACATGTCTTCACCTATCATAGAATCTCCTATTTCTGACTCTTGCATGTCATAACTTCGTCATAGGAATCTGTCATGACTGTTATGGTCAATATTCCCTTACACAACATCCAAGATGCTGACACATGGCAAAATATTCCTACCACAAAGTGGGACGCCTATCTCCTCATGTGAGGACAAAATTACAAGTTGTCATCTTCCATGTAGGATGACACATCACTATGCCACATCCCACAAGATGACAATATGAATTTATAATTTAATTTACAACATAGACAATAAATAAATAAATACAATGAAAATTATATACGCCTAAAAATGACACGACTCTGTCCAAATAAATATTCTTAATATTTATTTAAGTCAAATTCCTTTATCAATAAATAAATAAACAAATTTATTTATTTGATTCATATTCTCCCAACAATTAAATAAAATTAATTAATTTAATTAAATTCCTCTAATTCCTTCAACAAATTAAATAACACCAATTATTTAATTAGTTCTTGCAAATTCATTCTAAATTAAATAATATCAATTATTTAATTATTTCTTCCAATAATATCTTCTCTAAATTTAAATAAATCAAATATTTATTTAAGTTGTTCATTTCTTCTAAATTGAGTTATCTCTAAATATAATTCAATCCTTGTGCACATGCAATTGAATATTCTAAATATTTAATTGAGCTAAAATATCTTCTCATCCTCATGCAATTTCTATTCTCTAGTTCTATTCTCTTAACTGATTGATCTATTCTTTTAATTGATTTATCTCCTCAGTTAACTCATTCTTCTATTTTATTAATTCCTCTCATGCAAAATATAGCAAGACACATGTCTTCTTATTTGCACACTTTCCTCGACCGTTCTATACCATTGATCTTCTTATTTCTTCTATACCGTTGATCTTCTCTCTTTCAAGTCTATAAATTGAACCCTATTCTTCTATTTCATTCATCCAAGCTTTTAGTATTGTTACTCTGCAGGAATTACAGTGCGCCTTTGGCATCCACGTCATTCTTTTTGCTTGCGATCAACTTGTTACCATATCACTACCATTGTTGTGAAGCGCATCTTCATTACAAAGCACTATCATGGCCATTCTCCATTAACAATCTTAGAATAGTAAGGAAGTGCACTCTCTGAGGGCCTTATTCATACATGCAAGATCGATTGAGATAGGCAACCAACAGAAGTTATGAAGTATTGAGGTTTGCAAAGGTTTCATCTTTGTTTGTTTGATCTTGATTATTTCCCTTGTCGTTGAGTTTTAGGTATTATTGATATTGATATATTGATTATTCATGTTTACTCTAATTTTCCCTTAACATTTTTGGCGCCCACTGTGGGGCCCTGCCCTGATTTAATCCAAAAATTGAGTTTTTTGTGCCAAGGTTCCGTACACAGGGGGATTTAGCGCATTTGACCCATCCTAACACGCATCTGCTGTCTGTTCCGGCGCATCCAATCTTTCAGTGCATACAGGCTCTGATATAACCTCAGATACGACGCATCTACTAATTCTGCACATATACTCTGTATTCCTGCGCTTTTGACCTCTGTTTCTACACTTTTAAACTTCCTACGCTTCTAGGCTCTATTTCGGCGCATTCAGGCTCTGAAGCTGCGCATCTGTTCTGAACAATGGTTTTTAGGGTATTTCTTGTGGTTTTTGCTAACATTGACACCTTTTTGCAGGAATATTCTCTCATCTACTTGCAGGATTAGGGGTTGGTTTAGTCATTCTAGTTGCATTGTTAACACATCATCTTTTTTAAAAAAGATAGTAATCGAATGTTCATGCAAATTCACATCTAGATCTAACTAGGAAATGAGTAACTTGAATCTTGTTGCATCAACAACTCGAATCTAGTCCCAATGCTAGGAGGATAAAATTGAACCATTGCTATCTTGCTTTCAAAGTTAACAAACTTGTGTGTGTGCCCAAGTAGCTAGCTCATATAGTATTTTTTATTTTAATTAGGGGAAAAGAACCACTATCTTTCATGTTTTTGGGAATGATACTAGGCCTATGCTCTCCCCTATCTTGGGTGACCAAAATGCCAAACATATCATTTTCGCATGTGTTTAACCTTTAGAGAGGCCTGCCCTTGGATATCTGTCCGTCCTTGGGGAACGACCTTAAGTGGTAACAAGTTAAAGCCAAGTTCTGCCAAGCCACTATAAATAAATTATGTTTGGAGCAAAAGCCTCAAACAACGAGTGAAGTTGTGTTATACCGACAGCCAACCTCCCCCAAAACCCTCCAAGGTGCAACCCTTGCAAGCTAGGAGACTCCATAACGAAGAGTAGTGCTGCCACATGTATAACCACTTGAACGGTTGCACTTACTAGTCATCCTTGTTTTAGTAGACCAAAATCCTTCTATTTGTTGGCGCAAAAGGTGGGACCTTTGAAGCTACCCCGATTCATGTGGTTCTTAGTAGAGATAACAGAGACAATCCTAAGGTTCGGTGGGGATACGAGCCTTGGGAAACTTGGATCTTGGTACGTGTGAGAAGTGTGTGCCATGGAGAGGAGCCGGTGCTACCAAGATCCTGAAGCTATCCGCTTTAAATATGCACAGCTAGGGGATCTGACAAATATTGTCTTTTCCAACTTAGGATTTGTACTTCCTTTTCAAGTAAAAAAATAGTCCAAAAAATTACAAAAAAATCCAAAAAAAACCATGAAAACATTCTTTGTGTTTGTTGTGTCTTCTTGCCATAATTAAGAAAATCATATCAAAAAGACCATCTTGCAACCAAGAAACCAAAAACATTGAAAAACCTACCAAAAATTGCAAAAACAACAAGAAAAACTAGAGCTGCACATCTGTCCTGCAAAGCTGCACATTTAAACTGACCTACTGCGCATCTGTATTGACTTCCTGTGCTTTTATCACCTGTTACTGTGCATCTGCTTTTTACTAGTACTATGCATTTGTATCGACTTTCTGCACTTATATCCTTTGTTGCTATGCATCTATTTCTGGCGCATCTGTGACAGTGAGTACTTCCACACATTTGGAGAAAAAATTGTTCACCTTTCTGGATACCCATTTCAGCCAAATTCCTAATTCTGAGATCAGATTTTACCTTGCAGTCGCTTTCTGATCTCTTTCGCATCAAACCCTCTCTTTCGTCAGTTGTCTCATCCACCTTCTACTAGGTCTCCCTTAAGCAAAGTGAAAGTATTCTATATCAGATTAGTGCAAGACCTTTTTCAGATCATTTCAGATTCAAGTATCCCTAGTAGGTTAGAACTTCGCTAGTGGTCTTGGTGCATGACTAGTCTCTACATAGTAAACGGGTATCGAGTACCCTTACTTGTGGCTATCATCTTGTGTTGGCCGTCTTACTTGAAATCATTGATCAAAAGAGTCCCTTGTTCAAATCTTGTCACAAGTATCCTCTTCTCAACAATCTCCACCAGTACCTTACCAAAGTCTCTAGTTTCATCCCTTCGCTTCCCACATTGCCTTGCATGGTTTTAACTAGATCTCAATACAAAAAACAACTTGAAATGGCCGGATCATCCAACCGCATTGTCACCCCTCACAATAGTGATGAGGAAATCTCTCATGAAGAGTACCAGGGAACCCTTCAAGAGCAAAAATTTCAACGCTCGCTAGAAAAAGTGCTCCACGAGGACCCTCACAAGTACTTTATTCATCTTGCAAAGCTAGGACTTAAACTCCCCACTAACTTCGATCTCAACAAACTGAAAGAGACCGTGGAAGAAACTCATGAAAACCACACTGGGGAGGACAAAGGAAAGAAAGTCGTAGACCCAAACATACCTATGGAAGAAATGAGGAAACAATTTGAGGGCCTAACGCAACAAATGACAGATCTCAAAACAGGAACGAACACTAAAACTTACTCCTTGGAAGACATCGCACAATACCCCTTTGACAAAAGTTTGAACATGGTGCCCTTCCCCTTTCGGTTCAAAGTTCCTAAATTTGACAAATACAAAGGAAAAGGGGACCCAAGAGATCACATTAGGGAATTTAACGCCGCGTGCATGGAAGTAGCTCACAATGAGACTTTCTTAATGAGACTATTCCCTAGATCTCTAGGTAGTCAAGCCATGGAGTTGTTCTCACGACTTCCATCGGGCATCAAAATTTTTGATGAGTTAGTAAACAAGTTCATCATGCACTTCTCGTATAACATTGAACACGAAGTCTCCATGCTCGACCTATGCAATACAAAGCAAAAGAGTGGTGAATCCTTCACCTCCTTACAAAGATGGAGACAACTTGCGAGCAAATGCTCATATGACATACCTGAGAAGCAATTGACGGAGATGTTTGTCCACAACCTTAACTCTGATCTAAGCTACCAAATCCAAATTCAATGCCCTACCTCATTTTTGAAGGTCATTGAGATGGGATTATTTATCAAGAAAGCTATGATTGCCAAGGGGCAAATAAAGTTGTACAAGGACACCCCTAACTCTAACTACACTATGGACAAGTCAAAATTTTGGACAAAGAATAAAAATGTTGTCAATAATGGAGTGGTTGATGCCAAAGTGGTGGCTCCCAAACAATAACCAATCTTCACTCTCAGAGGAGAGGCAAGCAATGCTATGCCCAATAAAACATTCTCTCGGGAGTCAAAGCCATGGTTCAACTCCAACCCTAGGCGAAAGTTCACACCATTGGGAGAGTCCCAAGAATCTGTGTTAAGAAAGCTATTGGCCAACAATGAGATCACTCTTCCACCAACTAGTGACTATGAACTGCAAATAAAACGTCACTATTGGAAAGACATCGATTTCTGTGAGTATCATAGGGGAAGAGGCCATACGACCAACAATTGTATCAGTCTCAAACATGTCATTCAAGACATACTGGACCAAAATCAAGTAGGTGCTCAACAACATACCTCTAACGAGATGCATGTGGCATACAAGTATCCGCTTCTCAACCACGACAGGCCGTACAACAACAACAACAATAACAACAACGGCAATAACAATAACAACTGCAACATGCAAAATTAGAATAATGGGAATAATAATGCTAACTATGCGAGTGTGCCGTTCGATTATACCATCAACTGCATATCAAAGCACATCCCACAAATCAATGTGGTCACGTCCAACCAACAAACAAGACCCAACAAAACTGATTCCAGCATCATCACCCGCAGTGGTAAGGTCACGTTAAACACCCTCCCTCCAAGGTCGTCACCTTCTCAGTCCAACTCCCATTAGTATAGTGTCATAGACCAACTGCGAAAAACTCCTGCCCACATTTCTATCTTAGAAGTGTTGTGTCTGTCTCCTTCCCACAAAGAGATTCTCAATAAAGCCCTAGTGGAAACGACTGTACCCACAAACTTGGCCCAAAAGAAGTTTCAAGCCATGGTAGGAAATCTAACCTCCTCTAGCACCATATCGTTTACTGAACAGGACGACCTTTCAGTGTCTCAACCTCATAACACACCCTTGCATATCATCGCTTTCATCCATAAGAACCGCATCAAAAGAGTCCTCATTGATGGAGGAGCCGGTTTAAATATTTGTACGCTCAAACTTGTCCTTACATTGGGGTTCTCTGAAAATGCAGTGGATCCAAGGAAAAAGATCACTATTAAAGCCTATGATGAAGAGGAAAGAACTACTAAAGGAACGGTGGTGTTACCAATACAAGTGGGACTGGTGATAAAAGATGTTGTTTGCCAAGTTCTAGACAGAGAGCTCGCCTATAACATTCTCCTAGGTACCTTCTACCTACCACCTGTGAGGACCACCTTTTTACTTCTGTTCTTGTGACTATTTACATTACTGTTATTGATACTTTTTATATGTGTGGGATAGTAGTTCCCGGATTTGTCAAACTATTAAACTTTATTTTGTTTACGGAAAAACTAATTGGGTGATGTTTGGATAACTTTACATTTCAGAAAAGTTAATTAGGTGATGATGGAAAATTGTAATATGATTTCATTTATGCTATTTAGAACTATGTCAGGATAATGCATGTTTTTAAGTTGCTTCGGCTATGATGATTATATGTGAAACTGATCTTGCAATTTAGTGTACAGGAATTTACTAATCAAACCACAAATTTTGGAGATCATTCTGCACCTTGTTATTGTTATTCCCTGTTAAGCCGATCTAGTTCCACAAGGAACCAAGATCACTCTGTGTTTGATATGGTGTCGTAATGTGGTCTTTCATAAGGTCGAATGGGTTGGTCTACCCTCTTGTAATACTGACTTATGATTTATGTTGTAAAAAGATTGAATTTGAATTTCTTTTCTTTTATTTAAATCTTGGAGGCCTTTTCTTGTGCTTTACCTTGACCATGGTTGTCCAGAATGGGTTAAAGTTGACCCTGGGTTATACCCCATGGGTCCAGGGCCCCATTTGGCATGGGTAACCCTTGGGTAACCTCCATCAAGTCATCTTAACTACCCCCTGAAGTTAAGTGGCGAAAATTGGAGGTATGGAGGGGACATGATGGGTTGTACCAACACCCAACCCATCCCTCTTCAACTCCCAAGGTATGAGATGACTACAAACTCATCCATTATAGAGGGATTGACTTGAAGTCACCCTCACCATTAGTGAGATTCCCCATGTGCTGTGGGGTCATCCATGTTGAAGGAAGGGAGAAGAGGCATGGGTCACCTGTCTTTTCCTCCTTTAACTCCTTTTATTTCTCCCATGTGTAAGAGAAATGACATGAGGAGTGGGATAAGGAGTACTCTAGGGATGGGTGAGTGACATAAGCCAACACTCATCCCTTGGGACATGATAGTGGTTTTGGGGAAGGGTGAGGAGGTGACAAGTGTCACCTCCCCATTCCTCTAAACATGAGGGTTTTGGGTTATTTGAATTCCATTTTTGGAAGGGAAGGGAGTTAGTTGATTTTTTTTTGGAGAGTTTTATTTTTATTGCCAGAATAGGAAAGTTAGCTTGAGGTGAGGAAAGGAAGAGGGAGTTGGTGGCTAAGGTTGGAAGAGATCTCAGTGGAGCTCTACAACAGTTTCATTCCAGAAGGGCTTTGTAAGGTTGGTTTGGATTTACCTTTCCTTCG
This sequence comes from Cunninghamia lanceolata, assembly GCA_027924645.1. Taxonomy (NCBI): domain Eukaryota; kingdom Viridiplantae; phylum Streptophyta; class Pinopsida; order Cupressales; family Cupressaceae; genus Cunninghamia; species Cunninghamia lanceolata. The sequence continues at coordinate 17,396,952 of BSBN01001715.1, forward strand.
TATATCTGAATGTTGTATAAAAAAAAATTTGTGAGAAAGATGTTTATTTGTTTGTGTTTTAGATTTGTTTCTGTGGGATCTATTGTCGGGTTGTTGACAGAGCTTCTCCCACTTGGGAGAAATGCTCATCAAGTTTGGGGTAGGAGAGGAGTGATCCTCCTCGAGTGCATACCTGTTTTCTTCTTTTGGGATGTTGAAAGCCTTGAGGGCTTGTATTTGAGACCGGTTCTTTGACTTGAGAGTCAGATACAGATTCTTTGGGAAATTTTGTGATCAAACTTGGTTTGTGGCCAAGAGATTTGTATTGGTTATAATATCTGTAAGGGTGTCACCCTGGAGTCGAGTGTGTCCACTCTCCTGCCCCTTATGAAGCTCAGTGTTGTTGAGTTTTCGTGTTGTGTAATTTCTCCATGGGTGTTTGTGTGCTTTGGGTTTGTTGTTGTTCCTGTTGTGAAGTGGATTGCTTGAGTTTACCCAGGTGTGAGTATGGTCTCCCTAGCTCGGGGGTGACCTTCTTGCAGGTCTACGGAAGGGAGGAGAGCTAGATGAGTGGTGTTTTCTTCTTTGTTTGTCTTTGATACGCAGGTTTCCTCTTGAAGCTTATGGTTGAAATTGGAGGAGTGCTGTCTGTAGGGAGAAAGAATTTCATCCTTGCTATAAGAAGAGTTGGACTCATTGTGCTTCATTCTGTTTAAGCTCTTTGTGGAGAGATCCTCTCTCTCTAAAGTTGTAAAACTTATTGTTTGGGAAAAGGGAGAAATTCTTCCCTTCAGTGGTGTTTGTTAGTTGTGAGTTTTAACAGTTATGTATATTTGGAGTATCTATTGCTGAGTAGTGAAACTGTATGTTGATCTTGACAAAGGTGTTTAAGTTTAACTATGGTATTGTTAGGAAGTGTGTGGAAGGCATTATGCATCTTGTTAACTTTTATATATTGTAGATTGTAATTAGTTGTGAGTAAATGCATTTGTAATGATTCTTTCCTTTCTCTAATTGAAGCTAATATGCACTGAATTGAAATTCGCAAATGTGAATTAAGGAAAGAAATTTTATATACTAATTATCGATTTTACTAAACTCCTCGTTTAACATAAATTGTATGAAGTTTAAATTCCGTAATTGCTTATATAATTCTTAATTAATTCGCAAATGGCAGTTAAGAAATTTACGTTTAATTCCCCGTATTTACGATGTTATGTATTAGTTGATATTAAATGAACTAGGATTGTATATGACAGTTAGATAGAAATATATGTTTATGATTTTGTATAAAAGAAAAAAAAATAATAAATAAATAAATAAATAATCAACTAAAATAAGATGCAAATTTTAGAGGAACTGCGATGGTATATGGAAGTTAATACGATTAGAGTTAATTCCCTGTATTTTTAATGACAAGTTATTAACTAAATGGTGGACGGTTTAATTTTCTAAAAGAACAAATATATATATATATATATATATATATATATATATATTGTTCTGTTGTATTTCTTTTATATTTGTCATGTAACTGAGAAACTGGGTTTTACAGTCATGTAGTGTATATATATATATCACTTATATAAATGAATTTGAGAATAGTTAATAAATTTAATTCGTACGGGTAATACAAATGTAGCTCGCTGTGTTGTTTTGCTGTTCTGTGGTATAAACAACATAGAATTTTATACAGAGAAATATAATGGGGGCGGTGGGGTTTGAAACCCACCGCCGACCCTTCAAATAAAACAAGGGTGTGGGATGGGGGCGAAACCCCCACCCACACCCCACCAAGTGGGATGTGGGTGGGGGCTTCGCCCCCATCCCACGCCCATCACCCACTTAACCTCACGGTCGGGGAAAGCACGGCCTCCGCCTGCGTTACCCCATCCGCAGCTCCCAACACAGCCCCGCGTTCCCTGCCCTTTAGACCCCCGCGGAGCCTAAGCTCCGCTGCAGGCGCTGCCCCGCCGCGCCTTGCTCTGCCGCCCCAATTTTGGTCTCCACTCCCCCTTCGCGGCCGCTGCTGCCGCTGCACCTCCGCCACTGCGGACCCTCCACTCCGCCACCGTCTGTCTTTCCACCCGCAGCCCCAACGTGGCTTCGGCCACCTCCACTCCCGGTCCACTATACTCTCCCCTGCGACCTCCTCCATGGCCGTCGCCTTGTCTCAACCTGTCATACAAAACACAAAGGAATTTTTCAGTTAGGGTTCCAAATGTGTAACATTACAATTCAAATAAACTATGATATAATATCTTTGGTTAGTTTATTTTATAAAGAGGGGAGCCTCTTATATAATAAACAATGGATATAAAATGTATATATATATATATATTATTAAAAATAAAGAATTACAATTGTAATAATAGCTTAAGTAATAGATAATAGTAATAATAACAACAGTAATCATAACGATAAGAGAAATATACTTGTATATATATTTATATATATATATATATATATATATATAATCTTATAAATATATATATAAATATATCGATACATACATAGAGTATTTAATTGATAAGTTTATTAGAGAGGCCATTTGTATCCTCGTTACAACAACAAAAAAAAATCAAATTTTAACTTAAAGAGAAAGCATAACGAAATATAATATAACATTCCGGGAAGAGTTTCTCGGAAGTTTAACTATCAACAAAATTTAAAAAACCAGGAAAATGAAGAGGAAAATTGCGCGTCACCTTGTTTAAAAGGTCACTGGAAATAAACTTAGGAAGCCATCACAGACATTCCATGTGAGGCCATTTTAATCTCAATTGTAGTTAGTAAATGTCCAGAGAAGAAAACCTGCGAGTGAGTAAGAAGAAGAAAAACTAACATTGGAAAACACAGAAGAGAAAATGCGCGGCATTTCCCACATGGGATAAGAGAACTAAGTTGATGGATCCTTCCGCTAAATTTGCTTAGGAACAAGTTTAATTAATACACAGTGAATCCTAGATATGAGAAAATCAGGAGACCGAGTCCAGTGAAGTAGTAAATTGGCCTGTAGGATTTGGAAAATCTGGATGTTAGGAAATAGATACAGTGATAACTCTGATTGATGTAGAATATGAAGAAAGGTCAGGATAAACATAAAGAAAACGAAGAGACCCAAAAGAGAGAGACCAAAATATAAACAAACGAAAACATCAGAGAAATAGTTAAGGTGAGCGTGATAAAAATACAATCAAAATTAAGATCCAGAGAAACGGAAGAGAGGGCAAACGAACTGTCTTGTTGAGAATGCTAAGCTCGAAGTAGGAGTATATTTCAGGAAATGAGAAAGAAGGCCGATAAATGTGCTTTGCTAAAAAATATCCCCATAGGGAGATCATGAGATAGTTTAGTAGGAACAAGGCATCGTGGGAAGTTGTTTATCTATCAGGGTACCACGTAAGAAGTATAGTGTTGAGTAATTCCCACTTACGCCGTAAGGCGTTATGCTGTCGAAATCTGCCGAGAAATAGGGTTAGGGACCTCGAAGATATAAACCTTGTAGTGACATTAACTGCATCAAGGAGACCCCCTTGTTGGACTGCTTGCATCTGGTTGCACGCAATTGTACTTGTACCCCGCCGACAACTGTAGTATTTTCGCCTTGAGCGTTCACCATTGAGCATGCTTATGCATGCGAGGGGGTTTCTAGGGTTGCGTGAGAAAATTTTTGATAGTTCGTGTCATAACCACATGGCAGATGTGGCTATGACATGTGTGACGTGTGATGTGACCACATGGAAAATGTGGGCATGACACCACCAATGCATAAAATTCCCTCATAACGGCAAACAAGTCACCATCCAAGGTGATCCTGATCCCTTTCAGCATTGCAACTCTATCCGCTCAAAGCCTGATTACATCATACCCAACAATAGAGCATCTACATCCCCTACCCCACAGCATGATTCTACCTCTGAAGCTTCCTCATCCAAGCCCAAAGAGTAGAAAATTACCATCAAAGAAATAGGAGTAGGGGAATACTCCATCGAGCACATCCTCAACTTAGCCAAATTGCCTCTATCTCCTAGATCTTTCAAGTGACCCAAACATTTTCCAAAGCCATCTGCTCCTCCTGCACCTCCTACAACTCCCTTTGTAAAATGGGGGACCCTATCAGATGAAACAGACGAAGGAGATATCTTACAATGGCTCTACACAGAAGAAGAAGAAAACATACAACAAGAACCACCTAAGCTCCTAACGGAAATCTATGGGCGAGGTGAGTCTATCTTACACAGAATGGGTTATGAAGGACAAGGTCCCATTGGCCTAAGAAAAGAAGGAATAATAGAACCCATTCAACCTTCTTCATCCTCATTGGAAAGAAATACAAAAGGTCTAGGATATAAAGACAAGGGCAAAGCAAAAGCAAATGCTTGTCTTGTGGAAATGATCCATAACCTTCAAGAGGACAGTGACACAGATTCCAATGAATATGAGTGGGATGAGCTGACAGAGAACTCCTATGATGACAAGGAAGTTGACACCATTCAAACTTATAGCCCCTACTGTGAGGGACAAACGCTAACGCATAGACCATTAGAGTGTGATTTGCCAATTCTCAAGAATATGACTTTTGAGGAAGGTTCGAGTTCTATCGCAATAAACAATTTGGAGGAAAGTACCATCTCAGACCCTATCCCTACCAATACCCCTCACATATCCATTCAAACTATCAACGAATCAGATCTATCCTCCTTCCCCCTCCCCCTTGTGCATCCTGAACTTATCAACTGGGATCTACAAGGAACCCCACAACTAGACATGTTCCAAAATGATGATGCCTACATTAACTACATGGAACTTAGGGATCACCTACCTATAGGAGATCATAAAGCTAGCTTCGCCATTGAGCTCAATACCGTGGCTTATTTCAAAGAGGGTGCCAAGCCTTCCAGTCACAAAAATATCAAAATAAAAAATGGATCTGATGGTGAAAACCGCTCTGCGACAGTATCAGATCCCAAAATAGTAAAAAAGAAAGGAGGCATTTGATGGTGAAAACCCAACTGTGGCACCTGACGATGGAAGGCTTGGCATTCTCCCTGATGACATGCACTAGGAGAAGTCTCAGATTGTTGTGAAACTCACATAACCCGTTAACATTGGAACAGAGGAACAACCTAAGATCATTCACTTTGCTAAGTCTCTAACTCCACCAGAAAAGACTAAATTTGTACCATTCTTCAAGAAGAAGCAAGTCAACTTTGCTTGGTCATACACAGATATGCCAAGATTGGATCCAGATTTGATTCTACATCATCTTCCACTAGATCTGGGAGTGAAACCAGTCAAACAAAAACTTAGAAAGATGCATCCACACATTACACTACTAGTGAAAGAAGAACTCAAGAAACTACTGGATGTAGGGTTCATCAGAGCAATAGACTATATAGAGTGGGTCTCCAACATAGTGGTAGTATCTAAACCTGATGGCCGAGTCAGATTATGCAATGATTTCTGAGATCTAAACAAAGCTTGCCGCAAGGATGACTTTCTGTTGCCAAATATAAATATCATAGTCGACTTAACAATAGGGCATACCATGTGATCTCTCATGGATGGCTTCTCTGGATACAATCAAATTAGGATAGCACCAGTAGACCAACATAAGACAGCTTTCACTTGTCCTTGGGGCACTGTCTGCTGGAATGTCATGCCATTTGGGCTAAAGAACGCAAGAGCAACATATCAACATGCTATGACCATTATCTTCCATGATATGATGCATGTCACAATGGAGGACTATGTAGATATTCTTGCAAAGTCACTCATAAGAGAATCACACCTGGATGTGCTGGAGAAGGTCTTTCAGAGACTAGAACAATTCAAAGTCAGGTTGAACCCAAAGAAATGTGTGTTTGGAGTCACCTCGGGCAAGCTCTTAGGCTTCATTGTATCAGCAAATGGGATTGAAGTGGATCCTGCCAAAGTCAAAGCCATCATGGAAATGCCACCGCCAAAGAATATTACTCAACTGTGGTCTCTACAGGGAAAGTTACAAGCAATCTATCGGTGCATATCACAACTGGCAGACAAGTGTCAACCTTTCAGTCATCTCCTACATAAGAACATTCCATTTAGGTGGGATGAGAAATGCGAAGAGGCATTTGGCAAATTGAAGGAATATCTTATGAACCTGCCTATCTTGATGCCTCCTATCTAAGGAAAACCATTGTTACTTTACATATCTACTACGCCAATAGCTCTTGGGGCCCTTCTAGCACAACAAGATTACAAAGGTAAAGAAAGAGCTCTCCACTACATTAGTCGCACATTGGTGGGCTATGAACTGCAATACTCTTAAATAGAAAGATCGTGTCTTGCTGTGGTTTTTGCTTCCCAAAAACTATGACATTACATGCTAGCATATCCAGTCAAGCTTATTGCAAAGATAGATCCACTAAAATACCTATTAAGCAAAGTAACTCTAACAGGTTGCCTAGCCAAGTGGGTAATGCTCCTAAGTGAATATGACATTGAGTATGTAGACAGAAAGGCTATCAAAGGACAAATCATTTTTGATCAGTTAGCAGAAGCACCATTACAGGATACCACACCAATGACATTTGAGTTTCCAGATGAATCCTTAGTCAATATCACAACACACTCATGGAAACTCTACTTTGATGGATCCTATACAAACCATGGATTGGGGGCATGAATCTTGTTGGTCACTCCTCACGGCGACACCATACCTAAGTCTTATCGTTTGTTATTCCCATGCACAAACAATATAGTAGAGTATGAGGCCTTGGTCATTGGTCTCAAAATGACAACAAAATGGAAAATCAAAGAGCTACATGTCTATGGCGACTCCCAGCTGGTAATCAATCAAGTCAATGACGACTATCAAACCAAAGATGAGAAGCTTATCCCATACAAGAACATGGTCGATGACTTTAAAGAGTACTTTGTGATCATCTCCTTTAAGCAGATACCTCACATTGCAAACAAAGCGGTAGATGCCATGGCAACCATTGCCTTGCTCCTTGAGATCCTAGAGAATGAGTCACAGTACGAGTTCTTGGTGGAGTCAATTCAGCAACCAACTTATGATCTTCCTGAAACACACTCCATATGCCTATTAGTCAGATTTGATTCACCTTGGTATGGTAAGATTTACATTTACCTCAAGGATAACACCCTCCCGCCTGACTTGTCTTCAAACTAATGTCGAACCTTCATCTGCCAAACCTCTCATTACACCATTATTGCTGACACCCTATACCGATGTGGTCTAGATGGTACTTTACTCCATTGTTTAGAACGAGAAGAATCTCAAACCACCTTACGAGGTGTGCACAAATGGATTTGTGGAACACACTCTAGCAGTCCTTCTTTAGCTAAGAAACTCATGCGTTTGGGATACTATTGGCCAAACATGGAAACAAATTCATATCAGTTTGTGAAGAAGTGCAAGCAGTGCTAGATACATGGAAACCTAATACATGCACTAGCTCAAGAACTGAGACCTTTAACAACAGCTTGGCCCTTTTGTCAATGGGGACTTGACCTTGTAGGAAAAATCCACCCGCCCTCATCCAACAACCACAAGTTCATAATAACCGCCACTGAATACTTTACCAAGTGGATTGAAGTCGTTCCCCTCACCACCGTCACAGGTAAATAGATTTCCTCATTCATCCTCAATTACCTCATGTGTAGATACAGAATTCCCTCATCCATTATCATGGATAACATAAGACCTTTCAAGAACTAGGATGTACAAGAACTTTGTGACATATTCAAAATCCAACACCGTTTCTCCACACCCTATTACCCCCAAGGCAACGGCCAAGCAGAAGCATCCAACAAAACAATCTTGAAACTCCTCAAGAAGACAGTCAACGATGCTGGCCGTGATTGGCACATCCAACTCAATTCCTCTCTATGGGCCTATCGAACCAATTTACGCACTTCCACAGGTGCTACCCCTTACGCCCTTGTCTATGGATCGAAAGCCATTTTGCCCATCAAGGTCGAGTTACCATCTCTAAGGGTGCCATTAAAAGGTCTCATAACTGATGAAGAGTATAGAGTTTCCAAATTGCAAGAGCTAGAGCTACTAGAAGAAAAGAGACAGAAGGCCTTCAATCATCTCAAGGCATATTAGCAAATGGTGTCACGAATCTACAACCACAGAGTCTGTCCAAGAGTCTTTAAGGTTGGAGATCTAGTACTTAAGGAAAATCCCTGCAATCAACAGGATCGGGAAAAGAAAGGCAAGTTTGAACCCAACTGGCTTGGGCCTTATGTGATTGTTGCTGCCTATGGATCAGGGGCATATCAGTTGGAAACATCAAAGGGTGAGTTGTTTGACGACCCAATCAATAGTATACATCTTTGCCAGTTCTATGCCTAAGAGAACCCCAATGTAAGGGGGGCATAAAAGACAAAAAAAAAAATCAAAAAAATAAAAAAAACAACAAAAAAATCATCCTTTGGTGAAAACCTAGCAAACAGGCACCTTGGATAGCTACCATGATGAAAACCTAGCAAACAGGCATCATGTGTACTTTTATCTTTTATGCAAATAAAAGAAAGTGGTGAAAACTTGGTAAACATGTGTTACTTGTGATAAACTGCTTCCTCCATCTTTGGGAAACCAATCACCTTGTGGCCATTCTTCTTTCAATCGTGTCTCATTCGATCCATATCTATTCCATAATAAAAACCTAACAATAACCTATCATGGCTTGATACTCTATCTCTTTTGTCATCTTGTCAACCAAGGTCTTATCCAGTATCCTATCCATAGTGTCAGCCTAGCGTAGCGTCTATCACCAGTATCATAGGGTCAACCCTGAACTACGTTACCTCTGCATTGTCATGTAGGCAAGGCCATTTTCAATGCACCCTCGAGGCTCCACTTCCCATCCATCCCATATCTCGTTGTCTTTCCTCTAGTCTATCCATGGTCCAAGTCCTTGAACTACATTGCCTCTGCGTCGTCATGTAGGCAAGGCCATCTAGCAATGAGCCCCTGAGGCACTAGGTCAGTCCCTTAGGGTCTGTCTTACCAGGCATACATGCAAGCACAAGCAAAACCCACTTTCAAGCAAAAATTGTGATGCAAGACCTCAACCTATCCAAAGCAAAGCAAGCAAGTACCTAAAACACTCTAAATGATTCTATCTAAATTCTGGCAAGAAAAACACATCTAAATGCAAAAATGTTTTGTGGTTATGATCAGGTTAGGTTACGACATCTTGATTTTTGTTATCATGTCTTTCTATGCTACTCAAGGATGCCAAAAGCTAGAGATGCTATGATGGGGGCATGATTATTTTCTTTATTTGTTGTTTGTGGATCAAACTTTAGTAATGTGACGCCTTGTCTAATGACATGATCGGCAAAAGATCATCGAGGACATCAAAGTTCTAACATGAATAGGGGCAATCCTTGTATGTTGATACGCAAGAAATACTCAAGTCATCTTGGTTCAATTATACCTAGATGCTTGTATTAACTTACAACATTCAGAAAAATACCAAAAAAAATTGCCCAATGATGAAATAAGCACTTCAAAATACTTGCACCATCAAGATATCAAAAGCAAACACCATTCGCATGCATTATACATCCATAAAAGCATCTATATCCCATGCAATAAAAGATCCACAAAATGCAGAGTACCAATACAAATAAAAGCTTGCGAGTCTTTTTTTACCAAGTCAGTCTTCAATCAATCTCTTGTATATCATTGTGTCATCACTGTGTCGATTGAGTATATTTGGACATAACAAAAACATAGCATAGGTTGCATATCATATCACATGAGATAGTCATTAACATGATTAAATCATTTGCATACATTATAAATGCATTAGATCACCCATATCCATTTGCATCACACATAGCATAATACCCACAAGAAAAATCAAAAACATAGGCAAAGACATGTAGAGAATCGCATAAATTGCAAGATCATATAGATCGCATAACACATTTTGCATATCATAGCATTATATAACATCTAAAGTCTACATTAGATAACAGCATCGCATAGCATTATACAATCATCTAAGTCTGCATTAGATAAGCATCACATAGACATAATCATAGTCTGCATCACATGTGTACCATCATAAAATAGAAATGCATCCATAACATATAGTATAAACAACTGCATATAGAGATCAATAGCTGCATCATCATATAAATATCAAATAAAACATGTCCAAATATACAATATATCAAAGTCTACCAGGACCATCTCTGAGTCAAGTCATATGAAATGAGTACATTACATAAATCGTGATACATATCTTGGTACAAAAATGATACAAGTATATACATATTAGGCTATTTAAGCTATTAAAAAGTGTATACATAAAAGTCAAAATCTAGTACAAGTGTAACTATAGACTAGCCATGTTGTTGTGGGCTAATGCTCCCAGCACTGTCCTCTTCGTCCCCTCCTCTGCTGGCCCCAGACTACTGTGGGCCCATCACAGAGGCTCTTGACTGTGAACCCCCTGCTCTTTGGGAGGCCGCAGACTGGTTCTTGTAGCTAGGTGCCCTCTGCTCTGCTGGTATGGCACCATGATACAGCCCCGATAGTACTGTGTCTGAGCCTGCGCTCTGGCAAGCTCACCCTATACCTATGTCAGCTGCCCCTGTACCTGTGCCAGCTACCCATGTACTTGTGCCAGCTGTGCCTGTACTTGTGCAAGCTGTGCCTGTGCCTGCTGCACCTGTCCAACTAAAAAGCTAGTAGTGCCATCTGTACCTAGGGTTGCCACTACCGAGTCTCTCTCCACTCTGATGGCCCACACCCTCACCTCAGCTACATCTTGCTCTCTAGTGAGCCCCGAGATGACGCCTACATCTAACTCTCACTGAGACTTAGCCATCCTGAGCTATGCCCTCAGTTGTCTAATCTAACCCTGCAGCGTCGTAATGGCCTGCTGCTGCCAGTCAAGATGATGAGCCTGAGGAACCTATCCCTGTCCCTGCACCTACTGCTAGGGCACTTGCTGCTGCGCCACCTACTGTGGTGGTGACATCTGAACTTGCTGTGCAACCTATGGCTACACTACCTGCTGCTATTGGGAGGATCCCTCCCCAGCTCTCCTCCTCTGCCTTTGTCTACCTCCTCCGCCACCTCCTCCACCCCCCATCCCCTCCATCTCCTTTGTCTCCCCGTCCACCTCTACCCCTCCTCCATCTCCTCCTCCTCCTCCTGTCAGCCCCATCGTCGTTGTCTAAATCCTCCTCGTCTATATGAGGAACCAACTCTCCTGGCCCTGATACCTCAGAAAAGGGTGAGCGGCGAACCACTCCTCAAAATCTAGAGTCATCCCTGCATCTACCACATCTCTCCTCATAGGCCAAGCAACATAGGGAGTTTGTCAGAACTCTGCCAATGCCTCCTCGTATGATGCCACTAGACCCCATCTGAACCTCTTTGCATGTGTCCGTGCAAACCGGGCCTGCCCCTATGGCATGCCATGTCTCCTCCCAAACTACCTCTGCACTCTACTGAAATTTGTCTCTCTAATATTAACCGAGTCCTTCTAATAAGCCACTGCGTCTGAAAACAGTAGGGTAGCTCATCATCCTCATCATCCCAATGCTTGCACTCCAGGTAGGGGTGTCAGATAACTCTATCCACGTTATCCAGCGCGTGCCTCAAGTACTCTAGCTTTCCCAGCTTGTGCTAGGAAATAACTCCTGCATACCCATAGCTATACAGCTCGCCCCTCTGTCTAGAAAAGATGCATATCGGCCATGTGATAGCGATATGCTCCCACAGCCAAAACTGCAATAGTGAGACACCTGTTGATAGACTGGCACCCTTTGTGGTATACCACCTGATGCATATCATGGTATAGGTGTGCCAAGACACAAACACCCCATGCATAGCAGGTGCCCTCTATAATCATCCTCTCCATGATCCGTCCCCATCCAATCGGGAACCCATGCGATCTCCTATCGGGGCATACAATGCCTCCGATCAATCCTACTACTATACCAGGGAAGTAGTCATAATAATTATATATATCCTGCCAAGAGATAACCTAACAATCTAGCTCGGGGTCATCAAAAACCCGCCGGCACTCTGCAAGTCCTACATCTCGTTGAGGATCGTACTCTACAAGCTCACCCTGTATCGGCAAGTGTAAAATTTTGCAGACATCCTCAAGAGTAACTGCCATCTCGCCAGTCAGAAAGTGAAAATTCCCGTCCTCGCTATGGAATCTCTCCACTGCTGCAGTTAGCAAACTGAGGTTTGCATGAACCTCAGACATGAAGCAAACGTAATAAAGGCCCATAGCACCGAGAGCCTCTTGATCTATCTCTGTGCGCATGTAGTGATGCAACATAGGTAAAGGAAACTGCTCCCTCGACATAAGTATGTCTCGAATGTCTTCCTGCAAACACGCAAGGCAATGCGTCAACTTAAAGCTGCCAAAAAAACCTGCTTAACATATCTAAAGAATCATATCAACTAACTTAGCATATCAAATTGATCAAAACAACATACAACATCTATTGACTAGATTCCTGCAATCTCAGAGATGGCTTATTGATTGACGCATCGAGCAACATGCCAATCGAGTCAATTTTGTTAAGTAAACTGACTATCCTATGCATATGCATCAAACCAGAAGGTAAATGTGTAATTTCTCAGCAAATGTACCATTTCTGACAGATGCATCGCAGCATTTCTTAAATGCGTAGATCCATATCAAAAGTGCAGCTATATCTTGTATATGCGCAGCCTAATCACATGCGCCAGAAGATATCATGCATGTGCAAGATCTTCATACATGCACCAACTTATAATATGCATGCGCAGTTTCATAGCTCAAATGTGTTGCAAGAAATCAAATGTGTAGTTCTGCATGGCATATGCGCCAAACTACCTTTCTGCGCATTTACTTTACCTATTTTTCCCTAGCATTTATTGTGCTCATAAATGACCCTAGGTGAAGTTTTTTTAGCTACATACCGGTGGTCCTACCTCAGATGGCCGATCAACCTGATGAACTCACTCAAAGCGGTGCTCCTCGCACAGAATATCCGTCTCAATGCCGACTGCTCTACGCTCCTGTGCTCTCCTAAGCTCTCAAGGACAAATCAACTAAAGCCATGTGTGCAAATAACTTGTCTTGTGGACCCAACTCCTATATATAGCAAGCAAACCCTAACTAGTTGTGTGGTGACTATGACTACTTCCCATGCCCTCTTTTTCCCATTTCTCTGAAACACATCCTATTTTTTTCACCTTCTTCGTGAGATTGTCCGTCTCTCGTCCTTCTACCTTCTTCCCATCTAATCTCCTGAGGGGGCATCCTACCGTTGAAACCTATACCAGGGGGAAACTGGGGCATGTATCATTATCAGAAAATTCTTATTCTTTGAAGCAACGTCGTAAATTGCATTGCATCAAAGAGGGGCAAAATGTATACGCCTAAAAATGACATGACTCTGTCCAAATAAATATTCTTAATATTTATTTAAGTCAAATTCCTCTATCAATAAATAAATAAAAAAATTTATTTATTTGATTCATATTCTCCCAACAATTAAATAAAATTAATTTATTTAATTAAATTCCTCTAATTCCTCCAACAAATTAAATAATACCAATTATTTAATTAGTTCTTCCAAATTCATTCTAAATTAAATAATATCAATTATTTAATTGTTTCTTCCAATAATATCCTCTCTAAATTTAAATAATCAAATATTTATTTAAGTTGTCCACTTCTTCTAAATTGAGTTATCTCTAAATGTAATTCAATCCTTGTGCACATGCAATTGAATATTCTAAATATTTAATTGAGCTAAAATATCTTCTCATCCTCATGTAATTTCTATTCTCTAGTTCTATTCTCTTAATTGATTGATCTATTCTTTTAATTGATTTATCTCTTTAGTTAACTCATTTTTCTATTTTATTAATTCCTCTCATGCAAAATATAGCAAGACACATGTCTTCTTATTTGCGCACGTTCCTTGACCGTTCTATACCGTTGCTCTTCTTATTTCTTCTATATGATTGATCTTCTCTCTTTCAAGTCTATAAATTGAACTCTGTTCTTCTATTTCATTCATCCAAGCTTTTAGTATTGTTACTCTACAGGGATTACAATGCGCATTTGGCATCCACATTATTCCTTTTGCTTGCGATCAACTTGTTACCATATCACTACCATTGTTGTGAAGTTCATCTTCATTACAAAGCACTATCATGGCCATTCTCCATTGACAATCTTGGAATAGCAAGGAAATGCAATTTCTAAGAGCCTTATTCATACATGCAAGATCGATTGAGATAGGCAACCAACAGAAGTTATGAAGTATTGAGGTTTGCAAAGGTTTCATCTTTGTTTGTTTGATCTTGATTATTTCCCTTTTCGTTGAGTTTTGGGTATTATTGATATTGATTTATTGATTATTCATGTTCACTCCAATTTTCCCTTAACAAAAATAATACAAGGAATTACCAAGGTTGGGACACCTTAATTCCCAACATTCTCCCACTTGTCAAACACCTTGTAAGAGCCAATAGAATTAACAGGATTTAACTGCTATAGGCCAAGAGGCCCATAGACTTCGAACACCATCTAAACTTCTCTGTGCCCACTGGCTTCGTTAATGCAACTGCAACATTCTTCAAAGTATTTACCTTCTCCAAATTTACCTTCCCATCCTCTACCATGTCTCACACAAAGTGAAACTGTACATCAATATGCTTTGTTCTGGCATGGAAAGTTGGATTCTTTGCAAGGCAAATTGCACTCTGACTGTCACAACAAATCGTAATCTGTCCTGCATCAACACCAATATTTGAACACAATCTCTTAAGCCAAATGGATTCCTTACAAGCATGAGTTGCAGCCATATACTCATCTTCTGTAGTGGACAAAGCAACCACAGGTTGTCGCTTACTCATCCAACTAATTGCACCACCAAACATTGTGAATACATATGCACTGGTGGATCTCCTGCTGTCAATGTCACCTGCCCAATCAGAATCCACAAATCCATGAATACAAACTGAATGCGGAGGTCTTGTAGCATTGCCATGATAGCAAATGGAATACTTGGAAGTACCCCTCACATATCTGAACACTCGCTTAACTGCATCCCAATGTACCCATCCATGATTAGCCATAAATCGACTAAGGACTCCCACTGCTTGGGCAATGTCTGGTCTTGTGCAGACCATAGCATACATCAAACTACCAACAACACTAGCATAAGGTACTCTTCTCATGTCCTCCACCTCACTAGGAGATTTTGGACAATCACTAACAGATAACTTTGTCCCCAATGAAACAGGAACACACAATGGTCTACAATCTGCCATGTTGAACCTATCCAACACCGTCTTCACATACTTACTCTGGCTTAACCAAATTTTTTTGCTAGCTTTGTCTCTTCTGATTTCCATTCCTAGAATGTACCTGGCTGCCCCTAAATCTTTCATTTCAAACTATGCTGCCAATTGAGACTTAAAATCAGAAATCATATTCTTACCCTTCCCAATCAGCAACATATCATCAACATATAATGCAATAATGAGAATACGATCACCATCAAACTTATAATACACACAATGATCCGATTTTGATCTCACAAATCCAATTGACAACACAAAGGCATCAAACTTCAAGTACCACATCCTAGGAGACTGCTTCAAACCATACAAAGACTTTTTCAATTTGCAAACCAAATTTTCTTTACCTTTCACTATGTAATGCTCTGGCTGTGACATGTAGATTTCTTCCTCCAAATCACCATGAAGGAAAGTTGTCTTCACATCCATATGTTCTACCTCTAAATCATAAGCAGCTGCAAGAGATAATAGAAATCTAATGGATGTCAGCTTTGCAACATGAGAGAAAATTTTACCATAATCAATTCCCTCCACTTCTGAGTACCCCTTCGCAACCAATCTAGCCTTGTACTTTTCAACACTGCCATCTGCATCGAATTTCTTCTTGAACACCATTTGCAACCAACGGGTTTCCGTCCATTAGACAAAGGCACCAAGTCCCATGTTTTGTTCTTTTCCAAAGAAGCCATCTCATCCTCCATGGCCTCCGTCCAAGAACCCGCATCTTTCATGCCCATAGCCTCTTTCTAGGCTCATTAGTGTTAGTAAGTAAAGTAAAAGCACAACTAAAATCAAGTAATGAATAACCAAACCTATCAGGTTGCTTTCTTGTTCGTGTAGACCTCCTCAATGGCTGAGGTTGAGGTTTTGCTTCTTCTAAGCTTTCAAAGCTGCTAGAGCTCTCCTCATCATCAGGTCTCATAGGGTCTGTTTGTTTAGTCTTCTCAGGGGTAGAAGGAAACTGAACCGTATCCTCTTTCTTTTCTATATGTTCTAGCTGTAGAACAATGGAAGAAGGTGTTAGCTCTTTGAAGATAACACTCCTGCTATACAACACTTTTTTAGCCACCAAATCCCAAAGCTTGTATCCGTTCACACCGATACCATAGCCAATGAAAATACATTTAACAGCCTTGTTCTCCAATTTAGACCATTTCTCCCTAGGCACATGTGCATATGCCTCACAACCAAAAACATGAAGATTTCTAACTGAAGGCTTCTTACTAGACCACACCTCCATAGGTGTCTTACCAACAAGAGCTAATATAGGAGATCTGTTTACAGGATAGCAAGTAATGGCAATAGCTTCAACCCAAAACTTTTGTTCGAGGCTTGCTCCACTAAGCATACTCCTAGCCTTCTCCATCAATGTCCTATTCATCCTCTCTGCAACTCCATTTTGCTGCGGGGTATATGGAGTTGTCTTATGCCTTTAAATCCCTTCCTCTTTGTAGAACTTATCAAACTTTGCTAAACAAAACTCACCACCGTTGTCAATTCTCAAACACTTAATCTTTTTACTAGTCTGATTTTCAGCAAAGGCTTTAAACTCTTTAAACCGACTAAAGACTTTAGTCTTTCTTTTGATGAAATAAACCCATGTCCTTCTATATGTAATCATCTATGAAAGATACAAAATATATAGATTTGAAATTGAAGGAACATTAAGAGGACCAAACACATCAGAATAAATAAGATCCAATACACCAGAAGACTTGTGAGAACTAGAGTAAAACTGAACACAATTTTGCTTTCGATAAATGCAATGTTCGCAAAAGTTGAACTCGTGATTACAATCATTTAACTCCTCAACGAAGTTTTTATTTTTCAAGGTACGTAGACCCTTCTCACCAATGTGGCCATATCTCAAATGCCATAACATAGTCTTTTCAGCAGGAAGCTTAGCTTCCATAGCATGTGCACTACCATCAGAACTAGTTACAACAAATTTCTTCAATGCTCGTTCATATGGTGGAGATGAAGTGACTGTAGCTTGTTTCTTTGAGTCAGAAGAACTATTGCACTATGAAGTGCATGCCTCCAACTAAAACAAAGTACCTCTTCGAGTACCCTTCGCAAGCACCATAGATCCTCTAGTCATTTTGCATCCATCCTTCGAAAAGACAACCTGCATACCAACATCATTCAAGATAGAAAATAGGTTCCGTGCAAGGCTTAGAATGTGCATAACTCTAGTGATCCCCTTCACTCATCCATCAGGGAATCAGATTGAAACTCTTCCATAACCAACAATCTTCAGATGAGAGTCATCACCTAGGTACACTCTTCCACCATCAAACTCTTCATATTTCATGAACCAGTCTTGATGCGAGGTCATGTGTAATGATGCACCAGAATCAATCAACCACACATCATCAAATGCATGGGTGGCCAGGGCTGTGATGAAGGCATCACCATCATCTTGCGACTTGTCAGAATCTGAATCAAGAGATTTCTTCTTCTTTTTCTTCTCCTCTTTGCATTCCTTTCGAAAATGCCCAGTTTTTCCACAATTCCAATAGAAAGCCTTGGACTTTTCAAGAGATTTGGATCTCCCACGGGATTTGGATCTGCCCTTCTCATCTTTCTTTTCTTTCTTCTTCCCTTTCTCCTTGGGTCTTCCATGAACTGCAAGAGCCTCTTTGGCTGATTTAGATGTCTTCCTCCGCATTTCTTCAGATAATAGGGATGACACCACATCTTCCATCTTGAAGGTGGTAGTGGTGCTTCCGATAGCCATGACAAGATGATCCCATGAATTTGGCAAAGAACAAAGTAGGGTCATGCAATGATCCTCCTCCATTTTCACACCCACAGATGTCAACTATGCAATGATCATGTTGAAAGCATTCATGTGATCTGCAACAGATCCTCCATCTTCCATCTTCAGAGTGAACAACTTCTTTTTCAGGAAGAGTTTGTTTACCAAGGACTTGGCCTGATAAACATCACCCAACTTCTTCCAAAGATCTTTCTTGCTCTTCTCCTCATGGACATTCAACAGGATAGAGTCAGCTAAACAGATTCTTATGAGACCCTTAGCCTTCCAATCTTTGAGGTCCCAATCAGCTTGTGACATTGCTGTAGGTTTCACACCAGATACCATTTCCCATAGGTACCAATCAACAAGTAGGTCCTCCATCTTGAGTTTCCACAACTTGAAATTAGTGCCATTGAATTTCTCAACCTCTAACCTTCAGGATGTGGTTGCCATCTCCTTGCTGTAACAAGATACATAATACTCTTCACAACACTCCCACTCAACCTAAGATCAGCTCAAAAAACCCCTACCCAACAACTAGGACCAAAGGTGATCAAGCTTTGATACCAACTGAAAGGAAGCTAGGTGTGCAGAAATTACTTCCTAAACTAATCTAATGAGGGGAGGAGAGTGCAAATTCAATTTTATCCTTACTATTACAGCAATGTTAAACCCACTAACAGAGATAACAGAGATATTGCAGCAAACACATAAACAAGAAAGTGAGATAGAAGAAGAGAGACACAAGATATATGTGGGGAAAACCTTTATCGAGTGAAAAACCCCACACTCCAAAACCTGCATAATGTATTAACAAAACTAAAATGGTTTACAATACACTTGAAATGCAAGCTCTCAGGAGTCTTCGACACTCATATCTGGAGACAAATTGGCAGCATAATAGTACCTGTCAAACCTGTAATACATCTCCTCCTCAAAGCACTTGTTTATATAGAAAATACAAGGCAAAATTGCCTCTATCTTGGAATGGGCATCTAACTTGGCCTCATGGCCCAAAACCCACACCTATGGACACTTGGTCAACATTGTAAGATGCTTCTGACACTTGTCCACACACCCCATTCAAAATAGGTCGCCTATTTCTAAAATGGGTTATGACAGATGCTCTTACAACTCTTACGACCGTCATAGAATTTGTCATAGCAGTTACAACTTACAGTTGTAAGAGAATCTGTCATACATAGGCTATAAATAGAATACTCTCTTACAACATGTCATAGTCCACCTTGGGGCACCCAAAGATGCCTTTTTCAAAGATGCTCTTCAACACATGTCTTCACCTATCATAGAATCTCATATTTCTGACTCTTACATGTCATAACTTCGTCATAGGAATCTGTCATGACCGTTACGGTCAATATTCCCTTACACAACATCCAAGATGTTTACACATGGAAAAATATTCCTACCACAAAGTGGGATGCCTACCTCCTCATGTGAGGACAAAATTACAAGTTGTCATCTTCCATGTAGGATCACACATCACCGTGCCACATCCCACAAGATGACAATTTGAATTTACAATTTAATTTACAACATAGGCAATAAATAAATAAATACAATGAAAATAATACAAGGAATTACCAAGGTTGAGACACCTTAATTCCCAACAATCATGGTATTAGGAGACATCTATCTGCTCCTAGGACTCCTGAATAGAATGGGGTAGTGGAGAGGAAGAATAGGATAGTGCAAGAGATGGCTAGGGCTATGTTGAAATATGCAGATTTGCCTGATATGTACTAGAAGGAAGCAATTCACACTACTATCTATCTACTTAACAAAGTACAATTGAAGTTTAATAGCATTAAGACCCCTTATAAGCTATGGTATGGAAGACCTCTCATTGTTAGATACCTCAGGATCTTTGGCAGCAAATGTTACATTAGGGGAGATGAAGAAGACCTTGGAAAGTTTGATTCAAGGTGTGATGAAGGGATCTTTCTTGGTTACTCAACCAAGAGCAAGACCTATAGATGCTTCAACAAGAGATTGAGAAAGATGATTGAAAGCACAAATTTCAAGGTGGATGAAGACTTGTATCAGATCTAACAAGAACCAAAGGACTGCAGATCTGATATAACTCCTTGCATTGAAGAAGAAGGAGAGGAGGAGAAAGAAGAGAAGGAACAAGAATCAGAGCAAATCCCTAAGAGTCCAGCAAAGTATGTTCGGAGGAAACATTTAGCAGATCAGATCATTGGGGATAAGAATGAAGGTGTGCAGATCAGGAGAAGGTTTGCAAAAGCAAGTGAGCAAGTGAATTTTTGTTTACTATCAAAGGTAGAGCCCAAAACCTTTGTTGATGCTAGCAAAGATGATGGATGGTTGAAGGCAATGGAAGAAGAATTGAATTAGATAGAGAAGAATCATATATGGGAATTGGTTCCCAGACCAACCAATAATAATGTTATAGGAACAAACTGGGTGTTCCAGAACAAACTGAATGAAGATGGTGAAGTTGTGAGGAATAAAGCAACATTGGTGTGTAAGGGTTATTCACAAGTTGAAGGTATTAATTTTGAGGAGAATTTTGCGCTCGTAGCCAAGATAGAGGCAATCAAGATATTTCTTGCCTTTGTTGCTCACAAGAACTTCAAGGTCTATTAGATGGATGCCAAGTTAACATTCTTGAATGGTGATTTAGAGGAAGAGGTCTACATTGAGCAACCAAATGGTTTCCAACTATTAGAAGATCTGGATATGGTGTGCAGACTCAAGAAAGCTTTGTATGGACTAGAGCAAGCTCCTAAAGCTTGGCATGCCTGGTTGGATAAGTACTTACTTCAGCAAGGTTTCAAGAAAGGTACCACAGATAGTAATCTTTACATCAAGGAAGAGCGAGGCATGATTTTGATAGTTGCATTATATGTTGATGACATCATCATTGGTAGAGATGATGATATGTGTAAGAGGTTTGCAGAAGAGATGCAGAAAGAGTTTGAGATGTCTATGATTGGTGAGATGTCTTTCTTCCTTGGGCTTCAAATTGTTCAACTAGATGATGGTATCTTTGTTTTTCAGGCTAAGTATGTTAGAGAGATGTTGAAGAAATTTGGTATGGAGGATTGTAAACTAGTAGGTACTCCTATGGTTACTGGTTGTTATTTGAGCAAGGCTGATGAGTCACCGGAGGTTGATCAGACTCTTTATAGATCTATGATTGGAGGATTATTGTACTTGACTACTTCTAGACTTGATATTATGTATGCATTATGTGTGGTTGCCAGATTTAAAGCTAATCCTAAGCAAACTCATGAGAAGGAAGTAAAAAGAATATTTAGATATTTGAAGGGAACTCTAGATTATGGCTTATGGTATCCAAGAGGCAATGACTTTGATCTGAGTGCTTACACTGATGTTGATTGGGCTGGTTGTGTTGATGATAGAAGAAGTACAAGTGGTGGTGCTTTCTTTTTAGGAAGTAGATTGGTTTCATGGCACAGTAAGAAACAAGATTCGGTATCTTAATCAACTGCAAAGGCAGAGTATATTGCAACAGCATCCTGTTGTACACAAGTGTTCTGGATGAAGCAAACATTGAAGGATATCAAGATACAATATGATGAGCCTATTCTTATTTTGTGTGATAACACAAGTGCTATCAATATTTCCAAGAATCCAGTGATGCATTCTAGAACCAAGCATATATCAATCAAGTATCACTTTTTGAGAGAGAAGGTTGCAGAGAATGAAGTGAAGTTGGAGTATGTTCTAACAAAGGATCAGATTGTAGATATTTTCACAAAGGCTCTTGCAAATGACACTTTTGAGTATCTCCGGTAGAAGTTAGGGGTAATTGCTCCTCCTTCTTCTTGTTAGATGCATAGTTGGTGCATTTGTCCAGGGGGAGTAATTCATGCTATATCCTTTTCCTAGACTGATGGTGGCTACCTCTCAAGGGGAGTAGGTAGTGGTTGTTGTTGACAAGGGGAGAAGGTTGAGAAAGAGAGTGTGTGCTCTAAGGGGGAGAAGTAGTTTCCCTTTGTACTTGATGTCAAAGGGGGAGAATGAGTAGGTGTGTGTTTCCATCAATGCCAAAGGGGGAGATTGTTGCATATATGTTACATAAGGTTGTCACTGATGTGATGTTGTGGCTAGACCATTGATGTCAACACTCAGTTTGGAGTGTCATTGATGCTTATGTTGATGATGTACTAAGAGTGATGTTGTTGTTGTTCATGGTTGGATGTCATGCAATATTAAGTTGTATTGTGTATGTTTGTTGTTAGCAGAGATGATAACATGATGATATATTAAGATGGGAATTAGAAACATTAAGATGAATGATGATAAATTAAGATGGGAATTAGAAGTAATGTTGATGTTGAGAAGATGTTGCTGATGACCTATAGCATGTTGTATTATCTTTTTTGATGATCCTAAGGAATTATGTGTTGCTATAAGAAGGTTCTAGTCTCCGGATGTTGGTAAAGGTTGTTGTTGTAGGAAGCTTCCTGGAAGAGTGCTTGGTAAAATGCTCCGCATTCCTCTGCAGTTGAAGATATGGTCACGTGGTTTAGAATTTATGTTCAGTATGTTGTAAAGGTGCTAAATCAAAAGTTTTATATGATTTTCTCCTCCACAACAAAAGTTATAAGTGACAGAGTTCTGTTCTGCACTCTGGCAGTACAAAGTGATGATGAAGGTTGTTTGGAATGCTCTGCATTCCTTTGAAAGTGAAGATTTGTCCATGTAGTTTGGTGAACATGTTTAGGGATGTTTAATACATACTACTATGCAATATCAAGTGATTTGGTGGTCTGCAAGTTCATTTTTCAAATGACAATGTGTTAACAGATAGTTTTGGATGCCCAATTGTTAGGATACATGGTTGAGTACTTGCACCAGTTGGAGAATGTACAGATCAATTATATGAGTTTATATGGACATTCCACATGTCTCTATGTTTCTCAAGTTTGAAGCACATGCAGATCCTTCATGTTTCTAGTACCACACAATGTTTTCAAGTCACTTTGTGAAGAAATATTGTTGTTGAGGCTAACTTGGGAATGTTGGTGATGTGCGCCACAAAGTTGTTGTGCGAAGTTCAAGGAGAGTTTGAAGATGTTGTGTGGGTCATGCCGACTCATTTGGGAGAAGAACAAGTAATCTTTAATCATTCATGTGTACCACCAAAGTTATAATGACTGTTGTGCTACAAGAT
The DNA here is from genome assembly GCA_027924645.1 of Cunninghamia lanceolata. Taxonomy (NCBI): domain Eukaryota; kingdom Viridiplantae; phylum Streptophyta; class Pinopsida; order Cupressales; family Cupressaceae; genus Cunninghamia; species Cunninghamia lanceolata. The sequence goes on from BSBN01001715.1 coordinate 17,420,244, forward strand.
TCATGTTTTCTTGCTTAAGGATGACGTAATTCAAATCTGCGAGACATGCAGATGTTATTCCTTAAAGGATGATGATGTGAAGAATGTTTAGGACCAGGTTAAGCATGTGTTGGGATCCGTAAGGTGTGTTTCTCTTCCTGGTGTTGCATGTAGTTCATGTTAGGGCTTTCCCTCTACACGTTTCATGATGTTTGATCTATTGGCCAACTTGTAATGTAATCAATGTAATATCATGTATATATTGTAAACCTAGTTGATCTAGGTGAAGTATGATTGCAAATGTGAACATGAGGAGCAGAATATGAATATGTAATGCATTAAGATGTGCAACTGAAGGGAAAAGAGCAGAAGTAATAAGGTTCGTCCCGATTCATCTTGAAGACATTTTTAAGATAGGAGGTAAGTGAAGAGTGTGCATAGAAGAGCAATCATCAAAGAGGAGTGTCAAAGCAAAATTGCAATCATCAAAAGGAGTAAGCTTCATTTTCAGTTTCAGACAGTAGAAGGACTGTCATAGTGTAATCATTTCTAAGCTTGTTCTCAGTTCAAGGAGTAGTTGCTTCATTGGGTTGTAGCCCTAAAACAAAGTCTGTAGGGAGTTGTAGCTTCCATGGGAGTGACCCTAAAACCTTTCTTAAAGGAGTAGTAGCTTCCTTAGGTTGTAGCCCTAAAACAAAGTTTGCAGGGAGTAGTAGCTTCCTTGAGTTGTAGCCCTAAAACAAAGTTGTAATATTTTATTACAGTGAGCTTCATATATTGTGAGTTAATCCTCACCGTGGTGTTTCCCCTTTTGGGGTTTTCCATGTATATTTGGTGTTATGTGTTTTTATACATTGTGTTGATCTTTCATGTTTATGTTAATGTTGTAAAGTTTAAGTTTTAATTCGCTCCAGAGGATTTGAAGTTTGTTTGGATACTGATTCACCCCCCCTCTCAATATCCTGGTGTGTTCAACAGTATGTTGGTTTGATTTTGTGAAGGAGGGGATGCCTTTTTTGTGTTGTTTTATTTGTTTGTAGTGGGAGGCATTTTCTTTTGGGTTGAGATTAGATCTGAAAGTTAGAAGGTATGGGCAACAACTTTAGAGTTGACTTTGAGAAGTTCAATGGGCAAAAATTCAAGTTGTGGAAATTAAAGATGGAAGATCTCTTAGTGAAGAGAGATCAATTGATTGTGGTAACTACCACATCATGCTTCATCCCTTCTAGGATGGTCATGATGAATGAGACAAATGTGATAGAAAGGTAAGAAACACTATAAGTTATGTTTTTTATTATGTCTTGATGAAAGTTTTAGGTGAAAGCAGTACAAATAAATTGTTGGATAAAATTGCTATATTGTATCAAACTAAGAGTCTTGTGAATAATTTGTTTCTAAAAATAAAATTATATTCATTAAAATGAATGGAGATTTTGTAACCAATCTTCTAAATGCATTTGAAGAAGACAACAAACGTATCACTTTTCTTTTCTCATTATTTGATTCATGGGATTATCTCCTCATGGCTATTAGTAATAGATCTTCTAAGTTAAAACCTAAACATATTTGTGTTAGCTCTACTAAGTGAAGAGCTAAGGAGAAAATCCATGGATGATTCTTGTAAAGATGCTTTATTTATAAGAGGTTAGTCTAAAGAAAGAGGGGGTAAAAATAAATTAGGGGATAAAAATAAATCAAGTCAAAGGGTAGGTCTAAGTCTCTTGGCAAATCTAAAGTACATTGGAATTGTGAAGAAAGGGTCATGTAAAATAGTGTGAACTTATTTGAAACAAGATAAAAGTGAAGACTCCTTTATAGATAAGTTCTATGATTAAGATGTTATTAGTGGTGATGTTTTTATAGCTTCTAGCATACATTTTAGTGATGAATCATGGTTGACTGATTTAGGTGCTTACATTCACATGACTCCTCATATAAGGAGTGGTACTCAATGTTGAATATTGAGAGGGGGGTGAATTAGTATTGTGGAAAACCCAAGAAAGGGAAAAACCATGGAGAGGATTAGCTCTCAATATATATTGCAATCTTTTACAAATGGTGATGTTTAGGCTTGGCCACTCCATGGGCCTAGAACATGCTGGCTCACTGCCACAACCCTAAACCCATAAAGATTACAATGAGGGATATTAAACCCTACTAATTGCTTATAGCTAGGCTCACTGCCAAGTACAAGTGAAATTGTATAAGGAATATGAATACTTTAACAACATCTATTAGCATGCCAGGGTGCAGTCATTTAGCAACTGAATACTGAATCCTAAGTCTTCATTATCACTACTCTTTTATCTCTGCTCTACTATTCTGATACTCGAATCAATCACATCCACACAATTCTTCTTCGCATTCTTCACATTTGCATCTCGCACTCCAAACACTGAATTTGACCCCACATATATATTTGCAACACTTAAGATTTTCATATTAGGGCGGCATACTCATATGAAGCGTATAGTTAATAAACTTGTAGCTTGTCGGCCAAATCCATCCATCAAAATACATAGTGGACCTAAATAACATTTGAAACATCTTCTCATATGTCGGTTACAACTATAGAACCACTTAGGATAAAGTTCTAATCAATAGAACTTACTGCACATAAATCAAACTATCATGTCGACCTCAAACTCATACTGCTATTGGTTCAGTTCAACTGTCAAACTACATCTTTTACTGCAGACCATAGGGCTTGCTCAAAATCATATCAAGGACTCCTCAATAATCATAAATCATAACTTCAGAACTGCAGAGCAAAATATTCTTTAGTGGTAAAATGCGGACCATTAGAACTCAGACTCTGTCATAGTCAAACTTTGTCAAACACTGTAGTGATACTCAGTAGCTTGAAACTATCTTTTCAATGAACTTCAGATCTTACAACTCTAGATTTATTACTAATAGCCATCAAGAGAGGAATTAACTCAACTAAACTGCTTTTGGAATGACATGTGTCCTTCTATGGGATGCACGTTCCTCAACAAGCTTCCTCCATTGATCTTTCCTTTTCTTCTCAACCATTGATCTTCCCTCACTCTCTTCTATAAATACAACCTTCTTCTCTTCATTTTGAAAATCTAGAGTTTGTGTAAATTTATGCTGTGGGAATCTAAGCGCGCCTTTGGCACCCCTATTCCATTTAGCACTTCATAGCTTTCTCCATTTCTGTATTTGAAGCTCATCTTCAAATACCAAAGTATCCTAGCCATTCTTCATTTGTCATCTTCAAACAAGCAAGCAAGCAACAACTTCTGAGGGCTTCACAATCAAGATCAAACGAAGATAGGTGAACTACAGAAGGCAAAAAGGTAAAAGATGAAGGTATTGTTTGTCCTTTATTTTTATCTCTTTTATCTTTATTATTCTGTAGATGTTTGGGTTTTTGTTTTCATTGATTTGAATAACCAGTTTTCCCCCTCACATTTACAACACCTCAAAACTGCATAACAAAATGTGCACTTGCGGAGAAATGCGGATCATTTTACTTCGCACTGTACATTGACCCTATCTTACTTATGTTCATCTAGACCTAGATTTTTTCTTCAAAGGACTTCCAGAGGAAGTCATGATCTAAGCACGGGAATATATCATCATCAAGTGGTTATGAGTCAACATACCTAAACTGCATTTGTCGGTCTTCATCTTCGAAGGCATACTGATCCACTTTCTGTCCCTTATTCTAAATACTGTCCATACTTAGTCATTCTGGCCTTTCGGTCTTGAATACTCTTGTGCCTTGTTGCCAAATCCAGTTGGTCTTCCAAAATGATGTCTTCTTGTCATACTAATGTATCCTCTTTTCCTTTTTTCCATCAATGACAACACTCAATTATTCAACATAGCAGTGTCTCTTGCCAACAATCTCCCCCTTTGGCATTGATGGCAACACTTAGTGAAAAATGTCTGACTGCCTTGATTGCTCCCCCTTTTTATATACACTCTATATTTCTTCTCCCCCTGAGATGTTTGCCCATTTTTCACTGATCATCTTCTCCCCCTTTGACATCAATGGCAAAGGTGAAGGTTCCGGAGCCAAAAATTGTCATGGCTGTAAAATTTGCTATACTCTGTCGCATATGTACATGTACAATCTTCAACTTTATTTTACATGTGCTAGAGGATGTCATTGAAAATGTTCTTTATTTGGGCTAGCTCACCATCCCAGCTTTTCTTGGCATTGTCCAAAATTTGAATATGACCACTGAGTAGAAAAACTACAGTCTCTGCCTTGTGAAGATCAGAGGGTGTGTCAGATTGTGAAGCTACTTGTGCTTCAGCTGCCAGATTAAACATAGAATCTAACTTAGGATAGATTATTCTTCTTAGTTGACACATTTTATTTCTAATTTTATTCCTCTCACTTATTAGATTGTTCAAGTCATCATGAAGGTTGATGACTTGACTTTCCTTGTTGCTTACTGATTTTGTCACCGGACCATATGCCTTAGAAGTGTTCATCAGTTTTTGCTCTAATTCCTTGATCTTTTCTTCTATTTTCTTTGTGACTTCCATCCAAGATAAACAAAATTTGTATATAGCACCAGCTTCTTTAATGGCACTTTGAATGCTTTTTATTCTATTGTCTAATTGGGCTTTGTCATTAGTTATCATTTCCATCAACTCATTCAATCTCTTCTCATTAAACTCTTGCCTGACTTTTATGTCTGCGGATTTCTCAAAGGATTCAAAATGTTTACTTACAGAGTTTATAAGTCCTTTGAGTTGATTTTCTGATGAAAAGGAAATATCCTTCTGGTATGTTGGCATCAGCTTCTCCAAAATGCTATATGCCTCACCAATGAGCTCACTATCCTCTATGTCAGACTTTAACATTTCCTCTCTTGCCTTTACCTGTGCAATTGATGCCAATCTAAATTTTTGTATAGGGGACATTGTGTCCAAGTTTATTGGACCATGTAGAAACTCAAGGTCAACCAAAACTTGTTTCTCTTTCTCCAACAGTTCTTTAACCGATTCTGCAGTGTCTCTTGGTGTAGTAGAGACTTCTTCTTTTAAGATCTGCTCTGGATCATCTATGTCCATGTCCTTATTAGAGTCCTCCTTCTATTCTGGTGAAGGATTTTACTTTACCTATTCCTCCTCAGTCCTCTCCTTGTCAATTTTATCTTCAGCTTGATGTTCCGGAGAGAATATTGTTTCAGCAGGAACTTGTTTCTGCTCAGTTACTTTGACACTTTCATCTATTTCTTGATCAAGTTTTACTTCCGGAATAGATGTATTATTTCCAGCATCTATTTCTTCATTGTCATAAATGGTTGGAAGATTGAATTCTCTTAATGTGTTCAGAGTGGCTTCTTCAGTTTCCTTTACCACTTTTTCAATTTCTCCTAACATTAGAGCATTCATTCTTTTCTTTGACTTGAATTTGCTGTGAATTGCTTTGGATATTTTTACTTTTTCTTCCGGAGTGATTTCTAGACATAGTTTTATTAAAGAATGTTGTCTTAGTTCAGCATCCTTTGCCTGGGCCACTTCCTTTCTTGCAGACATTATGCTTGCCAGGCTATGTGGAAGATCATCAATTATTTCAATTAGGGCCTTGTTGTAGATTCAGATACTCTACAACAACAGTCTCAATGATTTTCTTGTCTGGATAATTATATCCATCATATAATTATGTAATAGGCTTCAGATTGCCATCCAATGTTATGGCTTTGAGAACATCTTCAAGACTTATGGTTGCTTCCTCTGTTAGGGGCACATCTTGCTTTTGCCTTTTTACAGCTTTACCCTTACCAGAAGGTTTCTTTTTGCTAGTTCCAGAGGCTTTTGTTACTTCAGTTTTCATCTTTTTCACTTCTTCATCAGCTCTTCCTATACTAACATACATCCTTCTTCCTTTTGCTTTTTGTCTCTTTGTGCCTTTGTCAGTGGATTTCTTGGACAAATGCTCCACACTTGCAGATGGTGTGGGACCAGAGAATGCAAAGTGAGTTATAATGGAAAAGTATTTTATTTTTATCCTCCGTACTTGAACTACTTGTCATAAATGCTCATTCTCAAGAGTGGTTTGACTTTACTCTGATAGATATAGTCAATCAGAATTGCTCCACAATGTACCACACAGACTTATTTTCTTCCGAATTTTCTTTCAAATGATTTTTCACGTCAGATTCCACCACATATCCTTGTGTCAGATTCCAATACTAACTATCTAGTTGGGGGTTTTGGATTTTCAATACTGCTCCCCCTAAGCCAGAGCTCCCAATTTACTTCCTGGAGGAAGTATCTGCATCTGATGCTGGTGCAGATCTATCCATAACTTCAATTACTTCTTTCTTGATCCAGATCTTGTCCATTTCTTTCTAAGTTTCAACTGGATCGACCTTTTTTTTCCCTTACCATTCCTTTGCTCCGGTTTCTTTTCTTCAGTAAGGTAATTTCTTTTCACATTTTGGTTTCTATACTCTTGCAATATGTCCATACTTGTTGCAATTGTAGCACAAAACATTCCTTTGTCCTTGAGTCCTTCTATTGATTGTATTTGATCTGCATTGATTAGCCCTATGTCCAAATCTATTACAAGAAAAACACTTCCCATTGAATGATTGACTATTCCTTGTATTATAGGAACCATTCCTTACCAGATTTCTACATTCATTTGATTTGTGACCAATTTTCTTGCAATTGAAACATTGACCAGAAAAGGATGGAGCATTTTGATTCTGGTTTAATCTACTCCTACACTGAGAAGCTTTATGACCAAACTTATTGCAATTAAAATGATGGCCATTGAAAGATGGGTACCTTTGAGTATTTGGTTGTTTGACTAGAGGTCTTCTAGGTCTTCTTCTTTGATTTCTAAACTGGTTTCCTCTATTTTGCTTTAACTCAATGTTTGTTTGACCAGATTTTAAACTTTCTCCTTTCTCAAATCCCAAACCTTGCTTATCATCAGCACTCCTTTGACTAGCAATCACCTCTATTGGGATAAGGTACCATTAACCTTGTAAATCCCAATATTGTGTTATTCCATTTATTATTTGTAATTACCCATAAGGGATGTACAATTTTCACCGGCAGTGGTAAAAATTATTTGTTGTCCACAGTAATTATGGAGTTACTGCACGGTAAGTCCCGGAGTTACCGGCGGTAGTTACAAGATGTCATTTACTATGGTAAATGGTAATTGGCCAAAGTGGGGTGCACATGTGGAGGAATAATCTATTTTTAGTGTTATGACACACATCATAGATGTTGTAAGAAGGTGTAAGAGATTCTATGACAACTGTAAGTTGTCATAAGAATCTATGACACTTATAATAGAATATGACGCGTCATAAGATGCTGTAAGTGGCTATTTTTAGCCCCAAGGCATTCAAGCTTGCATGGGCACATTTTTCCAAGTTTATGATGCATGTATGATAGCATTTATGACTCTGTAAGAGCCTATTCTTGGCCATGGATGCCCAAGGTTGTATTGTTGACTCTTGACAAGTGTTATGGGCTTGTAAGAAGTCATTTAATGTCTTGAGGTTGTGTAAATTCTATAAAAAACCATAGCATAGTAGATGAGGTGCATATAACAGTTTACAGGTACCCAGGTTCTGTCAGAGTGAAGGTTGAAGGACAGAGGAAGTGAATGTATTTGTAATCTCCTTTTATGAAGATAATACAACTTGGCCTCTTTTCTTGGTGGAGTTTTTTACCCGCAAGGGTTTTCTCCACGTTAAACACTTGTGTTATGTGCTTCATTCTGCTTCTAGTATATTTATGTAATGTGGGTTTATGTTTTGATTACAATCTCCATTGTTAATGCACACTTAAAAGATTGCTGAAATTTATTCGAATCGGATTTCCATTAAAGTAGTGTTGCTTTCATTTCTAACATTTGGTATCAGAGCCTGGCCAACTTTGACTCTTGGGTGGTAGTGTGGAAGCTATAGCTATAGTGGGAGATTTGGTTGCATTTGTTTTGCATATCTTGTGTTGTTATTATGGTTGCATCCACCATTGCATCAACCTCTCGAATGGACATTAAGAAGTTCAACGGAATGGGGTATGAGTTGTAGAAGTTGAAAATGGAAGATTTGTTGAAAGAAAGAAACCAATGGTTGGTTATCCAAAAAGATAAGAAACCTGACGATGTCTCTCAAGATGAGTGGGATAGATTGGATAAGAAGGCACGGGGAACCATCCGGTTGTGTCTTTTAGACTCTATCCTATTGAATGTCGCGAAGGAAGAGACTGCATACAAGTTGTGGAAATGGTTGGGTGAGATCTATCAAGCCAAGAGTATGGTAAATAAACTTTATTTAAAAAGAAAATTGTTTTCCATGAAAATGCGAGAAGGTGAATCAGTTGCAGAGCATTTAAATTCTTTTAATTTGTTAGTGAGTCAGGTTGATTCAGTAGATGTTGAGGTTAGTGAGGAAGATAAATGTATCTTACTTCTTTGTTCTTTACCTGAGTCTTGGGAGAATGTTATCCTTGCTATCACTGCTAACCTTGTGGATCCGAAGTTGGATGCTCTTGTTTCAGTGCTACTGTCACAGGAATTGAGGAAGAAGAGTTCAGATCGTTTAGGGGATGCTCTCAGTGTCAGGGGAAGGTCTAAGGAAAGGGGACCTAAAGGAGATCAAAAAGGGGCTAAGGACAAGTCCAAGGGCTGGTCTAAGACTCCTGGTAAAAAGAATAGAGTTAAGTGTTGGAACTACGGTAAAAGGGGACATGTGAAGGAGTATAGAAACCCCAAGAAACAATGGGAGAGTGTTTCAGATAAGTCCTCGAATGCAGGTGAAGAAGTTTTACTTTCTGCATGTAATCTTGTTTCTAATGATCATTGGTTGGTTGACTCAGGATGCTCGTTTCATATGACCCCGCATAAGGAATGGTTCTCCACATATGAAGGCTATGATGGAGGTAGTATCTACCTTGGTGACAACTCTACATATCTGATTGTCAAGAAAGGAAAGGTATTGTTGTGTTTCAGTGATGGGAGGATTAAAACCCTCCCTAGTGTTTTGCATGTTCCTGGATTAGCTAGAAATCTGATTTCAGTTTTGAAGTTGAATGATTTGGGAATGCATGTGACATTTGACAAGCATGGCTGCAGATTGGTGAGAGGGAACTTGGTGGTAGCAAAAGGGAAGAGATTCAGGAAATTGTTTAAGCTTGAAGCCACTATAGTTTGTAATGCCTCCTATGTATCTGAGGCCACTACTAAAAATACATGTATGTTGTGGCACCGTAGATTGGGCCACACAAGTAATAATGTACTGAAAACTATTAAGAATAAAAATTTGTTGGATGGTTTCTCCTATTCTGATGAGCACTTTGATTTATGTGAGCATTGTGTGTTTGGTAAACAAAATAGAAAATCATTTCCTTCAGGAAGTAATAGAGCAAAAGAGAAGTTAGAAATTATTCATACGGATGTGTTTGGACCTATGGATAATGAATCTATCAAAAAATCTCGTTATTTTGTAACCTTCATTGATGATTTATCCAGATTTAGATGGATTTATTTTATGAAGCATAAATCTGAAGTTTTCACTAAGTTTAAGGAATTCAAAGTCTTAGTAGAGAACCAATTAGGTTTAAAGATAAAAATATTAAGATCTGACAATGGAGGGGAATATTGCTCTAAGGAATTTGATGAGTTTTGCAAGCATGCAGGTATAATCAGACAAAAGACAACTCCATATACACGACAACAGAATGGTGTTGCAGAAAGGATGAACTGAACAATTATGGAAAGGGCTAGAAGTATGCTTAGTGATGCACAGTTGGATAAATACTTTTGGGCAGAGGCTGTGTATACTACTTGCTACTTGATAAATAGATCTCCTTGTAAGGCTCTTTATTCGACACCTTATGAAGTGTGGATAGGTAAGAAACCTTTTGTTTCACATTTAAGGGTTTTTAGTTGTGAAGCTTTTGTTCATGTGCCTAACGAAAAGTGATCCAAGTTGGATCCAAAGGCTGAAAAGTGTACATTCATTGGATATGGTGATAATGTCAAAGGTTATAAGCTTTGGAATCCACTAACCCGTAGGATTATCTTTTCTAGAGATGTTATTTTTAGGGAACTTAGAGCTATTTCTGAACCTGAGCAACCAAAAGAAAAAGATGAAAAGGTAAAGAAGGTGCACTTTGATTTAGAGCAGCAAGATGCACCTCAGGAAGAACAAAATGATGGATTGGGGGTGAAGAAGAAGAAGAAGATTTGAGTAGTTATGACGAAGATGAGTCTGTTGTTACAGAAGAAGTTGGTGCAGATGATCATACAGAAGAACAAGTTGAGACTCTTACTCCACCCTTGAGGAGATCCAAAAGACAATAGAATCTAGTTGATAGGTATAGCCCATTAGATTTCCATTGTGTATATGCTTTATTGAGTACTAACGATGAACCTAGATCCTACAGGGAAGCTATTTCTGCAGATGATAGTGAGTCTTGGCAGCTAGCCATGTAGGAGGAGATGATGGCTTTGGACTCTAATAACACCTGGGATCTTGTTCGTTTGCCCAAAGGAAGAAAGGCCATAGGTTGTAAGTGGGTCTTCAAGAAAAAGTTTGGAGCAGACAAGTCATTGGAGAAGTACAAGGCTAGACAGGTAGCCAAGGGCTACTCCTAGAGAGAGGGAGTTGATTTTGGTGAGATATTCTCTCCTGTTGCTAAATTGACTTCTATTAGATTTATCTTATCAATTGCTACAGCTTATGATTGGGAGATTGAACAAATGGATGTTAAGACTGCCTTCTTGCATAGAGATCTTGAAAAAGAAATTTATATCCAACAGCCTATAGGTTTTGAGGTAAAAGGAAAAGAACATTAGATTTGCAAGTTAAAGAGGTCTCTTTATGGTCTAAAACAATCCCCCAGAATGTGGTATCGAAAGTTTGATTCATTTGTTTTAAAATTGGGTTTTGTTAGAAGCGAGGAGGATCATTGTGTTTACATTCATTGTGTTGATGATTCTATACTAGTTATTGCTTTGTATGTTGATGACATGTTTTTTAGCAATACTAAGGGTATGGTCAGTGAGCTTAAAGCCTAACTTTCAAGTGCATTTGAGATGAAGGATCTTGGTGCTGCAAGGTATATTTTGGGAATGGAGATCAGGAGGGACAGAGTTAACAGAAATCTTTGGTTGTCACAAAGTAAGTATGTGAATACTATTGTGCAAACGTTTAGTTTGCAGGATTGTAACCCAGTTAGAGTTCCTTTACCCATTGGTACTAAGCTTTCATTAGATATGTGTACAAAGACTGAGGATGATCTTGAGGATATGTCTAATGTGCCATATGCTAGTGTTGTAGGGAGTTTGATGTATGCAATGGTTTGCACTAGACCAGATATTGCCCAAGCAGTGGGAGTTTTGAGTAGATTTATGTCTAACCCTGGTAGACAACATTGGAACTATGCGAAGAGGGTGTTTAAATATCTTACAGGTACTCCTAATCATTGTTTGGTTTATTCTGGTACTAATAGTGCTGATAAATCTTTGCACATACAGGGTTTTGTTGATGTAGATTGGGTAGGTGACTTGGATAGTCGAAGGTCCACTAGTGGCTATGTGTTTACTCTGTTTGGAGGTACAGTGAGTTGGATGAGTAAGAGGCAGCCCACAGTTTCTTTGTCCACTACAAAAGCAGAGTATATGGCTGCTACTCATGTCTCTAAGGAGGTAGTTTGGTTGAGGAGATTGTGTACATGTATTGGTTTTGATTGCAGGATCATTCAGATTGGTTGTGATAGCTAGAGTGCTGTCTGTTTGGCTAAGAATCCCATGTATCATGCTCAGACTAAGCATGTTGATGTTCGGTATCACTTTGTTCAAGAGTTGGTTGTAAATGGAGAGATTGAGCTGAAGAAGATAGACACTCAGGAGAATGTTGCAGATTCATTGACTAAGCATGTGAGCACAAAGAAGTTCGTGTGGTGCAGAGAGGCCATGGGCCTTGTTTCTAGTGCCTGACTAATTTTCATTTGATTTCCTATGAGTTGATTTACAATGTATAATGTCAAGTGGGAGAATGTTGGGATAAGGTGTTATTAACCTTGTAAATCCCAATATTGTATTTATTCCATTTATTATTTGTAATTACCCATAAGGGGTGTACAAGTTTCACCGGCAGTGGTAAAAATTATTTATTGTCCACGGTAATTACAGAGTTACTGCATGGTAAGTCCCAGAGTTACTGGCGGTAGTTACGAGATGTCATTTACTATGGTAAATAGTAATTGGTCAAAGTGGGGTGCACATGTGGAGGAATAATCTATTTTTAGTGTTATGACACACGCCATAGATGTTGTAAGAAGGTGTAAGAGATTTTATGACAACTGTAAGTTGTCATAAGAATCTATGACACTTATAATAGCATATGACGCATCATAAGATGTTGTAAGTGGCTATTTTTAGCCCCAAGGCATTCAAGCTTGCATGGGCACATTTTTCCAAGTGTAGGATGCGTGTATGACATCATTTATGACCCCGTAAGAGCCTATTCTTGGCCATGGACGCCCAAGGTTGTATTGTTGACTCTTGAGAAGTGTTATGGTCTTGTAAGAAGTCATTTAATGTCTTGAGGTTGTGTAAATTCTATAAAAAACCATAGCATAGTAGATGAGGTGCATATAACAGTTTACAGGTACCCAGGTTCTGCTGGAGTGAAGGTTGAAGGACAGAGGAAGTGAATGTATTTGTATTCTCCTTTTGTGAAGATAATACAACTTGGCCTCTTTTCTTGGTGGAGTTTTTTTACCCGCAAGGGTTTTCTCCATGTTAAACACTTGTGTTATGTGCTTCATTCTACTTCTGGTATATTTATGTATTGTGGGTTTATGTTTTGATTACAATCTCCATTGTTAATGCACACTTAAAAGATTGCTGAAATTTATTCGAATCAGATTTCCGTTGAAGTAGTGTTGCTTTCATTTCTAACAACCTCATCAAGCTTTGAAGAACTTATCTTGAACTTTTCTTCATAGCTCTTGGCTGCATCCAGATCAAATTTTAGAAGTAGCACTTCTTTCCCCAATTTTTCACAATCCTCTGATTTGTCCTTAACAACTTGATTCAGATGCCTTTCAATTTCTTCCTTCTTTTCAACTTCCTATGTCAATCCATTTAGAAACTCATGTGCTTCATCTAATTGATCATTTAGCTCCTTACTTTTCTCTTAGAACTTCCTAACTTTCTCTCTTAGCTTTAGGATGCATTCATCAGCTTCTTGAATATTAGCTTTTAGATCCTTGATTTCTGTTTCAGATTTTTCAAGATCAATAAGAGTTGCTTCTAGTTCCTTGTTGCTTTCATAATTTTCAAATCTTCTTGCTACCATGATTACACTACCCCAAATATTCTTCAAGCTATTAGACTTCTTCCAAGGAACTAGGCTCTGATACCAATTGTTGAATACTGAGAGGGGGGTGAATCAGTATTGTGGAAAACCCAAGAAAGGGAAAAACCATAGAGAGGATTAGCTCTCAATATATATTGCAATCTTTTACAAATGGTGATGTTCAGACTTGGTCACTCCATAGGCCTAGAACATGTTGGCTCACTGCCATGAAGTACAACTAGGTCTAGTAGGCTCACTGCCACAACCCTAAACCTAGAAAGATTATAATGAGGGCTATTAAACCCTACTGATTGCTTACAGCCAAGCTCACTGCCAAGTACAAGTGAAATTGTATAAGGAATATGAATATTGCAACATCATCTATCAGTATGCCAGGGTGCAGTGATTTAGCAACTAAATACTGAATCCTGAGTCTTCATTATCACTGCTCTTCTATCTTTGCTCTACTATTGGGTAAGTGCAAGAAGATGGGGGGCCAAAAAGTGGCCAAAATAATTTCAAAAAAAATTAAGCCATAATGCGAGCGCGTTATGACCTAGCATAAATAAAAAAAAAGCAATCGAATTTCATTTCATTTTGATTTTCTCCTCTGTCCGCGGCTTCCAAACCCTCAAAAATGCGCTCGCGTTCTGCAAAACGCCAATCAACACAAAAAGCTTATCGATTCATCGCCAAAATGCCGTCACGACGTCGAGCATGCCAAAGGGGTGAGTTATCTTTATTTTTTTGTTTGAATTTCTTTCTAAATAGGTAGGTTTTTGTTGATTTTTGATGTATATTTCGTTAATTGTTAGAAAATGTTAATGCACCTCCTCCTCCTCCTCCTCCTTCTCCTCCTCAAAATCCATAAAATCCTGAGGAGGAAATACCTGCAGAACAACAACCTCCTCCATTCATTCCTCGACATGCCCCTAGAACACAAGATAATATAATGGGGCAAATTGAAAACAACAAAAAACAAATTGAAGATATAATTGCAAGGTTGAAAGATCCTTCCACTTCAACCTTGCATAGGTCCATGCTTGCCGAATCTCTTGAGTCTATGTTATCAAATGTAAATTCAATTAGCAAGCAAATAACTAGTTGGACCGATAAAAAGAGAGAGTTTAGAGATTACTATGCAGACAAGTTGTCATACCAAGATGTCAAAAAATTACAAATTATAAAATTAGACTTGTGTTCAATTTTCACAAACCCACAAACAAATCAACCTCCACCCATTACATGCAAGAGGTTCCCTATCCATTGGTGCAACAACCAAGCAATAAGGGACAATTTCGGGCAAAGGTGGTGGATGGTTTTTGACCATCCTCCATGCAATAATAATGAGGTCCCGTAATACTTTTTGAGGAAACTCTACTGCGAGTTTGTCCTCAATAAAGTGCCAAACTATTTTGATATGTGGGACTTCCAGGGTAGAGGTGAGGGCTCAGCACAGGATAGACCAGGGGCACGTCTTGACCCACAGCGGGTAGTGAGATGAGTAATCAGCAGACCAGCCCACGAGCATGTTTCTATCCCTTCCATTGTGAAGGAGAGTGTTGAGGTCGATACACTGAGGTCGATTAGTGCCTTGACCCAGAGCATCATAGAGCATGCCGGTCCTGTAACACAGAGTGGGTTGGGAGATAGTGCGAGGAGTAGGGTCCCACCGCATACTTACCAGGCTTGCGGGTCAGCCTGTGGTTATGACCCCATGGACAGTCAGGACGCAGGTGCACAGGCTACATCTGCAGCTGAGTAGATGGTGATGACAGATACCCTCCTGGGTGAGACTTTCAGCCTTGATACTCAGGTAAATATTAGCAAGTTTATTGAATTTAATTTATTAAATTTTATTTTTGAAATACAAGATTAACTAATTTAAATTGATGATTTTAATGAAATTTCAGGGTCATAGCGTCGATGCAGTTTTCAGTGGTTCTCCACCTACATTTTTCACTAGATCATCTACTGTCGAGGTATGTAACTAGTAAACAATTATAAATATTACATGTGAATAGCATCGTTATATGAATGGTATTCTAATTTCTGATTTTGGATGTTGAATAGGTTAATACTGTAGATTTCATGGCAACACCTGCTAGCGGTGGTGGACTTCAAAGCTTTACAGAGGTAATAAAATAAATAGTTTAATGAATGAATTGTACTTACTAAATTTTTGTGTGATTTGTGTGTTTTATTGTGTGTACTTCCATGTTTAGATGAATGTGTGTGTATGTTAGGAGCCATGATTTGCATCACTATTATAGTTTTCGTAATTGAATAATGTTGTTTTATTTCCAGATGATGCAGGCTGCAGAGACACCTCCCCATGTTCATAGGGCAATGGAGCAGGGTGTGGCCTCTGTGATTCATAGCTCCATGGCATTGACAGGGGTATGAGGCAGATTAGTAAATTTCAATTTACATTCATTGTTATAGTTGTCTATTTTTGAAAAATCAAAAGATTATTGATTTGAAATTTAATTTCTATTTGGATGGTTTCTATAGGACATGACATCACCAGGGCCTATTCCTGCTACTGAGGCAAGTGAGGAGATAGATTATATGTTAGCGATAAGTGATTATTTTGTTAAATGTTTCATTTTTTTTATAACATGTAATTTCTATATATTAATGTCTATACTTTTTATTGTAACAGGTAAAGGTGCAAGAAGAACTAAATAGGAGGAGTAGCCCTCGGGTTCGTAGTAGACCACCCACATGCATGTCTCCATCCCCTAGAAGATCAAAGGCTGCTCGTGATTTATTCTCTTCACCAGCCAGAGGGGAATGACATTTTATTGTGTTCCTTTGTTGTATGCCTATATGACATTTGTGGACATATATTTTGTATTGTACATAGTTGACATTGTATGCCTATATGGCATTCTTGTAAGCCTATATGGCTATTTTGTATATATGTTATACTTATATCGACAGATATTGATGTATGCCTATATGGATATTTGGTTAATACAAATCTTTTTTATTGATGGTGTCCATACTTGCATTATAAATCCACTTTTGAATGGATATTTGTAGATGGCTACTTCAAATATTTAAAGTCTGATTGTATTACATAGGATGTTTGCATTTTCTTTGATAGGCTTGATAGGCCATGGATTACATGATGGTGTTTGATGCAAAAGTATGGTACTAGAAGACTCTAGTTCATTCTTAATAGGCTTGTGATTGATAATATCTTTGCATGATTGCACTTGATCTTGGATCATGGGCATGTTGTTAGGATTTTGATTGCATTGTGGTGTTTGATGGATAGGCATGGTGTACGATACCCAACTAGTTCTACGGAAATTTTTCCTTAAACAATTTTACTTGCTATCAATTCATCAACCACTTCAACAACACAAAGATATACATCAAAGATAACTACTTGAATGAATCAACCTTAGAGTTGGGTACTTGTCTAGTTATTTGACTCAATCAACTTGCAATGTCTTATTACATGGATAATGCTTTCAATAGCATGAAGTTACAACTTATTCAATGGAGATACAAAAGAAAGGCCTTGAAGCCTTGATGTTTACAATGGCGTCTACACTTGATCAACTCAATCAAACTCAATGATGTCAACTGAATGTCAACACCTCACAATATCACAAGGGAGCATCACCTTGCTTGTTGAGGGAGCATCACCCCAACACTTGAAACTCACAGGCCTCAAGATCACAAGCTAAATAGCTTTGCAGAGAGAATTCTGTCAAAATGATTAGATAACAAATGAATGAGAGGGCTCCTCCTTTTATAGGCCTTCCAAAGGCAATAAAGGCACATTTTTCAATGCACAAAGAGGAACCAAGGCACATTTCCCAAGAAGCATATACAAGGGAATATTCCATCTGATGACTCATTCTAAGTTGGCAAACTTATCCAGGGGCCCTGACATGGATCCAAATGCTACCTTTCTGACCAATGAGCATTTAGGTAATTGTAACAACCTTAACTCCTAGAGATCCTTAGGCGCAGATTTCTGACTTGGGCGCCAAGTTGAGGTGATCTCCTCCTGAAGTTGCGCCTTGCCAACATTAGGTGCCTATTAGAGTTTATGGATGCTCTGGATTGTTTCCAAGAGTAGGCACCCAAATGAGTTCTTTGGAACCCAGGTGTTGATTTCATGCATCATGAGTTCTAGGCACCAATATGATGTCATAGTTGCAAGACTCTTAGGGTTAGGCACCAACTGAAGGTAGTAGAGACCAGACTAGGTGCCATCCTAAGTTGGGCGCTTCCTTGAGGTGGCAGAGACATGGATGAATGTCTGGTGGGGTTTGATGACTCTATATTGACACTCAAATTCACTTAGGCACAATATTAGTGTTCTTCTGACTAGGCGCCAGATAGGAGGATTCTCAGGGGTTTTGGCACCTAGGTTACAACTTGTCAATTTCTCAAAGAATCTTTGAAACACTTGACTTCCAAAGATTATCATCTTACCCTCTGATGGAGCGCCTTGTTCCAAAATTGGTCTTGGGGACTTGCATCTCTCTTAGGCGCATGTTTGGAGTAATGTCAACTGGTATCAGCGCCTATTATCTCAATTCACACTTAACATCAAACTTTTGAAGCTCTTTTACCCTAGCACCTTTATCTTCTATCAAGCGCCTAACATTTTGGAGGTGAATTCCATCTTAATCCAAGTCTTCAAGGTACTTCCAAGTTTAGGCACCAAAACAGGGTTATGGAGGAGCAGAACCACGCCTTAGGAGGATGACTGAACCCTAGCCGCCAATTTGAGGTTGCAAGAGCATAGGTATGCGCCAAGCAGAGTTTGATGCTCAAAACATTAACATTATTCAGTGAAATCCTTTTTTGACTCTAGGTGCCATTTGGAGGCTAGAAAGAGGGAAGTTGATACCAACTGCATTAGGCGCATTTCTAAGGTGATGGAAACCAATAAGTGCACCTTGTCCTCTGGCTCTATTCCTTGTTAACTTTACAACTTAGATTATCTAAACAACACTGAGAATGCTTCCCTTCTTCCTGATACAAGTTGAAAGATCCACTGGACGCCATTTCAGGTGTCTGGAGAGATCATCAACCAAGGGCGCTAATAGAGCCTTTGGCAAATGGAAAGAGCGTCTTACTTAGATTTGATTTCTGGATGCCAGAATTAAGGAATTTTGCGCCTTGGCTAGGAGTTTCTCATTTCAATCTTGATTATTCATCTGACTTTCCTTAGCTCCCAAGCCTTCAATCTATCCATTACCCCCTGTTAGGCGCTCAAAATAGAGTGTTAATGCCTTATGAAGGTTAGGCGCATTCTGAGGGTGGGGTAGGCAAGTGAGGGTGCCAAACTAGGCCTTGAGACTTCTCTCCTCATCAAAGGCTTTCAATCCTAGGCACCAGATCCAAGGAGTTCCAACCAACACATGCGCCTAGTGCTGTGAGTTCACCCAAAGGACATCTTTAACTTGAAAACTTTCAATCTTCATCCATCTATGCTAGGCACTCAATTGGAGGATCCCTAGAAACATGTATAGGCACCTTGAGGTTCTTAGGCTCCCAAGCTTCCATACTTAGTCAAATTTTAGGGTTCTGACCTTGCTTCTGCAAAACAAACAGATAGAGTTAGTTCGAAACCAATTCATTCCCACATCATTTGGAATTAGCCTCTAGGAATGAGGAATAGGCTAATCCATTATAGACTTGATGATCAAGCCGGGAACGGGGACATGACACATGATACTAGGCTAATCATTTTGGGTTTTGCATGAACCTCAGACAAGGTAATATGCATAGGGTTTTTATCTTGCATAATGATTTTTTCAAACCAAGGGTCCATGATGGAAATGATTAAGGATGATAGAATGTTTGGATTTTGGACTTTGAGATGTTTATGGTTGTAAATGTTTATTGTTTGGACTCAAATTTTGTTAAATGGTTATTTGAAAGAGGACACATCAAACACAACAATAAGATTGGTTTAAGTATGGATGCAAATAATGTTTACTAGTTTACTAATGTGATGATGATTTTGCATGTTTTCAATGGTTGGGATCTACAAGTTATGCATTTTTTTGGGATGCACACCTCATTGATTGTAGTGGGATGACTTGAATGCATATTGCCTATATCCATGGGATGACTTTGTTATTTTTCCTTATCTATGCTCATTTACGCATTGGTATGTTGCATTGGGATGAGAGGATGGATGTTGCTTTGATAGTGATGTGTATTCATCACCTAGTGATGGATGATCTTATATAGTGGTTGGGTGTAATGGACAAACTCTTGGATTATGATTATTATTTGTAGTGAGAGTGCTTTGACATCTTGGCTACTATTTTTAGGAGATGGTTATCTTCATGTGGTTGTAGATGTTGATCCTTGGTTTAGAGGTGTTTGGTAGTGTGTCTTGGTGGACTCTTGATTCTAGATTAGAGTATTAGCATGATACAAGTTCTCTTGAGACTAGGATGTCTGTATTGGTGCATGTGATCTTCTAGGAGGAGATGTTAGATCATGATGTCATGTTTGGATACCTAATTTTGTAGTTGGAGTTTTGACAGTGGTCTTGTTGGTTCTCTTGGTATTGAGTACATTGGTTATGTGCTTGGGAGCTTCATGATAATGTGGTGTTGCATTTGGAGCTTAACATGGATTGATTGGTTGTAGGTTCTCATACATACTTCGAGACTTGGGTGAGGCTAGAGTTCTCTTGGGATTAGAGACAATTGTTGAGATGGTTACCCTTTAGAGGTTTTAGTAGGAAGACACAAGTGCACCTCCCTCAATGAAGTTCATTTTGTTTAGTTCATCCTAGTGACTCAAGGGGTTGTTATATTCTTTAGGCGCAATCTTTCATAGACTAAAACATTCACTCCATGTTAAGGCGCTCAAAGGAGGCTCTGGAGATGGAAAATGGCGCCTTAACTCACTTATGTAAATTTTGGACTTTTAGGCAATTGCAAGATGTCTTGGAGGGCTCAATTCTTTAAGGTGCCCATTTTGTTCACCACTTGTAGCATCACTTGTTCAAGGCGCATGTGTGATTTGGTGAAAAACAGGCGCCTAGAGTGAATAGGCTTTCATCCTGACTTAATACACTGCCTCCTTCTAACGATTTTTGGGGTAGCAGAAAACCTTTCACCACGGGCAAATACCTCAGAGCTATAAAAACTGAGAGAGGTTATTGTAGAGTCACTCTACATGATCGCGTTGCCTTAGACGGAATGTTTCTAAGTGACATGGTTTTCGAGTAACATCTCATCAAAGATTGCTGCCTTTTTGCACTTTAGACTCTTCAGGGATATCATCGGTATAATGTAGCTCCAACTGTTTCAACATGTTTGGGTGAAAAATAGGACCATGCCTAGTGTAAATGTACCCATTCAGACGTGTTAGAATAGTCAGTTTGGTCGCATCAGGAGCAGGATGAAAGTTACACCCCTTTGCAACTTTACACTGCCTCCTTCTGACAATTTTTGGGGCAACAAAAAACCTTTCACCACGGGCAATGCCTCAGAGCTATAAAAAACTGAGAGAGGTTATTATAGAGGCACTCTACATGATCACGTTGCCTTAGACAGAATGTTTCTAAGTGACACGGTTTTTGAGTAACATCTCGTCAAAGATTGCTGCCTTTTTGCACTTTGGACTCTTCAGGGATATCGTCGGTACAATGTAGCTCTGACTGTTTCGACATGTTTGAGTGAAAAATAGGACCATGCCTAGCGTAAATGTACCCATTCAGACGCGTTGGAACAGTCAGTTTGGTCGCATCAGGAGTAGGATGAAAGTTACACCCCTTTGCAACTTTACACTGCACGGAATGTTTCTAAGTGACACAGTTTTTGAGTAACATCTCGTCAAAGATTGCTGCCTTTTTGCACTTTGGACTCTTCAGGGATATCGTCAGTACAATGTAGCTCTGACTGTTTCGACATGTTTGGGTGAAAAATAGGACCATGCCTAGCGTAAATGTACCCATTTAGACGCATTGGAACAGTCAGTTTGGTCGCATCAGGAGCAGGACAAAAGTTACACCCCTTTGCAACTTTACACTGCCTCCTTCTGATGATTTTTGGGGCAGCAGAAAACCTTTCACCATGGGCAAATGCCTCAGAGCTATAAAAAATTGAGAGATGTTATTGTAGAGGCACTCTACGTGATCGCATTGCCTTAGACGGAATGTTTCTAAGTGACACAGTTTTTGAGTAACATCTCGTCAAAGATTGCAGCCTTTTCGCACTTTGGACTCTTTAGGGATATCGTGGGTACAATGTAGCTCGGACTGTTTCGACATGTTTGGGTGAAAAATACGACCATGCCTAGCGTAAATGTACCCATTCAGACGTGTTGGGATAGTCAGTTTGGTCGCATCAGGAGTAGGACATAAGTTACACCCCTTTGCAACTTTACACTGCCTCCTTCTGACGATTTTTGGGGCAACAGAAAACCTTTCACCACGGGCAAATGCCTTAGAGCTCTAAAAAATCGAGAGAGGTTATTGTAGTGGCACTCTACATGATCACGTTGCCTCAAACAGAATGTTTCTAAGTGACACAATTTTTGAGTAACATCTCGTCAAAGATTGCTGCCTTTTTGCACTTTGGACTCTTTAGGGATATCGTCGGTACAATGTAGCTCCAACTGTTTCGACATGTTTGGGTGAAAAATAGGACCATGCCTAGCGTAAATGTACCCATTCGGACATGTTGGAATAGTTAGTTTGGTTGCATTAGGAGCAGGATGAAAGTTACACCCCTTTGCAACTTTACACTACCTCCTTCTGACGATTTTTGGGGCAATAGAAAACCTTTCACCACGGGCAAATGCCTCAGAGCTATAAAAAACTGAGAGAGGTTATTGTAGAGGCACTCTATGTGATTGTGTTGCCTCAGACAAAATGTTTATAAGTGACACAGTTTTTGAGTAACATCTCGTCCAAGATTGCTGCCTTTTTGCACTTTGGACTCTTCAGGGATATTGTCGGTACAATGTAGCTCCGACTGTTTCGACATGTTTGGGTGAAAAATAGGACTATGCCTAGCGTAAATGTACCCATTCAGATGCGTTGGAACAGTCAGTTTGGTCACATCAGGAGCAGGACAAAAGTTACACCCCTTTGCAACTTTACACTGCCTCCTTCTAATGATTTTTAGGGCAGTAGAAAACCTTTTACCACGGGCAAATGCCTCAGAGCTATAAAAAACTGAGAGAGGTTATCGTAGAGGCACTCTACATGATCACGATGCCTTAGATAGAATGTTCTAAGTGAACGATTTTCAAGTAACATCTCGTCAAAGATTGCAACCTTTTTGCACTTTGGATTGTTCAGGGATATCGTCGGTACAATGTAGCTCAGACTGTTTTGACATGTTTGGGTGAAAAATAGGACCATGCCTAGCGTAAATGTACCCATCTGGATGCATTGGAATAGACAATTTGGTCACATCACGAGCAGGACACCAAAAATGCAAAAGTTGCTTTGTGCAACTTGACAACATTGACAATTTTTTGCAACATGACTCAAAGACTCAAATTAACCCCAAATGACTCAAAGTGACTTAAAATCACCTTGATTTTGGTGCCCAATGTACATTATAGAGGTCAAGGCGCTCTTTATCATTCAAACATCTTAGATGAGCGCATAGGAAAGGAAAAAGCTCTAAGTTTCATCATCATGAGCGCCTAATATCAAGAGACTTTAATGGCTCAAACCTTAGCATGGAGTCCTAAGGCACATTTCATGTCTCCTTTCATCCAGTTTGGCACCCTTTTGTAGATTTTTCAACTTGATTTGGCGCCCTATATGTGAAGGAAGATCTAAAGGCATGAAAGTGGATGTCATACTGCAAGAGTTTGGATCATCAAAATTGAAAGAAATAAGTCTATTAAGCTTGGGCACCCTTGGTCTTCTTTTCATTCATTATGAGCACCTTGGGAGAATGGTATATAGGTCATCATCATGATTGGGTGCCCTAGATCCAGAGTGTTGGAGAGATCATCAAATGGTGTCTAGAGGAAGTAGGGTGAGTAATGATTTTGGTCGCATCAAGAGCAGGACACCAAAAATGCATAACATGATGATGTAAAAATGTGTACATATGTGTAAAAATGCAGGAGGAAATAAAAAAAAGACAAACCTTACAAATTAATGTGCATACTTACAACTCAATGTAACATAACTTTACAAAATCAATGTGAATACTTACAAATTAATCCAATGAACCATCCGGGTCTACTCTACTCTTTATTGTGTCAAGTATTGCTTCATGGTCAGACTCACGCACCTTCCACAATATTTTGTTCAAAGGTCTACCCCGATACTTTATCAAATGAACATTGGATGCCACGACAAGGTTCAAGTAATAAAGAATCTTCCGATGCATGTCAAAGTTTTGAAATAGCCAAATATTAACACTCTTATGTGGGTACCTTCTAAGCCATGTTCCAGTAATAACCACTGATCCTGTAGGGTATTCGATGTTTTCTCTATCTGTAACAGGGGCCTCCAATTTCTTTTTGGCCTCAACACATCGACATAAGTAATAATCTGTTTCCTCTTCATTATCTTCATCTGCAATAACTGCATATACGTGCCCTACATTGATATGTGTAGCAAAATTAGATGAAATTAGTCAACATTACAAAAACACTACAAAGTAAGATGACATTACCTGGTTGAACTAGATGAAATTAGATGCATATATGTGCCCTATATTACCTGGTTGAACTAAATCTGATATGTGGTCAAAGTCAACTGATAATTCCATCTGTGTTAGTTCCAGTGGCGTCGGGGGTCAATACGTGTCAAGTGGGCTAAGATAACTTAACTGCCATTCGTCAACCCACTCCTTTGACTCGCACTCATCCTAGACTTGAATTGTATAGGAAGAACAAAAGCATGACATCTTTCGTGTATGGATACTCCATGAACCTGCAATTGAGCTTCTAAAAGAGTGCATCTCATTTGATCCTGTCAGTGTACAACAATTCTCATATGGTGCAATGTTAGTATCATCTATCAACCAAAAAAATCTACGAACTAAAGACTTACCTTCATTACCTGGACCCATGGAAGCATTACACCACTCAACAATCGATTTTGCATCTGTCAACTTTGCATTGTCTTTATACTTCAACTCTTCTCGTGCTATGGCTCTTTTGATACATGCTCCTGCACCATCATGCTCCCCCTTTCCATGCCCGGCCTCACAAAAGTTCCACATATGTTGAATACCTGTAAAATTATGCCTCCTACTCAGCCAATAGAAATTTTGCAAGTTCTTGAATTGTGATGCACAGTTATCCAACCATATGATATGCTGACTGAATGATATGCCCCTTCTAGCCAAATCATTGTAGAATGCCTGAAAGCAACCTTGCATGAACTCCATAGAATTCATGCGATCATCACTAATATAGAAATTATACTCCCTTATGATCTTTCTGTCATCCTCTGTACTATCATTCGCATGAATGAATGCGATGTGCACAAATATAGAAACCTGTGTGGAGTTGTAATATTGTGATTGCACCTCACGCTGTGGCTATAGACTGTAGAGCTCTGCAAAGTTGACAACTGAAACAATGCTACCAACTAGAAATGTGTCCTTGCATAACTTGAATTGCAAGTCCAACCATTGAGCTCTATGGGCATGTCTTGCATACTCATACACTATGTTGTCACAAAATATAGGCATAAACTGATACACTAGAATCTTTTCAATAACTAATTCACACCTCTTTGCTTCTTTACCATCTTTTGCCACTGTTTTATACTTGCCAAACTCTACTAGTTCATTTCCAACTGCATGTGTTATTTCCATATGTTCACATATTGGCAAATGTTGCAAGCCACCGCAATGATGACATGTGCCATCCAAGCATAATTTCTTGTAGAATATTTGACCTTCTTCTCTTTCACATAAAATTCTTGATATGAAGTCTCTTGAAGATGTTAGTGGGGCACATATGGCACAACCCTGCAAATCATTGTTAGTATGCATATCTAAACATATAGACCTATAAGCATCAAAATGGTTAGAAAATTCAATATGTAATCTACAACAACAAGTAGTGCACGTGTGATTTATCTTAACATAGAAAGGTTTTAGCAATTCAAAATATCTTTGACAAATTTTAATTTGAGGATACTTCTCTAGAAATTTACCATAAAACTGTGTTTGAGTCTCATCCAAAAAATGCTTTGGATGTGGCTCGCAGTTCTGACTACCGATTCTCCTTCTTACCACATCCCTTTGATTCGGAGATACCCTTGTGTAATTCTTCCAAAAGTCTTCAATTAGTGATCTCAATGCTTCAACAATTAGTTTATCTTTTCGTGGTAGTCTCCCCGAGAACGCCCATAATTCATTGGCATCTTCCAACGGCTCTTGATAAAATTTTCCTATTAATTCTCAATTCTTGACTTGTCTTTCTAATGAGACGAGCTTTCCTCATTTGACTACTTACTATAGTCGATGTAATCACACGCCGTGTTGCATTACTATCTTTTGTGCGTGAGGTGTTACCCACACTCTCATATGCACTCATTAGATTCTTGACAATAGATTTTTCACTTGAAGCCTCTGATGTTCTCAACCCAAGAATCTTCATGATAGACCTATACTTTATACTTCGCATCATTTCAACGAATAGTTGACATCTTGTAGTCTCATTTAACTTTTCAAAGAACAATCTCCAAATCTTATTAGCATATCTTCTACAAGTGCATTTTGGAATCTTACCTTCCATTAGCTGCAAAATATTTTCATCAATATCAATCAAATACTTTGGTTTTCTATGCAAAATTCTAGGTGGTGTCAAGTTAGGTAAATTCATCTCAACATTAGGAATTTCATCAATATTTAAATGAGATGGGTTAGATGGCATACCTTCGATCGAAGATGGAATAGATGACATACCTTGAGGTTGAGGTGGGAATGATGGCGTACCTCCTTCATCACATGTGAGTGATGATGTACTCTCAACTTGAGATGTGGTAGATGGTGTCCCTACATGTTGACTTGCGGTAAAGGACGTGTCTCTAACTATGGTATTCAAATCTCTCGTACCACGAAGTTTTTGCATTCGTTCTCTTTGTGCCGCCAATACCATATCTCTTTGTGATGGTTGTGGTTCCTCTTCAATTAGTATGTCTTCATTTATCGTGGCCAATTTCCTCTTCTCACGAAGTTCCCTCATAGCCACTGCTTTCTTTGCATTCTTAGCTTCTATCTCTTCCTGTGTTGGTTTAATTCTTGATCGTTTCCTCGGCATGACGGAGAATTTGTCTGTAGCATGATAAAGAGACCAATATTAGTTCCTAAGAAATGAATACAAGATAATAGTGGGATTGTATTTTTTTTATGTTGTAAGGATTTATTCTTGTATAGTCTGACATCATGGTATGTTAAGGTTTGTTTATTACACATAATTATTAAAGAGCCCAAGTGTAGAAAATATACATGGCATCATGTGAGATTGTAGGCTACTTTCTTGATTGGGAATGTGTCTATTTTAAACATGTATGATAAAGCATGATAAAGTAATTCAATCTAAAATAAGGAAAATGTAAAGAACATGCATGTAAAGACTTGACATACCTAAAAAATAAAGATTTGAATGGAGAGAGTACCCAATTATGTAGTGTTTTTATCTTCTTGCATCAAACTCCTCAACAATTTGAGTTTTCCACCACTTGCTTCCTTTTCAATGTTAAATTCTAAAAATTGAATCACAATTAACATTGCAACACTACAAAAATTGAAACTTGAATAGATATATATATCAAACTTGGTGTGAAAACTATGTTATTTCCTCCTTCTCAAGTTGGCAAAGCAGAAAAGGTGGTGGAAAGATCATGCAAAGGTGGTACAATGTGTCAAATGTGCATGTGAACTTCCCAATAGCATGAAAGCACTTCTTTTTTGTCGGAGCACGCGTAGAATCAGTAAGAAAATGGAGCATGTGGGCCTGGATCATGGGGGTAACCACTTTTTTACCGTTTCAATAAAAATACAAAACACGATCACGCTATAACGCGCTCGTGTTTTGTCCTGCTATAGATTCATCACATCCTTTGCATTGATCACATCTTTTTCCTGCAAGGGCTTGCCAGATGCTCCGCCATATGATAGGCATAACAATGAAGGGGCAAGCCCTCATAATCAAGTTCTTGATAGAAAATGCCCTCAACCCTCAACGTCAAACCCTAATCCCTCAACCCTTAACTTTGATCCATCGACCCTCAACCCTCAATATCAAATCCTAATCCCTCAACCCTCAACCCTATCCCTAAACCCTCAACCCTCAACGTCAAATCCTAATCCCTCAACCCTCAACCCTATCCCTAAACCCTCAACCCTTAATGTCAAATCCTAATCCCTCAACTCTAATCCCTCATCCCTAAACCCTAAATGCTATCCATAATCCTACACCCTCAACAAACTCGATACTATACCTTAAACTCTAATCCCTTATCCCTAAACCCTCCAACCCTATCCCTAATCCTTACACCCTCCACACTCTACTTTAACACTAATCCCTTGAACCTCAACCCTATCCCTAAACCCTTGACCCTCGAACCTCAACCCTCAACCCTCAACGTCAAACCCTAATCCCTCAACCCTTAACTCTAATCCATCAACCTTCAACACTATACCTTAAACCCTAATCCCTTCAACCTCAACCCTATCCCTAAACCCTTGACCCTCGAACCTCAACCCTCAACCCTCGACGTCAAACCCTAATCCCTCAACCCTTAACTCTGATCCCTCATCTCTCAACCCTAACCCTAAACCCTAAACCCTCAACCCTCAACCCTCAACATCAAATCCTAATCCCTCAACCCTTCACTCTAATCCCTTAACCCTAAACCCTATCCCTAAACCCTCAACACTATACCTTAAACCCTAATCCCGCAGTCCTCAACCCTAAACCCTAATCCCTCAACCCTCAACCCTAATCCGTCATCCCTCAACTCTAATCCCTCATTCCTAAACCCTAAATGCTATCCATGTTCCTACACCCTCAACAGAATCGATACTATACCTTAAACCCTAATCCCTTATCCCTAAACCCTCCAACCCTATCCCTAATCCTTATACCCTCCACACTCTACTTTAACCCTAATTCCTCGACCCTCGACCCTATCCCTAAACCCTTGACCCTCGAACCTCAAGCCTTAACCCTCAACGTCAAACCCTAATCCCTCAACCCTTAACTCTGATCCCTCGACCCTTAACACTATACCTTAAACCCTAATCCCTATCCCTCAACCCTTAACCCTTAAAACTTAAACCCTATCCCTACACCCTCAACACTTGACACTATCCCTACACCCTCAACACTTGACACTATATCTTAAGCCTTAAACCCTCATCCCTAAAGCCTCAACCCTCAATCCTTAAACCTTCAACCCTAAACCCTATCCCTAATCCCTCTACCCTCGACACTCTAACCCTAACCTCGACATTAAATGCTAATCCGTCAACCCTAAACCCTAATCCTAAACCCTCAACCCTCAACCCTCAATCCTACACCCTCAACAGACTCGATACTATACCTTAAACTCTAATCCCTTATCCCTAAACCCTCCAACCCTATCCCTAATCCTTACACCCTCCACACTCTACTTTAACCCTAATCCCTTGAACCTCAACCCTATCCCTAAACCCTTGACCCTCGAACCTCAACCCTCAACCCTCAACGTCAAACCCTAATCCCTCAACCCTTAACTCTGATCCCTCGACCCTTAACACTATACCTTAAACCCTAATCCCTATCCCTCAACCCTCAACCCTTAAAACTTAAACCCTATCCCTACACCCTCAACACTTGACACTATATCTTAAGCCTTAAACCCTCATCCCTAAAGCCTCAACCCTCAATCCTTAAACCTTCAACCCTAAACCCTATCCTTAATCCCTCTACCCTCGACACTCTGACCCTAACCTCGACATTAAATGCTAATCCGTTAACCCTAAACCCTAATCCTAAACCCTCAACCCTCAACCCTCAACCCTCAACCCTCAACCCTCAACCCTCAATCCTACACCCTCAACAGACTCGATACTATACCTTAAACTCTAATCCCTTATCCCTAAACCCTCCAACCCTATCCCTAATTCTTACACCCTCCACACTCTACTTTAACCCTAATCCCTTGAACCTCAACCCTATCCATAAACCCTTGACCCTCGAACCTCAACCCTCAACCCTCAACGTCAAACCCTAATCCCTCAACCCTTAACTCTAATCCCTCGACCCTTAACACTATACCTTAGACCCTAATCCCTATCCCTTAACCCTTAACCCTATACCTTAAACCCTAATCCCTATCCCTCAACCCTTAACCCTTAAAACTTAAACCCTATCCCTACACCCTCAACACTTGACACTATCCCTACACCCTCAACACTTGACATTATATATTAAGCCTTAAACCCTCATCCCTAAAGCCTCAACCCTCAATCCTTAAACCTTCAACCCTAAACCCTATCCCTAATCCCTCTACCCTTGACACTCTAACCCTAACCTTGACATTAAATGCTAATCCGTCAACCCTAAACCCTAATCCTAAACCCTCAACCCTCAACCCTCAACCCTCAATCCTACACCCTCAACAGACTCGATACTATACCTTAAACTCTAATCCCTTATCCCTAAACCCTCCAACCCTATCCCTAATCCTTACACCCTCCACACTCTACTTTAACCCTAATCCCTTGAACCTCAACCCTATCCCTAAACCCTTGACCCTCGAACCTCAACCCTCAACCCTCAACGTCAAACCCTAATCCCTCAACCCTTAACTCTAATCCCTCAACCCTCAACCCTATCCCTAAACCTTCAACCCTCAACGTCAAATTCTAATCCCTGAACCCTTCACTCTAATCCCTCAACCCTCAACATCAAATTCTAATCCCTCAACCCTTCACTCTAATCCCTCAACCCTAAACCCTATCCCTAAACCCTCAACACTATACCTTAAACCCTAATCCCTCAACCCTAACCCTAAACCTTGTCCCTAAACCCTAATCCCTCAACCCTCAACCCTAATCTGTCATCCGTCATCCCTCAACTCTAATCCCTCAACAGGCTCGATACTATACCTTAAACCCTAATCCCTCTACCCTCGACACTCTTATTTAACCCTAATCCCTTGACCATTAACCCTATCCCTCAACCTCAACCCTCAACCCTCAACCCTCAACCCTCAACCCTCAACTCTCAACATTAAACCCTAATTCATCAACCCTAAACCCTAATCCCTCAAACCTAAACCCTATCCCTAAACCATCAACCCTCAACACTATACCTTAAACCCTAATCCCTCAACCGTCAACCCTAAACCTTACCCCTAAACCCTAATCCCTCAACCCTCAACCCTAATCCCTCATCCCTCAACTCTAATCCCTCATCCCTAAACCCTAAATGCTATCCCTATTCCTAAACCCTCAACAGACTCGATACTATACCTTAAACTCTAATCCCTTATCCCTAAACCCTCCAACCCTATCCCTAATCCTTATACCCTCCACACTCTACTTTAACCCTAATTCCTTGACCCTCAACCCTATCCCTAAACCCTTGACCCTCGAACCTCAACCCTCAACCCTCAACATCAAACCCTAATCCCTCAACCCTTAACTCTGATCCCTCGACCTTCAACCCTATCCCTAAACCCTCAACCCTCAACGTCAAATTCTAATCCCTCAACCCTTCACTCTAATCCCTCAACCCTAAACCCTATCCCTAAACCCTCAACATTATACCTTAAACCCTAATCCCTCAACCCTAACCCTAAACCTTGTCCCTAAACCCTAATCCCTCAACCCTCAACCCTAATCTGTCATCCATCATCCCTCAACTCTAATCCCTCATTCCTAAACCCTAAACGATATCCCTATTCCTAGACCCTCAATAGGCTCGATACTATACCTTAAACCCTAATCCCTCTACCCTCGACACTCTTATTTAACCCTAATCCCTTGACCATTAACCCTATCCCTCAACCTCAACCCTCAACCCTCAACTCTCAATATTAAACCCTAATTCATCAACCCTAAACCCTAATCCCTCAAACCAAAACCCTATCCCTAAACCATCAACCCTCAACACTATATCTTAAACCCTAATCCCTCAACCCTCAACCCTAATCCCTCATCCCTCAACTCTAATCCCTCATCCCTAAACCCTAAATTCTATCCCTATTCCTAAACCCTCAACAGACTCGATACTATACCTTAAACTCTAATCCCTTATCCCTAAACCCTCCAACCCTATCCCTAATCCTTACACCCTCCACACTCTACTTTAACCCTAATCCCTTCAACCTCAACCCTATCCCTAAACCCTTGACCCTCGAACCTCAACCCTCAACCTTCAACGTCAAACCCTAATCCCTCAACCCTTAACTCTGATCCCTCATCTCTCAACCCTAACCCTAAACCCTAAACCCTAAACCCTCAACCCTCAATGTCAAATCCTAATCCCTCAACCCTTCACTCTAATCTCTCAACCCTAAACCCTATCCCTAAACCCTCAACACTATACCTTAAACCCTAATCCCTCAGCCCTCAACCCTAAACCTTATCCCTAAACCCTAATCCCTCAACCCTCAACCCTAATCCATCATCCCTCAACTCTAATCCCTCATCCCTAAACCCTAAATGCTATCCCTATTCCTACACCCTCAACAGAATCGATACTATACCTTAAACCCTAATCCCTTATCCCTAAACCCTCCAACCCTATCCCTAATCCTTATACCCTCCACACTCTACTTTAACCCTAATTCCTTGACCCTCAACCCTATCCCTAAACCCTTGACCCTTGAACCTCAACCTCAACCCTCAATGTCAAACCCTAATCCCTCAACCCTTAACTCTGATCCCTCGACCCTCAACACTATACCTTAAACCCTAATCCCTATCCCTCAACCCTTAACCCTTAAAACTTAAACCCTATCCCTACACCCTCAACACTTGACACTATATCTTAAGCCTTAAACCCTCATCCTTAAAGCCTCAACCCTCAATCCTTAAACCTTCAACCCTAAACCCTATCCCTAATCCCTCTACCCTTGACACTCTAACCCTAACCTTGACATTAAATGCTAATCCATCAACCCTAAACCCTAATCCTAAACCCTCAACCCTCAACACTATACCTTAAACCCTAATCCCTTAGCCCTCAACCCCAAACCTTATCCCTAAACCCTAATCCCTCAACCCTCAACCCTAATCCATCATCCCTCAACTCTAATCCCTCATCCCTAAACCCTAAATGCTATCCCTATTCCTAAACCCTCAATAGACTCGATACTATACCTTAAACCTTAATCCCTTATCCTTAAACCCTCCAACCCTATCCCTAATCCTTACACCCTCCACACTCTACTTTAACCCTAATCCCTCGACCCTAAACCCTATCCCTAAACCCTTGACCCTTGAACTTCAACCCTCAATGTCAAACCCTAATCCCTCAACTCTTAACTCTGATCCCTCGACCCTCAACCCTATCCCTAAACCCTAAACCCTCAACCCTAATCTGTCATCCCTCATCCCTAAACCCTAAACGCTATCCCTATTCCTAGACCCTCAACGGGCTTGATACTATACCTTAAATTCTAATCCCTTATCCCTTAATGCTCATGATTAATAGCCTTGAATGTAAAAAAATTTGAGGGGAACATAACGCGAGTGCGTTATAACGCGCTCGCGTTATGTCAAACATGACAAACAACAGACTTGCGGGAAAGAAAAATGCAAGTCAAAACATAACGCGCTCGCGTTATTTCTTGATTTGGGAATCCCAAGCCTTGGGCTTGGGATTTGCTTTGGATTTCCAACCCAAAGGCTTGGAGTGCCTTATGAACAGTCACAGACGTGTTTTTCTATATTCTTCAAAAGTTTCACATAATTTCGTTCGTGCTAACCCTCAGATTTGCACGTGTTTCAAGGTCAAACAAATCAAACACATGGGTAATGTTAGGCTTTCTCTTAGCTATTTGACGATGTGATTTTTTTCACATTTTAAAAATGTTAAGCCTTTCATCTTTAATTTTTTTTGTTTGTGTGTCTGTTTTTAGGCAAAAACCACTGTTTGGTCTTTTTTTCATTGTAAAATAACTATTCATTCAAATTTCAAAAAAATTACATATTTAGAAACTAGACTCCATTCTACAAATATTAAAAAAATAAAAAAATGATTTTCAATTAGTTTTCAAAATTTATAGGGGTAGCACGGCCAAAATTCTATTTTTTAGGATGTGTCCACTTTGAAAATTAGTAAAAAATCAAATATTCATCAAAAAATTATCAGAAAAATTGGGCATAAACTACATGCTATTAGCTAATTTCTCACTGAAGCGATTTTAAAAATACCAAAAAAAAGTTGACCTTTTGAGGGAGCCACAAAACATGCTATGTTATGTTTTTTTGACAGAAACAACACCAATTTATGTGGCTCCCTCTTTTGAACCCCTTAATCTATGCCATTTTCAAAACAAAATAGTAGTTTAGAAAGTAGACTCAGAGCACTATGAACATTGTTTTGGTTGCATCTCCAAATTTTGAGTGTAACTATGCTCAATTTCTCATCCAAGGCCAGTATTTCCTGATTTCAGAAAAAAAGTGGCCACTTAAGACCCCTTTTTGGCCCCCATCTTCCTGCACTTACCCTATTCTGATACTCGAATCAATCACATACACACAATTCTTCTTCACATTCTTCACATTCGTATCCTGCACTCCAAACACTGAATTCGATCCCAAATATATATCCACAACACTTAAGATCTTCATATTAGATCGGCATACTCAGATGAAGTGTATAGTTAATAAACTTGTAGCTTGTCAGCCAAATCCATCCATCAAAATACATAGAATACCTAAATAACATTTGAAACATCTTCTCATATGTCATTTCCAACTATAGAACCACTTATGATAAAGTTCTAATCAATAGAACTTACCGCACATATATCAAACTATCATGTCGGCCTCAAACTCAGACTACTACTGGTTCAGTTCAATTGTCAAACTACATCTTTTACTGTGGACCATAGGGCTTGCTCAAAATCATATCAAGGACTCCTCAAACATCAAAAATCATACCTTCAGAACCACAGAGCAAAATATTCTTTAGTGGCAAAATGCGGACCATCAGAACTCAGACTCTGTCACAGTCAAAATATGTCAAACACTGTAGCGATACTCAATAGCTTGAAACTATCTTTCTGGTGAACTTTAGATCTTACAACTCTGGATTTAGACACTTCATACAAGTGTTTACAACACCTCAAAACTGTAGAACAAAATATGCACTTGCAGAGAAATGCGGATCATTTTACTTCGCACTGTACACTGACCCTGTCTTACTTTTGTTCATCCACCCTATCTTACTTCTG
Source organism: Cunninghamia lanceolata (assembly GCA_027924645.1). Taxonomy (NCBI): domain Eukaryota; kingdom Viridiplantae; phylum Streptophyta; class Pinopsida; order Cupressales; family Cupressaceae; genus Cunninghamia; species Cunninghamia lanceolata. The sequence continues at coordinate 17,454,939 of BSBN01001715.1, forward strand.
TTCATCCAGACTTAGATTTTTTCTTCAAAGGACTTTTGAAGGAAGTCATGATCTGAGCACTGGAATATATCATCATCAAGTGGTTATGAGTCAACATACCTGAACTACATTTTCTGGTCTTCATCTGCGGAAGGCATACTAATCCACTTTCCGTCCCTTATTCTGAATACTGTCCATACTTAGTCATTTTGGCCTTCCGGTCTTGAATACTCTTGTTCCTTGTTGCCAAATCTAGTTGGTCTTCCAGAATGATGTCTTCTTGTCATACTAATGTACCCTCATTGCCTTGTTGCCATCAATGACAACACTCATTTATTCAACATAGCAGTGTCTCTTGCCAACACTCAAAATGTGGAAAGTAAATGAAGGTAGGGTATTTCTAGGTGACAACACTTCTCAAAAAATTATTGGTCATGGGAAGATAAAATTGTTATTTAGTGATGGTAGAGTTAAGACTCCTTTTGATATATTGCACATTCCATAGTTAGCTAGGAATGTAATCTCTATTTCTAAGAAGAATGACAATGGTGTGCATGTAAGTTTTGACGAGTATGGTTATAAAATGGCAAGGGGGGCTTTGGTTTTGGCAAAGGGTGTTTGGGTAGGAACTTTGTTTAAGTTGGATGTTAGTACTTTGTGTAACTTTGCCATGGCTCATATAAATGTAATTGAACCAATTGAAAAGTCAATGCTGGGGCATCAAATAATGGGTCATATAGAAGAGAAGGGTTTGGAAACTTTGAAGAATAAATATATGGTTGAGGGTCTTGCTAATTATTCTCTTGACTTTGATTTCTATGAGCATTGTGTATTTGACAAACAAAATAAGAAGCTTTTCTTTGAAATATATTTCTCTCCCATGAAGGGTGTCAATAACTTATTCATGATATTTCCATAGTCCATGAAGATGAACAAGAGAGTTTTTGGAATTAACTATGTAAATTTGTTTTACAAAACAAAATAGTGTTAAGTTTTCTTTTGGTAGCACTAGAACAATTGAGATTTATAGATTTGATGATGTCAGGGTTCTCATTTTATTCAAATTTCATGCAATGGCATATTAAATGGTCATATCGTATTTTCCTATTGTTTTCAAAATATCATTTGACATAATGAAATAATTATTATGGTTGTTTATATAAATTCTATCATAATTAGTAAATAAGTTCTAATCATGATTTAATTTAAATGTATTATGCCATTAAATATGCTAAAGTTCAAATTTTAATTGGATGTAAAATTGTTTTATTAACCTTTCACAAAAATAAAATATATGTATATAATAAGAGGGCATAAGTGGGAAGGCCCTGTGGCTCAATTTTGGAGAAAAGAGAAATATATTAACATGGCAGATGAGGGTCAGAAGGAAAAAGGAGTTGGGGTATGTGGAAACTCTCTGGGAAAGGTAAGAATAAGATTAGATTTTGTGCAGACAAGATCACTGCTATTCCACCATTTAGGCTCGACCTCCTAAAGGAAACCAGACTGGATGGGTAGATAAAAGGAGGGAAAAACTAATATGGAAGGACATGTGAATAGGAAGAAAAAAATTGGAAGGGAGCTGAAGAGAGGTACGAGCAAAAGATAAAGTTGGAGGGAGATGAAGAAAAGTGAAAATAGGAAGCAAAGATTTACCTTCCAAGGAATCATTTCAAGGACGCTCACTCAAGTATTTAAATGAGCTCTTGTTTTATTTTTTTACACTCAAACTAAAAGTTGTTTTCTGCAAAATAATTTAACATAGAGATACTATTCTATTTGCCAATCACATTTTGCTTAAAAGTTTCTAAAAACCTTTTCAATGAACCCTTTTTTGGTTACCCTGCAATCATTGTGACTCAAGGAGTGCTTGTTTGCAACTATTTAAGTCAAACCCAGTTTACAATCTAATCTGTTGCTATTCTCCTACCTTGGGCAACTATATGAAGCGCCGGTGTGTTGAGGTGTTCTGATTATATTTGGCCATTTTTTCTGGTAGTTCTTAATTTGCAGATTCCACGCTACCTTGATCTCTTCTCTTAAAAAGTTTGGTTGCATTATCCCTTCCTTAAGGTATTGCTTCCACCCATGACATAGAATATTATGCTTGGAATTGAGTTTGTACTATTTAAATATAAGCAGTTTTGTGAACTAGGCACGGTGGGTGTGTAGGAGAACTCTATATTTCTTTTCTAGAGGATTGTGATGCTACCCTCATCCGTGAGAATCTCAAATTTCAAAAAAAGGTCTCTTTCAAAAAATGGTCCCTTGGCTTGATTGGGTGTTTTTTCCCTACTGCTCATTCGAGTGCTTGAGTTTGCTTGTAGATTTTCCCTATGGAGTTTTGAAGTGAATTGTCTCTCTCTAATTTGGCTAGAACCTATAACATCAAAGAGTTCATATGTATATTGTTGGTTCAGTTGTTATGAACATTCTATTTAAACCATACAATCAATAATAATGTTACACCTTATTGAAACCCAAGGCGATAAGTATTTATCCTATTTTGTTGGCCAAAATGTTGCAAGTATGTGCCTAATCGGTGTTGTCATTGATGTAAACATATCAGTGTTGTCATTGGTGTCAACTGTGCTCTTGTTTTGATACTTGTTTGTATTGAGTTAGATGTTTTATATTCGTCTATATAAGTGTTGGAGATCCTGTTATTGAGGATATTGAGAAAATTTGCTCCTCTGGTAGAAATAGTGTGTTGCAGAGTATCTTTATCTATAGAAGAACAGTCCAACAGATTGCTCCGCATTTCTTGTAGAATGAACATCTTTATCTATGGATTGGAAGTTATTTAGATACATGTTTGAAGATGCTATGCTCCAAGTTTGAGCCTCTGGAATGAAGATTTGAATTAGTTATGTTCACTAGAGTGAAAACTGCTTTTTCTGTATATTTGGTGGTGACAGGGAGAATGTACTATGCTCCGCATTCCTCCGCAGTTAAGTATTTCAGTTTCCAGTTCTAGAATCAAGTTGGTAATGATGATAAGTGCCTTCAACTACAATGGTTCATGATTTGGTGGTCTGCAAGCAATCTTTTCTTTATGACAGTGGCTAATAGTGTTAAGTGCTCTTGTTTGAAGAATCCTTTTGACAAATTGGTTAGAGGTTGTGCGGATGTTCTTGGTGATTACAATGTGCTTGTGGATGTCTCCTGATCGTGTTCCTACCTTTGGATTAGTCTACAAAGAGAAATCTGGATCGTGGATGAAGACTATTCTTAGAAGACTTAATGTTAACACCAGTCTTGGCTAACTTGGTTGTTTTCACTACTTGCGGAGATTTATCAAAGTTTGTGGAAGCGTGTCATGGTGTGGAAGATTGCATTTGAGTCCTAGCTAAGGCATAACATGATCCATATACATCTTTTCCTTACCTAGTTTTGTTTAGGTCCAGACCTATTTCTATATATGTTTGTAGTGTCGACCTTGGAGATTGTTCCAATGGTTGATGAATGTAATGCCAACCTTGATGTACATTCCAAGGTTGATGAATTGTATAAAAGCATGTAATGTGGTTGCGAAAAAATGGTTGTGTGTGTGAAATGGAAAGATAGTATGAAGGTGTAAGAAGACCATAGAAGAGGTGTTATATTGTGCTTCAATGGAACTATACTCAGGCATGAAGTAGATGCTATCAAATCAATTCACAAATCTCTGGTAATGAGCCACCCCTTGGCAGTGAGCCCTAACATTTGCAGTGAGCTGTTGATTTTCGGTATTGCTATAACTTATTTATTTTTGTGGGCTAAAACCCATCGTCATTTTTCCCTTATAGGGTTTTCCACGTAAAAATTGTGGTGTCTCATGTGTTACTGTGTTGAGCTTCTTGTTTCATGCTTTCATGATTAATCTTAATAACATTGATTAAGAATTTGATGTGTTGATATTCATAAATGGTTAAAGTTTTGTGACAACTAATTCACCCCCTCCCTCAGTTGTCCTGTGCATTTTAACACAAAATTGTTCCTTAACTGATATGTAAAACAACCCTTTATTTAATAATGGTGGCAGATTGTTGTGTTGGCTCTAAAATTGGTGAATTCCTTAACATAAGCTTTGGCACAATGTAGTGTAAGGGATGGCAACCTTCTAGCTGGAGGAAATTGGGATGGTAATAGACTATTTCTATTTGCAACTTTATTTTCCCCATGAATGAGGAGTCGTGGAGTTGGGTCAATGCAGTGTAGAATATTAGTCCCATTTTGTTTCAGATTTCCACTTGTAGCAACACCAGTAATTGCCACAAGAAAATAAATCATGTTAAATTGCTCTTCCTCATTTCATGTTTCCATACACTGAATACTTTTCCCCACGCCGGTGTAAATTTTTCTGGTAAATTTAAATGCAAAGTGGGGTGCTTAAAAAAACCTAGCCAACCATGCCAGAATAGCCGCCTAGCTCTCCTCTACTATTTATCAAAATTTCTTGATTTTTAAAACCTTGTTCTACTTGTCTAAAATCTGTATAAATGTTGGAAACTTACTCTTGCATTCAACAGTTTCTAAATCAATCTCATTGGGATAGGAGAGGTTAGCGATTTAGAAGGTAAAACACTTGTGAATAGGTAAATAAAGTAAGTAGTTTATAGAAGTAGAAATTTACTGTTTCTTAATTCATAATATATAGGGATTCGTTCTTGTATATCTGAAGCTATTGAAGGCCATAATTTTAGTTAAATTTAACTGTGTTTGATATCACTCATTTAGTTACTAGGCAACTATGTCAGGCACCTTTCTAGGAAACATTAAATTGTAAATCATGATGAGAGAGTTTTAAAATCTCTTGCAAACTATTTGAGTTCCGTCAGTCTTACAATAGTGTAATATTTCTTTTTCCTATAAATTTAACCTTGAATTTGTATTTTATTTTGTTCACCGTATTAATGGTTTAGCTAAAAGGTCATCTGTAGAACTATTTAAATTGATTTGTTAAATATGAGTTTAGATCAATAAATGCTCGAATTCATTATTTAGCTTAACTTCATAGTGGGAACTTAAGTATTCTCTTTACTCCTTAGTAAAAAGAGGAGAAATGTTTGATGTTGTTTTTAAAAAGTAATCATTTGATTTTTATAAGGATCAATTACATAGTTCAAATGATAAGTTTCATAGATATATATATTACAGGAATACAAATCTAAGTTTTAACGTTAGTTTCTGCATGTATTTTAGTACTAATTGAAGTAGTAAGTCTAGAAGTGGATTATGCTACTTGGTATGGTGGTAGGAAATTTAAACTTTTATCTAAGGTAGAACTTTGTGTGTAATCTTGGATAAATTTGTTATATCTAATTATCCTTGTGAATTCATGAATACCAACATTTATTCTTGGAAACAAAAGTCTGATCTTGGGTATAGAACCACACATACGAAACCCTAGCGTTTATGACCCTAGCGAGATAGTATAATAGTGATACCTAAACATTATCAGTCTAACCCAACCTAGTGTAGTTAAACTAAAGACAAATTATGACTATCCTTATCACTACTTTGAGTTTGGAAACTATGCTTTTAGTAATGGAAAAAGGTTACTATTATCATGGAATATTAAACCAAGGATTAGACATGATTATCTATGTTTGGTAGAATTCCTTAATCAACTTCATACCAAGCTAATAAAAAAGTTTCGAATGCAATATACAGATCTTGGAAAACAACCTAATGAGTTGAAAATCATCATATGCCCTCACCTTCCCTATCAAACAGATCTTGGTGATTAGAAAATAGATTCAATTATTAGGTAAACCTCAATCTTGATTATTTCCAAAGACCCAATGACAATAATCGCCATATGCTCTCACCTCGCCTTGGAACGGACCTTGGTGATTAGAAAACGATAATTGTTGGGAAGGAATTGGAAATTTCACATTAACCAATAAATGTGATCTTTCAACCAAAATTTTTATGTTCTAGGTAAACCTAATAAAACTCATCAAAATAACTCTTTCACATCAGCACCCCTTAAGGTGTTGTAAATTAGTACTTGTTAGGATATCGTCTTTATTTTACCTGAGTGGGTGGCAGTCGACGAAGAACTATCTAGGGAGGGATAAATCCTAGAAAGAGTCGCATACCCACTCATAGTTGCATGTAACCTAGTGCAAAACAAAATTACATACCAAACTTTATCTATTGAATCCTGTATGTACCTTGATCCCATGGATACAGGATATGTAGGCAATTTGGAAGGTGAAGGATGTAATCAGGTACTCAGGATATAGGGTAACTATATAATCAACTTCATAATTCTAAAAATCTAAACATAAGAAGACTAAAATAGATATAAAATAGTCTTAAGTACTCAGAAGAATCCTCAAAGAGGATTGTTCTTGTACCTGGTTAGTTGCTAAAATCTGAGGGAGGTTACAAGATCCTTAGATACCTTAACCAAATGAACTTATGGAGATTCCTCGGTACAATACATGGGCGCATTGTATAATTTCTTGTAAGTGACTCGAGATCCAGATTAATCATGATGAGTCTAAGTCTTTGGCCAGAGCAAAATAATTGGTTCATGTCCTGATAAGTCTGTATGGCTATTGTCTTACCTATCCCATACTGGATAGAGTTCTAGTCCACTTGATCAATTATAGATCGTATGGCCATTGTCTTGCCTACCCCATATTGGGTAGAGGTTGGGTCCATGTGACCTTGTTCCATATAAACATCATGCCCAAAGGATAGAAGATCCCATATTGGCTATACCTTGAATAGTCTTGCTTGGACACCTTAGCCCAAATTGGCTACATGTTATTTTCTTGAGTACTCAGACTAAATTTTGAGGAAATAATCAAATGCTAAGAACTAGGTAACAAAGTTAGAAAACAAAAGAAAGTACTTATCGAAAACCTAAAAACTAGATCACACTTAAGGAAAGATTAAAAAATTCCCCTAAGGTTCTAACTTGAGTCTTTACAGATGCACAATGATATTTTTGGTTTGATTGATATACCATCTCTTGGAAAGTCTTTTAGTGAATTCTTCACTACAGGGGGAAGATCATTCTACCTTGATTTCTGATGAATAATAATTCCCTACAACATTTGTTGGCCTCCCCCCTCTAATTCAATTTTGTAGTTTTACTTTTCTATTGTAGTTCACAGAAGGTCCAAGTCCCGTCGAACACGTCTAATCCTCTAGAGTAGATTTAGTCTAACAGCTCATAGGACTTTTGAAAAGAAGGAAGAGCTAGTTTGCCAGAAAGCCCCATCGTGATGACACGTGGCTAGGCCATGAAGAAGCGAAAGACAAAAGATGTCTTATATAATACTGGTGCGCCCCACCTCTATCTTTGGTATAAGTTAAGTCATTGTTTTACTAGAGACATGTGGTACGTCCTTAGGGTTTTACAAAAAGCTAGAGTGCAAGGTTTCTCAAAGAAAACATGAGTTATTTGATCTACCACTAGAAATATCATTCAATGGCCTACGTGGCATGCAACCATTGTAACATAGAACAACTTCCCCTTGTAGCCCAACTATACAATTTTGGTTCTTGCGGCTTCCCCATATGATTCTAAGAGTTTACAATACTAGACTAGCATAGGCGAGATCCACTACATTGAAAATTTAAAATTCCTAGAGTTGTATGTTCTAACATTCATGGCCAATGCTCAAATTGTACCTAGATAAATAGTTACACCTATCAATGTCTTGATAACTGTAGAAGCTAGGCAATAGAATCCATAGACCAGGTACAAAAGGTTGTGTAGCTATGCTCAACTAATGACAAGAACAATTAAGGCACCATATGTTGCAGAATTGAAGATTTGAATTTCAATTGTAATTTTAGGGGAAAACTATTGTGGGTTGGATAAAGTAAGTCTATATATTGTGGCTAGTGTGCCTTTTACATGGGAGGAATTTTGAGTAGCTAAGTTGAAGAGCCCGATGCATTAATTGTTTCTCCAAGGAGGATACTTGTCATAGTAGAGATGAAGAGCCTGATGACAGCTGAATCTCATCTCTCTTTACTTCTAACAAAGGAGCCTCTATGCATGTTTCCAATAATGGTGTCTCTATAACTACTATATGTTTAGTGAACTTAATAATGATAAATCCATTTACTATGGTTTGTCTTGTCTTTATTCACCTCATGGTTGTTACATACATTTGTTCCTATTAATTATTGCACTATGATCTACTTAGCTTTGCTCTAATTGTAAAGACAATTAAATCTATCTAGGATAAACCTTTTGCTTTAGTTTATTGCATTTAGCAATCTCTAACTCTTTTCATCCCCAAATCTCTAACTATTTTCATCCATCGCACGCACAACGTGGGTAGATTTAGGCTTACTCCATTCGATAAGAAGGGAATTGACCCTCTAATCCCAGAGATTTCCTTATTGGGATCACCCTCATTGCTAACGACATTGTTTCCAATAAGGCTTTCCATTGTTGGACCCTTCACACATGGTGCATTGACCCCTTGAAATAAGCTAGTGCATAATAGTTTAATCAACAGTTTGTAGAGACCATAGTGGGACTTACTTTGAATATCAAGTTCCCAAATACATCACATGAACTCACTCCATAGCTAAGTACCCAATGAACTTTTAGCTATCAATTCTCATATTTCTACCTAGTGATTCTACAATCGTTCACCCAAAAAAACCCATGCCCCTAGGAGCCACTATAAGATCTACAACTTGATCCAATCCAACTATCTTAGTGCAACCCCTTGTGTTTGTTTCCAAAAGAAGACCCCCATGCTATACTGTAGCCTCAAGTCCAAACTCTCCAGATACCTGGCACCTAGATTTTCCATGCCTCAAAATTGCAACATCATGCCAAATTCATCAAATTTTCCTAAGGGGTACATGTGCCTTTACCCTGATGCATGTTGTTGAACCCCTAAATTTGGCTAAGTTTAAAACCCTAAAACCCTAAAACTTTGGCTAAGTTTGAAAATCTGAGTGATCCTCCAAATTCTAGAATCTACAGTTTAACTCTTATGGATCCAAAACCACTCTCAAACATCCTAACAATATATACATAAAATATAACTTAAAGTATAAGAAATAAAATACAAAGAGGAAAATACCAACTTATACTTAAATATTATATTTTATGTATATACTGTTAGATCTTTTTCATTTTCTACCATTCGTTCATGCAAGTTTTTGAGACCCGTAGGAACTTTTGTACCAAGTTCTTGCAGGACTTCAGGACCTGCTAGAACTTTTAAACTTTGTCCAAAGTTTCGGGTTCCTCCGCAACCCCTCTCCCCACCAATAGAAGATCTTCCATGTCTGAAATCCTTCTAGACCCACTAAATTTTCAAGTCAAATTTCAAGGGGCAAAAACTCGTATTTTCAAATAATTTTTTGAGAAAATGGCTAAGTATTTTATGATGTTTCAGATCAAATTTTCATTTGTGACCCAGGTCACTTTTGGTTTCGGTGGGACTTCGGGTCTTGCCAACACCTTGGCACTAGTTCCTAGGTGCTAGGTTCTCCCACCATCCCATCACCTACCAGAGGCCCAGAAACGCCCAGAAAATGTGTTGCCAACTCTCTAGGCTGCCATTAATGCGAAATGGGCAATTGAAAATGAAGTTTTTATGGCAATAGGTGGAGTTGTTGGAATTTTCCCTCCCATTTTTCCATCAAATCCAAGTTGTGAAGGATATAAATAGAAGATTGAAACTCATTTCAAAAGAGTCTAGTGTGTGGTTTCCAGAAGACATTTACAAGTGCAAAAAGTTGCAGGGTAACCATTGAAACACCAGTTCAGCTCATTAAGGAGTTCAGACCCATGAAGTCAAAGGAGTTGATATTTTATTATTTTTTGTTGTATAATGTCTCCATGTCATTAGGTATGTACCCAAGAAGATTTCTTAGTCACAATTGGGTATTTTCCTTTGCCATGTTTGATGGCATGAATGATTATGTAATACTAGGTCAGATGAATGTGACATCATTCTAAAAATATTGCAAGCTTTGTAATAATCTCTCTCATGTTATATATATGGGTATATGCAGTTATGTTTTGGATTACTAAGTATGTTCTAGATTACTAAGTGTGTTTTGTTTCAAAGATCTCATATTCTGTGGTGCATACAAATACATAGCTCATTGTTCTTTTGGTTTCAATTTTTTGTTTTCTTAATGAATGATGGCTCTATTGCCCATAGAGTAGGCACTGGTCTAGAGCCATTCCTCTCAGCCTCACATCTTTTAAACAAACAAAAACATTAACCAATGGTTTAGGGGAAGAACCATTAATTTTTTGCATCCTTAACTATCAGTATAAACAAGGAATTATCTCAAGTGAATATAAAATGAATTTATTTCATGTGGGTCATGCATGCACAATTATATTAGTTATATAGGGGTTTTGTGACAACTAGTTGTTCTTAGTTAAGTTATAGTTTTGGGATCAATATAACAAGTTGGATTTGGTTGTTCGTTAGTTTTTAGTTGTTCATGTTGTTTGAACTCAATACCTATTGAGGTATACCCCTTGGAATATCCCTCCAAAGTTTAGTTGAGCTCAAAGTGTAGAGGAGCTTACCCACTCCTGTAAGTTGGCCAAAATCACCCTAAACTTATTGATAAACCTATTTCAATCACCTTGATGGCACCCCTGGTCTAGGTGATTATGAAATGTTTTTGGGTTTCAGGTTGTAGTCATCTTGGGAACCAACACCACCAATGGCTACACAAAAACCACTAGAGGTCCATTAATCCCACCAACACCACCTATGGTGTGGGGTGCAATTCCAAATGTTTATCTACATTCTCTACCTCACTTAATGGGAGAGAACCATGTTACCTTAATTGAACATCTAGATGGCATTGTGAAACATTGCACAATTCATAATATTGATGAAGAAAGCATTGTGCTAGATTGTTTGTTGCTTCCTTTAAGGGAAAAGCCTTTGACTAGTAGCATTTACTTACACAAATATCCATTACTTATTGGGACTAATTATACCAAGTCTTCATGAATAGATTCAAGGAAAAGGGTGATGCCTCATTGTTCCTAGAACAAATGACTACTATCAAATGGCCCCCTATGGAGATGCTTGATGATTCCAACACCAGATTTCAAAGGATGTGGTAGTGCATTCTAGATGAGGTTCACTCTCTAGCAATTATGACTTATTTATGTTATGTGAAAGCTATTCATTTTGAAATAGCGATGGTTATGAAGAATAGATGAGGAAACAATCTTGCCATGGCATATGATATTTTTTTGGTAGCATATAATGACTTAATCCAATTGGTAGGTTGGCCCCTTGCCTTTCTATGAACTTATTCCTAGACATTCAACCACCCTACCAACCAATGCCAAACAAGTGATTTGTTCCTCATCCACTCCTATGTTGAACACACCAAGATACTGAGCGGGGGGGTGAAACAATATCTAAACAATCTTCAATTTTAACAATTTCAACTTATTTGGAGTAGATTAAAACTTAAGCATCACAACATTAACATGAACATGAAAGATTAACACAAAGCACATCAACACATAACACCAAATATACGTGGAAAACCCTAGAAGGAAAAAACCACGGTGAGGATTAACTCACAATATATGAAGCTCAAATAACAACTTTGTTGTAGGGCTACAACCCAAGAAAGCTACTACTCCCTGAAGAACTTTGATTTAGGGTCACTTCCAAGGAATCTACTACTCCCTAAAGACTTTGTTTTATGGTCACTCCCAAGGAAGCTACTACTCCCTGAATTGAGAACACACTTACAAAATATTACAGTATGACAGTCCTTCTACTATTTGAAAAATGACATTGAAACTCACACCTTTGATGATTGCACTTTTGACTCTTCACACTTTCCCCTGATGATATGATTAGTTAGGCACACTCTACACTTGATCATTATCACATATAAGTCTTCAAGATGGATCAAGACACCATGAACAAATTTTGCTCTTTCTTCTTCAGTCGCACATCAAAAATGTATTTTTTCTGCTCTTTATTTGCTTGTGAGCTTTTCAATCAACTTGCAATCACACTTCACCTCAGTCAATTTGATTCACTATTTATACATGATATTACATTGATTACATTGCTTTTCAGCCATATACAACATGAAAAATACATTTACAAGTTGGCCAGATAACACACAATATGAAACGTGTAGAAGATAGGTCCTAAGTGAAACCACACGTTACACCAGCAGAAGATCCATGCCTTGCAGACACCAAAACTTGCTTAACCAGGTCTAAAACATCCTCCATAGCTTCAAACACCAAGGAATTACATCCGCATAGTCTGCTCATTTGAAAATAGGACAACTTTAACCAAAAACACATGAACCTTGAAGCATAACGACCACATCAACTTGAAAACCTTGTGCGGTATTGGAAACAAGAAATATCTTCATGCAAAATATTTTAGATGAGTCCACCTGACTCATACAACATCTCCAAACACTCCTTTGCCACTGCACATCAAAGAATTGTGCCGCACATCTTCAATCATGAACTCTGGGAACAATCTGTCATCTGAAACACACCGCAACATACTATCATTTGAAAAACTAAGTTGTGGACCACTAAGGACCTTAAAACTGCAAGGAAGCATGCAATACACATCCATAAACATGTCCTCAAAACCTCAAGGGAAATCATTCATTTCTGGAGCAATACAGAGCATTCCAAAAGGTCTTCATCACTAGCTTACTCTGCCAGAACACATGTTGGTAATCTATCATGCATAACTTTCACAGCAGAAGGACAAATGATCTGAGAAATTGAAATTATCATCTTCACTACATCCTAAACATAGTTCTAGAACCACATGGCCATATCTACAAATGTGGAGGAATGTAGAGTATTCCATTGTCCTACACAAAACATCTTCATAGAGACAACACTGTCTTCAATCAGTCAACAACAAAACACTCTTCTGGTAATGCAATTATCATGGAACTTGGAATTATCACCTTCACTACATCCTGAACACAATTCCAGAACCGCATGGCCATATCTATAAATGTGGAGGAATGCGGAGCAATCCATTGTCCTACACAAAACATCTTCATAGAGACAACACTATCTTCAATCAGTCAACAACAAAATGAATGGAAGCAAGGTATACGAAAATGCTTCCTGCACTAATCTACTGAGGAAAGAATTATGCAAATTTTATCTTTTACAATTACATATTAATATGCACATTAACAGAAAGATAATAACATCAAATGCAAATACAAAACTCACAACACAAGATATATGTGGGGAAAACCCTTTCAGGTTAAAAACCCCACACTCCAAAGCCACCTAATATATTATTCAGGAATCAAGAAGATTACAATATACTTGCAGACCAAGCTTTCACAAGAGTATAACCAACCAGAGATCTAGGAGGTAACTCAACATCTATAAGATTCTTGCACACAACCTCCATCTCAAGCTCCTGATATATAGGAGATACAATACAGTAAACCTTCAATGGTAATTACAAAACCATGAGCCAAAACCACCCAAAAGTGGCACCCAAATTATCTCCAATCAAAGATGCCTTGCGATGTGTCAAAACACACACCAACACATGTAACTCTCCGCTTTATAACTCTTTTAAGTGTCCAACATGTTTTTACATTTCCCAAAAATAGGAGGTCCAATTTTCGGAGGCCATAACTTTTGATCCGACTGTCTGATTGACAAACCATTTAATACGTTGGAAAGCTTGTGAAGAGATCTATCACCTCATAATATAATATAACCAACATTGATAGTTATGACAAATTTCAAAACATTTAGGGACCTCTAAGTTCCTCAAAACTAAGTTTGAAACTTTTTTTCAACAGTTTTGTTGGTTAACAGATTTGTCTCGGTCTAAAAATGTTTTGTTCTAACTCTATCACCCTTTCTTTTTAGAACAAATAAGTTAAACAACAAATGGGTGAACTATCAGAAATAATTCCCCTCTGAATTAAGGTACAGCTCCCTTTTAAATCTTCAATGAATTTGAACTATTCTAATCATTCAAATATACTTTTAACCAGAAAGCATTTAAGGCGAACTAACATCCGTACATCACCATGCTATGAATGTGATATCTTTCTTCCATATAACATCATTCAGTGACAGAACACATAGATTACATCTTCAACAATAATTAGATATATAAATATGTATATTATTGAACCAGCAAATGATAAAACATATATGATGAGTTATCCAATGAAAGAATAATTACCACATGAAAGAAGAGTTCGCACAGAAACCTGATTTCAAGTACTTAAACACATAGATTTAAGTATGCAGCAATCATTTCTTCTTTTCATTCATAGATGAAAATCTTTCAGACAAACATCACATATATTGTAAAACCTAAAAGTTTAGCTCCAAAATTCCTTTTGCCTTCTTCTTAACTTTTTTTGTCCTTTAGTTTTAACAACTAAAAACATATATATAGTTACCCTAATTAATTGTTCTTTTAAACCCAAAGTTAAAACAAACTCTAACCCGCACGGGATTTAGTTTCTTACAAGCTCATTGAAAGACAAAGTTTTTAAACATAATTCCAACTAAATAACTGAATAAAGAGATTATGTAAGCAAGATCATGATTGGCGCAGCGGATTGGAATCTTCGGATTTGCTTTGTTCGGTTGAGGAGACACGTTGCACCTTCCATTCCTGATATGCGGTAACAAATTCCTAGATTTTTGAGAAGTTAGGGATGCTAATGTGTTTAACCCATGCTTTCCAAACATCTTTCTCTCTTCAAATTTTTGCCACTTTTTCCGCATGCTCTAGGAGTGCATCGACATAGAGGTGAAGAAGTGATTCTACTTTTGATATCTGAGAGAAATCTTCAATTAATAGGTTATCATTTTCTTTAACAAAACTAATTTTCTCTCTGAAGGATTGAACCACAGTATCGATATCCTTTTCTGGCTCCCCATCATCTTTTATATACTTCACATCGATACATTCCAAATCATGTTGTAAGGACTGAGTAAACTCAGTTATCTCTTTAATCATTTTTGTAAATTCAATTCGTCCTTATCTAGATACTAAGTTTCTCCACTCGATGTTTCTCTTGCTTACATATAATATATTATCGTTCAGACTTGTCATATTCTTTTCTGATAAAAACT
This sequence comes from Cunninghamia lanceolata, assembly GCA_027924645.1. NCBI lineage: Eukaryota > Viridiplantae > Streptophyta > Pinopsida > Cupressales > Cupressaceae > Cunninghamia > Cunninghamia lanceolata. The sequence goes on from BSBN01001715.1 coordinate 17,470,012, forward strand.
TTGTCACCCCATATTTCTGAACTTCACCAATTTGATTTATCACATTCATCCATTTCCCTTCATCTTTTTCCCACGAAGCATTGTGTGTTTTCAAATCTTCGATAGTAGCCATGGTTTCATGATATATACTTTTCAATTCATTAATATATTCTATACCCTTCTGGATGATACCATACAGCCAATTATTAAACACTTTGGTCACCATTTTGTTTCTGTGTATCTGATCTAGCATTTTCTGATTGACTGGAGATTTTGGGTCAAAAGATAGAGGTAGTTGAGAAATAGGTTGTGGATCTAGATTATGAATGGTGTCAATATATTTTGCCGTTGACCGTAAAGCTTGTTTCAATTCCCTCTTATCTTTTTCATCCTTCCAGGTACGGCTAACTATCCTTTTGGTAGATGCTTCGAGATGGTGCACATTCACGGCACGTGATGCAGTTCCAAGAACTATTCTTTCTATTGTGAAATCCTAAACTGTGGGATCCTGAACTTCTTCATCAGCTATTGGCCGAGCTATTTCTGTACTCCAATTCCCTGTATTAGGGTCAATGTCCACCCTGGATGTGGTTTTCAGCTTTTTGGATTTAGGAGTCTTTCCTAGACACTTGTTAACCATGTCCTCCAATGGTAATGAAAACAGAATTATTTTTCTTTTATCACTAATTGAACTTTCCAACCATTTGGGTACAAGGACCAGAACTTCTTTATCAGGATTCAGTTGTTCAGAAAGCACATTTGATATTATCATCAGATCGGCAGAATCTGAAGCAACCTCTGCTTGTTGGTTCATACTGATCTCTTCTGCCATTGGTGAATCAAACCCTTTATCACTCGTTACTTCTCCCAAATCTTCTTCAGAGTTCAAGTCCACAACTATTCTTTCTGAAATCTCCTTCTTCCTACTTTTAGTTCTTAATCTGGTGGTGCGAGAAGGTAGAATAGTGGCAAGAGTTTTCTTGGACCTTTTGATAACTGAACCTTTTTCAATTTTTGATTTAGGAGTACCTGCATCACAGATATTAATGAGCTGGTTAGAAGATCTTATAGGAGATGGTGATTCATCAATTGGTGCACACCGCTGGGAATCTTCATTTTGAACCCCTTTCAGTCTCCGTTCCCTTAACCATTTCTTAGTTCTCCTTATTATCGGGAGGGTTTTAACCTCGATCCAATCCTCTTCATCTCTATTCCAATCAACTTCTGGAATAGGTACCTATTTTACTTGTTCAAAATGAGGATCAATTACATGTTCCTTATCATCAATTATTCCAGAGATATTCATATTTAGATTAAGGGTAATTATTTGCCCTAAGGAGAATCTGCACCAAAGCCTTTTCCTAACTTTAAATTCATTTGGGAAATCCTCCCAATAGTCTTCTATCTGGGGAATGTGTGAAAATCCCTCTCCAAAATCCAAATTGTCTCTAGCAAAACCTTTGCTATCGAACTTGGGTCTGGCATTATAATACTGAAAATTAAACTTCTTCAGGTCCACCTCTAGATTTAGAGCATCAGAAACTGATTGACATGAAGAGTGACCAAGTTCAACAAGAAAAGATATACCAGACTCTTTCTTCATTGGAAATTTCTTATCTACATGGGCTAACTGCCTACAAACTTCTATCAATACAAAGCAATCAAAGACATATATGGGCAACTTCACAGGTTCGCCATCAAAACCACCAACTCTAATATAAGTAAATTTGGGAAACCGCATGAAGAAACTACCATAAATGCTGATTAGCTGCATGGCTTCATCAGACATCCTCTTATTAATATTGCCTGTCAATTCATAAGTCATCCTACCAGTAAAAACATCATTAACTCTTCTATAAATTTTATAACAATTTTGCATCTGTAAATGTGAATAATAATCATAAATTTTACTATCTTCAACCAAGGATGCATGAAGTAACCCTCTCCATTCTCTTGTAGATGCTAGGCAGTAAAAGAGATATGAGGACATATAAAAGTCCTTATTCCCCAAATAATTACTCAAACCTTGATGCAAACATTCGGCTATGATTTCCACCCAATCCAAATACTGTTCTCCTTGGAGGATCACTTGAATAAAGAAATACATCCAGTCCTCCCAATAAAATGCCTAAGAGCTACCTTTTAGCCTGTGTAACAATACCATGATATCATTTACTTCCGGTATCATATGTTCTCTTGTTAGTGCTTTGGGCAGTCTCGAACCTCCTTTTTGAAATTTCAATAGCCAATTTCTTGCAATTACACTCCTGTAGTTTTCTTTCTTTAATGAAAAATAGCTATAAGAAGAAGTAATATCAAGATCAGAATATGGCTCCTTAGGTGGAATTTTCATTACAACCATTAGGGTTTGTCTATTGACATGCAGTAACACATTACCATCAGCAGTTCTAATACATCTATTTTGGGGGTCATATATGCTCATGCATTCCAAGACTAATTCAGGGCATTATATCGCCACAGGAAAGGCTGCAGCTTCGACTAAACCACTTTCCATTATTCATTCCATCATAGGAGTAGACATAGGATTTTTAATCCTCTCCTTAAAATCCTCTAAATCATACTGAGCTAAAGAGGTATCCCCAAATTTAGGAAGAGAGCAAACAAGGCTTGAACTGTGTTCGGAACCAAGACAGGCAGATTTCATGGCTACAGATTGGATAAATATAATGAAAAATGCTTTGAACTTCTTTAATAATACCAGAAACTCAAAATGATTCTCCTTTTCAACAAAGTAATGGAACCAGCTATAAGAAAAGTTGAACTCACCTTCAATAGATCAGAAATTACTATCAAACTGAGAAAGAAAAATCTTATACCTCCAGCGCGGTTCTCGTTTTGTATCACCATGTATGTTTACTGTTAAAATTGGCTTGTTCTTTCTCGATTAAAGGCATGAAATCAGGTTGAATAATTACTGGCTCAATTAATTCATGCTGAAAATGCTTGATAAGACATAAACTCTAACATATGCATTAATTGTAAGCATTTCTCGCACACGACCTTGATGTGTAATCATTACCCATAACCTTTCGAAAGTTAAAACTTTCCATTTCATAAAATGTTTCAGATATATTTCCCTCTAAATCTCCCACAAATTTTTTAACTTAAAGAAGACTTCAGGAAAAATGGGACTAAAGTGAGGGAACGTTGAACCTTTGAACCTTTGAACTCTAATATGATGTTCAACCGGGAGGTTCAAAGATACAAATTGAGTTACAGAAGGGGACCGAGTGTACACGACTTCTCAAGAAACATTGAATATTGAACTCTTGAACCATTGAAAAAGGGTTCAAGTTCGAAGGTTCAATTCTTCAGTAATTTCACCCATAAGATGACAGGCGAATAAATTTTAAAAATAAAGAGCCGACTTAAGAAATAAACATATGACCAATAAGGGAAGATGGTAGGTCAACTTTTTGCTTAGGGAAGGGTCACAAAAAAAATTGAATAAGAGTGAATTAAAAGGTAACATTGGCTTTGATTGGGGACTGCATTTTATGACAAAATGCAGAGAACTCAGAAACTTTGGTTACGCACAGATTGAAACACAGGGACAGAAGAAAAAGAACCAAGGCAAACTAAAACTGGAAAAGGAAAATGACAACACACAACATCAAAGGAAAAACTATGTACAAAACAGGGGACACCTGTTTTACAGTCGATACAATTTAAGGTCCTGTCCATTATAGGACAGGGGTAAAATAGATCCATCCAGATATTCCAATTTGAAAGAATTGGGACTCAGTAGCTGATGAATTTTGAAAGGTCCCTTCCAAAGCGAATCAAACTTGCCATGTGCTCCTTTAGGTTCTCTCCTCCTATGCCACAGTAGCACTTCGTCTCCTTCCATGAATTTTCTGGGCCTTATTTTTTGATCAAAAATCTTCTTAACTCTGGCTTAGTGAGCAGTAATCTGATCAACCAATTGATTCCTTTCCTCCTCAATCTTGGTTAAATACATAACTCTTTTCTCTAAGGAATCTTGAAAGTATTGATCTTCGATGACATTTTGTAATTTGGCTGCAGATAATTCCAAAGGTAATGATAACTGAGCTCCTATTCCATAAACCAGCTCAAAAGGTTCCATTCCTATTGCCCTTTTGGGGTTACCCTGTTAGCCCAGAGTTCTTTGTACAATCTTTTATGCCAATCTTTGTGATTATCACTCACCAATTTTCTCATGATGGCTATCAAATTTTTATTACTGGACTCGTCTTGTCCATTCCCTTGAGGGTAGTAGTCTGATGAGTGAGAGAGAGATATACTATGCTCATAGAAAAATGAAGAAAGTTCAACTGAGGAAAAGCTGGTAGCGTTATCTACCACAAGTTTCTGAGGGACGCCAAAATGGACCTGTATATTCTCTCTGAGAAAATTACACACTACTTCTGAAGTGGTTCTCTTCACAGGGACTGCTTCAACCCATTTTGTAAAATAGTCTATTGCTGTTAAAATGTGTGTATGTCTAGCACTTGAAGGAGGTGAAAGAGGCCCAATAAAGTCTAAGCCCCATTGCTTGAAAGGTTCTTCAATAACAATAGGCCTAAGAGGCAATGTTGCAAGTTGTGGCCTTCCTGAAAACATTTTGCATTTTTCACAATTAGCTACCCATCTGTATGCATCTTTGAACATACCTGGCCAATAATAACAATTTCTAAGAATTTTGAAGGTTGTGACTGAAGAAGAGAAATGTCCACCCCAGGCTTCATTATGAAAAACTTCCAAAAGCTTGTGCTGTTCCTTATCTACACATCTCAGAAAGGTTCCATCTAGTCCCTTTTTGTATAAGACATCACCCCAAATGACATATTTTGTTGTTTTTAACCTCAGATTCCTTTTCTCCTTCGAGAATAAGTGACTGGGACAGTCTCCATAAGTAAGATAATGTGCCACGTTCAGAAACCATGGATCTTGTAAACTCACCAATAGGACAGTGGAAAGTTCTTCTTCTTCTTCTTCTTTGCTCTCAGCAATCAATTTGCACAGACCTTGACCTCTAACTAATTTGGTTGGCCTAACCTCCAAGTCATATTCTTGAATCTTAGCAACCCACGTTGCTCTATTGTTCATCCCAACATCCTGTTGAGTCAAAATGCTCTTTACAGCTCAACTAGGCACAAATACAATTGAATGAGAATGTAGTATGTAATATCTAAATTGTTTGACATCCTTTACCATAGCAAAAGCTTGCTTCTCAGTTAAAGAATATTTAAGTTCATGCTTCTTGAGAGGAACTCTGATAAAGGCTATTGGGGCTTCTACATTCAATTCATTTTTCTGTAGTAAGATACCAGACATGGTATGTTCTGAAGCATAACAATAAATAATAAAATCTTTTTGGAAATCAGGGTTTAGCAAAGTAGGTGTTTGTGCAATTGCTTTTTTAATATCTTCAAATACTTTCTTAGCAGTCTCGTTCCATCTGAATGCTTGTTTTTCACTCATCGTCCCTACAATATGTTTTGTAATCTCAGCAAAATCAAGAATGAACCTTCTGAGGAAGTTAATCTGGCCAAAGAAAGACTTAACTCCAATCCTATTAGAAGGAAGACTTAGCTGTTGTATTGCTCTAACCCTTTCTAGATCAATCTTGATTCCATCCTTTGAAACTAAATGTCCCAGCAACTTACCTTCTGTTACACAGAAAATTGACTTCTTAGGATTAAGAGATATCCCATGACTCTGACACCTTTGCAAAATGATCTCCAGATCTTTCAAATGATCTTCTCTTCTTCTAGAGAAAATAGTCAAATCATCAAGATAAATGATAATAATTTTATCTTTTAGATCTTTAAAGGATGAATTTATCACCCATTGAAAAGTTGCACCAGCATTAATCAAACCAAAGGGCATACGGTTATAAGCAAAAGTTCCCTGAGGTGTAGTGAATGCAGTTTTATTTTGATCGACTACAGCAACACTAATTTGATTATAACCTGAGAATCCATCTAACATGGACATCATTTCTGATTCAACAACTGTTTGTAAAATGTGATCCATCACAAGTAAGGGATAATTATCTTTCAAACTGGCTTGGTTCAGATTCCTAAAATCAACACAAATTCTTATTTCTCCATTTTTTTTGCATACTGGGACAATGTTTGCCACCCAAGTGGAGTGATGAATCAGATAAATAATCCTAACCTTCAACATTTTGTCGATCTCCTTAACGATAGCCTCAGGAACCTTTGGGTTATAGTTTCTCAACTTTTGCCTGAATGGAGTTGCATTTGTTTTTAAAGGAATATGATGCTGAAACTGCCCACGCCTAAAATCCTTTAGGTCATCATAGCACCAAACAAAGACATCCTTATACCTAATCAACAGATTAATCAATTTGTTTTTCTCCTCTGGCGAGCAACACCTACTAATAGAAATCCATTTAGGATCAGTTTTACTCCCAATGTTTATTTTTTCACAATCCCCCAATTTGTTAAGATTCTAAACAAGTTTGTCTTTGGTATATTCATCTTGTCGAGTGAACAAATGTTCCAGAGAGACCAGTCCTCTAGGGATTTTGTTTCCCTTTAACTGAATTACATCATCCTTTGAATTGATCCCTGGATCAGGACTGAATTCTTTACATTATGCTTCAGAACCTTCAAAATAAGTCCCAGGAATATCTCAGCATTCTCCAAGAACTTTCTGATTTGCCTATCATTCTCAAAAACTTGCCAATTTTCAGCATTATCTGGGACGTTAGGACGGTAGACCAGTTCTATTCTATATGAATCCTTTTTGAAATCAGGGTGTGGGAGAAGGGAAGCTGACACTGCTCGAGAATCCGCCCATGTATTCTGATCTCTGGGAATTGCCTCAATAGAAAAGGCATCAAAATATTCTATCTCGTCCCAAACTCTATTCCTGTAATGTCTCAGTCTTTCATTTTTAACTGAAAAATGCCTCTCACCTGTTTAACAATTAATTCAGCATCTCCTTTTGCTCTAAGCATCTTTATACCTTTTACTTTGGCTTCATTTAACCCAAGCAATAGAGCCTCATACTCTATAGTGTTATTAGTATTTTTAAAATCTAACTTGAAAGAGTAAGGAAAAATTTTACCTTCAGGTGAGATCAAAACAACCCCTGCTCCTGAACCAATGGTAGCACAATTGCCATCAAATTCCATGGTCCATAGATCATCTAAATGAATAGACTTTGGGATGGATTCTTCCTTCATGTCTTCAGAAGAGAGAAAATAAATACCAAATTCACATTCTTCAAATAGAATATGAGACTTAGGATCATCAGAAGGATATACAGTAAACTTGCATTTAGGTTCAGGTTCTAGCTTAAATTTCTGCTTTCCCACTAGAATTGTAGCTTCTGACCAATCCAATTTAATCTCCCCACCTAAGTCTTTACAAAAGGTCCTGCTCAACAGCATCCCATAACTAGCAGGAATATCTACCACCAAGATAGTCAACTTCACTCTTTTATCAGGATAAGCTGCAAGGGCAACTCGTGCATCTTTAATTTGTCCGAGCAAAGAAATATGTTTTCCATCCATGGAGTAACACCTACCAAATGTTTTTGTAAGGGATAGGCCCAGGGCTTTGGCTACAGAAGAAGGCATAATATTATCAGAAGCACTTGAGTCTATGATACAATTACTGTGTTTATGGCCATTTATGAATAAAGTAATATAAAATGGGTTGGGCTTCATATTGACCATATAAGATGTATCATTAGATGAATTGAGGGCCATTTTAGGAGTGTGCGTGGGTGATTCAGGTGGAGAAGCAAATAATTGGGCAATGGGAGACTCAGAATTAACATTTAGTTGACTTTCGGGTTCAATTTGTGTAGGACCACCTTTGACATATTTAACCAATTTATCAAGTTCTTGAGTTTTAACTTGAGGTTTTCAGCAGGGGATATTTGAATCTTTGTAGACTTACAAAATTCTAAAATATCAAAAGAAGTTTCACAATCATTTCTATGTAACAATTTGATTTCTTGGGCCTTCAAATTAGCATCAGAGGTTCTAATAAGAGGTTCCTTACCTTTAACATGCACTTCTTAAGTATTAGAAAATCTCAGATTCTTCTGACTTCTGGTAAGCACAGAACATGAAGGATCTTCAAGAGTAACCAGTATTTCACCTCCTCTTTCTAAATTTGATTCATATTCTAGGAAGTGTATTTCAGAGTCACCAGGTTCCTCAAAGTTCCTTTCTTCTTCGGTAATCTCTCCCAATACATCTTGAGTAGCGGCCATTTGAGCATATCTAAGCATCTCCGAACAAGAATTTATGTCATGATCAGTAGTCAAGTGAAATGCACACATATTCCCTCTTCTAGGAGGAGCTTCAATAGTTAACCTTGGTTGTGTTGATGTAAGTGGTAATGTCCTACCAGTATTTGTCTGTTGATTAAAATTTCTCCTGTTAACATCTTGATATGGTTGTTGAAATGAAGTACCAGCCTTAGGCAATTGTCTTTTTAAGGCAATCATATCATTAACTAGTCTTTGAACCACAGGATCTGTTGAGGATGAGGGATGAGCATTAGGAACTTGGACTTCTTTTTCTTTTATTTTCCAGCCATAAGAAGATCATCTTCTAACCCAACTACCAAGGTTTGTGCGACTGCTAAGTCAGCAACTGTACCTCTTCAAAGATGAAAACTAATATCAGGAGGCATAGAATTAATAAAGAAACATTTTTGATTCTCAGGAGTTGGTCTTTTAGCATTTGGGATTTTGTGCACAATTCTATTAAATTTGGCTCTAAATTCCCTCATAGGTTCATGTATTTATTTCTTGAGCTGAGTCAATTGAGCAAGAAGGGAATGCTCATCTTCTGCGCTTTTGAATTTGTTTTCGAATACAGTTTTCATATCATTCTAGTTTGAGATTGAAGAGTTAGATAGATGATAGAACCATTGTGTTGCAGTATCAGTTAGAGTTTGCACAAAAAGCCTTATGGCTACATCTTGATGTTGTACGCCTAACACACCACATGCTACGGCAAAGGCATTCAGATGTTCATTTGGTGATTGTCTTCCATCTCCATTAAATTTGGGTAAGTTTTCCCTTGCATTTTTAGGCAGAGGATTCATGTTAGCCCCTAAATTTAGAGGCCCTATAGTTGCTCCCCAAGGTTGGGCCATTGGTAGAAAGATTATAGCAGAGGGAATGACAGTACCGGAAAGAGTTAAGGCTTGGCATACTGAGGATGTAGAGGGCTTAGGAGGGCTAGGAGGTCTACTTCTAGCTCTTCTAATAGGGGTAGGAATATAAGGAAAATTTAGGCTTTACAGCGTTTGAAAAGTAGGATCCTCAACTCCCTCTCTCCTCAAAGACCTTGTGTACCTTCTGGACTCTAGTTTATGATATTGTAATTGCATAGGTAGTTATTAGTTTCTAGGCTGTTCTTGACCTCTTCAGACTTCAGGGGCTTGATTTCTTACTGCGTTTTTTGCTTGCCTCCTTTGTCCAAGTAACAACAATCTCAAATTATCAGCCAATTCTTCTTCCTTTTCTAATACTCGGCTTTCCCTTCTATAATCATCAATATTTCAGCGAGTGCGCCATGCAAGAGTATTTAATTGGCCAATTATATCTTCTTGTTCATCTTGAAAACCAAGATTAGGCTGTAGAACAGGAATATATTTTCATGAGGAAGCACCATTGTTGCTTCATATTAAGGCGACTAATCTTTCAATAAGCGACTTCGATTCCCCAATAGAGTCACCAAATATGTTGGTTAATAGATTTGTCTCAGTCTAAAAATGTTTTTCTCTGACTCTATCACCCTTTCTTTTTAGAACAAATAAGTTAAACAACAAATGGGTGAACTATCATAAATAATCCCCCTCTGAATTAAGGTACAACTCCCTTTTAAATCTTCCATGAATTTGAACTATTCTAATCATTCAAATATACTTTTAACCAGAAAGCATTTAAGGTGAACTAACATCCATACATCACCATGCTATGAATGCAATATCTTTCTTCCATATAACATCATTCAGTGATAGAACACACAGATTCCATCTTCAACAATAATCAGATATATAAATATGTATATTACTGAACCAGCAAATGATAAAACATATATGATGAAGTATCCAATGAAAGAATAATTACCACATGAAAGAAGAGTTCACACAAAAACCCGATTTCAAGTACTTAAACATACAGATTTAAGTATGCAGCAATCATTTCTTCTTTTCATTCACAAATGAAAATCTTTTAGACAAACATCACATATATTGTAAAACCTAAAAGTTTAGCTCCAAAATTCCTTGTGTCTTCTTCTTAACTTTTTCTATCCTTTAGTTTTAACAACTAAAAACATATATATAGTTACCCTAATTAACTGTTCTTTTAAACCCAGAGTTAAAACAAACTCTAAATCGCACGGGATTTAGTTTCTTACAAGCTCATTGAAAGACAAAGTTTTTAAACATAATTCCAACTAAATAATTGAATAAAGAGATTATGTAAGCAAGATCATGACTGGGGCAATGGATTGGAATCTCTGGATTTGCTTTGTTTGGCTGAGGAGACACGTTGCACCTTCCATTCTTGATATGCAGTAACAAATTCCTAGATTTTTGAGAAGTTAGGGATGCCAATGTGTTTAACCCGTGCTTTCCAAACATCTTTCTCTCTTCAAAATTTTGCCACTTTTTCTGCATGCTCTGGAAGTGCATCGACACAGAGGTGAAGAAGTGATTCTACTTTTGATATCTGAGAGAAATCTTCAATTAACAGGTTATCATTTTCTTTAACAAAACTAATTTTCTCTCTGAAGGATTGAACCACAGTATCGATATCCTTTTCTGGCTCCCCATCATCTTTTATATACTTCCATCGATACATTCCAAATCATGTTGTAAGGACTGAGTAAACTCAGTTATCTCTTTAATCATTTTTGTAAATTCAATTCATCCTTATCTAGATACTGAGTTTCTCCACTCGATGTTTCTCTTGCTTACATATAATATATTATCGTTCAAACTTGTCATATTCTTTTTTGATAAAAACTTTGTCACCCCATATTTCTGAACTTCACCAATTTGATTTATCACATTCATCCATTTCCCTTCATCTTTTTCCCATTAAGCATTCTATGTTTTCAAATCTTCGATAGTAGCCATGGTTTCATCATATATACTTTTCAATTCATTAATATATTTTGTACCCTTCTGGATGATACCATCCAGCGAATCATCAAACACTTTGGTCGCCATTTTGTTTGCGTGTATCTAATCTAGCATTTTCTGATTGACTGGAGATTTTGGGTCAAAAGACAGAGGTAGTTGAGAAACAGGTTGTGGATCTAGATTATGAATGGCATCAATATATTCTACCATTGACCGTAAAGCTTGTTTCAATTCCCTCTTATCTTTTTCATCCTTCCAAGTACGACTAACTATCCTTTTGGTAGATGCTTCAAGATGGTGCACGTCCGCGACACGTGATGTAGTTCCAAGATCTATTCTTTCTATTGTGAAATCCTAAACTGTGGGATATTGATCTTCTTCATCAGTTGTTGGCCGGGCTATTTCTGCACTCCAATTCGCTATATTAGGGTCAATGTCCACCCTGGATGTGGTTTTCATCTTTTTGGATTTAGGAGTCTTTCCTAGACACTTGTTAACCATGTCCTCCAATGGTAATGAAAATGAAACTATTTTTCTTTTATCACTAATTGAACTTTCCAGCCATTTGGGTGCAAGGACTGGAACTTCTTTATCAGGATTCAATTGTTCAGAAGGCACATTTGATATTATCATCAGATCGGTAGAATCTGAAGCAACCTCTTCTTGTTGGTTCATACTGATCTCTTCTACCATTGGTGAATCAAACCCTTTATCACTCGTTGCTTCTCTCGAATCTTCTTCAGAGTTCAAGTCCACAACTATTCTTTCTAAAATCTCCTTCTTCTTGCTGCTTTTATTTCTTAATCTGGTGGTATGAGAAGGAAAAATAGTTGCAAGGGTTTTATTGGACGTTTTGATAACTGAACCTTTTTCAATTTTTGATTTAGGAGTACCTGCATCACAGATATTAATGAGCTGGTTAAAAGAGCTTACAGGAGATGGTGATTCATCAATTGGTGCACACCGTTGGGAATCTTCATTTTGAACCCCTTTCAATCTCCGTTCCCTTAACCATTTCTCAGTTCTTCTTATTACCGGGAGGGTTTTAACCTCGATCTGATCATCTTCATCTCTATTCCAATCAACTTCTGGAATAGGTACCTATTTTATTTGTTCAAAATGAGGATCAATCACCTGTTCCTTATCATGAATCATTCTAGAGATATTCATATTTAGATTAAGGGTAATTATTTGCCCTAAGGAGAATCTGCACCAAAGCCTTTTCCTAACTTCAAACTCATCTAGGAAATCCTCCCAATAGTCTTCTATATGGGGAATGTGTGAAAATCCCTCTCCAAAATCCAAATTGTCTCTAGCAAAACCTTTGCTATCGAACTTGGGTCTAGCATTATAATACTGAAAATTGAACTTCTTCAGGTCCACCTCTAGATTTAGAGCATCAGAAATTGATTGACATGAATAGTGACCAAGTTCAACGGGAAAAGATATACCAGACTCTTTCTTCATTGGAAATTTCTTATCAACATGGGCTAACTGCCTGCAAACTTCTATCAATACAAAGCAGTCAAAGACATATTTGGGCAGCTTCACAGGTTCGCCATCAAAACCACCAACTCTGATATAAGTAAATTTGGGAAACTGAATGAAGAAACTACCATAAATGTTGATTAGCTGCATGGCTTCATCAGACATCCTCTTATTAATATTGCTTGTCAATTCATAAGTCATCCTACCAGTAAAAACATCATTAACTCTTCCATAATTTTCATAACAATTTTGCATCTATAAATGTGAATAATAATCATAAATTTTGCTATCTTCAACCAAGGATGCATGAGGCAACCCTCTCAATTCTCTTGTAGATGCTAGGCAGTAAAAGAGATATGAAGACATATAGAAGTCCTTATTCCACAAATAATTACTCAAACCCTGATGCAAACATTCAGCTATGATTTCCACCCAATCCAAATATTGTTCTCCTTGGAGGATCACTTGAATAAAGAAATACATCCAGTCCTCCCAATAAAATGCCTGAGAGCTACCTTTTAGCCTTTGTAACAATACCATGATATCCTTTACTTCCGGTATCATATGTTCTCTTGTTAGTGCTTTGGGCAGCCTCGAACCTCCTTTTTGAAATTTCAATAGTCAATTTCTTGCAATTACACTCCTATAGTTTGCTTTCTTTAATGAAAAATAGCTATAAGAAGAAGTAATATTAAGATTAGAATATGGCTCCTTAGGTGGAATTCTCATTACAGCCATTAGGGTTTATTTATTGACAGGCAGTAACACATTACCATCAGTAGTTCTAATACATCTATTTTGGGGGTCATATCTGCTCATGCATTCCAAGACTAATTCAGGGCATTATACCACCACAAGAAAGGCTACATCTTCAACTAAACCGCTTTCCATTATTCTTTCCATCATAGGAGTAGACATAGGATTTTTAATCCTCTCCTTAAAATCCTCTAAATCATACTGAGCTAAAGAGGTATCCCCAAATTCAGGAAGAGAGCAAACAAGGCTTGAACCATGTTCAAAACCAAGACAGGCAGATTTCATGGCTACAGATTGGATAAATATAATGGAAAATGCTTTGAACTTCTTTAATAATACCAGAAACTCAAAATGATTCTCCTTTTCAACAAAGTAATGGAATCAGCTATAAGAAAAGTTAAACTCACCTTCAATAGATCAAAAATTACTGTCAAATGAGCAAGAAAAATCTTATACCTCTAGCATAGTTCTCCTTTTGTATCACCCTGTATATTTACTATTAAAATTGGCTTGTTCTTTCTTGATTAAAGGCATGAAATTAGGTTGAATAATTACTGGCTCAATTAATTCGTGCTAAAAATGCTTGATAAAACATAAACTCTGACAGATGCATTAATTGTAAGCATTTCTCACACATGACCTTGATGTGTAATCATTACCCATAACCTTTCGAAAGTTAAAACTTTCCATTTCATAAAATGTTTCAGATATATTTCCCTCTAAATCTCCTACAAATTGGGACTAAAGTGAGGGAACGTTGAACCTTTAAACCTTTGAACTCTGATATGAGGTTCAACTGAGAGGTTCAAAGATACAAATTGAGTAACACAAGGGGAGTGAGTACTTTGAACTCTTGAACTGTTGAACTCTTGAACCATTGAAAAAGGGTTCAAATTCAAACGTTCAATTCTTCGGTAATTTCACACATAAGATGACAGGCGAATAAATTTTAAAAATAAAGAGCTGACTTAAGATGGTAGGTCAACTTTTTGCTTAGGGAAGGGTCACAAGAAAAATTGAATAAGAGTGAATTAAAAGGTAACAAGTTTCAAAAAACAAAAACTTTAATATCTCACAATCCAGAGATGAACTTGAGTTGAAACTCACCTGAGATGTTTACTTAGTAGTTCCGCACCTTTTGGGAAAAAAATTAGGTCAATTCGAGGTCAAATGTAGAGTTACTAAAAATAGTAAGTCCCACCATTTTTAGCCCTTTTAGAAACTTTGAAATTTCTAGACCATTCTCCAAGATAAAGAGTATTCCAAAAGACCAAAACTGGGAAGAATAGTAACCTTTTGAAGTTGCAAGGTTGAGATACTTTTCCTAACATTCTCCCACTTTTTGAACACCTTGCAAGAGAAAAGGGAGTATCAACACCATGATTTAATTGCTAGGGGCCGAGAGGCCCATAGACTCTGAACACCATCTTAACTTCTTTGTGCTCACAGGTTTTGTCAAGGAATCTGCAACATTCATCAAAGTGTCAACTTTCTCCAAGTTTACCTTCCCATCCTCTACCATGTCACAAACAAAATGGTACTGGATATCAATATGCTTAGTCCTCATGTGGAAAGTAGGATTCTTCACCAAACATATGGCACTCTAACTATCACAATAAATAGTAATCTTCTCTACATCAAACCCAACATCAGAACACAATCTATTAAGCCAAATGGCTTCTTTACAAGCATGAGTTTCTACCATGTACTCAGCTTCAATAGTGGACAAAGCAACCACAGGTTGCTGCTTACTCATCCAACTGATAGCACCACCAAACATAGTGAACACATAAGCATTGGTGGATCTCCTGCTGGCAATGTCACTTGTACAATCTGAATCCACAAATCCAGAATACAAAGTGAATGTTGAGGTCATGCAAGATAACCATGATAACATAAGGAATACTTAGAAGTACCTCATAAATATCTAAACACTCTCTTCACTGCGTCCCATGTACTCGTCCAGGATTAGCCATAAATTGACTAAGGACTCCCACTACTTGGGCAATGTCTGGTCTAATACAGACCATCGCATACATCAAGCTGCCAACCACACTAGCATAAAGAACTCTGCTCATATCCTCCATCTCAGAAGGAGACTTTGGACAATCTACAATAGATATCTTTATCCCCATTGTAACATGAACAGTCAAAGGTCTGCAATCCACCATGCTAAATCTCTCCAACATAGTGTTAACATACTTACTTTGGCCTAACCAAAGTTTTTTGTTTTCTCTGTCTCTTTTGATCTCCATCCCCAAAATGTACTGAGTTGCCCCTAGATTTTTCATCTCAAATTGTGCTGACAACTGAGACTTCAAATCAGAAATCAAACTTTTACCATTCCCAATGAGTAAGATATCATTGACGTATAATGTAATAATGAGAATGTGATCATTGTCAAACTTGTAATAAACACAATGATCTGATTTTGATCTTAGAAATCCAATACTCAACACAAAGGCATCAAACTTCTGGTACCACATCCTAGGAGACTATTTCAAATCACACAAAGACTTTTTCAACTTGCAAACTAGATTTTCTTTACCTATCACCACATAGTGCTCTGGCTATGACATATAGATTTCCTCCTCCAAGTCACCATGAAGGAATGTTGTCTTCACATCCATCTGTTCCACTTCTAGATCATATGCTACTACAAGAGATAACGAGAACCGAATAGATGCCAACTTTGCAATGGGAGAGAACATCTCACCATAGTAATTCCCTCCACCTGAGAACACCCCTTCGCAATCAATCTAGCCTTATATTGCTCAACACTACCATCTACACCAAATTTCTTTTTGAACACCCATTTGCATCTAACAGGTTTTCGTCCTTCAGGCAAAGGCACCAAGTCCCAAGTATTATACTTTTCCAAAGAAGCCATCTCCTCTTCCATGGACTCCTTCCAGGAACTTGCATATTTCATACCCATAGCCTCTTTCACAGTTCTAGGCTCATCAGTGTTAGAAATTAAAGAAAAAATATAATTGGAATCATGCAATGAATAACCAAAACTATTAGGTTGTCGCCTTACCCACGTGGACCTCCTCAAAGATTGAGGTTGAGGTTCTTCATCTTCTTCTAAACTTTCAGAGCTATTAGAGCTCTCCTCATCATCAAGTCCAATAGATGTCTTTGGTTCAACTTTCTCAGGGGTGGAAGGAAGCTGAACTATATCTTCTATCTTCTCTTCTTTCTCTGGCTGCAAGACAACATAAGAAGGATTGAGCTCTCTAAAGATCACACTTCTGCTATACAAAACTCTCTCAGTTGTTGGATCCCAAAGCTTGTACCTATTGTGTCGTGCACACATGCCCCATTTTGCCAAATGGAGACCCCCCTCTTTTTCTTTGTCTTGGAGTCTTGACCTTTGTTACTTATGATGATGGGAAAGTGAATTTGTTCTTAGAGTGCATGATTTGTTACATATTTGAGTATTTTGCATGTTTAGAGTGATTTGATGCCTTTCATAATTGATTTGGAAGTGTCTTAAGTGATCTTGTGCTTGAAAGATATCCATTTGCGGCCTTTTGCACTAAAGTTGGGTGTTACTGCACTTCACTCAAAATCCTATGTCACCGGATATTGTCCTTGAAATTGCTACTGCCGGATGTGTCATGTTGAAATTCCTAGTTTCCAGGTCTTAGAGTTGCAAAATCATGTCAAATTCCACAAGATTTCACTAAGGAGTTCATATACTTTCATCTTGTTGCATGGTCTTGAAGCCCTAATTTGGCTAATTCTGAAACCTTGAAAACCCTAAAAAATAGCTAAGTTGAAATCTAGTGGAACCCCAAAAATCTAGAATCTACATATCAAATCCTATGGATCTAGAACCTATCTCAAACTTCCTGAAAGGTATATTTAAAGTAATATCTCTAACTTATACTTAAATATATTTTTAAATATACCTTGCCCTTGGGACTGTCAAAATCTGGCACCAAAAATAGCCCCTACTGCACTTTGTGCTAAAAACCCACTTCACTACCTGGCACTGAAAAGAGCACCTACCGACTTGTGCTAAAAATAGTTTACACGGACTTGCACTAAAATGGGTTCCTACCGACCTACGCTAAAACTCACTTTCACTGCCTTTTATCGATAGGTCAGTCAGACCAAAAATTAGCGCAGGTCAGTGGGACTCCAAATCAGCGCTAGCGCTAAAAATGACCCTACTGACTTGCGTGAAAAATGCGATGCACCGCCTTTTGTCGGTCGGACCTAAAATCCACACTAAGGTTAGTGGGACCCAAAAGTAACACTTTTTGCCTATTGCGCTAAAAAAGAACCTCTCTGACCTACACTAAAAAATGCCCTCACCGACTTTTAGTCCGTGACACCCAAAATTAACTCTAGGTCAGTGACAGCAAAAATCAGCGCTTTTTGCCAATTTGGGCCCAGAAATTGATTTTTTCAAAGTAGAAACTGCGGTGAAATTTAATTGCACAACTATTTATCACATCATGATGGAAATTTTTACCAAGTTTGTGTGGATTTTGGGTACGTTTAACGACAATTAATGCTACTACACATGAAAAGTCTGTACCACCCAAAAATCTTGTTTTTTGCAGAAAAGGCTATAAAAATGTGAAATAAAAGTCCCCAAATGGATTCAAATGGCCACAAAAACTTCCCATATCATTATATTGGCCAAATGGGTACTTGAAATTGGTAAAAAACTTAGAAAATCATGCAAAAATCACTGGATTTGTGAAGAGGACTATAAGGAAGTGACATTGACAATGAGTTGTCCTAGACTGATTTGAGGCTGCAAATGGACATATTTTGATCTAATTTGATGGAAAATGATTTTTTATGATAAAATTGATGCTTTGCATTGTGAATTGTAGGTCTTGGAGGACATAGGACTTTGTTGGAGCTATCTTGGAAGGTGAACACACAGAGACACCCCGTTGACCCAGAAATGCAGAATCAACATTCTATCAACCAAAGTGTTGCTGCACATGCAGAAAAAAAAAAGTTAGTATGATGTCCAAGGTGATGGAAATGAGGCCTAAGAGCTAGAAGACATAGGAGATCAAGTCTACTTCATTGTTGTTCCTGCAAATCCTATTGAATGTCCGAAACATATTCACAATTGTCTACACTTGTCCCAGCAGTCCAATCATGATCCAGCAAGCATCTAGTCGGATACACTTTCACCTATAATGTGCCACATACTCCTCTTGATCTAGTTAGCACTTGGAATCTCGTGAATCCACATCACCTCAAGTTTTCAAGTGTCATGTGACTCTATTTTGGCTTTATTGTTTATTATAAAATTCATGCTTTGCATTGTAAATTGCAAGTCTTGGAGGACATAGGACTTTGTTGGAGCTATCTTGGAAGGTGAACACATAGAGACACCCTGCTAACCCAAAAATGCAGAATCAACATTCTATCAACCAAATTGTTGTTGCACATGTAGAAAAAAAAAAGTTAGTATGATGTCCAAGGTGATGGAAATGAGGCCTAAGAGCTAGAAGACACAGGAGATCAAGTCTACTTCATTGTTGTTCCTATAAATCCTATTGAATGTCCAAAACATATTCACAACTGTCTGCACTTGTCCCAGCAGTCCAGTCATGCAATGATGATCCAGCAAGCATCCAGTCGGATACGCTTTCACCTATAATGTGCCACGTACTCCTCTTGATCTAGTTAGCACTTGGAATCCCGTGAATCCACATCAACTCAAGTTTTCAAGTGTCATGTGACTCTATTTTGGCTTTATTAGGCCTTGAAATTTGACTTTTAATCATATACAACTAAATGGGTATCCATTTTGTCCAGATTCAATGTATTTGCAAGTTGTATTTTGTCTTTTTCTTAAAGGACAAATGCAAATCCAAAAATGCAACAAACTGATGTATCTCATTAAGTGTCATGTAATCTAGACCATTGGTGTTCAGTTAATCCCCACCATCCATTGAAAAACTTGATATGGTACCTTGTCTATAAAAGGGCCATCCTTTTCCCTCATTTGTAAGTAAGATTTTGATGTAGAGCTATCACCACTAAGGGGCCCAACTGAACACTTAATGAAGAGAATGCAGGGGATGGTAGGGCATAAGAGGGTTTAAAGGTCTTCCTATACCCACTACTCCACTGGTCCTTGATTGTACTTGCATGGACATGATTGTCCCCTCACCATACAAGGCTTCAATGAGTAGTAAAGGTAGCTTATCATGGCTTATATGCATGGAACTCATGCCTATCCTCCAAGACAACTGAGATCTCACTAAAATGAAGCATTTAAACTAATGAAACTCATTAGGATTCCTGACCACAGAGCCTTCTTGTCTTTCCTTTGTAAGTAGATCAACTTGCTTGTAGCCCTGTCTGAAGTGTTTTTGGGGCATAACTTGCATAAAAACTAACAAACACATGAACAAACTAGATTTCTAGATACCCATTATGGCATTACACAACATACCAAACATGCAGGGTGTGGTCTTTTGGAACACAAGCTTCAAAAATGGAATATTTATGTTGTCCTAGAGGGAAATTAGCCTACTTTTACAAAGGAAGTGTCCTCTAAAATTGCTCCCAACACAAAAATCCTATGGACAGTCTTTCAACTAGTTCCAAAACCACCAAATCCACAATCTTCCTCAAGAAAAACTATCACAAGACCCCCAAACCACTAAACCCTCATTTTTAGGCTAAAACTTAGGGGTTTATTGAAAATCCCTATTCTAGGCCTCCACCATCTTGGCTATTGGTTAAAACACATTCAAATACACCTGCACAAACTCATTCCATCATTATATGACCAATACTTCAGACTTTTACACAAATCTAGCCTCTAACCTACTCAAACTAAGCAAAAATCATGAGGATTCTTCTAGGACAACACTTCAAACAACACAAATAACTTTTCCCTGCTCCTGTAATAGAGATTCCATACAAAATATAGTCTAATAGGATCCATTTCATCTATTCATAAGTTACGATGTTGGTGAAATAGCCAAAAAATCCATCAATTTTGTCAAAAACCCTTAAAACTAGGGTAAGGCTGCTACTTTCAGAAATCTGATTGAAAAATGCTTAAAGATCTATGAAACCTCCCCTAATATGACTCAAATAAAAGTTAGTACCATCCTTCAAACATTTTCAGCCATTTTTACCCTTGATAGTACTGTATGGCTTAGTGGGGAACGTTGGAACAACAAGAGGATAGTAAAACTCAGAAAAATTAGAAAAATAGAGCCAAACAATGTATTTTCTTTACTCAAATCTCATCCCCCTTCATACATTCGAATGTTTCTTCCTTCTGTCTAGCTTCTACTAACATAAAATTCTTATATCTCTCTTTTCTATCATGGGAAAAAGCCTAAAAATGAGGTAAAAGCTGACTGTCATAAAAGTAGCTCAAGAAGGAAAGTCCTAATTTTAGACAAAATGTTAAATACTCTGCTCCTACATAACCTCCACTACAAAAATGCCTTTTTTTTAAACCACCACTACATGGTTATGGCTTTATTACATTATTTCAAAATCCCATTTAGTCTCCATCAAACAAAATTTCACAAATTTGGCATAAAAATATCCTAGGTGTACTGCACCATACACCCCAACTTGTATTTTTTCCAAGTCCCTTGGAAAATCTGTTGTAGTTTGTCCACCTTTGTGCTCTTCACATCTTTAACCTTCATGCTTGTCTTCAATAGGTTCGCCTTGCTTGGATTCTTGGCATATTTGCCATCACCATTACTTGTTTCTTGCTCCAACTGTACAATCTACCCTGTGGGATGTTTCTCAACTTTCCTATCAATAAACTCTACTATCTCATTCTCTTTTACCTCTATTCTCAACCTTTTATCAACTCTCATCACTTTATCTTTCATCTCTTGCATTGTCCTCTGCCCCATGCTCTTTGTGTCTTCATTCTTTTCACTACCAGTTGTACCATCACCATTTGCAACCTCTGTCAGACCTGTCATCAACTTGTTCTCTGTCCTATTACCTTTAGAAATCTTTGTCCTCACATTATCCAACTACCTCCTTATAGGACACTTGACTATCCCAACCATAATCACTTCATGCATTTCAAGCTTCTCACTCTTACACTTCTCTATCTCAAACCAAGACACCTTCTCATCCACTTCCTTCTTCGACATGAAGACATTCCTCTTCACAACTGTCTACAAATCATCTTCATTCTTCTCATCTGCTATTTGTTACCCCAAAAATTTAAACCCAAAATTTTCAAATTTCCGCGCTTAAGGATTGATACAATCATCGCTTTGCTCCAGTCTAGTCATTTTCCATTCCAAAAATTCTAAAGTCTTGGAAACTTCTCTATAAGTCTCTATCGTTGGGCGCTTTTTAATTTCATGAATCTTTTGTTTACCCGACTTATGTTCTTAAGTTCTTGAAATGGCTGACTTCCTGACTTCTCCTTTGTGTCAGGGAAGTTCAAAGCCCATTATCAGAAATTTTCATGTCTTGTGAACTCATTTAAAGTTATGAACCTGCTCTGACCGCCGACTAGTTAGCATCTTTGCAGTGTTCATTTTCTGAGGTATTGCCAACCCATCAGTTTGTTCATATGATATATGGTGAGAATGTCTTTTCAGAAGCTGCGAAATGCAAGTTCAAATCTTGAGACTCGTTTCCCAAGATACAAAATTAATGATGCATTAATGACAAGTGTAATGAAGCTCATTAAGATGGTGGCACGACGTTAATAAGTTGGAAAGACATCATTACCCACTGACGTAATTAAGTAAAGGTGGCGGTGCTCTTTGTGTTCAGTTTTCTTGCCAGCCAAGCTATTTTTCAGAATGGGACTTCCAACAAATAATGAAATCTGGGATGACGAACCTATGCCTATTCTGCAACTTGATTTACAATGGCCTGAGGAGGAGCAGATCGATATCTTCTCTCAGCTGTACACAGTCGCTTGGAAGGAGAAAACCAGCTACGCTAAATACTGCAGGACAATTGACGTTCTGGAGGAAGAAGAAGAGCACACTGAACTGCACTAGCTTTTTATGGAGATACACCTAGAATTGGGGGAAGATTAATGCCACTTGTCTTGCATATTTGAAGTCTTTTTGTATTTAGCGATGATTACTACAATTTTGATATGATGTAACTGTTTCCATTTTTAGAAGTCACTTTCTTGATTACAGTTACTCAAAAAGGACTATTTTTGAATAGTTATAATTTTTGGGAAGTTATATAAGGGGAAGGGATTTCAAAGGAAAGCATCTTTTTCCAGTGTTGTATGTGAACAGGGGAAGGAGAGCAAGTTTAGTTTACTTTTGAGTTATACTTTCTTCTAGCATGGCTTATGTATCTAGAAGTTCTGCAAAGACTTTGAGTTTTGTTATGTTGAGGAAATGAAGAATTATTTACAGAACTTTGTGTCTCTAAGTGTCTTCTATGATTACAATTGTTCTTATGTCGATTAGTAATCTCTCTTCAATATTGCTTCTTATATGTTGGTTTGTGTTAAGAAGGATTATAGTTGTGTCTTCAAATTAATTTACCTTGGTTTATGAATGTGGGGTAGATGGGATGTGTATCGTTTATCTACATTCATTTCTTTCTTAAATTGGTCATGCACATCTATTTCATGGTGATGGGTAGATGTTAATACGCCTTTCCTGCTTTCTGGTTAAAAGCATACCCCTTTATCATTATTCATCGAATATTTTAAGAGGGAATTGTACCTCTAAAATTTAGAGGAAAGTTGTCAACCCAATGATAACTTCTCCAACTGTTAGTGTTGTTTGTCCTTTCCGGGCATTCTGAGTCATTTTCTGTATTTATTTCTGAAGGATAAATCTGTTCACCAATAGATTTTTGGCAACTCTACTGGGGAATTTGAAATTGAAGATCAATGCCATTTGTTTTCCCAGAAATTTGAAGGTGCCTCCCCAAGGACGAAGGTTGGCGGCTCTGTAAGATGAACGTACCCAGAAACTTTCTATTTGATGAAGACTAATGCTTTCAGATTTACATTATGGCTTTGGTTTTGTTCCCAGCCATGGGGAAATCATTTTGGGCCTCTTTCCTTGTCGGTTTACTCATCATTGCCTGAAAGATCAAGAAAGCATTTCTCAAAGTTCAATGGAGAAGATTCTCAAGATACTGAAGATCACATTCTTGCATTTTCGGTTGCATGTGGGATCTTAGGGGTAAGTAAAGAAGACGTCTTCATTCGGTTGTTTATTGAATCTCTTGTTGGGACTACAACAAAATGGTTTAGTCACTTAGAAGAAGGATGCATAACTAATTGGGATTCATTAAGAATTAAGTTCTTAGAGAGATTCAAGGGCCCTGTGGATGAAGCTATTGTATTGTGTCAATTTTTTCACATCCATAGGAAAGAAGAGGAATCCATCAAAGACTTTGTGGACAGATTCAACCGACTACTCAAAAAGATCACATCTCCTCTTCAGTTGGGTAAGCAACTCTAGCTATGTACTTTTATATATGTATTGCATCCAGATGTTCAATATGAGTTGAGGCGAAGTGGAATAATTGATATTAAGATTGCTCAGCAAGAGGCTGTAAAAATAGAAGATGACTTGATACTGAGCATCCTATGGAAAGTGAACCAAGTTGTAGATACTCTGATTTGTGAACCTATGGTAAAACCTATTATGTACAAACAAAATGCTCAACCTCCTCCTGCTAAATGTCTTAATCTCACTATTTTTTATCCAAAGCACTTTTGTAGGAAAGAAGTGAGCAATGTAAAGGGTATACCTCATGCTGATAGAAGAGTGGAAGCTTTCTATTTCTATTATGAGGAAGATAATGTTGAACCTAAAGCTATACGACATGAAGAAAAAGTGATAAATACCTCTTCTTCAATGCGCATGCAAATTGAATGGGAAAGCTTCACGAAGATGCAGTTGCAAGAATATGGTTACATAACTAAAGAAGAACCTGAAGTGCCATGGAATTCTAATCAGTAGAGGACAAAAATTTCAAACCAGGATGAAAGTAGATCAAAATCTCCTTTGAGGTATGAGAAAACAAGTGAACAAACCCTCACTTCTCCTAAGGATGAGGTATTTTCATCAGGTCCAAGTATTGTTGTTATTCCTAGATGGTGCATGCAAAGCTCAGATGATGACTTTTTGTGTGGAATCATGGATGAAAATGGTGATATTAATGAGGTCAAAATAGATGCATGTAAAGATAAAATTGAGGAATTTGATAGTCTCGTGGCCAAGCCTAGAGAAGGTATGGACAAATTGCATTATCAATCTGTTTATACTCTCAGTGATGATTTTATTTGTAAGATTGGTGAGGAGGTTGCAATGTCTAATCTACATGAAAATTATAACATATGTCGTAAAGTTATTAAGCCAAATCTTGTAGAGGAAGATGAGGTGTTTCCAGTTGTAGGTGATTTTCACTCTTGTGAAAATATTGTTTGCAATTCAGATTTTCAAGATACATGCATGGCTAATGGTTGTTTTCAAGAATGGGATATCGATTTATCTACTAAAGGAAATGATCATCTAAACATTGGGATAACCAAAAAAGAGCTATCATCTTATGATTTATATGTGGGTTGTCCAATTCGAGGGCTGATTTTTCCATGCTTGATTAATCAAATACCTTCTGATAATTCATATGAGGTCATACAGATAGGTGCTGGTAGTTATGTGCTAGGCAGTTTTGGTATGAGTCATCCAATTGAAGAGACATACAATGAAGGGTGGCTTTTTGAGCATCAAGATACATCTAAAGAATTCCTATGTGAAGTCATCTTTATCAGTTTGATCATGATGGTCATTAGTTGGCAACTGGTTGCTTATGGGCTATTCATTCATCTGGCATTATTTTGCATAGGCAGCTATTTCTCCTACCCAGTTAATAGATTTACATGATCATTCTGGAGCCATCTAAGGTAGGGTCTTCATGACCATGTACATATTAGGAGTTTTTGGTGTGCTGGTGGTCTTGTTTCTTTCTCTGTTGTGGTCCTATTTTTGGCTTGTTCTAGCTTTTTTCCTCTACTTTCTCCTAACTCTGCTACCCAATGGATAAGACACTGGTCTATACTTATGATTTTGGGTTCCTTGCTTCGTCCTTTGTAGTCCTCGTCCCCAATCAGAGCCTGTTGTTACCCCAAAAATTTAAACCCAAAATTTTCAATTTTTTGCACTTAAGGATTGATACAATCATCGCTTTGCTCCAATCTAGTCATTTTCCGTTCCAAAAATTCTAAAGTCTTGGAAACTTCTCTATAAGTCTCTGTCGTTAGGCAGTTTTTAATTTCATGAATCTTTTGTTTACCTGACTTATGTTCTTAAGTTCTTGAAATGGCTGGATTCTCGACTTCTCCTTTGTGTCGGGGAAGTTCAAAGCCCATTATCAGAAATTTTCATGTCTTGTGGACTCCTTTAAAGTTTTGAATCTACTCCGACCGCCGACTAGTCAGCATCTTCATGGTGCCTATTTTTTGAGGTATCGCCAACCCGTCAGTTTGCTCGTGTGATATACGGTGAGATTGTCTTTTCAGAAGTTGCGAAATGCAAGTTCAAATCTTGAGACTTGTTTCCCAAGATACAAAATTAATGATGCATTAATGACAAGTGTAATGAAGCTCATTAAGATGGTGGCATGGCATTAATAAGTTGGAAAGACATCATTAGTCACTGATGTAATTAAGTAAAGGTGGCGGTGCTCTCTGTGTTTAGTTTTCTTGCCAGTCAAGCTATTTTTTAGAATGGGACTTCTAGCAAATAATGAAATCTGGGATGACAAACCTATGCTTGTTCTGCAACCTGATTTACAATGGCCTAAGGAGGAGTAGATCGATATCATCTCTTAGTTGCACATAGTCGCTTGGAAGGAGAAACCGGCTATGTTGAATACCGCAGGACAATTGATGTTCTAGAGGAAGAAGAAGAGCATGCTGAACTGCACCAGTTTTTTATGGAAATACACCTAGAATTGGGGGAAGATTAATGTCACTTGTCCTACATATTTGAAGTCTTTTTGTATTTAGTGATGATTACTACAATTTTGATATGATGTAACCGTTTCCATTTTGAGAAGTCACTTTCTTGATTACGGTTACTCAAAAAGGACTATTTTCGAATAGTTATAATTTTTGGGAAGTTATATAAGGGGAAGGGATTTCAAAGGAAAGCATCTTTTTCCAGTGTTGTCTGTGAATAGGGGAAGGAGAGAAAGTTTAGTTTACTTTTCAGTTATACTTTCTTCTAGCACAGCTTATGTATTTAGAAGTTCTGTAAAGACTTTGAATTTTGTTATGTTGAGGAAATGAAGAATTATTTACAGAACTTTGTGTCTCTAAGTATCTTCTATGATTACAATTGTTCTTATGTTGATTAGTAATCTCTCTTCAATATTGCTTCTTATATGTTGGTTTGTGTTAAGAAGGATTATAGTTGTCTTCAAATTAATTTACCTTTGTTTATGAATGTGGGGTAGATGGGTTGTGTATCGTTTATCTACATTCATTTCTTTCTTAAGTTGGTCATGCACATCTATTTCATGGTGATGGGTAGATGTTAATATGCCTTTCTTGCTTTCTAGTTAAAAGCATACCCCTTTATCCTTATTCATCGAATATTTTAAGAGGGAGCTGTACCTCTAAAATTTAGAGGAAATTTGTCAACCCAATGATAACTTCTCCAACTGTTAGTGTTGCTTGTCCTTCTTTCCGGGCATTCTAAGTCATTTTCTATATTTATTTCCAAAGGACAAATATGTTCACCAACACTGTCTCAACAACTTTATGCCTTGAAAAGGCTACATACCCCTTGTTTCCACTCTCCTCAGGCCTCATTGGCTCCTTTTTACCAAACATTATTATCTTTGTTGTCCTTGACTGCTCCTTGACTTCTTCCTGCATTGGCATCAGTACAAAAGTCTTCTCATCCTTCATAATGGTGTAGGTGTTAGCTTTTCCATCATAAATTATAGACCTATCAAACTGCCAGGGTCTTCCAAGTATCACATGACAAGAATCCATAGGTAAAATGTCACATAGGACCTTGTCCTCATATGCTCCGATCTTGAACTCTACTAATGCTTGTTTAGTCACTAAAATGGACTAATCATCACTTACCCAAGAAACTTTGTAAGGTGTGTCCCTAGGTACTCTTTGCAATTTCAATTTGTCTATCATTTCACTAGACACCATATTGTTAGTACACCCTGAATCCAATATCACTTTACATACCTTGTCTTTGCACTTGCAAGTTGTCCTAAACAGTGCTTTCCTCTGAATCAGCTCCTTCTCCTTGGAGGTCTTCAATAGTGCTCTTTCTCTTAGCATAAATGTTTCTCCTACCTCACCAACACAACTAGTGGGAGTAGAACCACCACATTCTTCTTCTTGGACTAATTGAGTCCTCTCATTCTTCCTTTCACCATCACTTGTAAAATTTTGCTTCTCAGGACACTTGTATGCTGGGTGCCCAAACTCTTGGCAATTGTAACACCTACCTATAAAGGGGTTTGCACTCCTTCCACCACCAAATCTACCTCTAGAACCTCTGCCTCTGAAATCTACACTTTGTCCTTGTTTTAAATCTACACCTTGTCCTTGTGCCTTGCTCAACTCTTCTTGACTCTCATTGACTTGCTTTGTGTTTTGAAAGGATCCTGTACCTCTAGAGGTGTTGCCTCTACCTCTAGTTATCTTGTCTTGTCTTGTCTTCAGCTTCTATTCCACTCTTACTACCATCTGATAACATTCTTCAACACTCCTTAGATTTGCCAACACTAGTTCATTCTGCATGTTAAACCTCAAACCACCAATATACCTAGCAACTTGTTGCACCTCACTTTCATTTTGACTAGACCTTATACTCAGCTTATAAAACTCTTCAGTGTATGACTTAACATCCATTTCTTTTTGTCTTAAACCTTGAAGCTTTTTAAACATTTGAACTTCATAATCTTTAGGTAAGAACTTACCTTTGATCTTAGCTACCATCTTGTCCCATGAAACAATCTTTGTCTTTCCCTGCTTTCTCCTCTCTATTTGCTGATAATCCCATCATACCAAAGCATGACCTGTCAGCTTGGTCTTTGCAATCTTCACTTTCTGCTCCTCAGGAACTTCATCACACTCAAAGTGGTTGTCCAATGTTGCAATCCAATCTAGCAACTCTTCATCACTAAGGCTTCCTCCATACTTTGGCACATCTATCTTCATCTTGTGCTTGTCTTCTTTTACTGCTTTTAGCAACCTTACCATCCTCTAATCCTTAGGGTCTAACTCTTCTTCCACATCTTCATACTCAGCTTCCTCTTCTTCAGACTCATTCTCATTACCTAGAGCCACTCCTCTTCTCTGATTTTGTTCTAGGGTAGCCATTCTTTCCTTCAACTCCCTCAACTCTCTAGCATGTTTCTCCTTCATCTCATTCATCTCTTGAGCCATGTTTCTTCCTCTTGGAGGCATCTTTGACAAACTGCCTCTTTAACTTAACACTTCTCAACCACAACAGACCTACTAACAATGCTCTGATACCAATTTGATGCAGAGCTATCACCACTAAGGGGCCCAACTGAACATTTAATGAAGAGAATGCATGAGATGGTAGGGCATAATAGGGTTTAAAGGTCTTCCTAGACCCACTTCTCCACTAGTCCTTGATTGTACTTGCATGGACATGACTGTCCCCTCACCATACAAGGATTCAATAAGTAGTAAAGGTAACTTATCATGGCTTATATGCATGGAACTCATGCCTATCCTCCAAGACAACTAAGATCTCACTAAAATGATGCATTTAAACTAATGAAACTCATTAGGATTCCTGACCACAGACCCTTCTTGTCTTTCCTTTGTAAGTAGATCAACTTGCTTGTAGCCCTGTCTGAAGTGTTTTTGGGGCATAACTTTCATAAAACCTAACAAACCCATGAACAAACTAGATTTCTAGATACCCATTATGGCATTACACACCATACCAAACATGCATGGTGTGGTCTTTTGGAACACAAGCTTCAAAAATGGATTGTTTCTGCTATCCTAAAGGGCAATTAGCCCACTTTTACAAAGGAAGTATCCTCTAAACTTGCTCCCAACACAAAACTCCTATGGACAGTCTTTCAACTAGTTCTAAAACCACCAAATCCACAATCTTCCTCAAGAAAAACTATCACAAGACCCCCAAACCACTAAACCCTCATTTTTAGGCTAAACCTTAGGGGTTTATTGAAAATCCATATTCCAAGCCTCCACCATCTTGGCTATTGGTTCAAACACATTCAAATACACCTTCAAAAACTCATTCCATCATTATATGACCAATACTTCAGACTTTTACACAAATCTAGCCTCTAACCTACTCAAACTAAGCAAAAATCATGAGGATTCTTCTAGGACAGCACTTCAAACAGCACAAATAACATTTCCCTGCTCCTGTAATAGAGATTCCATACAAACTATAGTCTAATAGGATCCATTTCATCTATTCAAAAGTTATGATGTTGGTGAAATAGCCAAAAAATCCATCAATTTTGTCAAAAACCCTTAAAACTAGGGTAAGGCAGCTACTTTTAGAAATCTGACTGAAAAATGCTTAAAGATCTATGAAATCTCCCCTAATATGACTCAAATTAAATTTAGTACTATCCTTCAAACATTTTCAATCATTTTTACCCTTGACAGTACTGTACGGATTAGTGGGTAACGTTGGAATAGCAAGAGGACAGTAAAACTCATAAAAATAAAGCCAAACAATGTATTTTCTTTACTCAAATCTCATCCTCCTTCATACATTCGAATGTTTCTTCCTTTCTTCCCAACTTCTACTAACATAAAATTCTTATATATCTCTTTTCTATCATGGGAAAAAGCCTAAAAATGAGGTAAAAGTTGATTGTCATAAAAGCAGCTCAAGAAGGAAAGTCCTAATTTTAGACAAAATGTTAAATACTCTGCTCCTACATAACCTCCACTACAAAAATGCCTTTTTTTTAAACCACCACTACATGGTTATGGCTTTATTACATTATTTCAAAATACCATTTAGTCTCCATCAAACAAAATTTCACAAATTTGACATAAAAATATCCTAGGTGCACTGCACCAGATTTGACAATGAATTGTTGAGACTCTGTCCAAAATATAGTCAATACAAAGCAAGTTTTGCAGATTGCTGGGAATTTGTGTTTCTGTGTTGTCTCATTTTAGATTTCATGGTTCATGTCAATTTGAAATTAGTTGATATTCAGTTGCATTTGTGCTTAATCACTTAGATATTTGATGGATTTCCTGTCCATACCATTAATGGCTTGCTGATTGTATGTCATTGTGCATGGTTAGTCTGGGCATATTATATGAGATAAGTTCGATCGTGTGATTTCATTGAGCTATGCCAAGGATTAGGTGTTTGATGAACCCTCCATAGTTTGAAAATCATTACATTTCCTTAGAAGATTGCACAATCTCTGTGGCATTGTGGGTTGCCTAGTTAAACGGGGATTTGTTTATTGTTGGGAATATGTTTATCTATTTATTGATCATTTTTGTAATTATCTCTAGGATCTCTTTATCCCTTCTCTCTCTCCCTTTACTTTTTTGCATTTTATTTAGTCAAGTTCGGTAGATTTAGATTTCATAGTAGCAATCAAATCTCAAATCTGCTGAAAATATCATAGGGTCTCTGCATTTACATTGCTGCCATCTTTCACAAACCCTATTATCATATGTAAGACACCTTGTTGGCACAACTAGTACATCCCACTGAGATATTCCTACAAGCTAAGACCTAGTTGTATTATCCTTGGGGCAGTCCTATCTTGGATAGGATACCTTTTTCAAGAGAGGTGATACCAGCAATCATACCTGCGTTGTTACGTGCTAAAAACACCATCAACAGTCCCTTTCACACCGATGCCATAACCGATGAAGATACACTTCACAACCTTGTTCTTGTGAGGCCTACTTTTTCATTCCCTTATGTTTGACTGTTTATTTTACTGTTGGTGATACATTTAGACTTGTGGGACTGTTGATTCTGAATTTCCAGACTATTAGAATTTATGTTGTATGTGGATTTGTATGCTTAGTATGTTTATGATGTGTTTAGACCTGGATATTGATTTACTGATTATATTAGACATATGGTTTATATTTGATGTTATTGGGAAACTAATCATGTGATGTTAGTTAGAAAATTTGTTATGTGATTCAATTTTGGGAATGGATGTTTGAAATGTAGAATTTAGAATCTAATTGTAATGTGACTTCCTTGATGCTTATATGGATATGTGATGTATGCAAGTGTATGTTTCAATTTGCTTCAGCTATTATATACATGTGGAATTAATATTTCATTTAGTGTGCAAGTATTTCTAACAAAGCCATAGAAAATGGAGATCATCCCACACACGATGTTGTTTTCCCTTGTGAAGCTGATCTAGTTCCAAGAGGAACCAAGATCAACCATGTGCATGATGAGTTTCTGTAATGTGTTGCATGTTGTTAGTCGGGCTAAGTTTACCCCTCTTTTATTTTGAATTCTAATTGGTGTTGTAAGAATATTGTCTTTTGAATTTCATTTTTTTTAAGTTATAAATTTTGAGACCTCTTGTTATGTGCTTTAACTCAACCCTTGGTGTTCAAAATGGGCTAAACTTGACCCTGGGTTGTACCCCTTGGATCTAAGGACCTTTTTGACTTGTGTAACCCTAGATAAACCTCTATTTGGTCACTTTAACTTCACCCTGAAGTAAAGTGACGAAAATGGAGGCATGGGAGAGAGAGAGGATGAGTGAGTCAAACACTCAACCTCATCCTTCCCTCTTCCCTAGGTTTGGGAAGTCTCCAAGACCCCTCAATTGTGGAGGACTTTACTCCAAGTCTCTTCCACAATTGGTGAGGGTACCTTGGGGTTGTGTGGTCCCTCTTAGGAGGAAAGGAATGGGGCACATGTGGCACCCATTCCCTCTTAAGCGCCACTTTTCTCTCCCACATGTTTTAGAGAGGACAAGTGGAAGGGAGAGAGAGACTTGGGGATGGGTGAATGACATGTGTCACCACCCATTCCATGGGTCTTGCTTGTAGTTGGGAGGAGGAGGGAGGAGGTGACATGTGTCACCTCCCCATTCCTCAAGGCTCATGGGAAGAGCTTATTTTATTCCCAGTTGGAGAGGGGCATGGGTTGTTGAATTTTTGGCAAATTTTATTGATTTTGAATTTACTTTGGGGAAAAAGTTGGAGAGAGTTTTGGTGGCTTATTTTGGAGAAGGAGTTTGGAGGAGCTCTACATCAACCATCTACCATCTACCAAATTGGTATTTTTAAGGTAGGGTTCAATGCTAAGGCCTTCCCTTATGCATTTTTATTTTCTTGTGTGATGTTATGTGTGAGTTCTATTTTTGAGTTTTGCTTGTTGTTGTGGGGAAAAATTGTAAGGGTGTTGTAAGAGCCTCTCCCACTTGGGAGAAGATGCTTAACAAGTGTGGGGTGGGGGAGGAGTGAACCACCTCAAGATCATTTCCTTGATTTTGTGGTGTTGTAGCCTTGAGGGCAATATGAGAATATGTGCAATATGTGAAATGACTTGAGAGCCAAATTGGAAGCTTTGTGAAATTATGTTCAAAGGTGTTGGCTTGAGGCCTTGAGAGGTATTTTGTTTTGGGATATTTTAGGAGTGGCACTCTTGAGTTGAGTGTTGTCCACTCCCCTACCCCATTGAACTCATCCTAAGTGAGTTCTTGTGTTGTGTTAACCATGGGAGTAAATTTGTGTTTGGTTGTTGAATTGCCTTGTTGTGATGTGGTATGAGTTCCCAATTGTGTGGATGACCTCCCTAGCTCGGGGGTGACCCACTAGCGGGTCTATGGTAGGGAGGAGAGCAAGTTGTTGTGGCTTATTTCACCTTCCTGTGATATTACAGGTTCATTGGAGTCAAGCTTGTGAAGTTGAAGAAAACACCATTGTTCTTGGAGTTGTTATACTATTTCTATTTAGCTCTTGAGAGAGAGCATAGCCAGTTTAGGAGATTGTATCATTTGTTAGTTTTCAAAGAGGAGAACATTGTTCTCTCTCTCTTGTTGTAAAAGTATATTTACTTGTGTGTATGATTTATTTACATTGCAATAGAAATTTTAGTATGCTGATTTCAATACTATGATTTAACAAAAAAATAGAGTAATGAAGGAAAAATTGGTCTTAATGTTATTTCATTTGTATGTAAATTTTAAAAATACCAAATAAGAAGTTGTGGTTTTAATTTGAGACAAACATGAAATTTGTATATTGTTATTATGAAAAAAAACAAAAAAATTAGTTGATATATATATTGGAAGTAGTTAATTAAATGCATTTGTTTCTTCTCTTTTAAAAAAAAAAAATGAGTTCCTTGCCTTATATAAATTTTATATATATATATTTTTTGTTCATTTTCTTATAGAAAGAAAATTTGTAAGTAATTAGAAGGAAAATTATAGTTGATAATATAAATATATATAGATATATATATATATACAAATATACATATATATATATATATATATATATATATATATATATATATAATGTGTAATTTGAATGAATGTATTTTTTTATATGTATTTAAAAATAAACTGATTTTATTTATTCTGTCAAAAAAAAAAGATTACATTATATATAACAGTATATATATATATATATATATATTATAAAAAATAAAATAACAATAAAAAAATTTGCTGTTAAGTAAACAGAGAATGGATGGACTGTGTTTTTCGAACCACACTACAATTTTTTTTATGTATAAAAAAAAACATATGTGGTGGGGGGTTCGAACCCCCCACTGTTTCTTCATATATTAGGATGTGGGGAGGGGGTGGAGCCCCCACCCACACCCCACAGAGTGGGATGTGGGTGGGGGCTCCGCCCCCTCCCCACACCCCCGTTGTTGTTTAACCGCTGCGCGCTCCCCTTAGCCTCTGCGCTGTCCGCGGCCCCTCTTCCAACACGGTCCCTTCTCCAACGGCCGCCAGTCCCCTTTCTCCGCTGCCACAGCACCTCTACTCCATGGCCCCCTCACCATTATCTCTGCGGACAGTCCTCTGCCTTGCGGCCTCTTTCACACAGTGCCGCCTCTCCATGGCTACAACAATGAACTTTGGATTTTTAGTTTTAATAAAAATAAATATATTTATTTTACAAAAAGAAAATCCAGTTTATAAATAAACACAATATATATATTTGTATGCCATCATATGCATTTCATATGTGGCCACCATTAAACCTGCAACACAACCAAAGGCAAAATGAGAGAAAGAGAAACAAAGAAGAAGAGAAAACAAAGAGGAGAAAAGAAAATAAGTTTCAAAAATAGGGTTAGGGCTTTTTGCCCTTAAAGAAATTATATTTTATTGTTGGAGGATTTTAGGGCAAGGTGGATTTAAAATCTATTTTAAAATATAACTTCCCCTCTTTTTATTATTTTTGTTCATTTGTTTTAAGTTTTGAATTTATAAAGGGGATTTGAGATAAATGAAGAAATGGGTAATCCTAATTCTTTTTTTTTTGGATGTTATTTTTATTTGTTAGTGGCATAATATTATATAGGTTAGTTTATGATTAGAGGGAGTTTATACGTTCATTGACTTCATTAATTTGGTTATTTCAAAATGGGATTTTAATTGTTTTAAACTAACTTTTATAACTATATAATTATTGAGATATTAACCCCAGTCTTCAAAAATAATTCGACGAGGGCAATTTAAACTACATCGTAATTAAGTAAATTTTAATATTCTTTTTAATCATTTTTGGGGCAATTTAATTAACGAAATTAAATTAGACGTTGTTTAAAAACCAACTTGGAAACCTAGTAAACTTTTAAAAAGAAGTTAGTAAAACCTATTTCTGAGATCTCATCTACCAAGAAATTAGGAATAATGTAAAGGATGCAGAGATAACTTTGATTGATAGAAAACGTGAAGAAGAACAAATCGATCAATCTTTGTTGAAAAAGTTTAAAATTATAGAAAACGTGAAGGTGAACAAATTGATCAGACTTTGTTAAAAAATGTTCAATTAACTTATTCATCTGATCTACCAATTCAACTTGTGAGACGTAGGTAATTTAACACCAAACCATTAAACCTTCGATCAAAATAGTTTAATTATAATAAACACAAATCACGCCCGTGAGGCGTTATGCTGTCAAATTTTTTTGGAATTTAGAGTTTAGCTAGGTTAGTAGAGTTTAACCTTGTTTTGGATTATAATATTATTTTTTACCGAGTATCGTCATGTGATTTTTGTATTTCGACCCCCTAGTTGGCCTTCGTTGCGAATGGTATGCGCACGTGAACACATTACCCCGCATTCAACTGTCATGTTTACGCCTTAAGCGTAATGCCACTAAGCACACTTATGCGTACGAGGGAGTTCTAGGGAAGTGTAGAAATTTTTTTGATATTTCGTGTCATGACCACATGACAAATGTGGACATGACACGTGTGATGCATGTCGTGACCGCATGGGAAATGTGGGCATGATAGTTCTCTGACTTAAACCTCTTCTCTATAGGCACATGTGCATATGCCTCACAACCAAATACTCAAATGTGTCTCAATGAAGGCTTTTTACTAGACCACACCTCCATAGGTGTCTTATCAATGAGCACTGATGTAGGAGACCTGTTAACCAGGTAATAAGCAATAGCAACAGCTTTAGCCCAGAACTTTTGTTCAAGGCTAGCTCCACTTATCATACTCCTTGCCATCTCCATCAACATTATATTCACCCTCTCTGTAGCTCCATTCTACTGAGGGGTATATGGAGTTGTCTTGTGCCTCTCAATCCCCTATTCTTTACAGAACTTGTCAAAAAAATTTGAACAAAACTCACCAGCGTTGTTAGTCCTCAAACACTTAATCTTTTTATCCTTTTGATTCTCTACAAGAGCTTTAAACTCTTTAAATCTACTAAAGACTTCAGATTTTCTTCTAAGGAAATACACCCATGTCCTACTATAATCATTAATGAATGAAACAAAGTAAACATATTTTGAAATTGAAGGAACATTAACAGGACCAAACACATCAAAATGAATCAAGTCCAACACCTCAGAAGATTTGTGAGAACTGGAATAAAACTGAACACGGTTTTGTTTTCCATAAACGCAATGTTCGCAAAAATCAAACTCAAGGTTATAGTCATTCATACCCTCAACAAGTTATTTATTTTTCAGGGTCCTCAAACCCTTTTCACCAATGTGACCAATCCTTTGGTGCCATAACATTATCTTCTTAGCTGGAAGTTTCATCTCCATAGAATGAGTACCCTTAGGTACCCAGAAAGCATGACCATCAGAAGTAGATGCAATAGTCCTCTTCGATGTTGGTTCCAATGGTGAGGATGAAGACTCTAAAGCTCTCTTCTTGGAAACAGAGGCACTATTGCACTGAACCGCACATGCATCAAGCTAAAATAGAGTGCCAATCTGAACACCCTTAGCCAACACCATAGATCTTCTAGTCATCTTGCATCCTCCATTCGAGAAAACAACCTACACAACCACATCATTCAACTTATAGAAAGAAGGTTCCATGCCAAACCAGGGATATGTAGAACACCATTGATTCCCCTCACTCATCCATCAGGGAATTTAATCAAGACTCTTCCACATCCAACAATCTTCAGGTGAGAATCATCACCCAGGTACACCTTTCCACCATCCTATTCTTCATACTTCAAAAACCAACCCCGATGCTAGGTCATGTGAAAAGATGCACCAAAGTTAATAAGCCACACATCCTCAGATGCTTGTGTTACCAAGGCAGCAAAAAATCCTTCCCCTTCATCTTGAGAGGACTTGTTAGAATTTGAATCATAGTTCTTTTTCTTCTTCTCCTCCTTCCACTCCTTGCGGAAGTGGTCAGGTTTGCCACAGTTCCAACACAGAGCCTTGGACTTTCTGGGAGACTTAAATCTCCCACAGGATTTGGATCTTCCTTTTTCTTCCTTCTTCTTATCCTTTTTCTTTCCCTTCTCTTTAGATCTACCACAAACTGTAAGAGCCTCCTTAGTCAATTCAGAAGACTTTCTCCGCATCTCTTCAGACAACAATGAAGAAACCACTTCATCCATCTTGAAGGTGGTAGTGGTACTCCCAATGGCCATAACAAGGTGGTCCCACAAATTTGGTAAGGAACACAGTAATGTCATACATCGATCATCCTCCCCCATCTTCACACCAACATAGGTCAACTGGGCAACAAACATATTGAAAGTATTCATGTGATCAGCAATAAATCCTCCATCTTCCATCCTCAAAGAATACAATTTCTTTCATAGGAATTACTTGTTCACCAGGGATTTAGCCAGATAAACATCTCCAAGTTTCTTCCAAAGATCTTTTGTAGTTTTCTCTTCATGGATATTCAGGAGTACTAAATCAGTCAAATAGAGTCTTATCAAAACCTTAGCCTTTCGATCTTTGAGATCCCAGTTTGCTTGAGACATTGTTGTTGGTTTTGTACCAGATATGGCATCCCATGAATCCTAATCTTCAAGCATGTCCTCCATTTTGAGTTCCCACAACTCAAAATTACTGCCATTAAACTTCTCTATCTCAAACCTCCCAGATGTGCTTACCATCTCTTTCATGCAACAAAGATTTCAAAATCCTCTGCACAAGCTCCCACTCAAATGAAGATCAACTCAAAAAACCCTCTACCCAACAACTAGAACCAAAGGTGATCAAGCTCTAATACCAGTTGAAAGGAAGCAAGATATGCGGAAACACTTCCTACACTGATCTACTGAGGAAAGATTTATGCAAATTGTTATCTTTTACAATTACAGACTAAGATGCACATTAACAGAAAGATAATAACAACATTAAATGTAAATACAAAACTCACAACACAAGATATACAAGGGGAAAACCCTTTCAGATAAAAAACCCCACACTCCAAAGCCGCCCAATATATTATTCAGGAATCAAGAAGATTACAATATACTTATAGAGAAAGCTTTCACAAGAGTATAACCAACTAGAGATCCAAGAGGTAACTCAACATCTCTAAGACTCTTACACACAACCTCCATCTCAAGCTCCTAATATATAGGAGATACAATACAGTAAACCGTCAAAGGTAATTACAAAACCATGAGCCAAAACCACCCAAAAGTTGTGCCCAAATTATCTCCAATCAAAGATGCCTTGTGATGTGTCAAAACACACACCAACACATGTAACTCTCCCCTTTACAAATCATTTAAATGTCCAACACATTTTTACATTTCCCAAAAATAGGATGTCCAACTTCCGGAGGCCGTAATTTTTAATCCAGGTGTCCGATTGACGAACCATTTAATGCATTGAAAAGCTCGTAAAGAGATCTATCGGTTATAACAAATTTTGGGATGTTTAGGGACCTCTAAGTGCCTCAAAAGTGAGTTTGAAACTTTTTTCGATAGTTTCAAAAAGCATAAACTTTAATATCTCACAACCTAGATATGATCTTGAGTTGAAACTCACCCGAGATGTTTACTTAGTAGTTCCACACGTTTTGGAAAAAATTTCAGGTCAATTCAAGGTCAAATGTAGAGTTACTAAAAATAGTAAGTCCTACCATTTTTAGCCCTTTTGGAAACTTTGAAAGTTCTAGACCATTCTCCAAGATAAAGGGTATTCAAAAAGACGAAAACTGGGAAGAATAGTAACCTTTCGAAGTTGCAAGGTTGAGACACTTTTTCTAACACAAAATACTCTTTCGGTAATGCAATCATCATGGAACTTGGAACATACATACTTTAGGCCATCAGTAGCATCAGCAATACATCTGATCATTGTCATTCTTCTAATTACCATTTTAATATGAACTATATCTTCTACCTTCTCTTGTTGGATGGGACATGACATCCAACCATGAACTGTCTTCTTCTCTTATTGGATGGGACATGACATCCAACCATGAACTATATCTTCTTCTCTTGTTGGATGGGACATGACATCCAACTATGAACACCATCACACCACCATGATAGTGCTGACATCAACGACAAACCTAGGAACCATATGTGTAACAATCTCCCCCTTTGGCATTGATGGCAACACATCTCTACTTCTCTCCCTCTTTGACATCAAGGACAAAGGGCAACCACTACCTCAATCAGAGATTGCATACATGCACATTCTTTCTTAGGGCATGACTTCTTCTTGCAGCAAACAAACTCCCCTAACATCAGCAACCACTACCTACTTCCCCTGAGAGGTAGCCACCATCAATCTAGGAACAAGATATAACATGAACTCCCCCTGGACAGATGCACCATTATGCATCTAGCAAGAAGGAGGAGGGGCGATTACCCCTAACCTCTACTAGAGGTCCTAAAAAATATCCTTTGTCAGAGCCTTTGTGAAAATATCTGCTACCTGATCCTTTGTTGAAACATATTTCAACTTTACTTCCTTATCTGCAACCTTCTCTCTCAAAAAGTGATATGTGATTGCTATATGCTTGGTTCTTGAATGCATCACTGGGGTAAGTGCAAGAAGATGAGTTCACTTTTTGGCCACAAAGTGGAAGTGTTTTCCCTATTTTTCAAATTTTGTCGTACTTGGAGTGACAATTTGAAGCACTTGCACATAACATATTAAGATGATGTATAAATAAGAAATGTAGGATTTTGTTTCTAGTTTTCAAATATGTAATTTTTTCTAATACCTAGATGATGCAAGTTGGGTTTTTATTGGATGTACAAAAAGTGGCTTTTTAAAAGTCCCCTATTTTTTGCAAAAGCATGCATGTGTACGACCAACATAATTTGACCTAAATTAATGTATTTTTCTAATTCTTTTTGTGGAAAGATTCTTAGGATGTTGAATTTTGGTCAGGATATTTTTTTGTAATTTTTTTATAAATATTTTTTTAATTAATTTTTTAATGAACCTAATTAGTGTTTTTTAAAACCCCTTGTGTACAGCCAACATAATTTGAGCTAAATTAATCAATTCAATAAAAAAAAAATCATCATGTAGAGAATGATGTCTAGTTTGGTCAGACATAATTTTTTTTCAAGAAACTTCCAAAATCAAAAGTTATTAAAAAAATAGTAAGCTATTTTATTTCAATTTTATGAATTAGTTTGTTTAGAAAATAATTAATAAATAAAAAATTATGTTCAATAGTAAAAAAATTACATATTTGAAAACTAGACTTTCAAATCTATAATGGGTTTTAATTTTGTTAAAATATTCTAAAAAAAAAGTCGTCAGCCACAGTGGTGAAACTAGTTTTTTCTCCCATTGTTTTCATGGCTTCTTAATTGCAGGTTGGTTGAAGGTCCAAGGCTAAGGCTTAGGTTTCCAAGCCTTTACCAATCCTAAAACCAAGACAAATTGGCGGGTGTCACATTTGAAAAAATAAGAAACGGGTAACCGTTTGTAAACAGGTACCTACTCATAACGGGTCCCTGTTACAAACGGGTACCCGTTTTATTTTCCTTTTCACAAAATGGGTACCTATTTCTTCTTTTTTAGAATGGGTGCCCATTTTAAAACGGGCACCCATTTCTATTTTAGTCATTTTTTTCATAAATTCATAGTACGACTGAAACCTGCAACATTCCCTTTTACTAGTACGGTGGACAGCAACAGATTCTGCAATTTTTTTATGTGCAAAATGTCGATTCAAGCTCTCAACAGGGTATATCTTATGCAATTTTTACAGGGATTCAATCATAAGGAGAATTTTCAGATGGAATGAAGTAGAAAATTTATTTTTTACAGGCATTCAACTTCTTGGAGAGACATTCATTTTTACCAATACATCGACAGTGACAAATTTTGTGACTTTTTTATATGCAAAGTGTTAATTCGAGCTCTTAAGATAACACATTTTATGCAATTTTTATAGGGATTCAATCATTAAGAGAATTTTTAGATGTGATGAAGTAGGAAATCCATTTTTTAGAAGGATTCAATTTCTTGGAGAGATCAAACAAATATCAAGCAACTATCATATTGAACAAAGGATCTATTTCTACTTGTATTTCATACATTTTTTAAGAAAAGATCCAACACATTTTGATAATCATGGTATCAAATAAACGTCAACAAAAAAAGAAGAGGAAGGTTATGACAATTGAAGAAATTGAAGCACATCGAGAGAAAGAGGCAAAACAACAAAGAGATAGGAGAGAGAGGATTAAAAAAATGAAGAATGATGTAGCACCCAGTTTGATGACTATTGAAGAGGAGAACATTGAGGAGGAGAACATTGAAGAGGAGACCAATTTGAATGAAATGAATGTAGAGTATACAAATGTGGAAGAGGTCAAGAACATGGAAAATGCAAATATAAGAACGAATCTAGGTATGTCTTTGAATCCATTGGATGATAATGAGATTAAAGATTTAAAGCAAGTTGGATATAATGTTGATGAGATAAATGCTTCTATTACAAACAAGACAATAAAAAATGAAAATGAAAACCCTTGTATGCATGAAAATAAAAATATTTTTTTAAAAAAATTGAAAGTAATGTTTTGAAGGATCTTCGTGGTAATATATCTTGGAGACAAATTCAAACACATGCAAATAGATTGTACAAACAATTTTTTTTATAGAAATACTCTTGGATTTCAATGTCAACTTGTATTACAATTGATGAGAATGACAAAAATGAGAAAAGTAATGAAAAAATTAGGTATTTTTGTAAAACCCAAAAAGGTGGATGAATCAATGGAACAAGTTATGTCTAGTGTTGCTAATGCTATTGATTCTATAGGAAAAAATAGTCGATCTAAGGATAAGAATGCAGCACGTAGAGCAATAACAACTGCTTTAGTTAATAAATCAGTTGTGAGCAAAAGAATGATACGTAAAACAAGTGGATATTTAAATGTGCATGCTATAACTTTAAGAAGAGCAGCAAAGAGAAGACTAAATATTGAAGAGGATCCAGTCAACCAATGTTGGACTTTTAGTGGTAGACTCCCAAGGTTTGACATGAAATTAAACAATGAAATTAGGTCTTTGATTGAAAAATATTGGCATGATAATACAAGGGTTTCATCAAATGCTCGAGATGTTTTGAAATTAAGGGTGGGGTCAAAAAATTGTGATCCTCATCCAAAACATCTTTTAGACATGACTCAAACAGAATTATATAGAAAATTTCTAGATGATTCAGTTATAGAAAATTTTAGTATAAGTCAAAGATCATTTGAGAAATGCAAACCTTGGTATGTCAAGATTAATAACCAACGAATATCTTGTTGTTGTAAAACTCATGTGCAATTTCATTATTTTTATGATGTTTTTCTAAATATATGTTGTACTTTGCATACTAACCAAATTATGTAGGAATGTGGTATTAATATGCCACCTACAACAGTTAAGGATTTTATAACAAGTATACTTTGTGAAACAACTGAGGGGCAATTCTATTTTTCAAAACCATGTGTTTCTGGATAATGCAATAAATGTGGTAACCTTTTGTTGTTAGGAGAATGCATGCATGAAAGTAGTTCGCATGATTTTGGACAACAGTTGGTGGAGGTGAAGAGGTTCACCAATGTTCAATATCCATTAAATGATGGAAAAATTGGAAAGTGTTGTGAGTTAGTCACAAAACAAAGTAGTGTACTGTTGGTGAGGATGTTGATCATTCACAAACATAGAATAAAAGTTACACAACAACCTTTACTCATCTTGAAAGATACGATGAATTCAGAGAATTCATGATCCCAAGTCTCCGTTGATTAGGTCTTAATCTACTGACGTTACTCAGTGGTTGATGTGTGTTGCTGTTTTCCATTCAGGGGCCTTACGTGTTTCTACAAAGTTCATCATCATTCCTTCAAATATCCTGCTCTGTATGTCTGCTCTGCATAAATCTCCAACAATTCTACCTCTGCACTGTGAATTTAGTCAAATAATGTGCCTACAGGCTGATATTTGCATGATTTCTACTAGTATTTATAATTCTTTGCATGATATTTTCAATACTACATGCATTTAACTCAAATATGCTAAGGATTTTCAGTTACCTACGGGATGTCAGCATATTTCTCCGTTTCTGCTTGTTATTTATCATGATTTGCAGTTATGATGATGAATTTATGAAATTAAAAAAAAGGAAAAGGTTAAAGGATGAGATTCCCAAAACTACTTGACTTAGATCACTGATCCACATACAAGCTCCCATACTTGCAATGAAAAGAAGGAAACTAAAATCATACTTCACCAGGACATTCCACAAATCCGCATGATCTAGT
Organism: Cunninghamia lanceolata; assembly: GCA_027924645.1. NCBI lineage: Eukaryota > Viridiplantae > Streptophyta > Pinopsida > Cupressales > Cupressaceae > Cunninghamia > Cunninghamia lanceolata. Next base: position 17,513,578 of record BSBN01001715.1, read on the forward strand.
GCAAATCTTCAAAGGAAAAGTTGACAACAACATGTAATGAAATGAAAGCGCTTCCAGTTGAACACAGCATTCACCAGTACATATCCAGAAATCAACATGAAGATTACGTAAAATTTACAATCAGGATGTAATCTGAAACTTCATATCCATTCAGTATGCTCAAGAACAGGTACATTTACAGTGATCTGAAGAAAGAACCTTGACATTTCAACAATTCTATCCCCATTAGTCTCAGTAATCCGATCTCCTAATTGACTCTACAGTAATCGGCCTTAATACCAGATATATCTATCTCTTCATTATGTCCCTTCTATGCCTCAGGTTCTGGCCTTTATATAGAGCAAATGCCAGAAAATAGTTACAATGATCCAAGGATCAGGATCCTCTCATAATAATCAACGGTCCAGATGAAAAGCACATGCTTCGCCAGTTGGCAAATGTACAGCTGGCACAGAATATTCCAGCATCTTCAACTTGATTCGGTCTCCAGCTGGCAAACAGCATATTTGACAATATCCTCCTCACTTCTGGTTCATGTTGCCTCCATGTGCAACCATACAATGCTCAGCTTCAGCAGCAACATCATGACTTCCTGCAATAAACAGACAAACATTAAGTTCATCATCATGTGGATAAACAACAGGAAGTAAAACATTTTACTAAACAAGCCTCAAATGTGCAGCTACAGGCAATCGGGCTCCAAATCAGTGGAAATTATGCACTAAATGCATAAACAGCGTTAAAACACTCGGGTCAACCATCGTTTCATTTTCCCGCCCATTTCCTTGCATATCGGGTTCAAATTATGATCATGTATGTATCGGCGTGACTACATACTGTCGGGATGACAATTTTACATTATGCCTACGGCAACAGTTATACCAATGCCAAAAATCATGATGATGTCCTTCCATCGGGAAGACATGCTCTATCGGCGAGAAAAATCCAGATAAGGCCTACAGCAAGACTTAAAACTTTCGTCTGCATGATATTTTGGAAATATGATGCTCCCCCTTCCGAATGTCCAGATGATGCAACCGTTATGTTTCGCTTCTGTATATTGGGGAAAAGAATGACAGCATCATCATCATCATGTCGAAGGAAAATAGGAGGACGTGAAATATGATCCTGCTGCTGAGAAAAGGAATATCATGGTGACGTCATCGTCATATTCGGGCTTCATTAAAATGCAAAAGATGATGTCACCGTCATGTTTAGTTACGATCAGGGGATAAATGCAATATCAGGTCACCTAAGGAAGATGATCAGGATGGTGAATGTAATATGACCCCTTTGCAGCCAAGGTAACCCTCTCGAAAGATCAGGATGATGATGATCATCAGGATATCCGGGGCCTTTGTTTAAACCTAGAACATGACGTCATCGTCATATTGGGTGAACAGGATCATGCTTTGGAAAATATCCTGCCGAAGGAGAAATGTAATGATGATGTCATCCTGATATTTGCTTCTTCGTTTTTCAGATCGGGATGACGTCATCAGGATATTTGCAAAAGGTTATATTTCTCGGCAGGAGGACATTACGAAATGTCAGGTAGACAAACAAGATCATGATGATCTTGACAACTTCACAATGCGCATAAGGTCATTTGACGGGTAAAACACTCTATCACCTAAAATTGACGTCCGGATATTTGAACCTCAGGATATTATCGGGGGGGGGGGGGGGCGTTTCAAATATGATGATGATGTTCTTCATACAGCAAAACTGAGTTTATAAAATATGACCGTCCCTTGAAAGATTAGGATGATGACCCTCGTTAAAAACATGATGCTCACGATGCGCCCAAGGTCATTTGACGGGTAAAACGCACTATCACCTAAGATTGACGTCAGGATATTTGAACTTCAAGATTTTTATCGGGTGATAGATCAAGATCATGATGACCTTGACAACATGACTGAGGATAAAAAAATGATGATCCTCCTGCGATTATCAGGTTTGACCAAAACTTTGACTGTGCATAACTCCCTCATATGGACGAATTTTCAGGTGATGTAAAAGGCAAACCTGCATGGAATTTCAAGCTCTTTCTAAATATGAGGTCATAGAAACAAAATATGAACTTTGACAAACTGACCTCATGATGATGACCAACCTCATCCTGACCTTCATGATGATGATGCACCTGACCTTCATTTTTACCAAACCGCCAGAAAACAGACAACACAAGCCAAGCCAAAAGTTGGGTCCCTGTTTTGCCAAGTTAAAATGGGGCGTGTTGTGTAACCACACAACATGTACATGCATTCATCACAGAGTTCAAGAATAATATTGTGTATAAATATGTCAAACATTCTCAATATGTTCGGTGGCTTGATGAACAATTCCACATATGTAAGAACACATTTCCTATTGGAACTATACTTTCAGTGGTTGACTTTACAGAAAACTATACACTTGCTCCACAAGAGGAGATTCAATCACAATATTATAACTCAGTACAGGTGGTCATATTTGTTCATATTGTATACAGACATGCAGTTGACAGTACAGAAGATGACAGGAAAATTTTTAGAGAGTACCATTTCTATGTGAGTGATAACCAATTACATTCATCAGAGTTTGTGCAGTATTGTTTTAAAGTATTTTACAACTTAAAAGAAAGACAAATCCAGATGACACAACATTTCATATGGTCAGACAATTGTACAAGACAATTCAAAAATTCTTGAATGTTTTTGTGGTTAATTAGGGTCCATAAAGAAAACAATATCCAACATATTTGGAGTTTCTTTGAAGTTGGACATGGTAAAGGAGAACATGATGGAGCTGGAGCATGTGTGAAAAGGGCTCTTGCTAGGGAGCAACTAAAATTTCATGATGCAGCAAAGTTTCAAGATGCACGTGCAATTGTGGATTGGTGTAATGCAAAATTGACTACAGGATCAAGTGAGAACTCTAAAGTTCAACGGTTTTTTTGGTTGGTTGAAGAAGAAAACATTCCTCCCCAATTTGATTGTGATACAATTAGTGGATCAGCAAAATGACATTCATTTAAGATTTCAAATGCAAGCACATGGACTCTATGGACTAGGAAGCTCACATGTTTTTGTTAGTTTTGTATTGCAAGTGAGTGGGAAGCATGTGAAAATACAGATTGGGTTAAAGAATGGCAACAAAAGTCCTTAACACCTCTATAAACACATGATCAAAATGAGATAACATTTGAGGAGGATAATTATTTGCAAGCATCAGATGACTATGACCGTATTTCAGACCTCGTACAAGAAGGTATAAATTCATTCAATATTTCTTTTCGATACATTTTTTGGAAATATATATTTAATTGTACATATGTATGTATGTATATTTTTGTGATTCAATGTATACTTTTGTGATTTATTGAATTTGAAATGTTTTTACAGGACATGTGTATGTTGTTGTTGCACCCGAGGGTAATGAAGAGGAAACAGAGTATTGGTTGGCTTGATGTGTTGAGGCAAAACATAAGTTGTTACAACCTAGAGTAGATGATGATAAATTTGAGTGTCCAATAGGTTCTGTGGTTGTTACTGGCACTTGGCTATGTAAATATTTGATAAGGAGGAATGGTATACCTGCATTTGAAGATTATGAAAGACATAAGAAAATTTTGCACTACTCGCATCTGATTGTGGCAACAAATATACAATTAGTGAGATATAAAGGGATACCTGTCACAAAAGAATTATGGACACTTTCTATGGAAGAACATGAGGCAATCATAGATACAATACAAAAGAGAGAGGATGCAGATGGTACAATGGAGTAAATATTTTAAATGATTAACAGGTATGTAGAAATTTTTAAACTTTTAATCTTTGTCTAGGATGTGAGTTTATGATTTAATATGATTGATAACTTAACTAATTGATTGCATCTCCCCTTAAGACATCCTCTTAAGTACCCTTAAGACATCCCTTAGTTATGTTCCATAAGTTAGGTAAGTCATATCCCCCAATTGATTGCATCTCCCCTTAAGACATTCTCTTAACTCCCCTTAAGCCATCCCCTAGCTAAATGATATAAGTTAGTGCAGGTACCCTTACCAAAAATACTGTAGTTGATTGGACCATCTCCCCTTAAGACATTCTCTTAACTCCCCTTAAGCCATCCCCTAGCTAAATGATATTAGTGCATGTACCCTTACCAAAAATACTATAGTTGATTGGACCATCTCCCCTTAAGACATCCTCTTAACTCCCCTTAAGTCATCCCCTAGCTAAATGATATAAGTTAGTGCATGTACCCTTACCATTTAAATAGTACAGTTGATTCCATCTCCCCTTAATCCATCCTCTTAACTCCCCTTAAGCCATCCCCTAGCTATGTTCCATAAGTTAGGTAAACTGTCATTTCCCTAATTGATTGCATCTCCCCTTAATCCATCCTCTTAACTCCCCTTAAGCCTTCATATTAATATTCCTAATTCTCTTAAAGATCATTACACATTCTAACTTTTTTACAATACATTACATGGTGTAGGAGATGTTTTTTACAGTCATAATAGAGGCTGGAAACATAGAACCTGTGTTAAATTTCACTTACACTTTATTTCAGGTATTCACTAGACCTATACTATTAATTATTTTAATTTATGCTTCAATAGTTCTTTCCTTCCATTATAATTTCAATGGAACTTCTTAACAAATTCTATCTTTAAATAAAATGATCTCTAGAGACCTTCTAAATTTTTATATATGTTTCATCGTGGCCTGACCTCTATATTTGTTTTTGCAATTTTTCACATGTAGTGTAGAAAGGATTCAAATCTATTGTTTCTTGTTGCACAGGTATGATCTCTACACATGTTTCATATCTAGAGTCTTCAACTTCTAGGTGTCAAGTATAAAATCTTAGATGATCTACACTTAGAGAATAACATTGTATAAAATCTAGGTGTCTCTAGGTGTCTTGGGTTCTAACTATATAATACCTATGTCTCTACATGTGTCTTAGGTATTCTATATGTCAACTAGGTAGATAAAGACTAGAAAAAGGGCATTTAATCTAATCTAGGTGTCTTAGGTAGATACTATATATCAACTACCTGTCTAGAGATATAATATAGAATCTAGGCACGTCTTAAGTAGATAATATATATATCAACTACTTGTTTAGAGACTAGAATAAGGTTTTAATTTAATCTAGGTGGCTTAGGTAGATACTAGATATGTCAACTAGGTCTACCATGTAATAGGTGTCTAGAGCCTGTGTCTTAGGTAGAAAGTTATAATCTAGGGTTTTATACAATATGTGTCTTAGGTCTTAAGTGAGGCCACATGAGCTTCCACCTTCATGTGGTTGGCCTTGTCAGTATAGAATATTTATATTTCTTGAAGCTAAGGGGAGCTCTTTTTATTGTACATAGAAGTTATGAAAAACTAACTAATGTAAATTGATTAAGTTATTATTTAGTACAAATTGATGAAATTACATACAAAATGCTAATTTTTGAGTTTGTTACTTTCTTTGACATGAATAAGTTGGTTAAAAGTATGATTAGAAAATTCCCTAGTGTCAAATAGGACCCAAATGAGTTAGTGGCCCATTTCATAACTAGGTGGAGACTGATGCTTTACTCTTCAACTAGTGTGCCACACATGGACCACATGGATCTTTGTGATCTTTTCATGCATGCCCTAAATAGGGACACACAAGAGGAGGTTCAAAATCTCCCATATAAATCCTACAAGAAATCTTTTGAGTGCATTTTGAGAATTGATGGGCGTATAATCATCAAAAGAAAAACACTTATTCATGAATGTATAATCATCTCTAGGACACCCCAAACCATAATTTCCTATAGCCCATCACCACTCAAAACTCCAATTTGTGGATCTACCAAAGTCGTTTCCCACCATGTAAGCACAAGAACACTTTGAATCATCCCAATCATCCTAATCCCTCCACATCTAGATCAATAGTCGCCTCTCACCTAGAAGGATCTAACACCCCTCAAATGGGGATAAAGGGAGAGACCAAAATGTTGGGATTAGTTGAATTAGTTCAAAATGATGAAAACCAAGAACCTTGGGCATCTCCAAAAGTGGAGCATCACATGCATGCAGTCTCCATGGTTGACCCCACTCCTAATTCTATTGGTCCTTGCAACTTGGTGGATGATCTCAAAAAGATATTCACAAAAATCTTGTTCATTGAGATAAAATCCTCATCATACCATGTATCCCTTCTAGAGGCCATCGAATTGAAATATGTAAACCATATAACACCACCCCCAAAAGATCCTATCAACCAAGTTGACCTAATTTGAGCCCACCCAACATTGAGTTACAGATCTAGGTTTCTTTTGAAACCTCAAGAAAATCCCTACAAAGGTTGAGCTAGCTAGAAGAGGAGACCCCTCAACCTATATTTACAAGTATGGATCTATGATAATTACTTTAAGAGGATCCTCATGGATGACGGGGCCATGATCAACATCATTCTCTTATCCCTCTTGGAGAGTGGGATATTGCCACACCAATATCACTACATGTAGAAAGACCTTATGTGGCTCCGACAACCTAAAGGAACCACTATTGGTAAAATTAGGATTTTGATTTCCACTTTGATGGAGCTAGATGTAGGACAAGAGCTAGAGTTGGGGTAGTTCTAACTTGAGAAAATGGGAGAGTTCTCCCATTCCCCTTCTAATTAGACTTCCAAAAATGTTGTTGACTAAAAAGCTCTTTCCTTGGAAGTCATGCTAGCTTTGAAATTGAGAACTCGAAACATTTGCCTTTGAAGATTCTTAGCTACTGATAAATTAGGTTTCTGAGAACTATGAGATGAAGTTGGAATGATTACAACCATACAAAGACATGATTTGAAAGCTAATCCAATAGTTTGTCTACTTCAGGAATGTTATTATTTAATGCTCTTGATGAAATTGATTAAGTTATTAAGTGCTTTATTATGTTACATGTAAATTGCTCTATTTTTCTTTTGATATAATTTAGGGTAGACTTTAATTTCTCTAATTTTCAAAATTTCTTAAATTGTAAATTTAAACGGTACAGGTATTTCTCTAATTTTCTTTAAATTCTTTTCGTAAATTTATAGGGAAGGTATTGATCTATGAAATGTTTAATCTAGAATTAAAAATAAATTGATTAAACATGGTTAGTAGATTGAAAAATCTAATCAATAAAATTTTCCTGAATATTTAACTCAATTAAAATTTAACACAAGTGTCCCAACATTTGACTCATGTAAATCCAAACATATTCATTCTAGTTCAACAACTTGTTAATTTTCATTTTATTTTTTAAATTTATTTAGGGAAGGTACATTTAGTCTATAAACTATCCAACGTAGAGTCTGTATCTAATAAATGTTTAATAAATTAAATCAATTGAATTTTTTCTCTTATCTAATTAGAATTAGTAAATTTACAATTTTATGTAATTAAACACGTGATTTAATTTGAAGTGTTAAATATGAGATATATGAAATTAAAGTTTGAATATAGATGTATATAGTGGAAATTCAATAAATAGCAAAATCTAGTCTAGATGAAATAGTCTATGAGATATAAATACTAACTTAATAACAGTCCATGTAAAAATAGTGAAATAGTCACAAAACATATACATGTCTAGTCAATACTGAAATAGTCATGAAATAGTCATAAACAATCTAATACATCATGTCATCATCGCCATCCATCATCCATCCATCAATCTAAAACATGTGTGCACACTAAGTTTGATCATCATCCATTTCAAGCCGCCTTTTGGTCCCATGTGGCTGAGAGGGCAACTCATGTTGTGTACAAGAAAAAGAAGCTTCAAATCAATTTTAATGTCAAAACTGCATCCTAAATAAATTTAAATCAAATATTTAAAACCAAACCATCAAATTAAATTTTTAAATCTAAACTTCAATATGATGGAAAAAGTATTAAGTCTTTTAGCCAACGTGTTAGATTAATAAAGGAAAAAATTTAATTAAAAACTAAAGTTTATGTAGTAATTTTCCCTTTAGCATGAGGGGATGGTAAAAATACAATGGTTTTAACTTTATTTTATTTTTAGATATGTTTATTTTTAGGACCACTTTTGTGTCTTCTTGTTGTGGCGTGTCTTACCCATAGATGTTGTGTTGGTTGAGTCATTAACAGAAAATAAAAAATTAAAAAAATTGGATTGTTTTGCATCTTACCTCCTTTACGGTTGTTACATTAAGCATACCACAATAGGCTCATCATCTCTTCTACCATGCTCCTATGCAACAGATGGTGCCGATTTAGATGACAGATTGTCTGTGTCGCCTATTCCTATATTTCAATAAAACACTTGAATGAACTAGTTAGGCTCTAGAGTATAGATACAAAATGCAAGGTTGAATGATACAAAAGACATTGAAATCACATAGGATTTAACTATAGGACCTAAAATATGAGAGATGACTCATGCACCTGTACAGGCTCATCAATGATACGATGAATTGAGCCTGCACCTAAATTAATCTCATCCTGCATATATATGTGTACATGTATATATAAATTCAACTTTAAAGACATGAATTTAATAAAATCATGAAATTACACTGGAAATTCAAATTTAAACTAAAAATGTACAATTTTAAGACACAATCCATGCAATATGAAGTAGGCTCCTCTATGATGTGTTGCCGCTGGTCCTGGATGACTAGGTTGGTTTGACACAAGAGTGTTAGGACCTCTCATCTGCTTTAAATTAAAATGTCACATTTCTACATTAAATTATATATTATTAAATTAGATATATCCAATTAAATAATCTTTAGAGGTCCTAATTTTATACCTCGTCCGTATAAGGTCTACCCAACTCTACTGTCATTGACACTAAATGGTCCAGCCGTGATGAAGTGGCAGCAACTGATGGAGTAATCTGTACCAATCAACATGAACATATATATTTATTAATATATATTTAAATTTTTTAAAAAAGATTGATAATTAATAATTGTCTAAATCTATATTAATTTGTATTAATTTTAATTTTATTAAATGTGGCATACTTACTGAGTCCATAGGAGCGAATAATGTAGCCAAAAAGGATTCCTCCTCCGAAGCAAATGTAGGACCAAAACATGGTTGATGACAATTCTGACAAAAATGCGGTGTGGACCGCAATGGTGTCAATCTAGGTGATGCATAAGGACCAGCATCAGATGCTTCTCTAGGTTGTGCAAGCTCTCCAGGATTGACTTCATCTGCCAGGTGAGTAGCTTGGTCAGTTAAGTTTCTTGAGAGCGATGATAACACTTTGAGTGTTGAGACGATCGTCCGCTGGTGAAAGGGCACGGGAACAGAGGGTGTAGAGGGACAATAGGTGCAAGGGGAAAATGTCAATTTGGATCAACACATGCTCCTAGTCTATGCTATGGCATTCCACAACCCACACCCTGAAATGATCTCATATCAAAATAATTGAAATTAGTTGAAAGTGAAGTTGTAGATTGCAGAGAGAGTGACCTTGGAGAATTTTGGTATTTGAATATTAGAGGCTGCGGATCTGGAATTAACATCTAGACATAGTCAGTTATAACATATCAAGAATTTAGATCATTTGGCGTTGATTCCAGAGAGTTATCGCTATTTGAAGATTGACTATTCTGACATAACAGAGCCGACTATGTTTAGTGAAGTGGAATCGGCTTGCGGATCATTTTCGTGACTTGTGAAGCAAAAAGAAGAATTGGTTGATGAAGTTTAAGGACCTGGACGACCTTCAGTGAGGTCTGTATGAAGTTCTATGCATTTGTGGAGCAGTGCCTTATGTTTAGGCCTGACCTATTTAGTGTACACATTACATAAGCTAGCCGTTGCAATTAGGTCGACCTGGTGATGATTTGAAAGCTTACAGATGATATAAATAAGAGATAAAGGATTGTTTCTAAGCAATGATCAATAGCACGAAGACATGAAGGAGATATGAAGTTGTTTTGATCCAGAGGAGTAGCAGAATAGAGTAGAAGGTAGAGCAAGAAGAAGAATGAGTTGTAGAGTAGAGAATTGAGTTGTAGAAGAAGGAAATCATGAAATAATATTGTTGTATGAATCTTTTGTAATCCTTGGGTTGTGGCCTAGCATCTATAAATCCCTTGAGGCATGTGTAATTCGATTTGAAGTATAATATATGAAGAATGAGCTTTGAAGGCTGGGTTTTTCCCTGTTAGGGTTTTCCTAGGATAAATCTGATGTTATGTGTTCATGAATCTATTTTATCTTTCTATTGTTAAACTATAAGCTTTCATTGCATATCTATATGACCATGGAGTTAATTGTTTAAGGCTTCAAGGTTGGATAGTCCCTCACCGGACCCTCCTACCTTGACAACATTAAGTGGTATTAGAGCTGGATTCGAATCTACTGGGCTAGTTGCGAATCTATTAGAAGGTGGTGAATCTGTTTGAAAAAAGTGTGAAACCCTAAACCAAACAAAAATCATCATAGAAGAAAGATCAATGCAAGGAATATTTTGTAAGATTTTCAAATTAAGTTGTCTATTTAATTTGTTTTAGATGGGAAGATTGGAAAGAGGATGAAGAAAGAAAAGGAAACCCTAATGTGCGAAAGGGATATTTTGGAAAAGGAATTGTGCGAAATCAAGAAATGTAATGCAGAATTGTTGGAGAATATGAAAGATCTAGGAGTGGACAAGTTTGAAGTCCTTGAAGAAGAACTGAAAGATGTAAGAAGCAGAAATGAAGACCTAGAAGTAGAGCTGAAATTGTTTGAAGATGTTGAAAAGAAATTTGTAGAACTAGAAGAAGGATTTAAGTTGTTTTATAAGGTTGAACAGAGGAACAGAGATCTAGAAGATAGTTTGGAAGAATTGAAGAAATAAAATAGTTTGCAGAAGAATGAAATATCAGATTTGAAAGAACAAGTTAATCAGTTAGAGCAGTCACTTGTAGCTTGCAGAAAGGAGAATAAAAGTTTGAGATCTAAGCCTAAATTTTGTGATGTTTCATGTGATACTAATGATTTGTGTGATGATGCAGAAGTTCCTTTATAAAGTGAAATTAAAGATGACAGTGTGGCAGAACCTGGAGTTGTTGGTGATGGTATTGGTTTCAAAATCATGCAAAGAATGGGATATGAAGGAAAGGGATTGGGAAAGCAACAACAAGGAATTATAGAACCTGTTGAACCAGTAATCAGATCAAGAAGTGAAGGGATTGGTTATGACAGAGCTAAGGAGGTTATGGAAAAATTTAAACCATATCAAAGAAGAAAAGGTATGTTTTGTTCACATTGTAATAGGCATGGACATGAAGAGGAATCTTGTTGGGATATACACCCTTGTAAGTTATGTGGATTGAGGAACCATTCTAAAAAGTTGTGTTGGAATAAGTTAAAGAGAAGAAAGCCTGTGACAAGTTGTATACAAAAGATTATGGATGGATTGATGGGCAAGAATGGAAACATGTTACTCGTATGTTCAGAGGGAGGTATAGACTGAAGCATTCATGTGTTGGAAGACCTTATGCAGAGTAGAACAAGGACAGTAATTCAAACTATAGAGGGACAAGTGACAGGAGTCATGATTCTTATCACAGTGAAGGATACCAGAGGAATGTAGAAGGATTTGCAAGAAGAACCTATTTTCAAGTTTGGAGGAGAAAAGAATCAAGTAAGGAAAGTCATCAAGAACCTGTAACCAAAGAAACTGATGAAGGAGAAGCAATAAGTAGTTCAGAGATAGTTTGTGCAGAGGTTGAAAAGCTTGTTGATGCAGAAATGATTTGTACAGAAGAAGAAGAGCTGATTGAATCACTAAGTTTGACAGAGGAACCAGAAGAAAGTGATGCAGAAATAGTTTATGCAGAAGAGGAAGGAGAACCTTTTGAATCATTGAGTTTAATAGAGAAACCAGAAGATTTGGTCTTAAGAAGATTTGTGTTATAGAATTGAGAAAGCAAAGCAAGAAAGAGTTTGTGTAAAAGCAATGCAAGATAAAGTTGTGTGAACAAATGTGAAGCATAGAAGATCATGTGGCAGAGAAAGAGGGAATGACAAGATATTCTACCTGAGGAGAAGGATTGTGTACCGGATTGAAGTGATTATGGTAAAGGAAACAAACTGAAGTACAAAAGTAGTATAAGCAGAGTGGAAGCTGTAAGATTTTGATGAGTGTGGAGGAAATTGTGTTAAGAATCAGAGAGTAGATAGTGTTATAGAGAAGTCAAGAAAGTGTATTGACCGAATCAGAAAGTAACCTGATTGTTCCAGAGGATGCAAGTTTGTATGTACTGACTCCTAACTGATTGAAACAAACATTGATCTTGAGGCAGTACAAGGCTTGCAAGTAGAAACGCTGACCTTAGAAGAATTTGAGGCAGTTGTGTAGGGTGGACTTGAACAAACCGCCGACCTTGAGGTAGTTGCAAGTACCTGTGAACAGATCGCCGAACCTATTCAAAGCAACAACATTGAACCTGACATAATATAGACCAAAGTGAAGAGGCTCACTTTTCAAATAACCCTGAGAGTCTGATGCAGGAGCATCCAGAAGCATTCATTACAATTGAGATAGTTGACAGTGAAGTTGCAGATTGCAGAGAGAGAGACCTTGGAGAATTCTGGTATTTGAATATTAGAGGCTAAGGATCTGGAATTAACATCTAGACATAGTTAGTTATAACATATCAAGAATTTAGATCATTTGGCTTTGATTTCGAAGAGTTATCATTGTTTGAAGATTGACTGTTCTGACATAACAAAGTCGACTATGTTTAGTGAAGTTGAATCAGCTTGCAGATCATTTCTGTGACTTGAAGAGTGAAAAGAAGAATTGGTTGATGAAGTTTAATGACCTGGCCAACCTTCAGTGAGTTTTGCATGAAGTTCTATGCATTTGTGGAGCAGTGCCTTATGTTTAGGCCCAACCTATTTAGTGTACACATTACATAAGCTAGTCATTGCAATTAGGCCGACCTGGTGATGATTTGAAAGCTTACGGATGATATAGATAAGAGATAAAGGATTTTTTCTAAGCATTTATCGATAGCACGAAGACATGAAGGAGATTTGAAGTTGTTTTGATCTAGAGGAGTAGCAGAACAGAGTAGAAGGTAGAGTAGGAAGAAGAATGAGTTGTAGAGCAGAGAATTGAGTTGTAGAAGAAGGAAATCATGAAATAATATTGTTGTATGAATCTTTTGTAATCCCTGGGCTATGGCCTAGCATCTATAAAGCCCTTGAGGCATGTGTAATTTGATTAGAAGTATAATAAATGAAGAATGAGCTTTGAAGGCTGGGTTTTTCCCTATTAGGGTTTTCCCAGGATAAATTTGATGTTATGTGTTCATGAATCTGTTTTATCTTTTTGTTGTTAAACTATAAGCTTTCATTGCATATCTGTATGACCATGGAGTTAATTGTTTAAGCCTGCAAGGTTGGACAATCCCTCACCGGACCCTCCTACCTTGACTGCATTAAGTGGTATCAGAGTTGGATTTGAATTTGTTGGGCTAGTTACGAATCTATTAGAAGGTGGTGAATCTGTTGGAAGGATGAAACCCTAAAGCATACAAAAATCATCACAGAAGAAAGATCAATGCAAGGAATATTTGGTAATCTTTTCAAATTAAGTTGCTTATTTAATTTGTTTCAGATGGGGAAGATTGGAAAGAGGATGAAGAAAGAAAATGAAACCCTAATGTGCGAAAGGGATATTTTGGAAAAGGAATTGTGTGAAATCAAGAAATGTAATGCAGAATTGTTGGAGAAGATGAAAGATCTAGGAGTGGACAAGTTTGAAATCCTTGAAGAAGAACTGAAAGATGTAAGAAGCAGAAATGAAGACCTAGAAGCAGAGCTGAAATTGTTTGAAGATGTTGAAAAGAAATTTGCAGAACTAGAAGAAGGATTTAAGTTGTTTTATAAGGTTGAATAGAGGAACAAAGATCTAGAAGACAGTTTGGTAGAATTGAAGAAAGAAATAGTTTGCAGAAGAATGAAATATCAGATTTGAAAGAACAAGTTAATCAGTTAGAGCAGTCACTTGTAGCTTGTAGAAAGGAGAATGAAAGTTTGAGATCTAAGCTTGAATTTTGTGATGTTTCATATGATACTAATGATTTGTGTGATGATGCAGAAGTTCCTTTAGAAAGTGAAATTAAAGATGACAGTGTGGTAGAACCTAGAGTTGTTAGTGATGGTATTGGTTTCAAAATCATGCAAAGAATGGGATATGAAGGAAAAGGATTGGGAAAGCAACAACAAGGAATTATAGAACCTGTTGTACCAGTAACTAGATCAAGAAGTGAAGGGATTGGTTACGACAGAGCTAAGGAGGTTATAGAAAAATTTAAACCATATCAAAGAAGAAAAGGTATGTTTTGTTCACATTGTAATAGGCATGGACATGAAGAGGAATCTTGTTGGGATATACACCCTTGTAAGTTATGTGGATTGAGGAACCAATCTAAAAAGTTGTGTTGGAATAAGTTAAAGAGAAGAAAGCCTATGACAAGTTGTATACAAAAAGATTATGGATGGAATGATGGGCAAGAATGGAAACATGTTACTTGTATGTTCAGAGGGAGGTATAGACTGAAGTATTCATGTGTTGAAAGACCTTATGCGAAGCAGAACAAGGATAGTAATTCAAACTATAGAGGGAGAAGTGATAGGAGTCATTATTCTTATCACAGTGAAGGATATCAAAGGAATGTAGAAGGATTTGCAAGAAGAAGAGCCTATTTTCAAGTTTGGAGGAGAAAAGAATCAAGCAAGGAAATTCATCAAGAACCTGTAACCAAAGAAACTAATAAAGGAGAAGCAATAAGTAGTTCAGAGATAGTTTGTGCAGAGGTTGAAAAGCCTGTTGATATAGAAATGATTTGTGCAGAAGAAGAAGAGTTGATTGAATCACCAAGTTTGATAGAGGAACCGGAAGAAAGTGATGCAGAAATAGTTTATGCAGAAGAGGAAGGAGAACCTTTCGAATCATTGAGTTTAATAGAGAAATTGGAAGATTTGGTCTTAAGAAGATTTGTGTTATATAATTGAGAAAGCAAAGCAAGACAGAGTTTGTGTAAAAGCAGTGCAAGATAAAGTTGTGTGAACAAATGTGAAGTATATAAGATCATGTGGCAGAGAAAGAGGGAATGACAAGATATTCTACCCGAGGAGAAGGATTGTGTACTGGATTGAAGTGATTATGGTAAAGGAAACAAATTGAAGTACAGAAGCAATGTAAGCAGAGTGGAAGCTGTAAGATTTTGATGAGTGCGGAGGAAATTGTGTTAAGAGTCAGAGAGTAGACAGTGTTACAGAGAAGTCAAGAAAGTGTATTGATCGAATTAGAAAGTAACCTGATTGGTCTAGAGGATGCAAGTATGTATGTATTGACTCCTAACTAATTGAAATAGACATTGATCTTGAGGCAGTGCAAGGCTTGCAAGTAGAAACACCGACCTTAGAAGAATTTGAGGTAGTTGTGCAGGGTGGACTTGAACAGACCGCCAACCTTGAGGCAGTTGCAAGTACTTGTGAATAGATCACCGAACCTATTCAAAGAAACAACATTGAACCTGACATAATATAGACCAAGGTGAAGAGGCTCACTTTTAACCCTGAGAGTCTGATGCAGGAGCATCTAGAAGCATTCAAAATAATTGAGATAGTTGACAGTGAAGTTGCAGATTGCAAGGAGAGCGACCTTGGAGAATTTTGGTATTTGAATATTAGAGGCTGCAGATCTAGAATTAACATCTAGACATAGTCAGTTATAACATATCAAGAATTTAGATCATTTGGCTTTGATTCCAGAGAGTTATCGTTGTTTGAAGATTGATTGTTCTGACATAACAGAGCCAACTATGTTTAGTGAAGTGGAATCAACTTGCGGATCATTTTAGTGACTTGTAGAGCAAAAAGAAGAATTGGTTGATGAAGTTTAAGGACCTGACCGACCTTCAGTGAGGTCCGCATGAAGTTCTATGCATTTGTGGAGCAGTGCCTTATGTTTAGGCCCGACCTATTTAGTGTACATGTTACATAAGCTAGCCGTTGCAATTAGGCTGACCTGGTGATGATTTGAAAGCTTGTGGATGATATAAATAAGAGATAAAGGATTGTTTCTAAGCAGTGATCGATAGCACGAAGACATGAAGGAGATCTAAATTTGTTTTGATCCGGAGGAGTGGCAGAACAGAGTAGAAGGTAGAGCAGGAAGAAGAATGAGTTGTAGAGCAGAGAATTGAGTTGTAGAAGGAAATCATGAAATAATATTGTTGTATGAATCTTTTGTAATCCCTGGGTTGTAGCCTAGCATCTATAAAGCCCTTGAGGCATGTGTAATTTGATTTGAAGTATAATATATGAAGAATGAGCTTTTAAGGCTGGGTTTTTCCCTGTTAGGGTTTTCCCAGGATAAATCTGATGTTATGTATTCATGAATCTATTTTATCTTTATGTTGTTAAACTATAAGCTTTCGTTGCATATCTGTATGACCATGGAGTTAATTGTTTAAGGCTACAAGGTTGAATAGTCCCTCACTGGACCCTCTTACCTTGACTGCATTACTTTTGGGCCATCACAAACTCTACCCATAATTTCTTCAAAAAATAATAGGGAACCTCAAAATTAGCATGAGGTGGATGGTCAAAGACCATCCACCATCAAACCCAAAAATTATTAGTGACCCAACCTATTTAGTGTACATGTTACATAAGCTAGTCGTTGCAATTAGGCCGACCTGGTGATGATTTGAAAGCTTGTGGATGATATAAATAAGAGATAAAGGATTGTTTCTAAGCAGTGATCGATAGCACGAAGACATGAAGGAGATCTAAATTTGTTTTGATCCGGAGGAGTGGCAGAACAGAGTAGAAGGTAGAGCAGGAAGAAGAATGAGTTGTAGAGCAGCGAATTGAGTTGTAGAAGGAAATCATGAAATAATATTGTTGTATGAATCTTTTGTAATCCCTGGGTTGTAGCCTAGCATCTGTAAAGCCCTTGAGGCATGTGTAATTTGATTTGAAGTATAATATATGAAGAATGAGCTTTTAAGGCTGGGTTTTTCCCTGTTAGGGTTTTCCCAGGATAAATCTGATGTTATGTATTCATGAATCTATTTTACCTTTATGTTGTTAAACTATAAGCTTTCGTTACATATCTGTATGACCATGGAGTTAATTGTTTAAGGCTGCAAGGTTGAATAGTCCCTCACTGGACCCTCTTACCTTGACTGCATTACTTTTGGGCCATCACAAACTCTACCCATAATTTCTTCAAAAAATAATAGGGAACCTCAAAATTAGCATGAGGTGGATGGTCAAAGACCATCCACCATCAAACCCAAAAATTATTAGTGATTTGTTGATGTGTGCACCATCTGATTGAAATTCTCTTTTTAGTTGGTGGTATTTGTTGACCTGTGGAGGGATCAATGAAAAATGGGGCAATTGTAGTTTTGGTAATATGTAAATCATTGATCTCTTTATATGAGAGACCATCTGAATAAAACTACTTCCTCTCTTCCTGCCATGAGTGGAATGTGTCTAGATCCGTGTGGATAGCTCTCACTGAATCAAAAATAGTTTGCATCATAGATGCAAACCATGAAATGTGTGGAGGGGTTTAGATTTGGCTTTGCAATAAATTGATTTTTTCTGGCAGAACATGTATGTTTTCATCAAATGTGGCTCGCAAATGAGCCTCATCATGCGGTGGTGGTGGTGGTGGTTGGGGGGGGCATGTTGGGGTGGGGGGTCCTATGGGGGGTCATAGGCTAGATCGGCCATGTGTAGAAATAAGGTCTACAAGTAGAATTGCAATTACAAAAAATATAGATTAAACTGCATGCACAACATATGGTTAAATATATACATATACATATAAATTGAAAACTTGGAAATATAAAAATTTGTGTGCTTTAAACAATATACATTAAAACATTTAATTTAACATATACATGCATTCAAAATTTAAACTTACATTATAAAATGTTTAAAATCAAAATTTATACATTTAAGAATCATGACATGAATAAAAATTTATGTCCTTGTATCTAGTCAAAATTTATACACTCATGTATTACATTCAAACTCCTAAACATGTCACTAAGTTCATGACCTATTGGCTAAAACTACTCCTAAACACATGTCACTAAGTTCATGTCGACCTATTGGCTACAACTACTCCTAAACATGTCACTAAATTCATGTCAACCTTTTCAATCTTTGAACCCGTTCTATGTACACTCAACATTATTTTGATTTTTTTTCTGGATTGTTGTTGTCTCCTTTACCCCTTTGTTAAGCATCAAGTTGTCATAGATATATGGATATATGTTTAAATTAAATATTTAAACATAATAAAATAACTTCTAGGTTTTAGGTTTAAAGGTTTAATATAAGTCATTTAGGTTAGGTCTACAAAAAGATATATTAGGGTCCTATCCTGTCTAATGTGTAGGTTTTAGCTTCATGAAAAGAGTTTTACAAATGGTTAATTTAGGACTATGAGATGAGCATCAGGAACATTAAAAGCCATGAAGACTAAAGAATAAGCCTATAAGAACGTATAACTAGTTCAAGGTCTAGATATAGGGGAAAAGACCTAATAGGTGAGATAATATATGCGCATTTAATGCCCAATATTTTTAAAAGTTAGTAGAGTAGTTATGACTTTAAGCTTGTTAGTGAATTGTACTATATAACTACTAAATATTTAATGACTAAATAACCAATCATACATGGTATCAACCCACCAACAAAGTCTTAATAGATGATTAAATCCAGAGTTCCTTTCATTCCACAACATCAAAAAGACATGAAGTATTCTTCATATTGAAAGACTAGATAATTGACTTGAGGAGAATAGTCTTGATAAATTTTAAGGAGGCCTATAAAGGGAAGAAATTTATTCCTAGTCAAAAGACCAAGAAAACATATAAGAGGAAAACTATAGGAGCATAAGGAGATGTGGAGGAAGAAGAAATTCCTTTGAGGAAGAAGATGAGAGGGACAACCAAGCCACCTCCTTAGAAACCTTCCACTATTGAAAACCCTATCTAAGTTCTATCGAACCAGGTATATGAATATTGAACGTTTAAATTAAAGATTTAAATGTAATATATATGTCCATATGTTTAAATTAAATATTTAAACGTAATAAAGTGAAGTTTCTAGGTTTTAGGTTTAAGTTTAATAAGTCATTTAGGTTTTAAAGAATAGGTCAGTTTAGTTTATGAAACCCTAGTTTATGAATTAGGGTTTCTAGTGTTTATGAATTACAGTTTTACGTTTTACTGTTTATGAAATCCTAGTTTATGAATTACAGTTTAGTGTAAATATGAACTAGGGTTTTACGTTTTACTATTTTTGAAACCCTAGTTTATGAATTAGGGATTTATGTTTTACTATTTTTGAAACCCTAGTTTATGAATTAGGGTTTTATGTTTTACTATTTTTGAAACCCTAGTTTATGAATTAGGGTTTTACAGTTTAGTCTTTATGAAATAGGGTTTACCATTTCTAAATTAAAGGTTTATAGTTTATGCATTAGGGTTTACTTGTTTTCAATTTTAGGTTGAATATATATAGCTGAACATTCCAAAAACAACAAAATGCAAAAAATAATGAAAATTAATAGAAATGGACGGGCAACCAACCTAGGGCACTGGTGAATCGATCTGAGGAGGCAGGGATGCTATGGAGGTTGAAAGTTGGGTCAACAAATGTGGGTACCCATTTTCTGGTGTCACTGTCCTTGATATCTCGTGGCTTGTAGCTGTTAAAATGAAGCTACAGGCATGTTTATTAAAAACATTTATACTTTTTAATAATGGGTACCCATTTCATAATGGGTGCTCGTTTTTGCTTCAAGTGCCCGATCATAAACGGGTACCTGTTTCGTAACGGGCACCCGTTTTGGCTCAGGTGCCAGTTCCAAGAGGCATTTTTCACCAGCGAAAAACTTTCGTGAAATGTATACTCAACTTCTTGCTTTCACCCACTGGATTCTTGGAAATAGTGATAGCACTTGTATTGTCACACAAGATAGGAATAGGCTCATCATACAATACCTTGATATCCTTCAGGGTTTGCTTCATCCATAACACTTGTGTACAACAGGTGGCTACTGCAATGTACTCTACCTCTGCAGTAGATAAAGACACTGAATCTTGCTTCTTGCTCTGCCATGAAACCAATATGCTTCCTAAAAAGAAAGCACCACCACTTTTACTTCAATCATCGACACAACCAGTCCAGTCAGCATCAGTATAAGAACTCAAATCAAAGTCATTACCTCTTGGATGCCATAGGCCATAGTCTAGAGTTCCTTTCAAGTATCTAAATATTCTTTTCACTGTCTTCTCATGTATTTGCTTGGGATTGGCTTGATATCTAGCAATCACACATACTGCATGCATATTATCAAGTCTAGAAGCAGTCAAGTACAACAATCCTCCAATCATAGATTTTTAGACAGTCTGATCCACCTCTGAAGACTCATCATCTTTTCTCAAGTGACATCTAGTGACCATGGCAGTACTCACTGGTTTTGAATCCTCCATACCAAACTTCTTCAACAACTCTTTGGCATACTTAGCTTGAGAAATAAAGATACCACCATCTAGCTGAGTAATTTGAAGTCCAAGGAAGAAAGACATTTCACCACTCATAGACATCTCAAACTCTTTTTGCATCTCCTCTGCAGACCTTTGCACATGTCATCATCTCCACCAAAGATGATGTCATCAACATATACTGCAACTATCAATATAATGTCTCCTTCTTCCTTGATGTAAAGATTGCTATCTATAGTACCTTTCTTGAAGCCCTGTTGAGATAAGTACTTGTCCAACCTAGCATAGCAAGCTCTAGGTGCTTGCTTAAGACCATATAGATCCTTCTTGAGTCTTCACACCATGTCTGGATCTTCTGGTATCTGGAAACCATCTGGTTGTTCAATATAAACCTCTTCCTCTAGGTGACCATTCAAAAATGTTGACTTAACATCCATCTGATATACCTTGAAGTGCTTATGAGCAACAAGAGCAAGGAACATTCTAATTGCCTCCATCCTTGCTACCGGAGCAAAATTCTCCTCAAAATCAATACCTTCAACTTGTGTGTATCCTTTGCATACCATTCTTGCCTTGTTCCTTGCAACTTCACCTTCTTCATTTAGTTTGTTCTAGAACACCCATTTTGTTCCTATAACATTCTTATTTGCTTGTCTGGGAACCAATTCCCATGTCTGATTCTTCTCAGTCTGATCCAATTCTTCTTCCATGTCTTTTATCCATCCATCATCCTTGCTAGCATTAGCAAAGTTTTTGGGTTCCACTTTTGATAACAAACACAACTTTACTTGCTCATGTGTCTTAACAAGCCTTCTCCTTGTCTACACACTTTCATCCTTATCTCTAATGATCTGATCTGCTGAGTGGTTCTTCTGAACATACTTTGCTCGAGTCTTAGGCATCTTCTCTGGTTCTTGTTTCTTTTATCCTTTCACTTCTTCTTCATCTACAATTCATGGAAAGATATCATATTCAGAGTCCTCTGATTCATGTGAGATCTGATACAGGTCTTCATCTACCTTGACATTTGTGCTTTCAATCATCTTTCCCAACCTCTTGTTGTAGTATCTATAAGCCTTGCTTCTGGTTGAGTAGCCAAGAAATATTCCTTCATCACTTCTTGAATCAAACTTTCCTAGGTCTTCTTCATCTCTTTGTATGCAAGGAATGTCAAGGGAAAGCAGACAAAGACAAGTTTTAAAAGCAAGGAGTACTCTTCTTCAAAGCCATTGGAGCTGATTCACACAAACCTATGTGGACCTAGAAGAGTAAAGAGTCAACAAGGTGAAAGGTATTTTATGTTGCTCATTGATGATTATTCTAGAATGACTTGGGTTACTTTCTTAAGAGAAAAATCTAATGCCCTTGATAAGTTTAAAGTTTTCAAATATTTGGTTGAAAATGAAATGGATACTAAGATCAAATGTTTAAGGTTAGATAGAGGAGGTGAGTTTACTTCAAATGAATTTGAAAAGTTTTGTGAAGATCATGGTATTAGGAGGCATTTGTCTACTCCTAGAACCCCTCAGCAAAATTGTAATGCCCACCCAAGGATTAAGCAAAAAATACAATAATAGACTAAAGAATTCAACTCACCCTAATTCTTATATTCTCCTTATTGAGAAGAGGATAATAGGAAATAATGCAATTTGACTATCACAATCTTAGTAAGATAAAATTAATAAATAATTAAGTTCTATTATCTTAGAATAATGAAATAAAACTAAATGTTAATTTTATAAAGAGGGAAAAGATTTTTAAAATAAACAGCTCACATTATACTTTGTTTTGGAAAAAATTTAAGATAGAATATCTATGTTATCGACAAAATCCAGAGCATCTGATCAAGAAAACACTGAATATGGTTAGCGGGTTACAATTAAAAAAAACAATGTAGTATTAATAGTTTGATGAAGGGGGTAAATCATAAAACACACAATAACAAAAATTGCACACAGAAAATAGAATAATATTTTATTAATATGGGCAAACATTACATTACAAAAGCTCAAATACAATCAGAAGATGAATCCCTTACAGGTTGCAACACATTACAGCTTTCTCCCTCAAGACTCTAGAATCCTCAGCCTTCTGTAATTCCCAAATCAACTAGGGTTTCTAATTTCCTCGCCTTTCTTGACTCTACACCTTCCCCCTTAACTTTACTACCCTAAGGGTTCCCAAAAATGGTTATATATAGCCCTTTTTGGCGACCACCAGCTTAATTTTAAAATTTACATCTCCCTCCAAAAATAGGTCAACTTCATGAGGCCATAACTTTCGATCCGACTGTTGGATTTTCAATTATAATACCTTTTTGGAAAGCTCTCGAAAAGATGATGGTGCACAAATAGTACCAATAGGTAGACTGCTTGGGTTTCCCACCAAATTTTGGGCCCATCTAGAGCCTCTAAGTGCCTCAAATTTGACTTTGAATATTTCAATAGGATTTTTGGAATTTGAAATCTTAATATCTCACAAATGACAAATGATATTGAAGTGATTTCTTCACCATTAGCTTCAATTCACCATTCTGGAGGCTCGTGTAAGATTTTGTATCCAACTGTGCACAAATGCAAACTTACTAAAAATAGTAACCCTGCCAAATTTAGCCCTTATTGAAAAGAAACAACACATTTTTTTTATTTTTTATTTTTTTGGTTGATGCAAGATTGCTCTTACACCCTGGATGCTCCTGCATCATAGTTATTAGAAAAGAATTCTATCATTAACATTCAAGAGTTATTCTCTCTATTACAAATCAAACCCTATGTTTACATGAGATATAAATATTATTGAAAAGATTTTGAAATTAAAACCCTAAAATCTATATCAAATACACCACAAAATGATAAAAGATAAACATTATTGAATTAAGTAAATGTTATCAAATATTTGAAATGTGGTTGCTCAAGTTTTCCGCATAATTGTCTTCGTGATCCTTTTTATTGGGAAATGTAGGGTTTTTATAATGTTTTGGTAGAGCGGTTTCAAAGGTAGGTAAACCGTAAATTGGTTGAACGGTTGAACGGTGAGAGGTAGGTAAAGAACGGGTTTTAATATTTTTAAATTTTATGAATAGGTTTTGGTTTAGTTGTTGGCAAATAATAAATTAAATTTGTTAATTTTAATTTATTATTTATGGGAAATGGAGTAAAGTGGAGGTTTAATTAAAAATTAATTAAATCTCATGTAAAGGGTAAGGATTAGGATTAAGGGTAAACTAGGGATTAATTAATGATAGAGATAATTAGGGGATGGCAGGGAATTATTAGGGATAATTAGGGTTGAACTGGAATGTGACCAATGGTCAATTTTAGATGTCTACATTTTGCCCCTCTTTGAGATGATGTTGTGACGCAATGTCGTTTCAAAGAAGATTAAAACATAGGTTTTGGATTCAAATTTTGGGTAGAATGGGGCTCATAAAAATGAAGGATTGGTAGATGATGCCCCCTCAAGAGGATATGCAGGGATGAAGGAGATGGATAGGCTCTTGAAAAAGGAAATGAAGGGAAGGAGATAGAGTTATGATGATTTAGTTTGAGAAACCTGATGTTTGATATAGCATCGAGCATTATGCACCAAGGTATAAGGACTAGGGTGACGATGTGTCAAATGTGGAAAAGACAGAAAGTCACTAGCAAACATATGCCTAAGCCACCATGATATGAAAGACCATGATGAAAAATTGGTGGATATGTTGCAAGGATCGATACAGATGCAAGACAAACAATGATATAGCACACACAAACAAGACAAGCAAAGAATGCACAAATGATTCAAAAACAAACAAGGTGATTGCCCCTGTCAAGCTGAAAACTAATGATTGATTGGATTGATTGATGATGATGATGATTGATGATTAATAGTGTCTGGTTTCAGGAAATGAAACATGTCGTTTAAGACACCTGGTCTAGTTTCAATGTGCAAGAGAAGAATAGATTCATAATGGTACGATGCAGGTTGTATGAGGGCTAAAAGGCCCAAAAACTAAAAAAAATTGAAAATTTCCCACTTTTTGGACTTCCTCACACCTGCACAAACTCAACACAACATTTGGAAAAACAACCAATTAAAAAAAAGAGCATGTTCACGTTAGGTTCACCAATGTTTCCATGAGATAAATTTTACTGAAAAGATTTTAAAATTAAAACCCTAAAATCTATATCAAATGCACCACGAAATAATAAAAGATAAACATTATTGAATTAAGTAAATGTTATCGAATATTTGAAATTTGGTTGCTCAAGTTTTTAGCATAATTGTCCTTGTGATCTTTTTGATTGGGAAATGTAGGGTTTTTGTAATGTTTTGGGAGAGCGGTTTCAAAGATAGTTAAACCATAAATTGGTAGAACGGTTGAATGGTGAGAGGTAGGTAAAAGAACGGGTTTTAATATTTTTAAATTTTACGAATAGGTTTTGGTTTAGTTTTTGGAAAATAATAAATTAATTTTGTTAATTTAAATTTATTATTTACGGGAAATGGAGTAAAGTGGAGATTTAATAAATTAATTAATTAAATCTCATGTAAAGGGTAAGGATTAGGATTAAGGGTAAACTAGGGATTAGTTAACAATAAAGATAATTAGGGGATGGTAGGGACTAATTAGGGTTGAACAGGAATGTGATCAATGGTCAATTTTAGATGTCTACACTCTAAACTAAAATTTTGACATAGAATCGACTCATCATATGGACTGCAGATTAATAAACTATAAACCATCGAATAACATATACAAGTTAATATTTATATAATAAAATTATATTGTTACAATAATTAATTGATCTATTGTTTACTGTTGTAAACATCAATACCCTAAGATTGTGTATCCTTATACAAATTACGTAATGATAATTATTTGAGGACTGACATGAGAGAACAAGAGACTTTATAATCTTATGAGATGTACATAATCCAATTCAAGAATAAGTAGCGTACTCTTCTTTATTATTCTAAAGGCTAATCTAAAATCTTAATGTATATATACAGATGATATACTAATATCACATTGATCACTTATTAAAACATTTACATCCAAATAAAGATTGTGTTCATCAAATGTTAGACATGCCAAATACTAAGTACTAAATATAGCATCAGTGAACGATTACGAATACACTGGTAATGATCTTTAAAATCCTTTATGCTGGTCTGTGGTGGCCTTGGCCGACCACAGCCAGCCACCCATACTGGGAGTGTTGTGGCCTCCATGGCATCCACAGTAGCTCTATGGTATTTCCATGGATGCCACAAGCACTTCCTCTATGGTAAAAAAATAAAAACATAACTATAACATTCTTTATAAGTTTATTGCACTTAACAGTTAGTGCAACAATTATTTAAATGTAAATAAATTATATGAATAAACATTGCTATTACACAAAAATAAGAGCTTTTCATAAGGATTCAAAATATAAACATATATTTATATGTTCGATTACCATTAAAAAGAAACACCAGTTTAACATTTGCATAAATATTGGAATCTTTTTAAACGAATTCGAAGGAGATTTCACAGACATGTAATTACTATCAATCTAATTTTCTATATTCATTAAATCTGTACAATACTCTTACAAATTAATCATAAATAAGATAGAGTGTATTACTTGAATCAAAATTCTGATTATTGTTTTCTTTGCCACAGCCAGAAGAATCTAAACAATCTGGACTCTAAATTATACAAATCAACAATTTGGATCAGTGAATAGGAAACCAATAAGAAGAATATATACTCTTATCATTCCATTTTTAAACCTTTGATCAAAATTTTCTTCATAATACCATATTTCTTACAATATCTTTCTCACAAATTTGAAACTTTTAAATTGAAATATGAACCAGCAATATCTCTTAAAATATTCTTCAACTCCAAATCATCATGCAAGACCTGCACAACACACAATGGAGCAGCCCAGTTCTGCTTGCTACCCATCCATAGGACTACGAATTCTAGTCCACTCCCGAGCTTGGAAACAAACCCCATTGCTCAAATAAACTAGAAAACATAAAACAAATTCAAATAACAAAATATTCATACACTAGCAAACCTATATTTAGATTTTTGGTAAAGGGATGAAGAAGGGGGGATCCTCTTTGGGGCATAGGTCCCTGTAGCTCCCTTTCACAAATGTAGCTCCCATTTCACAAACTCCCAAAACACCATTTCCCCAATCTCCATTTCACCAAAACCCCCATTCTCTATTACTCCTAACACCACCAGCCACAACACCATCACCAATTCCATGTATATCCCCAAAGAGGCATCCACCATTCTTATCCCCACACGAGGTAAACCCAATTCCAAACCCTCAACATTTAAACACAAATTTTCATAGAATCAACACATTACTTACATACAATCATAACAAACAACAATACATTGAAAAATAGAACACAAGAGCATCCATACCTTGGCTATCTAAGTTTGGATCAACCTATTAGATTTCCAAGAAGATGCAATTTCTAGATTTTCTAGGCACAATCCATCTCAAGCCTCATTTCCCTTTCAAAATCTACCATTCAAGAAAACTTACAGTAGTCCCAAATCCTAGAAAGAACCTGTTACAAGAAAACTACAGCACTTTTGAATTCTAGAGATAATGAAATGATTCACATTTCCCCCCTTATAATAAGACATTTTTCTCCCAACTCTTTACATTCCCTCACATAAAATAAAACAAATAAACATAATAAAAGAAAACTACATACTTTCAACACAACCCCCTCCCCAAATAATTAAATAAAAGAATATTTGAGCATTATGGGTTTTGTTTCCATTCTTTAAGAACCTGGGCCACTCTACCTGCAAAATCTTATTAAAACATTAGTACACTAAAAACTTATAGTTGAAGCAAATAAACATTTAACTTAAACATTTTTAACATCTATTAACCACATAATCTAACATCTCAGAACAATAATATTTATTTTACGGAAATCAAACACATAATCATCAATATTACATAACCATTTATATTATTAAATAAACTTATTATTTCATTTCAAACAAATAAATAAATATCTAACAAAAATATAAAGCATTTAGTTCCCATAATCATAATAATAATAATAATCATAGTTTGTGAAATTAACTTCAACCAAGTCTATTACACACTCACACACACCAAAATATAATATAATATATCTAGAATAATGCTAACTAGGCCTCACATTCTCCCCCTCTAGAATCAAGCTTCCTCCTGGAAGCTATCAAAAAGATAAGGAAATAAAAACTTCATCTTGACTGTATCCTCCCAAGTATCAAAAGACTCATCATAGGGATCCCACTAGATCCTAACTTGATCCAGCTGTTGTCCTTGCAGGGCCAATGTTTGTTGATCCAAGATGTGAATTGGTTCCAATGTTAGCTGTCCATCCTATGCCACCTGTAAAGTATCCCACTCCAATATATGAGAAGAATCTAGTACATATTTCTTAAGAAGAGAAATATGAAAAACATTATGGATATGAGAAAGGTTGGGTGGCAAGGCTAAGCGATATGCAATTGGGCCAATCCTCTCCAGGATCTCAAAAGGGCCAACAAATCTGGGTGACAACTTAGAGCCTTTTCCATAGAGTTCTTGTGAGGTCTCACACACAAGAAAACTCTCTCCCCAACCTAGAACTCACAATCAACTCTCCTAGTGTCTGCATACCGCTTCTGTCGATCTTGGGCTATCTATAACTGTTCATAAATCTGGATCACCTGCTACTCCATATCCCAAACAAGCTCAGGTCCAATAGCGACTCGATCCTCTAACTGATCCCAACTCAAAGGAGTCCTACAAGGTCTACCATAAAGAGCCTCAAAAGGTGCCATACCAAGTGAACTGTGATGTCCGTTGTTGTAGGCAAACTCAACTAGATACAAATAATCCTCCCAATGAGACTGTTGATCCATGACATACATCTTGAGCATATCCTCTAAAACCTGGTTCACTCTCTCAGTCTGACTGTCAGTCTCTGGATGATAGGTAGTGTTGAAATTGAGTTGAGTACCTAAATCTTACTGAAGAGTGGTCCAAAAGGATGAAGTAAAAACTAGATCTCTATCAGAAATGATCCTCCTTGGCACTCCATGAAGTCAAACTATGTCATGAAGAAAAACTCTGGCTACTGAGGCAGCATTGTAGGAAGAACACATCAGAGAAAAGTGTGCCACCTTCGTTAACTTGTCCATCATCACCATAATTGCATCATGCCAATGTGCAGACAAAGGTAAACCCACAATAAAATCCATAGATATCACATCCCATTTCCACTCTAGAATAGCATGAGGGTACAATAGGCCAGCCAGATGTTGGTGCTCTGCTTTTACTCTTTGACACTCTAGACAATGAGAAACAAAATCTGTAATATCCTTCTGCATCCCTGCCTAGAAGTACAGCTTCCAAAGATCTGCAAGCATTTTCTTAACACCCGGATGAGCCACATAAGGTGCTTTGTCGGCCTCGGCTAGAATCAAACCTCTAAGGTCACCAAAATAAGGAACATATATACGCCCATGATGTTGAAGAAACCCATCAGCATCAATTGAATCTCCCTCAAACTTGTTCTTTAAATGACTCTGGAACTGAATAATCTCACAGTACAAAGCATCCTGAGGTAACAACTCTAGAATACATCCTTTGAGATCTGTCTTAACTGTCAAAGCTAGCAACTCATGATGTTGCCTACTAAGGGCATCAGCTACAACATTCTCTTTTCCCTTAATATAATGAATCTCAAAATCATACTCACATAAAAATTCCATCCATCTGCGCTATCGAGCATTCAAATTAGGTTGGGAGAAGATATACTACAAACTCTGATGATTAGAATGTAACTTGAATCTATGCTTGAGAAGGAAATGTCACCATTTGGTCAAAGCATGAACCACAGTAGCCAACTCCAAATCATGTGTTGGGTATTTGATCTCGTGACTCCTCAACTTGCTAGACTCGAAATCTATCACACGAGCCTCCTGCATAAGAACATCTCCAATGCCTTCAATTAACGCATCTATGCAAACAACAAAATCACCAGTAGGATCTAGAATAGCTAAAATAGGTGCACTGGTGAGCTTCTCTTTTAGAATTTGAAAATCTCTTTCACACTGTTCGGACCAAACAAATTTCTTGCCTTGCCTCTGGGGAGAAGTAATCAGATGAGGAATCCTATAAAAGCCTTCCATGAACCTTATGTAGTAACCAACTAATCCCATGAAACTTCTAACCTCAGTTACATTAGTGGGAGCAGGCCATTCCAAAATTGCTTGAATCTTAGAGGAATCCACAAAGATTCCATCACCTAAAATAATATGCCCTAGATACTGGATCTCCATCTAGAAGAATTCACACTTAGAGATGTTTGCATATAATTGATTCTCTCTTATACATTGCAAAACCTACCGCAAATGCTCCTAGTGCTCCTCCATAGTTCGAGAACAAATCAGAATATCGTCTAGAAAGATTACCACGAACCGATCCAGAAAAGTTTGAAAGACACCATTCATCAGGCTCATAAAGACTGTTGGGGCATTAGTCAAACCAAAAGGTACAAAAGTAAACTCATAATGACCATATCTTGTGTGAAATGTTGTCTTATGGATGTTGGCTTTAGCAATTCTTAACTGATGGTATCCGACTTTGAGATCTATTTTAGAGAAAATCTTTGCTCTCTAGATTTGGTCGAAAAGATCATCTATCCTTGGCAGAGGATAAAGATTCTTTATGTTGAGCTTGTTTAGTTGTCTATAGTCTATGCAAAGTTGAAGAGTCCCATCCTTCTTCTTTACGAAAATCATAGGTGCACCCCACGGGGATACACTAGGATGGCTATGACCTTTCTCTAAAAGTTCTTCCAACTGTAACTTGAGCTCCTAAAGTTCTTGTGTAGTCATTCTATAAGGGGCCTTAGAAATAGGTTGCACTCCTAGAACTAAGTTGATATGAAAATCAATCTCCCTTCATGGTGGCATTCCAGAAAGCTGAGAAGGAAAAACATCAGCAAATGCTCAAAGAACAGGATGATCATCTAAGGAAGTATATGGCTTATCCTCCGATCGGTCACTAATGGAAATGGAAAAGAATTAGCATCCTTTCCTCATACATCACTTGAGTTGCATGGCTGAAATCATCCTAAGTGACACTGGTCTCTTAATTCTTGATACAATCACCTTTTTGCCCAAATCGTCTAAACACTCTACAAGCTTGTGTCAAAAATCTAGTTTGGCTTCATGAGCATTCATCCAATCCATACCTAAAATTATATCATATGACCCCAAAGGTATCACCCTAAAATTTGCTTTGGTAGGAAAAGAGCTAAGCTCTAATTGGCAATCCCTAACCAAAGAATTGATAGACATCCTAGCACCCGACGCTAACTCAACATCCCAATTAACATTTTGCTTAGCAGCCACTAGCCTGCACTTCTCCACTATGGATGGGGAAATAAAAGAATCTGTAGCTCTAGAATCAAAAAGTACAAAGATAGAAACCTTACCAATTGTTCCAAGAACCTCTATGACCGATGCTTGATGGTCTGCTTGTCGATTATCAATAGCTATAAAGACTCAATGAGATCTATCCACATCTCCCATTGTAGGTTTTGAAGTTGTTGACTATTGAACCCTTGAAGCTACACTGTTCTAAAAACAATCTCAAGCATAGTGTCCCTAACCACCGTAGTTAAAGCAAGGACCCTTCGGTGGTGTCAAAAATTGAAGAACTAATCTACTAGAGCTAGCCTGACTGCCATAAGAACTCTGTTGCAGGCAAGCTGATCCAACAAGTTGTGTCTGGGTTCTCTGATCTCCTCTTTGTGATGGAGCTTGACAAGACCTAACCAAACCTCCTTGAGATGACTTTGCTTTCTAACTGTGCTAATACTGTTGAGATGTTGATTTAGCAGGATAAGACTTTGACCTATTCCCACTTCTAGAAGGTACAAAAGAGCAGATTTGATTGTAGTTTTGGTGTTGTGATGAATTTTGATGATGGTCATGGTGTTTCAGTTGAATTTCCTCTGCAATAAGTACTTTCTCCACCGCCTACCTCACGGTAGTAGGCTCAGATAACTATATCAGACCTATAATATTGTGATTAAGCCCTTTGATAAAACGGTTTACCATCAACTTTTCATCCTGAATGTAATCAACATACTAAGATAACTCAAAGAATTTGTTCTCATATTGGGCTACTATAAGTCCCCTCTGTTGGAGATCATGAAACTCATCTATTTTTCGTTGTTGGAAATGATTAGAAATGTATCTCTTTTTGAAAATATCTAAGAAAACTTCCCAAGTTATACTCTCCGGAGTCAAATGTCTTTTCCTCTCCTCTTGTCACCACCAGGTGTCTATGTTATCCTTGAGCAAATGAATAGCCAATCTAGCTTTAAGATTGTTCTCATAAGTTTTCAATGCAAAACATTTCTCAAGACTGATCAACTAAGATTCTGCCTCTGATCCATCAGTAGAACCGAAAAAAATGTTGTGGTTGTAAATGATGAAAATCTCATATCATCTTATCAACATCCATGGAAGCCTCCTTCTCTACTTGAGTGTTATGAGGAGGTGGTGAATAATGCCCTGATTCTCCTTCCTCTGAATGCTCCGCACCACTCCAGTGAGGACTTCTACTATGCTCTCAGGGAATAGAAGGTTGCCCTTCTGAATGATGTTGACCTTGATTATTAGAAACAGGTAATCACTCTTGAATCACATTCACCAAGTTTTGTAGGACCTGAAGAATTTGAAGGCCATGGTCGATCGGCTCCCCAGAATGATCTAATGCAAAATGATTATGTCCTTGCCGAGGAAACATGCTACACACCAAAAATGGGTTTACATTACTAATACTTTTTACCCCAAAGCTCCCAAGTGTTGCAACCTGGTGCTCTGATACCTATGTAATGCCCACCCAAGGATTAAGCAAAAAATACAATAATGGATTAAAGAATTCAACTCGCCCTAATTCTTATATTTTCCTTATTGAGAAGAGGACAATAGGAAGTAATGCAATTTGACTGTCACAATCTGATAAATAAATATATATAAACACAGTAAGATAAAATTAATAAATAATTAAGTTCTATTATCTTAAATAATGAAATAAAACTAAATGTTAATTTTATAAAGAGGGAAAAGATTTTTAAAATAAACAACTCACATTATACTTTGTTTTGGAAAAAATTTAAGATATAATATCTATATTATCGACAAAAGCCTGAGCATTTGATCAAGAAAATACTGAATACGGTTAGTGGGTTACAATTAAAAATAATAATGTAGTATTAATATTTATTAGAAAAGAATTCTATCGTTAACATTGAAGAGTTATTCTCTCTATTACAAATAAAACCCTAAACTAAAATTTGTACATATAATCGACTCATCATATGGACTACAAACTAATAAACCTATAAACCATCGAATAACATATACAAGTTAATATTTATATAATAAAATTCTATCGTTACAATAATTAATTGATCTATTGTTTACTGTTGTAAACATCGATACCTTAATATTGTGTATCCTTATACAAATTACGTAATAATAATTATCTAAGGACTAACACGGGAGAACAAGAGACTTTATAATCTTATGAGATGTACATAATCCAATTTAGGAATAAGTATCATACTCTTCTTTATTATTCTAAAGGCTAATCTGAAATCTCAACATATATATACATACGATATACTAATATCACATTGATTGCTTATTAAAACGTTTACATCCAAACAAAGATTATGTTCATCAAATGTTAGACGTTCCAAATACTAAGTACTAAAGATAGAATCAGTGAATGGTTACAAATACACTGGTAATGATCTTTAAAATCCTTTACGTTGGTCGGTGGCGGCCTTGGCTGACCATAGCCAGCTGCCCATACTGGGGGTGTTGTGGCCTCCACGGCATCCACAATAGCACTGTGGTATTTCCGTAGATTCCACAGGCACTTCCTCTATGGTAAAAAAATAGAAACATAACTATAACATTCTTTATAAGTTAATTGCACTTAACAGTTAGTGCAACAATTATTTAAATGTAAATAAAATATATGAATCGGCATTGCTATTACATAGAAATAAGAGCTTTTCAGAGGGATTCAAAATATAAACATATATTTATATATCCAATTACCATTAAAAAGAAACACCAGTCTAACATTTACATAAATATTGGAATCCTTTTAAACAAATTTGAAGGAGATTTCACAGACATGTAATTACTATCAATCTAATTTTCTCTATTCATTAAATTTGTACAATACTCTTACAAATTAATCATAAATAAGATAGAGTGTATTACTTGAATCAAAATTCTGATTATTGCTTTCTTTGTTGTAGCCAGAAGAATCTAAACAATCTAGACTCTAAATTATACAAGTTGACAATTTTGATCAGCAAACAGGAAACCAATAAGAAGAAGATATACTCTTATCATTCCAGTTTTAAACTTTTGATCAAAGATTTCTTCATAATACTATATTTATTACAATATCTTTCTCACAAATTTGAAACTTTTAAATTGAAATATGAACCAGCAATATCTCTTCAAATATTCTTCAACTCTAGATCATCATGTAGGACCTGCAACACACACAATGGAGCAGCCCAGTTTTTCTCACCACCCATCCGTAGGACTATGAATTCCAGTCCACCCCCGAGCTTGGAAACAAACCCCATTGCTCAAATAATCTAGAAAACACAAAACTAATTCAAATAACAAAATATTCATACATTAGGGAACCTATATTCAGATTTCTAGTAAGGGGGTGAAGAAGGGGTGATCCTCTTTGGGGCATAGGTCCCTGTAGCTCCCTTTCGCAAATGTAGCTCCATTTTCACAAATGTAACTCCCATTTCAAAAACTCCCAAAACACCATTTCCCCAATCTCCATTTCACCAAAACCCCCATCCTCCATTACTCCCAACACCACCAACCACAACACCATCACCAACTCCATGTATATACCCAAAGAGGTATCCACCATTCTTCTCCCCACACGAGGTAAACCCAATTCCAACCCCTCAACATTTAAACACAAATTTTCATAGAATTAACACATTACTTAAATACAATCATAACAAACAACAATACATTGAAAAATAGAACACAAGAACATCCATACCTTGACTATCCAAGTTAGGATCAACCCATTAGATTTCCAAGAAGATGCAATTTCCATATTGTCCAACCACAATCCATTTCAAGCCTCATTTCCCTTTCAAAATCTACTATTCTAGAAAACTTACAGCAATCCCAAATCCCAGAAAGAACCCAAGATAATAAAATGATTCACATTTCCCCCCTTATAATAAGATCTTTTTCTCCCAACTCTTTACATTCCCTCACATAAAATAAAACAAATAAACATAATAAAAGAAAATTGCATATTTGCAACACAACCCCCTCCCCAAACAATTAAATAAAAGAATATTTGAGCATTATGGGTTTTGTTTCCATTCTTTAAGAACATGGGCCACTCTACCTGCAAAATCTTATTAAAACATTAGTACATTAAAAATTATAGCTGAAGCAAATAAACATTTAACTTAAACATTTTTAACATCCATTAACCACATAATCTAACATCTCAAAACAATAATATTTATTTATTTTACGGAAATCAAACACATAATCATCAATATTACATAACCAGTTATTTTATTAAATAAACTTGTTATTTTATTTCAAATGAAAAATAAATATCTAACAAAAATATAAAGCATTTAGTTCTCATAATCAAAATAATATTAATAATAATCTTAGTTTGGGAACTCAACATCAACCAAGTCTATTACACACTCACACACACCAAAATATAATATCAAATATATAGAATAATGCTAACTAGGCCTCACAAAAATGGGGTAGTGGAAAGAAAGAATAGGACTGTGCAAGAAATGTCTAGGGCAATGTTGAAAGATGCAGATTTGCCTGATATATACTAGAAGGAAGCAATTCACACTGTTGTCTATCTAACTAACAGAGTGCAATTAAGGGTCAACAGCACAAAGACCTCTTATGAGTTGTGGTATGGAATACTTCCCACTGTTAGATACTTTAGGATCTTTGGCAAAAAATGCTATATCATAAGAGATGAAGAAGACCTAGGAAAGTTTGATTCAAGATGTGATGAGGGAATCTTTCTTGGTTACTCAACCAGAAGCAAGGCCTATAAATGCTACAACAAAAGGTTGGGAAAGATGATTGAAAGCACAAATGTCAAAGTAGATGAAGACTTGTATCATTTCTCACAAGATTTAGAAGACACCAGATATGATATCTTTCCTTGCATTGATGATGAAGTAAAAGAAGAAAAGGAACAAGAACCAGAGTAGATTCCTAAGACCCCAACAAAGTATGTTTAGAAGAATCACTTAGTAGAGCAGATCATTGGAGACAAGAATGAAGGTGTACAGACAAGGAGAATATTTGCCAAGACACATGAGCAGGTAAACTTGTGTTTGTTATCAAAGGTAGAACCGAAGAACTTTATTGAAGCCAACAAGGATGACAAATGGATAAAAGCCATGGAAGAAGAATTGGATCAGATTGAGAAGAATAAAACATAGGAATTGGTTCCCAGACTAGCAAATAAGAATATTATAGGAACAAAATGGGTATTCTGGAACAAACTGAATGAAGAAGGTAAATTTGTGAGGAACAAACCAAGATTAGTATGCAAATGATACACTCAAGTAGAAGGCATTGATTTTGAGGAGACTTATGCTCTAGTAGCAAGAATGGAGGCAATCAAAATATTCCTTGCTCTTGCTAATTAGAAGAACTTCAAAGTATATTAGATGGATGTCAAGTCAGCATTTCTTAATGGCGACCTAGAAGAAGTATACATTGAACAACTAGATGGTTTCCAAATATTAGAAGATCTAGACATGGTATGCAGACTCAAAAAGGCTTTGTATGATCCCAAGCAAGCACCTAGGTCTTGGTATGCAAGATTGGACAAGTACTTACTTTAGCAGGGCTTCAAGAAAGGTACCGTAGATAGTAATCTTTATATAAAGGAAGAAGGAGATATGATTTTGATAGTTGCAATATATGTTGATGACATTATCTTTGGTGGAGATGATGATATGTGTAAAAGATTTGCAAAGGAGATACAAAAAGAGTTTGAGATGTCCATGTTTGGTGAAATGTCTTTCTTCCTTGGACTACAAATTTCCCAGCTAGATGGAGGTATCTTTATTTCTCAAGCTAAGTATGTCAAAGAATTGTTGAAGAAGTTTGGTATGGAGGATTCAAAACAAGTGAGTACTCCCATGGTCACTGGATGTCACTTGAGCAAAGATGATGCGTCTCTGGTGGTGGATCAGACTATTTATAGGTCTATGATTGGAGCATTGTACTTAAATGCCTCTAGACCTGACATTATGCATGCAATATGTGTGGTTGCCAGCTATCAAGCCAATCCTAAGCAAATGCATGAGAAGGCAGTGAAAAGGATATTCAGATACTTGAAAGGAACTCCAAACTATGGTCTATGGTATCCAAAAGGTAATGACTTTGATTTGAGTGCATACACTGATGCTAACTAGGTTGGTTGTGTTGATGATAGAAGAAGTACAAGTGGTAGTGCTTTCTTTCTAGGAAGCAGATTGATTTCATGGTAGAGCAAGAAGCAAGATTCAGTGTCCTTATCAACTGCAGAGGCAGAGTATATTGTAGCAGCATCCTGCTGTACACAAGTGTTGTGGATGATGCAAAATCTGAAGGATATCAAGGTATTATATGATGAGCCTATTCCTATTTTGTGTGATAATACAAGTGCTATCAATATTTCCAAGAATATAATGATGCATTCTAGAACCAAGCATATAGCAATCAGGTATCACTTTTTGAGAGAGAAGGTTGTAGATAAGGAAGTAAAGTTAGAATATGTTCCAACAAAGGATCAAATTATAGATATCTTTACTAAGGCTCTTGCAAAGGACACCTTTGAGGATCTATGGCAGAAGTTAGGGGTAATTGCCCCTCCTTCTTGCTAAAGATGCATAGTGATGCATTTGTCCAGGGGGAGTTCATATTATATCTTTGTTTCCTGGAATGATGATGGCTACCTCTCAGGGGGAGCAGCTAGTGGTTGTTGATGATAGGGGGAGTTTGTTATTGCAAGAAGTGTGTAGATATGTGGTTGTTGATTGAAAGGAGGAGAATGAGAAAGCAGTGGTTGCTAAAGAGAAGGCTTTGGATGCCCTTTGTCCTTGATGTCAAAGGGGGATGAGCAGGTATGTGTTGCCATCAATGCCAAAGGGGGAGATTGTTGCACATATGATCCCTAAGGTTGTTGTCATTGATGTCAACACTGTCACAAGGTTGAGGAGATTGTTAAGGCTATCATTGAGGTTGTCATTGATGTCAACACTATCATAGAAGTGTGATAGTGTTCATGATTGGATATCATGCCTTAATCAGTGCAGAATTGAGATGTGCCCTGATCAGTGCATATTTGAGATGGGAATCAGAAGCACTAAGAGGATCAGATGTGTTGCTAGTGGCCTAAAGCATGTTGTATGTTCCATCCTAATGTTTCTTAGTTGTATATGTTTGTACAAAGAAGTTTTGGCCTCTGGAAGTTGGTGACAGTTTTTGTTTCAGGATGACTCCTCTTTGAAGACTGTCTAGGAGATTGCTCCACATTCTCATTGTATTGATGTTGTGCTTCTACGGATTGGAACATAGCTTCATATAGTGTCATTCTATGTATGTTCTAAGTTTCATGATGTTTTGATCACTGGAAGGATGTTTTTCTGTTGACAGCTTAAAGATAGTGTCAGTTATGTGAAGGTGTTTCTAGCATGGTAATGGACTACTCCACATTCCTCTTATTTTGAAGATATGGTCTTGCGGTTCAAGAGTTAAGTCTAGTATGATGTAAAAGTGCTAAATCTAATGTTTCAGATCACCTGCTCCTCCACTGTGAAAGATATAAGTGATTGAGTTCTAGTTTAGGCTTTGGCAGTATGATGTGATGATGAAACTGAATGGAATGCTCCGCATTCCTCCGTAGTTATAGATTTGGCTATGCGGTTCTATAATTGTGTCAAGAGGGTAGTGAAGGTGTTGTTTCCAAAGTTTCAAATCATATTCCCCTCCACTATGAAATATATGTATGATAGAACATCGGTATGTGCTCTGGAAGAATGAAGTAGTAATGAAGACCTACTGGAATGCTCCACATTCCTTTGGAAGTGAATGATTGCCCTTGCAGTTTTGTGGACATGTTCTTGGATGTGCATTGTATGCCTCTTTTTAGTTTCAAGCTTGTTGGTGGTCTATAGCTCAATTTTTCAATTGATGGCATGTTGCAGTGTGTTCTGGATGACAGAGTGTTTTTAGAGTAAATGATTGAAGTTGTGCGGCAGAATTCTTTGATGTGTGGTGGAAAAGGAATGTTTGGGAAATTTTTATGAGTCATGTGGACTCATCTGGAAAATTTTCACGAAGATCTTTCTCATTTCCAGAATTGCACAAGGTTGTCAAGTTGATGTGGTTGTTATTCTTCAAGTCTTCATGAGTTTTCCTTAAATTTGTCCTATTTCCAAATGAGCAGTGTGT
Source organism: Cunninghamia lanceolata (assembly GCA_027924645.1). Taxonomy (NCBI): domain Eukaryota; kingdom Viridiplantae; phylum Streptophyta; class Pinopsida; order Cupressales; family Cupressaceae; genus Cunninghamia; species Cunninghamia lanceolata. The sequence goes on from BSBN01001715.1 coordinate 17,552,699, forward strand.
GCAAATGTAATTCCTTGGTGTTTGAAGATGTGAAGGATGTTTTGGACCTAGATAAGCAAGTGTTGGGGTCCCCAAGGCCTGGATGCTGGTATAATGTGTGGCTTCACTTAGGACCTATCTTCTACACATTTCATATTGTGCATTGTCTGACCGACTTGTAAATGTATTCTTTCATATTGTATATGGCTGACTAGTAATATAATCAATGTAATATCATGTATAAATAGTGAATCAAAGTGAGTGATGTGAGGTGTGATTGCAATTGGATTGAAAAGCTCACAAGTAGATAAAAGGCAGATTGAATGCATTGTTGATGAGCGACTAAAGGAGAAAGAGTAGAAGTTGTTGATGATGTCCTTATTCATTTTGAAGATATGTTTGTGACAGTGATTAAGTATAGAGTGTTCCTGACTAATCAGATCATCAGAAGAAAGTGTGAAGAGGTAGAAGTGCAATCATCAAAGGTGTAAGCTTCAATGTTAGTTTTTAGATAGTAGAAAGACTATCATTACTATAATCCTTTGTAAATATGTTCTATTTTCAGGGAGTAGAAGCTTCCTTGGAAGTGACCCTAAAACAAAGTCATCAGGGAGTAGAAGTTTCCTTAGGAGTGGCCCTCAATCAAAGTTACTTAGGGAGTAGCATCTTCCTTAGGTTAAAGCCCCTAAAACAAAGTTATTATTTGAGCTTCATATACTGTGAGTTAATCCTCACCGTGGTTTCTCCCTTCTAGGGTTTTCCATGTAAATCTGGTGTTATGTGTTGATCTGCATTGTGTTATTCTTTCATGTTGATATTGTGATGCTTAAGGTTTAATCTTCTCCAAATAAGTTGAAATTGTTGAAATTAGAAATTGATTGAATTTTGATTCACCCCCACCCCCTCTCAATATTCTTGTGTGTCTAACACTTATATCTTTTTGTTGCTTTTGACTAGTATTTAGGTTTCTTTTATTTATTTACTTTCAATTTTCTTGTTTTCACTAAGATTATACACCTTATAGGCCAACTGGAGTTCATTAGGGTGTCACCTTAGGTCGCCCCTTCTTCCAATATAGGTCACTCAAGAAACCCTACCATTTCACCCTAGGTCACTCAAGAGACCCTGCCAGATGATTTTGTTGATAGGATCAAAGGCTAAACTTGTACCTTTGATGTTGAAACTTGCTCACTTTGCTCGACTTACCACTAACTTCCTTTTATTACTAATTTTTTGAAAACTTTATCTATTTTTTTAGAATTTTTTATAGTTTTACAATTTTTAGGGTTTTTTAGGTTTTCTAATTTTTAGTATTTTTTGGAGTTTATGACAAAGGTCTGACCTAAAATTGTCTTTCTTGTAGGACAATTATATTTGATGGAATTCTACATGACAATAGGTGTAGTACATGGAGCTCTAGAGGCATTATCAGTTGTGGATTATACTATTCTCCAAAGGATAGGTTTAGCTAGAGTTACTGATTTATAATTGTCTGCCCTTCATCCTAGATTTTTTGTGATATCTTAACTTACTAGGATGCTGATCAGAACACATTTTGATTTCATTCTATTTTTGGAGATTGAATGATCACTTTGTATGGCATCTACCACATTCTTGTGGTTCCAGTCAAAGGAGAACTACTCACACTACCTGAGATGGATTTTGAGACTGGCTTAGGTAGCTATGGTGGGAGGGACTCAACCTAGAGATAGGCTTAGTATTCAACTTACTGTAGTCCCTAGACTTGCCATTCCACCCTGTATAAGGTCTTGATTGGCTTGATTGCCACTTGCTTGTTGGGAGGCAAGAAGGTCTTAATTCTTAGGTGGTGTTGGGCACCAATCATTTAGTGGTTGGAGTGAGGGAGATTCTTCACCTAGGGGATTGATATTGTAGCATTGGCCTACTAAGACTTATACCATATTTCACGATGAAGGGCCATTGCTTTCAGCCATCCATCTTTGGTTATGACATGGATTCTTGAGAATATTGTGCCATTCCAGAGAGAGATGCCCCCTTCAAATCTAAGACTTCTGAAAGCCATGCAATGGGGATGACTTGGTCACTTCAACTCTTCTACATAGGTTGTGAATACCTTGATAGATGCAAATTTCATCTCAGACCCTTATATAGATATGGAGGGGTTATGGCCAAGAGATAGAGTGATTTGATCATAATGTAGAGAGGTGCACCACTTGATAGACATGAATGGTTTGGTTGAGACTCACTCTATTTCATGAGTGCTCTAGTAGTTCAGAGATCACTTTGTAGAGGACTTGCCCCTGGTGCCCCCATGCTATTGATCTATTTAGGAGATGATTGATACACAATGAGGAACACTTTCTTGGAGATCACTTGTTCTAGGGGTTTCGATCACATGACCATTCTAAGGGTCATGCCCTAGATAACAAAGAGATTTTTGATCTTAGAGACTTGTAGACATTGAGGTGGATGAGACTGATGATGAGACAGATGAGGACTGTGATCTTGATGAGGAGAGAGTCGAGATAGCATTGGAGGGAGAGGATTAGCTCTAGAGGATGAGGAGGTAGCACTAGTGGAGGTTGCACTTGTAAATTGACTTGCTTTACTTAGAAGGATGATAGAGGGGGAGATGAGGATGATTGATCCCTTATGGCATCCTGGAGATCCTCGTGGTACTCTAACAATCTACTCCTTTCATTATTGCATCTTTTCTCTATAAATGATTAAGCTCTAATGATGGACTAACACACTCTTTGCTTCTACTTCTTCTCAGGCACTATTGACGATTAGAGGGGCTTTATCATATTTACTTCCTTAGACATTATGGCCCCTACCAATAGATGTGCTCAAGAGGCACTTTTATTTGATGGTGGGTTTCCATCTTGGGCAGGTCATCGTACATATTCATTTGCTCCTTCTTATCACATTGGTCGGGACATGATATCTTAGTAGACTAGGATTTCTACACTAGAGGTAGAGAAAGCCTTGATTTGAGAGACGGCCAGATTGGGAGTCCATAGATGGACTTCTATTTCATGGGTCCCAACATTAGAACCTTCACACTTGTGGATTCACAACCATGTCCCTTCTCAGGGGCATGCTCAGAGGACTCCTAGACCTTCAAATGTTGCAAATAGTAGGAGACCTTGGAGTAGGAGCCATGGAGGTTCTATAAGTTAGAGTCATCTTTGAGGTCTTTGAGAGACATACTCTTTATTACAAAGATTTATACTTACCCCCTTACATGGGGAGATTCACTCACTTGTGTGCACTTTTTTTCTCTTTAGACTCCATTGGAGAGACTTGTACTTAGATCTTATTCATGCACTTGCTATTCCAACTTTAATTGGTTTTGATCTATACTTAGTTTTACTCAATGTCTTGTACTTTGCTTTATCTCTTGTGCATATGGTTGGTTGTGTTTATTTCTTATGCTCATGATTTATGCAATATTATGATGATTACACATGGATAATGATGCAATTTTTGTTATCTTTTTGCTTTATAAATTTATGCATGTATGGATGCACTCGAGACGCATGTAGATGGAAATTTAGAACACTTTGCGTATTTGATACTATTATGGATGCCATGATACAATACCATGCTTTATTGTTTTCTAAAATGATATGCATATGGAATAAACATTGTGATTGCTCTTAAGTAGGATTTTTAACCTAGGGGATTGTGGGTTGACTTAGGATAAGGTGACCTACTAAAACATTTTGGGATAGGATTTAGGGAATCAAGTGGAAATAGGGAAGGGAGATGTGTAATACCCTATTTTCTGAGTGATCATCCAGCGGGGTCCACTAGCCTATTTTTATTCCCATAGGTTAAGTTGGGAGTTATAAGGGAATAATTTAATTAATTAAATATTAAATAATCTTAAGTTATTTTTGGGTTATTTATATTCAATTAATCAGTTGGGCCTATTATTAGTGGGAAAAGTGACTTTATGATATTATATTGATAAATTATAAATAAGTCACTTTTAAAAAGGAAAACATAAAAAAAAAAAGCTTTACAATGTCAGCCAAAAAGGAGGATTCACTTGTGGCTTTAAAAAGAGATGAAGGAAAATCATTTTCATATTCTTGGCTTGATATTTTCATTAAAGTTTTCCTTGTGAGATACAACTACAGGTTCAACATATTCCTAGGATGAAAACCATTGGAATATTGGTGGATTGGATGAAAACCCAATTCCACCTTGAGGTGGATTCATTCCAGGATTCACATTTGTGCTTCATAGATGATTTTGGAGGAGTTGATTGAGCTTCAAAGAGATATATTTTTGCAGGTTGATGTTGGAGGGTTTGATTGCCAATTTATGAGATTTGTTCCAAATACAAATTGGGCAACATTTTTAGTTTATGGAGATATTCGTTGACAATATTGTGGAGTTTAATTAAATATTTTCTAAAGGGTTTAATCCTTAAACCCTAGCGTTGCATGTGGAGGATATTATGAGTGAAGACTTATTGCTAAACCCTAGATGCAACCATGAAGAGGCTAGTTGCAGCCATCAAGGTAGTCGCAGCCTTGAATTTCCCTAGTCGTAGCCTTCTATGGAGGACATCATAGTATTACAAGGGTGTGTAGAGGTTTGAATAATGTTATTTTGAAGATTACAGAGGTAAATCAGAAATTCTGTGAGGGATCGTGGGCATTTGGGAGCCATTAAAGTGCCTAATGAAGTGTCCTTTGTTGGCTACCTACTCTAGGATGCATTCTCTACGATATATGACTGATATACATTATCATCTGCATGTTTAGAGTGAGAATAATTGGTATGTATGCATTTGTATTGCTTATATGAAACATCAAAATTTTGGGCACTTTGTAACAGCTCTTGTTGATGTATGTTTTCATTGAGATTGATCAAAATAAAGGCATATCCGAATTACTCTTGTGTTTGTCAATTGTTTGATGTATTGTTCCATCATTTTATTTCAATTGTACATGAGATATTATCATTATTTTATCATATAAATCTGTTGTTACAAAACAAGCATATTCAGAAAAACAAATCAGACTTCATACAAAGTGTTTGACAAAATGCCAAACCATTGAAAATTAAAAAATTTAGAGCAGATTTGGCTAGGGATCTTACAGTGGTATCAGATCTTAGCATCCTACTAGCCTGTTTAGGTGTGTGATTCAAAAAAATTTAGATTTATAGTAGTGAATTTTAGCAGTGGTTCAGATGGGCAAACTTGACTCTCTTAGAGAAAATCAAAATAAGATGCTTGAATCTCTTAGAGAAAGTCAAAATGAGATGACAAGAACTCTCCAAAGGTTCTTACAAAAGCAAGAGGATGGAAGCGGTAATGAAAAGAGAGGACACAAAAATTATTGATGAGTATCAGGGATTACTAGATGATTTTAAGCATCAAATTTCTTTTGATGATCTTTTGGGAATACTTGAAGAAGGGAATATAAGAAAAATGAAACTTTATAACTACATCAAAAAATTGGGAAAGGAAGAAGAAAAATTAAAAGTTGTGCAAGAGATCATTGAAAAAGAAGAAGTGCCAAAGACCAAAAACCATTCCAAGGCATCACCTTCTAACCAATAGAAGAACTTTCCCATTACAAACAAGGAAGAATGATGACAGCAAGAATGAACTCAAGAGAATAAATCTTTGTTTTTTATGCAAAGGAACTTGGAAGCCCAACCACCGATGCAAGAATAAAGAAGATGAATCGGTGATCACATGTTTATTTCAGTAGAGTGATGATATGGACAAAGAAAAATCACTTCATGCATCCACAAGTGAGGAGTACATGAGTCTTCATGACAATGACAAGATTGAAGGGTATGCTTGTATGGAGTTTGTCAAATCAATAGCTATTGATCAGCCATATGAAGGTATGGATTCTCTTGATGATCCATTACTTGAGCATATCATTGTCTCACCATATTTACATAATAGTTGCAAGGAATCAATTAGTGAGTTGGCTAACTTTGAAGGTGATATTGGTCATATATACAAAGGCAATATTGAAAATTTGTTATGTGATGAACAAAGTTACTTTGATGACTTTGATCAAAGACCTTTAACATTGCAAGATTTGAAGGCTCAATGTGTGGATGACATTGGTAAGAAGCACTATCTTGTTGATATTCAAAATTTGATAGCTAAGCATGAGATGGTGTTTGTGGATCCAAGCTACATACAAGCTGATTTTGAAATTCATGGCATAGAGGATGTTGTGAGGACCCAAAACATGTGTGGTGAATGGCTAAGGAGGGATAAGGAATCCATTTAGCCACTCAAGAAAAAACATCACATACAAAATATTAAGGAAAATATTGCTCACATCGATCGTGAAAGGCAACAACTAGGTGCATTTCTTTGTCAATATGCAGTACTTCAAAGGGAAGAAATTATGATGTTAGAGCATGAAGAAAAATCAGATTTGCAGGATGAACCTTTTGAGAGGTATATGCATATTGATTTTGGGTATCAAAAGAACTATAACCCAAGGCATGAAGGTATTCATGAGAATAGAGAAATTTCATATTTGGTTCAATGGTTTTCATCTTACACATTGACGTTTAGTGGCTACCCTACATTACTGATCATGAAATTTCTAGACTGTGCATTAATGTTTACAGTTGATTGGATAAATTTGTGTGCACAGGATTGTCATTTTAGCACTTGGAGATTTAGTATTGAAGAGATCCTATCAGTTTATGATAGCAGAAATATTCCAGGGGTGATTATAAATCTGATTTTTAGTCTTAACACTGTTGTCATTAGTTGTACCAACAACATAGAGAGGCTAGGTATGTTTGATTATACACACATAATGAACATCATTCAATTCCATGAGATACAGTTTAGATGTTTGACAGTGTTGAGCGATGGTGATTTGATGAGATATGATTATCCTTTCACTTTCAGTTTATATGATGATGTAATACTTCAGAATTCAAGAATCATATGATGGGTGGGTTGCTTCACAATGTTTTGTTGGGTGACAGTTGTATCAGATTGGAGCAGTGGAAACTTGGTGGAGCATTCTTTAGATTAGTTTGGGATCCTGAAATCTCAATGATTGTATGTAGAAGTTGTGATTGCTTAAGGACAAACAATCTTTGACTGGGGAGGATTTGTGACATCCCCATTTTCTGAGTGATCATCCAGCGGGGTCCATTGGCCTATTTTTATTCCCATAAGCTAAGTTGGGAGTTATAAGGGAACAATTTAATTAAATAAAGATTAAATAATCTTAAGTTATTTTTGTGTTATTTATATTTAATTAATCAGTTGGGCCTATTATTAGCGGGAAAAGTGACTTTATAATATTATATTGATAAATTATAAATTAGTCACATTAAAAATGAAAACATAAAAAATAAAAAAAACTTTACAATGTCAGCCAAAAAGGAGGACTCGTGTGTGTCTTTAAAAAGAGATGAAGGCAAATCATTTTCATATTCTTGGCTTGATATTTTCATTGAAGTTTTCCTTGTGAGTTATAACTATAGGTTCAACATATTCCTAGGACAAAAACCCTTGGAATATTGGTGGATTGGACAAAAACCCAATTCCATCTTGAGGTGGATTCATTCCAGTATTCATATTTGTGCTTCATAGGTGATTTTGGAGGAGTTGATTGAGCTTCAAAGAGATATATTTTTGCAGGTTGATATTGGAGGGTTTGATTGCCAATTTGTGAGATTTGTTCCAAATACAAATTGGGCAACATTTTCAGTTTATGGAGATATTCATTGACAATATTGTGGAGTTTAATTGAAGATTTTATAGAGGGTTTAATCCCTAAACCCTAGAGTTGCATGTAGAGGATATTGTGAGTGAAGACTTTGGCGTTGACCATTGTTAAACCCTAGTCACAGCCATCAAGGGAGTCACAACCCTCAATTTCCCTAGTCGCATCCTTCTATGGAGGACATCATGGCATTGCAAGGGTGCGTAGAGGTTTGGAGAATGTTGTTTTGAGGATTGTAAAGGTAAATCAGAAATTATGTGAGGGATTGCAAGCATTTGGGAGCCATTAAAGTGTCTAATGAAGTGTCCTTTGTTGGTCGCCCATTCTAGGATGCATTTTCTATGATATATGACTAATATACATTATCATCTGCATGTTTAGAGCAAGAATAATTGGTATGTATGCATTTGTATATTGCTGATATGAAAAATCAGAATTCTAGGCACTTTGTAACAGCTCCTGTTGATGTATGTTTTCATTGAGATTGATCAAAATAAAGGCAGATCTAAATTACTCTTGTGTTTGTCAATTGTTTGATGTATTTTTCCATCATTTTCTTTCAATTGTACATGAGATATTAGCATTATTTTATCATATACATCTATTGTTAGAAAACAAACATATTCAGAAAAACAAATCAGACTTCATGCAAAGTGTTTGACAAAATGTCAAGCCATTAAAAATTAGAAAATTCAAGGCAGATTTGGATAGGGATCTTACAAGATGGAACAACTTTTAGATTTAGTTTGAACAAAAGGATAAACACTTATTCCTATCTAGACCCAATATTTTGACTAGTTTTTAATGTAGACAAGCCAACAAACTTTATGGGTACCTACTAGACTTAGATTTGAAGATGGCCAATAGGTCAGATCTGGGGTAAAGGATTTAGTACTCAGTAAGGATGGCCCTAGAAGACAAGATAGACTCTTAGTTACCTAGCTTGTATGTGTGTGTGCTTTGTTTATAAACTCTTTTTTTTTCCTTTTTTAGCCACTTCCTAAAGCTTCAACCTTTTGTTGAACACCCAGAATACTGAGAGGGGGGGTGAATCAGTATTATGTTAAACCATTTACATATCAAACATTTAATCCATTCAACATATTTAATTGCAGTAAAGGAAATTAAGCATAAAGCAAACAACCACAACTCATAACACATGAACACCAGATTTACGTGGAAAACCCAAGAAGGGAAAAACCACGGTGAGGATTAGCTCACAATATAAAGTAGTATCAACACCGAATTACAAAAGGCTCACTTCCCAGATGGCTCACTGACCAAAAGAAAGGCTCACTGCCAAAGGGCTCACTATCCTGAAATAAAGAGATAAAAGAGGTGGCTCACTACCAGAGTTGAACTATTATAATTGCATCTAATTTATGCAAGGAGTACAATTCCAATGAAGCTCAAAGTACTAAGCCAATATTCACCACAACACAAACATCACCTCCACAGCATCACTGAAGAATAGTAGACACCTTCTGCTCACTACATCCAGTAGTCTAACACATGAAGGCTTGTACTGCACCACACAATCACCACTTTGTTATTCACATCACATCCATGATGCATGCACACAATCATGATCCCTTGACACTCGTTTATATTGTCTTCAACCTTGAGAGCATTCTCCAAGGTTGGCAAATCACCTTAACCCAAAAAATTCAAATTAGGTTTGGACCTAAACATTCCCGCGGTGGAAAGGAATGAAGGCGGATCATAACACATCTTAGCATGGACCTAAATTCATCCAAGCATGCCACTTCACACTTTTACAATCACTGAAACACCTCCGCAATTAGTGTAAACACCCAAGGTTGGCCAAACCTGTGTTAACACAAAGAACTTTTAAGTGCATGCTTCCTCAAACCCAATGATGTCTTGCAGACCACATGTAAGGCTTCAGCACAATCTAGAGTATTCCATGAACATCCTGAAACATCTTGAAATCCAACAAATTCCTCTGCAACAACTTTCATCTGCCGCACAACCTTATCTTGTTTATCTAGTATGCTTGACTGTCTCTATCATACACTGTATCTCTAGAAATTAACTTCTGGAGCACCAAACCATGAAAAACTTCAACAGAAGAAAGATATAAACCTTATAAGCACAATTCCAAAACCACAAGACCTAAAACCATTTTGTGGAGAAATGCAGAGCAAAGACATTTCTTCCAGACACCTCTGCAAAACTCAGAAACACAGTCTTCATACTGGTGAACACAACTTCCTCTGCACAACAAACTGGAGCACCAAATTTGGAATATAACATATCTGAACATTCTTGAGCAACATATCCAACCCGCAAAGATAGATCTTCAATATAGAAGAAATGCAGAGAAAAACTCGAACACAACTCTATAAGCTAGAACAAATCTTCAACACATTATTTCCATTAATAATCAAATTTTCTTAGAAGCACTTGAAAATCAACCAACAGAAACATATTCTCAACATCTTCAGTACCTCTACAAAGCAACCAAATCATCTTCATCCAGACAACTCAACCAAACATCTCATACACTTACAACAACCTTATCTCTGCTCAACTGGTAGACACAGTTGACACCAATAACAACACAAGCTTGTTGACATCAATGACAACACTGACTGCACATACTTGCAACACCTTTTGGGTCTCCACTTTGTGAGTACAAATATATTATTATTATTTATTTCTATCATCACCCCCATAGTCTAACATCATGAAATTGGTAAGAGACATGGGTTCATCACCAAAGATTAGACTAGGCAAGTGTGGGTTTGGAGTTTTGACCCAATTACCTAACTTCATGCTACTAGTAAGAAGCGAGGGGTCATCACCAAGGAATAGGTAAAGCAAGTAAGGGACTAGATGTAACTAAAAGCATAACCAACTCCTAAGACTTACCCCTACTAAGGAGATTAGAGAAAACCTATGTGTTAGCTTCCATTAGGCACTATAGGTTTTAAAACCTGCTTTGTTTTAGACTTTACTAGATGTCAGTAAAGATAGGAATCAATATAAAGCTCAGAGTTTCACTTATTTTAAAAATTGTTGGGTGTTGTTGTGAGGCCTATTTATTTCACTCCCTTATTTTGCTTATTTCATAGTTACAGTTGATGACATTTAGACACTTGGGACTATTGACCCTGATATGCAGATTCTCTGGACTCTATTCCCTTATTTTGATTGGCTATATTTAGGAGATTGTGATGTGACTATATCCTAATTTTGATTCACTGACGATTATTAGACATGTGACATGCATTTTGATGATTTTAGAGATGCTAGTTGTGGAATTATTTAATGGATTTGTTATGTGACTTGATCTTGAGATAGTGTTTAGAAATGCAGTTATAAATCTTATTATGATGCTATGTGAATTTAATAATGTTTTAAATGATTATGCAATATCATGAGTGTATACATTTCCTTGCTTCGGCTATGATATATATATGTGTGTGTGTGTGTGTGTGTGTGTGTTGGATTAATTTGTTTGTTCAAGTGCGTAGGTGATTTTCCATAGAAAATCAGAGATCGATCCCACACCTAATGTGATTCTCGTGTTAGACTGATCTAGTCCCAAGAGGGACCAAGATCATGTGTGAATTGTATGATGCTTTTGTAAATGTCTGCATTTTATTATTTGGCTTAGATTTCACCCATTTTATATCATTTATTGAAGTGTTGTAAAAATATGTGATTTATTATATACCACTTGGTGTCTTTTATTTTTGGTGGCCATTTTATGTGATTTTCTACTTCCTAAAGTGTTTATTACGGGCTAAGGGCCCATTTGAACATGCCAAACCCTAGGGTTACCTTTGTCTAGTCACCTTAACTTCAACTTGAAGTAAAGTGATGAAAAATCAAATTTGAATTGGAGTGGAGGATGAGTCATGCCTTGAAACATGACCCATTCCCCTTTCCAAGGCATGTTTTCCCATCGCCTTGAAGACTTGGGGAGTCTTCAAGACCCCCAAGTGTGTGGAACCATCCTCCAATGCTCACACATGTGTAAGAGCATCTTGGAGTGAATGGGCTTCCTTTAGAGAATAAGGTGATGACATATGTCATCCCTTATCCTCTTGGAGCCCATTTTTAGAGATGCCACCTCTCCACCTTTGCTCTCACACGTGTGAGAGCACATGTGGAGAGGGTGAGGTTTGAATGGATGGGAGAGGGACATGTCACCTCCACATTCCATAACCCTAGCAAGTGGATTGGGAAGAGGAAGGAGAAGGTGACATGTGTCACCTTCTCATTCCTCAAGGCTTTGGAATGAAGCCTATATTACTTCCTCTTTGTGAGAGGAAAGGGGTTCTTTCATTTTCTTGTTTTTGGCTATCTTTGGAGGTATTTTTGGTGAGTGAGAGAGTTGGAGATCTTGGAAGGAGATTTGAAGGAGAAGGTTGGAAAGATCTTCTACAACCCTCTTCCATCATTGGGTTTTCAAAGTGTTAACGTTTAATTTTGCACCTTTCGGTGAGAAAGAAAAATAGACAGTGTGTACAGTAGGACTATTCTTCAAATTAGGAGGGGAAGCTCCCTCAATAAGAAAATTAAAAAGACATTTACAAAATAACCTATCTTTTTGGTTTCGCAAGGCATGAGCACAAGGCAATGAAGCTCTTCTGCAAGGCTATAAGATTTTTCTAAAGCATTATAGAATAAAATAACTAACTCTATATTAAAACACTTCTAATTTCTTTAAGTAAATCCAGAGCATAAAGAAATCGAAGGGACAACTTGGAGATTTTCAACACAAAAGAACAAAGATAATTCAACAACAACCATTCATGCACAAATTCATGAACTCTCGACAACAAGATAGATCTCAGAAACCATGATGCATATTCTCATTAATCAAAAGACAAGAACAAATAACAATGCTTGAACAATAAAATGTGAGCAAAAATTAGTCTCAGCATTTACCATTAGAGAGTTTAAGTGTGTCGAATACACTTATTTATACCTAAAAAGCAAAGATACAATGAAATAAAAGGAAGAGTTAACTAACACTCTTCACTCTAGATCTAATTGCCGCATGGGAAGCATGCAAGCTTATTAGCAATTAAAACTAAAAATATAATGTCATGCAATTTAGTTAACTGAACTTGCATGTTATTACACAATGAGTTCCAACTCAAAGATAATTTGCATGATTTCCAAAAATAAATTTAACTCAAGATAACAAAGTCAGTTCTCAAAATAGAAACTGCTTTAGAAATCTCTCCTATTGCCAAAAATAAACCCCTCCTGCAGATAGTGAAAAATTGACTAAGTATGAGAATTGAGAATTTTCTCAAATTCCTCAATCCTAGCCTCATCTGGCATAATAATGGAATCAAGGTGAACCATCCTCATCTATAGGTCAATGGCAGCATCCTCTGTGATTTTTGCAAACACCTCAAAATCTTTTTCATCCTTGGCACACTTTGATGCAATATCAACCAGGAGGTACATTTTGTCTACGTGAGGATCACCACAAAACTTTTCATGGATTAGCTGAATGAACTCCTCCTGCAAAATATGAATGAGACAATTTACGCCTTCATCACTGAAATACCTGCAAGGAATGTTTTGGACAAAATCAATGGCATATTTTTCAATGCCCAAAAGCTTTTCTTTCCACGTAGCTAACTCCATGGCTATGTTCTTCGAGGTGTAAACCAAGAAAGAGTACTAGTGAGTCTAGGACAAAATAGTAGCCTTTTGTTCTACCGTTATAGGCATCATGTTAAGTGCATGCAATCTGACCATCAGTCTATCATACACCGGCTCCATGTCTTTCATGCATTCTATCATATTCTGGATTCCTAGGAGAATATCCTTGGAATTAGAAACCACTGTCGTTAACTTTGCTAGAAAGTTAACACTTTTCTCTATGAAATGCTCTACCCAATATTTAGTATGCTTGCCATAAACAACCAGCTGACTCAACTGTTTTTGTTCATCGGTAGATTTCATCACCTGCAGCAAAAAAAGTGAAGGTGGAGAAGGTGAGTGTAAAAGCTGTGAGATGTACTGACGTAGCTGCTTATTTTCTGATTTGAGGGCAGCCTTGTCCTCTCCATCCTTCAATACCTTATTCCTCATTGTATTGGTAGTAGCCTCCAAAATATTTACTGTTGTCTGTCGTGTGCTATGACCAAAGTAAGTCTTAACAATCTGATAATCTTCGGGCTTAAGTTCTTCAATTGCTTTGTCCTGGGGAGGAATAGCGGTCTCTAGGATTAATTCACCTTCACCTATCTTCAGAATCCTTGACTGCTTCTTGGGCTTCTTTATAGACAGCTCCTTGAAAGATTTGGTTAAGGCACTGAAATCTAGCTGGTAGGATGGCCTTTTCTTTTTCTCACTAACTGTTGTATGAAGCCAACTTGAATTAAACTCTTGGAATGTTGGCTTTGGATGATTTTCCTTGTCAGCACTTAGATTTGGCGTGACTTCAGACTCAAGAGGTGCAAAATGTATATCCAACTCAGGATCAAAATCCAACACTATATTGGGTTCGAACTCGAGGTCTACTTCCACACTGTGTTCACTTCAACTCCCTGCACGACCTCTGGTTCTCCTGCATCATTAACTCCTGATGAGTTAAGGGGTGTAGAGTCGATAGGTATAGGAGACAAGTGAGGCTTAGGTATTCTTTGTGGTGCAGGCAAATTCCCCTCTTCTGAAGAAGAAGTAGAAATAGAAGTAGTAGGTGAACTAGGCTCAGCTGGTGGCAAAGGGGTTGCCTCTAGTTGCTGTTGTGTTGGGACTTGAGCCTTCTTCTTCGAGGTCACCCTCAAGGGTTCTTCCCCAGTAATGTTGGTTGCTTGGGTCTTCCCACTCACTACCTTGGATTTTAGGCGTGGAGTCAAATGAGTAGGCAAAGATGGCAGCTCTGCTGTAGATGGCTTGTCCTTAGGTGTAATTGTCCTCTTGCTCCTTTGACTGTTGATGAACATCCAGCTTCGTTTCACCACTCCTTTAGTTCTTTTAGCAATAGAGGTGATTTCTTGGAGTGACCAATCCATTTGTGGTAGCAGTTGTGAATCAATTCCCTCCTTGATGTATTTTGGGGAGAGAATCGAACCGTCTTCGTGCAAGTCTTTGCCACTCTCATCAAGAAAAACTGGTATCTTCTCCAAGGTGAAGCGGCTGTAACTCCTTCGATGAACCTCATATTCATCTTGACAATTGACCCAGAAATCCTCCATAGTTGGTACATGAGCGAACTTGCCGCTGAGTCTGGATTTCATCACTTGATTAGGATCATATGTGTGCTTCTCCTTGAAGGTCTTGAGGTTGAATTTGGACATTTCCTCTCCAATTACTTTTGCATCAGTAGCACTTTTACACTTGAAGACACTCATCTGAATAGGGAAGTTTACTGTTGTCTTATGCCTGCTGCATAGAAAACTATGCACTTCTTCAATCTGACGCAGGAACTCCATGAAGACCACTTCATCAAATGGATACCTTGGAAGCATGTATGGACATGATGTGAACCCATATGCTCGTATATAGGAGAAGGTAGGAAACTAAATATACCAGTCCGCCCATTCCGAGATTACTGCTCTAGCTTCTTCTGATATTCTGACATGCATCTGGTTCTCCAAGTAATGCACAGTGAACATTATGAATGCGTCGTTGACTCGGTGGAAGTACTTCTGGGACTCTGAAATTTCAAGCTGAGGATATAGCCTGACAATCCTGGTGTTTTGCAGAGAGCCTACAAAGTTCAACCCGGCAAAGTGATGTTTGGCCACAATGAATAGTAAGTAGGACACCATCCTGAACTCATGAGTTTGAGTGAAATTCATGATTTGTCGGTGAATACATTCGCTTATGAGAGTGGCCTATTCATAAGTTGCGCTTCCATTGGCTATCGTGCTGATGACATAGAACGTCCATGTTCTAAAACTTCTCCCTTCAGCCTAGCCTGTAATCTAGTTGAGCATTGTATCATGATAGCATATTCATCCTTGAATTGGCCTCGATCCACGTTCCTTGGAAGCATATTCCTTCTTTATTTTAGCCATTTGCAAGCTAAAGTTTGACATTTATCAGTAGAAGAGGTCCATACTCCGTCACTTTCTTCTAGATCAAGGGTGAGTGATTTTTTGAAAATAGGGATGCTAAGGGCAATCTCTATGTCATCAGGTTTCAAACTGGCAATTAATCTTCTATCCCTCGATCTGACTTCTCTTGATTTAGGATTATAGTGTTGAATGCATGAGAGTACAAATTCAAGACTATGGGCAACAATAGGAAATGATCCAGCTTGAATAAGCCCTAAATTCTTCAAATTTCTCGTTGTTGCATTACCTGAGTTTATCAGTGGTTCCAAATCAAAACCTTCAGGTGAGACTTGACACAAGTCTATTTCATTGACCTTGGAATATTCATGTTTGAGCAAGGATTTAGCCTCAATGGCAACTGATGAATATTGCATCTTGACTTGAAAGAGGCTTGTTCTGATGAATTTTCTACTTTGAAAATGGCTAATCTGGACTTCTGTGTATCCGCTGCCCAAGAAAAACAAGTTTTCTTTTCGCTGTCCAAAATTTAATTTTTTGTGAAAAAATTAAAATTTTGCTCTTAGAAAATGAAATTTTGGAGTTGCACCCTCAAATATTTGACAGATCTAAGCTCAAACTGGTCCGGGATGATGGAAGATGCCTTTTGCCGAGGTGGGTATGTGCCAAAAATGAGAAATTTTAGACATATAGGCCTCAAAAATCAATTTTATCTTGGCTGTAGGTGGTGATTTTGCCTTCGAAAAGCTATGACCAGCGAAGAAAATCCTTGAAAAATCACCAAAAATGGCTTCCTAGGTATAGGTGCTGCCTTAGGAGCATGGAGATGAAAAAAGAATGAAGAAAAGAAGCCTAGAAGTGATCAAATTGTCCTCTTTATGCTTTGCTGGTCCGAAAAAGCTTCAAATCTGCAATAAAAAGCTTGAAAAACCCTCAACAATGGCTGCCAGTGCAAAGAAATAGCCTTCCTATGAACAAATTTGCCTTGGAGGGTGATAGAAAGGTGTAGAATGATGCAAGAGTGAATAATCTTTGCCCTGTATGTGAAGATCCAATCTTCAAAGCCTTAGAATCCATCCCGTGCAAGCTTTTATTCTCCCATTAATGGCTGCCATGTATGAAGTGCAGCACTTGCATCCATTCTCTTGCCTTGAAGGTGATAATAACTATGCCAAAGGTTACCTTTATAGTGGACGCCACCCTCCTAGGGTTTCATTCTTCAATTTTAGCTTTGCTTTGCCTCTCCAATCTTACAAAGACAATGAATGAAATAAGAAGAGTAGAAGGGTGTATTTATAGCTTTAACCCTTCTCTCTCCTAGGCGCCAATCTTCTCTCTCCTCAATGCCTATCTTATGCAAATTTTGGCGCTTAGAAATGGAGTGCAAATGATGGAATAGGAGCGCCTTTTTCATGTGTTCAAAAGGCATGGGAAATGGTCAAATTGAGCACTTTTATGTGAGGCAAGAAAGGCGTGAGATAAGGGGTTTCTAGGCGCCTTTAGTCTAGGCCAAAAAGGCATGGGTTTATGAGGTTTTAGGCACCTTTTTGGAGGTGATAAAAGGAGTGCTTTTTGGAGGATTTGAGTGCTTATTTTTGGCTAGAAAAAGGCGTGGGTTTTCCTCAATATGAGTGCCTTTTAGAAGGTGATAAAAAGGCGTGAGATATGACCAAATTCAGCGCTTTTTAGGAGTGGCAAATAGGTGTAGGTTTTGGCTAGAATGGGTGCCTTTTGAAGTTTGATTTTGAGTGTCTTGGGTGGAAGTATATTTCAAAATATATTTATCCTATACTTTAAATATTTTGAAATATACTTCCAGGATGTTTGAGATAGGTCCCAGATCCATGGGATTTAACATGCAAATTCTAGATTTTTGAGGATCCACCAGATTTCAGACTTAGACAGATTTTAGGATCTTAGAACATCATGTTTCAAGACACCAAACTTAGCCAATTTCAGGGCTCACTTTATGATTCTTGACCTTGAAAAACTTTCAACTTTTCCTTGGCCATTTTGATGGAGGCTGCCTGGGTCACTGTTGTTTGTCTCTGCCTCTGGAGCTTATTTTTGTCGTAACTTCTTCATCTGATGACGGAATGTCTTAAAGTTTGGAAATCAGGCTCATATGATCTGAAGCTCTCATTGAAGCCTCTCCTCCATGAATTATACTCCAAGATGGAGCACACTTAGCCAAAAATGCTCAAAAAATGCCTTAAAATTTTTTTGAAATTTTCCAAAATTTTCAAAATTGAATTTTGATTTGCCAGATGTATTTGTATTGCTTTGCTTGCTTCCTTTATGTCATTTTGGCCTTCAATTCACCACTTTGACTTCCTCTTTTTTGATGCTCTTTCGCTGCCTCAAGCCTAATTGGCTTACCAAAATCTTCCTTCATTTGAGCCTTGCTTCGCCATCTTTTGATATGTCTTATACCTGCAGGGTTAGAGTAGTAATGACAAGGCTACATGGTGCTTGGGAGGTGTGTTTGGGCACATATACGAAAAATTTCGTATGGGTACAACACAAAGGTAAGCCTCAAGGCATAAGAGTCTTTCTCATGCATTTTATTTTTTATTGTGTGAATGAAATTGCTTTGTGTTTTGCATTTGTTGTTGTGTTGGGTTTTATGGGTGTTTTGAATGAGACTACCATTCTTGATGTGTCCATTCATGTGAGGGGTGGGAGAGGAGTGAACCTCCTCGAGGTCACCCTCTTGGGTATTATCATATTGTGGCCTTGAGGGCAAATTTGAGAAGTATGGTGTTCATTTTATATGGCATGAGTGCCTTGGAGTATTATAATTTTCATTGAGGTATTCTTTTAGGCTTGAGGCCTCGGTTTTGGAATCATGAGATTTGGATGTAGGAGTGAACCTCTTGAGTAGAGAGAGTCCACTCTCCTACCCCCGCAAATCCATTTTTATGGATTTTGTGTTGTTTAGCCTTGATGGGTGTTCTTCTTGTTGTGTGCTTGCTTCTTGTTGTGTATTGTGGAGTGTACCCATGTGAAGATCGACCTCCAAACTCGGAGGTGACCCACTTGCGGGTCTATTGAAGGGTGGAGAGCATTTTGGTGGCTTGGAAGTTTTCCCACTATTTTTAGTTTTTGCAGGTTTGAAGTTGGAGTCATTAAAGCTTAGTTAAGAGACATCATTTTTGGTGTTGTGTATTTTATTTGGTTATTGAAAACCAAGGCCAAAGAGAGGCTGAGTTGTATTTTGTTAAACCAAAAGAAATATATTATTCTATTATTATGTATTGTTCCAAATTATCCTTATTGTTGTCTTCATTTCATTATGTTGTTGTGAGAAAATTTTGCAAATAAAAAAAAAACATGGTTGTTGGTTTTATAATGTTGGTTGGGGAAAATTTATGTTTTGAGAGTTTCTTTTGATGCTTGTCTATATCAAAAAAAAGAGAACTATGTTTATTTGTAGTTTGTTATGAAATAAATACATGTATGCAGCTATGCATTTTTGGAAAGAAATTTTATTCATCGTATTGGCTGTTGGGGAAAGAAATTTTTTGTTTAAACTAAACAAAAGTTTAGATCAGCAGAATGAGCATAATGCAAAATGTAGCTATTTATCCTGCTTTATTTTTTTTATTCCAAGCTTTCTAATCAAATTCATTTACTGTAGTAATAAAAAAAGGGTTATCATAAATATATGAAAACTTGTTATGAGTTGTAGAAAAGATTATATATATAATTGTAAAATCTGTGTTTTGTTCTCTGATTTACTTCCTTTATCAGCCAGTTTAATTATTTGAAAAGAACTTATTGGTGATTTTATATATACATATACCTAAATGCATATATACATATATATATAAACAGGTATACATATATATAATTGATGAGGGATATACTCATATTTTCACATGTAGGAAGATATTTATGATAGTGCTAGATATATATATATATATATATTCAGCACTGAATCTTGCACTGTATATTCATTGTAAACCCTTTTAATAAAATACAAAAGAAAAGAGTAATATTGTTACTGCTGCGGGAAGAGCCTGGAAGGGAAACGAACACTTTATTGTGTTCTTTTTTGTTTTAAATAAAAAATATATATGCAAGGGGCGATGGCTTGGATTTTGTTTTAAGATAGGTGGGGGGGAGGGGGGGGACGGACCCTCCACTCCCCCCCTTCCTCCCTTATTCTTGTTGTTAATAAAAAAACAAAGGCACTCAGTGCCTGTCCCATACGTCGTCGTCGCCGTTTCATATATCCTGCTCCTTAAATTACATTTGGTCGTTGCTGCTCAGCTCAGCACGCCTATCATTTCACAACATTTTTTACCTTGCTATATATATAGGTGGGGGGGAGAGGGGGGATGGACCCCCCACGTCCCCCCCACTCCCCCCTCCCTCCCTCCCTCCCTTATTCTTGTTGTTAATAAAAAAAAGGCACTCAGTGCCTGTCCCATACGTCGTCGTCGTCGTTTCATATATCCTGCTCCTTAAATTGCATTCGGTCGTTGCCACTCAGCTCAGCACGCCTGTCATTTCACAACATTTTTTACCTTGCATTATATATATATATATATATATATATATATATATATATATATATATATATATATATATATATATATATATAATGCAAGGTAAAAAATGTTGTGAAATGATCTATGAGGAAATTTTAATCTCTAGTTTTTTTTTTTACCAGAGCTCTTAAAAATATATATATAGTATAAACAAAAAAAAAAAAGAGGAAAGACAAAAAGAGGGGAATAGATCAGAAACCCTCATTTTGTGTATACACCCGTTTGAGCTTTGAATCCATGGCTATCCAAGTATAAACCTACAAGCAAATGAAGAATGAAGAAAAGAATAGAGATAGAGAGGAGATTAGGGTTAGGAAAAGATAGGGTAGAAAGGAGGAGAGAGGTTAGTGTTCTCATAAGGAAATGATTATTTTATTATAAGACTCTTAGGGTTTTGTTTTAGGGTTGTGGAGAGTGGGAAAATATATTAACTGAGAATCTGAATTTTCTTTTAGAACTTAATGCATGTGAGTGCTTCCCCATCCATCCCTTTTCTTTGTTTTTACTTATATTTGATTATTTCACCTTATGAGTTATTTTAAGGTAATGGAATAATTTTAATTCCTTGTCCCATTTAAGGGATTATAGTAGCCTTTTATTTTAAAGTTTAGTGAGTGGGATGTATTTTAATTTAACCTTGCCTCTTATTTGGTCTAGAGGTATGGGATTTAATTGTAGTTTTTTGGGAAGGGTTAAATAAATAAACCTTTTAGGGGACTTTAATATAGGGCGTTAACATCGGTAAATGATTTTATTAATTTAATACTTTATCGATGTTGTTTGTTTATTTAATTTAATTTAACCTAGGCATTTAAACCTAGAGGTTAATAAGGGATGATTATTTAATCAAGCATAATTGTTTATATTTTTCATTTAATCATTTTAATTTGTGAGGGTTGTAGTAGGAGATTATTTTTAATATAATTCACATGTGCGCCCGAGAGGCGTTATGCTGTCGAGTTTTCCTGGAATCCTAGTGTGGTTAAATAAATGATTTATTTATGCATTAGCATAATTTTCATGACCTGGATATGTTTTAATTAATTATTTTGTTCTAGTTCCTAGGTATTGATTTCGTCACATGTCGAAATTGCATCATTCATTTAGGAAAACTTAGGGTATGGACCAAATCGATTCTAACCCTAATGGTGATGCTTCTCGCATCGTATAAACCCCCTTTAGTAGGTTATCTTCTTGCAGGGGTTGCAAAAGGTATTCGCACTACCTCGAAGTTGGATTGACATGTTTACGCCTTATGCATATTGCCACCGAGCACACTGATGTGTGCGAGGGGGTTTCTAGGGATATGTGGAAAAGTTTTTTGATATTTCGTGTCATGACCACATGACAAATGTGGACATGATGTGTGTGTTGCATGTCGTGACCGCATGGGAAATGTAGGCATGATAGTTGTAAAGGGGAAATGGATAATAATGGTTTTTAAGAATCACTAAAGCTCAAAAGATACAACCTATACTTAACAACCTTAGGACTCCTTGCTAGGATAAAAATCAAACAAGAGTGAGTTACTAACAAATGCAAAGATGAATAGAATAACAATGTAAACTATGAAAAATTTTACATTTTTTTGAATTTTTATGATTTTTATGGACTTTTTAGATGTAATATTTCTTTAGATGAAAGGTGTTAACCATTTCATTGAATTCTTCACCTTCCATGGTGCACAAGATATAAGATTTGTTTTTACGTCTTCCTTAACTACATAAGGTCATTTATAATCTTCATGGAACTTTCATTTGTTTTTATGCATTTTATCTTTAGTGCTTCCTTTTTGAGTACTAACTCTCCTTTTCTAAATGGTCCCATGGATTCTTGTTGGTCTACAAGAATACTTGTACTTGCTTGATAAGATGAAGCTATCATGAGATGAGTGGGATGGGGTATAGAATAGGGTCATATCACTTGTCAATAGCTCTGTAAGAAGATCAAACTCATCTTGCATGTAAACCTTAACCTTAGCTCGATCTTGAACACTTTGTAGAAATTGTAATAACTCGAAGGGAGTTTGAGGCTCACTTTGCCTCTCTAGAGGGACAAAACTCACACTTGTTTTTTCATTTGGCTCAGGTTGAAGATCCATAGAGTATCTTGTGTATTTCTCTGGTAATTGTAGAATAGCTCCAGATTTTCCTCTCTAATGATTATTCATAACTTATTTTATTTTCTAAACCTTCCTTCACTCACCTCATCTTCGTTGGGTAACCTTTCGACTATTTCGATCTAGACTTGTGACTGTTCCCAAGTATCCTTTGATTGCACAGATGTAGAAGGTGAACATCATGAGTTTTAAAAGCTCTAAATGAAACTTCTAGATCATTTGTGGATTCATTATCAATAGAATTGGTATCATGATGATCCTTAGAGTCCATTAGTGTTGGTGGTGTCAAAGGAGTTTATGACTCACTAGGTGGTGTGAGGTGTAGGATTCACTTGGTGTTTGAGGGGCATAGGACTCATCTAAAGAAGTCTCCCTAAGTGGAGTTAACGAGGTATACCCTTTTGACAAGGTTTCATCCACATTAACGAAAACATTGAGATCTATTCTTGTTGGGTCAATTGTTCTTAGCTCAACTATGGGAGAAGCTCCTTTTGCTGTTTATCCTATTGGTTAAATTTCTTCTTGTAGTGACACTTGAAAGTTTGGTATGAAAATATCTTTAAATTTTGTGATAAGCTCTATGTAATTGCAAACTTTATCATCTAACATTCTAGTTCCCATATTTTGCTTTTGCAAAGTGCCAATGTTTATGTTGATGGTTTCATTAATTGAAGTTGGGAAAGATTCCTTAGTCCTCTGAGTAGATGATACCCCAAGTTCCCATGTGGACTTTTGTTCTTTTCCTTTTTCTTCTTTCGACACATTTTCTTCTTGAACTATGTTGATTGTGAAAATGTCGAAAGGAAATTGTATATGAATTTCTTTCGCTAACAACTCCATGATCTTGGCAATGGTGTCCTTCGAAACAATCAACCCTTGTTTCAATGATTCTCCTTTTTAGACAGTTTTAATCCCTACATTTGTAGTGGTTTTCATTTAATCATATTTTTTCTTTAAATGCAAGACTTGAGGGGTAGGTTCAAGTACTACGATCTTATTAGTGGACATCTCATAATTAATCAAAATACTTATTTTCTTCTTTATCGCATCAATTTTTAACATACTGAATGGAATAGGGTCTCCTTTTGCAACATAAATTTTACCAAGGTGCAAGAAACAGACCTCTTGGAATAGAGTTGAGGGGATTGCTTTCATTTTGTGTATCCAAGGACTTCCCAACATCAGATTATATCCCATGTGCTTATCTATGACATAGAATATTGGTGGTACTATTTTGGGTCTTAAGGAGAGTGGGAGCATTATCTTTCCAATTATTGTTGCTTTTAAATTATCATACCCACATAAAGTATCACGATCTATTGTGTTGGTATGCCCATACCCCATCCTTTCAAGAAGAGATAAGGGCATGATATTGACAGCTGCTCCATCATCATGAGCATTCTTTTGATGCGTACATCATAGATCTAGACCTATAGGTATAAGGCTAGATCTCCCTTTTTTGTTATCTCAGACTCAAAAGGCATTTGTTTTAAGTCAAAAGAAATTGAGATCTTGCAATTCTACATTAGGAGGGTTCATATCTAAGTCTAGTTGATTTATTTGTTCATCTGGCAAAGGAGTAATTTTATCAAGGTACTCTAGGCCAATAGTATGTAAAAGGGATGTGCGATGTGATGGTGAATTTCTAAGAAGATCAATGGAGGATATTTCCACACTTTTTTTTTAGATCTTCTACAAGGGACCATATGGTCCAATGGGAGGTGATGTTAGGTCTACTATTGATATACTCTTCCCATGGATTTTGATCTCTTGTTCTATGCTTGGCTCTATCTCTGTTTCTTCATGAATTATCTTGACTACACTTAGCATTTTTGCTTCTCCTTTTTATTCCCAATGCCATGGATGTTCTTGGCTCATTTATGTTTAAAGTGGTAGTTGGTTTTGAACTAAACATCTTTTGGACATTTGTTTGTTTATTTTGATGAGTAGGAAATAGATCTGGAAAAATTTGCATGTTCGCATTTTGAGGTGCAATAGGTGTTTGTCGAGAGTTACACAGTTGTTTGGTGTGACCTCTTGTGGATTAAGGAACACCTTAATAAATAATCGTTGTTGATCCTCTGATAATCTTGAAATGAACTTGTATATTCTCAACACGATTATGTGTTGTGTCCTCTTTTTATGAAATGAGTAGAATTGGTTGGGCTCAAATGGCCATTGATATGGCTCATATTTGATGTCATAGTGATTGCAATTTCCTTATTGATTAGCCCTTTGAAAATAGTTGTTCATTGGATAACCAACCTATTGATATTTTCAGGAAATAATCCCTCCCATCATTATTCCCATTGTTGGTATTTTTGGCAAGGGGTATTTCTGTTACCCCATATGTTGTTGCATTTTGATTGTTTTTCAAGAATCTAATAGTGGATGGGTTGCTTTCACTATTATCATTTTCTTGGTTGATTAATTATTCATTGGTCCATAAGTTCTTTGTCCATTATCTATGGCAGCTTGATCAATTCTTAGAACACTTTCCAAGGCTTATTCATAGGATCTGTATGGTAACTTTTGAACTTCCTCTCTTGTATCCATTTTGAGGGAATGCAAGAAAAGGTCACATAGTTCTCTCTGATCCATGTTTAGGGCACTAGTTGAAGAATAGAGGACTTGCCTCCATCATGTTATAAAGTGTGCTATTGATTCATTCACGTCTTGTTTCATAGTTATAAACTCTTGGATTCCCATCTTGATCAACTTGTTAATGTCAAAGACTATCACAAACTCACCTATCAATTGTTGGAAGGAATGTATTGAAGCCTCAAGGAGGTGATAGTATTAATCTAAAGAAATTCCTTCGAGGGTTTTTGGAAATATCCTTACTACAATTGCATCCCAAGGGAGGAGTTCTCTTAAAATTGTTGTATACACCTTGATATGTGAGTTTGGGTCACCTTCCCCTTTGAACTTTAAGAGGTTTGGGAGGGGACACAATAGTAAAACATTGCAAATGTTGTGGTCAAGAGGTTCCTTTAAGTATTCTCAATATGTACTTGAAAATTGATTTTGTGAAGATGGGTATTTCCCTACGAACATGAACCCCATTGGTTGAGATTGTTGACTTTGTGTGTGGATGTTGGTTTGATATCCAAACATGGCTGGATATGTAGGTTAATGTGATGTCTTGTACTATGCAAAGAATTCATTAAAATGAATTCAATTCTAATGCTGACCGACCTCCTTACAAAAAGTATCTATTATATTAAAGAAGTACATAAAGAAAGGGCCGACTACATTAAGTCAGTCATACGATTAATATATGAGAAAGGTGTGTCTCATAAAAGGAAATGAGATGTGGATTACTATGTGATACGATTCATAACAATAGAGATATCAAGTAAAAGGAGAAGTGATACGATTCATACAATAAAGATATTATTTATCCAAAGTGATGTGTGATGCGATTTCTTTTTGGACAGCGCTTAACATTTGAAATGATATGAATTCATTCATTAAAAGATCAGCAATTAACGAAGTGTTTAATATTGATAAGAGGACCGATCAAAGTTAATGGTGCATACATGAAATGGAGCGAACAAAAGTAGTGATTAAGTTTATGTAAAGGTAGCAATTAATAAGAAATTTAAGGAGTGATGCGATCCACATAAGACAAGACAAGATTTGTTATAGTGGATGGTAATTATCATAAAGGCAACTATCAAGAAGAGGTATGATTCTTGTAAGAGTTGTTTTGTTGTCTCTTGGCAATAGTTGTGTCCATTTATTCGAATGTTTGAAGGTATATAAGGAAGAGGTGGAGAGTAGTTTGAGGAGGAATAGATACTCAGAAATAAATAGAAGGATTGTAAAAATGATATCTAAAGCATAACAGCATAAAAAGAAGAAATACATGGAATATGAACTAGAGTAGAGATAAATCTACAGGCTTCAGCAGTGATATATATATGTACATCAGTAGAGATATACATGCAATAATTAATAACAGCAGATATTGTTATTCTACTAATACTATTATCCTTGCTATAATTTTGCCTATGCACAATAGAATTAATATAACGATTTCCTTAAGATTCTCATCCAATTGGTCAGTCCATTTTGGAGCGGAGATAGTGCATATAAGGAATGCAAGTAGCTACGGAGTCCATTTTGGTAAGGACACCCCAAGTGGGGCTAGGAGGCCCAATGGCGGGTGTCATTCCATGCTCCTGGGCTGGATGGAATGGCTCAAGGCGCATTGTATGAACTACCAAGTGGTGCTCCGTAATGAGGATGGGCTATTTGGATAGAACCTTAAAAGAAATCCCATATGATTAAGATAATGTTCCTAACCTTAGTATGAAAGATCTATTTTATGGATTATGCTTTCAATGATTATCTAACATGATTGCAGGTTCTCAACCAAAATCTATCTTGTTCAACAATATAAATTGGTAAATGATATCACTAGCTCTATTTTATTTCTTGCTTTGCTTGGAATTGTGATTTTAGGGCAAAAACTAGGGCATAACCAAAAGGGGGACATTACAGTTAAAAGTTAACTAATTGATATGCTAGAGGATCCTAATAATTTTGTGTTCAATAGAATCTGCTAGTTTGTTGAAATGGTGGATTTGTGTCGTTGGTATTACAAGAATAGAAGTTCAAATAGTGAGGGTTTTGAGTTGCCCCTTGGCTTTGTTTGACTCTAGCATTGAATAGATTTTCCTGCATTCTAGGTCTTTCTAGGTGGGGTTGCTTAGCACCTATTGCTTCTAGAATTCTAATCCATTGGACTAGAGTGTCTATAAGGTCTATTGGGGTTGTAGTTTCTATCCTTTGAACTTCCTCACCTCACAGTGAGTTTTCTTGAGATTGATTTACTTTGTGTATTTGTTATCCTAAAATGTTTTCTAGCAAGGTTTGTCATGTAGTAGATTGCTCAACTTAATAGGTAAAATGGAGAGATTCTCTAGCCTCCCTTACGTCTTGTAAATGTTTTCTAAATGATTTACCTCATTGTCCAAATGTGTGGCCATTTCTTCATAACTCATTATAGGTTGAGCATTTTGATGTATTATGAAGGGTTACCCCATTTTGGTTGGTTTGATGAGGTTGAATTATTATGTTTGATGGATTGTTGAGTGTGAGGGATCTTCGAGGCTCTTGTCAGCCACATTCATAATTAGAATCTTTGTGGTCAAAGTAGTTTGAAATTGGTACCATGGATAAGAACATACCTCTCAAAGGTAGGGGTGATAGCTTCACTAGAGGGGAAACTCCCCTAAGATCTATCCAACTCCATCATATTTAGGGGTGTTAAAATCATTGTATGATAATAGGAATGGATGCAGAAGATAATGAAAGTGGAAATTGAGAAAAAACAATGGAAACATGAAAAGCTTACCTAAAAGGATTTTTTTTCACATTAGGTTTACCAAAATATATGTTATTCACAATGTGATAGACACATGGGTGAGTTAGACTCTGACACAATACATGAACCATATCCTTGTAGAGGTGACCTCCCAGTCACTCCTGCTCTCATGGAAATAGCTAGTCAAGCAATGGCAATATTGACGGGGTGTCCTATTTTGAAGGGAGTAGAGCATCATAGATCATGATTAGGTTGATCACGTTTGTGTGTTGAATGTTTTGATGGTTGTTGTTGATTTGTTGAAGTCATTGAATAGGTATGGTTGTTGTAATTCTAATGTGACTTGGAGGGTCATTTGCTCTAATCTTGTTTAACTCGTTATATGCAAAGAGGTGAAAAGTATTGAGCCTCCTTTGTTCTAGATCAATCAATTATTTGAGGAGTTTGATTTCTTGGTTGTGCAACTCCTCTCTGTCTTTGCTTGTTTTCCTGTTGAATCGACCTCAATATTGGTTTTTGTTCTTCGGTTGTCTCTTTGGTTTGGTCTGGTTGTTAGAGGAGGTTTTCTCATATTTCCTCCAAGATTAATCTTATCTAGTCTTCCCTCACACTAGGGCACATTAAGTGATTAGTGGAGAAGATGGGTGTTTTGATGTAATCAAATGCTTGAGTTGATTTTGATGTTGTGTTGAATTTCTATGCCTCATGACAAGATTGATGGCTTCTTTTAATGTTTGAATGAATGTTTGTGTTGTATGCCTCATGGTGAAATCGAGGGATTGAATGTTTTGGATGAATTTCTAAATGTAATTAATTCTAAATGAATGTAAGGACTTTTGATCCTTTTTTCCGATTTTTATGATGATCTAATTACTATGAAAAGGAATATGTAAGCAATTCTATATGGCTTTTTCCTAATGCAATGAAACTATGTTTTTGTGTTTTCAATATATTGGGTTCTAATCTAATCCAACAAATTTGCAACCACTCTAATAAAACAGGAAATTTAATCTAGGAAAGTAACTCTATTCTATCAAGAGAAAGAAAAACAATGTTTTACTTCCTCAAGAGCAAGATGTGAGTTAATTACTAAGAAAACAATAAAGAACCTATTGGTAATGGGTGCTAGTGCCAGAATATGTCCTCAGATGTCTTGTGGCAGCCTTCTCCTCCTCTCTAGCAGTGGGGTCCTCTTGGCGACAAGGATAAAAATAGGCATGTGAGAAAATGAAAATTGGCTTAGAAGCAACAACAAATTTGAAGGGACAAGGCTCTCTAGGTCTTGTATGAGCATAAAAATCCCAAGGGGAAGAAGCTATGCATAAGCTTGAAGAACATAAGAATGCATGAAAACTACCTCCTCCTAAGGCAATGCTAAAGATAAATACTTGAAATGAAAAGGCTCTCGAAGTCCTGTGTGAGAATATTTATTTTCTAATCTTCACAAAATCCAAAAAATATATAGATCTATTAGCATCCATTTCCTCTTCTTCTTTAAACTCTTCCTCATCAATGGCAATAGCAACTATGATTCTTTTTATCAAACCTTTTGTTATTTAGGAAAGGCTTCTTTCCTTTGTCTAGGTTATATGGCATGTTAGAGAGTTGAGGTTGGTCTAGATTGTATGGCCTAATCTAAATAGGGTAAAGCCTTTTCTCATTTTTTGCTACTCAACAAGTCAAATCTTTAATAGCCTCGTAACTTGACCATACTTATCTTCCATGTTCATACTTCTGACTTGAGGATGTTTCTCATAAGGGTTTAACTCGACATCTCTTATGAACAGCTTTCCACATGCTTTGATGTGTGCTTCAATATTCATGGCCATTAAATAAGCATGCCCCAAATTGGCAAGGTTTCTATTTCTCAAATGAAAAGCAATTTTAGCGTTAAGAGCATCACAATATATGACACCACATGGATTCTTTCAGCCTTGACAAATTTGTTGTTAAACTCTTAAACACTCATTATTAATTTATTTTTAATATTAGCAAGGTCATGCATAAGTACACTTGGATCAGATTTGTCTCCATAACATACTTTGAAAACCCTCTTACTCTCATCCTTGGAATACACATTGTGATCAAACAAATTCTTATACCAATCCCGAGCACTCTCCTCTTAAAGATTATAGCAGCAATTTCATCGTGACATTCTCCTCTTCATCAGCCATATTGTCTTAATGAAGGGGTAAAGATGGTTTTCTCCAGATATATCATTGTTCCCCTCGAACTCGAGAAACCTATTCATGATTTCTTGTAGGACAAGATTTGGGCAATCAAGATCTCATTAAAATCTAGTTTCTGATACCTTTCAACTCCTAGAGGTACTCTTCTTGGAGGGACATTTGATTTTATTAGTGTTTAGTTAGGAGGACGTTGTATAGGAGCTTGATAATATTGAAGGGGTTGATAATGTCTAGTCAAACTAAGGTTGATAGGTAATCAGGTATGTTTCCTACCTTACAACATACCTTGGTCCATTGGCATTATTGGGTCTATATGTTTAATCAAGGACTTGACAAACAAGTTAGGTTTGTCTATTTATGGTCCATTCAGAGCATCCTCTATCTAGCTTGGGGCCAATTTGCATCAACATTTATTCTCATCAACATTTATTCTCATCATTACTTCTAGCTAGAGGATTATTATCAACTGCAAAAGGAAATGGACTCCTTTAAGATCTTCAAACTTTTCTTCTCAAAAGGAGAGAAGAATCTTCAAATGAAGAATAATTCTCACTAATGCCTTCAACGATAGGTTCCCAAGATTTAAGTGGTCTAGTAACGCATTCATCAATAGATGGAATAACAACTTTTAGGGGCATACTTAAGGTTTAAAAGGTTTCCATGTTTAAGTCCATCTTCAAAATTCATCTTAACTCAAAACTTTTTGCTTGGAGACAAAACTACAACCTCTAGCTTCTAAAATGCACATCCAAATTGGGGAGATTCAAAGATCGCATTGATCCTTCAATATTTTATAAGGAGTATGATTATGCAGACCTCAAATGCTTAGGTTTAAACTAGTAGTCACCCCTTCTTAGAGGGAAATGAATTCTTTGCAAAATTTCCTCGTCATCTGGTAGATCAACTTTTAGGGTGCACAGAGGACACATACTAGACTTCTATGACAAATATTGGACTAGATTTAGTGGCTCTTGAATGCCTTTAATTAGCAAATCTACCTAGGATTCCTAAAAAATCACTAAGGAAAATATTTAGGACAAACCCACTAATCAATCAAATTTTAACCAAATTCATAAACATTTCCCTAAAGGAATATCACAAGAGAAAGTACACACAATGATGGCAAGCAATTATTCACTTAATAAAAATGACCCACAACTTTCAGAGAGAATATTTAATTTTTAAATTACCAATAATTTTATTTAATGAACACAATTAGGACATAAAAATGCCTCTTCCTTTCCCTAGGAAATTCTCTTTTGGCATCACATATACCATATATTGAACTATCATCCACAATCCTCACTATATTATTTTCATCCCGATGATGAATCTCAAAATGTGTTATAAAACATTGATGCAAAATCTTCTACAGTTTTTTCCAAAAGCTTTATAGGAAAGGATTCCTTAAATGAAAGCAAGAAAAGCCCATACTAAGAAGTAAGGATAGACTCCTCAGAGATTTAACAAACTCTTGAATGACTCAAAACACACTCAATTTTATTTTTACATTTACATTGCCAAGGGATACTCAATATTTGTCACCGCTTTTAGAAGCAACTACCATATAAATCAACGAAGCTCGTACCCTGGATAGGGAGGATTGTTGTCAAGGTTCTTTAAGTAGAATGGCCCAGGAGAACCAAATTATGAACTTTGAAAGAGCTGCAGGTTTGATGTTTGGAGTCACGCAAAAAACATTGAAAGCTAGAGTATTGCACAATGAATCAGAAACCCATCTCAAAGCATAGCCCTTGGATTTTTTATTAAGCCTGATGATCAACATTGACATGGTGAAAGTGAAACATCATGTCTTG
Source organism: Cunninghamia lanceolata (assembly GCA_027924645.1). Classification (NCBI taxonomy): domain Eukaryota; kingdom Viridiplantae; phylum Streptophyta; class Pinopsida; order Cupressales; family Cupressaceae; genus Cunninghamia; species Cunninghamia lanceolata. The sequence goes on from BSBN01001715.1 coordinate 17,584,439, forward strand.
AATCAGCTGCTCCTTCATGAGTGGGTAACCAGAGGGTGAATCATCACGTCTTGAATCAACTGCTCCTTCATAAGTAACCAGAGAGTGAAACATATCATGTCTTGAATCAGCTGCTCCTTCATAAGTGGGTAACCGGAGGCCTAAGGTATTGATCAGGTGTTTCAAATATATGCCCATAAAAGGGTCTTAATGTACCTCTGGACTGGACGAGAACATAATTCAAGCACAGCCTGCCATTTGGATAAATGTTTCTGTCCCTCACAGAAAGAGGCCAACCCTCCTCTAACAGATTGACAATGGGGCTGAGGTTGTCCATTCTTCCAGCCTATCTTGAGGCTCTCCAACTGGGCCTTAGACTGTAAGATGCAGATTTTCTACCTTAAAGGCAGTCATGTACAAATTTGAAAGTACTCCTTGATTAACCCATTGACATATATTTGGTAAAACTGAATTTGAATCTTTTTCCCATATTGTGATCCTTCTACAAACTTAGTGAAACAGCACTTTGAAACAGATCCATGAACCCTCCTAAGGAACTCTGAAACTAGTTACCGTGTTTACAACATCGAACACAAATTTTGTAAGGGAGTTTACAAATGGTTAAGTTTAAACAGAGAGCTTTGAAGGGACACCTTGGTTTTCACACACTGCCAGACTCCATGAAAGCTTAATACCCCAGGGTAAACCACTCTACATGAGTTTTAGACTTAACTGTAGGTTGAAGTTTTACTCCCCCCATTTTCTTGAGGAAAGAAAGCACTAAAACTAACTTGCAGCTTGATACGAAAAATTCTTTTTGACTGCACAGAATTAAGAATGGACCAATACTTCTTGAGTGGACACTATTGGAAAATCTTGTCTATAGTAGAATTACAACTGAGACGGATGGATTTCACAAGATCATGCAAAAAGGGAGGGGGAGAAAGAGTTCGAAGGCCAATTAAATTTTTGGGCTATGTTACCTAACAAAGACTGAAAAAGTCTGTGAGAACAGAAGTTATACTAAATTTGCAGTATACAAAGAACAATGAAAATACATTTTAAGATGGGGACATGGTGCATCTGCTCAGGGACAATTCCTTCAAGCCGAAGAAGCTTGTACTCCATTAGCAAAATCTAAAACAGAAAAAAAAACAGCCCAAAAAGGTATTGAAAAGTTTCAACTTCTGCTGAAAAAATGTAAACATCTAGGGCTTCTTTTGATTGAGACTTTATAGGAAACTACAAGTCGAGATCATACTATTTTTAGGTTTTGGGCAGGAAATTAAGAGTTCTTTTTTAACAATTTTCATTGTTAGAATTTTATTTTTTGTGTTATTTCTATGTTAGCTGTAGGTTCCTTCTTGGATATGCCTACAGATGGCAGGAAACAGACAGAAACGTGGTTATCTCTGGGAATTTCAATCATGCATTGCAAGGCATCTCAAATCTCCAAGACACATATCCACTCTCCAGAAAGCATCATCTGAATCAGAATATTCTCTCCTGATCAAAATGATCCAATATTATATTACAACCAAAACTAATTGACAACACACAGATGGCCAAAACTAGATCATTAATGCGTTTTATTAGAATTTCTATTTCCAAACAATCAAGTACCAAGTGTTTTGCATTAATTTAAATTTCAAGAATAACAAAAGGCCAGATCCCATGTTTCTAAAGACCTCTATGGATTTCTTAAGAACACACAACTGGAGTACAAGTCCTATGAGGCCTGGAGTATGAAGACTCAATTGAAAATAATACAATAGCATCAAATAGAAATTACCTGGAACAGGAGTGCCTAACACCCTAACGGTTTTTTCCCTATGGGGAGGATTAAAGCAAAAAGAGACGGAAGTCAAAAATGAAGACAATTTAAAAGCGAGAAGTTGAACCCATTACTAGTTGTTTAAACCCTCACTCTGCTCAATAAATGTGAGTGTTGACAGTAATCCTTTAGAAAGATACAGCTCTGTCTCTAAGATAAGTGAGTTATGTATTCTTCAAAGCAATCAAACCATATTAACAAATGAAAGAAATATTTAAAGGTAAATAGCAGCAAGGGAGCAAGCAATAACAGCAAGCAAAAGAAACCTTTGAATAACAAAAAGATCAAATAGTAATCTATGGAACAGCTTTTTAAAGCACAACAATGTGTAAAGAAGGTAACAATAATGCAAAAAGTTAACAAATAGTACCACGTTCTCAATAAACTGTAAGCAATGAGGTTAACAAAGAGTTTCAAGTTCTCAATAAATCGTGCAACTCAATGGCTATATGTCAAGAAATGATAACACATCAAATCATATAAGCTATATGTCAAGAAATGATTACACATCAAATCATATAAGCTTGGCAGTCACTAAAGTAGGTATAAGATTTTCTAATTTAACTTGATTTGAAGAAACATGAAAGTATGAAGTGATAATAAAAATCCTGAGCAGTGCCTCAAAATTAACCACATGCCAGGGATGTCAGTGCATATTTACTGTGTAGCCTAAATCAAATGATACATCAATGGGGAACTGAAGCTGCTGATCAGAAGTAAATTAATAATTAAGACAGAAGAGAAATCAACTAAGACAAAAATGTAAGATATGGACATTAGGTTGCTGATAAGAAGCAAAATTATTTGAATCTGAGCAATAAAATCACAGTTCATGAGTTAAAACCAAAATAACAATTTGATGTCAGAGATCAGCTTATAAAGTCTTTATTACGCAAGCAAGTAATTCATTACTACTTACTGCCTGCATATTAAAAGAAAACATATCTATAAGATAAGGTTCATATGGTCTCCACGACACGCTTTTGGTTAAACATTAACTACATTCATAAAAAGGATTTCATATACTCCCGTTAGGTATTATTTGAAACAATGTATCTCCAACACCACACATTATAAGACAATGAATGCAAATGGAATGCTAGAATGTGCCTGATACAGTGACTGATATCACGTATATATGGATGAGGTCTTCCCTTGGCCACTGCAGTTAAAGTCAGAAGTCTGAAACAACCTTATACATACAAAATACTGGCCATGCTTGCTTTACTCTAAATAGATATGTGCTAATCCAAATATAGTCAACTGCCTTACATTGAAAAACAAAATAATGTGCAAGCTGCCTACAGTCTATTAAGATCCAATACAAGAAATCAGGAATGGTGAATACAACTGGTTTATGCAAGATGGCTTTTATGGTGGCACAAACATGTCATGCACTAAAAATAGTTTTCATGATTAATGAGCACAATTTACCATGCATACAAATGGTTAATGCTTTCACAGTAGAATAAAATAAATTTATGCATTCCACAAGGTTTATCAATATTAATGAACACATTCTGCCATGCAAGTAGCTAGTGTCTAAAAATCTTAATCGAACCTATAAGTGACAATGAACACTGGGCACTTTTGTGTTTGTGTTTGATTTCAATGTGGTCTTCAACTAAAACCAGCCACTTAACTCAGTCAGTAGTTGTTTGGATTAAAACACAGATCATGCCAGAAAAGCTTTAATTTGCATACACAGTTTCAACATAACAATGCGTCTAGTCTTCCTGGTATATATCTAATAAACATCTATTCTATAGATGCAGAAACCATAAATTTGAAAGTAAATCCATACACAAACAAATATGAAATAACAACAGAACCCAGTTTTAAGTATTGAAATTAGTCAATTCTAACTACTAATCCTTCTAAGTATGGCCAAAAAGTAAATGGCTAAAAACTTTGAAAGGTAGTACATAAAGGCTTGCATATTAATTATTAGCAGATTGAGCAGACATAGAGGATGTCATAGCCAGATAGTGATGTTGACAAAAATTGAGAGCATAATAATAATAACCAAAGAAAACAAAATAAAGCCTTAAAAAGACCATTCACTATCATTTTAAAACTAAGTTCAGGTCCTTATTACAGTATTTGTCAACCAACTAAACTGGATTCATAATTCTCTCTAGCTTAGACTAATTTAAAAGAAATAGAATCCATTAATACAACTCTCAACTACTCTAGCATCCAAGAATCAGTTTAATAATTATAATTATAGCTTTAGCAAGCATACAATTGGGAACTTAGTGGCACAATTACAGTAAAACACATGAATATAACATGCCCAAGGGCAGCTGTGGCTGATGGCTATGGTCATACAAAATAAAAATATAATAATTATAACCTCTCATACCACTAGACAAGAAATTCAACCAAAGTTATGGTTCAAAAAGAAAGTTCACATCATCTCTGTCGATTCCATTTAACCAATTTTGAAGCCACGGTACAGTGGCAGCTACAATACAAAAGAAAACATAATAGCTTGCTAAAGCCTAAAATTAATCCTTCATTTACATGCAGTTTTAGCATATAATGCAAACAAATCTCACCAGCATGAATTGTGCATGTACCTTTCTTTTCAAATCAAAAGAGCAATTGCACATTTTGTCTCCTACCTCTGCTCACTGCTGGTAACAGAGAACAACTTGGAAGTACCTCAACTGCTAGATGGAGGACCCCTGGACTGCTCTGGCATCTGTTGTTGTGGCCACATCTGCTGTGGCATGTAAGCCACAGGGGGGCGAGGTTGCTGAGCATAAAGTGCAGGATCCACAGGCTTCCCAACAATCATACCTGGGGGTGCTACTTGTGCTGGATGTTGCTGAGGAACATAATAATATGGCACAGGTTCTGCAGGAGTCCCGACAGGTACAGGACCTCTAGGAATGCCAAGGCCCTCCTCCTTCAACTCATCTCTTGGTACAATATCAACAAGAAAATCAAAAATATCAGTTCTAGTTATGGCTGCAGCAATATCATTCTTCTGTAAAGTGCGCCGCTTATTTTCCTCTGTATGAATCCATGACCTCAAGGTAAGCTCCAGGATGAACATTTCACACGCCTTGGCAAATATTACAGGAGCCTCAGCTGATATCATCCTCACATCTTCATCTGCCTTCATTATTTTTTTGATTCTAGCCAACGGTAAGCTATGATTCTTAAAATCTGTTGTTTGTTCAATATCTTGAATCTGGTTAGCCCAAAACATTTGTAGCTGTTGCTGTTGTTGCTGCTGCTGCTGTTGGTGAAGATGTTGATAAGCCAATTGATGTTGTGCCGCAAGCTGGGCAGCAGATGCAGGGTATGCAGTTGCAGGCTGGCCAGGAGACTGAACAGTCCCAACAACAGAGCCTGGAGGAACAGGCGAAACCATCTGAGTTGTTTGATAAGGCGACGTGCCATAAGGCATTTGAGGCGCACCACTTACAACTCCCATAACCGGCTGCTGCTGTCCTGGGGCTTGTTGCTCCATCTTCTTACCCGGGACCTACACAAACACCTTGTTCAATTCCTCTTTATCCTCACACTTCCGACTCCTTTTTTGACTTCAACAAATTTCCAAAACCCACATTCATACACTACAATTGCTTGAAAATATACAAAGTTTACCTAAGATTTTCTTTCAATTCTCTAACCTAATTTCTGGACACTGTGTTACTACAAATTTCCAAACCATGGAATGCCTTCCATCAAAAAATGTTTCCAAATCATACACTCCCAACTTTTCTATGCCAATCTCAAAAGACAAGTCATTGCAAATTCCTTACACCTTGCAGTGCTCGTCATCTAAAACTATTTTCAAACTCAACAAACTCCAACACCCTATACTTCTTACATGATCCCTGATTCCCAAATGCCCACAAAGCTAATCCCTATTAATGCATATACTTTATTGCAAATTTATTCAAATACAGAAAATTGTTTTACACAAATACCCTTTTCTGACAATTAAGCAGATCCACAAAATGTGGACTATCAATAGTTGCTTTAAACCAAAGCATCCAGGTAATGGTGAGACACTTACCCGAATGGAGTTGGTAGAATGCAATCACACAATAAATATGTCTTAATAACAAAGGGCAGCAACTCCAACAAACAACTTAGGTGTTTGGTTGAACTGAATCTGGGTCTATAATCCATCATCGGGATAAGGAAAAAACTTAGGTTTTTGTTTGGAGCTACTTACGAGCCTAACATTTCTACAAACAACTTAAACCAAAATTACTAAAGAAATTAATATCCAACTGTGGAAGTACCACACCACAAAAACAACCATTTAGATGTTCTTACTGCTACCTACTAAACTATAGCCAAAAACAATCTTTGAAATTACATCAGTTTGATAGTAATCTAACTGCATTTTGCTTATGACATACAATTCGCACATGCTGGCAGGAAAAGCTTTCAGGATATCATTCTTGCAGAGCATAGCAATTTAAAATCAGATTTCAAACACTCCATCTCCACCACCCAGCTTGTGAAGCTTTTATTGAATATAAAATCCTTTGAATTTAGCACCAATGAACATTTGCGACATCATTATTGCTTCCAAACACATTGCAGGCAAAAAATTCAATTAATGTTTTTATACCCTAAATTATAAAGGCTGCATTTTGCAAAATACAGTTAATCAGAACCCAAAAAAAAAGACTCTAATTTGACAAACCTACTACCTGCCAAGGAACACTAAATGTTTCCAAAATCTAATTGTTAAAAAACACTCATTTTAGAGACATCAAACTTGTGCAATCCATAATTATTGAAAAAATACATATCTTTGTAGGAATGACATACCAGGATTTAGGGAACAGCATTTACAAGCACATGAAATCAGGGAGACTCTATCACACCCATTTTGTAAAACAAAGTTCATCAACACAGACTTCCAAGTGACACCGCACGAACATACATATCACTTTCATAATTCCCTTCATCACTTACTGTCCATCAAAACCCAATTGATGATTGCAAACCCTAAACCCTAAAAACACTTCATGAACAGGTAAATCAACGCAAAAACCCAAAACATACACTTCCAATTGACGCCACAAAACCCACTTTTTAACTGACACACAACACCCACTTTTTAACTGACACAACATCACCCAGAAAAAAAACAGGCTGCTTGCAAATTGCATGAAAAACATAAACCTAAAAACGAAGGGGGTAAATAGTGTCCAAGACCCTGATATCTCCAAGAACCTTTGTCTCGAGCATTTGCATACCATAAAATCTAAACCCTAGATAGCTCCACCAGCGAAACCTTTGATTTATATTCAAAAGCCACTTCATAAAAAAAAATAAAAAAAAAACCAAAAAAATCAACTCACCCACATGCATAAACCCAACAAAAAAGAAGAAAAAGAAAAGCTTTTTGTGAAGACCTTCGCCATCTGTGAAAAGCAAGGGCAGAAAATTATAAATACCCACCTGGAAATAGATTTAAAACTTCCCGAAATTAGTGAGAGAGTCGAAGAGAGGAGAGGAGGTTAGAGCGCCTATAGCTGCTACGAGATACAAATGGCACACAATCCAATGCAAAGCAAATTTTCCCCAAATTGAAGAACAAAGAAGAATCTCTCTTGTTGCTATTCACTCCTCTAGCGCTCACGTGTCCGTGCCTCTCTGTGAGCGGCCCTACAGCTTAAGCTCTTCTGCCTACGTGTAAGCTTCTCGTGCTGGTATTAATGGCGCCAATAGATGCTAATTCCCTTGCCACTTGTTCAAGGGTTAAACAACAGTTTGAGAAAAAGCAAGAGAACCAGTTAGGAAGCTTATCTACCTATCTATGAGACTTCTTTTTCTTTTTGGGGATCGGTGGGGCCCCTGATTTGGCCTGCTCCTGGAATTTCTCTGGGAGTTCTCCGTTTTCTAAGGAGGAACAAGCGCCACTGCCGACCATCCTGCTTGCTAACTACATTTATGGCCAAGTTTTCATATGAAAGGACTGGTGGGCCTTTGATGTGAGTTAGGGGAGAGGGGTCAATAGTCGCATGGGTTAATGTTCTATTCTTGTAGTGGTTACGCTTAATCATATAAGACCTCCATTTTCTTTTATAGAATATGATATGGACTGTTCTATATCTATAGCTAGTGGGCCTTTGATGTAAGTTAGGGGAGAGGGGTCAATAGTCGCATGGGTTAATGTCCTATTCTTGTAGTGGTTACGCTTAATCATATAGGACCTTCATTTTCTTTCATAGAATATGATATGGACTGTTCTATGTCTATAACTTGTGGGCCTTTGATGTGAGTTAGGGGAGAGGGATCAATAGTCGCATGGGTTAATGTCTTATTCTTGTAGTGGTTGCGAGTAATCATATAGGACCACCATCTTCTTTCATAGAATATGATACAGACTGTTATCTATCTATAATTAAGGTTTTGAGGTGTGAATCATCACGCAACTCATTACGTCGGAGTAAATAGTGAAAGGTGCTTCTAAAATCAACTTTTAGAGATCTGACCAAAGTGTTCTCACGAAACACTTAATAGTTGAACATAAAAGTACCATTTGTTGTTAGAATAACTTCATATTTTTATTTTGAATACAACTTATATGCAACCTAAATAATCCCAATATCTTTTAATAACCGTAAATGTTTTTTTTATATTTAACCCTTATATTTAACATAAGGGTTTCAATAATTGAACACATGAAAACTAGTGGTTGTTAAAAAATCAACATATTTTTATTTACACTAGCAATACTTTAGTGTGCAATCGTTATGCCGAAGAGATCTTTAAGGTCAATTGTCGAGTCGTAAAGCATATGACATAATGCACTCAACGAAACTCTTCGTGGACAATTGGCAAGTTTGGATTATTGGTAAATTGCACCATTACCTTTTGGTGAAAGTTTGAAGGTCGGGTTAGTTCACATTTAACAGTCTTGTGCTTGTATTGCACAAAGTCACATGCAATACTACCTATCACTTGTTGAAACACATTTTGTAAGGTTTTTTTGGTACCAGTGCTCTGTTTTCTTGTGACATAGAGAGTTTGTGGTGTTAGTACATATGGAAATGTTTGATAAAATGCCTTAAAAATGTGGTCTCATGGAATGCCATGATTGTAGTATATGCACAAAATAGATTTTTTTGATTGCACATACCTAATAATAGGTGGTGATAAAACATTGTGAGTGATTTTTTTGTCAATATTCTCATTATCTGGGATACAAATTTAAGCCCAAAACATGTCTTAAGGTGCATGTTCATTTTCCATCTATGTTCTATGTTCTTGATGCCAAGTTTTCTGTGCATTTGTGACATAGTTTGTTCTTGAGTTATTTGAAAAAAATCCCAACTATTTGGGTGAACAAGTGTATTATTTTAAGGCCCAATGTTGCAATACATGACAAAAAGTATTTTTTGATTTTGCATTAGATATCAAAGGAACAACTTCAACTATAGAGCCTATGGATCATTTGTCCTTGAATATGCCTCACCTAAGACTATATGGTGTTGTTTATCACTGGCAAGCATTTTGTTGCATATAGCTAGGTTGGTGGTAGCTAATTCTAGGGAAGATGTGTAGATCTATCCAACTAAATTTGACCTTAGTTATAACTATGTGTCCTCTACTAACTATTACATCATTTTGTGTTCAACTTTTCACCAGAAAAGTATTAGAGAACTTAAACAAATAGGTCTGCAACATCAATAAGTTGACATTTGCCAATGTAGTCCACTTGGACACTTGGTAGCTACTGATCCATTTAATCATTGAGCTTGAAGTGGGAAACAGGATTTTTATTCGACCATTACCTTTTAGTGTAAATTTGATGGCCTAACTCTTCCAAATGATAGTCTAGACTACCTTAGGAATGATCAAACAATGAATGCAAATTAGAACTCTATCTACAAGTATCAAGCCCCAACAGGTTTAGTAAGTTGTGAACCTTTCAAATTGGTTAGTGGGTCCTATATTTAAGGCTATTGTCTATTGAGAGATATTCCATAGTGATAAAAAGACCATGGACACATTAACTGTGGGTAGTTAATTTGGCTATGATATTAAACCTCCATTTTGTGCATATCCTGAAATCGTTGCAATCCATGAGAGCACATCTCTTTAGTTTATGTTCGACCAATATGATGGATTTTGACCATGTCAATGCTAATAGATGATGAAATACATCCAATAAGTGGGACAAGGAAGTAGACTTTGATGGATAAAGTAGATTCAATAAGAAAGAAGTGATAAATGCCTCTCTTCACAAAATATTGCAAGGCACTAGGGAGACTTGATTTTCCCAATTTTGGTTCATCAGTGTCTCGATAGATATGTATTGGAAGAAGTATTAACTATTCAAGAACTACACAATGTGCACGAATTACAAATTACTAATATAAAAGCAAATCATAGGCAAGGAATAGCCATGAAAGGATATCCAACTTGTTCTTTTGAAGAGAAGGGGCATCTTTATTGCATTTCTAGTGTATTTGTCTAATTGTTTGCATTATTTTGAGATTTTCTTAAAATGAAACTGATAGCCTCTAAGTAATTTTATCTTGTAGGATAAGAATTTTTGCAAACAATATGAATTCGTGTTATTTGTAAAACTTTCCCATCACCACACAAGCCATCTAATCAAGTTTCTAGTTACATGCATTTTAGAATCTCTTCCATTATTACCTTTTGGATTGAATTTGACATTCAAACTTATTTGCATTTGGCATCCTAGTGCATGAAGTTCTTAGGAGAAATGAATGAATCCAAATGAAATGGAGAGCATGAGAAACTTTTTGGTTTTAGTATTATCAATGCAAGGTTTACACATGCTTGGGCTACTTACTTAGACCCCTTAACGTAGTATAGTCTGCCACATGGTTCCTTTGGCAGTAGCGAGCCCAAGGCTTTATCAATGTGGTATGCTCTCATGTGTGATGGCATGTCTGCATCTACCACATGGAGCTCATATGGATATCTTGTGGCGAGCCCAATTCGCAACATATCCTAATTGATGGTGCATGGAAAGGCATTAGCGGCTGAACCTTATGAGTGTGCACCTTGGCTACTTGGTATGCACTAGTTGTAGATCTAAAATTACTAAATCTTTATTAACATGCTCAATGCTTCCTATGGCTAGTGATTGGCATAACATGGTGGACCCTCTATTTACATGGTTGAATCCATGATATACAATGACCACTTATTGAAGGTAGGTGAGGACTTAGTGGTTGCCCCAACGCTTTAATGAAGATCTTTAAAATTGTGTGTCCTTCCTTGTAATTAAATCCTAACCCTGTATTATGTGGTTGATCATATAGTCTTATAAGGTTCATATGTCTTGGGAGGTCCCTAGACTCAATCCTTGGTTGAGCCAGAGGAAAAAACATGAATTACACTTTAGTTGTAGCCTCCAAGTCTTTACTAAATGTTCTTTGTGTTATAAAATAATGTTGACCTACTATTGGCAGTCATCTCACTTAAGTGAGGCCCCTTCTGACATTGAATGTCTAGCCCCTTCATCCTCTAAATTTCACCCAAGAGCCATTTTCTCACAAATCCTTATTGTGGAGGTAGTATTATGCTTGAATTTGTAGGTTTTTGAGGTGAAAAGGATAATTTTGGCTCTACAAGTGGTTTTTGCTACACCCAAAACCACCATGGCTTCCAATAGCTATTGACATTTTTAGGGGGATTGCCTTGAGATTTTTCTTGTTTATGATATTTGGGTTTTTGTTTCTAGAATATATGCTTATTTTGTGAAAGATTGGTAAAATTGTAGAGGATTTGGTGGGTTATTGGATGATTAGATCATTCAACTTTGGTTGTGAAGTCTATAATCATCGTCTTCTTCTATTTCCTTTCAAATTCCCTTAAATCAACTCATTTGGAGGATCTTCAAAGAGATCTAGGTAGGAAAAAAGCCATTAATTGTAATAACTCATGTGTATTATGTAGAAAAATGTGCTATTAATCTTCATGTCTTGCGGATTTTAAATTGTTCTAGTGGTAGAAAGTCTTGGACTAATCTTACTATGCTCTATGATTTTTTAAGCTTTGTGAATTTTAGAGGTGGATGGTGTAGATTTATTGAGGTTTAAACTTACTATGTTGACTTTCAGTTGGCTAATTCAGTGTATTGTGTGTATTTCATAGCTCAAAGCTTATAGCAGGACATAATGATCATTTGTGAGGTGCTATTAACATGATGAAAATAGAAGCATCAATAATGGGCTAATAAAACTTTGCCACATGTTTGAAAATGAGATTGATGAAGGTATAGAAAAATAAATGGGCAAGATCATTTCTATCATATTGCATGCTTAAGAAGCATTCTTAGTCATTTATCATTCAAATTAGGTCACTCCCTCTCATAGAGGGAATGCCTTCGACATAAAAATAACTTATATACAACAAAAATTATCATAAAAATATTTGATTCCCTACATCTTGTTATATTTAACTCTTACATTAAAAGTAAATTTGACTATAAAATATTTAACTTACCCTCTAGAATTTTGGTTTAGGGTTTAGGGTTTAATTTATCCCTCTTTCCTTGATTGATATACAAAGTTTTCACAATGGTTGATAAGGTCCAATTAAACAATTGTACCCTTAATATTTCGTGTCCTTGGGTCAACTTCTATACAATACTCTCTTAATCTTCATATGTCTTGTGATTTTCAAATTGTTCTAGCAATAGAAAGTATTGGACTAATCTTACTATGTTTTATGATTGAAGACAAGAAAATGATAAGAGACAAATAACATAAAGATAATGTAATAAACACAAATACCTTTCACCTCAAATCACTTTGCTTCTCCCATAGAGCTGAAGTAGAGTGCACCCTAGCTCTACTTGATGTGCGCTTGATAATGATTGATAATGATTTGATTGTTGGATTCTTGTGTGATCTTCCATTAGCCATTCACCTTAGCCAAAAATGGCTTGATTGAAGCTATGATTTATATGCACTTGTATGATAGGATGGATGGATAGGATTAGATTAGAGATAGATGGTTAAGATTTGATGAGACATAGATTAAGGATGATTGGTTGAGATTAAAGGTGTATGAATGGACAAGATTAAATGAGAGGACAATGTGGGAAGGATAGGGCCTATCCTCATCTGGTCAGCTAAGATTAAGAGGTGAAATTTAAAAGTAATGGTGTAGATGAAAGAATTAGTTATTTTTAGATTTTTGTGAAAGTGGAGAATAATTAATTAAATAATAAAATTATTTAATTAATTATAGGATAGGAGTGATGTGGGAGGAATAAAATTAATTAAATAAATATAATTTATTTAATTAATTTGGTGATGCGGAAAATGGATTTAAATTAATTAAATAAATATAATTTATTTAATTAATTCGACTAATGGAAGGGGACATGGAAGGGTCCTAGGATGAAAGTGTCGCAAGGTGGATGTCTAGGTGATGTTAGTAGTTTCGTAAGGACATGGGCAATTTTAGGTGTCTGCATTTTGCCCCTCTTTGAGATGATGTAGCAACTAGAAGAAGTAACATCATTTCAAAGAAGATAGGATATGGATGATTGGAAAGGGATGCCATGACCACTTAGAGGAGTGATGAGGAGGAATGGTGGAGAGATAGGATGGGATGCCCACTCGAGAGGATAGGCGAGTTTGAAGAACATGGGTATGCTCTTGAAATGGATGAAATGGAGTAGGTGAGGTAAAGATATGGGATAGATGGAGAATACGTTATGTTGCATTGGTGAGCAACCATATAGTTTAATATAGCACTAGACATTATGCACCAAGGTATAAAGACCAGGGTGACGATGTGTCTCGTGCATAAAGGATGCCACAACACATCATAAGGCATCTGACAACCTTGGTGGATAATGTGATGAGACGATTGATAAGGTCACAATCAACCCTATGACGTATAGCACCATGATATGGAAGACCATGATACCATTGTGGCTGGTAGGTTATAAGGATTGATGCAGATGCAAGATAAAATGATAATGCACACACACAAGCAAGCACACATGCACAAAACAATACAAACACAAACACAATGTTGCCCCTGGTCAAGTTGAAAATCCAAAGATCGATGGATTGATTGATTGATTGATTTCTACTTAAGATAGGCAAAGTTCTTAAGCAAAATTTGATTAGGTCTCTATATTTAAGATAGGCAAAATTCTTAAACAAGAGGGTTGAAGGGATTGATTAGATAACTATATTTAAGATAGGCTAAGTTCTTAAACAAGTTTGGATTATGATAGATTTTTTATCAAGGCTTACAACAAGGCTAAGAACAAGACCATGGATGCAATTGGATGATTTGGACATAGATTGCTTGGCTAGATTAGCATGGATTAAGGATGGCTTGCATTTGGACTTATTGCTTGGATGTTGCATTGGATTGCTTGTGGATAGGATTTTTGCTAGATACCAATGACAAGAGAGAACCAAGTCTAGGGACAAAGATGAAGGTAGGTTTGGATGGATGGATAAAAGGATTAGCGATAATGGATGGGATGGATGAAACATTCATAATGGATGGAGAGGTTCAGGATGTGATCTCTAAGGACTATGTTGCATAGGAATAACATACCCACTCTAGATATTAGACTCAAGACTTTGTGTGACAATGCTTGCAATGTTAGGGTGATAGGATTAGGTGTAAAAGATTAGGTATATCAAGAAATGTCCAAAACATTTTTCAACATTATGCTAGGCTATCCTTATCAAGATCAAAGTAGGAGGGGAGGATAGGTTGATTAAATGGAATAGGTATGTGGATATAATGGATAAGGATGATAAGATAGGAGGAAATGATAGGATGGTATAAATGAGACAACTTGCCCCTAAGTGTAAGACACAGATAATTGGTCTACACATGATGCCCATAAATGGGTTTTCATCATGGTACTTATCCAAGGTTCCATGAAATGGTTTTCACCATTGGACAACTAATTTCTCTTTACTATTTTGATTTTTGATTTTTTAATTTTTTGAGATTTTTTAAATTTTGGATGACATTGATAGCTAGATATTTAAAGGCTCTTCACATGTCCCTATCTATTGGATTCGAATGATGTAGATGTGATTGTCATAACATACCAATAGTGACCTGCCTAGAGTAACTGCTTCATTAGGATGCAAGCACTCCTATACAATCCTTTGATGTTGTCATGATCCTTGTAGAGGAAAATTAATGTGTTGTAGACTTAAAATAATTTAGGGGTAAACCTATTTGAACAGTCCACTCTATCATTGCATTCCTACATTAAATTATCAACCAAGAAGCGTAAGCTTATGATGGCACTGCACTGTATGTACCTTCAGGGCTCATATTCCTCCTAAACTATCTTATCCAAACCTATTCAGGCTATTCTACTTTGTTGGTATTCACAGAAATGCAAGAACAGTAAAAACAACTACAGAATTTAGTGGCTACAGGTACCTGCAACATAAGCTGTAGATCACTGTTATCAATAGGAAATTACAAAATTAACTCAGAACATCCAAAATGATAAAAGAACTAATGCTAGCCTCCAGAGGACTTAAAGTTGATAAAGCATGCACTTGTTCATGAACCATACTACTTGTAATTCAACAACCAAAGAAATATAAGTGACTCGTGATGTATCTATGTGCAAATGAAAAGCATATTTAACAATAAATGCATAAAGGAACAAATAAATAAATGAAGTGAGGATCAGTACCTTGAGTGGCCAGCTTAGGGGACTGACTCACTTAATCTAGGAATCAAATCTAGTTCAGATATCTACGCATCTTCATAACACATAGTTCATTCACTTCATATCATAACAAAATCTCTTTCAGATTATATTCAATAATAACATTCCTTAATGAAACATGTCTACATCTTTCAATATAGAAAATAGAGTAACAATAGAGTAACAACTGAGTAATTGGAAATAAAGTAACTAACTTGACATCTAACTCATCCCTTCTAACTTATACAAAAACATAAGAGTTTTATGCAACTACTAACTATCTTCAACCATCAATCCGTTCCTAGATACTAGGATATAGGTTTGGGATCAATTTATTAATCTAATTGAACAGAGGAAGCAGAGTCCTTTCCAAACAAGAATTCTTATGCAATAGATCTCATGAAGAACACACATAAGTTGCGTTTGAAACAAGTCTTCTTCTTCTTCTATATTTATTTCTATCCATGATGGTTCACATTCGTCCTCCAGCTGCCTGCATGTTTGGAGTCCAACTTTACTTCCTTTAATTCTCCTATCTTCAGCTTTGCTGCAAATGCTCATTTCCTTGATGACACATTCTTGCTGCTCAAGGGTTAATTCACAAAACATATGCACACAAATAACCTTCATGACTAAACCATAGGATTCCATCTATATTGCATGCATACTTATATTTAAATCATTCAATTGATAACATCATCATCATATTCCATATTAATAATATATGTTCAAAGTCTTTGCAAAGTATATAAAAAGACTACATATAATGATGGTGATGTTGCTAAAGTGTCTGGAGGATCATATAGAAAAGTAATTAAAAGTATATAAAACAAGATAAAAAGAGGTCAATAATTCATCCCATCATTCCCCCCAACTTAACCTTTTGCTTGCCCTCAAGCAAAATCATTGAATTGAACACCTAGGGGAGAAGATTGTAGTGCAAAGTAATCTGCCTCAGGTCCATTATCTCTCTAACTCCTGAACCCTGCTTAAGATAAAAACCATTGTAACAAGCAAGCTTATCTAATCTGACTGACTCTGCATTCCTACACTCATCACCCTTTTCCCATGTCCAATGTGGTACTAGATAAAGGAGAATAGGAGGATGGAATGTAAGTGGTAGCCATCCTAGTCCTATTTTCTCTGAAATCTAGATATACTTGCGCAGTCTCTCAAACATATTCATAAAATTGTGAAAAGAATGAGGCTCTTTCCTCTGCAGTGCTGGAGTCAGACTATTCCCTCTATCTTGCACATACCTAAGACAATTTTGAAGCATAGGCCCTGCTAACTGTTGTATCCTCCTGTGATCTTGCAGTCTTAAATCCATAATTATTTTACCTGGGCCTTTGTGTGAGAGGAGTGTTAACCATTAAGTGAGGATTACATCAAGATTTAGTGCTTTCCTTCTGACCTGTAGTGTCACTGTTATTTCTTGTTCCTCATACTTATCCATCAACTCCCCTCTGAGCTTTTCATTCTTGAGGTATGATAACAGTGCCCTAATCTACAAATCCCCAACATACGTTGAAGGGTTCCATTCTATATCCTCTTCCATTAAGTAGTTATGCAAACAGTATTCACACAATTGGTCTTGCTCCTCTAAATTGACTTCCATAAAATGGCTGTAGAAAATATTCCTTGAATGTAAAGCAGGGTAATTATTAATGAATCTATTAAACTGAAAACTAAGAAACTTTTATTTCAAAAATAATGCATATACCCTTGGTGGAGGTCTACACCCAATGATCTATATAGCCCTGTCAATTACCTCTATCAACTTATCATCCAACCTTTTTATTACCAACTTCTTATCTTCTATTGATGCATTGACATTTTGTTTTTCCTTCTCCCAGTTTTCCTTTTCTTATTTGAATTCATGAGTGAGTTTCATTAACTCAAAATCTAAAGACAAAGTAGTGTGCTATACTGGAGTTCTTGTTACAGGAGGTTGTGGAGTAATTACCTCATTTTCTTCAGCATTTGTTTTGCTTATAGCCATCTGTGCTAACAAATCTAAATTAGTTCCATGGCCATAGGTCTGAATCCTCTCCTCCAACTCTTGTATTCTGTTCTCCTTTTCTTTGTCCTACTCTTCATATCCTTTCACCTACTCTTCCAAGTGTTTTATTATGTCAAGAGCTTCTTGTAGTTCTTTTCTTATGTCTCTATCCTCTGATAATTCTTTTTCTTTCTCAAAATTTAGACCTTCATCAGTATCATTCCCAGTTATATCAAAAATTTCCTTAGCAGAACTAATAGGAACTAACTTTTCCATTTTCTTTGCAATAAATGGGTCCTCTGAATCAGAATCAGAAGTCAAAGAAACATACCTTCTCTTTTTGGTAGATACATTAACATTTTTGTAGGCATTAGTAGAGACATCCTCAGGAACATCATCAGGGGCAATTCCTCCTTTATCTGAATCTAAATTCATTGGTGTTGGATCATAATGTTGTTGTCCTTCACCTTCTTCCTGCCCTTGTTCTTTAACAATTCTTTCCTTCACACTCTGCATCTTTATCCTTCCTAAGCACCTGGGAGTAGAGGTCTCCTGTTTGGTTTCATCTTTCCTTTTCTTTTTACTCCTCTTCCTCTTCTTTTCCCCTGCATCTTCTCCCTTCTCAGTGCTCTTAGGCTTCTCAACACTTTTCTTATTTCTCTTTTTCTTAATAGGTGTTGAATCAGTGCCTCTCATAGGTTTAGGTTTAGAAGATGAGGGTTCCTCTGCAGTTACAGGCCTATCCTCTGGAGTGTTATCCTCTTGCAGCCCCTCTTGTACAAGCTCAATTTCAGGTCCAGAGTCATATGGGGGTTCATTCTCTACTTCAGGTTCCTCTAACGGTGTTGTGATATCTACACATTGTTTAAAACCTTCCCAATTAACCTGAGGATGTTGAATTCTTAGGCTCCTCTTTATCAATAAGGCTATTAAACAATGATGGGACAATGTGGTGTCCACTTGTTTCTTTTGGTATTCAGACACCATCCTTTTCAACATATTATATAGGAAATTGGGGATGTTGACTAGCTTATCATGGTGAAGATGATTAAGCAACTTAAAATGTATAGTATATAACAAATTATGCCAGCCATCACAGGTAATGTATTTAATGATGCATGAACCACATTTTCCCTAGAAAAATAGAAGGGATAATCTTTTTGTACCTTGTGTTGTCGAGTCCAAATGCTCTCCCCTCTGACAGAATTCCTCCCTCGCTGTGGCTGCATCAGCACGAGATGGATACTTGGACCCTATGCGCGGCAATCCTGTGACTTGGGCAATTGCCATCTCTAAAGCATCTACTACTAATCCTCTAACCATTGCCTCGTCATATTGTAGTGTGGCTACAAATTCCTTTGCTATTTCATTATCATACTCTGTCAACTTCAAAAAGTAGTCCAACCATCCTACTTTGGTAAAGAGTGGTAGCACTAACGCATCCTCTAATATTTCTTTATGTGCAAATGGCTCTCACCGTATTGCATCACCCCCTATTATATTTGTATTCTACAATCTCTTGAAGTCTCAATTTCTCAATTTCTGCTAAACTCCAATTCTACCACCCTGAAGAGAACCATCCTACAGTTTACTGCCCCTTTTCTATTCTTCCCACTGCAGCTTTCTCAGGGTAACAAATTCATATTTTGGTGAAACAGGGAAGGTTTACTGTTTTAGAAAATGGCATAGGATGTTCTAAAAAAACAAAGATAGCAAAAATGGTGAAAACTGAAAAATTAAACCCTTCCCCCCAACTAAACTGTGAAGTGACCTCACTTCACGTGGTAAGTGAAATGCAAGGAAGAGGAATTATTAATTGGAATGGTGATAAACATTTTCACATGCATGAATTAAATAAGAAGTAATAATGAATATAAAAAGAAAGCTAAGTATAATCATTGAAGATTACCTTATGTACACACGTTATGGAATAAATGATCAGCTCACCTCAGAATTTGAGAACATGTACTTAGAATTTGATTTGATACAAGCAGGATGACATGCATGTAGAGGAATGGTAAGGTGGTGGGTACTGCGGAGTTGATTTGATGTGATAGTGCGCAATGTAGAAATAAATAACTCACTAGTTTGAGTTGACACCTTTGCAGCAACGCTAGAGTTATTGCATAATGTATGAAGCAATGTGTAGATGATGTGAAATAAGTGAGAAAAATGGTGTACTGCATGCCAAAGTAGTGAATATATTAGCAAATAGAAGTTGCTACGGGTGCCTCCAGCATAAGTCCCAACTGAATAGTTATCTATGTAATATGTTAGGTCCCAACTGAAAGTGAAAAACAAGTCCCTCTGGAGTTGACTGTGGTCATCTTGGATAGTGTGTTGTGTGTGCATGTGAATTATAAAGCATGAAAAATTAAGTCTCAACGACAGGGGTTGATTATTGCAACTCAACCTTTGCATTACTAGACAGGATTGGTGGATCATCTTCTGACAGTGTATCAACTGGTGTCACAAAACTTGCATCAGGAATGCCAGGAGTACCATACTGAGTGGCTAGAGAAATAAGAAAATTAGCCTTTTGAAGTGGCTTCTTATACAGTTTCAGCCTGTGTCCATTTGCTAGCAAAGAAAATTAGACCTCATCAATGGTCTATAATTGGACTGCACCATTAGGGAATACTTGTTTAATCTCATATGGTCCCAACCATCGGGATTAAAGCTTGCCCTTGAAGTCTTTGTATCTTGAATCATAGAGAAGTGCCCAATCGCTAGTAGTGAATTCTTTAGTCTTGATATACTTGTCATGCCATTTGACTCATTGTTTCTGTATAACCTCTGTGTGGTGAATGGCTTGTAATCTGATTTCATCATTCAAATGTTGTAGTCTGTCCTTTTGAGCTTTTGTCAAATCCATCCCTAAGTCTACTGTTGTCCTCAGGGTTTTGTATTCAAATTCTATAGGCAGGATTGTTGTCTTGCCATAGACCAATTCATAAGGTGTAAACCCTATAGTTGTCTTCCAGGTAGTTCTATATGGCCAAACAGCTTCTGGTAACCTAGAAACCCATTCCCTTATGTGAAGCTATACTATCTTTGTCAATATGTTCTCAATTTCTCTATTTGTGACTTCAACCTGACCATTAGCCTGAGGATGGTAGGGAGTGGACTTCTTGTGTCTAATCTGATATTCCTCCACTAGTCTAGTGATTAAATCTGATGTGAATTGTGGGCCTTGATCAGTCACTATCTCCCTTGGTACACCATATCTAGTGAAGATGTCTTCATACAAAAAATTTGCCACATTGCCATCTCTAGCAAACTACAAGGCTTTAACTTCCACCCATTTGGTTAAGTAATTAGTACATACCAGGATATATTCCTTGTTGTTTGAAGTAGGAGAGATAGGACCAACAAAATCTAGTCCCCACTTATCAAAAGGGGCTAATGAGATTTGTGGCTGTAAAGGCATTTCATCACTTCTGGTAGGTCTCCCCATCCTTTAACACCTATCACAACTTCCTGTATACTTGACAACATCTTTATAAAGTGTTGGCCAGTAATATCCTATTGTCAATACTTTGAAGGCTGTCCTTTTGGCTGCAAAATGTCCCCCATAGAGCTCATCATGAGAGGCCTTCAATATGTCAAACACTTCATCCTCTCTGATACATCTTCTCATGAGGTTGTCTGGACTAGTGTAGAAGAGGAATCCAGAAATCCAAGAGTAAGGGAAACATTTGTGAACTAGCTATCTCTTCTCCCTTGGAGAAAAGTAACCTGGAATTTGCCTTGAAACCAAATAATTGGCTATGTCTGCATACCATGGAGTGTGTATAGTTATAGAAAATAGATGCTCATCAGGAAAAGAGCCATCAACCACTCCTTCTGATGATTGTGTGGGTAGTCTAGATAGAAAATCAACAACTACATTAGCTTTCCCTAGTTTGTCAACAATTGTTATGTCAAATTCTTGCAGTAACAACAACCATTTGACAAGTCTACCACCCACTATTGGCTTATTCATCAAATATCTAATTGTTGCATGATCTGTATGTATGAACACTTTATAACCAGTAATGTAGTGTCTGAATTTGTTAATGGCAAAACAACTGCCAACATTTCTTTTTCTATCACAGTGTAGTTCAACTCAGATCCCTATAGGTTTTTACTTACATAGTAAATTGCATACTCCTTAGTTCCTTCTTGCTGGCCTAGGACTGCTCCAATAGCAAAGTCTAATGCATCTGTGTGGATGTGAAAAGGTAGTGTCCAATTTGGACCTCTGAGAACTGGAGCCTGTGTCAAGGATGCTTTTAGTTTTTCAAAGGAAGTCTAACAGTCTGGTGTCCATTCAAATTCACCGTCCTTTGTCAATAGAGTAAATAGAGGTGCAACAATTTTACTCAAATCTTGAATGAATCTTCTGTAATAACCTGCATGTCCCAGGAAGCTCCTTACATCCTTCTGTTTCTATGGAATAGGCAGGGTAGAGATAATTTCAATCTTCTTTGGGTTAACTTGTATGCTTGCACTTGAGATAAAATGTCCCAAAACTATTCCTTGTGTCATCATCATAAAACACTTTTCATTGCTCAAAGATAGGTTGTGCTCTATGCATCTCTTCAGAACTTTCTCCAAATTTTGTAAAGCTTCATCATATGTTTCACCATATGTGGTGAAATCATCCATATAAATCTTCATACTGTCATGGGCAAAATCATAGAAAATACTAAGGATTGCTCTTTAAAAAGTGGTTGGAGCATTGCACAGACCAAAAGGAAAGATAGAATATGCATAGGTTCCCCAAGGACATGTAAATGTTGTCTTATCTTGATCCTCTGGTGCAATCTTGATATGGTTATATCCACTAAAACCATCAAGAAATGAGAAATATTTCTTACTTGCTAAAGAGTCAAGAACTTGATCAATGAAGGGAAATAGAAAGTGATCTTTCCTAGTGGCAACATTTAGTTCTCTGTAATCAACACAAACTCTCCTTTTGCCACCTTTCTTAGGAACTATGACCAATGGTGAAATCCATTCACTATCTAAAATGGGGTATATAAACCCTGCATCTAAAAGATTTTGAAGTTCTACTTTCACTATCTCTCTTAGAGCAGGATTCATGCGTCTCTATTGCTATCTTATAGGTCTGTGGCCATCATCAATGTAGATTTTATGCATACACAAAGCAGGATCTATGCCCTTCATCTCACTCTAATCCCATGCAAATACTGCTGAGTGGGTTTGCAATACTACATGCAGGGATTGTTACTGCTCATCAGTCAATGCATTATTAACAATCAACACTTTTCCTAGCTTGATTTCTAATGGCTTAGACATTTCTTACACAGAGGACAAATCAAGGCTAGGTATTACTGGCAAGCATTGCTGAGGTAACAAGGTATGAAATATTTGAGATACTTCCTCTAAGGAATTGGTAGGTATTATGCTTCTTAATGGATCTTGTAAGCAAGATAAATAGTCTTGCTGCTGTGGATGCCTTCCATGGTCATTTTGTACAATGTGAGCAATCAACTCATCTTCATCTTGAATATCCAGTAAGGGACTGCGTTCAATAGTCATCAAGGTTTGCAAGGAATAGTTGTCCTCATCTTCCAGGGTAGGCCAAATGGTCTGCTCAAGCTCATGGTATGGTTGGGTTGGTGGATATAGAACCAATTTCTTGGTCACAGTCCCACTGGATATGATCATGTTACCCAACCTACAACCTATAAATGCATCTGTTGTGGCAAGCCATGGTCTGCCTAGTATCAGAGGATAACCAACAAGATTAACCTTTGGCTACAGAATTATGAAATCAGCAGGGTATTCCCAAGAGTCTAATGCAATGACCAAATCCTCAATGACTCCTTCAGGTTTGACTGTAGACCTATCAGCTAATTGCAAGATTATCTGAGTAGGCCTAAGGTTGCTCAACTGGAGTGTTTGCATTATCTCCTTAGTCATTACATTAATTGCAGCCCCTAAATCTATCAGAGTATTCTTAATCAGAGTCCCATTGATTTTGACATCCACCACTGGACTACCTGGATTTGTATATTTGGGAACAGTTATGTTCCCCAACATTATGTCAGCTAGGTTACCCAAAACATGAACTGTCTTTGGGTCTATTCTCTTTCTTCCTGGTTTCTTTATGCAGAGATCTCGGATAGTCTTAGTGTAGATGGGAATATCTTTGATGGCTTGGATTAAGGGAATCTTTATGCTACAACTGGCCTATAAGGTCATTTTTAGACTGTGCTGGTTGTTTCTGGATAGCAAAGTATTCAAGGAAAGGAGGCTTAGGATGTGAAATGGTTTGAGGTTCTTGAGTTGATTGAGGTTCCAAAGGTGGTTTATCTAAGGCTTCCTTTGTGGGTTCTTCATCTTCAAGTTTTGTAATTTAAGGAGATGAAGGACCTGCAAGTTGCTTCCCTGATCTGAGATGAACATTACTCACTTCTACCCCATATGTGGGGTATTGCATCACCTCATTAGTATAAGCCTGTTGAACAGGCTTGTTGTTAGGGTTAGGTGTAGGTTGGGTAGGGATTTGGGTAGGTCTAGGAGGTGGATTTTGAGGTGTTGATGGAGGCATTATGGCTGGCTGTTGTGGTTGAGATGGAATCATAGGTTGCTGGTAATTTACATTTTACTGCCATTGAGGTTGCTATGTAGGCCATTGGGGATTATAGTTGGAACCTTGAAAACCTTGTTGGGGCCATGGGTTTGGTTGATGTTGGTTCCAACCAGGTTATGGAGTAGGCCATTATGGGTTCTGTCAGAGATTTTGATTACTGGGCCATGGCTAAGTGTTCCAAGCAGAGAAATTTTGGTTTGCAGTAGGAAAGGGTGAACTAAAATTTAGTGAATCAGAGGGCATACATTATCTTTGTTGCCAAGGTCTTCTTTGAGCTCTGAAGAACAATTGTCCATCCTCTCCTTCAAATGGCTAAAATTCTAGCCTTTCTACCTTCTCTTGCTGGATGCTTGCCACCCTTTTGCATTTACAACTGGCCTTCCTTTGCCTACAACTGGGACAATACTCAGTAAGCATTGCATTAGGTTCTTCTTGTTTCTTCTTGATATGAAGAGTGTCTAGCTATGTGGCCATATGGCTAATTATGTCCTTCTTCATGTTGGACAGCAAATTACTAATTTCCACTCTTGAAACTCCATTGGTTGCCTTGTTTATAATTGATGTCCTTTCTCCCCTTGGTCGTCTAGTGAAAGTCCTTGAATAATTTCGGCAGACTTTACAAATTGACTCAAAAGGTAGCTGAGAAATATCACCTTGCCCAATGAGATTCAAAGCATCCATGCAATCATACTTAACCCCTCTCAAGAAAACTAGTTTTAATGATTCTTCAGATAATCTGTTTTGGGGGTTCTTCTTCATAGCAAACTGGAATCTTTTAACATAATATTCAAGTGGCTCCTCCTCCTTTTGTGACATCCTGAAGATGTCTATCTCCTCCTATCATGTCCTCGGCAGTAATCTTAGTATTTCTCCAAGAATTTCTCCTTCATAGTATCCCAATCTGGAATGGCAGCCTTTCCCAGCCCCATAAACCATCTCAAAGTTGCATCCTTGAGGGTAGCAGGGAAGAGTTTTAGCCTATGAGCATTTGAGGTGTAGTCATAGCTCCTACACAAGATATCAAACTCAAATAGGAACGTATCTGGGTCCTCTGTCACCAGGCCATAGAAGACTAGTAATGCTAATGGTGGAATATTTTTCAGCACTGTAGCCCTCTCTTGATTAGTGATAGGAAACTCGAACGTCACTTGCTCTAGTGGATCCTCCACTACAACATCTGCCATGGTTTTGAAGGTCCCTTCTGTAGTTGTGGAAGAAGCTGATGAAGATGCAGAAGGTGTTGATGAAGATGTAAGAGGAAATTCTTCTTCAGCACTTTCTACTGTATAATTGATAAAGTTAGTTGTTTCTTCACTATTTTGAAAATTTGAAGGGAGAAATCTGCCTCGATTATCTCTCTGCCTCCGCATACAGTGAATTTGGATTTATATTCTAGTAGTCCTGGACAATGTTAGTATAATTTCTAGTGTTTTATGAAAAGTAAATTTATTAATCCTAATGCTGGAATCAAAATTTAAACTATGAAAGCATGTAAAAATGAGCCTATGAAGGTAGCACCATCCCCGACAATAGTGCCAAAAATGTAGAGGAAAACTAATGCGTTGTAGACTTAACATAATTCAGGGGTAAACCTATCTGAACAGTCCCCTCTATCATTGCATTCCTACATTAAATTATCAACCGAGGAGCATAAGCTTATGATGGCACTGCACTGTATGTGCCTTCAGGGCTCATATTCCTCCTAAACTATCTTATCCAAACCTATTCAGGCTATACTACTCTGCTGGTATTCACAGAAATGCAAGAACAATAAAAACAACTATAGAATTTAGTGGCTACAGGTACCTGCAACATAAGCTGTAGATGACTGTTATCAATAGGAAATTACAAAATTAACTCAGAACATCCAAAATGATAAAAGAACTAATGCTAACTTCTGGAGGACTTAAAGTTGATAAAGCATGCACTTGTTCATGAACCATACTACTTGTAATTCGACAACCAAAGAAATCTAAGTGACTCATGATGTATCTATGTGCAAATGAAAAGAAGATTTAACAATGAATGCATAAAGGAACAAATAAATAAATGAAGTGAGGATCAATACCTTGAGTGGCTGGCTCAAGGGACTGACTCGCTTAATCTGAGAATCAAATCTAGTTTAGATATCTATGCATCTTCATAACACATAGTTCATTCAC
Organism: Cunninghamia lanceolata; assembly: GCA_027924645.1. Taxonomy (NCBI): domain Eukaryota; kingdom Viridiplantae; phylum Streptophyta; class Pinopsida; order Cupressales; family Cupressaceae; genus Cunninghamia; species Cunninghamia lanceolata. The sequence goes on from BSBN01001715.1 coordinate 17,610,707, forward strand.
TTTATATCATAACAAAATCTCTTTCAGATTGTATTCAATAATAACATTCCTTAATGAAACATGTCTGCATCTTTCAATATAGAAAATAGAGTAACAATAGAGTAACAACTGAGTAACTAGAAATAAAGTAACTAACTTGACATCTAACTCATCCCTTCTAACTTATACAAAAATGGGAGAGTTTTATGCAACTACTAACTGTCTTCAACCATCAATCCATTCCTAGATACTAGGATACAGGTTTGGGATCAATTTATTAATCTAATTGAATAGAGGAAGCAGAGTCCTATCCTAACAAGAATTATTATGCAATGGATCTCATGAAGAACACACATAAGCTACGTTTGAAACAAGTCTTCTTCTTCTTCTAGATTTATTTCTATCCATGATGGTTCACATTCATCCTCCAGCTGCCTACATGTTTGGTGTCCAACTTCACTTCCTTTAATTCTCATGTCTTCAACTTTGCTACAAATGCTCATTTCCTTGATGACATGTTCTTACTGCTCAAGGGTTAATTTACAAAACATATGCACACAAATAACCTTCATGACTAAGCCATAGGATTCCATCTATATTGCATGCATACTTATATTTAAATCATTCAATTGATAACATCATCACCATATTCCATATTAATAATATAGGTTCAAAGTCTTTGCAAAGTATATAAAAAGACAACATATAATGATGGTGATTTTGGTAAAGTGTCTGGAGGATCACATAGAAAAGTACTTAAAAGTATATAAAACAACATAAAAAGAGGTCAATAATTCAGCCCATCAATCCTCATTGATAACTGAGTTGGCCTTATCTAAATGTTTACATTTTGATAGGGTACCATCATAGCCCATATGGTGAAGTGTTGCTTCCACAACATGTGGTGAACTTGGGAGTTGGGAATTTTTGATTTAAGACGTGATTTTGGATTTTGATGGGTGATGTGGCATGTGGAATTAAATGATTGCGATGGATTTGAGTTGGCCAGAGAGGTTGGCAATGTAGTTTTGTTTAATGTATTTTTTACTCACCAAACTTGAGATGGTGGATTATGGAGTTTGGATTTGGCATTAGAAAGTTTGGATGTGGGCCCAGGGTGGAAATTAGGACCAACATTCTTGTACAAATTATAAGGTGGTGGACATCAATTATAGGTAACATTCTTGTACACCTTATGTGTTGGGAGCAATGATAATCTTCAAGGTTGTAGACAACTATTATATGCAAGGTTCATCTTCGATTTTGATAGCTTGTTGCATTAGGATAAATTACATCATTTGATAATTTGCTTGATCCATTTTGTCTTGGGACCCATATAGCTTTTATATGCTTTCCTTGACTTTTGGCTTCATATGCTTTTGACATTGGATTTGAAGCTTTTACTTTGTATGTTCTATGATTTTGTTGGTCCTGATCGAGGGATGGAAGATGTGGAGGATAAAGTTTGTGAGTAGAGATGGTGGAAGTGGAAGGGTTGTTGGTAGCAAGGTTATTAGAGGGGCTATCAATGGTCCCTATCTCTATGCTCTCATTAGATGAGGTTTCCTCAATGATTTTTGAAGTATCACTAACACCATTCGATTGTTGAGATGATTGATATCCTATGCCTTGACCATAATTTATGTAGATTGGGATGGGTTACAAGATGCCTTGTTTATGAAGGTCCAATCCTTTTCCATGATAGTTCATGCTTTGACATATCTTCTGTGCAATAGGATATTTGTTGCTTTTGAAGCATGATGCAAGATCATCGGTATGTTGCTAAGAATAATCAGAATTTGTTATTGTTGCCTCCTTGAGTAGATATGATTTGACAAAGTTGGTAGAGCCTATTGGATGGGATTCTTGTGCTTTCTCATTATGTATGCTTGGTGCATCAGGATCATTGTGTACACGTGGCATTTCTTGATAATTGTGTATACCTGTCATGTTTTGATCATTGCTTGTGCTAGTTGATCCTTGATCATTATTTGTGTTTGTCATGTTTTGATCACTAGATGGATCAATAGTAGCTATTGTGACTTGCTTTTCTTTATACTTGATGTAAGTAGGATGCTCATTAGGATGCGATGTGATATGATCCAAGTCATTTGTTTGATTGTCTATGTTGTCTTGGGGACCATGTGTCTCATCATGAGATGTTGGTGGATGATGGATAGGACTAGTTGGATGTTGGATAGGAGTGATGTGGGTTTCTAGATCATGAATGGTTTTGGGATAATGGATGGGAGGAGTATTGACCTCTTGATCATGGATGGTGGTGGCTTGAGTAGTTGGATCTTGGGTAGCTTGGGTAATGTGATCTTGAGGAGCTTGGATAGTTTGACCTTGACTTGCTTGGATAGTATGCTCATGAGTAGCTTGGATAGTTTGATCTTGACTTTGTGAAGAGCAAGGTTGATCATGCTTTGGATTTGATTCTTGACATAGCTCTTGGGTTTGGATAGAAACAGAAGATTCTTGGATGGGCTTAATAGGCTCTGGATGGTCGAAAACATGGCTACATGATGGATCTTGACTTGCATTTATGGTAAGACATTCTTGAATAGGTTTGATAGGTTTTGGACTGCATGATGGTATCAGAGGAATAGGCATGGTGCTTGAAGGCTCTTTGATAGGTTCAAGGATAGGCATTGGATTGCATGATGGTTTTTGATTCCTTGATAATAGTCCTTGGGTTACATCTGAAAAGGATAATTTGGGTTGATATGAAGACATGAAAATGATAAGAGGCAAATAATTACATAAAGATAATGCAATAAGCACAAATAAATTTCACCTCAAATCACTTTGCTTCTCCCATAGAGCGGAAGTAGAGTGCACCCTAGCTCCACTTGATTTGCTCTTGATAATGATTTGATTGTTGGTTGCTCACTCTAGCAGCATAACTTTTGCATTCTTGTGTGATCTTCCATTAGTCATTCGCCTTAGCCAAAAATTGCTTGATTGAAGGTACATTTTATATGCACTTGTATTATAAGATGGATGGCTAGGATTTGATTAGAGATGGATGATTAAGATTTGATGAGACATGGATTAAGGATGAATGGTTGAGATCAAAGGTGTATGAATGACCAAGATTAAATGAGAGGATAATGTGGGAAGGATAGGGCCTATCCTCATATGGTCAGCTAAGATTAAGAGGTGAAATTTAAAATGAATGGTGTGGATGAAAGAATTAGTTATTTTTAGATTTTTGTGAAAGTGGAGAATAATTAATTAAATAATAAAGTTATTTAATTAATTATAGGATAGGAGTGATGTGGGAGGAATAAAATTAATTTGGCTAGAGGGTAAAAATGGATAAAATTAATTAAATAAATATAATTTATTTAATGAATTTGACTAAAGGAAGGAGACATGGAAGGGTCCTACGATGAAAGTGTCATAAGGTGGATGTCTAGGTGATGTTTGTAGTGTCATAAGGACATGGTCAATTTTAGATGTCTACAATGATTTTTGAAGCTTCATGAAATTTAGAGGTGGATGGTGTAAATTTATTGAGGTTTTTCAATTGGTTAATTCAGTGTATTATGTGTATTTCATAGCTCAAAGCTTGTAGCATCCAAAGACAAAGACACCCCAAGTAGGATACAAAAATACAAAGACATTACAAGTCAAGCATGATACACATAGCTAACCAGTGGTACATACAAAGAGGCATACCAAGGAAGAAGGACACATCCCTATGCTTAACAATGCATATATATACCTCATGTATGATATGTAGAAAGTAAGAAAAGGAAGTAAGCAAGAGAAAAAGAGAGCAAAAGATAGAACATATGTGTGTGAGAGAGAGAAAGATAGTAGAAAGGAAGAAAGTAGAATATGAGATATGATATGTAATTGAGGGGATGGTGTAATTGATGTATTGAGAGACTGAATATTGTATACCACAAGTTTAAATAATGAGTATATAATGGTTTATTCTATATGATGTGCGTGTGTGTGATGAATGTGTATATGATTGTATTTTAATTTAATTGATTTTTACTCTACCACATTATTCTATAATCAACCACATCAATTCTAATCCCTTTCTTATCTTATAAACTAAGGTATAAATATAACATATAAGAGCATAGGCCAAAAACTTTGGTCTATACCTCCTCCTTGTTAATAATCATCACATTTAGATCCTCACTTATCGTTGTTTTGAGAACTCATACCCTACACACTCATTAAGATGAGGCATGGATTTAGTCCAATCAAGATTGATGGTTACCTTTTCATCCTTTCTCAAAGTATTTTTCAAGTCATCTCCAAAGGAATTTTTCAATCAACACAAATGGAATCAAAATCTTATCAATATAATCATGAGATTCCTTTCCTTCTTTAGGAGAATCTATAGTTATAAGAGGCTCCTCACAATCATTCGCAACAAGAACAACAACAACACTACCATTTTATGCATTCCACGTCTTCATTGCAAAATATCTTTCTCCTCTGAAAGGAATCAAAGGTATGGAATATGCTTCCTACACTAATCTATGAGAGGAGGTATGTGCAAAAATTAAATTAATCATATAGTTATAAGGAAATAAACACAAAAACAAAATACCATAACATAGTGATTTATGTGGGGAAAACCCTTTTGGAAGAAAAAACCCACACACTAAGGAAGATCAATGTATTATTTAGTAATCAAATGGTTACAATGCACATGTAGATTCCAAGCCTTTATAATAGTATCACCAATAAGACATCTAAAGTAGTTCTAGTAGTATAATAGTACCTACAAAACTCACTATATAACCTCCATCTCAAGCACCCAATAAACAGGAGAAGCAATACATGAAACCATCAACTGGTAATTAGAGAATCATGAGATAAAATAATGCAAAATGTGGCACTAATAGGCCTACTAAAAATCCAACACCCAAATCCCAAGATGTGTCCACAAGCTAAAAATGACATACTCCTTACATCTATCATAAGCTCGTCATAATATACTCATCAAATTGGGTGCTACATTTTGGCTCCATTATTTCCATTCAAAGATGCCTTATGATGTGTCATAACATGCATCATAAGTTGGTAAACAAGTATAACTCCTTCATACAACTCTCTCTTGTGCATCATAGATGCTCTTACATTTCAGATGTGGAAGCCCGACTTCTAGAGGCCGCAATTTTTTATTTGGAAAGTTGATTAAGTGCATTTTTTTCAAATTAAAGATCTTGAAGATGTCAATGTCGCTATAACTTGATTTCTATAGTTAAGGCCTATTTTGTCATTTTTCAAGCCCAAAATCAACCTCTAGAGCCTTGAAAATTGTATTTCTATGTTATATAGCCCAAAAATTATTATTTTTTATTCTTAAGACTAGGATGCAAGGTTGAGACACCTTTCCTAACATCCTCCCACTTGTCAAACACCTTACAAGAGCAAAGGGAATACCAACATTGTGGACTATCTACTAGGGATCTAGAGGCCCATAGACCTACTATACCACCTAAACTTATCTATGCTAACTAGCATTGTCAATGCATCTACAACATTTTACAAAGAGTCAACTTTCTCTAGCATCACCCTTCTATTCTTTACCATGTCATAGAAAAAATGAGACTAGACATCTATGTGTTCCATCCTCACATGAAAGGTCAGGTTCTTTCCTAGACACATGACACTCTAACTATCACAAAGAAATTTTATAGCTTCCTGACTTAGTACCACATCTAAACACAATATCTATATCCAAATGGCCTCCTTACAAGCATAAGTATTTGCTATGTGATAGGTTGTCATTAGACCTAGCACTTTAGCTGAAAATTTATCAGTTTTGTTGACCAAGTTGTGTCCAAGGCTGTATGCAGTAGGAGAGGAGATTTAGACATTCTAGTTTAGCAACAATTTCCTTGGTTTTTTTGCTTTAAGAAAAGACTTTATAAAGAAAATTCTAACTAAAAAACATGGAAATCTAAGCTTAAGGAAAATCTTTGAATGCAACTAAAATTCATTAACCAACTCAGATTAATCTATGAACTCAAAAGAAATACTTAATCTAAGAAAGCATGAAAACACCAAATTCTAGACTATGCTACCAACTTTTACTAAACTACAGAAATTTGAATTATGCAAGAACTCTGAAACTTCTCTACTACATAACATAGAAGGACAAAACTCTGGAACTCTGAAATATCTAAGTTGACAACACACAAAATTGTTGAACTACAATTTGAATTTATATTCTACTCAAGACAATAATCACAACACAAGCCTTGCAGGTTAACACAATTTTACCACAAAACTTTAGAACAAAAAAAATAGAACATAACAAATATGATAATAAAGATAGCACACATTCACATAACAAACAAAATACTTATCTATCTAGTTCCTTTCGTTGAGTGGCCAGCTCTCCAGAATATCTCTACTAACTCAGATCACATTAAACAACAACAAAATCCAATCCAATTTCGCATAAGCACACATAAAGAAATTTATCTTGTCTTAGAGAAACTTCTATTTATTTCATTCATAGTATATCTCTATTTGAAAACATTATGTTTTTATCACTTCAAATATCCCTAAATCTAGGGCGGCCCATTATTGCCACTTCAAGTCTTATAAAAACAACATAACAAAATTGCTTAAACAAGTTTGTCTTTTAGTGCCATAAAGAGGGGGCTCCGAGTGGAGCCTTAAATGCTTCAAGTGTCTTTTGAATAACAAAAAAAAAATTAAAATGTCACATGGATGGAAGAGTAGCAGACAATTGAAGTCTTTAGTTATCAATTTCCTTAATTTCTGGAACTCCTAGACCTCTGGCGGTGTTGACTTCAATCTTCATTAATATACGCTTCCTCCACTCTATATCGTATTCAAAACCTGCTTATGACATAACATATATTTTCATAAAACCTTGTCAACATTAGTGGTCAAAATCAATCAATTTAGGAACTAAGATTTATACACTATTCTTTAAAAAATAGACAATATTTATCATAAGATTAATAAATTGGCATAATTTTGAGTTAGCTTATTAGCACAGAGGGGGTAATTGGGTCAATGCTGAGATGAGGCTGTTTGTACCTCATCATCTCCTCCACACCTAAGGATGAGAAGGTCCTTCTGCTATCTGTTGTGACTATCCCTTTTGATTCGTCTACCTTTCTATTTCTATTTTCCTATTGAGTTCCTCAAATAAGGCACTGGTGTCATATACCGCATCTGACTCAGGATCCTGATGTTTAGGGTACTTGATGAAACCCTTATGGAATTTTAGTTTCACTCTCAAGGTTTGAAGTTCCCAAGGGGACTGCTCTATGGTTACCAGGACTGTAGGTGGAGGTTGGAGAAGTAAAGGAGGCCTATACCTCATACCTATCCACTTGGCTTTCAATTGTTGTAGTATTTCTGCTACCGCCTCTGCTCTTTTGTATGACCACTTCAGATTGGTGGGAGAAATCATTTCCCTTCTTTTCAAATACATGGGAAGGGGAGTGTACCTGTCCTCGCATGCCGCCCATGCTCTGTCTATTAGTATAGGTCGATTTATCTTGAAATCTTTGAAACAAATTCTAAGGCTCTCATTGTATTTCTCTTTCATAGCATCATATTTCTTTATCCTTCTAAATTGTGCTTTGAATGCATATGTCTTATGATGTTGATGCCTCATAAGAAGGCCAACAATATTTTCTTCTTGTAGGTATTCTTTGGTTCTCTCCTGCCAGTTGATCTGGTTTTGTAGATTAGAGAGAAAGGACCTTAACTGTACTTCTCCCACAAAAAGATTAATGAAAAAGTCAGTGTGCTTCTCTAACAGTAAATTATGGAGGAAAAATTTAGAAAATAGATTCTGTTGGGCAAAGGGTGAAGTCTTGAATACTTCTAAAAAATGTTTGTCATCAGGGTCATGAGGAAGGTTACAAGAGATTCTCAAGAGTTTCCACCTCAACACTTGCTCATTTAGAAACAGAGTATAGTCTTAAAGGTTTCCTGCAAGCTAACAATAGTTCTCTAATCTTGCAAGCCTGTCATGTCCCTTTTTCAAAAAATAGAACTTACTATAAATAGTAAGTTTCCATTGTCCAAAAATAGTAAGTTGGAGGTAACAGGACACATAGGGAAAATGTTTTATTTAATATTTTTATTGTTTCCCCATAAATTTAGGAGAATATTATTTATTGGGAGAAATAAAATATTAAATATTAATTTTTATTACACAAGTGGATTTTTCATGAGGTTTTGGATAACTCCAAGGAAATTAGTAATTTCCCTACTTTTTCAGAAAATAATTTAAAAAGGGAATATTATTAATTTATTTTAACTATAAGATGAGGATGGAAAGAAAGCAATTAAATATTAAATATTAATATTTATTTGCTCTTGTGGAGGTGTTGGAAATGGGGAAGGTGCCTTTCTCTTTTATTGAAGATTTTAGAATCTTGTCAAGATTGGGTTTGATTTTCTTGCAGTGGTGAGGTGTAAGTGGAGCTATTTTTAGTTTTCATGGGAGGTGGAAATTTCAAAAGACAAATTTTAATTAATATTTTATTATTTCCCTCCCAAGTTGGCAATTGGGTTTTTGAATGCCCATTTTGTACTTCGGCAATATAAATATCATGGATTTTTAGCATCTTTTGGCCATTTTATTATTCCTCATATTTTTTGTGTGAACTTTGGTTCTACAACAATCTTCTTGGATGAAAAGCCAATGGAGATTTGAAGTCAGTGGACAAAACCCCATTGATTTCCAGTGGCAATCTTATTCAGAGGTTGCATCAGTGCTTTAGATTATTGCAGATTTAGAGGATTCCAGTGTTGTGTGTTTTTGCAGGTGTGGTGTGTGGGAGGAGTTAGTTGCAGATTTTATGTGTGCAATGTGTTGTGGGTTTGCTGCTATTGTGGCACCTTCATTGGTGGTGTTTTTTTATTCTACATCAATTCCTGAAGTTTTATATGCTTATTTTACAGTTGGGTGTTGTTGGAGCTTGGCAGGTTAAATTTCACAAGTGTGTATTTTAATATTGTGAGGAGTTTGATATATTCATTTTTCAATTTGGGGGTTTGTTGTTGCTGTTGTGTTGTGAATGATATATCAATCCTTTGTAGTGTTCATTATCAACAAGAAATCAATAAAAATTAGTTTTGGGTGTTTGTGGAGCAAACTGTGCAAGTTTGATGTTTTATTTACAGTTTTTGGGTGAAGATCTTGAAAGTATAATTCCAGATGTTGTTGCTGCTGTAGTTATTTCTGATGTTACAATAGATTTCATGTATAAAAATCATATTTTAATTATATAAGGAGATTTGAGAGTTTTAGTGCAAAAATTGTCAAAGTTTGATGCATAGTTTGTTATGAAATTGACTCTTTTGTGGGTATTTCAAATAACTCCAAAAAAATATTGTTATAAGGGTTTGAAATTCAAGGCTTTATTTCAGATTTGTTGTGTGGTGCTATTATTTACAAAAAAAAAATCAAATTATTTCATTGGGGTTATTACAGTGGTATCAGAGTTAAGATCTTGCCAGCCTGTAGGGTACTAAGTTTTTTTTTTACCATGGGAGGATTCTTCAAATCCCTTTTGAGGAGTTTGGAAAATAATGTTTTAGTTTCCAAAATATCAATATGGTTTGATGAATATTATATGAAATGTATAATTTCAAAGGTAGCCCTCACTTTTTATGAATATGCAGAACTCAGTGGGAAAGATTTGCCTAAAGAAGGAGTGGTTTTCAAAACTTTTGAAGAGTACCTTTTAGAGGGAAAATTTGAAGTGTCATTTGAAAATTATTTCATGAGAAGAAGAAAGGAAGGAGTTAAGATGGAAAAGTTTGCAAATACCAAAAATCAAGAAGAACAAATGAAAGTTGATATTCAGGATAGCTTTGAGTCAAACAATGAGGAAGAACAGAAAGATTGCATCCATCCAATTGAAGTGGAACATAAGGAAGAAGAAGTGAAAGTGTTGAAGAAGATTCAAAAGTTATTGAAGTAGAGGAAGAAAAGGTGGAAAAAGAATATTTTCAGACTATCTTGTCAGAGGTTTCAGTAGAAGAACATGTTAATTTTAAGAATGAGCCAAGGATTGATTTTGAGAATATCATTGTAGATGGATATACACTTGGGAAGAACATTGTGGTCAGCCCTAGCACAAAAAAGTTGAGCCACTTGGATGGAAGTGTTGAGGATATCTCAACAATGTCTCTTTTGACAATGGTCGATGAGCATTTTATTTGTAGCCCAAGGTATGAAAATATTTCATATTTGTTATCTTCTCTGTCACTACAAAATTCTTGTCATCATGGAAAGCATGCTAAAAAGGGTGATAGAGTGAGGGATACAACTTGCAGTATAGGGTATGAGGCCTCTTTGATTCAAGTCTAAACTTGTGTTTTCATATGGGATCTAGGTAATCTCTTGAGGATTAAAATAGTTAGAGGCACTAATGAGTTCTCCATCTCTTTCATTTGGAATAAAAGGAAGTTTATGAGGATTCATATAGAGTTTGTTCTTATTACTAACCCCATTACGAAGGATCAATGTTCACATTTGGTGATCCACTTATGCAAGCCAAGTACCACACTTGAAGACAAGATTTTGGGTAATCGTCAAATGGAGATAGGAACAATGAAATGCATATCATGGGAATTGTGTAAGGAAAGAAGGTGTCAATTTCATGTTGTCAATTTCATTACTAAACATGGCTTGATATTTGTGGGATCAAGGTACATGCAGGTTTTCTACTATTGGTTGTATGGAGGATTCATGAAGGAGGAGACACTACAAATTGCTATAATCATGGAGGCATGGCATTGGGTCATCCTGGTGGGTGAACAAGAGATGTGCAAGGACATCTTGTTTATAGGATTTGAAGGAATGCAGTGTTACAAACAATTTTTAGCCCACATACCATCTAATCTAAACCATTTTGCAAATGGTAAAGTTTTGAGTGACATGGTAAGAAATCTTAATTTCTTTAATATTGGTATTATTTTGATCACCATCTATACTTGGGAAGATATTTGGGAGCATTTGAATGTGGTTAGGAGTACATTTCAGCAACATAATCATTCTTTCAAAGTATCTATAGAGGAGATTGACATCACCTATGTGGATCAAATTATTGAGAAAGAATAGGTTGTTGTTTTTGAAGGGTCTCAAAAGTATACAGATATGGGTGAATGGATTTTCTACCATTATGTGGTTTAACATAGCCTCTGCCTTGCAAACATTGCTTTTTTTTATGTATCCTAACCTTGAATGGATAATTGCATACATGCACACTTGCACAGGGAATGATTGGTATACATTCTATGATGTGTTTTTAGTCTACATGCAAGCTTATTTATGCCATGAGGGATTCTCATGGAGGAAATTTGAGGAGGAATCCCAAAATAACTATATTGGAAGGCATGATCATGAAAATAATTCCTTACTAGTTACTAATGATGAATTTCATCTTATCAAAAATTTTAGATCAGTAATTTATGCAAGAAAATTCAAATTGGACATACAAGAACATAAGAAGAATGGTGCAAAGAGTTATATGGTTCAAAGGTTGTAGCCTATGGGACAAATCATGAGTACTCATGGCATACAGGAAGTTGCAGCACACGAAGCATTGAAGGAGTTTGTTGAGGTAACTAACTCATGTTATGTACTTGACACTTCATATTTCTCACAAGAATTCTTTATAGGGTGTGATGATTCAGGAAAAGAAGTTGCTATGGTGATAATACAAAGGTGGAAAAAAATGAAAATTGATAGCATAAAATCCAAATATTTGAAGAGAGCTTCACTATGAAGAATGAGGAGGTAACTTCTACCATGTTTAATTTTGAAGATTTTAGTGATCATTTAAGTTAAGGTATATATGTGGTAGAGAGTAATCACAACTTGTTGGATTTCTTCTTGGATAAACATGATTTGAATGATGAGAAGCAAGAAGGGGTAAGGAAAATCTAATTTAATGATTTTGATATAATATGCTTGAAGGGTAGAAAGGAGGTAATTGTTGAAGATTCTACCAAAATGTCTATTCACTGTTTTGAAATTCATGATGTTGGGAAGTTTTCTGACATGGTAGAACATGTCATAAATGTATTTGCCACTAATTTTTTAGAAATGTTGAGAAGTGCTCAGTATGTGTTATTGGATGGACTCAGAGAGTGCATAGTCTTCCATCAGAATGAGCCTTTGTTTGCATATTTGAGATCCAAAGTTTGGTGGATTATTTGCTGCTATTATATAAAGATTATTGTTGTTCGTCAACTATACCATTTTTGTTCTAGAGCAACAACTAAAGTTGCATTTAACAACCTCCAAATTGAGGCGGAGTATAGAACAATTAGTGTTGTTTTCAGCAGGGTGTATCTCTACATCACAAAGGTAAAAAGGGTAATTGCTTCTCAGTTGTGTATTTTCTATTGTGATGGATGTATTTACTATCATATCAGTCCTATGGGATACAAAAATCAGATTTGTGACATAATAAGAAGTTTCAGATATTTCTGGTACAAACTATTGCTTGCAAATCCATTTTTTAAGAAATGGTGGTGTAAATGCTATTGTTACATGATGTTACATGATGTCCCTCTATAGAGATTTTCCTCTTATAGATCAGATATTGAAGTTGAATATACCATCCCTCAAGTTGAGGTAAAATCTGAGCCCACTAGTGTGCATTTCAGCCATTTATATTTCAGTGTTTGGTTGAAAGAAGTGGTTTTTTTCTCCCAAAGATGTAATTGATGTTACATAGGATTTAATGAATATTATAATAGTCATAATGGTAGTACCAATCAGATTTATATCACTAGGAGAAGTTGTAGGAGTTTCAGGTTTAATTTACTACAGGCTAGTGCTTACATACAGTGGGAGGCATTAGGTGAGTTTACAAAACTTCTTTGGGAAGATATGGTTCATGTTTGGATTTGGAGTGAATGTATCAAAGATTTGGATGGATATTATTGTTGGTTTCATGACATTTTTACATAAGAATCTGAGATTCCAAGTTTGCACAGTGTCCCTTGGCAAAAGATGCTACACCTCATAGGTACAAGATTAAGGGTTGGTATGCGGATTGACAAGCTCCATCTTTTTGGCATAAGGATTATAAAGCATTATGATTGCAATTGCTTGAGGACAAGCAATTTTGGGAAGGGAGGACTTGTCATGTCCCTTTTTCCAAAAATAGGACTTACTATAAATAGTAAGTTTCCATTGTCTAAAAATAGTAAGTTGGAGGTAACAGGGCACATAGGGAAAATATGTTATTTAATATTTTTATTGTTTCCCCATAAATTTAGGAGACTATTATTTATTGGGAGCAATAAAATATTAAATATTAATTTTTATTACACAAGTGGATTTTTCATGAGGTTTTGGATAACTCCAAGGAAATTAGTAATTTCCCTACTTTTTTAGAAAATAATTTAAAAAGGGAATATTATTAATTTATTTTAACTATAAGATGAGGATGGAAAGAAAGCAATTAAATATTAAATATTAATATTTATTTGTTCTTGTGGAGGTGTTGGAAATGGGGAAGATGCCTTTTTCTTTTATTGGAGATTTTAGAATCTTGTCAAGATTGGGTTTGATTTTCTTGCAATGGTGAGGTGTAAGTGGAGCTATTTTTAGTTTTCATGGGAGGTGGAAATTTCAAAAGACAAATTTTAATTAATATTTTATTATTTCCCTCCCAAGTTGGCAATTGGGTTTTTGAACACCCATTTTGTGCTTTGGCAATATAAATATCATGGATTTTTCTAGCAAAGCATCTTTTGGCCATTTTATTATTCCTCATATTTTCTATGTGAACTTTGGTTCTACAACAATCTTCTTGGATGAAAACCCAATGGAGATTTGAAGTCAGTGGACAAAACCCCATTGATTTCCAAGGGCAATTTCATTTAGAGGTTGCATCAGTGCTTCAAATTATTGCAGATTTAGAGGATTCCAGTGTTGTGTGTTTTTGCAGGTGTGGTGTGTGGGAGGAGTTAGTTGCAAATTTTATGTGTGCAATGTGTTGTGGGTTTTCTGCTATTGTGGCACCTTCATTGGTGGTGTTTTGTTATTCTACATCAATTCCTGAAGTTTTATATGCTTATTTTATAGTTGGGTGTTGTTGGAGCTTGGCAGGTTAAATTTCATAAGTGTGTATTTCAATATTGTGAGGAGTTTATATTTATTTTTCAGTTTGGGGGTTTGTTGTTGCTATTGTGTTGTGACTGATATATCAGTCCTCTGTAGTGTTCATTATCAACAATAAATCAATAAAAATCAGTTTTGGGTGTTTGTGGAGCAAACTGTACAAGTTTGATGTTTTATTTACAATTTTTGGGTGAAGATCTTGAAAGTATAATTCCAGATGTTGTTGTTGTTGTTGCTGCTGTAGTTATTTCTGATGTTACAACAGATTTCATGTATAAAAATCATATTTTAATTATATAAGGAGATTTGAGAGTTTCAGTGCAAAAATTGTCAAAGTTTAATGCATAGTTTGTTATGAAATTGACTCTTTTGTGGGTATTTCAAATAACTCCAAAAAAATATTGTTATAAGGGTTTGAAATTCAAGGCTTTATTTCAGATTTGTTATGTGGTGCTATTATTTACAAAAAAAAAAAAATATATCAAATTATTTCATTGGGGTTATTACAAAGCCTCTATTTTTGCCTCATATAATCGGTCAAAAGATTCTTTTAACAACACCAATTCCTTCTTTAATCTAGCATTTTCTATACCGGCCTGCCTCAAGAAGTAACATCTCTCTATCCATTTTCTTAGTAGAGGAGGGATATGAACTTGGAACCATTCCATCTTTGTGGGTTCAGTTTGGATTTCTTTATCTTCCATAGTTGGCTTAACTTTTAACTCTTGCAATTCCTCTTCCAATTCCACTGTTTGACTTATGACAGCATTCAATTCGCTGCTTATGTTTTTCTTGGTTTTCTTGGAAGGCTTGAAGGAAATCTATGAAGTTATCAGTTAACCTTTTAATTTGCCTATTGATAAGGCCTTTTGCAATGCTAGATTCTCCTGATCCTTCTCTTCAAAATGTTTAAGTTGGGCTTGCAAGTTTTCAATGTTATGTAGTTGCAAACTTATGACTTTTGCTTCCTTTTGTTTTGTTGTTTCTTCGTGTTGAAGCTGCAAGTTTGCAATGATTTTATCTTTTTGTTGTAATTTAGTTTCTAAGTCCCTCACCTTCTATTCCTAGGAGTTACTCATTTTCTGTATAACCTTCTCATTCTGGTCAATATTTTGTTTTTGTACTATAACTAGTTCATCACTTTGTTGTAATTTACTCTGCAACTGTACAATTTCCTCCTTTAGTTTATCTAACTCATCTTTTAGTTGATTATCTCCTACAATATTTGTATCTACTATTTGTGAAAGTGGTTGTTCAATAATTTCTATGCTTTGATTATCCTGTGTTTCTTCACCCACTTCTCCAGTTGGGAGTTGCTGCTCTGTTTCACCCACTTCTCCCATTGGGAGTTGTTGTGTTGTTTCCATAGGAGTTGTTACCCCTAATGTCGATGTATCAATTTTACTTTGTTCCCTTGCCTCTTCTTTTTCTTGTTTAGTTGGGCTAGGTACTTCTAGAGTTTCCTCTCTATCATTTTCTTTAGGGTTTCACTAGCACCTGACTATTTGATGTGCCTTTCTCATTTTGAGACAGGTATGTGTTCAAATGGAGTGGAAAAATCATCTATGTAGCCAGAAGTTTACTTCTCCTTAAAGGAGGGGGTCTTTGTAGCCTCTGCTTAGAGCATTGCTTTCTCACCCTAGGTGGACTGGTCTCTTGTTTTCCCTCAGAGTTGATAAATTCTACATTTTCTTTATTTTCTGGAGTCTCTTCTAGAGGCTCCGAAACTTTAGGTGCCTTAGGAGAATTGTTAGGTTCCGTAGGGTTTGGGGAATTTTTTGGTGCTTCTTCCTCTAGAATTCCTAGGGATTGCTGAGGTTCTGGAGAAAGTTCTTTAGGGATTTCTGTGGCTACCCCAGATGATTCGCCTATGTCAAATTGTTTCATGGGTGCTAGGGTTTCAAATTTTTGAAGGAATTTTTGCCATTTATTATTTGTCTTTCTTCGCTTCAAAATTTGATGCTTGCAGATCATGGTGATTAGGCCATGATGCTTCAGAGGGCCAGACCCAATCTTATACGTTTCAACCATATTAACTAAGGAGTTGAACAAAAAGGCAGGAATTTTGATCTTAATTTCAGGGCTTACTGCGCCATGATGCAGGTGAGTGAACAAATGGAAGGGTGGTTCTACAATTGTAGCACATTGTCCATTACAGGTAAAATATTTGATTATCCAAGCGACTGCAGTTTTTAATGATTCTGCTATTGATTTTCTTTGAAGTCCTTTATTTTGACCTTTAGGCCCCATTACTAACTATGGTTGGGGTTCCCCCTCTCATATGAAAAGCTCAATCATCTTTTGATAAGAGATTTTTGTCTCTTCAACTAAATTTATTCCCTCATTTGCAATGCTAGAAATTTCAGAGAGGGTTTGGGCACTTACCTTAAATTTCTTTCCCCATACTACTGAGTGACCCTCTATGAAGTTTTTCATGAATTCTTTGACCAATTCCAGATGGTACTCTTCAAACTTTTTGAGGAATTCTAACCACCCTACTGCCTGAAAAAGCTCTATGATGTTCTTAATTGCCAATAGCTTTTCTACTAAGGCTGGTTCTGACTTTCTTTTCGCTCCCATGTTTGTCACAGATAGAATTGTTCACTAAACTAGTATTGCTTGCCAAGATAATAAAATACCTGGCTTACAGTCAGTTGCAATTACTGTGTGTGATAAACAATGAAGTGAGTTTAGGGAAGGTTAAATAACATGATGTCTCTTCATACACCATCAATGTGCCAGTTTGTACCCTCGTCCCATCATTATTCCTTATGCATGTGGAGTTATGGTGCCATCATTTCCTTCACTTGAAGTGAAGTCATCATAGAATTCTATTTTCTGGGAAAAGAGGAACAATATGCCAATTTATTATATCTTAATAACAATTATTGCCTAATTACGAAAGGAGTGTACGTACCTTGTATTCATAAGTTGATGTCAATTCATACCTCTTTGCTAACAAATGTACACATTTACGATTTTGTGAATCATTAAAGTGGAGTTGTGAATGAGTTGGTTTAATGATGGTATGGGCAAATTTATTGATGGAGATGATGACGTAGGCAAACAGGACTATTATGATTTTTAGAAAAGGTGGCATTGCTTCTTTCTTTTCAAATGATCATAATAATAATTGCTTATTATGATAGTGAGTGATCATCTTAAGGAGTTCATTTTAATGAATCCTAGGGTATGGAGGTGTTAGATGGCGGGGAATGCTATAAGCAAGTGTGAGCTATGAATTTCAAAGTATTGGTGAAAGGCTATCCTTGGAAGTGAATGGCTAGAAAGTTCTAGAGCATCGGTAAAGGAATGCAATTGAAATAAGGAGGAACAAAATTCTAGAGCATCATTGGAAGGATGCATTCAAAACAAGTAGGAACAAAGTTTAGGAGCATCGTTGTGGGGATGTGACCGAAATAAATAGGAACAAAGTTTTAGAGCATCATTGTATGGATGTGACCAAAATGAACAAGAACAAAGTTCTAGAGCATCATTATAGGGATGTGACTGAAATGAATGGGAATAACTTTTCAGATCATCGTTGTAGGGATGCGATCGAAACGAATAGGAACAAAGTTCTAGAGCATCATTGTAGGGATGTGACTAAAATGAACAGGATCAAAGTTCTAGAGCATCATTGTAGGGATGCGACTGAAATGAACAAGAATTTTTTTTTTGGAGCATTGTTGTAGGGATGCAACCAAAATGAAAAGGAACAAAGTTCTAGAGCATCATTGTAGGGATGCGACTGAAATGAACAAGAACAAAGTTTCAGAGCATCGTTGTAGGGATGCGACCGTAACGAACACATGAACAAAGTTCTGGAGCATTGTTGCAGGGTTGCGACTAAAACGAACAGGAACAAAGTTTTGGAGCATCATTGTAGGGATGCGACCAAAACAAACAAGAACAAAGTTTTGGAGCATCGTTGCAGGGATGTGATCAAAACAAACATGAATAAAGTTCTGAAGCATCATTGTAGGGATGTGACCGAAATGAATGGGAACAAAATTCTGGAGCATCATTGTAGGGATGCGACCAAAATGAACATGAACAAAGTTTTGAAGCATCGTTGTAGGGATGTGACTGAAATGAACAAGATCTCGGGGTGTACTCCTACTAAAATAAAAGAAGTCCAACTACAATTTAGACAAATAATTCAAGAATTTACACACACACACACACACACACACATATATATATATAGAGAGAGAGAGAGTTACTTATGTATCTCCTGCCAAGGCAGGTGGGATACAGTGGGCTTCACCTTGTGTTTCTACCATCTTTGTAAATTCCTCTTTGTTTATAGGTTTTTGATATAGATGCAATCTATGACCATTTATTAATAGCGTTCATTTTTCTCCATTGATGGGTTTGAGTTGCAGAACTTTGTTTTGGAATACTTCAAAAATTTCATAAGGTCCTAACCAGTGAGTCTGAAGTTTTCCTTTTTGATCCTTGTATTTAGAATCAAACAGTAGTGTCCAAGCACCATTGTGAAATTTTCTTTCTTTTATATGTTTGTCATTCCATGCTTTTCTCTATTGTTGTACTAGTTCAGTCTGGTGGATGGCTTCTAGGCAGAGTTCATCAGGTTCACTAAGTTGTAGGACTCATTCTATCTATGCTTGGTCAAGGTCTAAACCTACTTCCATTGTTGTTCTTAGTGTTTGTAATTCAAATTCAATAGGTAGAACAAATTTCTTCCCAAAAACCAACTCGTAGGGTGTAAAATTGATGGTTGATTTCCATGTAGTATTGTAGGCCCAGACTGCCTCATGTAGTTTTCTAGCCCAGTCCTTCCTTCCTAATGACATTGTTTTAGTCAAGATGTTTTCAAGTTCTCTATTTGTTCCTTCCACTTGACCATTTTCTTGAGGGTGATAAGGAGATGACTTCTTATGACTCACCTGGAAATGATTAGTGAAGGTTAACTAAACTTTAGACATAAATTACGGTCCCTGATCTATGATAATAGATTTGGGGGCTCCGAGTAAGATTTTGTTATAAAGGAAATTCACTATCTTTTCTTCTCTAGCAACTCTGAGCACTCCAATTTTTGCCCATTTAGTCAAGTAATCAGTACAAACTAAGACATATTCTTTACCTTGAGAGGCTGGATCTATGGGCCTGATAAAGTCTAGTCCCCATTTTTCAAATGGTTCCAAAACTATTTGTAGTTGAAGGGGCATTTCACTAGATGCAGTAGGTCTGCCCACTCTTTGGCATTCATCGTAATGGCAGACATAGTTTTTGACATATTTGTGCATGGAGGGCCAATAGTATCCTGCACCTAAGATTTTATGAGAGGTTCACTTTGCTGAATAATGACCTCCTACGGGGTCGCCATGGCATGCCCTCAATATGTTATATGTTTTGTCCAACCTAACACACCGTTGTAATACCAGATTAGGTCCGCTTTTGAATAACAAACCATTTATCTGCTTGAATTGAGCACTTTCTCTGATTAAATGTTTCTTTTTCTTGGATGTAAAGTCTAGTGGAAATTCTGAGGTGGCTAAATAATTAGCTTTGTCTGCAAACCAAGGTGTTTTAATGGAGATGGTAAATAAGTTTTTGTCTAGAAATTCATCTTGAATAGGGTAACATTCTCCATCGTCTTGTTGTATCCTAGATAGAAAGTCTAATACTACATTAAATTATCTAGGTTTGTCAATGATGGTTACATTGAATTCTTGGAGAAGTAGTAACCATCAAATTATTCTTCCATTCATCACAGGTTTATTCATGAGGTATTTAATTGTTGAATGGTTTGTAAAAATAGTTACCTTGTACCTTATGATGTAGTGTTAGAATTTGTTGATTGCATGAACCACATCTAAAAATTTCTTTTCTGTAGTGGTATAGTTTCTTATAGTGGGGGTTAAGTTCTTGCCTATGAAATATATAGCATATTTTCCTCCATTTTCATCTTCTTAGCCTAAAACTGCCCCAATTGCATCATTGGAAGCATCTGCGTAGATATGAAATGGTAGGTTCCAGTTGGGTCCACATAATACTGGGGCGATAGTAAGTTTTTAAATTGATGGTGTCGAATGACTTTTGACATTCCATAGTCTAGGAAAATTCTACATTTTTCTGAAGAAGAGAGAACATTGGGGTTGTGATTTTACTAAAGTTTTCTATGAACCTTCGGTAATATCTAGCATGTCCCAAGAAACTCCTAACGTCTGTTTGGTTTTTCGAGGTTTCTAGTTTTTGTATCACTTTGATTTTTTTAGGATCCACTTTTATCCCTTCTATAGAGATGTGATGACCTAGCACTATCCCTTGCTCGACCATTATTAAACATTTTTCATGACTCTGGGATAGTTGATGTTCTTCACATCGTTGCAGGACTTTGTCTAGATTTCTAAGTGCTTCATCAAAAGTAGACCCATATACTATGAAATCATCCATGTATACTTCTACACAGTCATTGACAAGTTCAACAAAGATTGCCAATATGGCTCTTTGGAATGTTGCAGGAGCATTACATAATCTAAAGGGAAGGAATCAGTATGCAAACATTTCCTAGGGACAAGTGAAAGTAGTTTTTTTCCCGATCCTTAGCTGCCACTTGTATTTGATTATATCCACTGAACCCATCCAAAAATGAGAAATATTTCCTTCTAGCCATGTTATCCAAGACTTAATCTATGAAGGGTAACAGAAAGTAATCCCTATAGGTTGCTTTGTTAAGTTCTATGTAATCTACACACACTCTCCACTTCCCATTTTCTTTGGAACAACCACCAGAGGTGAGACCCACTTGCTATCAGAGATGAGGTAAATGAATCCTACTTGTAGGAGTTTTTATATTTCTATTTTGACTATATCTTTGAGTGCAAGATTGAGTCTACGTTATGGTTGGCAAACTATTCAAACATCTTTAGTATAGATGTGGTGAGTATAGACACTAGGATGTACCCCTCGCATATCAATATAGTCCCAATCAAAAGCTTTGGATCTATTTACTAGTCCATCGAATAATTTCAGCTCGTCTATTTCTTTTAACTAGCTATTAATATTAAAGGTCTTTCTTGGTAATAACATTATGGTTTTAGTTCCTGGATGGTTGGAGGTGACAATATAAACTTCACTCAACAACCTATTAAGAAGACAACTATGTGGTTGGATCCTATGGAATTTAGTTATGTCATCAAAGAAGTGATCTATTTTGGGAATTATATTAGCCAATGGACATTGGAATGTGGTTAGCAATTTCTGGTCTCCATCGTGAATGTATTCTATATTAGTGGTTTGGATTAATTTTTCTAACATCTCATCAATTTCAAAGACTATCTCATCACTTGAATTTACAGTGATACTTCTCATGTCATTTTCCAGTTTGTTTCCTATTTCTTCGCCATGCTGCTTGATAACTAACATTGCTAGTGAAGCCAAATTTTCTTGTTTGCCAGGACAATTGGGTTCATCTATCCAAACTTGATCATGTTTATTTACAGCAGGTTGAGTAGGGGATACAGGGACAAGTGTTTTCTATTAAGGCCATTTGAAATTGTCATTCCTCCTACTCTACAGTCAATTTTAGCTGCAATAGTTGCTGACCAATGTCTTCCTAATATCAATGGATAGCTATCTTTAGGGGTGTGCGATTGAATCACCTAGAAGTCAACTGGATATTCCCAATTTTTGACTTTAATAGGAACATTCTCTAGAACTCCTTTGGGAATAGCTATAGATTGATCTACCATCTGTAAAATGGTCATTGTGGGGTGCAAGTTCGTAAGTCCTAATTTTTCCATGACGTCTACAGTCATGACGTTAATCGCTACCCCTAAGTCTACTAGTTCATTGGGGATTTCCACATCATTGATTGTTACCGTTATAATAGGGCTACCTCGATCACCATATTTTGGGGTAAAAATTTCCTTGGAAAGAAGATTAGCCAAATATCCATTAATCTGCATCATGTTAATTTTCTTCTTTTTCCTTCTTGGTGTTTTTATGCATAGCTATTTAACCAGCTGGTTTAGTTCTAGTCTTGCTTTGATTGCTTGTAATAATGGTATCTCAATGTGAAGATGTCTAATCTCTTGCATTAAAGTAGTTTCAATTGGCATGGTCATTTCTGGAGGATTCTTTAGAGAGACTTCCTTAAGTCACTCCAGAAAAGGTGCTTGGGTTCTCACTTTTGTGTTGGAGTCATTCTCCAGAAAAGATGGTGAATGTTTCTTTTTTATTTTTTTGGAGATAATTCTAGAAATTTGTCGAGGAGTTTTTCCAGAGGTCCCTTAGAGGATGAAGTGAGAATTTCATAGGAAATTTCCAGAATTCCAGTGGACATATCTTGGTTATTCTCTGTGATTTTCTTTGAAGACATGGGAATCATTTTCATTTCTTCAGTGGATATCTCATTTATGTTATTCATAATTTCAACAATGGTAGGTTGTTGAAGTGTCTTCCATGACCTTAACTGTAGGTTACCACAATAAATAACATTAACCCTAGCCATGTTTTCTTACTCAATGGAGTATACTAGTGTAGTTTGATGGTTGTTTTTTGGGTTAGCAACAGGTTGTGTTGGCAGTTGGGATTGATTTACTTGCTCAACTTGTTGATTGTTCTGTGGAGCTGGTAAGTGATTCTGTTGTGGGTTCGACATTCATTGTGGTCCATGATAGAATTGATTTGGAGGTTGATTCTGTTGATAACTGAGAGGGGGGGGGGTGAATCAGTTATCCTAATTATTTCCCTTATTAAACTTTCCTCTTAATTGAAGCAGCATAAAATCAAACACAAAACATAAGCCATGAAATAAGAAACACATGACACAGTATTTTTGACGTGGAAACCCTGTTAAGGGAGAAAACCACGGGGTGATTAACCCAAGAATTATTCTCTGTTAGAAGAATAGGAAATTACAAAAATGGCACTTGCCAATTAGGGCTCACTGCCCGAGCACACTGCTCACAAGAGGCTCACTGCCTACAAGAAGACACACTGTCTTACAAAGTGATTAGAATCACAGTCTTGAACTGATTGGAAGCATCTGCATATGCTGGAGTTCAGTTCCGGTTAGGTTCAGTATACTGATCTGCTGCACTTCATCTTTCCTCTGTTCTTTAGTCTGCTGTCCTTTCACATACCGGATCTTTCTTGTTACTTCTGCTCTACTCTAGACTTGTTCGCATATATTCACACTCCTTTCACAACTAAATCCATCCTCTATATATATCCGCACAAGTAATTTCATCATCTTTCTAGTCGGCATCCGGAACAGTCTAGTTTCTTACAAACTTAGTTCTGTCGGCTGAATCCTTGCTCACCAAGCAATGCGGATCAAGCATATACTTGTAGATATCATCAATTATGTCGGCCAAACATGATTCATGCCTCCGCAACCTTTATCATCATCTGTAACACATCCGGAAAGTAGTTTGATACTCAGTCAGTCAGTTCTTCCTCTGTTTTCACTGTCTCTCAGGAATCCGGTACTCAACTATTCATATCTTTTTCCTTGTCCATCTCCGGAGGCTAAATCCTTGGAATATACTACTCAAGATAGTCCTCTTGACTTCCCCAGATCCGCACTGCACCAAGACACTTCCTCTGAGAGATCCGGACCAATCTGTCGGACCTTGCCACATGCTCTGTTCTTGTTCACCGGACCACCACAATCTTCAATCTGACTTCCGGTAGAGACATATCATGACTTGCGGATATGTGGGATGACCTTTGTTGCCATCAATGACAACAACCATGAATCCATATAGTGTCTCTTGCCAACAATCTCCCCCTTTGGCATTGATGGCAACACTTAGTGAAAAAATGACTAAGTGTTTACACTATGCTCCCCCTCTGCTGATGCTCTGTCTTTATATACAATTTCCGGAACTCCCCCTGAGTTGGATTCCTCATTTTTCACTGCTCCTCACTCCCCCTTTGACATCAATGGCAAAGGGTAGGGTCCGCACACCAAAATTTTCAAAAATTTTCTATATATAGCCGCATATTTACATACTCACATATACTGCAGAATGTCTGCAAAGGATGTCTGCAGTTGAACCATTTCAGTAGCC
Organism: Cunninghamia lanceolata; assembly: GCA_027924645.1. NCBI lineage: Eukaryota > Viridiplantae > Streptophyta > Pinopsida > Cupressales > Cupressaceae > Cunninghamia > Cunninghamia lanceolata. Next base: position 17,634,860 of record BSBN01001715.1, read on the forward strand.
CAACTTAGCTTCATTCTGTCCAAGATTGAAATGTGACCACTCAACAAAAATGCAAAAGCTTCTGCCCGCCTGAGATCTGTCGGATCTTTTGTATGGGCGGTGGTCTGGGCATCACTGATGGCCTCATGCATAGTTTCCAACTTAGGGACTATAATCCTTCTAAGTTCTCCCATCCGGTTGGTAATGTTCTTCCTCTCCTTCTCAAGATTCTTTATTTCATTCAAGACTGCAATAGTCTGACATTCTTGATTTATTATAGAGGAAGAGAGAGGATCAAAACTTTGAGATAAGCTTTGAAGCTTGTCCTGTTCCTCTTTTATTTTCTTGTCAATTGCTGCTGTTGCCTTTGACCAAGATATACAAAATTTGTAGATGTCACCGCCATCCTTAAGAGCATTTTCTAAACTCTTTATTCCAATGCTTACAATCTTCCTATCCTTAGAGATTAATTCTAATATTTCAGAAAATCTCTTATCCAAAAATTCCTTCCGGACCTTTTCTTCAGCTGATTTTTCTAGAGAATTAAAATGTGTATCAATACTGCTGACTAAGGTTTTTAGATTACCGGAAGTGGAGGCTGTCGGATCTATTTGGATTGATGGCATGATCTTTACAAGTACTCCGGAAGCAGCCTCTATCAACTCACAGTCTTCCATATGAGACTTCAGGAGCTTTTCATTTGCCTTGGCATTTGCAAATGACGCTATCTTCATTGTTTGTACCGGAGAGAGAGAGTCAAAATCAAATGGACCTTTTAGAAGCTCCGGTTCATCAATCTCTAGAGTTTCTTTGCTCAAAAATTGTTGAACAGTTTGTGCAGTGTCTCTTGCCGGAGACAGATGTTTCTTTTCTTCTGCAGTCTTAGAACTGTCAACCTCTTTGTCTGTCACCACTGCTTCCTTCTCCTGCAACTGCTCTTCTTCTTTGGATCCGGAGACTGTAGGGGAAACCGGAGGAGAGATGCTTGCTTGCTCATGGGCCACTTCTTCTGGAGCAGAGGGTCCCAAGTCCTCACTTGTCTGTTCATGGCTCACTTCTTCCGGAACAGAAGATTCCAAATCAGCAGCTGTTTCTGCACCTAAGTCCTCTACAACAGGAAGATTGAACCTTTTGAAGGCCTTCCGGAGGATCTCTTCTGTCTCTTGTGCCACTTTGTCAGTCTCACCAAGCATGAGCTAATTCATCCTGGCTTTACTTCTGAACTCATCTTTGCAGTCCTTGAAGATCATGTTCATTGTCTTGGGATCAATTTGAGGATATAGCTGAATAGCTATCTGCTCCCGGATCTCAAGATCTTTAGCATGAGCATTATTTTTCCTCACTTCCATTTCCTTTTCTAGGCTTTTAGGAATAAGAGATATTATTTCAATGAAAGCCTTATTATATATGTTGAGATATTTCACTGTGGCCTCCTGCAGAGTCTTTTGGTCTGCCTCACTGAAGTCATCATAGGATTCAGTCATTGGTTGAAGGTTTCCATCCACCGTGACCGACTTGATTATGCTCTCTAGTGACAGAGTGGGCTTTTCAACAGTTACCTCTGCCATTTCATCCTTGTCTTGGCCTGTGGAGGGCTTACCGGATCCTTTCTTCTTCTGTTTCTTTACTTCTCTAACTTCCTTATCTGATTCTGTTTCCTCTTCATCCTTTTGGCTTTCATAAGCCCTTGATGCTTTTGTCTTGGATCTTTTACCGGATGCCTGGACTTCCGGTTTTGAGCTTTTGGTTGTGGAAGGTGCAGATCTCTTTGATGATCTGGTCCGGGTGGGGGTTTCAACCGGAACACTTTCTGTGCTTTTCTCTTCTTCCTCAGCCTTTCTCCTCTTTTCCCGGCTGGCATCAAGTGCCTCTTTTGAGATGCCTAGGCCTTGAGCAATGTGCTCTACTTCTTTTCTCACTTTTCTCTTAATCTCAGGTTCCCTGAGTTCTACATGTAATTTCACGCTCAGCTCCTCAAAGGTTCCAAACCTTTCTGCCTTAGGATCTTTGGGCTGACTTAGCATGTGTTGAACATGCAGCTCTACTATCTGTTCATCAACTTCATACCCCATGGGCATGATCCAGACAGTCCTTGGCTCCACTGCCTCCATTAGGCACTGATCAGTGTCAACCATAAAACATACTGAGTCCTTGTATTTCTCAATGAGAGACTGGGGAATTCTCTCTCTTGCTTGCATCATGCTCTGAAAGTTTTTGAAGTATCCCCATAGAGCTGTATTTCTCGCTTTTGCATCCCCAAGTCCATGCAAATAGTCTCTTATCTGGACTGCAACAGGTTTGTCATTCTGCCATATCCATCCACTTGTTCCGGGTAGCTCATTCATGAAGTAAAAGAATAGACATACAATGAGAGTACCATACTTAAAGGAGTTCTTCTTGTCTTTCTTGATTTTCTGTACATTTTCCATCAATTGGCTTAGTAGTAGTTCACAAAGATCATAATCTGCATTCTTTCTTAGCATTTCATATGCTGTGTATATTGCAGTTCCGGATACAGAATTCTCCCTGCTGGAGTGATAGATCTTGTATCCTATTATCATTGATGCATATTTGATATCCGGATCCGAAATATCTTCAATGGTCATTGCCCTCTTATCATATTTTGATCCGGTGGCCTCAGTTACAACGTTGTTCTTGACAGATTTGAGGATAGGTACCCCCCCGGAAGAGTATAGACCAGTTACTGCTCTAATTGCTTCTTTTGTGATCTTGCAGGGTCTATCTAGCCAAAGGAAGTTGTCATGCATCCTGCTCAGTACATACCGGACCCATTCATCTTCTTCAAAGCTAGGGAAATGAATGAATTGCTCAAATTGTTTCTTCTGGATACCCTTATACTCTGGTTTGAGCTCAAAAGCATTGTCTATCAGTTGTTTGTGATAGAGGTCTCTTAATTTGAATTCCCCAAATTCCTCAATGTTTGCGTGTATGTAAACCCTAATATCTTCAGTATGTAAGACTCCGTGGGGAACACTAGAGAAGGCTCCTAGTGGATCTACCTCCAACGATTTGTAGGGATGTTTCTTGAATGAGGGGCGAGGTCTATCAGAGATCTTAACTATGTTTGGAGTAGCCATTCTTCAAAGATTTGCAGTGAGGCAATGAAAAACGAAGAATACCTTATGCGCCTTCAGTTTGCACGGAGTGGTTGGATTGATTTCTTTATGCAATAGCTTCGGCAGGAGATCCTTGGTGTGCTTGATGAACCTTGTTGCAGAGCTCCACTATTCGCTTCTTCTCAAGTGTAGAATGAGCAGATAACTTTTGAGAAATCCCTTATATTGCTCCGCAAACCCTAATATCTGTCTGCAATAAATGCTTCACCTGCATTATTCCGGTTTACCATGTCTGGACAGCTTGGAGTATCCCGGATTAGTCCTGATCACTGAATATCATTCGAATCTTTAAATCATGAATAAATCTAGGTAACATATTACAAGAACATCCCAAACACTCTGTCCAATCCGCAAGACAAGATCGTGCACTTCCGGATCTCTCCGGACCTTTTTGTAATCCTTTATCATACCGGAGCACCTCCCTGAACAGGTCTAACTTAATCGAACACAGCTTCTTCATAACTCCATGCGGACCTCTGAAAACTTGACTGAAGCATCTCAGGACTTATATCTACAAACCCTTTAATCCGCATCTTGTGCCACATCCGGCACAACTTGTTTGGCTGGGGGAACAGAATCTTCTTTGAGTCTCCCCCTGAGCCTGAGCTCACTTTTTAATTTCCGGAAGAAATATCAGCACCAGAATCTGGTGCGGATCCAACCTCTACATTCTCTGAGCTTTTCTTCACCCAAATCTTGCTCATCTGATTCCTAACTTCATCCGCATTCATCTTTTGTTTACCCTTGTCTTGATTCTGATTATACACCGGACCTCTTTTGTCCTGATTCTTGTTTCTGCAGACTTTAGCATTATGACCGGACCTATTGCAGATTTGGCAAATAACATTTCTTTGCATATTTAACTGATATCCCCTTGATCTGCATTGATTAGCCATATGACCTACTCTATTGCATGTAAAGCATCTACCTTTGAATGATTTGTTTACTTGCATAATTCTGCATTCATGGGATTTGTGTCCATACCTTTTGCAGTTGAAGCACTGTCCGGAGAAGGATGAATTAATCTGATTCATTCTCATTCTGCACTGATTAGCTTTGTGACCAAAATGGTTGCAGCTGTGGCAGTATCCATTGAAGGATGGATATTTTTGAGCATTTGGCTGTCTTACCGGAGGTCTTCTAGGCCTGCTCCTTGGATTTTCTGATCCAAGATTCCTCTGACCGGATCCGGAGCTTTCTCCTTTCTCATATCCCAAGCCATACTTGTCATCTGTCCTCTTTTGACTTCCAAGAAGAATTTCAAGTTGAGCAGAACTTATCTTGAATTTCTCTTTATATTCATTTGCTGTTTGAAGGTCTCTTTTGAGAGAGGCAATTTGATCCTCAAGTTTTCCTTCATTATCTTTGGAATCTTCAAGATCAGATTCAAGGTGTCTGATAATCCTGTCCATCTGGTGGCATTCTTCTGATTTTTCTTTAAGAGATTGTCTTAGATTGTCTTCAGCCTTTCTTTTTTCTTCAATCTCTTGAGTAAACTTTATAGTTCCTGATTCCATTTCATGTCTTAACATAATGACTTCTTTTGATAACTTTTCACATAACTTGGTTTGCTCAGTCAATTCCTCACTTGTATTGCTTTCTTCACTTTGTCTTGCCAACTGTTGAAGCAGCTCCTTTCTCTTTTTCATAGAGAGACTTAATTTGTCTTTTAATTCTCTCATGAATTCATCAGCCTGTTTGAGTCTTTCCTTTAATTCACTGACTTCAGAATTTGACTGTTCAAGATCCTCAAGGGCAGTCTTGAGTTGCTCCCTTAAACCATATGCATCCATTTGAAATCCCAGATCTTCCTCAAGCTGTTAGGCTCTATTAGGAGGAACTTAGCTCTGATACCAATTGTTGATAACTGAGAGGGGGGGGGGTGAATCAGTTATCCTAATTATTTCCCTTATTAAACTTTCCTCTTAATTGAAGCAGCATAAAATCAAACACAAAACATAAGCCATGAAATAAGAAACACATGACACAGTATTTTTGACGTGGAAACCCTGTTAAGGGAGAAAACCACGGGGTGATTAACCCAAGAATTATTCTCTGTTAGAAGAATAGGAAATTACAAAAATGGCACTTGCCAATTAGGGCTCACTGCCCGAGCACACTGCTCACAAGAGGCTCACTGCCTACAAGAAGACACACTGTCTTACAAAGTGATTAGAATCACAGTCTTGAACTGATTGGAAGCATCTGCATATGCTGGAGTTCAGTTCCGGTTAGGTTCAGTATACTGATCTGCTGCACTTCATCTTTCCTCTGTTCTTTAGTCTGCTGTCCTTTCACATACTGGATCTTTCTTGTTACTTCTGCTCTACTCTGGACTTGTTCGCATATATTCACACTCCTTTCACAACTAAATCCATCCTCTATATATATCCGCACAAGTAATTTCATCATCTTTCTAGTCGGCATCCGGAACAGTCTAGTTTCTTACAAACTTAGTTCTGTCGGCTGAATCCTTGCTCACCAAGCAATGCGGATCAAGCATATACTTGTAGATATCATCAATTATGTCGGCCAAACATGATTCATGCCTCCGCAACCTTTATCATCATCTGTAACACATCCGGAAAGTAGTTTGATACTCAGTCAGTCAGTTCTTCCTCTGTTTTCACTGTCTCTCAGGAATCCGGTACTCAACTATTCATATCTTTTTCCTTGTCCATCTCCGGAGGCTAAATCCTTGGAATATACTACTCAAGATAGTCCTCTTGACTTCCCCAGATCCGCACTGCACCAAGACACTTCCTCTGAGAGATCCGGACCAATCTGTCGGACCTTGCCACATGCTCTGTTCTTGTTCACCGGACCACCACAATCTTCAATCTGACTTCCGGTAGAGACATATCATGACTTGCGGATATGTGGGATGACCTTTGTTGCCATCAATGACAACAACCATGAATCCATATAGTGTCTCTTGCCAACAGATTCCATTGTCGTGCAGGGTTTTGAGTATACCAATGTTGTTGTGCTTGATTTACCCATTGAGGATTCGTCCAAGATTGGTTTGTCCACTTTAGGTGTCCCCAAGAATAAGGTCCCCAGTTAGGTGATGCTGGTGGCCAAGGTGTCGCCCACTAATTATTATTCCAATTATTTTGAGGTTGCCAAGATGAATTTGAGTTTTGGCCATAAGAGAAATTTCCTCCTGGTCTTTGTCCCATATAATTGATTTCCTCTTCTACTTGAGACGTCTTTTTCTTGGAATTTTTAATCACATTGAGTATTTCACATTGGTCAGTGGAATGGTTTTTTTCACAAATCTGGCAATTGTCAATTTTATCCAATGGGCACTATTTTAGTAAATGCTTATTCCTACACTTGGGATAGTAGATGTATAAGGTTTCAGGATTACACATTTTAACCTGTATTCCATCCAAGGTGGTGTTTAACTAAATAAGAAGGTCAGTCTTCAAGTTTGCGATTTCCTCTCTCAATTGGCCAATTTTATTCGATCCTCTCATTAGGCTAGACTTGCAGATTCCATCTCGAGTTATAGAAAAGTTTTTGCATAACTTAGATATTTCCAAGAGGTCAATTTTGGCTACATCTCCCTTTCCCATCAAATCTAGACTTCTTTGAGAATCCTCATCAAGACATTTGAGGAATATGGTTTTGAGGATTTCTTGGTTCATTGTTTCCTCTCCACATCATTTTACTAAAAAGATGAACCTATCTAAAAAGTATTCTAGGGTCTCATCCTCTTTTTGTCGTAGTTTGAACAATTCTTCCTTTCTATCATTGACCCTACAATAGTTTTAATATTTGTCCAAAAAGATAGTTTCCATCTCGTCCCAAGAGGTGATTGATCCTGAGACCAAACCCATGAACCATCTCATCGCAGAGTCTCGTAGGGTAGAGGGGAACGGCTTCAGTTTTTGGTTATTATTTTTGTAATCATATGTCTGACATAGGACTTTAAATTCAAAGAGAAACTAATTTGGATCTTCAGAAGCCAAACCTCTAAAGGTTGGTAGGATAGAAGGCAAAATATTTGTCATTGGTGAAACTGTAGCTAGATTGAGAGCAATAGGGTAGGTGAATGTTCAAGCTACTCTCCTACCATTTGGGTTATCATCTTGATTGTTTCTAGGTCTCCTTCCATTTTGGTAGTTGAAAGGGTTATTATCATTATCATCCATTATGTTAAAAGGAATATATTCTTCCCTTGATTGTTGTTGCGATGATTGAGTATTTGAGGTATTTTGAGAAGTCTCAGGTTGATCCTTGTCAACCAATTCATATTGAAAAAGTTCTTCGACTAAGACTTCTACCTCGTTTGATTCGGTTGGAACTACTACTTGGGAGGTTTTTGGTATGAACCTTGTGTGTGGACCTCTTTTCTTGATCATGCAGAAAAAGGAGTTTGACAAAATGTTTCTGTTTCTTATTTTTTAACTAAACAAGAGCTTTCCTAATGTTCTCCTAATAACACAATGAAGGGTCCCTGGCAACAACGCAAAAAAGTGATAGGTTGTCATTCAAATTAGCACTTTAGCTAAAAATTTATCAGTTTTGTCAGCCAGGTTGTGTCCAAGGCTGTATGCAGTAGGAGAGGAGATTCAAACATTCTAGTTTAGTAATAATTTCCTTAGTTTTTATGCTTTAAGAAAAGAATTTATAAAACAAATTATAACTAAAAAGCATGGAAATCTAAGCTTAAGGAAAATCTTTGAATGCAATTGAAATTAATTAACCAATTCATACTAATCTATGAACTCAAAAGAAATACTTAATCAAAGAAAGCATGAAAACACCAAATTCTGGACTATGCAACCAACTTTTACTAAACTACAAAAATTTGAATTATGCAAGAACTCTAAAACTTCCTACTACATAACATAGAAGGACAAAGCTCTAGAACTCTGAAATATCTAAGTCAACAACACACAGAACTGTTGAACTACAATTTGAATTTATATTCTACTTAAGACAATAATCACAACACAAGCCCTGTAGGTTAACACAATTTTACCACAATATTTCAGAATAGAAAAAAAAAGAATAGAAATGATAATAAAGACAACACACATTCACATGACAAACAAAATACTTATCTATCTAGTTCCTTCTGTTGAGTGGCTAGCTCTCTGGAATATCTCTACTAACTCAGATCACATTAAATAGCAATAGAATCCAATCCAATTTTGCATAAGCACACATACATAAATTTATCTTGTCTCAGAGCAACTTCTATTTATTTTCATTCATAGTATATCTCTATTTGAAAAATATCAGGTTTTTATCACTTCAAAAATCCCTAAATCTAGGGTGGCCCATTATTGTCGCTTCAAGTCTTATAAAAAAACATAACATAATTGTTTAAACAAGTTTGTCTTTCAATGTCATAAAGAGGGCTCCAAGTGGAGCCTTAAATGCTTCAAGTGTCTTTTGAATAATAGAAAAATAAATTAAAATGTAATATAGATGGAAGAGTAGCAGACGATTGAAGTCTTCAGTTATCAGTTTCCTTAATTTCTAGCGCTCCTAGACCTTTGACGCTATTGACTTCAATCTTCATTAATATCCATTTCCTCCACTCTATCATATTCAAAACCTGCTTATGACATAATAGATCTTTTCATAAAACCTTGTCAACATTAGTGGTCAAAATCAATCCATTTAGGAACAAAGATTTATACACTATTCATTCAAAAATAGACAATATTTTGTTGGGAATTAAGGTGTCTCAACCTTGGTAATTCCTTGTAACATTTTCATTGTATTTATTTATTTATTGCCTATGTTGTAAATTAAATTGTAAATTCATATTGTCATCTTGTGGGTTGTGGCACAGTAATGTGTCATCCTACATGGAAGATGACAACTTGTAATTTTGTCCTCACATGAGGAGATAGGTGTCCCACTTTGTGGTAGGAATATTTTTCCATGTGTCGGCATCTTGGATGTTGTGTAAGGGAATATTGATGGTAACGGTCATGACATATTCCTATGACAAAGTTATGACATGTAAGAGTTAGAAATAGGAGATTCTATGAGAGGTGAAGACATGTGTCGAAGAGCATCTTTGAAAAAGGCATCTTTGGGTGCCCCAAGGTGGACTATGACATGTTGTAAGAGAATATGCTATTTATAGCATGTATATGACATATTCTCTTACAGCTGTAAGTTGTAACTGCTATGACAGATTCTATGACGGTCGTAAGAGTCATAAGAGCATCTGTCATAGCCCATTTTGGAAATAGGCGACCTCTTTGGGATGGGGTGTGTGGACAAGTGTTAGAAGCATCTTACAATGTTGACCAAGTGTCCATAGGCATGGGTTTTTGGCCATGAGGCCAAGTTGGACTCCCATTCCAAGATAGAGGCAATTTTGCCTTGTATTTTCTATATAAACAAGTGCTTGGTGGAGATGTATTACAGGTTTGACAGGTACTGTTATGCTGCCAGTTTGTCTCTAGATATGAGTGTCGAAGACTCCTGAGAGCTTGCATTGCAAGTGTATTGTAAACCATTTCAGTTTTGTTAATATATTGTGCAGGTTTTGGAGTGGGGGATTTTTCACCTGATAAGGGTTTTCCCCACGTATATCTTGTGTCTCTATTCTTCTGTCTCACTTTATTATTTATGTGTTTGCTGTAATATCTCTGTTATCTCTGTTAGTGGGTTTAACATTGCTGTAATAGTAAGGATAAAATTGAATTTACACTCTCCTCCCCTCATTAGATTAGTGTAGGAAGCGAATTCTGCACACCTAGCTTCCTTTCATATTTATCATAAGATTAATAAATTGGCATAATTTTGAGTTAGCTTATCAACATAAAGGGGGTAATTGGGTCAATGTTGAGATGAGGTTCTTTGTACCTCATCACTATGTACTCATCCTCTATAGTAGATAAAGTGACTACAACATGTTGCTTACTCACCCAACTAATAACATCACCAAATAAGCTTAAGACATGTATACTGGTGGATTTTCTAATATCAACATCTCCTACCCAATCTAAATCCATGGATCCATAAATATCCATTAAGCATTCTTCCCCTATAGAATTGCCATGATAAAAAAATAGAGTAGTTGGAGGTACCCTACAAATATTTGAAGACCATCTTAATTACATCTCAATAATCTCATCCAAGATTAGCCACGAACTCACTAAGGACTCCCACTACTTGGGCAATATCTAGTCTTGTACAAACAATAGCATACATGAAACTCCCAATAACACTAGCATAAGGCACTCATGCCATGCCCTCCATATCATTATGTGTAGATGGACATTGCTCTACAAATAACTTAGTCCCAAACAAAATAGGAACACTTAATCGTCTGCAAACTAACATGCTAAATCTCTCCAACATAGAGTTCACATACTTACTTTAGCCCAAGCAAAAATTTTTGTTTTCTCTATCTCCTATTATCTACATACCCAAGATATACTTGGCAATCCCTAAGTCCATGTCAAAATGTGCTCAAAGTTGAGACTTCAAATCACAAACCAAATCCTTAATATTACCAAAAAACAACATATCATTTATGTATAATGTGATAACAAGGAATTGTTCACCATCCATTTTATAACAAACACAATGATCTAATTTAGATCTTATAAATCCCAAGTTCAACACAAATGAATCAAATTTTTAGTGGCACATCCTAGGAGACTATTTGAGAACATATTTTTTTAATCTACAAACCAACATTTCCTTACCTCTCTCCATGTAGTCCTTAGGTTGTGTCATGTAGATCTCTTTTGCCAAGTCACCATGCAATAATGTTGTCTTCACAACCATTTGTTCTTGATGCAGGAGCATCTAGTGGTGTAAGGGCAATCTTGCATCACCCAAAAAGAAGTTGATTCAAAATCATTGCAATTTTTTTCATTTCTTTCCGTAATTAGTATTTCTAGTTCCATAATCTCTTGAATAATGATGTAGGACTTTCAGTTTTTCCAAACTGCTAAAAATAGCAAACTGCCAATTTTGGAAAGTTTAACTGCCATTTTAGGAAAGTTTGCATTTGGGCATGGATTAAAGTGAAAACTTACAGAAAGATTCATAACTAAAATATAAGACCTTTGGTGAAGGAATTAGGCAAAGATCATTTGTGAGCTGAAAGATATTAAAGTTTTCATTTTCTGAAAAGCCCCTAAAAATTTTTGAAACGAGATATGAGGCACTAAAACATCCCATAACATCTTGAAAAGTTGATGAAAATCCATTTATAGATTTCTAGCATGATAATTCACATCACGAGCTTTTTGGTACTTAAAACGGTTCGTCAATCAGACACTCGGATCAAAAGTTATGCTTCCCGGAAGTTGACCTACTTTTGGAGGGAGTTGCAAATTTTAAAATTTAGCTGGAGGCTGCCAAAAAGTGCTATTTATGACTATTTTGGGAACCCTAGGCAGTAGTAGAGTTAAGGGGGGGAAGTGTAGAGCCAAGAATAGGTGGAAAAATAGAAACCCTAGCTGATTTGGGGTGACAGAAGGAAGAAGATTCCAGAGCCTGGTGATGTGTTGTCACATCTCGTTTTTATGAACAATATTATTATTCTATATTAGTGAACATTTACCATGATTATTTTACTTCAATTAAGTTACACATGTGTAAAGGTAATTATTATGTTTAGATATATTTACATAAATTAGAAACTTGATTTAAATATTAAATATTATTGGTATGATTATGATGTTTTGCTTCGGCTATATTTTTGAGATACTAACCTATTGACTCTATTGATTCTTCTTGATGAAGTTATTGTTTATGATTAAATATTGTAATTAAGCAGATTATATAAATCATTTTACTTTTGTTTCTTGTGATGTTGTATTTAAGTGAATTATTACTTCATTTTACTTTTGTGATGGATTTGAGGGACCTTTACATTTGGTATCGGAGCGTGGTTCCAACATTGGGAGCTTTGGGTGTGTGTGTTACTTAGTTTGATTGAGCATGTGTGGGTCCTTGGGTATTGGCTGCTGTGAATAGCATGTGTTTTTTTTTTTTATGGGGTTAGATAGACCCTAATGATTGTTCTTGAGGATATGGTTGAGTGATGCTTGCGTAAGTCTTCCCTTTGAGTGAAGTTGTATTTTTGCATTACAGTTAGATGTGCGTGCTATCTAAGCTATTCCTATCATGTCCTAAGTAAGTTAGCCATCAAGTAGATGGGATGTTGGGCGAGAACTTAATCACCAACCTAACTCTCCCTCTTATTGTTTGTCTTTTATGTAAGTAGTGCATTAATGTATTACCCTTATGTTTGGGAGAAACATGACTACTCCCTGTTGTGAGAGTGATGTGAATAGACATGTGGAACCTAATTATGTCTTGATTGATTTTTGGTTGCTAGATTTTGCTTATATATGGCTATACGTGTGTCATTACATGATGATTGTGACTCCTTTGAATGATATGCATTTTTTTTATTGCTTGGTATCTTTTGTTATGATTGGTTTAGTTATGTAGGAATGATATTGTGTTTTATGCTGAATACCATTGTTTGACAAGAAAACTAAATTGAATATGTCGTATACCTTGTGAAATGACTTGAAATATGAATGAATATGTTGTGTAAAGCCACTGAGATTGACTTTATGGCTGCTTAGAACATCTGAGATTGATTTGCTACTATAATAAGCATTAGACATTGCAAACCTTATTGTTCAAAAAAATGATTGAGGACAGCAAGTACTATGCTGAAAGTGTGAAAAATAGAGGTCATTAAATCTATTCTTTTTCTGTTTGTGAGTGATTATATATGTATTGTATATACTCCTTAGTTTTGAAAGATCATACATGAGGAAAACATCCATTTATAACATGACTAAAACTTCGTCTTTTAAACCTGCAAAACAAAGGAGAAATAAACCATTATTATGAGATAAAATTGAATATACACATTGGAACTATCTTATGCATTATTATAAAACAATTACATTATGAGAAAGAAAATAGACATTGAATAGACAAAAAGATTGATTAATTTTTGTTTTATGAATCAAAGAAAAATGAAAGTTTTTATAGCCTTATTTGGTATGATTGTTTTAGTTTGGGGAAAGTCACACAAGTATGCTAAAATCAAACATAACGATTTGTTTATTTCCTAAGTCATGCTTGAATAAAAATGAATATTTTATTGAGAAAAGAAAGTGATTGCATTGTTTGCTATGCTTTATGTGTTTTGGGAAAGTTACCTTCTGGGACGGGTGCTGAATGAGGAATTATAGAGGAGTAGATTTTCTTTTTCAAAATCTACACCGCCGTGAAAAATGGTTTCAGACTTTGGCCAAAGTCAACTTTTGACGTTGAAATAGATGAATGGACCATTGAAATAGATGGATGTATGCCTAGTTTTTATTGATATAATTCTTTGCCTCATCCTATTAATGAGATGCTGCATTCATGTAGGGATGCATGTAGGTTAACAGGCACGCACCAGATTCCATCCTGCATACTGATATATATTGCTAGGCTCTATTAGTAGGATTGTGTATCCTTCATGTTGGAAGGATCCCGGGGAAACGTAAGTTTCGTGGTTGGGCGAAAAAGTGCCGAACCATGTTCTCGTCCCTTGGCTCGTAGATGTAGCTAGAGATGTTGGATTGATATTGGATATTATTGATATTTCATACTTATAATGTAATCCCTCATTGATGCTAGGGTGACTTGATAGGCTACAAGCCTAAGATGAATAAATTTTGGATTATGTATTAAATGTACTTCTAAGTGGATTATATTTATGTACATGTGAATTTGAAATTAAATAAGAAAGATTATATTATTCTTGTTTACTTGAGAAATGTGGAGTTTGAGTTGATTCTTTAATTACGGTTAAGTTAGAAGGTTCAAGACCTTTATTATTAGAATTGCCAACTTAGTGTTGAAAATATGATGGCTTCTATTCTTAGATGTTGAATAACTTTTATCTGGATGTATTAGCTTCTTGTTGAGATCTTCCTTTTGTATGACCTTTTACATTTAAGTTACTCCTTTCTTTTTTGAGATTTAATTATCTTTGATTTAAAAAATCTTATTATTTATGCTTGGGACTTATGAATACCTCGAGTACGATAAGCTTAACCAAATGCAGTTTAGTACAAGTTCTTTTCGAAATTTAATGTTGACTTTGAATTTTGTTAATTTAGTGTTGAAAACAAGTCAACATATGTAATTTTGATCTTTTGTGATTTACTGTTGAAATTATTTAATGTTGATCTTCTTTATTTAAATGTTGACATTATGTCAAATTTTTCAAAAAAAAAAACAAAAAAATAGATTTAGTATCGAAAACATATTGATCTACTTACCTTATTGTTGATTTTTTGAAAGTTTATTGTTGGCAACATGTTGATTTTTCTATGATTGACCATCTGATTGAAAACATGATTTAATATTGTAATTTTGAACATTTTGGTATTGATGATCCTATTTTAATGATGATCTTATTTTAGTGTTGATGATCCTAACTTTTCGTTGATGAAAACTTTGTCTTTTTATTTAGAGTTGATCTTGGATTTATTGTTGAAAATCTTACCTTTATTTAATGTTGATAAGTACTTGCAGATGATGATAACAAGTAGTATGAGATGCTTGTTTATCATCCTTGGATGGCAATATTCAAATGTCTCATGTGGGTAGACATGCTTAACAAAATTGAACATATTGTTGATATCTTTATATGAGCAATTATGTGTGTTGTAGAAGGTAGATATGCCTCTTGAGTTAGTATATGAGATATAAATCATTATAGTGATAATGGAGGTTGAAAATGGAAACTAATAGAAAGGAAAAAGAATTATTGGTAATTTTCTTTACAACGAATCATTGCATAGACTTAGAATACCCTTAATTTCCTTAATCTAGTTGAGATACTTATTATGATACCATGTTGCATGATGTGTTACTTTTTATAACAGAAGTGTGTTTACTCTTTTTATTTCATGGTGATTGTAATAAGACATCGAGACGATGTCTCTTCCAACTGGGGAAGGATGTCACGTCTCGTTTTTATGAACAATATTATTATTCTAGATTACTGAACATTTACCATGATTGTTTTACTTCAATTTACACATGTGTAAAGGTAATTATCATGTTTAGATATATTTACATAAATTAGAAAGTTGATTTAAATATTAAATATTATTGGTATGATTATGATGTTTTGCTTCGGATATATTTTTGAGATACTAACCTATTGATTCTATTGATTCTTCTTGATGAAGTTATTGTTTATGATTAAATATTGTAATTAAGTGGATTATATAAATCATTTTACGTTTGTTTCTTGTGATGTTGTATTTAAGTGAATTATTACTTCATTTTACTTTTGTGATGGATTTGAGGGACCTTTACATGTGTAGTTGTAGTGTGTTGCAGCCTATGGAGGATTGATTCCTCTTATTGTAATTGAGATTCTGTAATGTAAGGAGTTGTCCAAATCAATAAAGAAATATTCTATTTTCTATGTGTCATTTCTGTTGTTGTGTGTTTTATGATTTACCCCCTTCATCAAGTGGTATCAGAGCAAGGGTTCCTGAGTGTGTAGATAGATTGCCGACTGTGAGGTAGTTTGCACCAGGACCTGAGGTTGTGGGTTTGCTGCGGAGATCAAGTTGCCTCCATGAAGAAATCGTATTGGGAGGAATGCTTTGATAGAAGAGGGTTTTAGAGCCCTACAAAGGCAAATTGATGCATTGCAAGAGGAGCTACAAAGAGGGTTTGAGCCGAGAACAAGAGAAGAAAGCAAAGATGAAGTTGAAGAAGAGCTATCTGAGGAAGAACAAGAAGTTGTAGGAGATCCTACAAAAGTTAGGTTGTTGAGGGCCATTTCGAAGATTGGAAAGAGACCCAGGATCAAAGTTTCTACATATTCTGGAGATTTGAATTCAGAACAGCTTATTGATTGGATCAATGACATGGAGGAGTATTTTGAGTATGAAGATGTGGAGGACCCAGATCAGGTCAAGTTTGCAAAAACAAAATTGAAGGTCCATGGCATTATTTAGTGGAAGGAGGTCCAATTAGAGAGGAACAGAAGAGGAAAATGAAAGATCACTAGATGGGATCAGATGGTGGAGAAATTGAAGAAGCAGTTCATTCCTATGGACTATAAGATGGAGTTGTTGAAGAAACTACAAGGACTGAAGCAAGGTAACACATCTGTTAAGGAGTATACAGAAGAGTTTTATAAGATTACTATCAAGGTAGGCCATGAAGAGGCCAACAAGGAGAAGGTAGCCCGTTACATTAATGGGTTGAGGCCAAGTATTCAAGAGGAGCTGAGCCTGGTCAGAATGACCACCATAGAAGATACGTACCCGTTTCCCTGAAGGTGGAAGAGAAGCTGAATAAAAGATTTGATAGCAAGCAAAGGGGAAGAGGTCAAGGCAGAAGGACTGGTGGAAGACCCTATGGAGGTCGTAATGAAGATCAAAAGAAAAGTGAAGAAGCTGTCACTAGTCAAAATCAGAGAGGGGATAACACCTACCGCCCTCGTGACCAATACAATGGTGAGAAAAGAGGGAGAGGAAGAGGCCGACCTGGGCAAGGACCTAGAATAGGAAGTTTTAGAGGAACCTGTTTCCAATGTGGAGAAGAAGGGCATCAAGCATACAAGTGTCCACAACATCAAGGAATGACAAATAGAAGACTTAAAGGTAATGCATGAGTTGCACATGTAGATGAAGATGTGCAATTTGACCATTCTAAAGATGCTAAAAGGGGAGAAACCCTAGTTGTCAGAAGAAGTTTATTGAATGAGGAGAAAGAACTCAATCAGAGGAACAATTTATTCTGCACAAGGTGCAAATGTGAAGGTAAGTGTTGTGATATTATTATTGATAGTGGAAATACTGCCAATCTTGTTTCAGAGGAGATGGTTGACAAGTTGAAGTTGATAAGAAGAAAGCATCCACACCCATATCGGATTGCATGGTTGCAGAAGGACCACAGAGCTTTGGTCAATGAGCAGTGTTTAGTGAAGTTCAAGATTGGGGACTACCATGATGAGGTGCTGTGTGATATCATACCGATGGATGCATGTCATATGTTGTTGGGGAGGCCATGGTAGTATGATAGGAGAGCTATCCATGATGGCTGTGCAAACACATATTCCCTAACAAAGGATGGAGTTTGCCATAAGTTGAAGCCCTTGAAGGAGGTGGAAGAAAAGGTATGTAGTACTGCCAGAATTTGCTTAGTAGATGGTAGGAAATTTTTGGAGGGCATGAAGCATGAGTGTCATTGCTATGCATTGATTCCTAAGATTAGTCAAGAGAAATGTGAAGATGTACCAACAGAAGTCTCAGAGATTTTGGAAGAATTTCAAGATTTTTCTCTGATAATGTACCAGAAGGTTTACCACCAGTAAGGAAGATAAGTCATCAAATGGATTTGATACTAGGAGCTAGTTTTCTAAATAAGGTAGCCCACAGAATGACCCCTGTAGAGAATGAAGAGCTGAACAGACAAGTTCAGGAGTTGTTGAGGAAGGGACTGATAAGGGAGAGACTAAGTCCATGTGCGGTACCTACAGTACTAGCACTGAAGAAAGATGGAGAATGGAGGATGTGTACAGACTCTCGAGCCATCAATAAGATCACGATCAAGTATAAATTTCCATTTCCAAGAATGGATGACATCATGGATTGTTTGAGTGGAGCTAAGTACTTCACGAAGATTGACCTGAAGAGTGGGTATCACCAGATTCAAATCAGAGAAGGAGACGAATGGAAGACATACTTCAAAACCAAAGAAGGTTTGTATGAGTGGTTAGTCATGCCATTTGGGCTAACTAATGCACTAAGCACATTCATGCAGCTCATGAACGAGGTATTGAAAGAATTTTTGGGAAGTTTTGTTATTGTTTATTAGATGAAGTTTTAATTTTCAGTAAGACTTGGGATGAGCATCTGATGCATATCAGAAGAGTTTTAGTGAAGCTGAGGGAGGAGAAGTTGTTGATTAATCTGAAGAAATGTAGTTTTGCAAAGAAGGAGTTGGTATACTAGGGATTTGTTGTCTCAGAGGAAGGACTTAAGATGGACCCAGAGAAAGTGAGAGCTATCCTTAAATGGCCTATGCCAAGGAGTGCCATAGAGGTACGATCTTTTCATGGTTTGCAAGTTTTTATAGAAAGTTTATCATGAATTTTAGTAGCATTTGTGCACCCCTAATTGAGACAATGAGAGGGGATAGAAAAGAGTTTAGATGGAATAAAGGAGCAAACAAAAGCTTTGATACATTGAAGCAGAAAGTCATAGAGCAACCTATTTTGGCACTTCCATATTTCAATAAGGTATTTCAGGTAGATTGTGATGCTAGTGGTAGTGCTATAGGAGCTGTTTTGAGTCAAGAAGGTAAGCCCATTGCCGATTTTAGTGAGAAGCATAATGATGCCAAGAAAAAGTATTTTGTTTATGATCAAGAATTTTATGCAATAGTTCAGGCTTTGAAGAAATAGAGACATTATTTGTTGCCAAAAGAGTTTGTTTTATATACTGATCATCAGGCTTTGTAGTATCTTAATAGTCAAGGAAAGTTGAACCAGAGGCACTTAAAATGGGTTGACTTTTTGTAGAGTTATACTTTTGTTTTGAAGCACAGGAGTGGGAAGTCCAACAGAGTTGCAGATGCCTTGAGCAGAAGGCAAAATTTGTTGGCAGAAATGAAGATAGAGGTTGTTGGGTTTGATGAGCTCAAGAGTTTGTATCTAGAAGATCCAGATTTTGTAGAGGCTTGGAAAGCTTGTTTGGAACCTGTTACTTTGGACAGGACAAAATGGTTGGATTTCATAATCTAAAATGGCATGTTGTTTAAAGGAAGCCAGTTGTGCATTCCAAGGATTTCCATGAGAGAGAACCCGATTAAGGAGAAGCATAGTGGAGGATTGGTTGGATAGTTTGGTTGAGATAAGACCATTGCTATTGTTGGTGAAAATTATTATTGGCCATAGTTGCAACAAGATGTGAGGTTCAAATTTATGCAAAGTTGCAGAGTGTGTCAGATGACAAAAGGAACAAGTCAGAATACAGGGTTGTATCAGCCATTACCTGTACCAGAGAAGCCATGGGATGATATTAGTATGGATTTTGTTCTTGGTTTACCAAGGACACAGAGAGGGCATGATTCCATTTTTGTGGTGGTGGACAGATTCTCAAAGATGGCACATTTTATTCCTTTCAAGAAGACTAATAATGTTGTTCATATTGCAGAGTTATTTTTCAGGGAAGTGGTAAGACTACATGGTCTATCTAAGAGCATAGTTTCAAATCGAGATACCAAGTTTGTTGGTTATTTTTGGAGGACATTGTGGAAGAAGTTGAAGACATATTTGAAGTTTAGTTTTGCACACCATCCATAGACTAATGGACAGACATAAGTGGTGAATAGGAGTTTGTGTAACTTGCTACGATGCTTAGTAGGAGATAAGCCCAAGGGATGGGATTTGATTTTACCACAGGCAGAATTTGCTTACAACAATTCTGTAAATAGGAGTACTAGTAAATCACCATTCTAGATTGTATATGGCAATAGCCCAAGAAATGCTTCTAAGTTAAGGAAGCTGGACGAAGGAGAAAAGACAAGTGCTGAAGCCAAAGACTTTGCAGAACATCTGAAGAATTTGCATGAAGAGGTGAGAAAGCACATTAATAAGATGAATATTCAGTACAAGGCTAAGGCAGATTAGAAGAGGAGATATAAGGAGTTCCAGGTAAGAGATGAAGTCATGGTTCACTTGAGAAAAGAAAGGTTCCCAATTGGAACATACAATAAGTTAAAAATGAAGAAATTTGGATTGTGTAGAATCCTGAAGAAGCATGATTTAGGAAATGCATATGAGCTAGAACTGTCGAGTGGGATCAATATTTCCCCTGTGTTCAACATTGCTAATTTAACAGAATATCATGAAGGTGGCACAGAGGATGGACCAACAGAAGAACAGTGGAGTGTTCCGGCATCTACTTCAATGAAGGAGATAGAAGAGATCTTGGATAGCCCTCTGGGAAGAAGTACTTGGAAGAGGCAATATGAAGAATATCTGGTGAAATGGAAAGGAAGGCCTATTGAAGATTCTTCTTGGTTGTCTAAGGCAGAGGTTGACCGTTTGGGTTTTCCTCAAACAAACACCTGAGATGTGACAGGGTCACTTCTCAAATTACCATGGGTGTCTGATGTAGGAGCATCCAGTGGTGTAAGGGCAATCTTGCATCACCCAAAAAGAAGTTGATTCAAAATCATTGTAGTTGTTTTCATTTCTTTCCATAATTAGTGTTTCTAGTTCCATAATCTCTTGAATAATGATGTAGGACTTTTAGTTTTTCCAAACTGCTAAAAATAGCAAACTTCCAATTTTGGAAAGTTTAACTACCATTTTAGGAAAGTTTGCATTTGGGCACAGATTGAAGTGAAAACTTACAGAAAGCTTCATAACTGAAATATAAGACCTTTGGTGAAGGAATCAGGCAAAGATCATTTGTGAGCTGAAAGATATTAAAGTTTTCATTTTCTGAAAAGCCCTTGAAATTTTTTGAAATGAGATATGAGGCACTAAAACATCCCATAACATATTGAAAAGTTCATAGAAATCTATTTATAGATTTCCGGTGTGATAGTTCACATCATGAGCTTTCTGACACTTAAAACAGTTCATTAATCGGACACCTGGATAAAAAGTTATGCTTCCTGGAAGTTGACCTACTTTTGGAGGGAGTTACAAATTTTGAAATTTAGCTAGAGGCCACAAAAAAGTGCTATTTATGACTATTTTGGGAACCCTAGGCAGTAGTAGAGTTAAGGGGGAAGTGTATAGCTAATAATAGGTAGGAAAATAGAAACCCTAGCTGATTTGGGGTGACAAAAGGAAGAAGATTCCAGAGCCTGGTGATGTGTCGCTGTAGTGTGTTGCATCCTATGGAGGATTGATTCCTCTTATTGTAATTGAGCTTATGTAATGTAAGGAGTTGTCCAAATCAATAAAGAAATATTCTATTTTCTATGTGTCATTTCTATTGTTGTGTGTTTTATGATTTACCCCCTTCATCAGTTCTATCTCTAAATTAAAAGTTGGTACTACAAATAACAGGAACTTGATATATGTTAGCTTAGAAATTGGTGAAAAAATCTCACCAAAGTTTATTCTCTCAACATAAGAATATCCTTTTACAACCAAGCTCACCTTGTACTTTTTAATACCACGATCTAGACTAGTCTTCTTTTTAAATACCCATTTACATCCAATAAGCTTTCTTCCTTTAGCAATGGTACCAAGTCCCATGTGTCATTCTTCTTCAACATAGCCATCTCCTCATCCATAACTGCTCTCTAGGACTTATAATCACCATATCCATCACCTCCTTCATAGTTATAGGCTAATTAGTATGTAATAAAAGAAAAAATACATCTCCAATCAGGAGTATACATGTCTAGTTGTCATCTTTATTGAGTGGACCTCCTCAAGAGCTAAGGTGGAGGTTCCAACTCTTCAAAACTATCTGGATTATCTAAGATCTCCTCCTCTTTAGGTCCTTCACAAGCTTCTAGTTTAACTTTCTTGGTCTTTGGGGGTAGTTAAACAACATCTTTCTTCCCATCATATTATGTTTGCAACACTATGGAAGAAGCCTTAATCTATTTGAAATTAACACTTTTGTTGTATAGAAATTTTTTTAGCAATAGGGTGTTAAAGCTTGTACTCTTTCACACTGACACCCCAACTAATGAAAATATATCTCACTACCTTGTTCTCCAACTTTAACCTCACAACTAAAAACTCTGAGATGTTGTAATAAAAGATTTTTTTCCCATCCATGCCTCCATAGGAGTCTTATCAACAGGAGTTAATGTAGGAGACCTATTAATCAAGTAGCAATCCATGGCAACCACGTCTATCTATAAATTTTGTTCTATGATAGCTCCACTAAGCATAGTTCTATCCCTCTCCATTAATATCATGTTCATTCTCTATTCAACTCCATTCCATTGATGGATATATGGATTTATCTTATTACTCTCAATCCCATTCTCTTTAAAGAATATTTCAAAATCCATAGAACATAACTCACTACCATTGTTAGTCTTTAAAACCTTAATCTTCTAACCAGTCTAATTTTTCATAAGAGCCTTAAAATCCATAAATTTAATAAAGACTTCATATTTACTTATAAGGAAATACACCCATGTCCTTCTAGATTAAAACTAAAAATTAATAGGACCCTTATAGATTAAAACTAAACATAGTTCTATTTTCCATATACACAATATTCATAGAAATTAAATTCAAGAGCACAATCATTCATACCCTCAACAAGACTTTTATTTTTTAGGGTCCTTAAACCCTCCTCACTTATATGGCCCATTATTTGATGCCATAACATTTTTTTCTCTACATGTAACTTGTTCTCTAAAGAAAGAGCTCACTTAGGTACCTAGAAAGCATGGCCATCAGAAGTAGACACAAGACTCCTCTTTGTTGTTAGTTTTGATGGTGAACGTGTAAATTTTGTAGATCTCTTTGCTATAAGAATAGAAGAACTATCACGATGGCTAATACATGCATCTAGCTGAAAGAGAGTGCCCATATGAACACCCTTAGCGAGCATCATAGCTCCTCACACCATCTTACACCCTCCACTAGAGAAAACAACTTACACACCCACATCATTGAGTTTGCTAATCGATAATAGGTTTTGTGCCAAACTAGGGATGTGTAGCACACTATCATCCCCTTCACTCATCTATCAAGGAATGTAATTTAGACTCTACCACAACCAACTGTGCTAAAATGAGAATCATCACCAAGGTACATCTTCCCACCATCATATCCTTCATACTTTGAAAATGACCCCAATGGGGGATCGTGCGGAATGAAACCCTAGAGTCTACCAACCATGTACCTTTTGATGCATGAGTTTCCAAGACTATAACAAAAGCATTTGTATCATCTTGGGAAAACTTTTTAGACTTATAATTTGAATCATTTTTTTTCTTTTTCTCCTCTTTGTAATCTCTATATAAGTGCTTAGTATTTCCATAGTTCCAACACTTGGCCTTAGAATTTCCAGGGGATTTGGATCTCTCACAAGATTTGAATCTAGAGCTTTCTTTCTTATTTTCCTTCTTCTTGCCTTTCTCCTTCAATATTCCATGAATAGCTAGGCCCTCCTTAGTAGATTTGGAAGCTTTCTACCATATCTTCTCCAAGATTAAAGCAACCAGTACCTAATCCATTTTGAGCTTCAAGGTAGTGCTCCCAATTGCCATCAATATGTGATCCCATGAGTTCAAAAAAGAACATAGTAGTGTCATGAAATGATCCTCCTCATCCATTTTCACTTTAATAGAGTCCAAATGGGTCACAATCATATTGAAAATGTTCAAATGCTTGACCATAGAACCACCATTATCCATTCTCAAGGTATATAGCTTCTTTCTTAAGAAACGTTTGTTGACCAGGGATTTAATCCAATACAAGTCTCCCAACTCCTTCCAAAGAGATTGTAATATGGCTTCTTCATGTATATTCAACAAAATAAAATTTTTCAAGAGGACCCTAATGAGGCCCTTCACCTTCCTATGTAATATATCCTAGTCAACTTGTGACATTGCAATGGGTTTGAACCTAGATATGATGGCCCATAGATCTATGTTGACAAGCATATCCTCCATCTTGAGATTCCACAACTCAATGTTAGTGTTGGTGAACCTCTCCATCTCTACCCTTGGTGTGCTTTCCATTTTCTTACAACAAGATCTCCTTCTATGCAAGCTCCCACTCAAACCAAGATTAGAGTAGAAAACCTTGTCCCTAACACCTAGGACCTAAGATGATCAAGATTTGATACCAAATTAAAGAAAGTAGATGTGAAAATAGACTTCCTACACCAATATTTGAGAGAAGGTATTTGTAAACATTAAATTGATCTTATAGTTACAAGGAAATAGACATAAAAGCAATATACCATAACACAATGACTTACATGGGAAAAACCCTTTCAAGAGAAAACCCCACACTCCAAGGAAACCCAATGTATTATTTAGTAATCAAATGGTTAGAATTAACTTGCAAAGTCTAAGCCCTTATAGGAGTATCACTAACAAGATATTTGGAGTAATTTTGGTAGTGTAACTGTAGACACTCAAAAATGTCCTGAGTTTGCGAGTAACATTTTCACACTAATTTTTATCTCCTCTCACATAGTTAAATAATTTTTAATTATTTAATTATTTCCTAATGTCATATTCTTCTATTAATTAAATAATTTTGAATTATTTAATTAATTCACTTTTTCTTTATTCCTCTTAAATAATTAAATAAATTTTATTTAATTATGTTGTTAATTATCCCTTTCTAATCTATTATTAAATAAATTCTTATTTATTTAATTATTCATCTCCATTTTCCCTCTTCCTTTCTATAATTAAATAATTATTTTTAATTAGTCATTATCTATTTTCCTACATTATTAAATAATGGTTTTCAATTATTTAATAAATTTTCCATTTTCCTCTCTACATTATTAAATAATGGTTTAAATTATTTAATTTGGCCGATAGGCCATTCTATATGTGCACACATCTTGTAACTGCCAAAAATTTGGTAGTCCCATAATTTGGTCGTCCAAAAATTAAAAAAATTAGTCTTCCCCAAAAAAATGGTTGTCAAGAAATAAATACAAAAACCTATTTGTAGAAGATGGAAGGAGTGGGGAAGGTGAAAGGACTGGAAATAATTTTTAATTCTCACGACTCATTGTGTAGAATTAAAAATTAATGGTATTTATAAGAAGCATTCCATTGTTCAAAAACTTCAATGCTTTTGGTGGTATTGTGTCTCTACACGATATTGGTGGGTTTTTCTTTCATTTTGGTTTCTCTATTAATTTTTTGTTTTTCTAGCACAATTTTTTTCAATGCAAGATATTTACATTGCCTCATTTTTTAACATGTAGATAAGATTTCAGGTGAGCTCAAGGAGAGTGCCAACATAAAACAAAAAAAATAGGAGGAATCCATCCAAGGTCTGGGGGGAGATCTTCAATCTCCTCTTTATCTTCATGCTTCAATTTCATTCTTATTTGTGCATATTGTGGCTTTGCATGTAGTTTTCCCCTGCTAGGTAAAATCTCTTTGAGTTTTTCCATTGGTGCTGCTCCTCTGCTTTGAAGAAATCTGTAAAGCCTATTTGTGCTTTGGAGAAATCAAATCAAACCCTACTACTATTACTTTTATTCCTTCAGATTTAAATCCAACTTTCATCAAATCCCTTCATATTTTCATCCCTGCACAAGAAAACAATTAGAGTGAAAATGAAAAAAATAGTGTAGAGTAAGTTTCTTTATATGTCATGGGTTTTGTGCTTTTTTAAATGTTTAAAACTTAATTAAAGTAGTTTACTTAGGCTATTTTTTTTAATTTACTTTGTGTTATTTAATATGAATTTGTTTTGTGTTTTTAAATATTTTTCTATTTAGTTTAATAAATTTAGAATAGAGTACAATATAAATTTAGTTTTTTTAATATTTAGTTTTTTATATTTACGATGTTTATAAGTATAATAGAATATAGAGAAATATACTAGAATATAATATAAATTTAGTTTTTTTTATATGATGTGTTGATAATTTTATATTTTTCATGTTTATATTCAATTCTATTATAAATTTATATTTATATTTCTCAATAGTTTATTCTAAATATAAGAGGAAAAAATATTTATATGCATTCTTTAATTTTTTATATGCCTTTTGTGCAAGTTTTAATATTTTCCTAAAATTAATGTTCCACCACCTCCTAAATTATTATTTTTAAATAAATTATTATAAAATAGACTTTTTAAATAAAATAAAATAAAATACATAATTAAAAATAAAATAAAATAACTTGATTTATCAATACGGCCGAAATTGGCAAATACTGGTGATCCTAGGGTTTCGTTTCTTCCGTCTGCTGCTATCATGAATGGAATTGCTCCCGCTTGCGCTACCATGGATAGGAAATCCACCGTGAAGATCGCCTTTGACATGGGATATCAAGGAAGTCTGTGTCCGCGAGGTTTGGTGGGTACTCTGGTGGTGGTTTCAGCATCGCCACCTAAAGCTTCTCCTAGTGTCAGGGAGAACTTGGAGAATCCTTTTTTAGGGCGGGACACATGCACAGGCAATAGGAGAATAGTAGAGTGCTCCACAAAACCCTTGTCTCTAGACTTTGATGATTCGTTGTCAAAGGAGATGCGGGAAAATGAAATTTTTTTCTTAGATAACGGCTTAATTGGAAGATTCAATCGCTTTTGGCCCAGATTAGTGGATCTACACAATTGGATAAAAAATTCATGGCTTCCCCTTCTGGATGGAAGAGTAGAGATTTACCTAGCGTGAAGGGTTTTTTTATTGCAGTTTTCGAAGGCAAGAAAGACAAAAGCACCATTCTGAATCATGTTTGGCAGTGGGAAGGCAATCTGTTGTAGGTAAAATCATGGCACCCTGACTTTGACCCATCCAAAGAATCATTTTCAGTTGTGTCAATCTAGGTGCGGCTCTCAAATCTACCCCTACACTATTGGTTTGAATCATGCTTTGCGGCAATTGGGAACTCCTTGGGCAAATTTGTGTTTACAGATGCAAATTCAATTAATTTTATCCACACAACTTATGCTAGTATCTTGGTGGATATTTCAAAGAGTCTTCCAACTGAAATTATCCTGAGGGCCAACGGACATTGCTGGATTTAGCCATTGGATTACAAAGGTTTGATCTTTAGATGTAGAAGATGCTATCAAACGGGTCACATCGATGCTGAGTGCCCAACTGCCAAAATGCAGGCAAACCGAGGGGCTTCTTGGTGGAAGGATTCTTCCCCCAAGCATTATTCTGTCCTGAACTCTCCCAAAGAGAGTCTTACTACAGTAAAATCAGATGTCAAGAAGCAATTTGCAGAAGTGGCGGTGGGAAGTTCTTTTGTGTCAAAGTCAGCCGAAAAGTTTTCACAAGCAAGTGGTCCAAGCTTCGAGAAAGAGGCAAAAAGCTCTTTGAAACCCGTGGTTTTTGGCTCTCCTTCTCCTATCCATTCCACAAGCTCTCTCACCTTGGCTACATGGAATCAGAAGCCAAAAGAGCCTCCCATTCCCTCAAAGGGTCCGATCGGTAAAGAAATTTCAAAAGAGAATAATAGATCCCATGATCAAGGTTGGATAGAGGTCAAGAGGAGGAAGAACTCCCCTCCTCATAGGAGGCCTCTTAGGGGTTATTTGGCCTCCTCTGAGGACAATATTTACTCTCAGCATTCATAGTGAGAGGATTCCGGTGAGTCCTCAGGGGATGGACTTAAGGATGGAAAAGGGATAGTGGTTCAAAAGATAAAGAAGAAGGATTTGGCAGCTTTATTAGATATTCGTGAGCACCTTAAGGCATGCCAATCCCATTCTTAGGAGAAATGAGGAGATAACATTTCTATAATCTCCGCCGGCACCCTTGCTAGAGGGCATGCTTTTCTTTGTTATTTTGTTTCTTTATAGTTTAGAGGGAGCGGTACCCTTGACCATAGCATTACGTATAAAAAAAAAAAGAATAATTAAATTTTCAATTAAATCGCAACCCTTAAAGGCCATGGCTTAGGCTTTATTAACTTAAAAAAAACCTTTTATTATTGAAACTAAAAACTTTTCCTTTAAAGATTAAATTTAAACTTATTAATATATTTATTAGGTATTAATAAATTTTATAACTAGATTTTAAACATTGAACATAAAATTTAATAATAGATTGCATTCACTTGCATGCAAAAATTTAACTTCCCCTGTTTTATTGTAGATCCCTGTTATGTAGTCCTACGTAAAAGACCAATCTCCCCCTCTGGTTTGGAGAAAGTTGTAAAGCCTTGTTAATCAAATCAAACCCTACTACTAAACTCTAGTAAGAAGGGATTTTGGAAAAACCATGTTTCTTCTTCCTCTGCATGCAAACCAAACCCTCCATACCAACAAAAAAACATTAAAAAAAAAAAAATACACAAGGGTTTCTCTACAAATTGAAAATAAATAAATTTATTTTCCAATCTATCATGAATCCATCTTGAAATCAAATTATTTATTCCTTCATATTTAAATCCAACTTTCATCAAATCCCTTCATATTTTCATCCTGCACAAGAAAACAATTAGAAAGAAAATGAAAAAAATAGTGTAAAAGTAAATTTTTTTATAGAAGATTTAATATTTTTGCATGGAAGTATATGATAAAATGAAAAAGATAATTATTTCTTTATTTATTATTTGTAGTTAACTTGAACTTCTTTTAGAAAGGGATTGCTTTATTATTTGTTTAGATCATGCTTTTTTAAATTTATGAAGTGTAATAATTAAATTAGGATAAGGTGTTTTTTATTTTTTATTTTTTACTTATTTGCCTTTTATCATTTATATTTAAGATCAATTTTAATTTTAGATTAAATAAACTAGATTAAGGACTTAAATAACATTAAATTAAATATTTATATAGGATATATTCATACAAATTCATGTAAATAAGAAAATGCAATTATTCTGTTATCCACTAGCTTCAATGCCCATTGTACATGTACATGCATGAACAAGCAAATAGAGGATGATAAAAAAAATAAAAATAATAATAAACTCAGGGAAAAGAATGAAATGAGGAGGAAAGATAAAATGAAGAATTAGGTTAGTTTGTTCTCCAACTTCAAAACCTATTTGTATGTGCGCATGCATGAAAGGAGAGGATAAAAAAATTAAAAAAAAAATAATAAACCCCAATGAAATGAGTTTCATCATACATTATCTGCAACTCCAAATGCACCTTTATAGAGAGTGAGCACCATTTTTCCATCATTGTAGACTTCCTCTTCAATTTTATAATCTTCCAATTTTCCCACCCTACAACACCTTTACCCATTTTCTCATTTCATGAGTGAAAGACTTAAATAGAAAAGATTTATGTTATTTATTTGAATTGCCTTTCCATGAGAAGTATTACAACTTATTTAGTTTTTTTCTTTATTGCATAAACTTTCACTTTTATTTTTGGAAGGTTTCATTTATTTCATTGAAGTCATGTAAATCTTTAAAATTGCAATAAGATTTTAGTAATTTATTAAAGTAAAAATATTTTTTTAAAAAATAATGGATAAGCCCTTCCAATGAAATATGTATGGTTGTAGAGCTAAGCTAAATCTTCTAACCTATTCTATAGTTGATTTCTTTAGAAGGTTGCCTTTATTCATTTTAAAATCTACTCTATGATTTTAATTTAAAAATTAGTTACCTTTATTAGTTTTAAAAATCCGCTTTATGATTTTAGTTAAAAAATTAGTTACCTTGTTTAAAAAATATGTTTTATGATTTTTGTTCAGTTATTTAATCATTAAAATATGTCCAAAAATATATGATAAAAAATACAGTGTGACATAAAATTTAGCTAAGATTTATAGCATGAATATAAGAGATTTTATTAGATTTTGTTTTCTCTTCATTTTTATAACCATTCATTTTTATTTGAAAAAATCTTATTATGTATAAATGAATCGAAATTTATAAGGCTATATTAAAACTTTTTTAAAAAATGATTTCTAATGGAGAATGAAATAATTTTGGGGTTTCTATTGTAATTTTAGTGAGCTAGATTTTTAATTATTCATTACTCACTAAATATATCATAAACCCAACTTCATATATGAATGTACCATTTGTTGATATAAAGTTGGGTTGATAATTCATATTTCTATTGTCAAATGTTTTGATTAGAAATAGGGTTAGATTGTGTAACCACCTAATATATTGGTTGGATTAAATTATCATTTTGGGCCAAATTCAATAGACTAAAATTATGTAGTATGGAGGACAAATGAGATAAAATAAGGAGAAACAATTAATATTTTAAATTTGGAATATTAATTACTCACTAAATTTTTCATAAAAATAATATTAAAACTCTTTTTAAAAATAGTTTGTATATATAAAAAATAGTGATATATATATATATATATATATATATATATATATATATATATATATATATATATCTTTTCCCCTGCTTTGTAATTTATTATAAAATAAAAATAGAGCTTTGGTTTTTTTTAACTTTTGTATTTTTTAAAACTTTTTATTACATTCTAATTTAGAAATTTCTAAATTATAGAGTATTCTAATTTATTAAAAAGATAGTAGAGAAAAAATAGTTTAAAAAATCAAATCAAATTAAGATTTATATATTAGAATTTTATATTATATATTATAATATAATATATGCATTCTATTTTTTTAAAAAGATAGCATAGACAAAAATAGTTTAAAAAATCAAATAAAGAGTTATATTAACTTATATATTATAGAATTTTATATTATATATTATAATATTATATATGCGCTTATACAACACACACTAAGCAAGTCAAAGCTTAGTGTACGCTTTTAAAAGCCTTATATATGTATTCTAATTTTTTAAAAGATAGCATAGAGAAAAAATAACTTAAAAAATCAAATGAAGAGTTTTTTTTTGGTTATATATATATATTCCCCCCTCCTTTGTAATTTATTAAATCCATAGCATAGAGTAATATTTACTAAAATTATAGCTCCACAACTCTTTAAAAATATAAACCTGTGATTTTATTTAAATGTTAATTTTTTTCTTGTCTCTATGTAGTTATTTCATACAACTTTTATTATTTAACTTCTTAAATATAAGACATTTAGGAAAATATTCATCTTCATAATCAAGGCTTAAATTTGATAGTCGACCTTGCCTGCCAAGCAATTTTTTTATGACAATTATCTATTCAATGGTGCCCTTCAAATACTATAGCATGCATTAGTATAAGTAAATCATATAAAAATCGAATATATAAATCATCATAACCCTATATAAATTTTGACAGTTTGTCCAAAATCTCTCCTTTCATATGATATAGTCTTTTTAAAATTTCAATTGTATTTTACACCAAAAATGCCTAAATACAGCTATACAACTGTCAAATTTAAGCCCTGTTCATAATTGTAATTATGGATTGTTTATAAATTAATTTGTGCTAAATTGTTTCTATTAAATTATTTTATTTTAGTTATATAAGGGGAATGTTTGTATGCATCTCATTTACCCCTCTTTCTCTATCTTTAAGTTTTCTTAAGAGGATGGCTACTTCCAAGCCCACTTGTGTCAAGTAAATATTATTATTAGTAAATATTGTGATTAGAATTGCTTAAAATTTTTCTCTTATTATGAATTTGCTTAAACAATTAAACTTTTTATGAGACTATTTAATAATGAAATATGTGATGAGCTAAAATTAATTAATGGTGCTGATATTTTAATAATATTATATGTTTTTTTTTCCTAAAGTATTGAATTGGTTTTAATAATATAGCGGAGAATTGTATTTACAGTTTATTTTATATTGAGAAGAATTACTAAATAAAAATGAATGATATGATATTATTTTTTACATGTTTTCAATAAAAAAATGGTAGAAAGGAAAATGAAGTTCATGCCAATATACGGGTCACTTGAAATATCATTTTTCCATCAATTGTGATATTATCGATTAAACACAATTGCAAATATTTAATAATGTGTTGATAATTTGTTTAATTTTTAGATTTGATTTGATTGTTTTATTTTTTATAATTAGGGTTAGAGTTTATAATTTTATTTTTAGCTTAATTGTGATTTAATTTCTAATTTTATGATATGATTTTTGTAGTGCTTATCGATGCCAAAAAGGATAGAGAAGAGGCCCATTTTGGAGGAAAAGGTCATGACTGACAAATCTGTAAAAAAAACAAGGTTTGTAAGGTTGAAAAGAAGGTACCTACAAAAGGTCAATTTGAAAAAGGTACAAAAATAAATAAAAAGAACAAGCAGATCTTTAAGATCTACTTGTTTAAAACTCTCAAGCAAGTGCACTCAGATATCAATATTTCGAGCAAAGCTATGGTAATTATGGACAAGTTTATCAATGAGATGTTTGATAAAATTGCAATCGAGGCAGCCTACTTTGCTCGCCACAACAAAAAAATTATCATCAACATACAAGAGATTCACACAACTGTGAGGGTTTGTCTTCCTAAGGAGCTTGCAAAGTGTGCAGTTGCTCATTGTTCAAAGATAGTTGTTGAGTTCATGAAGACTTGCTCTTTTTGTCTCTATTTTGAATTAGGTTTTAGTTTGTGTGAAGGGTTATTATCCTTAACTTTTGTATAAGGGAAGTCTCCATAAATAATTTATGAAGGAATTTTTGGTTTTAGATTATTGAATCTTGATATTAAAATTTCATTTTAATCTTTCAAATTCTGTCTTACTTTTTGAAAATAAAACTATAATTTTATATATTTCCATTTCTAAATTAAATTATATGTAGGCTTAACACATGATTTTTTAATTTTTAAATAAAAATGTATATTGGTTTGTGTAAAGGGTTAGATTAAGATTTTTTAATCAATGCTCATAAAAGCTAATATGAGAAAGTCCTTTAAAGGGCAAGTATAGATCATACTACATATAAAAATTCCTCAATATAAACTAATCTTATAGTTATAATATTTATTTTAAAGGGCAAGTAGAGATAATTACTTAGTATTAGTTGGTATTAATCTTATCATGATTTAATAAAAAATCAAAGATATAAAAATATGAGTAGAGAATTACAAAACAAGTCATAAAAAGGTAAAACTAGAGGTAGTAGTTTCATTATAGCTTAAAAATTAAGCTCTTAATTGCCATAGAATTGCCAAAAAGGGCCTCTAATATACATTAGAAAATGACACCATCTAGACCAAAAGAAATATTGTGGACCTTAAATGGAAAATATAACTAAGCATCTAATACTTTATCTACTTCCAACTATTCAAAAGAGATCAAATAACTTCCTCACTTGGGGCATAAATAATTTAGATAGAATAATTTATAGCTACCAAATTATGTAATGTTAGGGATACAATTAGGGTTAGGGTTATAGTTACATTTAGGGATAGGGTCTACAAATAAGGTTTAGGTTAGGAGTAGGGTTAGAATTAGGGTATTCAAAATGTATTATGTATTCAAAATGTAATATTATTCTAAAGATCAAAAGAAGGTACATAAAGTAATTATTTGAGGATGATCATAGATTCATAAAGCCTTGAAGCTCCATACTTCATACTATTTTCAAAGAGGCTACTCAGAGGTTTATACTAAGGGTTAGAGTTTATAATTTTATTTTTAGCTTAACTTAGATTTAATTTCTAATTTTAAGATATGATTTTAAGGTGATGCCAAAGTTCAAGCATATGTTTCATATAAGAAAATTGGATGGCAATACACAAACAATAAATGACTCAAGTCCAAGTGAATGTAAAATTTAGTTTAATCACACACACAAAGTGAATGTGAAAGTTAGTTCATACACATCTTACACATAAAGTGAATGCCAAAGTTCATTCACATAAACATGTGCACACATAGTGAATACCAAAGCTAACTTTCAAACCTACCCACCCACACACAATGAAAACCATAGTTAATTCACACACACATACAATTGACACAAAGTGAACATCAGTGTTTTTCTACACACATAGAGTGAGTGGCAAAGCTCATTCACAGACACACACATGCTTGCAAATACACACACACACACACACTTCACATGAAGTGAATGCCAAAGTTAATTTTCAAACATGCACACAATGAATGTCAAAGTTTATTCACACACACACACAATGAAAGTCAAAATTTATTCAAACACACAAAGACTCACAATGAACATCATTGAAGTTTGTTTGTAGACACATTTCACAAAAAGTGAAAATCAAAGTTTATTCATACATCACACAAAATGATATCCAAAGTTCATTCATGCACACACACAAAAAAAGAATGTTAGTTCTTTCAAGCACATTCCACATAAAGTGAACATCAAAGTTCATTCATACACTCTACACAAAATGATATCCAAGGCTCATTTGTACACACACAAAATAAAGAATTTCAAATCTTTCAATTGCATTCTACACAAAGTGAACATCAAAGTTCGTTCATACACTCCACAAAATGTGATAGTTGAAATTCATTCACTCCACAAAATGTGTTAGCTTAAGTTCATTCATAAATAAAGAAAAACTATATGTAAAAGTTCTTTCAAGCTCACATAGATACACAACAAATTCCAAACTTGGTTCAAACACATATATCACACAAAGTGAATACCAATTTTTTTTTTTTTTAAACATACACCAAAAGTGAATGCCTAAATTAACTTCCCACACACAATTTACATAAACAAAAAGTGAATATGTCAATGTTCAAACATAATTCATTCACACAAATTTAGTACAAGCATGAATTAACACTTAAGTTCAAATATTCCAAACTCTGAACACACTCATAAAGTGGGTGCCAAATTTATAAAACACGGTAAAGTTCAAATACACACACTAGACAAAGTGAATGCCCGAATTAAATTTCACACACACAATTCACACAAAATGAATGTCAAAGTTAAAACACACACTTCACACATAGAAAGTGAACATGTGCCAAATTTTAAACATGCTTCATGTACAAAGTTAGTTCAATCACACATAAGTAAACACTCGAGTTCAAATATGCCAAAGAACAAACACACACAAAGTGAATGCCAAAGTTAAAGCACACTCTTCACACAATGTTAGTTCAATCACTTCGTGCACATAGTTGATTCAAACACACACTTCATGCATATATGTTTTTTAAAAGTTATTTTGTGCAATGCTTGGTCGATAGGAAATTAGTAACATGGATTTTTATTATCCTACATTATTTAGGTACTACACGGTTCACCTAATCTCTTGATTGCTTAGAATTTATTTAGTTCATTCACGATTTACTTCATGTGCTTATTCATTTAATACCACTCAATTATTTTTATTTGCAAAAAAATAATTGAATTTCTTATTGTATTTATAGCCTTGTCTATGAACAACTACATGTAATGGCTTTCCATAAAAATAAAAAATATAAACTATTTAGTGATAGGCCTATAAATATTTGTGCATATCGGCCATTTGATAGCACCTTTGGTGCTTTTACTAGTAATTATTCTAGATGGGGGTTAGAGATTTCGATCTCCCATTGCTACTATTGATGTGGTGTTCTTAGGAGTTCCTCCACTATGAACCATTATTTTTAAAAGCATAAGACCCTTTTTGGCCGTCTACTATTAATGGTGCAAGGGATGCGAACCGTACCCTAAAATTAATTACCATGTATGGTTCTTGGTTGAGGTAAACAGTTCCTTGTTTGGATTCATCCTTTCAAGGCAAGAGGTATTAAGGTGGTCCAGAACCTTGGCATACTCTAGTTACCCACTCCTTTTTCTCATATTTAAAAACACTGAAAGGTGTGGTAAGCCCACTATAGTAGACAACCCTTTACTACTGGCTAGGTTGTGTTTGTTTGAATTGTTTGTGAACTAAGGCCTAGCGAGTTTTGTGGAAGAAACTTTTGTGAAATACCTCATTTCCCAAGAGTCAAAGAGTCAAAACAACCAAAGATCTATATTTCAAGTGTTTGTTGTGTTTTTTGATCACCTTTACAGAATGTCCAAAATGAAAAATCATTTAGAAAACCTTGATTTTAGGCTACAAAAAATAGTTCACCGCATCTGTCAGACACTGAACCGCATCTGTCATATACAAAACCGCATTTGTCAAACACATAAATGCAACTGTCACATTTGGAACCACATTTGTCAGACAGAAAACTGTAATTGTTACCTTATGAGCCGCAATTGTCAATTTCTGCACCACATTTGTAGCCTATAACACTGCAAATGTAATACCCACTCAGGAAAATAACAATGAATCACAATTAACTTTTAAATATTTTCTAAAATAATGAAAGTATATTAGGGTGATAAGAGAAATTGTATTTGTTCAAACTTATTAAAATGCAATTTTTGATTAACATAAGTTTAATATCTTGCATCGAAAAGGTAATTTCCATATATATAAAGCATCTCTCATGCTATTACAATCAATTACAATAAAAATCATATGATCTTCCTTTAGCATAGTGAAAAATATATTCTTTGCTCCAATAATCTGTTCAGTATCCACACAACTGAAAGTAACCATTAGTTTCCACAAGGTCAATAGATACATAAAAGAGCTATCAATTTTCACAAGATAACAAGCTTAAGGCCCTAAGGGTTGACCTAATGTCTTGGGGGCTCACCCATGATGGCCTTGCCTACGTACACATAGCACAGAGACTTCGTAGTTCAGGACTTGATTTGCAACCATAAATGGTTTCATACAAAACTTCTAAGATATTATTCTCAAGATATCAACATCATCTCAATCTTATACACATCACAAAATCATACTTGAGGGTAGTTGAAGTTTGAGATTTGCCTATCTCACAAAATAGTCATAAAATTATCATAAATAATCTTCTTTAATCTGGAAAACTAACATGCATAATAATGGATTCACTATCCAAGTTAATTTTATTAATTAACAAAAGGAAACATGATTCTTATCTCATACCGGTTTCCCTTACATAGCATATAAACAATTAAATCGTCATCAAGAGTTTTTCCAAAAAATTGCATCACAATCAATCAATATATCTTGACCTATATCTTATATGTTAGAAAGAACCATAAAATAGATCTAACTACTTCATTTCAAATTCATAAGAACTCACAACTTCACTTCTATTAACGAACACATAATATTAGACTTAGTTAAATGCATAAATTCATAAGAAGAAATCAAGTGCATAATCTTACATTCAAGATTATTCAACTAAGTCTCTTCCTTAATCTATAATAGTATACTTTCTCTATCATATTCCTTTATCAAATAAGGATATATTTTAAATCTATGAATTATAAAAAATTAATGGTCTAACTATCACAACCTTCACAAGAATTTGATATATATATATAGGAAGAATAAATGAGTTCAACAAGCTCTTAATCAATAAATATATCTTACTTCTTATACATTACAAAAAGAATCAATCAATATTGATCTAAATCACTTTAAAGTATTTTATTTCATGTAATCATTATTCATAACATATACTAGTGAATGGAGTTGAGGCTGCTTCGTTTGGGTAGGGTCTTGGCCCTATGAATGTAGGTCCTAGGGGTTGTTCTCTCTCGGGTCTGGCTCTGGATTTTGGCTTTGGTGTCAGGGGTTCTACTAAAGTTAATGCGGATGGTGTGCCTGCGGTGGGGCTTCGTCTGGGTGGCCCTAGGAAAACATTTTCTACTGCTGTTGTTGTCAGCCCTGGCGCTCGGACCTCTTCCTGGCCCAGTTCCCGGCCGATCCCTTACGCCCGTGAGTCGCCTATTGTGATATGTGGCTTTGAGGTTACGGAGAACAAAGAATTTTATCGCAACACAGGTGTGATATGCAAATTTAATGGTTTCTGGCCCTCCTTGCCCAATCTTTACAATTAGATTTTGGAGTCTTAGAAGCCACTGGTTGAGGGTAAGATCAAATTGTTTCCATGCTCAAGGGGTTCTTCATAGTGACATTTGCTTCTTCTGAGTAGAGAGACTTAGTGCTCGATGGTAGGGTTTGGTTGTGGGGAGAGCACTCCTTCTTCATCAAGCCCTGGACTCCCTCCTTCAATCCCCTTATGGAGCTGCTCAACATTAGACCTATTTGGGTTTGGCTCCCCAATCTCCCTCTCCAGTTTTGGGAGGATACTTGCTACAAGGGCATAGGCAATGCCATTGGCTATTTCTTCAAGGTTGATTCTATAACCTCCTTCATGGGGCACTCTACGGTAGCACGCATTCTTGTGGATATTGACATATCTATGCCTCTTCACGGGGATGTGGTCTTGATGGTAGGGGAAAGGCCCTGGAAACAACTATTGGATTATGAGGGTATTCCTTTTAGATGCAAAAGGTGTTTTGCTACAGGTCATCCAACCTCTGGTTGTCCCCTCTCATGCCGTAAAGGTGCTGCTTGCTGCTGCTGTTCCCTCTTGTTCTCTAGACTCTTCAGACCACTTTGCTGCTCATCTATTGGCTCCTACTATTTCGTGTAGGCTTGCTTCTTCTATTCCTGACTCTTCTACTTTGGTTTTGCCCTCTTCAGGCTTGGCTTCCCTTCGTGGGGCTTTGTTGGTGTCTTTTGGGGTTCACCGTGAGCCCTCTTTGCTTGTGGCTTCGAAGGAGGTTCCCCCCTCTCCTCGTGCTGTCATTCTTGGTTCTTAGCCCTCCTGGACAGTGGTTGGTGTAGGAGCACCCCATTACCGTCAAGAAGCCCCCTATTATCATTTTAATTATTGTAAGGCCTAGTGCCAATTGTTCTGATTCAGACCAATGTGTCCCATATTGTAAGCCACATGGCACCTATTGTAAACGGATAGGAAGTATAGTAACTGTCCGAGTTGTAACTATCTTGTAACGGATGGCAGAGGTGATGAATCGATTCAGATTCCACTGAAGTGTAACTGCCTTGGCTAGGTTCTTTATAAGCGTGTGTGCTTGAAGAGGATAGACAGAAGAGAGAAGAGAGAGGGAGAAGACGAGAAAAGAAAAAGAAACAGTTTGTAATTTCTGAGTAGAAAAACAAAAGATTTTTGGTTTGGTCTCGTCGTAGTGTTTTTGGTTTGGGACCATTCCACTGGTTGAGGCTTCCGCCGAAACCAGTGGAATGACTTCCCTAGGTTTTAATTTCCTTCCGTTTGATTTAGTCCAGAAATCTGTCTGTCTGTATGGTTATAGTAAGAAATCTGCGTAGTTGCAGCATAGATTAGAAATCTGTGTGTGTTTAGTTACTGAAAATGGTAATGGTGAAGACAGTTAGAACAAATCGGTAAGGAAGACCGGTAGAGCAAGTCGAAAAATGTATGCAGGAAGTCATCACCGTGAGTTAGCATGTCACCCAGAACAATGTCAGGTAGTCCGATAGTATCGGTCTGACCGATGGTGCTAACCATCGGGAAGAGGTGATGTATTGGCCCGGGAAGAATTAGATTCACCGATAGAGGGTGATCTTGCCGATGATGAAGCAGTGTGTGTGCAAAGAGGGATCATCGGGTGAGTATCACTATCGGAATGAGAAAGTTACATTGGGCCGACGGTGGGAACTCTCACCGATCGGGGTGAAGTTTGCGAAGTGTTACCGATGAGAGTATATCGGTATGACAATGGAGATCGGGAGAAAGGACCAAGGTTACATCGACGGTATTCGTCTCGCAGACAGTGTAGTTTGAAGGAGCCTTTGAGGCCATCAGAGTAAGTATGTGTATCGGAGGACTCAAATAAAGTCAGGCCGACGGTTAACATCTGACCGATGGAGAAGTTGTAGGCAGATTTCGGCATGAGATTATGAAATCAGAGAAGAAGTAAAGAGTCCCACCGATGATGGAAGACTGGCCGATGAAGGATAGTAGTGAAGGCTCATAGGCATGACACAAGCATCGGGTTAACAAACTTGAAGGTTACCGATATAGATAAGTCAGGCCGACAATAGAGAAAGGAAGAACATATAAAGTATAGTTCGATGAGACATTAGAAATGTCTTGCCGATAGTAAAAGAAGAGGGTATTTTGGTCTCGTTTGGACCTTGAGAAGGATATTCGAAAAGCTATTGAGCTTTATAGTGTTGGTATTGTGGGTTTGGATGGGTTTACACCTTGTGTAGAAAGCTATTGCCCGTTTTCCTCCGCATCAGTGGTTCAACATAGGAAGAAAGGTCGCTTGCCCTCTTGTGGCAAGACTATTAAGGTGTCTAGACCAAGATCTGATGTTGTGTAGATCTTTGTAGTTCTCCGGTTAGGCTGCTGTGCCTGTGTTGTCAGTCTACTATTCCTGGTCTACTATTTCTGGGATCAAGTTCTCTTGGCTTTTTCCCTTGTTCTTCTGCCCTTGTGGCCTCATCTTTTACCCCTTTTTGGACTTTCTGTAATAGGGTTCGGCTCCCTTGTTTTGTCACTTATCTTATCAAAAACATTTACTAGTGGGAAGGAACATACACTTCTATTTTAATTTTATGTATCCCAGAATCAACCAAATTTGAATAAATAAACACAGCGAGAAAGTATAATAAACATTGATATGAATTACAAATTTGCCATACTGTATTAAACTATATTTACTAGCTATTCATAAAAGCTAACGAATTAGAATGATTTCACTATATATACTAGAAGCTCATAATAAAATATTATTGAAGAGGTTAAGTATCATTTTAACTACATAACAACTATATCACTACGATCATAATATACATGTAACCTGAGACCAATTTGGTATACTAACTATAATAATATTTGACACTTATGTTCTAATGACATGATTCCCTTAACTCAAAACATATGATTCTCAATCAAGTCTACAAGAAAAATATATGAGTGCTAATTTGGATACATAACATGTGAATACATAACATCATGCATTGAAATGAGTGTGATAGGTGAAAGTCAGGTGTGGAAGATCAGACCTAGTCATGAAACCCTAACCCTACCATCATCAAGGAATCTAATCTAAATGAAACCAAAAGAACAATGCAATGCAAGCATAACATCACCTAGACCGTGCGATTCTTTGTTTGAGAGGGAGATGTGGACTGCTTCTTCAACAATAAGCAATTACAAAGCTGAAAGCTGCCATTGATGGATGATAAAAGATCAAATGCTCAAATGCTCAAGATGATAATGCAGATACTATATGATTGATGGATTGCTAGATACTATGTGAATTCTGGATGTCTCATATGGAGTGAGAGGCTGTTTATATAGGACTCAACCAAGATCAATCAACGGTGGAGATTCAAAGGCTATGTGAATGGCTAAGATTGAAAGTTACTAAATTTAGGTCCAATTAGTTGTACATGTGAAGGATTTTAAATGAAAGTTGTCTTACAACACATGATAAATGGGAAATGGACAAGTGTTAAAATGTGATAAATGATAAAGGCTTAATTCAAATAAAGTATTTGAATTAGTGGGATATGAGTTGGAAATTAATTAAATAAATAAAATTTATTTAATTAATATGATAAATGCATAAAATGAGATAAGACATGATGTGGAATTAATTAAATAAATACAATTTATTTAATTAATCGGCTAAATGAATGAGAATGGGATTTTAATTAAATAAATAAAATTTATTTAATTAATTGGGTAATGGATTAGTGATTTAACAAGGTGTCGTTAGACATGGACAAATTTGGGTGTCTACATTTTGCCCCTCTTTGATACAATGTTCGATAGAACGTTGTGTCAAAGAAGATGTGAGATGCGTTCGACAAACAAGTTATGCCCCAGTGTAACTGGCAGGTG
Source organism: Cunninghamia lanceolata (assembly GCA_027924645.1). Taxonomy (NCBI): domain Eukaryota; kingdom Viridiplantae; phylum Streptophyta; class Pinopsida; order Cupressales; family Cupressaceae; genus Cunninghamia; species Cunninghamia lanceolata. The sequence goes on from BSBN01001715.1 coordinate 17,676,245, forward strand.
ATGCCCCCTCGAGAGGTAAGCCAGGCGAACTAGGAAAGACTGGGTTGGCGCTCGATAGAAGAAAAGGCGGAAAAGAGGGCAGACGCGAAGAAAATAGGCTGTGGTATAGAAGAATTAGGGTTTGGAGAAGGGCTATAAGTAGGGGCTGCAAGGGCAAATAGGCTCATTTGTGCTCATTTGTGCTTAGAAACCTAGAGAAATCCAGAGCTCCTGAGAGTGAGAGTGGCAGAGCTAGCAGGATGGTGATTCCACGCAGAGATCATCGTGCGGAGCGGGTGAGGACACATGGACGACCAGAGGGAGCAGGCGCACCGGTATGTCGCAAAACTTTTCCCAAAAGCGTGCATTTAATAGCCTAGAAGCGTAATTAATTCACACACGTCACCAGAAGCGATTAGTTTAGGACATGGCACATATAGGTCGCTTATAGAGGAGTAGAGGTCGCTTAGAGTAATGCAGGTCGCTTATAGGCGCGGGTAGGTCGCTTAGGAAAAAAGTGGTCGCATCTGGTCGGCGGGAAAAAAGCAGCGGAAATGCGCGTGTAGATGAAAACTAGTCGCTTATGAGCAGATAGTAGTCGCATAAGGTAGTTTAGCTCGCATAGGACTAGAAATAGATCGCAAATGGTAGATAGCGCGCATATAGGGCGAAAATGGTCGCTTAGTGTGAGTTGGCTCGCTTATGAGGAGAAAATAGGCGCATATAGGAAAAGGGCTCGCATTTAGGGTAAAAAGACCGCATGTGGGATATGGCTCGCAGATAAAGTAAGGATGAACGCATATGGTAATAGTGGTCGCTTATAGGAAAACAGTGAGCGCATATGTAAAAGAAGTCGCGTTTGGTCAAAACAGAGGCGCCTGTAGTAACAGGGGTCGCTAGTGAGCAAGAAAAAGTCGCATGTGGGAAAGGGAACTGCATAGGGTAGGTGTAGGATAGAATAGCAAATAGATAGGCAGATTTTGATATGAATGATTAATGGGATGGACTGACAAGAGTAAATGGATGATGCAGGATGTACTACCGCCATTGCTATCACAGGAGCCCCATCCGAGAGATTTGCGGCTGGTGAGACAGTTGGATGCAGAGGAGCTACTGGTGTTGGAGATCCTGGGCTTGGAGCATGTGTCACGATTAGAGCCAGTGCAGGCACATCGAGGGCTGATGACTGCGATGGTGGAGCGATGGATGAGCGAGCACAGTTCATTCTTGTTACCGACAGGAGAGGCGACCATCACCTTAGAGGATGTGTTCCGGATTTTGAGGATTCCGATAGATGGGGATCGGGTAGATTATGATCCGGAGATGGGCCCAGCTGCATTCAGGAGATTGTTTGGGACACCAGACATCGGAGCAGAGGGTTCGGAGATACCGATGGGGAGGATGGAGGAGCTCTGTGACAGGTTGCAGCGAGTGGTAGTGGCTATCATTAGATGGCTAGTGGGTGACAGGAGAGCGAGAGGGTTTCCTGTAGGATGGGGGACAGTGATGGAGGGCATGTTCTCCTATGGCACGAGATATGCATGGGCAGAGTGCGTGTTGGGACAGCTCTATCATTACCTACACGATTGTGCATATATGTTCGGAGCCAGTATGTCAGCAGGAGTGACAGTTTTGCACATATGGGCTTATGAGCACATTCCAGTGACGAGACCAGAGGGATGGGTCGCTAGAGCAGCAGGAGAGCCATTTGCACGGATGTATAGAGGAGCCTTGACATATCGACAGCGCCAAGGGGTGGTATACTGGCGACGGAGGTTGGATGAGATAGACAGGTTTGTATGGAGGCCATGGCTAGGATGTGAGCAGTGGGAGGAGGAGGATGCCGAGCTTGCTTATGCGAGATAGGCGAGGTACATTTTTGGACGCGACGTGTACATTATAGAGCGCTATTTGCCAGAGAGAGCCCTGAGACAGTTCAGGGAGGCACAGGCAGTACCTATAGGGGATGCCGTTTTTGGGAGGACGAGGCAGGAGGTGTTCGATTGGGGTCCAGAGGTTGTGGTGGACACAGCCTTGGCAGAGAGAGATGGATTGCAGCCAGTAGCATGGCAGTGGAGACAGGGTCCGGCAGATCCAGGTACATTGCCAGAGTATGATGCACACTGGGCGACAGCTAGGCCGACGCGGTTGACACAGGATGGAGAGATTGGGGGGATTGGGATGGAGAGGCCAGTTCAGAGGCGACGATGACGGGCTCCACCAGCACAGGCAGTAGTGCCAGCTGCACCAGGGATACAGATGCCAGGGCAGGTGCCAGGTCAGCCTGCTATATTAGCACAGCCACAGGCACAGATCGGAGCAGGGGATGATGTGGGTATTCAGCAGCTGCGGAGACGGATTAGAGAGGAGAGGAGATGGAGGCAGCGAGCACAGATGAGGCTGAGGAGAGTGGAGATGGATAGGCATCAGGCCGTGATCAGTCCGAGGCATGCTAGAGCACAGGCACAGGCTTATCAGGCTCAGCTACAGTTGGGAGCTCAGAGAGGAGATGGACAGGATGATGGTGCGCTCGCGAGAGTTACAGGAGAGAGGGATACAGCTAGGCAGCATGAGCAGATGATGAGGCTTGAGCGAGATACTGCAGTACAGCAGGAGCAGGCTATGAGAGCAGAGAGAGATGGTCTGCGAGCTGAGAGAGATAGTCTGCGAGCGGAGAGAGATAGGGCAGTACAGCAGCTGCAGGTTATGACTAGTGAGCGGGATAGAGCAGTGACTGCCTTGGGGACTGATGGAGCTACCATGTACTTAGCCACACAGTTGACAGTGGTACAGGCCGAGCTTCGGAGAGTGCAGGGGGAGGCTGAGTATTATAGAGGCCTATATTATGGAGCTGTGCCGGCAGAGCAGAGACAGCCTAGCTTCAGGAGCAGGTCAGGGGCTTCGAGCTCACAGAGGTCAGGTGGATCTCGATCAGTAGCTTCAGTGATGGGGCCACCGAGAGATGGAGGACCGGGTACAGGACCTGTTGGTGGTGGTGGTCAGGGCGAGGGAGCTGGCAGTAGTCGCTAGGGCATACCTTGTTGGCATTGTATCATGATGAGGCCTAGAGCCATTGTTGTACATTCATTCTTTTCAGGGCTCAGCTTGTATTGTAGACACTTGTATTTTGACACACATGTATATATATGGCAGTTTTGGCGATCTATATGATGTTATAATGGTTGTGATGTGGATATTATGATGGCTATGCATGTTATGTGTATGGATTATATATGGATGATGGATAGATGTTTATGCAAATGGTAATGGATAGAAAATATTTGAATATGTAAAAGGTAATGACATGAATAGATGTATGCATATAGGTAGATGGTAATGAAAAAGATATAGACTTATGTATGGCTAACACTTGTTTTGCAGGAGCGGGAATATGGACAAAGGATGATGGGGATGATTGAGCTTGGCTGAGGATGACGGAACGAATGGATAGATAGAATGAATAAGATAAGATGATGATGGGCAGCTTTCAAGTAATTGCTCAAAAATGAAAAGAAATGCAGTCCTTATGTTTGATATAGCATATGGATGTTATGCACCAGGGTATAAGAGACCAAGGTGTCGAGATATCCAATGCGCAACTAACATGTTACAATCTTGTCTGAACGCATGTGGTCAAGATGTTGAGCCAACATGCACAAGATATGAATAACAGCTAGTGTTGGACTTTGACGCTACAAACAATGGTTTGAACTTATCTCCACGACACATAATGATAGCTTGCTGGTTATATGTATGGAGTTAGTCTTAACATAGAATAGTCTCCAATGCATAAGAGACTGTTTAGCTTCTCAGATGCTAGAGATATTGATATGTAAGATGCTAATCCCAACACGTACAAGATACCAAGACGCATAGGAAGAGAATAAGATCATCCCGCAAACACGGCATACGAAAGATATATGACCATGCCCCAGTCCTTACTTCATCGCAACATACCAAGATATAAAGAGATCATGGCAGTCTTGACTAGGTATAGAAAAGGGACAAAAGATAAATCAAAGATAAAACAAAAGATACTGTCATCACGTTCTCTTGCCAAATGTTGGGTGCTCTTGGATAGATTAAGCTGGCGCCTTGTTAAGAGGAAAGCTACATCCTGTTGAAGGCTAAAGTTGTTGATAAATGGCTATAGCAAATGTTGGCTTAAGGCATGCGGACAAATAGCTTCTGGCTTACCTGTGATTGGTTATAGTGCTGGAGCTTGCAATAGACACATGGTTTGCTTCCTGTTTGAGCTGATCAAAGAGAAGAAGATGGATGATGAATGAAGATGAAGAAGATGGGGGGATCATCTGTGCTTGAGTACTGGAAACTTCCTTCGTGTTCCAGACTGCCTACATACCCTGTATCCACGGGATCAAAGCACATTGACGATGAAGATGAGACATGATGAATATGTAGTTCTGGGTTTTATTGATGATGTAAGTGATGAAAGATAGAAGAATATGAGCTGAGAGAGTGAAAGATGTTTAGAAGAAAAGATGACAGATGAATGATGAAAGGGGCTATCGTTTTAGCCTGAATCAGAGTGCTTCCTTCACATCTCAGATTGCCTACATACCCTGTATCCACGGGATCAAGGCGTCAACGATAGAACTGGATGTAGTTCTTATGGATGTGGCTAATCGATTGGATGTTTGATCAGGCGATGTTTGTTGCGATTGTTGGATGAATGTGGATGGAGTTGTAAAGGTATGAGTCCTGGTTGCAAGTCGTTAGGTCATATTTGTTGGTGGACATGTGCCATGGCTGAAGTTGATAAGGTGTGCTGTGTTGTAAGCTAAGTGGTTTGATGTGTTATGAGCTAGAGATAACAGGATCCACTTCCAAATAAGGCTCAACAAATGCCCCCAGTGTGGGATGAGGTTTATTATGCAGAAGCGACAATGCAGAAAAGATGTGGCCAAGATGCTAAGGTGCCAAAAGATATAGATATCATGACAATGTCTCAGGTATGATAGCTAGCATTGGCAAAGGATGAAGAGGAAAGGCTATGTGTGAGATTACGATAGGGCTTATGAAAATAGCTTATACAAGATGCAGTAGGGAAAATGATCAAACGAACCAAGCAAATGAGGGAAGCTGGACACTACACATAGCCCCTATTTGCCAGGTTTTCACTATGGTACTTATCCAAGGCGCCTGTTTACCAGGTTTTCACCATTGGACGGATTATTTATCTCTCTTTTTTTTTTTTTTTTTTTTTTTTTGGGATAGCTGAGATTCATGGATAAAACCTCTTGAGATGAACGCTGTTGACGGGTTCATCCAAGGGAATGCCTTCAGGTGTTGACAAAGTGTATGCACCAGATCCATAGACTGCGGTGATAATGAAAGGACCAAGCCAATTTGGTTCAAACTTGCCCTGTTTCTCTCGATGCTGTTGATTCCTTTGATTTTCTTTAAGGACAAGGTCGCCAACCTGGAATCTGCGTTCTCTGATCTTTTTGTTGTAGCTGCGGCGTAGCCGGTTTTGATAGACTTGAAGATGGTTCAATGCTGTAAGGCGGCGTTCATCTAAGAGCTCAAGATCATGGAGTCGGGAGACTCGATATTCTTCATCTGAGATAGCATGTTGCAAGGATATGCGCAAAGAGGGGATCTCAACCTCGATAGGCAAAATAGCTTCAGTGCCATAGACTAGAGCATAGGGTGTGGCGCCAGTAGGAGTTCTGACACTTGTTCTATATGCCCATAAAGCAGGATGGAGTTGTAGATGCCAATCTCGACCAGTTTCGTTAACAGTCTTTTTAAGGATCTTGATGATTGTCTTATTAGAGGCTTCAGCTTGACCATTGCTCTGAGGATAATAAGGCGTAGAGAACCTATGTTGAATATGAAACTTATTGCAGAGATCTCTAACCTCTTGGTTCTTGAAAGGCCGGCCATTATCTGTGACAATAGCTTGAGGAACTCCATAACGGCAGATGATGTAATGTAGGATGAATTTAGCTATTTGTTTACCTGTGATGTAGGTCATTGGTATGGCTTCTACCCACTTTGTGAAATACTCAGTGGCAGTGATAATAAACTTATGACCATTTGATGAAGTAGGATGGATTTTACCCACAAGATCAAGTCCCCATTGCGAAAAAGGCCATGGAGTGACGATAGGCTGAAGCTCATGGGCTGGTGCATGTATTAGATCTCCATGTTTCTGACATTGTAGACATCGCTTTGCAAATTGTTGGGCATCTTTTTCCATAGTTGGCCAATAGTATCCTGCTCGCAGAAGTTTCTTAACAAGGCCAGGGCCAGTGGAATGCGAACCGCAGACACCTTCATGTACATCACGTAAGGCCGTTTTTGCTTCCTCGGAGTCAAGACATCTAAGAAGGATACCATCAAGACTCCGGCGATAAAGGGTGTCTCCTAAGATAGTGTAACGAGAGGCTCGACGGATAAAAGTTTTACGCTGGGTGTTGGATAGTTGAAGAGGCAAGGTGTGATTACGGAGATACTCGTATATATCTTTATACCACAACGAGTTGGGACCAACAATCTCACATATGAGCTCAGACTGTGGAACTTCAAATGCTGGGATCAAAAGCTGTTCGACCAAGAATTCACATTTATGGGTGTTGGATGGCATGTCTAAAAGAGATCCAATCATAGCCATGGCATCGGCTGCTCTGTTTTGTAGTCTTGGAATTTGCTCAAAGGTAATGTCCTCAAAATATTGCTTGAAATCATCCACCATTAGCTTGTATGGAAGAAGCTTCTCGTCTTTTGTTTGATATTCATCTAAGACCTGTTTAATAACTAGCTGAGAATCACCAAAGACTCGTAACTGTTTGATAGCCCATTGTACTGCCATGCGCAAACCTGTTATTAAAGCTTCATACTCTGCTATGTTGTTGGTACATGGGAATGCTATTCTGTATGATTTAGGTATGCAGTCTCCTTGGGGAGTGACAAACAAGATACCTGCTCCAGATCCGTGTTGAGTGTATGACCCATCAAAGTATAGCTACCATCGTGCTGGAGAGCTTAAATTAAACAATCCTTCATCAGGGAACTCAGGATATATTGGCTGAATGTCTGTGATAGGTGCTGCAGCTAATTGATCAGCAATGACTTGTCCTTTGATAGCTTTACGGTTCACATATTGTATGTCAAATTCACTCAAGATCATAACCCATTTTGCTAATCTCCCTGTGAGAAGTGCTTTTGAAAGGAGATACTTGAGGGGATCCACATTAGAGATGAGCTTTGTTGTTTGGTTCAACATATAATGTCGCAACTTTTGGGAAGCAAACACTAATGCTAAACAAGCTTTTTCCATGAATGAGTAATTAAGTTCATATCCCACAAGAGTTCTGCTAATGTAATAGATGGCTTGTTCTTTTCCTGAATCATCATGTTGAGCTAGAAGTGCACCCAATGCTGCGGTTGTTGATGATATATAAAGCAGTAATGGACGATCAAGTACAGGAGGTATTAACACAGGAGGTGTTGCCAAGTATTCCTTTATCTTATCAAAAGCCTGTTGACACTTTTCATCCCACTTAAAAGGTTCACCCTTGCGAAGAAGATGCTGAAAAGGATGACATTTATCTGCGAGTTGTGAGATAAATCTGCGGATAGATTGTAGCCTACCCTGTAAACTGCGGAGCTGTTTGAGATTCGTTGGTGGAGGCATTTCTGTGATAGCTTTTACCTTAGCTGGGTCCACTTCTATTCCTCGTCGAGACACAATATATCCCAATAGTTTTCCTGATGTTATGCCAAATACACACTTCTTTGGATTTAGTCTGACTTGGTATTTTTCTAATCGATCAAAAATTTGTGCCAATACTTGTAGATGTCCTTCCCTTGTCTTAGATTTGCCTAGGATGTCATCAACATAGTCTTCCATGATAGTATGAAAAAGGTCATGGAAAATAACTGTCATGGCTCGTTGATAGGTAGCTCCAGCGTTTTTGAGACCAAAAGGCATTACAACCCAGCAATATGTGCCCCATGGACAAATAAAAGATGTTTTATCTTGGTCTTCCTCTGCTATTCTGATTTGATTATAACCAGAAAATCCATCCATCAAAGATAGCATTTCATGTCCTGCTGTAAGATCAACAATGTTGTCTATGCTTGGTAATGGAAAATCGTCTTTAGGACATGCTTTGTTAAGATCTCTAAAGTCCGTGCAGCAGTGAACTCGTCCATCTGGTTTGGCTACAGGTACTAAGTTTGAAACCCATTCTAGATAATCAATAGGCTTGATGAACTTTGCTTCTAACAGTTTCTGAATTTCTGCTTTGACCAATAAGGCAACTTGTGGATGCATTTTGCGCAATTTTTGTTTGACAGGCTTTGCATCAGGGAATACTGCTAAATGGTGTACCACAAGTGAAGGATCTAGTCCTGGCATGTCTGCATAAGTCCATGCAAAATTTATAGCTCTTCTCAGAAAAAATGCTGTGAAGTTCTTTCGTTCTTGCTCTGATAGTGATGCTGCCAAAAAGGTGATCTTCGGATTCTGTTCTGTTCCCAAGTTCATGTCTTGTGATTTTTCAACTAGCACAGTTGATTTCTCATGATAATCAGCGGTGACAGGAAGATCAAATCCCTCATCCTCAGGTGCCTCAGAGAGGTTTTCACCTTCGAATACGTCCTTTATTTTTACTTTTTCACGGTCAAGAGGCACCTTGCGGTTTTCACCTAGTGACCTATTTTGTTGAATTTTGTTTATTTCTCTTTTGTGACTGAAGGATTTGATACTTCCGCCAAAATATGCTAGTTTAGGTAATTCCATCATGAAACCTGCTTTGTGATCACCCAAAGGGATACCTTGTCTCAAACCCATGAATTCTGCAATGGCTTCGTCATTTTCAAATGTATCTAATATCGGTGCCCCCTGTTGGTCCCAATCGATGAGGTCAGGATATACGAGGGAGAGGCGAATGGAGGGATTATGATGGCTAGAAGAGGTTGCGGAAAACATGAAGATGGAATGTTCTTGAAAGAGGTCGGTGATATGAAGGGAGGAGTCGTCGATGGTATCCGAGTTAGAAGTCTCTCCTACCGAAGAAGGTCCAACGTCAATATCGGAAATACACTTAATGTCTTTGGGTCGCGGTACCTCCAGTTGGTAACCAAGGCCTTGCTTATTAAACTTCTTAGACACAATAAGGGGCTCAATAGGTCCTTGTTCCTGTGATCCCAAGCCGCCATGTCCTTTATAGCCCATGTTCTTTATGATACGAAACCCGTTGTTGTATCGCTCTACTTCGAGTTGGACTTGGTCATTTTCATCAAAGAATATCCAAGAGTCTATGTCCTCAATGTCTTCATCATCCAAGAAACCACCTTTAATGAATACAGTAGGGGGAGCTTTGATAACAGCGGAGGATGAAGTGGGCTTAGATGTAGAGGGCTTACCGTGGGATTTAGGAGATAATGGAAGGGTGCCAACACAACAGGAGTCCTGCAATTTGTATTCACCAGGGCCATGTTCGGTATATTTGATATGGAGGTTGGAAGCGGCTTTGCTAGATGAGGGCTTGAGGAGATCGGATGGGTCTACATAGGAGGAAGACGGATATGCCTCGGAGTTGATAGGGATACGGTTTGGACTCTGATATTTAGCTTGAAAGGCACGGCAAAACTCAAATGGATTAGGATCAGCTTGAATGGTAACTTCAACACCCTTATGCGGAAATTTAAGGCATTGGTGATATGTAGATGGAACTGCTTTAAGGGTATGGATCCAAGGGCGATCGAGGATGATGTTGTAAGGCAGATCAATATCAAGGACTTGACAGCGAGTTTCTGTAATGACCGGTCCAACTTGAATAGGCAATAAAATGATCCCTTCAGTATCTCTTTCAGCGTCATCATATGCTCTGATGGTAATAACCTTGGAGGTGTCTACATTTTTCTCTGAATATCCCAATTGTTTGATAAGTTTCAAAGAACATATATTTAGACCAGCTCCCCCATCTATCAAAACTCGTTTGATACGGCGTTGGTTAACAAATACTTCAATATGGAGGGCCTCGTTGTGTGACGGATGCATGGAGGGTTGAAGATCTTTGTCAGAAAAGGTTAAATGACAAGGGGCTGCAATGCTAGCGACCATGGATTGAAATTGTGTGATATTAATATTATTAGGCACCGAAGACTCTTGTAAGGCCTTATCAAGGATAGCTTTATGTGCGGGGGATATACGGAGCAGCTCAAGGATAGATATGTGTGCGGGTGTTTTGCCAAGGTGATCCAAGAGGTTATAATCAGAGAGAGGTCGAGGAGGATGAGGAGGTGCTCCTTGAACAGTAACTCGACCTCGTCGCGTGGTTACGGCACAATCAGGTGCTCCTTGGACGGTAATGGTAGAAATGCGAGCATGGTCAATGCGGCCAATGGTAGATGATGCATAGCTATAGGGAATAGCATTTCCAGCTTGAAGGTTATTTGTCTGATCATGAGATGGAAGTGGATTCTTGAAAGTCTCTAGATCATAGTTTGATGTGGATTGTTGAGCAGGTTGAGGTGTTGAAGGTGTGACGTTGACTAGACCTTGATCAATGCAGTCTTGGATAACATGTTTTAAGCGCATACAACCATTTGTTTTGTGTCCTTTAACTCGATGGTAATCGCAATACTCATTCTCTTTATACCAAGGAGCTCGAAAGAGTGGTTCGCCATTTGGTGGTGCATCGGGTAGAATAACATCTCCGGCTTGAAGCAGCTTTCGAAGAATAACTTCCATGGGTTCCACTAATGGTGTAAATTGTCGGCGTGGATTAGAAGTTTGGCGTTGGTTTCTTTGTTGTGGAAAAGACTGTCTTGGTGGAGAGGCTGCTTGAATGTTGATAGGAGCTCTCATAGTTTGGATATTCTTTGTATCAACAATACCGTCATTGACAACATTCTTGTTCTTGTTCCAAAAGCGAGACTTATCATTGGAATTTTGGGGAGAATCTTTGTTATCACGAAAGATCTTGATAGTTCCTTTGGCAATTAAGGCTCGTTCAATAATAACTCCTTTGGAAACTAGTTCGTCAAAGGTGCTAGCACTTTGCAATTGTAATTGGAATGACAGCTCAGGATGAAGATTTTGAACAAAGATGTCAAGCTGTTGTTTCTCAGGGATTTCCCATGATAATTTGCTAGCCATATTACGCCATCGTTGGGTAAATGAGGAAAAGGTTTCACCATTGCGTTGTTTGTTGTTGACAAGGTCATTCATGTTTACCTCATGTTCAATGTTGAAGGCAAAATGTGATCGAAACTTGGTTGCCAATTCTGAAAAAGTCTTAATTCCTGGAGGTAGATGGGAAAACCATTCGAGAGCTTGTCCTGCTAAGCTTCGAGGAAATAGTCTCAAAAGATATGTATCATCATAGGCAACATCGAGACATGCCACAAAAAAGGCTCGAAGATGGTCGTCCGGATTTCCTTTCCCTTTGTACTTATCAAATTGTGGGATTTCAAAGTGTGGTGGAAAAGGTATTATATTAAGAGACTTGTCAAATGGATAAGCGCATATGTTTTTGAGAGAGAAAGGTTTCTTGCCTTGTCCTACCCTTTCATCGATCATCTGTTGGATATCGGCTGAGGATAACTGCTGTTGTTGCGAAGGGGGTTGAGTGTGATATGAGACATATTGTGCTTGCGGTTGTGGGATGTACGAAGCTGTGACGGTTTGTTGTGGTTGTGGGATGTGCGAAACTGTGACTGTTTGTTGGGGTTGTGTGCCCACAATGTATGTCAAAGGAGTGGTATGTGACATGTAGGTGTTAGAGGATTGCTGTCCTTGAGACACAAGTGGTAAGTGGGTGTGCATTATATGAGAAGTGGATGTTGGATTGATAGTAGCAGATGGTTGGGAAGTTGGGATTGAATTCATGACATGGTAAGTGACGGAGGGATTGGTAGATACAACAGAAGGGTGAACATTGGGATTGGTATTTTGGACAATATGAGGATTGGTATACGTCATGTGTTGGGTGATATTAGAGAAGCCTTGGGTAGCATAAGAGGGATTGATGGTGTGTGAAGGATTGGAAGAAGAGGACAGCATGGATGTAAGTTGATCTACATAAGCGATCTTATTGTTTGGATTGGCTTGAGAAATGAGGGGATCACTCATGTCAATAAGGCTAACATTGGGATTATAGGATAACATGGAGGAATTAACAGTTGGTGTATGAGATGTGGTAGATTGCAATGGTTGTGAAGCATGGACAACATGTGTTGTTGGAATGGTTTGAGAGGTATGCACACCGTAAGATATGGGAATTGCTTGTGATGCTCGAAGTGTTTGTGCTTGTGTTACATGGACAGCTTGTGTGACGTGAGGTATGGAAACAGTCATGGTAGAAGGAGAGATATGTTGAGGGACATGAAAAGGCGGGATGTTGAGATTTTGTGACATGAAAGGAAGCACATTGGTGGGCACTATCAATGGTTCTAAGGTATGCTCTGATCGTGGTAACTCAAATGAAGCAACAAGAGGCAATGAGGATGATGTTTGCGAGTTAATAGGAAATGATGTGACTATAGTAGATGGTTTATTCGCAACAACAGCAGTAGTGTTGGGATCGTGCTCTCTAATAGTGGATATATCAAAGTCTTTAGGTAGTTTAGCACCCATGCGAGCAAGTTGGAGAAAACAGCGATCAGGCTCAGATATCATGAGTTTCTCAACTTGGTCCCATAGATAGGTATCTTGGAATTCTGATGAGTCGTCTTGAGATTGTTCTTCGAAAGTTTCCAAGGATGGTGGAGGGTGCATTTGTTGTGAAGATGATTCGCCCCTAGTGTACCCTTGAGGTATAAACATATGAGAAGGCATACCAGTTGTGAATTGAGTTGCGTCCTTAAGAGGTGTTGTGAATTGTTTCATCTCAGCTTGCAATTTGGCATCCATTTCAGCTTTCAATTTGGCTTCTATTTCAGCTCGATATTGACTCCTAGTTTGAGGCATGATGTTGATGATGAAGTTGAGCTTGTCAAAGTTTTGAGACCCAAAAGATGATAGTTGGTTGATTGGTTGCTGTTTTGGTTTGCTGGTTTGGCTAAGTTTGCTTGGTTGATTTGTTTTGGCTGAGTTGTTGTTGGTTGTCCCTAGAGGTAGCTTAATCACTCAAGGGAAAGATTGTTTGCTGTTGATGTTTGTTGGAGCTAAAGCTAAAAGAGATTGTTTGCTGAAGCTAAAGCTGAAGGCTGTTTGTTGGCTGAAGCTAAAACTGAAGGTTGTTTGTTGATTGAAATGATTGGATTGATGTCTGATTTGCTGGTTGGGGTCTCAAAAGATGGAAAAGCTCATGAGTTGTGATTGATTGATAAGCTCAAGATAGGAGACAAAGTCCAGGTGTTTGCTGTTGATCAAAGATAAGTCTGAAAGTTGATGTTTGAGGTTCAAGCAAGCTGATCCTGAAGCTAATTTAGCTGATGCACGGAGATTTGCAAGAATTTTAGCTACAGGCGACTGATGATAGCTCAAAGGCGACTCAGAGGATGCTAAAGGCGATTAATGATAGCTCAAATGCGACCTGGTTTAGATGTGACAGGAAAATGACAGTGCTAACCAGAAGCGAATGTTATGCCAGAGGCGATGACTGTTGGTTCAAAGGTAGTTTTCTGTTGATCAGAGGCGAGCTTGTTCAGGAATCAGGCGACTAACTGCGGCTTAAAAACGACTCGGCTCAGGCAATAAGCGACTGAAAAAGAAACCGATGCGACCTGGTTCAGACAGTAGGCGATCAGCTGTGGTTCAAAAGCGAGTTTGTTCAAGCAAAAAGGCGATCAACTGCGATTAAAAAGCGACTCTGTTTAAGCAGTATGCGGGCAGTTGTTGTTTAAAAGCGATGCAGTTCAGGCGATATGCGAATCACTACAGTTCAGAAGCGATGTTGATGGTCTGTGCGAGCAGTTTAAGTTTAAAAGCGACTGTGTTTGTGTAACAGTGGTCTGATTTTTGTAGTTTTTTGCAGCAAGAAAACAATGATAACAGTCACTCACACTCACAACAAGCACAAACTGATACAACCTAGGCTAGGATAGGACAGTATCTGTTGAATCCCCTAGCTGCGCCTATTCAAAGCGGGTAGCTCCAGGATCTTGATAGCACCGGCTCCTCCTTACATTTGCACACACTTCTCACGCATACCAAGATCCGGGATTCTTATAAGGCTTGACCCTCTCCAAACCTTTAGATTGTCCCTGCTACCTCGGCTAAGAACCGCATGAATCGGGGCCGCTTCAAGGGTTTTGCCCTCTGCGTCAACAGATAGAAGGTTTTTGGCTACTACACAAAGTTGCTAATAAGGGCATCCGTTCGGGTGGCTATACGCGCGGCAGCGCTACTCTCCGTTATGGAGTCTCCCAGCCTCCAAGGGTTGCGCCTTGGAGGGTTTTGGGGGAGGTTGGCTGTCGGTATAACACAACTGCACCCGTTGTTTGTGGCTTTCGACACAAACACTTTTCTTATATAGCGGTTCGGAAGGACTTGGCTTTAGCCCGTTACCGCTTGGGTCGTATCCCTTCTCACACCGGGAAGGCAGGCCCTCTAAAGATAATGACAAGTTCTCATGCACCCAAGATCCATTTGATAGGCAAGGGGAGAGGATACTTTTGTCATTAAATTTGGGTTACAATCAGGCACATGCAAGCAATCAAAAAAGATAAATCAAGCACGGAGCAAACAATAGTTCATTTTAAGCACCAAGCCCAAATATGCCTAATTTAGTGAAAAAAGAAACCACAAATCTTGGACCGATCGAACCTGCAACAGATATGTCAGTAGTTTAATAACCTCCTCTCTTGGACAGATCGATAAGATGCTGCGCAAATACCCAGTTAATAGCCAAAAATCAAACTGGAACTGAAACAGGCTTGAAAACAACAGAGCTTTACCAGATGTGACTCACTTTTGATCAAAAGCGACCTCTATTATGTCATAGGCGAAAGATTGCGGATCATATGCGACGCGCAGAAACACAGTATGCGACGCCTGTTAGCTCATAAGCGATTCATATTTTCCATAAGCGATCGGTTGAGGGCTGGATGCGACCTGTTTCTGCAAAAAACTGATAAACAAAAAACCCTAGCCTAACAGGCGAATAATATCAGTCCATAAGCGACACAAATAAATTCAAAAGCGGCGTCTGTCGTGTCATATGCGATCGCAATATACCAGAAGTGACCTGTTGGAAGTCGAAAGCGACCTGTCTCTGCAAAACAAAAATCAAAACCCTAACCTGCACAGGCGAATATTATTAGCTCATAAGCGTATCATATCAGAATAGAAGCGCGCACTATTAGGTCAAAAGCGATGCGGATTTGTGCAAAGGCGACCCCTGTTAGATTAAAAGCGATCTGATTATGCGCAAAAGCGGCGGCTGTTAGATCAAAAGCGGCAAATACAGTGAACACAGTCTCAGGCGATCATTTTAATGATAAAAGCGATGCGTTTTACCTAAGGCGACAACTGTTAGGTCAAAGGCGATCCAGAGAGGAATATGCGGCTTGTTCCAGCTCAGAAGCGACGCAGAAATCTCGAAGCGGCGGATTTTCCTTTAAAAGCGACTGGAATTTTCTGTGAGCACCTGCAAAATCTGATCTTCAAAGAAACAACTCCCAAAAAATGAAGTTAATCAGAGACGTGAGTCCCACCGGGCGTGCCAAAATGTATAATGAAAAATTTAGATTTGTAAATGGAAATGATCAAACAATTGAAATGCATAACCTAAACCCAAATAATTCAATACCTCGAAGATGCAAGATGAGCTCGATTGATTGATCGCTTTGTTGTGTTGATTGCTCGATTCCGCAGCATAACGTTGATAAGGATGCAAGCTAGATGGATTGAAGATGATGGATGAGGACTTGAGATGAAAATTCAGCAGAGTGAGGTTGCATGAAGAAGAATCCTAAAAAATCCCCCCCTAATGGCTCAAGAGAGGCTTTGTTTTATAGGAAAGGCTTGGTTCCAATGGATGGCTAGGATCAATTAGGGCTTTAGATGAAATGGATGGATAAGATTGAGTTAGGTTTCCTTGCATATCAAGAAATTGTAGTCATATGACATGTGGCAAAGGAGGATAAAGCTTAGGTGTGCTTGTGTAGATAAATACTAAAATTAGGTCCATTAGTTGTGCATGTGAAGGATAAAAGTTGTAACACATGATTGACTGGACAAGTGTTGGAATGTGATGAAAGATGAGGACTTAATTCAAATAAAGTATTTGAATTAGTTAGGATATGAGTTGGAAATTAATTAAATAAATAAAATTTATTTAATTAATAGGATAAATGCATAAAATGAGATAAGACATGATGTGGAAATTAATTAAATAAATAAAATTTATTTAATTAATTGGGATGGGGATAGGATAAATGGGATTATGCATGTGGAATTAATTAAATAAATAAAATTTATTTAATTAATTGGCTAAGTAGGATGAGGATGGGATTAAATGGGATTTAATTAAATAAATAAAATTTATTTAATTAATTGGCTTAATGGATTAGGAAAATTAGGACAAAATGCTACAAGATGTCTAGGATAATATTTTAACAAGGTGTTGTAAGACATACACAAATTTGAGACAATTTTGGGTGTCTACATTTTGCCCCTCTTTGAGATGATGTTCGAGATGATGAGCTTTGTGTCGAGTAACATCATTTCAAAGAAGTTAAGGTATGGATAATTGATAGGGATGTTGACGACGACGATGATGATGATGATAGAAAGGATAGGTTGGTGATGCCCCCTCGAGAGGATAGGTGGGTTGGACAAACACGAGTATGCTCTCGAAAAGAAATGGCTTGGCTACAAAAGAAAGATAAGGGAATGGATAGAAGAAATGGATGATGCGTTATGCTGCAATAGAAAGTGAGCAACCATGATGTTTGATATAGCACTAGACGTTATGCACCAAGGTATAAGGACCAGGGTGACGATGTGTCTTGTGTCCCAGCATAATACAACCTTGTCTGGATACAAGATATGAATATTAGCTGGAATGGTATTAAGATGATGCAAATGCAAGATAAAAAAATAACACACACAAGAAAACAAGCAAGCATGCACAAATGATTCAAAAACAAACAAGGTATTGCCCCTGTCAAGCTGTAAACCAATGATGAAGTGCTGTTGTTGATGATAGTTGAGAGTGTTGTCATTGCGGGGAAAGCTATATCCCTAGATCAACACAAGGATGTTTGCTGAGTTGGTTGGCTGATTGCTTTGGCTTACAACAAGGCTAGGATCAAGACCATAGATTGCGTTTAGATAACTTGGCTTGATTGATTAACTTGATTGGTATGGATTAAGGATTGACTTGCATTTGGATCATTGCTTGGAATGATTGGAAGGTGATTGAAGGATGATTAGATGAAATGATGATTCACATCCAGAATGTGATAGGTGAAAGTCAGGTGTGGAAGATCAGACCTAGTCATGAAACCCTAACCCTACCATCATCAAGGAATCTAATCTAAATGAAACCAAAAGAACAATGCAATGCAAGCATAACATCACCTAGACCGTGCGATTCCTTGTTTGAGAGGGAGATGTGGACTGCTTCTTCAACAATAAGCAATTACAAAGCTGAAAGCTGCCATTGATGGATGATAAAAGCTCAAATGCTCAAATGCTCAAGATGATAATGCAGATACTATATGATTGATGGATTGCTAGATACTATGTGAATTCTGGATGTCTCATATGGAGTGAGAGGCTGTTTATATAGGACTCAACCAAGATCAATCAACGGTGGAGATTCAAAGGCTATGTGAATGGCTAAGATTGAAAGTTACTAAATTTAGGTCCAATTAGTTGTACATGTGAAGGATTTTAAATGAAAGTTGTCTTACAACACATGATAAATGGGAAATGGACAAGTGTTAAAATGTGATAAATGATAAAGGCTTAATTCAAATAAAGTATTTGAATTAGTGGGATATGAGTTGGAAATTAATTAAATAAATAAAATTTATTTAATTAATATGATAAATGCATAAAATGAGATAAGACATGATGTGGAATTAATTAAATAAATACAATTTATTTAATTAATCGGCTAAATGAATGAGAATGAGATTTTAATTAAATAAATAAAATTTATTTAATTAATTGGGTAATGGATTAGTGATTTAACAAGGTGTCGTTAGACATGGACAAATTTGGGTGTCTACAATGAGAAATCACCAATTCCTAAGACATCAGCTATTCATTACTATCACAACCTTGACTAAACATAAAAAAAAATCTAAAACTCTGTATCCATGAAAATATAGGGTGAGGTGTATGCCAAATCGATCTTGAACAAAAGTTGCCATACATTATGCACAATGTCAGAGTATTATTTAAAGATGATGTAGAGGTAGAAAAGAGGCCCACGGCCTTAGCATGATATCTAGGCAACATAAAAGGATGATGCATAGGATACAGAAATCAAACAAAAGAGTATAAGATGCCAGTACCAGGAAGTTTAGTGTGGCTGCGTGGAACTACAGGAGACACTAACAAACAACTAGCTAGCATATAAACCTGTGGGATGATACAATATACCTGTGTAGCTTGTCTGAAGCATGGCATAAGAAATAAGCTGCGTGAAAGTTAAACCCATGCATTAATTTCAATTGCCTGAATACAGAGATCTAAACAAGAGGTCATGGCCTAAAAGCAAGATAAATCAAAAGAAGCTTTGGTATTTTTTAGTGCGCAACTACTATTGGTGAAGGTTGATCAATGGTCTGCGTGGAAACAAATAACAAAGATTAGGGTATTAGATCCTGAGGCCATGTAATTGGTTGCTAGTGTGAATGTGCATACCTCATAAATGCCCATAACTAACATAAAACAAAGCCTTATATCTATAAAGTGCAATCCACTCTATCAGATTAAAATAATCTACAGCTGCCAAAAGTTACAAGATTTTGCTTTTATCCTATATGATCTTCTATTATGGTTTGAATGCTTCATAAAAAAAATAGATTTCTAAAATTTATAAGCTTCTAAAACGGGTCGATATCATAGCAGATTTCCTATTTTTTTTAAACTTCTAATTAAGTCGACACCTACATATATCTTTTAAGATCTTACACTATAAAACTCAAGTTTGGTACCACCATACAAGTTAGATTATAATTGAAAGGAGAGATAGGCGTCGCAGGATAAAGTTTGGTACAAGTTTCATGAGTTTACAAGTCGCATAGTATCATGCTATAGATATAAATATACTGTCATAAAATCTTTTATACATATAAGTCTAAACATAGATGCTACTCTTAAATATTTTATTCATATAAGGTATAGAATCCGATGCGGCCTCGGTTACAGACATAGGCGTTTAGCTTAGTATCTTGCCCAACATTTACTATACAATACAGTCACATACCTACAAGCAGGGCT
Organism: Cunninghamia lanceolata; assembly: GCA_027924645.1. Taxonomy (NCBI): domain Eukaryota; kingdom Viridiplantae; phylum Streptophyta; class Pinopsida; order Cupressales; family Cupressaceae; genus Cunninghamia; species Cunninghamia lanceolata. The sequence continues at coordinate 17,695,608 of BSBN01001715.1, forward strand.
TAAATTTGATGGCCGTATGGCCGTATTTGGCTATTTTTATCGTAAAATACAATTAAAATTTTAAAAAGATTGTATCACATGAAAGGGTAGATTTTAGATAGAACGTCAAGATTTCTATAGAGTTATTCTGATATATGTATTTAGTTTATATATAGTTTTTTTATAATAAAAATATGTTTTAATATTCAAAGGGCAAGTTTGAGTAGATAACCGTCATGAAAAATTTGCTTGATAGGCAGGGTCAACCGTCAAATTTAGGCCTTGCCTACAATATACGGCCCATCAAGATTCAAAGACCCAATACAATGTATTTCACTTCAACGTAAATGAATAACCCATAGATTTCACTCATCAACATGCAAAGAATCATACAGAGATTTACTCATATAAATTTGAGGATAGATCAAAGAAATCATGACGACTCTATCTGTTTAGGAATTCATGACCTTATTTGCTACAGGAAAATACAGTTGAATGATAGAAAGTATTTTCATAAATCTAAACAAAATAAGAGATATAATTCATTCCTGGATATCAAACCAAATATTCTACCTGATCCATCCATCTCCTTTCCTTTCCTTCCCTGCTTTTCTTTTCTCTCCCTCTTTTCTTTTTTGAATCTCCTCATTGCTTAAATCACCCAGTTTTTCTTTTGCCATCCGGTCTAGTTCTTTCAAAAGACTTTTCATGAAGTAACAAATAGAAATTTGAGAGTCCATCCAGGGCTTAAATTTCTGTTAAGAATTTTTTTCCCTACAGTTTAGTCTTCATTATTGCCTTTAGCATGACAATTAATTTTTTTAAATTCAAGTCAAATTTTATAAAGAAATATATTAAAAAAAATTACAAATGGTTTTAATGTATTCATACAAAAGTATTTCAAATAATGTATGCATTCAAGTTCTTTCTATTTTTATAACTGCGAGGCCCTTATCCTTCAATGCAAAATTTAATTGTTTGATGCGTTGGAAAAGAATAAATATGAAATATTCTATAAAAAACTTAAAAAGTATTGATAACTTTTTAAAAAAATCTAAAATAATAAAAATTTCTATTAAAAAATTGAAGAAGTTTCTATTAAAAAAATTAAAATTTAATAATATGACTATATATATACATACATACATATATACAGTCAAATTTTCATATTAGTTGTTTTTTCTACAGTTTTTAAAATAAATTACATGTATGGTAATACAGTTAAATATTTATTTTAATTGTATTTTACAACTAAAATATTTAAATACAACTATACAACTATCAAATTTAAGCCCTGAGTGCACCTTGGGCGGCTTTTGTTCTCTGCCTCCGTTGTAGGAGAAGAACCCCTTTTTAAGACCAAACTTTCAACTTTTTCTTGTTTGTAACGTCCTAGTTGCAAACATACGAAAATGACTCTTCAACTACTAAATCAGAGACACCTATTCTCTCAAAGAAATAGATTAAAACATATTTTCCAAGAAACCACCTTTTACCTTTAACCAAATATAGGATTTAAAGAAAACTTTATAAAAAATGTATGATCATCTAAATAGTTATTTCAAAATAATACACTTAATTAATTATTCTCAACAAAATATTATGATTAAAAGAAAATAGGGTTCATGTATGCCTTACAACAACTGTAGCCTGTAGCACCGCATTTGTCAGAATTAAAAATTTTGGGGGAAATTCCTGAGTATCCACATTTCTGATCTAATCTAGACAGTGACCATACATTCAAACCTGAGATTTGTTTAGTCTATGTAGTCCTTCCATTGCATTTGCTTATTTTAACTTGCATTTTCTAGTTAGCCTTTGTCATCCCAGGTCATTCCTAGTCATAGTCATCCTTGAGACTTGGAATTGGGAAGCTTGTCATACCTGATCACACCATTATCACATAATTGGATTGTCTAGACCTTATCATTTCCTATCAACCATCATTATCAATTTGAGCCTTAAACTCATGTGTCTAGTTTAGGTTCACTTTATCCAATCATCATCATCTTAACACTTGTCCTTTTGAGGTCTTGACATTCCAATTAGCTACCTTGGTCTATCATAATTTGGCTTAGCATCCTTTTCAAGTTCTAAAGTTGCATATCCAAAATCCCAAGCATTGTCATAGTCATAGATTCATTGTCACTTTGCATCCCACACCTTAGTCATAGTTGCATTATCATTTGGCATCCTTATATTCAAAAAATCCCAAAAATATAGCATAGTTGCATAGCCATCTTGCATGGTCATCCTTAGTTTGCATTCATCCCAAAACCCATAAGTCTTATATGGTTCAAACAAGGTCACAAAGGAAACGAAAATAAATGGACTACTCGATTGACCCCAACTATAATCTGGCTAACACCATGAATTTTGGGTGATCTTCAAACAAACCACCAGAGTCACAATCCCAAGTTGCAAATTCTTTTGAGAATCTCACCCTACATGAGGTAGAGCAAGGTTTGATCCAATAAGAAATTGATGAGGCTACCCAAGACCCTAAGATATCACATCTTATAGATGAGATGGCAGCTGCGGATCCTCAAAGATATCTTATGCGACTCCTTCAAAGTGGATTAAACTCCCTCCCGGTTTTGAAATCAATATGCTTATGGAGTCATCTTCAAACAATGTGACATAGAACCAAGGTCATGCAACACCTTCATCAAGTCATACCAATTCACAACATATACATACTAGATTACCATTGGGAGAAACTGCACATAACACAACGACTATCAATATACCTCATACCCCACCATTTGGAGTGAAAACACAAGTTCTATGTCTCAGGCATTAAACTCCTTGTCCACAAATCTGTTTGCTTCTACATCTCATACCATGGGTATTCCAAATCCATTTGCTACATCGTCATCTCAAATTACTGTGCCAACAACCAATACCATATCTATGGGTCAAAACACAATGAGTTCAAATACATCAAAAATAACACAAAGGATACATGTAATTTCTCCAAAAACACAATCCCAAAGGACTAATGCCATACCAAACACGAATATGAAGTTTGGGTCTAATCAAAACATCGATCCATTTCATCAAAACATCAATGTGTCTCATCAAAACATCGATTCATCCCAACAAAACACTAATTCATCCCAACAAAACACCAATTCAAGTCCTATTCAACAACAAATCAATCCAAATCCTCATTTTTAGAATGCAAACTCAAACCCATTTCAATATCAATCCAATACAAACATCCCCTCTCATTCTCAACACACCAACCAAATCTTACCACCACCAAACACCAATCCAAATGCCACAACCATACCAAACATCTAAAACCAAAACCCATCTTCATCACACAATCACTTTAACTCATTTAACACAAACACCAACCCTTCCACTTCGAGTATTGGATTTCAAAACATATCTACTTCAAACATGGGTCATCAATACCACAATGCACTTCCAAATGTTGTAGACACATCATTATCTTCCGTGGACGTTTTAGCACAACAAATGCACACATTACAACAACAAATCTCTAACATGCAAGTATCCAGGACAAAGAAGACTTACTCTATGGAAGACTTATGTCCATATCCTTTTGATTGGAGTATATATATGCCCCCCTTTCCTCAAAATTACAATGTGCCAAATTTTAACAAATATAAAGGAAAGGGGAGTCCTATAGAACATGTGCGAGAGTTTCATATCTCTTGCCTGGAACTTGCATTTGATCATACATATCTAATGAGATTATTCCCATGAAGTCTTGTAGGACAAGCACTTGAGTGGTTTGCGCACCTACCTCCTAGGATAAGAACATGGATTGAATTAGCTGACAAATTCATAGCACATTTCTCTTATAATATCGAGAGTGACATGACTGTTGCAACCTTGTGTCATACAAAACAAGATGAGTGAGAATCATTTATCTCTTTCTTCCAGAGATGGAGGAGAATGGATAGTAAGTGCCTATGTCACATACAAGAGAAATAGTTGGTCCATATTTTTGTTGAAAACCTAAACACCGAATTGATGCACCAACTTCAATTTCATTGTTGTACAACCTTTGTGGATGTTGTGGAGAAAGGAGTAACCATTGAGAAAGCACTTATTGTAAAAGGATTGGTCAAAATTTTCAATAAGAACCAAAGTAACCAAAACACTTCCAATGAGAAGAGCAAATTTTGGTCTAGAAACAAAAATGTCACGAATGATGGGGTAGTTGATGCAAAAATGATAAACAAAGCTAGTCCTACCATTACTCTCAAAGGACCGACCATATCAAATAATCAAATGCCTACTCATGAATTGACAACTAATGCGGTTCAAACAATGAACGATGAGGTCCTCCAAGAAATAATCCTTCAAAATGAAATTGTACTCCCTTGGGGGAATCTATTGAATTAGTTTTGAAGAAACTGTTACAGTTAAACTGTTGCAAGTATGAGGTTAACCAGTGTTGTCATTGATGTCAACATACTCATATTGCATTGATAAGAAGGATTGGATGAGCTGTGTGCTGAGGTTATTGAGGAAATTAGTCTCCATCAAGAACAGTGAAGAACAGTGATGAGAAGAAGGCAAAAGTACTCAATAGGTTGAGGATCAGAGGATGTGGTTTAAAGGGTTTGTAGATATGAGTCTTGAGATGTTCCAGTTAATATTTCAGAGGTCTACATAAAGATCTGAAGAAGTTATGGCTGCTTGTGTAGAACCGGTTCCGGCAGGTGTTCAGTGGAGACAGAGTGTCACAGATTGGTCCGGTGAGATCCGGAATTACATTATCTCATTCTGTAGATTGGAAGGAGTGTTGAAGAAGTCAGTGTGAAATGAAAACTAGATTTGTGAATGATTTGGAGGTCCAGAAGAACCTTTTTCATTATGACAGTGATGACAGACTGTGTTCTTGAAGTTCTGGATGAAGAACAGAAGAATTCAAGTACGCTGATAAAGTGCAGATATTCTTGATGACTCAGGAAAGGTTTTGGTGATCTTTGGATCGTGTTCTATTCTTATTGGCGGTTTGCATTGAAGTTAGAGTTTGCATTCGAAGAATAACCACAGATTTTGGTGTTCTTCTTAAGACTGGCCGACCGGATGTATTACACGTCTTGCGAATGATCTTGTAGGTGTTTACCGACTTAGATGATTGTTCCTAAGTCGATGCCTTGTATAAATAAGGGTTTGTGAATTCATTTTGAAGGGTGTCTTGTGGGAATGAGTGTGATATAGCGAAGGGAAGTGCGAAAGGTAGAGAAAGAATTTTTGGGCTTAAATGGAACTGATCCAGGCATGGTAAAGATGTCATTCTCTAGTTCAAGTTTGTAATACTTGTTACTTTGTAGACAGTGTGTCTCTTGTAGGCAGTGTGCCTCTTGTGAGCAGTGTGCTCGGGCAGTGAGCCCTAATTGGCATGTGCCATCCATTTTTCTTATTCTTCTAACAGAGAATAATCCTTGGGTTAATCACCCCATGGTTTTTCCCTTAACTGGGTTTTCCACGTCAAAATCTTGGTGTCTAATGTGTTGATGTTTATCTGCTCTAGTGTTTATGCTTTATGCTTTCATGAATGGTTAATTGATATGCTATTAAATAACAAAGAAGAATCAAGTGTCTGAAGTAAAGGCAAGTTTTTTTGTACAACCGATTCATCCCCCCTCTCAGTTGTGTTCCCTAGATCTAACAATTGGTATCAGAGCCAAGTTCCTCTAAAAGGAGCTTAACCACTTGAGGAGATCCAGGATGTCGTCATACAAGGATAGTCCGAAGTTTGATGGAACCAACTTCAATCTTTGGAAAGGCTGCATGAAATTTCACTTGGAGTGTATGGGAAAGGCGTACTTGTCCATGGTCACAAAAGCATATACACCTCCACAGGGTGGTCTGACAACTCTAAATGAAATCACAGATGCTGAAAACAATCTACGGACTAAAGAGGCTCTTCTAAGTGCATTAACTGACTCAGAGCTCTCAAATGTTATTGACCTACCAACTGCCTATGAGATCTGGATTAAACTGGAACTTCTGCATGAAGGAGATGAGTATGTTAAGAGTGCAAGGTTGGAGAAATCAAAGGGAAATTTGAAAGATTGAAGATGAGAGATGATGAAAATATCACTACCTTTATGCCAAGAGTAAATGAGCTGGTGTGTGGAATTAGGAATGCTGGTGGAGTTTTGGATGAAAATGAGATTGTTTGCAAAATTCTCAGATCCCTTCCTACTGCCTACAAAATCAAGGTTGCTGCCATTGATGAATTCAGAGCCCATACAACTGTCACAAGAGACCAATTAGCTGGAAAACTGGCTGCATTTGAAATGACCGAGTTTGGAGATTATCCCCCAAGACTGAATCTGCATTCAAAGCCAGTGCCTATGTGAAAGGCAAACAAAGATTTGATCCAAGAGAAAACTCTTCAAGGAAGCTGTCATGGTATGATCAAGCAAGAAAAGACATGCAAGAGGAAGAAGCAGAAACAACTCAACTTGAAGCCCTCATTGCAAAAAGATTGCCAAGAGGATTTGGTAAGTATGAAGGAAAATTACCCTTTAAGTGCTTCAACTGCAATAAGATTGGTCACTTTTCCTCAAGATGTCCAGAAAGATCCACAAGATCAAATTCTAATAGACAAAGGTTCCAAAAGAATTGTTATTATGTTCATGAAGAAGCTGATAATGAAGGAGTAATAGATGATGAATCAGAGATAGGAGACAAATCCAAAAATGAATGGGTGTTCATTGCCATCAAGGAAGAAGATCCAATATCCCTTGAATCTATCAATCATAAGGTTATAGAAAGAGCTTTGGCTGCCCAAGTTGAAGAAAAGGATGATTGGGTTATTGACAGTGGATGCTCTCACCATATGACAGGTGACAAGAACAAGTTCTTAGATTTGGAAAGGTATGAAGGAGGAATGGTAAAGTTTGGTGACAATTCTACTAGTAGAATCAGAGGTAGGGGAACTATCTCTTTTGATGGAAAGAACAAAACCGGTAATGTACTGTATGTTGAAGGATTGAAGCACAATCTTCTCAGTGTTGGTCAGTTGGTGGACAAAGGCTATGATCTCCAGTTCAAGAATGGAAGATGCAGGATCTTTGAAAGCTCTGGAACTGAGATTGCATCCGGTACTCAAACAAAAGGTAATATCTTCCATCTGTTTGGTACTAATAAAAGTTGTCTGTTTGTTCAAGTTGATCAGAGTTGGTTATGGCATAGAAGGATGTGTCATGTAAATTTTGATAACATCATCAAGATAAGCAATACTCAGGCTATAAGAGATCTTCCAAAGTTGGTAAAACCTACAAATAGTTTGTGCAAAGAATGTTAGCTAGGTAAACAAAGTAGAGTCTTGTTCAAAAGCAAGGATCAGTCCTCTACCGGATTATTGGAATTAGTTCATACTGATCTATGTGGTTCGACAAGAATCAAGAGTATGCAAGGTGATAGATATTTCATGTTACTAATTGATGACCATTCCCGGATGATGTGGGTTACCTTTCTAAAAGAGAAATCAGAAGCTTTTGAGAAGTCAAAATCTTCAAGTCTATGGTAGAGAATCAAACCGGATTAAAACTAAAATGTCTGAGGTCTGATAGAGGTAGTGAATTCACATCCGGTGAATTCATAGACTTTTGTGAGAAGCATGGTATAACGAGACAATTGTCTGCTCCTAGGACTCCACAACAGAATGGAGTAGTTGAGAGAAAGAACTAGACCATCCAGGAAGCATCTAGGACAATGATGATGGAAGCAAATGTCCCTCAGATGTTTTGGAGAGAAGTTGTCAGCACTGTAGTCTACACTCTCAATCGAGTTCAAATAAGAAGCAATACCGGTAAGACTCCCTATGAAGTTTGGTTTGGCATCACTCCTACTGTGAGATATTTCAGAGTATTTGGTAGCAAATGTTACATTAAAAGAGATGAAGATCTAGGAAAGTTTGATGCTAGAAGTGATGAAGGAATTTTCTTGGGTTACTCCACTCAAAGCAAAGCATATTGGTGTTACAATAAGAGGCTGAAAAAGATGATAGAAAGTACAAATGTGAAGGTTGATGAAGGTATTGAAAAGCCCTCAAGATTTTTTGAGTATGATGAAGATGATCAGAATGGTGTTCTGATTCAAGGAACTCAATCCTCTCTTGAAGGTCAGATTCAAACTGATCCGGTAAATCAGGAAGAAGAGATAGGTCTGGATGAGCCTGATCAAGAAGCAGAAGTGCAAGAAACTCCCAAAGTTCCAAGGTATGTAAGACTGAACCACTCTGAAGATCAGATCATAGGTGAGAAAAGCAAAGGTGTGCAAACTAGAAGGAATGTTGCTCAAAATCCGGATGAATGTTGTCTGATCTCAAAGATTGAACCTAAGACAATAAATGAAGCTTGCAATGATGAAAATTGGACTAAAGCAATGGAGGAAGAGTTGATGCAAATTGAGAAAAATCACACTTGGGATCTTGTTTCTAGACCTAGTAACAAGAATGTGATTGGAACCAAATGGGTCTTCCAGAACAAACTAAATGAAGTTGGTGAAGTAATTAGAAATAAAGCCAGATTAATCTGCAAAGGCTACTCTGAAATAGAAGGGATTGATTTTGAGGAAACCTTTTGCTCCGGTGGCAAGAATTGAAGCAGTCAGACTATTTCTTACATTTGCTGCCTTCAAAGATTTCAAAGTGTATCAAATGGATGTCAAATCTACTTTCCTGAATGGTGACCTAGAAGAAGAGGTGTACATTGAACAACCGGATGGATTTCAGTTATCTGAGCATGGTGATATGGTCTGCAAATTAAAGAAGGCACTGTATGGTCTAAAGCAAGCCCCAAGAGCATGGTATGAGAGGCTGGACAAACATCTTTTGAAGATTGGTTTCAACAAAGGTACTGCTGATAGTAACCTATATTTCAAAATTGATCATGAAAACATCTTGATTGTTGAAGTATTTGTTGATGATATCATCTTTGGAGGAAGAGACAGTATGTGTAAAACCTTTGCAAACCAAATGAAAAGTGAGTTTGAAATGTCAATGCTTGGTGAAATGAATTTCTTCTTGGGTCTGCAAATTACTCAGACAGAGAAAGGAATCTTTATCTCTTAGACCAAATATGTGAAAGAACTATTGAAGAAATTTGGAATGGAAGATTCAAAGCCAATGAACACTCCTATGGCTACCAGATGTAAGTTGAGCAAAGATGATGACTCTCCTAAGACAGATCAGACAAAGTACAGATCAATGATTGGAGGATTACTGTATCTCACTCAGACTAGACTAGATATAATGCAGGCTGTTGGTCTTGTGGCGAGATTCCAGGCTGATCCTAGAGAATCTCATGTCATGGCAATCAAAAGAATTTTTAGGTACTTGAAAAGAATAGTTGAGTATGGCCTATGGTATCCCAGAGATCATGACTTTTCTCTTCATGCATATACAGATGCAGATTGGGTAGGAGATGTGGATGATAGGAAGAGTACAAGTGGAGGAGCATGCTTTTTGGGAAGAAGGTTGGTTTCTTGGCTAAGCAAGAAACAAGAAGCAATATCCCTGTCTACAACAGAAGCAGAATACATTGCAGCAGCAGGTAGTTGCACTCAACTTTTGTGGATGAAGCAAATGCTAAGAGATATTCAAGTAGAATATGAGGAGCCTATCGCAATTTTCTATGATAATTCAAGTAAAATAAATATTTCTAAGAATCTAGTATTGCATTCTAAGACCAAGCATATATCTATCAAATTTCACTTTTTGAGAGAACAAGTGAACAAGGGTGAAGTCAGATTGGAGTATGTGCCCTCCAAGGATCAGCTTGCAGATATTTTTACTAAACCTCTTCCCAAGGACTCTTTTGAGTATCTCAGGGAGAAGTTAGGGGTCATGGCCCCTCCAGTGATGAACTAGGATGCACTGATGTGCATCAGTCTGGTGGATATCACAGTCATATCTTGTGATCCGGATTGATGATGGGGAGCTGCTACTAAGGGGGAGCAGCTGGTATGATTCTGATGTGTTAGAATTGCAAGTATGAGCCCTTTGCCATTGATGTCAAAGGGGGAGAGAAGACATGTCAAAAACAAGTGAAACAAGTGGTTGATGATCAAAGGGGGAGCAGTAAAGGAAGAGAAGACATGTGAAGAGTTGTTGCTGATAGGGGGAGCTGTCACAGAAAGGAGAAGTTCTTGTCTTGATGGTTTTTCACATCATATGTTGCCATCAAAGACAAAGGGGGAGATTGTTGCAAGTATGAGGTTAACCAGTGTTGTCATTGATGTCAACATACTCATATTGCATTGATAAGAAGGATTGGATGAGCTGTGTGCTGAGGTTATTGAGGAAATTAGTCTCCATCAGGAACAGTGAAGAACAGTGATGAGAAGAAGGCAGAAGTACTCAATAGGTTGAGGATTAGAGGATGCAGTTTAAAGGGTTTGTAGATATGAGTCTTGAGATGTTCTAGTTAAGATTTCAGAGGTCCACATAAAGATCTAAAGAAGTTATGGCTGCTTGTGTAGAACCGGTTCCGGTAGGTGTTTAGTGGAGACAGAGTGTCACAGATTGGTTCGGTGAGATCCGGAATTACATTATCTCATTCTGCAGATTGGAAGGAGTGTTGAAGAAGTTAGTGTGAAGTGACAACTAGATTTGTGAATGATTTGGAGGTCTGGAAGAACCTTTTTCATTATGACAGTGATGACAGACTGTGTTCTTGAAGTTCCGGATGAAGAATAGAAGAATTCGAGTAAGCTGATAAAGTGCGGATATTCTTGATGACTTAGGAAAGGTTTTGGTGATCTTTGGATCATGTTCTATTCTTATTGGCGGTCCGCATTGAAGTTAGAGTTTTCATTCGAAGAATAACCACGGATTTTGGTGTTCTTCTTAAGACTGGCCAACCGGATGTATTACACGTCTTGTGAATGATCTTGTAGGTGTTTTCTGACTTAGATGATTGTTCCTAAGTCGATGCCTTGTATAAATAAGGGTTTGTGAATTCATTTTGAAGGGTGTCTTGTGGGAATGAGTGTGATATAGTGAAGGGAAGTGCAAAAGGCAGAGCAGGAGTTTTTGGGCTTAAATGGAACTGATCCAGGCATGGTAAAGATGTCATTCTCTAGTTCAAGTTTGTAATACTTGTTACTTTGTAGACAGTGTGTCTCTTGTAGGCAGTGTGCCTCTTGTGAGCAGTGTGCTTGGGCAGTGAGCCCTAATTGGCATGTGCCATCCATTTTTCTTATTCTTCTAACAGAGAATAATCCTTGGGTTAATCACCTCGTGGTTTTTCCCTTAACCGGGTTTTCCATGTCAAAATCTTTGTGTCTAATGTGTTGATGTTTATCTGCTCTAGTGTTTATGCTTTATGCTTTCATGAATGGTTAATTGATATGCTATTAAATAACAAAGAAGAATCAAGTGTCTGAAGTAAAGGCAAGTTTTTTTGTACAACTGATTCACCCCCCGTCTTAGTTGTGTGCCCTAGATCTAACATAAATATCATCCAACTTTTGGAAATTAGACACTATGAATCAGGTTCTTTCAAACTGTCTTGGTGGAATGATAATTATTTTTGTGAATACCATCGAATCAAAGGACATAAGACATCTTCTTGTTACACATTGAAGAACATAATTCAGGACCTCATTGACCAAGGTGATATAAAAATAGGTAATCCACAAGGGTCCTTAAACAATGATCATACCATCTTCAAAAATCCCTTACAAGATCATGGGTCAAGAAAAGCCTCCAATTTAGGGACAAAAAAAAATGACCAATCCAATTATACCCATGTTGCCTATGAGTATACCATTAATAATATCCGAGCTTTCAACAACAATGTCTCCACAATTACTATCAAATCCAATCCAGAATGTGTTGTTACAACCCAAAGATCAAAGGTGACCTTACAAGGGCCTCCTAATCCCCAGCCGAAAGCTCAATATAATCTCTTAGATCATTTAGGGAAAACTCCCGCGGAGATATCCATCCTTGAGTTTCTTTGCATATCCCCCAAACATAAAGCCATTTTGGACAAAGCCTTGCAAGAGTCATCCATTCCCACGGAGCTTAATATCAATCAATTTCAGGCCATGGTAGGATACTTAGTTACCGCCCATCATGTCACATTCACCGAACATGACCTTCCTTCACAGAGGCCTAATCATAATGACCCATTACACCTTGAGGTATTCATTAATAAACATAAGATCAAAGGAGTTTTGGTGCATGGTGAAGCAAGTCTGAACATATGTACCTTAAAATTGGTCACAACACTGGGATTCTTTGAGGCTTGTGTAGATACATCTAAGAAAATTATTATAAGGCTTATGATGATGCAGAGCATTCTTCCAGGGTTGTGATCTCACTTCTGGTAAGAGTTGGACCTGTTGTTCTAGATACTATATTCCAAGTCTTGGATCTGGACCTCCTATACAACCTCATCCTCGATTGTCCATGGATTCATACCATGAAGGCCATTCCATCCACATACCATCAATGCCTTAAATTTCCCTATAATGGCACCAAAATCACAATAGTCGATGATCCCAATCCCTTTCAATATTGTAGCCACCTAAAAGGATCATCTGAACATCAAGTAACTATTGCCAGGGAAGTTTCACCTTCCACTTCATCCATTACATTGATCCTTCCACATTATCCAAATCTTCCACTACATTCATTCCCTTTTTCAAACCTAAGTTCCAGATCCATGACGCAAGGTGTGGGTAATATAACATAGAGACTTCCTATTGCATTGGCAAGCTACCCGTGTCACCAAAATCTCATGGAAAACCGCGCCCTATCAAGAAGGAGCCTAAAGTCACTATCTATGCCACCCCCACCACTTTTACCAAGTGGGGTGAATTGAGTAAAGAAACCATAGATGAAGACATTTCTACATGGATCTATAAGGATGGAGAAGAAATTGAACCTGTACAATTACCAGTTGAACAATATAGAAAAGGTTTTGAATTCATGAAGCAAAAAGGTTATGATGGACATAGTGGACTTGGTCTACACAAGAATGGAAGGATAGAACCTTTACAACTGAACAAGTTACCAAATAATAAAGGGTTAGGGTATACACCATTAAAAGTGAATGCTCCTCATACTAAGTTACTATCGGGTGAAGACGCTAACATTTCTAAAGATGTCGAGACATCTAAGGAAAATGCCAAGACCAATCCCACTAAAACCAAACAAACTGATGGATTTGCCTAGATTGATATCTTTTGGGACCTTGATGACACTTCAATATTTACCATATCTGCCCTATCCATGAGTTATACAAATACCAATGATGATCTACCCCTAATTTACTCGCAATTGATAGATTGGGACCAACAAGGACCTCCGAGCTTAGACATATTCAAAAATGATGAAGCAATCATTGAGTTTATGGGACTTTGAGAAGGAATACCTAGTGGGGATCATTGTTGAGTACTTGTGACTTAGATTACAGGCATCGGCTTGTGCTGCTCTTTGTCTCAGCGATCTATTTGTTACTCCGACCGTTTGTGTCTTCCTGATGGTGGTGTTCCTGCAATGTGCTATCGGCGAAACGGGGGTCTTCAGCGTAACTTCTTTGTGTTCCAGCGATGGAGTATGTTTCACCGATGGTGTTCTATCCATCAGCTTGACTATCACTGTCGGTCTTGTCTTAAGTTCTCTCTCCGATCGCCTGTGCTACACCGATCGGTGTAACTATAACTATCAACAAAGTTTTGTGTAGTCTCTGCGATAGTTGGTGTCTCTCTGATGGAAAGGTGTTTGACCTAGCTTGAACTATCAGCTAAGCTCTAAGATGTCACTCTGACTGTTATGTGTGTTACCGATGGAGTTTAGCATCGACAGAAGGAAATTTGTCGGTGAAGAAGGATGAAGTCACACCGAAGGTCTTAGTCACTCTGATGGTTTGTTGATGATTGATCGGCTGGGGTTGTCGGCGGCAAAAGTGCCAATGATAGACTTACCGTGTGTTTGTGGATATATACTACTACTGTGTTTGTCAACTGATGCATGTGGGACTATTTAGTCCTCATGAATACAAACGGTTGTGAATGGTTAAAAACGAACTGTCGACCTTTTGGAAGTTGTAACGGTCTGAGATAGTAATTGATTGTTCTATTTCTGTAATGTGAGATGTGACTAGAATAGAGAAGTGAGAACTGAGTTAGGGAGAAGGGGATTTAGGCCGAGTGGGAGAAGAATAGAAAAAAGAGAGAAGTATCTCTCTCTCGGTGATGTCCTGTACTGTATGCTATTTGTGGCATGATAATAGTATGAAGGACTAAACCGAGTGTTGTGATTAGAACTGAGGAGAACTTTGTGCAGGGTTATGCTGTCAGTTATTCTTCCAGAGGAGCAAGATGTAAATCTCCGTGTTAAGGCCTTGAGCCTGCAAGTGTATTGTAACATGTTTGTTGTTGCTGATTAATACATTAGTTCGATGCTTTGGAGTGTGGGGCTTTTTACCCGTAAGGGTTTTCCCCACGTATATCTGTGTCTCTTGTTTTGTCTTTCGTGTTAACGTTTCTGTTGTTGAAATTAGATCTTGTGGCTTGTATTTCCACTAAGGGTCAATGTTGGAAATGTTCTATGTCTGTTTCCGCTTTGTGGCATAGTTGTGCATGTTATTTGAAGCGATTGAAAAGATTTTAAACCTGTCGAAGACACCACTATTCTTAGAAATACGTTCTGAGATGCTCTCATTTCCTTACAAGTGGTATCAGAGCCTTCTTCTGGGATTTGCTTTGTTGCTCATATATGTACGTTTGTGTGCTGCATGTGTTTTGCATGTAAGAGTTCCTGGTGTATAAGGTCTAGGTATTCCTTCTGTGATGATTTCTTAGTGTGACAGGCTTGAGGAAATCTGAAGGAATCATCTGATGTTTGATCCTTGTTTTGAGTGAAGTCTGGCAGTTGATCTTGTTTTCCTGTTTCAGCAGTGCTTGAAGGATGGTGAAGATGAAGAGACTAGAGCTGGTCATGATGTGGCCTAAGGCTCTTAGTTGACAGTGTATAATCCTATTGCATGGGGTGGATTATGCTTTGTGGCTATGTCTCTGCAATAACTTTCATATTGGGTGTCTGTGTGAGAGGCTTCCTTGTGATATGAAGAAGTTTGTGTTGCTGCTCAGCCATGGAGAAGTGTGCTTATGCTGGATAGTTGTTCCTAGTATTGGAAAGCATTGTTTCTGTTGCCCCAGTTGCATAAAGGCTATGGAGTTGATCATTGGAAGATCTGGGAGCTTCTGCAATAGCCTGATTCTCTTGGATGCATGTGCATGTTGGTGGTTAAGGAATTGGTCTACAAGTGGGCCTGAAGCTCTTGAACTGCTATTTCCTTAAATGGATATTTTGTACTTGCATGACTCAGATTCATGTTTTTTGGATTTGAGTGGTTTTATAGTTTTTCCTTAAAATCTATGGTTATGCATATTCATGATGATCCATTATTCTAGTTTAGCTATTATGGAGTTTATGTTGCAGACTTTTGAGTCATCCAGATGTGAAGTGGATATGGATGTGCATGGGTGTTTCATATAACACAGTGATTTTGCAGGTTTTACATGGACAAAGAAAAAAAAAACTTGTGGTTTTGTTGAAGCTGCAGTTAAGCTATTTTCTAGACCCTATTTTTTGGGGTGTTATTGGTTGAGATAGTTGCAGTCTTGTGGGAGTGTTGGTACGTGATAAGTCACTCAGCATTTCTGTGGTGATGCTTTTATGGATTCCTTGACTATGGTGCTCAGGTTGTGGACTGATTTGGCAAATCAGATTGTAAGTAATCTGGTGTTTTTTGTCATGTTGTCTACATGGTTATTTACCTCTTGAGATCTCAGTTTTGTAGTTTTTAGTGCGATAGTGAGTTTGTGTGATGCATTGATTGGATCTACGAGTTATGTAGTTTTGTGGGTTGGCCACCTATTAAGCTACAGTGAGATGACTCAGATGTGGACTGTCTATATTCACAAGATCGTTCAGTGTTTATGCAGACTTGTTAGCTGGCCTTGTTTGTGGTCACTTGTGCATTGGTGTGATTGCATTGGGATAAAAGGGTGGATAGTGTAAAGTACCTGAATAGTCAGTAATCTGTAGCATGTGTATCATGATGTCATGTATAGCTTGGATACACAGTTCAGTGTAAGCTTTTGATAGTGATGTTGTATTTCCTTGGTTTGGAGATCTTGGTGCCATTTGTTTTTTATTATGTTAATATGTGGAAGATTTTTAGATTAGGAGATGTTTGGTCATGTTGCTTGGAAATCTCGGTTACCACAGTTCAGTGGGAGCTTTATCAATGACTGCAGATTCGTCACTTAGTGATGGATGATCTTCTTTAGTGTTGCAGATGTTACTAGGAGGAGCTCTTAGATCCTGTTGCTGCAGAAGGGTTCTTTCGCATTTGTAAGGGCACTACTTGAGGATGGGTAACATCTTGGAGCCATGAAGGACTCACTCAGTCTTTGGTTGAGGTGTTGATTGGTGCTTGACAAAGTTTGCAGCAGGAAGTTTGAGGAGTCTTTACCTTGGTTGAATGCGAGTTCAACAAAAGATCTAGAGGAGATTTCTCTTGGAGGAGTCATTATGGCTTGTATATCTTGGAGGAGCATTCTTATCCCCGGTCATGGTCTACTCGGCAGTTTATTACTTGAGAGGTATTGCCCATTATTTCTCTCAGGTGTTTTATGCTTTCTTTCATAGACATGGATCTTGAACTGCTCATAGATGGTTCTGGAGGATTCATTGTGAGAGATGGATAGCATGATTATCTCCTTTTGCATTTGAGTTTAAAGATATCATTCATTGATGAGGATTGTTAGGAGATAGTTTTATGGGCTGATTTCCTGAAACGGGAAATTGATTAGTTTGATCTTCTTTGGTTTGAGAGGCTTACATCCATGTTAGTTGCATGATTACATATGTTGAATTTGATCTCTTGAGATTGAATGTTTGTTTGGGTGTTATTATGCTATTCTCTTTGGGGTGTTGAAAAGGAGATCATACTTGACACAGTTGGCATTCAGAGGTGTATGTAGAAGGATTGTCTACAGGTATATGATGTGCAGATTTACTCTCTATGGTCCTGGTTATCTTCCTGGATGGTTTGTTTCACACTACATTAGTTTGAGGTTTGATTGGAGCTGAGGTGATCACTAGTTTGTGGTCATGTGTTTTCACTTATGTTCTTGAGTGATGACATGGAAGTTCTGTTATCTCTTTCCTTTGTTGGGTGTGGAGAACTTGGGAGAGTTCTGGACTAGTGGTGAGGAGTTGTTATTTGATTACAGGTGTTGCGTATCATTGTGGATGTTTCCTTGGTACTACATGATGTTTACACTTTCTATGTGATGCTATTGGTGGACTTTGTATGCCATGGTCTTTTTCAAATCTACATTACCCATGCAGTGGGAGTTCTTGGATGTGTTTGGTCTTTTTCGACTAGTTGACACATGGAGCTTGTATTTGTAGTTGATGGGTGTATATGTAGGTGGCATGAGTTTGCTGATATGAATACCTTTAAGGTATGGATGATTGGATGGATTAGCACTTGTGAAGAGAACTCGTGTCTCAATTTTACTGCTTGAACCTCTGATTCATTGTTGTTCTTTGTTGAACCTTTCATGAGTTCAATGGGTTCAAAGTTCAATGAGTTCAATCATCTCTATGATGGAGTGCTATCAGCAGGAGTGCTATCGACAGGACTTTGTTGAAGACTACCGATGACTTGTTCCATACCGGAAATGAGAGACCATCAGTGAGACGAAGACTATCGGTGAAGCTTTATGTCTTTGGGCCGATGGACAGTGGTCACTCCGATGAAGGAGTTGTGTTAGCGTCGATGAGACAAGGGTTCGTTGGAGTAAGTGTTGAAGGTCTGTCCGATGCTAATGGTTTCACCGATAGTGAGTCCTTCTGGTGGTCAGTGAGAGGTGAACTATCGGCGAAAGGTTCTGAAGTGACTCTGATAGCTTGTGTCTCTCCGATAGTTCAACGGTGGTCGGCGAGAGATCAACTGTCGGAACAATGAAAATCGCTTGGGCCGATGGCGAGTGTTTGTCCGATGATGAATGTTAAACTTGGTGATCGGGGTGACTTTGTATATCGATGGGAGATGAAACGAGATCGCCGACAAAGATTGTTACGCCGATGGACTTGTAGGTTGGTATTGTTGGCAACAAAATTGCTGACGATAGACTTATGGATCGATGGTGGTTATAAACTGGAATAGCTTTCACGACTGGATGCATGTGGGACTATTGGTCTTACGGGAATATGAACAGTTACGACTGTTACACATGCAGCGATGCTAGAAGAAGCTGATACATTCAGTTAGGGCGACAGTTGTGTAACCGTCCATGCTCTTGCAAACTGAAGTTAAAACTGATCTTTTGGCATCAGTGTTATGATGATGAAATTCTTTATGTGCAGATGAAATATACGATCTAGTACATAGGAAAGAATTGAATAGCAGAACAAAAGTGCAGATATCTTTATTTTGTAATCTCCATTTACTGAAATAAAGTGGGTTCTTCTGTGGTGGTGGGTTTTTTACCCATAAGGGTTTTCCCATGTAATATTGTGTGTCTGTGTTGTGAATATTGTCTATTTGGTTTCTCTCATGTACTCATCTGAGTTATTTAGATTTAAAAGTTACTTGTTTGCATTGTCCCCTGGGAATTAGCATTTGGGAAGTTGTTTTCCGCACCTTTGCTTTCCTTACAAGTGGTATCAGAGCCTGGCCAGTTGTGTTATCCTTGTCGGTAGTTTGGGTTTTTTGTGTTAAATCTGTAAGTGGGAGTTCTGCAGAGAGTTATTTTAAATTAAATAAAGATGGCAAGTACATCAGACAAAATAGACATTGAGAAATTCAATGGCACAAACTTTGAGTTGTGGAAACTTAAAGTTGAAGACATGCTGGTCTATAGAGATCTTTGGGTTGCTGTGTTTGGAATTCAATCTACAGGCATGAAGCAATAAGATTGGGTGCTGGCAGATAGAAAAGCCAAAGGACTGATAAGATTGAGTTTATCTGACTCTGTTCTATTGAACATCCATGAGGAGAAGACTGCAAGTGATTTGTGGAAGAAGTTGAATAATATTTATCAGGGCAAGTCCTTGGTGAATAAAATTTTCCTCAGAAAGAAACTGTATTCTCTGAAGATGGATGAAGGTGCATCTGTAGCAGAACATCTGAGTGCATTCAATACGATTGTTGCTTAGTTGACATCTATAGGTGTAAAAATAGAAGAGGAGGATCGCTGTATGCTTCTATTATGTTCCTTACCTGACTCATGGGACCATCTGGTGATGGCTATTGGAAGTACAACAACTACGTTTTCAACAGAAACTGTTGTTGCCTCACTGTTGTCTGAAGAGATGCGGAGGAAGTCTTCTGGAATGGCCAAAGAGGCTTTGTCAGTTCATGGTAGATCAAAGGAAAGACGCAAGAAGAAGGACAAGAAGTCTAAGTCCAAATCAAAGGGGAAATCAAAATCTCCTGGCAAGAAGTCCAAGGTGAAGTGCTGGAACTGTGGGCAGAAAGGTCATATCAAGAAAGACTGCAAAGAGGAGAAAAAGAAGAAGAAGAACTTCTCTGACTCCGAGTCTTCACAGAGTGATGCTGATGCTTTCATTGCTGCTCTAGCAATGCCTACATCTGAAGATGTTTGGTTGGTTGATTCAGGAGCATCTTTTCATATGACATCTCATAGAGAGTGGTTCACTAAGTATGAACCCTATGCTGGTGGAAAGGTGTTCCTGGCTAGTGATTCAACACTGGAAATTGTTGGCCAAGGTCGAGTTAGAATCCAGTTCTCGGATGGCAGAATAAAGGGAATGAATGGAGTTCTTCATATACCAGGTTTGGCTCAAAATTTACTTTCTATTAGTAAGCTTAATGATGTTGGAGTGCAAGTTACTTTTGTGCATGGTGGCTATAAGATGACTAGAGGGTCTATTGTACTGGCAAAGGGTGAACGCATTAGAACTCTGTATGGGTTAGATGCAAAACCAGTGTGCTGTAACAATGTCTCTGTAAAACCTGATGTAGCTACTATTGTGACACATGATGCAAACTCTATGGAAGTTAAACTTCCTGTAGAGAAAACAATGCTCTTGCACCATAGACTTGGTCACATAGGTGAAAAAGGTTTAAAAACCTTGAAGAACAAAAACCTGGTAGATGGGCTGATTGATTGTAATCTAGAGTTCGATTTCTGCGAACATTGTGTATATGGAAAACAAAACCATGTTTCTTTTTATTCTAGTTCTCATAAATCTTCTGGTGTTCTGGACTATGTACACTCTGATGTTTTTGGTCCAGTTGATGTTCCTTCTTTATCTAAGTCAAGATACTACGTATCGTTTATTGATGATTATTCGCAAAGGGCATTTGTATATTTTTTGAAAAATAAATCAAAAGTGTTCAGTCGATTTAAAGAATTTAAAACTCTTGTGGAAAATCAGACTGGTAGAAAACTAAAATGCTTGAGAACAGATAACGGTGGTGAATATTGCAATGCAGATTTTGATAAGTATTGTGTAGACCATGGAATTAAAAGGCATAAAACTACACCTTATACTCCACAACAAAATGGAGTTGCTGAAAGGTTAAATCGATCGTTGATGGAGAAAGCAAGAAGTATGTTGAGTTATGCTGGTCTTGAACAGAGGTTTTGGGCTGAGGCAGTTGCTACAACTTGTTACTTGTTGAATCATTCTCCTACTTCAGCATTGGTTGATAAGACACCTATGGAAGCATGGTCTGGTAAGAAGCCCTCTCTAAGACATATTCAAGTCTTTGGCTGTGAGGCATATGCTCATATTCGTGAAGTTAAAAGATCTAAGTTGGATAACAAGGCAGTTAAATGTATCTTTGTTGGCTATGGAGTCGGTATTAAAGGGTACAAGCTTTGGAATCCAGAAAATGAAAAGGTAATCTACAATAAGAATGCAATTTTCAGAGAGCTGAAACCGTTGGTTATTGATCCTCAGCCAGAAAAGACAGAAGAGAAGAAAGGAAAAAGTATTGTGAATATTCCTCTGATCCCTACAAAAGAGGAACAACAAACACCAAGTGTAGATGGTTCAAATGAGAGTTCGAGTAGCTCCGAAGATTCTGATCCAGAGCAGGAACCCGAACCTACACCTCAGCCAGTGAGGAGGTCTACACGTGAAAGAAGACAACCAGCTAGGTATGGATTTTCAGTACTTGATTCAAGTTGTGCCTATGCCTTACTTATTGATACTGATGAACCTAGGACTGTAAAAGAAGCTATTAGCTTACCTGATTCAGATTCTTGGGTGGAAGCCATGGATAGTGAAATGACATCATTGGAGAAAAATGGAACTTGGGATCTGGTGCCCTTGCCTGAAGGTAGAAAACCTGTGGGCTATAAGTGGGTATTCAAAAAGAAATATGGTCTAGATGGTAGTATTGATAGGTACAAGGCAAGACTGGTTGCTAAGGGTTATTCCCAAAAGGAAGGTATTGATTATGGAGAAATCTTTTCTCCTATAGCTAAGCTGACATCTATTAGATTTCTTTTGTCACTTGCAGCAGCGTATGACTTTGAAATTGAGCAGATGGATGTGACAATAGATTTTCTTCATGGGGACCTTGAAGAAGATATTTATATGTCCCAGCCAGAGCATTTTGTGGTAAAAGGAAAAGAACATCTGGTATGTAAACTTAAAAAGTCTCTTTATGGTTTGAAGCAATCTCCTAGAATGTGGTATCTGAAGTTTGATACATATGTGTTATCTTTAGGATATGTGAGATCTAAATCTGATCATTGTGTCTGTTATAAAACTGATGGTGATCAGATTCTTATAATTGCACTGTATGTGGATGATATGTTGTTCATTGGCAATGGTAAGGGGATGATCTCAGATTTAAAATCTCAGTTGTCCTTGAAATTTGAAATGAAGAATCTAGGGGCAGCAAAGTACATTCTAGGAATGGAGATCAAAAGGGACAGATCTCAGAGAAAGCTTTGGCTCAACCAGAGCAAGTATATTACTAATGTTCTTGATAAGTTTAATATGTCTGATTCTAAACAGTTAGTTGTTCCAGTAATGCAGGGAATGAAACTAACTGTTGAAGATTGTCCAGAATCTTTGAATGAAGTAGACAATATGAAAAAGGTACCTTATGCAAGTGTTGTTGGCAGTTTAATGAATGCAATGGTCTGTACCAGACCAGACATTGCCCAAGCAGTGGGAGTTTTGAGCCAGTTTATGGCGAATCCAGGTAGATCACATTGGGATGCTATGAAAAGAGTTACGAGTTATTTGAAGGGAACTTCTGATTATGCTATTTGTTATCATGGAAACTCAGTTGGATCATAGAGATCTATCAGCATTCAAGGGTATGTTGATTCTGATTGGGCATGGGACATTGACAGTAGAAGATCCACCAGTGGATATGTGTTCATGTTAAATGGTGGTGCTATCAGTTGGATGAGCAAGCGGCAAGCCGTAGTCGCTTTGTCCACAATAGAGGCAGAGTACATGGCAGCTACTCGTGCATGCCAAGAAGCCGTTTGGTTGAAGAGGTTATGTTCTAATGTTGGTTTTAATGCAAGGCAGATACAAATTCATTGTGACAGTCAAAGTGCTATATGTTTGGCAAAGAATCCTACTTTCCATGCTAGGACAAAACATATTGATGTCCAATATCATTTTGTTCATGATATGGTGGAAGACAGGAAGGTGAAGCTGAAGAAAGTTGACACTTTGGAAAATGTTGCGGATGCCTTAACTAAACCAGTGAGCACGGCCAAGTTCAAATGGTGTTCAGATGAAATGGGTCTACGGGCCCATAGTTCTCAATAATCTAAAGAGGACTAAGATGTAGCAGTAATCTCTTCGACAAGTGGGAGATTGAAGAGAACTTGTGTCTCAATTTTACTACTTGAACCTCAGATTCATTGTTGTTCTTTGTTGAACCTTTCATGAGTTCAATGGGTTCAAAGTTCAACAAGTTTAATCATTGCTGTGATGGAGTGCTATCGGCAGGACTTTGTTGAAGACTACCGATGACTTGTTCCATACCAGAAATGAGAGACCATCAGTGAGACGAAGACTATTGGCGAAGCTTTATGTCTTTGGGCCGATGGACAGTGGTCACTCTGATGGAGTTGTGTTGGTGTCGGTGAGACAAGGGTTCGTCAGAGTAAGTGTTGAAGGTTTGTCTGATGCTAATGGTTTCACCGATGGTGAGTCCTTCTAGTGGTCGACGAGAGATGAACTATTGGCAAAAGGTTCTTAAGTGACTCTGATAGCTTGTGTCTCTCTAATAGTTCAGCGGTGGTTGGCGAGAGATCAACTGTCGGAACAATGGAAATCGCTTGGGCTGATGGCGAGTGTCTATCCGATGATGAATGTTAAACTTGGTGATTGGGGTGACTTTGTATATCAGTGGGAGATGAAACGAGATCGCCGATGAAGATTGTTAGGCTGATGGACTTGTAGGTTAGTATCATCGACAACAAAATTGCCGACGATAGACTTATGGATCGATGGTGGTTATAAACCGGAATAGCTTTCGTGACCGGATGCATGTGGGACTATTGGTCTTACAGGAATATGAATAGTTACGACTGTTACACATGCAGCGATGCTGGAAGAAGCTGATACGTTCAATTAGGGCGACAGTTGTGTAACTGTCCATGCTCTTGCAGACTGAAGTTAAAACTGATCTTTTGGCATCAGTGTTATGATGATGAAATTCTTTATGTGCAGATGAAATATACGATCTAGTACATAGGAAAGAATTGAACAGCAGAACAAAAGTGCAGATATCTTTATTTTGTAATATTCGTTTATTGAAATAAAGTGGGTTCTTCTGTGGTGGTGGGGTTTTTACCCGTAAGGGTTTTCCCACGTAATACTTTGTGTCTGTGTTGTGAATATTGTCTATTTGGTTTCTCTCGTGTACTCATCTGAGTTATTTAGATTTAAAAGTTACTTGTTTGCATTGTCCCCTAGGAATTAGCATTTGGGAAGCTATTTTTCACACCTTTGCTTTCCTTACAACTTGCTGTGTGTGCTATTTTTAGTCACATGGGTTTTGTTCAGTTGGATGGGTGCAGTCAATTTTTTGATTGTTGTTCTAGCTGATGTTCTATCTTGTTTCTGCTGGATGACTTCATGGTTGTGTTCAGGATGAAGCTTTGAAGTTGATAATATTGAGCTTTTGTGTAGCTTGTGAGAATAGTGGAGTGGAGGTAGTATCAACTTTGGTTCTATAACTTGGAGCGTTGATGGTTTCTTGTAATTCCTTTGTCAAGTGGGAGAATGTTGAGTACTTGTGACTCAGATTACAGGCATTGGCTTGTGCTGCTCTTTGTCTCAACGATCTATTTGTTACTTCGACAGTTTGTGTCTTCCCGATGGTGGTGGTCCTGCGATGTGCTATCGGTGAAATGGGGGTCTTTGGCGTAACTTGTTTGTGTTCCAGCAATGGAGTATGTTTCAACGATGGTGTTCTATCCATCGGCTTGACTATCGCTGTCGGTCTTGTCTTAAGTTCTCTCTCTGATCACCTGTGCTACACCGATCGGTGTAACTGTAAGTATCAGCAAAGTTTTGTGTAGTCTCTGCGATAGTTGGTGTCTCTCTGATGGAAAGGTGTTTGGCCTAGCTTGAACTATCAGCTAAGCTCTAAGATGTCACTTTGACTATTATGTGTGTTACCGATGGAGTTTGGCATCGGCAGAAGGAAATTTATCGGTGAAGAAGGATGAAGTCACACTGAAGGTCTTGGTCACTCCAATGGTTCGTTGATGATTGACCGGTTGGGGTCGTCGGCGGCAAAAGAGCCAACAATAGACTTGCCGCATGTTCATGGATATATACTACTGCTGTGTTTGTCAACTGATGCATGTGGGACTATTTAGTCCTCATGAATACGAACGGTTGTGAATGGTTAAAAACAAACTGTCGACCTTTTGGAAGTTGTAACAGTCTGAGATAGTAACCGATTGTTCTATTTCTGTAATGTGAGATGTGACTAGAATAGAGGAGTGAGAACTGAGTTCAAGAGAAGGGGATTCAGGCCGAGAGGGAGAAGAATAGAAAAAAGAGAGAAGTATCTCTCTTAGTGATGTCCTGTACTGTATGCTATTCGTGGCATGATAACAGTATGAAGGACTAACCTGAGTGCTGTGATTAGAACTGAGGAGAACTTTGTGCAGGGTTATGCTGTCAGTTATTCTTCTAGAGGAGCAAGATGTAAATCTTCGTGTTAAGGCCTTGAGCCTAAAAGTGTATTGTAACATGTTTGTTGTTGCTGATTAATACATTGGTTTGATGCTTTGGAGTGTAGAGTTTTTTACCCGTAAGGGTTTTCCCCACGTATATCTATGTCTCTTGTTCTATCTTTCATGTTAATGTTTCTGTTGTTGAAATTAGATCGTGTTGCTTGTATTTCCTCTAAGGGTCAATGTTGGAAATGTTCTATGTCTGTTTCCGCTTTGTGGCATAGTTGTGCGTGTTATTTGAAGTAAATGAAAATAATCTAAACCTGTTGAAGACACCACTGTTCTTAGAAATACGTTCTAATTGCAACAGTACAACTTACTTTGGGGAGTCCACTCTGCCCTCTAGTCACAAAAGTGAAGATAATAAAACAAAAAAAGATAGGTCTCTAGTGAAAATCAAAAGGCACCTTTAGACCATGAAAGAATAAAAAGAAAGGACATATCTAAGGGTGAAAACCTCCCTAAGGTGCCTAATGATGGATGGTTGGATGTGCTCCCTACAACTCAAGAGAGATCACCATTGCTAGTAGAGAAATCAGTGAAAGTAAACATTGGCACCGACGATAGTCCTAGAATTGTTCACTTCACAACATCCTTGACAAAAACCAAAAAACTAGAATTTATGGCTTTCTTTTCCACAAGACAAATCAAATTTGCTTGGTCATATGCTGATATGCCTGGGTTAGATCCTGAGTTAGTTTTGCATCATTTCCCATTATTTCCAAATTCAAAACCGGTTAAACAAAAGTTAAGAAAGATGCACCCCCAGATCACACTTTTGGTGAAGCAGAGTTGAAGAAGTTATTAGATGTTGGTTTTATTCAACCTATAGACTATGCAGAATGGATTTCCAATCTTGTACCTGTAACTAAATTGACTGGATGAATCATAATTTGCCAAGATTTTAGAGACTTAAACGAAGATTGTCCTAAGGATGACTTCCCGTTGCCTAACATTGATATCATAGTAGACTTGACGGTGGGATATGAAATGTTATCACTCATGGATGACTTCTCAGGATATAACCAAATTAGAATTGCTCTTGAGGATCAACATAAGATGACTTTCACTTGCCCTTGGGGAATCTATTGTTGGCATGTCATGCCCTTTGGCCTTAAAAATGCTTGAGCAACATATCAAAGGGCCATGACCACAATTTTCCATGACTACATGCATACACTCATGGAAGATTATGTTGATGACTTGTTAACTAAATCCATCATAAGAGATAGTCATTTCTAGATATATTAGACAAGGTTTTCACAAGGCTTGAAGAATACAAGATCAGATTAAATCCAAAGAAGTGTGTTTTTGGAGTAACCTCCGATAAACTATTAGGATACATTGTGTCTCATAGAGGTATTGAAGTTGATCCCGTAAAAGTGAAAGCTATTATGGATATGCCTCCACGAGTAAATATCAAGTAGTTACGCAGTCTTCAAGGAAAGTTACAATCAATTCGATGGTTCATAGCATAGTTGGCCAATAAGTGTCACCCATTTCAACATTTGCTTTGCAAAGGAGTCCCATTCATATGGTCCAATAGTTGTTAGGAAGCCTTTCAACAAATCAAGGATTGCCTATTGTCCCCTCTAGTTCTTATGTCGCCTATTGATGGTAAATCCCTAATGTTATATATACCAGCAACCTCATCAGCATTGGGAGTCCTCTTGGCACAAAACAATGAAGAAGGAAAAGAAAGAGCCATATATTATATCAGTCGAACACTTGTGGGGTATGAAATTAACTATAGTTCTAATGAATGAGTATGCCTTGCGATGGTCTTTGCCACTCAGAAGCTTCGACACTATATGTTAAACCATCAAACAAATCTTGTAGCCAAGATAGATACATTGAAGTATTTACACAACAAAGCAGCTCTAATAGGTCAACTAGTGAAATGGGTCATGATCCTCAGTGAGTTTGATATAGAGTATGTTGATCAAAAGGCAATGAAAGAACAAGTGATAGCTGATCAACTTGAAGACGCTCCAATAATAGCATATCATCCATTGGTTTCTAATTTTCTTGATGAGTCAATTTTCATGGTAGAAACTGCAAACACATGGAAACTTTATTTTGATGGATCTTGTACAAATCATGGTCCAGGGGCTCCTTGCCATGCCTCAAGGAGACACAATACCTAAGTCATTCAAAATAGGGTTCTCTTGCACCAACAACATAGCCGAATATGAAGCACTGCTCACAAGACTTCGCATGGCTATTAAATGGAAAATAAAAAATCTTCAAGTCTATGGCAATTCACAATTAGTTATCTGTTAGGTTAATGATGATTATGATACAAAGGATGAAAATCTCACACCGTACAAGCAAATGGTCGATAGTTTCAAGATTTATTTTGATTTCATCACCTTCAGTCAAACTCCAATGATTCAGAATAAAGCAGCTGATGCAATGGCCACCATAGGATCTCTTTTGGATATACCCAACAATGTACCTCAATATGAGTTCTTGGTGGAACAACTTTTGATCCCTGCATTTGGCATCCCCTAATCTAAGCTTGTGTGTGAAATCATTGGTCCTAACTCCCCTTGGTATAAATATATTTACAACTACTTGCATGACCAAACCATTTCCCTTAACTTGTCTTCCAACCAACGAAAAACTTTTATCTGTCAAGCCTCTAGATATGTCATCATTGGTGATACCCTTTACTGCCGAAGCCTAGATAGTACCCTCCTTAGATGTCTCGATTCTAACAAAGTACAACTGACTTTGCATGAAGTACACGATGGTATATGTGGAGCTCATTCTAATGGTCCTACCTTGGCTAAGAAGATTATGCAAACTTGATACTATTGGCCTACTATGGAATGTGATGCATATAATTTTGTTAAGAAATGCTGACAATGCCAGATACATGGAGATCTTGTACATGCACTTGCTCAAGAACTTCATCCATTTAAGTCACCATGGACTTTTTCTCAATTGGGACTCGACCTTGTGGGAAAGATTAATCCTACTTCTGCCAATGGCCATAAGTTCATTATCACTGCAACTAAATACTTCACAAAATGGATTGAAGCCATTCCCATGACCTATATTACTAGCAAGCAAATATCCAAGTTCATCCTTAATTACATCATATGCCGGTATGGTGTCCCCCAATCCATTGTCATAGATAATGGTCATCCATTCAAAAATTGGATGTCTATGAACTGTGCAAGAAATTCTATATCCACCACCATTTTGCCACTCCATATTACCCCAAGGTAATGGTCAAGCTAAGGCATCTAACAAGACAATTATTAAAATCCTAAAGAAGATCATCAATGATGCTGGCCATGACTAGCACATCCAACTTAATCCAGCCTTATGGGCTTATCGAACTAGCATTCATATCCCCACTGGAGCCATTCCATATTCTCTTGTCTTTGGTTCTGAAGCTATTCTTCCCATTGAGGTCGAGTTAGCCTCCTTGAGAGTATCTATGCAACAGTTCATTAATGATGAAGAGTGTCGCATATCCAGATTGCATGAGCTAGAATTGCTAGATGAGAGATGACAAAACATATTGTTCCATCTACAAGCCTATCAAAACCATCTCCATCGCAGCTATAACAAGAAAGTTCGAGTTCAACATTTTAACATTGGGGACTTAGTTTTAAAGGAAAATCTAAAGAATTAGTTGGACCGTGAGAAACTGATCTCAACAAATCTTGAAACAACAGGAAAAACTATCCATCGAGTCTCCAATCCTAACCAATCAATTGCCTAGTCATGACTATTCATCACTATCAGTTATGTTTATCAGCTATCAATTATCTTATACAGAATGTTGCAATGTCAAAACTAGACTTGACGTCTTATACGACATGCTTTATTTCTTGAAACTAGACACTATCATCACACATCAATCATATCATCCATCTTATATAGATTGTCGCACTCTCAAAACTAGACCAAACGTCTTATACGAGGTGTCTCATTCCTCAAACTAGATACAATCCTACCATTTGCCTTATACAGGTGGTTGCATTGTCGAAACCAGACTTGACGTCTTATACGACATGTTTCCTTCCCTGAAACCAGGTGCTATCCTACAGTGCTATCAAACAAACACTCATTGTCTGGTAAGAAGATCTAAATGGCCGTTGACTCTGTTGGTCTAGTTTGTCTTATCTTTTTATCTGATTGGTCTTTGGTCATGTTATTATGTGCCTCGAGGAAGTCTACAAGTGATGAGAGGAGCGATGATGGAT
Organism: Cunninghamia lanceolata; assembly: GCA_027924645.1. Lineage (NCBI taxonomy): Eukaryota > Viridiplantae > Streptophyta > Pinopsida > Cupressales > Cupressaceae > Cunninghamia > Cunninghamia lanceolata. Next base: position 17,725,049 of record BSBN01001715.1, read on the forward strand.
CAAGACCTTTTTCTCTTTGGTTTCTATTTACGGTTTGTCTTGGCAATATGACTGAGGCAACTAAGTTCCTTGTATGTGATTGGGATTCCATTTGGCATAATCAAAATATCCCATGCAAGTGAAAGGTCATCTACTACTTTCTGGTACTAGGACTAACATGCTTCATGGTTATTTCCTCACATATTCTAACAAGGTTCTATGGTTACTAGTCTGCGTCACAACATTCCTTATCTATCACGTGTCTATTTCACAAGGGATAGTATCTTGCACCTTGGTCTATATCATGCCATGGTGTTCATTATCCATTTCTATAATAAAATCTCTATGATGATAATTGTGCAATGAAATTCAAGCTCAAAATCTATCAAGAAAGATCTCATTCCATTTCACTCACCCAACCATTCTTCATTTCTTGCTAACACCATCTCTTTCACATTCACATTTCTTCTATTCGTCCCTACAATCATCTTGATGGCATGCTATGACACACAAAAATAAATGCATAAGTTTCATCATCTTGCATACATAATCATGTTAGAACATCATATAGGCATCATCATACACATGTTAGGTCATCCATATTGCATAAGAAAATACAAAAACATAGATAGAATCATCATCTGCATAAGAATCATACAAGCATGACATGAACATATAGTACCATCTTGCAATATAATGTGTATTCATAGGTCATGTGCATCCATCCATACATCATAACATATATAAGTATAAACCATTTATCATGAATCTATAATGCATATCATATAGAAAGCATCGCATAACTATAGAATGCATATCATAAAATCACATCACATAAATCCATCACATGACATGCATATAGAACATAACATATCATATAGTCACTGCCAAAAATGATGCATCTCATATATATATCAAAAAATGTGTCATAGTACAATATCAAATGACTGCCCAAAATGGAGCTTGCAAGCTCGATCAAAAATACATGCCTAGCTTGTACTGCCTCTATCTCCCAAGGATGCCTATCCTGAAGAGGGTAGCCCGTGCCTTGATCTTGATGATCTCTCATATGGAGCTATCCTCTTGTGCTGTGATACCCCACCGCTACTATGTGACTTGCACAAGTGCGTCCTGCTCTGGCTCTGGATTTGCAAACTGGGTGCCCTCTTAGCTCTACTGGCACTCCCTACTAGCCTAATACAGTGTCTGTGCTAGATTTGTTGTGGGACCACTAATAGTCGCAATAAAATCAATAGACCGTTGCTCAGTTCGCTGTGCTTGGATAGTAGCCAGGTCTCGCTCTGCTCTAAGCTGGGATATCTATCCCTATAGCATTGACACCTGATCTTCCTGAGCCTATAATGCCTACACCTATGCCTATAGTGCCTAAATCTGGGCTTGGGGATCTTGTCCCCTATCCTCTATCTCCTCCTCTAGGACATCCAAAATGACCTCCCTGATCGGGATATCCTATAATCCCTCCCCAATCATCACCTCCCAAGCTCTCTCCTCTACCTCCATCTCCTCATCCACCACATCTCCCTCCCATTGCCACATCTACCTCTGCATCCTCCATCACCTCTTCTACCCTAACCCCCTCCATCTCTATCTGCATCTTCCTGACTCTAACATCACCCTCCTCTTGGATAGGGGATATTTTATTGGGAATCCTTGGTGCACGTCTGCCTCTATCATCCTTGCCTCTACCATCCCCACCTCTGCCTCTGTCACCCCTCCTACTATCCCCTCGTCCTTCTCCACCATCATCTCCATCATCATCATCTCCTCATCCACCATCCTGGCCTCCATCTCTCCTCGGCCTCTCCCCCGCAATCTCCCATGAGGACCTCTCCCAAGCCTCTCCACAGGGACAGACAAATATGGATTTGTAAATGACATTAGCTTGTGCTATACCCACTAGGAATCATACTCGGGCATAGTGCCCGCATCTGCTATATCTACTGCCACTCCCCATTGTATCAACTGTAATCTTGAGAGAAACCTGCATGTTGATCATTGACCCCCATTGATGAACCTCTCTAGCCAATCATGCAAACTTCACTATCCCCATTGGTACACCCTGTCTCTCCTTGAACTGCCAGAGGACTCTCTCTAGTAGGTGCCTCTCAATGATATGCTAGGTCAATACTATACACTCGATCAAATACCTCATATGTTGACAATAAGGAAGGTGCTCAACATCCTCCCCCCATGCTGCACACTCTTTGTATGGCTTCCATGTAAAACCATCCAAACAATCAATCCCATATCTCCAGTATCTAATATCGCTAACTTGAGTTTGTGTCACTACCCCTCCATAGATATATACAAATGGAAGCTCTGAGGCTAGATCCCTATCCACTAGTGGTCTGAAGATGACTATATGCTCCCATGCCCATACCATAAGTAGAGTAGTCCCACAACTAATAGACTGAGCATCTCTATAAACTACATCATGTAGCTGGAAGTACAACATAGCAAGTAAACACAAACCCCAAGCATATACTGTGGCCCGCTTCATTATGCCCTTGAGCATCTTGCCCCATCCTACAGGGAACCCATGTCCTCACTAATCATGGAACACAATGCCACCAGTGACAATGCATACCACCACAATCAGTCTATCATATCTGTCTGCTAGCATGTACCACCAAATCTCATAATCCTCTACACCAAGCTACACTAGGTCATCTGTCTCGAAGCATCGTCAAATAGCTAATAACCCTCGCTCCAAATCATAGATCACTCGCTCCCCATGAATAAGAAGCCTTAATATCCTCCAAACATCCTCTAGAGTCACAATAGCCTCTCTGGTCGGCAGATGAAACAAGCTCGTCTCTGGATGCCATCTCTCTACAAGCGTTGTCATCAATCCTCTATTAGCCCAAACTATGGGCATGAAAGTCACATGTTATAGTCTTAGCGCATGCAATGTATCCCTCTCCTCAATGCTCAAATGATCTCACAAGCTAAAGGACAATGGTTGGTTGTCTCGGGTATAGATCGATGGTAATCTAACCTACGCTCACAAACAACACATTATGTCTGTCAAGCCACCTAAACCAACCTATTGGATGTTTTGCCTATCAGAAATTTTGCCACAACCTAAGCCAAATTTTCCATCAGTCAGATGCGTGGCATAATCTATCATATGCATCATTCCTTTGCAGATGCATCACACTGTCTCACAATTACGATGCAGTAATACACATGCATCGTTATCTCTAGCAATTGCGGTGTAACATAACACATGTGGTGCACCTAACATTTGCACACAGTCTTAACACTTGTGGCTCTATTTTATAGATGTGTCACACTATTATAGATGCGGTGCACAAGCTCACAGATGTGGCGAACACGATGACATATATGGTGCAGAAAATTGCACCGCATCTATTTTCTCTTCTTTGAGCCCCTAAATCTGGCAAACATTGAAAAAATTACAAAGCAAAGATAGAGTACATACCGCTGTGCCTGAGCTTGTTGGCCATCCGTGGGTCCTAACTCAGTATCCTCTATGCACAACAACTGGAATGGGTGACATCTATCCAACTCCTCCACAACAGAATCTCAACTTAGAGCCCTAGAATTCTAAAATCAAAAGGCACAAATGACCTATTTCACTCCCCTAGGCCCTATTTATAACCTTTTTGACCTAAGAGGGTCTCTTATCTTTATAACTGGCCACATCATCTTTTGCCTCCACATGCACATATCAACCCCTAGATCAACCTATAAGCCTAGTTTTTCATCGCCAATGCATTTGCATCTATCAAATTGACCTATCGGTAAATTTACCAAATTTTTTTTGAATTTTTCAAAAATTTGTCAAATTTCCCAAGGGGGCATCATGCTATCCCGCTTTATCCGGGGCACACTAGGGCAGATCTTGAGTCAATTTTTTTTCTAATTATTCTTTGACACAACATTCAGATTCACATTGTATCAAAGAGGGGCAAAATGTAGACACTAAAAAATGTCCCGAGTCTGCGAGTAACATTTTCACAGTAATTTCCATCTCCTCTCACATAGTTAAATAATTTTTAATTATTTAATTATTTCCTAATTTCATATACTTCTATTAATTAAATATTTTTGAATTATTTAATTAATTCACTTTTTCTTTATTCCTCCTAAATAATTAAATAAGTTTCATTTAATTATGTTGTTAATTTTTTTTTAAAAGATAATGCGCCTGGTAAACTTTTTAACGTGACCGGCGACGCTGGTGCAACATGCCCTCCGGCTCCACACGAATGCTTTTGCCCAAAGCAATGAACCGGTGAGGCCACAACACGGGGGACCTCATCCCCTAGAAAGAACACTTCAAACCCGCGAGCTAGTTGGCCCAGCGAAGGCGTAAAGCCTGCGAACTCGTTGGCCCAACGGGGGTTTGAACTCTGGTGGCCGCCACTATAACCGAGCGACTTAACCACCAAACCATGCCCTTATCGGCATTATGTTGTTAATTATCCCTTTCTAATCTATAATTAAATAAATCCTTATTTATTTAATTATTCATCTCCATTTTTTCTCTTCCCTTCTATAATTAAATAATTATTTTTAATTATTTAATTAGTCATTATCTATTTTCCTACATTATAAAATAATGGTTTTCAATTATTTAATAATTTTTCCATTTTCCCCATACATTATTAAATAATGGTTTTCAGTTATTAAATAATTTTCCATTTCCTCCATCATCTAATTTAAATAAATAAAATATTTATTTAAATTAGCCCTCGCCTTTATTCTCATCACAACACATGTCCCTCTCTCATAATTTGGGTAATTTTTTATTTGATTTATGTGTCACACTACCACCTTCATTTAATAAAGTTATAACACCACTACCTTTTATTAAATGAAGGGGCCTTGAATTAAATTATCTTTTAATCTTAGCCGTCTACATCACACAATTGACCTTTCAATCCTCATCCTTTATTCAAATCCAATTCTCTATAAAAGCAAGACTTCATCTCCATTTCAAGGTTAACCACAATCTTCAATATTTTTCTATCACTCATATCATTCATCTTGAGATCTTGGTATCATACATCCATATTGAGCTTATCATATATCTTGCATGCTACAAATCTGAGAGCAAACAAAGCAAAATTGAGAAGAGCAATGGAGGAGAATCAACTTTGGCATAGGAATTGAGATATTGTGGCTTTATTATTTGATTTATATTGTCATCTTATGCTTCATTGTAAGATTAGGGTCTTTATGGCTTGAATTTAGATAGTTTTGTGGTTGCTATCGATGATTCATTGCTTTCCCCTAATTTTTCCTAATCTACAGTAACAAGACATACAAAATTGACTATAAAACTTCCATCTCAAGAACCTAATAAATAGGAGAATCAATACATGAAACCATCAAATGATAATTATAAAACCATGAGCTAAAGTCACCCAAACCCCTAGTCAAAATCAAATTCCCAAATCCCAAGATGAGTCTAGAGGCTAAAATAGCATATTTCTTATGTCTATCATAATCTCATCCTATTACACTCACTAACTTGGGTGCTCTATCTTGGATCCATTATCTCCATTCAAATATGCCTTATTATGTGTTTATGCATCATGATTTGGTCAAAAAGTGTAACTCCCTCTGATAACTCTCTTATGCATCATAGATGCTCTTACATTTCTAATGTGGGAGGACCAACTTCCAAAGGCAATAAATTTTGATCCAAAAAGTTGATTGAGCCCATTTTTTTAAACTAATGATATTGAAGAGGTCTATGTTTTTGTAACCCACATACTTTGGCTATGACCTGTTTCAAATTAAAACTAGGCCAAAATCAACCTCTAGAGCCTTGAAAATTACATTTGTATGTTCTATACCTCAAAAATTATATTTATTTTAGTAGTAAGATTAGGATGCAAGGTTGAGACACCTTTGATAAGATTCTCCAACTTTCCAAACACATTGCAAGAGAATAACGAATACCAACACTATCAACTATTTGCTAAGGGTTGAGAGGCCCATAGACTTACTACACCAACTAAACTTCTCTATGCTGACTGGCTTCATCAACGAATCTTCAACATTCTTCAATGTGACAACCTTCTCTAGCATCACCCTCTCATGATCCTCTGCCATGTCACAAACAAAATGGCATTGGATATATGTGATTCATCCTCATATGAAAGGCTAGGTTCTTTGTCTAAAACATGACACTATGATTGTCACAAAGAGTTTTGATAGCTCCCTAAATAAGCCATATATCTAAACAAAATCTATTAAGACAAATGGCCTCCTTATAGGCATGCATAGTTTCCATGCACTCAACCAAACAAAAACCATTTCTTACTCACCCAACTAGTAGCACCACCAAATAAACTAAAAACATATCCATTGATGGATCTTTTTTGTCAACATCTCCTACCTATGAATCCATGGATATCCACTAAGTCTTGGTCCCCTATATAATCACCATTATAACAAATGGATTACTCAAAGGTACCCTACAATTATTTGAAGACCCTCTTAACTACATCCCAATGATCTCATCTATTATTAGCCATGGATTAACTAAGGAATCTCACTACTTGGGAAATGTCTAGTCTTGTACAAATGATAGCATACTCCAAACTCCCAATAGCACTAGCATAAGGCACTCAAGCCATGTCCTTTGTCTTACTAGGTGTGGATGGACACTACTCTACAAATAACTTAGTCTCGACCAAAATAGGAACACTTAATGGGCTATAAATTGACACGTTGAATCTCTCCAACACAGAGTTCAAATAATAACTCTATCCCAACCAAAGTTTTCTATTTTCTCTATCTCTTCTAATTTCCATACCCAAGATATACTTTCCGACACCCAAGTACTTCGTGTCAAATAGTGCTGAAAGTTGAGACTTCAAATCATAAATCACATCCTTACTATTAACAAAAAATAACATATCATCTACGTCTAAGGAATCAATCACTGTCCATTTTATAATAAACACAATGATCTAATTTGGATTTCAAAAAGCTAAAGCTCGACACAAATTAATCAAATTTTTGGTACCACAACATAGGAGATTATTTGAGACCATACAAAGATTTTTAATCTACAAACTAATGTTTCTTTATTGCTCTCTGCATAGTTCTTAGGATGTGTCATGTAGATCTCTTCCTCAAGGTCACCATATGGGAATTCTATCTTCTCATATATTTTTTCTATCTCTAAATCAAAATTTGTTGCTATAGATAACATGAACTTGATAGAATTAAACTTAGCAATTGGAGAAAATATCTCACCAAAGTCTATCCCCTCAACCTAGGAATATCCTTTTACAACCAATCTTACCTTGTACTTTTCTATACCACCATCTAAATTGGTATTCTTTTATAATACCCATTTACATCTAATAGCTTTCTTCCTTCTAGTAATGGTTCTAAGTCCCATGTGTCATTCTTGGTCAATGCAATCATCTCCTCATCCATAACTACTCTCTAAGACTCATAATCACCCATATCTATCACTTGCTTCATAGTTCTAGGCTCATAACTCTACTTGGGAGGAGTTTACCCATTTAGTTTCTATCTCTTCTAAGTGGACCTCCTCAAGAGTTGAAGTAAAGGTTCTACCCCCTCTTCAAAACTATCTAAACTACCTAAGCTCTCCTCCTCTTTAGGTCCTTCACAAGCTTCGAGTTCAACATTCTTGATATTTAGGGGTAGTTGAACCACATCGTTCTTCCCATCCTCATCTAGCTACAATGCTATAAAAGAAGGATTAATCTATTTGAAAATAACATTTTTCTTGTATATAATTTTTTGACCAACAAGGTCCCTATTGAAAGCACAAGACAACTGAGAGGGGGGGGGGGTGAATCAATTGTATCAAAAACCTTAAATTCTCTTAAACAAAATCAAATTCACATTCACTTACTTTAACCCCTTAATCTGTTATGAAGATTAAACATGAAATGCAAAATCAAAACTTAAATACATCAACACCATATACACATGAACACCAGATCTTTACGTGGAAAACCCTAAAAGGGAAAAACCATGGTGAGTGTTAGCTCACAATATAATGTAGTAACAATACCAAATAACAAAAGAGGCTCACTGCCCAAAAGAATGCTCACTGCAAAAAGGATCACTGCCAAAGGGTGGCTCAGTACCAAGGGGTGGCTCACTGCTAAGAGGGGTGGCTCACTGCCATGAACTGATATGATATCATCTACCACATGCTTGAGTTTATTTCTAATGAAGCTTAATACATACCACCTGCGCTACCTCACAACACAAACACTTTCATCTTTGCATCTTCGTATCCCTCACATTACACATGGATTCATTACATTTATTTATACCAATCATCAACCTTGGAACATACATCAAGGTCGGCAATACATTCTACAACCTTTGGAACAATCTCCAAGGTTGGCAAACATACATAATTCAAATTAGGTCTAGACCTAAACAAACTTGCAAATCAAATGAATGAAGGTAGAACACTTCATGGCTTAGCTCAGACCCAAATACATCTTCACACACTTCAACAAACTTCTACAATCCATGAAACACATCTGTAAAGAGTGTTAGCACCCAAGTCAGCCAAACTTTTGCAAACACCAAGAATACTTAGACACATGCTTTTAAGAACTTCAATCACAACTTGAGGACCAAGTACAAGCCTTTAACATGATCTGGAGACATCCATGAACAACATAAAATCACTTGGGACCCAATCAAATCCATCTATAACAAGTTTCACTTGAAGACAATAAATCTCACTTGAAGACAACTTGCAATCAACACTACTAAGTTCTGCTACTCAATAACTTGCTTTCTGGAGCACCAAATCATGAATCCTTTGGAATGAAGATAGCTACAGACCTTATAAACATATGTCTAGAACCACATCATCTATTAAAACCAATCTACGAAGAAATGCGGATCAAAATACTTTCTCCTAGACACCTCTGCACAACTCAGAAAATCTTTCAAATATAGTCTTCAAACTGGTGAACATAACTTCTACTGCATAGTGATCTGGACCACCAAATTTTGGATTTAGCATCTTCAGACACTTCTCTAAAACATATCTAAATCTTATACTCTGGTCTTCAACACAGAAGAAATGTGGATCAAAAAATTAGGTAGTATCCTCCAAGCTAGAATACTCTGCAACATAATGTTTCCACTTGGAGAGAAAATTTTCTCAAAAGCACTTGGAAACATAGTAACATGAACAATATGCTAGCATCATCAATGCTTTTTCAAGTCATTCAAATCATCTTTACATGAAAACTCAATCAAGCAACAATCAACAATATCAGAAGAGACAGTTGATAGCAATGACAACACAATCATGTTGACATCAATGACAACACCAGTTAGCTCATACTTGCAACAATATCCCCCTTTGTCATTGATGGAAACATATGATGTGAAAAACCATCATGACACAATTCTACACTAATCTCATTCTCCCTCTTTCTTTTATACATCTTACTCTCTTTTGTTTTTCACATGAACTTTCTCCCCCTTTGACATTAATGGCAAAGGGTGACACACCTTCAATATTTCTCCCCTTGAGTATGATGCAACACATACTTGCACTGTCCTTAGATGCTCTGAATACTTCCTTCTAAATACAACATTCTCCAATGTTACTACTTGCTCCCCCTGGGAGGTAGCCTCCATCATCAGTCTAGAAAAGAATGACTCTTGAACCACCTGGACTGATGCACTTCCTCATGCATCTAGTTCAACACAGGAGGGGCAATAACCCCTAACTTCTCCCAGAGATACTCAAATGTATCCTTAGGAAGAGCTTTGGTGAATATTTCAGCAACTTGATCTTTTGTAGGCACATACTAAAGCTTCACTTCTTTCTCTGCAACCTTCTCTCTCAGAAAGTGATACCTAATAGAAATATGCTTTGTCCTTAAATGCATCACTGGGTTCTTTGAAATGTTAATGGCACTGGTATTATCACAGAAAAATAGGAATTGGATCCTCATACTCAACTTGGATGTCCTTCAGATTTTGTCTCATCCATAGCACTTGTGTGCAACATGATGCTGCTACAATGTACCTACCTCTGTAGTAGATAGGGATACTGAATCCTGCTTCTTTCTTTGCCATGACACAACTCTATCTCCAAGAAAGAACACACCACCACTTGTACTTTTCCTATCATCTACATAGTTGGCCCAATCTGCATCTATGTAGGCACTTAGGTTAAAGTAATTATTCATAGGATACCACAAACCATGATCTGGAGTACCCTTCAAATACCTGAATATTCTCTTTAATGCCATGACATGTGACTCTCTAGGATCTACTTGAAATCTTGCCACAAGAAAGACTGCATGCATGATATCTAATTTGGTAGCAGTTAGGTATAATAGTCCTCCAATCATTGATCTATATTTGCTCTGATCAACCTTAGGGGATTCATCATCTTTGCTAAGCTTGCAACTAGTTGTCATGGGAGTACAAACTGGTTTAGATTCTTCCATTCCAAACTTCTTCAACAACTCCTTGACATACTTTGATGGTGAAATGATAATGCCCTTATATGTCTGATTAATTTGTACTCCAAGAAAGAAGTTCATCTCACCACACATTAACATCTCAAATTATTTTTGCATCTCATCTACAAAGTTCTTACACATATCTTCATTTCCACCAAAGATTATATCATCTACATAGACTTCAATAATGAGGATTTGATCTTTGCTTACCTTGATATGCAAGTTACTGTCTGTGGACCCTTTATTGAATCCCTACTACAACAAATACCTGTCCAATCTTGCGTACCAAGCTCTAGGAGCTTTCTTCAGTCCATACAATGCCTTCTTCAATCCGCATACCATGTCTGGTTTGTCTGATAACTAAAATCCATCTGATTGCTCTATATATACTTCCTCTTCCAACTCACCATTCAGAAAAGTAGACTTCACATCCATCTGGTATACTTTGAAATCTTTATGTGTTGCATAAGCTAGAAATAATCTAATAGATTCTAGTCTTGCTAATGAAGTAAAAGTTTCTTCATAATCTATTCCTTCCACTTGTGAGTAGCCTTTGCATACAAGTCTAGCTTTGTTTCTTACCACTTCTCCAATCTCATTCAACTTATTCCTAAAAACCCACTTTGTTCCAATCACATTCTTATCTGCAGGCCTAGGGAAAAGTTCCCAAGTCTTGTTCTTTTCAATTTGCATCAATTCTTCTTCCATTGCCTTGGCCCAATGTTCATCTTTACATGCTTTTGAGACAGTCTTAGGTTCAACCTTTGAAATTAAACAGAGATTTACCTGTTCTTCTACAATTCTTCTTCTTGTCAGAACTCCTTTGTTTTTGTCACCAATGATTTGATCCTCTGAGTGATTCTTTTGCACATACTTGGTGGTTTTAGGAACTCTTTCTAGAGCTTCTTCTTCCTCACTCTAAACTTCACTATCTTTTGCTTCTTCAACTGTTTCTGTATCAGTAAACTCATCTAACCCATATCCATCAGGCTCTGAGTTCTTCCAAACATCTTCATCTACCTTAACATTTGCACTTTCAATAATCTTCCTCAACCTTTTGTTGTAGCACCGATAGGCTTTGCTCTTAGTGGAGTACCCAAGGAATATGCCTTCATCACATCTAGCATCAAAATTTCCCAACTCTTCATCTTTTTTGATATAGCATTTACTTCCAAAAACTTTGAAATACTTGATAGTAGGAGATCTTCCATACCACATCTCATAAGGTGTCTTTGTTCCATTGCTTTGACTTGCACTCTGTTCTGAATGTGGACAATAATATGAATAGCTTCTTTCCAATAAACATCTGGAAGGTCATATTCTTTGATCATTGTTCTATTGGCTACCTGAACTATTCTATTCTTCCCTTCAACTACTCCATTTTGCTGAGGAGTTCGCGAAGTAGACAATTGTCTCTTTATCCCATGTTCTTCACAAAAAGCATTGAATTCATTTGAAGTAAACTCACCACCTCTGTCAGATCTCAGATACTTGATCCTCAAATCCATTTCATTTTCAACCATTGCTTTAAATTCCTTAAACTTGTCTAGGGCTTCTAATTTTTCTTTAAGGAAAGTAACCCAAGCCATTCTTGAATAATCATCAATAAGAAGCATGAAATACCTATCACCTTGTAGACTTCTTGTTCTTGTAGGACCACACAAGTCTATATGCACCAACTCCAATAGATTAGTAGAGGATTGTTCCTTACTCTTGAAACTTATCTTTGTTTGCTTCCCAAACTAGCATTCTTTGCAGATGGCATTAGTAGGCTTTACAATCTTAGGCAGGTCTCTTACAACTTGAACCGAGATTATTCTCACCAGGTTATAAAATTTAATGTGACACATTCTCCTATGCCATATTTGGCTTTCATTTGTTTGAGCCAACAAACTACAATTATCAGTATCTTTCAAATGATAAACATTACCATGAGTCTTCTTACCAACAACAATTATAGTTCCAAAGCTTTTCATTATCTCACATCCATTATCCTTAAACATCAGATTGTATCCTTTTTCACACATTTGTCCAACACTTAGAAGATTGTGCTTTAATCCTTTGACATAAAGAACATCATCTGTATTAAGCTTTCCATCAAAAGTAATTGACCCTTTACCATAAATCTTACCAGCTGCATCATCACCAAACCTAACTAGTCCTCCATCATACTTTTCCAATTTAACAAACTTACTCTTATCTCCTATCAAGTGATTTGAACATCCACTATCAATGATCCATTCATCTTCCTTTTCAACATGAAATGCAGACAACTCTCCTGGACTTCCTTCACATAGCTTGCAAGGTTAGCAGAAATAGGCTCTTTTCTGAGGGCAATAAACAAGCATTCACTAGCATTACCATCTTCAAAATCAGGTTCATCATTAGTTACATCATCATCATCTCTAACATAGTAACTCTTTCTGACCATCTTACCTTTAATTTCATTGCTTTTGATCTTCAAAGCTCTGTCAGCACATCTTGAAGCATAGTGACCAATCTTAGCACAATTGAAACATTTGGAAGGTAATTTACCTCTGAACTTTCCACTACTTCTTTTCATTCTACTTGCAAATTTTGTCTCAAGATCATCAAAGTCTTCTTCATCTGATTCCACATCATACTTCTAATCTAGTAGTCTTTTCTTCCTTGGCTTTAAAAGCAGTCTCAGTTTTCACAGTGCCATCAGTAGTACCAAATTCTCTCATCTCAAAAGTAGTTAGTCTACCAAGCAATTGATCTTTTGAAAGTTTGTCCATATCAAACAATTATTCAATGATAGAAACCTTGTGACTATAAGATTTGGGAAGAGTTCTGAGTACCTTATCTACAACATCCTTATCGTCTATCTTTCCACCAAGACCCTTGATGCTGTTGATAACTTCATCAATCTTTTGTATGTAACTTGTTATGTTCTCATCTTCAGACATCCACATAATTTCATATCTGGTCTTCAAGTTCTATAACTTAGCCTTCTTGAAAGATTCATCACCTTCATAGATTCTTTTCAATTTCACCTAGATCTCATGAGCAGTTTCCAAATCCACAACTTTTGCCATTTTAGTGTTAGATAAAGCATTAAGTAGAGCATTTTTATCTTTGCCATTAGTCTCATAGGTCCTAATCTCAAGTGTAGTCTTCAAACCATCCTTAGGTATTTCATATTTATCTTCAACTATTTTCTAGACATTAAAACCAATAGAAACAAGATAACTTTGCATTTGTACCTTCTAGAAGGCATAGTCAGATCTATCAAACAGAGGAATGTCTTTCTTGTGTGCCATCCCAGATCTACCTTAAGCTGTTAGGCTTTCTTCCAAGGAACCTTGCTCTGATAGCAATTGTTGAAAGCACAAGACAACTAAGATGGTGGGGAGGTGAATCAACTGTATCAAAAACCTTAAATTCTCTTAAACAAAATCACATTCACATTCACTTACTTTAACCCCTTAATCTATTATGAAGATTAAACATGAAATGCAAAATCAAAACTTAAATACATCAACACCATATACACATGAACACCACATTTTTATGTGGAAAACCCTAAAAGGGACAACCATGGTGAGTGTTAGGTCACAATATGATGTAGTAACAATACTGAATAAGAAAAGAGGTTGATTGCCCAAAATAATGCTCACTGCAAAAAGGCTCACTGCCAAAGGGTGGCTCATTGCCAAGGGGTGGCTAACTGCCAAGAGGTGGCTCACTACCAAGAGGGGTGGCTCACTGCCATGAACTGATATGATAACATCTACCACATGCCTGAGTTTAGTTCCAATGAAGCACAATACATATCACCTTTGCTGCCTTACAACATAAACACTTTCATCTTTGCATCTTCACATTCCCTCACATTACACATAGATTCATTACATTTATTTATACCAATCATCAACCTTGGAACATACATCAAGGTTAGAAATACATTCTACAACCTTTGGAACAATCTCCAAGGTCGGCAAACATACATAATTCAAATTAGGTTTGGACCTAAACAAACTTGTGAATCAAATGAATGAAGGTAGAACACTTCATGGCTTAGCTCGGACCCAAATACATCTTCACATGCTTCAACACGCTTCTACAATCCATGAAACACATCCACAAAGAGTGTTAGCACCCAAGTCGGCCAAACTTGTGCAAACACCAAGAATACTTAGACACACACTTTCAAGAACTTCAATCATAACTTGCGGACCAAGCACAAGCCTTGAACATGATCTGGAGACATCCATGAACAACATAAAATCACTTGGGAGCTAATCAAATCCAACTACAACAAGTTTCACCTGAAGACAACAAATCTCACTTGAAGACAACTTGTAATCAACATTGTTAACTTCTGCTACTCAATAACTTGCTTTCCTAAGCACCAAATCATGAATCCTTTAGAATGAAGATAGCTACAGACCTTATAAACATATGTCCAGAACTGCATCACCTGAAACCACTCTGTGGAGAAATGTGGAGCAAAATAATTTCTCCCAAACACCTCTGCACAACTCAGAAACTCTATCAAATACAATCTTTAAACTGGAGAACATAACTTCTACTGCACAATGATCTAGACCACAAAATTCTAGTTTTAGCATCTTCAAACACTTCTCTAAAACATATCTAAATCTCATACTCCGGTCTTCAACATAGAAGAAATGCGGAGCAAAAACTTAGGCAGTGTCTTGCAAGCCAGATTACTCTACAACATATTGTTTCCACTTGGAGAGCAAATTTTCTCAAAAGCACTTGTAAACACAGTAACATGAACAATATGCTAGCATTGTCAACACTTTTTCAAGTCATTCAAATCATCTTTACATGACAACTCAATCAAGCAACAATCAACAATATTAGAAGACATAATTGACACTAATGACAACACAATCATGTTGACATCAATGACAACACCAGTTAGCACATACTTGCAACAATCCCAAAGCTTTTTCCCTTTCACATTGACACCATAGCTAATGAATATACATTTCACTATTGTGTTCTCCAACTTTGGCTACACTTCTCCCTAGATGCATGTGCATATGCCTTGTAAGCAAAAAATCTAAGACATTGTAATGAGAGGTTTTTTCATGTCCATGCCTCCATAGGAGGCTTATCAACAAGCGTTTATGTGGGAGACCTATTAATTAGGTAATAAGTCATAGAAACTACTTCTACCTAGAACTTATCTTCTAATATGGCTTCAATAAGCATACCCTTATCCCTCTCTACCACCATCCTATTCATTCTTGCTATAAATCCATTTTTTTGAGGGGTATATGGAGTTGTCTTATGTCTTAATCCCATGCTCTTTACAGAATCTATTAAAATCCATATAAAAAGACTCACCACCATTGTTATTCCTCAAACATTTCATCTTTCCACTAGTCTAATCTTCCACAAGAGCCTTAAACTCCTTAAATTAACTAAAGATTTCAAATTTACTTCTAAGAAATACACCGATATCCTTATATAAAATCATCTATATGAGTACATAATTCAAATTATTAGAAATTTAATGAACATTAATAGTGTTTAGATTTTTTCTTGCTACCCTCAACTCTAAGGGATGAAACAACACTTAGACCTAGGGATTCAATCCGATTAAGGTAGAGTGACAAAGCTATATGATCAAACCGAGGACAAGAAAAGGCCAATTAAACAAGAGTGCGATATCTCTTTTGTACTTTGAGACCTATCAAGCTTAGAAGGGTGATCCTCAAAACTGCCTTCGTTGCAACTATAATAAGAAGATAAAAGAAAGATAGTTTCAAGTAGGTGATCTTGTTCTTAAGGAAAATAAGAGAAACCAATAGGATCGAGACAAAAAGGGCACGTTTGAGCCTAATTGGTTGGGACCCTTTGTTGTTACAATAGTCTATGGATCAAGAGCTTATACATTGTCAACACCTAAAGGCATTCCTTTAGATGAACCCATCAATAGTGTTCATCTTAAGAAATTCTATGCTTGATCCTCAGAGTATCTCAAAAAATCCAAAAAAAAAAATAGAAAAAATCCAAAAAATAGAAAATCCAAAAAATAAAAAATACAAAAATCCAAAAAAAACAAAAAAATACAAAAAATAAATAATCCATCCTCTGGTGAAAACTTGGTAAATAGATGCCTTGGATAAGTACCATAGTGAAAACCTGGCAAAGAGGCACTATGTGTAAGAGTCAGCATCCACCATCTACTAAGTCTTCATCCATATCATTCCATCCCATTTCATAATAAAACCCCATCCATCCATAATAAAGTTATTGACCTTTGCATTTCCATGAACCCATCTATCATGGCTTGGAAATTGTCAGTGTAAGTTATCCATTTATATCACCCTACATAGTCATTCCACCCACCCGTCATTCTCCATAATAAATACTGTACCTGATTGGGGCACATTTCCTTAACCTAGGTCTAGGAATGGATCCTTGTTTTGTCTTGAGAGGAATTGTCACTTTCACTCATTTTTTGTAAACATTTTTCATCCATCACAACCCATAATAAATTCAAACTTTCACTTCATCCATCTATCACAATCCATCCTATTCACCTATCACCTCAACTTGACTAACTCAAGCAAAAATGAACTATGCATCCTATTGAAAGCTCAAGTACTTATCAAATCAGAAGCAAAAATACTGCTCCTGAAGCAGTACACTTGTCCTCATACCACTTGCCTCATCTGCTAAATTCATTTATCCTAATCCAAAGCCTTTAACGGATATATATTTCCTACAATAAGGCCCAACCTAATATGAGCACCCTCTTTGGCAAGATATATGATGGTTGTGTATTTGTTTTGTTAGTTGGTTAATTTCTTTTGGTTTATCATTTGTTCCTTTCTAAATACCTAATCAAGACTACCTTGATCTTTCTATATCTTGGTATGTTGCAATAAAGTATGGATTGGGGCATGGTCATTGCTTTCATATGCTGTGTTTGTGGGATGTTCTTATTATCCTACTAAGGCTAATAATTATCTTGTTTGTGTTGGAATTAGCATGTTGCATATCAATATCTTTTGCATCTAAGGTCTTGTCAAAGCCTTATGTGTATTAGGATCATTCTACGCTAAGACTATTTTCCATTCACGTTTCCAACAAGGTTCTATTATGTCTAGTATGAGTAAGTTCAAACCATTTGTTTGTAGAGTAAACATCCCATGGATTGGATACATCGTCACCTTGGTCTTATATACGCTAGTGCATAATATCCATATGCTATATCAAAATAAGGACCACTCTTTACATTTTATAAAGCATAACCAAAGCAAAAACTCTCCATCCATCCACCCATATATCCTAATAAAATCTATAGCTTTCATGAAGATCGATCAATTATTCACTTCTCCATTCTATACATTATTTCTTCTATCCATACTAACATCATTCCCATCCACATAGAAATCCTACAAAAACATGCATATCATCCATACATAATCTATAAGCATGTCATCATATGAATGTATGATCCTAATACATATCATATCATCCATACATCATCTATAAGCATGCCATCATATGAACCCATGATCCTAATACATATCTATCATCCATACATAATCTATAAGCATGTCGTCATATAAATCCATGATCCTAATACATATCTACCATCCATAACATCTATAAACATATAAACCACATGAATCCATAATCATAGTACATGTCATACATCATATATCCCATCATAAGCATTATAGCATCATATATGTAAAAACATCATGAACATCATCCATAACACATCATATAGGTCATCGAATCATGCCATCTCTTCACATATATATATAAAATGAATAAGTGTCATACAATGGGCTACCAAGAGCCATAAAATATATATACAAATAATCTTGAAGGCATCATCAAGTCATCACAAGTGTCTAAGGGTGACCATGTGTCGAACTCCTTGTTGAAGGCTCATCCCTAGCCCCTAATGGTGGTGGTTGTGGTGGTGGTGGTGGTCCCATAACAGATCCCCTAGATCCCCTTGAAGATGAGGCCCCTAACCTACTTCGCTCTCTAAAGATGGGTTGCCTTTGGTCTGCTGGCATGACAATGTGATAGAGCCCTCCGTAATACTCTACCTCTTGAATAACTTGGGTCAACTCATGCTGAACCTGGGATAAATCTGTCACCAAGGCCATAGTGGGTTGATCTGTACCAATCATAGCCCTATTTGTATTTCTCTCCTGAGTCACCTTCTAAAGGGATGAATCAGTCCGCAGTCTCATGGCGATGGCCCCATCATACTTTGTAGTAATGCGAGCTAGCTCTATAGTGTTTGGAACTTATGGTTGTGCTAGCACCTATACCTATGTCTACCCTGCTTCTCTAGCCTACTACAGCTTTGACCTGGCATCATCCCTTTCACGATGAAGTCTCACTGTGAGTAACTTCACCCTGGTTCGCCTATGTGTCTCTACCTATAAGAGACATTGTAGTCTCCCTAGCTCTAACTATGTTGTTGGGGCATCCTACTGACCCACCTCCACCATCTTTACATCAGCCTGTCTAAGACTCCTTGGGATGTCTTGCTATCCTACATCTTGCTCCCTGACCTTGTTTATGACCACTGCAGACCTCGGCCTATGCCTCCTAGCCCTACTAGGTCCAACCTCTGGCCCTCTGCCCCCAACTCTCCCACCTACCAATCTCGTCCACCAACCATGCTAGGGATGGTCAATCTAGTCAGTCTATGAATCAACCAGTAAGCGTCATACTCTAATGTCATACCAGGGTCAGCTCCTCCTCCCACTGGGTCCCATATCACTAGGGCAAGTGTATCAAACTCTACAAGTGTTGTAGCAACCACCACCTTAGGTCCCCACTCAGGAATATCCCTCCCAATGCTTGCAAAAATAGCCTCTCCCACCAACACAGGTTGTCGCAGTCCAAACTATTGTAGAACTCTCTCTGGAAGATACCTCTTAATGATATACATGGTCCTACCAAAAAAATACCTATCTTGACAACAATAAAATAAGTTCTATGCATTGTCATCCCATAGCTCACATTGCCGCCATGGTCTCCAAATAGTTGTGTCCAACTCGTCAAATGTCCTCCTCCAATAGGTTAGCTCCCTGAGCTACCTATGTGTAACTATGCCATCATATAGGTGAACAAATGGTTGTCCAACCCATCTCTATCGTGGTGAGATCAACCTCATCACTGCTATGTGCTCCTAGGCCCACACATGCAAAAGTGTCACCCTAGCTGCTAAACTAGATCCAAACCTGTACATGACCTGATGCATGTCGTGGTATAACTATCCACGAATGCAAGATCCCCATGCATATCTAATCTTGTGTGTAAACATGCCCTCTAATATGGGGCCCCATCCAATTGGGAAGCCTCGTGACCATCGATCTGGTACCATCACTCCTCCAATCAAACCAGTAACAACTAGCTGGATCCTGTCGAAGATTTGCCTCATGTACTGGGGTTGTATCTCCTCATCCTTGATCCCTAGGTCTTAAGTCACTAACATTCAAGGCAATGTAGCGTTTCCTGTCTGTGTCATATACCACCCATTTCACATAGATGGGGATGCGTAGAATCCTCCACACATCCTCTAGGGTGATGGTGATCTCACCCGTTGGTAGATGAAATGAGTTGTGCCAACTCTCTACCAAAGTCATCATCATAGCATGGTGGGCTCGCACTAGTGTCATATAGGCCACGTACCATAAACCCATGACCTCCAAGAACAAGTCCTCATCCTCATCAAGGTTAGCTACTTGTGCAATAGTCGTTGGATGTCACTCTCGGGACATTAGCGAAGGAAGTACAACCTCCATCCATAATGACCAACTTTTTAGCACTTGTAAAAATTAGATTATTTTGTATCAAAACCAAAAGTGGTCCTTAAAACCATAAGAACCTAAATCTAGCCATTACTGCAACTTTATCAATCACAAGCATCATTCTGTCTGCCAGTTGCACTTATCTATCAACTATTTGCACCACTTTTCCACTTGCGTCATTTTGTCTGCCAAGTGCACCATTCTCTCCACCATTTGTGCAACTTTATCGACCACATACATCATTTTTCCCTCCAGTTGCAGTCCATTTTTCCAATTGCATCTAACACTTGCCTAAAACCTAGCCATTTGCGATCTATTTTTTCCATAAGCACCACACTATCTACCATTTGCAACCTCTTTTACCAAAAGCGTAGCTATATTTACCATTAGTGCATTTCTACAAGCCTAAACCTAGTTTTTACTAAAAGTGAATCCTCAACGCCAAAAGTGCTATTGCGTGCACCAAAAGCACCATTGCGCACCAAAAGTGCAGCGGAACTAGACAAATGTGTCACTTTAACCTACCGACCGCTTTTGGTCTAAACCTAGGACCTACCCTGTTTGACCCTCATTAATGAGCCTAATAAATGCATTTAGTCATTTTATTTGGGGTACTTACTACTCCTAGTGCTCCTTCTGGTTGGCCATGCATCTTGACCCTCTTCGCACAGTGATCCTCTCATGGAATGCCTGACATCTCTGTAAACTAGTAAGCTTTGAGCTTTGAAAATTTCTAATTGCTAGAAGATAAAAATCTATAAGCTCTAAGGATGCAAATGAGTTGAAAATGAACCCAGGCCCTACTTATAGCCTCCCAACCCTAATTTATTCCCTTCCCTGCCTTAGTTTTCTTTGTGTTAGCCTCCATTTCTGAACCAATCCTTCTTAGCCTTTTTCTTCCACATCATTAGCTTATTCTTCTTGTTGTGAGTCAACCTAGTCCATCTTCCAATCAAAATAACAATGGTGCTAACAAAGCAAACTATAATAACGTTTCTTACGAGTACACCATTAATCATATCTCACAAAGTGATTCACACATCAATGTAATCACTATGAATGATAAGCCTGACTGTAATGTGACCACTTGTCATGGAAACATTACTCTACACGGAGTTCCACCCAAGTCATCATCCACATCGAACCAATACAACATCCTTGACCAACTCCATAAAACACCTGCACACATATCCATTTTGGAGTTATTTTGTCTATTGCCGTTCCACAAAGCCATATTAGAGAAAGCCCTCTTGGAAACAACTGTTCCTACAAAACTTTCTCAAGAGAAATTCCAAGCTATGGTGGGTCATCTAACCACACCACATTTCTTATCTTTCATAGAGAAAGATGATATGTCCATCAACCAACCACACAATGCATCCCTCCACATTGAGGCCCAAATCCACAAACACTGAATAAAAAGGGTCCTAATAGATGGAGGTGCTGGTTTAAACATATGCATGTTAAAGTTAATCCTTGCATTGGGGTTTTTAGAAAATGTCATTGATCCTAAAAAGAAAATACGTATCAAGGCATATGACAAAGAAGAGAGAACTTCCAAAGGAATTGTGGTCTTGCCAATACGAGTTGGACCAGTAGAGAGAGATGTTGTGTGCCAAGTTCTAGACAAGGAGCTAGCATATAACATTCTTCTAGGTAGACCTTGGATCCATGCTATGAAGACTGTTCCATCAACATACCACCAATGTATCAAGTTCCCACACAATGGTCAAGAAATTACCATAGAAGGTGACCTTGATCCATTCTAGTATTGCAACAACAATAAATCAAAACCAAAAGTTGTAATCCCCACCAATTGAGTAGCTTCCTCTTCTTCAAACCACGTGGATCCAAGTTCTCTAGCTTCTACCTCCAAAACATCAGAGCTTAAAGTCAAAGTCAAGGAAAAGGGTGTTGGAGAATATGTCATTGAACAAACTTTCTATCTAGCACAGCTGCCTATATCACCAAAATTTTATGGAAAGCCATTACTGAACAAAGCCAAGTCATTAGAAACTTCTAAAGGTCCTTTTGTTAGATGGGGAAACCTATTAGACGAGAGGGATGAAAAGGATGTCTTCCAGTGGCTTTACAAAGATGAAGATAGTGAAACCACACCAAATGACCATCAACCTAAGCTACCCACTAAACAATATGGTCAAGGGTTTTCTATTTTACAAAGGATTGGATATGAAGGACATGGTCCCACAGGATTAAGGAAAGACGGTCTCATAGAACCAATCCAACCCTCTACCTCCACAACTCAAGACACTACCGGGTTGGGATACAAGGGTAAATAGAATATCAAAGGCAAGGAGAAACTCAAAGCAAAAGACAGAGAAATAACTACCACTAACCTAGTGGAACAAATTCACCGCTTACAAGAAGCTAGTGAAACAGATTCCAATGAATATGAATGGGAGATCCTCTCATAAATGTCTTGTGAAGATAAAAGGGTTGACGTGGTTCAACAGTATAGCTCTACTCATATGACGCATGAGGTACAAAGCTCTAGGGCTAGATCGCTAGAGTTTGATCCGCAATATAACGGAAGTGAACTTCATGAGGAGAGTACGATGTCACACTTGACAAACCAACTTGAGGAGAGTACCATAATAGACCTTGTCAATACCTTTACCTATTCAAATGACTCCTCCATTCTAACCATTACCAGCTTCAAACCAGATTTTGATGATCCATTACCACTAGTACATCCTGAATTGATAGACTGGGATTTGCAAGACACCACCCTTGAGCTAGATACTTTCCAAAAGGATGATGCTATCATCGATTATCTAGAACTTAGAGACCACCTACCCGCAGGGGATCACAAAACTAGCTATGCCATAGAACTCAATGACAAGGCTTATTTTGGAGAGAGTGCTAAGCCTTTTAGTCATAAAATTGTGAAAATAAAAGATAGATCTAATAGTGAAAATTGCTTTGCGGCAGTGTTAGATCATGAAAATAGTAAAAAAAAAAAGACGTATCTGATGGTGAAAACCTCTCTGAGGCACCGAAGGATGAAAGGCTTGACACTCTTCCCAATCTGACACATCAGGAGAGGTCCTCAATTTTGATTGAACCAGCAGAACCTGTCAGTATTGGAATAGAAGACAACCCAAGGATAATACATATGGCACAATCATTATCCGCACAAGAAAAGCCAGAATTCACCAAATTCACCAAATTTTTCAAGCAGAAACAGATTAACTTTGCTTGGTCATATGCTAATATGCTGGGAATGGATCCTGATCTAGTCATGCATATTAGATCATCATCCATAAATAAAAATAATTAAAGCATCATATGTTACATCTAAATCATCATAGTCTAGCATTAGGTCATCATAAACGGTCAATATATACGATCATAAACATGCATATAAGTCATCATGTCCATCATGTAGCTCCTAGAAACATCATGTCGCATAAGTATCAAGTGCATAATAGAATCAAATTAACATGATTAGCAGCATTGCATATAATCATAATCATAATAAATCATCATATAGAAGTGTCCATCCATAAAAGCATATATAGATAGTCCATCAAGCACATGATCATATATCATCATAAAAAATAGTAATGTCCACGTATACAATGATATCAAAAAATAATACATCTCAAAATGTCCACAATGTGGTGTATACAAAATGATGCTACAAAATGATACATGTCTAGTAAAACCTAAGAGTGGTTGCCTCTTGAAGGCGCTGGCTGCTGTGGCTGCTATGGTTGACCACCGCCCGATGGTCTTGCACCTGCATCTGGTCCCCTGGATGGCCCCGTCACCCCTCCACTCTCTTTGAAAGTCCACCGCGACCTACTGCGGTAGCTAGGGTGAAAACTGTCTGCTCGCCGCTCTGGGGGCACAACCTACCTAAAGAGTGACTAGTAGAATATCTCTTGGCCAGACCTCACCATCTTTGCCACTATTTGCCTTGTGGGACCCTATCCCACAGTCTATTGTACCTGCTCTAGTAGCCCCTCTAGCTTGGTATACCTCTAGATGGTGGTATCTCTCTCCAATCTAGCAGTATGTAACTCACCTTGCAGCTGGGTGATTTGTCCCTGCATCTACCCCAACTAAGCCTGCTGCTGGGCTAGCTGTGTCTGCTGCTGGGCTAGCTGAGTGTGCTGCTGAGCCAACTAGGCTCATAACCCTATAATCACCTCATCACTGCACAAGAGGCTGTATATGTCCCTGCACTACTAACTATGACTGTTGGGTGGGATCTCTATCAACCCGCTGTCTCACCCTCCTGCCATCTCCATCATCTCTATCACTATCTCTACCACCTCCACTAACTTTGCCATCATCACCCCCATCCCTACCACCCCTGCCACCCCAGCCACCTCATCCTCCTCCCAATCATCTAGTCTCGGGGCCCACTCTCCAAGTCCTGAGTAGCAAGGGAATGGGTGTGCAACAAAGTAGTTAGCATAATCCTGTCTCATGCCTGCATCGACAACTATCCTCCTCATTGACCATGGCTCGTATGGTATCTACAAAAACTCTGCCCAAGCCTGCTCATAAGATGCACCAAGACCCCATCAAGGACGCTGCTTGTAAGTCCTAGCAAAGATGGCATTCCCCTGGATCATGCCAAACTACCGGTACACACAAGAAATGATGTGCATCTCAAGAATATAGGGAGTCCTCCCTATCAACCACCTAGACTGGAAGCAAAACAGTAACTCTGAGGCATCCTCATCCCATACCTCACAATCTAGGCAGGGGTGCCAAACAACTGAATCGACATTGTCAAATGCATGCTACCAATACTCTAGCTTTCCCAGCTTGGGCTGGGAAAGACTCTCCTAGAACATGTAGGAACAAGTCTGATCTCTGCCCCGAGTGCCTATACCAATTGGTCGAGTAATGGCAATGTGGCACCAAGCCCAAATCTGTAGAAGCGAGACTCCACATGACAAACTGGAAGATCCATAATACACAAACTAGTGCAAATCATGATAAAGGTGTGCAAGTAAACACACACCCCAAGCATATCGGGTGCCCTCTATAGTAATCCACTCTAGAGCTCTCCCCCATCCAACTGTAGACCCGTGTGACCTCCTATCAAGGAACACTATCCCTCCAATCAACCCAACAACAACTGATGGAAGAGGTTCATAGTAGGCAACCATGTCGGCCCAATTGATCTCTGTGCCATCAATGGTATCATCATCAAAAACTTGGCAACACTCTTCCAACCTAGCCCCAATCTGAGACTCATACTCCACAAGCTCTCCATCGATCGAAATCTACAGAATTTGATGGACATCCTCCAAAGTCACAGTGATCTCCCTAGTAGGAAGATGAAATGTCCCATCCTCACTATGATATAGCTCAGCGAGCACAGTCAACATACTGAGATTCACCTAAATCTCAGACATAAAGCAAACAAAAGATAACCCTACCGATCCCAGAATTAGGCGATCAATCTCTTTCAAGTACGGTCTAAGCAACTGTCACCAGAAATCACTCCCAAGACATGAGTACATCATCAAACTCCTCCTGCAATTAGCCAAACACACATTAATCAAACAAAATCAACTAAATTGTAAATCTATCTATCAAACATCAAACAACTTAGCTATTTTTAACAAAAAATCTATCCTATCATCTCTCTTGAGATTCTATCAATCTCAAAGCTGACCTATCAGTTGGTGAACATCGATCACGATGCTGACTTTTTCAAATTGCTAAGTATTTTAACTATCTAAAACAGATGCATAGTTTTGTTTTCCATTTGTGCAGATTCAGGGTGGATGTGCAGAATCCCCTTATATTTGTGCGGAAGCATTCAATTGCGCAGGATCAGGAGATATTTGCGCAACATCATACCGTATGCGCATCATTATCATGAATGCGCAAAAATCTTCTTTGTTTGCACAACTTTTTCAGGGATGCGCAGATCCTTAATGCTTGCACAACATTATCATGAATGCGCGACATCCCCTTGTGTTTACGTAGCATAACAACGAATGCATAATTCTATCCTATGTTTGTGAAAATAAGATGTTTGCGCAGATTCCTGCGGTGTTTGCGCGGAATCGCGACATTTGCGCCGATTCACGAGGCATTTGTGCAGAACCATTCTTTCAGCACATTCATTTAACCTAACTTTGACCTAGGTTTTTGACCATAAAAATGCACCTAGCCTAAAATGGAAAGCGTACTTATCAGTGGGTGTACTCTACTGGACGGTTGAACCATTGGATCCTCTCGAAGCGGTGTAATTCAACTAGAATCTGCTGCATTGTGGCTGACTCTCCTTAACTCCTGAGCTCTGATCTCCTATAAACTCTCTAGCAAAGACAAGTGTGCAAATGACTAGGAATGTGACCCCACACTCCTATTTATAGTGTATTGAACCCTAATTGGAGGTGTTTAACCTTGTGCATGCTAGGGCATGTTTTTCATCTTATTTTTCTTCCACGTCAACCAATTTCTTCATCCATGTAACCTGTCATTCAATCTTTCTCATCATGGGATCATCTGTCATCATGTCATCACATTCTTCCCATCCAATCTCTCGAGGGGGCATCCTATCATCATTAACTTATACTAGGGGCAAACTGAGGCATGTATTAAAATCATGCAGACATTTTTTATTCTTGGAAACAATATGATAAAACACATTGTCTCAAAGAGGGGCAAAATGTATACACCTAAAAATGGCTAAGTCAAATTAAATAAATATTTAATATTTATTTTATTCCCATTTCCTCTATCAATGAATAAATTTAGTAATTTATTTATATGGTTCACATCATCATAATTCTACAACAAATCAATTTATCAATTCTTCTAATGTCATCCCTAATTAAATATTTCTAAATTATTTAATCAATCATCTTATCCCAAAGTCAAAAGTCCATAAATCCACATCACCTAATCCACATCATCCAATCCACCTCATCATGTTGCACACATAATTAAATATTTTAATATTTAATTATCAAATTTCCCTCACCCACATGTCCTATTATTCCTCCAACTAGCCCTATTCACATGGATATGGTCTCTCCATGTCATCTTGGTCAAAAGACACCTTGAGACACTTGTCCCATAAGTCCCTATATTCCTTCCAACCATCCTACAAACAAGGTCTCCTTCTTTGACCTTCACTCTATGGTCTTTGTGAGCCTTGTGACATGTGGCCTCATGTCACACCTTTCTCTCCACCTTGTCAAGGTGAGAGGAACATCTTCCATATTTCTCTCCCTCATCCCAACCAACCAAATTTGAGCCGTACACATCACAAGATTTCTTCTCCATCGTTGAGATCATGACACTTGGAATTGGCCTTTACTTGGCCTATAAAAGGAACCCTCATTCCCTCATTCCAAAAATCCAAGAGCTTTTGTAAACTTACTCTGTAAAAATTCTACTAGTGTGCCTTTGGCAAGGTATCCTCATTGCACTTGCATAATCCCATTATCATCCAATCATCTAACCATGGCTTCATATCTCCATTATCCATCATTCTAGAGTTGCATTGTTAGTTCAATTTTCATTGCATTATCCATATACAACCATTCTCCTATTGTCATCTTCAACAACAAGGAAGTACACTTCTGAGAGCTCAACTCATTCATAAGATCAATACGAGATAGGCAACAATGGAAGCTACGAGGTGAATTGGTCTATGAAGGTATAATCTTTGTTTATTTGTACTTGCATCATTTCCATTGAGTTATTGGATATTTAGTAGTTTAATACTGTTATTCATATTTCCTCTAACACTTAATTATTTAATTAATTTCATAATTTCACCACTTTATTCTTCTATTTTCCACATTAAATAAATAAATAAATTATTTAATTAATTCAACATCGTAATTCTTACTATCCACAACAATTTAATTAGCTAATTATATTCTTCCAAAATTAAATAAATTATTCTAATTTATTTAAGTCGACTTTTCTTATCTCCTAAATAAATAAAATCAAATATTTTATTTATTTCTTATTTTCTTCCATCATGCACAACAAATTAAATAATTTTATTTATTTAATTTCTAATTTATCTTCTCATCGTCTAAATTTATCCTTTTCTTCTAAAAATCTTCTACACACAAATTAAATAATTTATTATTTAATTTTATCTATTGCATGTCAAAAGCAAATCAAAATATGAGTTTAATTGGCTTTAAATCTTTGTTTTTATCAATCAATTCATAAAATAGAAAAAACATTCTATTTTTATGAAAATCAATTGTCAACAAAGCAGTCAACACAACACAACAGCTTTTTGCATGTACACTTGTCATGTGCACATTCACTCATGATTCCTCAATTTATCTCATCTGTCTTTTTCATCTAATCTCCTCCACCATTGATCGATCTTCTTTGAAAGCTATAAATGCATCCATTCTCCTCTTCACAAACCCTTCACAATTTTGAGCAATTGACATCTATATCTCACAACGCTTTTGAGCATTCATTGAAGTAATCTCGTTATCTTTCATCTATCTCACTACTAAGGTTATGCTTTTAGTATTTTGAGCAATCCACATTCACAAAATACAAGGAATTACATTCAATGTGTAATAGTTAGAGTTTTCATGCTTTTTATATTATCTTTGTTATGTTGTTGATGGTTTCCTGATGTTATGATGGATTTTGGTGTTGAATCATTGTTGTTTTGATCCCATTATGAACTCCAAATTTCCCCATACACATAGTGCATGTGTTACCTAGAGTCTAACTCACTCACATTATGTCTGAGTCACATTCCAATTATCACAATCCTCGGTGATGTGCTATATCCGCTTAGTTATTTTTGTCAGGTTTGGACTTTATTTTCCATATTTGTATTGGATTTGGTCTCATATAGACTTTGTGGGTGTGCTTCTTTACCACCTACCTTTTTTTATGAATATTGTACTATTACCTTTTCTTAATATAAAGTTTAATAGGAATTATTCATAAAAAGAAGTTGGCCTTATAATTATAGCCATGCCCACATTTGTTATTCATGGAGGGAATCTTTATTTTCCTTGTCATAAGGCTTGGCCTATAGTTTAAGAGTTTTAATGATATTCAAGTTCATTGTTAAAGACTCCTCAAAAATCATGGCAAACGAGCTTGTGGAATATTGTATTTAGTGCTTGACTGTCTAATTTACCATTGCCAAGATCCTATGTTCCATAGTTTAGCTTTCATGGTTGTCAATCCAAGTTAATTAGGGGGCTTGTGGGGTTTCAAGTGTTCTTAGAGCTAAAAAATTCCCTTGAACAACATGAGTCTTTAGATCAAGAAAATGGTGCATAGGATCCTACATTCCTTTTCTTTTCCATGTACGACCTTTGTTATTCCTTTTTTTTGGTTACTTATACTTAGGGAAAGATCAATGGTGGAGAACAATCAAGTTGAGATCAACAACCATGGTCTAAATAGTCCAGATAAGTTACACTTGTCTTTTAATAATGCCATTTGAACATGCAACTACCATGTGTCTTAAGAGCTCATAGAAAACTTTATCATTTAAGTATACTAAAGTCTAGGTAGATTTGATGGCTTAGTAAAAACAAATTGAAAAGGGGTTAGAAAAGAAGTATTAGCTCTGTGAATAATTGTTAAATCATGTTGGATCATTATTGATGTTAAACTTGATTATTTGTTGATAAAAATATTTAAACCTCTCTTATATTCAAGAGGTAATTTACTTCGTATATGATTTTGAGATCATGAGTTTAAAACAATTTGATAAGATTGTCAGATTGACAAGAAGTTGAGAATGCAAGGAATTCACTACACTATCGATAATATATAAATGTTCTAACTAGTGTTCTACCTGACACTTGACTAGGTGAATTTATAGTTGGTGTCTACTCTTTAAATTATCTAGCTAGGCCTAGGATAGAAGAACCATATTCTAAAGTTGACATGCTTATATTTGGATTTTATACTATTATGTATGCTTGTATGCGAAATAATGTTTTTTGTTAACAAGTTTGAGATAGAGGTGTGTGAAAATAAGACATACATCTTTGTTTTGGAATGTGTTATGAATTATCAAAACTTTGGCCAAAGTAATGCAAAATTATAGCTTGCATTGACAGTTCACAGTTTCTTTTTATTTGCAAAATCATCAGATTGCGTCATACTTAGCTAGAGGGATTCTAGAGTCATATGACTGATTGTTTGTGATTAGACACAACATTAGTTCTCAGATGGCATGATGGATCTTGTTGATTCCCTTAATCTATTACCCTCGTGAAGGGCATAGCCACTTCCAGATGGAAGGTGTGTGGGGGACCACTGGTCCTGGTTGGAGGAAAAGCACTTGGGTGATGCTCTCCCTCTTGCAGATGAAGAATGTCAAAGACTTGGTTCCTTAGAGACATCACTTGTATTCCACTTGATATATATTATTATTACAAGCTTGTCAATTTGTGATTATAGCATCAAGATGAGGATGCAATCATGTAATATTTATTTTATGATTGTTGATATACTCTTTCATTGTATATGATTTATGAAATGGAATTAATTATTTTATGAATCTCATTATTGTACTTGTGATTTAATTGAATTCTATTCCTTTATTAATAAAAAAAACAAAATATGGTTTTATCTTGGAAAATTTTTAGTATGTTTAGGTAATGGATAGGCATTCATTACAAAATTTCCTTGACCTTAATTCGTCTACAACTACTACTACTAGAGTTGAAGGTTCAATAGTGATTAATAATGACCTAGGAAATTTGTTCCCAAGGTGTTCCACAAGGTACATCCCTTAAAACACCCTCAGATGTTGTTCTTTCAGTTCTTGAATTTGTTAGTGCATGATGATGGCTAGAAAATTTTACCTTGCTAGGATATTTTGTGGGAAGGGTTCCCCCTAAAAGCATGCTTAAAGGCTTGGTTAACAAGGCTTGAGTCTTGCATGGGATTCACCTTGAAGCTGTGAAAAACCATACTAAAGGATTTTTTTTCTTTTTCATTTTTCTAAATCCAATCATGCTAAAGCTATCCTCAGCCATGGCCCCTGACTTGTCCATTCTTCTTTGTTGGTTTTCAAACCCTAGACTCAAGACTTTATCATCTCCAATGAAAAGTGCCTTCAAGTCCCTGTTTGGGTTGAGTTCCCTGGATTACCCTTTCCATGCTAGATCTTTTTTAACCAAATAGCCTCCTCTTTAGGTTCTATGGTTTGTGTTGAACTAGAATGGTTCTATTTAGATCATCGTCATTTGTGGGTCTGTGTTGAGGTGGATTTATCCAAAGACCTAAAAGAGATTGTAGATATCCAAATAGGTCAAATGAGACATGCTCAACATGTTCTCTATTTAAATTTACTAAATTCTTGTTATTAGTGTCAATCCTTGGAACACAAGATTAAGGATTATCCTTTGGCTAATCCTCATCAAAAAACTACCACACAAACCACTTCTAGGTCACCACCCTCTAGAAAAAAAGAGGAAGGTTGATCTATAGTGGTTAGTCATAAAGCCAAGAACTATCGTAATAATCCTACCCCCAAGCCTTTTTTAAGCTCTGGGGCCTAGGCTTCAAAAAGTATTTCAAAACCTCTATATTTAGGGAAAACTAAATCCTCCTTTATTGGGGAGACGTCTGGTGAGGCAAAAATTTTAAGAGCTTTGCTAGCAACATCTTTTCTTTTGTAGCCACTAGCCACCACTGCTCAACATGCTTCCTCTCCTCCAGCCAGGTAGTAGAGGTCCCACAACTTGCTAGGGTAACTAGAAGAAGGTGAGTTTGTGCCATCTAAATAGTAACTAGTTCAACTCAATTTATGGGTAGGAAGTTTTGAGTCCAGTGAGGTCATTGTACAAAATAGTTATTTCACTCTTGATGAGATAGATAATGAGGAGGTGGCTCTCAACATTCATTTATGAATTATGTCTCCTGGAATGTTCAAGGTCTAACAAACCTCCCTTGGAAGTATTCCATTCAAGATGCTTGACTATTGTTTCCAGGTCTAGACATTCTTTGTTTACAGAGGTTAAAATTTTTGGTTTCTTTCTTTTTGTAGCTTTCCATGTTATTTGGCCTTCTAGTAATGAAGTAAGTTAGAGTGGTGTTGCCACCTTTATTTCTCCTACATAGAATCAACACTTAGTTGACTAGTGATGTGACCCCATCAACTAAGCATTATGGGCTCTTATCAACATTAATAATCATTCCTTTGGAGCTATTAATGTGTATGCTCCAAATGATGTTGTTGAGAGGTCTACCCTTTAGATATGGATTGCTAATTCAATGCCTTCCACCACTTGGGTTCTATGTGGAGATTTTAATATAATTGAAATGGCCTGTGATAAATGTGGGGCCTTGCCTATACGTTGAATAGTTGGCAAAAGAGAGGCCAGGTTCTTTATGTGCAATAAATTGGGACTTTTTGATCCCAATCTTGGCTATTACCAAGACATACAATATGGTACACTTGGAGTAATCTTAGAGTTGGACCTAACATAGTACTCAAGCATCTAGATCATGCCATGTTGTCAACTCAATCTTTTCTTTCTTTTGCCAATTATTATTCCCTACTAGTGGAGCCTTTGCCAAACATTGTCCTTTCAAATCACTTCCCAATATGGTCTTGTATTGAATGGAAAGTTACCAAACCCAAGACTATGAAGACTCATTTTTTTGTCAACATGCCATTATTCAATCTTAAGGTCACATTAACTCATATCTAACGTGTCTAGAATTTGGAACCAATGGATAGCTTGGTGGAATGATGCCATCACTTGTACTTTTGATTTCCTCCATATTTATGGGCATTAGTTGGCCCATTTCCACCACTGCTTTGGAAGTTTAACTATTTGATTTGGTTTCTCAACTTTGAGTGGCCTAGATTTGCCAGTAGAAATAGGTTGCAGATGCTCACACTGTATGTGAATCCCAAATCAAAGCCAAGATTCATTGGCTCAAGATAGGAGACAAGGTCTCAAAAAATTTAAGTTCTTCATGCTCATCACTCTTAAGCCATTAAAAAGATTAAAGAGGGATGTACCAACTCTTAAATGAGCTTCCTAACATCTTATAGGCTATTGTTCAACACTATGATAAAACTTTTGCTACATAAGTGTATACTCTGGCTCAATCAACTACTCTACAACAATGCCTTAATGTGGTTCCTTACTAGGTCTCGAATTCCCAACATATTTTTTGTGATCACCTTCTCACAAAAGATGATTGTAGGAGGTTATTTTCTCAATGTCTAATGACAAGGCTCCTAGCCTGGATGGATTTCCCTATGAATTTTACGAAACATTTTGGGATATTGTAGGCAAAGATTTTCACTAGGTCTATCTTGAGGGTTTTCATACACATTCCCTAGGTATTTTAATTAGTAAAGGGAATATCAAATTCATACCTAAAGTTGGTGACCCTAAAGAAATTTGTAACTAGTGCTCTATCACCTTGTTGAATGTATCATACAAGATTATTGCCAAGGCTCTAATTCTTAAGCTTCGACCTATGCTACCTTAGCTAGTTTAACCTAAACAAACATGCTTCATTAAGTATAGATATATTTTAGATAATATCATTACTATTTGGGGTCTTTTATTCTTTGCATGCTTCAGGCACTTGGATTTGAGCCTCAATTTATTGAGAGTTTGTGCAGATGTTGTTTATCGATGCCTCAACATGCATTACCATCAATGGTCAATAATCTAAGAAATTTTGGCCTTTTTCTTCCATCCATCAAGGATGCACTCTTGCTTATCTTTTGGCTCATGCAATCTCTCAAACCCTAGTTAAGGGGATTTCTCTTCCCAAATTTTTCAATCAACTAGTTAATGGTCATTTTACCAATGATTCTTT
This sequence comes from Cunninghamia lanceolata, assembly GCA_027924645.1. Taxonomy (NCBI): domain Eukaryota; kingdom Viridiplantae; phylum Streptophyta; class Pinopsida; order Cupressales; family Cupressaceae; genus Cunninghamia; species Cunninghamia lanceolata. The sequence continues at coordinate 17,759,133 of BSBN01001715.1, forward strand.
CCTCACTCTTATTGAGGAGGAAAATAACATCAAGTAGGCTCTTTATTGTTTAAATGTTTTTTGCTAGGCCTCTAGTTCAAGCATATAGAGGAAAAAGACGTAGTGTTATTGTACACTCAAAAACATGACTCAGTAGCCTGGGGTAGCTGAGTTAGCTTTGGCGAGCACATATACCCCTCTCCTTGCCATGGGGTGAACCTCCACATCACTCTCTCTCTCATGGGAGTAGCGAGTCGAGAGGAGGCAAGACACAGGGGCAGTCTGGATCGCCTGAGAGATGGACTTCATGGAGAGTGGTCAGCTGGTCCTGGGGCCTTTCTTGTGTGTTGATTTTGATTTGATGTCCTATGATAGTTGTGGTTGAAATAACTATACGACATGAAGGGTCACTAGTAGCTATTCTCTGGCTTGGATTCTAAAGATTCCAACATTGCGTAGGTTGACGATTGTCCTCATTGATGCTTTTGTTGAGTTGGAATTGTTCTTCGAATTGTTGGATGATGACTTATGTTTGGAATATCCTCAACATGTGTTGTTGTTCTTGAATCATTTGTTGATCATGTTATGGTCTAGGGTGAATTTCCTCAATCTCTTCAAGGATTTCCCTCACCCACTCACCTCTAAGCCTAAGGCACATCCGTGAGCCCAAACTGAGAGAGAGTTGGTTGGAGTTTAACCTCGATTTGACTTAGGTTTTGACTTAGGGTTTGTTGACCTAAGGTTTGACTTTGTGCTGACCTTGTGTTAGATCAAGGGTTTGACCAATGTTGACTTAACTTGACCTTGTGTTGGAATCAAGGGTTTGTGATATTTTTGTGATGCTAATATTTTTATGCTTTTTTTGGTTTTTAAATGCATGCAAGCCTATATGAGTGCAAAACAATGTGTAGACACCTAAAATGATGTAATGCAAGGTAACAATTCAATTCAAAACTCAAATAAGCCAATTTGCAAGTTTCAATCACCTATGGTGAGTGGGTTTCCTTCACTAGCCTTTATTTTCCTCGTAGCCCTCCTAGATGAGTTTTTACAACATAACTTTCAAATTTGGACACAAACCCACAACTTGTTCACCTTTTTGGATACCCTTTATGTCCTTCCTCAACATACCAAAAAATTGGTTATGGTTGTTTCAGACCATCCTACTGGATAATTCACTGTTGTTGCTGCTCCTAGGCCTAATTAGGATAATAAATGAAGTATTTTTGGCATAACTTTCATAAAATGACTCAAACTCATGTACTGAAACCTGTTTTGGGTACCCATTATCCCTTTACATAACATATCTTTCATTCAGGTATGGTTTTTTTGTAACATAAGGCCTTAAAAATGACTGGTAATTCTGGTAATAGGCCTAATTAGGTCACTTTTACAAAGAAAGTTTGAAATTTTCCTTTATCCAAATCCTAAAAACTATTTGGGAACCTTAAACACATTTCCAAATGAGGGATTTTGCCAATTTTAGGGTCAGCACTACTCCTATAAGCTCTAAATTCCAAATTCATGTTCAAAACCCTTGTCAAGCCTAAAAAATAGGAAGAAAAAACACCTAGGGCTTCCTCAAACTCTTACAAAACTTCATGAAATGATCCCAAACCAATTGGAAAGAAAAAAGAACATGGTGTAGCAACTATAATTCCATTTTCAGAATTTTTAGACCTCCAAACCCTAGCTCATTGTTTCAGCGAGGTAATCTTCACTAAAAAATCAATAACTTTTACATAGTAGCACTTCAAATCTCCAAACCACCTAAAAATCGAAGCTAGTTCACAAAACTTTCATCTCCCACTAATTGTACCTTCTAGAAGAGCCGTACGGGCAGTACAACAATAAAAAGTGAGAAAAATAGTTAAGACAGGGAAAATTAGGCAAAAAAAAGCAAGTTTCCTTCATTTCATTCCCTTCCCCACTTCCTTGACATGTGAGAGGCATAAATAGCCTATTTACATTCAATTTACATGTTCTCATAACTCCCAATCATGGGAAAAATAAAAAAGACAACCCAAAATAGCCTATCCACTAAGACTGCTCAAAATCTAGTATGTTCTAAACTTGAGCAAATCTTTAAGACACTAGCCTCCACTACATCAAAATGCCTCTAGTGGGATTTATTACAACATTAAATGGTCTTTTCAAGACCTTATTTTAAGTAAAACATACCAAAACTAAATCCTAGACAACAACTTCAATAATTGACAACTTTTATCAAATAGTGCTCCTACACCATACACCCCAACTTTGAAGTTTTCCAAGTCCCTTGGAAAGAATCTAGAAATTTGTCCTCCATTGTTCTTTACTTGTCTCTGACCTTCATGCTTGCCTTCAATAGGTTCACCTTGCTTTTGCTTCATATTGTTCTTGTCATCCTTGTCTTCACCTTTATTTGAAACATGCTCTAACCTTGTATCTTGACTCATGGAGTGTCCTTCAACTTTCTCATCACCAAACATAGGTATTGTACCTTCCTCATCTGCCTCCAAGCCCTTATCAACCGTCCTCACTTCCCTTTCTTCTTCATGTTTTGATCTCTGCTCAACATTGTCCTTGGCTTCATCCTTTCCCCTGTCAGACCTGTAAACCTTTTCACCCTCAAACTTAGGAATCTTTGTCAGACCTGCAAACATATTTTTCACTATCCTTTCAAGACCACAAACCTCTATTTCAATATCGCTTAACTGTCTCTTTACTTCCTTCATTATAACAGGGCACATGACTGTCCCAACCATAATCACTTCATGCATTTCTTGCTTTTCCACAAGCTTTTCACTCTTCCACTTCACTATATCAGACTGAGACACAGTGTTATCTTCTTTTCTCTTCCACATGGAAACATTCTCCTTCACATCTGACTGTATATTGTTTTGTTTTCCTCTATCCACTGCCTTCATTCTATCATGCCTTGCATTGGCTACCAATCCCTTATCCTCATCTTCATTTACATATTCCTTTCTCCCAATCATGATGACTTCACCTTTTTCTATTGTCTCCTCAACCAATGGAGTTAGAATAAATGTCTTCCCATCTTTTTCAATGTTATATGTATTTTGTCTTCCATGATAAACTGTAGACATATCAAACTGCCAGGGTCTCCCAAGTAAAACATGGCAACAACTCATAGGTAGAATATCACAAACAACTTTGTCCCTATATTGACCAATTTGAAACTCAACCGTAGCTTGTTCACTCACCAAAATGGTTTGATTTTCACTCACCCAAGACACTTTATAAGGCTTTTGTCTAGGTATTCTTTGTAAATTAAATTTTTCCACCATTTCACTAGAGACCATATTGTCAGTGCATCCATAATCAACAATCACTTTACATACCTTATTTTTGCATCTACAAGCTGTCCTAAACATGGCTCTTCTCTGAATTTTCTCTTTCTCCATGGATGTCTTCAAGAGTTGTCTTCTCACCATCAAAGATTCACCCACCTCTGGTGCAGCAACATGACTTGAAGAATTGACACTTTCTCCTTCATCTTCTTGCACAATTTGGACTCTCTTTTCACCTCTTCTTTCACCCCCTCTTGAAGTAGTACCAATCTTTTCAGGGGCACTTGTAGGATGGATGACCAAACTCACCACAATTGTAACACCATCCTGAAAACACATTGGAACCTCCTTCCTTGATCTGTATATCTACCCCTAAAGCTTGTTCTTCCACCTCTCCATCCTCCTCTTGATTAAAGTTCTTTTTCTTTACTCTTACTAGCCTCTTCAAGAACTTCTTTGGACTGTCTTGGTGTTGAAAATGTACCTCTGCCCCTAGAAGTACCACCTCTTCCTCTTGTCACCTTCTCTTGTCTCCTCTTGAGTTTTTCTTCTGCTCTCATTGCCATTTAAAAACATTGTTCCACTATTTTTGGTGCCAACAAACTGATTTCATCTTGAATGTTATACCTTAGGCCAATGAGATATCTAGCTACTCTTTTCTTCCTCATCCTCCTCATGCTTTGTTCTTATAGTTAACCTATAGAATTCCTCAGTGTATGCTTGCACATCTTGTTCTTTTTGGCTAAGATTTTGTAATCTTTTAAGTAATTGAACATTATAATCACCAGGAAGGAACTTACCTTTCAGTTTTGCCTCCATTCTCTCCAAGAAGTGATGTTCTTCTTCCCCTATTTCTGCCTTTCATCTTGCACAAAGTTCCACCACAACAAAGCATGCCCTTTCAATTTGGTCTTAGCCTTCCTCACCTTGTGATCTTAATCTACTTCACTTTCAAAGTAATTCTCCATGGCTCCTATCCAGTCCAAGAGCTCTTCACCATCTAGTTTGCCTCCATACATTGCAAATCCATTTTGCTATGTCGGTCACCTTTCACAGCCTTCAAAAACTTTACCATCCTCACATCCTCTAGATCCAACTTTTTCTTCTTCACTAGAAGTTTCTTCTTCTTCAGACTCACTTTCATTCATGGTGACCCTAGCTTTAGACTTCAATGCAGCTGTAAGGCCCACCCTTGTCCGATTGGTGCATATCCTATTATTCACCTGGTTCTAGATTAAAACGATAAAATGATTGATTATTATATAATATGGTTGCCAAATGGATATAGGTAATGATTGATTATACATCCTCATTAATATATTTAAAGCTTCTTCGCTATGATTACAATGTGGTATTTGATGTATTGGTTTAGTGTGCAGGATACACATACAGGTATTGGCCAATGGGTGGCTGTGGAGGAGGAGACAGGGAACCACTAGCTGTTTGACTATCCCATCTTACCTAACCAGTGGTTGGGTTATCTACCTTGCTTCCTTGTGGTATGTTGTTCACTTGAGCCTTTCTATTCAATGGTGAGTCCTAAGGTTGTACCAGAGTCCACCCGGTTGCCTCTATTTTGAGTCGCGTATGACTTTGATTGCATGGGGTGTGTGTAAACCCTTTGGTAATTGTGCTTCACTTTCGTGCGTGTTTTTGCTCGTATGAATTCTCATCCACTTCTTTGGGCATCCTATCGGCTTGCTCGTTTTGTTGCATGTAACTTTCATGCTTAGAAGCATAGGTAGATTAGTTTGTCTATCTCCTTGTAAAAGGATCTTGCATGTTATTGTCATATGAGGTCAAAATAGTTGTCGACCCTTGTGGTGGGATCCCTTGCTTTTGAGAGTTATGTTTGACTCTTTGAAATGCTTGTGAGTTATAGGATGGTTTGGTTGTGTAATAGTATTACTGGTATAATCTAGTGTTAATTTAGTTCAAAATGTTTGTTCTCCATTAAACTTTGATATGCTCCTTGGGGTGGCTTGCATGGCTCAAATTGTTAGTGGACCTTGTTGGCCAAATCACTCTTTTGCTATGATAATTATTTATTCTATGGTGCCTAAAAAATACTATTAACCGAGTTTAGTATGATTAAGCTTTATAAAAATACTTTGGCATATTTAAGTTCAAGTATGAAAACTGTATATGTGTGTGTGTGTGTGTGTGTGTGTGTGTGTGTGGTGTGTGTATTAAAACCCCATACATAATCTTTTGGCTCTTATGTTACGACCTTCTGAGGGATTCTGACAGTATGTTCCTTCATGACAACTACCTTTTTGAAGTCCCTTAAAATGCTACTATGTATCTCAATATGTGTAAATGTTAAGGAAACCAAATATACATAAGTTCATATAATCATAATCCTATTTAAACCCTGGCAGTTCCTTATATTTGATGGTGTCCTTTTCAATATTACGATATTCTTCAATAGGAGCAAAACGATAAATATAATGCATATATATTAACCTAATCCCATATTACCTATTTTCATCTCCTCTATAGATCCTCCTTTGGTAGGGTGTAGCTTTTATTCAGCCGCTAGACTTCCATGTGTGGGCATATCCTGCTCGAGGTCGCAACTTTAAGCTGGTAGTTGACCCTGCCTGTCAAGGAATCTTTGTATGATAGGTATCCATTCAAAGGTGCCCTTAAAAAGAAAACATTAGGGCATACTTAGTGTTGGTAACTATGATATAGAGCCATAGTATTTTATTTTATTTTATTTTATGGACCGGCATTATTCTTAGAATGAAAATTTGATAGTTGGTCCAAAACTTCCTTTTTTTGAGTGGTTTGACATTTCCAAGGTATCGATCACTCCTTGCTACAGAATGCACCTTGTACATCTATATTTTTGACCCACTCATGTCAGTAGGGGTGGATTTAATTGGTAGACTAGAAAACCTCAGAAGCATGTTTTTAGTCAAGTTATTTTTTTTTAATAACGTTGGGGGTAAACGGAATTGGGACGGGAGGTTTTTGGGGGGAAAACGGAAGGAGAAGGTGAAAAAGGTGCGGGAGGCCAGACTATGGAGTGACTCTTCTCTCTGGGGGCTGAGGATGGGGGAAAGGTATTCTACTTTTCTAGAGTTTATCTCCTAGTAAATTTGTAGATTTTTGAAGCTGTGAGCTCCTTTTTGAAGGGCCATGAACCAGTCTTAAGGGAGGCTTTCCCACCTAGTGAGAAAAACAAAATAGAAATAAATTTTAAACCAGACCTGAGTTGATGATGTGGAGGTGCTAAGATTAGAAAATAAGCGAAGGCACCAAGGGTTCTTTTTTCTGAACACAGAGCAGTTTTGTTCTAAGGGTGCAGTAGTGGGTGAGAGCCATATGGGAAGTGAAATCAAATGAGAAGAAGGAAGCGAGGGATTTAAACCTCTCTTTTTATGTTTAAAACAAAAAAAAAAGGACCTATGCCATCACCCTCGTATTACCAACTTCTGCGAGGCAGTTGAAGACGGCGACAACAACTGGTATGGTTAAACCTTAATCAACGCCATCCTATAGAAACAATTCTAGGGAAAGAAAGTATTTGTTTAAAGACTTCCCTAGATTTTGAAGGTAGTTTATCTTATTGCTTTTATTGGAGTTGGCTACGAGAGTGGCAACTCTGGATGCTTGCACTTGCGGCCTTGCGTTACTCTGCAGCCGATTTAGTATAAGTTTTCTTTTATGCCTTCATCCTTCTAAACAACGAGATAATCTCATGTTTAAATAGAAACCAAGATGTTTGCTATAGAACAAGTAGAATCGGTTTGATTTATGTTTAAACTCCTTGAGGCGACGCCCTTTTAGGTAAGGCAAGAACCCTTGTTCTTAATCTAACTTCCTTCAGTTGATGCCAATTAGACGGGGCAGGTTCCCTTATCCTTGATTTAACCTCACCCCAGTTGAAACCCAATTGAAAATGGCAAAGCCCTGTCATAGGGTATATTGAAGTGAGCCTTTTTGGCTATGGAATATCCTTGCAGGGTTATGATGAGCCCGCGATCATTTAGGTGTACTCTATTGCTGCTAAGACTGCTGGGAGTTAAGTCATTTGTACAATTAATTTACCCGGATCTTGTAGTGTTTGGTAGTTGGTGTTTGTTTCTCTACACCACATTGTAGCTCTAGCATTTATTTCTATGCCACCATAGATTAGTGAAAATAACTTTTATTTACATGTTATCATAGATTAGTGAAAGTAACATTGATTCCTATGCCTTCACCGAATACTGAAAGTATGGCTATTTCTTGCTATCATAGACTAGTGAAAGTAATAATTATTTCTTTGTATCATAGGTTAGTGAGAGTAACATTTATTTATATGTTATCATAGATTAGTGAAAGTAACAATTATTTCTATGCTATCATAGACTAGTGAAAGTAATAATTATTTCTATGTTATCATAGATTAGTGAGAGTAACATTTATTTATATGTTATCATAGATTAGTGAAAGAAACATTTACTTCTAAGTTATCATTGATTCCTATGCCTGCATTGAATATTGAAAGTGATATTTATTTCTATGATATCTTCATTGATGTGTGGGTCCCATAAATTGATGAAATGATCTATGCTCTCTCTCTCTCTCTCTCTCTCTCTCTCTCTCTCTCTCTCTCTCTCTCTCTCTCTCTCTCTCTCTCTCTCTCTCTCTCTCTCTCTCTCTCTCTCTCTCTCTCTCTCTCTCTCTCTCTCTCTCTCTCTCTCTCTCTCTCTCTCTCTCTCTCTCTCTCTCTCTCTCTCTCTCTCTCTCTCTCTCTCTCTCTCTCTCTCTCTCTCTCTCCTCTCTCTCTCTCTCTCTCTCTCTCTCTCTCTCTCTCTCTCTCTCTCTCTCTCTCTCTCTCTCTCTCTCTCTCTCTCTCTCTCTCTCTCTCTCTCTCTCTCTCTCTCTCTCTCTCTCTCTCTCTCTCTCTCTCTCTCTCTCTCTCTCTCTCTCTCTCTCTCTCTCTCTCTCTCTCTCTCTCTCCTTATTGCACCAAAATGGAATGGATAGTATTTTTTTTGGTAGAAGAGAGCTATGTAGGAAATTAGTTTATTCGGATGACCCTTGAATTATCCTTCTCTACCTTCTCCTTGTCCTTAAGGAGAAATCTATTTTGGCATGTTGTCCCCATGTGTTCCATTTTGTTGTGCATTGGGTACCTCAAGATCTGTCGTCTTTCCCCTTGTATGTTGTGTGTGTATGTGTAGCTTGTGTTACATAAATCACGTGGTTAACTTGGTGTTCTACTTGTGAACCTAGTCGTGTGTGTCATTCATGTTATAGTGGTTCCTCGATCTCCTCTCTCCGTAGCTCAGGGGTTGCCTAGGGCACAATGGACATCAATTGTGTCTGACGATGGCAACATGGTTGGGAGGTGGGTAACATTCCCCATTGGTCCCCGTTTCAGGCAGACCATTCAAAGACTTGATGAGACCCTCTTTCTTATTCCTTGGGATGTACTCTGGTTGATTCACTGTGCCGTGGAGCACCTCAATTGTACTTATTTCATTGTTGTATTTTATTCAATGTAATTGATTCATTGGCCTTGATGTTTCCATGTTGGGAGATAGCCTCCGCTTGTAGTCGTAATATATTATTGATGGATAGTAAGACTTGCTCTTGTTTTGAAGGAAGTCGATGATTGTCTATCTTTTATTATGTTAGATTGGTTATACTGAATGATGGGATCCTTGTACTTTCATCCATTGTATTTTATAATCATTTTACGATGCTTCCATGAGAGCTACCCTGTATTTGTACAACATTGTATCATTAGAACTATATTTAGATTTCTTCTTGTTATGGAAAAGCTCTTCATGTGTCTGCCCTTAACTTGCGTAATGTTTTAATTTTTTTTTTGTTGATATTCTCGCATCCTCCTTTAATGAATTCATGCTATGTTTTAGAATTAGTTTTCTATTTATTTTCGCCTTGAGATTCTCTTGGTGATCTAGTATGCTTGGAGGGAACAATGTTGTACCTCAACTTCTTACGACTTGTTTAACCTATATGTAAAAACCCTCGTACTTTCATTGATGTTGCTATGCTTTATCTTAGAGTTAGATGCTAATCATTTTGTCATGAATTTCTTATAATGCTCTTGTATGTAATAATGAACGAAGTTGTACATCTCATTTGCTTATGAATGTACTATCTTACTTTTTAGTTAGATGGTTATTTGGATAATTTCTCCTTGCATGGTTGTTGTTTTGGACACTTAATATTGCTATCCTCTTGGCTTGACTTATCTGACCAAGGCATCCTGGATGTTTCATCCATGCCTTGTCTTCCTTCCCCGCCTTGGGCGACGGGGATTTTGGGATAAGGGGAAAATTTTTGGGATTCATGTCAAGACCACATGGGCAATGTGGCATGACATGGGTCTTCTCGTGTCGCGGCCACTCGTAAAAAGTGGGCATGACATTTGGTATCAGAGCCCATGTTTCAACATTGGGAGCTCTAGGGTTTGTGTGTTGTTTGGGCCGGCATGGAGTGGATTGAGGGTGGTTTGACCCTCGCCCTACTCCATGTAGTTGCGTAGGAGCAAGGTTTTGGTTTGTTGACTAGCCTTCAGCTTGGAGGAATATCCATCCGGTTGTTTTGTCATCGTGGTGGCCTTGTCACACGATTTTTGAAGTCTTCCGCTTGTGTTTTTGTGGTGGTTGTGTTCCTCCTTGTCGATTGCCCTCTCAAGTCGGTTGGTCTAGATTGTGGGGGTTGTGTTGGACCTTTCCTCGCCCTTGTGTATTTTGTGGAGTGTAGTGTAGTCTAATGCTTGTTTGAATAATTCCTGCCTTATGAACTTTGTGTGTATTTATCTTGTCGTAAGAATGGCTTACCTTTTTGATTCTTAACCCTCTTATCAATAGAAGTTGTATTGCCTTCCTTGGTTGTGGACTAGGAATACTTTCTCGAATGGACCTTACCTTGACTCTTATGATTGCAAATCATTGCGTGTGTGATGTCATTTTATACCTTGCTAAATAGTAGGAAAGAAAGAGGTGAAAAAAAAGGGTTTTATGCATGGCAACTTGTTAATAATTAATGTATGTGTTCAAAATGTTTCAGGGATGCATTGTATGCTTGGTGAATCTTCTATAAAGTACTTTCACAGTGGAAAAAAAATTGCGTTTTATAACCTTGTTTTTTGTGAGTAATTGCTATCAAGTTTTGCATACTATGTGTGAAGAAGATGTTGGACATCGTATGAGATAAATTGAAAACTAAATAGTGACTTAAGCTATTAATTGGGTTGTTCTTTTGGTAAGACTCTATCTTATGACCTTGTGTTGGATAAATATATGTTGATCATAGTGCATATGTAGAGTTGTTTTGGGTTATCAATAGCTCCATGTTGCGTGATACCTCGTGAGTCACCATCTTGCGAGTTGAAGTAATATTGTTTTGATTTGATTACGAACTTGTATGCATTGCTAGTATATTGGTATACTTGTTGGGGTGTATTGCAAATGTCTCTAAATGTGGAGTTACAGTAGATTCCCATTTATGCCTTAGAAATGGTAATCCTAATTGATGTCTAGTAGACTTCTTAGAAAACTCTTATGGTAACTCTTATGGGACCTTGTGAATGAAAGTTGTTCTTCTACACTGAGTAATGAATGATAAAGTAAAATTGTGTTATGTGACACCTTGTGGATGTGAATACCTGTTATGTGAGTACTTGCTATGTGTTGTGATCACCCCGTACATGCGTTGTGTACTCATGAGATTGCGATACTAGGTATCCATCCATGGGTTGAGTGTATAACTACAAGTATGGTGGAGTCATGCTTGTGTAGTTGCTTGTTTGTATACCCTGTAAGGTCCAATCGTGGAGTTGGAGACCTTCCATGTGTGGAGTTAAGTAGTGGAGAGGAAGAACTTAGGAAGCTATGACAATATGTTGTGGCATTGGTTTGGGATTACCCAACCAACCATACCTTCCTATGCCAGAGTAACCCCTACTTCTCCTTAGTGAATGGACCTTTGAGAGGTCCATAGTGCTATCCTATCATGCTCTGTTTCTTTGACGGTACTATTGACATCTGACATGGGATCTTGGTTATGTTTTGGTATGGGCATGTGATTTGCTCGAGGCCATGCTACCTTGGGCAGGTGTATTCTTACCCCTAGTACCTTATTTGAGTGGATGTGTAGCATCCTAGAGACATTTGCATTATAATGATGATGTGTACCTTTGAGAAGGGCACGATGTACTATACTGATGACGTGTTACCTTTGAGAAGGGCACAATTCCACGTAAGAGTACGTGAAGGCGCATTGATAATACTTACCTACATGATGTTAATGCATTGGTTGTGTTTGCATAACACATGTAGTGACCGTGTTTCCCTCCTTCCTTATTGGTGACTTGATGTTAGTCACCTAGTGATGTAATGTGCACTTTCTTGGATTGCGACTATTTCTTTCGATTGTTTGGTGACCTTTTTGTATCTTGGTTGTGTGCACCAGCCATGTTATTTTACCTTGTCTGAAAGTAGCTTAGCCACAATCTTTGATTCTTCCTTTTTCACGTGACTCTTATGCTTACATTGTTTTAATGTTGAAATAGCGTGCATTTATTTATTTATTTATTTATTGTTTTATTTTAGTTTTGGAAACTTCTCCTTTGATTTTTCTTGAAACCTGTGTTGGCTAAGCTAGGTTCTTTTTGTTTTCTAGTGCTAGTCCTGTGTTGCGTTATTCGTCTCACCATGTCGATGGAGTGACCTCTGGTGGAGTGTATATAAGGAAGCAGACGTGGGAAACTTATGAGGATGGGGGTAGGTGTGGACTAGTATGGGCTGGTCATTATCCACTTATTTTCCTAGTGATCTTGTTCTTATGTTGGCTATCTCTTGGAGGCTAAACCCCTTATACAAACAAGAGGTAGGCCATTGTGGGAATGTATGGTGAGGCCCCCAGGCACGTGGCCTTGAGACCATCATTCCACCTAGTTCTTGGATCCTTGGTTACTTGGCACTGGTTATTGGTTACTTCGTTCTATGAGGAGACTATGACATCCCCCTAAACCATTATTTGAGCCTTGTGAAGTTAATCCCTGTAACGTGGATGAATGAAAATGTGGGTTTTGTGTAAGCTCTACACTTGATGTATTTGCATATGAGTTGATGTTTTCTACATAAACATGTTAGACAATGTGTGAATTTTCTCAATACATGTGTGTAAATGATTGATGACCCTGAGATTAGATGTGCTGAGTTTAATTCCATAGAATGTGTTGTAAAAAGAATCATGCCTTCATAACATTTAGTTACCATGCATTATTTTCTTGAGAAGAGTTCTTTATTGCATATGTTATTTTCCGTACTTACCTTGTCTGGTGCAAAGAAGTTCAGGAAAATGCATCTAACCTCTTCTTGATGACTTCCCGGAGTAAGTCATTTCCTAGGGGGGTAGTATGTAAGGCCCGCCCTTGTCCGACTGGTGTGTATCCTATTATTCACCTAGTTCTAGATTAAAATGATAAAATGATTGATTATTATATAATATGGTTGCCAAATGGATATAGGTAGTGATTGATTATACATCCTCATTAATATATTTAAAGCTGCTTCGGCTATGATTACAATGTGGTATTTGATGTATTGGTTTAGTGTGCAGGATACACATATAGGTATTGGCCAATGGGTGGATGTGGAGGAGGAGACAGGGAACCACTAGTCGTTTGACTATCCCATCTTACCTAACCAGTGGTCGGGTTATCTACCTTGCTTCCTTGTATGTTGTTCACTTGAGCCTTTCTATTCAGTGGTGAGTCTAAGGTTGTACCAGAGTCCACCGGGTTGCCTCTATTTTGAGTCGTGTATGACTTTGATTGCATGGGGTGTGTGTAAACCCTTTTGGTATTGTGCTTCACTTTCGTGCGTGTTTTTGCTCGTATGAATTCTCATCCACTTCTTTGGGCGTCCTATCGGCTTGCTTGTTTTGTTGCATGTAACTTTCATGCTTAGAAGCATAGGTAGATTAGTTTGTCTATCTCCTTGTAAAAGGATCTTGCATGTTGTTGTCATATGAGTGTGTATGAAGAAAATTGACTAAATTAAACTAAACAAATAAAAAACCCAATAACATAAAGAGAACCGATCTAAATAAAAGTCATTAATAATAAATCAATGAAATATGAAAGCTTTTACCGAGATTTGTATTGTTCCCTTTGGATGAATGTGGATTGCTCAATAGTACTGCAAAACCATGGTTGCAACAAGCAAGTAGTGTGCTCAAAGATCAATGTTAAGAGATCGCGAAGTTGCTCAATTGATGCGATGTATGCTCAAAGCACTGTTAAGTATGCCTCAGAATAAGTGATTGAAGAGGATTTGTGAAGGAGATGAGGGGGGTTTATATAGGTTTCAACAAAGATCGATCAACAATCCAGATAATTCAGAAGAATCAACAGAGGAGATAAATCAAATAACCATGATGAATGTGCACACGACATGTGTCAATCCATAAGGATATTTTTATTAAAATATGATGAAAACAAGACTCAATGAATAGATAACTCAACTTGTAATTTTGCCTTTTTTAGAGTTCTAAAAATAAGACTGATTGTGCACATGAGTTAACAAGATATTTTAAGAGGAATTGGAAAGATAACTGAAATTAAATAAATAAATTTATTTAATTGATTGTGCATGATTGAGGAATAGAAGATTATAAATAAAATATTTGATTTTATTTATTTTTAGAGGATTGAGATAATTTAAATAAATTTGCATGATTTATTTAAAATTAGAAGAATAATTGATTTAATTAAATAATGTAAATTATTTAATTGTAGATAAGAGGAGATTTGTGATGAATTAATTAAATAATTGGATTTATTTAATTAATGGAGACTTGAGATTTGGAAAGAAGATAATTATCTAATTAAATACTTAAAATTATTTAATTGTGGAAGAATAATAGAGGAATTTGATTTAATTAATTAAATAAAGAGAATTTATTCAATTAATGTTGAATTTTAGGAGTTTTGGAAGAATTTGATGAAATTAATTAAATAATTAGATTATTTAATTAACGTTGAATGCAGGTGATTAGACAGATTTAGACGAAATGCAAGTGATGCAATGACTTGGTCATTTTAGGGTGTCTACATTTTGCCCCTCTTTGATGCAATGCAGTTTACAACATTGCGTCAGAGAAAACGATTATTGAAGACATGATACAATTTTTGATGCCCCAGTGTAGGTAGCTACCCCAGCGTAGCTGGCGTAGGATGCCCCCTCGAGAAGAAAGATAGGGAAGCGACATAAGAACTGTGTTGACGCTCGACTAAAAAATTTTTTTGGAGACAGACGAGGTTGGGTTGATGATAGATAGAAGAAAGGAGATAGGAGAGAACATGAGAGAAAGACTATTGATCGATCATTGCTGGAAAACTATATAAGGCCATGGGTAAATGGATGGTGTAAATGGATGAGCTTGTTGCAATGGTTTCACAAATGTTTATAAAGAGCAATCCTTATTTTTTATATAGCACGTGGATAGTTTGCCACCAAGGTATAAAAGACCAAGGTGCTGTAATATCTGAGTGCATGGTCATTAACTCTACAAGCAAGTGGTTTGAACTTAGATCCCTTAGACATAATATAACCTTGTTGGAACATGTGAATAAGCCATAGTCTTGAACATAAAATAAACTTCAATACATAAATGCAAGAAGAATATTAAATATGTAAGATGCTAAGTCGTAACACACATAAGATAAATAGAATGCTAAGAAAGATGCTAGAGATCATTCCTCAAACACGGCACACAAAAGCAATGCCCCCAATCCATACTGCATCGCAACATACCAAGATTATAGCTAAATCAAGGTAGTCTTGAATAGGTAATCGAAAAAGGAACAAAAGATAAACCAAAAAGCAAATTGACTGACTTACAAAGTAAACATACAGCCAACATATTCTCTTGCCAAAGAGGTTGCTCATGATAGATTGGATAGGAAAGATAACAGCCTTATCGTAGGAGCGATGTGTCCGTTAAAGGGTGCTATCTATCTAAAAAGACAATGCCTTGATGTAGGAGATGCTACATGTCACAGGAGACACATGTGTTGGTCTCGACAATGGAACATTCTACAGAAGACAAGCTTGTTGATTTGGTGCTTTGGTTAAGATGGATTTAGCTGATGTTGGCAATCGATATGCAGGACAGTAGATGACTCTGGAAGGAAGCTGCTTTGCTTCAGGCTTGTTAAGAACTTCTGCTTTAAAAGGATGCACTAGCTTGCTGTTTTGCTACTTGAGTTAGTCAAGTCAAGGTGAATGAATTTTGACAAACAGAAGACCAGAAAGGTGACAGTGCTAATGGATTGGGGTGGGTGGAGAATGATGGATCGTGTGTGCCTGAGTACTGGATACATCCTTCGTATTCCAGACTGCCTACATACCCTGTATCCACGGGATCAAGGCACATTTACGATGAAAGATGAAAAATGATAATATGTAGTTCTAGATAGAGTGATGAGATGGGTCAAGGTGGAAGGGGGAGATCTTATGTACCTGAGTACTGGATACTTCCTTCGTATTCTAGACTGCCTACATACCCATATCCATGGGATCAAGGTACCTTAAGAATGGGAAGATGATATGTAGTTTTGGTGGTGTGATGATGTAGGAAAAGCGTTGAGAAGATAACAGCCTTATCATAGGAGCGATGTGTCCGTTAAAGGGTGCTATCTGTAGAAAGGAGAAAAGATTGAAGCGTTAGCGAACCATGAACAAGGACCCATTCCTAGACCTAGGTTAAGGAAAGAGTTGCCCCCATTCCGATAGAGGAAGTTGCATGGATGACTGATGAAGAAGACACAGAAAGTTTAACCTAGGACAAGCCAGTTTTAACTGTAGACATAGATCAAGACGTGGGATGACGACGATGGACATTGACAAATTTCCAAGCTACACTAGATAGGGAGATGGAAATGCAAACAAGGTCAATGGTTTTATTATGGATGGATGGATGAAGCTTGAACAAGACTCGATAGACGATGGGTGCTGACTCCACACATAGCACCTGTTTACCAGGTTTTCACTATGGTACCTATCCAAGACGCCTGTTTGCCAGGGTTTCACCAGAGTACAAATTTTTTTGTGTTTTTCATTTATTTATTTATTTATTTTTAGAATACTCTGAGGATCAGGCATAGAACTTCTTGAGATGGACACTATTAAGTGGCTCATCTAGAGGAATGCCATCAGGTGTAGCTAAAGTATAAGCTCTTGATCCATATGCTGCTGTGACAATAAAGGGACCTAACCAGTTAGGCTCAAACTTGCCCTTCTTTTCTCAATCTGCTTGATTTCTCTGATTCTCTTTAAGTACAAGATCACCAACTTGAAATCGTCTTTCCTTGATCTTTTTGTTGTAATTACGCCGGAGGCGGTTTTGATAGACATGGAGATGATTCAACGCGGCAAGGCGCCTCTCATCTAGTAGTTTGAGCTCAGCTAATCTGGAAGTGCGATACTCCTCTCCGTCGATCAGGTCTTGCATGGATACTCTGAGGGATGGGATCTCGACCTCTATAGGTAGGATGGCTTCAGAGCCATAGACCAAGGCATAAGGTGTGGCACCAGTTGGTGTTCCAATACTAGTGCGGTAGGCCCATAGGGCGGGATTGAGTTGCAAGTGCCAATCACGACTAGCTTCATTGACTGTTTTCTTGAGGATTTTGAGAATGGTTTTATTGGAAGCCTCAGATTGGCCATTACTCTACGGATAGTAGGGAGTTGAAAAGTGATGTTGGATATTGTATTATGTGCACAAGGCACATCTTGATTCTTGAATGGTCTCCCATTATCTGTGACAATGGCTTGGGGAATACCATACCGGCATATGAGGTAGTTAAGGATAAACTTGGCTATTTGCTTACTAGTGATATAGGTCATGGGAATGGCTTCAACCCACTTCGTGAAATAATCAGTGGCTGTAATGATGAACTTATGGCCATTGGATGAGGATGGGCGGATTTGTCCTACGAGGTCTAGACCCCATTGAGAAAAAGGCCAAGGAGTTGTCACAGGTTGTAATTCATGAGATGGTGCGTGCATCAAATCTCCATGCTGCTGGCATTGTAGACACTTCTTAGCAAACTGTGCAGCATCTTGTTCTATTGTAGGCCAGTAGTAACCTGTTTTGAGTATCTTCTTAGCAAGATTAGGACCGGTAGAATGTGCGCCATAGACACCTTTGTGTATGTCTCGTAAGGTAGATTCGGCTTCTTCCACATTAAGACATTGTAAGAGGATACCATCGTGACTCCAACGATATAATGTATCACCTAGAATGGTGTAACGGGAGGATCGACGGATAAAGGTTTTGCGTTGGGTGGATGATAGGTCAGGGGGAAAGGTATTGTGTTTAAGGTATGCATAGACATCTTCATACCATGGGGAATTGGGACCAACAAGTTCGTAGATGATTTCAGTAACTGGAACATCAACGGTTGGTATCAACAATTGCTCGATCAAGAATTCACATTTCTGTGTATTAGCAGGCATGTCAATCAGTGACCCGACAAAAGCCATAGAATTTGCAGCTTTGTTATGCTCCCTTGGAATTTTCTCAAATGTGATGCTAGAAAAGTGTGGTTTATAGGCATCCACTAGTTGCTTGTAGGGGACCAACTTTTCATCTTTTGTCTGGTACTCCTCTGTGACTTGTCGAATGACTAGTTGTGTGTCTCCATATACTTGTAATTCTGTGATGTCCCATTGAACTGCTGTATTGAGACCTATGAGGAGTGCTTCATACTTGGCGATGTTGTTGGTGCAAGGGAATGCAAGCCGATATGACTTTGGAATATAGTCATTTTGAGGTGTGATGAATAAGATGCTGGCTCCTGATCCATGCTGTGTGTAGGAACCATCAAAGTATAAGTTCCACATTATTGAGTTAGAAAGAGTGAATAGATTCTCATCCAGAAAGTCTGCTACCATAGGGTGTGTATCAAGCATGGGTGCTTCTGCCAGTTGATCTACTAGGGCTTGTCCTTTGATTGACATCCTTTTAGAGTAAGTGTTGAAATGTTTGACATTTATCTGCTAGCTGTGAGATGAAATGCCTAATGGATTGCAACCTTCCCTGAAGGCTCCTTAATGCTTTGAGGTTCTTTGGTGGAGGCATCTCCACTATAGCCTTTACTTTTGCGGGGTCTACCTTGATGCCTCTGCGAGATACAATATATCCCAATAGTTTCCCTGATGTTACACTGAAGACATACTTCTTTGGATTGAGTCTTACTTGGTATTTCTCGAGCTTGTCAAAGATCTGTCCTAGAACTTGTATGTGATCTGCCCTAGAAGATTTAGCTAGTATGTCATCAACATAGTCCTCCATGATATGATGAAAGAGGTCATGGAATATCACTGGCATTGCTCTCTGATAGGTTGCTCCTGCATTCTTTATACCAAACGGCATGACACACCAACAATAGTTGCCCCAAGGACAAGTAAAAGTTGTTTTATGTTGATCTTCTTTTGCTAGCCTTATCTAATTGTAGCTTGAGAATCTATCCATGAGAGAAAGCATTTTGTGACCTGCAGTCAAGTCTACTATAATATCAATGTTCGGTAGTGGAAAGTCCTCTTTGGGACATGATTTGTTGAGATCTCTAAAGTCATTACACATGCGGATGCGCCCATTGGGTTTAGACATAGGTACAATGTTTGATACCCAGTCTGAATAGTCAATAGGTCATATGAACTTTACATCTAACAGCTTCTGTATTTCCACTTTCACTAAGAGAGCTATTTGTGGGTGCATCTTCCTCAACTTTTGCTTGACTGGTTTAACTTTTGGATCAACAGTGAGATAGTGAACAACTAGCTTAGGGTCTAACCCTGGCATATCAGCATAGGTCCATGCAAAGTTGATGGTTCTCTGTAAGAAGAATGTGTTAAGATTCCTGTGCTCTATTTCTGATAATGATGCTGCTAGGAATATGGTCTTTGGATTTTGCTCTGTGCCAAGGTTTATCTCTGTAGAATCTTCCACTAGGAGAGCTAACTTCTCTTGATACTTAGATGGTAGGGGAAGGTCAAATCCTCCATCCTCAGGTGCCACAGTTGGGTTTTCACCTTTGGATACATCCTTTATTTTTACTATTTTTTGATCGGGAGGTGCCATAGTGTGGTTTTCACCTAGAGATCTTTCTTTATTTTTACTTTTGCGACTAGAGGATTTGGCATTCTCACCAAAATAAGCTGTTGGCTCTAGTTCCATTACAAAACCTGCTTTATGATCGCCCAGAGGGATACCTTCCCGAAGTCCCATGAACTCAGCTAGAGTTTCGTCATTCTGAAATACATCTATAACGGGGGACCCTTGTTGGTCCCAATCGATATGTTCAGGGTAGACAAGTGTTACTTTCTAGGTGTTTGTGGTGGAGGTTAGGGATACGAAGGATAGCATAAAAATGGAGGATTCTGCAAATAGGTTGGTCATATGGAGGGAAGAGTCATCGATGATATCCTCAGTAGATGTCAAATCAGCAGGAAAAATTTCAGCCACCTCGTCAAGGATATACTTGATGTCCAAGGCGCCTGGTACCTTCTTACCAAATCCTAATCCCTTCTTGTCTAGTTTTTTTGTCACAACAATGGGTTCCATAGTTCCTTGATTCTGTTTCCCGAGGCCACCTTTGCCTTTATAGCCCATGTGTTTGACTATCCTTAAGCCATTACCATATTGCTTGACTGGTATTGTGACTGGTTCTTTTTCCTTATAGAGCCAAGAAGAAATGTCCTCAATAGTTGCCTCCTCCAATAACCGTCCTTGTTAGAATTGGGTTAGAAATGCTGGGGGAGGAATAGCTGCTTTTTTAGCGACTTTGGCAATGGGTGGTTGGCCGTAGGATTTAGGGGATAAAGGCATCAGCCCTACACAACAAGATTTGGAGATATCATATGTTCCGAAGCCTATATCATGGATGTGCGCTTTGACTTCAGGAATAGGATTAGGTTCACTTATAGAGGCTGGTGTCAGAGTTTCAGGA
Source organism: Cunninghamia lanceolata (assembly GCA_027924645.1). Lineage (NCBI taxonomy): Eukaryota > Viridiplantae > Streptophyta > Pinopsida > Cupressales > Cupressaceae > Cunninghamia > Cunninghamia lanceolata. The sequence continues at coordinate 17,779,404 of BSBN01001715.1, forward strand.
TCAACATATAGTGGGGATTCAAGGGCTTTTGCATTGTTAGGCACTTGGTTGCAATTCTTATAACTACCTTGCAAGACACGGCAGAATTCGAAAGGATTAGGGTCTCCTGGGATAATGATCTCCATACCATTGAATGGGAACTTTAGAGACTGATGGTACGTGGAGGGAACACTTTCATTGCATGGATCCAAGGGCGGCTTAGGATAATGTTGTAAGGTAGCTCAATATCAAGGACTTGACATCTGGTTTCAAGCATGACTGCGCCCAGTTGTATAGGCAAGTGGATAATACCTTCTGAACGGCATTCAGCATCATCATATCCCTTGATTGTAATACTTTGATCAGTGTTGACATGATCCTACGAGTATCCCAATTGCTTAAGTAACTTTAAAGAATAGATGTTGAGACCAGCACTACCATCTATGAGTATGCGTTTGATTTTGCGCTTATGGATGAGAACTTCAATATGAAGGGCATCATTGTGACAAGGATCATGGGATGGGAGATCTTTCTCAGAGAATACCACATTGTAGGGTGAAGCAATGTTACCTACTATAGCTTGGAAATTCGTGACCGCTATGTTGTTAGGAACCGAAGACTCTTGGAGGGCTTTTTCTAGCACTACTCTATGTGCAGGTGATGACCGTAGAAGGTCCAAGATAGAGATCTATGCTGGCGTTTTCCCTAGATGTTCAACAAGATATAATCAGATTGAGCCAGAAGACTGGGTGTAGGACCACGAATGGTGACACGACCACGATGAGTTGTAACAGCACAATCCATAGATTTTCCTTTGATTGTGAGGGTAGACACTCGACTCTCTTGAAAACGACCTACAATGGAATCAAAGGAAGTGGAGGCATGATTGATACCTTTACCTCTATCCTGAGGAGGAGGTGGACCATGATGAGGGAATGGTTCCTTGTACATATTTAGGTCTTTGTTTGTGTGTTGAGCTGGTGGATCATCTTGTAGAGATATTTGATTGCCTTCAATGAGATTTTGGATTAGGTGCTTGAGCTTCATGCACGATGCAGTTCTATGCCCTTTGCTCCTATGGAATTCACAGTATTCATTTTCTCTATACCGCGTAGTTTTGTAAACAGGTTCACCATACGGGGGAGCATCGAGTAAGGTGATGAGGCCTTTGTGTAAAATCTTTTGTAGGAGAGATTCTATGGGCTCTCCCAAGGGAGTGAATTGACACTGCGGAGGGTAATCTTGTGGTGGCCGCTCTTGTTGTCATTGTTGTTGGTTTTGATAAGGTTGCCTTTGTTGTTGAGGTTGTAGCGGTGTTTGCAAAGTTTGGACATGTTTAGAATCGACCACCCCATCATTGACCACATTTTTGTTTTTGTTCCAAAACTTGGGTTTATCATTTCTATTGATGAGGAGCGTTGTCTTTCACTTCTTTGAAGATTTTGACCACACCTTTAGCAATGAGGGCCTTTTCAATGTTAATTCCTTTGTACGTGATTTCATCGAAGGTTGTAGCACTGAGAATTTGCAAGTGAAAACCTAACTCTTGGTTGAGGTTCTACACAAATATGCTAACCAACTGTTTCTCAGGAATCTTGAAAGGGAATTTGCTAGCCATTTGCCTCCATCGTTGAAGGAAAGAAATGAAAGTTTCACCATTTTTCTATTTATTGTTGCATAGATCAGTCATGGAGATCTCATGTTCTGCGTTGTAGGAAAAATGGGTGGCAAATTTCTCTGCTAGTTCGTTAAAAGACTTGATACCCATAGGTAAGTGTGAGAACCATTCTATTGCTTGACCTCCAAGACTGTGAGAAAAGAGACGCATAAGATATGTGTTGTTATGTGAGACCTTGAAGCAAGCAAGATAGAATTCCCTGAGATGGTCTTTTGGGTCACCTTTTCCTTTGTATTTATCAAACTTAGGGATAGTAAAATTTTGAGGAAAAGGGATCATTGGTAATGACTGATCAAAAGGATAAGGACACACTTCCTCTAAAGAGAAGGTCTTCTTGGTGTGGCCAAATGTAAGATAAGACAGTTGTTGTTGAACTTCTACGATTTTTAGCTCCATCATCGTGTGAGGGGTTGGAAACATCTCCTGTTGTCCTAGAAGTGGTTGTTGTTGCCCATATGGAAGATTGTAGTGAAAGCCATGAGCACTGGTGTTATAAGGGTCGTAAGATTGGTTGGGGTCATATGCGTTGTATGTTGGGTTCAGATTGGGTTGAAATTGTATGTTTTGATTTGGAATATGTGGAGGTGGCGCTAGGTAAGAATGTTGGCTTTGTGATGGTTGAAGGAAAGAATTGGGTGGAGGAAAGCTAAAGTGAGTTGGATTAGGTTGCAATGGTGGCACATAGCTTTGGGAAATTTGAGGGTGGCTAAGCAATGTGTGAAAGAAATTTAGCATTGATGAACGTAGAGGAGGAGGGATGTAGGTAGAAGTGATTTGCGATGGTTGATTGGGGATGACTATAGAAGAATTTTGTGGGGGGGATTGCATGACTCTAATTGGTTGAGAGACATGAAGGTTTGATGATATGGGAGGTGGTATGCGTTGAGACCCTTGTTGCATGGCTACATAGTTGTTCCCCGGATTGTAATTTGGTGGGAAACCTATTCGCGATGGGGTAACCAAAATTCCACTTGCGGTTGGTGTGGACACTTTAGGAGTTTGTTGTATATTTGATTGAGCTAAGGTGGCTTGCTTAGCTAGCTCTACTTGATGTTGGAGAGTTTCTTGTTGGTGTTTGTAGATTTCCATAGGAGTCAGAAGTGGTGATACGACCCTCTTTCCTGTTGGGTTTTGATAAAGGGGATTCTTAATCGTTCTTCCTTGTAAGCTTTGTTCAGGTAAAGGTGTGGTCACTATTGACATGGTTTGGACCACCTGTATGGCACTTAAGGTGTTGTTTGTCTCCTTAAGAGTGGATAAATCAAAATCTTGAGGTAACTTGGCTCCTTGCTCAGTAAGCAAGCAAAAGAAATGATCTTGGTTCTCGCTAAGGATTTTGTCAAAGGCAGCTACAACTCTAGGATCTTCTATGAATTCATCAAGATCTTGCCCATCTTCGTGAGAGGATTGACCCATTTCAAAGTGTCGCTCTTCTTGAGATGGGGCTAGATCTGCAGTATAACCTTGGGGGACAAAATCCAGAGGCATGCCAGTGGTATAGTGAGGTGTACTTACCAAAGGGACCCTACCTTCCTAAGGCATGACTGGATTAGCAGTATAACCTTGTGGGACAAAATCTGGAGGCAAGCCAGTGGTATAGTGGGGTGTACTTACCAAAGGGGTTCTACCCTCTTGCGGATTGTTGGGTTGATCAAGGTGCGGCATGTTGGGAGAATTGGCAGATCTTTCTGCGGGTGTTCTAGGAGTAACCTTGGGAGTAATGTTGAGATGGCCTGATTGCGGTGTGTGAGGAGGCGATTTGTGCTTCCTAGGGACAACTTGCTTGGACTTCATAGTTTGCTGGAGCCTAGTGGTTACCATGGAATACACTAGGACAAAAAGGTAATGCTGAGATTCTACTTGTGTTTTGACAAAGAAAAACTCTGATGCACAAGTAACTGGACCAAAGGCGCTATACTATTTGACCAGAGGCGCAAGACTGTGCAACCAAAAGCGTGGTACTGTAATACCAAAGGCGATGGACTGAGCTACCAGAGGCGAGTTACTGCTATACCAAAGGCAAGCTAATGTGACCAAAAGTGAGCTATTGTACCACCAAGGGTGAGCTGCTGTAATACCAGAGGCGCTGAAGTAGTGTCTGATGTTTTTAAGGGCAAATTTGACAGATTTGGTTATGGTTCTGATTGGATTGTTTTTGGCAAGAGAAAACACAACAAACAAGTGGTCAAAAAAAAGGACTGACAATAACATAAAGAGAACCAATCTAAATAAAAGTCATTAATAATAAATCAATGAAATATGAAAGCTTTTACCGAGATTTGTATTGTTCCCTTTGGATGAATGTTGATTGCTCAATAGTACTGCAAAACCATGGTTGCAACAAGCAAGTAGTGTGCTCAAAGATCAATGTTAAGAGATTGTGAAGTTGCTCAATCGATGTGATGTATGATCAAAGCGCTGTTAAGTATGCCTGAGAATAAGTGATCGAAGAGGATTTGTGAAGGAGATGAGGAGGGTTTATATAGGTTTCAACAGAGATCGATCAATGGTCTAGATAATTCAGAAGAATCAACAGAGGAGATAAATCAAATAACCATGATGAATGTGCACACGACATGTGTCAATCCATAAGGATATTTTTATTAAAATATGATGAAAACAAGACTGAATGAAGAGATAACTCAACTTGTAATTTTGCCTTTTTTAGAGTTCTAAAAATAAGATTGATTGTGCACATGAGTTAACAAGATATTTTAAGAGGAATTGGAAAGATAACTGAAATTAAATAAATAAATTTATTTAATTGATTGTGCATGATTAAAGAACAGAAGATTATAAATAAAATATTTGATTTTATTTATTTTTAGAGGATTGAGATAATTTAAATAAATTTGCATGATTTATTTAAATTTAGAAGAATAATTGATTTAATTAAATAATGTAAATTATTTAATTGTAGATAAGAGGAGATTTGTGATGAATTAATTAAATAATTGGATTTATTTAATTAATGGAGACTTGAGATTTGGAAAGAAGATAATTATCTAATTAAATAATTAAAATTATTTAATTGTGGAAGAATAATAGAGGAATTTGATTTAATTAATTAAATAAAGAGAATTTATGCAATTAATGTCGAATTTTAGGAGTTTTGGAAGAATTTGATGAAATTAATTAAATAATTAGATTATTTAATTAATACTGAATGCAAGTGATTAGACAAATTTAGACGAAATGCAAGTGATGCGACAACTTGGTCATTTTAGGGTGTCTACAATGAGGTCGAAATAGTTGTCGACCCTTGTGGTGGGATCCCTTGCTTTTGAGAGTTATGTTTGACTCTTTGAAATGCTTGTGAGTTATAGGATAGTTTGGTTGTGTAATAGTATTACTGGTATAATCTAGGGTTAATTTAGTTCAAGATGTTTGTTCTCCATTAAACTTTGATATGCTCCTTGGGTGGCTTGCATGGCTTAAATTGTTAGTGGACCTTGTTGGCCAAATCACTCTTTTGCTATGATAATTATTTATTCTATGGTGCCTAAAAATACTATTAACCTAGTTTAGTATGAGTAAGCTATATAAAAAAACTTTGGCATATTTAAGTACAAGTATGAAAACCGTATATATATGTGTGTGTGTGTGTGTGTGTGTGTGTGTGTGTGTGTGTGTGTGTATTAAAACCCCATACATAATCTTTTGGCTCTTATGTTACGACCTTCTGAGGATTCTGACGGTATGTTCCTTCATGACAACTACCTTTTCAAAGTCCCTTAAAATGCTACTATGTATCTTAGTATGTGTAAATGTTAAGGAAACCAAATATACGTAAGTTCATATAATCATAATCCTATTTAAACCCTGGCAGTTCCTTATATTTGATGGTGTCCTTTTCAATATTACGGTATTCTTCAATAGGAGCAAAACGATAAATATAATGCATATATATTAACCTAATCCCATATTACCTATTTTCATCTCCTCTATAGATCCCTCCTTTGGTAGGGTGTAGCCTTTATTCAGCCGCTAGACTTCCATGTGTGGGCATATCCTGCTCAAGGTCACAACTTTAAGCTGGTAGTTGACCCTGCCTATCAAGGAATCTTTGTATGATAGGTATCCATTCAAAGGTGCCCTTAAAAAGAAAACATTACGGCATACCTTAGTGTTGGTAACTATGATATATAGCCATAGTATTATATTTTATTTTATTTTATGGACCGGCATTATTCTTTAGAATGAAAATTTGATAGTTGGTCCAAAACTTCCTTTTTTTGAGTGGTTTGACGTTTCCAAGGTATCGATCACTCCTTGCTGCAGAATGCACCTTGTACATCTGTATTTTTGACCCACTCCTGTCAGTAGGGGTGGATTTAATTGGTAGAATAGAAAACCTTAGAAGCACGTTTTTAGTCAAGTTATTTTTTTAAATAACGTTAGGGGGTAAATAGAATTGGGACGAGAGGTTTTTGGGGGGAAAACGGAAGGAGAAGGCAAAAAAGGTGCGGAGGCCAAACTATGGAGTGACTCTTCTCTCTGGGGGTTGAGGATGGGCGAAAGCTATTCTACTTTTCGAGAGTTTATCTCCTAGTAAATTTGTAGATTTTGAAGCTATGAGCTACTTTTTGAAGGGCCATGAACCAGTCTTAAAGCAGGCTTTCCCACCTAGTGAGAAAAACAAAATAGAATAAATTTTAAACTAGACCTGAGTTGATGATGTGGAGGTGCTAAGATTAGAAAACAGGCAGAGGCACCAAAGGTTCTTTTTTCTAAACACAGAGCAATTTTGTTCTAAGGGTGCAATAGTGGTAAGAGCCATATGGGTAGTGAAATCAAATGAGAAGAAGGAAGTGAGGGATTTAAACCTCTCTTTTTCTATATAAAACAAAAAAAAGGACCTATGCCATCACCCGCATATTACCAACTTCTGCGAGGCAGTTGAAGATGGCGACAACAACCGGTATGGTCGAACCTTAATCAACACCATCCTATAGAAACAATTCTAGGGAAAACAAGTATTTGTTTAAAGACTTCCCCAGATTTTGAAGGTAGTTTATCTTATTGCTTTTATTGGGAGTTGGCTGCAAGAGTGGCAACTCTGTATGCTTGCACTTGCGGCCTTGCATTACTCTGCAGCCTATTTAGTATAAGTTTTCTTTTTATGCCTTCATCCTTCTAGACAACGAGATAATCTCATGTTTAAATAGAAACCAAGATGCTCACTATAGAACAGGTAGAATCGGTTTGATTTATAGTTTAAACTCCTTGAGGCAATGCCCTTTTAGGTAAGGCAAGAACCCTTGTTCTTAATCTAACTTCCTTCAGACGATGCCAATTAGACGGGGTAGGTTCCCTTATCCTTGATTTAACCTCACCCCAGTTGAAACCCAATTGAAAATGGCAAAGCCTTGTCATAGGGTATATTGAGGTGAGCCTTTTTGGCTATGGGAATATCTTTGCAGGGTTATGATGAGCCCGCGATCATTTAGGTGTACTCTATTGCTGCTAAGACTACTAGGAGTTAAGTCATTTGTACAATTACTTTACCCAGATCTTGTAGTGTTTGGTAGTTGGTGTTTGTTTCTCTACACCACATTGTAGCTCTAGCATTTATTTCTATGCCACCATAGATTAGTGAAAATAACTTTTATTTACATGTTATCATAGATTAGTGAAAGTAACATTGATTCCTATGCCTTCACTGAATACTGAAAGTAATGGCTATTTCTATGCTATCATAGACTAGTGAAAGTAATAATTATTTCTATGTATCATAGGTTAGTGAGAGTAACATTTATTTATATGTTATCATAGATTAGTGAAAGTAACAATTATTTCTATGCTATCATAGACTAGTGAAAGTAATAATTATTTCTATGTTATCATAGATTAGTGAGAGTAACATTTATTTATATGTTATCATAGATTAGTGAAAGAAACATTTACTTCTAAGTTATCATTGATTAGTGGAAGTAACATTGATTCCTATGCCTGCATCGAATACTGAAAGTAATATTTATTTCTATGCTATCTTCATTGATGTGTGGGTCCCATAAATTGATGAAATGATCTATGCTTTGGGTCTTCTTTCTCTGTCTCCTTATTGCACCAAAATGGAATGGATAGTATTTGTTTTGGTAGAAGAGAGCAATGTAGGAAATTAGTTTATTCGGATGACCCTTGAATTATCCTTCTCTACCTTCTCCTTGTCCTTAAGGAGAAATCCTATTTTGGCATGTTGCCATGTGTTCCTTTTGTTGTGCATTGGGTACCTCAAGATCTGTCGTCTTTCCCCTTGTATGTTGTGTGTGTATGTGTAGCATGTGTTACATAAATCACGTGGTTAACTTGGTGTTCTACTTGTGAACCTAGTCTTGTGTGTCATTCATGTTATAGTGGTTCCTCGATCTCCTCTCCCCGTAGCTCGGGGGTTGCCTAGGGCACAATGGACATCCATTGTGTCCGATGATGGCAACATGGTTGGGAGGTGGGTAACATTCCCCATTGGTCCCCGTTTCAGGCAGACCATTCAAAGACTTGATGAGACCCTCTTTCTTATTCCTTGGGATGTACTCTAGTTGATTCACTGTGCCGTGGAGCACCTCAATTGTACTTATTTCATTGTTGTATTTTATTCAATGTAATTGATTCATCGGCCTTGATGTTTCCATGTTGGGAGATAGCCTCCGCTTGTAGTCGTAATATATTATTGATGGATAGTAAGACTTGCTCTTGTTTTGAAGGAAGTCGATGATTGTCTATCTTTTATTATGTTAGATTGGTTATACTGAATGATGGGATCCTTGTACTTTCATCCATTGTATTTTATAATCATTTTACGATGCTTCCATGAGAGCTACCCTGTATTTGTACAACATTGGTATTAGAACTATATTTAGATTTCTTCTTGTTATGGAAAAGCTCTTCATGTGTCTGCCCTTAACTTGCATTAATGTTTTAATTTTTTTTTTGTTGATATTCTCGCATCCTCCTTTAATGAATTCATGCTATGTTTTAGAGTTAGTTTTCTATTTATTTTCACCTTGAGATTCTCTTGATGATCTAGTATGCTTGGAGGGAACAATGTTGTACCTCAACTTCTTACGACTTGTTTAACCTATATGTAAAAACCCTCATACTTTCATTGATGTTGCTATGCTTTATCTCAGAGTTAGATGCTAATATTTTGTCATGAATTTCTCATAATGCTCTTGTATGTAATAATGAACGAAGTTGTACATCTCATTTGCTTATGAATGTAATATCTTACTTTTTAGTTAGATGGTTATTTTGATAATTTCTCCTTGCATGGTTGTTGTTTTGGAAACTTAATATTTCTATCCTCTTGGCTTGACTTATCCGACAAGGCGTCCTGGATGTTTCATCCATGCCTTGTCTTCCTTCCCTGCCTTGGGCGACGGGGACTCTAGGATAAGGGGAAATTTTTTGGGATTCATGTCATGACCACATGGGTAATGTGGCATGACATGGGTCTTCTCGTGTCATGGCCACTCGTAAAAAGTGGGCATGACAGCAGCAATCTCCTTCTTCAAGGCTTCTAGTTGTCTAGCCTGCTGATCAATCTTCCTTGCAACTGTACTTCCTTTAGGAGGCATCTTGACTCCTCAGATTCCACTTTGCTCAAACTCCAACCTTCAACTCTCAAGAGATCTACTTCCTATGCTCTGATACCAATTGATGCAATGCAAGGTAAAAATTCAAGTCAAAACTCAACTAAGCCAATTTGCAAGTTTCAATGACCTATGGTGAGTGGGTTTCCTTCACTAGCCTCTATTTTCCTTGTAGCCCTCCTAGATGAGTTTTTACAACATAACTTTCAAATTTGGGCACAAACCCACAACTTGTTCACCTTTTTGGATACCCTTTATGTCCTTCCTCAACATACCAAAAACTTGGTTATGGTTGTTTCAGACCATCCTACTGGATAATTCACCGTTGCTACTGCTCCTAGGCCTAATTAAGACAACAAATGAAGTATTTTTGGCATAACTTTCATAAAACGACTCAAACCCATGAATTGAAACCTATTTTGGGTACCCATTATCCCCTTAAATAATATATCTTTCATGCAGGTATGATGTTTTTGTAACATAAGGCCTTAAAAATGACTGGTATTTCTAGTAATAGGCCTAATTAGGCCACTTTTACAAAGAAAGTTTGAAATTTTCCTTTATTAAAATCTTAAAAACTATTTGGGAACCTTAAACACATTTCTAAATGAGGGATTTTGCCAATTTTAGGGTCAGCACTACTCCTCTAAGCTCTAAATTCCAAATTCATGTTCAAAACCCTTGTCAAGCCTAAAAAATAGGAAGAAAAAACACCGAGGGCTTCCTCAAACTCATACAAAACTTCATGAAATGATCCCAAACCATTTGGAAAGCAAAAAGGCACATGGTTCAGCAGCTATAATTCCATTTTCAGAATTTTTGGATGGTGGAAAATGTTTAGACCTCCATTTTTCTATGCAAACCCTAGCTCATTGTTTCAGCAGGGCAGTCTTCACTAAAAAATTAATAACTTTTACATAATAGCACTTCAAACCTCCAAACCACCTGAAAATAGAAGCTAGTTCACAACCCTTTCATCTCCCACTGATTGTACGTTCTAGAAGAGCCATACGGGCCGTACAACAGTGAAAAAGTGAGAGAAAAATAGTTAAAAGAAGGAAAATTGGTCAAAAAAAGCAAGTTTCCTTCATTTCATTCCCTTCCCCACTTCCTCAACATGTGAGAGGCATAAATAGCCTATTTACATTGAAGTTCCACGTTATCATAACTCCCAATCATGGGAAAAATAAAAAAGACAACCCAAAACAACCTATCCACTAAGACTGCTCAAAATAGTATGTTCTAAACTTGAGCAAATCTTTAAGACACTAACCTCCACTACATCAAAATGCCTCTAGTTGGCTTTATTACAACATCAAATAGTCTTTTCAAGACCTTATTTTAAGTAAAACATAACAAAACTAAAGCCTAGACAACAACTTCAATAATTGACAACTTTTATCAAATGGTGCTCCTGCACCATAAAATTAACCATGCCTTGTCGATACATCTTGGAGACACCTGATGAGACATTTTGTCCTAGGACCATTATATACCCCATTTCATCACCTAAATAGTTAAATACATCATATTTATTTAACTAATTTCCATCATAATCCCATTAGATAATTAATTAATTAAATTACATTTATTTAATTAATTCCCACTTTTCCCTCCTCCAAATTAATTAAATAAATATTTTTAAATAATGTATTCCACATCATCTCTTTCCAAAAATTAAATAATTTTATTATTTAATTCCACATTTGTCTCTATCTTCACATGGCTAGAAGCTTCTAATCCTTATAAGGTGGAAGCCATTTGACTTTATTCCTCTCATTCAACCCTCATGTGACACTTGTCACATGAATACAACTCCTTGTGTCATTTAATCCTAGCCATCCATCACTAATCTAATCCTAGCCATCCATTCCTATCACTCATCTCCTATAAATCAAGCCTCACCCAAGCCATTTGGGGGCTCTGGAGAGATGACATCTTCATACATCATCATGTTGTCCAAATCATTCTAGATCCTCTATAATCCTCATACTAGTTGTTATGCTATAGATTTGAGCAATCAACATCTCATCCTATTCATCATCCATCAAAGAGAACAAAGCTAGTAGATTTGGGTGCATCTACTCCGTTCTATTGCATGTGGAGGACTTGGTTCGAAGGTAAAGGTAATTGGGTTGTTTGCATTATCTTTGTATTACCTTTGGATCAATTTTCTATCTACATTTATGGCACCCCCACTGGTTAACCCCCACCTTTTACAAGTTTATACGATTAATTTTACAAATCTAACATCTTTTTTGTCAAGATTTGGAAAACAACTTTTGCAGGTGATCTCCTTTGCCAGATTTAACCACACTAGCATGTTCAGGAGGCCTCGTAGGAGAAGATTGACATAAAATTTTCTATGTTTTTCTCACAAATTTTTGAATTTTTTACTTGGGAGATCTGTACAGTATGGATCCATACCGTATGGACCCACCATACGACCTGCACATTCCTGCCTCTATCGCTATCATCTATTCTTGTTTTCATTTGCAAATAGTCTTTGTCGATACATTTTTGGTCATTCTCTATAGTTGGTTTGTGTAAGTATTTTATTGTGCAAGTTAATTTCCCATTCATTGTTGACTGGTTTGCTCCAACAACTGTACATCTCTGTCGACACCCACCTTCACCAATCCTTGTTGCCTTATCCACTGACCTCTTCTAAATCCCTATTCACTGTCTATTTTGCACTACCAACCACCTCCCCAAAGCCCCTGTCAAAACCCTTGATCCTCGTCACAATGCTTAGATCCGACCATTTACATTTAATATCAAAGGAATTTTAATAACTATAAGTGTGGTATATGTTATGGTATGTGTAACTGGTCGATGATTGTAGGTTGACTTCCCTTAACCACCACTCTCCCTTAGTCGACGCCCCTCCCATATCCCTCGCCACCTCTTTAAAACCTATTGCCACCTATCTAAACCCTAGTCACCGCTTCCTCTGGACCTTTGCCCAGTCCTATTGACTTACCTTAAACCCTAAGCCCTCAATTGACATTCTTGTCGACCCTGCATCCTTCCCGCTACCTCTTTCCAACACCCCCTGCTCTGTGTTTATTTTCTTTGCACCGTCTGGTTTTAACACACCACCACCTGCATACCCCATATCTCACACTGCTCCCTTGATCTCTGCTCACATCCTCATCGAAACCCTAACTCCTAGTCGCTACTTCCACCTCTACCTCCAGTTGCTGTTGCAGAACCACCCCTCTAGAAACCTTCGACTCTTCCTCTGCTACTGACCCCTAACCACCTGTCACCTCTTTGATTTGTCTGTCGCCTCCTTTCTAACTCCTGACCCCTACCTTTGTTAACACCCGTCGCCACCTTGCAATCCTTGTTGCTATTGATAATCCTCGCCATCGTTCTTCCCATCAAAACTGTTCCTGCCTTGTCGACATCACAGAAGTTGATTTATTTGCTATTCACTCATTTCTTTAATACCTACTCGATCCCCTTTGGTCGGTGCTTTTTAATTTTAATTTAGTTGATTTAATTTAGATTTAGATTTTAATTTTAAATTTTAATTTAGTATTAGATTTAAATTTAAATTTAGTATTAAATTTTACCATAGCTTTTAATTTAGTATTAGATTTTAATTTAGACCTTAATTTAGATTTAGATTTTAATTTAGTATTAAATTGTATTTTTAGATTTTAATTTAGTATTGAATTTTTAACTTGTTCAGATTTTAATTTAGATTTTAATCTAGCATTACTTTTAAACTAGTGGTTAATTAGATTTTAATTTAATATTAATTTTAACTCAGTTATTAGTATTTAGTGTTTAATTTGGTTTTTAATTTAGAAATATAGTTTTGATTTTGTGTTAGCTTTAGCATAATTCTTAATTTAGTTTTTAATTTTAACCTAGTTTTTAATTTAGATATTAATTTATTTCCTAATTTAGTTTTTAATAGTAATATTAATTTTTAATCTAGATTAACTAATTTAGTATTTAATTGTGATTAGTTTTAGTTTAATTTTCTAATTCTAATATAGCTAGATTTTAACATAGTTTAAATTTTTAGTCAATTTTTTTTTAGATTAGCTAGGCCATTTTTCCCATCATATAGTCATTTTTTGCATTTTAATAGTCATTATAGTCATTTTGTTTTACTTGTCACTAACTCTTTGATTGCAGCCATATCGGTTTGTCAAAGACATTTTTTCTCAAACTACTCACAAGTGGCTTGCAGGTTTCGCTTGTTAAAGACATCATTTGAAACATTGTGTTTGCTTGGTCTTGTGGTCTTGATTGTGGCTTGAGAAGTGTGCCTCATCATCAAATTTGAAGACAAATTTCCAAGTGTACTCAACACAACTTTTGTATTTTCCATTACACAAAAAAAATTTGTTTGCCATCACACTTTGATTTGGGCTTAAAACAAACAATTATTTGCATCATCATACTTGAAATTGGGCTTAAAATGAACATGTGTCTTCATCATCACATTTGGACTTGGGTTTAAACAAACTTGAGCTTGAATTGTTTGGTGGATTTGACTGCAATTTAGGGTGTGTATGCTCTTCTCATGCACTTCATGTGATCTTGAGAATAAAAAACATCTTTTAATCCATTCATCTTCACACACACATTTCAATTATCTGAAGGGTAAATAAACATTGCGAGTGTGAGTCACGTGTGTCTGTATTCTCTCTCCTCATACCACAATGTGATATTGGAGATTAAAAGTACCCACTTGATTTGCCTTTGTCACCCTTCTTAGGAGGCTTGCTTGGAGACACATCACTCCAAGGGACAACCTCGACTCTTGTGTTTCGACAGAGTATAAAAAGTGAGGAGTGAATCAAAAGACACACCTCTTGGAAGTTGGAATCTTTTCATTCAAGCTAAACTCCCAAGAACTTTATACCTTGGGGAAGTGAAGGTTAAGGGTGGGTTACCCCTTTCTCCCTACTGTGTGGCATTATTTCACTTTTATATTTGTAAAGGGTAAAATTTGGATTGTTTTAGTTTAGTGTTTGAATCCTCCTTTCACCAATTACATTTAAGGACCTTCAGATCGAGTGGCTGAGCACTATCAGGTCCTTGGTCACTCACGAATTTAGGGAAGCTTGGATTAGGGACTTTAATTATCAATTTCTCTTCCCTTATGCTCAATTGACCATTAAAACCCTAATTATGCAAATACGGCAATAAACTGACGAATAACAGAAAATGCTCTTGCAGACGGAAGTGAAATGGCAAATCATAGAATACCTTTTTTGGGGTTCCAAGGCGGAACAGTCAGGGACACTAGAGTGGGAGCCCAAGTCCAAGGTACCAGTTTCTTTGTGGGATCTGGGCCTCCTTCCGACACTGATCAGCCTTGTAACTTCTATTTCTGGGAACTCAGCTGCAGAGGACACTAGAGTGAGTGCCCAAGTCCTAGAAGTGCTCCAGTGTCTTGCTTTTCTTCAGATCCTGAATCCTTGATGCCTGCCACTCCTTCCTGCAACTTCACTTTTCCCAAATGCGACACCTATAACTTGCAATCACAAGACTTAGATTTGGGGGTTGTGGTGTTTAGAGGCTTGCCTTAGTCAAGCCCCGTAGGACACTTAAGTCTCTGAACACCGTTGTCAGATAGAGAGTGTGTGCCCTTGTGAGGCAGAGGCAAAAACTAAAGGAATCAATGATGAAAACACAATATAATGTCACCTTGTAGTGAAGCTCTCATGGGAGGAAGATGCTCTTCATTCCATGAGGAAATTGATGCTCAAATCTACAAATACAAACACATAAACCACACAAGTCTACTCTTGCAACACAATGAAAGCCTTGAATCACCTTGAGAACACTTGAACATCACAATTACCATCTAGTTTACAAATCAATGCCTAAGCATGATTTTATATGCAACTATAAACACTCCCACTAAGATTTTTGTAATTCAAACTTACCGTGTTGGCAAAGGACCCAAATAACAGTCATAAACTGACACCTAAAAATTAGGGCTGCTCCAAAATAGGGCAGGACTAGGGCGCGAGCGCCCAAGTCCTCCCCCCCTATTTTGGGTAGGGTACAGCTCAAGGGGTCCTCCTAGGTCCCATTTGTCATGTTACCTGGGGCTCATTCCATCGGGATGCCAAAATATGAACTAAGATGTCCTAAATGCATGCTAAAGACCCGGGAGCTAAACCTTATGAGGGAAAATCCCCCAAGGGGACATTTTCTGATATTACATTTAGCCCTCACTTTAATGTATGTATAAATGCGAGGCCCTTACATGAATTAAAGTAAGGTCACAAACACAACAAACACATCAAGCACGGAGAATACATGCCAATCACATAGAAGATAGTAACAGGCACGCAGAACACAGAGAAGACAGTCAATGCATAGAAGACACATTGGTGCATGGAAGACAGGCATGATTTGTTTTCTTTTCTTTTTCTCATATATATGAAATACAGATGCAAGTACTAGAAAGTAAACAAACCTCCCATAATACATGATGCACTCATCGCGCAAGTCTTTATATATATGGGGCAACACATGTGCAAGACACGCAAAACCTCCCAAAATGCATGATGAAATGGATGAATGAAATCAACCTAAATCTGAAGTAAAACACTCAGCAAGGTGCAAAATTCAATTAAAACATGGGTTCACCAAAATATAAAGGGTAAAATTTAGATTGTTTTAGTTTAGTGTTTCAATCCTCCTTTCACCAATTACATTCAAGGACCTTCAGATCGAGTGGCTGAGCACTATCAAGTCCTTGGTCACTCACGAATGTAGGGAAGCTTGGATTAGGGAATTTAATTATCAATTTCTCTTCTCTTATGCTTAATTGACCATTAAAACCCTAATTATGCAAATACGGCAATAAACTGACGAATAACAGAAAATGCTCTTGCAAATGGAAGTGAAATGGCAAATCACAAAATACCTATTTTCGGGGTTCTGAGGTGGAACAGTCGGGGACACTGGAGCGGGCGCCCAAGTCTAAGGTACCATTTTCTTTGTGGGATTCGGGCCTCCTTCTAACACTGATCAGCCCTGTAACTTTTGTTTCTGGGAACTCAGCTGCGGAGGACACTAGAGTGAGCACCCAAGTCCTGGAAGTGCTCCGATGTCCTGCTTTTCTTCATATCCTGAATCTTTGATGCCTGCCACTCCTTCCTGCAACTTCAATTTTCCCAAATGCGACACCTGTAACCTGCAATCACAAGACTTGGATTTGGGGGTTGTGGTGTTTAGAGGCTTGCCTTAATCAAGCCCCAGAGGATACTTAAGTCTCCAAACACTGTTGTCAGATAGAGAGTGCATGCCCTTGCGAGGCAAAGGCAAAAACTAAAGGAATCAATGATGAAAACATAATATAATGTCACCTTGTAGTGAATCTCTCATGGGAGGAAGATGCTCTTCACTGCATGAGGAAATTGATGCTCAAATCTGTAAATACAAACACATAAACCACACAAGTCTGCTCTTGCAACACAATGAAAGCCTTAAATCACCTTGAGAACACTTGAACATCACAATTGCCATCTAGTTTACAAATGAATGCCTAAGCATGCTTTTATATGCAACTACAAACACTCCCACCAAGATTTTCGTAATTCAAACTTACCATATCGGTAAAAGACCCAAATAACGGTCATAAATCGACACCTAGAAATTAGGGCTACCCCAAAATAGGGCAAGACTAGGGCACAGGCGCCCAAGTGCTACCCCCTATTTTGGATAGGGTACAGCTCAAGGGATCCTCCTAGGTCCCATTTGTCATGTTACCTAGGGCTCATTGTATCAGGATGCCAAAATATGAACTAAGATGTCCTAAATGCATGCTAAAGACCCGGGAGCTAAACCTTATGAGGGAAAATCCCCCAAGGGGACATTTTTTGATGTTACAATATCATGGAATTGGGCCCTCGTACCTTGTGTATATTGGAGATATCCTTAGACAACTTGTGCATCCTAAACTAAGACCTATTGGCCATACCCACTTAACTAATATTAGGCTTATTGATGTGTCTTTAAGTGTCTTCATAATCACTACAATCAATTTTGAACAGTCAACCTTGCTATTGTGTCTTGTGTGTGTGATCCATGCATGTACATGTGAAATCTTTTGTTTGAACATTGTCTAAGTCAAGATATCGACACAAAACACATTCCACATCATCTGAAACAATCTTGTCATCACTTCCATCCTAAGCCAAGTCACCTTCATCGTAATCCAACCCCTAATCATCCTACTTGTCATGTCCACTTCATAGTCATTATCCAATTCAATTCATTTTGATACCCGTGTATTTCTCCCCCGCCTATCCTCTCAAGGGGGCATCATTAAAAATCATCCAATCACCATCATCCTAGTCACTCATCTAACCCCATCATTCTACTTCATCCAAGTCATCTTCCTTATCCATTCTCATCATCTTAAGTATCCAATCACTCCATCCTAGTCATTCAATCAATTTCATCCATCTCATCATCCTAATCATAACTCCATTCTTGAGCCTCATCTAATCCATCCTTGTCAAATCATTATGACACTAGAAAACAAGAACTACAAGGATAATCCTTATGGCACCCAAAGAATGTTTGATACACTTAGGTGGTTATATAGAAAGGAACAAGTCACTACCCCACCACAAGATCAACAATTCCAACAACAACAACTCCATACCCAAGCTAATGCTTCAATGCATCAAGGTCCACATGTCCAAACTCAAGCCTCGCCATCCCATGTTCAAAACTCAAATACCGCTGACTCCCAACAAATCATGCAGCAAAACCAACAATTCCAACAACAACTTCTATCCCTCATTCAATAATTCCTAGCCACCCACCAATTCCAAACTCAACAAACACAACCACAAACACAACCGCTATCCATTCAATAAACACAACCACAACCTTCATTTAACACATCATCCACTATACCATCACCCATACAACATCAACCACTTCCACCTCAATCCTATGTGTCATTCCCCTCCACTTCATACCAACCTAATTCATCAACATATCATGTCAATTCTTCATCAAACTACCCCACTTCTTCCAATATCAACCAATATCCATATCAATCCATACCCCAATATCATCCAACTACTTATCCCACAATTTCACCTCATCACCAAATCCATTTACAAGACTACCAAGTTCCTTCACAACAAGCACATACAAGTCCAAGTTATCCTTTGCACCAAGATCAAGTGTCCTTAAGTCCTCATGCTACCTTTGACAAGGGGAACACCACTCTAACTTATGCTTCCTATGAGTACCCTCCATCATCCAATCAAATTCCAATCCAAGAGCCTACTAGTCCTATCACAACACCACCATGTACTAGTCCTAGTCCATTGATCCATCAATCATCTAGTCCATCAAGCCCTTCATTACCTTTATCACCTTCACCATCATGTCCCTCCAAGCATCCTAATCTTATCCCATCAACATCACCATCTTCAAAAAGGCCAAATAATCCCACCCAAAAAGCTTTGGATATTAAAGCTATTACTGACAAAAACCCTGATGCATAACTTAAACAGATACTTCACCTAGGCTATCAAATACCTACAGATTTTGATATAACTCCCTTTCTCTCTTAAGATCATCTTCTTCTAATTGCTAAAACATTTGGAGTATATTTCCAACCACATGTTAAAGAAACCATAAATCCCAACACATCAAATCTTCCATCCAATCCTAATCCAAATCTATCCAATCCCATTATCCCTCCATCTAGTCCTAATCCCAATCCATCTGATCCCATTATCCCTCTATCTAGTCCAAATTCCAATCCATCCAATCCCATTATCCCCCCATCTAGTCCAAATTCCAATCCATCCAATCCCATTATCTCTCCATCTAGTCCAAGTCCTAATCCATCCATTCCCATTAACCCCCCATCTAGCCTAAGTCCTAATCCATCCAATCCCATTATCCCTCCATCCATCCCACATCCCAATCCTAAGCCTAAAACACCTTCCACCATTATTATCCATCCATTATATTGTCCATCCACCTATACACTTATGAAGGATGTAATCCAAAGGCTATTAGCAAGGAATCAACTATGTCATCAGACACCTATACTTGAGCCTATCAAAGAACCTTCAAAAATCATGCCTATTCCTCTAGTCCCTTCATGTAGTCCACAACCCATCAAGCCTATGTAAGAGTCTCCTACTTACACCTCCATCCAAAATCAAGAGCTATATCAAGAGTATCATCTAAAGCATGTGGAAACATCAACCTCTTGTCTAAATCAAGATAAAAGCCCTTCCATTCAACCCATCCATAACTTATATCTTTTCTATGATCAAGATATTATCGATTATCATTATCCTATCCATGAGCACATTGATCCTATCTATAATCCCATAACCATCCATGAACAAGAACTCCAAATCCAACCTATCCATAATGTATATCTTTTCTATGATCAAGATATTATCTATGATCAAGATCCTATCCATGAGCACATTGATCCTATCCATAATCCCATAATCATCCATGATCAAGAAACCTTCATTACTCCTATCCATCCTCCACCTAGTCCTATCCATGATCCCACAACATCCACTTCCCTCGATGAGACACTTGGCTCCAAAGTAAACATAGATGATCAAACAAATAGCTTGGATCTTAGTGAGCATAATGATAATCAAGATCCTAATGATCCTTCATCACACACTATAGAGCATATTTCAAATCCATCATCCTACCCCTTGGTCTTACACCTTCCTTCATGAATGTTCTTCCCTAGGAAAGAAACAACCACTATCCACCTCACCCTCTCCATCAAATAATGAGCTCACATCTAGTGTCCAACATGCACATAGTCCCATTGTCCATCACATACTCCAAAAAATTAATTATCAAGGTAAAGGCTTATGTATTCATGAACAAGGTATTTTGGAGCCCATCCATGTCAAAGTCCCTCCATAATCATGTCTCAGTCCCTCCACAATAATATGGCCTTGGATATATACCCCAAGGAAAACAATCTCGAGATGTTGGTACTACCTCCATGCCTCTTAAATCCACCCCTTTCCATCATAAACCGCATCATACCCCCAAAACATACATTTCCCTCCCTCCTCCATTGCCATACAAATCCCAAAAGCATGTGACCATACACCTTCCACCATCCACTTTACCTCCACTCCTTCCAACTCCTAACATCCCTATCCATCCAACCACTCTAACACCACTTCTCCCAATGCTTAGTATTCCTATCATCCAATCCCCTCATCCATTTATCCATAAATCCACTTTTAATCTCTCCATCCATAAATCCCCTAAAATTCCTAATCATGCCCAATCAATGCACACATCGACCAAACATGAAGCTTGCACCATGTCCATGGGATTCAAAAAAAAAATTTGGATGGCTCTACTTATAAAGTAAAAAATCCTAAAGATCCTCATGCCTTAGGGCATCAATGCAAAGAATTAAAGCCAAATCCATCTCAAAGGCTATATAAGTTCATACCTCCAAAAGAAAAGTTTGGCAAAACTAAAATGGTTTGGGTTCCTAAGCAAAAATAATTCAAGTCAAATGAAGCATCCACATCCCAAAAATTCCAAAAATCTGATTCTATCCAAAAATTTCAAATTCCTTCACCCCATAAATCCCAATGCAAAAATCATAAAAATCCTAAGTCCATGTGGGTCCCTAAATTCCTACATCGATCACCCCCTAAGAAAATATCGCCATTGCTTCCTACACCTCCTCAAAATCAAAAGCTTCAATGTTTATCACGGTGTGTGCAACCATTGGTCTTTGTTCCTTTCCATTCCACAACATTCCCACATACCCCCATCTCCCCATCTTTCATCCATTATCCTACATATCTCTCCTATCACCTTCCTATGGTCCATGCTTTTGCATAATCCTTCCATCCATAATCCACATCATAGTCCACTATCCTTCCATCCATTAACCACATCAATAAACCACTATCCTTCCCTCCATAACCCATTATCTACCTACTCCATTTCCATCTCATGCAATCCCCTACCGACATCTATGAGCATAATGTCATTTGACATGGTCCATGTACAACATCCATCTCTAATGGGACTATCACCTTTCATGGAACTCGACACTTGAGTCCATCTTATTGTTGGGATAAGGTGCCATTAACCTTGTAAATCCCAATATTGTATTTATTTCATTTTATTATTTGTAATTTATAATTACCCATAAGAGAATGAGGTAGTTTCACCGGCAGTGGTAATTCTGGACTTACCAGAGGTAATTATAGAGTGACATTTATGGTTGACAATTGTAAAAATCATGAGTAAATGAGTGTAGGAGCCACCTTGGAGGAACATGCTATTTTTGGCATGTATGACACATGTCATAATGTTGGTGAATGCATGTAAGAGAGTCTATGACAACTGCAAGTTGTCATAAGATTCTATGATACTATAATGACATATGATAGATATTTAATAGGTGTAAGATGCTATGTTTATCCCTAGGCGCCCATCTTGGGAAGATGCTTTCTAGAGGAATCTATGATAGTTATGATGCATCATACGATGTTGTAAGAGACCATATTTAGCCTTGGGTGCCCAACTTTGCATGGTTGACTTTGGACAAGTGTCATGAGCTTGTTGTTGGTTCCCAAATCTACAGATTGCAAAATCCTAAAAGTATGCCAGACTTTATGATCAGGTTCAACAACTAATTTGGCCAACTAACAGAATCAACCAAGATGGTTGGAATTCCCTGCACTTCAGGCTTTGCTATGCCTAGGCAGGTGCACCTTCTTATCACCACTGAATGTTAATTTTCCAAAATTGATTAGTGATGATTAAACAAATTATATACAATTTTGTCAATTAAACCATCCTTTTCAACCAAATTCAAACTGGCATGAAATCTGAAAATGGATTTATTCAATTACTCTATCCACTACCCCTACTCCTACTTCTACTCCTACAACTGAAAATCAAAGTATACAATATCTTTATTTGATCTGGAGCATAACTTTTATTGGTGCCTTATTTATTGGGTATTAGAGTCATAATGAGTTTTTACTCATCCAATGGTCTTAAATTCTAACTGTTTAGCACTATTCTTGTTTATGCCTTGCATAAACGTGCAAGAATTTCAACCATGAAAACTATACTTCTTAATCCAAACTGATTTCTTTGAATCACAGTAACATATTCAATAGAATTTAATCTCTACTTGAGAGAACCCATCAAAAATATTACACAGAAGCATTTAAAGATGCAACGACAAATCAATAAGTACCTAAAAAATTGATTCATATGATTAAAAGAAAACAATTTGGAGACAGTTTCACAATTTCTTTTCATTTAAAATCAATAAACAGTTGAAACCATTCTTAGAGCCAATACATTTCTGCACAATTTTTTTCTCAAATCTTAACAGGTACACCAATCTATTCTGCCCCCCTCTCTTCCCCTATTACCAGTCTTGGTTTCCTTCTTATAAACAAAATGAAGGAAGTGACAAGCTTCATAACGTTTACATCCAAAATGGCTTTTCAACTACCCACCCGTTCATCTTTTCATTATATTTTGCAAAAATATTTAATTTTATTTCTCTTTTGCTTTGCATCCCCGTGAAAAATAATTTTGCCAAAATACAATTATCCCCCTTTTGTCAGCAACATTTAATTTGCATTTTCACCGAAAACATATCTTTCGGGTAAAAATAATTACTCACTCGTAGGCTTTTATATTTATTTAACTCTCTCAGCAAAAATATTTCTCTCCTCAGTGAAAATATTTTACAATGGCAAATTACCACCAACAAAATTTATATTCTCCCAAAATTAATTACATTGTGATTAATTTAAAAATTTCCTTTCCCGTGCAATATATTTTATTTTCCATCTTATGATTTTATTTCTTCACCGCACCACCGCACTCAGTTTATAATTTTTTATTTAACTTCTGCAGGGACGCGGTATTAAATTTTCATCCTTCTCATGCAAATAAAATCTTTTTTTAATGTTTTACTTCCTACACCACCGCAATGATTTTTGGGTTTTAAATTTTGACTTTGCAAGGATGCGGAGGAAGGCACACTCATTTCACCATGAGTAAAATTTACATTTCCAAAATAATGTTATACATTAAATAAATTTTCCTTTCAAACATATAATATATGCTTCAACATTTTATATTTTCTCCCCGCAATGCTGCATTGGATTTAGATTTTTTATTAACCTTGTGTGGGAATGTGAGAATTTTAAGTTTATTGCAGTTGTGTTTAGGATGTTGATCTTTCCGTGGCGGGGATGCATGAATGTTTTTTGCAGTCAAAAATAGGTTAAGTTGCCTTCAAAACTGCCCTCAAAAAACATGTCAAAATTACTCGTGTGACCCCAGGGTTGAACTGAGATGTTGCCATATGTCACGAAAACACACCTGCCAATTAGATTTGTTTAATTCTTTACGAGA
The DNA here is from genome assembly GCA_027924645.1 of Cunninghamia lanceolata. NCBI lineage: Eukaryota > Viridiplantae > Streptophyta > Pinopsida > Cupressales > Cupressaceae > Cunninghamia > Cunninghamia lanceolata. The sequence goes on from BSBN01001715.1 coordinate 17,803,080, forward strand.
TGCAAAATATTGACAGTCAAAGTTAGGCTCCTGGGCTGATTTGGCACAGTGCAGTCTAGAAAACTCCTCAAACCCTCTCTAATTCAACCCTTGAAAAAATATCAAATCTCGTCCTAGAGCTCTGAAATTGAATAGGGGTGTGTATGAATGTGGTAAAAATCACTGGAACCAATTCGCTTCTCCTAAAAATCATCCGGCTTCAAAGTACCAACTCTCAAAGTTAGCTTTCTGACAAACTTGACACTGTGCATACAACAAATATCAACAAACTACATTTTCTTTTGATATATGAAAAATATCAAACAAGATGTTGGGGCTTTGAAAATGGACATAGAAGAACTTTAACATGGGGACAATTGCAAGCACCAATTGCTTTGTCATGAAAATCATCCAGCTCATAAATATTTACCTCCAAAGTTGACCACCCTGGTAGATCCAATAATGTGGGAACAGTAAACTCTTCCAGAACCCTCCATCTTGGTGCTTCAAAACCCTGTCAAATTTGAACATAGGAGGTTGAAATCAAACATTCATACTTACATATGGCAAGTGAATGTGCCTACCAAGTGATTTGGCATAAAAGAAAACAGGCTTCAAATTATGATCCTCCAAAGTAGGCCACTGGGACATATTTCAGAAGTGTATTTCTGAGTGTTGCAATCAATTTTCTCATCACGGGCACTTCAAATTTAGCCAAAATTTGAAGGTGCCAACACTTGTAAGAAGATATTTAATGTTTGCATGTTGGAGATTCTCAGGAGAGAGAAAGTGGACGCCTAGATTGGAGGGAAAATACTTCTATAAGTAAATTGCCATGTAATTGTTGTTGTATGACAGATTTTTGTACACAGGTGCTGCCGGATTGAAGGTTGGAGAGAAGAAGGAAGTGCATGTATTATGTTATTTAGTTTTCAAAGATAATACAACTTGAGCCTCTTTTCTTGGTGGAGGTTTTTACCCGAAAGGGTTTTCTCCACGTTATATCTTGTGTCATTCTTCCATGGTGTTTATTCTTGTGTTGTGATTTGATTTCTGAATGCAATCTCCATTGATATTACACTATTTGAGATCATTTACATATTATAATCAGATTTCTGTTTAAGTAGTTGTTGCCTTCAATTTTCTAACATTTGGTATCAGATCCTGGTCGGTTTTGACTCTTGGGTGGTAGTGTGAAGGTTGTTTAGCTGCAGTGGGAGATTTGGTTGTTTGTGTTTGCAGATCTTGTGTAGGTAATATGGCTGCATCCACTACTGCTTCAACCTCTCGTTTGGACATTGAGAAGTTCAATGGTATAGGGTATGAGTTGTGGAAGCTGAAGATGGAGGATTTGTTGGAAGAAAGAAACTAGTGGTTGGCTATTCAGAAAGAGAAGAAGCCTGATGATGTGAGTCCAAAGGTTGAATAAGAAGGCACAGGGAAATATCTGACTATGTCTTGTAGATTACGTCCTATTGAATGTATCAAAGGAAGAGACTGCACATAAACTCTAGACAAGATTGAGTGAGATTTATCAAGCCAACAACATGGTAAAAAGGCTTTACTTAAAGCGGAAATTATTTTCTGTTAAGATGAAAGAGGGTGATTCTATTGTAGAGCATTTGAACAATTTTAATTTACTTTTGAGTCAAGTTGATTCCGTAGATGCTACAGTTGCAGAAGAAAATTAATGTATACTTTTACTTTGTTCTTTACCTAAATTTTGGGAGAATGTTATCCTTTCTATTATTGCTAACCTTGAAGATTCGAAGTTGGATCGTCTTGTTGCAACTTTGTTGGCACAAGAGGCTCTCAATGTGAGGGGAATGTCTAAGGAAAGAGGACCAAAAGGAGATCAGAAAGGGGCTAAAAAAAAGTCTAAGGGCTGATCTAAGATTCTTGGAAAGAAGAACAGAGTTAAGTGTTGGAACTACGGAAAGAGGGGACATGTGAAAAAGGAGTACAGAAACCCAAAGAAATAGTAGGAGACCACTTCTGATAAGTCCTCAAATGCAAGTGAATATGTTTTACTTTCTGCATGCAATGTTGTTTCTAATGATCATTGGTTGGTTGACTCAGGATGCTCTATCATATTGTTAGTAAACAGATTTGTCACCACCTTCTTATATCTGCTTTACCCAATTTATGGTGGAAAATTTCACCAACAGTTGAACAATTATCATGAACTATTCTCTGAAAGTTTTAAAAGGTCCATCTCCCTTCGTATGATGGGTTTAATAGATTTTGATGCTTTTAACCTAAAAGCAATAAAAGGATTTTCTACGAATACAAACTTGTAATAAAAACCATAGCGTTCAATGCACTATAGGAAAGACTAAATTTAACTCACAACAACCCAATCATTAGATCCTTTTCCAGGCATATGGAAAGAAAATAAATCAATGAATGGACCAAAGAAACCTAATCACCAGTTTCACATCAGATTCTGACATACGAAAGAAGACACTCCACTGGCAAGATAAATATCTAAAGGTAGGTTATCAATATTTTCATACAAAAACAAATGAAGATGATCTCACATTCACCATACCATATATTCAACACACGAAGAACAAATGGTAACACAAAGGGTCCATGGATATACTATCTATTTTTGTTTTATTAATGAATAAGGTAGAACGAACTACTCTGTTATTCCCATACTAGCATTACATTTTCTGTACAAAAATATCCCCCTTTCCTCCATATCAAATGATTTCTTTTTAGAATTACTTTTCCCTTCCTCCCCCCCCAAAAAATACCTTTTTTTCAGAGACAGAAAGGAACCTCCTTTTAAATATTTTACCCACACAAGTAGTTTTGAAACTACCGTAACCTCTTTTACCAAACTCCTGTTCTTGAAATTATTTGCCCACTTTTCCTTCACGGGCATTTTCCAACAAAAGTTAACTATCTCACATCAATACATCAATTAATTCTTTAAAGAATTAATTACTACCACTTACCTACATAATGATTTTTGAATAATTTATTTCAAGTCATTTTATGACATTAATAAAGTTATATTAATTCTTTATGGATTTTAATAAAATTAATTAATTCAAGAGAATTAATATAATTTTATTTTTGGTAAATTTATATATTTCTCCTCAAACTAACCATAGCCTTCCCTTCACATCATTTTCTGCTTGGAGATAAGGTTTCTTATTGAGCTCAATTTTGAAAGTACTGGAAAAAATCAGGGCAACACACATATGACCCTACGTAAGGAATGGTTTTCCACAAACGAAGAGCATGATGGAGGTAAAGTGTACCTTGGGGACAACTCTACATATCTGATAGTTGGGAAAGGAAAGATATTGTTGTGTTTCAGTGATTAGAGGATTAAAAGCCTCCCTGGTGTTTTGCATGTTCCTGGATTAACCAGAAATCTAATTTTAGTTTCGAAGTTGAATGATTTGGGAATGCATGTAACATTTGAAAAGCATGGTTACAAATTGGTGAGAGGAAACTTGGTGGTAGTGAAGGGGAAGAGATTGGGAACGTTGTTTAGGCTAGATGCCACTACAGTTTGTAATTCCTCTTATGTTTTTGAGGCTTCTGAAAATACTTGTATGTTGTGGCACCATAGATTGGGCCACACAAGTAATAATGTTTTGAAAACTATTAAGAATAAAGATTTGTTGGATTGTTTCTCTTATTCTGATGAGCACTTTGATTTCTATGAACATTGTGTGTTTGGAAAACAAAATAGAACATCATTTTCTTTAGGAAGCAATAGAACAAAAGAGAAGTTAGAGATTATTCATTCAGATGTGTTTGGACTTGTGGATAATGAATCTATCAGAAAATCTCATTATTTTGTTACATTCATTGATGATGTATCCAGATTTACTTGGATTTATTTTATGAAACACAAATTTGAAGTTTTCACTAAGTTTAACGATTTTAAAGTCTTAGTTGAAAACCAATCAAGATTAAAGATAAAAATATTAAGATCTAATAATGGAGGGGAATATTTCTCTAAGGAATTTGATGAGTTTTGTAAGCATGCAGGTATAATGAGACAAAAGATAACTCCATATACATCACAACAAAATGGTGTTGCAGAAAGGTGAACCAAACAATCATGGAAAGAGCCAGAAGTATGTTGAGTGATTCACAGTTGGAGAAATGCTTTTAGGTAGAGGTTGTGTCTACCGCTTGTTACTTGATTAACACAACTCCTTGTAACACTCTTGATTCGACACCTTATGAAGTGTGGATAGGTAAGAAACCTTCTGTTTCATATTTAAGGGTTTTTGGCTAAGGCTTTTGTTCATGTGCCTAAGGAAAAGCAATCTAAGTTGGATCCAAAAGTGCAGAAATGCATCTTCATTGATATGGTGAGAATGTTAAAGGTTATGAGATTTGGGATCCACTAACCAGAAAAATTGTTTTCTCTAGAGATGTTATTTTCAGGGAACTTAGAGCTATTTCTAAACCTGAGTAGACAAAAGAAAAATAAAAGGTAAAGAGAGTGCGCTTTGACTTAGAGAAGGAAGATGCACCTCAAGAAGAACACAATGATAGATTGGAGGGTGAAGAAGAAGAAGAAGAAGATTCAAGTAGTTCTGATGAGGAAGATTCTATTGTTATAGAAGAAGTTGGTGCAAATGATCATACAGAAGAACAAGTTGAGTCTCTTACTCCACCCTTGAGGAGATCCACAAGACAACAAAACCTAGTTGACAGGTATAGCCCACTAGATTTATGTTGTGTATTTTCTTTATTGAGTACTGATGATGAACCTAGATCCTATAGGGAAGCTATTCATGTAGATGATAGTGAGTCTTGGTAGTTAGCTATGTAGGAAGAGATGATAACTTTATACTTTTGTAACACCTGGGATCTTGTTCATTTTCTAAAAGGAAGAAAGGCCATAGGTTGCAAGTGGGTCTTTAAGAAGAATTTTGGAGTAGATGGTTCATTAGAGAAGTATAAGGATAGACTGGTAGCCAACGGCTACTCCTAGAGAGGGAGTTGATTTTGGTGAAAATTTCTCTCCTGTTGCTAAGTTAACTTCTATTAGATTTATTTTATCCATTGCTACAACTTTTGATTGATAAATAAAGCAAATGGATGTTAAGACCACATTCTTGCATAGAGATCTTGAGAAAGAAATTTATATGCAACAACCTACGTGTTTTGAGGTAAAAGGGAAAGAACATTGGGTTTGCAGGTTAATGAGGTCTCTTTATGGTTTGAAACAGTCCCCCAGAACATGGTATCAAAAGTTTAACTCATATGTGTTGAAATTGGGTTTTGTTAGAAGCAAGGAGGATCATTGTGTGTACATTCCTTGTATTGATGATTCTATACTGATCATTGCGTTGTATGTTGATGACATATTATTTCTTAGAAATATTAAGGGTATGATCAGTGAGATAAAAGCCCAAATTTTAGGTGCATTCGATATGAAGGATCTTGGAGCTGCCAGGTATATTCTGGGTATGGAGATCAAGAGGGACAAAGGTAACATAAATCTTTGGTTGTCTCAGAGTAGTATGTGAATACCATTTTGCAGAGATTTAGTATGCAGGACCGTAACCTAGTTATAGTTCCTTTACCCATTGGTACTAAGCTTTCATTAGATATGTGTCCAAATAATGAGGATGATTTTGAGAATATGTCTAATGTGCCATATGCTAGTGATGTAGGGAGTTTGATGTATGCAATGGTTTGCACTAGGCTAGATATTACCCAAGTAGTGGGTGTTTTGAGCAGATTTATATCTAACCTTGGTAGATAGCATTGGAATTATCCAAAAAGGGTGCTTAAATATCTTATAGGTACTCCTAATTATTGTTTGGCTTATTCTCATACTGATAGTGCTGATAAAACTTTGGACATACATGGATTTATTGATGCGGATTGGGCAGGAGACTTGGATAGTCGAAGGTCCACTAGTGGCTATGTCTTTACTCTATTTGGAGGAGTAGTGAGTTGGATGATTAAAAGGTAGCCCACCAGTGCTTTTTCCACTACCGAAGTAGAGTATATGGCTTCTATCCATGTCTCTAAGGAGGTAGTTTGGTTGAGGAGACTGTGTACAGGTATTGGTTTTGATTCCAGGGTCATTCAGATTGGTTGTGATAGCCAGAGTGCTATATATTTGGCCAAGAATCCTATGTATCATGCTCAGACTAAGCGTGTTGATGTCCAATATAACTTCATTTGAGAATTAGTTACAAGTGGATAGATTGAGCTGAAGAAGATAGACAATCAGGAGAATGTTGTAGATTCATTGACCAAACCTGTGAGCACAAAGAAATTTGTGGTGTAGAGAGGCCATGAGCTTTGTTTCTAGTGCTTGATTATTTTTCATTTGATTTCCTATGGGTTGATTTACAATGCATAATGTCAAGTGGGAGAATGTTGGGATAAGGTGCCATTAACCTTGTAAATCTCAATATTGTATTTATTCCATTTTATTATTTGTAATTTGTACTTACCCAAGGGAATTAGGTAGTTTCACCGATAGTGGTAATTTTGGGCTTACCAGAGGTAATTATGGAGTGACATTTATAGTTGGCAATTGTAAAAATCATGAGTAAATGAGTGGAGGTGCCACCTTTGAGGAATCTTCTATTTTTGGCATGTATGACACATGTCATAATGTTGGTGAATGCATGTAAGAGAATTTATGATAGCTGCAAGTTGTCATAAGATTCTATTACACTATGACGACATATGATGGATATTTAATAGGAGTAAGATGCTATTGTTATGTCAGAAAATGTCCCCTTTGGGGCTTTTCCCTCTTAAGGTTTAGCTCCCAAGTCCTTAGAATGCATTATAAGCATGTTACATGTTAATTTTGAATCCCAATGAGAAAACCCCTAAGTGTTATCGCAAATAGGACCTAGGGGGTGCTATTTAAATAGATCATGACCAAAATTGGGAGGGTGGACTTGGGCGCTAGCACCCTAGTCCTTCCCCATTTTAGGTCATCCCTAAATTCAAATGTCAGTTTTATGACCGTTACTTAGGTCCTATGCTGACATCTCAAGTTTGAATTATGAAATTCTTAGCGGGAACATGTTTAGTTGCATATATAAGCATGTTTAGTGTTTCATATGCAAACTAGAAGATGATTATGAAATTTTGGCAAACTTATGATTTTAGAGCATTCAAGATATTCATTATTGGAGAACAGAGCATTTTTATTGTGTTTGTGATTGTAGATTTAGAATCATCTTCTCATGTGTTGAAGAATCTTCATCTATATGAGATCTACACCTCTGAGGTGACATTTATTTGTGTTTTCAATCATTTATCATTTAGATTTTGCCTCTATCGTGCAGGGACACACATTTTTTATCTAACAATAGTATTCATAAGACTTGAATGTCTCTCTGGGGCTTGACTGAGGCAAGCCTCTAAACACCACAACCCCCAACCACTCTCCTTGTGATTGTAGGTTACAGGTGTCGCATCTTGACAGAGTGGAGTTGCAAGGAACAATAAGAAAGTGTGCAGATACCGGATCCCTGAAGAAAAGGACTACTTGGACATGGGCATTAGTGGCAGTGTCCTCTGAAGTTGCAAACATAGAAATCAATGTGACAGTGATAATCAGCATCTAAAGAGGTTCTGACATCTTGAAAAACATCTGGCCTTGGACTTGGGTGCTAGTGGTAGTGTCCTCCGCATCTCCTGGGGCAGAAACAAAAAGTACAGTGATCATTAGTGTCAGGAGGAGATCAAGATTCCGTAGAGAAAACACCACCTTGGATAGGGGCATTAGTGGTAGTGTCCTTGAGTGTTCTACATCTCGAACTTCAAAAAATGGTCAGTTATTAATCTCTGCCTACTACCTTAGTCTGCAAGCATTTGTTGTAATTCATCAATTTGCGTACTGTTTTGCACACTTAGGGTTTAAAGGGTATTTGAGCATTAAATTGATACATTAGTTGATAATATTTGAGCCTCCACATCATTCCAAGTGATAGCCTAACCTGTAGGTGAATCCTCTTGCAAAAGTGTGATTCAACTCAGTTGATATGTCCTTGAATGTTTGTTGAGAAAGGAGGATTTAACCCTTGTTTTTATTTCCCCTTTTTCACATGAAACATTTTGGTGAACCCATGTTTTATTTGAATTTTGCACCTTGCTGAGTGTTGTACTTTAGATTTACATTCATTCATTTTATTACATTTGAAAATTTACAAAAAAATTAAAAAATTTGAATAAAAATTTGGCATCTTAGGCTTTCATTTTGGCATAATTTGCATTAATTGGCATTTAATTTCATCTGATTTCTATTATTTTCATTAGGTCTGATTTAAATTGCAAAAATTTGTCTTATTTTAATCATTTGCATTGCATTTTCATGCTTAAATTGTTAAAAATTGCTTGAAATTGTGCATTTTTCATAAAAACCTAGTTTTGCATTAGCTAGGGTTTGTAATTAAAATCTTGTTTTAGATTTTACTACCCTTTTCAAACACTCATTTAGGATTTATTTCTAATTGTAGTGTTGCATCATAGTGTCCTTTTTACAAAAATTCATGTCTAGGGTTTGAAAACCTTGCATTTTCACTAGATTTGGCCTTATCGTCTCTCTAGAATTGCATTATAGGCGTGTTGTGAAGGATATTATTGCATTTTTGGACTGATATTGAACTTATTATTTGCTTCCCCTCATTAAATCCTTCAACACCTCTTCTTTTAGGCATTTGCATTGAAAAAAGTGAAAAATCAAGAATTTTAGATCATAAGCATACATAGTTTTGCACTTGTTCCTTGCATAAGTATCGAAAATCTTTTAAAATTAGATCTTGCATACATTTGAAAACATAAATTTGGCATCATTTTACACACGTGATTAAAAATTTGCATTATCTCAATTACACATTGTGTATTTCAACATCTAAGGTGTACTACTAGATCTTATTCGATATTGATGTTTCAAGACATTTCATTATGGCACCTTCATGTCATTTCTCTTTGGTATCTTTGCATGAATATATCAAAGATATTGATTTTTATAGATTTCTAAACCTCATGAGTGAACATCCTACAATATTAGAAGATTTAATCAAATTCATCTCTAAGAACTCTCATGAGAAGGATAAGTGTGAAAATTCCTCTTTCGTCTTAATGCCTTGGAATTGATAGCTAAAGATTATGATGTTGTTGATGATCCCATAAGTTATCCTACTTATCCTATAATTAAATGTCTAAGAACCTTAGATGAGAAGACTATGGATAGCTCTACTGTGGTTGTAAATTCAAGTCCCTTAGACATCACTAATGATACAACACCTAACCTTTCTAATAACACTGTACCTTCTTTTCATTCCAATGCTCTCCCTAGCCAAGATGTAACATTAGTGGAGAAAAGGTTTCTCACATTAAATCCTTTAGGGATATATGTTGGATATAATCAAAAGGACAACAATGTTAATTCAATCTTCATTAATAAACTTATTCCACCCACCAAGGGGTTACTAGATAAGTGTAGCAATATTTCGAAGATGGTTGTGCGGGGGGCAGATAATGCACCTTCTTGCTTCAAACCGGTGATTACGATTCAAGGAGATCGAAAATCATCTCAACCCCCAGATTACATCTTAAACTATGCAAGACAAATTACTCAAAGAAATCAAGGTGTTCAAAATATGTCACAACAACCACACCACAATGTGATTGCTCACACATACAACACTCATAATAACAAAGGAAGCAAGCACCTCATGTGCCTGTCTCTCTTTCATGTTCTCAACCTATGCTCCCTCCACCACCACATCTTACTCCTAAAAGTGGTCAAGAATATGATCTTGTCGAGCAGCTTCGTGCTACTTCAGCTAAGATATCTCTTTGAGATTTAATACAAACATCACCTACATACCATGGAATGCTACAAGAAGCTTTAGAAAAGGTGATTGTACCACTTGTTAAGCCAAATGATGTAGCGGCCCTGTTAGATTCTATGCATGCGACAAAAACAAATATTCTCTTTCAACCACATGAATTACCATCATTTGAAGTTCAAAACCAATATGATCCACTTATAATATTTTCCATGATAAATACAAAGTTGGTAAAGTGAGTTATGATTGACAATGGATCAGCTCTTAACGTTTATGGCATTGACTTGCTACACAAAATCAAGATTGACACATCTTTAATCAAACTGGATATATTAGCATTCATGGCTTTGATAACATTGGTAGAACATCAGTAGGTACTATAACCTTACCTATAAAGGTTGGTCCTGTGACTTTATGTACCCTTTTCATGTCATGCCTAGTTTGCTTTCCTATAATATGATTCTCGGTAGACCGTGGATCCATGCAATGGGGGCTGTTCCATCTACCCTTCATCGATCAATAAAATTCATTTATCAAAACAAACTCTGCACCGTGGAAGCCGATCCTGAGCTAGGTAATTGTTTACATATTGAAATGCAAAAACAAGTTAAAAATCAACAAAGTCTAAACAACTTACGAGTGGATTCATCAACACATCTTGCCACAGATAATGTTGTGCAAGACTCTAAAACATTGAATGCACTTTTTGATGATGATTGGGATTCATTATATTTTAATCCTTGCAGTGTAGGGGAATATAAACTTAATAACCCTGACACATCAAAAGTGGCATTGATCTCATCCAAGCAATCTTTTGAAACGCCTAAGAAAAACAAAGCCTCCTTAGTAGAAAACAAAGACAATACTCTTACTTATACTACAAATTATGATACCTATGAGGCTTCACTATCTTCCAAAGAAATGGCATCCCTCTATGGTCGTGGATTTAAAATCCTTTATAACAACTGCAATTATGTAGGTAATGGTTGTGGTGTAAATTAACAAGGAATCAGAGTACCTTTACAAGTTGTTGGAATTAACTACACAACCGATATTGGATACCAGTCTTTAAAGCCCACCAAAGCTTCTCTTCATCCTAAACTTAACGTTAATGCAATATCAACAAGACCAAATCAACATGCAAGATATCTTGAGCTGATAGACATGAATTATCCACCAGGAAATATCCCATTGAAATAGGTAAGTATTTCTCCCTCTTTAAACCACACTTGTTGTAGCAACTATTATATTTTCTCTCAAGGGTGGCCTCTTCCTAGATATGTATGTTCTTAAGATTGGGTTGTATCAGGTAAGTATTTCTAACCCTTTACCTTTGTGTTGTGTTTCCCCCGTGATGTGTTATGCGTTATTTAGGCCTCCTAGGATGACCTTTTATACTCTTGTAAGGTCAAGGATACTGGAAGATCGCCTCTGTTGTGACCCTTCTTCTATTTGTATCATCATTCTTCTATATTGCCTCTCCTCTATTTTCATTGTTGTGTGTTGTGTCCTAGGGTCATAGCATTGCGGTTGGTGACCTGGGGGCACCTTCCTACGTGATGACCCTAGGGCACTTGTTCTCCTCTCTTGATTTATTGATTACCTTCCTCTAGTGGTTCTATCTAGCTGATAGATGATGAAAAACAAATAAGACTGATATGGACCATGTGTCCCTTTAGCAAGTAAGCAAAAATGGACCTAGTCCATACATGATGATGGGGTTGATATATATTATTTGACATTTGGCTAGTAGAATTACTCTGTGTGATATTTTGATGATGTTTTATTGTACTAACAAACCATAACAATACTGCTGCTCTGTGCACTTTTTATCTTGGATCTCACCTTACTTATACTCAGTTCTGAGATCTCTGCGGTATAGCCCCACGATTATACTTGGGTTCTGAATCCGTAGTATAACCTTGGCTCTTGATGTGATTATTTTTATACATTATTTTTATCATGTGATGTGGTTATTATCTTATGGAAAGATTTCTAACCTCTTGTCTTACAGGAAATTGTGTGTTTGTGGGAACATTTGGCGATCATAAAGTGCATGTCACTTCTGGGGGCATGGGCTTTATGAAAGCTCTTGTTCCCTTGCATGTTTTCTTCCTACCTCAATGTGCTTGATATTGGTACACGATATCAACCACCTTAAGGTGGGGGCATATATAAGGTAAGTTGTTTGATGATTTTGATACTAACGAAGTGTGTTTGTAAGCCCTCTGCAGAGGAGGGATGTTGTATCTCCGCATGAGTGCACATCTTTATTTTATATTGCAGTCATTAAGCCATCTATGGAGGTGGAATATATCATGCATATCCTTTTATTTTAAGCCCTCTGTGGAGGTAGGGATGGTGTATTTCTAGAGGAGAGTGTACATCCTACCATTTCTAAAAAGTCCTTTGAGTAGGCGGGATTGGTGTATCCTCCCTTAAGCGTGTCTTTGGCTGTTGTTGTGGCAAATCCCAACCATCAGGTGTGCTTGTAATGTGCCTGCGATGGTGGTGAACCTAGCAATAGGCTCCTTCCATCGCTTGTTTGCCATGTTTTCTCCGTGTCTTCCATGTGTGTGGGTATGGCGTGTTTGTTCCCAAGCATAGTCTAAAGACTGGTGGTAATGAGTCCCTCCTAGGCTTTGGGATTTGTATGGAATGTTTGTTCTCAAGTGTAGTCTAAAGACTAGTGGCAATGAGTCCCTCTTACACTCTGAGATTTGTATTGCATGTTTGTTGCCCCATATGTAGTCTAAAGACTGGTGGCAATGAGTCCCTCCTACATTTTGGGTTGTGTGTTTACATTCCATGTACTTGCATTTGCATTCATATATGAAAAAAATCAAAAAAGAAATAATCCTGCATTCACTGTATTCATTGTGTTTTGTGTGTCTTCAATACTATCTTCTTTGTGTTTTAGGTGACTGTAACTGTTTTCTCCATGTTTTGCATGCATGTTACTGTCTTTAGTGTGTTTGGCATGTCTACACCATGCTTGGTGTGTTTGTTGTATTTTGACCGTACTTTAATGGATATATTGGCCTTGCGTTTATACATACATTAAAGTTGGGGCTAAATGTTATGTCAGAAAATGTCCCCTTGGGGGCTTTTCCCTCTTAAGGATTAGCTCTCGGGTCCTTAGAATGCATTATAAGTATCTTGCATGTTAATTTTGAATCCCGATGAGAAAACCCCTAAGCATTATGGAAAATAGGACCTAGGGGGTGCTATTTAAATAGATCCTGACCAAAATTGGGAGGGTGGACTTGGGCGCTAGCGCCCTAGTCCTGCCCCATTTTAGGTTAGCCCTAAATTCAAATGTTAGTTTTATGACCATTACTTAGGTCCTATGCTGACATCTCAAGTTTGAATTATGAAATTCTTAGCGGGAATGTGTTTAGTTGCATATATAAGCATGTTTAGTGTTTTATTTGCAAACTAGAAGATGATTATGAACTTTTGGCAAACTTATGATTTTAGAGCATTCAAGATATTCATTGTTGCAGAGCAGAGCATTATTATTGTGTTTGTGATTGCATATTTAGCTTCATCTTCTCATGTGTTGAAGAATCTTCATCTATGTGAGATCTACACCTTCGAGGTGACATTTATTTGTGTTTTCAATCATTTATCATTTGGATTTTGCCTATATCCAGCAAGGATACGCACTCTTTATCTAACAACGGTATTCAAAAGACTTGAATGTCTCTTCGAGGCTTGACTGAGGTAAGCCTCTAAACACCACAACCCCCAACCACTCTCCTTGTGATTGTAGGTTACAGGTGTCGCATCTTGACAGAGTGGAGTTGCAGGGAACAATAAGATAGTGTGCAGATTCTAGATCCCTGAAGAAAAGGATTGCTTGGACACAGGCATTAGTGGCAGTGTCCTCCAAAGTTACAAACATAGAAATCATTATGATAGTGATAATCAACATTTGAAGAGGTTTCGACATCCTAAAAAACATCTGGCCTTGATGTGAGGACCATTTTTTTTTTTACTTCTGTTGTTATGACTATTTACATGACTGTTATTGTTACTTTTTATGTTTGTGGGATAGCAATTCCCGGAATTGTAAAACTATTAAACTTTATTATGATTTCGGAAAAACTAATTGGGTGATGTTTGGATAAGTTTACATTTCAGAAAAACATTAATTAGGTGATGATGGAAAATTGTAATATGATTTCATTTATGTTAATTAGTACTATATCATGATAATGCATGTTTTCAAGTTGCTTCGGCTATGATGATTTTATGTGGTTACTGATCTTGTAATTTAGTGTGCAGGAATTACTAATCGAACCACAGAATTCGGAGATCATTCCACACCTTGTTATTTGTTATTCCCTGTTAAGCCGATCTGGTTCCACGAGGAACCAAGATCTCTTTGTGTTTGATGTAATGTTGTAATGTGGTCTTTCGTATGGTCGAGTGGGTTAGGTTACCCTCATGTAACATTATTTTATAATTTGTGTAGTAAAGAGATTTGAATTTGAATTTCCTTATTTAATTTAAATTTATGAGGCCTTTTCTTGTGCTTTACCTTGACCAGGGGTGTCTTGTATGGGTTAAAGTTGACCCTGGGTTATACCCCATGGGTCCAGGGGCCCATTTGGCATGGGTAACCCTTGAGTAACCTCCATCTAGTCATCTTAACTTCCCCCTGAAGTTAAGTGGCGAAAATTGGAGGTAGGAGGGGACATGATGGGTTGTACCAACACCCAACCCATCCCCTCTACTTTTCCCAAGGTAAGAGATGCCATCCATTATTGAAGGAATGACTTAAAGTCACCCCTTCCATAGTGAGATTCCCCCATGTGCTGTGGGGACACCCATGTGAAGAAGGGAAGAAGGGGCATGGGTCACCTGTCTTCTTCCCCCTTTAACTCCTTTTATTTCTCCCATGCGTAAGAGGAATCACATGAGGAGAGGAATAAGGAGTACTCTTGGGAAGGGTGAGTGACATAAGCCACCAGGGCAGAATAGTGGTTTTGGGGGAGAGTGAGAAGGTGACAAGTGTCACCTCCCCATTCCTCAAAACTGAAAAGAATTTGGTTATTTGTTTCCAATTTTGGGATGAGAGGGAGTTAGTTGAATTTTGGGAAAACTTTCATTTTGCCTTACCAAAAATAGAATAGTTAGCTTGTAGGAGAGAGAAGGGAGAGGGATTTGGTGGCTAAGGTTGGAAGAGAACTCTGTGGGCTCAGCAACAGCTTCATTCCAGGAAGGCTTTGTAAGGTTGGTTTGAATTCTACCTTTGTTTCGTATAGCTGAATATGTAAAGTGTGTGAATTTGTGTTTAGATTTTTTTTCTGTGGGGTTTGTGTCGGGTTGTTTGACAGAGCTTCTCCCACTTGGGAGAAATGTTCATCAAGTTTGGGGTAAGGGAGGAGAGATCCTCCTCGGGTGCATACCTGTTTCCATCTTTTGGGATGTTGAAAGCCTTGAGGGCATGTATTTGTGTCTGTATCTTTGACTTGAGAGTCATACAGATTTCTTACAAATTTGTGATCAAACTTGGTTTGAGACCAAGAGAAATTGTATTGGTTAACTTATCTGTCAGGGTGACACTCTGGAGTCGAGTGTGTCCACTCTCCTGCCCCTTATGAAACTCACTGTAGATGAGTTTTCGTGTTGTGTAAATGACCCACGGGTGTTTGTGTGCTTTGGGATTGTTGTTGTTACTGTTGTGAAGTGGAGTGTTTGAGTTACCCAGGTGTGAGTATGGTCTCCCTAGCTCGGGGGTGACCCACTTGCGGGTCTACGGAAGGGAGGAGAGCTAGATGAGTGGTGTTTTCTTCTTTGTTTGTCTTTGATACGCAGGTTTTCTCTTGGAGCTTCTGCTTGGATATTTATGAAGAAACAGCTTATTCTTCTTTGTCATGAGAATTAGGCCTGGTTCTTTTCATATGAGTTGAAGAGGGAGCACCTCTCTTGTTATTGCTGTAATTTTATTGTTACCCTGGGAGTGAAGGAAATCACCTCCCTGATCTTGTTATTGATGGACTTTTACTTGGTTGTCACAAACTATCAGTTGTATATTGTTTGGGAGAAGGAAGTTCATATATGGGAAGTTAGTTGTTTGTATCCATGGTTTAAAATCTGTACTATGAATGTGCTTAAATTTTCAAGTTTGTTGCTTGTAAACTTTGTTCAATAGCACTTTATTTGTGTTTCCAGTATTATTGAAAGGAAGAGTTCATTATTTAATTGCAATCTAATCTGAGTTTGTTTATGTAATTGAAAGTTTGGAATTGCTTAACTAGTTGAAATGTTAGTTTTATGGTTCATTGTTCTAATTGATAAGTTAGTTTTAAATGATTAAGTTTTCTCCTTCATAAGTAAAGGAATTATTTATTTTGTACGTTTTAAAGAAAATCTATTATATTTACTTCTGGTTGTCCAAAAGGTGAAATGGACATGTATTCATTGCCTAAATATACTGATTTAAAACTTCATTTTCTTTAGTGTAGATATATTTATATATATATATATATAGATATATATATATATATATATATATATAAATAATCTTATTTAATTATTACTTGATTTTTTTTACTGACTCCAAGAAAATGAATAAAATACTTAATTTGATCAAATTATGAAAGATATATATACATATACAAATATATATATATATATATATAAATATAGATATATTTATATATATATAGCAGTTGTTATGAATTATCATGTTGATAGAAGAATAGAAAACTGAATAAATTGTTTTATTAAGAGACTGAATTATAAATCTAAATATATTAAAATATATAAATATATATATATATATAAATATATATATATATAAATATATTATTGATGATAGATATCAACGAAAAGCACCAAATACTGACGAAAGATATGACTGTCGAAATTGTAAACTCGCGGCATAAAAAAAAACATAGTCGCGGTCTCATATTGGGCGGTGGGGAGAAATCCCCACCGCAGGCTCTAACAAATAAATGGAGGTGTGGGGAGGGGCGGAGCCCCACCCACACCCCACATCGTGGGATGTGGGTGGGGCTCCGCCCCTCCC
Source organism: Cunninghamia lanceolata (assembly GCA_027924645.1). Lineage (NCBI taxonomy): Eukaryota > Viridiplantae > Streptophyta > Pinopsida > Cupressales > Cupressaceae > Cunninghamia > Cunninghamia lanceolata. The sequence goes on from BSBN01001715.1 coordinate 17,819,919, forward strand.
CACATCCTCCTTCCCTTATAACTCCCGCGGCCTACACAGGCCCTTCCCCTCCGCGGCCTACACAGACCCTTCCCCTCCGCGGCCTACACAGGCCCTCCACTCTATGCGGCCGACCCTGCTTCCTCTGCCGCTGCGGCCACCGCCGCCCATGTCCGCCGCTGGCTGTGGAAAACAAAAACAAAAAAAAAATGTTAGGGCTTTTGGCCCTAACATATAATTGGTCTATTTTGAAATGAATACATTTTAATTGCTATATATATAGGCATATATAGATACTATATGTGTCTATGTATATAGCAATATATAATGAAATAATTACTATATATCTATATATATATATATAAATATATATATATACATATAGATATATATATATATATATATATATATATATATATATATTGTTAAACAAATTTCGTCCTCTACATAGACATTAAAATATATATATATATATATATATATATATATATATATATATATATATATATATATATATATATAGGAGTAGTTCTATGAACCATTTTATTGGGCCCTCGTTTAAAATCTTAATAAAATGTGACACATGGATATACAAAAATAAAATAACAAATTATATTTTCACAGTTAGTTTTTATTAAGTGTTGAACACAACAACCAAAGAAGTTATATTTCCATGATCAGGGTTTTATAAAGTGGAGAGCCTCCTACATCTATTTACAATGTTATACGAGTCACAATCAGAGTATTAATAGTCATTATTAGTAATAATAACAACAGTAATTATAAACAAGAGAAAATAAAATTATAATGTAAAGAGAGTGTAAAGGAATATTCCGTAATACCCCGGAAAGAGTTTCTCGGAAGTTTCAACTATCAACATAATTTCAATCACCCAGAAAATGAAGAGGAAAAATTACACGTCACCTTGCTTAAAAGAACACTGGAAATAAACTTAAGGAGACATCACAGGCATTTCATGTGAGACCATTTTAATCTCAACTGTAGTAAACGTCCTCATAAGTAAACCTGTAAGAGAGTCAGAAGAAGAAAAACTAACATTGGAAAAAACAGAGGAGAAAATGCGCGACATTTCCCACATGGGATAAGAGAACTAAGTCGACGGACTCTTCCGCTAAAATTTGCTTCGGAACAAGATTCATAATACATACGTAGAGGAGGAACCTAGATCGGAGAAGATTAGGAGACCGAGTCCAGCGAAGTAGTAAACCAGCCTATGTGACCTAGACCATCCGGTAGTTAGGTTTAATATCAACAATAGATGCAGCGATAACCCTGATTGACGTAAATCATGAAGAAAGGACCGGATACACATAAAGAAAGGAAAATGAAAGAGAGAGAGACCGAAATATAAACAAACTAAATTATCACAGAAATAGTTAAGGTGAGCGCGATAAAAATACAATCAAAATTAAGACCCAGAGAAAAGGGAAGAGAGAGCAAATAAACTGCCTTGTTGAGAATGCTAAGTCGTAGGAGTATGTTTCAGGAAACAAGAGAGGAGACAGACAACCGTGCCTGGCTGAAAAATGTCTAAATAGGGAGATCACTAGTCGGTTTAGTCAGAACAAGGCGTCGTGGGAAGTTGTTAATCTATCAGCGAACCACGTGCGTAAATGAGTGCAGCGTAATTCCCACTAACGCCCTAAGGCGTTGTGCTGCCGAAAATTGCCGAGGTTTAGATTTAGGAACTGTGGTAATCTCACTCTTGCAATGATGTTAACGGCGTCGTAAAGACCCTCTTGTTGATCTGTATGCGTCTGGTTGCACGCAATTGTACTTATATCCCACCGAAAATTGTAGTGTTTCGCCATGAGAGAACACCGCCGAGCATGCTTACGCATGCAAAGGGGTTTTTAGGACAGTGTGAGAAAAGTTTTTCATATCTCGTGTCATAACCACATGACAAATGTGGCTATGACACGTGCGATGTGTGTTGTGACCACATGGAAAATGTGGGCATGACACCTTGGACTTGGGTGCTAGTGGTAGTGTCCTCCACATCTCTCAGGGCAGAAATAGAAAGTACAGTGATCATTAGTGTCGGGAGGAGATCAGGATTCCGTAGAGAAAACACCATCTCAGATAGGGGTGTTAGTGGTAGTGCCCCTGAGTGTTTTGCATCTCAAACTTTGAAAAATAGTTAGTTATTAATCTCTACCTACTACCTTCGTCTGCAAGCGTTTGTCGTAATTCATCAATTTGCTTACTGTTTTGCATATTTAGGGGTTTAATGGTATTTTAGCACTAAATTGATACATTAGTTGATAATATCTAAGATTCCACATCATTCTAAGTGACAACCTAACCTATAGGTGAATCCTCTTGCAAAAGTGTGATCGAACTCGGTTGATATGTCCTTGAATGTTTTTTGAGAAAGGAGGTTTTAACCCTTGTTTTTATTTCCCCCTTTTTCACACGAAACAACTATGTTTAACCCTAGGCGCCCATCTTGGGAAGATGCTTTCTAGAGGAATCTATGATGGTTATGATGTGTCATAAGATGCTGTAAGAGACCATATTTAGCCTTGCATGCCCAACTTTGCATGGTTTACTTTGGACAAGTGTCATGAGCTTGTAAGAAGACATTTAATGTGTGCATGTTGGAGATTCTTAGGAGAGATAAAGTGGATGCCTAGATTGGAGGGAAAACACTTCTATAAGTAAATTGCCATGTAATTGTTGTTGTATGACATATTTTTGTACGCAGGTGCTACCGGATTGAAGGTTGGAGAGAAGAAGGAAGTGCATGTATTATGTTATTCAGTTTTAAAAGATAATACAACTTGAGCCTCTTTTCTTGGTGGCATTTTTTACCTGAAAGGGTTTTTTGTTGGCAAGAGACACTGCTCTGATGAATGTTGAATGTTGTCATTGAAGGCAACAAGGCAAAGGGATTCTACTAGCATGGCAAAGAGACTTTACTCCAGAAGAATAAATGACTAAGTATGGGTAGTGTACATTATACAAAGTAAGTGACAGTGTTTGAGATGGTATGCCTCTATAGTTAAAACATTTGTATGCAGTTCAGGTATGTTGCTCATAGCTACCTAGTGATCACATGTTCTAGTGTTCAAGTCATGACTTCCTGCGGAAGTCATATGGTGAAATATCCAAGTCTGGGTGAACAAAGCTAAGTCAGGAACAGTGCAAAGTACTAGAGTAAAAGGGTTCGCATTCCTCCACTGTGGCATATTGTGTCTTGTAGTTCTGAGGTGTCACATCTTGTTTTTATGAACAATATAATTATTCTAGATTAGTGAACAATTACTATGATTGACCTTTACCTTAAGTAATTTTATAGGTATGAAGGTAATTATTATGAGTTTATATTGATAAAAATTGGAAATTGATTTATATGTTAAATATTGTAGACATGATTACAATGATTTGCCTTGGCTATGTTTTGGAGACACTAACCTATTGACGTCGAGTTGAGTGCAAATGAATGCAAGTACTCATCGAAGACGAGAACATGGTTGATTTAGAGGTGTTCTAACCACTTGGCAAGAACTGATGGATTACCTTGACGCAATCACACACTACGTAGTTTTCATATGCATTTTGAATGGTTTTCTTATGCATATATGTGTGGAAAATAAGTGTGATTTATGATTTAAATAATTAGAAAATATTGTGTTTAAATTGCTACAATAGTATATTAAATGCATTATTTTAATTAATGTTGTGATGAATAGATGTTAGAAAAATTAGTGTGTTAGAAATCATTTTCAAATGCATAATGTAATTATTTAAGTTAAATGTCTTTTTCGAATTGTAATTAAATAGGTATTGCAATTTAAATAAAGAAATATATATGATTATTTGTATTTTTATTAAATAATAAATATTGTTTTTATTTACCTAATTTTAGATGTTTTGAAGACAATATGCAAAGTAGAATTAATTAAATTATAATTAGATATATTTATTTTATTTATTTCTTGATTTATTAAAAAAGATATGTTTTAATTAAATAATTAAATAATGTTAATAATAGTGTTATTATAATTAGATAATTTTAAATAAATAAACAAGAAAGAGTTTTAAAAAGTAGCTTCCTGTTATGCAAGCCAAATTTGCACTACATAACAGTAAACTGCATAGAAAATAATTAATTGTTTTAAATAGCATTTTTGCTCTAATTTTATTGGTGGAATATCATGCAAAGAGAATAATAACTTTAGTTCTAAATTCTATATTCTTGAGATTTCAAACCTAATTCATGGTCGCTAGAAATAAGTTAGGAGATTTTTTTGTTAAAAGAAGACTTCTTGGCAGCAAAAAAAAAACACCACGAATTGCAGCAACAGGAACCCACGATCTGCAGCAAGAACAAGGCGATTTGAGCAACAAAGAATTTGATTTTATTAGCAGCAACATCAGCTTCAAACTCCATCAACAATCACCTTACTTTTACTAGGTTTTTATTATGTTTTTGCCTTCTTTAAATCACGTGTGGAGGTTGTAGAAATAATTAGCTTGATTATAGATGTATGATGGTGTAAGCTTTGGCTATTCCTTCTTGGCTGAACGTGGCTTTAAATCAAATTTTCACTATTGTTTAATCTGCCTGAAACAAAATCATTATTCCCAGATTTTTGATTATTAAGATTGAATGGAAGCTATTAAAACCAATTATAAAATCTTCATACGGTTGCCATAAACATCCCTTGTAGACCTATTTAAGACTGTATTTCTTTTATTTTTGCTGGATAAAACTTTCTATTTGATTAGAAAATTGATGCATTATTTTAAACTCTAAAAAATTCACAAAAGGGTAGACAAAACCTAGTTCCTGTTATGGACCGTTTTTCAGTGTATTTTCCTTTACATTTCCAGAAAATAACAGTAAGTTGTGCATTCACTGTTTTATTTTATTTTTCTTTATTTTCTGCAGTTCCTGTTATTGAGAACAAAAAATAACATAATAACAGGAAGCTATTTTAATTTTCTGTATTTAAATTTGCTACAACAACAGGAAGTTTAAATTATGTTTTTATGAATTTCCATCACAAATTTGATAGCAAATAACAATAATAGTTAGATTGCATATGATTTTTGAGGAATTATGATTAAATAAATTGATATTAATATTAGCTAGATTTCATTTGATAATGGGAAATTATGATGGAATAATGGATAATAATAACTAGATTGCATATGATATTGCAAAAATATGATTGAATAATGAATAAGAAATTGTATCAAATTGATAAACTTGTGAATGCAATTGTGTATGGAAATGAGGGATTATTGCTTGGAAAGTGTGTTTTCCTTGATTGGTGTTTTGGAAAAGGAATTTGAAATGATTTATAGAAGAACATTAATTGTTTTATTCTATTATTCTATTGATCTTGAGGAAAGATAGTAATATTATTTGACATAAGTACGCATGAAACCTCATCATATGAGAGTGGAGTAGTCAGACATCAACATTTGATTTTATTTGGATTATGAAACATCATTTGGATATGAAGTAAAATAAATAGGTTCTACAATCTATTTAAAACATGGAATATGAATTGAGTATATAATCAGATTATTGCTTTTAAAAAGTATTCATGATGATCTTCATTTTTGCCTGATCAAAAAGTGTGCTTTCTTTATTAATGCATGGGAAAGGGATTCGAGGTGGTCATAAGTGATTTCAATTTATTCATTTATTTAATTGTTTATTGATTTATTGAAAAACTTGATTCTTTTATTTTATTATTTATTTTCTTGCTTCTTGGGGAAAGAAGTAGATTTTCATTTAGGAATGTAAATGGGTTGCTTTCTGTGTTAGGATGCTGAATGTGGATTTATTAGAGATGGCTTTTCCTCTTTTCAAGAATTGTATCGGGTTACTTATAAGGATTAGATCTAATCGAGATGACATTGAAATAGATGTTTATTGTCTAGAAAACTTATTATATTGATATCTCTTCCACATCTTGTTGTGAGATAGTTTGCTTTTCATTATTTAGAATTACACATTTAGACATCAGGGTTGCATCGGGTGTTCCCTCCTGCCAGTTGTTACCAGGTAGCTAGACATTTCATGCAGGGCTGGCTTTCCTTTGTTTCATGAAGGGATTCGAGGAAGTGTAAATAATTCATGGTTGGGAGGAAAAAGCACATAGGCCATGTTCCCGTCTCTCGGCTTGCAGGTGGTGGACCACTTGGTTCGTGTGACTGATGAGCATATTTATTCATTATTCTTGTTGTACACGATTATTGTACTTGATTGGATGTATTATGGGATGCTTGCCAATGGATTTATGTATATTATTTATAGTGCTTGTTACCTGGATTAAGCATGCAATTTTTGTAAGAATTAATGACATTGTGATTTCGTATTTATGAGATTTATCTTTCTTTGAGATATTGTGATTAAGTGGATTAATTACATATTTTGTTTTGGATATTGTGATGTTGTATTTAAATGGATTATTTACTTCATTTGCTTTTGAGTTGGTTTATTGGCTTTTACATGTATTTGTGAGGCTTTACATGAGGTAGCAAAGATACATACCATGACTACCTAAATCTAGAGTTATAGCTTCTGAAGCTCAACATATCACATCCTACAAGTTCTCCAGTATCAGATTCTAGTCTGACAATATTTCTCTGTGATAGAACAACAGTTCTAAGATCCGCATTTCCCTATGAAAGAATATTATGCTCTGTAGTTCTAAAGGTATGCTAAGATGTCCATAATAAATTTTGTCTATGATTTTTAGAGTCTCATATGATCCGCATTGGAAGTTTTGGTATGACAGTTGAACTGGTCAAGTGTGTACTTAAGGAATAAGCCGATAGGGGAGTTAGATCTATATGCGGTGAGGATATATTGTTTGAAGAATTAATCCAAGTGGTTGAATGATTGATGTCAACTCATAAGAAGACTATTGTATGTGTATTTGGGTTCACATTCCTATTTGTACACAAGATCAAGCCAAGGTATAACACTTGTATACAGATTTCTTGTCTGGCTTGCCAACCTGATTGTGAGATGAATCTTGTTGCAGATATATATACTCGATGGATTTTGGTGTTGGAGATGTGGTAGTGAGTGATAGTATGTGAATTCCAAGATTGTGAGACCTAAGGCAATTCTATGATTAGAAAAAGGACAGAAAAGGTAGAAGGACAGAAGTATATGTGAAGTAGAGTAGAAAAGAAGGGTAGACAATATGAAGTCCTTTGAATCTGTATACTAAGCAAATTGGTATTGCACCACAACATTTTGTAGATGCACCTATAGTAGTCATCTATTAGTAGTGAGCCAATCCTTCTTCTATCCTCTCTTCTATTTGGTAGTGAGCCTATTGCAGTGAGCACTTCTCTGGACAATGAGTCCTTGGGCAGTGAGCCCTAAGGTAGTGAGCCTTTATGTAATTCGGTATTGCAATCATAATATATTGTGAGCTAATACTCACCATAGTTTTTCCCTTTTTAAGTTTTCCACTTAAAAATCCTGGTGTCTATGTGTTATGACTTTATGGTTGATGTTCTTATGTTTATTCTGCTTTCATGTTATTGAATTTGGCAATTGGATTATAGATCATTGAAGAAGTGGTTTTGTAGAATATTGATTCACCCCCCCTCTCAGTAGTCATTGTGTTCAACAATTGGTATCGGAGCAAGGTTCCTTGGAAGAAGCTTAACAGCTTGAGGAAGATCTAGAAAGGTGAACACATGGTAGCAAGAAGATATCCTGCTTCTTCAGAAACAAGTTATCCAGGTAGCATTGATGAACAACTGCAAGCTGCTCTTGATGATCATGACAATTCTGAGGCAAATATCAAAGAGTTGGTGGAAAATATCAAAGAAGCTGATGATTGCATTCTAAAACTAAAGGAGCAAGTTAAGAAGTCTCAGGATAGAAGAAAAGAGCTAAGTAAACAATTAAAAGCAACAAATGAATACATAGACAGTCTATCTATGCCAGTTGAAGAAAAAACAAAGGTCGAAGAACATCTGACTCAGGTTGTGAAGGATAAGTCAGAGGAATGTGAAAAACTGGGAAAAGATGTGTTACTTTTGAAACATGATCTAGAAGCAGCTAATAGCTATAAATAAAAATTCAAAATAAGCTCTGCAAAGCTTGAGGAATTGATTGAAAGTCATAAGAGTCCAGATGACAAGCAAGGCTTGGGATTTGAAAAAGGATAAAGTTCAAAATTAGGCCAAGAAAACACTGAATTTAAGAAAAATAAAGGAAACCAATTCCAAAATTAGAGAAGAAGACCTAGAAGACCTTCGGTCAGGCAGCCAAATGCTCAAAGTTACCCATCTTTCAATGGCTATTATTTTAATTGCAATAAATTTGGTCACAAGGCTACTCAGTGTAGGAGTAGGATAAATTAGAATGTTCCATCATTCTCTGGTCAATGTTTCAATTGCAAGAACATTGGTCATAGATCAAATGAAAGCAGAAGTTTGGTTAGACATGGTTTTAACTATGCAAGGAATACTCAATCCTTTAATGGGAAGTGCTTTGCATGCAATAGATTTGGACATATGACTAACCAATGTAGATCAAGAATGAATTCAATCAATAGAAGGAATCAAGGATAGAGGAATGTGGTATGCTACAATTGCAATAAGTTTGGGCATGTTGCCAAATTCTACAGAAGCAAGAATGAGAAAAGAAACTATCCTACAGAGAAGATGAAAACAGAGAAGAAAGAAGATAAAGGTAAAAACAAGGTTGATCCGGTGGAGCTCAAGAAGGAAATGAGCATGGTCTGGGTTAAGAAGGATGTTGATAATATCAAGGATGAATCTGCACCAGTATCTGGTGCAGATACTTCCTCTGGGAAGTAAATTGGGAGCTCTAGCTCAGGGAGAGCTATATTGAAAATTCAAATCCCCTAGCCAGATATTTAGTGCTGGGATCCTACATGAAGATATAATGAAAAGTTTCATATGACAGATCTATTGAAAGAAATTTCAGTGGAGAAGGATCAAATGTGGAGCATTGCAAAATAGTTTTGATTGACTGTGCATGATAGAGAAGTGTTTGATAGCTTTTTGAAAGATAGCATTTATGGCAAGTAGGCTAAGGAAAACAAAGGGTTAAAAGACTTGGATTTGGAAAGGATTAATCAATTTACATTCAACCTATCAAGCGTCCTAGAGAATTGAAGCAAGATTCCAAGTGTCTACAGAGATTTCCAAAGCGCTCAAGTGAAGAAAACCCTATTTCAAAAAAAGAGGTATTTGCAGTTTGAAACTCTACGATAAATTTGTTTGAGTCTTTGTGGAAATGGAAACACTGCAAGTAGTTAATATAATTGAGAGATTAAGACCAAAATTCAAGAAACACCCCTTTAAGTCAACAGAGGTTGACCCAATGGGTGCATTCTCGGATATTCCACATGGAGTAATGCATGCGGAGGATGTTAGGGCATACATTCATGTTACCCTAGATGAATTTGGTGATAGTAGGTTTTCTAATTTATTTTTGAAGCACTTGAGCAATAAAAATCTTGATTTGAAGAAAGAATATAAGACATTGGAAGCAAAGAAATTTATTCAATATGTAGACTTTCCAACTTTTGCAAAAGATGAATGGATTCAGTACATTCGGAGCAGGATACATGATGAATTCATGTGGCTGGAGAGACCCTTCATGATTATAAAAGATGCTATAAGGGCTATAATTGGATTAAATTCCACTAGAATAGTACCAATGTTAAAAGTTGTAAAGAACGATACAGTAATGGCTACCACTGGTGCCAAATTTGATAAAATGGCACTGACAATAAATGACATTAAAGACCATGCGGTTAGGTTTACAACTATGGTAATAGGGTATAAAGTCTACTTCACAAACAGGGAGAATTCCGTTTTTGGTACTATCATATTTACAGCCTACAAGATGATAAAAGAAGATGCGGATTATGATCTATGTGAGTTGCTTTAGCAACAACTAATGGAGAATCTAAAGAAGACAAAGGAGAAAAAATATCTATTTAAGTTTGGTACTCTGATCCTTTGCCTATTCTTCTATTTTATGCAAGAGTTACCTAGCATGAAAAATCTATTTTGGACTAGAGACAAACCTATTGCCGTGCAAATAAGAAATTGTTTAAATAGTATTGGAAGTTATGATGCACAAACTATAGCCCTATGGGGCTATTTCAAGGAATTCCAAAGGGTAATGCAATCTAGGGAAAGAATCCCTAAGACAATTGTTGAAAAATACAAAAATGACATCTGTTTTATTGTAAATAAAGACTAATGCATGATGGAAGCAGTTGAGCCTAGGATAGTATGGATTATGCCAATGGGTTATGAAGTTGCAACAGATGTGCTAGATGGGTATGCAGTACTCATGATTAGAAAACCTAAGGACTCTTCTGAGGAAATATTTGGAACTTTTGAGGAACTATTTGTGAAATTCCATGTTGACTTGAGAATGCCTGAGATTTAAAAGAAGGCAAGGAAAAAGGCTGAAGAGTATGCCCAGAGTCAGGGGATTACAAAAGAACAAATCTCTGAAGCAAGAGCAAAGGCTCAAACAAAAAGGGCAGCCAAAGAAAAGCAAGATGAACCTATGAAGGCTCCGAATGAGCTTCAGAAGAAACCAAAAGAGCCTATAGTGACAAGAAAAAGAACAAGAGCATCTACCTCTCAAACTGCTTCTGCATCCTCTGGTCCCATACCATCTTTAAGTGTGGAGGTACCTAGGTAGAAAAGAGTGAAAACCAAAGCCAAAAGGATTCATGTTAGTATTAGGGCTGATGAAAAAGAAACCGAGACAGATGGGGAGGTAAAGAAGATGAAAGCAGAGACTACTAAAGCGTCTGGGAGCACAAAGGAGAAGACCTCCGGTAAGAGTAAAGAGAGAAAGAAAGCAAAGACTGAAGAGCCTGTCAAAGTCCAGGCTACAATAAATCTAAAGGAATTCTTGAAGGCCATTACAATTGATGGCAATCTAAAGCCTATTGCCCAATTGTATGATGATTATAATGATGCAGATAAAAAGATCATTGAGAATGCTGTTGTCAAATACTTGGATATATACAATAAAGCCCTCATTGAGATAATTACTGATCTCCCAGACAGTCTGGGAAGTATAATGTCTACAAGAAAGGAAGCTGCTATGGCTAAGGATGTTGAACTTAGAGAGCATACGCTGATAAGGTTATGTCCAGAGATCACATTGGAAGAAAAAGCAAAAGTCTTTAAAGTGTTGCATAAATAATTTAGAACAAAGAGGAGGATGAACACTCTCATGTTAGATGACATTGAGAAGGTAGTCAAGGAGATTGAGGAAATTACTTTGAAAATGTTGAAAGAATTTCATCTTCCAACAGTATATGATAATAAAGAAATAGGTGGCACAACTATTCCAAAAGTTAGCCTGGATCAAGGGTTAGATAAAAATGATGAAGAGTTAAAGGAGAAAGAAGGTCAGGCCCCTGCTATTGATGGTCTGAATACAATTGATAAGGTTCAAACTGAGACAAATCTTCCTCCAGATCAAAAAACTAGTGAGAAGAACAAAACTGACAATCAAGAAGAAGAACAAGGTGAGAAGAGCCCTACACCAGAGCAAAATGTTGATGTGAGTGAGGCTATGGATCTAGATCCTCAGGAGCAAAATAAAGAAGAAGTCTCTAAGATAGCAAGAGACACTGCTGAGTCTGTCAAGGAATTATTAGAAAAAGAGAAACAAGTCTTGGATGAGCCTGTGTTTTTGCAAGGTCTAATAAACTTGGACTCAATGTCCTTATGCAGAAATTTAAATTGGTATCAATTGTGCAAGAAAAGGCACAAGAAGAAATATTGAAGTCTCATATAGAGGACAATGAATTCATTGGTGTGGCATCCAACATTTTGGAGAAGATGATGCCATCATATCAAAAGGATACATCAATGTCTCCAACAAATCAAATCAAGGGACTCATAAACTCAGTAAGTGTGCATTTTGAATCTTTTGAAAAGTCTGCATAAATGAAAGTAAGAAAAGAGTTTGATCAGAAGAGATAAACTGAGTTGAAGACTATGTTGATCAATGATAAAACTCTATTAGATGATAGAATAAAAGGTATACAAAGTGCTATTAAAGAAGCTTGTGATTTGTACAAATTTTTCTTATCATGTCCAGAAGCCACAAAGGAGTTAGAAGAAAAGATCAAGGATCTGAAACTGCAACTAACAAATATTTCTAAGTCATTTGATCTGGCAGTTGAGTCAGTAAGCAACAAAGAAATACAAGTTATCAATATTCATAATGAGTTAAGTAACCTGCTGAATAAGAGGGATCAAATGAAAAATAGAATCTGTTAGTTGAGAGGACTAATAAGTCCTAATCTAGACTCAATGTCAAATCTTGGAGTAGAAGCACTACAGGTAAATGCACTAATTGACACACCCTCTAATATACAAAAGGCAAAAAAATTGGTCTTCCTAATAAACAATCATATTAAAATCTTGGAAAATGCAAAGAAGAGTTGGGATGGAGAACTGGCTCAAATAAAGATCATTTTCAATGACATCCTACAACCTCCAACAAATTAAGTTGAAGATTGCACCTATACATATGCGTTCAAGTATGACAGTTTTGGCAGTTTTTGTAGTTTTGACACAATTTTCACTTCTGTACATACACCTTTGCCAATGATGTCAAAGGGGGAGAAGAAAACTAGTGAAAAATGGGCAAGCACCTAAGGGGGAGAAGAAAAATAGAGTGTATATAGTAAGGGGGAGCAGATAAGCATTTTTCACTAAGTTTTGCCATTAATACTAAAGGGGGAGATTGTTGGCAAGAGACACTGCTCTGATGAATGCTGAATGTTGTCATTGATGGCAACAAGGCAAAGGGATTCTACTGGCATGGCAAAGAGACTTTACTTTGGAAGAATAAAGGACTAAGTATGGGTAGTGTACATTATACAAAGTAAGTGACAGTGTTTTAGATGGTATGCCTCTGTAGTTAAAGACATTTGTATGCAGTTCAAGTATGTTACTCATAGCTACCTAGTGATCACATGTTCCAGTGTTCAAGTCTTGACTTCCTTCGGAAGTCATATGGTGAAATATCTAAGTCCAGGTGAACAGAGCTAAGTCAAGAATAGTGCACAGTACCAGAGTAAAAGGGTCCGCATTCCTCCGCTGTGGCATATTGTGTCTTGTGGTTCTAAGGCAACAAAGAAACATACCAAGACTACCTAAATCTAGAGTTATAGCTTCTGAAGCTCAACAGATTACATTCTACAAGTTCTCTAGTATCAGCTTCTAGTCTGACAGTATTTCTCTGTGAAAGAACAATAGTTTTGAGATTTGCATTTCCCTATGAAAGAATATTATGCTCCGTGGTTCTAAAGGTATGCTAAGATGTTCATAATGAATATTTTCTATGATTTTTAGAGTCTCATATGATCCGCATTGGAAGTTTTGGTATGAGAGTTGAATTGGTCAAGTGTGTACTTAAGGAATAAGCCGACAGGGGAGTTAGATCTATATGCAGTGAGGATATATTGTTTGAAGAATTAATCCAAGTAGTTGAATGATTGATCTCGACTCAGATGAAGACTATTGTACGTGTATTTGGGTCCGCATTCCTATTTGTGCACAAGATCAAGCCGACAAGGTATAACACTTGTATACATGTTTCTTGTCTGGCTTGCCGACTTGATTGTGAGATGAATCTTGTTATGAATATATATACTCGATGGATTTCAGTGTTGGAGGTGTGGTAATGAGTGATAGTATGTGAATTCCATGATTGTGTGACCTAAGGCAATTCTATGATTAGCAAAAGGATAGAAAAGGCAGAAGGACAAAAGTATATGTGAAGCAGAGCAGAAAAGCAAGGCAGACAATATAAAGTCCTTTGAATCTGTATACTGAGCAAATTGGTACTGCACCACAGTATTTTGTAGATGCACCTATAGCAATCATCTCTTGGCAGTGAGCCAATCCTTCTTCTATGCTCTCTTCTATTTGGCAGTGAGCACTTCTTTGGACAGTGAGTCCTTGGGTAGTGAGCCCTAAGGCAATGAGCCTTTATGTAATTTAGTATTGCAATCATAATATATTGTGAGCTAACACTCACTGTGGTTTTTCCCTTTTTGGGTTTTCCATGTAAAAATCCTGGTGTCTATGTGTTATGACTTTATGGTTGATGTTCTTATGTTTATTCTACTTTCATGTTATTGAATTTGGCAATTGGATTATAGATCATGTGAAGAAGTGGTTTTGTAGAATACTCATTCACCCCCCCTCTCAGTATTTATTGTGTTCAACATTCTCTCCACATTATATCTTGTGTCATTTTTCTATGGTGTTTGTTCTTGTGTTGTGATTTGTTTTCTGAATGCAATCTCCATTGATATTACACTGTTTGAGATCATTTACATATTGTAATTAGTTTTTTGTTTAAGTAGTTGTTGCCTTCAATTTTGTAACACTTATCCATATCCACCTATCCCATCCAAATATTCCAAAAAAGAGAGAAATAATCAAAATAGTAAAGAGAAATCCCTTCATCCAATGGTGAAAACCACCTTGGTGGTGCCTTGGATAAGTGCCATGATGAAAACTTGGCAAACAAGCGTCATGTGTAGGTTGATTATCTATGTGACTATTTAGGGTAAAATTTGGATTGTTTAGTTTAGTGTTTAAATCCTCCTTTCACCCATTACATTCAAGGACCTTAGGATCGAGTGGCAGAGCACTATCAGGTCCTTGGTCACTTACAAATGTAGGAAAATTTGGATTAGGGTATTTGATTATCAAATTTCCTTCTCTTATGCTCAATTATCCATCAAAACCCTAATTATATAAATACGGAAGTAAACAAATGAATAACAAAAAATGATTCTGTAGAAAGATGTAAAATTACAAATGATTGTGCACCTATTTTTGGGGTTCTAAGGCTGAAAAGTCAGGGACAAAAGAGCAGGCACCCAAGTCTAGTGCCCTGCTTTTTGTTGGGATCTGTGGACAAGATCTGCAACCTGTTCTTGCTGCACTGAAGGTTTTTCTGTCACGAAACTTTGAGGACTAATGAGCGGGTGCCCAAGTCTAGGGTGCTCTTTTTCCTATTGTTTTGCAATTTTGACACTCCAACATGCCCTCCTACAGCTTCACTTTGTCTGCATCATCAACTTGCAACCTACAATCATAAAACTTTGGGAGGGGGTTGTGGTGTTTAGGAACTTGCCTCAGTCAAGCCTCAGAAGGACAAGCCCCGGAAGGACACTTAAGTCTTCCAAACACCTTTGTTAGATAGAAAGTGCATGCCCTTGTGAGGCAGAGCCAAAATCCAAATGAATAAATGATCACAAACACAATAAATGTCACCTTGTAGTGAAGATATCATGAGAGGAAGATCCTCTTCATTCCATGAGGAAATGGATGCTCAAGTCTACAAACACAAGCACATAAACAACACAAATCTACTCTTGCAACACAATGAAAGCCTTGAATCACCTCTTGAATGCATAAACTTCACCATAACAATCTAGTTTATAAATGAATGCCTAAACATGCTTTTATATGCAACTACAAACACTCCTGCCAAGAATTTCGTAATTCAAACTTACCATGTCGGCATAGGACCAAATAACGGTCACAAGCCGATACCCAAAAATTGGGACTACCCCAAAATAGGGCAGGACTAGGGCGCGGGCACCCAAGTCCTCCCCGCTATTTTGGGTAGGGGTTATCTCAAGTAGTCTCCCTATGTTCTATTTGTCAAGACACTTAGGGGTTTTCTCATCAGGATGTTGAAATATGATGTAATATGTCCTAAATGCACACTAAAGACCCGGGAGCTAAACCTTATGAGGGAAAAGCCCCCAAGGGGACATTTTCTGACGTTACAGTGACTTACACTTGGGGGCATGTCATCTCATCCAACCTATTATTTCCCATCCTATAATATATTATCCTACCATCCTTATCCATTATACCCACATACCTATCCTATTTAATCCATCCATCCTCCCTTCCTCCTTTTGATCTTGATAAAGATATGGGGGCAAAATGTTGAAAAATGCTTTGGATATCTTTTGATATGCCTCATCCTTTGCAACCAATCATATCATCCTATTGTTCTAAACTTTGTCATGTAAATTCCTAAGCATTACACCTAGAATGGGGCATGTTATTCCTATGTGGCATAGTCATTGGAGATCACATCCTAAACCTCGAATCCACTCCACATCCATCCCTATTGCCTATCCTTTTATCCATCCATCTATCATGAGCCTTCCATCCCATTTACTATCGCCCATCCTATTATCCATTCATTCAATCCCACCTTCATCCTTGCACCTAGACTTGGTTTTCCCTTGTCATTGGTGTCTTGCACAAAGGTTGTCTAAATTGTACTCCAATGCCATCCTCAAACATTCCAATAAAAAAAAATCAAATATTCAACAAAAAAAAGCAATAAACCAAATGCAAGTCATCCTTAATCCATACCAATCTAGCCCATCAATCAAGCCAAATTATCCAATCACATCCTTTGGTCTTGATCCTAGCCTTGTTGTAAACCAATCAAATCAATCAAATCAATCCAACATCATCAATCCAATCTATTCAACTCTTGATTAAGGACTATCTAACTTAAGTATAGAGATCCATCATTATCAATCAAATCCTAGTGTTGATTCGCATGGCCAACAACACTAGGATCATTATCAATCAATCATCAATGGGATATATCGTTCCCACATCCTTGTGTTGATCTAGGGATATATCATTCCCCACAATGTCAACACTATCCTTATCAACCAAATCCTGGTGTTGATATGCATGGCCAACAACACTAGTATCATCAAATCATCATCAACAATCAATCAATTGATCATTGGTTTACAACTTGACAGGGGCAATACCTTGTTTGTTTTTGAATCATTTATGTATGCTTGTTTGCTTGCTTGTGTGTGTTATCATTTTTATCTTGTATTTGTATCAAATCCACATCTTTCCAACTAATATTCATATCTTGTGTATGATGGAATAACTTTTTGCATTATCCTTTGCATCTAAGGTCATATCATACCTTTTGTGCATTAGGACTTTAATACTCTAAGTTTACTTCCTCATACATCTAGACAAGGTTGTATTACGCTAGGTGCACAGGACACATCGTCACCCTAGTTTTTATACCTTGGTACATAATGTCTAGTTCTATATCAAACTATATGATTGTTCACTTCATTGCAGCATAACATATCATTCATCTCTTATCTTGCATCCTCCATCTCCTTATCCATTCTTTTATCATTTCATTCCATTTCGAGAGCATACCCGTGTTCTCCTAACCCACCTATCCTCTCGAGGGGGCATCATCCTATCCTTACATCATATTTTTATCTCATCCATTCCTCCTTGTCACTCTTTTAGGTGGTTGGGGCATCATTTTTTCCTTTCATTCATACCTTATCTTCTTTGAAATGATGTTACTTCTCTTAGTTGCAATACCATCTCAAAGAGGGGTAAAATGTAGACACCTAAAATTGACCATGCCTTGTCGATACATCATTGGAGACACATGATGAGACATTTTGTCCTAGGACCATTATATACCCCATTTCATCACCTAATTCATTAAATAAATCATATTTATTTAATTAATTCCCATCATAATCCCATTTCAATCCCATTAGATAATTAATTAAATAAATTATATTTTTTTAATTAATTCCCACATTTCCCTCATCCAAATTAATTAAATAAATTAAAGATTTATTTAATTAATGTATTTCGCATCATCCCTTTCCAAAAATTAAATAATTTTATTATTTAATTCCACATTTGTCACTATCTTCACATGGCTAGAAGCTTCTAATCCTTGTAACGTTGAAGCCATTTGACTTTATTCCTCTCATTCAACCCCCATGAGACACTTGTCACATGACCACAACTCCTTGTGTCATTTAATCCTAGCCATCCATTCCTATCACTCATCTCCTATAAATCAAGCCTCACCCAAGCCATTTGGGGGCTCCGGAGAGATGACATCTTCATACATCATCATGTTGTCCAAATCATTCTAGTTCCTCTATCATCCTCATACTAGTTGTTATGTTGTAGATTTGAGCAATCAACATCTCATCCTATTCATCATCCACCAAAGAGAACAAAGCTAGTAGATTTGGGTGCATCTACTCCGTTCTATTACGTGTGGATGACTTGGTTTGAAGGTAAATGTAATTGAGTTGTTTACATTATCTTTGTATTGCATTTGGATCAATTTTCTATCTACATCATGTTTTTGTGCTTTTTAAGATCTTTTTATGAAAACTAAGTGTTTTTTTCTAATCTAGGAATTGAAATATGTATGCAATCTAGAATGTAGTTAACTAATGCAATCTTATCTATGTTTTTGTTTGATTTTCTGGATATTCAGATCAAATACTCGAATAAATGAAATTGCTTTGAAATAAACTAATCTAAAGAACTTTAAAAGCAAACAAATCTAACAATGTAAATCCTATTTAGCCTATTAAGGAAATTAGAATATTAAATTACTATTCTTGAGAGCAAATTTAGATTTCTAATTACTATATAAAAAAGCACTAAGGAACCTGGAATATGAGACATGTGAGCCTCCACTACCCTCATAAATCCTTGTGTCAGCAACCTCTTTGTCCTCTTGTAGCACCGGGGATATCCTCTTGGCAACAATAGGAAAGGGAATGCAAAAAGAGGTTTCAAAAGCTTGAAATGTGAGCTCAATGTGAGATAATGAGCACTATAGCTTGCGATTTGGGCAGCGTATCGACATGATGTGAAGCTTTTAGAAAATCTTAGACGAAACAACAATAAAAGCAAAAGGATCAAATGTCCTATATGAGCATATGGATGCTAGTTTGAGAGTAAAAACTTGCAAAGATTGGATGCACAAATGAAATTACCTCCCTTTGTACTTGAGGGAGGGGTATTTATAGGTTGAAAGAGGATATGAGAGTTTGGAGAGAATGGAGAGTTAACTCACTTTATTGGAGAGTTAACCTAGAAGACCAAGGAGTGAGCTGGGCTAATTAAGGAGTGATCAAGCTAATATAGCTTATCACTGAAGCAAAATGGAGTTAGCATGAATGCATGAGTTGACAAGTTGAGATAAAAAGGAGCTAACTATGCATGCTTGGAGGCTTAGAATAGTTAACTCTATGTTTAGACCAAAAAATCATGCTAACAGGAAGAAAAATGGATCAAAACAGAGCTTTTTCATGTCCAAAACTCAAGTTCTTCCGTGTCTAGAAAAGATGACAGGGTCACCCATGGGTTGCCCCTTTTACCAGTCCAAGTTGCCTAGGGGCAACCCATGGGAGACCCATAGAGGGAAGGTCTTGGGTTGGAAAGCAGGTTTGGAGATTATTAGTAAGGTGAAACTGAGGCGAATTACCTCCAGAAACTAGTTGAAAGGGTGTCAAAATCCAAATCTGCACTTACAAAAGTCAAATCTCTTGGGGGAGATCCTGAAATAATAGGGGGAGATTTGGATTGGTTGACCAAAACTGAAAATTAAAAGTTGGAGATGGCTTGGGAGGTCTTCTAGAGGGCTCCTAGGGGTGGGAATGGATGAAAAACACTAGAGAAAGGTCAAATCACAACAACAAGACAAATACAAGGCTTAGGGACGAAGTCACAAGCATAGGAAATGAGCATCAACAAGTGTTGAAAAGTGTCGAAAGTGGGGAAAAGGTTAGCACAACAAAGGGGAAACAACATGAGGAGGAAAAACCCAAATGCTACTAAGAGAATCACTACTCAGAGGGCATTATTTCACACTTACATGTATGTGACAAGGATTATGAGTCATCATGGGGTCCTTGTGGAGGTTGTGGGTGATTTTGGTGCTTACATATTTGCCCCTTTAGGGATGGTAGTCTACATGAAGGGTAGGTACCATTTCTAAAATAGGCCTTACCTATTGTCAATTTTTCTGCAATAGTACCTGCAATAACTAGCATTAGTTTGACATTTAAATATATCAAAACAAGTAATGAAAAATGAAATGACAAACATACCATAGATCTGTGAATTTGCCTAGTTGTTTTCCTTTGTCAAAGAGACCTATAGGGATGAAGGCATGCAAAAAGAGAGCATGAAATATGCATAAAAGCAACTAGTCTAAAAATGCATAAAATAAACTAAGCTAAGAGAAGAAAAGAGTGGAGAAATTAGAGTGAACGGAGTGAAACGTTGACGGAATTGGTCATGTAAGAAGTCGATGGAAAGATATCATCGAGGAGATCGCAAAGATGGCTGCTACTTCTTTTGTCACTGATAATCATGTGTACAATTAGTTAAAAATCCTTCTCTAAACCCTAGTTTTCGTTTTGAGAAAAATCTTGTGAAAGTGTTAGTTTTTGTCAATTTTTCTTGTTGCATTGTGTTTGTCTTGTCGTTTAGAGTAGGATTGATCTTTCGTTTGTCAAAATTGGTCGATATTTGCAATTTTAGAGCATTTTTAGCATTGGGGAGAGTGAAACAGGGTTGCCCTTTTTTCCAATCTAGGTCACTTGGGGGAGATCTGGTTGTGCAATCGGGTCACCCAATGGAGATCTTGTTGTGCAACAGGGTCGCCCAGGTGAGATCATGTTGTACATCTAGATCGTCCGAGGGAGATCCTATTGTACATCTGGGTCACCCAGGGGAGATCTAACCTGATGAAAGGGGTGACCCAATCAGTTCATTTCTGACTAAAATTTGAAGTTTTCTAACATTTATGGCACTTCGTTTTGGTCTAATTTGAATACCGAATTTGTTAATTTATTGCAATTTTGAAGGTTTTATATGCTTTTTTTGTGAAAATTTTGTAAGTTATATGATTTTTTTTTGGATTTTTTGAGTTTAAAGAGATCTAACGAAAGTTCTTTTCTGATGACAAGATATGCATATTCATTGGAATGCAAACATGAGCAGTTGTGGTTATCTGAGATGTATGATTCCTTAGATCCTAGTGATCTTGTTGTCCTGAAGAGGGCAGGCTTGGAGAGGATTTGTCAGGTTCCTGTCATACATCCTACCTCTCACATATGTTGTGATATCCTAACCTATTGGGATGCCAATAGGAACACCTTTAGGTCCCCCCAGGTTTTAGGGGAATGGACCATTACTTTGTACGAAGTTTACCGCATCCTAGGAGTCCCTATGAGAGGACACCCACTTGTTCTTCTTACTAGCGAGTCCATTGAGGACAATGCATCTTGGGCTCTAATCATGGGATGAGTCATCCCGAGGAGCAGACATGAGTTCAGCTCACTACAGTACCATAGCTTCACATTCCTCTCTTGAAGAAATTCCTTATTAGGTTGACTGCATCAAGGCTGTCTGGAGACAAGGCCTCAGCTCATCTCAGATGGTGTTGGGCACCCATCATTTAGTGTATTGAGCAGGGTACTATTTTTGCATGGGGTGCTGACATTCTCACTATGGTTTACCGAGATTTCTATCGCATTAATCGTCATGGGGCTCTTGCATTCAGCCACTCCACTTTGATGATGACTTGGATTTATGAGCACATGAGGCCATACCAAAAGGAGATTACACTTCCTGATCCTAGGCTTCCGAGACCCACTAGATGGGCTTGTGTGGGCCACTTAGATACTTCACTATGCACTGTGGTTACTCTCACTAATACAGACATGATTTTTGACCCTTATGTGGATATGGAGGACACTTGGTATCATGATCGATAGATTCGAGACTATTGTCGTAGCATTTCTAAGCTTTCTGATTGTAATGGTTTTGTCTAGGCTCACCGTGTTGAGTGATTTCTTCAGTAGCTAGGAGATGATTTTCTAGAGGACTTGCCCCTGATTTCTACTTGCTACCAATCTATCCAGGAGATGGGTGAGGTTGGCTAGAGACCTATTGTTTGGACTCCTTTGACTCCTGGGGTTTTGATTACCAAAACTTCTAGGACCTCGAGAGGTGGATAGAGGGAAGGGAGAGGAGCTCCTTTCCAAGGACTTATTGTCTTAGAGGACTCTAATTCTACTGACAAGGACTACATTCCTAAGGGAGATGATTAGTTAGATGATGGCTTAGTTGGAGATAACCAGGAGGATGACTCTAACGAGGGGGAGATATCGAGGACTACTTCTTCAGGTCCTAGACCTCTGCTTTATGATGATGAGATGTGACGTATTGATCCCACTTGGTAGTCTGGTGATCCTCATAAGTTTAATTTTACTTTCATGTTTTGCATTGTTCCTCTTCATTTAAATCATGAATCGTCATTCCTTCTTTCTTTATTTTTCAAGTAATGTTGAAGAATGGAGGACATTCTTTCGTGACACTTCTATTGATTTGATTGGTCCTTTTACTGGTCTATCATGAGATCAACTTCTTGTTGATCTTAAAGTACTGACTAGAGCTGGTTGACATACTGATATCTTAACTCTTGCCTACCATGGGTGCAAGGAGAATGCTTCTTTGAGAGCATAGAATCTCACTCTTAGTGGTGAGTATGCCATTCTTTTAGAGATGGCTCATCTTGGGATTTGGTGTCCTGATTTGAGCACATCAAGTCCTCATTCTTGGACTCATAGTAGGGTTCCTCATTCCCATAGATCTCAATGAGATCCTAGTGTTGTTCAAAGGCATAGGAGTAGGAGCCCTGATGGTTCAGTTAGAGGGAGTTGTCCCTAAGGCTTTTGCCTATTTGTTTCATCATCGTGCGCCCTTGCATGGGGATCCTTACTTCTCTTGAGAACATTTTGTCTAAGCTCTCATACTCTTGTATAATTTTGAACCTTTGATATGTCTATGAAAAAATGTCTCTTCATGATCACTACTATCGTATGAATACTTATCTCTCATGTACTTTGGAAGTTTTTAGAACTTTTTGATTGTGTAGACCCTTAACTCTAAGAATGCAAGCATGATAACAATGATATGTTTTTTTAGTTCTTTTTGGATATATATGTGTAACGTCAGAAAATGTCTCCTTGGGGGCTTTTCCCTCATAAGGTTTAGCTCTCAGGTCTTTTATCTGCATTTAGGACATCTTGCATCATATTTTGACATCTCGATGAAATGAGCCCTATGTTTCATGACAAATGGGACCTAGGGGGATCCCTTGAACCTAACCCTAACCAAAATAGGGAGGGAGGACTTGGGCACCTGTACCCTAGTCCTACCCTATTTTGGGTCAGTCCCAAAATTTAATTGTCAGCTTGTGACCGTTGTTTGGGTCCTATGACAACACGGTAAGTTTGAATTACAAAATTCTTGGCAAGAGTGTTTGTAGTTGCATATATAAGCATGTTTAGGCAGTCATTTGTAAACTAGATGATTACTAGCAAGAAATTGTGATCTTTTGGCATTCTAAAGGTGATTCAAGGCATTCGTTGTGTAGCAAAGGCATATTTGTGTTGTTTATGTGTTTGTATTTGCAGATTTAAGCATCCATCTCCTCATGGCATGAAGAGTTTCTTCCTTCCATGAGATCTTCACTACAAGGTGGCATCATTTGTGTTTTTGAGCATTTATCATTTGGTTTTTTCCTCTGCCTCACAAGGGCACACACTCTCTATCTGACAACGGTGTTCGAAAGACTTGAATGTCTCTCCGGGGCTTGACTAAGGCAAGCCTCTAAACACCACAACCCCCTCCCCATTTTCCCGTGATTATAGGTTACAAGTTGAAGAGGCAGGAAAAGTGGAGTTGCAGAGGAGTGTTGCACAGTGTCAGATTCATAGATCAGAGTTGAAAATAGGGCCCTGGACTCAGGCGCCCACTCATTAGTCCTCTAGATTCCACAACGAAGAAATCTCTAAGACAACAGGAACAGGTTGCAGACTAAGTTCCCATATCCTGACAAAAAGCATGGCACTAGATTAGGGTGCCCACTCATTAGTCCCCGACTATTCTACTTCCTAAACTTTAGAAACTGGTACACACTTGTCTATTATTTTACATCTTTCTGTAGCAGCATTTTTCGGTATTTGTTTGTTTGCTTCCATTTTTGCATAATTAGGGTTTTGATGTATAATTGAGCATAAGTGAGCATAATTGACAATCATATCATACAAATCCAAGTTTCCCTACATTCCTAAGTGACCAAGGGTATGATAGTGCATTGCCACTCGACCTAAAGTCCTTGAATGCAAAGGGTGAAAGGAGGATATACACAAAACTACCAAAAACCAAATCATCCAAATTTGACCCTCTATAATATGAATGCAGGGGATGATATGAAAATGCAAGAACAAAATTGATGCTGGAATAAACTTCTACTTCTATGGAATGCCATGCGTTATGACACTAACTATTATTTCTTTAGATCTCTTTTTCTAGTTTTGACATGAATGCATTATGGAACAAACATTATGACCGCTCTTTAGTATGATTTTCAATCCAGGAGATTACAGGTTATCCTAGTGTTGGAGACCTATTCAAGATTGTGAGATAGGGATTTACAACTCAAGTGGGGAATGGGGAGGAGATGGAGTGCTTCTAAATTTTGTGCTACGCTAAAGGTTAAACACTGATCCTTATCTAGATAAGACATTTTGACAAGCTTTCAACTTAGACAAACAAACAATTTTATTGGTGTTTTCTGGACTTAGATCATAGATGTCAAGCAAGATAGACCTAGGGTAAAGGAAAATAGGGAAGAATCAGGGCCCCTAAGTAGAAAATGGCCCTAAAGATTACTAGACTATTGGCTTTGCTTAGCTAGTGCATGTGTGTGCTTTGTACATTTCTCTTTTATTTTCTCTAGTAGAGTGTCACCCTTGTAGCTTCAAGCTTAGATTTATCTCCACCCAAGGGTACAAACACTCAACAATCTTCTCTCTATCACTCTTTTTCTGGAATGCCTCACTTGATTTTCTCATTTTTCTAGATTTTTGACTTTTATGAAAATGAATGCTTTTGAGTTTTGGATACACAATAATTTGATCTCTCTATCCTCACTTTTGTCATCGCTCCTATTTTTCTTGATCACTTATTTTTTATTCACTCA
This sequence comes from Cunninghamia lanceolata, assembly GCA_027924645.1. Taxonomy (NCBI): domain Eukaryota; kingdom Viridiplantae; phylum Streptophyta; class Pinopsida; order Cupressales; family Cupressaceae; genus Cunninghamia; species Cunninghamia lanceolata. Next base: position 17,844,853 of record BSBN01001715.1, read on the forward strand.
TATTTTAGATTGCTTCCTTCAGAGTTATGATCCTCCTGACATTTTTGGCCAAGAAAGATAAGGGGCTGAGCACCACCAAAAGTTTTCGTAATCCAGTTGGGCTTCCTTTTAACTAAGGAAGAATTGGTAAGATCTACTTGCAAGCTTCCTTAGAACACTGTGGTTGAATACTGACTTTGCTTAGAATTAACATCATGGATCATTAAGACCGGGATCAATGTGAAGCTAAGAGCTAGGCTTTGATTAGAATCACTAGGAATGAAGGGGGGGAATGGCGATTGTGAAAATAGGGGAATCTTGAAACCTAAAAAGGATCACCCTACACCTCGGCAACCTTAGAATCCTTACTGAAATGAAAATAATACAACAGTGAGTCATCCACTTAAGTGCAAGATGGGCAGAATGATGTTGAAATGCAATAAACAATTTTTTTTAAAAATTTGGAGATTTTACAATTTTTTTGTATTTTTGGAATATTTGATTTTTTTAAATTTTTTTATGTTTTATGATTTTTATGCTTTTTTAGACATAATACTTCTTAAGGTGAAAGGCATTGATTGTTTCACCAAATTCCTCACCTTCCATCGTGCATAAGAGATAGACACCATTACCGACATCTTCTTTAACCATGTAGGGACCTTTCCAGTCCTCAGTAAATTTCTTTTTTAGCTTTCATTTCTTATTTTTCGTGCTACGTCTTCTCAAGACAAGCTCTCCCATTCTGTAGGGTTTCACGATATCATTCGGTTCTGGCACTCCTAATTCCAAGGTTTCACTTGGTAATGTGAGATGGATTAAATCTTGGAAATCTTATTGGTTTAAGGGAGTCCAATACAAGACTCCGTCGCATCTTAATAACTCCATAAGCGTATCAAACTAGTCTTGCATGTAGATCTTTACTTCCTGTTGATCTTGAATGTTTTGGAGAAATTGGAATAACTCGAAGGGAGTTTAAGGTTCCCTTTGCTCGTCAGGAGGAACAAAGCTTATACTCATTCTTCCATTGGGCTCAAGTCTCAAATCCATGGAATATCCCACATAACTTCATGGTAATTAAAAGATGACAAGATCATCTATTCCCACTATTACTCGCATCTTCCATTCTTTGTTGAACGCTCCCTCACTTTCATCATCTTCATTTGGGAGTCTCTCAACCATCTCAAACTATACTATGGGTGCTTCCCATTCACCAAGCTCATTTGATTGCACTAAAGCAAAGGTAGTAGGTTGTGCTTGTGGTTGAGAAACTATGAACATCCTTGGGAGATTCCCTACCGCATTGGTTGATTCGTTGTCAACAAAATTTACTTCATCCAATGACGTCATCGATTCATATGAATCTTCCGATGGCATGAGTGGTTCATAGGATTCACTTTCTTCTAGTTTTTCAAGGATATGTGACTCACTTGGTGGTATCAATGGAGTGTAACTTTCTACTGGTTCTTCCTCTAGATCTGAGAAAGCGTGTGGGTCTACATTTCTCAAATCTAGTGTTGTCATTTCAAATATTGGCCCTTCGGTTCTATGAGGTTTCTCTCCCATGCAGGGGAAGAGTTTATAGGCTGGTTTCACATTAATCATAAGGATTTCTAAAGGGAACTGAAGGAGTCCATCCTTTTCTATCCATTCCATGGTTTTCATTATTGTTTCCTTAGGGATGACCTCCTTTTGTTTTGATGATGTTTCATTTTCTAAGAATTTCTTTTCTGCATGATTTACTGTCTTTGCCGAAATCTTTGTCCTCTTGATACATAAAATTGATTGTGGTGTAGGACTAGGGACAAAAATCGTATTCATGGGAAGCTCATAATCAATGGGGATGCCTATTTTCTTGTTTGCTCTATTAGACTTTTTCATGCTGAAAGGCTCTGGATCCCCTTTTACAACATATACCTTCCCAAGGTGTAAAAATCAAACTTCTTAGAATAATGTGGATGGCACAACTTTCATTCTACATATCTAGGGTCTTCCAAGGCACAGATTATACCTTGTTTCCTTATCAATAAAATAGAATGTGGTTGGGACAATTTTTGGTCCTAAAGATACTGGAAATGTGATTTTCCCTATCGTGGCAGCCTTCAAATTGTTGTATCCACTTAATGTGTCTCGGGATGTAGTGATGTTTGTGTGTCCATAACCCATCCTCTCTAAGAGAGAGAATGTAACTATATTCATTGTTGCTCCATCATTGATTAGCATTCTTTTGATGCACACGTCATAAATCCACACCTATAAATATAGTGCGGGATCTCTTTTTTTGTTAACTCTACCTCAAAAGGCATCTACTTTAAATCAAAGAAAAACCCTAGGTCTTTTAGTTCGAAATTTGGTGGATTTACATCAAAATTTACATGATTCACTTGTTCACTAGGAGGTGGTGTGTTTTGATCTAGGTACTTTAACCCTATCACTTTTAGTAACACTAAGCGATGTGAAGGAGAGTTTTTGAGGAGGTTGATGAACGAGATGTGTGCGTAATCTAAAATGTTTGGCAACTCTTCACTTTCCAATAGTGGTTCTGCCTAGATTGACACAATGAACTCCAAATTCTAGAGTTGAGCGTGGGGTGAGAACAGGGCAGCCGAGGTGGCCATTGAATTCATGACTTGGTTCTCTTTCCTGGGTATGGCTCTTATGGAAAAGAAGTCAAATAATTGAACCAACTTTCTAATGGTTTCTTTCTATGGCCGTAGTCGTTCTAATTTTGTTTCATAGTTTTCTATGACTTGGTTGATTACAAGTTGGGAGTCCCCAAAGGCAAAGATCTTCTTGATTCCCATTCTCATGGCTAACATAACCCCTAAAGATAGAGCTTCATACTCAGTGAAGTTATTTGTGCAGAAGAAGTCAAGTCTAAATGCAAAAGGGAGAACTTTCCCTACTGGTGAGGTGAGGATTATTCCTGTCCCTACCCCTATTTTACAAAATGCTCTGTCAAAGTGGAGAGTCCATAAATCTTGAATATCCTTCAATTTTGAGGTTTCTCTAAATTCATAAGTTAATTTTCACTTTTCTTCCTTCTCTTCCCCTTCTTCAATGATTTCTATTGTCCCAATCGAGAGATTTTTGACATCATAATCATTCATGCAAGGGATGGCTGCTAAGCTGAATGGGGCATGCGTCTTTGTGGTGTGGGGATCAAAGGGAAACTCTTTGAAGTGATCTAAGTTTTGATATGATACGTCGAGAGTATTTGCAATTTCCTATGTTTCTCCTATTATCTTCTCCTGTATGTTTGACTTTTTATCCTTTTCTTCCTGCGCCTTCCGATAGACATTGAAAGAATTAGGATCCAACTTTACAATATGCATTTTTCCCAAGTGATGAAATTGAACTTCTTGAAACAATGTGGAGGTGACAACCTTCATATCATGAACCCAGGGTCTTCCAAGGATCATGTTATAATTGGTTTCCTTGTTGATGACATAGAAATCTATTGGAACTATCTTGGGTCCTAAAGTAAGTGGTAAACTAATTTTTCCAATTGTTTGGATGTCTTGACTATTGTATATCCTTAAGGTGGCAGTTTGTTGTTTTATGCCTATTTTACTATATCTCATTCTTTGTAGAAAGGAAATTGGTAAGATGTTGACTGCCAATCCTTCATCCACTATCACTCTCTTTATGATGACCTCTTCGACTTGAACCTATATATAATGGTGAATATTTGTTATTATTTCCCTCATCTTTTAAAATTCTTGCGATGTCAAATGTAAAGGGGGTTGGTTCTTCTTGTGCTGAGCATCCCACTTCCAATACTTCCAAGAAGGTTTTTTAGTGTGAAGGGGAAGTTTTTAACAGGTTTACTACTTGCGAGAAAACATTTTTTGTTTGGTCTACTTGTTCCGTTTCTTGGATCACAAATACTTCTTGATTTAGTTCCATATGATTTGAACTTCTTTGATTGGTATTTCCTTTTCTATTTTGAGGCTCTTTCTCTTTTCTTTGGGATTGTAAGAAAACAAGGAACCTTTGTTGTTGTTCAAAGGTAAGCTTTGAAATAGCTTTATTGTACCTATAACAAGTCTTCATATCATGACCTTTTATTCCATGGAACCAACAATATGTGCTAGGATCATAGGAGAAACAACCTTTTCCTTAATTTCCTTTTTGGCAGCATTCATCGTTATTGGGTGCACTTCTTACGATATTGATATTTTTATCTATTGAGATGTTTGAGGCATTCTTCTCAGTGCCTTTTGAGACTGAATTTTCTATTCATGTCATATATTCTTCAGCCACTATTAATGGTTGCTTGGTCAATTCATAAGGCACTTTCCAAAGCTTCTTCATAAGACTTGTAAGGTAGTTTTTGGATTTCTTCCCTTGTATCCCTATTTAAAGTGTGCAAGAAGAGATCACATAACTCGTGATGATCCATAATCGGAGCACTTTTTAAAAAATAGAGAACTTGTCTCCATCGAGTGATGAAATAGGCTATTGACTCGCTAGGTTCTTGCTTCATGGTCAAAAATTCTTAGATTCCTATTTTTACAAGTTTATTCATGTCAAAAATCATGACAAACTATCCTCGTAACTGTTTGAACGAGTGTATTGAGGCCTCTAGTAGGCGATAATACCAATCTAGAGCTATTCCTTCTAGTGTCTTTGGGAAGATTTTTGTGACAACCCCATCCCAAGGGAGGAGTTCTCTTATAGTGGTTGTATATGCCTTGATGTGTGAGTTAGGGTCTCCTTCTCCTTTAAATTTTGGGAGATCTGATAATGGTCGCGGTAATGGAACACTTCTTATAGCCATGTCAAGTGACTCTTTTAAATACTCCAAGTATGTGCCCAAAAAGGTGCTTTGTGATTGTGGAGTTGATAGCATTAACCCCATGGGTGGGCTTTGATAACCCAATGCCATTGCTTGATTTGCTTGATTTCCCTGTATTGTTTGAGTGTTTTGAATAGGAGGATTCCTATTTGGGAATATGTTGTTACTCCCATTTTGTGAGTAGTAGTTGAGGTAAGGAGGATTTTGAGATGCCCCCTGGTCTTGCTCAACTCTAATGTGTTCATGTAATTTTTGTCTTCTTGTTGCAAGTATGTGCCTAACCAGTGTTGTCATTGATGTCAACATATTAGTGTTGTCATTGGTGTCAACTATGCTCTTATTTTGATGCTTGCTTGTTTACCTATGTAACTATTGGAGATAATGAGTAAGTAATCTTGATATTAAGTTTCCAAGTGCTTTTGAGAAAATTTGCTCTCCCAGTGGAAACAGTGTGTTGAAGAGTATCTTTGTTTATTGAAGAACAGTCCAGTAGATTGCTCCACATTTCCTATAGATTAAATATCTTTTTCTAAGGATTGGAATTTATTTAGAGGCATGTCTGAAGATGCTAAGTTCCAATTTTGAGCCTTGAGTCTGAAGTTTTGAGTGAGTTATGTTCACCAGAGTGAAAACTATTTTTTCTGTACATTTGGTGGTGACAGGGAGAATGTATTCTGCTCCGCATTCCTCTGCATTTAAGTATTTTGGTCTGCAGTTCTAGAATTAAGTTTGTAATGTTTTTATGTACCTTCAACTCTAATGGTTCATGATTTAGTGGTTTGCAAGCTATCTTTTTCTTATGACAATGGCTGACAATTATATTAATGTGCTCCAGTTTGAAGAATCTTATGAATAAAGTGATCAGAGGTGGTGTGAAAGTTCCTAATGATTATAATGTGCCTGTGGATGTCTTCTGATCATGTTCCTATCTTTTGATTGGTCTGCGAAGAGTAATTTGGATCGTGGAGGAAGATTGTTCCTAGAAGACTTAGTGCTAACACCAATCTTGGCCGACTTGGTTGTTTTCACTACTTGCGGAGTTGCATTGAAGATTGTGGAAGTGTGTCGTGGCATGGAAGATGGCATTCGAGTCCCAGCTAAGGTGTATTGTGATCTGCATACATCTTTTCCTTAGCCAATCTTGTTTAGGTCTAGACCTATTTCTATGTATGCTTGTAATGCCGACCTTAGAGATTGTTCCAATGCTTGATGAATGTAATGTCGACCTTGATGTACATTCCAAGGTTGATGAATTGTATAAAAACATGTAATGTAGTTGTGAAAAAGTTGTCCTTGTGTGAAAATGAAAAGATAAATAAAAAAGGAGTAAGAAGAGAAGAGTAGAGGAGTTATACTATGCTTCAAAGGAACTGAACTTAGGCATGGAGTAGATGCTACCAAATCAGTTCACCAACCCTTGGTAGTGAGCCCTAACTTTTGCAGTGAGCATTTTGGGTAGTGAGCCCTAACTTTTGTAGTGAGCATTTTGGGTAGTGAGCCCTAACTTTTGCAGTGAGCATTTTGGGCAGTGAGCCTTAAGGTAGTGAGCCTCTATTTTTCGGTATTGCTATAACATATTTATTTTTGTGGGCTAAAACCCACCGTGGTTTTTCTCTTATAGGGTTTTCTATGTAAAAAATCTGGTGTCTCATGTGTTGATTATGTTATTGTGTTGAGTTTCTTATTTCATGCCTTCATGATTAAATCTGAATAATAGTGAACAAGTGTTTGATATGTTAATGTTCATAAGTGTTCAAATTTTTGGAGACAACTGATTCACCCCCCCTCTTAGTTGTCTAGTGCATTTCAACAATTGGTATCAGAGCCAAGTTCCTTGGAAGTAAGTCTAACAACTTGATGTAGATCAAGGATGTCTTACAGGAAGGAAGCTCCACAGTTTGATGGAACAAATTATGCTCTCTGGAAGGTACGAATGAAAAGCCATCTCCTTTGTCTTGGTTATAGAGTGTGGAAAGCAACAGAGACAAAGTATACCATGCCTCAGAATGGTTTAACAACTAAAGATGAAATCAAAGAATATGAGTTAAATATAAAAGCTAGAGATGCTCTGTTAAGTGCCTTGTCTAACACTGAGTTGATAAAGGTCATGGATCCGGAAACTGCTCATGAAGTCTGGGAAAAGCTAAAAAATATGTATGAAGGAGATGAGTCTATAAAGAGTGCCAAATTCCAGGGCGGCTTGAAAGCGAAATATGAGGGTTTAAAGATGAGCGAAGATGAGAACATAACATCTTGTATGCAAAAGGTTGATGAAATTGTCAATGGAATAAAAGATATGGGAGGAACTATTGATGAGAAGGAAGTTGTGATGAAAATTCTTAGGTCATTACCTAAGTCCTATAGTCACAAGGTAGTTGCAATTGAAGAAGTAATGACTGTGCAAGAAGTCACTAAGGATTAGTTGCTAGGAAAGCTTACAACTTTTGAGATGAGAGAGTTTGGTGATGCTCTGCTAAAGATTGAGACTGCTTTCAAAGCCAGTACTTTAGAGAAGATCTCCAGAGCTGAGAAGTACAAGGTGGAACCTGATGATGAGCTTTATGAAATTGAAGCCAACTTTGTTGACAGACTACAAAGAGGTTCTGGCAAGTTTAAAGATAATTTACCTTTCAATTATTTTACATGTGGTAAGTGTTGATCCATTTTCCTATGTCCAGAGTCAAATAGTTCACATTGCAGATCCCCTGGACATCCTTTGGAATATGACCCTACATCCTTATCCTTCATATTCCTCATGATCTCCCTTGCAAAAATCCCTAAAATTTCATCTAGAGAATCCTTGCAAGAAACCCAGAAATCCTTAATCTTCAAATGCTTTCCTTTGCAGGGATTTCCCATCTTCATACTTAGTCATTTTTTGGCATGGATATCCTGATGACATCATCCAGATCTTTGTTAACATCCCAGATATTGTCTTAATATCCTATACCTTAGCAAAGGTCCTGATATCCCCTTCATATTCAGAACTTAGTTAATATCCTGGTGTTTTCTGAACATCCAGATCTTAATTAATATCTGGGTCCTTTGCGACCGTCATACAAATATTTCTGAATATCTAGATCCTAAGTTAATATCCATGACCTTGCGAATGTCTGGATGATGTCATCCAGATTCCCTCTCCAATGAAGTGCATATAGCGATGACGTCATCTAGACATTCCACCTCTGATATATCACGCCCCGTGCTAATATCTCAATGACATCATCCAGATCCCCCTTTCAAAGTTCTTATGCCAATGACATCATTAGGATATTTAAGAGGCATCCAAATATTAATTTAGCACCTAGATATTAAAGGTTAATATCCATGCAGATGACGGCCCCTCTAGGCTTCGAAGGTAAATTTGACGGGTGCATATCCAGATATCGCATTGCCTACAGACCCCCGAAGCTAACATCACATTCCTTCTGTGCGATCATGAGGTGGCGACACGTGGATATCCATATGCAGGTTGACCGCAACTTTGACAGCTAATATCTCCCCCATCTTGAGGAATTTCTACATGATTCAAAAGGCAAAGTACTTAGATTTTCCTCCTCTTTCACTTGGCGGGCTTTTTGGGGGATATTATCACTTTCAAAATATGATCTAATTATCATGATCTAGATGTGCACATCTGGATATCAGGGTGGCTACCAATTGAGGAAGGATATGTAGGTTTGGCCGACATGACATCTCAGCGACCAACTTGAGGTATTACAGAGGTAGATGTTTCACATTGAATCGAGTTAGCGAGTTCTGCAGGCAAAATTTAGAAGGATGGCACGGTTATTCAATGCGAAAGGACTTTGGTGACTCGGTGGCAGATATTTATGTGGTCGGCGATGACTTTTGCCCTTTTTTCCTTCAATGCTCTGTCCTTTCTTGCGTGTAGACAACCATTTCTAGGGTTGCAGACCTACCAGAGGCATGGGTTCTATCCTCATCACCATTGTTCCTGGTTCTACATTGATGACTGCATTAGTGTTCTTGGATCCTGCACATCTGCCTTAACGTCCTCTACACAAGAGCTTGATCTATATAAGCATTGTAACCTTCAGTAGGAAAGGAGTTAGTAATTTTCTAGGCTGTTATGCTGTCAAATTTCTTGTAGTCAGACCTCTTAGTGTGATTACAGGATTATCAGAATCTGACTCACTATGCCTAAATCTTGGCCTCTGTTTGTCTTATGTTTAATCCACCAATGAGTGTAATTAGCGATACTGTGACTTTTCTGCTACTGGTTATTTTGTATTGTAATGGTTTTTGGCCTTCATGATCAATATATTCATAATTCTTGCCTCTCTTGTGTTCTAATTTCTGTGTTTTACTTGAATTTGTAATCTATTCTATGAGTAAGATGACTCCTCTATGTGTTAGGACTTCATACTGAAACCTCAATCAGTCCTATAAGTCTGTGTGAATCTGCTTTGTGAGTTGAGATCATTGTTGTGTCTTTTCAGGGTTACTATTGCTTATGAAATCTGGTGCATCACCTTTATTTCCTTTCAGTTTCCTCCTAATCCTTTTCCTCTGCATTGTTAGCATTAGGTTTAGATAGTTTTCTCTAAGCATAAGGCTTAGAATGAGGAACCAACCTTCTCTAGAGGTATGATCTCAACTTGCAAGGTCCCACACTTTGAGATCATTCCCATTCTATCATTAGAATGCTTGGACTCTCTCCAAGCTAGGTGCAATTCTATGTGATAATAGTTTCTAGCACGCCCGGTGGGACTCTTTGCTCTGAGTGAGAATTGGACTAAGGATTTTGGTACTATTCTTTGTTCATTTGTTGCTGTGAAAGCATTCGACAGGCACTTGGTGACTCTGTTGATCCAGTTCCTACACAACAACTGAACATTTCATGTCTGGAGTGCAGACAATGTCTTCTTCTAGAGGTAACTTCCAATTCACATAACTCTCATTTGTTGATAGAAGAAGAAGAACAAGACTATCTAGGTCCTCGATGAGGGAAAACATAAATAATTCATACCATTTAAGAGCTCGGTCTACTCCTCCTCCATTAGATTTTTAGTTTAGGTCTCAATATTTAGGGAGAACCCTACGTATACCAGTGATTAACCTGAATATCCCTAATATGGCTAGAAACCTTCCATTTGTTGCTTTTAATGGGGGTAGTCCTCTAGACCTAGCACAGTATGATGACATCCCTACTTCAACCTTAAAGGCAATTCCATTCTTTATTGGTGAAGACTCTACTACTCCCCCTGAGCACATTCAGGATGTTGCTAGTGTCTGCTCAGTCCACAATGTCACTGTTGATAATGTGGCTGTGAGATTGCTAGCTTCTTCATTCAAGGGAAAGGCCCTACAGTGGTATAGGGGTCTCCAAGCCAATTCAATACACAACTGGGATGATTTGGGCACTAAATTTTGAAGATAGAAGTGACCACTCATCACTTATGGAATAATTAGCTACTATTAAGAGAGCTCCACATGAATACATGGTGGACTTCAATTATAGATTTTAGAAGACATGGGATAGGATTCCTTTGTTAGTGAAACCCTCTCCAAACACAACATTTATCTACTACCTAAGGTCCTTGAATCCAGATATTGCTGTCATGATTTAGTCCATGGGTGGTGTGGTCTTACCAGACAATTATGATATGACCATAAGAGCAGAAAATTATTTGATTCAGGTAGGAAAGATAGCCCCAAGACCACCCATGCCTATATCTCTGGAGACTCCTGCTATTTAGCCTATTGTGGCTCTAATTCCTATAGCAACCACCTCCACAGCTCCTTTATCTATCCCCCCAAATGTATTACAGGAGGTCAAAAGCCTATTACAAAATGTTACTAATGTGTTGATGGCAATGAAGAGGTAGAATACATAATCAAACAGGCCTTATTAGCCCTCCAACCAGACATACCAACCCTTCAATCAGGGTTATCAACAAAATAGACCACCATACTAAGGAAACAAGTAGGGATAGTCTAGTTATGTCAGACCTTTGAATGTTATTAATCCTAATGTAGCAAGCACTTTAGGGCCTCTTGTGCCAATTCAGAACAACCTAGCCCAAGATAGTAGCTAGTGTTATCCTTGCAATCAGCCACATGACCACAACTTGTGCTAGAGTGGATAGTTCAGTCATGCCCTAATAGCACAAGAGAAACCAACAAGTTCAGAACAAGTTAATACCAATCAAGGAGTGGTTGGAAGTCTAAGGTAGATGCAAGACAATGCTACCTTGATGAACTAGACCCCTGACAAATATTGTGGTGTCAATCAAGGCCCTAGTCCAGTTGCATTCAATACAAGATCAAAGAGGAGAGCTACTAAAGATGCTTCAATACCTACATCTGGTCATACATCTGTGCCCAAAGTGTCTCCAATAGTTACAACTAAGGAGAAGGTACCTAAGGTTCCTTTAAGGAAAATAGATCAAACAGTGGAAAGGGAAGATACAGTACCAACTGTGTAGCCCCAATCCAGTCAACAGTCAAAGAGTGGTCCAATTGTCACTAAAACACCTCCAAAAAATAATCAAATACCTTTTAGTATTTGTAGTGCCTCCCTAGTCTTGGCCCATTCGAGGCAACATCGAGGTATAAGTTCCAATTTTATATGATGTTGAGTTTCTGACATTTCGTTTATGTTGTGATCTGATGATTAGAGCTATTGCGATTTATTTATGGGGTACTAACTATATTGCTATGTTTATATTTCATATTGTGATTTGGTGTACACGTGGAGAGGGTGACACCGTGACATTAGCACACTGTACGAATGATCACAGATGTTGGAATCCTCCAATGTGGATTAATTATGTTTCGACTATTATATGATGTACATGTGCACATGTTATAATGTGTTTTGAGTGACACGGGTACAGAGCTTTGAGTCCACCTGACTTCACAGGTCTGAGCATGCCCAATTAAGTCCCAATGGTGGTCATTTGGAGATAGTCACACTGGCATAAACCACTTGATCCTCATCATCATCTTCGTTTAGGGATGAGTTCTTGATGTGTGTTTTTCCCTCAGACACCACCTAGTGGTCGTCCGAATGCCTCATCCTTATTAAGTCTATAGCGAGTAGGTATTGTATTGGATTCAGTTCCTTGTGGTTGTTTGGGTGTATATTTGTGTATTTTATATTTCATTGTGATATGTGTTCTTGATGTGGTCATAGTGTTGTAATTCCACATGATCTCCGATGATGGGTTAGTTTTGGGCATATTAATTGGTCTTTTAAAGTTTAATCTTGAGTCATATTCTTGGGCTTCCTTGTTGACCTTGGGAGTAGAATAAAATAAAGAGTGGGATAAAATAAAATTTGAATGAGATAATAGTGGAATAAAAATAAAGTATTGTGGAAGAAAGAAAAAAAATTACTTTATTTTTCACCATTCTCATTCTTAAAAGAAAAGGGGGACGGGGGAGGGGTTTTTTTTTAGGGTTTTGGGGGAGAAGGAAGGGAGAGGGGGAAGTAGAGAAGGCTCTGCCTTCGATCATGGAAGGGATATTTTTAAGAGAAGGCTTGCAGGTTTGCCAGGCTATATCCAATCGTGGTGCTCTTCATGCCCAAATTGAAGTATTTGGACATTAGATTCAAAGAGTCTGAAGGGACCCTACTGAAGGAGTTGTTCGACAAGGATCTAGATGCCATCTTTGTCAATAACAACATATCCCTCCTAACCTTGGAAATTCACCTATTTCTATTATTATTTTTGCCAATAATAATCTCAAAGGATGCCTGCCTCCTAGTCTTTCTAAAATGGTTGCTACTCTCACTGATATCATATTATTGAATAACAATTTAACAGCTTGCTTCCCATCTGATATCGGGGAGCTAAAAAAATTGATTGTCTTGGATGTGAGCTTCAATAAGCTGGTCAGGTCTCTGCCACATAGCATTGGTGATATGGTCTATAGTGCCTTGTCTTTTATTCCACAATTTGTATACATGTCCATCAATGCGCTTGCAACTTAAACAACTGACAAAAATCCCCCTTCTATAATGCTCTAATGGATGTCCATACCCTGTTCTCTATGCTGTCGTTTTGGCACAGGCAATGAGGACATGGACTAACATTGTGTTATTTGACCTTACACCTTCCAAGTGCGTTTGCATAAAGGTTTCTAAGATCTTTCTTCAAATCCATTTTGTACATATCCTGCAATCATTACATTCCTTGAGAGGACATCGCTATGAGGCATTCTGTCAAACAATTACATGCCTTGTCTATCCTTCCACTTTTTGTATACATGTAAACTAGGACACTTACAACTTTAACATCTGACAAAAACTCCCCTTCCATTATGCTTTGTTGGATGTCCCCTCATCGTCACTGGAGATTTGGCACTACACATTATTATAGTGCAAACCTATTTTTTTTAGATTGCTCCTTTTAGCCTCACCATTAATCTCCACAAGAAATTTGTCCCTGTTTAAAATGATGGAAATGGTTCACATTTTTCACAATAATTTCTCTTGCAATAATCTTGGAAATAAGTTGTTGCAGTGTGGCAATTAGCATACTCGAAGGTTCATAACAGCTCTAATAGTTGCTCCATGGGGGAATGTTTAACAAACCAAATACCACTGTCAACTCTTCACCATGATGGCAGAGAAATAATCATTTTTCCTATCCGTACACAACATTATGTAAATGTCTCGAAACTAGAAAATACCCTGTTGTCCTCATTACCAGCAGCAAGTAAACACATCCACATAGCTACCACAGGTTTAATTGGCATCTCAATGATAAAGTTTTGGGTGCCCTCATGATAGCCAACACTGTCAAGAAGGTCAACGATGAGCACATAACAATCAACTATAGCGGCAATGCATTAAGACAATTAGTTGTCCACATTTATACTTTAAACATTTTATCAAAAGAAGTCACATGCCTCTGCACACTTCCACACCTACGCATGAGAGTAACCCAATACAACAAGTAATTAGTTTCCTCCTAGTTGTTTGCTACAGTGCTGCATAGATTGTGTATTCAACTTGCAAGCAACACGAAATTGTAGATTTCATTTAAAATATCATGGATGAGAATTTTTGAATAAATCTTGAAGATAATTGGTGGATAGCATGACTAGCTATGTAATACCGCATTGATTATCTTGTGAATAGGAATATGACTAATATTATTGTGATTAGTGATTATCATTGTTGCCTTTGATAATAGCGAACAGTCTTATCCTTATTGTTATATGTAAGTGTAGTCATTACTAAATAACACTGTCGAATGTTTATGTTATCCTTGACTTGCCTTTATTTTTGCATCATAGCGGTTAGTGATGTGATTCACTTGTTGTCCTTTTATTTTTAACGGTCTATTGATATTGTTGTTGTTACTTCATTTATAAGCATAGTTGTATGCTTGAGGTCAGTGTTGGGAGATTTCCTTGTATTTTAGGCCTTGTGAGTCTTTATGGGCTAGTTCGATACTTATGAATGCTTGTTGTGTTTAATGGTCTTGGGAGTAGATGGTAGGGTAGGCTTGGAAGTGGCTTCCAATGTGGTATTAAACAAGAGTACTCACTTGTCGGCCCATTGGTGGAGATACGATTTCATGTGTTTTGTGATTGGCATGAGAATATGAGATGAGTACTTCCATATAGTTGCTTCCTTATGGCTGCCCCTATCTTCTCACTCCTTCTTATTTATGTGGTACTATAAAGGCATAATTACCAGGTGCCTAATTTACGTCCCCCATGAACTGTGTGCTTTGGATGTGTTCATGTGAGCTATGAGACTTGTGGTATCCCTTGTGCGGCTGAGTATTTATACCTTCTTGTCCTTTTTTCTTTTATGCTTGTGTATGGGCCATGTGATCATCTCTGAGCATGGGGGTGGACCTTTGAGGTTCCACATGGTAGGGTGGTGTGCATCCACCACCATTGGGGTCTCATGATCCATTCTTGACATGACCTTGTAGCGGTTGTCCTTCACTTTCAGCTTGGGAGCATTATGTATTCTTTTGGCACCTTTTTGTATTCATGATGTAATCTTATACTTGTATCATTGTAAAGTGCAGTTGCATGATACTCCAGTTGGAGAATGTTGTAATCATCTATGTAATGAAATCTTATTGGCTGAAATTTACTTGATCTCTTATGATTCGTCAGATGTTATTGACTCATATGTACTTTGGTTCTCTTTTATGAAAATACTCAATGCTAGTTTGAAACTTGACCTTGGAAACTCTTTTAATGTTCTTATATGTTAAATGATCACAATTGGATCTCATCTATTCATGTATGTGTATCCTATCTATAGTTGTTAGAATGCTTCTATTACTTCTTTTGGTACGGTTGTTGGTTCGACACTTCTCGTTGATCTTCCCATGGATTGTTTTCACCTGACAAGGTGTCGTGAATGTCTTATCCCACCACCTTGTTTGCCTTCCCCACCTTTGTGTGACAGGGTCTTAGGGATAGGTGGAAGGAATTTTGGTTGCTCATGTCATGACAACATGACAAATGTGGACATGACATGTTGTTTTCTATGTCATGGCCACACAAAAAATGTGGGCATGACAGTATTGTGGACCAGATGAAGAAGACAAACTTGAATGTCAGCATGTGGGATGCATTGTTAATCCCAACACAAAGGAATCTTCTTCAAGAGGCCCTAATTAATTTCGGTCAGCCTGCTGTGGAAACAACCTAAGAAAAGACAACTACCTCAACAAATCTATGTCATCCAGAAGAAAAGATAAGTACAAGAAAAATTAGTAAGCCCCCTCCATTTTATGTTTTTCTAATCATAGGTTCAACAAATTATTGCATAACTATATGATAAATTCTGGGGTGGGTACCTCTGTCATGCCAAAAAAATTTTGTTGATAGATTAGGTATAGAGTATGAGCCTATGAACAAGGGTGTGGTTCAATTAGATGGTACTTCTATCAAGATAGTAGGAGTTATTAAAGAGTTGGAACTCACTCTACATGTATGTCCTGGCTGCTCTGTTTCAGAAGATATATTTGTTATAGATCTCCCTGCATATTTTGGCATATGCTTCTCTAGGGACTTCACTACTAAGATAGGTGGGAACTTATCTTCTGATTGGTCCCACATGTTGTTTAGAACCAGATATGGTACTAAAGTGACCATTAGGGCTTAACCCATTGCAAATGACCATATAGACCCATACTCCCCTAACCCAAACAACATGAATTGAATGATACATGAGTTGGAGGAAGAAGATAACATCAGACATGAAGCTATCGCCCCTATGGATGAAACACTCGATATATTGCTAGATGAGTGGGCTAATTGTTTTTAGTTTGATACTCCTGATTGCATAGAGGATAAAAGGCTGGGTACTTATTGTATCCATGAGGAGGATGCTACTATCCCCAATCTTGAAAAAGAAAATTCAGATCCAAGTGGGATATGGAAGATGTACTTTGACGGCTCCAAAAGAAAAAATGGAGCAGGTGCTAGGGTTGTACTCATTTCACCCCAAGGAGAAAGTTATTTCTCTTCATTTAGATTATAGTTTAGTTGTACTAACAATGTAGCTGAATATGGAGCCTTAATTCAGGGCATACAACTAGCTCAAAAAGAGGAATAAAATTCTTGTAGGTATTTGGTGACAGTGAACTGGTTGTCCACCAAATCAAAAAATTGAGTGCTTCAAGGAATGACTTGTTGAAGTCATACAAACATAGAGTTTGGGACCTGATTGAAGACTTTGATTCCTTTAATATCCAGGTAGTTCCCAGATAGAGAAACAAGGATGCTAATAGGTTAGCTACGGTTGGTGCCCAATTTGAGATTCCTCAAAATGTCAAACAAAACTTAGATTAGCATGTAAGGATTGTTGTCAGACCTGCTATGCCTTACAATGTGATAATCTAGCAAGTGTTTGATAATGACCATCAGATTGTGAATTTCTTGCAAGATGAGGCAGAGTTTGCTGCCAAAAATTAGTCCATGCTGCAAGAGCAATATGGTGACCAAGTGATCCAGCTAAAGACCAACAAGTTTCCGAGAGGGCTGATCACTTTAGAGAGCTTATTTGGTGTCGATGATCAACAAAAGAAAGAAAAAATGAGCATGAGAGTCAAGAGATAGGACTATGAGGAAGTGAAGATTGCACAAGGAAGATTTCTCAAACATGGCAAGGTATGTGAGCAAGCTGAAAGGCAAGGTTTTATTGAGCTTTGCAATGAATTTGATGATCTAATTGCTTGGGATTATAAGGATTTAAAATGCTTTGATCCTAGTTTAATCCAACACACTATTGACCTAGACCCCAATGCCGAACCAGTCTACCAAAAGCAAAGGCTTGTCAATCCTAAAATAGAACCATTAATGAGAAAAGAGCTATCCAAACTCATAGAGGCTAAGATCATCTATCCCATCAAACATTCCTCTTGGGTAGCCAATTTAGTTCCAGTTAGGAAGAAGAATGGAGAATTCAGATTGTATGTAGACTTTATGGTGCAGGAGCACCCTCGAAAATCTAAAAGTTCCTGTGCAGGGGCACCTCATAAATCTAAAAATTCCTCACATTTCAAGAAAGGTCTGTTGTAAAGGCCTTCGAGCCATATGAAACAAGTGTATACGTGTCAAAAAGGGTCAAATCATGTAACTGAACTATTTGTTTTGTAAACGGTGGTCGATTGGTGGTTCACCTTTCACCACGTATTGTAGCTGTTGACATAGGTGTCATTCTCTAGCAAAAGTCTATATCTATAAGAGAGAGTGGACAGGCCGAAAAGAGGTATGTGTATGTGTGTGTGTATGGAGAGGTAGATGTGGAAGAAATTGTATTTTAGTTTGAATCAGAAGAATGAAAAAGATTTTGTGTTTTCTAGTCTAATTTCAGCGGATCTCGTTTGGGGTCATTCCACTGGAGGATTTCTCTGAAATCAGTGGAATGACCCCCCCCCCCCCCCGATTGTTAGTTTATTTCCAATTCAGTGCTGGATTAGTAGTTTTTCTGTGTTGTTTGAATTATTAGTTTTTCTGTGTTGTTCGGTTACGAATTGTTGCAGAGGAGGTTTTATGTGTATACAGCAAGTGTATATGGCAAACAGTGTGTGTGTATAGCGCTATTGCATGTGAGGTCATTCTGTGTATATCCTGCATTTGTGTGAGAGTCTGACTGTAGATGGCGGATGATGCAAGTGTTCGGCGTTGAACCTCGACATTGAACCTCACCGTTGAACCATCGGATTGAACCGATTCATTGGTTCAATGGATTCACGGGTTCAACCGAATGATTCACGGTTCAAGCGAATGGTTTAATACAACGGTTCAATGAAATGGTTCAAGGCAATGGTTCAAGCGAATGGTTCAACCCGAAAGTTAAAAGTCTAGCCGAAGGAGGGAAGAGTGAAGGTTCATCAGCATAAACAAAGGCGCCGACAATGGGTGTCTTGCCGATGGGGGAAGGTCTCTGGTGTGTGTGGAAGCAAAGGTCCCGTCGACGTGAGGAGGCATATCGGCGTAAGATTTTGAATGGTAGTTGACAATTCATGCTCTCACCGATCGGGGAGACGACAGGGAAGTGCGGCCAATGTAATATATGTCGGCATGAGTCACCTCATCGGCAGAAGGGAGAAAGGTGGTTGCCGATAGCCATTGTCAGCCCGATAAGGGCATATCAGCGAGACATTTTATATATGTCGGCATGAGTCACCTCATCAGTAGAAGGGAGAAAGGTGGTTGCTGATAGCCATTGTCAGTTCGATAAGGGCATATCGGCAAGACATTTTGTTGTATCTTGCCGATGGAGTATTTTCGGAAGCCGCTCATTGGAATGACTAAATAGGTCGGTGAAAGAGTTTTGAGCTTGACCGACAGGGTAGTGTCTTGCCAATAAGAAAGAGTGTGTATGTTTCGGTGAGACAAATCAAAGGTCTTGCTGATGGACTCTCAAGTGGCTATTTTGTGAGCTTCAAAGGATACTTCAATGTGTTTTTATGCTTCTTCTGGGTTGTACTCTGCATCAGATTGGTATCAGAGCTCAGCGAAAGAACTGGGCTATTGGTGTATTGATTCTGTCACTGAATAGGTAGAAAAAGTTGTGGGTATTCTGTCACTGAATAGGCAAAAAAAAAGTTGTGGGTATTCTGTCATTGAATAGGCAGAAAAAAAGTTGTGGGTATTCTGTCACTGAATAGGCAGAAAAAAAGTTGTGGGTATTCTGTCACTGAATAGGCAGAAGAAGAAAGAAGAAGAAGAGGGAAGAGAAGCAAGAAGTTGAAAGAAAGAGTGCTAGAAAGGAATTTTGCTGACTTCCGGTTGTAGGTGCTGATTCACTTGCTATGGTAGGCAGATGAGAGATCTGTCATGGAGCCATAGGAGATGGTTCAAGGGCCTGAGAAGGAGGTCCAGTTGGTGTCACCAAAAGTCCTGGGGAGAGAGGCGAGAGAGGACTCCCAGGTGAGGGACAGAGGTGTTGGTGTAGCATGAAGGAGTGGATTTAAGTTATTGCATTTCGAAGGCAGCCATTAATAGAAGGCACAGTTGCAGAGACATAGAGGAAGCAGCAGAGGCATCCAGTTAGCATTGAAGACATCGAGAAAGCCAAAAGATATTGCAGGCTTTTCACTGAGCATTTCCATGGGACATGGAAATTTTTCAAGTTCAGGAGTATGGTGCAGGAGCACCCTCAAAAATCTAAAAGTTCCTTTGTAGGGGCACCTCGTAAATCTAAAAGTTCCTCACATTTCAAGAAAGGTCTGTTGTAAAGGCCTTCGAGCCATATGAAACAAGTGTATATGTGTCAAAAGGGTCAAAAGCATGTAACTGAACTGTTTGTTTTGTAAACAGTGGTCGATTGGTGGTTCACCTTTCACCACGTATTGTAGCTGTTAACATAGGTGTCATTCTCTAGCAAAAGTCTGTATCTATAAGAGAGAGTGGACAGACTGAAAAGAGGTATGTGTATGTGTGTGTGTATGGAGAGGTAGATGTGGAAGAAATTGTATTTTAGTTTGAATCAGAAGAATGAAAAAGATTTTGTGTTTTCTGGTCTAATTTCAGTGGATCTCGTTTGGGGTCATTCCACTGGAGGATTTCTCTGAAATTAGTGGAATGACCCCCCCGGGTTGTTAGTTTATTTCCAATTTAGTGCTGGATTAGTAGTTTTTCTGTGTTGTTTGAATTATTAGTTTTTCTGTGTTGTTCGGTTACGAATTGTTGCAGAGGAGGTTTTATGTGTATACAGCAAGTGTATATGGCAAACAGTGTGTGTGTATAGCGCAATTGCATGTGAGGTCATTCTGTGTATATCCTGCATTTGTGTGAGAGTCTAACTGTAGATGGCGGACGATGCAAGTGTTCGGTGTTGAACCTTGGCATTGAACCTCGCCGTTGAACCATCGGATTGAAGTGGTTCATCGGTTCAATGGATTCACGGGTTCAACCGAATGGTTCACGGGTTCAACCGAATGATTCACAGTTCAAGCGAATGGTTCAAGACAACGGTTCAATGAAATGGTTCAAGGCAATGGTTCAAGCGAATGGTTCAACCCGAAAGTTAAAAGTCTAGCCGAAGGAGGGAAGAGTGAAGGTTCATCAGCGTAAACAAAGGCGCCGACAATGGGTGTCTTGTCGATGGGGGAAGGTCTCCGGTGTGTGTGGAAGCAAAGGTCCCATTAGCGTGAGGAGGCATATCGGCGTAAGATTTTGAATGGTAGCCGACAGTTCATGCTCTCATCGATCAGGGAGACGACAGGGAAGTGCGGCTGATGTAATATATGTCAGCATGAGTCACCTCATCGGTAGAAGGGAGAAAGGTGGTTGCCGATAGCCATTGTCAGCCCGATAAGGGCATATCGACGAGACATTTTATATATGTCGGCATGAGTCACCTCATCGGCAGAAGGGAGAAAGGTGGTTGCCGATAGCCATTGTTAGCCTGATAAGGGCATATCAGCGAGACATTTTGTTATATCTTGCCGATGGAGTATTTTCAGAAGCCGCTCATCGGAATGACTAAATAGGTCGGTGAAAGAGTTTTGAGCTTGACCGACAGGGTAGTGTCTTGCCGATAAGAAAGAGTGTGTATGTTTCGGTGAGACAAATCAAAGGTCTTGCCGATGGACTCTCAAGTGGCTATTTTGTGAGCTTCAAAGGATACTTCAACGTGTTTTTATGCTTCTTCTGGGCTGTACTCTGCATCACTTTAGGGATTTGAACAAAGCCTCCCTTAAAGATCACTATCCACTCCCTTCTATGGAATAGATCCCACAAACAATAGCAGGTGCTAAAAGGTTTTCCCTCCTAGATGGCTACTCAGGCTAGAATTAGATTCTTGTAAAAGAATCAGACTAGTATAAAATAGCCTTTACCACCAAATGGGGTACCTTGGCTTATCAGAAGATGCCTTTTGGATTGACAAATGCTAGAGCCACTTTTCAGAGAGCAATGGATTTGGCCTTCAAAGGCCTAATTAATGATATCATTTTAGTGCATCTTGATGATCTGACTGTATATTCGAAGCATGCAACTAACCACTTGGGTCATTTGAGAAAAGTCTTTGAAAGATGCAGAGAGTTTGGGATATCGTTGAATCCAAAGAAATGTATATTTGTTGTCCCAGAAGGCAAATTATTGGGACATGTGGTTTCCAATCAAGGATTGGCCATTGATCTAGAAAGAACAAGTGCCATTTTGGCTCTTCCTCTTCCCAATCATAAGAAAGGTCTACAGAGATTTCTGGGAAAGATCAACTTTGTGAGGAGGTTCATACCTAATTTTGCTTCAATAGCAAAACCCCTAACAGCTATGTTAAAGAAGAATGTTGCCATCACATGGTCTAAGGAAGGTAGAGACAATTTTGAAGATGTCAAGCAAGCCATTGCATAAGCTCCTACACTAATAAACCCTAATTATGAGAAGGATTTCATCCTTTATGCCTTTGGAGGTAAGGAGGGTATATCAACTATCCTGACACAACAAAATGAAGAGAAGCTGGAACAACTAGTTGCTTTCTTTAGCTAGCCTCTCAAAGAATAAGAGATGAAATATGATTTTATAGAAAAATAAGTGTTTTCTATAGTAAAGGCACTAAAAAAGTTTAGACATATGATTTCAAACAGTAAAATTTAGTTGATGGTGAACCACCCCGGTGTGAAAGAATTCCTCCTGAGCAAGGATATTAATGAGAAAAGGGCTGGGTGGATCACCAAGGTGATGGAGTATGACATCAACATCAGTATTACCAGGCTGGTTCGTGGCAAAGGTCTATGTGAACAAATGGCAACAGATGTCAAAGATAGAAGTGAGGTCGTATGTGTTCAAGGTCAAGCACAACTAGTTGAACCCCATTCTCTAACTGACTGGTATCATGACAAGATCACATTCCTATAGTCAGGTAGATGTCTAGATGGATTGGATTAGGCCAAAAGAAGGTACTTCAGACTCTAATCCATCCCTTATGTTATTGTTGACGGTTTCTTGTTTAGAAAAGACATCGGTGGAGTTCTTCTTAGGTGTATAACACAAGATAAGACTTATAGAGTCTTAGAAGAATTCCATAGTGGCCCTGCTGGTGGTCATTACTCTCCTAGAACAACTGCAATGAAAATCATGAGGGTCAGTTATTACTGGCCTAGTCTATTCAGTGATGTGCATAGATGGATCAAAAAATGTAAAGAATGTGCATTATTTGCTGGGAAGCAAAGACAGGCAGCTCTTCCCCTTCATCCTATCCAAATAGATCAACCCTTTGCTAAACGAGGTTTAGACTTAATTGGAGTATTTAATCTACCTTCTAGTGCTGGCCATAAGTGGATTCGCATAGCCACCGATTATTTCAGTAGATGGAAAGAGGCAGTTGCGTTAAGGGATGCCACAGAGGCATCCATTGTGGACTTCCTTGAGGGTATCGCCACAAGGTTTGGTGTGCCATCCACCATCATATCTGATAATGCCAAGGCCTTTATAGGCACAAAAGTTAGTGAATGGGCATTGAAATATGGGGTATACATGAAGACCTCATCTAATTACTACCCACAGGGAAATGACTTGGCTAAGTCCACCAACAAAACCTTGATCAGAATTATCAAAAAGAGAGTGAAGGATAATCAAAGAACTTGGCACTTCAAGTTAAAGACTGCTCTTTAGGCTGATAGAATCACTCCCAAAAGAGCCATTGGTAATTTCCCTTTCATGCTTGTATATGGAAGGGAGGCAAGGGTTCCATTGTGATTAGAATTACCTTCCCTTGAGTTGGCACATCAGCTGGAATTAATGGAGGACGATGTCATGATAGTCAGGCTTGCAGAGCTATTAGAACTTCAGGAGAAGAAAGATACCGCCATGAAGACCCTTGAAGCCTACCAAGATCAGGTCAAGAGAACCTTTGATAGAAAATCTACTGGTAGAACATTCAGTGAAGGAGATATAGTGCTGAAATTGGATGCAGATAGGGCTAAAGCTGGAAGACATTCAAAGTTTGATGCCATGTGGAGTGGCCATTATATCATTACCAGTTGCAAATGAGCTAATGCATTCCAATTCTCTAGGCTGAATGGAGAGATTCTACCAATCCCAGTTAATTGGATTCATCTCAATCCTTACTTTTAGCATGGTTGTGAGATATTGTAAATAGGTTAGGTGTCTGCTTTCAATAAGTGCTTTTACACCCTACTATGTCCTCATTAGGAGGATGCATGCTTCCTTTCTTTGTTTTGTTTTGCCCTGGTGGTGCCAGCCCAATTGTTTCAGCTCCTCTGTTCTTGTTGCAGTCTCTTTTGACTCCATGCCCAATGGATGCTTAAGGCCATTGGTCTAATTATTTAGCAAGCAAACATCCCCGAGAGGTCGCCAAAATGTTGACCCATTTTCCTATGTCCAGAGTCAAATAGTTCACCTTACAGATCCCCTGGACATCCTTTGGAATATGACCCTACATCCTTATCCTTCATATTCCTCATGCTCTCCCTTTCAAAAATCTTGAAAAGTTTGTCTGGAGAATCCTTGCAAGAAACCTAGAAAAACCCATAAATCCTTAATCTTCAAATGCTTTCCTTCGCAGGGATTTCCCATCTTCATACTTAGTCATTTTTTGGCATGGATATCCTGATGACGTCATATGGATCTTTGTTAACATCCTAGATATTGTCTTAATATCCAGGACCTTACCAAAGGTCCGATATCCCCTTCATATTCGGACCTTAGTTAATATCCGGGTGTTTTCTAAACATCTGGATCTTAACTAATATCCGGGTCCTTCGCGAAAGTGCAGACCCTTGTAAATATGACAGTGATGTCATCTGGATATTTCTAAATATATGTATCCTAAGTTAATATCCATGACCTTGCAAAAGTCTAGATGATGTCATCCAGATTCCCTCTCCAAAGAAGTGCATATAAGGGTGATGTCATCCAAACATTCTGCCTTCGATATATCACCCCCTAGTGCTAATATCCTGATGACATCATCCAAATCCCCCTTTCAAAGAAGTTCTTATGCTGATGACATCATTAGGATATTCAAGAGGCATTCAGATCTTAAGTTACCACCTGGATATTAAAGGTTAATATCCATGCGGATGACGGCCCCTCCAGGTTGCGAAGGTAAATTTGGCAGGTGCATATCCAGATATCGCATTGCCCGTAGACCCCCAAAGATGACATCACATTCCTTCTACATGGCTGTGAGGTGGCGACACATGGATATCCATATATCAGTTGACCACAACTTTGACCGCTAATATCTCCTCCATCCTGAGGAATTTCTACATGATTCAAAAAGCAAAAGTACTTAGATTTTCCTCCTCTTTCACTTGGCGGGCTTTTGGGGGATATTCTCACTTTCAAAATATGATCTAATTATCATGATCTAGATGTGTGCATCTGGATACCAGGTTGGCTGCTGACTAAGGAAGGATATGCAGGTTTGGCTGACGTGACATCTTAGCGACCGACTTGAAGTATTGCAGAGGTAGATGTTTCACATTGAATCGAGTTGGTGAGTTCTGCAGGCAAAATTTAGAAGGATGGCACGGTTATTCAATGCAAAAGGACTCTGACGGCTCGGTGGCAGATATTTCTATGGTTGGCGATGACTTTTGCCCCTTTTTTCTTCAATGCTCTATCCTTCCTTGCGTGTAGGTAGCCATTTCTAGGGTTGTAGACCTGCCAGAGGCATGGGTTTTGTCCTCATAACTGTTTGTTCTTGGTTTTGCATTGATGACTACATTAGTGTTCTTGGATCCTATGCATCTACCTCAATGCCCTCTGCACGAGAGCTTGATCTATATAAGCATTATAAGATTCAGTAGGAAAGGAGTTAGTAATTTTTTGGGCTATTATGCTACCGAATTTCTTGTAGTCATACCTCTTAGTGTAATTACAGGATTATTAGAATCTGACTCACTGTGCCTGAAGCTTGGACACTATTTGTCTTTTGTTTAATCCACCAATGAGTGTAATTAGATATACTGTGTCATTTTCTACTACTGGTTATTTTGTATTGTAATGGTTTATGGCCTTCATGATCAATATATTCATAATTCTTGCCTCTCTTGTGTTCTGATTTCTATGTTTTACTTCAATCTGTAATCTATTTTGTGAGTAAGATGACTCCTCTATAGGTTAGGACTTCATACCGAAGCCTCAATCAGTCCTATAAGTCTGTGTGAATCTGCTTTGTGATTTGAGATCATTGTTGTGTCTTTCCAAGGTTACTGCTGCTTATGAAATCTGGTGTATCACCTTTGTTTCCTTTAAGTTTCCTCCTAACCCTTTTCCTCTGCATTGTTAGCACTAGGTTTAGATAGTTTTCTCTAATCATTAGGCTTAGAATGAGGAACCATCCTTCTCTAGAGGTATGATATCAATTTGCAAGGTCCCACACTTTGAGATCATTCCCATTGTGTCATTAGAATGCTTGGACTCTCTCCAAGCTAGGTGCAATTTTATGTGATAACAGTAAGGTTGGTCACTATGCTTCTAGGTGTCCTGAGAGAATTGAAAGGAATAGAAAAAGATTTGAGAATAGACCTAGGGTTCCAAAGAAATGCTACTATGTTAGATATCTTGATGATGAAGGTGTGACAGATGATGAATATGATGATGCTAGTACTAGTGCAAATGAATGATTTTTTATTGCCATTAAAGAAGAACCTGTGTCTACTAATCCTACTAGCTGTGTGAAGGAAGAAAAACCAGTGGAAGAAAGTGCTTTGGCTGTTCAGGTTGAGAAAGATAAGGATGAATGGATTATCTACAGTGGATGCTCACATCACATGACCGGTGACAAAAGTAAGTTTGAAAGTTTGGAAAAGTATGATGGAGGTCTGGTTAGGTTTGGAGATAATGCAACTGGTAAGATTTTTGGAAAAGGATCTATTTCTTTTGATGGAAAGCACAACACTAATGATGTCATATATGTGAAGGGTTTAAAGCATAATCTTTTGAGTGTTGGTCATATGTATGACAAAGGTTATGATATGAGATTCAAAGATAATGGGTGCAAGATCATGGAAAGCTTCAGAACAGTGATTGCTACCAGTAAGAAGACCAAAGGTAATATTTACCAATTAAGAGGAACTAATGATTATTGTTTATTGGTTCAGACAGATGAGAGTTGGTTGTGGCATAGAAGGATGTGTCATATCAACTTTGATAATTTGGTGAAGATAAGTTCAGGATAGGTTGTGAGAGATTTACCAAAGCTTGTGAAACCTGCCAATACCATTTGTAAGGAATGTCAGTTGGGGAAGTAGACAAGAATAAGTTTCAAGAGCAAAGAGCAATTTTCTGTCAGTTTGTTGGATCTAGTGCATACAAATTTGTGTGGTCCTACAAGGGTGAGAATTCTACAAGGAGATAGGTACTTCATGTTGCTTATTGATGGTTATTCTAGAATGACTTGGGTCACTTTTATAAGAGACAAATTAGAAGCCCTAGAAAAGTTCAAATCCTTCAAGGCAATGGTTGAGAATGAGATAGAACTAAAAATTAAATGCTTGAGGTATGATAGAGGAGATGAGTTCACATCAAGTGAATTCAACATATTCTATGAAGAGCAAGGGATAAAGAGACAGTTGTCTACACCTAGGACTCCTCAGCAAAATGGAGTTGTTGAAAGAAAGAACATGATAGTTCAAGAGGCTATTAGGACCATGATGAAGGAAGCTAATCTACCGGAAGTTTACTGGAAAGAAGCTATACATACTACTATCTACATTCAAAACAGAGTCAAGTCAAAGGTAATGGTACTAAAACTCCTTATGAGTTGTGATATGGCCTACAGTGAAATATTTTAAAGTTTTTGGAAGCAAATGCTATATCGGAAGGGAAGAAGATCTAGGCAAGTTTGATGCTAGGTGTGATGAAGTAATCTTCCTTGGATACTCTACCAAGATTAAGGCCTACCGGTGCTACAACAAAAGGCTGAAAAAGATTGTTGAGAGTGCTAATGTGAAGGTGGATGAAGACAAGGAAAGAACATTAGATCTGAGTGGCTATGAATCAGATGAACCTATTGTCACAGTAAATGAGAAGAAAGATGAACAACAAGACTATCAAGATGAAGACGAAAAGGCTCCAAAAAATGCATTTAAGACTCCCAGGTATGTAAGGATCAATCATTCTGAAGATCAAATTATTGGAGACAAAATAAAAGGGGTATTGAAAATGAAAAGAACTCAGAAGAACAAGTGAATTATTGTTTGCTTTCAAAAATTGAACCAAAAACTGTGAATGAAGCTTGTAATGATGAAAATTGGGTAAAGGCCATGGAAGAAGAGCTGATGCAGATAGAGAAGAATCAAACTTGGGAATTGGTTTCTATACCTACTGATAAGAATGCGATTGGAACTAAATGGGTCTTCAGGATAAGCTGAATGAGAATGGAGAAGTCGTTAGAAACAAAGCAAGGCTAGTATGCAAAGGATATTCTCAGGTTGAAGGGATAGATTTTGAGGAGACCTATGCTCCTGTGGCAAGAATTGAAGCAATCATAATGTTTTTGGTATTTGCAGCATTCAAAGATTTCAAAGTGTATCAGATGGATGTTAAGTCTACATTCTTGAATGGTGAGTTGGAAGAAGTCTACATTGAACAACCAGAAGGATTTAAGTTATCAGACCAAGATGACATGGTGTGTATATTGAACAGGCCTTGTATGGACTGAAGCAAGCCTCCAAAGCCTGGTATGTAAGGTTAGACAAGTATTTGTTGCAATTAGGGTTTAGTAAAGGCACTGCAGATAGTAATCTCTATTTTAAAATCAATAATAATCAAATCCTAATTGTTGTAGTCTTTATTGATTACATTATCGTTGGAGGCAATGAAGGTATGTGCATGAAATTTGTAGGGGAAATGCAAAACAATTTTGAGATGTCTATGTTTAGTGAAATGAATTTCTTTTTGGGTCTGCAAATTACTCAATCAGATAAAGGAATCTTCATTTCTCAGTCTAAGTATGTAAGAGAGTTGTTGAAGAAATTTGGGATGGAGGACTCTAAACTAGTATGTACTCCTATGGTGACTGGTTGCAAGTTAAGTAAAAATTATGAATAACCTAAGACTGATCAGAAAAGGTACAGATCCATGATTGGATGATTACTTTATCTAACACAAACTAGACCTGATATAATGCATGCAGTTTGTCTTGTGGCAAGATTTCAAGAAGATCCTAGAGAATCACATGTGATGGCAGTTAAGAGAATCTTAAGGTACTTGAAAGGTAGATCAGATCATGGCTTATGGTATTCAAAAGATAATAATTTCACTCTCAGTGCTTATACAGATGTGGATTGGGCCGGAGATGTTGATGATAGGAAAAGTACAAGTGGAGGTGCTTTCTTCTTGGGTAAAAGATTGGTTTCATGGTTGAGCAAGAAGAAAGATTCAATATCCTTGTCCACTGTAGAAGCAAAGTATATTGTAGCAGCATGTTGGTGCACTCAAGTGTTATGGATGAATCAAACTTTGAAGGACATAAGAGTTGTGTATGAAGATCCAATTGCAATCTTTTGTGACAATACAAGTGCTATAAACATTTCAAAAAACCTAGTGATGCACTCAAGAACAAAGCATATATCTATAAGGTATCACTTTTTGAGAGAAAAGGTGACAGAGAATGAAGTAAAGATAGAATATGTGTCTACAAAGGATCAGATTGTAGATATTTTCACTAAGCCTTTGCCTAAGGATACTTTTGAGTATCTCAGAGAAAAGTTAGGGGTTTTTACCCCTCCTTCTCTGAACTAAGATGCATAAGAATGCATCAATCCAGCAGAGCCTAGAGCCTCATTCATTGATCTTGATTGATGTTTTGAGATCTACCTCTTAGGGGGAGTAGCTAGATGTTATTGACATGAGTTCCTGATAATAAGCAGTAAGTATTGATAACAGAGAAATTTTAGTTTGATCAGAGTAGCAGAGTGCAAGTATGTGCCCTTTGCCATTGATGTCAAAGGGGGAGAGAAATCATGTGAAAAACTCAGGGGGAGAAAGAGTGTAGATGTATAAAGAGAAAGGGGGAGAATCTTGTCTTGACGGGTCTTTACAAACTTTCACATCATATGTTGCCATCAATGACAAAGGGGGAGATTGTTGCAAGTATGTGCCTAAGCAGTGTTGTCATTGATGTCAACATATCAGTGTTGTCATTGGTGTCAACTGTGCTCTTGTTTTGATGCTTGCTTGTTTGCCTATGTAACTATTGGAGATAATGATTAAGTAATCTTGATATTAAGTTTCCAAGTGCTTTTGAGAAAATTTTCTCTCCCAGTGGAAACAGTGTGTTGAAGAGTATCTTTGTTTACTAAAGAACAGTCCAGTAAATTGCTCCACATTTACTGTGGATTAAATATCTTCATCTACGGATTGGAAGTTATTTAGAGACATGTATGAAGATGCTATGTTCCAAGTTTGAGCCTCCGGTATGAAGTTTTGAGTGAGTTATGTTCACCAAAGTGAAAAATGCTTTTTCTTTACATTTGGTGGTGATAGGGAGAATGTATTCTGCTCCGCATTCCTTCGCATTTAAGTATTTTGGTCTATGGTTATAGAATTAAGTTTGTAATGTTGTTATGTGCCTTCAACTCTAATGGTTCATGATTTGGTGGTCCACAAGCGATCTTTTTCTTATGACAGTGGCTGTCAGTTATATTAATGTACTCTGGTTTGAAGAATCTTATGAATAAAGTGATTAGAGGCGGTGTGGAAGTTCTTGATGATTATAATGTGCCTATGGATGTCTCTTGATCATGTTCCTATCTTTTGATTGGTCTGCAAAGAGTAATTTGGATCATGGAGGAAGATTGTTCCTAGAAGACTTAGTGCTAACACTAGTCTTGGTTGACTTGGTTGTTTTCACTACTTGCGGAGTTGCATTGAAGATTGTGGAAGCTTGTCGTGGCATGGAAGATGGCATTTGAGTCCCAACTAAGGTGTATTGTGATCTACATACATCTTTTCCTTAGCCAATCTTGTTTAGGTCTAGACCTATTTCTATGTATTCTTGTAATGCTGACCTTGGAGATTGTTCCAATGGTTGATGAATGTAATGCCGACCTTGATGTACATTCCAAGGTTGATGAATTGTATAAAAACATGTAATGTAGTTGCAAAAAAGATGTCCTTGTGTGAAAATGAAAAGATAAATAAAAAAGAAGTAATAAGAGAAGAGCAGAGGAGTTATATTGTGCTTCAAAGGAACTAAACTCAGGCATAGAGTAGATGCTACCAAATCAGTTCACCAACCCTTGGTAGTGAGCCCTAACTTTTGCAGTGAGCATTTTGGGAAGTGAGCCTCTATTTTTTGGTATTGCTATAACATGTTTATTTTTGTGGGCTAACACCCACCATGGTTTTTCCTGATAGGGTTTTCCACATAAAAAATCTGGTGTCTCATGTATTGATTATGGTATTGTGTTGAGTTTCTTATTTCATGCCTTCATGATTAAATATGAATAATAGTGAACAAGTGTTTGATATGTTAATGTTCATAAGTGGTCAACATTTTGGAGACAACCGATTCACCCCCCCCCCTCTTAGTTGTCTGGTGCATTTCAACACTTCTCTCTGGGACTTGTTTTACTTCTAGAGTCCTAATTCTTTGCACTAATATTACAATGAGATCTGTAGGTGTAGGGCCTCTTGGCACTTATTTCTATGGATCTTGTTTTGAATGTTGTCATGATTTTGTGCTTCTTCTCACATATCATTTTCAAGTTTCTCTTCCTATAAGGAAACTTTAAAGGCCTCTTGAGCATCCTTGGCCTCTTGTAAATTTCTCTCGAGTCTTCTTACTTCATCATCAATATGAGTACTTGAATTGCTTGTAGAGGGTTTCTTGATGAGATGGACTTTTGACCTCATTTTATTCTTCTTTCTTTATGAGGCATGTTTGGAATTACAAGATTATGTTCCCATGCAGGATTGTTGAATGATAGAGAACATCTAGGTTCTCTTCTGTGTTGTTCATAATCTGAGTCTTCATAGTTGTAACAGTTTGAGACTGGTACACTTGAATTAGGTGGCACATACCTGTTGAAAGAGGGAGTTTCTAGCTCCCTTGAGGGAATATTCCCTAAGTTCAATTATGGCTCTGTTATATTTAGGGGTGTCATAAACACCATAGAATAAATGGAATGAGTGAAGGCGAGGATGGCAAGAGTGGAAGTGGCAAAGATGCTCATGGAAACAAAAGTGATAATGACTAAATCTTTAAATTTGAAATGCAAACACCTCATCCTAGAAGGATTTGTAAGTTCACATCGGGTTCACCAAAATATGTACACTCAAAAACATGACTCGGTAGCCTAGGGCAATTGAGTCAACTTTGGCGAGCACATGGACCCCTCTCCTTACCACGAGGCAAACCTCCACGTCACTCTCACTCTCGTGGGAGTAGCCAGTCGAGAGGAGGAAAGACATGGGGGTTGTCTAACTCACTTGAGAGCTAGACTTCACAGAGAGTGGTCGATCAATCCTAGGACCTTTCTTATGTGTTGATTTTGATTTGATGTTCTATGATCGTTGTGGTTGAAATAACTATATGACTCGAAGGGTCACTAGTCACTATTCTCTGGTTTGGATTTTGAAGATTCCAACATTGTGTAGGTTGACGATTGTTCTCGTTGATGCTTCTATTGAGTTGGAGTTGTTCTTCTAATTATTGGATGATGACTTGTGTTTGGAATGTCCTCAACCTGTGTTGTTGTTCCTGAATCATTTGTTGATCATGTTGTGGTCTAGGGTGAATTTCCTCAATCTCTTCAAGGATTGCCCTCACCCACTCGCCTCTAAGCCCAGGACACGTCTGTGAGCCCAAATCAAGAGAGAGTTGGTTGGAGTTTAACCTTGATTTGACTTAGGGTTTGACTTAGGGTTTGTTGACCTAAAGTTTGACTATGTTTTCCTTGTGTTGGAATCAAGGGTTTTCCCAATGTTGACTTAACTTGACCTTGTGTTGGAATCAAGGGTTTGTGATCTTTCTATGATGCTAATGTTTTTGTGATTTTTTTGGTTTTTAAATGCATGCAAGCCTATATGAGTGCAAAACAATGTTTTTGTGCTTTTTTAGATCCTTTTATGAAAGCAAAGTGCTTTTTCTAATCTAGGAATTGAAATATGTATGCAATCTAGAATGCAGTTAACTAATGCAATCTAATCTATGTTTTTGTTTGATTTTTTGGATATTCAGATCAACTAATCTAAGAAAGGAAATTGCTTTGAAATAAACTAATCTATAGAACTTTGAAAGAAAACTAATCTAACAATGTAAATCCTATTTAGCCTATCAAGGAAATTGCAATATTAAATTACTATTCTCGAGAGCAAATTTAGATTTTCTAATTACTATATAAAAAGCACTAAGGAACCTAGAATATGAGATGTGTGAGCCTCCACTACCCTCATAAACCCTTGTTTTGGCAACCTCTTTGTCCTCCTCCAGCAACGGGGATATCCTCTTGGCAACAATAGGAAAGGGAATGCAAAAAGAGCTTTTGAAAGCTTGAAATGTGAGCTCAATATGAGCTAATGATCATTATGGCTTGTAATTTGGGCAGCATATTGATGTGATATGAAGATTTTATCAAAGCTTAGATGAAACAACAATAAAATCAAAAGGTTTGAATGTCCTGTATGAGCATATGGATGCTAGTTGGAGAGCAAAAACCTGTAAGGACTAGATGCACAAATGAAATTGCCTCCCTTTGTGCTTGAGGGAGGGGGTATTTATAGGTTGAAAGAGGCTATGAGATGTGGGAGAGAATGGAGAGTTAACTCCCTTGATTGGAGAGCTAACTCAGAAGACTAAGGAGTGATCTGGGTTAATTAAGGGGTGATCAAGCTAATATAGCTTATCACTAGAGCAAAATAGAGTTAGCATGAATGCATGAGTTGACAAGTTGAGATAAAAGGAGCTAATTATGCATGCTTGGAGGCTTGGAATAGTTAAATATATGTTTAGACCAAAAATTCATGCAAAAAGGAAGAAAAATGGGTCAAAACGGAGCTTTTTCACGTCCAAAACTCAAGTTCTTTTGCGGCTGGAAAAGATGACAGGGTTGCCCATGGGTCACCCCTTTACTAGTCCAAGTCGCTTGGAGGTGACCCATGACTGACCCACAGAGGGGAGGTCCTAGATTGGAAAGTGGGGTTGGAGATTGTTAGTCAGGTGAAAAGGAGGTGAACTGCCTATAGAAACTGGTCGAAAGGGGGTCAAAATCCAAATCTTCACTTGCAAAAGTCAAATCTCTAGGGAGAGATTTGGATCAAGGTTGACCAAAACTGAAAACTAAAAGTTGGAGATGGCTTGGGAGGTCCTCTAGAGGGCTCCTAGGAGTGGGAATGGATGAAAAACACTAGGGAAAGGTCAAATCACAACAACAAGATGAATACAAGGCTTAGGGACAAAGTCGCAAGCATATGAAATGAGAATTGACAATTGTCGAAAAGCGTCAAAAGTGGGGAAAAGGTTAGCATGATAAAGGGGAAAGAACAAGAGGAGGGAAAACCTAAATGTTACCAAGAGAATCGCTGCTGAGAGGGCATTATTTCATTCTTACATGTATGTGACAAGGATTGTGAGTCATCATGGGGTCCTCGTGGAGGTTGTGCATGATTTTGGTGCTTATAGTTACAAATAGTCTTTTCTTCCCAAGGTAGTGTTGAAAATGAAGGTAAAACTTCTGCTATAAACTTTAAAATTATGTGGTTACAAAGCTGAAAATAAGATTAATCTGTAACAATTAATATGTAAATGATTTTGCACTTTCAATACAATGTAGAATAGAAGAAAATAGCTTGCAAGAAGAAGACAAGTATTTTACGTGGAGAAACCCTTTCGGGAAAAAACAACACACCAAAGGTGTTTATTATTGTATTAAATATCTTTGAGAAAGATTACATTCACTACTAAAATTCCTTTGAATCCTAATGCACTCCTGAAGCTTCTTCAATCTTCTTCACTGTGAAATCTGTGATGCTTTTTTCTACAACTTCAAAGATTCTTAATTCAAAAGATTGAAACTCAAACTACAATAAATTGTATTTGATAACATGAGATAATTCCTCATGGAAAAACCAAGCGCTCCAAATATAGAACTCTGAAGTCAAACAATAGCAAGCCCCCTGTTAACTGTTGGTCCTAATTATGGGCACCCAAGTTGTCCCATTCAAACATAGTAATAGAAATAACATTTCCAAATAAAAGCAACAACTGAAAGTCTCAAGATTGGATGCCCAAATTGTCCCAATCTATTTCAGTCAACTGAAGTGATCAACACACATTAATCTCATGCAAACAACCTACATGATTGATATCCCCAATATTATTCTGAATCAACCTATTCTGTAACACGCAAGAGACATGCAAACACCTGTAGCACCAAGCAAGAGTTATCCAAAATTGATATTGAGTTAGAGTGTCATGCAAGTTACATGCAATACCATATAATTGACATGCAACAACATGCAAGTCCATACAACTAACATACAACAACATGCAAGTCCATATAACTAACATGCAACAACATGCAAGTCAAAATAACTAACATGCAAGAACATGCAAGCACATGCAATTTCATAGAAGCAACATGCAACAACATGCAAGTGACATGCAAGTATATGTAAGTGACATGCAACAACATACAAGTACATGCAAGCTTTTATAAGCTCATGCAAGTCCATGCAAGCTTTTATGAACTCATGCAAGCAATATTCTAATATCATACATCTCTAACACTTCTGATAACTCCCACATCATATCCATGCAAAATGTATCAACAATATCCACTCATGTACATAAAAAATTAAACTCCCAGTCTAAATATAAGACACCTCCAAAGTGGGCACCGAAGTTAACTCCCACTTACTAGGAGTTGTCAAAAACCCAAAATAGACTTGAAGGAGTTGTCAACAAGGCTTCATGGACCCCACTCCAAAAGTGGACACCCAAGTTTGACCCTACCATTTAGGAGTTAATTATAATAAGCTAAGTGTTATAATTAAATATTAATTTATCTCTCAAAGTCCTTATGTGTTGGGGAATACATTCCAAGAACTTTGGAGACATATGAATTTGGTTAGGAATGCAAGTTAATGGCAACTTATCCCAACATTCTCCCACTTGACATTATACATTGCAATTACTCTTTATGAGGTAATCAAACTTTTAATCAAGTACAGTGATCAAGGCCAATGGCCTTCCTGCACCAAGAGAACTTATCTGTAGTAACTGGCTTCGTAAGGTAATCTACAACATTAACCAAAGTGTCAACTTTTTCAATCAAAACCTTACCATTCTCAACCATTTCTCGTACAAAGTGGTACTGAACATCAGTTCATGCTTAGTATGAGCATGATACATAGGATTTTTGGCTAAATAAATGGCACTCTGACTGTCACATTCAATCCTTACTATCCTGCAATCAAAACCAATACTTTTTCCAAGTCTCTATAACCATACTACCTCTTTGGAGGCATGTGTAGCAGCCATATACTCTACTTCTATGGTGGACAAAGCAATTATGGGATACCTCTTACTCATCCAACTTACTGCAGCTCCAAACAAAGTAAAAGCATAGCCACTTGTGGACCTTCGACTATCCAAGTCATCTGCCTAATCAGAATCAACAAAACCTTGTATGTCCAATGATTTATCCACATTATCAATACTATGATAAACCAAACAATAATCATAAGTTCATCACAAATATATAAACACCCTCTTAACATAAGTTCAATGTTCTTTACTAGGGTTAGACATAAACTTGCTTAAAACTCCCACTGCTTGTGCAATATCTGGTCTAGTGCAAACCATTGCATACATTAAACTACCAACAACACTAGCATAAGGAACATTAGACATCTCTTCAAAATCATCATCAGAAGTAGGACACATCTAATCTAAGATTAGTACCAGCTGAAAAAGGAATGCTTACTAGTTTACAGTCATGCATACTAAATCTTTACAAAATTGTATCAACATACTTACTCTGACTTAACCATAGTTTTCTATGTACACGATCCATGTTGATCTCCATTCCAAGAATATATTTTGCAGCCTCTAAGTCCTTCATATCAAAAGTACTAGAAAGATGAGTTTTAAGCTCTAATCATTACCTTGTTGTTCCCAATAAACAACATGCCATCAACATACAAGACAATAATTAGAACTTGATCATCAATAATCTTAAGATAAACACAATGATCTTCTTTGCTTCTAACAAAACCAACTTTCAATGCAAAAGAATCAAACTTCTGATACCACATTCTAGGTGATTGTTGCAAACCATACAATGATCTTTTTAATCTGCAAACCAAGTCTTCTTTTCCTTTAACAACAAAACCACCAGGTTGTCACATATTAATCTCCTCTTCAAGATCCCCAGGCAAGAAAGTAGTTTTAACATCTATTTGCTCTATCACAAAATCATAAGCAACAACAATAGATAAAAGGAATCTAATAGAAGTTAATTTAGCAACCAGAGAGAAAAATTCATTAAAATCAACACCCTCTCTCTAGAAGTAGCCCTTGGCCACTAATTTGGCCTTGTACCTTTCTAGATTACCATCTACACCAATTTTCTTTTTATATACTTACTTACAACCAATGGGATTTCTTCCTTTGGGAAAATTAACAAGATCCCAAGTGTCATAAGTATCCAAGGACATCATTTTGTCATGCATAGCCTATAACCAAGACTCACTATCTTTTAAAAATAGAGCCTCCTTGAAAGATCTAGGTTCATCATCAGTACGTAATAAAGAAAATACACAACAAAAATTAGGTGAGCTATACCTGTTAACTAGATTTTTTTGTCTTGTGGATCTTCTCAAAGTAGGAGTATGAAGCTCTGCTTGTTCTTTTGTATGCTCATCCTACACATCATTATCTAAACTCTCTGAACTCTCTTATTCTTCTCCATTCTCAAATCCATCTAATTGTTCTTCAACATGTACATCTTCATGCTTTTTTGTCTGTGTTTCAAAGTGCACTATTTTATTCTTTTCTTTTTCCTTTGGTTGTTCTTCACTTGCATAAGCTCTAAACTCCCTAAAAATGACATCTCTAGATAAAATCATTTTTTAGGTTAGAGGGTTCCAAAGTTTGTAACCTTTTACATTCTCACCATAACCTACAAAGATGCATTTATGACCTTTTGGATCCAGTTTAGTATGCTTTTATTTAGGCACATGAACATAAGCCTCACAACCAAAGATCCTTAAATGTGAAACAAAAGACTTTCTTTTTAACCACATTTCATAAGGAGTTTTATCTTCAAGCGCTGAACAAGGAGATCTATTAATTAATTAACAAGAAGTACTTACAGCCTCAGCCCAAAAACATTGATCTAGCTTAGCACTACTCAACATGCTCCTACCTCTTTCCATTAGGGTTCAGTTCATTCTTTATACTACCCCATTTTGTTGGGGAGTATAAGGTGTTGTCTTCTGTCTAACAATACCTGCATGCTTACAAAATTCATCAATTCCTTAGAACAATATTCACCACTATTATCTAATCTCAACACCCTTATTTTATAATCTGTTTGCTTCTCAACTAAGGCTTTAAATTCCTTAAACTTAGTGAAAACTCAAGATTTATCATTCATAAAATAAATCCAAGTGTATCTTGAGGTATCATCAATAAATGTGACATAATATCAAGATTTTCCAAAAGAGTCAATATCCACTGGTCCAAAAACATCTAAATGAATAATCTCTAATAAACGCTTTGCTTATTTGTTCCAATAGGAAATGATGATCTACTCTATTTTCTAAACACACAATGTTCACAGAAATCATTTTTGCCAACAAAATAATCTGAAATACCGTCAACCAATTTTTTTATGAATAATGGTCCTAAGACCTTTCCCATTGATGTGACCCAATATGTGGTGCCACAACATACATGTATTTTCAATGTCAGTTACATTGGCTTAATTATTCAAGGTAGATACATTAAGTCTAAACAAAGTTCCCATCTGATATCCTTTAGCAACCACCCAATTCCCTCTTACCAACCTGCAACTAGACTTGTCAAATGTCACATGCATTCTAGACTCATTTAACTTGGATACAGAAAGTAAATTTCTTTCAAGGCTTGGAATATGTAAAACATCATGAAGGGTTTTAATTCTTCCACCACTAAAACACAACTTTACCTTTCCCTTGCCAATTATCTATTTAGTATTATTGTCACCAAGGAAAACTTCTCCTCCATCATATGCTAAATATTTGGAAAATCACTCCTTGTTGGGAGTCATATGATAAGAGCAAACTAAATCAATAAGCCAAGCATCATTACTTATAGTGTTAGCTGAAATAATCAAAGCATCATTGTCACCATCATCTGAGGATTTTTCTGTGGAGCAATTTGAACTCTTTTTCTTGTTTTTACAATACTTCTTCACATGTCCCCATTTCCCACAGTTCCAACACTTTACTTTGCTCTTATTGAGGGTTTTAGAATGTCCTTTAGACTTACCCTTCTTCTTATTCCATGTAGGTGTTTTTTCCTTAGTCCTACCCCTTACATGTAAAGCATCTTGGGATCCACCATTTTTAGACTTTCTTCTCATCTCTTCTAAAAGAAAAGTAGTAATGATATTGTCCATCTTTGGATCATTTATTTCATCTTCTAGCTTAACATCTATAGATGCAAGTTGACTTAAAATCAAATTAAAAGCATTTAAATGATTTGCAATAGAATGAAAGGAAGCAAGGTACGCGAAAATGCTTCCTACACTGATCTAATAAGGGGAGATGTATGCAAATTCTTTTTAATCCTTACAATTACAACAATGTTAAACATATAATAGAGATATTACAACAGCAAACACAACACAAAAATGTAGACACAGAGAGAGAGAGACACAAGATATATCATGGGGAAAACCTTTTTAGGTGAAAAACCCCACTCTAAAACCTGCATGATGTATTATCGAAACAATAACAATTTACAATACACTTGCAATACAAGTTCTTCTAAGAGTCTTCAAATGTCATTTTTGAAGTGATTCTGGTAGCATAATAGTACCTGTTCATCAACTATGCAACTACAACTCCAAAACTATGCAATATATAGAGATACAAGGCAATATTGAGAAGCCTCTAGAGATAGGCGTCCATCTTGGCCACATGGCCATTTTCCCGCATCAAAGGACACTTGTCCAAGATAAAAATATCTCTCTTACATTTGTCATAACATGGCAGATTTGACTTCCCAAGGATAGAGTGCTCCATGCTAAAAATAAGCAATGACAGATGCTCTTACGCATCTTACAGCTGTCATAAAAATCTGCAACATGACAACACTTAATGTTGTAAGAGAATCCATCATACACAACTACAAATAGTATATTACTCTTACAACATGTCATAGCCCAACTTGGGCACCCAAAGATGCCTTTCTCACATGCAAAGATACTCTCCGACACTTGTCCCCACTTGTCATAGGAATCTCTATACTTGGCTCTTACGCGTCATAGATTCTGTCATATGGAATATCCTCTTCCACATACAACAAGATGCTGACACATGGTATATTAGTGCCATCTCAAATGGGATGCCCAAAATCCATGTGAGTTTGACTTGACCATCCAAGTCACATTCCAAGTAGGATGACATGTCACAATGCCACCTCAACTAAGTGACCAAACTGAATGTACAAGTAAATACAAAATTAGGCAATAAATAAATACACAATTAAATAAACAATGCTAGGAATTTGAAAAGGTTGAGACACCTTGATTCCCAACATTCTCCCACTTGGCAAACACCTTGCAAGAGCCAAAAGAATGACAAGATTTAACTGCTAGGGGCTAAGAGGCCCATAGACTCCAAACACCATCTGAACTTCTCTGTGCCCACTAGTTTCGTTAATGAATCTGTACCATTCTTCAAAGTGTCTACCTTCTCCAATATCACCTTCCCATCTTCTATCATATCTTGAACAAAATGAAACTGAACATCAATATGTTTTTTCTAGCATGGAAAGTAGGATTCTTTGCTAGGCAAATCGCACTATGACTGTTACAACATATAGTAATATGTCTTGCATCAACACCAATATCTAAACACAACCTCTTAAGCCAAAAGGCTTCCCTACAAGCATGAGTTGCTGCCATGTACTCTGCTTCTATTGTGGACAAAGCGACCACAAGTTATCGCTTACTCATCCAGCTAATAGCACCACAAAACATGGTAAACACATAAGCACTAGTGGATCTCCTGTTGTCAATGTCACCTGCCTAATCAGAATTCACAAATCCACGAATACTCACAGAATGTAGAGGTCCTGTAGGATAACCATGATAACATAGGGAATACTCGGAAGTACCCCTCAAATATCTGAACACTCTCTTCACCACATCCCAATGTGCCCATCTAGGATTAGCCATAAACTAACTAAGGACTCCCACTATTTTATTCTTTTCCAAAGAAACCATCTCATCTTCCATGGCTTCCTTCTAGGAACCTGCATATTTCATACCCATAGCCTCTTTCACAGTTCTAGGCTCATCAGTGTTAGAAATCAAAGCAAAAGCACAACTAGAATCAAGCAATGTATAACCAAACCTCTCAGGTTGCCACTTGTTTCATGTAGACCTTCTCAAAGGCTGAGGTTGAGGTTCTTCTTCTTCTAAACTTTTAGAGCTGCTAGAGCTTTCCTCATCATCACATCCAATAGGGTCTTTTGGTTTAGTCTTTTCAGGAGTAGTAGGAAATTGAATCACATCCTCTTTCTTTTCTTTTTCTTCTGGCTGTAAAACAACAGGAGAAGGTGTTACCTCTATGAAGATAACACTTCTACTATACAAGACTTTTTTAGCCACAAGATCCCAAAGCTTGTACTCTTTCACACTGACACCAAAGCCAATGAAGATACACTTAACTGCCTTGTTCTCCAGTTTTGATCTCTTCTCCTTAGGCACATGTGCATATGCCTCACAACCAAAAACATGAAGATGTCTCAAGGAAGGCTTATTACTAGAGCACACCTCCATGGGTGTCTTATCAACAAGCACTAAAGTAGGAGACCTATTAACCAAGTAGCAAGTAGTGGCTACAGCTTCATCCCAAAACTTTTGTTTGAGGCTAGCACCACTAAGCATACTCTAGGCCCTCTCCATCAACATTTTGTTCATCCTCTCTGCAACTCCATTTTGCTGTGGGGTGTAAGGAGTTGTCTTATGCCTTCCAATCCCATGTTCTTTATAGAACTTGTCAAACTCTGCTGAACAAAACTCACCACCATTATCAATTCTCAAACAATAAATCTTTTTACCAGTCTGATTCTCAACAAAAGATTTAAACTCTTTGAAATGACTAAAGACTTCAGATTTGCTTCTGAGAAAATAAATCCATGTCCTTCTACTGTAATCATCTATGAATGATACAAAATATAATGATTTAGAAATCAAAGGAACATTCACAAGACCAAACACATCATAATGAATTAGACCAACACACCATAAGACTTATGAGAACTCGAGTAAAATTAAACATGGTTTTGTTTTCCATATATACAATGTTCGCAAAATTCAAACTCAAGATTACAATCATTTAACCCCTCGATGAAGTTTTTATTTTTCAGGTCTCTAAGACCCTTCTCACCAATGTGACCAAGTCTCTCATGCCACAATATTGTCTTCTCAGCAGGGAGTTTCATTTCCAAAGCATGAGCATCCTTAGGTACCCAAAATGCACTACCATTAGAAGTTGAAGCAACACATTTTTTCGCTGTTGGTTCCAATGGTGAGGATGAAGTGACTGAAGCTCTTTTCTTCAAATCAAAAGAACTATTGCACTGAGTAGTGCATGCATCCAGCTGAAACAGAGTACCTCTCCGAGTACCCTTAGCAAGTATCATAGATCCTTTTATCATCTTGCATCCTCCATTTGAGAAGACAACCTGCACACCTACATCATTCAATTTACTTACAGAGAGCAGGTTTCATACTAAACCAGGGATGTGCATAACCCCATTGATCACCTTCACTCATCCATCAAGGAATTGGATCAATACTCTTCCATAGCCAACTATTTTCAGGTGAGAGTCATCACCCAAGTACACCTTCCCACTGTCGAACTCTTCATACTTTGTGAACCAACCTTGATGTGAGGTCATGTGGAAGGAAGCACTGGAGTCAATCAACCACACATCATCTGCTGCATGGGTAGCCAAGGCAGCAGTAAAAGCATCACCATCATCATGAGATTTGTCAGAATCTAAATCGGAGGTGTTCTTTTTCTTCTTCTCCTCCTTGCACTCCTTTCAGAAGTGCCCAATTTTTCCACAGTTCCAACATAGTGCCTTGGACTTTCCAAGAGATTTGGATCTCCCACAGGATTTGGATTTGCCCTTTTCAGCTTTCTTATCCTTCTTTTTCCCTTTCTCCTTGGGTCTACCACGAACAGCAAGAGCCTCCTTAGTCGACTGATCAAAAGACTTTCTCTGCATTTCTTTAGATAACAGTGAAGACACCACTTCATCCATCTTGAAGGTGGTTGTAGTGCTCCCAATGGCCATGACAAGGTGATCCCACAAATCTGGAAAAGAACAAAGCAAGGTCATACAACGATCCTCCTCCTCCATCTTCACACCAACGGATGTCAACTGTGCAACTAACATGTTGAAGGCATTCAGGTGGTCTGCAACCAATCCTCCATCTTCCATCCTCAGAGAATATAGCTTCTTCTATAAGAAAAACTTGTTTACCAGGGATTTAGCTTGATAAACATCACCAAGTTTCTTCCATAGCTCCTTCATGGTCTTCTCTTCATGAACATTCAACGGGACAGAATCAGCTAAGTAGAGTCTCACAAGACTCTTAGCTTTACGATCTTTGAGATCCCAATTTGCTTGTGCCATTGCCGTTGGTTTTGTACCAGAAATTATTTCCCATAGGTCTCTATCAACAAGCATGTCTTCTAGTTTGAGTTTCCACAACTCGAAATTGCTGCCATTAAACTTTTATAAATCTATCCTTCCGGATGTGTCTACCATCTCCTTCCTGCAACAAGATTACTAAAT
This sequence comes from Cunninghamia lanceolata, assembly GCA_027924645.1. Lineage (NCBI taxonomy): Eukaryota > Viridiplantae > Streptophyta > Pinopsida > Cupressales > Cupressaceae > Cunninghamia > Cunninghamia lanceolata. The sequence continues at coordinate 17,888,097 of BSBN01001715.1, forward strand.
ACTCTACACAAACTCCCACTCAATTGAAGTCAATACAAAAAGCCCCTACCCAACAACTAGGATCAAAGGTGATCAAGCTATGATACCAACTGAAAAGAAGCAAGGTACGTAGAAACGCTTCCTACACTGATCTAATAAGGGGAGATGTATGCAAATTCTTTTTAATCCTTACAATTGCAGCAATGTTAAACATATAACAGAGATATTACAACAACAAACACAACACAAGAATGTAGATAGAGAGAGAGAGAGAGAAGATATATAGTGGGGAAAACCTTTTTAGGTGAAAAACCCCACACTCTAAAACCTGCACAATGTCTTATTGAAACAATAACAATTTACAATACACTTACAATGCAAGTTCTTCCAAGAGTCTTCAAATGTCATTTCTAGAGTGATTCTGACATCATAACAATACATGTACATCAACTATACAACTGCAACTCCAAAACTATGCAATATATAGAGATACAAGGCAATATTGAGAAGCCTCTAGAGATAGGCATCCATCTTGGCCACATGGCCATTTTCCCACATCAAAGGACACTTGTCCAATCTACAAATATCTCTCTTACATCTGTCATAACATGGCAGATTTGACTTCCCAAGGATAGAGTGTTCCATGCTAAAAATAGGTAATGACAGATGCTCTTACGCATCTTACAGTTGTCATAAAAATCTACAACATGACAACACTTAATGTTGTAAGAGAATCCGTCATACACGACTAAAAATAGCATATTTCTCTTACAACATGTCATAGCCCAACTTGGGCGCCCAAAGATGCCTTTCTCACATGCAAAGATACTCTCTGACACTTGTCCCCACTTGTCATAGGAATCTCTATAATTGGCTCTTACGCATCATAGATTTTGTCATATGGAATATCCTCTTCCACATACCACAAGATACTAACACATGGCATATTAGTGCCACCTCAAATAGGACACCCAAAATCCATGTTAGTTTCACTTGACCATCCAAGTCACATTCCAAGTAGGATGACATGTCACAATGCCACCTCAACTAAGTGACCAAACTGAATGTGCAAGTAAATACAAAATTAGGCAATAAATAAATACACAATTAAATAAACAATGCTAGGAATTTGCAAAGGTTGAGACACCTTAATTCCTAATATAGAATCACCATATTTCATCTTTAAAGAATACAACTGTCTTTTGAGGTATAACTTGTTAGTTAAATTCTTGGTTTGATAAATATCACCTATCCTCTTCCAAAACTTGCATGCAATAGCTTTAGTAGAAACATTCAAGAGGACGACATTTGCAAGGCACAACCTTATGGTTCCTCGTGCTTTTTATCAAGTTTTAACCATTCTTCGTCAATAATAGTTGTGCATGGTTTCTTCTCATTGGAAACAACTAACCACTATTCTCTTTCTTCTAAGAGATCTTCCATTTTTAATTTCCACATCTCATAGCCAAAACCATTGAACTTCTCAATATCTAGACGAGAGGTAGAACCTATTGTAGATAATCTTCTTCACAAATCTGCAAAACCCACAAAACAAAAGCTCCCACTGCAGCAAAAAAACCTTCAACACTTTAAGAGAAAGACACCCCTCACTCAATAGAACCATTAGCTCTGATACCAAATGTTGAAAATGAGGGTAGAACTATTGCTATAAACTTTAAAATTATGTGGTACAAATCTGAAAATAAGATTAATCAGTAACAATTAATGTATAAGTGATTTTGCACTTTCAATCCAATGTAGAATAGAAGAAAATAGCTTGCAAGAAGAAGACAAGTATTTTACATGGAGAAACCCTTTCAGGAAAAAGCTCCACACCAAAGGTGTTTATGCTTGTATTAAATATCTTTGAGATATATTACATTTAATACTAAAATTCCTCTGAATCCTGATGCACTCCTGAAGCTTTTTCAATCTTCTTCTTTGTGAAATATGTTATGCTTTTTTCTACAACTTCAAAGCTTCTTAATTCAAAAGCTTGAAACTCAAACTACAATAAATTGTATTTGATAACATGAGACAAGTCCTCATGCAAAAACCAAGTGCTCCAAATAGAGAACTCTAAAGTCAAACAATGGCAAGCACCCTATTAACTGCCAATCCTGATTATGGGCACCCAAGTTGTCCCATTCAAAATTAGTCAACAGAAATAACATTTCCAAATAAAAGAAACAACTAAAAGTCTCAAGATTGGATGCCCAAGTTGTCCCAATCTATTTTAGTCAACTGAAGTGATCAGCAGACATCAATCTCATGCAAACAACCTGCATGATTGATGTCCCTAATATTATTCTAAATCAGCCTATTTTGTAACATGCAAGAGACATGCAAACACCTATATCACCATGCAAGAGTTATCCAAAACTGATCTTGAGTTAGAGTGTCATGCAAGTTACGTGCACTACAATATAATTGAAATGCAACAACATGCAAGTCCATATAACTGACATGCAACAACATGCAAGTCAAAATAACTGACATGCAACAACATGCAAGCACATGCAAGATCATAGAAGCAACATGCAACAACATGCAAGCACATGCAAGTGACATGCAACAACATGCAAGCACATGCAAGAGACATGCAAGAGACATGCAACAACATGCAAGCACATGCAAGCTTTTATGAGCTCACACAATCACATGCAAAAACATGCAAGTCCATGAAAGCTTTTATGAACTCATGCAAGCAATATTCCAATATCATGTATCTTTAACAATTCTAATAACTCCCACATCATATCCATGCAAAGAGTATCAACAATATCCACTCATGTACATAAAAAAACAAACTCCCAGTCTAAATATAAGACACATCCAAAGTGGGCGCCGAAGTTAACTCCCACTTACTAGGAGTTGTCAAAAACCCAAAATAGACTTCAAGGAGTTGTCAACAAGTCTTCATGGACCCCACTCCAAAAGTGGATACCCAAGTTTGACCCTACCATTTAGGAGTTAATTACAATAGGCCAAGTGTTATAATTAAATATTAATTTATCTCTCAAAGTCTTTATGTGTTGGGGAACACATTCCAAGAACATTGGAGACATGTGAAATTGGTTTGGATTGCAAGTTAATGGAAACTTATCCCAACAGGTAGGTTCACTAGAGAATTTCAACTTGAAATGGATTGATCATGGGGAAGTGTTCCACTTCTTGGGTGTTCCCTTTGCTTTTCAAGATTCTCCTCCCACCCTCTAGAAAGTTGTTATTACCAGGATTGAGAAAAAACTTAATTATTGGATCACCAAGCCTCTCTCTTTGGATCTAAAATCTTAGTTTCCACCCATCTTTATTATTCCTCCTACTAGTTGCCATCAAATGCTTCCTATTTTAAGGTTGAAAAGTTTCTCTGAGATTTCCTCTAGGGCTCCAGTGATGGGCATTAACGATTTCATTGTGTTTCTTGGGAATTTTGTTGCCTTCCCTAAGATGATGGTGGTTTAGGTTTGCTTTCCATTCATAAACAAGGTATTGCCTTATGTACAAAATGGATCATAAGAGCCCTAGAAGGGAATGCATCTTAGAAAATCTCATCGGGCATTATATTAGTTCAAATGTGCCTTCAGGTTGACCATCTTGGAAAGGCATGGATCTTGGTACTATTCTCACTTTGAGGGAACTAGTCCAGATTCAAGACATTTTTGTTATTAAGAGAATTTGGAAAGCTATTAAGCCTTAGCTTTTATGGGATGGAAATGAATTTCACATTGAACTTTCAATCAATCAACAATCTGTTTTGAGGTCTCCAATTCTTTCTTGTGAAGGTCGGCCCTTGGTTAAAGTGCCATGGATCCATGTCTTGAAGTTTTTTAAATGAGGCATTAGAGTGCTACTAGATCTTATTAATAGAGTTACCAAGAAATTTATTTCTTGGTCTAAACTTAAAAGGAAATTCAAGTTGTCTACTCAAGACCAAGAGACTTTCTAGACTATCATTAATGTCATTCCCCTTTAGATGATTCACAAAATTAGGGTTAGAACTTTCAAGCCCTGGTGGAAGGATTGGAAATGGTATTCAGACATGCCATTTCATAATTACAGACCTCGTAACTTGGCTATTTGTGGCTCGCACCTCACCTTCATATAGTGGATTAGATAAACCATCATTGGTAGCTTCAATCTTCACTTGGTACTTGGATTCACTAGTTCTAGTCTATCTGGTAAGCCATTATGGGGCCTTAGTTGGCTCATTTTTCCTAGTGTATTCTTTATCAAGGCCTTCCTCTTAACATTTGTTTAACTCATTTGGGACTTCTTAATCCCCATTGTCCATTTTATGGACACATTGAGTCTCTTAAGCATCTCTTCTAGTTTTGTACCAAAGCTTAGGAAACTTGGAATTAGATTCATGAATTTTTTAGACCCTTTCAACTTGCTCCTTTTTCTCGGTACATTGTTTCTCTAGGAGACTAGCCTTGTCCTTCATTCAAGTATACCCATATTTGACATGCTTTTAGGGGGGAAATTCTCTTTAGCATTTGGAAATTTAGCTCTTTTTCTTAGATGCTCGGTTGATAAGCATTTCTCTTTGTATACTAAAGCTATGATTTGCTCTAATGTGCTTATACAGATTTAGGGGTAAGCTAGAAAGGTTGCACTTAAAGTGGCTCATCTCTAATAGATTTTAGACCACTAGGGAAACACTCCTTGCATTATTTTTAAAGTACCACTTGCCCCCTCATCCCCTCCTTGAGGGCACTGACAATGTTGCAACTAGTCTACCAAAAGAGATCGAGGATCAAAGTCCCATGGCTCTCAGTCCCTAGAGAACAAAGATAATGTAGCGTACAGATTGTCATAACCTTCAAGGCCACTCTTCACTTCTTTTTATGGGCATGGTGCTCCTAGTTGGCCTAACTCTAGCAAGTTTCCTTGTCTGGAGCTGGCCATCTCTCCAATTCATGCTCAACCACTCTGAGATGATACTCCTAAAGAGGAGGAAGCTCTCACTAGTTGGGAGCCAATTGATGAGTTTGTTTGTAGAAGTACTAAAATTGTGTCAGACCTACATGACAGTCTCATGATGATAAAGAGGTCCTAAGTAGAGCCACATAGGAATTAATTACACTCCTCTAAATAGTTTCACTCTTGGTGACATGTCCCTTATGTTTTTCCCCTTCTTGACCATCGTTTTCAACCCCAAAATTAACTTTCCTGCCTCATGTTTTGCCTATTGCCCCATTCATTTTGCCTACTTAAGGTCACCCCTTTGTCTCTTAAGGTCACCCATTTTAAGCATTATGGTTTCTCCTAGTGTTTAAAGGTTTCCTCTAGTGTCTCTGGGTTGCCCTTAGTATTTTTGGGTTGTCTCGGTGACCTTGACTGACAACAGGGGTGACCCTATCATTTTTTGATGTGCTTGTTAACTCTTTGTTTTAGCTTTTCTCCTTTTTTTTTATCTCATTTTAACTCACATTTTTCAATGCCGTCTTATCCTTTTCTCACTTTCTTTCCTTTGTGAACTCATGATTGATTCTTATCTCTTCTAAATTGTTTCCATTTTCTCTTTGAGTTCACTTTAGTTCTCTTTTAGTTTCTCAAGTCTTCTAGTCTTCTTTTTATCTTCTTAACTATTCATGGAATTGTTTCCATTTCTTCTCAATTTAACTACTTCTTTCGATCTTATCTCTTCTTCCATTCCCTCCCATTTCTACCTATAAATACCCCTCACCGAGATTCATTGTTTAACATAACTTCTCATTCACACAAGCTTCTTCATAGGCCTTGAGCCTCTTAGTTTATTTCTTTTAGTTTTAGTTTTTGCAAAGCTTCAAAGCATTCACTTAGGAGGTTGTGTTCATGTATTCTTGCCTTAGCCAAGCTTATACATAGCATCTCCTCTAGAATTTTATGCTCACATAAGGATCAAGCCTTCTTTCAATTTTTTTATTTTTTCTTTTTCATTCCCTTACGTCCTCATTTTATCCCTATTGCCAAGAGGAGGACCCTGCTACTATAGAGGAGGAGACGGTTGCCACAGGACCTCTAAGGACATAGCCTAGCACTAGTGCCCATTATTATAGACTTTATTTATTGCTTTAGTAGTAATTAAATCACATTTTGCCCTTGAGGAAGTAAATCATTGTTTTTTCTTTCTCTTAATAGGATTTAGAGTTAAAACATAGAACTATTTGCTTTCTTTAGAATACATGTCCTATTTTTCTTAGAGTAGTTACAAATTTATATTAGAAGCTTCAAAACTGGGAAAACATATAAAACACATAGTTACATTGCATTAGGAAAAAACATATAGAATTGCATAAATATTTCCTTTCAATAGTAATTAGATCATCAAAAAGTGGGAAAAGAAGAGCTTGCATTCATCTAGATTAAGTTGCATTTAAAATTCATTTTAAATTTTCAAACATATCAAACATTCAAGACCTCAGTTTCATCATGAGGTATAAAACTCTCAACTTTCATTCAAAAACAAACATTGAAGAAGCCCTCAGTTTCATCACAACACATAGAAATCCAATTACATTCAAATGAAACATAAGAAGACATCAAGGAAACCCTTAGTCTCATCATGAGGTACACAAACTCAACAATTCAACATTTAAATATAGAACACAACAACTCCACTTGCACCTGCAATGCTCTTCTTCCACGTGAAGAGAGTAATCAGCCCTATTCACCTCCGTCTAGCTGGCTTTCCCTAAAAAGGCAAAAGTGATTTGTTTGATGCCTTTAGCAAGGGTGCAGTGCATGTGTTACCTAGAGTCTAACTCACTCACATTGTGTCTGAGTCACATTCCAATTATCACAATCCCCGGTGATGTTTGGGGCAAGCTTAATGATAAAAATCCTCCCTCTATCGATGTTGCTATTGCTACTTAGTTATTTTTGCCAGGTTTGACCTTTATTTTTCCATCTTTGTATTGGATTTGGTCCCAATTAGACTTTATGGGTGTGCCTCTCTACCACCTACCTTTTTTTTTATGAATATTGTACTATTACTTTTTCTTAATATAAAGTTTAATAGGAAGTATTCATAAAAAGGATGTTGGCCTTATAGTTATAGTCATGCCCACATTTGTTAGTCATAGAAGGGCTCTTTATTTTTACTTTTAATAGGGCTTGACCATAGTTCAAGGGTTTTAATGATATCCAAATTTTTTGTCAAAGACTCCTAAAAATTCATGGCAAATGGGCTTGTGGAATATTTTATTTTAGTGCTTGACTGTCAAATTTACCATTGCCAAGATCCGATGTTCCATAGTTTAGCTTTCTAGGTTGTCAATCTAAGTTAATTAGAGGGCTTGTGGGGTTTCTATTATTGTTAGAGCTACAAACTTCCCTTGGACAACATGAGTCTTTGGATGTTTTTCAATGAAATGGCGCATAGTGTAACATCCACGTTCTAGAAACATAGTAAAACCCAAAAATTCAGCATAAAGTAAATTTACAAGGTAAAAATGAGACAGAGAAAATTTTTCTTTTATTCAGTATATACTCAAGTAACTACAAATACAAGATATCTCATAACAAATTTAATCAACCTTATTGTCTTTCTCAAGTACAATGTTTACAAAATAAACCAATTATAAATACCTGAAATAGATAATGTTTTTACTTAGTCTCCATAAACACAAGTCTCAAAAATATACTGCATCCAGAAATCTGACATCTTTATCGCAAGCCTCAGCATGTCTTCTGCTAGAGAGAGAGAGAGTATCTTTCCAGTGATTTACCTCCAACCACAGACCGTCGGTCTCCCGCACTCCTTCCTAACCGAAAGTGGCCCTTCCCTTCACGAGAAGTATAGACCAAGGTGACCAGTGGTAATTTGCCTTTCCGAGTACATAGTGTTGTATCTTACACAACTCTATCTATCATACAACCGTAGATACCCTCTAGCTAAGTATAATTCCTGATATGATGTGCAATCCAGATACAGTGAACCGACAATGAATGCAGAGACATATGCATTACTATGGCCATAGTTTCAATATAAATTGACGTTCATAATGAACGTTGTCGTAATGTTCACCCACCCCAACTCGACTTGGATACTATCATATTCCTACAGCTTGACTTGGTCAATTATGTTTAACTTGAGAAGTTATGGCATTTGGAACAATTGAGTCTTCCCGACCCATACATGTTTTCTTACACTGTCTATAATCCATAGACCCGTTCAACTTTCTTTCTTTATGAGGACTCTCATTGCTTCATCGCAATTCCCGAGGTCCATGACTTATTGTCTCATAATAATTATAGATAGATTAATTACGACTAAGATGATAACCTTAACCAGGTTAAGCAATATAGTCTAGGAATCTAAATCACTTCTTGCAAGTAAGAATAATTACGCATAATCAAGGCACAAGACCCTTCAATCACGATCTAAATAATGATCTCAATGTCTTAATATAATAATTACCATATCTAGGTTTAACCAAAGAGTTTTGACTAACTCCAACCTAGTCTTTTGGACTTAGGTAAAATCACAAGACACTGTCGTTGCTCGATTATTCATTATGGATTGACTATCCATTCTTAGGTATCTCTCTTTGCATCTTTACAACATTTGAGATTCACCCCTTGTCGACAAGTAATAGTGTAAGAGGAGTTGTGACCAAAAGGTATATTGATTTTAATGTTTGACTAATCATTTAATGGTACCTCTTGCACGCTTGCAAAAATCTGAGGCTTACGACTTGTATTTTAAGTCGACTTGTAGCCCAGTACATGGTTTTTCCCCTTCCTAGGGTTAAACATTGTCGATTAGAAACGAATCTCTTTTCAATAAGACATGAGCATTTCCAGATTAGGGTTCTCAACCTTCTTTGTCGACCTAGATATAATCCACTAATCCAAGTTGTAACCCAAAAGGTATAATTTATAACCTACCTTACTGGGTCTAAACTTGGGTTAGTCTACCCTTTTCCATAATAAAAGATTAATAAACCTTTTATTTCAAGTTCGAAAGGGGTTTTAAGTAATCGATTATCCCCTAGTCTTCTTTCAACTAAAACAAAAAGTCATTTCAAACAAGGCCATTTCTTAATTACAAGAAAACCTTAGTTAAAACCCACCAAAAGGTTCCAATCAAGTTTGTATATCGGCTATGCTCAATTTGATACCAAAAGGTGGATAAGTCTACTTCGAGTTTTCTATCCACTAATATTCAATGTCGAAAGGCTACTCTTTCAACCTTATTCTATGTAGTCAATGAACCTTGCTATCTCTTTTGAGCAATTCAAGGAAACTATAATAGAAGTCCTCGAGCTTGACAATCATTTAGACAACGTCTTATGCACTAAATTCCGTTGAGCATAGGTTTATTTACCTTATTCCAACTCAATGGGATAACTAACATACTTAATCTTGAAAGTAAGAATATTGTAAGAAAAATGTTAACCTCTTAGTCTTCTTCTAACTACGAGGTCGTTCTAAGTTTCTCCACCCTTAACTAGTTTCAAATATGAGTAATCCTCAGTTATATCTAAACTAAAGGTTCTCAACAAGTTTAAGCTTTGACTAAGTTTGAGTTGGTTCCAAGGGGGATGATAAACTATTCCCGATTGTTATCAACTAATTTATTGTTGAGGGTTGCTCTTTCTTATATAATCAATGTCATCCCTGAATAATGTTATCTATTTCTTTTTGAGCAAGCTAGGAGACTATAAAATCTATCACAAGTTGACAACATTTCCATGCCAGGTATTACGTAGAAACAAAGTGATTTTCTATGTCACTTAGCTAATACATATACATATATAGTCGTGATTCCAAATGAGCATAAGATTACAGTATCCATAGTATTCTATGACTTACAAGTTCTATGTTGTCTTGTTTGGTACTACTCCACACTAAAGATAACCAGATATATTTATTTCTTTTAGTTAAAAATCTTCTATTAAGAGATATCAATGCTTTTTAGAACTACGAAGAGCAACACTCTGCACAATGAAGACATTCTTATCATAAAAGAGTTGGCCATTATAACATTCTAAGGTGTCGGCCTCACAGAGATAGAGCATCAACTCAAAACGGGTTTGAAGATTAATATATAAACATGCATCTCGTAATAGTAATGAAATACTTCATAAGTGAAAAGAACCTGAAAAGTTACTATAGAGGATCCTTGACAATCGATGCTCGTCCTACAAAGAGCTTTTGCTTTTCTCTGTAGCTCACTATCTTTTCTTTCCACGATACTGACTCGTTATTCTCTCTTCGACAACTCTAGACTATGCTCCAACAATAATCCTCTCCCTCTTTCTCACGATAGCTAACACCTCGTCCCTATGAGAGTCGTCCTCCTCCCTCAAATCTCATCTTGAACCTCATACCAACTGAAAGATTGCTATTCATGGCCTCTAAATATTTATCACAGGGAATAATGAACTCAGACTGGCTTGTTCTTGGCTTGTAATAAACAGTAAACAAGGTATGTGTTGCAACAGCATGAGATGCAGTAGCAATGACACCAAGATGCATGCTGTGGCTAGATATGACTGAAGATGGCATATCACTCTGCTACCTCATGACACGTCTTACCCCTACCCTTAATTCTCCATTTTCACCCCTTAAAAATATGAAAGCATCTCCAGCCACCAGTCTTTTAGAACTAACAAAGACACTCCAACCTGTTGTTAATAAGTGTCGGCGGGGCTGACCTCAAAAAATATGTCTGAAACGCCAATCAATCCCATGTAGATCTTTCGCCACCAACTCTTGGGTGGGAGGTTGCTGACTCATATCCAGAGGTGGAAGGCATTCATCAGCATGCCTTCTGAGAACCGAGAAGCCTCCGTGAATCCTCACGGCGAAGAGGAATCCTGCCATTTACCTCTCCGATTTTCATTTTCTCCTCAACTGAATCACATCCTCCATTTACCTCTACGGTTTTCTATTCTCTTAACAACAGACTCTACTCGACTCCCTAGGCCACGCACAATGAAGGAGAAGAATCCTCTTTTTCTGTCGTTTCTCATTTTTTTTAAACAACAGCCAAAACTCATCCCCCACTTGCACCCATGACGATGGAGTATATCGCCTTAAGCTTACCGTTCCACTACACTAACATCCCCCATTTACTGCGAAGGAGCAACTGCCCATCATTCACGGCCATGCCTAAACATAAGGAGTCCGTCCTCACAGCATAACTTCCTCCTTTAAGAAAGGCGACCACTATGAGAAAACGGTTACCCTCTCCATCCAACAAACAGTTAATCTCTAAGATGGAGTTCTAAACTTTACGAGGTGGCGGATAACAGATTAAACCATTCAACCCACTACTCAAAACTAATTTTTCTGATTTGACAAATGCCAACACACCTCCTATATAAATGCGACCACTCTCCAAAAGGAGCTCCACTACGTGATGTGGCAGTTGTGGCACAACAACCTTGCCCACTTGCTCAGGCATTATGGCTTTTAAACCTCTACATTTGCACTAATAATTGAATGCTCTTACAAGGTGGTGAATAATAAGTGCAAAGAGTGTCTCCAAGATCGAAAAAGAGATAAAGGATCAAGACCAACTAGAGAAAGAAAGTGTGGGTTCGATTTGAAGATAGCTCAAGTCATAAACTTGAAATAAAAGGACGTATTCGCAAAGGATGACGTCCAACATGACAGAGCTTGGGCAAAAACCACTTGACTCGACGAGAAGCCAACATCAAGCAAACTGGCGAAAAACTACATCCCGTTAGCTAAATTACGACTAAACGATTTTGGAATATCCTTCCAAATGACGACAAAAATAGTTATAGCATAAATCAACTTCACATTTAACTTTCATCGATTTACAAAAGGGAAACAACTTCACAACACATGATTAAAGCGTTTTGACGGCAAACACGACGGATTGGGCGTAATGCAACACAAGTTTTCTAAATCGTTTGACGCACAAAACAACTTCTCGCATCTTTCAACTACAAGACGTGATCCACAAATCCGCCACATATAGGTTCATCTATTGACGTTAAACGTCGACAATATTAGCGTCATCTAACTTGATGGGAACGTCTTGATGTTTAAGAGGCGACAATAAAACCTCAAGCGACACAAGAAGAATAATGCAACTGTTTTACGGCTATGACGTTGTTAACTTTATAAATGACTATGTTGACTCACCATCGACTTGACTAGATGATAATCAAGATATCGACTACCCATCGAATTAGATCGAAAGTAACTAGCAAGACAAGACTTACCTCTTACGAATCATTGGTTCACATTATCATTTAACACTAGACTCGTTTGGCAAATAGACCACTCGTATTCCAAGGTCTATATCTCTCTTCTCGAAAGATACTCTCTCTCTCTCTCTTCTCTGAGAGTCGATAACCTGTAATCCTGTTTTCACTTGTCATCAAACAATAAGAGATCAGTGCATCATTATTCAATAAATTCAACTAGTAAATCAAATCTCATAATGCAATTATTAGATTGACCATAACATAATCATTTCCATGATTTCATAATTGATATTTAATATAATTCCATGTCATATCCTATCATAAGTCTATAACATCTCAACAAATTTACTTATGCCCAAGTAAAAAGGTAAAAGTATAGCAAGTCAGAAAATAGGGATGTAACACATAGGATCCTACATTCTGTTAGTGCCTGGATTGACTGGTAGTTTTTTGAGCAATTTTCATTCAGGCACTCTCCCTAAGTATCCAAAAAATGTTCCAAGTGTTAGACCTCCTCACCAGTTTTCAGCTGCATCATCATATTTCCGAAGGAGGAGGTCATCATCATCATGTTTGTTTCGATGAAGGTCAGCATCATCATGTTCTCCATCGACCGGTTTCTCATCGTCATCATCATATTTCTATATCGGGTGATGTTTGGATATCATCCTGATGATATCCGTGAGCTACAGTGCGCCCTCAGTTGCTTGCGAGGGTGATTTTTCAAGTATCCGGTGATCTTCCGAATATCACCTTGCCCAAACATGATGATGATGTTGCCCCGATATCCTGAAGGGGTTATTCTCTAAGTTGTTCGACCTAACTTGTTTTTTCCTAAGGGTCGTCATCATCATGATATTTCCAGTTATCATCCTGCTGCTTGCGGAGGTCATCATATTTTCTGCCTACATGATATTTCGCCGGGGTGATATTTTTATCATCGGGTGATCTTGGTTATGATCATCCTGATGATGATGTTGAAGAGTTCTAAGTGCGACCCGATATTCACTAGGGTCATCATATTTTGAACGTCAGGATGATCTTAGTCAATATCATCCTGATGATGTTGTATCACTTCTTGTTCTTTGTTTCTCATCCTGATGATGCTGACGTCATCCGTATATCAGGGTGATATTTTTCTTTCTGCCTATCTGCATCATGATATTTCCGAAGGAGGGGGTGATATTTTCATATCACTCGAGTGTGTTTGTTCCAGCATCATGATGATGCTGATATCAAGGAGATATCCGCCTGCCGGCTTCGCGCATTATCTACTGGGGGTGATCTTTTCAAGCATCATCATCATATTCAGTTATCGCCCCGATCTTACAGAGGAGCTACAGTGCAACCTGATGTTTGAACGTCAGGAGGATATTTCCAAATATCCGGTTGTCTTCCGAATATCATGATGATGTTAATATGATGATGACGTCATCAAGGTCCGCGGGGGTCATATTTCTAACACTGATCATCTTATGAAGATCCCCTGATAGTCGCAAACATGATGATGACGTCAGCAGGATATGATGATGACGTCATCAGGATGTTCATCGGCCAGACTTTTGTTATAAGCTCAGCAGGAGGATGTTCCTCCGATGGATTAGGTTGTGCCGATTATCATGAAGGTTATATTTCAAATATCATGATGACGTCAGGGTGATATTTCGAACAACAGGATATCATGCTGCTGGAGGATGATGATGATGAGGTCTATACTAGTGTCGTCAGGAGCAAAAGCACCGACACGATATATGCTCATGACCTAGTATATAAAGTGTTATTGAGGTCATCGCGGGGTGCATGTGGGATATTGATATCCTGCACTTTCAAATATCATGATGATGAATCTCGGCGGGAAATGGTTGCGATTGCAGATTTGATGATCTTCCTAAGGCCGCGGGTTGGTGCGCCATTAATGGCGATTGTTGCAGAGGTATGGGCGATGGCGTGGATGGATCCTGTACCCGACTGAAGGTGTACATCAGCGGACAGGGGCGCAGGGCTCGAGATATCTTCCTATCTCCTCCCCTACCTGCTGCATTCAAGTTTGGGCGCCAATCTGGTTGTGTTTGAGCGCTATTTTCATGATACTGTGTATCTGGCGGGATTTTTGGTCAACCATGTAATTAATTGCTGAGCACCTACCTGGCTGTTATAAGCAGGTTGTCTTGCTCATTTGAAGGGTTGTTGAAAGTTGATGATTTTGGCTCTGTAATGCATAACAAGCTGATCTGGTTGCTCTGTACAGCTTACCTGTGAGTTTATGTATCTCTTGTTGTTTGTTTTTGGCATGAACCCACTGATTTCATGATTAAACTTATATGAGAAATGCTGTTTAGCATGTGTTGTGTTAATTCTGTCTCCAGTATTGCATGTATTCTTCTTCTGAATCTGGATGTTTGGTAATGTTTAGATTCTAGAGCATAGAATTCCTATGTTGACTGTCTGATCTTTTAACTTCTACTCAAGGGGTAGATTAAACTGTTTTCAGGTTGAACATTGGGAAGGGTATACTGCAGTAGGGATACCATAAGTAAAGATAACCTAACACTCTGTATTGGGAGATACCTGTAAGGCAGGTATCACATTTATCCCCTTGAAATCCAGTTTTAGCTGTTCATGCTGATCAATCACAGGTGTATGTCTACTGACTCCAGGCCCTGGATAGGCACCAATCATGCTTTGTTTTGTGTTATAACCATATCCAGCTTTGCATCCAAGCTTAAAATCTAAATCAAAATCTAAAACCAACACTAGGACATTAGAGTTAGTTTTAGGAACCTCAGTCCTCTGTCTACAACTGCAAATAGGCCCAAAGCTAGCCCCTTTGCCCTTATCTTTCAGTTTTGGTCTACTTACAGGAGGACCCATCTGCTTTCTGTCAACATCCCAGCCTTGCATGCATATCCTCATGGATGTTGAGTAGGGAATACCCCCCTAGGTCTTGCAGAGCCTGAAGAGGAAGAGGAGATAAAATATAGAGTCTATCTCCTACACTGTTGACCCCCTGGCCCAGAGATCCTGTTGATCACTGATGGCTACCTTGTAGGGAAATCTGGGAATAAGCATCCAGTCTGGGAAAAAGTCAACAGAAATTGGCGACTCCACTGGGAAGATCAATGTCATATCCATGAAAGTTTGAGTCTACGAAAAAAAAAAAAAAAAATCAGACCTGGAAACTGTTTGTTGCAGCAGAGAAAAAAGGTTGTATATGTGACTCTGCTGGTGGATGACCCAGAAATAAAGAAACCAATTTGTAGCTTCAGCTTGTTTGAAGCTCATTCCTCTTCAAGGAGGTGGCGACTCTGCATCAAAGAACCTGATAAAAGAACAAAATCAGCCAGAGAAGAATTTGCAGCTTCTGCAACATATCCAGGTATTTCATATTGTTTGACAGATTCCCTATTTGGTGAGATAGCACTGGTTAAAAGGGGAACATTGGTGAAAGCAGAGCTTGCGTGCTTCTATTAGAACTTACACTGTATTTCAAAGGGCATGCAATGTTGTTCAAAAGACTCATTTAAAGGACTTTAGGCAAGTTTGAAAAAACAGTCTAAACTTTGAGTGCCTAAAGTCATTGTTTGTAGAAAATCTGAGTAGAGAGGAGGGTTGCAATAACATAAAGGATGTATTATCAGCCTATGCACCCTTGTGAAGGGTCAAATGCAAAAATGTATAACAGTCAGTCCCAACAATGTAATAAAAGAAGTTTCAACATAGACAGATATAAGCCCATAGATTTCAATGGCATTTGTGGCTATCCAAATGCTTTTCCACCTAAAATCAGAAAATTTTTGCCTAAATTTAATGGCATAAAGGATGAATCAGCTAAGAGACACTTGCAGCAATTCATGAATGTGATAGATGACTTTGAGATTGACCATGAGGATGTGGTTATGAGATTATTTGCTCAAACTCTAGATGAAGATGCAAGGGACTGGTTTTCCTACCTTCCAGCTCACTCTGTCAACTCTTGGCATGGTTTTAAATCTGCATTTCTAGTACAGTATGGTGAAAGAGTTTCTGAATATGCAGCTATTAGTGACTTCATGTACATCCATATTGAAGAAGATGAGTTGATCCCAGCCTTTAACCTCATATTTATGAGGGCATTGAATAGAATTCCAGAATGCATGAGACCTAATGATGCACTGTGCTTAGTTACCTACTTGGGAGCCTTTGATGGGAAAATGAGTTACAGATTAAGAGACAAGGAGCCCACCACATTGCATCAGGCACATCAGTTTGCATTAGATATTGAAAACAATTGGAGGTATGGAATACAAAAGGGTTATTTCTCTGAAAATTTTTGTTCTCCTGTAGCCCCCAGTGTTGATGAAGGATTTAGTTCAGGTATTGACAATGAATGTCATAGCACTCACACCCCTGTTGTCCCAGTTTTTGCATCATTCCAAGTGGATGATGTTTCTATTATAGAGGAGGATGTCCTTTTTTGCCCAGCAAGTGAAGTTGAAAATAATAATTTTTCAAGTAATATTTGCATACCAGTCCTAAACAAAGAGCCTTCCTGTTTAAATGATCCAGTTGTGCAGAGTTGTGATCATATGGATCAAGAATCAATATCAGTTTCATCAGGAAGTATTGGAGGGCTGGAAAATGATGCAGATTGTTCAACTTCAGAGTGCATTGAAACAGTAGCAATCTTGTATATGGGGCAATCAGTTGATAAAAATGATATCCATGACCAGTGCATGGATCAGGTTTGTTTTTCTTATGACTCTGGATCTGATAGTAATGAAGAAGAATTGGAGTGTCATGAAGAAGAAGCAGAGGCCTTTGCAGTGAATGTTAATCCCCTTTATGAGAGCCAGTTGATGCATATAATGTTGTGAGTCTTGACTTTCAGTGGTGCAGGATTAACCCTCTGTTTGAAGATGATGATACTGATTTGCAAACTGTGAATAATGAATGTTCATCATCACCTGATCCAGACATGTGTAACATTGGGTGTGTGGATCAGGATTTGTTTTCAATATCAGTAGATATTAGGGGTCTCATATTCTCTGAGTATTTTGAATTGTTGGATCAGCTGGATGAGTACCTGATAATGTGCAGTAGCCAGATAAATGATGAAGAATGCCAAGAGCAGTATGATGTACTGTCTAAGGGACATAACCTACATGTGTTGCCTAATGTTGAAGAATATTATGTGTATGGCTATATGTCTAATTCTAAAATCCAAAATGACAGAGCTGAAAATGATGGTGGCAAGCTTTCAAAACTGGTGGAATATCTTTTTAAGCAGATGACATCATGGGCAGATTATGCCAATCTTTTCAGTTGGGATTGGGATATTCCAGTTTGGAATCAGGCATTTGACAAGAAAAAATTATGGTTCTTCCTTTTTGGTTGCCCGGGGCCGCCAAAATGATGTTTAAAAATATTGTGTTTGGTGATGCAGATCATGATAACTTCATGACTCTATGCCCAATGGATAAGGGACTGGTCTGCATCCCAGAGATCTAGGGTTCTCGCTGCAGTCTTGCGCCTGCACGTCCCCAGACAGAGCCACTGTTAGTGCCTGGATTGACTGGTAGTTTTTTGAGCAATTTTCATTCAGGCACTCTCCCTAAGTATCCAAAAAATGTTCCAAGTGTTGGACCTCCTCAGCAGTTTTCAGCTGCATCATCATATTTCCGAAGGAGGAGGTCATCATCATCATGTTTGTTTCGATGAAGGTCAGCATCATCATGTTCTCCGTCGACCGGTTTCTCATCGTCATCATCATATTTCTATATCGGGTGATGTTTGGATATCATCCTGATGATATCCGTGAGCTACAGTGCGCCCTCAGTTGCTTGCGAGGGTGATTTTTCAAGTATCCGGTGATCTTCCGAATATCACCTTGCCCAAACATGATGATGATGTTGCCCCGATATCCTGAAGGGGTTATTCTCTAAGTTGTTCGACCTAACTTGTTTTTTCCTAAGGGTCGTCATCATCATGATATTTCCAGTTATCATCCTGCTGCTTGCGGAGGTCATCATATTTTCTGCCTACATGATATTTCGCCGGGGTGATATTTTTATCATCGGGTGATCTTGGTTATGATCATCCTGATGATGATGTTGAAGAGTTCTAAGTGCGACCCGATATTCACTAGGGTCATCATATTTTGAACGTCAGGATGATCTTAGTCAATATCATCCTGATGATGTTGTATCACTTCTTGTTCTTTGTTTCTCATCCTGATGATGCTGACGTCATCTGTATATCAGGGTGATATTTTTCTTTCTGCCTATCTGCATCATGATATTTCCGAAGGAGGGGGTGATATTTTCATATCACTCGAGTGTGTTTGTTCCAGCATCATGATGATGCTGATATCAAGGAGATATCCGCCTGCCGGCTTCGCGCATTATCTACTGGGGGTGATCTTTTCAAGCATCATCATCATATTCAGTTATCGCCCCGATCTTACAGAGGAGCTACAGTGCAACCTGATGTTTGAACGTCAGGAGGATATTTCCAAATATCCGGTTGTCTTCCGAATATCATGATGATGTTAATATGATGATGACGTCATCAAGGTCCGCGGGGGTCATATTTCTAACACTGATCATCTTATGAAGATCCCCTGATAGTCGCAAACATGATGATGACGTCAGCAGGATATGATGATGACGTCATCAGGATGTTCATCGGCCAGACTTTTGTTATAAGCTCAGCAGGAGGATGTTCCTCCGATGGATCAGGTTGTGCCGATTATCATGAAGGTTATATTTCAAATATCATGATGACGTCAGGGTGATATTTCGAACAACAGGATATCATGCTGCTGGAGGATGATGATGATGAGGTCTATACTAGTGTCGTCAGGAGCAAAAGCACCGACACGATATATGCTCATGACCTAGTATATAAAGTGTTATTGAGGTCATCGCGGGGTGCATGTGGGATATTGATATCCTGCACTTTCAAATATCATGATGATGAATCTCGGCGGGAAATGGTTGCGATTGCAGATTTGATGATCTTCCCAAGGCCGCGGGTTGGTGCGCCATTAATGGCGATTGTTGCAGAGGTATGGGCGATGGCGTGGATGGATCCTGTACCCGACTGAAGGTGTACATCAGCGAACAGGGGCGCAGGGCTCGAGATATCTTCCTGTCTCCTCCCCTACCTGCTGCATTCAAGTTTGGGCGCCAATCTGGTTGTGTTTGAGCGCTATTTTCATGATACTGTGTATCTGGCGGGATTTTTGGTCAACCATGTAATTAATTGCTGAGCACCTACCTGGCTGTTATAAGCAGGTTGTCTTGCTCATTTGAAGGGTTGTTGAAAGTTGATGATTTTGGCTCTGTAATACATAACAAGCTGATCTGGTTGCTCTGTACAGCTTACCTGTGAGTTTATGTATCTCTTGTTGTTTGTTTTTGGCATGAACCCACTGATTTCATGATTAAACTTATATGAGAAATGTTGTTTAGCATGTGTTGTGTTAATTCTGTCTCCAGTATTGCATGTATTCTTCTTCTGAATCTGGATGTTTGGTAATGTTTAGATTCTAGAGCATAGAATTCCTATGTTGACTGTCTGATCTTTTAACTTCTACTCAAGGGGTAGATTAAACTGTTTTCAGGTTGAACATTGGGAAGGGTATACTGTAGTAGGGATACCATAAGTAAAGATAACCTAACACTCTGTATTGGGAGATACCTGTAAGGCAGGTATCACATTTATCCCCTTGAAATCCAGTTTTAGCTATTCATGCTGATCAATCACAGGTGTATGTCTACTGACTCCAGGCCCTGGATAGGCACCAATCATGCTTTGTTTTGTGTTATAACCATATCCAGCTTTGCATCCAAGCTTAAAATCTAAATCAAAATCTAAAACCAACACTAGGACATTAGAGTTAGTTTTAGGAACCTCAGTCCTCTGTCTACAACTGCAAATAGGCCCAAAGCTAGCCCCTTTGCCCTTATCTTTCAGTTTTGGTCTACTTACAGGAGGACCCATCTGCTTTCTGTCAACATCCTAGCCTTGCATGCATATCCTCATGGACGTTGAGTAGGGAATACCCCCCTAGGTCTTGCAGAGCCTGAAGAGGAAGAGGAGATAAAATATAGAGTCTATCTCCTACACTGTTGACCCCCTGGCCCAGAGATCCTGTTGATCACTGATGGCTACCTTGTAGGGAAATCTGGGAATAAGCATCCAGTCTGGGAAAAAGTCAACACATTCCTTTGCTTTTCCTTGTATGACCTTGTTATTCCTTTTGTTTGGTTACTTATACTTAGGGGGAGATCAATGGTGGAGAACAATCAAGTTAAGATTGCAACCATGGGCTAAACAGTCAAGGTAAGTTACACTTAACTTTTAATAATTCCATTTGAACACGCAACTACCATGTGTCTCCAGAACTCATAGAAAAGTTTATCATTTAACTATACTAAAGTCTAGGTAGATTTGATGAGTCAGTAAAAGTGCTACAATAAGATCTACAACCCATGTTTAAACATCTAAACCAAAGATGCATCTGGCTACGTTCTATCATTCCACCATAGTAAATGGAATTAAGACACATTGATTAAGAAACTCCCACTAGTCGAGTCCAATGTTTATAAAGCTTTATGTTGCTAGCACATAAATGTCCTCATAATAAAAGACTAATGCATGCTTAATACAAGCTTATGTTTTAATATTGACATGTCGACTATAGTCCATGGCTTTAGTTCATAAGCCTATAGGTGTGTGAAGAGATATAATTTTTACTTTATGAACTATAGTTGCAAGGCTCATAACTTAAATACATTAAAGCTTAGATGGGGTCAATGTCTCAAAAAAGTATACCAAGATCGATGGCTAGGGTTCAAATGCCTGAGACAAGTTACACACTCTATAATAAAAATGTTTTAGCTCTCGAGTGACACGTGCCCAACCTACTTTGTTAAGGTGTATGACTATGGGAACAAGGCCATCGATAAGGCTTTGGAAGATTGGTGAAGCCCATGCTTGTGTAGTTACAAAGTGATTGTCGATTGTATTTGCATTGTGAGAAAATCACTCAAGAGATGAAAATTGATCACACAAGTCACTATGCTAACACAATGTGCATTTGATGACACAGGTTTGTCTATAAAAGATCAAAGATCCATGGTTAAATGACGAAACTTGAGTTTTGTGGTGGTTCAATAACTTACTACATTAATTAAGTGTTTCATGGGTTCCTACCCTATACTATTGATTTAACCTACACACAAAAGAATAGTTAAAAAAATTATACGTAGTTTATATCAATATCAACACATGTAAATTACACGATAAAAAATATTATAGATGTAATGATAAATAGAGTTATAAAAAATAATGTACAACACTTTTTCTTTTTATCTTAGTACATTTTCCACGTGAATTGAAAATAAGAAGGAAAATAAGGGTGATTTAAAACCCTCCAACCAGAAAAAGAAAGAAAAGAAGAAAAGAGAAAAAACACTAAAGCATCAATTATTTATTGTTTCTTTGTGCGCTTTATTTTCTTTTTACAGAGTAATTGTTTTCTTGTTAATTTTGTGATTATCTTCTCATCAAATATGACTTGTCAAAGGCTATATTCTCAATGTCAACGTTAAGGCTCCTAGCCTAGATGGATTTCCCTATGAATTTTATAAAACCTTTTGGGATACTGTAGGCAAAGATCTTCACTAGGTCTATCTTGAGGTTTTCTATACACATTCCCTAGGTAATTTAATTAATAAAGGGAATATCAAATTCATACCTAAAGTTGGTGATCTTCAAGAAATTTGTAACTAGAAACTAATCACCTTGTTGAATGTCTTATAAAATATTATTGTGAAGGCTCTAGCTCTTAAGGTTTGACCTATGCCGCCTCAACTAGTTCAACTTGAACAAATAGGCTTCATTAAGTATAGATATATTTTGGATAATATCATTATTATTTGGGAAGGGATGGAATGGGCTCGACATGCCCAACAATCTACCATTTTTATTAAAATTGATTTTTCCAAGGCTTATGACTGTATTGAATGGCCTTTTATTCTTTCCATGCTTTAGGCACTTGGATTTGGGCCTCAATTTATTGACACTTTGTGTAGATGTTGTTTTTCGATGCCTTGGCATGCATTTCCATTAATGATCAACAATCTAAGAAATTTGGGCTTTTTCGTTCCATTCGTCAAGGATGCCCTCTTGCTTTGACTTTTTACATGCGTGTAGCAAAAGGATTTGGTTATCTTTTGGCTCATGCAATTTCTCAAACCCTAGTTAAGGGGATTTTTCTTCCTAATTCTTCCAATCAACTGGTCAATGGTTATTTTTTCGACGATTCTTTCCTCACTCTTATTGAGGAGGAAAATAACATCAAGAAGGCTCTTCATTGTTTAAATATTTTGTGCCAGGCCTCTAGTTCAAGCATACAATGGAAAAAGACCCAATGTTATAGGAAATCTTTTCTTCCCAAGCCAGGTTGGTTAGAGAATTTCAACTAGAAATGGATTTATCATGGGGAAGTCTTCCATTCCTTGGGCAATCCCTTTTCTTTTCAAGCTTCTCCTTCTATCCTCTAGAAAGCTATTATTGCTAGGATTGAGAAAAAAAATCATTGGATCACCAGGCCTCTCTGTTTGGTTAGTAAGTTCCAATTTTTCTCTAAAATCTTAACTACCACCCATGTTTATTATTCCTCATGCTAGGTGCCCTCAAAGGCTTCCTATTTGAAGGTTGAAAAGTTGCTTTGAGATTTCCTCTAGGCCTTCAGTGATGGGCATTAAGAATTTCATCATTTTGCTTGAGAATTTTGTTACCTTCCCTAAGATGATGGTGGTTTGGGTTTGCTTTCTATTTATTAGCAAGGTATTGCCTTATGTACAAAATGGAGTATAAGGACCCTAGAAGGGAATGAATCCTAGAAAATTTCATGAGGCATTGTATTAGTTCAGGTATGCCTTTAGGTCAACCAACTTGTAAAGGCTTGGATCTTGGTACTCTTCTCACTCTGAGGGAAACCATCCAGATTCAAGGCACTTTTGTTAATACTTGAGAAATTGGAAAGCTTGGCAAGCTAGGGAAGTTATTAAGCCTTAGCTTTTATGAGCTAGAAATGACTTTTGCGATGGCCTTTTAATAAATCAATAGTCTAATTGGTGGTCTCAAATTCTTTCTTATCAAGGCTGACCTTTGGCTAAGTTTCCATGGATCCATGCCTTGAAGTTTTTCAAAGAACTCATTAGAGTGATACCGGATCTTATTAATAAAGTTACCAAGAATTTTATTTCTTGGTTTGAACTTAAAACGAAATTTAGGTTGTCTACTCAAGACTAGGAGACTTTCTAGACTATCATTGATATCATTCCCCCTTAGATGGTTCACAAAATTGGGGTTAGATCTTTCTAGGCTTGGTGGAAGGATTGGAAATGGTATTTAGACACACCATTTCATAATTATAGGCCTCACAAAGGTTATTTATGGGTCTCACCTCACCTTCCTATAGTGGATTAGTTAAACCATTGTTGACAGCTTCAGTCTTCTCTTGGTACTTAGCATCACTAGTCTAGTCTATCTAGTAAGCCATTCTAGAGCCTTAGTTGGCTCATTTTTCCTAGTGTATTCTTTATCAAGGTCTTCCTCTTAACACTTGTTTTATTAATTTGAGACTCCTTAATCCTCATTGTCCATTTTATTGACAAATTTAGTCTCTCAAGCATCTCTTGGTTCTACACTAGAGCTTAGGGAACTTGGAATTGGATTCATGATTTTTTTAGGCCCTTTTTAGCCCGCTCCTTTTTCTTGGTACACAACTTTGCTAGGAGACAATGCCTTGTCTCTCATTCAAGTATACATGTATTTGGCATGATTTTAGGGTGGATATTATCTTCAGCATTTGGAAAGAAAGAAATTTATCTCTTTTAGTTAGATGCTTAGCTGATGAGCATTTCTCTTTGTATATTAAAGCTATGATTTGCTCTAATGTGCTTATTTAGATTCAAGTGCAAGCTAGCAAGGTTGCACTTGAAGTGGATCATCTCAAAGAGATTTTAGGCCACTAGGGAATCACTCCTTACACTATTGTTATAAGTACCATATTCCCCCTCTTCTCCTCCTCAAGGGCACTGGAAAAGTCGTAGCTAGTCTACTAGAAGAGATCAAGGATGTTATTCCCATAGCTCTCAATCCATGAAAAACAAAGACAATGTAACCTACAAATTATCTTAGCCTTCAAGTCTAGGCTTTGCTTCTTCTCATAGGTGTGGTGATCTTGGTTGGCCTAACTCTAGCAAGTTTCCTTAGACCTAGAGCTGACCATCTCTCCAATTTGTGCTCAAACACCCTCAGATGATACTCCTGAAGAGAAGGAAGCTCTCACAAGTTGGGGCTAATTGATGAGTCTATCCTTGTAAGTACTAAAATTGTGTCAGGCCTACATGTGTATGTATCATACCTGTTTGTATTTTTAAATATCTTTTTATGTGTTATTTTTATTTTTTTGTGTGTTCTTATAGACTAGACAGAAGATGCAGAAGGGGGTTTTGGTTTTCCTGCAGATGTGTTGTCGTAGCATACAATATAGAGCATAGAATGGAAACCTAGAAAAAAGTACAAAGATTTAGAGTAAAATAACAACAACCCAGATCAAGGAATACCTCTAAATCAATTATAGATGAGTACCCATATCAAGATTTGCAACTTTGATTTTATGTTGTAGCCAGACCAGCAACTGGGTATTACAGATTTGCTCCAAATCACCAAGAAACACAAAGTGTTATGCATACAATGATATCAACAATACAATAGGCTC
Source organism: Cunninghamia lanceolata (assembly GCA_027924645.1). Lineage (NCBI taxonomy): Eukaryota > Viridiplantae > Streptophyta > Pinopsida > Cupressales > Cupressaceae > Cunninghamia > Cunninghamia lanceolata. Next base: position 17,913,030 of record BSBN01001715.1, read on the forward strand.
TAGACGCCTCATACAAGGTAGAATATTCGCTGCCCACAAAGAGAAATGAGGCTCAAAGACCCCCACGTCACTCTTGGATGTATGACCATGGCTGGAAGTAGATATCATAAACAATAGTGTTGAGCAGCTTCCAAAATACCTCTACAAAGGACTGTATGTTGTTTATAGGACTAGGCAACCAAGTATGGAGTAGAAATCTGCACTCAAACACCTCCAAAATGCCCTCCTTATGTGGTATGGCTGGCTGGGTATAGTACGGCTAGTAAGAGGATTATGCAAAAGTCTTTAATCTCTCCATAAACTCAACAAAATTTGTCTTAACTCCTTTGCAATCAGCTGAACTTCACAATCTGCAAGTGATATGAACAATGACCCTTGAAATTTCATTCCACAAACTCCATTTCAACACAACTATGAACACTGAGTGCATCCACCTCTAATGGCACCTTTGGGTGATCTTCCACACCTGTAGAATGTTGTTACTCATGGAGGTTTTTGTCTCCAAGAGCCTCTAGTTCGAATCCTCAAATCCTTCTCAAGAACAAACCCTAGTAGAGCTCAATAAGAGAAATATCATAAAACATAGCATGCCAAATGACTTTGCTTTTCCTTCTTTTATTTCCCATGAGGGCGTTGGCCTTTTAGGAGGGAATTTGTATTTTAAAATTGCTTTTTAATCCCCCTTGGGATGGGTGCCCAAGTCCTCCTTAAGTGACCTTTTAATAATTTCCATTTTTCCTAAGTCACTACTTAATATTTATAAAGTCCCTTTAAATAAAAATTATAACTTTCAGATGTTAAAATTAATGCCCAGATGATGTCAGAATGCCATGATCTATAGCTTGCCAGAAAGGTCTTGATGAGATGAACACAACCCCACTCTGAAAATCCCAATCTGACACTAAACCCAAACTTACTAAAAATAGTAATAATGGCCAAGAGCAAACAGAGCCAACTCAGAGGGTGCCAACTAGATCCACTGACCTCAAACCATAACTCCACCACAAACAAACACCTCCACAGCCAAACCAACCATGGATCCCTACCCAAACTATCAGTCTATGGAACCCCAATAATAGACTAACACTGAAACTAGAAAGGGGACATTACAGTCTGCCCTCCCTAAGATTGCTTGCCTCAAGCAATCTCATATCAGGATGCTCCAATATCTGCTCATTTTCCCATGTAGCATTCTCCACTAGCAGGTTCTTCCATTTTACCAGGTACTCTCTGATAGTCCTCCTCCTCAAGGTACATTCCCTAGTGTCAATTATTGCCTCAGGTACCAAAATCAACTTCCCCTCTTCATCAAGAGGAGGTAACTCTTTAGATGGTGTTACATTATGTCCCAAATCCTTCTTAAGACGTGACATGTGAAATACATTATGTACCCTGCTACCTGCTAGCAATTCCAACTCATAAGTCACTTCTCCAATTTTCTTGGAGATCCTTAAAGGTCCATAGTACCGTGGCTTAAGTTTCTCTGCCCCACTCTTCTTGAGAGTGGACTGCCTATAGGGCTGCAGCATTAAGTATACCATGTCACCGACCTCAAATGATCGCTCAGTCCTCTACTGATTTGCATAGTATTTTTGTTGATTTTGAGCTTTATGTATATTCTCCTTCAATGACCTTATGATATCCTAACTCTCTTAAACAAGATCTTTGGCCTTAGGCACTCTGCTATCACCAAACAGTAAATCAATAAAGCTCGGTGCCTCATACCCATACAAATCCATGAAGGGTGACATCTAGATGGACATGTGATAAGTGGAATTATAACAGTACTCTCCCATATGAAGCCACTTAATCCATGCCTTTTGCTGCCCTGATACATAATTCGGGAGGTATCCTTCCACCCATTTATTGACAATCTCTATCTGACCATCAGTCTGTGGGTGGTAGCTCGTACTGGGGGTGAGCTCTGTCCCTGTCAACCTGAAGAGATCCTGCCAAAAATTACTAAGGGACCTATTGTTCCTATCACTGACAATGCTCCGTGGCAACCCATGAAGGCGGAATACCTCACAAAAGAACAACTCTGCAACCTGAGTTGCAGTGAAGGTGGTAGGAATGGTAAAGAAGTGTGCATACTTCGTCAATCTATCCACTACCACATAAATACAATCCCTGCCTTGGACTTTGAGTAGGCCTGTGATAAAGTCCATAGAAATTATATCCCACTTCCTCTCAGGAATGGGTAGGGGCTGCAATAATCCTCCTGGCAAAAAGTGCTCCTATTTGTTCTGCTAGCATATTAGACACTCTCTCACATACTACATAACTTCTATTTTGAGGCCCTTCCAAGTGAACCTCTCTCTGACCTGCCTGTAAGTTTTGAACTACCCTGGATGCCCTGCCATAGGCAAGTCATGGAATGCCCTCAAAATCTTCTGCTTCATCTCTGATCCTGGCACTAAGAAAATCTTGTCCTTGTAAATGATTAAATCATTTACCATTGTGTACCTATCATCCTTAATAGTGCCATCTATTATCCTAGTAGCCCATTTATCCTTAGCATATTTTACTGATATCATATCTCTCCAATCATCTGAGATAGCACCTAGTTCACACAAATGGGGCCTCCTGGATAAGGCATTAGCAACAATATTTTTCTTGCCTTTGACATAAACAATATCAAATTCATAGGCCTGAACCTTGTTGACCCATTTTTGCTGCCTCTCATTCAGGTCTTTCTAGCCAAGGAAATGTTTTAGACTGTTGTGATTTGTCTTCACTACAAATTTGTTGCCCACTAGATACTATCTGAATTTAGCCAATGCATGCATGATGGCTAACATCTCTTTGTCATATATGTTATAGCTACGTTCTACACCCCTCAACTTCCTGCTCTCAAATGCTATGGGGTCTTTGTCATGCATGATCACCACACCAATGCCTTCCCCTAAGGCATCACACTGTAACTCAAAAGGTTTGCTGAAATCAGGAATAGCTAACACAGGACACGTACTCATGATTTCCTTGAACCGGTCAAAACACTCATGTGCTCTACTCGACCAACTGAAAGCATCCTTCCGAGTCAAGTCTGTGAGGGGGCAGCTGACTGTGAAAATCCCTTCACGAAATGACTGTAGTATCCACAAAGACCAAGGAATCCCTTAAGATGTGAGAGATTCGTCAATGGTGGCCAGTCCACAATTGCTTGAATCTTCTCTGGGTCTACCTTCACACTACGAGCACTGATAATATGACCCAAGTACAACAACTTGGTCATCCTGAACTCACACTTTGACATCTTTGCATACAATGACTCCCTCTCTAAGATGCTCAAAACAATGTCAATGTGTTTTAGGTGTTCCTCCCAAGTCCTACTATGAATCAATATATCATCAAAAAATATCAGCACAAATCTCCTCAGTTGCTCTCTGAACACTATATTCATACATGATTGGAAGGTGGCTGGTGCATTGGTCAAACCAAATGGCATGACTAGGAACTCAAAGTGCCCATAATGGCACCTGAAAGCTATCTTCTACACATCCTCATCCCTGACCTGAATCTGATGATATCCGAATCTCAAGTCTATCTTGGAGAATTAACAGGCCCCGTGCAACTCATCTATCAACTCATCAATGTGGGGTATCAGGTACTTGTTCTTAATGGTCTTCTTATTTTTAACTCTCTATAATTGATGCACATTATGAGAGTTCCATCTTTCTTTTTCACCAAGACCATTGATGATGCAAATGGGCTTTTGCTAGGCCTTATGTGACCCATCTCGAGAAGCTCTTTGATAGCCTTCTCAATTTCATCCTTGTATCTCTTTGGGTGCCTGTAAGGTGTAGTAATCACTAGTTTAGCACCCTCCTCCAACTCAATCATGTGCTCAATACCCCTATTAGGAGGTTTACCTAGTGGTATGTCACTAAACACTTTAGTGTGTTTAGTCAAGAGAGCCTATATATTAGGTGGATACTCCCATTTTTGATGTTCTATTACTGTCGGCATCACCATCACCTTTGCTGCCCACTACACCTGATCATGATGAATCAATCTCTCCATTCACTTGAGAGAAACCACTCTCAACCCACCATTTGAAATACCCCTGAGCACATGCCGAACTCCTTTCACCTCAAACTTCATCTCCATGGTCCTCAAGTTGAGTGTGAACTCCCCAATATCATGCAACCATTTCATACCCAACACAACATCCATATCCCCCATGCTGACTACATAAAATTCTGACTGACAAGTATAGTTATTCAGTTGGATAGCTAAATTGGGTATCCTCCTAGTATAAGTGAGTACAAATCCATCAGCTACCCTCACCTTAAATCCCTCAAACTCTTTGGTTTTCATCCCTCTCTTTGCAACCAAGCCCTCATCTATGAAGTTATGACTAGCACCCATGTCAAGTAGTGTAATGCATCATTGTCCACCCAGTACTCCTCTTATCCTGAAAGATCCCTCTCTCTAAATACTCAAGAGATGTGATGTTGGTAGGGCGGTCTCCTCTTCCTTATCTGAAGTCTCAGATGCACCATCTATCCCTAAGTCATTATCTTCTAATTGCTACTCCAAATGATGATCAGACTCCATGGAATCATCTGCTGAAAAGTATTCCAGCTACTTTGCTTTTCCCTGGGTAGCACGCTAGTGCTTAGGATCCCAAGGCTCTCGACAGTGAAAACATAGCTTCTTCCTCCTGAGGTCATTCAATTGGTCCTTATCCAACCTAGAAGAATTCTTGTGCTACTATCCAGAATCTTTCTGGAAGGGTCTTTTGTCCTTCTCCTTATCTCTCCTATGCTGGAATCCCTTAGACTAAAACTTACTCTTGTAGGAGGAATATTCCTTGTCCTTAGCCTTATTGATGGCTTCTTGTAAAGTAGGTGGATTAAACCCTTTGATCCAGCCCCTCAAAGGCTTAGCTAGACCATCAACAAAGAGAATAATGAGCATACGCTCAAAAATATCTATGACCTTAACTGATAATCTTTGGAAGTCAGAGATATATGCATCTACTCCACTATACTGTCTAAGCTGTGCTAGCTCCCTAAAGTGCAACTCAGGATCTCCCTTGTCGAATCTGTCAATCAATCTCTCTATAAATTCTGCATAAGAGACAATCTGATCATGGCCCAATGTAACTAATCCATGATACCACCACTCATGCGCCTCCCCATCTAAATGCAAAGTTGCATATTCTATGGCATCTCGTTCAGTAGAAGGATTAAGGCGTAAATACATATCCACCTTCTGGACCCATGCCCTAGCTGATGTCTTCCTCGATCCATCAAAATTAGGAATGTTCATCTTTCCTTTCTTCTTCTGGAGGCCCTAGTTATGTGGTCTTGCTCCTATATCACCCTGTGGCCTACTGCATTCCCTGAATGTCAAATAAGCCTAGAAAGGCATATCAATATGGAACCCAATATCCATCACTCTCAAATCTCGCCAATACTGTGCATGTTGAGTTGTATCATTTGGTTTAGGTGCTCCCTCAGGAGGGTTATCCTCTCGTAAGAACTGAGGCATTAATGGTCTCATGCTAGCTGAACCTGCAAATGTACGCTGCGGGATAGCTCTATCATTCACCGTTCGAATGTTCCCCATTGTTGCCATTATTCTGATTAATCTCATTGCTACCCCTTGCATTATTTCCAGCTCCTCTATTATTATTTCCATTATTGTTACTAGGTATCAATCAGACTAAAATATGTGTCAACTCTATTTGAGATCTGTCCATCCTTTCGAGCATCTCTCGCCAAATCATTAATAGCATGTAGCATGCTATTCACATATGTCCTGTCATCACTGAATGGGTCTCTATTTGAACTACCCTCTCTATCTCCCATGTTTTCTGCAATATTTTCCTCTTCACCAAAAGATGGTACTGGCTGCTCCTCATGTTCCGAAGGCTCACTGTAAAGGACTAAAGGTTGTTCTTCTGGTTTTGAAGGCCACTCTTCCCACTGTTCCTATTCAGCTTCTCGTCTACGAACTCTTTCCAAATATCTCTATTCTATGGCACTACCTCTCATAGATTTTTACACCAAATCACTGTCCGACCATCAAAACTGACATGCAGCTAAAGAACACCAACATGCAACTATAGATATGTATTTCACAAGCTGGCAGGAAAACCAACTCTGATACCACTGTAATGTGTCGTACCTGTTTGTATTTTTAAAGATCTTTTTATGTGTTATTTTTATTTTTTTGTGTGTTCTTATAGACTAGAGAGAAGATGCAAAAGGGGGTTTTAGTTTTCCTACAGATGTTTTGTTGTAGCATTCAATATAGAGCATAGAATAGAAACCCCAAAAAAAGTACAAATATTTAGAGTAAAATAACAACAACCCAGATCAAGGATTACCTCTAAATCAATTATAGATGAATACCCATATCAATATTTGCAACTTCAATTTTATGTTGTAGTTGGACCAACAAATGGGTATTATAGATTTGCTCCAAATCACCAAGAAACACAAAGTTTTATGCATATAATGATATCAGTAATATAATAGGCTCTAGATGCCTCATACAAGGTAGAATATTCGCTTCCCACAAAGAGAAACGAGGCTTAAAGACCCCCACGTCACTCCTAGATGTGTACGATCATGGCTAGAAGTAGATATTGGCAATAATAGTGTCGAGCAGCCTCCAAAATACCTCTACAAAGGACTGTATGCTATCTACAGGACTAGGTGACCAAGTATGGAGTAGAAATTTGCACTCAAACACCTCCAAAATGCCCTCCTTATGTGGTACGGCTGGCTGGGTATAGTATAGCCAACAAGAGGATTATGCAACAACCTTTAATCTCCCCATAAACTCAACAAAATCTATCTTAACTCCTTTGTAATCAGCTGAACTTCACAATTTGCAAGTGATATGAACAATGACCCTTGAAATTTCATTCCGCGAACTCCATTTTGGCACAACTGTGAACACCGAGTGTATCCACCTCTAATGGCACCTTTGGGTGATCTTCCACACTTATAGAGTGTTGTTACTCACAGAGGTTTTTGTCTCTAAGAGACTCTAGTTCAAATCCTCAAACCCTTCTCAAGAACAAACCCTAGCAGAGCTCAATAAGAGAAAATATCATAAAACATAGCATGACAAATGACTTTGCTTTTCCTTCTTTTATTTCCCATGAGGGCATTGGCCTTTTAGGAGGGAATTTGTATTTGAAAATTGCTTTTTAATCCTCCTTGGGATGGGCGCCCAAGTCCTCCTTAAGTGACCTTTTAATATTTGCCTTTTTTCCTAAGTCACTACTTAATATTTATAAAGTCCCTTTAAATAAAAATTATAAGTTTCAGACTTTAAAATTAATGCCCAGATGATGTCAGAATGCCATAATCTATAGCTCACCGGAAAGGTCTCGACGAGACGAACACAACCCCACTCTGAAAATCCCGATGCGACACCAAACCTGAACTTACTAAAAATAGTAAGTAAGCCAAGAGCAAACAAAGCCAACTCAGAGGGTGCCAATTGGATCCACTGACCTCGAACCATAACTCCACCACAAACAAACACCTCCACGGCCAAACCAACCACAGATCCCTACCTAAACTATCTGTCTATGGGACCCCAATAATAGACTAACACTGAAACTAGAAAGGGGACATTACAACATGGCAGTCTGATGATGATAACTCCTCTTAATAGTTTCACTCTTGGTGACATGTCCCTTGTGTTTTTCCCCTCCCTGACCATCTTTTTCAACCCCCAAATTGACTTTTCCTACCTCATGTTTTTCCTAGTGCCTCCTTCATTTTGCCTACTTAAGGTCATCCCTTTTGATCTTTAGGGTCACTTCTAACTTATTTCAAGGTCACCCCTAGTGTCTCTGGGTTGCCCCTAGTGCTTTTGGGTCACCGAGGTGACCTTGACTAGCAAAAGGCTTGACCCTATCATTTTTTTATGCACATGTTAACTCTTTGTTTTAACTTTTCTCCTTGCTTTTTAGATAATTTTAATTCACATTTTTCCATGCCATCTCATCTTTTTCTTGATTTCTTTCCTTTGTGAACTCATGATTGATTCTTATCTCTTCTAAATTGTTTCCATTTTCTCTTTGAATTCACTTTAGTTTTCTTTTAGTTTTCTCAAGTCTTCTTCTAGTTTTCTTCTTGTCTTCTTGCCTATTCATGGAATTGTTTCCATTTCTTCTCGAGTGAACTACTTCTTTCAATCTTATATCTTCTTCCATTCCCTCCCATTTTTACCTATAAATACAATCCCTCACCTTTTCATTGTTTAACATCAATTCTCATTCACACAAGCTTCTTCATAGGCCTTGAGCCTCTTAGTTTATTTCTTTTAGTTTTGGTTTTTGCAAAGCTTCAAAGCTTTCCCTTAGGAGGTTGTTTTCATGTATTCTTACCTTAGCCAGGCTTATACATAGCATCCCCTCTATCTTTTTATGCTCACATAAGGATCAAGCCTTCCTTCTTTCAAATTTGTTATTTTTTCTTTTTCATTCCCTTACGTCCTCATTTTATCCTTGTTGCCAAGAGGAGGAGCCTGCTACTATAGATGAGGAGTGTTGATAACTGAGAGGGGGGGGTGAATCAGTTATCCTAATTATTTCCCTTATTGAACTTTCCTCTTAATTGAAGCAGCATAAAATCAAACACAAAACATTAACCATGAAGTAAGAAACACATGACACAGTATTTTTGACGTGGAAACCCTGTTAAGGGAGAAAACCACGGGGTGATTAACCCAAGAATTATTCTCTGTTAGAAGAATAGGAAATTACAAAAATGGCACTTGCCAATTAGGGCTCACTGCCCGAGCACACTGCTCACAAGAGGCCCACTGCCTACAAGAAGACACACTGTCTACAAAGTGATGATAATCACAGTCTTGAACTGATTGGAAGCATCTGCATATGCTGGAGTTCAGTTCCGGTTAGGCTCAGTACACTGATCTGCTGCACTTCATCTTTCCTCTGTTCTTTGTTCTGCTATCTTTCACATACCGGATCCTTTTTGCTACCTCTGCTCTTTCTCTGGACTTATTCGCATATCTCTCCACATCCACACTCACTTCACAACTAAATCCATCCTCTATATATATCCGCACAAGTAGTTTCATCACCTTTCTAGTCGGCATCCGGAACAGTCTAGTTTCTTACAAACTCTCATTCTGTCGGCTGAATCCTTCCTCACCAAGCAATGCGGATCAAGCATATACTTGTAGATATCATTAATCATGTCGGCCAAACATGATTCATGCCTTCACAACCTCTGTCATCAACAGTAACCCATCCGGAAAGTAGTCTGATACTCTGCCAGTCAGTTCTTCCTCTGTTTTCACTGTCTCTCAGGAATCCGGTACTCAACCATTCATATCTTTTTCCTTGTCCATCACCGGAGGCTAAATCCTTGGAATATACCACTCAAGGTAGTCCTCTTGACTTCCCCAAATCCGCACTGCACCAAGACACTTCCTCTGAGAGGTCCGGACCAATCTGTCGGACCTTGCCACATGCTCTGTTCTTCTTCACCGGACCACAACATTCTTTATTCTGACTTCCGGTAGAGACATATCATGTCTTGCGGATATGTGGGATGACCTTTGTTGCCATCAATGACAACAACCATGAATCCATATAGTGTCTCTTGCCAACAAGGAGATGGTTTCCACAAGACCTTTGAGGACAGAGCTTGGCACTAGCACCCATTATTACAAACTTTCTTTATTTCTTTAGTAGCAATTAACTCACATTTTGCAAATTTGTTCTTGAGGAAGTAGAACATTGTTTTGCCTTTCTCTTGATAGGATTTAGAGTTAAAATAGAGTTATTTTCTTTCTTTAGAATAAATTTCCTATTTTTATTAGAGTAGTTACAAATTTAGATTAGAAGCTTCAAAACTTGGAAAACATACAAAACACAACTACATTAAATTAGGAAAAATCATATAGAATTGCATATAAATATTGCCTTTCAATAGTAATTAGATCATCAAAAATTGGGAAAAGAAGAGCTTGCATTCATCTAGATTAAGTTGCATCTAAAATTCATTTTAAATTTTTAAAAATTTGAAACATTCAAGACCTCAATTTCATCACGAGGCATAAAACACTCAACTTTCATTCAAAAATAAACAACAAAGAAGCCCTCAATTTCATCACAAGGCATACAAATCTAACCAAATTCAAACCAAACATAGGAAAACATCAAAGAAACCCTTAGTCTCATCATGAGGTACACAAACTCAATAATTCAACATTCAAATATACAACACAACTCCACTTGCACCCACAATGTTCTTCTTCCACGTGAAGAGAGTAATCAATCCCATTCACATCCGCCTAACTAGATTTCCATGGAAAGGCAAGAGTGATTCATTTGACGCATTTAGGAAGGGTGTAATGCATGTGTTACCTAGAGGCTAACTCACCCACAATATGTTTGAGTCACATTCCAATTATTACAATCCCTGGTGATGTTTGGGGCAATCTTAATGATAAAAATCCTTCCTCTATCAATGTTGCTATAGATGGTTAGTTATTTTTGCTAGGTTTGACCTTTATTTTTCCATCTTTGTATTGGATTTGGTCCCAATTAGACTAAGTTATGGGTGTGCTCCTCTACCACCTATCTTTTTTTATGAATATTGTATTATTAGTTTTTCTTAATATAAAGTTTAATAGGAAGTATTCATAAAAAAATTGGCCTTATAGTTATAGCCATGCCCACATTTGTTATTCATAGAAGGGCTCTTTATTTTTCCCTATCATAGGGCTTGGCCTATAGTTCAAGAGTTTTAATGATATTCAAGTTCGTTGTCAAAGACTCATCAAAATTCATGGCAAATGGGCTTGTGGAATATTTTATTTAAATAGTGCTTGACTAACAAACTGACCATTACCAAGATCCTATGTTCCATAGTTTCGCTTTCATGGTTGTCAATCCAAGTTAATTAGAGGGCTTGTGGAATTTCTATTATTACTAGAGCTAAAAAATTACCTTGGACAACATGAGTCTTTGGATGTGTTTTCAATGAAATGGTGCATATAATCCTACATTCCTTTGCTTTTCCTTGTATGACCTTCGTTATTCCTTTTGTTTGGTTACTGATACTTAGGGGAAGACCAATGGTGGAGAACAATCAAGTTAAATCGACAAACATGGGATAAACAACCAAGATAAGTTACACTTATCTTTTAATAATGCTATTTGAACACATGAATGCTATGTGTCTCTAGAGCTCATAGCAAAGTTTATCGCTTAAGTATACTAAAGTTTAGGTAGATTTGATGGGTCGGTAAAAGTGTTACAATAAGATCTACAGCCCATGTTCAAACATTTTGAACACATGAATGCTATGTGTCTCTAGAGCTCATAGCAAAGTTTATCACTTAAGTATACTCAAATCTAGGTAGATTTGACAGGTCAGTAAAAGTGTTACAATAAGATCTACAACCCATGTTCAAACATCTAAACCAAAGATGCATTTGGCTACGTTTTATCATTCCACCATAGTAAATGGAATTAAGACACATCACTTATGAAACTCCCACTAGTTGAGTCCAATGTTTATACAGCTTTATGTTGCTGGCATGCAATGTCCTCATAATAAAAGACTAATGCATGCTTTTTACAAGCTTTGTTTTAATATTGACATGTCAACTATAGTCCATGGTTTTAGTTCGTAAGCCTATAAGTGTGCAAAGAGATTTAATTTTTACTTTATGAGCTATAATCTCATGGCTCATAACTTAAATACATTAAAGCTCAGATGGGGTCAATGGCTCAAAAAAGCATAGCAAGATTGATGGCTAGGGTTTGAATGCCTGAGACAAGCTACACTCTTTAATAACAATATTTTAGCCCTCGAGCAACACACGTGTCCAACCTACTTTGTTAAGGCTTATGACTATGGGAACAAGGCCATCAATAAGGCTTAGGAAGATTGGTCGAGCCCATGCCTATGGAACTGCAAAGTGATTGGCAATTGTATTTGCATTGTGAAAAAATCACTCGAGAGATGAAAATTGATCACACAAGTCATTATGCTAACATAATTACAGTGCATACGTGTTTTTAAGGAAAATGTTGCTAAGTTTAATTTATGTCACTCACTAAGATCCACCATTAATCCTATGCATTTGACGATATAGGTTTGTCTATAAAATATCAAAGATCCACGGTTAAATGACAAAACATGAGTTTTGTGGTGGTTCTATAACTTACTACATAAATTAAGTGTTTCATGGGTTCCTACCCGATATTATTGATTTAACCTACACAAAAAAGAATAGTTAAAAAAATTATATGTGGTTTATATCAATATCAAAACATGTAAATTACAAAGATTTTTTCAAAATTGGTAAACTTCTGAAACAACTCAATAATACCTTTATTGCCCTTGTTCCTAAGAAGCCCAACCTAGAGATGCTCGCTGACTTCAGGCCTATTAGCCTTTGCAATACCATTTACAAAATTTGTACCAAGCTTCTGGTGGTTAGAATCCAACCTCTTCTTGATAAAATCATATCTCCCTCACAAAAGGGTTTTGTTCCAGGGAGATAGATCTTAGATGTTGTGATTACTATTCATGAAACTATTCACTCAATGGATAAGACTCGTATCCCAGGTATGGTTTTCAAACTTGATATCTCTAAAGCTTATGATAGGGTGTCATGGCAATTTTTATTTAAAATCATTCAAAAGCTTGGGTTCAATGATAAGGTTTCTCTTCTCATTAAGGAAGCTGTTACTACTGCTAAATACTTAGTCTTTGTTAATGGAGTTCCAAGGGGTTTCTTTTCTCCTTCTAGGGGAATAAGACAGGGAGATCCTTTGTCCCCCTATCTTTTTATTATGATAGCTAAAGCTCTTGGTAAATTTGTTTACAGCAAGATCAAATCTAAAGATTTAACTGAGATTAAACCTGCCTCTTCTCTGTCTCCTCTGCCTATCCAGCAGTTTGTTGATGATACCATTCTTTTTTGCATCTCCTCTATTTTAGAAGCCTCCAGATGGAAATCTTTACTGAATGATTATGCTATGGCTTCTGGTCAGCATATTAATTTTCAAAAAAGCAATGTGTTCTTTTTCAATACCCCAGGGGATCTCCAAAGAAAAATTATCAATATCCTTGGTTGTGCGGCTACTGACCTTCCTTTAGTCTATCTTGGTCTCCCTTTGACTACTAAGGAAGTTTCTCTAGGTTTTTGGCATAATATTCTTGAAAGAACTCAAAAGAAATTGTTGGGATGGAAAGGAAAACTTTTAAGCAGTACGGGAAAATTACAGCTTATGAGGGTCTCTCTTTAGGGTATACCTACCTACTTTTTATCCTTATTTAAAATACCCAGATATTTGGCTGATAAACTGGAGCAAATTTAGAGAACTTTCTTGTGGACTGGAACTGAAGAAAAAAAGATAATTTCTTTGGTCAAATGGGATAAAGTCTGCCTTCCTAAGTCTCATGGTGGGCTTAACATTAGAACCATTCAAAATATGAATAAGGCTCTGTTGTCCAAGATTATTTGGAACTTCTTAAACAGGGATACTGACTGGGGTCTTATTATAAAGGCTAAATACTTAAGGGACATTGACATATATTATTTCCTTAATCAGGAGGGCCTTCCTCAAGGATATGTTATTTGGAATAAAATTATTAAACCCAGAAGTCTTATCAACAAGGGTATCAAATGGAAACTTGGTAATGGATCTCTTATAAATTTTTGGGAAGATCCTTGGTTAGGTGATGGTCCTATTTCTAAACAGATGGGCAATGAAGTTATTAGTGTTCTTGCCAAACAATTTTTTGGCAACAAAGTTAGTCATTATATTCATCAAGATCAAGGGGTTAAAAGTTGGAAAAATCTACTGGAGTGTTGTACCAATAATCTGAATCTCCTTCACAGGGCTAATAAAATACAACAAATTCTTCTTAATACCAGGATTCCTCTTTTCTCTAGAAATGATCAACTTTTTTGGTCTGCTGACAAAAAAGGGTTTTTTTTTTAGTCAAATTTGCTTACCATTTGCTGATCGAGGAGGAATTTAAGGATGATGTCTGGAGGAAGGTCTGGAATTGTAAACTCCTTCCAAAGGTAAACTTTTTCTGGTGGATTGTTGTTCATAATAAGATTTTGACTCAAGACAATCTTCAATGAAGGGGTATGCCATTGGTTAATAGATGTGTTATGTGCTTGAAAGAAGAAGAATTTTTCTCTCATCTTATATTGCATTGTGAATTTGCAACTGAGATATGGAGTAAAGTCTTTTTGAATTTTGGTTTACAATGGGTCTGCAATAAGGAAATAAAAGATCTCATTCTTAATTGGATCCCTCCTCTATCCCATCCTTGGCTTGTAGAATTATGGACTCAAGCTCTTCCTTTTGCTGCTTGGTTCCTTTGGAAAGAAAGAAATAATATAATTTTTAGAGAAACTGTTTGAAATTCTTCACAGGTTTTCTATTCTTTTTCTAAAGCTCTCCTGGAGAATGTTTCTAATTCCAGCATCAAAATTGCTAACAAACCTCTTACTCAACATGAAGTCCTTGTGGCTTCCAACTGGGGGATTGTGAATCAAATTCCAGCTTTTGATTATTCTAAATGCATTAAAAGATTAAACACTATTTGGACTCCCCCTGACCTAGGTTGGTTCAAATTGAATTTTGATGGAGCTGCTAAGTCAAATGGAAAGGCTAGTGGTGGAGGAATTATAAGGAATGACAGAGGAGCTCTAATTGCTTCTTATGCTGGAGGAGTTGGTAACCAGACTAATAACTTTGTTGAAGCCTCTGCTCTTTTATGGGGTCTCAAGTTGGCTATATCTCTTGGTATCCGCCAGCTTCATGTTCAAGGTGATTCCAAAATTATTATTGAGGCTGTGTCTAAAGCCTCGGAGTGTAGATGGCAACTTAAGGATATAGTGTTTGATATTCAAACTCTTTCACAGGCTATTCCTGTTATTTCCTTCTCTCATATTTATAGAGAGGGCAACACTGTTGCTGACGGCCTGGCAAATTTTGGTCAGCAATTTCAAAACTGGCATTGTTGGCGCCAACTCCATAATATCCCGCGTCAGATTGGGGATATCATTCAAAAAGAACAAGTTACTATATGATGATTACTCATCATTTCACTTGGCTTATCTATGTGGCCAGTTCTTTAATTCAGGGCATGTTGATTAGACAATCTATAAATGATGAGAGTGAGATTAGATAGCTTTGCATGCGTGTGAAGGACAGCTGATTAATAAGGAAAGATTGTGTAAGGACCTCGAGTTATTGTCATAATGATTGCCCTAATTATGATCATGTCCTCTTTGCCTTTCATACTCATTGCACTGTGATCAAAGTCTCTCGATTTTCCCACAGCATTGATAGAAGTTTTCTGGATAATAACTCTGCCTATCCCTTCTCCAAGCTCATTCAGTTTCATTGGTTTTTCATCATGGGTGGCGGTAGGATTAGAACTAAACCTAACAACTGCAGAGAATTTAAAGAGAATGCCTTGGTCTGGCATTACTGTAAAGAAGGAGAAGTCACCCCATTCCTTGAATGTTTGAATGGACATGATGAAAACCTGTCTATTCAATTTGCTCAATCGCGGGATAATCGCAAGGTGCAAATTGGGAATGTTAGTTTTGTGGTTTCAGAGAATGAAATTGCTATGGCTACGGGTCTTTCTCCAAAAGGTATGAAGATACAGAAAAAGTCTAGGGTTTTGGTTGCTCAGAATCAAAAACTGTTTCTTGGTGAAGGTGAGGAGTTGGTGCCTTACCAGGGTGGTTTTAAGAGAGCCCGTCTTCCTGAACCATGGGCTGACATGTGCTATATGGTGATGAAGTATTTCACCCTTGAGGGCCGTTTTACTAGGTTTTATCACTATCATCTCCCCTTGTTGAATCATTTTAGAAGGAATGCCACTATTAGTTTTCCTTTTTACTTGCTTTCTTCTCTTGAGCACTCTGTTCAACATGTTAAGAAGACTCTGCTAAAGAAGCCTGGTGAGAAGCCTATTCCCTTACATCAAGGGCTCATTCATAGATTATACCAGTTTCACTTAGCTTTGTCTCCTCCTTCTCTTCAGCCCTCTGGTCAAGATACCCCTACTGACTCGGTGAAAATTGGTCTTGCTACTCCTAAACAGCTTCCAGAAGGTGATCCTTGTTCTGGGATTTCTAAGTCTATTACCAAAAATGTTCAAAACCCTCCCTCCATATTCAAATTGAAATCTAAGAGATGTCTTTCAGATGTTGACACAGAGTCTAACCTTTTGAAAGAAGATTTTGGGGTTTCTGGGACCCAAAGTGAGCAGAATTAGGGTAGGGAGGGACCCTCACAAAATTTCAAAAAAGTTAAACTGGAAAGTAAATTTGCTGTTGTTAGGCGGTCTAGTCGCATTGCTGGCAAATGGATTCCCAAGCTGAAGCTGATTAACTATTCTGAAAGCAATTCTAAAACTTCTACCCATGAGGAGGAAGATCCTAAAGATTCCGATGATGTTCATAAGATTGCTATTGAAGATTCTGGTGGTGAAGAAGAAATTGATGGGCAGGGCATTCCTATGGAAACCTTTGATACTGAAGATAATATAGGGGTTCATAATTCTATCCCCATTGGTGACTGTGTGGATATGGGAGATATTTCTACTCAGGTGGAGGTGACTGATACTGTTGATAACACTGGGAAGGATGCCCACTCTGTTCCCTCTGTTGTTTATGTTGATCATGATCTGTTTCAAGAGGAAGGTAATAATGCTCAAGATGGTAGGGAGGAAGACAATATTGAGGAATTAAATGGTGCTGATGATCTGTCTCAGCTAAAGGAGCGGGTGGAGTTCCTGGAAAAAAGAGTCTTTTCTCTTGATAATTTCATTACTAGCATGTTATGCAGGACTGCTATAGCCAATCTCTCTCTGTTGAGGGAACATGAGGTTCTTATTCATGGTGTTGATAATGACAGGGTTAAAGAATTTGACAAAATGCTAGAGTTTCTTTCTAAGGGAGAGGAGGACATCCCTTCCTAGTCTTTCTATGCTTTCTGTTAGCTGGCTTTTTGCTGTTAGTATCTTTTTGTTGTATTTTGACTGTATGTAGGCTGACGATGGTGGTTCTGGCTCGTTTTGTTTTCTTAGCCTTTTTTTTGCTCTTTTTGGGTTCTGTTTTGTAAGGGATCGGCCCCTGGTTTGCCGCCTTATAATATAAAAAACACATGTAAATTACC
Source organism: Cunninghamia lanceolata (assembly GCA_027924645.1). Lineage (NCBI taxonomy): Eukaryota > Viridiplantae > Streptophyta > Pinopsida > Cupressales > Cupressaceae > Cunninghamia > Cunninghamia lanceolata. Next base: position 17,930,209 of record BSBN01001715.1, read on the forward strand.
CCATAAAAAAAAACATTATAAATCTAATGACTAGTATATTTATATTTTAAAAAATATATCTAAAGTACGTTAGGGACATTTTTCTTTTTTAATTTTTCCAATTTTCTTCCAATAAGTTTCTAATTTTTTTTTAGTTTTTATTTTTTATTTTTTTCTAATTTCTTTTTTGGTTTTTTTAAAATTATTTCCATTTTTTTTTGTTTTTATTTTTTCCAAATTCTTTTTTGGTTTTTGGTTTTTATTTTTTCCAATTTCTTTTGGTTTTTATTTTTTATTTTTTCTAATTTTTTTTGGTTCCATAGTTTTTGTGATGATTTTCTCCACTTTTTTTTCCTTCAACGGTTTTAATTTCTTTATTGGTTTTTTTTTAATTTTTTCCAAATTTTTTTTGGTTTTTATTTTTTATTTTTTCCTATATATTTACACACAAAATGAGTGGGAAAAGACTATGCAGCCCCAGAAAAAAGTATGGGGGCATGGATGCAGGATGCCACATTATACATATGTCCTTGTTGGAAATCATAAAATATTTATATGCACAGTACATATGTATAGTATGGCATCCGGCATCCATGCCCCTATGGCATCCGGCATCCATGCCCCCATGCTTTTCCGGCTGGATAACCTTTTCCAAATGAGTGCTCTCATCTCCACTTGTAAAACTGAACATAATAAATAGAATTATAAAAAACAATATACTAACACTTTTTCACTTTTTCTTTTTATCTTAATACATTTTCCACGTGAATTGAAAATAAGAAAGAAAATAAGGGTGATTTAAAACCCTTCACCCAATAAAAACGAAAAGAAGGAAAAAGAAGAAAAGAGGAAAAGAAAGAAAAGAGGTAAAATAGTAAAGGATGGATTATTTATTTTTTCTTTGTGCGCATTATTTTCTTTTTACAGAGTAGTTATTATTTTCTACTTGTTTAAATTATAAGTCAGAGATGGTACCAACACTAATGCGACAGTCTCGACGTCGGTTAATGTGCTGTCAATAATCATTCCACGAATCACGATGGATTGATCGACCTTTGAAACAGAGAAAGCTAAAGCTGAAAATACCTGTCTTGCACATGCTCATGTTCAATACTTGTTTGCTAAATCATACGGAGACGCGGAAAGACTGATGAACAGATCGGTGGAGAAAGAGACGTTCTCTTTTCTGTTATTGGAGTTACCTAGATTGACTGGTTACTGTTGCTGTCAGTTATCTTTTAATTTAAGTTAAAATTTCTGGAGGTTTATAGTGCCGTTTATAATTAATGAATGAATGAATGAATGATTTTTAATGAGATTTACTAGACCAAGCAGTTTAAGGGACACACTTTTAAGTTCCTTTCAATGTCTTCTTTCTTCTTCTTTATTATGGTTGCTTCTTCAAATAGTTCGTTTAGACTCCCTGTGTACGGATATCTTCATACGCAGTGCACTCTATGATGAAGTGTCATTCAGTTTCAACCACTCTTTTGTTGCAAAAAAATGCAAATTCTGTATCTTCTCAATTTTCCTTGGGAATCGTCCATCTACCAGTTTCATACTTAAGATGATGTGAACCAGTCCTCAATTGTGCGACTAAAAGCCTAACTTTTCCCTTAAGAACCGCACACAAATAGGCTCTTTCACCATGCTCCCAAGTGGGGTTGAACTCTTTGACATAATGTGATTTTTTTTGATCAATTTGTTTTGTCCACATGAGAGTCGTGAAGATTTTTTTATTTCCTCTTTGATGTTAGGACATTCTTGCAAATTAATGTCTCATTTGATCATCCACTTGTTGTTCTACTTCATCCACGTCTTGTTCTTACAATCTAACTCCTTTATTAACATTCTTGCAAATTAATGTCTCATTTGCTCATCTACGTGTTATTCTACTTCATCCACGTCTTCTTCTTACAATCTAACTCCTTTATTACTATTTTAGTCTTTTAAATAACTTATAACCAAATTATCGCTGATGCCTCCATCAAAAAGTTCGAAAAAATTCCTAGAATCTCACAAGAACCATTATTTATCCCTCACCCAATTAACCAACGAGTAGAGAATTGTAAAGAAACTTTCGATCCAATTGGACTCATGTTAAAAAGATTTCCCTTTCTTCACGTAACCGACAAGAACACAAGGGAGAAATGAGAAAAGAAGCCGGTGGCGTTGGCTTGCGTGTAAAGTTTCTTGATTTGAAAACTCATGTCCGCGTCTCGGTTGGAAAATGAATGGAAGCAAAACCAAACATGGCGTGATTTAAGGAGGGATTCAATCATTTTAATTTCCACGCGCTTCTCGATTCAAGGCCTCTTTAAAACCCCATTCCATTTCAACTTCAAAAATCATTTTTGGTGTGGCTCTGTAATTGATGCTTTCATGATTTAATCCCTTCGCACATTTGAGATTTGCTAGAACTGCAATGAGAGTGATAATGGAGGGAGTTCAGTTGTTAAGTGTATGTTTTTTTGTTTTGGTGTTATGTCCTGCCGCCATGGCTGCCAAGCCCAGGCAGCCTGTGAGCGTGCCTTTCCATACTAATTATGCTCCTAGCTGGTCTGCTCACCACATTAAACTATTTCATGGTGGGAGAAAGGCAGAGATCCTTCTGGACAAACAGTCAGGTGGAGAAATGTTCATCATGATCTTATTTTTATATGCATTTTTTACTTGTTATTGTTTATAGGAGGAAATTGGAATATGATTAAAGCTAACTAAGCCTTGTAAGTTGCAGGAGCGGGCTTTGAGTCCAAGGGTACATATCTATTTGGACACTTCAGCATGCAGATAAAACTGGTAGGGGGCGATTCTGCAGGGACTGTCACAGCATTTTATGTAAGTGCTTACTGAAATGTGCATTATTTATGTCTGCTTTTCCAGTTGCACCAAGTTTTGCATCTTAAATCAACAATTTTTTTAAATTTATTTTTTTTTTACGGGGAGAATATCATCCATTTCAACAGTCAAAGATTAATTTTATCAAGTAAAAGTACGACAAGTATTTTACCACTTCTTGTTGTAAATGGGGTGTAAAATTACTATTGATTGAAATGGATGATATATAAGTCTGAGTGTACCGGGAAGGTTTTATATCACCCACAAGATTGTTTTGCTATCCGAACCTATGCTGATACCTCATCCCTATATGTCATATCTTAGGGGGTTTGAATCTTGGTGGATGGTGTAATCAAGGGGGTTTGAATCTTGTGGATGGTCTAATCAAGGAACATACTATCACCTTCATCAATTGTGCTCAACCGAGAAATAAATAAACCAAAAATTCAAATAAGAGATAGAGTTATAAATAAATGCAAAATTAACAATTTTACCATCTTAAACACACCAATCTGAAAGAGTTTTTCAAGTGGCGCGCAAAAGTTAATGGAAAATAATTTACATGGTTACATTTATTTATTTATTTATTTTTGGGTGGTGGCCTCTTTATAGAATTTCATGATTTGTTCCATCATTTGGTTGATGAATATGATCCCAAAAGTTACATTCATTTAGATTTTTTTTTTTTTTTGGGTGGTGGTTGTACAATATATGAAAGATTATGTATCTTGTTTATAAAATTGTTATTGTATACAACATTCTATAGGAGTTTTTTTAAGTCTTGTGTTTACTTGTTTATAAAATAGTTTTTAAACAACATTTACATTCATAGACATTAGATTTCCACACTCCATAATATTGTAAATGAGAGCCTCTGGATTAACTGTGTGATAGTTTTTCCCTCAACGTTTCGGATCACACTCCATGATCCATCATCAGGAGAATAGAAAGCAAGAGAGGATCACACTCCATTCTAATTCTCCTCTCTTGCTTTCTATTGTCCTGATGATGGATCATGGAGAGTGATCCCAAACGTTGAAGAAAAAACTATCACACAATTAATCCAGAAACTCTCATTTACAACATTTACATTTAATATAAAATCTCCAAGCTGTTAGAATTGCAGACGCAGTTGCATCACATTTTTTATTTTTTGTTTCAATAAAAGCAACTACAATATTTTCCTTTTTAAAGAACCAGAAGTATTGATTCCTGAATGATTTGAACATTTTCCACAGCTTTCTTCTACGAACGCAGAACACGACGAAATAGACTTCGAATTTCTGGGCAACAGAAGCGGACAACCTTACATTCTCCAGACCAACGTCTTCACTGGCGGGAAGGGTGACAGGGAGCAGCGCATATATCTATGGTTTGATCCCACCAAAGACTACCATTCCTACACTGTGCTCTGGAATATGTACCAGATTGTGTAAGACCCACTCCATGAATCCATTTATAATAACAAAAAACCAAAAAAAAAACTGTTCTTTAACACGTCTATCATAGTTGAAGGGTTTTAACATTGGGTGGGTTGTAGTCAAATACCCATTGTTCATCTGTGGGACACTGGGACCTACTCCTATCCTGCCCCATTGACTATTGATTACAATGCATTGATATTTTAAGCTTTTTCCATATACCCATTGTTTATTTGTGGGACCTATTCCCATCCTAAACATCCCATGTATTGACTATTGACTACAATACAGCACTTTAAGCTCTTCCAATATACCCATTGTTTATCTGTAGGACCTACTCCCATCCTGAACATGGGGTGCATTGACTATTGAGAACAATGCACTGGGACTTTAAGCTCTTAGGATATATCCATTGTTTATTTGTGGAACCTATTCCCATCCTAAACATCCCCTGTATTGACTATTGACTACAATGCACTTGTACTTTAAGCTCTTCAAATATACCCATTTTTTTTTTCCTGTGGGACCTACTCCCATCTTAAACATCAGCGTATCACTAGTGACTACAATGCGCTCTTAACACTTTTAACTTTTGACTATTGACTACAATGCACTAGCACTTTAAACTCTTGCAACACACCCAGTTTGATGGATAATGCAGTACTTTGATTGCAGCCCACCAAATGTGTACTGTTCTAATCCCTGAAATTTTGCTGTTGCAGATTGTTCATAGACGACATACCAATAAGGGTGTTCAAGAACAGTAAGGATCTGGGCGTGAGGTACCCATTCAACCAGCCAATGAAAATATACTCAAGCCTGTGGAACGGGGACGATTGGGCCACACAAGGAGGAAAGGAAAAGACTGATTGGAGTAAGGCACCATTCATTGCATCGTACAAAGGATTTTACATTGATGGATGCGAGGCATCTGTTAATGAATCACAGTGTCCCACAGCAGGTCGGCGGTGGTGGGATCAGGAAGCTTTCAGGGACTTAGATGGGCGACAGTACAGGTTCCTGAAATGGGTCAGACTCCACTACACCATCTACAATTACTGTACTGATACAGTCCGATATAAACAAATGCCCCCTGAATGCAAGCGTGATAGGGATGCAATATAGAGTTTAAGCCATGACCCACTTCCCAGCTTTTTTCTCAACTGTTGGTTTTCAATGTAGGCCCTGCTTTCCACTTCCTATTTTTTTCTATTGCCATTGCTGTGTCTCTCCCCCTCTTCAAGGTAATTTTTTCCTGGAAAAAGCTGAGAATTTTTATTGAAATTTTCAGCAGGATCATTAATCTTTAAATTTTGTTGAAATAGTAGAGATTTAGCTACAATTTTTCTTTTTTCTTTTCTACAGCTTGCTTTTGGTCTCCTGATCTCTACTAAAATATATAATAATTTCATTTTTACAAACCTGATTGATCTTGGCTGTTCTTAAACATCATCTCCATCTTTATTAAAATATATAATAATTTCATTTATACGAACATGATTTAGAATGATCTTGGTTGTTCTTAAACATCATCCTGATCTCTACTAAAACATATAATAATTTTATTTTTACGAACATGACTTAGAATGATCTTGACTGTTCTTAAACATCATCCTGATCTCTACTAAAATATATAATAATTTCATTTTTATGAACATGACTTATGATGATCTTGGCTGTTCTTAAACATCATCCTGATCTCTACTAAAAAATATAATAATTTCATTTTTAGGAACATGACTTAGAATGATCTTGGCTGTTCTTAAACATCATCATGATCTCTACTAAAAAATATATAATAATTTCATTTTTACTAACATGACTTACAATGATCTTGGCTGTTCTTAAACATCATCTCGATCTTTATTAAAATATATAATAATTTCATTTTTACGAACATGACTTAGAATGATCTTGACTGTTCTTAAACATCATCTTGATCTCTACTAAAACATATAATAATTTCATTTTTACAAACATGACTTAGAATGATCTTGGCTGTTCTTAAACATCATCCTGATCTCTACTAAAATATATAATAATTTCATTTTCAGGAACATGATTTAGAATGATCTTGGCTGTTCTTAAACATCATCCTGATCTCTACTAAAAAATATAATAATTTCATTTTTAGGAACATGACTTAGAATGATCTTGGCTGTTCTTAAACATCATCTTGATCTCTACTAAAAAATATATAATAATTTCATTTTTACAAACATGACTTACAATGATCTTGGCTGTTCTTAAACATCATCCTGATCTCTATTAAAATATATAATAATTTCATTTTTTCAAACATGACTGCGAATTTTGATGCCTGTTCTTAAACATCATGCACTTCAATAGTCAAAAGTCAATTTTGACCAATAAAAATAGGACAAATATTTCAACATTTGTTGTTGTGAATATGATGTAAAATTACTATTTACTGTTTGACCATTAAAATGGATGATATGTAAGTAGAATGATTTTGGAGAGTGTGTGATGATGCCATAAAGGAGTTTCATAGTTGCCCATTAAAATTACTTCAACTCCAATCCTAGCAATTATTTATTTTTAAAAATTTAATTAATCACTTTTTTTTTCTTCACAAAATCCACATTTTCTAAACTTATTGTTTTAATTACTTTTTTCATATATTATACTTAAAATGTTAAGATTAATTGTTTAAATTTATTTATTTTCTCTATCTAATTTTTTTTGGGTGTGGTTATTATCTTATATATAAATTTGTGTACACTATACAAACCTATTTTCTATTAAGAGTTCTATTAACTTTTTCATTTAGGTTTTCATAGTGTGTAAAATTATATGATGTTTAATTAGGATTCAATTGTATAGTTTTGAGTCAAAGTTTATAGGCCCATATTTTATAAATGGTGCTTCAGGATGATGTTCTAAAATATATAATAATTTCATTTTTTCAAACATGATTGCTAATTTTGATGGTTTTTTTAAACATCATGCACTTCAACAGTTAAAAGTCAAATTTGGCCAATAAAAATAGGATAAATATTTACACTTTTTGTTGTGGATGAGGTGTAAAATTACTATTGACTTTTTGAGCATTGAAGTGGATGATGTGATAAAGAAAGAGTTTCATATTTGCCCATCATAAGGAGGGTTAAAATTACTTCACTCCCAATCCTAGAAATTATTTATTTAAAAAAAATTAATTAATCACCATTTTTTTCACAAAACCCACATTTTCTAGACTTATTGTTTTAATTACTTTTTTCATATATTATACTTAAATGTTAAGATTAACTATTTAAATTTATTTATTTTCTCTTTTGGGTTTGGTTATTATCTTATATATAAACTTGTGCACACTATACAAACCCATTTTTTTAATTATGAGTTCTATTAACCTTTTCATTTAGGTGGTGTTTTCATAGTGTGTAAAATTATATGATGTTTTATTAGGATTCAATTGTATAGTTTTGAGTCAAAGTTTATCGGCCCATATTTTATAAATGGTGGTTCACAAGAACCCATCTCTCATGAGTATAAATGGTTCACTTAACGCTCATTGCATGTAGGTGATACTCATTAGGGTGAAGCAATGAGACTTCTCAAAAGTCACACATCCTAGTACTACTTTGACTTAAGCATTGTTAACCATGGAGGAAACCCCAAGATCAAGCCCACTTAGCTTGCTACCCCATTTTGTAAAATATTCAAGATAATTAACTAGCCTTTAAGTTTAACTAGCATCAATAATGGAGGTGAACATTTGTAAGAGAAAAAATTCCTTAAGTTTAGTTTAGGCTAATCCAATGGAATGCACACACATAAGAATAATTAATCTAGACTCATTAATTAATTTAGTTGGGACTAAATGCTTGAAAAATGAATATATTAATCCAGGGCATTAAGTCTAGTGGATTAGAGTACTTGTTTTGTGATCAAAGAAAGATTATCCTTGTTGATGATTCTAGAATCTGACTGATGTATGCTAAAAAATGACATCTCTATCTATGCAATGCCTCAAACATCGTATTGGATTAGGGCTCTATCTAGGATCAAATCTACATGTTTAGGTCAAGTCTGTGGTTGCACATTTGTCCTCCATGTTTGAACTCAACCGTGTGTAATATAAAACTCTACTTTGCTTATTACTTGAATGTTCTTCATCTGCTCTACCCCTTTTTAATATACGAGGGTCAATGGTATTTATACATACCTTGGTAGGGTTGTCATTGTGTCACTACGAGAAATGTTATCTTAGGTTAACCTATAGAAATGTGTACAAATCATAAAAAACAACATTATTCAAACATGCCTATGCTCCTAGAATGTTCCTGTAGATCTAGATTCCATTTAGTACATCATTTACTAAAGTGTTTCCTTCTTTAAATGCAAATGATAATGCCTAGAATGATCGGAGAGGATGGGATGTGAAATGAATGTAATTAAATGCCTTTAAATATTAGCACATAACAACACATTTCACAAAACATGTACTTAGTCAGCTCAAGGCAACAAAATATAGGGGCCTAATAGGCCAAATTTTGAATTTGAATCTTAAACAAGCAAGAGTCAAGTCCACGATTGCAAGGTTGACCCCACAATTACAAAAACAATTGTGGTGGGAAAGTAGTTGAGTCAAGGTACATAATGATTATTATGTGGTAGGTGTATGGATAAGTTTGATAAATTCACAAATAGAGCAAATGTATAGGAATGTGTGCAAGGATAAGGTAGGGGCTAAAACATATGTGGATGTGTATGTATGGGGATAGGTAAAAGGCCAGGGGAATGAGCCCAATTTTGCTCAAGATTACACCATTTGTTGATATGTACATGTATCAAGACATTCTCCCAAAATGAACACAAAACTAAATCAGAAATGACATGGGTATGCAAATTTCACCATTACAATTCATTAAGTAATTGTATTTTTTATTGAAAAATGTATTAGCTATGATATATTGACCAACTCATTAAGTTTTTTCTTCCACATAAAAAAATGGTTATTGTTGATGTGTAAAATTGCACAGGTTCCAACACCAACATGGGAAGTTTCAGGAATGTGGGACTTTGCTACCTGAAACAACCTCCAGATTTTAAAGAGCTGGCTCTTCTCTATCTTGTATGGGTTTGGGGAAAAGAGTAGGAATTAACAGAATTAAAGATACAATTAAAAGAAAATCTATCTATGGCAATGTGCCTGAAAAATAAGTATCTCTCTCAACTTAAGCACAATGAAGCCATTCTCAAAATTCGGTTACATTAAAGAGCAAATGTTGCATGATTAACATAAACAGATATAATGAATAAACTTAAAAGGCTCACAAAACAGATAATCTACAATGACACAGAAAATATCAACCAAGGTACAGAACTCTATCTTTCTCATTAATTTTCCAGCAATATAAGAGGCACAGATATATGCACAGTTACATTCACTTTCTGAATCAAGAATAACAAAAATAAAGGCAAAATGATATTCACTGGTCACAACAAAAGTCTCAAAAACTTCTTGTAAATCTCTGATAGGAATCTCTCTGAAGGAATCTCTCTATCTGAATTCATCTGAATGTATTACCAATGTTACATATTTATAGCACAGGATCAACTCTAGATTGCCTGCATGATCAAATCCCAACGGCCTAACCGAACTGGAGCTAACTGGAAGTCTCTAACACTTAAGATCTTTCGGATCTACAAACAGTTACAATAACTGCGAGTCCATTGGTTGTGGCAAAAATGTGTGTGGCGCGTCCCCTTCTATAAGGAACAGACACTTGGTGGCTTTCGCACTCCTTGAAACTTCTAAACTCTGAAACACATGGCAGCATCCGCAGCACTTAGAAACAATATGTGTCTCGCTCCGCAACATTTTACTTAACTGTGTTTTTTTTATATTCAGGTGGCCCCTGCTTGTGACATCTGTTGCAATCCGTGGCTCTGAATGTTAAAGACATACTAGAAATGGGACCCATGACTCTTCGCTCACTTTCAAATAGGGACAGGTGGTAGCGTCCGCAGCAACAACTATCTGGTATGTGGCAGCCTCCGCATCCTTCTTGTAACATTAGAAACCCATTTGAGACTCAAGCAGAGGTTGACACATGGCGGGCTCCGCATCATTTGAGAAACATTTATTGTCGTCGGAGAAAAAGAGGCAACAGCTTTTACTTGGGCGCCGCATCCACCACATGGCACTCTCCGCAATACTGAACCTTTACACTGGGACCCACCCCCATTTATTACTTTGCGTCGAAGTATATAGAAATAGATACGCGAAAGCTGACACTTGGCAAGCTCCGCGGCTATCATAAAATACACATGGCTCCCTCCGCAAGCACTATGAAACTTTATAGCTGTGTCTCCGCAGGGGCTCAACTTAGAATATATTAGAGACATTTACTCCATATGGCACGATCCACTTTACTCTGAGACTCTATACTGGGGCCCACCCTTATCCTTCACTTATCATTAAAACATATAAGAACCAACCTACAGAAGCTGACACTTGGCAAGCTCCGCAGCTACTACAAAAGACACATGGCTTCATCCGCGCTGATGTTGAAACATTTAGGGAGTGCCTCCGCTGATGACACGTGGCACCGTCCGCAGCTAGTAACTTAAAACAAAATAGAAACATCCTTTGCTACATGGCACACTCCGTGTTAAAGTTACTACTTAGACACAAAAATGGCTTGAAAATGGGACTCGACACTTGGCGAACTCCGCGGCACTAGCAAAAAGAAACCCTGTAGCAACAGCGAAGTGAAACCCTGGTAAAACCCTCGTGGCCATTCTCAAACACATTTTCATACACAAAATTGAAACTTGCGGGCACGTTGCTGAAAACAAAATGTAGAGTTTTATACTCTACAGTTCTTGGTGACCAGAAGGGATTTTGAGCCTGCTCAAAAAGAACTCAAAACTTGGCAAAATATATGTATATAAAATACAAGACAGGGTCATAAATTCTGCAAAGCTGTCTGATAGATAGACCATTCTAAATCAGAAGGTCCCTGCTTGCTCTGTAAATCTTGAAAGGCAAAATCAAGATTTATTATGTCTTTATGGGAGAAACTCTGCCAAATTTGAACCGCGGTCTTCAGTTGAAACTCTAATTGGGCCATCAGAATCAAGACAGCTTCTACCTCCTGTACTGATGAGGAATCACTTAAACCTTGAAAAACAGATTGATCATTTTGCTTTGTCAAAAGCAAGGTCTTGATATCATCTATCATCAGAATAGTGCTATCATCAGGAAAAGGTGAGGGAAGACCCAGCTGCACCAAACCTTCAATGTGTCTCTTCATGTCCTTTACTCCTTCTTTGACAATATTCAGGAGCTCCTTGCAGTTTGTAGCAGCTGAATTGCAACTTAAAACTTCATTTACTCTCTTTGCAGCTACCATCCTGTCACTGATCCCTGCTGCTGACAAAGTTTCATCTGTTGTGTCATATATTTTCTTCAGCAACAGTTGAGAGTCAGAAACTCTCAAGGAGATAGTAGACAGAGTGGCTTGAACTGAAGTTTCCACCTTCTCGCACAATAGCTGTGCATTTAACAGGAAGGTTAAGGAGGGCTTTAGTTGAACAATCTCATCAGAGATCCTGTTCCACACTGAAACATATAGCTCCTTGACCAGATTCAAAACTCCAGCATTCTGTGGTCTATTAGCTAACTCAAGTGTTAGCTGTTTGGTCGTTTGTTGCTCAGCTAGGAGTTGTGCTTGTATTGTTGCAGCAGCATTTTGTTCACTCAGCAGCTTTTGCTGAAACTGTGTGGCCTGTTGCATCTTTTCTTGATACCTCTTCTCTAAGGTGGCTTTTTCTTGCCTCAAAACATTTACTGCAACTTTTTCCTAGAGAAGCATTTTGTGCCACTGTCACTTGATGGATTTGACAGGAAACAGTATTTTGCAACTGCTTATTTAGATTCTCTATTTCTTCCTTCTTAGTCTGCAACTCTCCAGCAAGATTGCCACTATTTATCTTCCCTTGAACTAAGTCATTTTCAATTTTCTACAACTTCCTAGAGATTTTCAAATAGTCAGTTGCGATAGCAGAAGTGTTTTCATTCAGCAGCTCGACCCTATCTTGTGGTCTGAATAGTGACATATCCATGGCTACTGCATTCATGGCAAAGTCCTGAGGCTGCATCTGCTCATTTGGCTTTATCACATTTGGGGACAAATGTGTGACAGTCAGCTATTGTTGAATAGGGTCAAAGAGAGACCTCATGTGTGGGATAGCCAAGCTTTTATTTTCTTTCTTTCTTTTCTTATCCATCCTGGCTTCTCTAGCTTTCTTTGCAGTGTCTGCTTGAGCCTGGAAAGTGGGAGGAGAGGCAATATATCCTCCAGCAAAGGGATGGCCTTGAGGCAAACCATAAGGAATAGCCAAATGTTGGCTAGGGGAAATTTGGGGAGGGGCTCTCTTTGGAACAGAGGGGGAAAAGAATGGCAATGAGGGGGCCTATGAAGACATGGCTTAAGGACTAGCAGGTGGGGCAAATAATGATATAGGCACAGCAGAGGTGGCAGGGGATATTAATGTCTGGCCAGTTGGGATTGCCACCCCTAAGGTAGAAGAAAGAGACTGAGAGGAAGAAGGAGAAGAAACACTTACCTGAGGAGCAGCAGAAGTAACTGGTAGTTGCTGTTGTAGAGGATTTGTTTCTTTATCTGACTCTGGTGGCAGGTTCAATTTCTATGCTTCCTCGGCCTTTCTCCTGTCACTTCTTCTGCTAATTCCTTCTCTGCAATATGTACCATTACTGATCGTGGCATAGATACAAAACTGGAAGTTCCAGTAACTAAAACTGATGGAGTCCCTCCAGATGGTGATGACACCACATTCTTTTGTTTTTCTAAGGTACTGAGAGATTGGGGCCATGGAGATATAGGGACAGTAGAAGAGGCATGTCCTGTTGCTTGCATTGTATGAGTTGACTCAACATCCTCTTCAGACTCTTCACCCTTCTTATGGATTTTTCTTGTATTAGGGCTAGAAACTGGAGAGGGATGTCATTCATCCCAGATGGATTCCCATCTCTCATCTGTATCAACTTTCCCAAAAGAGTGTGTCAATTCAAATATCTCCTGCCTATATTTCCAATAGGCTTCTATTTTCTCTGGATTCTAGTCCTCAGCTTGGAGAGTTTTCTTCAAACCAGTGCCCATTTTGATCTTAGGGTCAAAGGCCCTTTCCTTAACATAGAAGGTCTCCCATGGCCTAGGTCCCTCATAAGGCAAATCTGCCAGTTCCACATACAGGTCTGGGGCATCTTCCTTAGGGTTTCTTCTATCCTCCCAAAAGGGACGACCCTCATGTACTATTTTAGCCCCAACCTTGTTGGTTTTAACCCAGGAGGCTATAAAACTGTTTGGGTCATATCTCCACTTATCCTCAATGATTAAGAATCCCAAGACAGATAACTTTCTAAGCAATAGGTGTTCAGCATCCCTTACTTCTAAGGCCATGTTCCTTCTAACCCAAGGGATATCATACATTTTCTTTTTCTTCTTCTTGCTGCCATATTCATTGTCAACCACAGACACTTGCCGGGTTACTTCTAAAAACACTAGCCTGGGGGTCAAAACTTTCGGCAGCAACATGGGTTCATCATTGAAGCCATGGACCCTAATGATAGTATTTCGTGCCCCAAAGTAGTAGTCACATGAGATTGGGCAATTGGTCATGAAGCCCCTTATGCTATGTGTCAATCTGTGTTCTACAAGCTCAGGGCTCAAATGGCAAAAGACAGGAGCGACAAAGAGTTCCCAGAACTCATAAGGGTCTGACGCCTCAGATAGCACATGTGTCCATGTGGACACATGAAAAGTTCTACCTTGCCCAAAATTTGGGTCATACATGTTCAATTGCATAGTTTGTGCAAATATATTGTGGTTCTGATATAACATCAAATGAAACAGGTAAGCAGAATACCTGAATACTCCCGTGGCTTTGAAATTGACGAGTTGATCAACCATGGAATAAGCAATTTGTTCTGAAAAATCCAGCCGGAATTCCTGTGACTTATCCACAGTCTTCAACCTGAAGAGGATTACAATTTGCCAATCATAGACGGTGTTGTCTTCCTTCATCCCAAAAATGAAAGAAATCATGGACAGTGCCTCTTGACTAGCCTGACTAAAATGTGCCCTTCCTATAGGTAATGTGGGCATCTGGGTATTGTCATCTGCCAGCTGCATTTCTGAGTTAAGAAACCTAATTTGGTTGTTCAAATTCGACCATGTCTTTTGCATCTTGGCAATAGTAGGAAAAGTGGCACTTCGGTCATGATACAGGGCCAACATGTCCCTTATAGCCTTAGGTGTAATTTGCACTATAAACTGACCCTGTTGAATGGTATTTGAGGGTGCATGGAATAGCTCTACGCATAAATCAATTAGGTTAGGGCAAAGATGCACATTAGGGACCACAAACTGCGCCAACTGCGAGGTCCAAATCCTCATTCCAAAGGTCTCAGACTACCCACTCTTCACTTTCTGAATGCATCTCTGGTGTGCCCCTTCATGGAGAGCCTTGGTAGATTTTTGAAGGGCTGGGTCGAAGATATCATCTACGAAATCCTTTACTTTCACTGGGTCAACGGAGTAACCTACTTCAGGGACTCGCGTTCTAGGGTAGGGTCTCTTAGGTTGCGTAGGAGCCGAGGTGTAAGATTTACTTCTCAAGAGCCTGTCAATTGAATCATATATTCCAAGTCCTTCCTGAGAGGACTGTGCTTCGGCCATGACTGTATTCTGCAAGGAAGTGTGAGAAGCTTTGACACAAACAACTGCGAGAGAGAAATGATACTCAGCTATGGCAATCGCTAGGGACTAGAGGCAATAGTGATTCACAGCAAAGAGCTAGAAACAAATGAAAGCCATAGTTAGGATTTTTGCTAATTTAATGAGGCTTTAATGACACATTGAGTCTCATAAATGGCATTTACGCCAAGGAAACCGTTAGTGTATCTTTTGAAAACTCTGTGGAAAGGAGTGTCAGAACATTATGAGAGTGGCTGTGAAAGTGTACTTTCAAGAATTTTGGGGACTAGAGACAACATTAATGAATGCGAGCCTTTCGAAAAGAGATGGGGCTTGTGTTGTTGACACGTGTTCACAGAACACTTATTTAAAAGGAAGTGGGAAAACAAGAAAGCTACAAAAAAAGGAAACTAACTAACTATGGTACATAAGAGTCCCTGCTTAGTTAAAATGCTTCAGATAGATCCCATTTACAGGAATCTCTTCAAGTTCACCGTCCATGGTCTCGAGCTCAAAAGAATTTTGCTGCTTACAGGAACGAATCTTGTAAGGGCCAGTCCACAGTGACTCAAACTTGTTGTGTCGGCCTGGCTTGGCAGCTCTTTCATCCCACTTCAAAACCACTGAGCCCACTTCAAAATGTGGATTTGAAGTTTTCTTGTCAAAACAATCCTTGATAATTTTCTGGTGTCTCATTAGTGACTCATGTGCTTTCTCTCTTTTCTCTTGTACCTCTAGCAGTTCTGCAAGTCTAACTTACATTGGGCCATTTTCTTCAATCTCTATCTGCTTTAATAACTGTAAAGCAGGGATCTCCAGGCTCAGTGGCATTACTGCTGGTTTTCCATAGACTAATTCATATGGAGACATTTTTGTCACCTGCTTAGGTGTAATTCTGTTAGCCCACAGTGCAATATTGAGCAATTTGTGCCACTCTCTTTGATAATTGGTTCCAATCATCTTAATGAGTCTAATTAGGTTTTTGTTAGTAGACTCTGCCAGACCATTACCCTGAGGGTAATAACTTGAAGAAGTTTTCAAATAAATTCCATACCTTACTGCAAACTCTGATATCTTTGTTCCCAAAAATGCCTTAGCATTATTTGATATGATGGTATGAGGAGGGCCAAAATGAGCAGTAATGCTTTCCAGAAAGTCCAGTATTACCTTTTCTATTGCTTCCTTGAGTGGTACTACTTCACTCCATCTGGTAAAGTAATCAGTGGCTGTAAGGATCCATTTGTGTCCCATACTTGACACTAGATTTATCATACCAATGAAATCAAGACCCCATTGGGCAAAGGGCTCATCTATAATTATGGGGCTTAGGGGCATTGCTGCATTTCTTCTTTTTCCTGTATAAAACTGACAGGCTTGGCACTCTTTGACCAACTGATAACAGTCTGTAAATAAAGTGGGCCAGAAGTATCATGCTTGAGTTATTTTTATTGCAGTGGTCCTTGCTGAAAAGTGTCCCCCTGAGGCTCCATGATGCAGTTCATGTAATATTCTTTGGGCTTCATCTTTCTCTATGCATCTTAAAAGTATGCCATTAGTATTTCTTCTGAAAAGAACATGGTCAATTAATACAAAGTAGGACCCTTGCTGTCTATAATACCTTCTCTTATCATGGGAGAGCTCATTTAGGAAAATCCCATGTTTCATAAATTAAATCCTATTTGTGACCCAGGAATTCTGATCAATCTCTTGGATTCTCAACACATTCTCACTTTTTGTTTCTTCAGTCACCATTTTCTCCATGTCTTGGGCCATATATTGGCACAATCCTTTGCCTCTGACTAGCTTAGTGGGTCTGACCTCCACATCATATTCGAGGATTTTTGCTATCCAGTGTGTTCTTTTCTCAGTGATCTCACCCTCCATAATGTATTCTCTCACACTAGGGTGAGCCACTAATATCAGAATTTTATTCCCTGCTACCATGTGTCTGAATTTCTTAAGGGCTTTGACCATGGCATATGCCTGTTTTTCCACAAAATTATATCTGGCCTCATATTCCCTGAGTGTCCTAGAGAAAAGGCTATTGGGTGCTCTCCTTGTTGTTCATCTTTCTGAGTCAAAACAACAGCAACACTGAATTCACCTCCATACACATACATTATAAAAGACTTAGAAAAGTCTGGGTTTCTAAGTACCAGGGCTGTTGAAATGGCTTTCTTGATTTCTTCAAAAGCATGTCTCCCTTCTGGAGTCCATTTGAAAACCAGATCCTTCTTTAGCAACGGTGTCATTTGTCTAATCAGTCCTACAAAGTCAGATATGAACTGGCTGACAAAATTGATCTTCCCCAGAAAGGATTGAACAACCTTTTTATTAACAGGCAGAGACAAGTTCATTATGACAGTGACTCTTTCTAGATCAATAGAGACTTCATTTTTTGACACTATATGCCCCAATAGTTTGCCCTGAGGTACTACAAAGATGCACTTCTTGGGGTTGAGGGATATTCTGAACTCTTGACACTTCTTAAAGACAGCCTCTAAATGATCAAAATGATCAACAACATTTTTAGAGAAAATAGTGAGGTCATCAAGATAAATCAGGATAATTTTGTTTATGAGCTCTCCAAATGCTACATCCATTGCTCTTTGAAAAGTGGCTCCGGCATTTGAAAGGCCAAATGGCATCTTAGCATATGCAAATGTTCCCCATTTGGTAGTGAATGCAGTCTTATGTTGGTCTTCATTAGCCAACCAAATCTGACTATATCCAAAGAAGCCATCTAGCAAAGAAAATCTCTCTGATCTAGCCACAGTCTGTAAAATTTGTTCCATAGAGGGTAGGAGATAATGGTCTTTCAAGGATGCTCTATTTAGATCCCTGAAATCTACACAGAGTCTTATATCACCATTCTTTTTCCATACTGGCACTAGGTTTGATACCTAGGTTGAGTGCTTGATTGGAAAAATAATCTTTGATTCTAAGAGCTTCTGCAACTCATCCACCATTAGAGGTTCAATTCTAGGATTCACTGGCCTTTGCTTCTATTTGACTGGTTTAGATCCTTCAGTCAGCTCTATAGTGTGCTAAATGATATCTCTGTTATAGCCATGAAGGTCTTCATAGGTCCAGGCAATCACTCTGTCATATCTTTCACACAAGTCAATTAGTCTTTCTTTTTCTTCTGGGGTTGTGGAATTTCCAATTTTCAACTTCCTTCCTTCACTAACTTGGATTTTAGAATAATCTGCTTTATCTACTTGAAACCTCTTTTTCTCTAGGCTTACATCCTCTGGGTCGAATAAGTTTTCTAAGGTAATCAGTCCTTTAGGGAGCTTATTGGACTTCAATTGAATAATTTGGTCACCATATGCTTCTTCAATCCTACAGTGTAACTGATCAGCAAATTCTCCTGATTGTTGCAAAAATGAGAGGACTTGGAAATCATTTTCAAAAACTTGCCAATTTTGGTCATTGTCTGGGATAGTTGGCCCAACAATAACTTTGACTAGCTCATTATTTACCAGTAAATCAGTTGTTGGGTCAAACTGTGAACCAACTTGTGTCATTCTATCTGCCTCAGAATTTTGGGCTCTAGGAACTACTTCAATATTGAAAGCTTCAAAATCATCTATTAAGTCCCAAATCCTATGTCTATAGGATCTCATCCTTACATTTTTGGCTACTGCCTTTTCTCTGATTTGTTTCACTACTAGTTCTGAATCCCCTTTTACTATTAGATTCTTTATTCCCTTTTTCTTGGCTAACATGAGTCCATGCACCAAGGATTCATACTCAGCATCATTATTGGTACAGGTAAATTGAAAATGGATGGCCCTTAAAATTTTCTCACCATTTGGGGCAGTAAGGCAAATTCCTGCTCCAGCACCATTTTTACTTCTAGCCCCATCAAAATTTAGAGTCCAGATTTCTGAGTCCTTTTCAAATTCTTGAGTCTGTGGTGTTTCTTCCCTTAAGACATTTGGGATTTCATGGTCTTCATCAAATATGACATAAGTGCCTAAACCAGTAGAGTCATAATTTCCATAGGAATCATTTTGCATCATAGTCAATAACTGGTTATTCTCTTCCTCTTGTTGGTCATATTCAGTCTAGTCTCCTAACTCTTCAACAAAGATTCTCTCTTCTTTATTTAGCATAGCATGGGCTGCCTCTAATTTTGGGGTTAGTTCATTTGTGATGTGATCCTTAGATAATGACTCAAATAGTTTTTTCATTTTTGTCCCATATTTGGTTCTTAGAATGATGTGAGACCAATCAAGTGACATATAACCTCCTATCTTGGCTGTAAAATCTCTGGATAGACATAGACCAAATACAGGAGGAATATCTATGACTACTACATCCTGATTCACAATTATATTATGGCAAGTGTACAATTGCAATGGGAGTTGTTTAATTTTCCCTATTGTTTGTACTGATTTCCCATCCAACTGCATAACTCCTCTAGTTAGTGGCTCATACTTTATCTTCAAAGCATCTACTATTTATTTTGGCATTACTATAGTACTGGCCCCAGAGTCTATCATTGCATTATGCAATAGTTTCTTTCCAACTATTAAAGTCAAATAAAAGGGCTCTGGTTTGGATTTATCTACCTCAGGTGCATTATTCAATAGGGCTGTTGTCTGCAGAGGTACAATATCTTTGAGCTACAACCTTTCTTTATTAGTAGATCCTCCTTTAACATCAGTATGTTTAGGCACTTCTTGGTCTTGCAGAGCTTCTTGCAACAGTGTCTTCTGCTCAGGAATAGCTAACATGTCCCAGATTGATATATGTGCTGGAGTTCTTTTTAGCTGATCCACAACGTTCACAGGCCCTAATGCTTGGGGCTTTGAGTAATAAGGATACCTTGCTTTTTCTTGAATTTGTGCAGAGGCTACTTGATTCTGCACAGGCTAAGGTATTTCTTGTCTAGGGATTGTATTCTGGTGACTCTGAAATGGAGGAGCTCCCATGATTTCATTATTTGTGACTTCAGGCTACTCCAGCATTCTCCTCTTGGCTCTGGTATAGTAATCTGCTTGTACCAATGGCTTCTTGGAAGTAGATGCTTCATTCAAGAACACTGAATCTTCTTCCTCAATCCATGAAAACAAGGCATGCTCAGGGGCTATTTCCTCTTCCTGTTGTAAAGACATCCCTTGCATCTGAGCCACCAGGACTGCATTTTGTACACCAGGAGACTGATATGGTTGAGCATTAGTAGTTGCAAATTGTTCTTCTAATCCTCTCTGTTCTGCTATCTTCTGTTGTAAATTTCCTCTGGGGAAGTCCCTGAGCATATGGGCATTGTTGCAAGGAAAACACAAAGCATTTGTGCTGCCTACAAAATTATTTTGCCCTGGAACAATCTCCTTGTTGGGATTAGGAGGAACAGTCTATAAAGGTGTAGGGACTGTGACTAACTGGTTTGATGGTTGAGGGTTAGCTTGCCTTTGAGGGCCTTGATACTGATTTGGCTGAAAGGGAGGTCTATTTCCTTGGTAACCTTGCTATTGGGGTTTTGGATAAGGATTCTGCTGTCTCTTCAGATTGATTATCTCATTTGAAAAGGTTATTAAAATATTCTTGACATCATCCATTTCAGATGATTGAATAGGGGCAGCTACTTTAGCAGGTTGTTGGGGAAATGAATACATAGACACAGGTGGGGTAATAGGGTTAGGGACTTCTTGAGGCAGAGGTAAGGTAATTTCTAGAAACATGGGCATAGGAGGCCTTGGGGGCAACTTTCCAACATCTATTAAATTATTTTCAGCTTTGACTGCAAACTCATAAGCCTCTGGTAGTGTCTGACCTCCAAGAGACTGGATCATCACTAATATATCTGAGTTCAAAGATTTAAGGTAAAACACAATAGCCATACCTGGTAATGGTCTTGCTGTAGCAGGAATTCTCTCCCAAGTCTTTTGAAATCTTGAGTTGAAGTCAGTCATTACTTCTTGTGGTGCCCTTTTGATAGTAATCAATTGTTGCAGCGAAGAAGATTTATCACCCTTTTCTTTAAATCTTGCAAAGAAAGCATCTCCAAGCTGATCCCATGTAGATATTGTGTTTGGGGTCAAAGATCTATACCAGTCCAGGGCCTTTCCTTTGAAAGAAGATGCTAACAACCTTATGGCCACATTCTGTTGAGTGATCACATGTACTGCACAGACATCAGACACATCTTGCAGATGCTCTTCAGGTGTCTTGAAATCTTCCCCACTGAACTTAGGCAGAGCCTTTAGAGCATTGGCTGGGATAGGATCCCAAGTGGCTGGTGGTATTGGGAGGATCAGAGGACTGCCACAGTTCCAATTTGCATAATTCCTTAGGGCTACAGGTGCTCCCATTTTTGCTCTTGGTGCTGATGCAAACTGATTGACTCTTCTCCTTGGATTAGCTATCAGTGGTGGCAAAAGAATCCCTAGATTAGCAGCATATTGAGCTCTTGTTATAGGTCCACAGCTCTGACTTCCTATGGCTTTCTGGCTCATACAATCTTGATAGAAACTTCAAGAAATGGTCCCACCGGGCGTGCCAAAAACTGTTGATGTGTAAAATTGCGCAGGTTCCAACACCAACATGGGAAGTTTCAGGAATGTGGGACTTTGCTACCTAAAACAACCTCCAGATTTTAAAGAAGCTGGCTCTTCTCTATCTTGTATGGGTTTGGGGAAAAGAGTAGGAATTAACAGAATTAAAGATACAATTAAAAGCAAATCTATCTATGGCGATGCGCCTGAATAATAAGTATCTCTCTTAACTTAAGCACAATGAAGCCATTCTCAAAATTTAGTTACGTTAAAGAGCAAATGTTGCATGATTAACATAAACAGATATAATGAATAAACTTAAAAGGCTCACAAAATAGACAATCTACAATGACACAGGAAATATCAACCAAGGCACAGAACTCTGTCTTTCTCATTAATTTTCTAGCAATATAAGAGGCACAGATATATGCACAGTTACATTCACTTTTTGAATCAAGAATAACAAAAATAAAGGCAAAATGATATTCACTGGTCACAACAAAAGTCTCAAAAACTTCTTGTAAATCTCTGATAGGAATCTCTTTGAAGGAATCTCTTTATCTGAATTCATCTGAATGTATTACCAATGTTACATATTTATAGCACAGGATCAACTCTAGATTGCCTGCATGATCAAATCCCAATGGCCTAACCGAACTGGAGCTAACTGGAAGTCTCTGACACTTAAGATCTTTCAGATCTGCAAACAGTTACAATAACTGTGAGTCCATTGGCTGTGGCAAAAATGTGTGTGGTGCGTCCCCTTCTATAAGGAACAGACACTTGGCGGCTTCCACACTCCTTGAAACTTCTAAACTCTGAAACACATGGCAGCGTCCGTAGCACTTAGAAACAATATGTGTCTCGCTCTGCAACACTTTACTTAACTGTATTTTTTATATATTCGAGTGGCCCCTACCTGTGACATCTGTCGCAATCCGTGACTCTAAAACTTAAAGACATATTAGAAATGGGACCCATGACTCTTCGCTCACTTTCAAATAGGGACAGGTGGCAACGTCCGCAGCAACAACTATCTGGTACGTGGCGGCCTCCGTAGCCTTCTTGTAACATTAGAAACCCATTTGAGACTCACACGAAGGTTGACACATGGCGGGCTCCGCGTTATTTGAGAAACATTTATTGTCGTCAGAGAAAAAGGGGAAACAACTTTTACTTAGGTGCCACATCCATGACATGGTGCTCTCCGTAATACTGAACCTTTACACTGGGACCCACCCCCATTTATTACTTTGCGTCGAAAAATACAGAAACGAATATGCGGAAGCTGACACTTGGCAAGCTCCGCGGCTATCATAAAATACACATGGCTCCCTCCGTAGGCACTATGAAACTTTATATCTGTGTCTCCATAGGCGACACGTGGCGTCTTCCGCAGGGTCTCAACTTAGAATATATTAGAGACATTTACTCCATATGGCATGATTCGCTTTACTCTGAGACTCTATACTAGGGCCCACCCTTATCCTTCACTTATCATTAAAACATATAAGAACCAACCTACAGAAGCTGACACTTGGCAAGCTCCGCAGCTACTACAAAAGACACATGGCTTCATCTGTGCTGATGTTGAAACATTTAGGGAGTGTCTCCACTGATGACACGTGGCGCCGTCTGCAGCTAGTAACTTAAAACAAAATAGAAACATCCTTTGCTACGTGGCACACTCCGCGTTAAAGTTACTACTTAGACACAAAAGTGGCTTGAAAATGGGACTCGACACTTGGCGAACTCCGTAGCAGTAGAAAAAAGAAAACCTGTAGCAATAGCGAAGTGAAACCTTGGTAAAACCCTCACGGCCATTCTCAGACACATTTTCATACACAAAACTGAAACTCGCGGGCACGCTGCTGAAAACAAAATGTAGAGTTTTATACTCTACAGTTATATTCTAAACAATAACACTAATGCTACTTATTGCAATTGTAGTGCATAAGATAACAACTCGGGTTGGGGAGTTGTACCCCCAAGACAAAATGATCTTATAGGGCACTACTCTTGAACCTCTAGGCTTCAAGGGAGGAGTTTTTTTCCATACTCACAAAACTATCCTAGATATCTTAGATATGCTATTAACTAGAAAATACAACTTTTCTAAGCTAAAAGTAATAAATGAACAGAAATAAATTACTATTTATAGATTACTAGAAAAGACTTTTGATAAATAGAAAGTAAATCTAAAAAACACAGTACACAATTTGAACCTATCACTAGAAGGATGGAGTCTCAACCAAAGATGACAACATGTCATGTGGATGTCTATGCATCATGTTGTTGTATGCACAATGTTGTATGGATGACAGGGTTAGATAGGATTAGTCTGTGCCTACCTTGTAAGCCTCTTCTCTATTTGTGTGACTTCTCAATCAACTTGCACAACAAAGTGAAGGAAAATGCAAGTGTAATATCCAAGTAGACAATCAGATAAAATATAGATGATAGAATCTACCAAATGATAAGACCAATGCTAGCAAACCTCTGTGTGACTGATGTCCTTTGAATAACCTATTTTTGATAAGCTAAAAATAATTTTGGGACTACTAAGAAGTTTTCTAGGAATGGTCAAACCCCTTCTTTGGTATTTCAACCTCCACGAGTAGTCAAATGATAAAGATGTAGGAAAAACTATGTGCACCTATCCTAAGTGTGTCTAGGAGCTAGGATGCAATGACAAAGTGTGCTATGAGCGCCTCCTTGGCCTATGGGGAGGACATTGGGTCTAGATTGCAAATTGGATGATGATAAAAATGTGTCCTTGAGAGGAAGGTAGTGAAATCTTCCCAATTAGGTCCAAATCCCAAACAAAAAAATGGCTAAGGAGAGACTTGATTGCGAAGTTCCTGCATAGGAGCTTGAATCAAATTATTAAGCTAGTGACACTAAGGGCCCACTTCTTGACAAAGGTGAAGGAGTCTTGCTTCATGATTTTCCAATAATACCCCATACATAGGATTTTTTGGATGAGGGACCTACCACCAAAATGCCCTCCATTGTAGCATTGTAGCATTGGAATGGGCATCCTGAAGGGCAACGTGTATCTCAGACTTTGTCAAACACCATTTAGTAGGAGGCCATTATAGATTTGTTAGTAGAGGACATTAGAGAGAATGATATAATAGAAGAAAAATTACAAATTCAAACACGAGCAATCTTAGAGGCATTGCTCAGAAATGCATTATCACACAAATAATTGAAAATATGAGAATACCACTTTTCTAGGTCAATGTTACAACAAAAGAGGGAGTTAGATGGAGAGCTATCCGCAATGACAGGTAAAGATAGAGTGTGGATCATAAAATTATAGTCATCTACTAAATCATTAAAGCACACAAGAGAGGTTGCACTTTTCATTGCATCTGCATAACGATTATCTTTTCATGGGATAACATTAATGGAGAAAGATGAGAAATGATGAAGAAGTGACAAGGCCAAATCATGATATTGGGAAAGCTTGTCTTGCTTAGCCTAATAATCACCAATGATCTGGTTAATGATCAATTGTGAGTCACCATAGACATGGAGAACCTTCACATTGAGGGAAACTGCAACACACAAACTAGTGATTAGGGCCTCATACTCAGTAATAATATTAGTACACTAGAAATTTAAATGAAAAGACTAGCCCTAGAACCGATCTGATATTTCAAATCGTCAAAGAACAAATCCCAAGGAGAATCATCATCTATGAGAAGGATGTGATCATCTGGGAATGAGTCAAAACTAGTAATTGAAGATGAAGATGGGGGCTTTGGATAACTAGTCAACAACAACCTATCCGTTTATGGATTTTTGGGAGACAAATTTTAAATCAAATTCAGCTAAGAGAATAACCCATTTAGCTAGATGCCCTGATAGGTTAACTTTAGAAAAAGGATGCTTGAGAGGGTCAAACTCAATGATCATGTGCGTCTTTGCGTGGAGAAGATAATGTCTCAACTTGTGGGTAGCAAAGACCAGAGTGAGAAATTATTTCTCTATGGTGGAATATTACGCTTTGTAATCAAGGATGGTGTGACTAATATAATAAATTGCATGCTCTTTACCCTCATCATCATGCTGAGCCAGAAGAGTGGCTACAACATGAGATGATGTGAAAGTATAAAGTAGAAAAGAATGCCTTGAAACAATAGGAATCAAGACGTGTGGATGTTAGATGGAAAAGGGAGACTTAGTCTAAAATGTTAAACTAGATCAAACCCTCTTCTATCAACATTGGAACACAAACTGAGTTTAGCTTCTACCTTGTGGAGGAGAGCCAAACTACAGGGGTTTTTCCATTTGTTGTATAAAGGAGTGTCAACCAAATTCAACCAACCAAACTAGGGAAAAACATGAAACCCTAATTGAGAAAGATTGACTAGTAAATGACTGTCCAAAATAGATACAGAGATTCTGAAAGGATAGAAGAGATTAGGAGACAATGCAGAATAGGAACCTGAGTTCGGGATCAAATAAGTACCAAGGTGTTGGGCACCCTAGACCCAAATTAGGGTTTTGTAGGATCTTTAGATATGGGTGCCTTTCTCTATCAATCTTCTTCCTTCCTGTAGCTTTTTGTCATTTGATTCCTCTGAATGCAACCTGCACACAAACAAGAAGGGAAAAGGGTTGTGTTGTGTTTAGGGGCTTGCCTTAGTCAAACCTTGTGTTGGTGTTTCCACCTCCATTACAAAATCAATTAGAGATCCAAGAGTGTGTGCCCTAGGAAGGCAAAGGCAAGATCTATAATAAATGTTGAAAGAATGAATTAGATGATAAAGATTACCACAAGATATGGAACCCTAGTTGGAGTAGGTGACTCAAGACCATGCACCAACAAGGAGATAGAATATGAAGGCTTGATCTTCTTTTAAGACCTACAAATTAGCATCATAACATCCACACAAAGAGCTTTTCCAACCATGATTGAACACTTGAGCATAGGATATCAATTCATCAAAGCATAAGGTAAGTACTTCTAATCTTCTCATAACAAGCTAGGTGTAATATAATAACAAGACTCCTTATATGCATTCCCACTCACTAACAATGATTAAAACCAAACGGGGTTTGTTGGCAAGTATGAGGTGAGCCAGTGTTGTCATTGATGTCAACATACTCATACTGCACTGACAAGAAGGATTTGATGAGCTTTGTGCTGAGGATATTGAGAAAATTAGCCTCAGTCAGGAACAGTGAAGAACAGTGATGAGAAGAAGGTAAATATACTGTATAGGATGAGAACCGGAGGATGCGGATTAAAGGGTTAGTAGATATGAATCTTGAGATGCTACAGTTAGGATTTCAGAGGTCCGCATGAAGATCTGAAGGATTTATGGCTGCCGGTATAGAACCGGGTCCGGCAAGTATCCGGAGGTGACAGAGGATCACAAAAAGGTCCGGTGAGGTCCGGAATTGTATCATCCTAATCTGCGGATTGGACGGAGTGTTTGGGATGTCCTTGTGATGTGTCATCCTGGTTTGTGTATGATTTGGAGGTCCGGAAGTACCTCTTGCATTATGACAGTGGCGACAGACTGTGTTCTTGAAGTTCCGGATGAGGAAGACAAGAGATCCCAGTAAGTAGAGGAAGTGCGGATGTATCCAGACATTCAGACAGACTTGTAAAGGTTCTTGAATCATGTTTAGGTTGTGTTGTTGGTCCGCATTGATGGTAGAGCCCGGAATTGAAGTTATTCTTCCGGATGAAGTTATTGCTCTGTTTAGCCGACCGGATGAGTTGTTCATCCTGCGAATGTTCTTGTGATAGCCGACCGGATGTGTTATTCATCTTGCGGATACTCCTATGGTTGTTTGCCGACTTAGATGCTTGTTCCTAAGTCGATGTCTTGTATAAATAGTGATTTGTGAATTCATTTCAGGGGGTAGCATGTGGATGAGCATGGTGTAGCGAAGAAAGGTGCGAAAGGCAGAGCAGAGATTGTTGGGCTTAATTGGAACTGATCCGGACATGGTAGAGATGTCATTCTCCAGTTCAAGACTGTGATTTTTATCACTCTGTAGACAGTGTGTCTCCTTGTAGGCAGTGGGCCTCTTTGTGAGCAGTGTGCTCGGGCAGTGAGCCCTTATTGGCATGTGCCATTCATTTTTTCTTATTCTTCTAACAGAGAATAATTCTTGGGTTAATCACCCCGTGGTTTTTCCCTTAACCGGGTTTTCCACGTCAAAATCTTGGTGTTCAATGTGTTGATGCTTATCTACTCTTGTGTTTATGTATTGTGCTTCCATGAATGATTATTTGATATGCTGCTAACTAACAACAGAGAATAAAGTGTTTGAAATAGAACAAGTTCTATACAACTGATTCACCCCCCCCCTCTCAGTTGTATGCCCTAGATCCAACAATTGGTATCAGAGCTGAGTTCCTCTGATAGGAGCTTAACCGCTTGAGGTGATCCAGGATGTCGTCATACAAGAAGGATAGTCCGAAGTTCGATGGAACCAACTTCACTCTCTGGAAAGGTCGCATGAAGTGTCATTTGGAATGTATGGGAAAAGCATACTTGGCTATGATTTCAAAACCATATATACCCCCACAAGGTGGTCCGACAACTCCTGATGAAACCACAGAAGCTGAAAACAATCTGCGGACCAAGGAAGCTCTTCTAAGCGCATTGAATGACTCAGATCTCTCGAATGTCATTGACCTACCAACTGCATAT
This sequence comes from Cunninghamia lanceolata, assembly GCA_027924645.1. Taxonomy (NCBI): domain Eukaryota; kingdom Viridiplantae; phylum Streptophyta; class Pinopsida; order Cupressales; family Cupressaceae; genus Cunninghamia; species Cunninghamia lanceolata. The sequence continues at coordinate 17,958,387 of BSBN01001715.1, forward strand.
GAGATCCTAACTAAACTGGAACTTCTGTATGAAGGAGATGAGTTTGTCAAAAGTGCAAGGTTGCAAAGTCTGAAAGGGAAATTTGAAAGATTGAAAATGAGAGATGATGAAAACATTACTACCTTTATGCCAAGAGTAAATGAGCTGGTATGTGGAATCAGAAATGCTGGTGGAACTCTAGATGAAAATGAGATTGTCTGCAAAATCCTAAGATCCCTTCCTGCTGCCTACAAAATCAAAGTTGCTGCCATTGATGAATTCAGAGCCCACACAACTGTCACAAGAGAACAATTGGCTGGCAAACTAGCTGCATTTGAAATGACCGAGTTTGGAGATGATCCACCCAAGACTGAGTCTGCTTTTAAAGCCAGTGCCTATGTGAAAGGCAAACAGAGATTTGATCCGGGTGAAAACTCATCAAGGAAAATGTCATGGTATGATCAAGCAAGAAGAGACATGGAAGAAGAAGAAGCAGAAACAGCTCAACTTGAAGCCCTCATTGCAAAGAGACTGCCAAGAGGATCCGGTAAGTATGAAGGAAAACTACCCTTTAAGTGTTTTAACTGCAATAAGATTGGTCATTTTGCCTCAAGATGTCCGGAGAGATCTGCAAGATCTAATACTCACAGACAAAGGTTTCAAAAGAATTGCTATTATGTTCATGAAGAAGATGACAATGAAGGAGTAACAGATGATGAATCAGATCCAGGAAGCAAATCCGGAAATGAGTGGGTGTTTATAGCCATCAAGGAAGAAGATTCCTTGCTCTCTGAATCTGTCAATCACAAAGTTGTTGAAAAAGCCTTGGCTGCTCAAGTGGAAGAAAAGGATGATTGGGTTATTGACAGTGGATGCTCTCACCATATGACTGGTGACAAGAATAAGTTCTTAGACTTGGAAAGATATGAAGGAGGAATGGTAAAGTTTGGTGACAATTCTGCTGGCAGAATCAGAGGTAGGGGAACTATTTCCTTTGATGGTAAGAGCAAAACAGGTAATGTACTATATGTTGAAGGATTGAAGCACAATCTTCTCAGTGTTGGTCAGTTAGTGGACAAAGGCTATGATCTCCGGTTCAAGAATGGAAAATGCAGAATCTTTACAAGCTCCGGAACTGAAATTGCATCAGGTACTCAGACAAGAGGTAACATCTTTCATCTGGTTGGTTCAAATAAAAGTTGTTTGTTTGTTCAAATTGATCAGAGTTGGTTATGGCATAGAAGAATGTGTCATGTAAATTTTGATAACATCATCAAAATAAGCAATACTCAGGCTGTGAGAGATCTTCCAAAGTTGATAAAACCTACAAACAGTGTGTGTAAAGAATGTCAGTTAGGCAAACAAAGCAGAGTCTCTTTTAAAAGCAAAGATCAGTCCTCTACCGGATTGTTGGAATTAGTACATACTGATCTATGTGGTCCGACAAGAATCAAGAGTCTGCAAGGTGATAGATATTTCATGTTGTTAATTGATGATCATTCCCGGATGATGTGGGTTACCTTTCTAAAAGAAAAATCAGAAGCTTTTGAGAAGTTCAAAATCTTCAAAGCTATGGTGGAGAATCAAACCGGATTGAAACTAAAGTGTCTAAGGTCTGATAGAGGTGGTGAATTTACATCTGGTGAATTCATTGACTTTTGTGAGAAACAGGGTATAAGGAGACAGTTGTCTGCTCCTAAGATTCCACAGCAGAATGGAGTAGTTGAGAGAAAGAACCGGACCATCCAGGAAGCTGCTAGGACAATGATGTTGGAAGCAAATGTTCCTCAAATGTTTTGGAAAGAAGCTATCAGCACTGCAGTCTACACTCTCAATCGAGTTCAAATCAGAAACAACACCGGTAAGACCCCCTATGAACTTTGGTTTGGCATCACTCCTACTGTGAAATATTTCAGGGTATTTGGTAGCAAGTGTTATATTAAAAGAGATGAAGATCTAGGAAAGTTTGATGCTAGAAGTGATGAAGGAATTTTCTTGGGCTACTCCACTCAAAGCAAAGCATATCGGTGTTACAATAAGAGATTGAGGAAGATGATAGAAAGCACCAATGTAAAGGTTGATGAAGGAATTGAGAAGCCTTCAAGATTTTATGAATTTGATGAAGATGACCATGATAGTGTTCAAGGAACTCAATCCTCTCCGGTGAAACAGAGTCAGCCTGATCCGGTAAATCAGGAAGAAGAGTTAGGTTTAAATGAGCCTGATCAAGAAACAGCAGTACTGGATACTCCCAAAATTCCAAGGTATGTAAAACTGAATCACTCTGAAGATCAGATCATAGGTGACAGAAGCAAAGGTGTACAAACTAGAAGGAATATTGCTCAAGATCAGAATGAATGTTGTCTGATTTCAAGGATTGAACCTAAAACAATAAATGAAGCCTGCAATGATGAAAATTGGACCAAAGCAATGGAAGATGAACTGATGCAAATTGAGAAAAATCATACTTGGGATCTTGTTCCCAGACCTAGAGACAGGAATGTAATTGGAACCAAGTGGGTCTTCCGGAACAAACTAAATGAAGCTGGTGAAGTAATCAGAAACAAAGCTAGATTGGTCTGCAAAGGCTACTCTCAAATAGAAGGAATTGACTTTGGAGAGACTTTTGCTCCGGTAGCAAGAATTGAAGCAGTCAGATTACTTCTTGCATTTGCTGCCTTCAAAGATTTCAAGGTATATCAGATGGATGTCAAGTCTGCCTTCTTAAATGGTGATCTGGAAGAAGAAGTCTACATTGAACAACCGGATGGATTTCAATTGTCTGATAATAATGATATGGTCTGCAAGTTGAAGAAAGCTTTGTATGGATTGAAGCAAGCCCCAAGAGCATGGTATGAAAGGTTGGATAAGCATCTTGTGCAGATTGGATTCAACAAAGGTACTGCTGACAGCAACTTATATTTCAAAATTGATCATGAAAACATTCTGATTGTTGAAGTGTTTGTGGATGATATCATTTTTGGAGGAAGAGATAGTATGTGTAAAACTTTTGCAAATCAGATGAAAAGTGAGTTTGAAATGTCTATGCTTGGTGAAATGAATTTCTTCTTGGGTCTGCAAATTACTCAAACAAAAGAAGGGATCTTCATTTCTCAGACCAAATATGTGAAAGAATTGTTAAAGAAATTTGGTATGGAAGACTCAAAGCCTATGAACACTCCTATGGCAACCGGATGTAAGTTAAGCAAAGATGATGATTCTCCAAAGGCAGATCAGACAAAGTATAGATCAATGATTGGTGGATTGTTGTATCTCACTCAAACTAGACCAGATATAATGCAAGCTGTTGGTCTTGTGGCAAGATTCCAGGCTGATCCTAGAGAATCTCATGTTATGGCAATCAAAAGAATTTTTAGATACTTGAAAGGGACAGTTGAGTATGGTCTATGGTATCCTAGAGATCCGGATTTCTCTCTTCATGCTTACACAGATGCAGATTGGGCAGGAGATGTGGATGACCGGAAGAGCACTAGTGGTGGAGCATTCTTTTTAGGGAAGAGATTGGTTTCTTGGCTAAGCAAGAAACAAGATGCAATATCTCTGTCTACAACTGAAGCAGAATACATTGCAGCAGCAGGTAGTTGCACCCAAATCTTGTGGATGAAGCAGATGCTAAGAGACATCAAAGTTGAATATGAGGAGCCTATTACAATTTTCTGTGATAATTCAAGTGCAATTAATATTTCCAAGAATCCGGTATTGCATTCTAAGACTAAGCACATATCTATCAAATTTCACTTTTTGAGAGAACAAGTAAACAAGGAAGAAGTCAGATTGGAGTATGTTCCCTCCAAGGATCAGATTGCAGATATCTTTACAAAACCTCTTCCCAAGGACTCTTTTGAATATCTCCGGGAGAAGTTAGGGGTCATGGCCCCTCCGGTGATGAACTAAGATGCACTGATGTGCATCAGTCCGGTGGCTATCACAGTCATATCTTGTGATCTGGACTAATGGGGAGCTGCAACTAAGGGGGAGCAGCTGGTATTATTCTGATGCATGAGAGTTGCAAGTATGAGCCCTTTGCCATTGATGTCAAAGGGGGAGAGAAGACATGTGAAAAAACAAGTGGTTGATGATCAAAGGGGGAGCAGCAAAGGAAGACATGTGAAGAGTTGTTGTTGATAGGGGGAGCTGTGACAGAAAAGAGAAGTTCTTGTCCTGATGGTTTTTCACATCATATGTTGCCATCAATGACAAAGGGGGAGATTGTTGGCAAGTATGAGGTGAGCCAGTGTTGTCATTGATGTCAACATACTCATACTGCACTGACAAGAAGGATTTGATGAGCTTTGTGCTGAGGATATTGAGAAAATTAGCCTCAGTCAGGAACAGTGAAGAACAGTGATGAGAAGAAGGTAAATATACTGTATAGGATGAGAACCGGAGGATGCGGATTAAAGGGTTAGTAGATATGAATCTTGAGATGCTACAGTTAGGATTTCAGAGGTCCGCATGAAGATCTGAAGGATTTATGGCTGCCGGTATAGAACCGGGTCCGGCAAGTATCCGGAGGTGACAGAGGATCACAAAAAGGTCCGGTGAGGTCCGGAATTGTATCATCCTAATCTGCGGATTGGACGGAGTGTTTGGGATGTCCTTGTGATGTGTCATCCTGGTTTGTGTATGATTTGGAGGTCCGGAAGTACCTCTTGCATTATGACAGTGGCGACAGACTGTGTTCTTGAAGTTCCGGATGAGGAAGACAAGAGATCCCAGTAAGTAGAGGAAGTGCGGATGTATCCGGACATTCAGACAGACTTGTAAAGGTTCTTGAATCATGTTTAGGTTGTGTTGTTGGTCCGCATTGATGGTAGAGCCCGGAATTGAAGTTATTCTTCCGGATGAAGTTATTGCTCTGTTTAGCCGACCGGATGAGTTGTTCATCCTGCGAATGTTCTTGTGATAGCCGACCGGATGTGTTATTCATCTTGCGGATACTCCTATGGTTGTTTGCCGACTTAGATGCTTGTTCCTAAGTCGATGTCTTGTATAAATAGTGATTTGTGAATTCATTTCAGGGGGTAGCATGTGGATGAGCATGGTGTAGCGAAGAAAGGTGCGAAAGGCAGAGCAGAGATTGTTGGGCTTAATTGGAACTGATCCGGACATGGTAGAGATGTCATTCTCCAGTTCAAGACTGTGATTTTTATCACTCTGTAGACAGTGTGTCTCCTTGTAGGCAGTGGGCCTCTTTGTGAGCAGTGTGCTCGGGCAGTGAGCCCTTATTGGCATGTGCCATTCATTTTTTCTTATTCTTCTAACAGAGAATAATTCTTGGGTTAATCACCCCGTGGTTTTTCCCTTAACCGGGTTTTCCACGTCAAAATCTTGGTGTTCAATGTGTTGATGCTTATCTACTCTTGTGTTTATGTATTGTGCTTCCATGAATGATTATTTGATATGCTGCTAACTAACAACAGAGAATAAAGTGTTTGAAATAGAACAAGTTCTATACAACTGATTCACCCCCCCCCTCTCAGTTGTATGCCCTAGATCCAACAGGGTTGACAAGAGTAAACCAAGGAGATGTTGTAATCTAACACCACAAAAATAGAACCAAGGCACTAGGCGCCCTAGTCCTTTAGCCCCACAAACTCTGAAGAGTGTTAAATGAAGTGGGCTTAGACCATTCCTAAGTTTATTTTGTTAGGATTATTCATCGAGATCAAGATTTAATTGTTTTATTGTTCCAAAAGGTGTCAAAATAGGTACTGATTAGCAAGGGTACACATTTTACTCCATACCATTTATTCCCCACTTTAGCATAGGTACAAACTTGTTGGATCTAGGGCATACAACTAAGAGGGGGGGTGAATCAGTTGTATACAAACTTGCTTTTTACTTCAAACACTTGATTCTTCTTTGTTAGTTAACAGCATATCAATTAATCATCCATGAAAGCTTAAAGCATAAACACAAGAGCAGATAAACATCAACACATTGAACACCAAGATTTTGACGTGGAAAACCCAGTTAAGGGAAAAACCACAGGGTGATTAACCCAAGGATTATTCTCTGTTAGAAGAATAAGAAAAAGAATGGCACTTGCCAATTAGGGCTCACTGCCCGAGCACACTGCTCACAAAGAGGCCCACTGCCTACAAGGAGACACACTGTCTACAAAGTGATAAGAATCACAATCTTGAACTGGAGAATGACATCTCTACCATGTCTAGATCAGTTCCATTTAAGCCCAAAAACCCCTGCTCTACCTTTCACACTTTTTCCGCTATGCCACACTCATCATACAATCCGCACTTCAAAATGAACTCACAAACCTTTATTTATACAAGACATCGACTTAGGAACAATCATCTAAGTCAGAAATCAACCATAAGAATATCCGCAAGATGAATAACACATCCAGTCGGCCACCACAAGAACATTCGCAGGATGAACAACTCATCCAGTCGGCTAGTCGGAACAAGAACTTCATCTGGAAGAATATCTTCAATTCCGGACTCTACCATCAATGCGGACCAACAACATAACCTCAACATGATCCAAGAACCTTCACAAGCCTACCTGAATGACCAGGTACATCTGCACTTTCTCTACTTACTGGAATCTCTTCTCTTCCTCATCTAAAACTTCAAGAACACTGTCTGTCGCCACTGTCACAATGCAAAAGGTGCTTCCAGACCTCAAAATCATACATAACTTGAGATGACACATCACAAGGACATCCCAAAAACTCCTTCCAATCCACGGATTAGGATTATACAATTCCGGACCTCACCGGACCTTTCTGTGATCCTCTGTCACCTCTGAACACTTGCCGGAACCGGTTCCACACCGACAGCCATAACTTCTACAGATCTTCATGCGGACCTCTGAAATCTTAACTGAACCATCTCAAGATGCATATCTGAAAACCTTTTAATCTGCATCCACCAGTTCTCAACCTATACAATACATTTGCCTTCTTCTCATCACTGTTCTTCACTGTTCCTGACTGAGGCTAATTTTCTCAATATCCTCAGCACACAGCTCATCCAATCCTTCTTGTCAATGCAATATGAGTATGTTGACATCAATGACAACACTGGTTCACCTCATACTTGCAACAATCTCCCCCTTTGTCATTGATGGCAACATATGATGTGAAAAACCATCAAGACAAGAACTTCTCCTTTCTGTCACAGCTCCCCCTATCAGCAACATGTCTTCTCCTCATTTACTGCTCCCCCTTTGATCATCAGCCACTTGTTTTTCACATGTCTTCTCTCCCCCTTTGACATCAATGGCAAAGGGCTCATACTTGCAATTCTAACACATCAGAATCATACCAGCTGCTCCCCCTTAGTAGCAGCTCCCTATCATCAATCCGGATCACAAGATATGACTATGATATCCACTGGACTGATGCACATCAGTGCATCCTAGTTCATCACCGGAGGGGCCATGACCCCTAACTTCTTCTGGAGATATTCAAAAGAGTCCTTGGGAAGAGGTTTAGTAAAGATATTTGCAATCTGATCCTTGGAAGGAACATACTCCAATCTGACTTCTTCCTTGTTCACTTGTTCTCTCAAAAAGTGAAACTTGATAGATATGTGCTTAGTCTTAGAATGCAATACCGGATTCTTAGAAATATTAATTGCACTTGAATTATCACAGAAAATTGTGATAGGCTCCTCATATTCAACTTTAATGTCTCTTAGCATCTGCTTCATCCATAAGATTTGAGTGCATCTACCTGCTGCTGCAATGTATTCTGCTTCAGTTGTAGACAGAGATATTGCATCTTGTTTCTTGCTTAGCCAAGAAACCAATCTCTTCCCCAAAAAGAATGCTCCACCACTGGTGCTCTTCCAGTCATCCACATCTCCTGCCCAATCTGCATCTGTGTAAGCATGAAGAGAGAAATCCGGATCTCTAGGGTACCATAGACCATACTCAGCTGTTCCTTTCAAGTACTTGAAAATTCTTTTGATTGCCATAACATGAGATTCTTTAGGATCAGCCTAGAATCTTGCTACAAGACCAACAGCCTGCATTATATCTGGTCTAGTCTGAGTGAGATACAACAATCCACCAATCATTGATCTATACTTTGTCTGATCCACCTTTGGGGAGTCATCATCTTTGCTTAACTTACATCCGGTTGCCATGGGAGTGTTCATTGGCTTTGAATCTTCCATACCAAATTTCTTCAACAATTCTTTCACATATTTGGTCTGAGAAATGAAGATCCCTTTCTTTGTTTGAGTAATTTGCAGACCCAAGAAGAAATTCATTTCACCAAGCATAGACATTTCAAACTCACTTTTCATCTAATTTGCAAAAGTTTTGCACATACTATCTCTTCCTCCAAAAATGATATCATCCACAAACACTTCAACAATCAAAATATTTTCATGATCAATTTTGAAATATAAGTTGCTGTCAGCAGTATCTTTGTTGAATCCAATCTACACAAGATGCTTATCCAACCTTTCATACCATGCTCTTGGGGCTTGCTTTAACCCATACAATGCTTTCTTCAACTTGTAGACCATATCATCATTATCAGACAATTGAAATCCATCCAGTTGTTCAATGTAAACTTCTTCTTCTAGATCACCATTTAGGAAGGCAGACTTGACATCCATCTGATATACCTTGAAGTCTTTAAAGGCAGCAAATGCAAGGAATAATCTGACTGCTTCAATTCTTGCCACCGGAGCAAAGGTTTCTTCAAAATCAATTCTTTCTATTTGAGAGTAGCCTTTGCAAACCAATCTAGCTTTGTTTCTGATTACTTCACCAGCTTCATTCAGTTTGTTCCGAAAGACCCATTTGGTTCCAATCACATTCCTATCTCTAGGTCTGGGAACAAGATCCCAAGTATGATTTTTCTCAATTTGCATCAATTCATCTTCCATTGCTTTGGTCCAGTTTTTATCATTGCAAGCCTCATTTATTGTTTTAGGTTTAATCTTTGAAATCAGACAACATTCATCCTAATTTTGAGCAACATTCCTTCTAGTTTGCACACCTTTGTTTCTGTCACCTATGATCTGATCTTCAGAGTGGTTCTGTATTATGTACCTTGGAATTTTGGGAGTATCCTGCACTACTGCTTCTTGATCAGGCTCAATCAGACCTATCTCTTCTTCCTGATTTACCGGATCAGGCTGACTCTGACTTACCGGGGAGGATTGAGTTCCTTGAACTTGAACACCATCTTGGTCATCTTCATCAAACTCATAAAATCTTGAGGGCTTCTCAATTCCTTCATCAACTTTCACATTAGTGCTTTCTATCATCTTCCTCAATCTCTTATTGTAACACCGGTATGCTTTGCTTTGAGTGGAGTAACCCAAGAAAATTCCTTCATCACTTCTAGCATCAAACTTTCCTAGATCTTCATCTCTTTTAATATAACACTTGCTACCAAATACTCTGAAATACTTCACAGTAGGAGTGATGCCAAACCAGAGTTCATAGGGGGTCTTACCGGTGTTGTTTCTGATTTGAACTCGATTGAGAGTGTAGACTGTAGTGCTGATAGCTTCTTTCCAAAACATTTGAGGAACATTTGCTGCCAACATCATTGTCCTGGCAGCTTCCTGGATGGTCCGGTTCTTTCTCTCAACCACTCCATTTTGCTGTGGAGTCCTAGGAGCAGACAATTGTCTCCTTATACCCTGCTTCTCACAAAAGTCAATGAACTCACCAGATGTAAATTCACCACCTCTATCAGACCTTAGACATTTCATTTTCAATCCGGTTTGATTCTCTGCCATAGATTTGAAGATTTTGAACTTCTCAAGGGCTTCTGATTTCTCCTTTAGGAAGGTAACCCACATCATCTGGGAATGGTCATCAATTAGTAACATGAAATATCTATCACCTTGCAGACTCTTAATTCTTGTCGGACCACAGAGATCAGTATGTACTAATTCCAACAATCCGGTAGAGGACTGATCTTTGCATTTGAAGGAGACTCTGCTCTGTTTACCTAGCTGACATTCTTTGCACAAACTATTTGTAGGTTTCATCAATTTTGGAAGATCTCTTACAGCCTGAGTATTGCTTATCTTGATGATGTTATCAAAATTTACATGACACATTCTTCTATGCCATAACCAACTCTAATCAACTTGAACAAACAGACAACTTTTATTTGAACCAACCAGATGAAAGATATTACCTTTTGTTTGAGTACCGGATGCAATTTCAGTTTTGGAGCTTGTAAAGATTCTGCATTTTCCATTCTTGAACCGGAGATCATAACCTTTGTCCACTAACTAACCAACACTGAGAAGATTATGCTTCAATCCTTCAACATATAGTACATTACCTATTTTGCTCTTTCCATCAAAGGAAATAGTTCCCCTACCTCTGATTCTGCCAGATGAATTGTCACCAAACTTTACCATTCCTCCTTCATACCTTTCCAAATCCAAGAACTTATTCTTGTCACCAATCATATGGTGAGAACATCCACTGTCAATAACCCAATCATCCTTTTCTTCCACTTGAGCAGCCAAAGCTCTTTCCACAACCTTGTGATTCACAGATTCAGAGGGTATTGAATCTTCTTCCTTGATGGCAATAAACACCCATTCATTTCTGGCTTTGCTTCCTAGTTCTGATTCATCATCTGTTACTCCTTCATTGTCATCTTCTTCATGAACATAATAGCAGTTCTTTTGAAACCTTTGTCTATTAGTATTAGACTTTGCAGATCTTTCCGGACATCCTGAAGCAAAATGACCAATCTTATTGTAGTTGAAGCACTTAAAGGGTAGTTTTCCTTCATACTTACCGGATCCTCTTGGTAGTCTCTTTGCAATGAGGGCCTCAAGTTGAGCTGTTTCTGCTTAATCTTCTTCCATGTCTCTTCTTGCTTGATCATACCATAACATCTTCCTTGAAGAGTTTTCTCCTGGATCAAATCTCTGTTTGCCTTTCACATAGGCACTGGATTTGAAAGCAGATTCAGTCTTGGGAGGATCATCTCCAAACTCGGTCATTTCAAATGCAGCTAGTTTGCCAGCCAATTGTTCTCTTGTGACAGTTGTGTGGGCTCTGAATTCATCAATGGCAACAACCTTGATTTTGTAGGCAGCAGGAAGGGATCTGAGGATTTCGCAAACAATCTCATTTTCATCCAGAGTTCCACCAGCATTTCTGATTCCACATACCAGCTCATTCACTCTTGGCATAAAGGTAGTGATGTTTTCATCATCTCTCATCTTCAATCTTTCAAATTTCCCTTTCAGACTTTGCAACCTTGCACTCTTGACAAACTCATCTCCTTCATATAGAAGTTCCAATTTAGTCAGGATCTCATATGCAGTTGGTAGGTCAATAACATTTGAGAGATCTGAGTCGTTCAATGCACTTAGCAGAGCTTCCTTGGTCCGCAGATTGTTTTCAGCATCTATGATTTCATTCAGAGTTATCGGACCACCTTGTGGAGGTACATATGGTTTTGAGACCATGGCCAAGTATGCTTTTCCCATACATTCCAAGTGACATTTCATGCGACCTTTCCAGAGAGTGAAGTTGGTTCCGTCAAACTTTAGACTATCCTTCTTATATGACAACATCCTAGATCTCCTCAAGCAGTTAAGCTCCTTTCAGAGGAACTTGGCTCTGATACCAATTGTTGGATCTAGGGCATACAACTGAGAGGGGGGGGTGAATTAGTTGTATACAAACTTGCTTTTTACTTCAAACACTTGATTCTTCTTTGTTAGTTAACAGCATATCAATTACTCATCCATGAAAGCTTAAAGCATAAACACAAGAGCAGATAAACATCAACACATTGAACACCAAGATTTTGACGTGGAAAACCCGGTTAAGGGAAAAACCACGGGGTGATTAACCTAAGGATTATTCTCTGTTAGAAGAATAAGAAAAAGAATGGCACTTGCCAATTAGGGCTCACTGCCCGAGCACACTGCTCACAAAGAGGCCCACTGCCTACAAGGAGACACACTGTCTACAAAGTGATAAGAATCACAATCTTGAACTGGAGAATGACATCTCTACCATGTCCGGCTCAGTTCCATTTAAGCCCAAAAACCCCTGCTCTGCCTTTCGCACTTTTTCTGCTATGCCACACTCATCATACAATCCGCACTTCAAAATGAACTCACAAACCTTTATTTATACAAGACATCAACTTAGTAACAATCATCTAAGTCGGCAATCAACCATAAGAATATCCGCAAGATGAATAACACATCCGGTCGGCCACCACAAGAACATTCGTAGGATGAACAACTCATCCGGTCGGCTAGTCGGAACAAGAACTTCATCCGGAAGAATATCTTCTATTCCAGACTCTACCATCAATGCGGACCAACAACACAACCTAAACATGATCCAAGAACCTTCACAAGCCTGCCTGAATGACCAGGTACATCCGCACTTTCTCTACTTACTGGAATCTCTTCTCTTCCTCATCCAGAACTTCAAGAACACTGTCTGTCGCCACTGTCACAATGCAAAAGGTGCTTCCGGACCTCAAAATCATACACAACTTGAGATGACACATCACAAGGACATCCCAAACACTCCTTCCAATCCGCAGATTAGGATTATACAATTCCGGACCTCACCGGACCTTTCTATGATCCTCTGTCACCTCTAAACACTTGTCGGAACCGGTTCCACACCGACAGCCATAACTTCTACAGATCTTCATGCGGACCTCTGAAATCTTAACTGAACCATCTCAAGATGCATATCTAAAAACCCTTTAATCTGCATCCACCGGTTCTCAACCTATACAATACATTTGCCTTCTTCTCATCATTGTTCTTCACTGTTCCTGACTGAGGCTAATTTTCTCAATATCCTCAGCACACAGCTCATCCAATCCTTCTTGTCAATGCAATATGAGTATGTTGACATCAATGACAACACTGGTTCACCTCATACTTGCAACACAAACTTACATTCGAACTCACACTAAAGTAAGGAAAAGATAAATTTCCAACATGAAAACATAGAAGCCCAAAGAATTCCTCCAAGTTGTGGACTATATTAGCCCCCAAGCTTAGGATTCTAAGGTTGCAAACATGCAAGACATTGTAACATAACTCACACATACATGGAGTACTACAAGCATATATAAGGAATACACGTGAGAGACACGCAATACACAAAGGAAAATACATGCCATACACAATGTATACATGCTTGACATGAAGCATACACATAAGGCATAAAGTATACATGGAAAACATGATGAAGACACACAAAACACATGGAATCATTAGGAAAATACAAGTTCAAACAATACATCACACAAACAAACATGGAAACAAACACACAAGCCACATGACTCTGACACTAGCTTGCTCTGTCGCTAGGGGTCATGTGAAGAGAAGTGCATTCATGGATCACAAACTAGTAAGGACCGCCGAATTACTAGGTGACCATGACAAGTCACATGAAGCACACAAGCTAGCAAACTTTGTTATACTAGGTGGCTCATGGACCAATAGAAAAATTAAAACATCACAGGCTAGTAATGACCGTTGAATCAATAGGTGAGTTCCATGTCAATCATAATCAACAAGTGTATAATCAAAAGAGCATAGCACAATGTATGCTCCCACCTTAAAGTGGTTGCTTACTTCCAGGGAGAGCAATTTATTTAAGGTATAACATAATATAAGATACACATGAGAACTTTTCTAGAAGCACATGCCTACATGATATGTGTTCCCAAAAGCTACATTACAACAAGGGTTTGCCCCCCAAAAAGACAAACTGAGGTGATGTTGCAAGCATTATACACAATGGCTTGTGTAGTCATGCTATGACACCGAGCATAGAAACAAGGTGCCACATAAATCAAATCATATAAGAAATTATCAAGTTAGAGTGAATACTATAAAGTAATAACACAAAGGGATCTACTTGACTAGCATCAATATATGAATGGTTGTATAATAGGAGATGTCTCACAATTATAAATATTTGGAACTGTCATCATCCATTAGTCGGTAAAACTACGGAGACAAAGGAGGAAATATCACATGAAAACAAATATAAAACCTTGGGTCAACAAGGAAGGATGCTAAATCATCTTACACCTTGCGTCATCCCCAAAGGAAATAACAAAAATGCAACTTACAACATATAGAGGAATGATGATACAAATAGAGAGAATGTCACAATGAATTTTGGTCCCTTTGTATCCTTGTACCAACAAGGGTATCAAGGATCATCTAAAGAGAGCTTAACAAACAAAAATACACATCAAGAAACACAATATGAGGGTAACAACATGCACAATCATAACACAAGAGAGAGAGAGAGAGAAAGGCCACACATGCAAGTCAACCTAAAAAAAATCATCCTCCTCCCAATTTTGCTCATCATAAAGGAATGGAGAGCAAGATGCAAGAGGGACTATAGCAGATGTGGTGTAAGGTACTAGAGCCATACCTATTTCATTATTGCCTTCTGATTTGCTATCGAAATATAATACAATAGGTTTCGCTGCGGGTTGTGAAGCACTATCTTTCGCTAGAGGAGATGAAGCACTGTTATATTTCTCTTTCACGTCTGTCGATGACTGACACTTATGAGGAGGGAGATTCTCCTTTCCTATAGCAAGGCAAGCCATAACACGACGACACTTCTTTCATTCTCTTGCAAATTGATTTTTATTAGTTTTATTTGTGATGTTTGTGGGGGGAATCGTAGTATCTTCCAACGTGGGTTCCTTTTCTTCCTTTGCTTTAGGAACATTAGAAGAAAAAAGAGGAACCACCAAAGGTTGAGAGACCATGGGGGAGGGTTCCTCAATGCAAGTTTCTCTTCCCTCTCAACTTGTGAAATAGGTGGAGGTACTTAAGCATCCACAAGTGGTTGAGAAACCTCAGGAAATAATTTATGTGCAATCAATTACTTTTGACTAGTCTCCGTAGAGGCATGTGGGATAAAAGTAATATTGCAATTATGGGGAGGTTTGTTTTGTGCTAGACAGTTGCCTCATTGTCCTTGAAGGGATGGCAGATGGGGAATCTCAGCATATCTACCAAACACTCAGGGACGGGGAGAAACCTTCGATTTGGGCTTAACTTCATTTGCCACCTACGAGATAGGGGGAACTACTATCATAGCCTCAGAACATCAAGAGGGTCCAGGGATGTCACTAGAAGGTATGTTACTAAGAGACAATTCAACAATTTTATGTGCCTTATATTTTTGATATGATAAAAAGAATAGATCCTCTCTAGTTCGAGAAACTCCAATTGGTTTAGGCCAGAAGTAGTCAAGTGTAAAGTGTCCATGATGAGTGATGGCCTAGTACCGAATGTGATGTACATCGTGCACACATCCTTCAAATGGAAACTTTAAGTACTTATGAACCATAGAGAGGACTACCTTCATGGAGTGAAGCCATGGGTGACCCAACTTCACATGAAATGAGTCCGATGTTGGAATGATAATGAAAGTAGCATCCAAGGTTCTTGGCCCAACCTTGACAGCAAGGGTCAAGGCACCAAGAGCTGGAAGAATAGACCCATCGTGTTCTCTAATCGTGATTTCTGATACATCATAGTTATCGCAGTGTAAACCATGCATGTAGAGAAAATCTTCAGTTACTACATTTACCATGCAAACATGATCGATCATAGCACCTCTTATGAGTTTATAGTTGATTTGAATGGTGATGTGTAGAGGTCCATTAGGAGCTTCAATAGTGGCATCATGAGGAGTGAAAGATATAGCTGGTTCAAGCTCTGCTCACTCTTGATGAGGGCAAGCATCCACCATATAAATATCTCCTTCATAATCTTGTTCTTGATGATTATAAGTACATAGCATCTCTTGAGATGGATCTACAATGTTAGCTTTGTGATGAGGTAATGGATTTACAATATATATTTGCAAGTTTTGATTAGGTGGTTCCACTGATGTATTTCTTTTGTCATTTACGCCAGCAACTTGGATGACATTGGAATCAATGAGGTCTTGAACTTCATGTTTAAGACACATACATCTTTCAGTGTCATGATCAGAGGTGCAGTGAAATTGACAAAAGACCTTTGAATAGAAAGAAGATGCTTGCATCTTACTTGGATCGAGAGGTTGAATTGGTGGAAGTTTGATGAGATTGTTGTTTAAAAGTTGCATCTTTATAGAATAAGGATATTCTGATAATGGTGTGAATTGTCTAGTTTTTTGTTTTAGTTTATATGGGGCGGAAGCAAAAGATGTTGCAGTCACTATATGTTTTTGAATGTGATTTGATGATATGACATTGATTTTGATGAAATTTTTGTTGTCTTTTGAATGAATGAGTGTGTGAGGCTTCAGATTGACCAACCAGAGCCAATGAGTGATTATTCTCATACTAACTAACCGATAGTTGGTAATCACAGAGAGCCGTGCAAAGGTTAGTGAAAGAATCATAAACACATCAACAAGATTTTGTCATGGATGTGAGATTGTAAAATTCCAATGAAGATTCTTTGTACATCAGCACTCATAATAGAATATTAAATTTGTGAAAAGAGGGCTTGACAATGCCCCATGAAATCTGTTACTTTCTCCTTTATTCCTTGTTTATAATGGACCAAATCGGTCAACGAAACTTGAGGTCCAATGTTTGCTTGAAAGTGTTGAAGAAATTTGTTGATTAATTGTGAAAAAGAAGTGATTGAATTAGGAGGCAATGAGCAAAACCAATCTAAGGCCGAGTCTTTGAGTGACTTAGGAAAGAGTTTAGCCAATATTGCATCTTCGAAGAAGAAATCACTACACATAGCTATAAAGGTTGCCACATGGTTATTAGGGTCTCCCTTCCCATTATACTTCTCAAACCGAGGGGTTTCAAACTTCTCAGGCATTTGAGCTCTTAGGATTGGATAAGATAATGGGCTGAGAATATAATGTGATGTCATAGGGGCTTTCGAGGGACTTTGGTTTATGTTTGCTAACTATTGTTGGATGGAAGTCATATTTTGCAAAAGTTGGTTGATGACAGGGTTGGAAGGTGGATGAATATGGAAAGTTATATTAGGCTTAGTTTGATTTGATGTAGGTGGGGTGACACTAGGTGTAGTACTTGGATAATTAAAGGGAATAACAATATAATGATGAACGAGATTCCTAGTAGATAACCCAACACATGTGGTAGCACTATTACTTGGTTGTGTAGTTGTGGTGAGGATAATAGAAGTGTATGTAGGAATAGGGAGTGTTGGTATGGGTGTCGACACTTGAGCCCCTATTTGATTCGAAGAAGTCGCATTAGTGATGATTGATGCGCAACTAGATGTAGACATAATGTTATTGTGCACTATGTGAGCTAAGCCACACTAGACTTCTAGTCCCTCTTGTCCTTCAAGAAATAAACTTCTTAGACTCTCAACAATAGGGACAACCTCCTTAGCTATATGTTTCGAGCTTACAAATTGATGAAAATTAGCCAACTCTGTGCCTAATCTTTGAATTTGAGCTTCAGGAACATGAGCCACAAGGTCCTTTATGTTGGTCATGAAAAGTTGATTCTTTCAGGATATGTGAAGTAGGGATGTTTTTTTGTTGATAAAGGCGTTGAATTTTAAGTTCATGCAAGTGAACTTTTGCCGATAAAGGCATTTAAGTTGAGGTTCGTGAAAAGCCACTTTCACCGATAATGAATAAAGGATTTAGTTTGTCGATGTCCTACACAAGCGGTAGAAAGAAAAGGGCCAGAGCTTATGAATTGAAAGTACTCGCAGGTCCAAGGCAGAAAAGGCTAGGAAGAAGACATTATCTTATTAGTTTGAAGCTAGAAGAGATATATATGAGAAATGAAAGGAAGCAAGGTACACGGAACACACTTCCTACACCAATCTAATGAGGAGAATAGTATGCAAATTTGTTTTAATCCTTACAATTGCAATAATGTTTAACATATAACATAAAGATTACAGCAACAACACAACACATAAAGAAGGTGACACAAGATATACCATGGGGAAAACTTTTTTAGGTAAAAAACCCCATACTCTAAAACTTGCACAATTTATTATCAAATCTGTGAAAGGATTACAATACACTTGCAATGCAAGTTCTTCCAAGAGTCTTCAAATGTTGTTTCTGGAGTGATTCATGTAGCATAACAGTACCTGTAAAAACACTATATAACTACAACTCCAAACTATGCAATATATAGAGATTACAAGGCAATATTGAGAAGCCTCTAGAGATAGTTGTCCATCTTCGCCACATGGCCATTTTCTCGCATCAAAGGACACTTGTCCAAGCTGCAAATATCTCTCTTACATCTATCATAACATGGCAGATTTGACTGCCCAAGGATAGAGTGCTCCATGCTAAAAATAGACTATGACAGATGCTCTTATGCATCTTACAGTTGTCATAGATTTTCCCAACATAACAACCTTAAATGTTGTAAGAGAATCCATCATACAAGACTAAATATAGCATATTCCTCTTACATGTCATAGCCCAACTTGGGTGCCCAAAGATGCCTTTCTCTCATGCAAAGATACTCACCAACACTTGTCCCCACTTGTCATAGGAATCTCTATACTTGGCTCTTACCCGTCATAGATTATGTCATACATAATAACACCTCTTGCATACTACAAGATGCTGACACATGACATATTAGTGCCTCCTCAAATGGGACGCCCAAATCCACATGTGTTTGACTTGACCATCCTTGTCACATTACAAGTAGGATGACATGTCATAATGCCACCTAATACTAAATGACAAAACAGGATGTGCAAGTAAATACAAATTAGGCAATAAATAAATACACAATTAAAATATTAATGCTAGGAAATTGCAAAGGTTGAGACATTATCTGATCAATTTGAAGCCAGAAGAGATATATATGAGAAATACTTATTGTTAAGGTTGGGCCAACTTGGTTTAAATTGGGCCCAGATTCATAAGTGCGGGAATTCAGGTTGGGCCGACCCTATGAAATGTAGATGTTGGAAATCAAAATACATAGGCCAACCTTATGAAATGTATACGTTGAAATTCAAAATATAGAGGCTGACTTTGGAAAATGTTTTAATTTGATGCAGTGTAGCCGACATGAGGATTATATTGTACAAATTGATATAAAAAGCAAATCATTTTGTTCATTTTGATATGCATGAAAATGTGAGCATAAAAGCAAAAAAGTGTGAATATAGATGCGAATGTGAATTGAGTGCGAAGGAGATGAACAAAAGATAATTCGGGAGTCGCACAACATGTATCCAAGTTTGCAAGAGCATATTGTTTTATTTTGAATTGTAGTACAGAAGGGTTGAGGAGTGTAACAATGAAATTCTGAAGTTGGATTGTGACTCTGTTTGTGCGAATCATGATTTATCATTCATAGTAGAGGTGATGATTGTATTGTGTAAAAGTGTATGTATATCATTTCTCTTATAATCATTTCAGAGATTCTAGAGGTTGGTGCCTCTCTTTATCTGGGTTGGTGCTTAGTTCAGGGGATTGCAGTCTCCTTTGGGTTGGTGCCCATAAACCTTGTATTGGCTAGGGGATTGGTTTCTCCTGAGGGTTGGTGCCTTCAAATCATATTGTAACAATCATTTTTCCTTGTGAGGCTAGATTTGGACAGTAAATCCAATCAACTTGCTCACCATGGTTTTTCCCTTCTTGGGTTTCCACATAAAATCTGGTGTTGTGTTTTCTCTTCTGTGGATGTGTGGATATGTTTATGTTTACATAGCTCTTACTTAATTTGATTGATGCAGTAAAGATTCTATTGTTGTAGTAGAATTGAAGTAAAAATTGGTATATACTGATTCACCCCCCTCTCAGTATATCTATGTGTTCTAACAATCTTCAATGGGTAAGAGCACAAATAATGAATCCCATGTTTAGGCCAAAAAAAAAACATGGCCAAAAATTACACTCAAAATTGTTGGGCATTGATTTAACCTAGACAACACATGTGTGGAACTACATGGTGTCGCATGGTAGGACGAGGTTCAATTGGAAGGGCTTTGATTGAAGCACCTTAAAGCCCTTTAGATTTGATCTAACGGGGTTCGAGTATAAATAGATGGGGTCAATGGGTTTTTTGTCTTGTCTTTGTATGCAAAGAGACCTATGAACTTGATGAGAATCTCCTTGCATGACCTGTCATCCTTCGGCCATGTTTCTATTTTTTTTTGTGTTTTTTAAACATTTTATAATTCAAATTAATTTTATTAGTGAATTAATTTTTTTCTATGTTTTTGAAAAAATGTTATTAATGATTTATTTCATATAAATCATAAATTAAAATATAACAAATTAAGAAATTAATAAAATTAAAAATATATAATTAAAAACCTAAAAAATTAATAAAATAATCAAACTAATAAAAATAAATAAATATATAATTATTAAATTAATAAAATAATCTAACTAAACAAATAATAAAATTAATTATATATAATAAAATTATAAAATTCATAAACTAATAAAGTTATAAATTCTAAAATATAATAATTCCACGATGCATCCCAAAATTTTCCAAAACTCTCCAAAATATCCCTTCCCTTATAGATGAGGAAGATCTTCTTGACATTTGTGGCAAATTTGGCAAAATTGTTAATGTTTTTAGTTGTAATTCTCCTTCTAAGCCAGTTGTCCATGTTCCCTTAGAGTCAAATTGCTCCCAAAGCTATGAATGCTCATTTTTAGTTGGTTGTGCATGCTCCTTTTGAGTTAGTGGAGATTTCTTCCAATTTATTAGCCTAAAATGCCCCATTTGGGTTGATGTAGGATGCCCCCTTTCTAAGAAGACATACTTATATCTCTCTAGCTCCCTGCGGTGAAGTCGGTTATGTGCTCTCTTCCTTCGGCTTCTAGTCCTATTGATGAGAGTGGCAACGTTTCATGGACTATTGTGCAAAAGAGGAAGAAAGGTCCTCCAATTTTTTTTTCAAACCCCCACAATTCCTAGTATAGAAGATCAAAGGGAGCTAGATCTAGTTTAGGGATGTCTTGGTTATCATTGGTCTTATTTAGCTATTGGCTTTCTACATTGTTGCAACTTTATTTCATCTCATTCATTTGTTAGGTTGTTTCTAGTTGGATTTAGTGGCTTTTTGTTTCTTGGTTGTACAAGGGTTTGGGCCTTCAAAAAACCCATCTTACCCATAACCAAAATATTAAAATTAAAATTATAAAACAATTAAAAAGTTCTTAAATTGATTGTATTATTAAATTTTAAAAAATGGCACTCGCGTGCCTTGCTCGACCCCTATTGCCTTCCTTTGGCCTCACAAGAAGTTTTTCCTACTTTATCCTAGACATCCATTTCTAGCTCATTTATGGGAGTGTCTACCATGTGTAACAATGCTTGCTCTAGCCCAAAGGTAGTTCTAGTTTTTGACATTTATTACAAGGATCCTTTGACAATGTCTATAGTTTCTTGTTCTACAGATATTGATGTTGGACATGGTTGTGGTGTTGACATTGGTGACTTTGGGTCTAATGGTGAGTTTGTTTCCACTGATACTTTAAAGGATCATGGTCACCCTAGTTCATACATCTTTGTAATGGCTCAGCCAGCTTCACTTGTTGTGGCTACTATTCATGGTGTGTATCCTTCTCAAGGAAAGATTTATCCTTTACCTTATGCTACAGCGACATTGGTGGTGACTTTTAGGGAGGATGGGATTGAAGGTGGAGCCTATTATGAGTTGAGGGGTTTGATCAATCATTTTAACTACCACTAACCTTGCCTCCCAAATCTCCACCCCTTAGTAAAAGGGATTTATGGAATACCCTCATCGAATCTAATTTAGAGATTTACCCTTGTGTTAAGGAGTTTTTTATCATATTTTTTGGGATGCCATGATCTATGATTGGACTTAGGTTTGGGGTAGCATACACTCATGCTGAACCCCCAATATCCGTAGTTCAATCTTGCTACTGAATCTTTCAATATCTCACCTATTTTGGTTAGGTTGCCTAACCTTTCACTACACTTCTGGTTGTGTTCATGCTACGAAGCTAATGGTCATATGTCAGGTCATATCTTGTTGACAGATTTGGCTACATCATCGTCTTCACTGGCGGGAAGGGTGACAGGGAGCAGCACATATATCTATGGTCTGATCCCACCAAACACTACCATTAATACACTGCTCTGGAATATGTACCAGATTGTTTATAACAACAAAAAAGAAATTGGGAGATTGTCGCCAATATACCGATTTTTATGTGGGATTGGATAACGAGTACTTTGATCGCAGCGCACCAAATATCTACTTTTCAAATACTTGAAATTTTGCGGTTACAGATTGTTCATAGATGACATACCAATAAGGGTGTTCAACCAACCAATGAAAATATACTCGAGCATGTGGAACGCGGACGACTGGGCCACAGAAGGGGGATAAGTTAACCTACTTCATTGAAAAATGAAATGTGATGTCGAAAATAAAATTAAGTCTGCTGTGCCATATCTAAGTTTGTATGGACAAGAGCCACTTCTTGTGCCCTGTCACGTTGTGAGTATTGGAAGCTGTAAGTATATAGTAGAGCATTTTTATTGAATTATGCAAATGTTGGAGTTTAGCTATAGGTTTCATAAAATTGTTTCTCAAGGATTGTCATGGGACCCTTTGGGTCTCAAAATATCTTCTTCTGGACACTTTTGCAGATAAAACTAATTGTGTCTGCATAATCCATGAACTTAATCATTTGTTTGAAAAATTGTGGACATGCAGATATCACATTTTATTTTTGAATCGGAATAAAAGGAGACCCTGCACATCATTACTCTCTTCCATAGAATCCCCTATTAAACGAGATGCTTAATTTTATGAATGGAGCTTTGTGCACCAAAGTGTAGTCCCAGTTAAAGGGGCGACCTAATTTTATATTTGGTAGGATTGTATACAAATTATCAGATTGAAATTTGTATATAATTTTGCTAGTTGCAATACACATCGTGTTTTCCAAGCTGCAAAAAGTTTAGTTCATGATTTTTAATATGTACTTCAAATTTATGCCTTTCTTACTTGAGGCATATGTCCATTTGTAATGTGTTGAAAAGATGTTGACAAAGTGGTGTTGAGTTGAGGTTGGTGATGTTGATGAAAGGAGTTGTCATCATTCAAGGTTATCTCAAATGCATGGTTGGATTTTCAAACATTTCTCTTGATGTAATAGAGCTATGTGCACTATAACCAAAGTGGCTGCATAATGTTATGTTTTCTTAGGGTTGCGTAGAAATTATTACATTTGATTTGTTGCATTACAATTTCATTTTATATACAAAGTTGCAGGTTCAACAACACATTGTGTTTTTTAACTTGCATAAGTTTAGTGAACATGGTTTGTAAGATATGTTTTTATTGTCATTCGAGGTTATCTCAAAGGCATGGTTGGATTTCATAACCTTTTTCTTCAATTAACAGATCTATGTGCACCCAAACAAAAGTGTATTCCTAATTTTATGTTGTTTTAGGGTTGTGTAGAAATTATTACATTTGATTTGCTAGTTAGGATTTCATTGTATATATAAAGTGCAGGTTGAACTACACATTGTGTTTTTCAACCTACACAAGTTTAGTTCATGGTTTGTAAGATGTGTTCAAAGTTATGCCTCTCTTAGTTGACTGGTATATTGATTTATAATGTTTTGAAAATATGTAGACAACGTGGTATTGATTTGAGGTTGGTGGCAATAATGGAAGGAAATAATTGGTCATTTGAGGTTATCCCAAAGGCATCAATGGATTTTACAACCTTTCTCTTCATGTAACAAAGATATGTGCACCCCAACCAATGCATCTTCCTAATTTTATAGTTCTTCAGTGTTCTGTACAAATCATTACATTTGATTTGGTGAGTTATGATTGAAATACACATTGTGTTTTTCAACATGCACAAGTTTAGTTCATGGTTTTTAAGATGTATTTGAAACTTATGCCTCTCTTAGTCGACTCATTTATTGATTCATAATGTTTTGAAAAGATGTATACAATGTGGTATTGATTTGAGGTTGGTGGCAGTAATGGAAGGACATAATTGGTCATTTGAGGTTATCTCAAAGGCATGGCTAGATTTCACAACCTTTCCCTTCATGTAATAGAGATATGTGCACCCCACTCAATGTGGCTTCCTAATTTTATATTGTTTCAGGGTTGTGTAGAAATTATTACATTTGATTTCTATGTTAGGATTTCATTGTATATATAAAGTTGTAGGATGAACTACACATTATGTTTTTCAACCTACACAAGTTTAGTTCATGTCTTGTAAGATGTGTTTAAAACTTTTGCATCTCTTAGTTGACTCATATATTGATTCATAATGTTTTGAAAATATGTAGACAATGTGGTATTGATTTGAGGTTGCTGGCAATAATGGAAGGACATAATTGGTCATTCGAGATTATCCCAAAGGCATCGATGAATTTCACAACCTTTCTCTTCATGTAACAAAGCTATGTGCACCCCAACAAAAGTGTATTCATAATTTTATGTTAGTTTAGGGTTGTGTAAATTATTACATTTGATTGCTATGTTAGGATTTCATTGTATATAAAGTTGCAGGTTGAACTACACATTGTGTTTTTCCACCTACACAAGTTTTGTTGATGATTTCTTTGCCTTTGTTATTTGATTCATATTGTGGTGAAAATATTTAGGCAATTTATGGGCTTGATTTGAGGTGGGTGGCATTGATGGAAGGACTTGTGGTCATTTGAGGTTATCTCAACTTGGCATGGTTGGATTTCACAATATTTCTCATGTAATGGAGCTATGTGCACCCCAATTGAAGTGGCTACCGAATCTTATGTTTCTGTAGGGTTGTGTAGAAATTAGTACATTTAAATTTTTTGTGTTATGATTGCATTCTCTATATAAATTTGCATGTTGAAATGCACATTGTGTTTTCAACATGCACATGTTTTATTCATGGTTTGTCAGATGTCTTGCAAATTCATGCCTCTTTTACTCAGTTAGGATATTATAAATGTTTCAACTAGTTCCCTTGAAAGTCTATTAGGAAAGTTGGGTCACATGTTATTGTTTGTCCTAATTATACATTCTTATAGAATTGTTATGTAATGAAATCAAGCATGTTGCCTTCTATTAGGCCATTACATATGGGTAAATTATTTTGGCCATAGTCAATGAATGACTCTAAATGTAAATTTTTATTTTCAATATTGATAAAGGAGAGAGGGCCCTTATCCCCCACTTAAATAATCCCCAAAAAAATTGTTCTAAGTAAATATGTTTGGATGTTTACTAAGAATTTGTAATTAATACATTTTAGTTATTAAAATATTGTAACTAACAATAATTTTTTTATTTGTTCAAATTGAAAATACAATTTAATAAATAGATTTTAAATCTTAATGAAAATGTAACATATGAAGCAATTAGATTATGTTGGGATGTATTCCTAAAATGGCATATCTACTATTGTTAACAATTTTGTTGTTTGTTTATGATTTAATTATTATTTACAATATTGTTTATAACTTTTTAGTCTTTCATTTTAAGAATATCGTATATGTAAATAAGAACCAAACTTTGAAAAAATGTTTTATTAAAATGAAGCATGTAAAGATCATAATTGAAGACCAGATATGCAAATAAGATGTGAAATTAGAAAATACCAAGTTCAAAAGCTTAATAGTGATGACAATCCAAACACAAGCATAGATGTTGGTGAATGAAGAAAATTCCAAAAAGATAGATGCAAATAATAAATTAGTGTACAAATGCATGTAAATAGATGACTAAGAGCATGAGGGAAGGAGCCCAACTTTTGACAAGATTGTGCCATTTCTGAATCTATTAGGTCATTCTCTCAAAGTGGGCATAAGTCTAAATGGGAGACAACATAAGTATGCTAATTTCAGTATTACATATATCAAGACACATAATATTTTAAGATTTTTTAGACTTAGCTTATTGAAATTTAAAATTTACTTTAGAATAAATCATTAATGGTTTTGGATATAACTAGTCGGGACTTGTTACATCAACATTTTAGATCATACTCCATGGTTCATCATTAGGATGTAGAAAATAAATGGTAGATTGCAGAAAAATTTTGTTGTATAGGATTGAATAAGAATCCAAACACAAGCTTAGATATAGGTGACTAAATAAAGTTAGAAAAAACTAGATGCAAACAACAAATTATGCAGAATGCAAATAATAGCTATAATGCAATATTGAAAATATGGAGAGATTAAAATGAAGTTGATGAATTGATTATAAAGAATTAAATACAATTATATAGGAATCTACAATTTGGAGATTGATTTTGGATTTGAAATGTTGAACCTATGATGAATATTTGTATGATAATGTTCAAATGCAACATTAGGTCATGTGAAGTGACCTAGTCTAGGACTAGATTGTGCCATGTAGTTTTTCCTAATGTTATGACATTATCTATTATCAAAGCAACCTTTTCCAATATGCTCATGACTTCTTTAGTTGTTTCTTAGAAAATGGTGTTGTCAACCATAGTGGGATTTCTAGTACGATAAATTCAAATTTTTTTCACATGAATTCAACTCTACATCTTCAAAATATTAGCAAAATATCTTTGACATGGCACATTGGTATAGAGTAGATTAACCTACCCATAATAGTTATGGTTAGCTGCAACGCATTTTTGCCTCTCACTCATCTGCAACTCGACTTTAATTACTCAAATTAACATATTTGAAAGTGCCAGGGAAATGTGGGTCCCATCATCACCATAGCTGATGGACAATTGTATATGGCAGATATACATACCCAATTTTCATGGTTGCAACTCATTTTTGGCTGATGGAAAGCCACAACTTATCCTCAACAACCCCCCTTGAAGTCATCTATAAAAACATGAAAATGGCCTTTAAAGCTCGTATTTTTTCATGGATCGAATAAAAGATACCCACAACACATGCAGTGGCTAAAACTCCTCAAAACTAGCAAGAATGCATCTAATATAGTTCTGTAAGTATTTTTTTGCTCAAATAAATGAGAAATGACGTCAATGATTGAAAACTCCACTTTTTCAAATGTCCTAGCAAAAGGCGGGTCCCATTATCACTAGAAGTGGCCATTAGAAATGACATGGGGAAAAACATCACATTAACATATGATCTCCATCCCATCATACTAGTCGGCATGTCATCTTCCATCATCATGGTATGGTATTGTATGTTAGGATGCTAGCATGATCTCTTAGGCATGCTATTTTGTATGGAAAATATCTGTTTGCATCATTTAATAGCGGGGACCACCACCTATAGTGATGGGACCTACATTTCCCTCAAGAAAAAACAAAGTCTAGCAAAAGGCAGCACACAAGACATCATAGAGAAAATGAACAAAACCTTTGTAGATTGAAATCCACAATGTATATTTCAACCTCCATATATTTCATTCATGTTCTCTATGATGTCTTCTATCAACATTTTTGTCAAGCAAAAACAAAAGCTAGCATAAGCCATGATACAAAATAGCATGCCTAAGACATCATGAGCATATTCTCCATACAAAATAGCATCAATAACACTCATCTTCCTCCTCAAATTGTCCTCCTCACAAATTGTAACAACTCATATTTTTTGTTGGGAAGTCACAAATTGTCCTCCTCAAACCCCCTTGCAGCATTGCAAAAACACGGAAAAAGCCTTTAAAAATTGCATTTTCATGGTTGTTATGCAAAAGTCACAAAGAGAAGATACCCACAACACATACATAGCTACTGTAACTCCTTGAAGCCTTTGTCTACAACTTCAAGAAGCTCATTGAAGCTCCTTCAAGTTGATGAGAACGTGTTTCCCTAATACAGCTCTATTAGCATTTTCTATTCAAAAAATTGAAAAATGACAAATATGTTGAAAGAGTGAGTTTTTTGAATGTCTTAGTGAATGATGTGTCCCATCATGGATGGAAGTGGCCATCAGAAATGACATGGGGCAAAATGTCCCTGTAGACACCTAAAAATGGTCACAACCACTTTCTGTCATTATCTGCATAATTGATCAATTAAAATTGAACAATTCCCCTTAATCCTCCTGACATATATATTAATTAAATAATTTTTAATTATTTAATTAATATTTCCCCACCTTTGCCTATCACAAAAAAATCACTTTCTTCTACTATCGTCCAAAAATCAAATATCCATTTAAAGACTATAGTTCACATTCATTTCCAAAAAATTAAATAAATATACCTATTTATTTAATTACCTAATTTGTTTACTTTTGATTACTTTTGTAATCAATCATTAATTCCTCCTAAATATGGGTTAATTAAACTTAAACCTCAATTACCCCTTTCCCCCATGCTTCTAGAAGGCCACTTCTCATCTCATGTACATGCATGTACATAACAAGTGGTACCTTGAAGGTATGGGCAAATCTTCCTTTTGTCATACTTGCCCTTCTTTCCACTATTCCCCCAATTTTAAATTACATGTGGCACTATTGGATGGAATTTAAGATTCCACTTGTCCTCTCCTCCCAATTTCAAATTCCTCACAAAATCCAAACCATGTATTTTCATAAATGAGGCCTTACATGTCATACACCTACCCAGTCCTAGCCATCCATCCATTCAACCATTCAATCTCATCCCTTGAATCTTGGAGTATCACCCTCATGCAATCTCCTTGTGCTATTTGTCCAATTCTCCTTGCTTGAGGATCCTCAAGCAATGTCAGCCCTTGATCCTCATATTTAATCCTATTCGTCCATCCTCACCTCCAAAAATCTATAAATTGAGCCCTTCCCCTCCATTTCCAACAAGTAATTTGAATGTAATGAAACCATCTCATTGAGCACTTGACATAGCAATAGCATAATAGCAATTTGCATATCATTTAGCATATCTTAGGGCAAATCAAGAACATTGCATAGGAGATAGGGTGCAATTTAGATAGTTTAGTGCACTAGTCTTTAGCCTAATCTTGAGGTGGATTAGATTGATGAATTAGGGTGAATTAGGCTTGCATAACCATCATTTGTGTTCATCTCTTTAATGCTCACATTTCTAGCATACCCGATGGGACACCCACCTCCCTAACTTTAATTTTTGTGAGTGTTTTGTTATATTTTGTTGTGCAGGTTACAGTCACACTTACACCTGTGGATCAATGCTTAAACTTCACCTTTCAATGCTTGCACCTCTTCGAGTAGCACCTAGGTCCTGTTGCCTGTTATGACAAACTTTCACCTTTCAGTACTTGTTTTTCAAGGATTATCACCAAAACTCCATGAATTAGTGCCTACATATCACATATAAGTGCCTAGTTTTAGCGAAATTTATATTATTGTCTTGGGTAAAATTTCATGTTTAAATAGATTAATCTTATTTTGTTGGCTTCTAATAACCCCTAACAACCTGTTTTGTAGATTTTAGAAAATTTATAAGCCATCACTCTCTCATCACTAGTTCAATGCCCAAACGATAGGGTTTAGTGCCTATCTATTTACTAATGTTTTGTTTGCAGGACTCCTTTACAGTTCAATTCCCATTTTCCACGGTCTAGCACCTAATTTAAAGTCAATTTAGCCTTTGTTTAAAACATCATTTCATGCTTAAGGGTTTAAATTGATTTATGTTTTTTGCCTCTAACAGGCCTAACAATTTGTTTTGTAGAATTTTAACATTCTCTTTTGCAGGTTTTATCAAAATTGCAAGCCATCATTATCTTGGGGTCAGACCAATGCCTGCACAAGAGGATTCAACACCCATACATTCAGGTATAAGCCTTTATTTTCAACACTTTTGACCTACATTTTAGCGCCTACTTTCTGTTATAGCACTTAGAATCTTTATATTAGCATTTAAGCCTTCAATTTTAGTGTTGTTACCCTTTGTTTTAGTGCTTAAAATAGTAGTTTTAACATTTGAAACATCTCTAATTTAGTAGTTATAGTCTCTATTTTAGTACATGTCTCTATCAACACTGAAATAGATTGTCTTAGCATCTATCTCTATTTTGGATTAAATTTCAATTTTTCATCACTTTATTTGACTAATCTTTGACTTTACAGCATAACCTAATTGTCCAAGGCACTCTTTTCCAAACTACTAACGATTTGTGTTTGTAGCCCATCATATCAAAGACCAATTTTTCCTACTAGCATTAGGCACTAACTTAGTTAGTTGGTAAATTAACTTGTTTTTCATGCTTGTTGAGTAATAGGAAGGTGTATGTACTCCCCTCGCACCCTTGGGTGATATTGGGGATCAAAATCCTTCCTTGAACTCTCTTTGTTACTTTTATCGATCCTAGGGTGTTGCTCACGTATGCTCTCCCCTTGCACCTCGTGCAATCTTGGTGATCAAAAGTGATCAACATTCCTTCCCCTTAGGAGGCCTACCTTGGATTTCATCACCAAGGGGATGACCTCAACCTCATGTTCTGGTGTGGTATATAAATTTTGTGAGAATCGAAAGACTCACTTCAATAGGGACCCCATCTGACCTAAACAATACCCTCAAGACCCTTAGTCCACCAAGACTGGAGTGGTGGCATCCTTTGTTAGATGCTTGGTCATCCCTTGTTCACAGATTCATCCCTGTACCTAGCGTATACTGGGACATCCCTTAGAAACATGTATAGTCTAGTTAAGAGCTTCATCCATCATACCTTGTGGTGCACCGCTGCAGTACGAGGGGAAGAAGCTCACATGTACCGTTATACTTGAGATAGGGACTACTTTGGGCAAGATGAAAGTCTCCAAGGTAAGGGGTATACATATGGTGGTACATGACCATATATTCCCTATATATCCAAGCTATAGCACTATGGTATTAATGGGGGTGGGAATCACTTCTCTATTTTGAGTTGAGATTGACCCATGACCATTTCATGAGATCCATAAGGCATGTCACTCCCACTTGAATAATCTAGGATTGTGATCAAGTGCTTGGCATGTCTTTTTGTGCAATACATGTGAAAGCCATATCAGCCTTACTCTGAAAAATTATCAAATCAACCATTTTGATTGTTTGTTTGAATATCTCTTACCAAATCAAACCATCAAACATCTTGAAAATTGAAACAAGCTCCATTATTGCATGTGCCTATCTCACAACGCTTGCAACCTGAGTATCAGTGCCCTTGTAGGATTGTTTAGCACCTAGATCAAAACTGAAACAAACTACCCTTTTAATTCCTGTGAAACAATAATTAGTGCCTATAATTCCTATCAGCACTTATACCCATAGTTTTAGTGCTTAGACTGGTGGGCTCAGCACCTACACCATGTCTTTCAACACCTAGAGATGAATTCACCTGCCAGTACTTTTACCTTTTGTTTTAGCGCCTGTGCCTGAAATCCCAAAAATCCAAAAGTGATCATTTTTCATGATCAAAATTAGACATTAACTCAACTTCATCACCTCATTTAACCACCCCTCACATCCTCAAAATCATAAAATCTTCTCCACATTCGACATTATCTAAAACATTATATCTCCATTAGGTTATCCCCATCTTGTGACATTATCAACCATGACATTCATTTGAACCTTAGCTTGTGACCCATTTAATCATCACAACAAACACATTTTCTTCATTATCATACCTTAACCTCCATCTAAAACCAACCTTGATCAAGTCATCCCATTTATCCATCCAAGGTAGTCATCCTACCTTAATCAAATCAAATCAAACTAATCATCCAAACCCAAAAAACTCTAACCAAATCAGATCACACCATTCAAGATCAAAAATCCAACCCATCACCTATCAAGTATACTAAGGTTAGAATCTAGATCTTTTTATCCTTCTCTACTTTGCATTAGGCTTAAGAACTTGTCTATCTTAAGTTTAGTGTGAATTAGACATCATCCCACTTGGACAAGCTAGCTTAGGAGCTTAGACTAATCTTAAGTTGGTGGACTTCAAGAATCACATTTTTCTTAGTGCGTCTTGTATACCCCAAGTAAGACAATCGCGTCCTCTTCTTGCTTCGGCTCTTTGTCCACCCTAAGTAAGGAAGGATAAAATCCCATTGAAATTCACAAAAGCATCTAGATTTGAACTTTGATTCTTTTTGGTAGTACCATCATCCATCACCCAAACCTTAAAACCATCATCAAACCTACACGACACTCTTTTAGTCAAAAACTCATCCACATCATCAAATCTTCAAATCAAACCATATCCTAACACAAGCCCATCATTTTATGCCTCCCATCACATGATCACAAGCTAGAAGAAAAATAGATTCCCGATATCAACCCCTCTCTCCACATGGCTCTACCACAAGCAATATGGAGGGATATGTCAACCAACCCAAGATAGGTGAAACCTCCATAGCCACTCACATATACTCACCCACCTTCATTGATTTCCTTAATGAAAGAGGACTACATGAAAAAATTGAACAATTTCTTGACAATCACAAAGATGAATTTATCGAATGACTCATCGAACATGAGACACATCTCCCCCACTCATTTGACCAAGACAAGCTCAAAAAAATCAAGCATGACAAACCACCATCACCCATTCACAATCAACCATGGGGCCATGTCCCTAATCCCAACAACCCCATCTATGATAATCCATGGGCCCACTTCACCACATCCACTAACCCCATTTATAACATTGATCAACATTTAGGGGGTAATATCATTTCACTACCATAAGTATCAGACCCTCCTTATGGCATGCCACCACATATGATGCCATCCAATCCTCCAACTTCCACCAACATCATCACCAATCCAAGTGTTCTTAGCACACCACCCGTTAACATGAACACCTCCACTATGCTTCAAAATATCTCTAATATCATAACCATCCCTCAAACACTTCCCCCTTTAGTCATCCCTAAAAGGGAGACTATAATCCAAACAACATTATCCCCTACCATACTTTCACAAACACCTTTCTAATCTCAATGTCCATCCACATCACAACCACCACATCATTCTCAAAATCCCTTAATGAGCTATACACATCCCATACATACACAAACTCAAAAAACATATTATTCTACCACCCATCAACAACCCCCTAATGTTGCATCCATGCAACACCTAAACATCGCCCAACAACACCAACCACCACTTAAATCACAACACATATCATTCTTCTACCTACACTCAACCACCCAACACTATGTCCATGCCTCCACAAAATCAAACATATGGACACCCCATCCATTCACAAGCCATGGGTCCACCATCCTCCAACCCTCAACAACAATGTGTCATCCCACAACACTCACAACAATCATCACAACCACCATTACAATCCACGTCACAACCTCCCCTTACCAATCCTCTCAATCAAGAATGGAAAGAAATGAAGAACGCTCTCAAGAACCTTCAACTAGGGACCCAAAAGAAACATTATAAGTTCAAAGACTTATGTCCCTACCCATTTGATAGAAACATGATAGCCATACCTTTTCCTCAACATTTCAAGATTCCTAAATTTTATAAATACAAAGGAAAAGGAGACCCCCATGATCATATCAAGGAATTCTTCATGGCTTGCCAAGAAGTATCCTATGACAATCAATTCATCCTTCATCTTTTCCCATGAATCCTAGGAGGACAAGCTTTAGATGGTTTATGCACTTGCCTTATGGCACCATCTCCACCTTCGCTGACTTGTTGGAGAAATTTGTCACCCATTTCTCGTACAATGTAGAAAATGAGATCACCATGCTTGATATTTGTAATACCAAACAACAAAATGGAAAAAGTTTTGCCGCATAATTACAAAGATGGAGATCACTTGCTAGTAGGCTACCTTGGTCAACACCCAAAAAACAACTCGCCCATATCTTCATTCAAAACTTAAACCAAGAAATGGCCTTTCACTTGCAAGTACATTATGCATCAACCTTTGATGAGATCATAGAAAAAGGGGTCACTATTGAGAAGGCCCTTATCACAAATGTTTTAGTCAAAATCTACAACAAAAAAGACAACAATAAATCATCCAATGACAAACCAAAATTTTGGGCCAAGAACAAAAATTATATAGGTGACGGTGCCACCGATTCTAAACACATTCAAGTAGCCACACCCAAACCAAAAGAGACTCAGGTGGTATAAAATGTTTCAAACAATGTCTCGATACCATCTAGTCAACCAAAATGAAATCCTCCCAACAACCCAAATCACAAATACACTTCTTTAAGGGAACCTCTTAAAGTTGTATTTCAAAAACTAGTACAAGCCGATATGGTTGTGTTTCCCACAACCAAACCTTTTGATTAAAACTAGCCTAAGCCCGTATGGTACAAAGATAATGAGTATTATGCGTATCATCAAATAAAAGGACACTCCACTAGAAAGTGCATGAAATTAAATAACTGCATCCAAGACCTTGTTGATAGAGGTGACATCCAAGTGGAAGGAACCGATAATGCTTCACCAAATAATGACTTAGGAGATTACCAGGATTCCCTCCCCAACCACACAAACTCTTCCTCATCCAAGCCATCATCCTCCAACGCCAACCCTAATAACGTTAGTTATAATAACATTCCACCTTCCTATGATAATGTAGTGGGCTAGATCAATTTCAACTCCACTCGTGTTGCCACCATCAAAATAAAAATTAAAGCCCTTGAATGTGCTATCACCACACAATGCAAACGAGTAACCATCAAAGGACCTTCTCCATCCTCCACCACTACCACTTCTGAGTATAATCATGTTGATCACCTTAGGAAAATGCAAGCACAAATCTTTATTCTAGAACTTCTCAAGACATCCCCCATCCATCGTGATATCCTTGACAAAGTGCTCCAAGGGTCCTATGTCCCCACTAACATTTTGCCTATGCAATTCCAAAACTTAGTAGCCCAATTGTCCTCTTCCTACAATCTCACTTTTAGCCAATCTGATATACTGCCCATCGATCCTGCTCACAATAAATCCTATCATTAGAGGTTCAAATCGCCAATCACAAAGTCAAAAGAGTCCTAGATAATAGATTTGGTTTGAACATATGTACATTAAAACTTATAAAACTATTGGGGTATCCAACAAATGACGTAGAACCCTTGGTTATTTCCATCAAAGCATATGACAACACAAAACAAGAATCAAAGGGTACCATATGTCTTCCCATCAAAGTAGGTCCTATAACACTACCCACCTTGTTTCATGTGGTTGATATTAACCTACCATACAATCTTCTCCTCAGTCGACCATGGTTACACATGATACAATCTGTCCCTTCCACCTACCATCAATGTATAAAGTTTCCTCATAGTGGTGTCGAAGTCACTATTCTTGCTAATCAACAACCCATTAAATATTGTAAAGCCTTGGAAGTTGTCTATGACAGACAATTCCATTGCCCAAGCACTTATGGGGAAAACATTAAAGACACTTCATCCATTCCATCCAATTCTTCACACACCTCCACCTCATCATCCACCCAGTCCCTCAAGCATCCTAGGTCAAGATCATAGACAAAGGGTGTGGTGAATATGAGCTCCACAATACCTTCCATGTGGGATAGTTGTCTTTGTCCCCTCACTCCCATGGTCTTCAACTATAGAAAATATTTCAAGAACAAAGACGTAGAACAAATGACGAGATCCCCTTTGTCCTAGTAAAGGTCTCCTAAGAAGAATAAATTGAATAATACTTGAATGATTGGTTATATCGTGATGAGATTGACCCAATAGAAGCAGACCTTAAATAATTCAAAGATAAATATCTTGTACCATATCAAATATGCACACTAAGATGCCTTATCATGGAAAAGGACTTGGTATCAATGAGTAAGGCCCTACTAAACCAATTCTAGTAGATCCTACATCTCCCAAACAATATGCTAAGTATTGTGGCTTAGGATATGCACCACCCACTATGAAAATCCAAGGTCCTATTAAAACTTTGATAGATGCACGGTTGAATCTTCTTCCAATATCGAAAGTGTCACACCAATGGTCATCATAGCTTCATGCAAAGACCTCTATCTATCATGTATCTTCCCCAATAAAACCATGTTCCTCATCGACCTTTCTCTCATTTACCCCAACCTCATTGATTGGGATCACCAAGGACCACCACCTCTCGATACATTCCAAAATGATGAGGCCCTCACTGCATTCCTAGAATTCCATGACACCTCACGGTATGAGATATGTCTGAATGCCAATTCCTATTTTGGAGAAGAGGAGTTCCTTAGTCCAAATGAAAAATCAAAAAATAGAAAAACATCCCCTAGTGAAAACCTCTTTGAGCCACTATCAGACACAAAAGAGAAAAATAAGGATGTATCTCTTAGTGAAAACCTCTCCGAGGCACTAGGAGATGATGAACTCCATCTTCCCACCATACCTTCATATTGGCAGGAACACTCCACCATCTTAATTGAAGGCACACAAGAAATCAATCTTGGCAATAAGGAACAACTTAGGATCGCCTATCTTGCAGAAAGTCTCACCATCAAAGAAAAATTCAACCTCTCAACCATACTTTAAGAGGCACGAGATGTCTTTTCTTATTCCTATGTAGATATGCCAGGCTTAGATCCCTCTTTAGTGGTCCATGATCTTATGGTACATCCAGACACCTGGTCAGACAAACAGAAGCTCCAAAAAATGCATCACTCAAGTCACCTTGCTCGTCAAAGAAGAACTACAAAAACTATTGGAAGTAGGATTAATTCGACCTATAGATTATCCTAAATGGGTTTCAAACATTCTACCAGTCGCTAAGAAACCTAGGGGCATCCGAGTCTACACAAATTTTTAGTATCTAAACAAAGCATGTCCAAAAGATGATTTCCCACTTCTGAACATCAACATGCTTGTAGATTTGACAGCTAGGTCCATGAAATGCTCTCTCTCATGGATAGTTTTTCAGGGTATAATCATATTAGAATTGCTCCCGAAGATCAACATAAGAAAACTTTCACATGTCCTTGGGACACCTACTATTGGCAAGTCATGCTCTTTGGACTTAAAAACGTAGGAGAAACTTATCAACATGCCATGACCACCATTTTCCATGAGATGCTACATAAGATCATGGAAAACTATGTAGATGACCTCATTGGGAAATCAAGAACAAAAGATGAACACTCTACAATCTTACAATAGATCTTTGAACACCTTAGGGAATACAAGATACACTTTAATTCCAAGAAATGTGTTTTTGGGGTCACAATAGGAAAAATCTTGGGCATTATCTCTCATAGAGGAATTAAAGTGGTTCCAGCTAAAGCCACCAACATCATAGAAATGCCATCACCAAAAACCTTCAAACAAATTCTTAGCCTACAAGGCAAGCTTCAAGCTATTCATAGATTCATAGCCCAACTTGCGGACATGTGTCAACCTTTCTCTCACTTGCTCCAAAAAGATATGCCCTTCAAGTGAGACCAAAGCTATCAACAAGCCTTGGATCACATCAAAGAATATCTAGCATCCCCTCTTGTGCCTATGACACCAATTCCTAGAAAACCCCTATTGTTGTATATATCAAGAACTTCAATAGCACTGGGGGCACTACTAGCACAACATGATGAAATTGGTTGAGAAAGGGCTATCTATTACATCAGAAGGACTCTTGTCAGCTATTAGCTTAACTATACACCTATAGAACGGGCATGTCTAGTTGTCATCTTCAGTTCCCAAAAGCTATCGCACTACATGTTGAGTCACTAAATCAAGCTCATCTCAAAAGTTGACCCTCTCAAATAACTACTTTCTAGGACTTCACTCATACGACAAATGGAAAAATGGGTTATGCTACTCACTAAATTTGACATTGAATATGTGGACCACAAAGCCATCAAGGGCCAAGTTATGGTAGATCAATTAGCAGAAGCACCTCTCATCAACAATAAACCACTCTCTATTGATTTTCCAGATGAATATATCCTTGCAACATTAGAATCAATAATATGGAAACTATATTTCAACGGATCATTCGCAAATCATGGATTAGAAGCTAGAATACTTTTGGTCACTCCCCAAGAAGACTACATCCCTAAAACATACAAGATTGCATTTCCCTATACAAATAATGTGACCGAATATGAAGCTCTACTCATTGGTCTTAAGATAGCAGCTCAATGGAACATCCATCAATTACAGGTCTACAGAGATTCCCAATTGGTCATAAAACAAGTCAATGATGAGCACCACACTAAAGATGACAAGTTGATCCCCTACAAGCAAATGGTGGATGAATACAAACTCCACTTCACCTAAATCCAATTTTAGCAGGTATCTCGACTCCATTAACAAAGTAGTTGATGCCATGGATACCATTAGATCCCTCTTGGATATGCCCCATGATATCCATCAATGTGAATTTCTTGTGGAAAAAATCCTCCTACCAACATATAAGGTAGCTAATTCAAAATTTATATGTGAGATTGTTGGTCCTAAAATCCCTTGGTATCATAACATCTATGCCTATCTCTAACATCATACAATCCCACTCGAATTCTCTTGTAAACAGAAGAGATCCCTCATTTTCCAAGCTTCACGATACACTATCCTTGCCAACACCATTTATCACTAAAGCTATGATGGCACTCTCTTGTGATGTTTAAATACAGAAGAGGCTTTGTTCATACTACACGAAGTCCATGTAGGTATCTACGGTGCTCACATAAGAGGTATTGTCCTAGCTAAAAAACTCTTACACATATGATATTACTAGACAAAAATGGAACATGGTGCATGTGAGTATGTAAAAAGTCAGCAACACGGGGACCTCATTCATGCTTCCTCTCAAGCATTGCAATCAATCACAACACAATGGCCCTTTTTTCAATGGGGCCTAGATTTCATTGGCAAGATTCACCCCCCTCCTTTGATAGCCACAAATTCATCATTATCGTCACCGAGTACTTTACAAAGTGAGTTGAAGCTATTCCCCTCACTTTCACCACTGGCTCAAAAATTGCTAAATTCATCATCTACCATATCATCTACCGATATGGTATTCCTTCCGCTCTTATCATAGATAATGGAAAACCATTTAAAAACAATGATGTTTGCACCCTTTGTGAAAAATTTCACATTCAAAATCATTGGTCCACCCCATATTATCCTCAAGGAAATGGCCAAGCCGAGGCAACTAATAAGACTCGACTCAAAATCCTTAATAAAGTTGTCAATGAAAGTAGTCATGATTAGCACCTTCACATCCATCCTGCCCTTGGGCCTACTGCACTAGCATTTGCACCCCAACTGGGGCCACTCTATAATCACTTATATTTGGATCTGAAGCCATGTTGCCAATTGATATTAAACTTCCCTCCTTGCGCATCTCCTTGCGTAATATCATCACTAAGGAAGAATATCATGTTGCACGCCTGCAAGAGTTAGAGTTATTAGATGAACTATGCCTCAACTCCTTGAATCATCTCCAGGAATACTAGAACCGGCTCCATAGATCCTATAGTAAGAAGCTCCATGCCAGAGAATTTGTTGTAGGAGACTTACTCTTAAAATAAAATCAGAAGAATATATAAGAACAAGAAAAGAAAGGCAAATTTGAACCTAATTGGCTGGGCCCCTATGTGGTTGTCTCTAAATATGGTTCAGGGGCATATCACCTAGCCACTCTTGAAAGTGAAGAGCTTGAAGAACCTATGAATATCATCCATATTAAGTGTTTATATACCTAGGTTGCTAAATACCCCATCAAAAATACAAAAAAATCCAAAAAAATATCAAAAATAGTAAGGAGAAATCATTCATCCTATGGTGAAAACCACTTCTTGTGGTGCCTTGGGCAAGTACATGATGAAAAATTACTTGTAGGAGTCATGTGTAGTCTCAAACCGGATCCACTATTCATCCTCTTTCCATCATTGTTGCATATGTCATTTCCACCCACTCCATCCACTTCCAACTCCTTGGGTCATCCTTGCTATCCAAGCTTCCATTTTACACCATCCCCTCATCCTCTAGATATCCCATTTAGTCCATGTTGAGAAATTGCTACCTGTCATCTCCTTGACTTCCCACAACTCTAACCACACATCTCATAACATCTAACCATTCCCTCAACATTTTGTATACATTCAGCAAGAGAATGAGTAATAGAAAAGAAATAATTAACTTACACCATGTCAAGTAACACAAAACATAAAATTTGACTAGACCCACAATTGATACTTACATCCTCCCAACCTTATCCTTCTACCACCCCATCCTCACCACCCTTGCTTCCTCCAACCTACCATAGTGATTTTGATACCATGATATGGTCTGAAAATTGCCAATTCCACCCTCTATCCACTCCACTACATCAAGCCATCCCATCATCCCATTCATTAATCTACCAAAACTACATACATCACAACCCGTATCCTAGTGTACCTTGATCTCGTGGATACAGGGTATGTAGAAAGTCTAGAATATGAAGGATGTATCTAGTATGTAGGAACACAAGATGCCACCTTTCCAACTTTTTTTGGGTTGTTCCTCCTATATGAGTTGTTATTTCACTAAGTCATCCTCCCCTAGACTCGACACTCACGCAAAAAGCATATTTCACGTACCTAACAAGGCATCATGCTTACACCAAAATCACAAACAACAAAATCATTTTGGACTTATTGCACCTATATATCTTGGCCTATCATCTGAACTATCCAAATCACCACCAATCCTTGCCTTACAGATGCATCCTTCCTACAATAGCTAGAATCCTCAATCCACACACCTCCTGGCAAGAGATATGATGGTTGTATGATTGGTCAGTTGGTCTTTTGTTTTCTAATTTTATCTTTTGTCTCATTCCCTTATTACTTCAATATTGCCTTGATCTTTCTATATCTTGGTGTGTTGCGAAGGGCTTGGAATGGGGCATGGCCATTGCTTTTGTATGTCATGCTTGTTGGATGTTATTATTACTCCAACTTAATATTCATATCTTGTGTGTGTGTTGGAATAGCTTCTTTCATACTAGTTGTCCTTTTGCATCTAAGGCTATTTAATACCTTTTATGCACTAAGGACTTATGCTCTAAGCTTTCTTCCTCACACGTCTAGGCAAGGTTGTATCATGTTGGGCATCTATAAGATCATCCTTTTGTTTACATAGTCGATTCCTATGCATGGAATGAATTGTCACCTTGGTTCCTTATACCTTGGTGCATAAAATCTCATGCTATATCAAGATAAGTGCTCATAATATACATAGTGTTTTAAATACATTAAAGAAAAACCCTATTTCCCATAGAAATTTTGATGTTTGGTATCTCCCACAAGGTTTGGATTCACAACCCACATCCTTTGTTATAGGTACCTACATCACACATTCCTTCCCATCATCACCGAGCATCCCCCTTTATCTCCAAGATTCATATAAGTGATCTTCCCATCATATCATCTCCTCTTTGTCATTTCATCGTAAGGGCTTGGATTGAAACCCACGCCCCTTTTAACAATGTCTTGACAAAACCTTTCATCCTACCCAAATTATCCCATGTGCACATCCTTCTTTATATTTGTATTCCTATCACTTCTACCCATCCATCCCATATGTCCCCCCTTCACTATCACTCAACCTACCATATTCCCTTTTACCATTTTCAAGACCCATATATCATGATCAACAAAAAAAAAATAGTCATTTGCATAACCCACTTGCATACCTCATTATTTGCATAAAACATAGGCTTAGGTACCTTTTCTTTACATGTTCATTATCCATATCATAATTGCATTCATAATATATATTTATCTTTTCATTATCCATATCATCATTGCATTCATAATATACATTTATCTTTTCATTATCCATATCATTCATAACATATATAAATATAAACATCTTTTTTACATCCATAATATATGTTTATTAATCTAAGCATCTTTTCATAATCATCATCATCTACAAACCAAACATCCATATTCATACATAGCTATCATAATCCCTACATACATGCATAATTCACATCATAATCCATGGCATCAAATCATAAACATATCACATCATGAATTACGTCCATCATAACATTAGTACAATATATCCATAACACAACCCATAGAACCATATAAGCATCATAATCACATATCTGCAATATCCATACATCCATCTGCATAGTAGTAAAATAGAAAGTCATTTGTTTTATGTATAGCCATCCATCATGCATAATCCACATAATTCACATCATAATCCATGCCATACATTATCCACATCATAATCCATGTCATACAATCCTATGCATAATCTACATCATAATCTATGTTATGTAATCATAACCATCACACATAAGCCATAAACCATAAATACACCATCACATAGCATCATCCTTAAAACATAAAAAATATCCATATATCATTGCCAAAAAATGCCATCTCGTATATATATCAAAAAATGATCATGATACAATGTACATGCATGGGCTCCGCAGAACCATCAAAATACAAAATCAGCCCGTAGGCATACATTTCAAAAAAATATCAGCACTAGCCTTTAGGTAGAACTTTCCCTCTATGATGTCCCCAACTGACATGGCCCTATTGCTCGTGGTGGAGGTGGCTCCATGGGTTGTTGTATTACCGACTATACTGGTACTTGTGCCTACTATTGGATAGTTGTTGCATAGATATCTTTGATTGTCCCA
Source organism: Cunninghamia lanceolata (assembly GCA_027924645.1). Lineage (NCBI taxonomy): Eukaryota > Viridiplantae > Streptophyta > Pinopsida > Cupressales > Cupressaceae > Cunninghamia > Cunninghamia lanceolata. Next base: position 18,000,905 of record BSBN01001715.1, read on the forward strand.
TCCTCCTAGAAGCAGAAGCCCCTGATCGACTCATGTAACTCTCCCTCTACCCTACAAGCACTAGCTTCTTGTAGAGAGTCCTATAGTGTTGTGCCTTCTAGTGGCCTCATCCCCCTGAGTCTACAGCTCCCTGAGTACATCCTCCATCAATGGCCCCAGTGCCTAATGTGCCTCATTCCTCTCTCACTGGTATCTCACCACCTGACCCTATAACTACACTATCTATGCATGTAGTTGTGTTGTTTGTCCATCTTCTTGAACCTGTGCTAGCTGAGACTACAACTATGCTACCTACCCATGCAACTGATCCACCTATTCCTATAGTCTAGCCACCTCCTTCCCATCATTGCTTGCCCCATTCCCTCCCCCTTGACCATCATCACTCTCCACCTCTACCTCCTCCATCTCCACATCCTCCTCCTTGACCTCCTCCTCATCCTTACCTCCTTAATGGCCCGCAACTCATCCTAGTGGTGTCATGAGTCAAATAGGTCACTCATGTGCCTACCATGCATCATAGCCATCAGTCATCCCTGCATCTATAATATCCAGCCATAAATCCCAGGCTCTCAGCTGCAAGCCCTCAAACTCTGCTATCACTGACCGAGGATCAATCGGTATGCCCCACCTTGGTGCCTCTGACTACACTCATGGGAATACATCCTCCTCCTATGGAACCCCCTAGGTGATGCTAAACTATCGCAACACCCAATCTAGCATATATCTATCAATAATCTACTCACTATGCCCCATCAAATATTAGGGATGTCGAATGTATGTCAACTGGATCGCATCTCTTGACCATCTCTCACATCCAATCTAGAGTCTCCATATCACTATCTGAATGTTGTCCATCATCCTCCTCTAATAACCTAGGTCCCCCAGCCTATGGTGTAGTAGAACTCCTCCATCATCATACACATAGGGTTGCCTCCTCTCCCATGTCCTGACTGTGATCAGCCTGGTCACAAAAATGTGCTTCCAAGCCCATATATGAAGCAACACCATGTTGCATCCCAAACTTGCTCCATGACGATACACTACTACATCTAGGTCATGATATAAATGGCTAATACACATGGACTTGATGCATATACCACCCCATCTCTCATCATCCATAGCAACACTATACCCCATCCAACTGGAAAGCCTCGTGATCTCCTATTTGGCACTAGTGTACCAACTATCACTCCTACCATAAATAACAGCAAAGCATATAATCTATTCATGGCCTAAGACCACACCATCTTCATCCTCCCTACATCAAACGGTACCACTGCATGCGTAAAAATAGACTCCACATATCTTGCCCCCCATTTGTGTTCATACACCACCCTTTCTCTATGAATGGGGATACAAAGTATCCTCCACACATCCTCCAGTGTGATGGTGATCTCTCATGTTGGTAGTAGGAATGTACACTGCTCACTCTACCATCTCTCGACCAAGGCCATCATCATTGCCTGATGCACTCGTATCTCTGGCATGTTGGTAATCCATCGTAATCCCACCATCCGCAAAAATAGTCTATCAGTCCCATCTAGTCTTGCCCATAGCACACTGGTAGGCATCCACCACTCTCTCAACTATAAAACATCATCATCATCTTGCAATATCCAAAGTTGACTTCGTTAACACATTTTTCTTCTGCCAACAAGATGGGTGTTAATCCTTCACATTTAAGTGCTAAACAATGCATAGGCACTACTTCCTCACGTGTATGCACTGAACCACACATAGGTGCTAATCCCTCAATTGTATGCATTGAACCACACATTATCACTAATTCCTTTGTTGTATGCATTAAACAGTGCTACAAGGCACATAGGTGCTAAACCTAGCCACTTCTACGCTAAACGGCACATCGGTGCTAAACCATCCTACTTAGGTGCTAATCATCGTCCCTTCCATTGCCACTTTTTGGGTGCTAAATTGACTTGTAGGCGCTAATCGCCCACACATGCACTAATCACCAAAGCGGACACTAATTCCTATCTAAGCACTAAAATCTATAGTCTAAGTGCTACGCATGACCCCTAAGTGCTAATGCCGCCCTTTAGCGCCTAAATCTTCCTAATTTCCCCCACATTTAATGCACCTAAAAACTACTTATACTTGAAAACACAAAGCATGTAAAGGTGACTCATCAGCTCACCAGCAACTACAGGCTGCAAGTACTCGCACATGTGCTCCCCTTGATGCTCCTCATGTGGAATCTGTGTCATCTCCTCCAAGTCTCCTTTTTTTTTTTTTTTCCTCTAATCAATTTTTTAAACTTGGCAATGCACAAATGAGGGGTATGGGCCCCCTAAACCCCTATTTATAGCTCAGTTAGCCCTACTTTTTCTTTCATGACCTAATTTCCCCCCTCCCTCATTTTTCCTCCCTAGCCCCTAATTATGCCTATTTTTCTTTGTTTTCTCTCCTGTCAGCCTATTTCTTTATACCCTATCATCTTGTCATCTCTCTTCTCTCTTTTGAGACATCAACGAATACAATTATTTTTTTCATTTTTTCCACCGATCTCTCAAGGGGGCATCACTTGACCTCATTTCGCTTTCCCATCAGCCGATTGGAGCAAAAATAAAATCCAAATTTTCTTTGATATGTTGCCAACCCCTAATAGTTATGATGCCACATCAAAGAGGGGAAAAATGTAGACACCTAAAAATGGTCACAACAACTTTCCATCATTATCTACACAATTGATCAATTAAAATTGAACAATTCCCCTTGATCCACCTGACATATATATTAATTAAATAATTTTTAATTATTTAATTAATATTTCTCCACCTCTACCTATCACGAAAAAATCACTTTCTTCTACTATAGTCCAAAAATCAAATATCCATTTAAAGACTATAGTTCACATTCATTTCCAAAAAATTAAATAAATATACCTATTTATTTAATTACCTAATTTGTTCACTTTTGATTACTTTTGTAATCAATCATTAATTCCTCCTAAATATGTGTACATGGGTTAATTAAACGTAAACCTAGATTACCCCTTTCCCCCATGCTTTTAGAAGGCCACTTGTCATGTCATGTACATGCATGTACATGACAAGTGGTACCTTGGAAGTATGGGCAAATCTTTCTTTTTCATACTTGTCCTTCTTTCCACTATTCCCCTAATTTTAAATTACATGTGGCACTATTGCATGGAATTTAAAATTCCACTTGTCCTCTCCTCCCAATTTTAAATTCCTCATTAAATCCAAACCATGCCTTTTCATAAATGATGCCTTACATGTCATACACCTACCCAATCCTAGTCATCCATCCATTCAACCATTCAATCTCATCCCTTGATCTCTCCTTGAATCTTGGAGTATCACCCTCATGCAATCTCCTTGTGCCATTTCTCCAATTCTCCTTGCTTGAATATCCTTAAGCAATGTGAGCCCTTGATCCTCAAATTTAATCCTATCCCTCCATCTTCACCTCCAAAAATCTATAAATTGAGCCCTTCCCCTCCATTTCCAAAAAGAAATTTGAATGTAATGAAATTTTGTCTCATTGAGCACTTGACATAGCAATAGCATAAAAGCAATTTGCACATCATTTAGCATATATTAGGGAAAATCAAGAACATTGCATAGGAGATAGGGTGCAATTTAGATAGTTTAGTGCATTGTTCTTTAGCCTAATCTTGAGGTGGCTTAGATTGATGAATTAGGGTGAATTAGGCCCTTATAGCCATCCTTTGTGTTCATCTCTTATTTGTTCACAATCCCTTTGACATATTTTCATCATCCCATCAGGCCTCCTGGCGTGTCATCATGGTATGGTATAACATGTAGCATGCTAACATGATGTCTTAAGCATATCATTTTGTTCAGAGAATAGTCATTGCCACTGTCTCTCTCCCCCACTTCAAAGTATTTTTTTCTAGAAAAAGTTGAAATTTTTTTATTGAAATTTATAGCAGGATCACGAACCTTTAAAAATTAAAAAAATAGTAGAGATTTAGCTACAATTTTTCTTTTTTGTTTTTTGTAGCTCGCCATAAACTATTTTAGTCTCATGATCTCTACTAAAATATATAATAATTTCATTTTTACGAACATGACTAACAAGGGTCATTGTACCTTGGCATTTAATCATATTTTATGTGTCAAATCCAGGGTTGTGTCCATGGCAGTATGCAATAGAAACTTGATAATCAATATTCCTTAACTAATCTACTGAATTGAAATTTCCTAATTAATCAAACTCATGCTTCTAATTACTTGCTTTGAAGGAAAACCTAATCTAAGAACTGAAATAGTACTTTACTGAAATGATCTATCTGATTTCGAAAAGCTGAACATTCATTAAAACAAAAACAAGATTGCATTAACAGGAATTGATCTATTATATGAAAATAGGAAATAATACATTTAAGAAATCTAAAATAGCATGATAAATTAGGAAATAATACTAGCCTCCTATCTACTGGTGGGAGTGGGCCCTTGCTTCACATCTTTAGAACTGAAGGCTAAACAAATACTTCAGAACAAGACTAAAATAGAACTACTTTCCTTAATCCAGTCTATCCAAAGTAGAGTATATTCAAAAAGTATATGTTTCTACTAAAATCTAAATTACATAAAAATCAGTTAAAAATATATATCCTATTTTGTTGTCTCCATCAATATATATCAGTTTGTTGTCGAGATCATATTTCTAGAGTTAACCATCTTTTCTCTCAATTCAACTTGAGATACAAAAGATATTTTATTCTAGAACTTAAACATGTAACTACCTCTATGAAAGTATAATCATGCAGAACTTAAAAAGACATAAGTAACACTAAAGGTGTAAGGAAATGAGTTCATCTCAAAACGAACATCTGAGAATGGTAGTGTCTTCAATAGCTTTAAATTTCTTTAGATTGCCTCAAAAACACGTACAACTATGCCACAAAGTGGAATTAGACATAGTTCATTTCCCACCATTAACCCTACTAAGAAAAGTTAAATGCAAGTTTTAACTAGTTTCGATAACATGCAAAAAATAGACTCAACAAATAGAACCATTAATCATGAAAGATGGAACAGAAGACATGAACACAGATTTATGTGGGGAAAACCCTTATGGATAAAAAACCCCACACTCCAAAAGCTCAGACCCATTGTACAACCAAAGAATATAGTTACAATACAATTGTAGGCTCTAAGCCTTTTCATAGAGATTAACATCTTGTTCCATCTGGAGATAGTCCGGCAGCATAACCCCTTACTAACTCCGTCTCACTAGTCTATTTTTTTTAATGCTCTATAACATTTATCATTACATATCAGCTTCACAAGCGTATCAAGAGAACTAATGCTCTAACTTCCATAATGGACTAGATAGTTACAAGTGACATTCAATTTAGTTTCTTGAACATCGAAGAGACACTATCCAAACTCTCCCTGAACTTTTAAAGTCACCTCGACAAGCATATTACATGCCAAGTCATACAGCCAACAACATACACCGTTCAACCAATATTTGTGATATACATTTCCAACTCAACATTGGCTTTTCTATCCTTCATCCACATCCATTGAGTCAACAATGACCACCCATCGAGTGACAACCATGTTGGTACCAATTGTACAACTCATCGGCTCATCAAGGAGACTGTACTCCATGTCTTGACGACAAAGCACTATCCCTTCGACAAAACACACAACATCAAACTCATGAAGAGCAATTGGACCATTGAGGGGACTATTCACTAAGTCCCACTGAACACTTAATGTCTTACCGATGAAGAGTCCATAGGGATATCAGAGAGACAGGATTCTAAGTCCCTCCAATATCAACCTGTCCACCTGATACAACATGTTAACCAGCTTGTCAATATATCAAGGACATCATCTAGAGACTCCCACTGATATCAACATGTCCCTTTAATGAAGCTTCAGATAGTCCATCAGAATGTCGAAGGGACTGTTCATGAACTCCCTCTGACATTGATCTGTTAGTTCGACAAGCCAAAACCTCTAGCCTTCCTGCCAGTAAATTTGAGGCACTGTTTATCAACATTCTCCCACTTGACGAAGAACTTATAGGCTTCCGAACAATGCTCAAAGTCACTGTATCAGCCAAGACACCTGTAACAACATCGAAGATATCCACCATCTTGGGCAACAGTTCCAGCCATCCTCCAAAGGAAAGAAATGAGCCATGGTGAATATGCACCAGTCTAATCCAAGACATCTGAAATAGATCCAACTGATAGCAAAGAATAAAGAATATTGCCACCACCCCATTGTGCTCACAAGCTATACAGAAGCATCAACAACATCAACTTCAAAGCTTCAACCTGAACACAACCATGAAGTCATCCTCCAGAAACAAGATAGAACATTAGCTAGAACAACAACCAGAAAACTGACTGCTCCCATCCAACTAAACAAAACCCATGCAATTGAAAATAACACACACAACAAGTTCTATTCCATGTCCAATCATCCATACCTTGAAGGTATCCACATTAGCAAACGCGTGCCACCTATATACCCAACCCATCAACTGCAAATACAAGCTCCATGTGTCAACTAGTTGAAGAAGACCAAACACATCTAGTAACTCCCACTGCATGGGTAGTACAAATCTAAAAAAGATCAAGTCATGTACCAAGTCTACCAATAACATCATTTAGAAAGTGTAAACAACATGTAGTGCCAAGGAACCATCCACAATGATATGTAAAACTTGTAAACAAATAACCTGCAAGAACAATTCTCACCACCAGTCCAGAACTTTCCCAAGATCTCTACACCCAACAAAGGAAAGAGATAACAGAACCTTCATGTCATCACCCAAGAACATAAGTGAAAACACATGACCACAAGCTAGTGATCACAATAGCTCCAACAAAACCTCAAACCAATGTAATGCGAAACAAACCATCCAAGAAGACAACCAAGACAAAAGGGAGAATCACTGCACATCATATACCTGTAGAAAATCCTTCTACATACACCTCTAAATGCCAACAATGTCAAGAATGATCTCCTCCATAAAACCCCAAAGAGAATAGCATAACAACACCCATAAACGTTCAATCTCAAGAGATCACACAAAACATATGTAAACTTCATGGATGTAGGCTTCTCAAAGAAGATCAAACTACTCCATTTCTCATCTCAGGAAATCAACCCATAAACCATCTCCTAATAATCCTCATCAATGAATGATATCTCAAACTCAAATGCACAAGGAGATAACCATACCAAAAAGCCCTCAAATGAATCCTCCAAAATTAACTACATAGCTCAAGATCCATATCTATGAAAGATAAAGAATATAGACTCATGCTAAACCATCCTCAAATGAGTCTCCATAACCAATGACCATGAATCAACTCAATCCTATGAGAATCAAAGCACAAAAACATAACACATCTGAAAGATATAATGGACAAATATCTTTAAAAAATAAACTACCAAGCAGACTAAGAGTGGGAATGAGAATGCTTCTCCAAGATATACAAGCCAACATGACTCCTCCAAAAGCAATCTCCTCATAGGTCTCTGTTGAACTCATGTCCAACCAAGGTATAGTCTTCTTGGACTTTCTATTGAAATCTCATCACGAGTGACCATCTCAACAACACTTCTCTCATCTTAAGAGAAATACAACCTCACCTCATTCTCCATGTATCCATGAGCACCTAGAAACAATCCTCTCATGCTAAACCCCAAATGCATGAGTGCACCATCATGAAGTTTTCAAGCACATGACTTATGCACCCAAAACACAAAGAATCACTAGACCATTGTCAAAGCTAAAATCATCTAAATTAGGAATTTGTCATGACATCATGATCTTACCATCCCCCTTAGGAGATTCCATGCTCCAAGTGAACATAGCATGGTTTCAAGAGCAATGTATCATGCCAAAGCTCTAATGCATAATCAATAGTATACCATGACATAAAACAAACAAACTCTAAACCAAAATCACTTGTCAAGCACCACTAACATCTCAACTAGAGACTCCATGAGTCCTCCATGGCTCCAAGATGTTACACATCTTCAATATCATGAAGATGAGCCATCCCCAAATAGTATCCATGCAAATGCGAAAGAACCCTTCTATAGAAACAGGATCTAAGAGCTCCTCCTAGTAACATCTACAACACTAAAGAAGATCATCCATCACCAAGTGATGAATTTGCAGTCATTGCTAAAGCTCCCAGTGAACCATGACAACCGAGATTTCCAAGCATCAAGACCAAACATATCCTAATATGAAAATCCTCCAAGTCCACATATTAACATGTCCATGTGACAATAAAGCCAAGTGGCACCAAGATCTCCAAACTAAGGAAATACACCATCACTGTCAAAAGCTTACACAAAACTATGTATCCAATCTATTCATGACATTGTGATACACATGCTACAGGTCCCCATAACCAACTATCTAGTTACTCAACATCATCCATTCTCTCATCTCAAAGCAACCATACCAATGCACAAGTGACCATAGAAAGGGCTAGCTAACAAGTCTTCATAAACACTGAATCAAACCTCATGGATATAGACAGTCTAATTTTGAGTTGTCCCACAACAAACATGTAGGTAAAGATGGCCCACAACATTGCACAACCAATAGATCCAATCAATATAATATGTAAACCCACTATCACACTAGAAATTGCAAAACTGAGATCTCAAAGAGAAAAAACTATATAGACTGCATGACTTAAACACTAGATTACTTACAAATATGATTCACCAAATACATCCACTACTTGAGCGCCATAGTCTAGGAATCCAGAAGCATTACCACAGAAATGTTGAGTGACTAATCACATACCAGCACTCCCATGTAGAGAAAGAATCTCACCTTCTCAACATAATGCATGGAGCATACATGTAAAACTGCAACTATCTCATCCAGCAACACCCCAAAAGCTAGGGTCTAGAAAATAGCTTAACTGCATCTCCACAAAACCAAAACTTTTTCTCTTGACTTTGTAAAACCTGCAAAACCATTGTGTCTAAAAAATAGCCATGCACACCCATATCCACTTTACACCTAGACGACTTAAAAGTCTGCATACAACCTTAATAGTTAAACTAGAACAATGGAATATCATGAATATGCATAACCATAGATTTTAGGAAAAAACTATAAAACCCCTCAAATCCAAGGAACATGAATCTGAGACATACAAGTACAAAGCATCCTTAAAAGGAAATAATAGTTTAGGAACTCTAGACCCTTATCTAGCCAACTCCAAAACCACCAACATGCACATGCATCTGAGAGAGTGTGGCTATTGCAGAAGCTTTTGGGTCATCCAATGATCAACTTCATAGCCTACATCCAATCAGGGTAACAAAAAATAATGCCTTCCAATACCAAGAATAAATACCCAGGATATGCACATTACTCCATGGTTGAACAACAATACAAACTTCTCCATATCACCAGGGAGCCTCTCACACAGACACCCAACATGAAAGCTTTATTGCAACACAACCACAAAGCAAAAATTCCCATCCCATGCATCAGTATTATTCCACTTTCAACTAGGAGCCTCAAACTACATCATTTCAATGTGACCAGCTCTAGTTTCACCATCTTCAAGCTGCATGTTATCTCATGAAACTAAAACAAATGAGAAATCACCTTCCACTCACCAAAGGATCAACCATCAGTCGATTCCTTCTGATTTCCTCAAGCTTGCCAAACTAAGGAATCTTCACAGAAGGAAAACCCAGAACTAGAAACACCAAGAACAATCAAATCCAAGAAGAAGGCTCTGATACCACTTGTAAGAAAATGAGTTCATCTCAGAATGAACATCTGAGAATAGTAGTGTCTTCGGTAGCTTTAAATTTCTTTAGATTGGCTCAAAAGCACATACAACTATGTCATAAATTGGAATCAGACATAGTTCATTTCCCACCATTAATCCTACTGAGAAAAGTTAAATGCAACTTTTAACCAGTTTCGACAACATGTAGAAAATAAACTCAACAAACAGAACCATTAATCATGAAATATGGAATAGAAGAAATGAAGACATAGATTTGCGTGGGGAAAACCCTTACGGATAAAAAATCCCACACTCCAAAAGATCAGACCCATTGTATTATTCAGTAACCAAAGAATATAGTTACAATACAATTACAAGCTCTAAGCCTTTTCATAGAGATTAACATCTTGTTCCATCTGGAGATAGTCCGGAAGCATAGCCCCTTACCAACTCAAACTCACTACTCTATTTTTTTTCTTAATGCTCTATAGCATTTAACATTACATATCAACTTCACAAGCGTATCAGGAGAACCAACGTTCCAACTTCCATAATGGACTGGACAGTTACAAGTGACATTCAATTTAGTTTCCTGAACATTGAAGAGACACTATCCAAACTCTCCCTAAACTTTTAAAGTCACCTTGACAAGCATATTACATGCCAAGTCATATAGCCAACAACATACACCGTTCAGCCAATATTTGTGATATGCATTGCCAACTCAACATTGGCTTTTCTGTCCTTCAGCCACATCCACTGAGTCAACAGTTACCACCCATTGAGTGACAGCCACGTCGGTACCAATTGTACAACTCATCAACTCATCGAGGAGACTGCACTCCATGTCCCAATGACAAAGCATCGTCCCTTTGACAGAACACACAACCTCAAACTCATGAAGAGCAATCAGACCATTGAGGGGATTATTCAATAAGTCCCACCGAACACATAATATCTTACCGATGAAGAGTCCATCGGGATATTGGAGAGATAGGATTCTATGTCCCTCCAATATCAACATGTCCGCCTGATACAACATGTTAACCAACTCGTCGGTATATCGAGGACACCGTTTAGAGACTCTCACCGATATCGACATGTCCCTTTGATGAAGCTTCAGACAGTCCATCAAAATGTTGAAGGGACTGTTCATGAACTCCCTCTAACTTTGATCTATTAGTCCAACAAGCCAAAACCTGTAGCCTTCTTGCCAATAAGTTTGAGGCACTGTTTCTCAATAGAAGGTGTCCTTAACTCTAGAGTTTGATTTTTAACAAAACATGTCATGGAGGCCCTGATAAAAAGGAATTTAACTTCTCAAAAATAATGAACTATTAGAAGTCTTCTAACTCAATCAAAATCAAATAGCAAGTGTATTGTGTCCCCTTGAAATACTGGAGTCATCTTCTCAAACACCCTAGCCTTGATGTGCGGAACTCTGTAGCTCTTTAGAAGCTCTAGAGATTCTGGCAGTGAAGTAGCTTTGGAGACTCTATGCAGTTACCAACAACTCTAGAGACTACTACAAGGCTTTCTAGGACATAACTTCAGAGGTCTTCATGATCACCAACATTTCCTGTCCTGCTGCTTCAACTCTAGAGAACCTCCAACCATGCTGGAAAATGTTGGAGTGTTGTGTAGTGTCTCTCCTACTCAACTTCGGAGATAATTAGGACCATCTCTAGAGTCTTCCAAAATTGTCTTTCACCTAAGAGATAGATGCCTCTGAAACAAAAAGAGATATTTCTGCATAATTCTATCAGTTTCACTTCAAACATGGGTCCTTTCATCGTAACAATATCTTCAACATTTCATCTCTTATTAACATAATTAAACAAGACTTCACAACTTCTATAGTGCAATTAACAGGATAGGTAGTGCATGAAAATGAGAAAAAGGGGGTAAAAAGGTATGTTTGGATGAGTGCCACCTGCCACTCATCAATGAGTGAGAATATTTGATAGAGTATGATGATGCAATAAGAAAGACTTTCATATTTATCCATCTTAAGGAGGGTTAAAATTACTTCAACCTCAATCCTAGAGTAATTATTTATTTTAAAAAGTTTAATTAATCATGATTTTAAAAAAAATCACAAAATCCACATTTTCTAAACTTATTGTTTTAATTATTTTTTCATGTATTATATTTAAAATGTTAATATTAACTAATTAAATTTATTTATTTTCTCTATTTGAATTTTTTTTGGGTGTGGTTATTATCTTATTAATAAACTTGTGTGCACTATACAAACCCACTTTCTATTAAGAGTTCTATTAACTTTTTCATTTAGGCAGTGTTTTCATAGTGTATAAAATTATATGATGTTTTATTACGATTCAATTATATAGTTTTGAGTCAAACTTTATTGACCCATATTTATGAGTAGTGGTTCACAAGAAATCATCTCTCATGAGTGGTTCACTTATCGCTCATTACATCTAGGTGATACTCATTGGGGTGAAACAATGAGTCTTCTTAGAAGTCACCCATCCTAATACTACTCTGACTTAAGCATGCTTGATCATGGAGGAAACCCCAAGATCAAGCTCACTTATCTTGCTACCCCATTTTGTAAAATATTCAAGATAATTAATTAACTATACTTATAAGTTTAATTAACATCAACAATGGAGATGCACATTTGTAAAAGAAAAAAAATTGTTAAGTTCAGTTTAGGTTAATCCAATGGAATGCACACACATAAGTATAATTAACCTAGATTCATTAATTAATTTAGTTTGGACTAAATACTTTTAAAATTAATATATTAATCTAGGAGATTAATTTTAGTGGATTAGAGTACTTGTTATGTGATTGAAGAATGATTGTCCTTGTTGGATATTCTAGAATCTAACTAATGTATGCTAAAAAATGACATCTCTATCTATGTAATGCCTCAAACACTATGTTTTATTTGTGATCTATCTAGGATCAAATCAACATGTTTAGGTCAATTCCATGGTTCTAGGTTTGTCCTCCATGTCTGAACTCAACCCTATGTAATATAAAACTCTACTCTGTTGCTTGTTTGAATATTCTTCATCTACTCTACCCCTTTCTAATATATGAGGGTTAATCTGGTATTTATACATACATTGGTAGGGTTGTCATTGTGTCACTAGGAGACATGTTATCTTAGGGAAATCTGTAGAAATGTGTACGAATCATAAAAAAAATATTATTCAAACATGCATATGCTCCTAGAATGTCCCTGTAGATCTAGATTCCTTTTAGTACACCATTTACCAAAGTGTTTCCTTCCTTAAATTGAATAATGCCTATAATGATCAGAGAGGATAGGATGTGAAATGAATGCAGTTAAATGCCTTTAAATACTAGCACATAACAACATATTTCATAAAACATGTACTTAGTTATCTCAAGGTGGAAAAATATAGAGGCCTAGTAGACCAAATTTTGAATTTGATTTAAACAGGTAAGAGTCAAGTCCAAAACTACAAGGTTCACCCCATGGCTACAAAAATGACCATGGTGGGCAAACAATAAAGTCAAGGTGCATAATGAATATAATGTGGTAGGTGTATGGATAAGTGTGATAAATGCATAAATAAAGAAAATGTATAGGAATGTGTGTAAAGATAAGGTAGGGGCTAAAACATATGTGGATGTGTATGTATGGGGATAGGTAAAAAGCTAGGGGAATGAGTCAACTTTTCTCAAGGTTGCACCATTTTCTAATATGTACATGTATTAATACATTCTCCCAAAATGAACACAAAACTAAATTGGAAATGACATGGGTATGCAAATTTCACCATTACAACATTAACTAAATGTATTGTTTCTAAAAAAATGAATTAGTTATATATATTGACCAACTCATTAAGTTTTTTCTTCCACGTAAAAAAATAGTTATATTCTAAACAATAACACTAATGCTATTTATTGCAATCATTCATAATAATTATATTATTTAGTGACATCAAGAGTACTAAGGATCGTTTTCTTATTCAATGTTTAAAGGGTGACTACATTTAAGTCTCTCATATCTATATATTTAAGTCTCTTACATATTGTAGGGAACTAGTAATGCCCATAAATAATATGGACAAAACCAAGCAAAACATTAACATTTGTTTTTATTAATTAAAGTATGGCATGAGGAAAAAATATACTAAGTACAATAGGTGCCATTGTCATGTGCAGTGTCATTTAAGAATGACAAGGTGTGGAAGGTATGTATCAATAAACAATCATGATGGAAGAATGGTAGAATGCACATGAAGGAAAGATGGGTCGCACACATTTCCACATGGAATACCCTTCACTATAGAAAGAGAATGCTAGGAAGGGAGAATGTGCCAATGAGTGTGACACCTAAAATAGTGTTACCCTTATGGTAACCACAACTAAAGACACTAGGTGGATGGTGAGGGGAACAACCATGATGAGACCAACCACTAGCATAAAGATGTGTTATTCATATCAAGTTCATTATGTTCACCTCTACTAATCAACTTAGTAATATATGATCATTTCTCCTAAGTTATCATTTCAAGAGAGCATAAGGTAAGATAAGGAAGTATAATGCATGAAAAATTAAAGCCTTTACTGTGAAATACTTTCCATTTACAACATAGATTTCAATACATGAATCTCTACTTCATTATGTAATCTATCAATATCAAAGCTAACTTTTTTTTCACAATTTAGACAAGTGTAGAGAAAGATAGAGATGAATATTTACAAATAAAATTCAATGCTATGACATGATACACAATCCCAAAATAATGAGTATTTCAAGCATTAAGAACATATAGATCTATATTCTACCCTTTTTTATTTTTTTATCAATATAACATAGTTAATTATAACATGCAATAGTAAGGAAAAATGAGATACATATCATTTCCTAGTTTTATAAAGTTGTTGAGGCAACATAAAGTTTTGAAAAATAATAAAGGAAAAAATGGGAAGGAAACAAATTGAGAATAACCTATTCTTTGCATTATGGAAAATTCACCACTTTGCATAGGTGGCAAAGAAAGATTGCAATTATAAAAACAAAATTATCACGATAAAAACAAGAAAAATGGTGAGTAATAAATCATTGCCTGCTAGAAGTGATGAATTTGTTTTTTTGTGGGGGCAAGTAATAGGTCACCAAAAAAAATGATTTATTTCATTCCTAGATTTTAACACTTAACTCAAAACATTACAAAATGTACCAGAGGTTACAATTGAGTAATTCAAGTGTGTAAACACCAACTAGTGGAAACACTCTAGGATAATCAACTCCAAGTAATCAAATTCATTTTTAAAGTTTGATCTACAACTTATAACATATTTCTTCTAAAATAAAACAAAACAAGGAGGGAGATAAGAGAGTGGGTTTCCAAAATTTAATGTTCCATCCTTCTTTCATATTTCACTTACAATCATTTTTCTCAACATGGACCATATAAAATACATGATATCAAATTCCTTTTTTCTCCTATGAGAGAATAAGATTGAAATAAGAATATTGATCTCCTTTTTCTTTACAAAAAATTCTAATATTTGTTAGTCCCTGAGTAGTATGAGTTCCAATCTCCAATAAAATCATGACCAATGGGAGAAATTAACCTATTGATCATATACTAATTTCAAAGAATTACCAACCCCCAAGCTTGGAGGATTGTGAAGGAACAAGGTAGAAAAATGCAACATCAACAATTCACACACTAGGCCATGAACACAAACATACATTCACATCACTAAATCTTGGGGAATCATAATATGAACCATCTCATGTTTCTTTGGAAGGGGGAGGAGAGCATACTTATCCATGTAGAGATACAAAACCAATGATCTTAATATCCAAGGCCTTGAATAGTATAAAATATCATTTCCCAACTCACATGGAGAGAAAATAATAGGGAATGACATGTAACCACTTCCATATCGACCCATATCTCAACCAGTACTTATATTTTCATAACCACATATCAAAATGATATGACCATATATCAAAATCACTTAATCTCACACTAAAGAACACAACCACACTCATTCCTCTTCAAATTAACAGAATCAAACTTATTTCTCCACAAAATACAACAAAGAAAGGAATATGGACTAAGGTTTCTTAGTAGACATTCTCTATTCTTCCATAAAACTAAATCTACACATAGATACTTCCCTCATTCCAAACTCCAACCTTTTTACACTTTCCAATCCTTGAAACCTATGGAAAGGGTTGTAGCCGAAAGTATTAATATATTAAAAAAGGATTTGCACATTGTATAACACAATTGTAGTGTAAGTGAATGGAAATGGGGGCCAAAAGGGGTCTTAAGTGGCCACCTTTTCCTAAAATCATTGACACATGAACTTGAACAAGTAATTCAAGATGCCTACACTCAAAATTTAAAAACATGATAAGAACATGAGTTGTAGTGTTTAGAATCTAATTTTTAAACTACTAAGTGCTATTTAAATTAGTGAAGGTATGGGAAATAGTTTTTAAATAGTTTTATTGAATACTTTTTTGGTGTGAAAGTTTGAAGTTGACACATTAAAAAAATATCACTAAGCCTGTGCATCCCTTAACTTACACAAAAAATTATTATTATTTTTCAATGTGTATACAATGAAGTGTAGAACAAGCTTATATAATGTTTTTCAAATATAGATAAACAAATCAAGTAATATGAAAAAAATCAATACATGTGTTTTTATGGAATATGAAGACACTATTAAAAGTAAATATAGATTAAAATCTTAGTTTATTTTGGATTATAAGAAATTATATGGTTGAAAGATAATAACTAGCTTGATGTTGTAGTGGAAATGCACAAAATCTTGTGATGAAATATGTAACGCTAATCATGGTGAATAATTATCATTTTAATGTTGATTTTGGCCACTTTTTGGTGCCCCATCTCCATGAACATACCATGTATTTCTAAAATCACACAACTAACACACACACAATATGCAAGTAAACTTTCATTTTATTTTCTTTGTAAAACATGAAAATGTAAGAAAATAAAAGATCAAGGAAGCAAGGGAGCCTACCTCTCACTCTACGCTTTCTAGTTGATGAAGAGAAGCTCTTTCCTCTTCCAAAACTTCCAAGGCCCCAAACCATTAGAGAGAGATCTCCAAGACTTCACTAATAAGAAATATGAAAAGAAGAAGTCCTTCTAAAGGAAAAGGAAAGAATATAAAAAGGAGTGTCATATCGCTCCTTCCCGACCAAAGAGATGGAGCAACAAGACATGCCAAAGGCCAATAAAATCATGCCCCTTATGTTGATGTTGAAAAATGTTCTAGGGAAATGAATCAACTCAATTTCCTATCATGATGGTTAAAAATGGAATCTTACTAGTTTAATCATGGGGTCCTGTAAGAACTAATAACTAGTTCTAGGCATAGAGGGTAGTTTAACAACCTCATAGATTCTAGGAAATTTTAGATTAACATACTTTATGATTCAAATGATAAGAGAAAACAATTAATGAAAAACCTTGCCAATGAATGAAATGTGTGGTTTAAATTACCAAATCAACTACACTATTATATAATCATTTAGCATAAAAATTATCTAAATTAATTTTTATGGAAGGAGTAACTAGAATTATGACAACAATATAGGATAAACTTCTTTATATGATTGTTGTTTCAAAAATCAAAACTAAGTAAAATTTAAAATTAAATTACAAAGGCTAAACTAAAAGTAGAAAAGAAATATAATCTAAGTAAATAAAGTATAAAAATAACATAAAATTTAGCCATAATAAAGTACAATAGAAAGTCACTGAGACCAAAAGAGAAACTTGAGTTTTATTGAGAAATCAATAACAAGTTCATAATTCAACAAAAACCCTAGACAATATATCACAAGATGATTATAAACCAAGTTTGTATATATAATGCAAAGTGCAAGAAGATTAAAAAAAACTATCATACTACAAATATGAGGTTATTTCAGTTGGATAGAGAAACATATCATTGCCACCACATAGAGCCATAACATCTTGTAGTGAACAAAGATTACACTCAAGTAATATCAGACAATCAAAAATTGATTTAATGAATAAAAGAACTAGATATACTTGATTCACAAGAGTAGATACTTATCCACCAAAAATCATGTTTCCAAAAACCTCCTACATTCACATGTCGGATCTCATAATGATTCAAGTTAGACAAAAATATCTCAAAATGATAGTGAATTGAAATAGTACACGTATATTGTCATCCTTTGTTGATGATGTCTTCAATGGGTAAGAGAATAATAGTGAATCACATGTTTAGGTCAAAATAAAAATGACCAAAAATTACACTCAAAATTGTTGGGCATTGATTTACCCTAGATAGCACATGCATGACACTATGTGGTATCACATGGTAGGACTAGGTTTAATCGAAATGGATTTGATCAAAGCACCTCTGATCAAATCCCTTTAGATTTTATCTAAGGGGTTTTGAGTATAAATAGATGGGGTCAATGTGTTTTTTTCTTGTCTTTGTATGTAAAGAGACCTATAAACTTGATGAAAATCTCCTTGTGAGCCTAGTCATACTTCAGCCATGTTTCTAGGTATTTTTCTTTTACTTTCTTCATATTTTTGTGTTTTTTTAAACATTTTATAATTTAAATTAATTTTATTAGTAAATAATTTTTTTCTATGTTTTTGAAAAATATTATTAGTATTTATTTAATAAAAATCATAGATTTAAAAATAATAAAATAATAAAAGTAATAAATTAATACATCTGATAAGGGGTAAGATCCATAAGTGCTTGGACAAATTAAGTAAGAAAGATAAGGGGTATGCGGGGTTAATGAAGAATGATGGATGGACAGTTTAAGCATGTGAAGACATTATGAGATGGATGGTTGAGCCTTGCTTAGTGTGGGGTGGCAAAACGATGGGACTGACGTCATAAAACTACTTTACTCATTTTTGGCCATTTGGTTCTTCTCGATCTTGCAAGGAGAGGGTTTGTAGAAGGAGATGGCAGCGAGGGAAAACATTAAGGGGAAGAATTTGATCTTGGAAGTGCCTAAGAGATAGCTAAGAAGGAGGAGCTATAGTAGGATAGTGGGAGGGATAAAGGTGGTTGAAAATATGCTTGCAAGAAAGGTGGGGGCTAGGAAGAGGGAGAAGAAGCTATCTAGTAAGGAGGCCATGGCTAGTTTCATTAATGAGATAGAGCAGGAGATTAAGAACCCTATTTTGAGGGTATAGTTGGGAAGAATTTTGAAAATGATAAAGGAGGTGGATGGTGGGGAGGGATTCAATATCTGTTCAGCTATGTCCAACTTGTTTCTCGACCCTAAAAGTACGAGGGACCGATGGAATGTATTTGGAGTGACACAATCCTTGATGGTGGCCACTATGCTTTCTATTGCGGCAATATCAGTGCTGATACATGAAGATATGATTGAGGTGATGAAACAGGCAGAAACTAACATTGATTTAGTGATGGGGAAATTTCACGATATACAAAACAAGCAAATTGATGCCAGGGTGGTGCTGGAGTGGGTTGCAGATAAGCTGGATGTCTCTCTTTTGAATCACCCACATCCTTCATACTCTTATAGGTGTAACTCTAAAATGGCATTGTAGATCTTGAAGGTGTAGGTGATGTTTAGGGTATGTCTAGTATGTTTTTTTGTATCTTTTTTATAAAGATTGTGGGCCTGTGTAATCTACCCAAATCATGTAAACACATTTGAATCAGGGATATAGGTAGGGTTTCGATGATAGTGGATTAAAAGGGTAGATAATTTAATATGGTTTTGCTTCTATTATGTCTCATTGATAGTGTCAATATTGTATGCTCCTTCTAGACAGTGGGTGAAAGCCCAATTTTTGATATAGGTTCCTGGTCCTTAAAACTAGGTTTTACTATAAAAAAGTAAAAAATTAATGTATATAAATAAAATTATAAAATAATAAAATTAATAGATTAATAAAATTAACAATTATAAAATTCATAAACTAATAAAGTTATAAATTATAAAATAAAAATTATACAATAAAAAATTATAAAACATAATAATTCCATGATGCATCCCAAAATTTTGTAGAACTTTGCAAAATATCCCTTTCCTTCAGATGAAGATCTTGAGATTTGTGGTGAATTTGGCAAAATTGTTAATGTTTTTAGCCTCATAGCTTGAATTCTCCTTCTAAGAAATTGTGCATGCTCCTTTAGAGTCACTTCAAATTTCTTCCAAAGCTATGAATGCTCATTTTGAGCTGGTTGTGCATGCTCCTTTAGAGTTAGTGTAGATTACTTCCAATTTGCTAGCGTAAAATGTCCCATTTGGGTTGATGTAGGATGGGTTATTTCTAAAAGTACATACTTGTATCTCCCCATCTCATATGGTGTCTCCTATGGTGAAGTTGGTTACGTGCTCTCTTCCTTTAGCTTCTAGTCCTATTGATGAGAGGTAATGTTTCATGGACTATTGTACAAAAGAGGAAGAAAGGTCCTCAAAAAGATGTTTCAAACCCCCATAATTCCAAGTATAGAGGACCAAAGGGAGTTAGATCTAGTTTAGGTACTATATAGTCTTGGTTATCATTGGTCTTATTTAGCTATTGACTTTCTACATTGCTACAAATTTATTTCACTTCATTCATTTGTTAGATTATTTCTAGTTGGGTTTAATCTTTTGTTTCTTTGTTGTACAAGGGTTTGGACCCTTTCAAAAACCCACCTTTATCGATAACCAAAAAAATTAAAATTAAAATTATAAAACAATTAAAAAGTTCTCAGAATGATTGTATTGTTATTTTAAAAAATGGCACTCCCATGCCTTGCTCGATCCTTGTGCCCTTCCTATGGCCTCCTAGGAGGTTTTACCTACTTTATCCTAGGCATCCATCCCCAGCCTGTTCATGGGAGCATTTTCTATGTGTAACAATGCTTGCTATATCCCAAATGTATTTCTACTTGCTGACATTTATTACAAGGATCCTTTGATAATACCTACAATTTCCTATTCTATAGACATTGATGTTGGACATGGCTGTGGTGTTGGAATTGGTGACTCTAGGTCTAATGGAAAGATTTTTTCCACTAATACTTTGAAGGATCATGGTCACCCTAGTCCACACACCTTTGTAACCACTCAACCAAGTTCACTTGTTGTGGCTACTATTCATGGTGTGCATCCTTCTCAGGGAAACATTCTTTTCCTTGTGCTACAACAATATTGGTGGTGACCTTTACGGAGGATGTGATTAATGGTGAAGCCTACTTTGAGGTGAGGGGTTTGATATGTCATTTTGACCGCCACTATCCTTGCCTCCCAAATCTTCACCTCTGGCTTAAGGACTCATGGAATCCCCTCATTGAGTGAAATTTAGAGATTTACCCTTGTGCTAGGGAGTTTTTTATTATCATTTTATACTCTACTAGTTTTTGGGATGCCATGATCTATGATTGGACTTAAATTTAGGGTAGAATACACTCATGTTGAACCCCCAATATCACTTGTTCAATATTTCTATTGAATCTTTAACATATCATCTATTTGGGTTAGGTTTCATAACCTTCCCTACACTTATGGTTGGATTCATGTTATGAAGTTATTAGTAATAGTTTTTATCATTTCTTGGTAATAGATTTGGCTACATCAACATTTTCTCACACAATTTCTACCCATATTTTGGTGTACCTTGACCTTTTATAGGAACTTTCAATAGAGATTAGTCTTCAAGTGGCATATCATCCTTGGGTGTAACCTTTAGACTACAAGGGTTTACCTTTTCGATGCTATAACTACTTCTATATAGGACACTTGGCTTCAAATTAGTTGTGTTCCAAACATAAGGTTATAGAGGTGGCTTCTTGATGACAAGATGTTCTCCCCCACCATTTCATTGTTGCAGGTTCTCTCAATTATCATCTTCCTTCCAACTTGTAATCTCTCCCTTGAAAGTTGAAAGAGCTTGGTCCTTTGGTGTTGGGTAGTGTGTTGCTAGTGTTGATGTTTGTCATTGATGTTAAAGGTGTTTGTCAATTGATGTCAAAGATTCCTACAATGTCATGGAGTTTGTTGATGTTTGTCAAATGATGTCAAAGATACATACAATGTCAATCGTACTTGCAATGAGGTGGTTACAATGTTTGTTGAATGAAGTTTGTTGCATCATGTCATCATCAGATCATGTTATCATCAGAAGTAGAAGAGTTTTTTCAAGAGTGTTCATCTTCATTGGACTGTCATCATCCTCAGGAGGTTTGTAGTTTGTATCATGCAAGGAGTGTCAATGCTTGATGCAAAGAGTTGTTCCATGTCAAAGCATGACAATAGTGCCTTCATGACTAAATGTTTGTTGTTTAGTCAAAGGTTTATGGTGTTGGTGCAAAGTGAAAGATTTTGATCCAAAGACAAAATAGGCATAATATTGATGCTTTATAGAAGTAATGTTTTTGCAAAGTTGCCTTTTATAGTTACCTATGTCATGTCTTTTACTATGATCTCATGATGTCCTCTTTTCATTTTGATGGTAGAGTTGAAGGTTGTTGATGTCTAAAGGTCTCTGAACTCTTTGATAGCATTTGAGTAGTCTATGGAAGCTTTAAAATAAGGATATGACATCTATTAAAGTTGAAACCTTTTTGACAAAATGCTTCAAAGTCAAGTTGTCGAAGTGAAGTTCTTCTTGACAGCATGTTAGGGTTTGTATTAATTTCAATTCGGTGGGCAATTTTGAGATTAGGGTTTGCAAATATCTGAAAGACTGAAAAACCCCAAGTCCTTAGTGTTTAAACCCCAATGTATAAGTTATTAAACCCTTCATTGACCAATAGTTACTTTTTGTTATATTTAGAAGGTGACCGACGATCAGAGGTTGAGAACCACTTAAGTTGAAGAAATGCTTTTGGATTAAATTGTGTAAATTTTGCTTCAATGTTTCAAATCACACCCAGTGATCCATCATCATGAAGAGGATGTATGTGAATTGGATTGCAAACTTTCCCTTTAAAAAGGAAGAGCAGGTGGGGTTAGGGTTGGTGAGGTGGACAAAATAAAAAATAATGAATTAAATTGTGTCTACCTCACAAACCCTAACCCCACCTGTTTTTCCTTTTTTAAGGGCAAGTTTTCAATCCAATTCACATACATCCTCTTCCTAATGATGGATCACTAGGTGTGATCCGAAACATTGAAGCAAAAGATACACACAATTTAATCCAAAAGCATTTCTTCAGTATACTATGAATTGTGGAAAACTCATGCCTACTATAACCACTTAAGTTATCACTTAAGGGTATCACCTTTATTAGATGATCGGCCCCCTCATCTAAAGGAGACTGGATCTATACGGTGTTTTCTACATAGATGAGCAGAAAGTTTTAATCAATGAACTTTGTTAAATCCCTTTGTGGCGTGAAAGAGGAAATCAATGGTGGCAGTTTGATTACTTTTTGAATTTCAATGGTTATTCTTTCTGACCAATCTTTGACGGGCATATGATCGTCTTATGTGTAAAACAGTTATTTAGTTAGTTCTTACAACTGCTTCCTTGTGTCCGTGAGCCTGTGATTTTGGAGGGTTTAAAAAAAGCATGGAGATTGATTTTGGATTGATGATAGTGTGAAATTCTTTAGAGGATACTCTTGCAAGTTTGCAGATGGAGAATTTTATACTATATATATATATATATATATATATATATATATATATATATTTGTCATTATTCAATGAAGAAGTGTGATGTTAGATGGAGAATATTTTGAGTGTTTTGTTTAGATGATGAGATAGTAAAAAGGAATTCTTCAAATATCAGAGAACCATGAAGGTATATTATGTTGATTGTCACAGAGATTGGTGAATGAGGCAGCTATATTGACTATTGCAATATGAAGATGGGTATGAATATGACAGAGACAGAGTATGCAGAGGTGAGTTTTGCAGTATGATGTCAAAGTGTTGTGATGTCAAGAAGAAATGGTTATGTAAAATTTATTGTGTGTCATCTTCTTGTTCATTCAAAAAGGTTCTGTCAAGATGTGTGTAGAGAATTGATGTAAACTCTTCATGATTTATTGTTTCTTATTCATATTTACATTAGTTTACATCTTGTGTGTGGGGATTCTTGTAAAGAAGTTATCATTCATGTATGCAAGAAGGGGTAAGTGTTGATTGTTTGATAAGATGATACAAGGACATATGTTTGTGGACTGTATGTGTGTCTGAGAGATTATGTGACAAAAAATTATGTTATTGTAAAGAAATCAATGTACTTTTGTGATTGGATGTATGGTGGTCTTGAAGAGATATTCTTTTGTGCCAATCTAGGAGAGATAAGGTATTTGAATAAAAGAGTTATAGAACTCATCTATAACCTTTGTAATCATTGTAAATAGAGTAGTACTATGTGTTTATTTTCTTGTTTTAAGATTGGAGTTGATGTGATCAGTGAGATCCTAGCCATTGAGGCATGTATGTAATAAGTGAGATTGTTGATGTGATCAGTGAGATCCTAGCTAGTGAGGCATGTATGTAATCAGTGAGATTTTGGTCAGTGAGACCTAATAAAGTTTTGGTGAGATTGGATAGTGGTTTTTCCCTATTTAGGGTTTTCCACTTTACATCTTGTGTTATAGTTCTATTTTTATGATTCTAATCTCTTAATGTGTTTAGCATATTGATGTTGGTGATTGTTTTTACAAGGTTGATGAATGAACCAATTTTATAAGATTACTAATTCACCCCCCCTCTCAGTGATCCATTGTATTCCAACAATGGGTATCAGAGCAGCAGATTCCTTGGAGAAGTCTAATAGACTTAGGTTGATCCTAGAGGTGGAATACTACGGGAAAGAGTAAAAGAAATAAGGGAAGGAAAAATATCAATCAAAAAGTTGATCAACTAGCCTCAAACAAATCATGTGATATATTTGATAGAGAAGACAACTTGGTGATTGAAGATGATTTTGTAGTTGAGAATGTTGACAAAGAAGGAGACCACATTGTGAGTGAATATGAACAGGAGTATGATGAAGATTAATGTGAAATTGATATTGAAGATGAACTCATGTGTACTCTAGATGAGATCAAGAAACTCAAAAAGGAGAACCAGAGATTAGAAATACAGCTTCAAGAAGAAAAGGAATAAAAATACAAAGTACTTACAACCCTTGAAGAAGCAAGAAGACTGAACATAGATTTAAAAGCCCAAGTTGAAGAACCAAAAAAACTAATCATCAGCCTAAAGATAGAAATTGAAGAGGCCAAAAAAGGCAAAACAATTGAATGCCTCAAACTAGAGGCAGAGATAGTCACTCTAA
Organism: Cunninghamia lanceolata; assembly: GCA_027924645.1. Taxonomy (NCBI): domain Eukaryota; kingdom Viridiplantae; phylum Streptophyta; class Pinopsida; order Cupressales; family Cupressaceae; genus Cunninghamia; species Cunninghamia lanceolata. The sequence goes on from BSBN01001715.1 coordinate 18,025,934, forward strand.
GAAAAGATCATGAAAATCTCAAGATTCAGTCAAAGAAAATTTAGAAGTTTGAAGATAGCACCAGAAAGTTGTATGAGATGTTGGGCAAGCAAAAATGTCACAAGGATACAACTAGCTTAGTCTATGATAGAGGGCAGACTTCTAAGATTAGAGAGACTCCTAGAAATAAAATTGATCTAAGTCATCATGTTGCTGCTCCTGAGGACAAGAAGAAGATAGAAGATAAAATTTTTTGATGAAGGAAGAAGAACAAATAGGTCCTCAAGATCTCCACCTACCAGACAATATCAATCAATAAGGTACAACTATTCACACTTTCTTGGTTATTGTTATTTATGTCATAATTTTGGTCATAAGGCTACAACTTGTCAATTTGCACATAGGGAAGGCCAAATAGAAGTCAATTTGTATCCTAGACATATGAATGTAGTTTGTGATAATTGTAACAAAGTTGGTCACATAGAAAGAGATTGTAGAGCACATGAAAGACATAATCATGTATGGAACAAAAGAAGAAATGTTTATGGGTTTTCAAGAAAACATTACAATAGCTTTGCCCTAGATTACAATGTCATATGTTATAAATATAATAATTTTGGGCATAGAGCTCAGTTTTTTAGAAGTCATTTGATGAAGTCATCTAGACATAACAAAAGAACAAATACCTTGACCAAGCAACATCAGGTAGATATGTTGGACAAGAAGAAGAAAGATATGAAAGTTTGGAGATTGAAACAAGACCAAGAGAAGGAAAGATCTAATCTTGTGCATAATGCACAAGAGGCATCCCTAAGTGCATAAAGAGATCTATGAACTCAGGGGAGATGATTATTGCATTATCATTTAGCCCCTTAGGGGAGACAAATGAAGACTAAGTGAAACATAGCTATGACAATTATTTAAAACTAATTCATTCATAGAGGTCAATTTCACAATAGAGAGACTTGCAAAACTAGTAGACGATATAAGGTGAGAACAAAGAGACTGATAAACCCTAGTGAAGGTATGGAACAAGGATGCTAGAAGTAGTGACAATCATACAGGGATTTGTAGTCACTGAGATTTGCATGAGATAGCAGTATTTCAGTATACATGCAAAGTGTTTATAGAAGACAATGTAAATCCTATATTTTGATTATGAAAAGAGAATAATGAGTGAGTGAGAAAGAACTTGCATAATACATTGTAGTTGACAACTCACAAGGAAGACAAAGACAATCAGCACAGTATCACTCAATGTAGTAAAGATAAAGAAGACTATGAAGGTGTTTACCTAGTTTAGGTGTCTTTCGAGATCATGAGTTGGATGATTCAGAAACAAGGACTGCATCAAAAATATTACTTCTGTGAAGTATCAACATTGTTCCTATTGTGCCTTTGGATCAAAACCTTTCACTTTGCACCAACACCATAAACCTCTGACTAATCAACAAACATTTAGTCATGAAGGCACTTTTGTCATGCTTTGACATGGAACAACTCTTTGCATCAAGCATCAACACTCCTTGCATGATACAAACTACAAACCTCCTAATGATGATGACAGTCCAATGAAGATGAACACTCTTGACAAAACTCTTCTACTCCTAATGATGACATGATGCAACAAAATTCATTCAACAAATATTGTAACCACCTCACTGCAAGTACCATTGACATTGTATGCATCTTTAACATCAATTGACAAACACCTTTGACATCAATGACAACCATCAACAAACTCCCCCTTTGTCATTGATGGAAAAACATGACTTCCTTCTTTGAATCTCTCCCCCTTTGACATCAAAGACAAAGGGTAATGAAGTTCCCCATGTCTATCATTCAATAACATCTATTTGCAACAAATAAACTTTATTTTGAGATCAAATGCTATTGCTATGAAACCATGTACTGCCACTGCTCTGAGATCATGCACTCACTCCCCCTATCTATCTGCCCTATTATTCACATTGTCTTGCTACATTTGACATACACAATACTAATGGAAGCACTAAGCAATCATTGATACAATCATGAATCCAAATACTGATCATTGACCAACATGTGTATTGGGTATGCATATTCAGTGCAAAATGAGGTCATAGAATAAATATACCTCATTGATCCATAGAAGATGAGAGACACTTGAAAACTAGTACTGGACTGAAACAAGAGGACATCAGATATACACAAACACTACAATTATAAGTATTTAGTTGGCAATTTTGTAGACATTGATTTAACCATATACTTTATGACTTCATGACTTTGATTACATTACCATTGACTACCAGACATTGGAGCATTGATTATCATTGGCAGATTTTTTCATTGACCCTTAGATCGCCAAACAGGCTAATTGTTTTGTCCATCCTTGCTCCAGCTTTGAAGTCATGATTACCAATGGGGGCACATTACCTTTCAAAGGGAAGTGTCGCAATGTGCATATCTCGATTGGAGATTATAACCTGCACTCTGACATGTTTGCCTTGCCCTTAGGCAGATGTGATGTGGTTTTGGGTGCCTAATGGTTACGCACACTTAGACCCATCTTATGGGATTTTGCTGAACTTTGGATGCATTTATCAGACAATGGGCAAAAACACACATTGAAGGGCTTACAAAGAGGGTCTCTCAGCATCATAAGTTCACATTGCATGGAAAAGCTTCTTAAGAAGAATTCACATGGTGTCATCGCTCAGCTCTATTCCATTCAGATGCAACCATTAGCAGTCTCCACTACTCCTTCAGATCTACAACAAATTTTGGATAGGTATGCATGTGTCTTTGCCGAACCAATGGGATTGCCACCTTCATGACCAGAGGACCACCATATTCAGCTCCTTCCTAGAAGCATTCCTCCCAACATTAGGCCCTACCGCTACCTATTTCACCAAAAGATAGAGATTGAGATGCTCGTTCAAGACTTACTGAAGCAAGGTATTATTCACCCTAGTACCAATTCCTTTTCTTCACTAGTTCTTCTTGTCTAGAAAAAAGATGGGTCATGGCACCTCTGCATTGACTTTTGAGAACTTAATCACATCACAATCAAGGATAAGTTTTCAATTCCTATTGTTGATGAGCTTCTTGATGAGCTTCATGGTGCTCATTTTTTCTCCAAGTTGGATCTTCATTTTGGGTATCACCAAATTTAGGTTCATGAGGATGATATCCCTAAAATGACTTTCCACACACATGATGGCCACTATGAGTTTTTGGTCATGCCCTTTGGCCTCACTAATGCTCCTTCAACATTCCAAGCATTGATGAATAAAATATTCCAGCCCTACCAGCGGAAATTCATTCTAGTCTTCTTCGATGATATCCTCATCTATAGTAAAACATGGGCTGAGCATCTCCAATATCTGGATCTTGTACTACAACTTCTCTCTAATCATCATCTCTGTGTAAAATACTCTAAATGTTTTTTTGGCCAGGAAGAAGTGGAGTATCTCAGGCATATTGTTTTAGCCCAAGGGGTTCGAGTGGATCCTACAAAAATAGATGCCATGAAAAATTGGCCACATCCTCAGACACTTAAGAGCCTCCGTGGTTTTTTGGGATTGACTAGCTACTATTGCAAGTTTGTCAAGGATTACGGGAAGATTGCAGATCCATTAACAACTATGTTGAAAAAGGATGCTTTTACATGGACACATGCCACAAAGTGTGCATTTGAAAAACTGAAACAAGCTATGTGTACTACACCTATTCTAGCTATGCCAGATTTTTCCAAGACCTTCACTATCGAGAGTGATGCTTGTGGAAATGGACTTGGTGTTGTTCTCCTTCAAGATGAACATCCCATTGCATTCACCAGCAAAGCCCTTTCTGGCAAGAATTTAGTACTCTCTACATATGAGAAGGAAATGATGGCTATTTTGCATGTAGTACAGAAGTGGCAGCCATACCTATTTCTGCGTCAAGATTGATCACCAGAGTCTAAAATATTTCCTAGAACGACGGGTCTCCTCCCTAGCACAATAGAAATGGGTTAGCAAACTCATGGGTTATGACTATGAGATCACTTACAAGAAGGGTAAGGACAATATTGTGGTAGATGCTCTTTCTCACACATTTGATGACCAACCTTCTCTTTCAGCTATTTCTATGCCTATTCCAAATTGGTTGGAATCTATCCAGTAGGGCTATGTCAATGAATCTTCATTATCTCAAATTCAACAGTTGGCCAATAACCATTATATTGTACCACATTACTCTTGGGATGATGCTTCTCTATGATACAAGGGTCGTCTGGTGCTTCCCTAAAGCACAAATCTTCAACAGACTATCTTCTATGAACTCCATGCTTCTCCATCGATAGGGCACTCAGGGTTCCTCAAAACTTATAAGCAGGCACGATGTAACTTCTTTTGGAAGGGAATGAAAAGGGCAATTCAATAGATGGTGGCTTAATGTGATACCTACCAATGCAACAAGAGTGAAATGACACTCCTTCCTAGATTGCTCAAACCCTTGTCCATCCCTACAAAGATTTGGATAGATATTTCTATGGATTTCATTGAGGAGCTTCCTAAATTTGGAGGGAAGATAGTGATCTTGGTTGTGGTTGATTGCCTCTCCAAATATAGTCATTTTTGTGCCCTCAGCCATCCCTATACTACCTCCTCAATCGCACAAATTTTCATGGACCAAATCTTCCGTCTTCATGGCATCCCTTCTTCCATTGTCTCAGATCGTGATGCAACTTTCACCAGTCATTTTTGGACAGAACTATTTCAACACACTGACACCAAATTGAAGATGAGTTCAGGGTATCACCCACAAATAGATGGTCAGACTGAAATTATCAACAAATGTTTGGAAACTTATATTCATTGCTTCACCTTAGAACAACAACATTAGTGGGCAAAGTGGCTCCCTCTCTCTGAATGGTGGTACGATATCTCCTACTACACTGCATCTAAAATGACCCCATATGAATCAGTCTATGGTCAGGCACCACTAGTACTCCTTCCATACACCCCCAGTAGTTCACCAATTTAGGCAGTCGACACAGTTCTCTGAACCTAGGATCATATTCTTTGCATCTTGCAGGATAATCTTCACATGGCAAGAAATCAAATGAAACAACAGGCTGATCATCACCATTCTAAGCACACTTTTCAAGTAGGTGATATGGTTTTTCTTCATCTACAACCATATAAGCAATCATCCCTGAAACTCAAAGGGTGTCATAAGTTGGCTCCAAAGTTCCATGGGCCATATAAGGTTCTTTAGAAGATTGGGTCAGTTGCTTATAAATTGGAGCTTCCTCCTTCCCGCGTTCATCCAGTATTTCATTTCTCTTGTCTAAAGAAAGTTCTTGGCACCAACATCAGAGCACAAACTATTTTACCAGAATTGGATAATGAAGGATCCATCATTTCAGAGCTAGAGGCAATCCTTGACAGGCACACTCGTCGGCTTTACTCTCGATCCATCACAGAGGTATTAATTCAGTGGCACAAAATGCAACTAGAGGATGCTACATGGGAACCACTCCTTCAGATTCATCAACAGTTTCCACGTCTTAAGCTTTGAAGACAGATTTTCTAAGAGGGAGGGGATGTTAGGAACCCATGTTTAACCCTTCTCTTTACTTTGTTAGTATATTACTTTTGGATGCATATGCTTTGTAAGTCATCTGGTGAGTATATTGTATTATCCCACATTCATGGGAAGTAATAGTTGTTTAGATTAGACTTAGTATATAAGTACGTGTTGAGGCCAATGAAGGCATCCATGAATTTATTGTATTGAGCTTACTCAAAGGAGGTTACCCCCTCAAAGTGGCCTATAATCAATAAATTCCATCTGTGTTTCTGCTATTTCTATTATTTCGTGCATTTTTCATTATATTGTTGTAGGAGGTTCCTCTCACATTCCTCCACATTGAAGTATCTTGATCTGTGGTTCTAGAGATAAGTCTAAGATGATGTTAAGTGCTTTCAACTCCAATGGTTTGTGATTTGATGGTCTGCAAGCAATCCTTTCTTTATGAAAGTAGTTGACAATGTTGTTCTTGTGCTCCGGTTTGAAGAATCTTCTTGATAGAGTTGTTAGAGATCGTGCGGTTGTTCTTGGTGATTACTATGTGCTTGTGGATGTCTCCCGATCATGTTCCTACCTTTGGATTGGTCTGCAAAGAGAAGTTTAGATCATGAAAGAAGAATGTTCTTGAAAGACCTAGTGTTAACTCCAGTCTTGGTCGACTTAGTTGTTTTCACTATTTGCGGAGATGCATTGAAGATTGTAGAAGCGTGTTGTGGCATGGAGGATTGCATTTAAGTCCCAGCGAAGGTGTGGTGTGTTCATCATACTTCTCTACATCTTTCCTTAGCTAAATTATGCAATAGGTCTAGACCTATTTCTGTGTATGTTTTGTAATGCTAACCTTGGAGAATGTTCTAATGGTTGATGAATGTAATGTCAACCTTGATGTACATTTGAAGGTTGATGAATTGTATAAAATCATGGAATAGAGTTGTGAAAAAGTGTGTGAATGTGAAGATGAAGAGATAAGTGCGAAGGTGTGAAAGAGCAGAGCAGAGAAGTTATATTGTGCTTCAATGGAACTGAATCCTAGCATGGAGTAGATGCTACTTAATTAGTTCACCACTTTGGCAATGAGCCACCCCTTGGTAGTGAGCCACCCCTTGGTAGTGAGCCATTCTTTGCAGTGAGCAATTTGGGCAGTGAGCCTTTTAAGCAATGAGCCTCTGATTTTTGATATTGTTATAACTCATATATTTCTATGGGCTAACACCCACCGTGGTTTTTCCCTTTTAGGGTTTTCCACGTAAAAATCTCGTGTCTACTGTGTTGGATGTGTGTTTGTGATTAAGTTTATGGTTTCATTCTTTCATGGTTAAATATGAGTATAAGCAATTAAGTTGTTGATGGTTTGATGTTCATATGAAGCTAAGTTTTTGTGACAACTGATTCACCCCCCCTCAGTTGTCTGATGTATTTCAACAATTGGTATTAGAGACAAGTTCCTCAGAGATAAGCCTAACAACTTGAGGTTGTTCTGGGATGTCACACAAGGATAAATTATTTTTCAATTGTTTCAAGTGTGGTGAAGTTGGACACTATGCATCCAGATGTCCAAAAAGAAACTCAAATTATGATGAAAAAGGCAAAAGCAGAAAGTCCACGAAAACATTTTATGATGTTAAAGACGATGAAGATGATTACTATTATTTTAATTCAAAGGATGACAACTACAAAAGGGATGAAAGTTTTGATCCAAAGGAAAGTATTGACAATGGAGATACAAAGAACTATTGGGTTATTGATAGTAGCTGCTCAAATCATATGACTAGTGATAAGGCAAGTTTATTAATTTTATGAAGAATGAAGAAGGATTAGTAGGGTTTGGAGATGAATGTACTGCTAAAATATGTGGAAAAGGTTTAATTAGTTTTGATGGAAGACAACATACAAATAACATTCTCTATGTTGAAAGTCTGAGACAAAATCTCTTGAGCATTGAACAAATGTGCAAAGAAGGATATAGTTTCATCTTTCAGAATGATACCTTTGAAATCAGAGATAAATGTGGAGCTGTAATAGCTGGTGGAAAAAGGAAAGAGGGAAATCTTAATCACCTTAGAGAAGGCAACATCATCTGCTCTATATCTCAGAATCAAGAAAATTGGCTTTGGCATAGGAAATTGTGTCACATCAATCCTAATGATCTAGCAAGGATAACCTCAACTCAAGTTGTGAAAGATCTACCAGAGAGGATACATTTTAGCAACATCACCTGCAACAAGTGTTAAGTTGAGAAGCAAGCAAGAGGAAGTCTACAGGATGAAGAAAGATCCTCATCTAAACTAATGAAATTGGTTCATACAAACCTCTATGGACCTACAAGAGTAAAAAGTCTCCAATATGATAGGTACTTTATGTTCTTTGTTGATGATTATTCTAGAATGACTTGGGTTAGTTTTCTCAAAGAAAGATCAGAAGTTCCAGATCCATTTAAAGCCTTCAAAACAATGGTTGAAGATGAGTTAAATGTGAAAATTAGATGTCTAAAGTCTAACAAAGGAGAAGAGTTTACCTCTAAAAAATTCAATATGTTGTGTGAGACTCATGGAATAAATAGACAACTATCCAGAGAGAATAGAGTGATGGAAATAATGAGCAGGTCTATTCAAGAAGATGCAAAGACAATAATAAAGGAAGCTGACCTACCACAAGCATATTGGAAAGAAGCTATACATACCACTATCTATATTCAAAACAAAGTTCAAGTCAAAGGTAATGATACTAAAACTCCTTATGAATTGTGGTATGGAAGAATACCTTCGGTAAAATATTTCAAAGTTTTTGGAAGCAAATGTTATATCAAAAGAGAAGAAGAGGTAGACAAGTTTGATCCTAAATATGATGAAGGAGCTTTCCTTGGATACTCTACTATGATTAAGGCCTACTGGTGTTACAATAAAAGACTGAAAAAGATCATTGAGAGTGCAAATGTCAAGGTTGATGAGGACATACACAAGTATTTAGAAATCAATAGGTTGTCTTACAATACAAGAAAGGAAAAGGCATTCACCAAAGAAGAGGATGATACTGAAGAGAAGAAAATGGAGAAATATTGGCAGTATGAAGTAAAAGGACAAATGAATTGGTGTTTGATTGCCAATGTTGAATCTAAATCTATGACTGAAGCCTGCAACAATATAAATTCCTCTCAAGATAAATATTTGTCACTAGAGAATCCAAAATTGATCTTGAAAATCTTGAAAATTCTGAAGAAGAAAACATAATTTCAAAAGTAAACACAACAGAAGCAAATGAATGCATCAAAGAGTTAAAAAGACAAATCAAGGAGCTTATGCAAAGACTTGAGGAAAGTAGTAAAGATTTGAAGTTGGCAAATGAAGAAAAAGAAAAAATTGAAGAATGCTTGAAAAATAAAACAAATGATTGCTTAAAACCTAAAGAAGTTGTGGCTTTGAAAGCTAATTTGAGACATGCATGGGTTCAACAAGACAAACTTAGTACAAGTGAAGCCAGAGTTGATAGACCAATGGATGAAGGAAATTAGAAAGATCCTGATGACACAAACAGTATAAGACCTGAGAAGGATGAAATTTCTAGTACAAATCAAGAAAATATTTCTAAGATCAAAGGAAAACTAACTCAAGACCAGAGGAACAAATCAAGAAGATCTCTAGTTAGGAAACCAAATGCACAAAGGTATTTATATTTCAATGGTTATTGTTATTCTTGTAGTAAATTTGGTCACAGGGCTACTCAATGTAGAAGTAGAATGAATCAAGATGTTTCATCATTCTCTGGTCATTGTTTCAACTGCAAAAGAACTGGTCACATAGAAAGTGAATGTAGGAGTATGACAAGAAATGGCTTCAACAGTACAAGGAAGACTCAATCTCTTAATGAAAAGTGCTTTGCATGCAAAAGGTTTGGTCATAAAACAAATGAATGCAGAAACATAATGGTAAACTCCTTCAATGGGTATTGTCATACATATAATGGATTTGGACACAAAGCCAACTAGTGCAGATCTAGAATGAATGAGAGGAATCAAGGATAGGGAAGTGTTGTGTGCTATGATTGCAATAAAATTGGACATGTGGAAAAATTTTATAGAAGAAAGGAGGTGAAAAGAAACTAGTATCCTGAAGAAAGGAAAATTGAGTAGAAAAATGATAAGGGAAAAGAAAAAGTTGATAGGGGTGAAACTAAGAAAGGAATGGGAAAGATCTGGATCAAAAAGGATATGATTAAAGTCAAGGATGGGTCTACACCAGCTTCTAGTGTAGATATTTCCTCTGGGAAGTAAATTAGGAGCTCTAGCTCAAGGAGAGTCCTATTGAAAATCTTTCCTCCCCGATCAAAAGATTGATGTTAATAACTCAACATAAAGAGACATCAGCAGCAAAAGTCTAAGTCGGGAATGAGATTGTATTTAAGAAGGATAAAAGAAGAATTGTGCAAAAAGTTCAAATTGATAGAACAAAAATGTTCCCAGTACAAAGCAAGTTTTCATGATGATTGACAGTACCTAATGAACTCTGAGGAGAATGGATAGGAACTAGTTGTGTCTTCATGAAACAATGAAGAAAAAGGAAAGAAAGTGTAGGATGAAGAAGCTCTGGAAGGGATTTTTAAGACCCATAGGACTTATGCAAGAGCATCACACTGAAGATCAAATGATTGGTGACTGACAAGAAGAAGGGTTGCTAAAGAACACACTAAGAAGTAGTGCTTATATAGATGCTAATTGGGTCAGAGATGTTGATGACAGGAAAAGTACAAGTGGAGGTGCCTTCTTTTTTGGGAAATAGATTGGTTTCATGGCTGAGCAAGAAGCAAGATTCAATCTCTTTATCAACAGCAAAAGCAAAAGTATATTGCAGCAGCATGTTGTACTCAAATGTTATGGATGAAGCAATCTTTGAAGGATATAAGAGTTGTTTATGAAGATCCAATTGCAATCTTGTGTGACAATACAAGTGCCATAAATATTTCCAATAATCTAGTGATGCACTCAAGAACAAAGCATATATCTATAAGGTAACACTTTTTAAGGGAAGAGGTGACAAAGAATGAAGTTAAGTTGGAATATGTGTCCACAAAGGATCAGATTGCATATATTTTCACTAAGCCTTTGCCTAAAGATACTTTTGAGTATCTCAAGGAAAAATTAGGGGTCATTTGCAAAGGAATGTGTCGATCCAGTGGTGCCCAAAGATTCACTCTTTGATCTAGATTGATGTTCTGAGAGCTACCTCTCAAGGGGAGTAGTTGAATGATGACAAAAGAGTTGGTTGTAGAAGTTCAAATTTGATCAAAGCACTAGAGTGCAAGTATGTGCCCTTTGCCATTGATGTCAAAGGGGGAGAGAAATCATGTGAAAAACTCAGAAGTAGAAAAGAAGTACAGATGTGTAAAGAGAAAGGGGGAGAATTATGTCTTGATGGTCTTTACAATTTTTCACATTGTATGTTGCCATCAATGACAAAGGGAGATATTGTTGCAAGTATGTGCCTAATCAGTGTTGTCATTGATGTCAACATATCTGTGTTGTCATTGGTGTCAACTATGCTCCTATATTGTTGTTTTCTTGTAATAAGTAAGATGCTTTGTATTTACTTATGTAAGTAATCTTGATGTTGAGGATATTGAGAAAATTAGCTTCTCTGGTGGAAACAGTGAGTTGCAATGGAAACAATGTATTGCATATAGAAGAACAGTCTAGAAGATTGCTCTGCATTTCTTGTAGGATGAATATCTTTGTCTACGGATTGGAATTTATTTAGAAGTCTATCTGAAGATGTTATGTTCCGAATTTGAGCCTCTGGTATGAAGAATTGAGTGAGTTATGTTCACCAGAGTGAAAAAAGCTTTTTCTATATGTTTGGCAAAGACAGGGAGAAAGTATTTTGCTCTGCATTCCTCCGCATTGAAGTATCTTGATCTGCAGTTCTAGAGATAACTCTAAGATGATGCTAAGTGCTTTCAACTCCAATGGTTCATGATTTGGCAGTCCACAAGCTATCCTTTCTTTATGACAGTAGCTACCAGTGTTGTTCTTGTGTTTCATTTTGAAGTTCTTCTTGATAGCATGTTAGGGTTTGTATTATTTCAAGTCAGTGGGCAATTTTGAGATTAGGGTTTACAAATATCTAAAAGACCTAAAAACCCTAAGTCCTTAGTGTTTAAACCCTAATGTATAAGTTATTAAACCCTTCATTAACCAGCATTTGCTTTTTGTTATATTTATAAGGTGACTGGTGATCAGAGGTTGAGAACCACTTAAGTTATCACCTAAGTGTATCGCCTTCATTAGATGACCGAGCCCCTCATCCTAAGGAGACCAACTCTATCTGGTGTTTGCTACATGAATGAGTGGCAAGTTTTAATCAATGAACTATGTTAAATCCCTTTGTGGCACAAAAGAGGAAATCAATAGTGGTAGTTTGATTGCTTTTTGAATTTCAATGGTTATTATTTCTGACAATTCTTTGATAGGAATATGACCATCTTCTATGCAAAGCAATTATTTAGTTAGTTCTTGCAACTGCTTCCTTGTACCCATGAGCCTGTGATTTTGGGGTTTAAAAACAAGCATGGAGATTGATTTTGGATTGATGATAGTGTGAAATTCTTAAGAGGATACTCTTGCAAGTTTGTAGATGGAGATTTTTATACTGTATATATCAATTTGTCATTATTCAATGAAGAAGTGTGATATTAGATGGAGAATCTTTTGTGTGTTTTGTTCAAATGATGAGATAGTAAAAAGGAATTCTTCAAATATTAGAGAGGCATGAAGGCAGATTATGTTGATTGTCACAAGGATTGGTGAATGAGGCAGCTATATTGACTGTTGTAAAATGAAGATGGGTATGAATACAATAGGACAAAGTATGAAAAGGTGAGTTTTGTAGTATGATGTCAAAGTGTGGTGATGTCAAGAAGAAATGGTTATGTAAAATTTATTGTGTGTCATCTTCTTGTTCATTCAAAAAGGTTCTGTCAAGATGTGTGTAGAGAATTGATGTAAACTCTTCATGATTTCTCGTTTCTTATTCATATTTACATTAGTTTACATCTTGTGTGTGGGGATTCTTGTAAATAAGTTATCATTCATGTATGTAAGAAGGGATAAGTGTTGATTTTTTGATAAGATGACACAAGGATAGATGTTTGTGATTTGTATGTGTGCCTGAGAGATTATGTGATAGAAAATGATATTGTAAAGAAATTAATGTACTTTTGTGATTGGATGTATGGTGGTCTTGAAGAGTTATTCTTTTGTGCCAATCTAGGAGAGATAAGGTGTTTAAATAAAAGAGTTATAGAACTCATCTATAACCTTTGTAATCATTGTAAACAGAGTAGTACTTTGTGTTTATTTCTTGTTTTAAGATTGGAGTTGATGTGATCAGTGAGATCCTAGCTAGTGAGGCATGTATGTAATCAGTGAGATTGTTGATGTGATCAGTGAGATCCTAGCCAATGAGTCATGTATGTAATAAGTGAGATTTTGGTTAGTGAGACCTAATAAAGTTTTGGTGAGGTTGGATAGTGGTTTTTCCGTATTTAGGGTTTTCCACTTTACATCTTGTGTTATGGTTCTTTTTGTATGATTATAATCTCTTGATGTCTTTGGCATATTGATGTTGGTGATTATTTTTACAAGTTTGATGAATGAACCAGTTTTATAAGATCACTAATTCACCCCTCTCTCAGTGATCCATTGTATTCCAACAACTAGTGGATAGATGGATGTGGATTTGTAGGATTTGAAGGATTCTCTACTACAAGATGCTTCCACACTAGATTTCTCACCCCAATCCCTCCTTCCTATTTGGATTCTTCTATGATAATGAGGGATGTTGACACTCCTTCAACTTCTAGCCATATTAATGAGTGGAAATTTGGCCCCCTTTAGTTCCCAGTTTGGATTATGAGTTTGGCAATGCTTCTTAGATAGTAGTGCATAAGAAGAAGAAAGGTATTTCAAAAAATATATTGAATCCTCACAATTTGACCCTTCATTCCTAGTTTAGCGGAATGAGGGGAGATATACCTAGTTTAGGGACTATATACCCCTATGTTTCTTGTGGTGGTAATAGCATTTAGGGTTGTCAAAGATTGGTTTTATGTTTCCTTTTGGTGGGGATGTTTGCTTGTTGTACCCATGGTTATTTTTGGTGGTCTTTAGCCTTTGTGTTGTCAGTTTTCTTTCATCCCTTTGTTAGGTTCTAAGATTCATTATTATATCTACTTTGGCCATTGTAAAAGATTTGGGGCCCTTTCAAAACCCCCTTTTTACAATTTACCAAAATAGTTATAAAATTAATTAATGAAATTATTAAATTACAAAAGTAATCCCATTGGGATTTGTTGTAATGGTAATGGGATTCTTTTTGAAAGTAAGTAATGAAGGTTCAAATCCCAATTTCCATGTTAAGACATTGTACCATCTAATGGACTCCTTGTTAATGGGCGTCATGATAGTATAGTTAAATCTATGGGCACATTGAAATACTTAGACACCCTTGTTTGGAAAGGTGTCATGACTAAGATACAGCTTGGTGATGTTCCTAATTACCCTTATCAAAAAAATTATAAAATTATAAAAGTAATAAATTAATAAAACTATGTAATCAAAAAATAGAAAATTTAAAAATAATTTAAACTTATAAAATTTGTTTCAACCTCAATCTTCCTAATCTACATAAGTGGATTTTTGATACTTGGTAGCCAATCATGGAGGGTAACATAGAGATATAGCCTTCTGCTCAAGGGTTTTTTTGTTTTTTTTTTATTATGTCAAGGATCAAGATGCTATTTTATGTGATCATTTATAGTTTTAGCTTCAACATTCACTCATGCTTAAACCTTGCCATCTTGTCAACCCCCTACTATATATTTCAGTGTTTTGCCTATTTGGTCTCACCTCCCAAATCTCCTACTTTAGTTTTGGACTGATCCATGGTTTGAGGCTATTGGTGACTCTTTGGGAAGCTTCTTGATGATAAATACAGATACTTCTAATTTTACACATATAGCCTTTGCTTGCATTTTAGTTGATCTTGACATCTCAAAAGATCTTCTTGTAGACATTACTCTAAAATCCAATGATTGTAGTTAGAGTCATCCTTTGGATTATGAGGGCCTGGCATTTTTCTACCACAGGTTTTATAAAATAGATCATGTTGCAACAGATTGCCCTAGTTTCAATTACAAATTTGATCACTAGGATTCATGGTGGAAAGATGTTCTTCCATATTATTTTACTATTGAAGACCCATTGAGTGACTTACAATCCTCATATAAGTTTTCTCATTTCTTGAATGAGTTTCCCAATGTATACATTTCACTAGAGCCTCTCATTTTGGCCTCCCACAACATGCCCTTAATTTTTTAAATTTGGGAACCTTTATTTTGAAGCTTTGTGTCTACCATCTCATTTTTTCCATTGTTTTAATCCTTGCCATGTTTATTTTTCTTTATATAATACTATTTGGGTTAATTTTCTTATAGTTTGTTTAAGGTTACAAGGTTCAAGTATGTGTGAAAATGGTGTTGGAAGACATAAAATTTGAGTTCTATTAATTTATCCTAATATTAATGTTGAAACTAATCTCCTTAAAAGGAACTCAAACTTTTAAATGGTTTTTGCAAGTGCTAACATGCAAATCGTGCCCAAACATTGAGTCCTTTGTTCCTTAGGTTTTTTCTGTCATGAAAAATGTGTAATTTTCCTACGAAAGCCTAAACCTTGAGTTGTGCATTAGTCAAACCCTAAGCTCATACCTCTTAAGTTTTAGCCATTATATTCAAAATATTGAGACTCTGAGATGTTGAGGTGGTTGAGCCATTAATCTACCATGTGCGAGTTCAAAGTTTAATCTCATGCTTGTTCGGTTCTACCCATTTGTTTTCTAGTGAATTTGAAGTGTTGGTGTTCAATGG
Organism: Cunninghamia lanceolata; assembly: GCA_027924645.1. Taxonomy (NCBI): domain Eukaryota; kingdom Viridiplantae; phylum Streptophyta; class Pinopsida; order Cupressales; family Cupressaceae; genus Cunninghamia; species Cunninghamia lanceolata. Next base: position 18,041,387 of record BSBN01001715.1, read on the forward strand.
CTTCTTAGATGATTTGTCTTCTAGATTTGAGTGGTGTGGAATTTGGTGCTTCCTCATCTTCTTCCTTTCTAGGTTTTTTCTTAAAGATTCTCTTTATTTCCATGCATTTTCTTTTTCCTTTCATTCTACTAAGAATATTAGAATTTAATTGTCATAGAAATTAGGGTTTCATGCTTTGATTTTCTATTATTTGTTTGGATTATAGTTTAGGGTGTGGATTCATAAGTAAAATGGTTTTTCCGCTCTAAGTTTCCATTTAGGCATAGCATTTAGTGGGTAGTGGTTCATGATGGGGTTTGATCTTTGATTTTGTGTATAGGGTGTCAGTTTTGGTAGCTCGATGGAAAGCAAGATGAGAATTGACATTAAAACCTAAACATATTCTTCTAAATATAATCTCCAAAACTCATAATACCTTGAGAATTTAGACTAAGATCATAAATTTCAACTCAAATTTGCAAAATGAAAGTTTTCTCAAAATTTTGGAACTCTAAAAGTTTGAACCTTGAATTCATCTAGTTGTGTGGTAACTCAAACTTTGAGATAGGAATTACAAATTGAAAACATAGTTGATTTCAAACTTCAAAGATAAATATAAAATTTTGAACCAAACTCAATTTTGATCTTCACTATAGAATCCTTAACCCCATTAACCTTGAAGCTCTCAAACTTCAAACCTTGAAGCACTCGAACTTCGAACCCCAAAACCCATTTGTCCGAAGAAAATTTTCCAACTTGGTTCCTAACTTCAACTTTTGGAGTCTTATACCTCCTAAACAATGTTGAATGCACAAGACAACTAAGAGGGGGGTGAATATCAAAAATCTTAAACCCTCACAAACATAATCAATTCACTTAAACCCTTATTATGTTATGAAGATTAAACATGGAAAATAGATAACAAAAACTTAATCACATCAACACCATGCACATGAGAACACCATATTTTTATGTGGAAAACCCTAAAAGGGAAAAATCACGTTGAGGATTATCTCACAATATAAAGTAGTATCAATACTAAATTACAAAGAGGCTCACTGTCCAAGGACTCACTATCCAAAGAAATGCTCATTGCAATAGGCTCACTTCCAAAAGGGCTCACTACCAAAAATAGAACGCTCACAGCTATGAACTGATATGATAGCATCTACCACATGCATGAGTTTAATTCCAATGAAGCGCAACAAACATCACCTTTGCAAGCTCTCTAAAAAATTATAGACTTATGTTCATTGCATTAGGTCTTCTACCACATGAAAGTCCTTGCTGCCTCTGATTTAGATTCACAACATAAACATCCTCATCTTCACACACACATATACACATGAATCCTTTACACTTATTTATATCAATCATCAACCTTGAAACATTCACCAAGGTCGGCAACACACTCTACAATCTTTGAAACAATCTCCAAGGTCAACAAACATATAGAATTCAAATTGGGTCTAGACCTAAACATTTTCGTGGAGAAAAGGAATGAAAGTAGAACATTTCATAGCTTAGCTCAGACCTAAAACATATTCACATAGTTCAACACACTTCCACAATCCACGAAGCACATCCGCAATTAGTGTTAGCACCTGAGTCAGCTAAACTTGTGTAAACACTAAGAACATTTAGACACACACTTCCAAGAACACACCCATAACTTGTAGACCAAGCACAAGCCTTTAACACAAACTAGAAAAATCCATGAACAACATGAAATCACTTGGGAGCCAACAAATTCAACTACATCAAATCTCACTTGAAGACAGTTCATAGACTACTCACAACCAACACTACCAAGCTTTGTTACTCAAGAAAACTGCATTCCAGAGCATGAAATCACAAGTACTTTTGATAGGACATAGATATGGACCTTATGGACACTCATCTAGAACTACAAGAACAAAAACCAAACTGCAGAGAAATGTGGAACAAAATACTTTCTCTCAGTCACACTACAAACACTGTCAGGCATAGTCTTCAAACTGGTGATCATAACTCTCGAACCACAGCATTTTAGAGCACAAAATTATAGATTTAACATCATCAACCACTTCTCTAAAACATATCAAAACCTCAAACTTTGGTAATCAATACAGAAGAAATGCGGAGCAAAATCTCTGACAGTATCATGTAAGCTAGAATACTTCTTCACAACACTGTCTTCAATATTTATCAAATTTTCTCAAAAGCACTTGGAAACCTAGCAACAAGAATAATATACTAACATCATTAGTACTTATACAAGTCATTCAAATCACCTTAACACAATAACTTAATCAACCAACAATAGCAACAATAGAAGATATAGTTGACACCAATGACAACACAAACATGTTGACATCAATGACAACACCGATTAGCACATACTTGCAACAATCTCCCCCTTTGTCATTGTTGGAAACGTATGATGTGAAAAATCATCATGACATAATTCTACACTAATCTCACTCTCTCCCTTTCTTTTATACATCTTCCTCTCCTTTTGTTTTTCACATGAACTCTCTCCCCCTTTGACATTAATGGCAAAGGGGGACACACCTTCTTCAAGATTTCTCCCCTTGAGTATGATATTGTACATTCTTGCACTAATCTCAACATTTTTGAATGCCTCCCCCTTAGGAGTGCACACCATCATGTACCATCTCTTACTCCTCCTGACTGCAACACTCTTCAATGCCACTACCTAGTCCCCCTGAGAGGTAGACTCCATCATCAATCAAGAAAAGAATGAATCCTGAATCACACTGGACTAATGCACTTCCTTATGCATCTAGTTCAAAGAAGGAGGGGCAATAACCCCTAATGTCTCCCAGGGATACTCAAATTTATCCTTAGGAAGAGTCTTGGTGAATATGTCGGCAACCTGATCCTTTGTAGGCACATACTCAAGCTTCACTTCTTTCTCTACAACCTTCTCTCTCAAAAAGTGATACCTGATAGAAATATGCTTTATCCTTGAATGCATCATTAGATTCTTTGAAATGTTAATGGCACTGGTATTATCACAGAAGATCGGATCATCATACTCAACTTTGATATCCTTTAAGGTTTGTCTCATCCATAACACCTGTGTGCAACATGATGTTGATGTAATGTACGATGCCTCTGTAGTAGATAAGGATACTGAGTCATGCTTGTTACTTTGCCATGGCACAGCTCTGTCTCCAAGAAAGAACACACCCAATTTGCATATGTGTAGGCACTTAGGGTGAAGTCATTGTTCTTAGGATACCACAAACCATGGTCTGAAGTGCCCTTCAAATACCTAAATATCCTTTTTATTTCCATGACATGTGAGTCTCTAGGATCTGCTTGAAATCTAGCCACAAGATAGACTACATGCATGATATTTGGTCTAGTAATAGTTAGGTATAGCAGTCCTCCAATCATTGATCTATATTTTATCTGATCAGCCTTAGCAAATTCATCATTTTTTCTTAGCTTGCAACTAGTTGTCATGGAAGTACAAATTGGTTTAGATTCTTCCATTCCAAACTTCTTCAACAACTCCTTGACATACTTTGATTGTGAAATGAAAATGCCCTTATTTGTTTGATTAATTTGCAGCCCCAAAAAGAAGTTCATCTCACCACACATTGACATTTCAAATTATTTTTACATCTCATCTACAAAGTTATTACACATACCTTCATTTCCACCGAAGATTATATCATCCACATAGACCTCAATAATCAGGATTTGAACTTTGCTTACCTTGATGTATAAATTACTATCTACAGACCCTTTACTGAATCCCTACTGCAACAAATACCTATCTAACCTAGCATACCAAGATTTGAGAGATTGCTTCAGTCCATACAATGCCTTCTTCAATCTATATGCAATATTTGGTTTGTCTGATACCTGAAATCCATTTGGTTTCTCTAAATATACTTCTTCCAACTCACCATTCAGAAAAGCAGACTTTACATCCATTTGATATACTTTGAAATCCTTATGTGCTAGATAAGCCAAAAACAACCTAATAGCTTCTAGTCTTGCCATCAGAGAAAAAGTTTCCTCATAGTATATTCCTTCCACTTGTGATTAGCCTTTGCATACAAGTCTAGCTTTGTTTCTCACCACTTCTCCATTCTCATTCAACTTATTTCTGAAAACCCACTTTGTTCCAATCACATTTTTATCTGCAGCCCTGGGTATAAGTTCCCAAGTCTTGTTCTTTTCAATTTGCATCAATTCTTCTTCCATTGCCTTGACCCAATGTTCATCTTACATGCTTCAGTAACTATCTTAGGTTCAACCTTTGAAAGTAAACAGAGATTTACCTGTTTTACAACTCTTCTTGTCAAAACTCCTTTGTTTTTATCCCTAATGATTTGATCCTCTGAGTGATTCATTTACACATACTTGGGGGTTTTAGGAACTCTTTCTGGTGCTTCTTCTTCATCAATTTGAACTTCCTTGTCTTTGTCTTCTTTAACTTCTTCTATATCAGCAAACTCATCTGATTCATATCCATTAAGCTCTGAGATTCTCTGAATGTCTTCATCTACCTTCACATTTGCACTTTCAATAATCTTTCTCAACCTTTTGTTGTAGCACTGGTAAGCTTTGATTTTGGTAGAGTACCCAAGAAATATTCCTTCATCACATCTAGCATCAAACTTTCCTAACTCTCCATCTCTTCTAATATAGTATTTTCTTCCAAAAACTTTGAAATACTTAACAGTAGTAGTTCTTCCATACCATAGCTCATAAGGTGTCTTCATTCCATTTGCTTTGACTTGCACTCTATTCTAAATGTAGACAACAGTGTGAATTTCTTCTTTCCAATATACTTATGGTAGGTTTGCTTCCTTGATCATTGTTCTAGCAGCTTCTTGAACTCTTCTATTCTTCATTTCAACTACTCCATTTTGCTGAGGAGTTATGGGGGTAGACAATTGTCTCTTTATCCCATGTTCTTCACAAAAAGCATTGAATTAATTTGAAGTAAACTCACCACCTCTGTTAGACCTCAAACACTTGATTATCAAATCCATTTCATTCTCAACCATTGCTTTAAATGCCTTGAACTTGTCTAGGGCTTCTGATTTTTCTCTATGAAAAGTAACCCAAGTCATTCTTGAATAATCATCAATAAGTAGCATGAAATACATGTCACCTTGTAGACTTCTTGTTCTTGTAGGACTACACAAGTCTGTATGTACCAACTCCAACAGATTGGTAGAGGTTTTTTCTTTGCTCTTGAAACTAGTCTTTGTTTGCTTACCAAATTGACATTCTTTGTAAATAGCATTAGCAAGCTTCACAATCTTAGACAGGTCTCTTACAACTTGAACTGAGCTTATTCTCACCAGATTATCAAATTTAATATGACACATTCTCTTATGCCATAGCCAACTTTCATTTGACTGAGCCAACAAATAACAATTATCAGTACCTTTCAATTGATAAACATTACCATGAGTCTTCTTACCAGTAGCAATTATTGTTCCGAAGCTTTTCCTTATCTCACATCCATTGTCCTTAAACATCAGATTGTATCCTTTGTCACACATATGTCTAACACTTAGAAGATTATGCTTTAAGCCTTTGACATAAAGAACATCATCTGTATTATGCTTGCCATCAAAAGTAATTGACCCTTTTCCACAAATCGTACCAGCTGCATCATTGCCAAATCTAACGAGTCCTCCTTCATACTTTTCCAATTTAAAAAACTTACTCTTATCTCCTATCATGTGATTTGAACATCCGCTATCAATGATCCATTCATTATTTTCTTTTCTAGCATGAAATGCAGACATCACTTTCTCTTCTTCCAGACTTCCTTCACACAACTTGCAAGGTTAGTAGAAACAAGTTCTTTTTTTAGGACAATAAACAAGATTTCACTGGCATTATCATCCTCAAAATCAGATTCATCATTAGTTACACCATCATTTTCTTCAACATAGTAATTTTTCCTTACCATATTACCTTTACCTTCTTTGTTCTTGATCTTCAAAGCTCTATCAGGACATCTTGAACCATAATGACCAATCTTACCATAACTGAAACATTTGAAAGGTAACTTACCTCTAAACTTTCTGGTTCCCTTTTTCATTCTGCTTATAGAGTTTGCCTCAATCACATCAAAGTCTTCATCATCTAACTCTACAACATACTTGTCTGATTTAACGGTCCTTTCTGATTTGGCCTTAAAAGCAGTCTCAACTTTCACAGGACCATCAATATTACCAAATTCTCTCATCTCAAAAGAAGTCAGTTTACTAAGCAATTGATCTTTTGAAAGCTTGTCCATATATTGCAATTCTTCAATGGTAGACACTTTATGACTATAAGATTTGGGAAGTGTTCTGAGTATCTTGTTTACAACTTCTTTATCATCCATCATTCCACCAAGACCTTTGATGTTGTTGACAACTTCATCAATCTTTTGCATATAGCTTGTTATGTTCTCATCTTAAGACATCCATATAGTTTCATATTTAGACTTTGAATTTTGCAACTTGGCTTTCTTGACAGATTCATCACTTTCATAGATATTCTACAATTTATTCTAGAACTCATGCGTAGCTTCTAGATCCAAAACTTTCACCAATTCAGTATTAGATAGACCATTTAGTAGGGAATTTCTAGCTTTACCATTAGTCTCATAAGTCCTAATCTCAGCTTGATGTAGGAGCATCCCTAGTTCAAGAGTAATCTTGCATCAACCAAAAACATTTGCATTTCAGTTCTTTCATTTTCCAGTTCAGTTAGAAGCAATTTCATCTTGTGGTCTGGTTTTGTCAATTCACACCTTGCAGATCTAGACTTAGCACCTACATTCATTCATCTACATCATATCAAGAATTCAAAGCATTTGGATCAGTTTCTAGAAAGATATCGCTATCAGAAGTTGACTACTTTCTCAGAACAGAGCATTTTAACAGTTCTTGATAATCAGCTGAAGGAGAAGACTTGCAGATCATTCCTTGACTTGTGTATCTCAATGACACATCATTCAACATCCTTTGGTTCATGGTTGACCTTCCCCAAGGGTCCACACATTATTTCATTCATTTGAGGAAGTGTTATATGCATTTAGGTCCAACCTATTTGTGAACACGTTACAACTCTTCATTGGAGTTTGTGACCTTCCTTGGCTGATGCGAAGGAATTTATTGGTCTTAAGATGATATATATTGATGTAATAGATCCTTAAGAAAGCAACTATTCACATAAGAAAGTTCTGATAGTTTAGATTTTGTGCAAAGGAGCCTCAAAGCTTTATCTTGCACATGTATGTACTCAGGCCTTCGATCCCTAGTTGTAAGCCTACATGTTGCTGGCCAGATTGTATTTGAATTGTTTGATATACTGAATGACTAAATCTGCATTTGTTCCTTTTCCTTTAAGTTGTTTCCGTTGTGTTTATTCTTGATACACAGTCCGGACAGTTCATTCTGTGAACCCTCCTACCATGACTGCACCAAGTGGTATCAGAGTGAAAGTTCAATTCTTTGAAGTGAATTGGCAAAGGGAATTCCATAAGATCTTGTTGTAAGCAGATTGCCAAATTGAGACAGGTTACTTGTGTGCAACCGATCACTAATTGAGAGGAAGTTGTCGCTTGTAGACCAATCGTCGAACCTAAGGTGGTTTGCACTTAATCATAGGAAGAATGTCACCATGAAGAGTTCCTCATGTTGGTACAATGGCTAATAGAATGGATGAGATGATGGAATTGATGAGAACAATGCAAATTCATTTGGATGTTGTTGAAGAAGATAGGCAAAGAGGATTGACACCGAGACCTAATGTTGAAAGTGATGGTGAAGAAGAACTTCAATCTACTAAACAAACTGGCAAAACCCTAGAAGTTAATGAAGAAGAAGAATCAGATCAGATAAAGATGTTGCGAGCTATTTCAAAGATTGGAAAGAGACCTAGAATTGATGTGCCAAACTATACTAGTAATTTGAATCCTAAATAATTAATTGACTAGATAAATGACATGGAAGAATACTTTGAATATGAAAAAATTGAAGATCTAGAGAAGGTGAAATTTGCAAAGACAAAGTTGAAAGGACATGCTGCTATATGGTGGAAAGAAGTCCAGTTGGAAAGAAATAGAAGAGGAAAAAAAAGATTACAAAGTGGGACCGGATGGGGACAAAGTTGAAGAATTAGTTTATACCTGCTGACTATGAGTTGGAGCTGTTGAAAAGATTACATAACCTAAGACAAAAGCAGAAATCTATGAAGGAGTACACTGAAGAATTTCATAAGATGATCATAAGGACAGGACATAGAGAAGAAAACAAGGAAAAAGTGGCTAGATACATCAATAGACTAAGATTGAGCATTCAAGAAGAACTAAGTTTGGTAAGGATGGCATCTTTGGAAGAAGCATATCAGTTTTCCCTAAAAGTTGAAGAGAAGCTGAATAAGAGACATGATTAGAGATAGAGAGGAAGAGGAGGTAAATTTCAGAGAGGAAGAATGTTTTCTAGATATGATAGATCATTTGTGGAGTAGAACAAGTTTGACAGCCCATTTAAGAAGGATGACAGAGATAACAATACTTACCAAAGAGATGACATAAATTTTTATCGAAGAGGAAACCCTAGTGCATACCGGAATGAAGGATATAGAAGAGAAGGAAGAGGATTTGATAAGAGGACATTCAGAGGTACTTGTTTCAAGTGTGGAGGTGAAGGACATAGAGCATTTGAATGTAATCAGGGTAGTACAAGTAAGAGGACAGAGAATGGTGGAAAAGCAGCCTATGTTGAAGAAGAACCTATTGAATCACCTAGTTCTGTTGGTAAACCTGAGAAAGGAGAATCATTGGTGATGAGGAGAGCACTATTCCAAATAGAAACAAATGAGGAACCATCACAAAGGAAAAGTCTGTTCAGAACTAGATGCAAATCCAGAGGTAAGTATTGTAAAGTTGTAATTGATAGTGGTAGTTTAGATAACCTAGTTTCAGAGGAGATGGTGACTAAGCTAAAGTTGGAAAGATTGAAACACCCTAAGCCCTATTAGATAGCATGGATTTAGGATGATCATAAAATACTGGTGAGTGAACAATGTTTGGTGAAATTTCATATTAGATCTGATCATGATGAAGTCTTGTGTGATATTATGCCTATGGATGTTTGTCATATCTTGTTGGGTAGACCTTGGAAGTATGATAGAAAAGCTATACATGATGGGAGAAAGAACACATATACTATAACAACAAATGGGAAAAGAATTACTTTGATTCCTTTGGAAGATGATCCTAAAGATGTGGTATGTGGGAATGCTAGAATTTGTTTGGTAGATGAAAGGAAAATTTTGGATGGTTTGAAACAAGAAAGTATGTGTTATGCCTTGATTCCTAAAACACCTGAAGCATTGAAGAAAGAAATTGAACTAGATGAGATAAGAGAGTTGCTGACAGAGTATGAAGATATCATATCAGATAATGTACCTGAAGGATTACCACCTATAAGGAGTATTAGTCATCACATGGATCTTATACTAGGAGCAAGTTTGCCTAACAAAGTAGCTCATAGAATGACATCGACAGAGAATGAAGAACTAAATAGACAGATACAAGAATTGTGGAGGAAAGGTTTGATCAGAGAAAGTTTAAGTCCTTGTGTAGTACCTACAATTTTGGCACCGAAGAAGGATGGAGAATGGAGAATGTGTACTGACTCTAGAGCAATAAACAAGATCATAGTTAAGTATAGCTTTCATTTACCTAGGATGGATGATATTATGGATTGTTTGAGTGGAGCAAGATATTTAACAAAGATAGACTTGAAGAGTGGATGCCATCAGATTAGAATCAGAGAAGGTGATGAATGGAGGACTGCTTTTAAGACAAATGAAGGATTGTATGAGTGGTTAGTGATGCCCTTTGGATTGACAAATGCACCGAGTACTTTCATGAGATTGATGAATGAAGCCTTGAAGAAATTCTTGGGTAAGTTTATGATTGTGTACTTAGATGATATTTTGATTTTCAGTAAGACAAAAGAAGAACATTTGTGGCATATTAGACAAGTTTTGCAAAGACTGAGAGAGGAGAAATTGTTGATAAACATCAAGAAGTGTAGTTTCATGAAGGAAGAGTTGGTATATTTGGGATTTGTGATTTCTGCGGAAGGATTGAAGATGGACCTTGAGAAAGTGAGAGTAATTTTTGAATGGCCTACATCGGAGAGCATTGGAGAGGTTAGATCATTTCATGGATTGGCTAGTTTCTACCAAAAGTTCATCAAAAATTTTAGTTCAGTTTATAACCCTATGATAGAGACAATGAGAGGTGACAGAAAAGATTTTAAGTGGACATCTAGAGCAGATAAAAGTTTTGAGTTGTTAAAATAGAAAGTTATAGAGTAATCTATTTTAGCATTACCAGATTTCAATAGGTATTTCAAGTTGATTGTGATGCTAGTGGAAATGCAATTGGAGCAGTGTTAAGTCAAGAAGGTAGACCTGTAGCATATTTCAGTGAGAAGTTGAATGATGCAAGGAGAAGATATTCAATTTATGATCAAGAGTTATATTCCATAATTCAAGCCTTGAAGAAGTGGAGACATTACTTGTTGCCTAAGGAGTTTGTGTTATATATAGATCATCAAGCTTTGCAATATTTGAATAGTCAAGGTAAGTTGAATCAGAGACATATGAGATGGGTAGATTTCATGCAGAGTTATACTTTTGTGTTGAAGCATAGGAGTGGTAAATCAAACAAACTGGTTGATGCCTTGAGTAGAAGAAGAAACTTGTTGACAAAGATAAGAGTTGAAGTGTTGGGTTTTGATGAATTGAAGAACATGTATGAGGGAGACACCCATTTTGCAGAACCTTGGAAAGCATGTAAGGAACCTGTTGTGATAGATAGAAGTAAGTGGTTGGACTATTTCATTCAAGAAGATATGTTATTCAAAGGAAGTCAGTTGTGCATACCTAAAAGTTCAATGAGGGATAATTTGATCAAGGAGAAGCATAGTGGTGGATTGGCAGGACAGTTTGGCATTGACAAGACAGTGGCTTTGGTAAGTGAAAATTACTTTTGGCCTTAGATACATAAGGATGTTTGGAGATTTGTGCAGAGTTGTAGAGTTTGTCAACTTGCAAAAGGGAGTAGTCAGAACACTGGATTATATAAACCTTTGACAGTACCGGAGAGACCTTGGGAAGACAAGCATGGATTTTGTAATGGGATTGCCTAAGACATAGAGAGGACATGATTCAATATTTGTAGTGGTTGACAGATTTTCAAAGATGGCTCATTTCATACCTTGTAAGAAGACAACTGACGCAGTACATGTAGCTGACCTATTTTTCAAAGAGATTGTGAGATTGCATGGATTACCTAAGAGTATAGTTTCAGACAGAGATACAAAGTTTGTTGGATATTTTTAGAAGACACTTTGGAAAAAGATGAAGACAAATTTGAAGTTCAGTTCTACTTTTCATCCACAGACCGATGGATAGACAGAGGTAGTGAATAGGAGCTTGGGAAATGTGTTGAGATGTTTGGTTAGAGACAAAGCCGAAAGTTGGGATTTGATTCTTTCACAAGCAGAGTTTGCATACAATAATTCAGTAAACAGGAGTACGGGAAGAACACCTTTTGAGATTGTTACCGGAGTGAATCCTAGAGGAATTGCAGAATTGAGAGATATCAGTACAGAGGAAAAGAGGAGTACAGAAGTAGAAGAATTTGTAGATCATATGAAGACAGTGCATAATTAGATAAAGAAACATTTGGAGGATATGAATAGTAAGTACAAAGAGAAGGCTGATGAGAAGAGAAGACATAAGGAATTTGAAGTGGGAGATGAAGTCATGGTGTACTTGAGAAAATAAAGATTTCCATTTGGGACATATAACAAGTTGAAGATGAAGAAGTTTGGACCTTGTAGGATACTCAGGAAATTTGATTCAGGAAATGCATGTGAAGTGGAATTACCAGAGACATTAGGTATTTCACCTATTTTAAACATTACAGATCTTTATCAGTATCATGAAGCAGAGTTCAGTGATAGCATGGAAGAAGACTTGAAGAAGCAGTTACCACAACAAGCACTGGAACAGATTGAAGACATTTTGGACAACAGAGTTGGACACAACACTAGAGGAAGACAATACAAAGAATATCTTGTGAAATGGAAAGACAGACCGAAAGAAGATTCATCATGGATTTCTCAGTCTAAGGTGGAACATCTTGGTTCTCCCCTAGCCCCAGCAAAGTGTGGGACTCTCTTTTTCAATAACCCTGGATGTCTGATGCAGGAGCTGTTAGATTTAGGGCAGACAACTGAGAGGGGGGTGAATCAGTTGTACAAGACTTTCTTCCAATTTAAACACTTAACTCCACATTGTTATTCAATAGCATAATAGTAAATCAATCATGGAAACACAATGCAACAAATCAAAAGAGAAGTACATTAACAACAAGATTTTGATGTGGAAAACCCGGTTAAGGGAAAAACCATGGGGTGATTAACCTAAGATTGTATTCTCTGTTAGAAGAATAGAAAGAACAAAATGGCACATGCCAATTAGGGCTCACTACCTGAGCACACTGCTCACAAGAGGCTCACTGCCTACAAGAGACACACTATCTACAGAGAAATAGGTATCACCTACTTGAACTAGAAAATAGCATCTTCACCATGCTTGAATCAGTTCCATTTAAGTCCAATACTTATGCTCTACCTTTCACTCTCTTCCTTGCTACCACACACTCATCTCCATAAGGACACCTTTGAAATGACTTTGTAATCCCTTATTTATACAATACATCAACTTAGGAATGATCATCTAAGTCAGAAAACATCAACAAGAACATCTGTAGGATGTGTAATTCATCCGGTCAGCCAATCTCAAGAAGAACACCATCATCTAGAAGTTATTCTTCAATTGCAAGCTCCAACTCCAATGCAGATGACCAACACAAATTGGACATGATCCAAAGAGCTCCACAAGCTTACCTGAATCACCAAGAACATCCACACTTCATCTGCTTACTAAAAACCTTCTCTCCTTCATCCGGAACCTCAAGAATACAATCTGTCATGACTGTCACAAAGGAATAGATGCTTGCGAATCTTCAAACCATGAACCAATCAAGTTGATACTTCACAAAGACTTCCTTAACACTCCCTCAAATCCATAGAATAGGATAGTGTATTTCCAGATCTCACCGTACCTATTTGTATCACTCTGTCACCACTAAACACCTGTCGGAACCAGTTTTACTTGAGCGGCCACAACTTCTTTAGATCTTTATACGGACCTCTAAAAACTCTACTAGAACACCTTAAGACACATATCTACAAACCCTTTAAACCGTATCCTCTAATCCTCATCCTATCTTGGACTTTTACCTTATTGTCATCATTGTTCTTCACTGTTCCTGATCGAGACTAATTTTCTCAATATCCTCAGTAGACAGCTCATCCAATCCATATCATTAATGCAACAGGAGTATGTTTGACATCAATGAAAACACCAATTAGGCCCATACTTGCAACAATCTCCCCCTTTGTCATTGATGGCAACATATGATGTGAAAAACTGTTTTAACCATCAAGACAAGAACTTCTCCTTACTGTCACAACTCCCCCTATCAGCAACAACCATTCACATATCTTCTCTCCCTTTATTGCTCCCCCTTTGATCAGCAACCACTTGTTTTTCACATATCTTCTCTCCCCCTTTGACATCAATGGCAAAGGGCACATACTTGCAATTTCCACCACTTCAAAATCGTATCTGCTGCTCCCCCTGAGTAGCAGCTCCCCATCATCAATCCGGACCATAATATGTGATTGTGATATCCACCAGACTGATGCACATTAGTGTACCTTAGTTCATCACCAGAGGGGCAATAACCCCTAACTTCTCCCTGAGATACTCAAAAGAGTCGTTAGGTAGAGGTTTATTAAAGATGTCTGCAATCTGATCCTTGGAAGGCACAAACTCCAATCTAACTTCATTCTTGTTCACTTGCTCTCTCAAAAAGTGAAACGTCATGGATATGTGTTTAGTCTTTGAATGCAACACTGGATTCTTAGATATATTTATTGCACTTGAATTATCACAGAAGATTGTGATAGGTTCCTCATACTCCACTTTGATATCTCTTAGCATCTGCTTCATCCACAGTGCAACTACCTATTGCTGCAATATATTATGCTTCAGTTGTAGATAGAGATATTGCCTCTTGTTTCTTGCTTAGCCAAGAAACTAGTCTCTTCCCTAAAAAGAATGCTCCACCATTGGTACTCTTCCGGTCATCCACATCTCCTGCCCAATCCACATCTATATATGCATGAAGAGAGAAATCATGATCTCTAGGATACCACAGACCATACTCAACTATCCCTTTTAGATATCTAAAAATCCTCTTGATTGCCATGACATGAGATTCTCTAGGATCAACCTGGAATCTAGCAACAAGACCAACAGCCTGCATAATGTCTAGTCTAGTTTGAGTGAGATATAACAGTCCTCCAATCATTGACCTATACTTTGTCTGATCAACCTTAGGAGAGTCATCATCTTTGCTCAATTTACATCTGGTTGCCATGGGAGTATTCACTGGTTTTGAGTCTTCCATCCCAAATTTCTTTAAGAATTCTTTCACATATTTGGTCTAAGAAATGAAGATTCCTTTCTTTGTTTAAGTGATTTGCAGACCCAAGAAGAAATTCATTTCACCAAGCATGGACATCTCAAACTCACTTTTCATTTGACTTGCAAAAGTTTTACACATACTATCTCTTCCTCCAAAAATGATATCATTGACAAACACTTCAACAATCAAGATGTTTTCATGATCAATTTTGAAATATAAATTACTATCAGTAAACCTTTATTGAAACCAATCTTCAAAAGATGCTTATCCAATCTTTCATACTAGGCTTTGGGCTTGCTTCAGTCCATACAGTGCCTTCTTCAACTTGCAGACCATATCATCATGACCAGACAATTGAAATCCATCTAGTTGCTCTATGTACACTTCTTCCAAGTCAACATTCAGGAAGGCACACTTGACATCCATCTGATATACCTTGAAATCCTTGAAGGTAGCGAAGGTAAGAAATAATTTGACTACTTCAATTCTTGCCACTGGAGCAAAAGTTTCTTCAAAATCAATTCCTTATATTTGAGAGTAACCCTTGCAGACCAATCTGGCTTTATTTCTGATTACTTCACCAACTTCATTCAGTTTGTTCCGGAAGACCCATTTTGTTCCAATCACATTCTTGTTTCTAGGTCTGGGAACAAGATCCCAAGTGTGATTTTTCTCAATTTGCATTAGTTCTTCCTCCATTGCTTTAGTCCAATTTTCATCATTGCAAGCTTCATTCACCTTCTTGGGTTCAATCTTTGAAATTAGACAATACTCTTCTGAATCTTGAGCAATTCTCCTTCTTGTTTGTACTCCTTTTCTTTTATCACCTAAGATCTGATCTTCAGAGTGGTTCAGTCTTACATACCTAGGAACTTTGGGAATTTCTTACACTTCTGATTCTTGATCAAGCTCATTGAAACTCATCTCTTCTTCCTGACTTACTGAATTAGTTTGAATCTGACTTTCAGAGGAGGCTTGGGCTCCTTGAATCAGAGCACCATTCTGATCATCTTCATCATATTCATGAAATCTTGAGGGTTTTTCAATTCCTTCATCAACCTTCACATTTGTACTTTCTATTATTTTTCTTAGTCTCTTGTTATAACATCGGTAAGCTTTGCTTTGAGTAGAGTAACCCAAGAATATTCCTTCATCACTTCTAGCATCAAACTTTCCTAGACCTTCATCTCTTTTAATGTAACATTTGCTACCAAAAACTTTGAAATACCTCATAGTAGGAATGATGCCAAACCAGAGTTCATAAGGAGTCTTACCGGTATTACTTCTGATTTGAACTTGATTGAGAGTATAGACTGCAGTGCTGACGGCTTCTCGCCAATAGATCTGAGGAACATTTGCTTCCATCATCATGGTCCTAGATGCTTCCTGGATGGTCTGGTTCTTTCTCTCCACTACTCCATTCTGCTATGGAGTCCTAGGAGCAGACAACTGTCTCTTTATTCCATGTTTCTCATAGAACTCTATGAACTCACCAGATGTGAATTCTCCACCTCTATCAGACCTTAGACATTTCAGTTTTAATCCAGTTTCATTCTCTACCATAGCCTTGAATATTTTGAATTTCTCAAGAGTTTCTGACTTCTCTTTCAAAAAAGTTACTCACATCATCTGGGAGTAGTCATCAATTAGTAACATGAAGTATCTATCACCTTGTACACTCCTAATTCTTGTCGGACCACAAAGATCAGTATGAACTAAATCCAATATTCTGGTCAAAGACAGTTCCTTACTTTTGAATGTGACTCTGCTCAGCTTACCCAACTAACATTCTTTGCACAAGCTATTAGTAGGTTTCACCAATTTTGGAAGATCTCTTATAGCCTGAGTATTGCTTATCTTGATGATATTATCAAAATTCACATGACACATCCTCATATGCCATAACCAACTCTGATCAACTTGAACAAATAAGCAACTTTTACCAGTACCAACCAAGTGGAAGATATTACCTTTAGTTTGAGTACAGGATGCAATCTTTGTTCTGGAACTTTCAAAGATCTTGCATTTTCCATTCTTGAATCAGAGATCATAGCCTTTGTCCACCAACTATCTAACACTGAGAAGATTGTGCTTCAATCCTTCAACATATAGTACATTACCGGTTTTGTTCCTTCCATCAAAAGAAATAGTTCCTCTTCCTCTGATTCTACCAACGGAATTGTCACCAAACTTTACCACTCCTTCATACCTTTCCAAATCTATGAATTTGTTTTTGTCACCTGTCATATGGTGAGAGCATCCACTGTCAATGACCCAGTCATCCTTTTCTTCAACTTGAGCAGCTAGAGCTCTTTCTACAACAGAGGATATTAGTTCTTCTTCCTTGATGGCAATAAACACTCATTCACTTCCAGATTTTTTTCTTGTCTCTGATTCATCATCTGTTACTCCTTCATTATCATCTTCTTCATGAACATAGTAACAATTCTTTTGGAACCTTGATCTGTTAGGATTTGGCCTTGAAAATCTTTCTGGACATCTTAAAGCAAAATGACCAATCTTATTACAGTTAAAACACTTAAAAGGCAATTTTCCTTCATACTCACTGGATCCTCTTGGTAGTCTTTTTGCAATAAGAGCTTCAAGTTAAGCAGTTTCAGCTTCTTCTTCTTCCAGGTCTTTTCTTGCTTTTTCATACCATGAAAGTTTCCTTGATGAGTTCTCTCTCAGATCAAACCTTTGTTTACCTTTAACAAAGGCACTGGCTTTGAATGTAGATTCAGTCTTGGGGGGGTCATCTCCAAACTCAGTCATTTCAAATGCAGCCAATTGATCTCTTGTGACAGTTGTATGGGCTCTGAATTCTTCAATGGCAACAACCTTGATTTTATAAGAAGCAGGAAGGGATCTGAGAATTTTTCCAACAATCTCATTTTCATCCAAGACTCCACCAGCATTTCTAATTCCACAAACAAGCTCATTTACTCTTGGCATAAAAGTAGTGATATTTTCATCTTCTCTCATTTTCAAATTTTCTAATTTTCCTTTCAGACTTTGTAACCTTGCACATTTGACATACTTGTCTCCTTCATGTAGAAGTTCCATTTTTTCCCAAATCTCAAAAGCAGTTGTAGGTCAACAACATTTGAAAGCTCTAAATCAGATAATGCACTTAGAAGAGCTTCTATAGTCTGCAGATTATTTTCAGCATCTGTGATTTCATTTTGGGATTTCAAACCACCCTGTGGAGGAGTATACTTCGTTGAAGTCATGTTCCAGTACTACATTCCCATAAATTTCTAGTGACATGTCATGCGACTTTTCCAAAGATTAAAATTGGTTCTGTCAAACTTTGGACTATCCTTCTTGTAGGATGACATCCTGGGTCTCCTCAAGCAGTTAAGCTCTTGTAGAGGAACTTAGCTCTGATACCAATTGTTAGACTTAGGGTAGACAACTGAGAGGGGGGTGAATTAGTTTTACAAGACTTTCTTCCAATTTAAACACTTAACTCCACATTGTTATTTAGCAGCATAATAGTAAATCAATCATAGAAACACAATGCAACAAATCAAAATAGAAGTACATTAACAACAAGCTTTTGATGTGGAAAACCCAGTTAAGGGAAAAACCACAGGATGATTAACCCAAGATTGTATTCTCTGTTAGAAGAATAGAAAGAACAAAATGGCACATGCCAATTAGGGCTCACTGCCTACAAGAGACACGCTATCTACAAGGAAATAAGTATCACCTACTTGAACTGGAAAATAGCATCTTCACCATGCTTGAATCAGTTCCATTTAAGTCCAATACTTCTGCTCTACCTTTTGCTCTCTTCCTTGCTACCACACACTCATCCCCATAAGGACACCTTTGAAATGACTTCACAATCCCTTATTTATACAATAAATCAACTTAGGAATGATCATCTAATTCGGCAAACATCAACAAGAACATCCGCAGGATGTGTAACTCATCCAATCAGCCAATCTCAAGAAGAACACCATCATCCAGAAGTTATTCTTCAATTGCGAGCTCCAACTCCAATGCGGACCACCAACATGAACTGGACATGATCCAAAGACCTCCACAAGCTTTCCTGAATCACCAAGAACATCCACACTTCATCTGCTTACTGAAAACCTTCTCTCCTTCATCTGAAACCTCAAGAACACAATCTGTCATGATTGTCACAAGGGAATAGATTCTTGCAGACCTTTGAACCATGAACCAATCAATTTGATACTTCACAAAGACTTCCTCAACACTCCCTCAAATCCACAGAAAAGGATAGTGTATTTCCAGATCTCACTGGACCTATCTGTATCACTCTGTCACCACTGAACACCTGCTGGAACTAGATTTACTTGAGCGGCCACAACTTCTTCAGATCTTCATGCAAACCTCTAAAATCTCAACTGGAACACCTTAAGACACATATCTACAAACCCTTTAAATCGTATCCTCTGATCCTCATCCTATCTTGGACTTTTACCTTATTGTCATCATTGTTCTTCACTATTCCTGATTGAGACTAATTTTCTCAATATCCTCAGCACACAGCTCATCCAATCCATATCATTAATGCAGTAGGAGTATGTTTTACATCAATGACAAGACCAGTTAGGCCCATACTTGCAATAGGAGCATCCCTGGTTCAAGAGTAATCTTGCATCAACCAAAAACATTTGCATTTCAGTTCTTTCATTTTCTAGTTTAGTTCAAGCAATTCAGTCAGAAGCAGTTTCAGCTTCTGGTCCAATTTTGGAAATTCACACCTTGTGGATCTAGACTTAGCACCTACATTCATTCATCTACATCATATCAAGAATTCAGAGCATTTGGATCAGTTTCTGAAAAGATATCACTATCATAAGTTGACTATTTTCTCACAGTAGAGCATTCTAACAATTCCTGATAATCAGCTAAAGGAGAAGGCTTGCAGATCATTCCTTGACTTGTAGATCTCAATGACACATCATTCAACATCCTTTGGTTCATGGCTGACCTTCCCCAAGGGTCTATACATTGTTTCATTTTTGAGGAAGTGTTCTATGCATTTAGGTCTGACCTATCTGTGAACACGTTACAACTTTTCATTAGAGTTTGTGACCTTCCTTGGCTAACACAGAGGAATCTATTGGTTTGGAAATGATATATATTGATGTTATAGATCCTTAGGAAAGTAGCTATTCACATAAGAAAGATCTGATAGTTTAGATTTTGTATGAAGGAGCCTCAAAGCTTTATCTTGCACATGTATGCACTCAGGCCTTTGAGCCCTAGTTGTAAGCCCGCATATTACCGACTAGATTGTATTTGAATTCTTTGATATACTGAATGACTGAATCTGTATTTTTTCCTTTTTCTTTAAGTTGTTTCTGTTGTGTTTACTCTTGCTACACGGTCTAGACAGTTCATTCTGTGAACCCTCCTACCATGACTGCACCACATCTGTAGACTCCAAACCATTTTCAAGTATAGTGTATTCCTTTTGAACCATTCTCTAAACATCATAACCAAGAGAAATAAGATAAATTTACATTCTTACCTTCTAGAAGGCATAGTCAGTTTCATCAAACTAAGGAATGTCTTTCTTGTGCATCATCTCAGATCTACTGTAAGATGTTAGGCTTTCTTCCAAGGAACCCCCACTCTAATACCAATTGTTGAATGCACAAAACAACTGAGAGGGGGGGTGAATCAGTTGTATCAAAAATCTTAAACCCTCACAAACATAATTAGTTCAATTAGAATCTTATTTTGTTATGAAGATTAAAAATGAAAAATTAATAACAAAAACTTAATCACATCAACACCATGCACATGAGAACACCATAATTTTACATGGAAAAACCTAAAAGGGAAAAACAACAGTGAGGATTAGCTCACAATATAAAGTAGTATCAATACTGAATTACAAAGAGGCTCACTTCCCAAGGACTCATTGTCCAAAGAAATGTTCACTACAATAGGCTCACTGCCAAAAGGAGAAGGATCACTACCATGAACTTATATGATAGCATCTACCACATGCCTAATTTTAGTTCCAATGAAGCACAACAAACATCACCTTCGCAGCCTCTCTAAAAAATTGTAGCTGACTTCTGCTCATTGCATTAGGTCTTCTACCACATGAAATTCCTTGCTACCTCTGATTCAGATTCACAACACAAACATCCTCATCTTCGCACACACACACACACACACACACACACACACAAATCCTTTATACTTATTTATATCAATCATCAACCTTGAAACATTCACCAAGGTCTGCAACACAATCTACAATCTTTGAAACAATCTCCAAGGTCGACAAACATACAAAATTTAAATTAGGTCTGGACCTAAACATTCCCGCAAAGCAAAGGAATGAAAGTAGAACATTTCATAGCTTAGCTTTGACCTAAAAACATCTTCACATGGTTCAACATGCTTCCACAATCCACAAATCACATCTGTAATTAATGTTAGCACCCAAGTCGGTTAAACTTGTGTAAACACCAAGAACACTTAGACACACGCTTCTAAGAACACAACCATAACTTGTGGACCAAGCACAATCCTTTAACATGATATAGAAACATCCACGAACAAAATGAAATCCCCTAGGAGCCAAAAAATTTAGCTACAACAAATCTCACTTGAAGACAGTTCACAAACTACTCACAACCAGCACTACCAAGCTCTACTACTCAAGAAAACTATATTCTGGAGCATCAAATCACAAGTCCTTTAGATAGGACATAGATATGGACCTTGTGAACACTCATCCAGAACCATAAGACCAAAAACCAAACTGCAGAGAAATGCAAAGTAAAATACTTTCTCTTAGTCACACTGCAAACACTATCAGGCATAGTCTTCAAACTGGTGAACATAACTCTCAAACCAAAACATTCTAGAGTACCAAATTCTAGATTTAACATCATCAACCACTTCTCTAAAACATATCCAAACCTCAAACGCTAGTAATGAACACAAAATAAATGCAGAGCAAAAACTCAGACAGTATCATGTAAGCTAGAATACTTCTTCACAACACTATCTTCAGTATTTATCAAATTTTCTCAAAAGCACTTGGAAACCTAGCAACAAGAACAATATACTAACATCATCAGTACTTATGTAAGTCTTTCAAATCACCTTAACACAATAACTTAATCAACCAACAACAACAACAATAGAAGATATAGTTGACACCAATGACAACACAAACATGTTGACATCAATGACAACACCAATTAGCACATACTTGCAACAAACAAAATGTTAATTTTTGTAATTTTTTTTTCTGTAAGATACTAAAATCTTGAGCTCTCTAAAGTTGAGGTATTTGGCTTGTTTTAAGCCTTTAGATTAACATTTCAAACACAAAGACATCAAGTTTTACACTTAAATTACCTGTGAACACTAAAACTCTAAGCTTGTGAAGGCTAAGATTCTTAAATCAAATGAAAGAATCTTAGCCTTCACATCTTTTAAAACATACCATAAGCTAAACATAACACTAAGAAAAAATAATAGACATAGCACTAGCATCAAAAGGAAAGACCACCCATGGACTAGCAGAAGGAACCCTACCGATTGGAAAGAAAGTTGAGTCTATTGATGGCTTGCCACTCCCTAATAAGGAACTCAAGCTTGTCCTCGAAGGAATTCTCCTACACTCTGTTGTCACTACTGTCATGATCATCTGAGGTTTCCATGTCAACCTCTTTCCCTTTGGTGTTCTTTCTCTTGGCTCTAGTTCTGTTGGCATGCCCCGTAGTGACTGACTATTGAATGTTGGTGCCCATAGGTATAGTACCTAAATTACCCCCTCTAGCATCTTTTCTCTTCTCCATTTCTGCCTAGAACACATACAGAGTGGTACCCAAATTCTTAACTATTTCCCTGCTAAATGCCATGATCTCCTCCATGTTCTTCATGATGGCCTCCTAGTTTTTCTTAATCTTATTCATCTCATCTTTGATATTCTCCCACCTGTCAAACATTTTGGCTAAATTTTCCATCTCCTGCCACATCTCATCCTCATTCTCCTTGGGCCAATCTGAGGTCTCCAGCTGAGTGACAACCTCAAGGTGTTGAATCTTCCTCTTAGTGTGATGCATCTGGGCTAATTTCCATTTCAAGACTTGGTTTTGCAGATCTAAAGCCTGATACAGGGTTGCCACCTTATCTTCAAACTAATTGCAAGATTTATAATTATTTTTCTCTAAGTAGGGGGTTTTCTCCCTAGTAGGGGGGCTATTGGGAGGAGTAGTCTGTTTGTTATTGAGAGGGGTGGAATGATCTCATGAAATGGGGCTCAACTAGGATGGAAAATCAAGGACCTCCCATTTACCTTTGTCTTTCTTAACATTAACTTTAGGGGTCAAATGACCCTGAACAGGGGAATCCTCCAGGACCTTTCATTTATCATTGTCTTTGGTAGCATTAGATTTAGGGGACAAATCTCCTTAAATAGGGGACTCCTCAAGGGGGTCACAAAAGGTCATCTTCTTCTATTTATTTCCATCATGGGGTTGGGTGGGAGTCTCAATAGAATCCTTAATAGGGGTAGAATCAGTCGAGGCCCAGGGTTTAGATAGTTTGGGTTTCTTGCTAGAAGGCAGGTTAGCAGGGATGTGCTCAACAAGGGAAGGATTGTAAATCCTGGGTTTAAAGGCTAGAGCTAGAGTGAGGGCCAATTCAAATTTTTAAATAGCATAGATTAGCCCCTGATGGAGTGGGAGGGTTTTCTCACCTACCAGAACCTTCTGGACCAACTCCTCTAAAGAGGTGAAGAGCCAATATGGGAAATTAAGAGAAGCATTCAAGTGGAAATGATTCAGTAACAGAAAGAGGTAAGCATGAAAGTATTTGAAGTAACCTTCAAGAGCTACATACCTCATTAGAATCTTCATAACTATTTTCCACACCCCCGGGAGATCATCACGAGAATACCCATTCTACAATCTATTGATCTTTTCCTTGCTAGAGAAATCTATGCATATCCTCTTAGTACTGACCTTTGAATTTTTTAGGAAGGAGGACTCCTTCCATCTTCAACCTGGTGACTTCAGCTATTAGTTCCTTCGACACCTTGAAAGAAATCCCCCTAACATAAACCACACCAGCTTTCCATGACACAACAAATTCATGGGAAAGAAGGGTATAAAACCCATTCATGGCTTCAATGTAAGGGGTGAAGTTCCCCCTCTCCAGCACCCCCTATAATTCGGTGTCATTTTTAAAGTTCTCATAGTTTCTTAGCTTAGTCTAGATCAAATCCCCGCTCATGGTGGAATTCTCAGTCTTGGCAAAGCAAACAACGAAGGTAAAAATGAAAGGTGACCATTCAGACTAGGAAAGATAGAAGTGAATGTTGATGCATAACTTAGCATTATTACCATCTTTCCAGCAAATTCCCTACCCCATGTGAGGCATCCTCTCAGTGGTAGAGGTGTTCATTTCCATATGTGGATTTAAAGACTTTATTTTTAATGATAGATTTTATGTGATCTGGAAGATTTTTACCATCCATCCAACTAACCATGTTATCAGCATTGGTCCCTAGGTTGGTAAGAGCATCTGCTGGCCTATTGCCCTCTCTAAATATGTGACAAATATCAACCTTTTCAAATTTTAATAAAAGGTTTCTACTAATGTCAATTAAATATTTGTATGACCAACTGGGGCTGGCCTTAGACTCAAGCATATTTAGGATGTTCTTTGAATCCCCTTCTACAACAAGGTTCCTAATCCGTTTATCAATGGCCATTTTAATGCCTTGGAGAGCAACACTGGCTTCAACAAAATTGCAAGTTTGAAAACCTAATTTCTCAGTGTAGGCAACCACAACATGGCCCTTACTATCCCTTAAAAGACCAACCCACCCTCCTGACCTAGGATGGTAATGCAATGTTAATGATCCAATCACAATACATTAAAGAAATGGTAGGTCTTTCTATTAGGGAATAATACACCAAGATCATCATGGACTCCTCTAGAGAATATTACGATGGTCATGTGAGTAATTTTTTAGAAATTATAAATAAATTTCAACTTATTTTTAAAAGTGAATTTTGTGAGGAATTTAAAGATATTATCACACTATTGAGTAGAGTCACAAGATAGGAGATGGCCAAAGAATTTCAAACATAGATGCACTAGTACATGGACAAGATCCTTGCCGAGAAAGAGTTTATTGACTAGGCCACTCTAATTAGTGACAAGTTCCATGAATAGTTAAGTTGTGTGAATCGAGTAAAGACATTTTATATGACTTCATATTTGGTATATGCCTTGGACACAAAATTGAAGGTGTCATGGGAATGGGTTAACAAAAAGTGTATGAATACTATCCATAGTTAGAGATTAGAGAAGGTGCTAAGTATTTCATCAGAGTCAATGATGCAATCATCTTCTATATCTCTATAGAGGTGATGGTAGAAGTTAAGAATTGGTACATTCAATTTCCTACATTCACATATATTAGGGATGATCTCTATAGAGGTGATGGTAGAAGTTAAGAATTGGTACATTCAATTTCCTACATTCACATACATTAGGGTTGGTGGTTTTGAGAAGGCACCCTACAATCTCCTTGGATATGTGAGCAATAAATTAATACTCTTGGAACTATGCTGACAACAAGGGGAGGTGAAGAAACTATGTTA
Organism: Cunninghamia lanceolata; assembly: GCA_027924645.1. Lineage (NCBI taxonomy): Eukaryota > Viridiplantae > Streptophyta > Pinopsida > Cupressales > Cupressaceae > Cunninghamia > Cunninghamia lanceolata. Next base: position 18,066,617 of record BSBN01001715.1, read on the forward strand.
TGAGAGAAAAGTAAAAAGAATTTCATTTCCCATCTCTATTAGCAAATACACCTACTTGATAGTCCAGGCTGCTCTAGGAGTGTAGAATCTGAGATGGCATAGGAAAATCTGACCTTGCATGAGTCGAAAAGCTCATTTCACCCTAGATCTTTTATTAATGTACTGAGATCTTCATATTTACACAAGAATTATTTATAATAGGGCTAATTATGATTATGACAAAGAGGTCAGGAGAAGGGATTATTCTCACACAAATATGTATTAGATGAAAACATATGAAATTAATGAAGTTCCAACTGAAGTAAAGGATGAAGGTAAAGTACTAGACACTTCATATGAGTTGGATGGAATTTTTGATAAATCATTTCTCATAATTTATTAAAATGCAAAGGAATGAAAAGATGTAGAAAAAATAATGAAAAGGGTAAATAGGAGAAGCTGAGAATGGATAAACAAAGAGAAGAAAAGAACAAATTTGTCAATGGGTAAAAGTAAGAATAAATAAGGAAAAAAGAAACTATAGGAAGTTGGAATAGGTGAAGAAGAAGAAGAATAGGAAGAGGAAGTCATTCAACTAAAGAAAAAAAAGGATAATCAAAGTTACATTTGTGGGCAGAAGAGAGACTTCATCACAAACTCCTGCAACTTCTTCAACTTGAACTCCACCCTTGTCACCCAAGTAGAATCTTCCAAAGTTTATGAATCTCTCTCCTCTTCTTAAAATGGAGTCATAGAGACACTTTTGGAACCTACTTCTACTCCTCCTCCTCCTATTTCAAATCCACCTCAATATCCTTCTAAGTCTTCGCTAGTAGTTTCTCCAAAAGATTCACCTAAGAAATCTCCAACTCCATCTCCTAAAAGAACTCTATCTCTCAAGATAATTTTTTCTCGTCCACCCAAAATATCTACTTCTCCTTATATCCCTCCACAAGACCAAAATAGACAACAATAAAAGGACAATACCCAACAAATGGAATCAACTACAACAAATACAACAAAGTGGTTTGATTAGATAATTCAAAAAAATGAAAATGGTAATGGAGACCACATTGGATGACCTTGCTCGTTGGCCTCCTTGTTTTCAAAACCCACCTCTGAATAAGGCTAGAGTGAGATCAACTATTACAATAGATGAACAAGGAGTTAGATAATCCTAGATTATAACTCCATTGTCATATGTACTTGAAACAAAATTGCAACCAGTGAATGTTGGGGTGACTAGTGTGTCTCTAGGGAAGTCATCCATAGAGGAAGTGAAGCAAATGACCAAGTCATCTATTAAATTGATGATACAAAAAATGGATAAGGATAGGGAAACCAAGTAGGAGCTAAAATAAAAGGTGGCACATCTCATTGCTTACATAAAAAATTTGGTTGATCCTATTGATCTTTCTATCACAACTTCATCTTCACAACTCATCAAGGATGTAGAAAAGGAAATACCTACGACAAGAGAATTGAGAGATATTTTAGGGGCTACATGTGTGTAGAATCCTAAGTTTCTTTTATTTGGGAACATGGTAATGGAAGAAGTAGTAGCTACATGTGATAATTCCATAAAAGAGTAGGGTGCTATAAAAATATTGGAACAGAGTGTAGATGAGGAGTTAGCTTCCATTGAAACCAAGACTATATTCATGTTGTTGAAATGGTAAATGTAGACTTCCCTTCTTTGGTTAATGAAGGTATATTGGATGGGAAATAATCATACATTTATTAGAAATGGAGGGAAGTTTTGAATGATTTCAAGGAAAAAATTTAAGCAACATGTAGTGTTGTACATAAAGCCTTGAAAGATATGAAAAATTTTATAGGTCAGATTGGATGCAATTTGTATGATGATAAAAATGCATTCAATTATACATGAACCCTAAATGATCAGTTTGATGATGTAATTGTAGAGTAAATTACTCTACATTTTGTTTTGGTTGCATGTGTATCAACGCGGCTGTGCGGTTTCCAGTTTTGACAGTAAGGGTTTCAGTTTTGGCCGTGAAGTTTTGATAGTAAGGGTTTTGCCTAAGTCTCAGAGTAGCGCGGAACATGCCAAGTGTCATTAGCCAGAATGCATTAATAAGTTTCTCTAAGTAATGCGGATGGAGCCCTGTGTCTTATTAAAGTAAAGCGAAAATCGACAAGTTTCAGCATCCGCGTTTTAGTTTCTCATGAGTTTCAAGCCCCTTTTAATGTTTCAAAGACTGTGGTGGGTCCCTGTTTCTAAGTTTCTCCCTGCGCGGAAGGTGCCAAGTGGTAGCTACGGAAGGTTTCTATAAAGTTTCTCTAAGTAAACACGGAAGGTGCCGCATGTCCCTTGTAACTTCTGCGGAGCGTGCCAAGTGTCAAGGTCCGCAGTTTCTTCCTTTTTGTTTCATTGTTGAGAAAAGATTGTGGTGGGCCCCCAGTGAATGGTAAAAGTTAAGCGGAAAATGCCAAGTGTCATCATCCATTTGAATCTAAATAAGTCCTGAATATTTCTATAGTGATTCTCAAGTAAGCACGGAAGGCGCCAAGTGGCAACGTTCGCAGATGTTTTGTTAAAGTTTCTAATTAAGTTAAGCTCAACGGAGACCGCCATGTGTCATCTTCCACAGGACTCTCAAAAGGTAACTTAAGTCTCTTTAAGCAGCGCGGAAGCTGCCACATATCACTAGTAAAGATCAACGGAAGGCGCCACCTATCTCCATTCCCCTTTTGAAGTTGCTCGAGAAAGAACTGTTGTGGGTCCCATTTTTTGTAAGTTGATAAAGTTTTGAGGCAGCGGATTGTGACAGGTGTCAAAGGTAGAATTCTCCCGACAATGAGGCATAGTGAACTATAGAGATCACGGAAGCTACCACGTATATGTTTCAAGTTTCACAGAAGGAGCCACATATCTTTTTGCAGGCACGCAGATGCTGCCATCTGTCGCCAAGGTTTTGTTTCTAAGTAGTGCAGAGGCTGCCATGTGTCAAGTTCTTGTTTTGCCAAAAAGATGAAGGAGTTTCAAGTAAAGGGCGCATATGCGTGCCATCTATCTCAAGGGTTTATAGTCACAAAGATTAGCAGAAGCTGCCAGGTGCCCTCGCTTGTTTCACAGTGGAAAGTGCCACGTGTATCTATTTTAGCCAATGAACTTGTAGAGAAGCTAACCGTTTCAGATCTGAAAGACATCTTCTGTCAGACACTTCTAGTTAAGTTCCAGTTCGGTTAGACCATTGGGATTTGATCATGTGGGCAATCTTGAGCCAGTCCTATGCTATAAATATGTGTCCAGATCACAGATTCATATATAGAGAGTTTTCTGCATATAGATTGTTATCAAAAATTTACAAGAAGTTTTTTGAGAGACTTGTGCTGTGGCCAATAACATCATTTGCTTTTGTTCTATTTTCTTGATTCAGAAAGTTTGTATAACTGTGCATGTTTTTGTGCCTTTTATGTGACTGGAAAATTAATAAGAAGACTGAGTTATGTGCCCTTGCTGATATTTTCTGTGTCATTGCTAAATGGTTTAATTGTGAGCCTTTGATTCTATTAGTTTTATCTTTTACATTGATCATGCATTGTTTGCTCTTTAATGTAACTGAATCTTAAGGATAGCTTCACTATGCTTAATACTAAGGAACGAATCACATTCAGGCACATCACCATAGTTAAATTTTCTTTCACTGCATCTGTGTTTCCATTTAATTTCTATCCCTTTTCCCAAAGTACATTTGAGAGATAGAAGAGCCAACTTCTTTAAAAATTTGGAGGTCACTTTGAGGAGCATTCCCACATCTTAGAGTTTCCCATGTTGGTGTTGGAAACAGCGCAATTTTAAGCATCAACAGTTTTTGGCACGCCTGGTGGGACCATTCTTAAAGTTTCTTTCAAGACTGTATGAACCAGAGAGCTACAAGGAGTCAGAGCTGTGGACCTGTAACAAGAGCTCAATCTGCTGTGAACCCAGGTATTCTTTTACCACCATTGATAACTAATTCAAGAAGAAGGGTCAATCAGTTTACAACAACACCAAGAGCAAACATGGGAGCACCTATAGCCCCAAGGAGTTATGCGAATTTGAACAATGGCAGTGCTTTGATTCTCCCAATACCACCAGCCACTTGGGATCCTATTCCAGCAAATGCCCTAAAAGCTCTGCCCAAATTCAATGGGGAAGATTTCAAAACACCCGAAGAACATCTACAGGATGTATCTGATGTCTATGCAATACATGTGATCACTCAGCAGAATGTGGCTATAAGATTGTTAGTAGCTTCTTTTAAGGGGAAGGCTCTAGACTGGTACAGATCTTTGACCCCAAATACAATATCTACATGGGATCCGCTTGGAGATGCTTTCTTTGCAAGATTTAAAGAAAAGGGTGATAAATCTTCTTTGTTGCAACAATTGATTACTATTAAAAGGGCACCACAAGAAGCAATGACTGATTTCAATTCAAGATTTCAAAAGACTTGGGAAAGAATTCCTACTACAGCAAGACCATTACCAGGTATGGCTATAGTTTTTTATCTTAAAGCCCTAAATTCAGATATATCAGTAATGATTCAGTCACTTGGAGGTCAGACTCTGCCAGAAGCCTATGATTATGCAGTCAAAGCTGAAAATAATTTAATAGACGATGGGAAGTTGCCCCCAAGGCCCCCCACGCCTATGTTTCCAGAGATTAGCTTACCATTGCCTCAAGAAGCCCCTAATCCCATAACCCCACCTATGTCTATGTATACATTTCCCCAACAACCTGCTAAAGTAGCTATCCCTGTCTAGTCATTTGAGATGGATGATGTCAAGAACATCTTAAGGACATTTTCTAATGAGATAATTAACCTAAAAAGACAACAGAATCCTTATCCTAGACCCCAATATCAAGGCTACCAAGGAAATAGACCTCCACCACAGCCAAATCAGTATTAGGGTCCTCAAAGGCAAACTAACCCTCAGCAATCAAACCAATTAGTTACAGTTCCTACACCCTTGCAGACTGTTCCTCCTAATCCAAATAGAGAGATTGTCCTAGGGCAGAATAATTATGTAGATGGCACCAATGCCTGGTGTTTCCCTTGTAATAATGCTCATATGCCCAGAGATTGTCCCAGGGGTAATCTATAGCAAAAGATAGTAGAGCAAAGAAGAGTAGATGGACAATTTGCAAATACTTCTGACACTCAACCCTACCAATCCCCTGGTATGCAAAATTTAGTCCTGGTGGCTCAGATGCAGGGAATGTCCTTACAGCAAGAAGAAGAAATAGCCCCTGAGCATGCTTTGTTTTCATGGATTGAAGATGAAGAGTCAATATTCTTGAATAAAGCTTCTACTTCCAAGAAGCCATTGGTACAGTCAGATTACTACACTAGATCCAAGAGAAGGATGATGGAACAGCCTAAGATCACAAATAATGAGGTTGTGAGTCATCAGAATATAGTTTCTAGACAAGAAGTGCCACAGCTAGTATAGAATCAAATGACTTCAGGGCAAGTTCTTGAGAAAGCAAGGTACCCTTATTATCTAAGAACCCAAACGCTAGGACTTGTGAATGTGGTGGATCAGCTAAAGAAGACCCCAGCCCACGTGTTAATATGGGACATACTGGCTATCCCTGAGCAAAAGACACTGTTGCAAGAAGCTCTGCCGAACCAAGCAGTGCCTAAACATACTGGCACCAAAGGAGGACCTGCTGATAAAGAAAAGCTCAAAGACACTGTTCCTCTGCAGACAACAGCCCTTTTGAACAATGCACCAGAGGTAAGCAAATCCAAACCAGACCCCTTCTATTTGACTTTGATAGTTGGGAAGAAACTGTTACATAATGCAATGATAGACTCTGGATGGGAAATCAGTGCAAACAATAGGGAAAATTGAACAACTCCCATTGCAATTGTATACTTGCCCTAATATAGTTGTGAATCAAGATGTGGTAGTCATAGATATTCCTCCTGTTTTTGGTTTATGCCTATCCAGAGATTTTACAGCCAAGATAGGAGGTTATATGTCTCTTGATTGGTCTCACCTCATCCTAAGAACCAAATATGGTACAAAAATGAAAATACTGTCTGATTCATTATCTAAGGATCACATCACAAATGAACCAACCTCAAAATTAGAGGCAACTCATGCTATGCTGAATAGAGAGGAAAGAGTTTTTGTTGAAGAGTTAGGTGACTAGACTGAACATGACCAAGAGGAGGAAAATAACCAATTATTAACTATGATGCAAAGTGACCCATATGGAAATTATGACTCTACTGGTCTGGGCACTTATGTTATATTTGATGAAGACCATGAAATCCCAAATGTTTCAAGGGAGGAAACACCTCAGGCTCAAGAATCTAAAAAAGACTCAGAAATCTGGACCCTAAATTTTGATGGGGCTAGAAGTAAAAATGGTGCTGGAGCAGGAATTTGTCTTGTCGCTCCAAATGGTGAGAAAATTTTAAGAGCTATCCGTTTCCAATTTGCCTGTACTAATAATGATGCTGATTCTGAATCCTTAGTACATGGGCTTATGTTAGCCAAGAAAAGGGGAATAAAGAATCTAATAGTCAAAGGAGATTCAGAACTAGTGGTGAAACAAATCAGAGAAAAGGCAGTAGCCAAAAATGTAAGGATGAGATCCTATAGACACAGAATTTGGGACTTAATAGATGATTTTGAAGCTTTCAATATTCAAGTATTTCCTAGAACCCAAAATTATGAAGTTGATAGGATGGCACAGATTGGCTCATAGTTTGACCCAGAAACTGATCTATTAGTCAACAATGAGTCAGTCAGAGTTATAGTAAGGCCAACTATCCCAGACAATGATGAAAATTGGCAAGTCTTTGAAAATGATTTTCAAGTACTTTCATTTTTGCAACAGTCAGGGGAGTTTGCTGATCAATTGCAACCCAAAATTGAGAAAACATATGGAGACCAAATTATTCAATTAAAGACCAATAAGCTTCCCAAAGGCTTGATTACTTTAGAAAACCTATTTGATCCAGAAGATGTAAGTTTAGAGAAGAAGAGGTTTCAATCAAATAAAGCAGATTATTCTGAGATACAAGTGAGTGAAGGGAGAAAACTAAAGATTGGGAATTCTACTACTCAATAAGAGAGGAAAAGGTTAATTGATTTATGTGAAAAATATGATAGAGTAATAGCCTGGACCTATGAAGACCTTCATGGCTATAATAGAGACATCATTCAGCACACCATAGAACTGACTGAAGGATCTAAGCCAGTCAGACAGAAGCAGAGGCCAGTAAATCCAAGGATTTAACCTCTAATGGTGGATGGTTGCAGAAACTCTTAGAATCTAAAATAATTTTCCCAATCAAACACTCAACTTGGGTATCCAATCTAGTACCAGTCAGAAAAAAGAATGGGGACATAAGGCTATGTGTGGATTTCAGAGACCTAAATAGGGCATCTCTGAAAGATCACTACCCCCTGCCCTCTATGGAACAAATTTTACAAACTGTGGCTAGATCAGAGAGATTTTCTCTGCTAGATGGTTTCTCTGGATACAATCAGATTTGGTTGGCTGATGAAGACCAACACAAGACAGCATTTACTACCAAATGGGGAACGTTTGCATATGCCAAGATGCCATTTGGCTTGTCAAATGCTAGAGCCACTTTTCAAAGAGCAATGGATGTTGCATTTGGAGAACTTATAAATAAAATCATTCTGATTTATCTTGATGATCTCACTATTTTTTCAAAGAATGTTGTTGATCATTTTGATCATCTAGAATCTATTTTTAAGAAGTGCCAAGAGTTTGGAATATCCTTGAATCCCAAGAAGTGCATTTTTGCAGTACCTCAAGGCAAACTACTGGGACATATAGTGTCAAAAGATGGAGTCTCTATTGATCTAGAAAGAGTCAATGCTATAGTAAACTTGTCTCTGCCTGTAAATAAGAAAGCAGTCCAGTCCTTCTTAGGAAAGATAAATTTTGTTAGTCATTTCATATCAGACTTTGCAAGCCTAATAAGACCAATGACACTCTTGCTGAAGAAAGACCTGGTGTTCAAATGGACTATGGAAGGGAGACATGCTTTTGAAGAGGTCAAGAAAGTAATTTCTACAGCCCCAGTACTTAGGAACCTAGACTTCTCTAAGTCTTTTATAATGTATGTCTATGGAGGAGAGTTCAGTGTTGTTGTTGTCCTAACACAGAAAGATGATCACCAAGAGGGAGAACACCCAATAGCCTTTTTCTCAAGGACTCTTAGGGAATATGAAGCCAGATACAACTTTGTGGAGAAACTGGCATATGCTATGGTAAAAGCCCTCAAGAAATTTAGGCATATGGTGACAGGAAATAAGATTTTGATACTTGTGGCTCATCCTAGTGTCAGAGAATACATTATGGAAGGAGAGATCACTGAAAAAAGAGCTAATTGGATAACAAAAATTATTGAATATGATGTGGAAGTCAGACCAACTAAACTTGTCAGAGGCAAGGGATTGTGCCAATACATGGCACAAGATATGGAAAAGATGATAATTGAAGAAATAGAGGAAGAAAAGGTAGTGAGGATACAAGAAATTGATCAACACTCCTGGGTCACAAACAGAATCCAGTTTATGAAACATGGGATTTTCCCAAAAGAGCTCTCTCATGACAAGAAGAGATACTATAGACAGCAAGGGGTCCATTTTGTTTTAATTGACCAAGTTCTTTTCAGAAGAAATACTGATGGTATACTCCTAAGATGTATAGAGAAAGATGAGGCTCAAAGGATACTACATGAAATGCACCATGGAGTCTCAGGTGGACATTTTTCTGCAAGAACAATAGCTATAAAGATAAGCCAAGCAGGTTACTTCTGGCCCACTTTATTTACAGACTATTATCAACTGGTCAAAGAGTGCCATTCTTGTCAGTATTATGTGGGGAAGAGAAGGAATGCAGCAATGCCCCTTAGTCCTATAATTGTTGATGAACCCTTTGCTCAATGGGGTCTAGACTTCATTGGAATGATTAATCTGGTGTCAAGTATGGGACACAAATGGATTCTAACTACCACAGATTACTTTACCAGATGGAGTGAGGCAGTACCACTAAAGGAAGCAACAGAAAAGGTGATCCTAGATTTTCTGGAAGGTATCACTGTTCATTTTGGACCCCCTCATACCATAATTTCAGATAATGCTAAGGCATTTTTGGGGGCTAAATTATCTAATTTTACACTAAAGTATGGGATCTATCTAAAAACTTCCTCAAATTATTACCCTCAGGGTAACGGTTTGGCAGAATCAACCAACAAGAATTTGATTAGACTTATTAAGAGAGTAGGGGCTGATCATCACAAAGAGTGGCACAAAATGCTTAATATAGCACTGTGGGCTGATAGAATTACACCTAAACAAGTGACAAAGATGTCCCCATATGAATTGGTCTATGGCAAGCCTACTGTGATGCCCCTAAGCTTGGAAATTCCTACTCTCCAGTTATTAAAACAGATTGAGATTGAAGAAAATGGCCCTATGTAGGTCAGACTTGCTGAACTCCTGGAGGTTCAAGAAAAAAGGGAAAGAGCACATGAGTCATTAATGAAACATCAGAAAATAATCAAAGATTGTTTCGATAAGAAGACTTCAAATCCTCATTTTGAAGTAGGATCAGTTGTTTTGAAGTGGGACGAGAGATCTACTAAATCGGGTCAACACAATAAATTTGAGTCATTATGGACTGGCCCCTTCAAAATTCATTCCTGTAAACAGCAGAATTCATTTGAGCTTGAAACAATGGAGGGTGAACTTGTGGAGATTCCTGTGAATGGGATCTACCTTAAACATTTCAATTAAGCAATGTCTCCTATGTATTATAGTTAGATAGTTTCCCTTTCCTTGTTTCTTTGTTTTCCCGCTTTGTTTTTCCCGCTCTTTCTTTTAAATAAGTGTTCTATGAACACGTGGCCACAGCTCAAGTCTCTTCAATTTTTGAAACTCTCGCATTTGCTACAACCTCTCCAATCCCCAAAATTCTCCAAAGTACCACTTTATGCAGCCACTTTATGATGTGTATGACACTCTATCCCATGCAGATTTCACAAGATTTACTAATGGTTTTCTGGCTTTAATGCCATTTATGAAACTTAATGAGTCATCAATACCCCAATATTTGGAGTTAAAACTTAATTGTGTCTCATTTGTTTCTACTTCTACTAAGTAAATTCATGTTACTTGCATTTCCATATCTAGCGAAACCTGCTTAGTAAGAGTGTCTTCCCTATTGCAAAGCTTTCATCCTTGTTACAATAAGTTCACTAGTTTCTAGTATAGACACAGATATGGCAAAGGCATAGTCTTCACAGCAGGGGCTGGGGATTTACGAGTCCATTGATAAGCTTCTCACTAGCAAATCATATGCTTCAGTTCCTACACAACCCTTATGGACCTATCCAAGGACTAGGGTCCCCGAGGTTGGTTATGCGGTCGACCCAGCTAAGGTGAAGGATTTCACAGACGGTATCGCTGACCCAACACTTTAAAAGCCTGGCAAAGCTCTGTGAGAAGGGGCACACCAAAGATGTATCCAGAAGGCCAAGGCTAAACAATCTGAAACATTCAGAATGAGGATATGGACCTCTCAAATTTATTGTTCCAAGTGTACATTCATGCCCTGACCTGATTGAGATGTGCGCAGAATTGTTTCATGCGCCCTCAAGCACCGTACAAAAGGGACCCTTCATGGTGCAAATTACACCAAAGGCTATCAGGGACATGTTGGCATTTTGGGCAAACGTCAATAATCAATTGAGGTTTCTCAATTCAAAATTGCAGTTGGGAGATGAAAACACCCAAATGCCAGTGCTACCAACATGAAGGGCACAATTCGCTCAGGCTACCCAGGAAGCATTGTCTATGATGGCATTTATCTTTGGAATGAAGGAGGACATTACTGTATATGACTGGAAAATTGCCATTCTATTCAGATTAAAGACCGTGGACAAGTCTCAGGAGTTTCAGTTGGACTTCTCTGAGCAGATTGCCTATTCAATGGCTGACCAACTCACCCACTTCAAATCAACAGGGGTTTTCAGGTATTCTTCTTATTTGTTTCACCTCATGTTATATCAAAACCCTGCCATCTTTTCGCAATATATGCATCTGAATATGTATGACCCAAGTTTCAGTCACAATAGGACCATTCCTGTGTCTGCATGGACACATGTCTTATCCGAAACATCTGATCCCTATGAATTTTGGGAACTTTTTGTTGCCCCTGCTTTTTGCCACCTAAGCCCCGAGTCTGTAGAGAATAGGTTAACACCAAGCATCAGAGGCCTCATGGCAAATTGCCCTATTCCCTGTGATTATTTCTTTGGGTCCCATCATACCATCATTAGGGTCCATGTTTTTAATGGAGAGCCAATGCTACTACCTAAGATTTTGACTCCTAGGTTGAGGTCACCCAGCAAGTGTCTATGGTTGACAATGACTATGGCGCTAAAAAGAAGAAAAAGAAAATGTATGATGTCCCATGGGTAAGAAAAAACATGACCCTACTAGTTAGGGATGCTGAGCACTTGTTGCTGAGGAAACTAGTCGTCCTAGGTTTCTTTCTGATTGAAGATAAATGGAGATATGACCCAAACAGTTTTATAACCTTATGGGTTAAAGACAACAATGTCGGTGCCAACATTGTGCATGAGGGTCGTCCCTTTTAGGAAGACAGAAGAAACCCTAAGGAGGATATTCCTGATTTGTATGTAGAACTGACAGATTTACCTTTTGAGGGGCCCAGGCCATGGGAAAATTTTTATAATAAACAAAAGGTCTATGACCCTAAGCTCAAAATGGGCACTAGATTGAAGAGAAATTTATCAAGGGACAGGGAGTGGAAGCCAGACAAAATTGAAGCCTATTGGAAATATAGGCAGGAAATATCTGAGACAACTCACTCTTTTGGCAAGGTTGACATAGATGAAAAATGGAAGTCCATTTGGGACGAGTGGCATCCCTCTCCAGTCTCTAGCCCTGATATTCAAACATAGGGTGGAGAGTCAGAACGAGAAGCAGAGTCCACTCATACAATGCAGGCCCTAGGACAAGCCTCATCTACAGCCATTGTAACTGTATGGCCCCAATCTCTCAGTGCCATAGAGAAACAAAAGAGTGTGGTATCATCACCACCTAGAGCTTCTCCATCAGTTTCAATGACTGGGGCTTCTAGCTTTATATCATTGCCACTAGCAGCAGTGGTAATCATTGAAGAGAAGGAGGCACAGCAAGAAGAAGAGAGGCCAAGGAAACATAGGAAGCTGAACCTACCACCTGATTCAGATGAAGAGGCAGAACCATCACAACAGAGGCCACCAGCCACATCTGCAGCTTCTCAGGTACGTGCTATTTCTCCTTCTTCTTCCCAATCTCTTTCTTCTTTAATAGGGGTGGCAATCCCAACTGGCTAAGTATTATCCCCTGCCACCTCTGCTATGCCAATTTCCCAATTTACCCCACCTGTTACTACTCAGGCCATGTCATCATAGGCCACATCATTGCCCCCCTTTTCCCCCTCTGTTCCAAAGAGAATACCTTCTTAATTTCCCCCTAGCCAACATTTGGCTATTCCCTATGGCTTGCCACAGGGTCATCCTTTTGCGGGCGGGTATATTGCCTCTCCCCCTACCTTCCAAGCTCAAGCAGACACTGCTAAGAAGGCTAGGGAAGCCCGGATGGATAAAAAGAGAAAGAAAGATAATAAAGCTCAGGTTGTACCACATATGAGGTCTCTCTTTGACCCAATCCAGCAGCAGCTAACTGTGACTCATTTGTCACCCAATGTAGTCAGGCCAAATGAGCAGATGCAGCCCCAAGATTATACAATGAGTGTAGTGGCTATGGATATGTCACTTTTTAGGCCACAGGACAGGGTCGAGCTGCTGAATGAAACCACTTCTGCTGTAGCTACTGATTATCTGAAACTATCAAGGAAGTTGCAGAAAGTGGAGGCTGATTTACCTTAGGAAAAGGCACATTGTGGCAATCTTGCTGCAGAGCTTAAATCAAAAAATGATGAAATAGAGAATCTCAATAAACATTGCAAAATACTGTTTCTTGTTAGATTCATCAGGTTACACAGAACCAAAATGCTTCTTTGAAAGAGGAGCTAGTACAAGTAAAGTCTGCAGTGACAACCCTAAGGCAGGAAAAGGCCACACTACAGAAAAGATATCAGGATTCCACCCAACAAGCCACACAGTTTCAGCAGTAGTTGCTGAAGGAACAAAATAATGTTGCTGCAATTCATGCCCAATTTCAAGCTAAGCAACAAATAACAAAACAATTGATACTTGAGTTGGCCAATCAGCCCAAGAATTCAGGAGTGTTGAACCTGGTTAAGGAGCTATATGTATCAGTATGGAAAAGAATCTCTGAGGAGATTATTCAGCTCAAACCTTCTTTAACTTTCCTGCTACATGCACAACAATTGTGTGAGAAGGTAGAGACTTCAATTCAGGCCACTCTGTTCATTGTTTCCTTGAGAGTTTTAGATTCTCAACTGCTACTGCAGAAGCTGTATGACACAACTGATGAGACATTATCAGCAGCAGGGATTAGTGACAGAATGATCACTGCAAAAAGGGTGAACAAAGTTCTCAATTGCAACTCTTCTACAATTAATTGCAAGGAGCTCCTGGATGTGGTCAAGGAAGGAGTGAAAGACATGAAGAAACATATTGAGGATCTAGTGCAATTGGGTCTTCTCTCCCCTTTTCCTGATAGCAAAACTGTGCTAATGGTGGATGAGATTAAGCCTTTGTTGTTAGCCAGGCAAAATGATCAGTCAGTCTTCCAGGGTTTAACAGATGCTTCATCAGTGCCAGAAGTGGAAACTGTCTTGATTCCCATGGCCCAGCTTGAGTTCCAATTGAAGGCTACAGTTCATGTTTTGCAGAGTTTTTCGCACAAGGACATCATTAACCTTGATTTGGCTTTCCAGGATTTGCAAAATAAACAAGGACTATCTGATGCTGAATGGTCTGTTTATCAAACGGCCTTACAGAATCTATGAATTTTGCTATATATGTACATACTTTTTGGATTCTTTTTGAGCAAGCTAAAAAGTCCTCAGGGTCACCAAGAACTGTAGAGTAAATTACTCTACATTTTTCTTTGGTTGCATGTGTATCAACGCGACTGTGCAGTTTCCGGTTTTGATAGTAAGGGTTTCAGTTTTGGCCACAAAGTTTTGATAGTAAGGGTTTTGCCTAAGTCTCAGAGTAGCATGAAACATGCCAAGTGTCATCAGCCGAAACGCATTAATAAGTTTCTCTAAGTAACGCGGATGGAGCCCCATGTCCTGTTAAAGTAAAGCATAAATCGACAAGTGTCAGCATCCATGTTTTAGTTTCTCATGAGTTTCAAGCCCCTTTTAATGTTTCAAAGACTATGGCGGGTCCCTGTTTCTAAGTTTCTCCCTGCGCAGAAGGCGCCAAGTGGCAGCTGTGGAAGGTTTCTATAAAATTTCTCTAGGTAAACATGGAAGGTGCCGCGTGTCCCTTGTAACTTCTGCGGAGCGTGCCAAGTGTCGAGGTCCGCATTTTCTTCCTTTTTGTTTCATTGTTGAGAAAAGATTGTGGTGGGCCCCCAGTGAATGGTAAAAGTTAAGCAGAACATGCCAAGTGTCATCGTCCATTTGAATCTAAATAAGTCCTGAATATTTCTATAGTGATTCTCAAGTGAGTGCGGAAGGCGCCAAGTGGCAACGTCCACAGATGTTTTGTTAAAGTTTCTAATTAAGTTAAGCTCAGCGGAGACCGCCATGTGTCATCTTCCACAGGACTCTCAAAAGGTAACTTAAGTCTCTTTAAGCAGCGCGGAAGCCACCACATATCACTAGTAAAGATCAGCGGAAGGCGCCACCTGTCTCCATTCCCCTTTTGAAGTTGCTCGAGAAAGAAATGTTGTGGGTCCCATTTTTTGTAAGTTGATAAAGTTTCGAGGCAGCGGATTGTGACAGGTGTCGAAGGCAGAATTCTCCTGACTATGAGGCATAGTGAACTATAGAGATCGCGAAAACTGCCACGTATATGTTTCAAGTTTTGCAGAAGGAGCCATGTATCTTTTTGCAGGCACGCAGATGCTGCCATCTGTTGCCAAGGTTTTGTTTCCAAGTAGTGCGGAGGCTGCCATGTGTCAAGTTCCTATTTTGCTGAAAAGAAGAAGGAGTTTTAATTAAAGGGCGCATATGCGTGCCATCTGTCTCAAGGGTTTATAGTCGCAAAGATTAGCGGAAGCTGCCAAGTGCCCTCACTTGTTTCACAGTGGAAAGTGCCACGTGTATCTGTTTCAGCCAATGAACTTGTAGAGAAGCTAACCGTTTCAGATCCGAAAGACATCTTCTGTCAGACACTTCCAGTTAAGTTCCAGTTCGGTTAGATCGTTGGGATTTGATCGTGTGGGCAATCTTTAGCTAGTCCTATGCTATAAATATGTGTCCAGATCACAGATTCATATATAGAGAGTTTTTTGCACATAGATTGTTATCAGAGATTTACAAGAAGTTTTTTGAGAGACTTGTGCTGTGGCCAGTAACATCATTTGCTTTTGTTCTGTTTTCTTGATTCAGAAAGTTTGTATAACTGTACATGTTTTTGTGCCTTTTATGTGACTGGAAAATTAATAAGCAGACTGATTTCTATGCCCTTGCTGATATTTTCTGTCATTGCTAAATGGTTTAGTTGTGAGCCTTTGATTCTATTAGTTTTATCTTTTACATTGATCATGCATTGTTTGCTCTTTAATGTAACTGAATCTTAAGGATAGCTTCACTGTGCTTAATACTAAGGAACGAATCACATTCAGGCACATCGCCATAGTTAAATTTTCTTTCACTGCATATGTGTTTCCATTTAATTTCTATCCCTTTTCCCAAAGTACATTTGAGAGAGAGAAGAGCCAGCTTCTTTAAAAATCTGGAGGTTACTCTGAGGAGCATTCCCACATCTCAGAGTTTCCCATGTTGGTGTTGGAAACAGCACAATTTTAAGCATCAACAGTAATCAAGGGAGAGTCTCCTAAAGGGGGAGATTTTGATTCTTCTTCTATTGTTTGACTTATGAGAATATGTATTTGTGTGACATTTGAGAAGAAGTTGGTGAGATATAAAAAGGTGCATGAAGAATTATTGGGCATTTTCATTGAATCCGAGATTAATTATGTTCACTCAGATGGTCCAGATCCTAATGTCATCAAAATTGTAGTGGATAAATTCACCACATAATTGAAAAAATAGTCACATAAGGATCTTGGAAAAAATTACGAGTGTGCACAATCATGTGACACTCATTTGCAAGTCAATTTTTGACTAAGATATAATGAAAGAATATAATGTAAAGGACAAGTCAAAGTGACCCTTCACATTCTAATGTATTTTTGTCTTATATGTGTCTTTTGGATGGAATGACTTCTAGTCTTCCACATCCAAAGTGAACTATAAATATGTCATTGTAACATATTTGAAAGGGTAAGAAACTGTTGGAAACCTATTCTAAATACAATATACCAATTTTTTCTCCTTTTTCTTTGAGTTTTCATTTTTATGTTGTTTTCTAAACTCTAAATCTATTCTCTTAGATTTCCATGCTATTAACTCAATGAATGTTCAATGACTTTGATACGTGTTTCATATCATTGATACCTTGCTAATGATGAAGCATTTTACTTGGTTAACCTAAACACATTTGTGTCACATAAAAATTCAACATCCATTATACATGTTGGGTTTTGTTACTTTAAAGATCACACCTTCTTACATTTTGGTTGCAGGAAATGGGTCAGACAAGGAATGGTTTTTCATCAAATTTGTCCATTTTCCAAATGGTTTATGGAGGGTTTGAAGATAGTTTTAGATTCTTTTTCTCTAATTTTTCCTATATCCCTTTTTCTCATTTTTATATTGATGATAGATTAGGATTAGTTTAGGGTTCTAACAATTAATTTATACTCATATGAGGCATAAATATAAATGGCTTTTCAATTTCCACATGATAAAATTTGTATTTTCGCATGTCTTTTGTTGTCATAAAAATAGAATCGTTATTCCCTCGAAATTGGGAAAATAAAATGAATGAATTTTCATATTCCAAGTTATATAATTTTGATTTTGGAAACAACTAAATTGTCATATGGTTATAATTTTTTTTCTTTTAATTTAATTAATGTTGGAAAGTATTTGCAAGAAGTTTGATAATTTGAAATGGAAATCATGAACATGATTAAATTAGACGGTTTACATTGGATAATAGTTATTAATCTCACTATGTTAAACAACTAATTTTTTGAATGATTCTTAGTATTCTATGCGTAACCCCTTGAATGGGCCAGCCAAAACACTCTTCAACTAAGATATTTTGGTAAATCTCACCATTTGAAATTAATGAAGACTCTTTACAATACCCACCTTACAAGTAGGGGAACCTTTCTCATTCCAACCTATTGTGAAAGGAAGCAAGGTGTGTGGAAAATGCTTCCTACACTAATCTAATGAGGGGAGATGTATGCAAATTCTTTTAAACCTGTATAGTTACAATGATGTTAACACAATAATAGAGATATTGCAGCAATACACATAGAGAGAATGTAGACAGAAGAGAGAGACAAGATATAACGTGGGGAAAACCCTTTTGGGAGAAAAAACCCACACTCCAATACCTACACAATGTATTATCAAAACAAAGAATATTTACAACACACTTGCACTGCAAGTCTTCCAGGAGTCTTTGACGCTCATATCTAGAGATATTCTGGCAGCATAATAGTACCTATCAATAACACTATGCATCTCCCATCCAAGCACCTGTTTATAAAGAGTTTACAAGGCAAACTAGGAAGCTTCTAGAGATGGGCGTCCAACTTGGCCTCATGGCCAAAAACCCATGCCTATGGACACTTGTCCTTCATTACAACATGATTTTACACTTGTCATAATATGCCTTCCCAATGTGGGGTGCCCCATCCAAGAATGGGCAATGACAAATGCTCTTACACACCTTACAGTTGTCATAGAATCTGTCATACATGATAGCTCTTATAGGTGTAAGAGAATCTGTCATAACTGCGTAAAAATAGCATATTCCTCTTACAACATGTCAAAATCCACCTTGGGCACCCAAAGGTGCCTTCCTCAAAGATGCACTTCAACACATGTCTTCACCTATCATAGAATCTTCTATTCTTGACTCTTATGCGTCATAGAATCTGTCATAGGAATCCATCATAACACTTACGTGTCATAACTCCTTACACACTGCACAAGATGCCAACACATGGCAAAAAACCTCTACCACAATATGGGACACCTATATCCACATGGAATGAGTTGACTATCCTAATCACATTACAAGTGGAGTGACAACTCACCATGTCACTTCACACTAAATGACAAAATCGGATGTGCAACATAAATTACATCATAGTCATATAAATAAATACATAATAAAATAATTAATGCTAAGAATTACCAAGGTTGAGATACCTTAATTCCCAACATTCTCCCACTTGTTGAACACCTTATAAGATCCAATAGAAATAACAAGATTTAACTGCTATAGGCCGAGAGGCCCATAGACTCCGAACACCATATGAACTTATCAATGCCCACTGGTTTCATCAATGCATCCGTAATATTCTTCAAAGTGTCTATCTTCTCCAATACCACCTTCTCGTCTTCCACCATGTCTCACACAAAATGAAATTGTACATCAATATGCTTTGTTCTGGCATGGAAAGTTGGATTCTTTGCTAAGCAAATCACACTCTAACTATCACAACATATAGTAATATGTCCTGCATCAACACCAATATCTGAACACAATCTCTTAAACCAAATGGCTTCCTTGCAAGAATGATTAGCTTACATATACTCTACATCTTTCATGGACAAAGTGACCACAGGTTGCTGCTTACTCATCCAACTAATTGCACCACCAAACATAGTAAACACATAAGCACTGGTGGATCTCCTGTTGTCAATGTCACCTGCCCAATTAGAATTCACATATCCTCAGATACTCACAGAATGTAAAGGTCCTGTAGGATGACCATGATAACATAGGGAATACTTGGAAGTACCCCACAAATATATAAACACTCTCTTCACTGCATCCCAATGTACCCATCCAGGATTAGCCATAAACTGACTAAGGACTCCCACTGCTTGGGCAATTTCTAGTCTAGTACAGACCATAACATACATCAAGCTGCCAACAACACTAGCATAAGGTACTTTGCTCATGTCCTCCACCTCAGAAAGAGATTTTGGACTATCAATAATAGATAACTTGGTCCCCAAAGAAACAGGAATAGACAATGGTCTGCAAACTACCATGCTAAATCTCTCTAACACGGTCTTAACATACTTACTCTGGCTTAACCAAAGTTTTTTGTTAGCTCCGTCTCTTCTGATTTCCATTCCCAGAATGTACCTGGTTGCCCCTAATTTTTTCATCTCAAACTATGCTAACAATTGAGACTTCAAATCAAAAATCATATTTTTACCATTCCTAATTAACAACATATCATCAACATACAATGCAATAATGAGAATACAATCATTGTCAAATTTGTAATACACACAATGATATGATTTTAATCTCAGAAATCTAATTGACAACACAAAGGCATTAAATTTCATATACCACATCCTAGGAGATTGCTTCAAACCATACAAAAACTTCTTCAACTTGCAAACCAAATGTTCTTTACCTTTCTCTATGTAATGCTTTGGCTATGACATGTAAATCTCTTCCTCCAAGTCACCATGAAGGAATGTTGTCTTCACATCCATCTTCTCCACTTCTAAGTCATAAGTTGTTGCAAGAGAGAACATGAACTGAATGGATGACAAATTTGCAATGGGACAGAAAATTTCACCATAATCAATTCCCTCCACTTGTGAATACCCCTTCACAACCAATCTAGCCTTGTACTTCTCAACACTGCCATCTGCTCCAAATTTCTTCTTGAACACCTATTTATAGCTGACAGGTTTATGTCCTTCAAGGAAAGGCACCAAGTCCCAAGTTTTGTTTTTCTCCAAAGAAGCCATCTCATCTTCCATGGCCTCCTTCCAAGAACCTGCATCTTTCATGCCCGTAGCCTTTGTCACAATTCTAGGCTCATCAGTGTTAGTAATCAAGGCAAAAGCACAACGAGAATCTAGTAATAAATAAACAAACCTATCAGGTTGCTTCCTTGTTAGTGTAGATCTCCTCAAAGGCTGAGGTTGAGGTTTTGCTTCTTCTTTTGAGATTTTAGAGCTGCTAGAGCTCTACTCATCTTCAGGTCTCATAGGGTCTTTCAGTTCAGTCTTCTCAGGGGTAGAAGGAAACTGAACCACATCCTCTTTCTTTTCTTTCTCTTCTAGTTGTAGAATAACATGAGAAGGTGTTAGCTCTTTGAAAATAACACTTCTTCTATACAACACTTTCTCAGCCACAAGATCCCAAAGCTTGTACCCTTTCACACCAATACCATAGCCAATGAAGATACACTTAACAACCTTGTTCTCCAATTTTTACCTCTTCTCCCTAGACACATGAGCATCTACCTCATAACCAAAAACACAAAGATGTCTTAATGAGGGCTTCTTACCAAACCACACCTTCATGGGTGTCTTATCAACAAGAGCTGATGTAGGAGACATGTTTATGAGGTAGCAAGCAGTGGCTACAACTTCAGCCCAAAACTTCTATTCAAGGCTAGCATCACTAAGCATACTCCTAGCCCTCTCCATCAACGTCATGTTCATCCTCTCTACAACTCCATTTTGCTGAGGGGTGTATGGAGTTGTCTTATGTCTCTCAATCCCATGTTCTTTATAGAATTTATCAAACGTTGTGGAACAAAAATCACCACCGTTATCAATTCTCAAACACAATCTTTTTACCAGTCTAATTCTCAACAAAAGCTTTAAACTCTTTGAATCAACTAAAGACTTCAGATTTACTTCTAAGAAAATAAACCCCTATCCTTCTACTATAGTTATCAATGAATGAAATAAAATATACAAATTTAGAGATTAAAGGAACATTCATAGGACCAAACACATCAGAATGAATAAGATCCAACACACCAGAAGACTTATGAGAACTAGAGTAAAACTAAACATGGTTTTTCTTTCCATATATACAGTGTTCACAAAAGTCAAACTCGAGATTACAATCATTTAACCCGTCGATGAGGTTTTTATTTTTCAGGGCTCTAAGACCCTTCTCACCAATGTGGCCAAGTCTCTTATGCCATAACATTATCTTCTCAGCTAGAAGTTTCATTTCCAAAGAATGAGCACCCTTAGGTACCCAAAATGCACTCCCATCAGAAGTGGAAGCAATACATCTTTTAGCTGCTGGTTCTAATGGTGAAGATGAAGTGACTAAAGCTATTTTCTTTGAAATAAAAGCACTATTGCACTATCTAGTGCATGCATCCAGCTAAAATAGAGTACCTCTCCAAGTACCCTTTGCAAGCACCATAGCACCTCTAGTCATCTTGCATCCTCTGCTAGAGAAGACAACCTACACACCTACATCATTCAATTTACTTACAAAAAGCAGGTTCTGTGTCAAGCCTAGGATGTGTATAACCCTAGAGATCCCCTTCACTCATCCATCAAGGAATCAGATTGAGACTCTTCCATGGCCAACAATCTTTAGATGAGAATCATCACTAAGGTACACTCTTCCACCATCGAACTCTTCATACTTTTTAAACTAGTCTCGATGCGAGGTCACATGAAAAGAGGAACTAGAATCAATTAGTCACACATTATCAGATGCATGGGTGGCCAAGGCTGCAATGAAAACATCACCATCTTCTCGTGACTTGTCAAAATCTGAATCTAAGACATTATTCTTCTTTTTCTTTTTCTCTTCTTTGCATTCCTTTCAAAAATGTCCAGATTTACCACAGTTCTAACAGAGAACCTTAGACTTTCCTAGAGATTTAGATCTCCCACAAGATTTGGATCTACCCTTCTCATCTTTCTTGTCCTTCTTTTTCCCTTTCTCCTTGGATCTTTTGCAAGAGCGTCTTTGGCTGACTCAGATGATTTTCTCCACATCTCTTTAGATAATAGCAAAGACACCACTTCATCCATCTTAAAGGTGGATGTGGTGCTCCCAATGGCCATTACAAGATGGTCCCACAAGTCTGACAAAGAACAAAGCAAGGTCATACATTGATCCTCCTCCATCTTCACACCCACGGATGTCAACTGTGCAACTAGCATGTTAAAGGATTTCAGGTGCTCTGCAACAGATCCTCCATCCTTAGAGAATATAGCTTCTTTCTCAAGAATAGCTTGTTCACCAAGGACTTGGCCTAATAAACATCTCCCAGCTTCTTCCAAAGTTCTTTCGTGATCTTCTCCTCATGGATATTCAATAGGACAAAGTCAGCTAGACAGTCTGACAAGACCCTTAGCTTTTTGATCCTTGAGATCCCAATCAACTTGAGACATTGCCATAGGTTTTGTACTAGAAATTGTTTCCCATAGGTCTCTATCAACAAGAATGTTTTCCATTTTAAGTTTCCACAAATTAAAATTGGTGTCGTTAAACTTCTCCACCTCTACTCTTCCAGATGTGCCTGCCATCTCCTTCCTGCAACAAGATTACAGAATACTTTGCACAGACTCCCACTCAATCTAACATTAGCTCAAAAAACCCCTACCCAACAACTAGCATCAAAGGTGATCAAGCTCTAATACCAATTGAAAGGAAGCAAGTTGTGTGGAAAATGATTCTTACACTAATCTAATGAGGGGAGATGTATGCAAATTCTTTTAAACCTTTATAGTTACAAGGATGTTAACACAACAATAGAGATATTGTAGAAATACACACACATAGAGAATGTAGATAGAAAAGAGAGACAAGATATAATGTGGGGAAAATCCTTTCGGGAGAAAAACCCCACACTCCAAAACTTGCACAATGTATTATCAAAACAAAGAATTTTTACAACACACTTGCAATGTAAGTCTTCCAGGAGTCTTCGACACTTGTATCTAGAGATATTCTAGAAGGATAAAAGTACCTGTCAATAAAACTATGCATCTCCCATCCAAGCACCTATTTATAAAGAGTTTACAAAGCAAAATAGGCAGCTTCTAGAGATGGGCATCCAACTTGGCCTCATGGCCCAAACCCATGCCTATGGACACTTGTCCTTTATTACAAAATGATTTTATGCTTGTCATAATATGCCTTCCGAATGTGTGGCATTCCATCCAAGAATGGGCAATGATAGATGCTCTTACACACCTTACAGTTGTCATAGAATCCATCATACATGACAGCTCTTACAGCTGTAAGAGAATCTGTCATAACTGCCTAAAAATAGCATATTCCTCTTACAACATGTCATAACCCACCTTGGGTGCCCAAAGATGCCTTCCTCAAAGATGCTCTTCGACACATGTCTTCACCTGCCATAGAATCTTCTATTCTTAACTCTTACATGTTATAGAATCTGTCATAACACTTACACATCATAACTCCTTACACACTACACAAGATGCCAACACATGGTAGAAAACCTCTACCACAATATGGGATGCCTATATCCACATGGGATGAGTTGACCATCCTAGTCACATTACAAGTGGAGTGACAACTCACCATGCCACGTCACACTAAATGACAAAACATGATGTGCAACATAAATTACATCAATCATATAAATAAATACATAATCAAATAATTAATGCTAGGAATTACCAAGGTTGAGACACCTTAATTCCCAAAATATTGGTGTGTCAAAACCTAGATCAACACCTCCTTTAGAGGAGAAGGCATCCTATCCTATTAAGTAAAAACCAAAATATCCATTAAAGATGGCAACTCCAAAAGTTGAAGTCTCTTCACTAGCTAGGAGACCTCTACCTTCTTTTATGGCTCTTCATGATGGAAGTGATAAAGTTTGTGGACAATTATGTAGAATAAAAATAAATATCAATCCAAAAAGGATTTGGACTTTCATATGATCCTTTGTTCCCATGTTAAAATGGGTGCTTCTGGTAGAGGGGCAATGTAGTTTGTCTAGCTTGCATGTTAGGTATTGGTGTTTAACCAATGGTTTTCTTTATGGGCTTGGTTAGTGTTATTGTTGGTATAAAGGATTTGTGTTCATGCATCCCTATATTATAATTTATTTTTGCTAATACTAAGAACATGATCCCCCTGGATCATATTTATCAATCAAAAAAATTATAAAATTAGTGGGTAGGAAGTAACATATCATGAGTTTAAAAAATGGAACTCCCATGACCTTCTTGACTTCTACGCCATTCCTTTGGCCTCGTAGGAGGTTTTTCCTCCTCTATCCTAAGAATTCATTATTGGGCCCTCATCTGTGGGAATATTTGCTATATGTAATGATGCTATCTCTAGCCCCAAAGATAATTCCAATTGCTAACATTTATTGCAAGGTTCATTTGGTAATGATTAGTGTTTCCTATTTTGTAGACATTGATATTAGACGCAGATGTGGTATTGGTGTTGGCAAGTTTATTTCTGCTAATATTTAAAGGATTATGGTCACCCTAGTTCATATTTGTTTGTAATGGCTCAAGCTAGTCTATCTATTGTGGCTACTATTCATGGTGTGTGCCCTTCTTCTCAAAGAAAGATTTACCCTTTTCCCTATGCTATGAAAAAACCAATAATTACATTTGGGGAGGATGTGATTGAGGGTGAATCCTATTTTGAGGTGAGGGGTTTGATTTATCATTTTAACCACCACTATCCTTGCCTCCCAAAATTCCATAACTAGCTTAAGGATTCATGGACTCCCCTCATCGAGGGTAATTTGGAGATTTACCCTTATGCTAGGGGGTTTTTTACCATCATATTTTACTCTACTAATGATTGGGATATTATGCTTTATGATCATACTTAGGTTTGTGAGCAACATGTTAGGACTATGAGAAATCTTCCCTGGCTCCATGTGTATTTTTCCCCCAAATTCTATCTAAGTCCCATTTTATGCCTCCATTGTTGAACCTATTGATAATAATTGATCTGAGATGTCTTTCATAGGTTTCCATATGTCTACCTTTTGAAAAGCAAGGAAAAAGATCTAGAAAATTGGTTAAGTCCCAAAAATCCTAAGTGTTTCCTTGTGTTTTTGCCTTGGTCAAGGTTTCAAAGTTTCGAGCTCCTATCTTCTGTCGTGTTATCTTTATCAACTTCGAGGTCTGGGCTCAAAATTTGTCTAAGTGTGGAAATTTGTATTTTCTAAGGTGGAGTTGTGGAGCTTAGAGTTTCAGCCTTTTGTCTTCTTCAGTGTTGCGATTGGAAGGAGGACGACCCGAAGACTGAAGTCCGATGAACTCTATTTCTTCTATATGTTTCAGAGGTCAAAATCTAGGCCTTTGGCCTTTGGTCTTCTTCATGGTAGGTGTCAAACAGAAGCCCTAAATTCCAAAGTTTGATGGGTCCGCCAAGGTGATCATTAATATTATAAGTATGCGGTGGAGTTTAGGTGGTTGAAGTTGTGACCTTTCATCTTCTTTTGTGTTGCAATTGGAAAGCTCAAGGGCCAAAGTCTGGCAATTCCTATTTGGCATTCATTTTGTTGGAGGTCGGGATCTCAATGTTCCTTCTTCTTTGGCAATGCATGATGAAGGCCCGAAGGCTGAAGTCTGACGGGGTTGAATATTCTAAGTGTAGTGGAGGTTAGAGTTTGGGGTTTCTCCCTTCCGCCTTCTTCCTTTTGGAAGACTAAAGGAGGAAGGCCCGATGACCGACTCTTGGTAGGTGATTATTTTTCTAAGGAATTCCACCATTCCGCAGAACCCTTTGGTTGGGCCCATGGCAAACTAGCAGAACCACAGAATGCTACCACATGGCATAGAGCAAAAGGGTGAAGGCCCAAAGGTCAACTCTCGAAAAAGGTTCTTTCTATTACAAATCAGAAGGCAGAGGTTAGGGCTTCATTGTTTTATCTTCCTATGGACATAAGGTAGAAGGGAAAAGGCTCGAAGCTTGACTCCCGATGCTTTCATAACTATATGAAGGCGAGGTTGGGGCTTCTAACCTTCCTCTTCCAGGTATTATTAGCAGTAGGGGTGAAAGCCTAAAGCCTGACTCCTAATGCCTTCATAACTATACATTGGCGGGGTCTGGGATTCCATCATTCCTCTTCCTGATGGTGAAGGGTTCAAGGCAAAAGGCCTGAGCTCCAAAGTTTGATATTTTGGAGCTCAACTTCCTAGCCTTCCAGACATGCCAAAAAATCTTCTCAAGTGGTTGTTATTTCTACATTTGGGCATGTAACTATATTTGTTTTTTTAGAATATTCTTTCCATGGACAATTGCACCCATATCTTGTTATGATGATGTTGTCAAATGAAAATGTGACGTGTATGTGGCCAGTAGCTTGTTTTCTCCCTCATTTCTATAAGAGGGAATTCAGGGCCACTTTTTAAGAGTTCATAATCTTTGTTTTGGGCAGCAGTGTGTCTGTGTTTTTTCCAGAGTGATAAAAGAAAATTGCATGTTATCTTTGTGTTCAAATCTATAGAGTAATGCATCATTTTCAGCCTTGAACGTATTTTCACACTGGTTGCAAAATTGTCTCCATTTGTATTGTCAATGAAATTAATATGAATGTTGAATATTAAGGATATTTTGATTCATCTTTGCAGTCCCCTATAATGTGTGTATTGCCTTTTGCTTTCTCTTAAGGAGAGAAATAATTGCTTTGGAAATATGCTATTAATTTTGTTCTACATTATGGTTTAAAGGATAGTTTTGCAATTCTAAGTATAAGAAGCATTAATGCAAGGTATTAACACTATCAGTCTATTTGTGATTGACAAGTTGTCGTAAGGTCCTAACACTTTAGATAAAAATTATCAATTTATCGACCGGGGTAGTGTCTGAGGCTGTATGCAATAGGGAGTTTGGCTATCTCATTGAGAAACAGTTTTCTAGTTCCTTCAAAAAGTTGAAACAACATATGGAATGAAACAGTAATCATATCCTTCTACAGAAAGCATTCAAATTTTATACTAAAAAGCATGAAAACTCTATACTAGAAAGCATATAAATTCTATACTAGAAAGCATATAAATTCTTTACTAGAAATTCACAAGTGCAATTTGCTATGCTACAAACATTCTAACTTCCAACTATTAGTAAACAAAAGTTTAACTAAGACAGATGCACCGAAAACATTTAAACAACATAGAGAGTTCTAAAGTAGTAGTACACAACAATTTAACTTTTAAACAACACACCCTGTAGGTTCACGATAGAAAACTAAACACAAACTAAATTCAGCTGAATGAAAACATCAACAGAAATTAAAGTACTTATCTATCCTACAATCCCACAAGTGGTCAACTCTTGGGAGAAACTTGTCCTTAACTCAGGTCACATTCAATTATTTCCATAGCAACACGATAACTCAATACAGATCTCCATATTTCAAAAGAAATTACTCAAAACAACACTATTTGTATTCATTGAGAAAATTGCAAGTACACAGCTCTGATTATTTCCAAAACTAATGGTTCTTTTCATTCATCCATAGTATATATTTATTGTTGGAAATAGTCTGGAAAACTGAGAGGGGGGTGAATCAGTTGTCCCTAAACTTTAACCTTTTCTGAACCTTTTAAATCTTCTTTACAATTAGATTAATGATGAAAACATTTAAGCATAAATCAACATATGAGTAGAAACAACATGAACACACAACACTAAAAATTTGATGTGGAAAACCCGGTTAAGGGAAAAACCACGGTGGGGGTTAACCCACAAAAATGCGTACCCTATTAAAAGTACTTAAGAAAATAGAAGGCACACTACCCAGAGCTCACTGCTCAAGAAGAGGCTCACTGCCTATAAGAAATTATGATTTATACAGAAATAATGAACTGAGAAATAGCATCTACATTCATGCCTAAATCAGTCCCTTTGAAGGCTCAAAACTTCTGCTCTTTTCTTCAAATTATTCTTCATTGTATACTTCCTTCACTTCTCTTCTCCTTTGCTCTGCTTTTTAATCCTTTCTTTGGATTTAACTCTTTTTTCAAGGATACTTTTCAACAACTCTTCAAAAAGTATTTATATTCTTTATCAACCTTGGAATGATCAACAAGGTTGGCTAAACTTGTCAGGGATCATTACACTGTCGACCAAACACAACTGAGACTTGAATCTTCCTCTACAACCACACCATGCTTCATAATATGTTCTTAGATCATCTGCAATATGCCAGGAACATCCAGTCGACCAAGACTGGGAGGAACATCAACCTCAAAGAAGAAATCTTCAATCAACAAGCTCAAACTTCAGTGCGAACCTCCAACATAGTAGCCACACAATCCAGAGACCTCCACAAGCATACTAAAATCACCAATAATATTCACTCTAAACCAAATTACCAGAATCATTCGTATCTTCCTCTGGAACCTCAAGAACACTATCTACCATGACTGTCAAACTCGAAGGATAGCTTGCGGACCTCCAAAACATGAACCATTGGAGTTAATGATACACACTAACTTCCCAAACATGCCTTTAGATCCGCAGACCATAGTATTTCACTGCGGAGCAATCCAGACCAATTTATTGTTGGAAACAAGGTGGATAACTGAGAGGGGGGGTGAAACAGTTATCTTAATTATTTAAATTTCTTTTCTTTAACAATTAGTGCAATATCAAAACATATAAGCATACATAATCATGAGAGCAGAAAAGAAATCAACACACATAACACAAGGATTTTTACGTGGAAAACATTGTTAAGGGGAAAAACCACGGGCTGACGAACCCAAGATTGTATTCTCTATTAAAAGAATAAGAAGTACAAAATGACACTTGCCAATTAGGGCTCACTACTCACAAGAGGCACACTGCCTACAAGAGACTCACTATCTACAAAGTTTATAGAAGGTAACCAGATGTTTGAGATGAAGAGAGGCATCCACATATGCTAAGGTTCAGTTCTAGTTAGGCTCAATGTACTGATCTACTGCACTTCATTCTTCCTCTACTTTAGTGTTGATGTTCTGTCACATACAGGACTTGTATTACTGTTTCCACTCTTCTCTCTTCCTTTCCTTGCACACTATCTCACACAACACACACCTTCATACCAAAATCAATCTGGTATATATATCCGCATCAAGGATTTCAACATCTTTTTAGCCGGCAACTGGAATATTCAAGATATTTACAAGGCACTAATCTGTCAAATGAATCCATGCTTAATATGTGATGTGTATCCAAGACATAGAGTTAGAAGTCATCAATCAAATTGGACAACCATGTATGATCCCTCAAGAAGCTTGATCACCATCAATTTCTCATCCAAATTAAACTCTGATGCTCTTCCAGTCAGTTCTTCCTCAGTTTGCTCTGCCTGTCAGGAACCCAACACTTAGATGCTCATATCTTTTCACTCTTTCATCACCAGAGACTCAATCTCTGGAATGTAGCAGTCATGGTATTCCTCTTCACTTCCCCAAGTCCACACTTTGCTGAGATACAACATCTGAGAGATTTGGAACTGATTGTCAGACCTTGTTGCATGCTATGTTCTTGTTCACCGAACCAAAACACTCTTCTATCTGACTTCCAGTAAAGGCATACTATGTGCTATGGATGTGTGGGATAAACTTTGTTACCATCAATGACAATAATCATGAAGCCACACAGTGTCAATTTCCAACAATCTCCCCCTTTGGCATTGATGGAAACACTTAGTGAAAAATGACTAAGTGTAGTAGCAAACTCCCCCTTGGCTGATGCTGTCTTATGTACTCTTTTACCGGAGCTCCTCCTTAGCTAGATTCCACATTTTTCACTACTCCTCACTCCCCCTTTGACATCAATGGAAAAGGGTGGAATCCACACACCAAAATTTGTACAAAAATAACTTATACATGGTTGCATAAGTATTTATACATGTTATACTCACATATACTTAAGTATATCCGCAAAGGTAGTCTTCAACTGTATAACTTCTGTCGCCCAACTCTGCTTCATCCTATCCAAAATTGAAATGTGGCCACTCAAAAAAAATGTAAAAGCTTTTGCTCTTCTTAAGTCTGCTGGATCACTGGTCTGGGCTGTAGTCTGAGCATCAGTTAGGGCCTCATGCATTGCCTCTAACTTAGGGATAATTATCCCTCTTAGTTCACTCATTCTGCTTATTCTATTCTTCTTCTCCTTCTCAAGCCTCTTTATTTCATTTATAGTGGTAATAGCCTGGCACTCTTGATTCATTATGGATGAGGTGAGAGGATCAAAATTCTGAGATAAACTTGACAGTTTACTCTCTTGTTCTTCCACCTTCTTTGGAATGTCTTATGTCACTGTGGACCAAGATAGACAAAATTTGTATACTTCTCCACCATCTTTAAGAGCATTTTCTAGGATCTTTATCCCAATATCCAGGGTCCTCCTGTCATTAGTTATGAGTCCCTGCACCTTAGTGAATCTCTTTTCCAAAAATTCTTTCCAAACTTTCTCTTCTGTCGATTTCTCCAAAGAATCAAAATGGGTGCTAATAGAGTTAACCAGAGATTTCAAATTATCAGATGAAGAGGCTGAAAGATCCTTTTAGAAGGATGGAATGATCTTCTCTAGCACACCGGATGCAATCTCTATCAGCTCATAGTCTTCCATGTGAGACTTCAAAAGCTTTTCTTTTGCTTTAGCATGAGCAAAAGATGCTACCTTCATTGTCTAGACCGGAGAGAGGGAGTCAAAATTGAGTGGTCCTTGCAATAGTTCCAGTTCATCTATTTCCATCATCTCTTTGGTCAAGAAGTTTTTCACTGCTTCTGCAGTGTCTCTTGCTGGAGACAGAGTCTTCTATCCTTTGCATCCTCAGAATTGTCATCAGAGATCTTCTTTGTGTGTTCTTCTCTTCACTTTTCATACTCTACTTGACTCAATTTCTCCTCTTCTCTTCCTTCTCCTTCAGTTCTGGAGTTTGCAGGGGGATCTAGAAGAGAGATGTTTACATCTTCATGGACTTCCTCTTCCGGAACAGAGGAATCCAAGTCTTAAGTCCTCTCCTCACCTATCTCCTTTGAATCTTCTACAATTTTCTCAGTAGATTCTTTTGATGCACTTAATCCTTCGACATCCATGGTAGAAGGTTCTTCATCTATTCCCTCTATGACAGAGAGATTGAATCTCTTGTAGGCATTCTAGAGGATGTCTTATGTTCCTTTTGCTACCTGATCCATCTCTCCAAGCATAAGTTTGTTCATTCTGGCTTTGCTCCAAAACTCATCCCTACAGTCCTTGAAGATCATGGTCATTTGTTTTGGAGTAATGGAAGGATATAGTTGAATTACAATCTATTCTTGGATCTCAAGGTCCTTTGTCTTAGCATTCTCCTTTCTCAGTTCAAGTTCCTTCTCTAGACTTTTGGGAATTAGAGAGATGATTTCAATGAATACTTTATTATAAATGTTTAGGTACCTGACTGTAGTATCTTCATAGATTTTCTTGTCAGCATCACTATATTCATCATAAAATTTAGTAATTGGTTGCAAGTTCCCATCCACTATGACTACCTTGATGATATCATCAATAAAGAGAGTAGGCCTTTCAACAAATTCTTGTGCCTCTTCTTCTTTGTTTGTACCAGTAGAGGATTCCCCGACTGTTTTCTTCTTCTTCCTCATTTTCTTAACTTCTTCATCATCCTTTTGGCTTGTGTATGACCTTGTGCCCTTTGTCTTTGTTCTCTTCTCTCCCTTTCCAGATGTCTTTGCTTCCAATTTTGAGGCTTTTGGGCTCTTAGAGGTGGTAGGTACAGAGTTCTCGGAGGATCTAGTCCGGGAGGAGGCTTGTACCGGAACACTTTCCCTTTCTGCTTCTTGTTTCAATTTCTCTGCTCTTTCTATTTTCTCTCTATTTGCATCAACTACCTCCTTTGATATGCCATATCTTTTGGCAACTTCCTCTACTTCCCTTCTCACCTTTCTTTTCATCTCTGGTTGTCTCAGTTCAACATGTATTTTCACACTTAATTCTTGAAAGGTTCCAAACCTTTCCGCCTCAAGGTCCTTGGGCTGACTCAGCAAGTGTTGGACATGTAGCTCTAGGATTTTCTCATCTACCTCATAGCCCATTGATATAATCTAGACAGTTCTAGGCTCCACTGCCTCCATTAGGCATTGATCAGTGTCTACCATGAAACACACTGTATCCTTGTATTTTTCAACTAGAGATTGGGGGATTCTTTCTCTGGCCTGCATCATACTTTGGAAGTTCTTGAAGTATCCCCAAAGTGCTATACTTTGAGCCTTGGCATCACCAATCCCATACATATAATCTATGATTTGTATGGCAACTGGTCTTTCATTTTGCCATACCCAACCACTTAATCTAGGTAGCTCATTCATATAGTAAAAGAATAAACACAGTATTAAACCACCATACTTGAATGAGTTCTTCTTGTCCTCCTTGATCTTTTGCAAGTTTTCTAATAGTTGGATCAAGACAAGATGGCATAGATCATAGTCTGTATTTTCCCTTAGCATTTGACATGCAGTATAAATTGCAGTTTTGGACACAGAGTTCTCCCTGCTGGAATGATATATTTTATACCCAATTATCATAGAGGCAAATTTGATATCCAAATCTGTGATATCTTCTATTGTCATTGCTCTTTTGTCAAACTTTGATCTGGTAGCCTCACTTACTGTTTGGTTCTTGACTGATTTAAGAGCAGGCATCCCACCGGATGAGTGCAAACCAGTTACTACACTAATGACATCTTTTGTTATCTTGAATGGCCTCATCAGCCACATGAAGTTGTCATGTATTCTGCTAAGAACATACTGGACCCATTCATCTTCAGCAAAACATGAAAAGTGGATGTAATGTCTGAAATACTTATCCCAAATGGCCTTGTATTGAGGTTTGAGTTAAAAGGTTTCATCTATTAGTTGTTTATGGTAGATATCCATCAGCTTTGATTCTCAAAATGCCTCAATATTTGCATGGATGTATACCCTAACATCTTCTATGTGCAAAACCCCATGCAGAATGCTAGAAAATACACCTAACGGATCAAGTTCTAGGGATTTGTAGGGGTGTTTCTTAAACTTTGGGCACGGCCTATCAGTGATCTTAACAACATTTGGACAAGCCATCTTACAAAAGATTCAAAGAGAGATATTAAAGAATGGAAATACCTTTTTACGCCTCTAGGGTTCACAAAATGAGCTAGAAAAGATTGTTGGTTGAATCAGATTCAGTGGTTGATCTTTGAGAGAGTTGAAACAATCTTGTTACAGAGATCTTTCTTTCTTCTTTTCGAATGCAAATGTGCAAAGGATGAATAAAAGAATCCTTATATTTCTATGCAAACCCTAATTTCATATTGAAATAAATGCACACCTTAAGTCATTCCGGTTCCCTTGTTCTGACCTTGTTCTGAGAGATCCTTTCAAATCACTAAGATGCATTTAGATTTAATCTTAATGATAATTAACAATGTAACTCCCTTCCTCCAATTATGCCATTTATCGCAGATCAAGATATTTCAATTTTGAATCATACCAGATTTAACTATGAAAATCCTAATTTTACTAGATGGCTATCAAACCGAGTCAACCTTGGATGATTAAACTCTTCCAAAACTCCTTGTGGATCTTTCATATTTTTACTGAGGGTTATTTGGATATTTCTCTAAGAACTCTTTAATCTGCAACATTCCATGTGCCAAATTTAGGCACCAATTGACTGGCTAGGGGAATTTCTTTTCTTTTGTGACTCCCCCTAAGACAGAGCACATCTATTTAGTTTCTGGAAGGAATATCAACACCAGATTCTGGTGCAAATCCATCTCCAACATTTTATGTACTCTTCTTCACCCAAATCTTGTTCATCTCCTTTTGAAATTCATCCACATTCACTTTGCCTTTTCCTTTATCTTGATTTTGATTATGATATACTAGACCCTTTTAATCCTAATTCTTACTTCTACAGAATTTGGCAATATGACCGGATCTATTGCAATTGTGGCAAACAACATTCCTTGGCAAATTTGATTGATATCCTCTTGATCTGCATTGATTAGCCATATGTCCCATTCTATTGCATGCAAAGCATCTACCATTGAATGAATTATTTATTTGCATATTTTTGCATTCATGAGATTTGTGACCATACCTTTTGCAGATGAAACATTGTCTGGAGAAGGATGAATTAGTTTGATTCATTCTTCTTCTGCACTGAGATGCTTTATTACTGAAATTGTTGCAATTGTAGTAGTATCCATTGAAGGATGGATATCTTTGAGCATTTGGTTGCCTTACCAGAGGTCTTCTAGGCCTGTTCCTCCAATTTCCTAATCCAGAGTTCTTCTGACTAGATCCAGAGCTTTCACCTTTCTCATATCCCAATCCATGCTTGTCATCTACCCTCTTTTGGCTTTCAAGAAGAACTTCGAGTTGAGCAGAGCTTATCTTGAATTTTTCTTTGTATTCATTTGTTGTTTGAAGATCCCTTTTAAGAGTGTCTATCTGGTTCTCAAGTTGTTCTTCATTATATCTAGCTTCTTCAAGATCAGATTCTAGATGCCTGATTATTCTATCCATTTTGTGGCAGTCTTCTGACTTCTCCTTGAGAGATTGTTTTAGATTATCTTCAATTTTTCTTTTCTCTTCAATTTCTTGAGTGAATCTCATAACCCCTGATTCCATTTCATTTCTTACCATAATGACCTCTTTTGATAACTTCTCACATAGCTTGTTTTTCTCATTCAAATCTTCATTAGTATCACTGGCTTCACTTTGGCTTGCTAATTGTTGAAGTAGTTCCTTTCTCTTTTTCACATAGATACTCAATTTTTCTTTTAGTTCACTTATGAAATCATCATCTTGTTTGAGTCTTTCCCTTAAGTTATTGACTTCAGGTGAGATTGCTCAAGATCATCTAGGGTAGACTGAAGTTTTTCCCTCATACCATACATATCCATTGAGATTCCCAACCCTTCCTCAAGCTGTTAGGTTCTGTTTGGAGGAACTTAGCTCTGATACCAATTGTTGGAAACAAAGTGGATAATTGAGAGGGGGTGAATCAATTATCTTAATTATTTAACTTTCTTTTCTTCTTTAACAATTAGTGCATTATCAAAACATATAAGCATACATAATCATGAGCACAGAAAAGAAATCAACACACATAACACAAGGATTTTTACGTGGAAAACCCCGTTAAGGGAAAAAACCACGGGGTGACTAACCCAAGATTGTATTCTCTGTTAAAAGAATAAGAAGTACAAAATGGCACTTGCCAATTAGGGCTCACTGCCTGAGCACACTGCTCACGAGAGGCACACTACCTACAAGAGACTCACTGTCTACAAAGTTTATAGAAGGTAACCAGATGTTTGAACTGAAGAGAGGCATCCACATATACTGAGGTTCAGTTCTGATTAGGCTCAATATACTGATCTACTGCACTTCATTCTTCCTCTGCTTTAGTGTTGTTGTTTCGTCACATACTAGACTTGTATTACTATTTCCACTCTTCTCTCTGCCTTTCCTTGTACACTATCTCACACAACACACACCTTCATACCGAAATCAATCTGGTATATATATCCACATCAAGGATTTCAACATCTTTTTAGTCAGCAAATGGAATATTCAAGATATTTACAAGGCACTAATTTGTTGGCTGAATCTATGCTTAATATGTGATGTGTATCCAAGACATAGAGTTAGAAGTCATCAATCAAGTTAGACAACCATGTATGATCCCTGAAGAAGCTTGATCACCATCAATTTCTCATCCAGATTAAAGTCTGATGCTCTTCCAGTCAGTTCTTCCTCAATCTGCTCTGCCTGTCAAGAACCCAACACTTAGATGCTCATATCTTTTCAGTCTTTCATCACCAGAGGCTCAATCTCTAGAATGTAACATTCATGGTATTCCTCTTGACTTCCCCAAGTTTGTACTTTGCTGAGATACATCCGCTGAGAGATTCAAACCTAGTTGTCAAACCTTGCTGCATGCTCTGTTCTTGTTCACCAAACCAAAACACTCTTCTATCTAACTTCCAGTAAAGACATACTATGTGTTGTAGATGTGTGGGATAAATATTGTTACCATCAATGACAATAATCATGATGCCACACAGTGTCTCTTGCCAACAATCTCCCCCTTTGGCATTGATTGCAACACTTAGTGAAAAATGACTAAGTGTCGTAGCAAGCTCCCCTTGGCTGATGCTCTGTCTTATGTACTCTTTTACCGAAGCTCCCCCTTAGCTAGATTCCACATTTTTCATTACTCCTCACTCCCCCTTTGACATCAATGGCAAAGGGTGGAATCCACACACCAAAATTTGCACAAAAATAACTTATACACAGTCACATAAGTATTTATACATGTTACACTTACATATACTTAAGTATATCTGGAAAGGTAGTCTGTACAACTTCTATCACCTAACTTTGCTTCATCTTTTCCAAAATTGAAATGTGGCCACTCAACAAAAATGCAAAAGCTTTTGCCCTTCTTAAGTCTGTCGGATCACTAGTCCGGGCTGTAGTCTGAGCATCAGTTAGGGCCTCATGCATTGCCTCTAAATTAGGGATAATTATCCCTCTTAGTTCACTCATTCTGCTTATTCTATTCTTCTTCTCCTTCTCAAGCCTCTTTATTTCATTTATAGTGGCAATAGCCTGGCACTCTTGATTCATTATGGATGAGGTGAGAGGATCAAAATTCTGAGATAAACTTAATAGTTTACTCTCTTGTTCTTCCACCTTCTTTGCAATGTCTTCTGTCACTGTGGACCAAGATAGACAAAATTTGTATATTTCTTTGCCATCTTTAAGTGCATTTTCTAGGCTATTTATCCCAATATCCAGGGTCCTCCTATCATTAGTTATGAGTCCCTACACCTCAATGAATCTCTTTCCCAAAAATTCTTTCTGAACTTTCTCTTCTGCCAATTTCTCCAAATAATCAAAATGGGTGCTAACAGAGTTAACCAGAGATTTCAAATTACCAGATGAAGAGGCCGAAAGATCCTTTTGGAAGGATGGCATGATCTTCTCTAGCACACTAGATGCAATCTCTATCAGCTCACAATCTTCCATGTGAGAATTCAGAAGCTTTTCTTTTTCTTTAGCTTGAGCAAAATATTCTACCTTCATTGTCTGGACAAGAGAGAGGGAGTCAAAATTGAGTGGTCCTTGAAATAGTTCTGGTTCATCTATTTCCATCATCTCTTTGGTCAAGAATTTTTCCACTACTTTTGCAGTTTCTCTTGCTGGAGACAGAGTCTTCTTTCCTTTTGCATCCTTAGACCTATCATCATAGATCTTCTCTGTGTTCTTCTCTTCCCTTTTCCTCCTCTACTTCACTCAATTTCTCCTCTTTTCTTCCTTCTCCTTTAGTTCAGGAGTCGGCAGGGGGATCCAGAAGAGAGATGTTTACATCTTCATGGACTTCCTCTTCTGGAACAAAGGAATCCAACTCCTTAGTCCTCTCCTCACCTAGGGTAAATGCAAGAAGTTGTGTCCACTTAAGGTGGAAGTTTCAGAGTTAAAAAAAATTCGAAATCAGGTTAACCAAAATGGGATCCCACTTTTTATGAAACGGGATCCCGTTTTGCTTCGGAATCCCGAGCCAAAAGCAGGATCCCGTTTTCAAAAAATGGGATGCCGTTTTGAGTTTCATAAAAGGTTAATATTTTAACCTTTAAGAAACGGGATCCCATTTTCAAAACGGGATCCCGTTTCATAAAGCTTAAAATATTAACCTTTTATGAAACGAGATCCCGTTTTAAAACGGGATCCCGTTATTTAAAATTTGAATTTTAAGCTCAGGTTTTGCTTTGTAACCCGGTTCGGGAAATGCTTTAGGGACCCAAACCTGACCTTTGGACCAGGGTTGACCTGCAACTTGAAGGTCCTGTCAATGTCACAACAAAATAGTGACTTTGGGCATATATCTGAAGGTCTATTTTGCAGAATATTTTGATGAAATTAAAACCCATTATAGATGAGATAGTGTAGATTTCAAATATGTAATTTTTTTTACAATTGGATTAATTTTTCTATTTTTTAATCAATTTCTGATGAAATAGGTCCATAAACTTGAATTATTAGGGTTTTTTAGTATTTTAATAACTTTTTATTAACATATTTTTTTGTAAAAAAAATTGTAAGAAAACGTACTTTAGACAATTCTTTTCAATTTAAAAAAAAAATTTCAAAAAATGTTAAGTTTAGGTCATCTTATGCGTGACGTACACGATGATTTTTTTTAAAGACCAAAAATGGCCAATAAAAAATTAATTAAAAAAAATATTCAATGAAAA
This sequence comes from Cunninghamia lanceolata, assembly GCA_027924645.1. Taxonomy (NCBI): domain Eukaryota; kingdom Viridiplantae; phylum Streptophyta; class Pinopsida; order Cupressales; family Cupressaceae; genus Cunninghamia; species Cunninghamia lanceolata. The sequence continues at coordinate 18,104,924 of BSBN01001715.1, forward strand.
ATTACAAAAAAATATGGAAAACGTGCTTCAGTGAGTTACAAATCTTTTCCCAAAAGGATTTTGAAAAATGTGATTATTTAGGTCAAAATATGGATGACGTACACGTACATGGTATAGTAAAAAAAAAGTGACTTTTAAACAGTGGTTTTTAGAAACACCTATTCAAAATCACTTTCTATCATCTGGGTATTGAAAAAAATTACATATTTGGAAACTAGACTCCGAGTACTACATTTCATATTTAGTGACTTTTTCCAAGATTCCACTGTTAAATGCTTCAAATTTTTAGGTCAAATGTGACAAATTCTGAAAATCAGGGAAAACACTTCCACTTTTTGGCCAATAAGTGGACACAACTTCTTGCACACACCCCCTATCTCCTTTGACTCTTCTGCAATTTTCTCAGTAGATTCTTCTTTTGATGCACTTAATCCTTCGACATCCATGCTTGAAGGTTCTTCATCTATTTCCTCTATGATAGGGAGATTGAATCTCTTGTAGGCATTCCAGAGGATGTCTTCTGTTTCTTTTGCTACCTGATCCATCTCTCCAAGCATATGTTTGTTCTTTCTGGCTTTGCTCCGGAACTCATCCTTGGAGTCCTTGAAGATCATGGTCATTTGTTTTAGAGTAATGGAAGGATAGAGTTGAATTGCAATCTATTCTTGGATCTCAAGGTCCTTTGCCTTAGCATTCTCCTTTCTCAGTTCAAGTTCCTTCTCTAGACTTTTGGGAATTAGAGAGATGATTTCAATGAATGCTTTATTATAAATGTTTAGGTACCTGACTGTAGTATCTTCCAAGATTTTCTTGTCAGCATCACTATATTCATCATAAAATTTAGTAATTGGTTGCAGACCTGTTCCCATCCACTGTGACTGCCTTGATGATATCGTCAATTGAGAGAGTAGGCCTTTCAACAAATTCTTCTACCTCTTCTTCTTTGTTTGTCCCTGTAGAGGATTCCCCAGATGTTTTCTTCTTCTTCCTCATTTTCTTAACTTCTTCATCAAACTTTGTTTCTTCATCATCCTTTTGGCTTGTGTATGACCTTGTTGCCTTTATCTTTGTTCTCTTCTCTCCCTTTCCAAATGTCTTGGCTTCCAGTTTTGAGGCTTTTAGGCTCTTAGAAGTTGCAGGTGCAAAGTTCTTGGAGGATCTAGTTCAGGAGGAGGCTTGTACCCAAACACTTTCCTTTTCTACTTCTTGTTTCTCTTTCTCTGCTCTTTCTATTTTCTCTCTATTTGCATCAGCTGTCTCCTTTGATATGCCATATATTTTGGCAACTTCCTCTACTTCCCTTCTCACCTTTCTTTTCATCTTTGGTTGTCTCAGTTCAACATGTATTTTCACACTTAATTCTTGAAAGGTTCCAAACCTTTCTGCCTCAGGGTCCTTGGGCTGACTCAGCAAGTGTTGTACATGTAGCTCTAGGATTTTCTCATCTACCTCATAGCCCATTGGCATAATCCAGACAATTCTGGGCTCCACTACCTCCATTAGGCATTGATCAATGTCTACCATGAAACACACTGTATCCTTGTATTTTTCAACTAGAGATTGGGGGATTCTTTCTCTGGCCTTCATCATACTTTGGAAGTTCTTGAAGTATCCCCAGAGTGCTATACTTTGAGCCTTGGCATCACCAAGCCCATACATATAATCTATGATTTGTATGGCAACTGGTCTATCATTTTGCCATACCCTACCACTTGATCCCGGTAGCTCATTCATATGGTAAAAGAATAAACACAGTATTAAACCACCATACTTGAATGAGTTCTTGTCCTTCTTGATCTTTTGCAAGTTTTCTAATAGTTGGCTTAGGAGAAGCTCGCATAGATCATAGTTTGCATTTTCTGTTAGCATCGGATATGCAGTATAAATTGCAGTTCTGGACACAGAGTTCTCCCTGCTGGAATGATATATTTTATACCCAATTATCATAGAGGCAAATTTGATATCCAGATCTATGATATCTTCTATTGTCATTCCTCTTTTGTCAAACTTTGATCTAGTAGCCTCACTTATTGTTTGGTTCTTGACCGATTTAAGAGCAGGTAACCCATCGGATGAGTGCAAACCAGTTACTGCCCTAATGACATCTTTTGTTATCTTGAATGGCCTCATCAGCCACATGAATTTATCATGTATTCTACTAAGAACATACCAGACCCATTCATCTTCAACAAAATAGGGAAAGTGGATGCAATGTCTAAAATGCTTATCCCAGATGGCCTTGTATTGAGGTTTGAGTTCAAAGGTTTCATCTATTAGTTGATTATGGTAGATATGCATCAGCTTTGATTCTCCAAATTCCTCAATATTTATATGGATGTATACCCTAACATCTTCTATGTGCAGAACCCCATGCGGAATGCTAGAAAATGCACCTAAGGGATCAACTTCAAGGGATTTGTAGGGGTGTTTCTTAAACTTTGGGTGCGGCCTATCAATGATCTTAACAACATTTGGAGAAGCCATCTTACAAAATATTCAGAGAGAGATATTCAAGAATGGAAATACCTTTTTACGCTTCTAGGGTTCACAAAATGAGGTAGAAAAGATCGTTGGTTGAATCAGATTTGACGATTGATCTTTGAGAGAGTTGAAACAATCTTGTTGCAGAGCTCTTCCTTTCTTCTTTTTGAATGCAAATGTGCAAAGGATGAATAAAAGAATCCTTATATTTTTGCGCAAACCCTAATTTCATATTGCAATAAATGCATACCTTAAGTCATTCTGGTTCCCTTGTTCTGACCTTTTTCTGAGAGAGATCCTTCTGAATCACTGAGATGCACTTAGATTTAATCTTAGTGATAATTGACAATGTAACTCCCTTCCTCCAATTATGCCATTTATCCACAGATCAAGATATTTCAATTTTGAATCATACCAGATTTAACTGTGAAAATCATGCTTTTACCGAATGGCTGTCAAACCGGATCAACCTTGGATGATTAAACTCTTCCAAAACTCCTTGCGGACCTTTCATATTTTTACTGAGGGTTATTTAGATATTTTTCTGAGAATCCTTTAATCTGCAATATTCCATGTGCCAAATTTAGGCACCAATTGACTGGCTAGGGGAATTTATTTTGTTTTGTGACTCCCCCTGAGCCAGAGTACATCTATTTAGTTTCCAGAAGGAATATCAGCACCAGATTCTGGTGCAGATCCATCTCCAACATTTTATGTACTCTTCTTCACCCAAATCTCGTTCATCTCCTTTTGAACTTCATCCACATTCACTTTGCCTTTTCCTTTATCTTGATTTTGATTATGATGTACCGGACTCTTTTTATCTTGATTCTTACTTCTGCAGAATTTGGCAATATGACCGGATCTATTGCAATTGTTGCAAACAACATTCCTTGGCATATTTGACTGATATCCTCTTGATTTGCACTGATTAGCCATATGTCTCATTCTATTGCATGCAAAGCATCTACCATTCAATGAATTGCTTATTTCCATATTTCTGCATTCATGAGATTTGTGACCATACCTTTTGCAGTTGAAACATTGTCCGGAGAAGGATGAATTAGTCTGATTCATTCTTCTTCTGCACTGAGATGCTTTATAACCGAAATTGTCGCAACTGTAGTAGTATCCATTGAAGGGTGGATATCTTTGAGAATTTGGTTGCCTTACCAGAGGTCTTCTAGGCATGTTCCTTCAATTTCCTGATCCAGAGTTCTTCTAACCGGATCCAGAGCTTTCACCTTTCTCATATCCCAATCCATGCTTGTCATCTACCCTCTTTTGGCTTTCAAGAAGAACTTCAAGTTGAGCAGAGCTTATCTTGAATTTTTCTTTGTATTCATTTGTTGTTTGAAGATCCCTTTTAAGAGTGTCTATCTGGTTCTCAAGTTGTTCTTAATTATCTCTAGCTTCTTCAAGATCAGATTCTAGATGCCTGATTATTCTATCCATTTTGTGGCAGTCTTCTGACTTCTCCTTGAGAGATTGTTTTAGATTATCTTCAATTTTTCTTTTCTCTTCAATTTCTTGAGTGAATCTCATAACCCTTGATTCCATTTCATGTCTTACCATAATGACCTCTTTTGATAGCTTCTCACATAGCTTATTTTTCTCATTCAGATCTTCATTAGTATCATTGGCTTCACTTTGGCTTGCTAATTGTTGAAGTAGTTCTTTCTCTTTTTCACAGAGATAGTTTTTCTTTTAGTTCATTTATGAAATCATCATCTTGTTTGAGTCTTTCCCTCAAGTTGTTGACTTCAGAGTGAGATTGCTCAAGATCATCTAGGGCAGACTAAAGTTGTTCCCTCATACCATACATATCCATTGAGATTCCCAGATCTTCCTCAAGTTGTTAAGCTCTGTTTGGAGGAACTTAGCTCTGATACCAATTGTTAGAAATAAGGTGGATAAATGAGAGGGGGGGTGAATCAGTTATCTTAATTATTTAACTTTCTTTTCTTCTTTAAAAATTAGTGCAGTATCAAAACATATAAGCATACATAATCATGAGAGCGAAAAATAAATCAACACACATAACACAAGGATTTTTACGTGGAAAACCCTGTTAAGGGAAAAAACTACAGGGTGACTAACCCAAGATTGTATTCTCTATTAAAATAATAAGAAGTACAAAATGACACTTTCCAATTGGGGCTCAGTGCCCGAGCACACTACTCGCAAGAGGCACACTGCCTACAAGAGACTCACTGTCTACAAATTTTATAGAAGGTAACCAAATATTTAAACTAAAGAGAGGCATCCACATATGCTGAGGTTCAGTTCTAGTTAGGCTCAATATACTGATCTATTGCACTTCATTCTTCCTCTGCTTTAGTGTTGTTGTTCTGTCACATACTGGACTTGTATTACTGTTTCCACTCTTCTCTCTGCCTTTCCTTACACACTATCTCACACAACACACACCTTCATACCGAAATCAATCTGGTATATATATCCGCATCAAGGATTTCAACATCTTTTTAGTCGGCAACTAGAATTCAAGATATTTACAAGGCACTAATATGTCAGTTGAATCGATGCTTAATATGTGATGTGTATCCAAGACATAGAGTTAGAAGTCATCAATCAAGTCACTCAACCATGTATGATCCCTCAAGAAGCTTCATCACCATCAATTTCTCATCGGGATTAAAGTCTGATGCTCTACCAGTCAGTTCTTTCTCAATCTACTCTGCCTGTCAGGAACCCAACACTTAGATGCTCATATCTTTTCACTCTTTCATCACCAAAGGCTCAATCTCTGGAATGTAGCAGTCATGGTATTCCTCTTGACTTCTCCAAGTCCACACTTTGCTGAGATATATCCTCTAAGAGATTTGCACCTAATTGTCAAACCTTGCTGCATGCTCTGTTCTTGTTCACCGAACCAAAACACTCTTCTATCTAACTTCCGGTAAAGACATACTATATGCTGTGGATGTGTGGGATAAACTTTGTTTCCATCAATGACAACAATCATGAAGCCACACAGTGTGTCTCACCAACACTTACTGTCACACTGTCTCTCCTGAATATTGTAAAATCTGGTTCTACTTAGATGGCCATAACTTCTTCAAATCTTCATGCGAACTTCTCAATCCTTAACTGGAGCAACCTCTAACAATCCTCTACATAGCTATATGGTCCACATGCATTGATTATCATTAATTTTCTCAATATCCTCAACAGTCTAGTCTTCTATACAAACAGCAAAATAGAATACAGTTGACACCAATGTCAACAAGGATATGTTGACATCAATGACAACACCACTTTGGCACATATTTGCAACAATCTCCCCCTTTGTCATTGATGGCAACATATCTCTTCTTACTTCTGCAACTACTTTCTTTACTTCTCCCCCTTACAACAACAACTAGTTTTTCACGTGACTTCTCTCCCCTTTGACATCAATGGCAAAGGGCACATATTTTCTATCTTTTCTCCCTTTTTGCTTCAGACTGATCCCAAAATTTGGATACTGACTACTTCCCCTTTGAGTAGTACCTTCTTAACATCAATCCGAATCACAAGATATGAATGTGAATTCCACCGGACTGATGCACTTTAGTGCATCTTAGTTCTAATCAGAAGGGGTAATAACCCCTAACTTTTCTCTAAGATACTCAAAAGTATCTTTGGGAAGAGGCTTAGTGAAGATATTTGCAATCTAATCTTTGGAAGACACAAACTCCAACTTGACTTCATTCTCATTAACTCTCTCTCAAGAAATGAAACTTGATAGATATGTGCTTTGTCTTTGAGTGCAAGACCGGATTCTTAGAAATGCTTATAGCACTTGAATTATCACAAAAAATTGTGACTGGCTCCTCAAACACAATTCTGATGTCCTTTAGCATTTGCTTCATCCACAAAACTTGAAAACAATTATTTGTTGCTGCTATATACTCTGCCTCTATAGTAGACAGAGAAATTGCCTCTTGCTTTTAGCTCATCCAAGAGACCAATCTTCTTCCCAAGAAGAATGTGCCACCACTAGTACTTTTTCTACAATCCACATCTCCTGCCCAATCAACATCTTTATATGCATGAAGAGTGAAATCATTGTCCTTTGGATACCACAGTCCATAATCAATTATCCCCTTGAGATATCTAAAAATTCTTTTGACTGCCACAACATGGGATTCTTTTGGAACAACTTGAAATCTAGCAACAAGTCCAACTACATTCATGATGTCAGGTCTGGTCTGAGTCAGATAGAGAAATCCTCCAATCATTGATCTATACCTTTTCTAATTTGCCTTTGGGGAATCATCATCTTTGCTTAGCTTGCATCCGGTTACCATAGGAGTACTTACTGGCTTTGAATCTTCCATTCCAAACTTTTTCAACAATTCTTTCACATACTTAGACTGAGATATGAAGATACCTTTATCTGACTGACCAATTTGTAGACCTAGGAAGAAGTTCATCTCACCAAACATTGATATCTCAAACTCACTTTTCATCTAATCAGCAAATTCTTTGCACATACATTCATTTCCACAAAAAATAATATCATCAACAAAGACCTCAACAATTAGAATGTCCTCATGATTTATCTTGAAGTATAGATTACTATCAATAGTACCTTTGCTAAATCCTAGCTTAAGAAAATGCTTATCCAATCTGGCATACTAGGCTCTTGGAGCTTACTTGAGTCCATAGAAGTCTTTTCTTAGTCTACAAACCATATCTCCCTGATCAAATAACTGAAATCCTTCCGGTTGTTCAATGTAGACTTCTTCCTTCAAATCTCCATTTAGAAATGTTGATTTGACATCCATATGATAAACTTTAAAATCTTTGAAAGTGGTAAAAGCAAGAAATAATCTAACTACCTCTATCCTTGCCACCGGAGCAAAAGTTTCTTCAAAATCAATGCCTTCCACTTGAGAATAACCTTTACATGCCAACCTTGCCTTGTTTCTTACAACCTCACCATCTTCATTTAGTTTATTCTGGAAGACCCATTTGGTTCCAATCACATTTTTGTCCTCAGGTTTGGGAATAAGATCCCAAGTGTGATTCTTTTCAATTTGCATCAATTCTTCTTCCATTGCCTTAACCCAGTTTTCATCATTGCAAGCTTCACTTACTAATTTAGGTTCAATCTTTGAAATCAAAAAAATCTCTTCTTGATCTTTAGCAACTCTTCTCCTAGTTCAAACACCTCTATTTTTATCTCTTATGATTTGATCTTCAAGATGATTCATTCTTATATACCTAGGGGTTTTGGGAATTGTTTGAACTTCTGTTTCTTGAACTGGTTCGTCATCTTCTGCACTAATCTCTTGAGTTACTGGAGTTACTGGATCAATCTGGATCTGAGTCTAAATTTGATCTTGCCTTCCTTGACTTTGACTTTCATCTTGATCATCTAAATCATATCCGCAATACTTGGAATGACCTTTGCTTTCATCAACTTTAACATTAGCACTTTCAACAATCTTTTTCAACCTCTTGTTGAAGCACCGGTAAGCCTTACTTTGAGTAGAGTATCACAAGAACATTCCTTCATCACTTCTTGCATCAAACTTGCCTAAATCCTCATCTCTTTTGTTATAGCATTTACTACGAAAAACTCTAAAATATCTTACAGTAGGAGGATGACCAAACCATAGTTCATAAGAAGTTTTACTAGAATTTCCTTTGATCTACATCTGGTTAAGAGTGTAGATAGTAGTACTCACAGCTTCCCTCTAATAAACTTGAGGAACATTTGTTTTCATCATCATGGTCCTATTAGCTTCTTGAATGGTCCAGTTCTTCCTTTCCACAAATCCATTTTGTTGAGGAGTCCTAGGAGCAGATAATTGTCTTTTTATCCCATGCTTTTCACAAAAAGCATCAAACTCACCAGAAGTGAATTCTCCACCTCTATCAGATCTTAGACATTTCAATTTCCCACCAATCTCATTTTCAACCATCATCTTGAACACCTTAAACTTATCAAGAGCTTTTGATTTTTCTTTTAGGAAAGTTACCCACATCATCTGGGAGTAATCATCAATCAACAACATGAAATATATGTCTCCTTGCACACTCCTAATTCTAGTAGGACCACAAAGGTCGGTATGTACCAGTTCCAATCTCCCACTTGAACGTTGTTCCTTACTTTTGGATTAAATTTTGTTATGTTTACCCAATTGACATTCTCTACAGGTACTATTAGATTTCACAAGTCTTGGAAGATCTCTTATAGCTTGAGTGGAACTTATTTTGACAATGTTATCAAAATTTACATGACACATCCTCCTATGCCATAACCAACTTTGATCTATTTGAGAAATCAAACAACTTTTGCTTGAACTAATTAAGTGAAATATTTTTACCTTTAGTCTAAGTACCGGATGTAATTTTAGTTCTGGATCTTTCCAGGATTCTGCATTTTCCATCCTTGAAACGAAGATCATAACCCTTTTCAACCAATTGTCCAACACTGAGAAGATTATGCTTCAGTCCTTCCACATATAGAACATTATTGGTCCTATTCTTACCATCAAAAGAGATGGATCCTCTGCCACAGATTCTACCAACTGAGTTGTCTCCAAATTTCACAAGTCCTCCTTCATAATTTTCAAAACATAAAAACTTACTCTTGTCTCCAGTCATATGATGAGAACATCCACTGTCAATCACCTATTCATCATTTTCAACAACCTAAGCAACCAAGGCACTTTCTACATTGGCACAGCCATTAGATTTGGTTGACATTGTATCTTCTTATTTAATAGCAATCAACACCCAATCACCTTATCCATGATCAGATTCATCATCTGTGACTCCTTCCTCTCCAGCTTCTTGGACACAGTAACAATTCTTCTAACCCTTGTACCTATTAGGGTTTGTTTTTTAAAACCTTTCCAGACACCTTGAGGCAAAATAACCAATCTTGTTACAAGCAAAAGATTTGAGTGGCAACTTTCCTTCATACTTACCAGATCCTCTTGGCATTCGTTTGGCAATGAGAGCTTCAAGATCTAATGTTTCTATTTCAATATCTTCAAGATCCTTTCTTGTCTTCACAAATCTATTTGATCTTGCAGAAGAGCTTTCACCCGGATCATATCTTTGCTTTCCATACACACTGGCCTTGAATGCAAATTTAGACTTAGGAAGAGAATCACCAAACTCACTCATTTCAAATGCAAAAATCTTGCTAACTGATCCCTTGTGACTGTTGTTATTGTCTATATTTCTTCAATGGCTGCAGCCTTGTGTTTGTAAGCTACAGGTAAGGATATGAGCACCCTGGCAACAATTTCTAATTCATCCAATACTCCGCTTGTATTTCTGATACCGGTCACAAGTTCATTTACTTTTTGCATGTAGGAAGTAATGTTTTCATCTTCACTCATTACCAATCTTTCATATTTACCCTTCAGGCTTTGTAGCTTGGCACATTTAACATATTTGTCACCTTCATACAAATTTTCCAATTTACTCCAGATTTCATGAGCAGGTTGTAAATCCAAGACATTTGCCAATTCGGTATCAAACAGGGCACTCAACAATGCTTCTTTGGCTCGAGTGTTGCATTTAGCATCTCTAAGTTCATCTATATTTGAAGGTCCATTCTTCATAATCTTATACACATTCTTGGTTACTGTCCAAAAGCCATCACCCATACATTCTAGATGAAACTGCATGCATACCTTCTAGAGGGAGTAATTTATTCCATCAAATCTCAGACTTTCCTTCTTGTAGATCGACATCTTTGATCTCCTCAAGCGGTCAAGCTTCTTTTAGAGGAACTTGGCTCTGATACCAATTGTTGGAAATAGTCCAGACAACTGAGAGGGGGGGTGCATTAGTTGTCCGTAAACTTTAACCTTTTCTGAACCTTTTAAATCTTCTTTATAATCAGATTAATGATGAAAACATTTAAACATAAATCAACATATGAGCATAAACAACATGAACATACAACACTAGAATTTTGATGTGGAAAACCCAGTTAAGGGAAAGACCACAGTGGAGGTTAACCCACAAAAATGTATACCCTGTTAAAAGTACTTAAGAAAATAGAAGGCACATGCCTTCGGGCACACTACCCAGAGCTCACTGCTCAAGAAAAGGCTCACTGCCTATAAGAAATTATGATTTATATAGAAATAATGAACTGAGAAATAGAATCTACATTCATGCATGAATCAGTCCCTTTGAAGGCTCAAAACATCTGTTCTTATCTTCAAATTCTTCTTCACTCTATACTTCCTTCGCTCCTCTTCTCCTCTTCTCTACTTTTTGATCCTTTCTTCGGATTTAACTCTTTTTTCAAGGATACTTTTCAACAACTCTTCAACAAGTATTTATATGCTTTATCAACCTTGGAATGATCAACAAGGTCAACTAAACTTGTCATGGATCATTACACTATCATCCAAACATAACTAAGACTTGAATCTTCCTCTACAACCATGCCATACTTCATAATATGTTCTTAGATCATCCATAATATGCCAGGAACATCTAGTCAACCAAGACTGGGAAGAACATCAACCTCAAAGAAGAAATCTTCAATCAACAAGCTCAAACTTCAGTGCAGATCTCCAACATAGTAGCCACATGATCCAGAGACCTCCATAAGCACATTGAAATCACCAATAACATTCACTCTAAACCAAATTACTAGAATCATTTGTATCTTCCTTCAGAACCTCAAGAACACTATTTGCAATGACTGTAAAACTAGGAGAATAGCTTGCGAACCTCCAAACCATGAACCACTAAAGTTGATGATACACACTAACTTCCCAAACATGCCTTCAGATCCATAGACTATAGTATTTCACTGCAGAGCAATCCAGACCAACTTACTATTACACTGTCTCTTCTGAATACTGTAAAATCTAGTTCCACTTAGATGACCATAACTTCTTCAAATCTTCATGTGGACTTCTCAATTCTTAACTGGAGCAACCTCTGACAATCCCCTACATAGCTATATGGTCCGCACGCATTGATTGTCATTAATTTTCTCAATATCCTCAATAGTCTGGTCTTCTATACATACAACAAAATAGGATACAGATGACAACAATGGCAACAAGGATATGTTGACATCAATGATAAAACCACTTAGGCACATATTTGCAACATTTATATCCATGTTTTGAGCAACGATTGCAACTGAACTACATTCAAAACTCCTAAATTTTAAATGGTAGGAAAATGCCATTTGAAGAAGTCTTATAACTAAAAAACAGAGTCTTTACTACTAATGTATTTTAAAACATAAAGAGGACTCCGAGTGGAGCCATAATGTCTTTTGGGTAACCAACAAAAATAACAAAATTTAAACAGAGCCTTCACTTATTGCACGCCTAAAAATTTTGGCGCACCCAACTTCTAGTGCACTCATCCTTATCTACATGAGTCCGCTTCTTTTGTAGGCAATGCATTAACCTCCATAATTACCCAACTCTACATGCCATTATTTCAACATTTAAAAGCTAATTTCAATCAATTCAGGAAATAAAGATTTGTACAACATTTTATTAAATATAGATAAATATTGCTTATAAAAATAAATAAATTAGCAAGGCTAGGGAATTGGGCAATGCAAAAAGGGCTATTTGTTTCACCAAAGAAATGAGGTTATTTATACCTCATCAGTGATGAAGCAATATTGCTTGAAAGATACAGTTGATTTATGAAACTTGACTCTGTAACCCTTGGATTAGGCACTGATCTCTTATTGGGCTGATATGTTGATTAAGATCCATTCAAACAATCAAAATCATTTCTATTTCTATATTGTTTTAGAGTAGAATTGAAGTAAATAACCATTCTCAATCCTGGTCTGAACTAATTTGCCAAAGGATTAAGCCAAATCTAATAGAATTCATTCATTTCCTTGGTATATTTTCATTGAGAACTTTTGTTTAAACATCAACATTTAGCATAAGTCAAGAAATACCCTTGGATGTTGTATAGGTACACCCGCCTTGGTCTTGCAGAACCAAAAGTGCAAAGGATTTCAACTCATTGTTGAATCTTGTTCATTGGCCACTGACCTAGAATCCTTAATCACAAGAAATTGGCTAAATCTTTAGAGGATTTTAGACAAATAGTTGGAAACACCAACAAATTGGTGACTCTACTGGGGACTTGTTTACTATTATAAATGTTTAGTCTAGTGGTTTGTCATGGGTGTGTAGAGTTTACACATTTGTAGTGCAGTATTATTCCCTTTAAGAAGGTGGCGACTCTGATCAAAGAAGAGAATAATTGTGTGTGAAAAGGGAAGGATCCCTATGTATTTTCACTTCTATCTTTGCAAAGCTTCTCTGAAGGAGCTGAATATATTGAATTCCCTTAATTGGGTGGTGAGTATGAGTTCTCCTTGCTGGTGCAATTGAAAGAAAATTAAGCAGACTGACAAAGTGATGAAAGGCAAAAGATCTTAATACAAGAAGGATCCTAAAAAGAATCTCAAAGGTAGGCTACCTCACAATGCTCAACAATTATGGAGAAGAAGAGAAACAAGTAAGCCTGTTCATGCTCATCCTCTTGGTTCAAAACATTCTCATAGTAGTAATAATGATGATCTCACAAATCTTATTGATTTTAGATCATCCCCTACAAATGAAAGTAATATAGTAATCCGACTGGCTATAAGTTAAGAGTAATCTCATCTTGATGTCTTACCTAAGCAGCAAAGATAAAAAGAAAGATATTTGCAATATGAATTTGATACTAGAATGATGTCTCAAAGTTTAAATCTCGAAGCCTCAAGGCCCAATCCTAAAGAATATGTTCCTTAGAATAGCCCAAATCATAAAGACTTTGCCCATCCTAATCCTAATTCTCCTTAAGGTCTTGCCAGTATTATTGTTGTTTTGTATGAAAAAGGAGGGATAGGGTTGATTGGATGTTGATTTGTTAATTTTGGGTTTAGATCCTCTTTTCACTACAAACATTCAAGGACATATCAACCGAATTGAATCCCTACTAAGTGAAATCATTCACCTAATAGGTTGGGATATCACTTGGAATGATACAGAAACTTAGAAATTGTTAATTAATATCTCACTTTAATCCTTAAATATGTAAGGAACCCTAATTATGCAAAACATTGATCAAATTGATAGATTCAGACAAATGCTTACAGACTGAGAAAAGAGATAGAGATTAATAACTAACCATTTTTTGAAGTTTAGAATTTAGAATATTCAAGGACAATGCCCTGGGCACCCAAGTCCAAGGTATTGTTTTCTTCACGGAATGTAGAACTCCTTTCGACACTAATGATCATTGTTCCTTATATTTTCGTCACTAAAAATGTGAACACTACCCTAGGCACCCTTGTCCAAGGTAGGTTGATTTTCAAGATGTCGAGGCTTCTTCAGATGTAGAATGTCACTGTAACACTGATTCCTATCTCTATGATTCCAGAGGACATTGCCCTAGGCACCCATGTCCTGAAAATGCTATGTTTTGTTTCTTCCTTTCAGATCCTGAATCCTTGTTGTCTGCAACCTTCCTCTGCAACTCCACTCCATGAAACTTGATACCTATAACCTGCAATCACAAAGGAGTGTGGTTGGGGGTTGTGGTGTTTAGAGGCTTTCCTCAGTCAAGCCTCGAAGATGCATTCAAGTCTTCTAAACACCATTGTCAAATAAGATTGCGTATCTCTACGGGATAGAGGCAAAATCCAAATGACAAATAATTAAAACACAAGTAAATGTCACCTTAGAAGTGAAGATCTCACATAAATGAAGGCTCTTTAATCACATGAGAAGATGAAGCCAAATTTGCAATCACAAACACAATAACAATGCTCTGCTCTACAACAATGGATATCATGAAATCACAAGTATGCATAAAGTTCACAATCATCTTCTAGTTTACCAATGAAAACCTAAACATGCTTATATATGAAATCACAAACATTCTCGCCAAGAATTTTGGAATTCAAACTTTTGATATCAGCCTAGGACCTAACAACAGTCATATAACTAACACTTAAATTTAGGGCCTAACCCAAAATAGGGCAAGATTAGGGCACGAGCACCCAAGTCCTCGCTCCCTATTTTAGTCAGGAGTCATCTAAATAGTACCCCCTAGGTCCTATTTGTCATAAGACTTCAAGGTTTTCTCATTGGGATTCAAAATTAACATGCAATATGATCTAAATGCATTCTAAGGACCTGGAAGCTAAACCTTAAGAGGGAAAAGCCCCCAAGGGGACATTTTCTGACATAACATTTAGCCCCCACTTTAATGTATGCATGAATGCAAGGCACATACATGCATTAAAGTATGGTCAACAAACACAACAAACACGCCAGGCATGGTGAAGACACGCCAAACACATTGAAGATAGTAATAGGCACATAAAACATGGAGAAGACAGTTACATTCATGCAAAACATGGAGAAGACAATATTGAAGACACGTAAAACATAGTGAATATAGTGAATGTATTGATTATTTCTTTTACATTTTCTCATTTATGAAATGCAAAATGCAAGTACATGGAAAGTAAACACACAACCCAAAATGCAGGAGGAGCTCATCACCACCAGTCTTGAAACTACATAAGGGGCAACAGACACGCAATACAAATCTCATAGTGTAGGAGGATCTCATCGCCACCAATCTTGAAACTACACTTGAGAACAAACACGCCATACAAATCTAAAAGCATGGGAGGAGCTCATCACCACCAGTCTTGAGACTATGCTTGGGAAGAAATGTGACATACACACACACATGGAAGACATGAAGAAAAAATGACAAACAAGCGATGGAAGAAACCTTTTTCTAGGTTCACTACCTTCTCAAGCACACACTAATGATTAGGCTTTGCCACAAAAATCACCGAAGACATGCTTAAGAGAGGATACACCAACCCCTCCTTCTCAGAGGAGTTTTAGAAAATGACAGGATGTGCAATCTCCTTAATAAATACACCATCCTCGCCTCCATAGAGGGCTTAGAATAAAAAGGATTTGCATGATATCCCACCTCTGTAGAGGGCTTAATGATTGCAATATATATATAAAGATGTGCACTCACTCAGAGATATAACATCCCGTCTCCGCAGAGGGCTTACAAACACACTTCATTAGTACCAAAATCATCAGACTACTTACCTTATATATGCCTCCACCTTAAGATGGTTGATATCATGTACCAATATCAAGCACATTAAGGTAGAGAGAAAACACACAAGGGAACACGAGCTCACGCAAAGCCCATGCCCCCAGAGGTGACATCCACTTTACAATCACCAAATGTTCCCACAAAGACACAATTTCTTGCAAGAAAAGGTGTTAGCAACTATATAATCATGATAAACAACAATGCATGTAATCATTCACATAAAGAGCCAAGCAAGTGAGATCCAAGACAAACAAAGTGCATGGAGCAGCAGTATTGTTATGTTTTGTAAGTCTGATAAGATGACATCAAAATATCACCGGAGTGATTCTACTAGCTAAGTGTCAGATAATATATATCAACCCCATCATCATGTATGGACTAGGTCTATTTTTTTATTTCTCGCTGAAGGGACATTAGGTCTGTATCAATATTATATGTTTTTCATTAGCCACTAGCTAGATAGAACCACTAGAGTAATGTAAACAATAAATCTAGAGAGAGGAGAAACAAGTGCCTTAGGGAAAATCACGTAGGAGGGTGCCCCCAAGTCACCAACTGCGACGCTATGTCCTCAAGACACAACACACAACAATGAAAATAGAGGAGAAGATCAATAGAAGAAGGGTCACGACAGAGGCAGTCTCCTGATATCCTTAACCTTACAAGAGAATCAAGGGTCATCCTAGGAGGCCTAAACAACACATAACACATCATGAGGGAAACACAACACAAAGGTAAAGGGTTTGAAATACTTACCTGTAGGGACAATTGAACTAAAATTTGGAACTTGCAAGCATCTTGGTGAGATGCTCCATCAAGTTTTGTGCAAAGCTTGAGTGGTTCTTATTAGAGTGTTCTTTGTTGTCAAAAAGTCCATGCGGTGCTTGTTTCTCAAATACTTGTGTAGGTGATGTCTTTTATTGCTTATGAGGAGGAGAACCATTATTATTTCCAATTGATGATAACTGTCTTTCTCTTTTCAATTTTTAGTTCTCTTATTTTGTTGATTTTGTCTATTGTAAGGAGAAGAACTACCTTATACCATATCAATCTTTTCTTTTGTCAGAATCTCTTGTTTCGATCGTTCCATTTGTCTTTTCAATGCATTTTGGTTATCTCCCAATCCTTGAAGGTATAATGGAGGAGGAACCTCAGCATAAGTACCATTCCTTCATGGATGAGGTAATACTTTAGTATTTTCCATCCACCTCTATCCTAGCAATGATATCGTTGTAGTTTAAATAGTCATCCTCTACTTCTACCATGTTTTGTTCCATCATGTTGTTATCGGTATGCTTAGGGAAAGGATTAGTAAAGATTTGTAAATTCTAATTCAGAGGAGCATCTGACTTATTTCCATTATCATTCACACCTGATACCTGTATAATATTGGAGTCGATGAGGTCTTGTATTTTATACTTAAGACACATACATCGTTCAGTATCATGTCCTTGTTGCCGATGATAATGACAAAAAGTATTAGCATCGAAATAAGGTCCTTGCATTCTACTAGGATCCAATGGTTTAATTGGAGGAAGCTTCAAGAGGTTATTACTCACAACTTGATTCATGATAGAGTGATAGGATTCAGATATCAGAGTAAACTTTCTTTGTTGAAATAATGTCCTCTTCCGATTAGCGATAACAGACACTTGTGAGAAATTGTTTGAGTTCTATCCATTGACCTTGATGAAACTCTTATTATTCCTCTTGAAGTTGTTTTATGAAGGTCCACCCATGGATTGGCCAACTTGAGCCGATGAGCTTTGGTTTTCATACTGACTAGATGAAAACTAGTAATCATGAAGGGTGGTGCATAAATGTTGAAAAGAGTTATACTTCATTAAGAGAATCTTATCATGAATGTTAGGTTATAGATTTGTAATAAACACCTTCTGAACATCCTCATCCTTCATTTGATATTGAATTTGTGCATAAAGAGATTGATATCAACTAATAAAGTCAATTAATTTCTCTTTCAGTTCTTGTTTGAAATGAACTAAATCAATCAAAGAGACTTGAGGTCTAATGTTTGCTTGAAAATGTTGTAGAAATTGATCAACTAGCTGCAAAAAAGAGTGTATTGAATTCAGAGGTAAAGAGAAAAATCATTCTAAAGCAGTATCTTTGAGAGATTGCGGGAAAAGTTTTTCTAACAAGTCCTCTTCAAAGTAGAAATCACTACACATAGCCGTGAATACTACCACATGAGTATTAGGATCACCATTTACACCATATTTTTCAAAGCGAGGAGTTTCAAACCTCTCAGGCATAAGAGTTCTCAAGATTGCATAAGATAGGGGATTACGAAAATGATAAGTTGGTATATTAGGTTGTGAATAATTTGTCAAGCTTGGCACTTTTTGTTGTAAAGAAGTCATGCCTTGCAAAAGTTGGTTTAAGATGACATCATTAGGAGATGTGGTGTGTTGTGAGGAATTGGAACTAAAGTGTGGAGGTGATTGACCATGAGTAGTGACAAGCGGAGGTTGTGAATAGGTGGGTGGTGGTTGGACATAGTGATAAGTGGAAGGTAGTTGAGAGTAAGTGAAATGGAGAGGTGGTTGAGAATAATTATTCATGAAAGAAGTCACCTTAGGTGCTAAGTTCTGATAGTTGAATCCCACAACCTTGTATTTTTGTGAATTAGTGCCATTAGATACCAGGGATCACTTTAAGGAACCCCCCCCCTAAAATTACCTATAAAATCCTAGTGAATCCTAGCCCAAGGCCAAAAAAAATTTGGCGAATCTATGTCTATTTTTGAAAAAAATAATAATTTCATTGGCAATGTTTTTCAAATTTGTCGACAGTGTTTTTTTGCTGGTGAATTGTATATAGATTTGAAAAAAAAAAATCCTTGGTGAATTATAGTTGTATTCCAAAAAATAAAATAAATTAGGTGGTGAATCATATAGATATTCAAAAATGTAAAATAAATTATTTGGCGAATGTGCTGGCAATTTTTTTGAAAAATCATGTGGCTGGTGAAAATATCAAATGCCAAATTATAATGACTAATTTACTTGGTGAATTTATATCTTAAAAAAATATTTACATTTAGATCAATGGATAGTTAGTATCAAAGATCAACAACATCAATTCTATTTTGAGTTGCAGTTCTAACACACCCATCTTTCTCCATAAAGTCTCCAGAATAGAAACAAGTGTCAATGAAGGAACAATTTAGATTAATGAAAATTGAAAATAACAATTCATATATTGAAAATAACTAAAATATAGAGTAACACAAAATTTCCCTATCAACAACACAAAGTTTGCCAAAAGATCCTAAATGCATCGACATGCTTAGTATATATAGCCTTGTCATAAAATAATTGTCTTTGAAATAATAACAGCTTCTTGGGGACAGTCGATTTAAAACATAAAATAATAATAATTCTTTTTCCACAAGAGGATCCAAAGCATGTTTAAAGAAATAACATAAAAATAAGAAATGTCATCACGTGGCAGCAGTTTGGTCTTCATCCCGAGTAGCAGTCAAGCCCACCTGAGCTAATGCTCTCAGTTTCACCTTGTACCTCCTATACCTAGTAATGATGAGATTTAAAATCTTGTCACTTGGTCCACAGGTAATGTTTGCCTTAAGTTTCCACTTTCTTATCATTCTATCTGCATCTATTAGTCTCTTATAGACATCATCAATTTCATGCTTGAAAGGTCTGAGATACATTGCTATATGTCCAAGCTTCCTTACTAATTCACCATTAACTACGTCAGCACCAAAAAGCTCTTTAGTAGGCATCTTCTTAAAATTTTGCTTTACTTCCTTGACATCAAGCAAGTTGAAGTTCTCTTCGCTTTCATCTGAAATCTCTACATCTATTGTACTACAATTGTTTTTAAGATCAACCATATTAGTGTGACATTGATTCAAAATTCTTCCTATTTGTCCACTAAAATTCCCTAGCATAGACCTCTTCCACTATAGTGCATCTAGCCAAGACACAGAATCATTCTCATTTGGATCATTAAAAAAATTTTCAGCTACAAGAATATTTGTATCAATTTCCATCATATCTTTTATCTTTGTAGACACCGTGAGTAGATTACTATCTTCCCTCTTTATATTATGTAACTCTACAACTAACCCTTTCCTTTTATCATAAATGAGGGTATATAGTTTCATGACCTCCTCAATGTACAACAAACCATCAATAGTGAGTTTCTCTACCCATTGCTCAATGGCCTTACCTAGAGTTCGATATCTCATGATTTGTTACAACATACTAGGATCCATTCCATCAACAAAAACACTAGGAGTTGCATCAAAGGATTGAGAAGTACTATTCAAAATAGATTGAATGAAAGATGTTAGAGAATTCACATGGGCTTGCAGCTTTGCATTCTCCTATTGTTGAGATTTAACTCTCTTTGCTAGCATGCGTTGAGAGAATTTTGCATGATATAAATCACCTTCCATCATAGGAAGACTCATGTCAATCTTGGTCATATTGAAATCTACTTCTGTGACTTCATTTTCATTTTTATCCCTGATGGGGTCTATAATCTCCAAAATCCTATGCCCTAAGGAAGAATTCGTTACCATTCGAGACATCCTCTTAGCCTTCTTAGGCTCAGGTGTAGGATGCAACAATTTAGCTATAGTGTCAATGTTTGTGTCTGCCATTGGGGCATGTCCCCTGATCCTCTTTTTCTCAACAACTTTCTTTAGCCAGGAAGGGGAAGACAAAATGGTACCACACTCACTTGCACCCAGGACAACTCTGTTTAGCTGATTAGAAGTATCTTGCATAGGAATTTCATTTGATACGAGGGAGGCTAGAATCTCAAACAAGGAACAAAAAGTATTATCATCAGCAATCTGTTGAAAAATGGAAGAATCGTTACCAGGTGAAGGAGACATAGGAGAAGTCATGTGATCTACCTACAATTGTTGTAAAGCATCCAACTTCTTTTTTTTCTCGTGGTTTCACGAATGTAGGTTGACCATCTTGTTCACATACACCTTTAAGTTTCCTATTATCTTCAGGTTGGTCTCCATCCCCACCACTACCAAATTGTGAACCAACTCTGTGATGACTTCTCTCCACACCAGTTGAAGTTTTCTGAATTCCAGAGGCCTAGGAGGTTCCTTGCTATCTTGTTCCTAATTATTTATGCGTAGAAGAAGAACCAGCGTGCTCTCAAAATTTCCCCTTAAGCCACCTCTCTGTCTTCTCCAAAACAAAGGATGACTAGACCTTAATATTAGGATAATAGTTCTTTGCACATGCAACAACCAGGTCTGGACATGGCACAATGGGTGGGAAACCCCCAGCAGGAGCTAACCCGCTTGTTAGGATTTTCTCAACTATAGGTGACTTGGGGTTTTGCTCTAATCAATCCCAGAAATCCTCCAAGTCCAAATCTATATATCTTAGCTCGGTATCCTTCACCTTAGCTAAACTATTCTCAATAAATTAAAGCTTCATCTTTACTTGTTTGAGAAACTGATGCAGGAGCATCTAGTGGTGTAAGGGCAATCTTGCATCACCCAAAAAGAAGATAATTCAAAATCATTGTAGTTTTTTTCATTTCTTTCCATAATTAGTGTTTTTGATTCCATAATATCAAGAATAATGATGTAGGATTTTTAGTTTTTCCAAAACTGCTAAAAATAGCAACCTGCCTGTTTTGGAAAGTGTACCTGCTATTTTTAGAAAGTTTGCATTTGGGTATGGATTGAAGCGAACACTTACAGAAAGTTATATAATGGAAATATAAGACCTTTGGCAAAGGAATCAGGCAAAGATCATTTGTGAGCTGAAAGATATTAAAGTTTTTGTTTTCTGAAAAGCCCTTAAAAATTTTTGAAATGAGATATGAGGCACTAAAACATCCCATAACGTCCCAAAAAGTTGACATAAATCCATTTATGGATTTCTAACATGATATTTCACATCACAAGCTTTCCGGCGCTTAAAACGGTTTGTCAATCGGACACCCAAATCAAAAGTTATGCTTCCCAGAAGTTGACCTACTTTTGGAGGGAGTTGCAAATTTTGAAATTTAGCTGTAGGCTGCCAAAAAGTGCTATTTATGACTATTTTGGAAACCCTGGGCGATAGTAGAGTTAAAGGGGAGCAGTGTAGAGTCAAGAATAGGTGGGAAAATAGAAACCCTAGCTGATTTGGGGTTACAGAAGTCTTGAGGTTGGGAAAGCTGTAATGTGTTGCAGCCATTAGAGGATTCATCCTCTAATTGTAATTAAGCTTCTGTAATGAATGAGTTGCCCAGATCAATAAAAGAAAGTTCTATTTTCTGTGTTCAAATTTTGTTGTTGTATGTTTTGTGATTTACGCCCTTCATCAAGTGGTATCAGAGCAAGGGTTCCTGAGTGTGTAGACAGATCGCCAACCGTGAGCCAGTTTGCACCAAGACCTGAGGTTGTGGGTTTGCTGTGGAGATCAAGATGCCTCCATGAAGATATCATGTTGGGAGAAATGCTTTGACGGAAGAGGGTTTTAGAGCCCTACAAAGGCAAATTGATACATTGCAAGAGGAGCTGCGAAGAGGGTTTGATCTGAGAACAAGAGAAGAAACCAAAGATGAAGCTAAAGAGGAGCTATCTGAGGAAGAACAAGATGCTGTAGGAGATCCTGTAGAAGTTAGGTTGTTGAGGGTCATTTCTAAGATTGGAAAGAGGCCTAGGATTAAAGTTTCTACATATTCTGGAGATTTGAATCTGGAACAACTTATTGATTGGATTAATGACATGGAGGAGTATTTCGAGTATGAAGATGTGGAGAACCCAGATCGGGTCAAGTTTGCAAAAACAAAGTTGAAGGGGCACACCAGTATTTGGTGGAAGGAGGTCCAGTTAGAGAGGAATAGAAAAGGAAAAGGAAAGATCACTAGATGGGATCGGATGGTGGAGAAACTGAAGAAGCAGTTCATTCCTGTGGACTATGAGATGGAGTTGCTAAAGAAGCTACAAGGACTGAAGCAAGGTAATAAGTCTGTTAAGGAGTATACAGAAGAGTTTTATAAGATTGCTATCGGAACCAGTCATGCAAAGGCCAATAAGGAGAAGGTAGCCCGTTACATTAATGGGTTGAGGCCAAGTATCCAAGAATAGTTGAGCCTGGTCAGAATGACCACCATAGAAGATGCTTATCAGTTTTCCCTGAAGGTGGAAGAGAAGTTGAATTAAAGATTTGACAGCAAGCAAAGGGGAAGAGGTCAAAGTGGAAGGACTGGTGGAAGACCCTATGGAGGCCAAAATGAAGATGCAAAGAAAAGTTAAGATGCTGGCACCAGTCGAAATTAGAGAGGAGATAATACCTACCGCCCTCGTGACTAGAACAATGGTTAGCAAAGAGGAAGAGGAAGAGGTAGACCTGGGCAAGGACCTGGAAGAGGAGGTTTCAGAGGAACCTATTTTCAATGTGGAGAAGAAGGGCATCGAGCATACAAGTGTCCGCAACATCAAGGAAGGACAAATAGAATACTTGAAGGTAATGCACGCATTGCACATGTAGATGAAGATGCACATTCTGAGCATTCTAAAGATGTTGAAAGGGGAGAAACCCTAGTTGTTAGAAGAACCTTGCTAAATGAGGAGAAAGAACCAAATCAGAGGAAGAGTTTATTCCATACAAGGTGCAAATGTGAAGGTAAGTGTTGTGATATTATTATTGACAGTGGAAGCACTAACAATCTTGTTTCAGAGGAGATGGTTGACAAGTTGAAGTTGACAAGAAGAAAGCATCCACATCCATATCGGATTGCATGGTTGCAGAAGGACCACAGAGCTTTGGTCAATGAGCAGTGTTTAGTGAAGTTCAAGATTGGTGACTACCATGATGAAGTGCTATGAGATATCATACTGATGGATGCATGTCATATGATGTTGGGGAGGCCATGGCAGTATGATAGGAGCATTGTCCATGATGGCCGTTCAAACACATATTCCCTAACAAAGGATGGAGTTTGTCATAAGTTGAAGCCCTTGAAGGAGGTGGAAGAAAAGGTATGTAGTACTGCCAAAATTTGCTTGGTAGATGGTAGAAAATTTTTGGAGGGTATGAAGCATCAGCATCATTGCTATGCATTGATTCCAAAGATTAGTCAAGAGAAATGTGAAGATGTACTAGCAGAAGTTTTAGATATGTTGGAAGAATTTTAAGACATTATCTCTGATAATGTATTGGAGGGTTTACCACCAGTAAGGAAGATAAGTCATCAAATGGATTTGATACCAAGAGCTAGTTTGCCAAATAAGGCAGCGCATAGAATGACCCTTGCAGAGAATGAAGAGCTGAATAGACAAGTTCAGGAGTTGTTGAGGAAGGGACTGATAAGGGAGAGCCTAAGTCCATGTGCAGTACCTACAGTACTAGCACCAAAGAAAGATGGAGAGTGGAGAATGTGTACAAACTCTCAAGCCATCAATAAGATCACAATCAAGTACAGATTTCCATTGCCTAGAATGGATGACATAATGGATTGTTTGAGTGGAGCCAAGTACTTCACGAAGATTGACCTGAAGAGTGGGTATTACCAGATCCGTATCAGAGAAGGAGATGAGTGGAAGATAGCCTTCAAGACAAAGGAAGGTTTGTATGAGTGGTTGGTCATGCCATTTGGGCTAACCAATGCACTGAGCACATTCATGCGGCTCATGAATGAGGTACTGAAAGAATTTTTGGGAAGTTTTGTTATTGTTTATTTGGATGATATTTTGATTTTTAGTAAGACTTGGGATGAGCATCTGATGCATATTAGAAGAGTTCTAGAGAAGCTGGGGGAGGAGAAGTTACTAATTAATCTGAAGAAACGTAGTTTTGCAAAGAAGGAGTTGATGTACCTGGGATTTGTTGTCTCAGAGGAAGGTCTTAAGAAGGACCCAGAAAAAGTAAGGGCTATCATTAAATGGCCTATGCCAAAGAGTGCAATGGAGGTAAGATCTTTTCATGGTTTGGCAAGTTTTTACAGAAAGTTTATTAGGAATTTTAGTAGCATTTGTGCACCCCTAACTGAGACAATGAGAGGGGATAGAAAAGAGTTTAGATGGACTAAAGGAGTAGACACGAGCTTTGATACATTGAAGTAGAAAGTAGTAGAACAACCTATTTTGGCACTTCTAGATTTCAATAAGGTATTTCAGGTAGATTGTGATGCTAGTGGTAGTGGTATAGGAGCTGTTTTGAGCCAAGAAGATAAACCCATTGCCTATTTTAGTGAGAATCTTAATGATGCCAAGAAAAAGTATTTTGTTTAAGATCAGGTGTTTTATACAATAGTTCAGGCTTTGAAGAAATGGAGACATTATTTGTTGCCAAAGGAGTTTGTTTTATATACTAATCATCAGGCTTTACAATATCTTAATAGTCAAGGAAATCTAAATCAAAGGCACTTAAAATGGGTGGAGTTTTTGCAGAGCTATACTTTTGTTTTGAAGCATGGGAGTGGGAAGTCCAATAGAGTTGCAGATGCCTTGAGCAGAAGGCAAAATTTGTTGATAGAAATGAAGATAGGGGTTGTTGGGTTCGACAAGCTCAAAAGTTTGTATCCTGAAGATCTAGATTTTGCAGAGGCCTAGAAAGCTTGTTTGAAACCTGTTACTTTAGACAGGACAAAATGGTTGGATTTCATAATCCAAGATGGCATGTTGTTTAAAGGGAGTTAGTTGTGCATTCAGAGGAGTTCCATGAGAGAACTTGATTAAGGAGAAGCATAGTGGAGGATTGGATGGACACTTTGGTCGAGATAAGACCATTGCTATTGTAAGTGAACATTATTATTGGCCGCAGTTGCAGCAGGATGTGAGGAAATTTGTGCAGAGTTGCAGAGTATGTCAGATGGCAAAAGGAGCAAGTCAAAACACAGGTCTATATCAGCCATTACATATACCTGAGAAGCCATGGGATGATATCAGTATGGATTTTGTTCTTGGTTTACCAAGGACACAGAGAGGACATGATTCCATTTTTGTGGTGGTGGACAGATTCTCGAAGATGGCACATTTTATTTCCTGCAAGAAGACTAATGATGTTGTTCATATTGTAGAATTATTTTTCAGAGAGGTGGTGAGATTACATGGTCTACCAAAGAGCATAGTTTTAGATCAAGATACTAAGTTTTTTGGTTATTTCTAGAGGACATTATGGAATAAGTTGAAGATAGATTTGAAATTTAGTTCTACACACCATCCACAGACTGATGGACATACGGAAGTAGTGAATAGGAGTTTGGGTAACCTGCTACGATGCTTAGTAGGAGATAAGCCCAAAGGATGGAATTTGATTTTACCACAAGCAAAATTTGCTTACAACAATTCTGTCAATAAGAGTACTGGTAAATCACCATTCCAGATTGTATATGGCAATAGCCTGAGAAATGCTTCTGAGTTAAGGAAGCTGGACAAAGGAGAACAGACAAGTGCTGAAGCCAAAGACTTTGCAGAACATCTAAATAATTTGCATGAAGAGGTGAGAAATCACATTAATAAGATGAATATTCAGTACAAGGCTAAGGCAAATCAGAAGAGGAGGTATAAGGAGTTCCAAGTAGGAGATGAAGTCATGGTTCACTTGAGAAAAGAAAGGTTCCCAATTGGAACATACAATAAGTTGAAAATGAAGAAATTTAGACCATGCAAAATCCTGAAGAAGCATGATTTAGGAAATGCATATGAGGTAGAGCTGTCGAGTGGGATCAATATTTCTCCTATTTTCAACATTGTTGATTTATCTGAATATCATGAAGGTGGAACAGAGGATGGACCAACAGAAGTGCAGTGGAGTATTCCAGCATCTACTTCAATGGAGGAGATAGAAGAGATCTTGGATAGCCGTGTGGGAAGAAGTACTCGGAACAAGCAATATGAAGAATATCTGGTAAAATGAAAAGGAAGACCTGTTGAAGATTCTTCTTGGTTGTCTAAGGCAGAGGTTGATCATTTGGGTTTTCCTCACACAAACATCTGAGACGTGACAGGGTCACTTCTCAAATTACCCTAGGTGTCTAATGCAGGGGCATCCAATGGTGTAAGGGCAATCTTGCATCACCCAAAAAGAAGATAATTTAAAATCATTGTAGTTGTTTTCATTTCTTTCCATAATTAGTGTTTTTGGCTCCATAATATCTAGAATAATGATGTAGGACTTTTAGTTTTTCCAAAACTGCTAAAAATAGCAACCTGCCTATTTTGGAAAGTGTACCTACTATTTTTAGAAAGTTTGCATTTGGGCATGGATTGAAGCAAAAATTACAGAAAGTTACATAATGGAAATATAATACCTTTGGCGAAGGAATCAGGCAAAGATTATTTGTGAGATGAAAGATAGTAAAGTTTTTATTTTCTGAAAAGCCCCTAAAAATTTTTGAAACAAGATATGAGGCACTAAAACATCCCATAATGTCCCGAAAAGTTGATGGAAATCTATTTACAAATTTCTAGCATGATAGTTCACATCGCGAGCTTTTCGACACTTAAAACGTTCATCAATTAGACACCCAGATCAAAAGTTATGCTTCCCGAAAGTTGACCTACTTTTGGAGGGAGTTGCAAATTTCAAAATTTAGCTGGAGGCCGCCAAAAAGTGATATTTATGACTATTTTGGGAACCCTGGGTGGTAGTAGAGTTAAAGGGGGCCAATGTAGAGTCAAGAATAGGTGGGAAAATAGAAACCCTAGCTGATTTGGGGTTACAGAAGGCTGAAGATTCTAAAGTCTTGAGGTTGGGAAAGCTGTAATGTGTTGCAGAGCCAGTAGAGGATTCATCCTCTGATTGTAATTAAGCTTCTATAATGAATGAGTTGCCCAAATCAATAAAAGAAAGTTCTACTTTCTATGTTCAAATTTTGTTATTGTGTGTTTTGTGATTTACCCCCTTCATCAGAAACCAGTAAACAAAAGCTTCTGTAACTACTAATAGTGCCAAATAAATCTCTAGAAGATTTGGGGTAAACAAACAGTCTGGACTCATGAAAAAATAATTCTTCTTCCCATGCATTTGACTTAAAGAATTCATATTTATCACTATAAGAAATGGGCAAGAAAGAGCACCAATTAGCTAACCTGGTTGTGAATGCCCGTGTTTAACACTTGTAGAAGAGGCAGTCCAAAGTTCCTCCAAAGTACACCAGTGAAAATTTAGAATAAGGTACATGCGAGGGTTGCAAACCTAATAAATGTTTTCATAAATTGCATTGATTTCAGCAGCATGTACTATTGTATGATTCATAAATGAGCTGCGTAAATTACCTTCCAAAAAATGTGTAATTGCACTTCTCATGACATTCCTTATTTATTATGAAAGTACAAATGTGACTTCTACAATGCATGTCAATAAAAGGAAAATATTCTAAATTTCTAATAGTTTTTTTATCATCATATGATCGTAGATCGATGGCACAAGTTTTATTTCGAGCCAAAGTACTGACACACCCAAAATTCTACATAAAGTCTCTAGAATAGAGACAAGTGGACTGTGTTGTATGCCATGTGGCACATCATGATTTCATCATGATGTTTCATGTACATCACAAAATTAAGAGGTAGGCCCATCTTCATAATTGAGGGCTTGCGCTCTGCTGCCACCTTGCCCTTTATACAATAATCAATATAAATATATTTATATTTTATTTTTATATATATCTCAACCATTGATCTAATAATATCTAATGGCTCCTAGTTGATTCCAGAGGATTTTGTTGGCAATGTGTAGCGTTGGAGATCTACCTTCTGAAATTGAACTACAACCGTTCATCATTTGTTCATCAAATGGCGGAACAAGTTACAAGTGGAACAATTTGCTCTGATGGCTGACATTTTGGTGGTCACATCAGTCACCAAGGTGATCAAGTGGATGTAAAATTCAAGCTTTCTAAAGGGAGCCAATTTACTTTTCAATGCGAGATGTCAAGTCCATACGTGTAAGATGACAAGTCCATATGAGGATTTCTTGAATTGGATGCCCAAACACTCTCAGAGCATGATATGATTCTGAAGTGACATTTTGGTGTCTAGAGATTTATTTTTAGGGTTAGTAAGATAGACTGACAGATAGGTAATGATTTTTTGAATTCCCAATTTCCCACTAGTCATGGCTATAAAGGGATAGAGAAAGTTGCTTTCGACAATCAATTTCAACTTTTGGTTTCTCCTTGTTATCTAATTTGGGAATTATTCAGTTAGAATGCAGTCTTTTTTGGCAAAGGAAAGGATTAGAATGGTTACATAGTTGGGTTGTTATCCTTACCTTGAAGGACCTAGTTCTTGTACGATGAAAAAAAATGAGTCATGGGAACTCCATGTATGACATGGGAGGATCTGGAAAGATAACAACTAGCTACATGGGAAATAAAGAGGAAGGAGAATGGTGCCTTCTAGCATCATTCTTCTTTCACTACAGCTGTAAAGTGCCTTGGCTCCTCAGGCAAATGCATCTGTCAACATTGTATGCTAGATGGTCTTGCATCTATCTGATGGGTTGCAGTTAGTGTTCTCTCCCAATACATTGCTGCATCTTTCTGGTAGCTTAGTGATGGATTGTGGACAGTGGTCTCTCCCAATCCATTGGTTCATGTGTCTGGTAGCTAGAT
Source organism: Cunninghamia lanceolata (assembly GCA_027924645.1). Lineage (NCBI taxonomy): Eukaryota > Viridiplantae > Streptophyta > Pinopsida > Cupressales > Cupressaceae > Cunninghamia > Cunninghamia lanceolata. Next base: position 18,134,105 of record BSBN01001715.1, read on the forward strand.
TAGTATGATGTTTCTTCTAGCTTCCTTCCAGATAGTCCAAACTATAAAAGGCTTCTTCTTTCACCATGTTAGCTTTTCTTCTTAAATTTGGACGAAATCCTGAGTTTTATTCTTGATTCCATCATATATTCTTCCCGATCCAGTGGCCAGGGCTCAAGCGAAGGTTTCTTCTTCATTGTGTTGTAAGGAAAATATGAGGGAAATATATAGTGTTCAGTTCTCTATCAACTGGAAATATTTGTCCAATGAGGGGCCAAGGGCTTCTTCTTTCGCCATGTAACCTTTATTATAAAGGGATGTCATCTTTGTGTTATCATCTTTCTGTAATAGTTGTTAAAGTTTTTTTACCTAATAAAATGAGAGATGATTCTAATTCTAATTTGTCAATTTCATTAATTACACACATTGTTAATCTCTTTTCTAAAGGATTCAAGGAATGATTTTGATTAAACTTATTTTTTACATATATTCTAAATTTTAATACTTCCAAAATCAACCAATCAATCTAACCATAAAATAATAACACTTAAAAGTTCCAGAATTATATTATTATCTAAAAATAATAGATAATAAGGCAAAAGAATTAAAATGTTGTCAAAAATTGTAATCTATATCGATAACCCATATTAATAGATTATATTAAACAAAAGAGTGTGAGACATTCCTTATTTATTACGAAAGGACAGATGTCACTTCCGCCACGCATGTCAATGAGGCTTAAGTTCTATTTCAAGCCAAAGTACTAACACACCCAAAATTTTAATTTTCTACAGTTGAGGGCTTGTGCTCTGCCGCCACCTTGACCTTTATACAATAATTACTATAAATATATTTTATATTTTATATATATCTCAACCTTTGATCTATTAATATCTAATGGCTCCTAGTTGATTCCAATTTTTGGAGGATTTTATTGGTAATGTGTACCATTGGAGATCTACCTTTGGGAATTCAACTATAACCATTCATCATTTGTTCAATGGTTCACCAAACGGTGGGACAATTTACAAGACTACAAGTGTAACAATTTGCTCTATCATTAATTAGAGTCGTACTATTGATTTCATTGAAAGCACCACTTAACCAGCTAGATTAGCCAATGCCAAATGAGTTTAGTAATGGCAAGTGACATACCGCATAAATTAGCCAATGTGAATTTATAGGGTAAGATAGAGTCAATTAAATGGAGTTGCTTGTTATTTATTACCATTTGTCATGGCAGTACATCTCATGTATATATGATAGTGTTTATTGTTTCAACCTTATATTGCATTACTAAGTTTCAAATGGTACAAGAATCAATAAAATATAAAAGTTCAAAGTAATGGCTTTCATTACAGCAGTTGTGCGAAGAAAGTAAGTTACCAAGTACTTATTTTGTGATCATTCATGATTTTGAATTTAACTATGTGATAGAGTTCTCAGTTCACAGATGTAGAATAGTAATAAGAATGATGAAAAATTTTGTTTGTGTGTGGCTATGCAGGATGTTATTGCTATGCATGTCTTAGAATGAAGAAATACGAGCATTCGTCAAGTAGAAGAAATTGTGTCAAGAATCGACACTTTTAACATTTACAAATGGTGCATTCTATTCTGGGTGGTGGGTTGAATCTCCCACACATGCATGCATGTATGAGAAACTGGAAATTCAAATTGATGCATAGAATTGGTATTGCAACTCAATTGTCAGTGACCTCGATAAAATCAATTTAATTATCCTTTACTGGCCTTATTGTTACCCATACCTAGTGGTTTCTTGTACATATAAAGCAAGGTTCTATAGTAAATCATTGACTGTCATTTTGAATGAGGACATAATTGAATTTGTAACGGAGCCATTGCCTATTAATATGATAATTATGGACTATAGTGAAATATTCATTAAGTGTCATTGAAAAGAGGAACCAAAAAGATTTTAGAGGATCAAAGCAAGGTTTGAAGGTCGAAGGATAGGAGTTTTGTTTGGAACTTTGAGGCTGGTTAGATGGTAAGCATGAGTTTTCCATAGTCAATGACAGTATTGCATGAAGAGCTTTTGGATTCAACAATCTGTGTGTGTTTTTTGCATCTGTTATTGTTAGATGTTGGTTAGAAACTTAGATGTTCATGTACAATGTAATTCTCCAATCTTATTTGAAGGGTGATGTTAAATTTTAATAAAAAATATAGAAGTAATTACGGTTTGAAATTGACATGAGTTTAATGGCAAATTGCAATGTATACAAATCATAGATGGTTCAAATTTTCATTATTAAAATTTTAAATAGCATTCATCACATGGAAAAAAGAAATGAGTTCAATGGCAATGTATAGCGATGTATAAAAAGGGCAAAGATAAATGGACGTGTTATGTCAATTCAAAATTTTATGGTTTTTATGTTATCACGATTCACTCTGCAAAATCTCCAAGTAAAAACACTGCAGCTGGTGTTGTCTAAGGCATTTAGGGTTTATCCTTCTAATTGATCATTAAACTATGTAGCTAGTTTCCCCAACTTAAATTGTTATTTTATCCCCTTGGTGGTGGTTATTTTATCATATTATATTAATATCAATACTAATACAACATATAATATAAATTAATAAGATATGATGTTAATCATATTATATAATACAATATAATATAATAATAGTTATATATTGTTAATAATTATTGAAGCAGCAGTACTTTTCCTAGGTATTAAATGGCTCTCCCACAAGAGCTTCTGACAACCCTACTAGTGTGAGGAATAATGAATTATAAATATTAATGACAACATGAACCGAAGATTGACGCTACAAAAATCTAGATAACGAATAAATGCATCTTTCACCTGAGGTGTGTGTTCATTAACGAACTTTCTTTAAATCGTGGAGGTCTCCAAAAAAAGACACTTGTCTGGCTTGTTCAAAACATAGGATGGAGACTCCAATAAGGCTCTGCTACAATAAGTGCCAGGTCACCTTTCTGGGTCGTATCACAAATTACAGACTGATGATCATTTGTAAGCAACAGAACGGACTCTTCATTGAGGGAGTGAAGATGGTCCTGGGTAAAGACTTCTTGGTCTCAGAGGACAAATACAAGGTAAATACAGACATTTCCTCGCACTTTCTAGCTTCTTTGTTTGACATGGGAGAGGTAAAGGTGGATGTGTTGGTGATTCTACAGGAGGTATTCACTCTGAATATTCTTGTGGATGATGTACATGTGGTAGTTTTTGTAGAATTAGGGGTCAGGATCCTGTTAGTTTCCAAATCAGCAGAGGGTTTGCCAGTTCCAATGCATAGGCAGATTCAGCCAACTAATACAGAAGGTTGCGTGAGCTGCCTCCCATTCACTTCTAGTTCTACTGCACCAAGGGGGGTATCCCTATAACTAAAGATGTAACATTGACTAGCCCAATGATAGAAAGATTTAGCTTGACAACAATAGGCAGAATACTCTCATGTATGGACCAAGATGTGTATGATACATCACAAGGTTAGCAAGATTCTTGGACATATAAGTCTGGTTGTGGATGAGAGTATGCAGGGGTCTTAATCCTACTCCTACAAACTAACAGGATGGAAGTATGAAAAGATGGATTTTATGCTTTGGATGCAAGACAGGGGGTTTTGGGTCATAACTACTAACCCAGGAGCAGACTGGTGCCTATCTCAGGGCAAGGAGTCAACTAGACATATACAAGAGAATGGATTGCAACTGGAATTCAAGTTTCAAGGGGTTGGAACTAGTATTTGCCTTACAAATACCACCCAGGAATGGGTATTTAGCTCCCTCTACTTACACATACAACCTTCTCCATACTTCACCTAAAATAATTTAATCCACTCCTTGAATGGAAGTTAGAGATGAAGCATGTCACACAGAAATCCATACCCTAGAACCTGAGAAACCCTTAGCAGCCAGATTCAAAAGAAGGAAAAGCATGCAACACATGGAGACAAGCAGCTAAACACATGCATAAGAGCATTTTTCATATAAAACAACACTGAAACTGAAAATATCTGCAATGTACATTCATGATGCAACTCATAAACTCCAAAATGAGATACGGGAGCAAGGAAATGCCCTATTTTTTGCTATTCACACAAAAATGCCTAGGTCTTCAACAACCTTTGAAATGAGTCACATAGCCTGCTATATACAGAAAGGAAGGTGCACTTAGCATGAATCACATGGCAATTCAAAATTTGTCAGATACAGTACATCATGAGAAATGGTGCTCAACACATTGAATGCAGTAGGTAGAGGAGGAGATAGGGTGGTTGAACTCAAGCCTTGCGCCGCCGCCTAGGGATTCACATCTTCAATCGGGTACTTGATCCATCCATGCCTTCGCCCATACCCTGTAACATCCACCATTAATGGCATACCAACCCGCGGCCTTGGTAATGCAGTGGACTGTGCGTTTTGCAACTTTTCCCACCAAGAAATATGACCCTGATTATTCAAATTACGTGAGAACAAATTATCCCATATTCACCTCGCAACGACCTCCTCAACACTTTATAAGCTAGGCCATGAGCATATATGATGTCGGTGATTTTGCCTTGCGCAACCAACAAACCATCTGCCAAGACTCCATCATCATGACCCATGCCATCGACGAACCTCCTGCATGATACCGTGACATGTAATACCCTGATATGAAATATCACCTTGATAACCAACCTCATCGTTGCGACCTGATGCATCAAAGAAAAATCTTCCTCATCATATTCATACCAAATACTTCACCGATGAACCTTCTATACCTGCTCATGTCCTCATCGGCGACTAGTGGGACCCTCACATATCTGATGATAATAACATGTCAGAGACCACATGATGCATCCCACCAAATCCAGATGATGTCATCGTCATATTGACAAAATAGGGTGATATTCGAAAGATGACTGATGTTTCGAATATCACCCCCGCAATAAAATCAGGTCGCTAGACAGGCAGATACCGACCCTCACTTAAAAATGACATCCGCACTACTGGGGTGATCAGGTCAACATGAGGTGATAAAACAACATAGGGGTGATCAGAACTAAGATCACACGACATTTGAAACATGACCCCCCCAGAATATCGGGTCATATTGAAAACTTTGCAGCAGCACCAGGGTGATCTTTGAATATGACTGATATTTGAAACATCACCCCCCAGGCAGAAGATCAAGTCATATATGAAATATGACTCCCCACAAGAATATTAGGGTGACAGAGACCCTGACTTAGAATTTTTTTTGGGTTTTTGGGGAAGGTGCCTGCAAAATTAATTGCTTGAAACCTAAATGTTCATGCAGGCACCAACATTGGCTCTGTCTAGGGATGCATGCCTCTTGCAGGCATGGCAAGAACCTTAGATCTCTGGGATACAGACCGGCCCCTTATCCATTGGGCACAGAGTCATGAAGCTACACTGACCTGCATCACAGATCACACTTGGTGGCCCAGGGCCACCAAGAAAGGAAAAACCTGTATCTCCCTTTGTCAAATACCCAGTTTTCATCTGATATCATTGGATCAAGCCTAAAGATGCTGCCATGATTCATCCACAAACAACCCTTGTCATTTGCATACTCAAGCATCTTATTTAGCTCATCACTATCAACCTTATGCAAACAACCATCAGCATCAAGCAACATGTGAATGTTATATTTATCAAACAATGCAATCCCATATGGCATATAGCACTTATCATCATCTATATCAGCAATATGCATTGTAAAATGATCTCCTAACTGGATTGAAAACTGAAAGTACTCAAAGTCCACCATGTAGCTAGGAGCATTAGGCCTCATTGTATCATAAGCTGGCATATCAAGGAAGAAGCTTTCAAATTCACAATTGTGCACATCATGCACACAATCATCAGCTACACCAAGCTAGAAAGGATTAGGGTCTGGCACTTCTCTACAATAACCTTCATGATGTATGTTAGTTTCTCCTTCATTAGGATGAAAAATAGAATCCATATCAACAACAGTGCTATGACCTTCACCATACTCAAACAGATCCTCATCATTATATGTGTCAAAAAGGATTGATCCAAGTGTTTCAGCTTCATTATGATATGCCACTAGTTCATGGGTAGCAGAACATGCATTTTCATTACCAATGAATTCCTTGTGTGGAGGAGTATCAACCTGTGTACCATAAGCAAAACTAAAATCAAACAAAGAACAATCATGCTCAGCACCACTACTTGTTTCAATCCCTGATTGCTCTTCATCATCTCCATGTGTCTGAATAAAAGGTAGTGATTCAAACATGGGACTGCTCCTCTATTTGCTTATTTCATCTCTATCTTGTGCACAATACTCTCAATTATCTCCACAAATCCACTCGAACAAGTATTCATTGTTGTCCATAACCCCATCATTGTTTTCAGAACCAGATACCTCAACCTTGCAATGGGAGTCATCATTTATCCTTCTACTGGCATCCTTCATTGGTAAATTTTCATTTTCATCTTTATCTCCACATGATGCCATGATCACTTGGTCATTTGCAGCTACACAACTATTATTCACACCCAAGCCTGTGGACAGGGAATCCAACATGTGCTCATTTCTCATTTTTTCTATATTTTCTAAAAACTTATATGCCATCTACATACTTGTTATCTTGAATTCCCTCAACAATGCACTAGAGCCCTCCTCAAAACATTCAAAATATATGCCAATGCAGGATGAAGTATCAGGTCTGAAGTCTTCAGGGATTTGTGAAAGGGCTACTGCAAACCTATGACTGAAATCAGTACAGGGCTCTTCATCTTGTTTTCTGATTTCCATTAATTTTGCAACAAGATCAGCAGGTTCTTTTGCAAATTCTTCTCTAAAACAGTCAACAAGTTCATCCCAACAGGCAAAGGACCTCTTTGGAAAGCTTAAATACCAATCTCTAGCTCTAGCACCAAACGATCTGACAAAAAGTCTCATCCACATATCCTCATCTCTAAATGAATGTTTCTCCATAAAGCTATGAAAATTTTGGATATGTTCAGCCCCATCACACACACTGTGTCCACTAAATCTCGGCATCTGATTATAGATCTGAGTAGGCATACATTCCACTTCATAATCAACCCATGACAAATCTAGTTGATCATACAAAGGATCAAAAGGGCTGACAATAGGTTTAGCATTCTGGCTCGTAGACACAACAGGGTTACTATTATTTAACTGAGCTTGCCTAGCCTCTAAGGATATCAACCTATTTTTTATCTCTTCCATTCTTTTACACAACATTTCATCCCCCTCTTGACTGAGTATGGGCATATTTGGATTCATATAAATTCCACTCCTAGAAATCTTATGTCTGCCTAAGACATAAGGCTTCCCCTGGGCATCTAGCTTATGCAATAAAACAACAAATACAAGTGGGAAGAAGCCATGTACCTTTTCTCATCCAGATGCTGAAACCATGAACAAAACATTCTTTTATCACAAAAACATACATTAACCTTTCATGTGCACCTAAATCTTATTTGCAGAGTCGCCACCTCTGCAAAGAGGATAAAAACTTCAAACAGCTGAAAGCTCATCAAATATTTTTTTGAGTTCATTCCACCAGTAGAGCACCATATTCACATGAAAGATCTAGATATTACATCAATGATATCACATCCCCAGTGGAGTCACCAAATCTGTTGGTTTCCAAATTAGTAGAGGGTTTGCTAGTTCCAATGCACAGGCAGATTCAGCCAACTAATATAGGAGGTTGCGTGAGCTGCCTCCCCTTCACTTCTAGTTCTGTTGCACCAAGCGGGGTATCCCTATAGCTAAAGATGTAACATTGACTAGCCCAATGACAGAAATATTTAGCTTGACAACAATAGGCAGAATACTCTCATGTATGGACCAAGATGTGTATGATACATCACAAGGTTAGCAAGATTCTTGGACATATAAGTTTGGTTGTGGATGAGAGTATGCAAGTGTCTTAATCCTACTCCTACAAACTGACAGGATGGAAGTATGAAAAGATGGATTTTATGCTTTGGATGCAAGACAGGGGGTTTTGGGTCATAACTACTAACCCAGGAGCAGACCGGTGCCTATCTCAGGGCAAGGGGTCAACTAGACGTATACAAGAGAATGGATTACAACTGGAATTCAAGTTTCAAGGGGTTGGAACTGGTATTTTCCTTACAAATACCACCCAGGAATGGGTATTTAGCTCCCTCTACTTACAATACAACCTTCTCCATACTTCACCTAAAACAATTTAATCCACTCCTTGAATGGAAGTTAGAGATGAAGCATGTCACACAAAAATCCATACCCTAGAACCTGAGAAACCCTTAGCAGCCAGATTCAAAAGAAGGAAAAGCATGCAACACATGGAGACAAGTAGCTAAACACATGCATAAGAGCATTTTTCATATAAAACAAAACTGAAACTAAAAATATCTGCAATATACATTCATGATGCAACTCATAAACTCCAAAATGAGATACGGCAGCAAGGAAATGCCTTGTTTTTTGTTATTCACACAAAAATGCCCAGGTCTTCAACAACCTTTGAAATGAGTCACACAGCCTGCTATATACAACAAGGAAGGTGTACTCAACATTAATCACACGACAATTCAAAATTTGCCAGATACAATACATCATGAGAAATGTTGCTCAACACATTGAATGCAGCAGGTAGAGAAGGAGATAGGGTGGTTGAACTCGAGCCTTGCGCCGCCACCTAGGGATTCACATCTTCAATCAGGTACTTGATCTGTCCATGCCTTTGGCCATACCCTGTAACATCCACCATTAATGATATACCAACCCACAGCCTTGGGAATGTAGTGGACTGTGTGTTTTGCAACTTTTCCCGCCAAAAAATATGACCCTGATTATTCAAATTACGTGAGAACAAATTATCGCACATTCACCCCGTAGCGACCTCCTCAACACTTTATAAGCTAGGTCATGAGCATATATGATGTCGGTGATTTTGCCTTGTGCAACCAACAAACCATCCGCCAAGACCCCATCATCATGACCTGTGTCATCGGTGAACCTCCTGCATGATACCGTGACATATAATATCACCCCGATATTTCATATCACCCTGATATGAAATATCACCTTGATAACCAACCTCATCGATGCAACCTGATGCATCAGAGAAAAATCTTCCTCATCATATTCATACCAAATACTTCACCGATGAACCTTCTATACCTGCTCATGTCCTCATCGGCGACTGGTGGGACCCTCACATATCTGCTGATAATAACATGTGGGAGACCACATGATGCATCCCACCAGATCTAGATGACGTCTTCATATTGACAAAATAGGGTGATATTCGAAAGATGACTGATGTTTGGAATATCACCCCCCGCAAGAAAATCAGGTCGCTAGACAGGCAGATACCGACCCTCACTTAAAAATGACGTCCGCACTATCGGGGTGATCAGGCAAACATGAGGTGATAAAACAACATAGGGGTGATCAAACATAGGGGTGATTAGAACTAAGATCACCCGACATTTGAAACATGACCCCCCCCGGAATATCGGGTCATATTGAAAACTTTGCAGTAGCACCGAGGTGATCTTTGAATATGACAGATATTTGAAACATCACCCCTCAGGTGGAAGATGAGGTCATATATGAAATATGACCCCCCATAAGAATATCAGGGTGACAGAAACCCTGACTTAGAACTTTTTTTTGGATTTTTTGGGAAGGTGCCTACAAAATTAATTGCTTGAAACCTGAATGTTCATGCAGGCACCAACAGATCCCATGGCTGAGGGACCTAGAGAAGTTGTAGGAGGAAGAGGAGGGCGTAGCTAGGCAGTTGTTCCTACTAAACATGAATAAGCAGCAACTGGGAAGGCACGGGCTTTGGGCAGCTCGTGGGAGAGACTTTCTTCAGTGGGCAATTGGAATCAATAGAGGAGACTCTGGTATGGATTGATCACTTTACAGCCACTGTGAGTGCAGGGGAATTCTACTAGCTGTAGGAGTGGTCGGGGTCCCAGTCCTGGAGCCACTTTTTTGGTAATTGTCGCACTAGGGACCGGGGTGGTAGGGTGACAAGTTTTTGATCTGGTGGCTGCTGTTGTGTGTTTTTGGAGCCTGGGCTAGTAGATTAGAGGGCTAATTTTGGGAATTTTCTTGGCACTATATCTTTTTTTTGGCACAATGAGTGCTCTTGTATTAATTTGTGAAGAGTCTTCTATGCTTGAAACAAATGTAAATCTTTTTGTATTAATATAATTTCCCACACGGTGTGGTTTACCGATCAAAAAATGTGTTTCTATCCTATTATTATAATTATTTTTTGATGATTAATTACTTTCTACATTATTATCGATATGTTTATTTTATTCTATTAGTTATTATTCAATTAACATATGAAGTTGTAGAATTGTGTTTTTATCATATTTTTGTTATTACTTTTGGATGATTAATTACTCCCTACATTGCTATTGATGTGTGCTGTTTATTTTGTTAACTATTGAATTTAATCTTCAAGGATAATATATTTTAATCGTGGTGTATTGCTTCTTTTATTTTCAACATTCGTTTTAGTTGTTGCTACCTCTTTTCTGTAGACAAGGCTAGCTACTAGATTAAGCCATTTAACAAGGAACTGACCTTTAGAATCTATTATTATCATATATTTATTATATAATTATTATCATATATTACATTCAAAGTACATATAATGTTTATAGAGAAAGTGCATTCAACATGCAAGAAATTGAAACTTACTACTCAAAATATGGACAACTTCTCAGAAATTGCTCTATATTTAATTGGGAAGCTAATTCAAATTACATATGAAAGAGAAAAAGAAAAAATACAATTCAACTTGGACATGCCAAAAAACTGTTAGAAGTGTTTTATCCCAATGATGAAGAAGACATATCACATGATTGGATCTTTGTTCACCCTGGACACATTTATCCATACTTCTCCACCCAAGATGCACATGCTTTCTCTGATGGTCATTGGAAAGGAATCAATTTTGCTATTTTTTCATTATGCCCTACATACCTAGCATCCAATAAGATTTTTGACTCCTCACATAATATCTCAAAATTCAACTCCAATGCATGTAGCTTATCAAGTGTAGAACTTAAAATTTTCATATTTAGATCACCATCTACACAACTTGAAGGTACGAGCTAGCCGGCTATATCTTCAAAATCAGACTTCCATTTGTCCAAACTCTTTATTTGTCGATCATTTTCCAATATGCTTGGCATAATCTTTTTATCTCTCTTCTCAATTGATTGTCTTTTCTCCTTCAAAACTTTATCCAATTTTAGCTGGAAAGCCACTACCTCTTCTAACAAAAGCAACATATCAAGGGTTAATTTTATTTCTGCTAGAGCATTAGGGGCAAACCTTGAACATCTATGAATTTCCCTTATTTCTCCAGTTCTAGGTAGCCATACCCTAATCATGTCCTTCAAGTTTTCCTTATCCTTCTCATGTTTGTCTTGGGCTGTCCTCAAACCTGAATAAGATTTCCATGTATCATCAACCTTGGCTGTAATCTTGGATAGCCTATGGTTAATAAAATTTGTAACCATTTCCTTAACAGTGGTCTTCTTCTCATCTTTCAAACTTTTTACTTCTTCCTTGAACTCTTTAATCTATGAGAGAAATGTCTCTCTGTTTATAGGGAAAGCTTCTACAGCATCCATAGGGACTGAAACATTCTAAATTGAAGTACCTGGTGATAACAACATTTGCCCCTTGTACTTATTCAATTCTGCCATTGCCTGTCCATATTTCAATAAAAGCTCATCATAGTCCTTTTGCAGTTTATTGGTGACAGCCTCAGCAAATTGAGTTGTGTGAACACTCAAGCTTGCAGCTTGAGGAGCTGGAGTTTTTGATACTCTTTTTATTATCACATCTCATGTTAATTCACCTAAACCCATCCTTGGCTTTTTATTGTTTAGGGCCAATGCTCATATTGCCAAGGTCTCAAATTCAAGATTGAACCCTACACCAGAGAGTGCTTTATCTACCTAATCATCAGAGATATTTGTGCCCATCCTTGTGATAGTATCAAATGTAATTGCATCTGCCAAAGTCCAATGAGGAAGTAACAACAGACCACTCTTTTCCACCAAAGCTCTCCCTTCCTTAGGGGTCATCCTGTTGATATCCTGACTCAATTCATTGAGCACCCTGTGTGTTATTTATTCATACTTCTTAGGATCATCTCCTCTTTTTTCTTCTTCCACTTTCTTCTAAAATTCTTCATTTCTCACTTTCATCACATACCCCTTAAATTTAGGGGTATTGACAAAGGCATCATCTTCTAAAAATTGTGCACAAGCTAGCACTTTGATGTCCTCTATATCTACCTGGTCACTAGAAAGTGACCTTGCCAACCTGTTATTTGGAGAGGCATAAGGCCTTATTCTCTCAGGTGACTTCACCTATTGAGAAATTTCTTGTTCTTGTTCATTAAATTCTTCCTCCATGTCCACAAACTCTATTTCTTCTTCATGCTCCAAGTCAGTGATTTTCAATTTTTCGGCCGGAGGTGAATCAGGAGACTCATTTCTTTTTCTATATGGCTTGACTGTACTCCTTGGATCATATGTAGGTCTCTCTTCACCTGCAGGGGCATTTTCAATTAGAGTCTCTACATTAGCAAGAATTTTCTGAATCCTTATTATTGGGTTATTTTCCTCTGTAAAAGCCCCAGGATATGCAGAATTCAATTTTTTTCTCATTCTTTCCCTTTCCATCACTGCTCTCCACTTTTCCCTTAATAAATGAATTTCCTCCATGGTAGCACAATTTCTCACTACATCCTCATCATACAGGACTTGATGGGTGCATTGTGGCCTTTTGACATTAAGTCTCACCCTGTTGATGAAACCTTCTGGATCAAATACCCTTGGGTGTTCAAACCCTAGCTTGTAACCTTCCAACACTGAATCAATTTGATCCATAGCATCTTTATTTGTAGCCCAGAAGTCACAAAACTTGGTGGTAGTAGGGAAAAATCACATTTTCTTCATCAATCTTAGGTGTTCTTTATTGAAAGGAAGCTAGGTGTGCGGAAATCGCTTCCCAAACTAATCTAATGACGGGAGAGCTATGTAAAATCAATTTAATCTTTGAAATTATAGAAACATGAACCATATAACAGAGCTACTGCAACAATACACATAGAACCAGAAAGAAGATAGAAGAAGAGAGACAAGATATATTGTGGGGAAAACCCTTATCGGGTGAAAAACCCCACACTCAGAAACCTGCACAATGTATTATCAAAACTAAATATGGTTTATAATACACTTGCAATGCAAGCTTCAATAGTCTTTGACACTCATGTCTAGAGTCAATCCAGCAGCATAACAGTACCTATCAATCACTTACTACAACTCCTCAAAGCACCTATTTATATAGAATATACAAGGCAAAATTGGCTCTATCTTGGAATGGGCGTCCAACTTGGCCTTGTGGCCCAAAACCCATGCCTATGGACACTTGGTCAACATTGTAAGATGCATCTGACACTTGTCCATACACCCCATCCCAAAGAGGTCACCAATTTCCAAAATGGGCTATGACAGATGCTCTTACGACTCTTATGACCGTCATAGAATCTGTCATAGCTATCATAACTTATAACTGTAAGAGAATCTGTCATACACACGCTATAAATAGTATATTCTCTTACAACATGTCATAGTCCACCTTGGGGTACCCAAAGATGCCTTTTTCAAAGATGCTTCTCGAGACATGTCCACCTGTCTTACAAGCTTCTATTTTTTACTCTTACATTCATAACTTCATTATAGGAATCCGTCATAACCGTTTTGGTCAACATTCCCTTACACAACATCCAAAATGCTAACACATGGCAAAATATTTCTACCACAAAGTGGGATTCTTATCTCCTCATGTGAGGACAAAATTACAAGTTGTCATCTTCCATGTAGGATGACACATCACCGTGCCACATCCCACAAAATGACAATATGGAATTTACAATTAATTTACATCATAGGCAATGAATAAATAAATACAATCAAAAATAATGCAAGGAATTACCAATGTTGAGACACCTTAATTCCCAACATTCTCCCACTTGTCGAACACCTTGTAAGAACCAATAGAATAACATGATTTAATTGCGATAGGCTGAGAGGCCCATAGACTCCGAACACCATCTGAACTTCTCTGTGCTAACTGGTTTCGTTAATGCATCTGCAACATTCTTCAAAGTATCTACCTTCTCTAAATTTACCTTCCCATCCTCTACCATGTCTCACACAAAGTGAAACTGTACATCAATATGCTTTGTTCTGGCATGGAAAGTTAGATTCTTCGCAAGGTAAATCGCACTCTGACTATCACAAATGATCATAATCTGACCTGCATCAACACCAATATCTGAACACAATCTCTTAAGCCAAATGGCTTCCTTAAAAGCATGGGTTGCTACCATGTACTCATCTTTTGTAGTGGACAAAGCAACCACAGGTTGTCACTTACTCATCCAACTAATAGCACCACCAAACAGTGTAAACACATAAGCACTGGTTGATCTCCTGTTGTCAATGTCACCTGCCCAATCTGAATCCACAAATCCATGAATATCAACAGAATGTGAAGGTCCTGTAACATTACCATGATAACATATGGAATACTCAGAAGTACCCCTGAAATATCTAAACACTTGCTTAACTACATCCCAATGTACCCATCCAAGATTAGTCATAAATCGACTAAGGACTCCCATTGCTTGGGCAATGTCTAGTCTTGTGTAGACCATAGCATACATCAAACTACCAATAGCACTAGAATTAGGTACTCTAATCATGTCCTCCACCTCACTAGAAGATTTGGGACAATCATTAACAGACAACTTTGTCCCCAAAGAAACAGGAACACACAATGGTCTACAATCTGCCATACTAAACCTATCCAACACGGTCTTCACATACTTACTCTGGCTTAACCAAAGTTTTTTGTTAGTTCTATCTCTTCTGATTTCCATTCCTAGAATGTACCTGGTTGCCCCTAAATCTTTCATTTCAAACTGTGCTGACAACTAAGATTTAAAATCAGAAATCATATTCTTACCCTTCCCAATGAGCAACATATCATCAACATATAATGCAACAATAAGAATATGATCACCATCAAACTTGTAATACACATAGTGATCCAATTTTGATCTCACAAATCCAATTGACAACATAAAG
Source organism: Cunninghamia lanceolata (assembly GCA_027924645.1). Lineage (NCBI taxonomy): Eukaryota > Viridiplantae > Streptophyta > Pinopsida > Cupressales > Cupressaceae > Cunninghamia > Cunninghamia lanceolata. The sequence continues at coordinate 18,149,289 of BSBN01001715.1, forward strand.
GCATCAAACTTTAAGTACCACCTCTTAGGAGACTGCTTCAAACCATACAAAGACTTCTTTAACTTGCAAACCAAATTTTCTTTACCTTTCCCCATGTAATGCTTTGGCTGTGACATGTAGATTTCTTCCTCAAAATCACCATGAAGGAAAGTTGTCTTCACATCCATCTGTTCTACCTCTAAGTCATAATTTGTTGCAAGAGATAAAAGGAATCGAATGGATGTTAGCTTTGCAATGGGAGAGAAGATCTCACCATAATCTATACCCTCCACTTGTGAATACCCCTTCATAACCAATCTAGCTTTATACTTCTCAACACTGCCATCTATACCAAATTTCTTCTTGAACACCCATTTGCATCTAACAGGTTTCCATCCAATAGGCAAAGGTACCAAGTCCCAAGTTTGATTCTTTTCCAAAGAAGCCATTTCATCCTCCATGGCCTCCTTCTAGGAACCTGCATCTTTCATATCCATAGCTTCTAATACAGTTCTAGGTTCATCAATGTTAGTAAGCAAAGCAAAAGCACAACTAGAATCAAGCAATGTATAACCAAACCTCTCAGGTTGCTTCCTGATTCATGTGAACCTCCTCAAGAGCTAAGGTTGAGGTTTAGTTTATTCATCTGAGCTTTCAGAGCTGCTAGAGCTCTCCTCATCATCAGGTCTAACATTGTCTTTTTGTTTAGTCTTCTCAGGGGTAGCAGGATACTGGACAACATCCTCTTTCTTTTCTTTTTCTTCTGGTTGTAAAATAGTGGAAGGTGTTAGCTCTCTGAAGATGACACTCTGCTATACAACACTTTTTCAGCCACGGGATCCCAAAGCTTGTATCCTTTCACACTAACACCATAGCCAATTAAGATACACTTAATAGTCGTGTTCTCCAATTTTGACTGCTTCTCCCTAGGCACATGTGCATATGCCTCACAACCAAAAACATGAAGATGGCTTATTGAAGGCTTTCTACCAGACCACACCTCCATGGGTGTCTTACCAATAAGAGCTGATGTAGGAGATCTATTTACAAGATAGCTAGTAGTGGCAATAGCTTCAGCCCAAAACTTTTATTCTAGGCTAGCTCCACTAAGCATACTCCTAGCCTTCTCCATCAGTCTCCTGTTCATCCTCTCTACAACTCCATTTTTCTGTGGGGTGTATGGAGTTGTCTTATGTCTTTCAATGCCAAGTTCCTTGCAATATTTATCAAATTCTGTAGAATAGAACTCACCACCATTGTCAGTTCTCAAACACTTAATCTTTTTACAAGTTTGATTTTCAGCAAAGGCTTTAAACTTCTTAAACTTACTATAGACTTCAGATTTGCTTTTGGGAAAATAAATCCATGTCCTTCTATTGTAGTCATCTATGAAAGATACAAAATATACAGATTTTGATAACGAAGGAACATTAACAAGACCAAATACATCAAAATGAACAAGGTCCAACACACCAGAAGACTTATGAAAACTTGAATAAAACTAAACATGGCTTTGTTTTCCATATATGCAATGTTCGCAAAAGTGGAACTCAAGATTACAATCATCTAACCCCTTGATGAGGTTTTTATTTTTCAGGGTTTTAAGACCCTTCTCACCAATGTGGCCAAATCTCTTATGCCATAACATTATCTTTTCAGCAGGAAGCTTAACTTCTAAGGCATGAATACAACCATCAGGACTAGATACAACAGATTTCTTCACTGCTAGTTTAGATGGTGAGGATGAAGTGACGGTTGCCCTCTTCCTTGAGTCAGAAGAACTATTGCATTGTGAAATGTATGCCTCCAACTGAAACAAAGTACCTCTCCTAGTACCCTTAGCAAGCACCCTATCTCCTCTCGTCATCTTGCATCCTTCTTTCGAAAAGACAACATGTACACCTGCATCATTCAACATACTTACAGAAAGCAGGTTATGTACTAAGCATGAGATGTGCATAGAGATCCCCTTCACTTGTCCATTAGGGAATCGGATAGAGACTCTTCCATGACCAACAATCTTCAGATGAGAGTATCACCCAGGTACACCCTTCCACCATGGAACTCCTCATACTTAGTAAACCAGTCTCAATGCGAGGTCATGTGGAATGATGCATCAGAATCAATCAGCCACATATCATCAGATGCATGGGTTGCTAAGGCTGCGATGAAAGCATCACCATCATCTTGTGACTTGTCAAAATCTGAATCTGGGTTCTTCTTCTTTTTCTTTTCCTCTTTGCATTCCTTTCAGAAATGCCCAGATTTACCACAGCTCCAATAGAGAGCCTTGGACTTTCCAGGAGATTTGGATCTCCCATGGGATTTGGATCTACCCTTCTCAGCTTTCTTGTCCTTCTTTTTCCCTTTCTCCTTGGGTCTTCCATGAACTGCAAGAACCTCTTTGGTTGCCTCAGAAGACTTTCTCCACATCTCCTAGGATAATAGCAAAGATACCACTTCATCCATTTTGAATGTGGATGTTGTGCTTCCAATAGCCATGACAAGATGATCCCACGAATCTGGCAAAGACCAAAGAAAGGTCATACAATGATCCTCCTTCTCCATCTTCACACCAATGGATGTCAATTGTGCAACCAACATGTTGAAAGTATTCATATATTCTACAACAAATCCTCCATCCTCCATTTGAAGAGAATACAACTTCTTTCTTAGAAAAAGTTTGTTAACCAGGGATTTGGCTTGATACACATCTCCCAACTTCTTCCAAAGCAAGTTTGTAGTAGCCTCCTCATGGATATTTGATAGGACAAAATCAACAAGACTAAGTCTTATGCGACCCTTAGCCTTTCGATCCTTGAGATTGTAACATTGCCGTAGGTTTTGTTCCACTAATAGCTTCCCAGAGGTCTCGATCAACAAGCATGTCCTCCATCTTGAGCTTCCATAGCTCAAAATTAGTGCCATTGAATTTATCCACCTCTATCCTCCGGGGTGTGCTATCTCCTTGCTGCAATAAGATTCAAAATACCCTGCACAGACTCCTACTCAACTTAAGATCAACTCAAAAAACCCCTACCCAACAACTAGGACCAAAGGTGATCAAGCTTTGATACCAACTGAAAGGAAGCTAGGTGTGCAGAAATCGCTTCCTACACTAATCTAATGAGGGGAGAGTTATGTAAATTCAATTTAATATTTGCAATTACAGCAACATGAAACATATAACAGATATATTGCAGCAATACACATAGAACCAAAAAGAAGACAGAAGAAGAGAGACAAGATATATCATGGAGAAAACCCTTATTGGGTGAAAAACCCCACACTTAGAAATCTGCACAATGTATTATCAAAACTAAATATAGTTTACAATACACTTACAATGCAAGCTTCAATAGTCTTCAACACTCATGTCTAAGTCAATCCGGTAGCATAACAGTCCCTGTCAATCACTTACTACAACTCCTCAAAGCACCTATTTATATAGAATATACAAGGCAAAATTGGCTCTATCTTGGAATGGGCGTCCAACTTGGCCTCATGGCCCAAAACCCATGCCTATGGACACTTGGTCAACATTGTAAGATGCATCTGACACTTGTCCATACACCCCATCCCAAAGAGGTCACCAATTTCCAAAATGGGCTATGATAGATGCTCTTACGACTGTCATAGCATCTGTCATAGCTGTCATAACTTACAACTGTAAGAGAATCTATCATACACAGGCTATAAATAGAATATTCTCTTACAACATGTCATAGTCCACCTTGGGACACCCAAAGATGCCTTTTTCAAAGATGATTCTCGACACATGTCTTCACCTATCTTACAAGCTTCTATTTTATGACTCTTACATGTCATAACTTCGTCATAGGAATCCGTCATAACCATTTTGGTCAACATTCCCTTACACAACATCCAAGATGTTGACACATGGAAAAATATCCCTACCACTAAGTGGGACACCTATCTCCTCATGTGAGGACAAATTTACAAGTTGTCATCTTCCATGTAGGATGGCACATCACTGTGCCACATCCCACAAAATAACAATGTGGAATTTACAATTAATTTACATCATAGGCAATGAATAAATAAATACAATCAAAAATAATGCAGGGAATTACCAAGGTTGAGACACCTTAATTCCCAACATTTATCTGATTCATTCAATTGCCAGATAATTTCTAAATATGCAATCCTCCTTGGCACATACTTTGGTAGTATATGCGGGGCAACCTTTCTCCCATAAACTCTAATGCAAGTAGTGCAGGTGTATAGGAACCAATCTCCCCAATTATGTTGAATTCCTAGTTTAGGGGTTCTATCCAATGGTCTCAAAAAATCTAATACATCCCTTGGAATCCTTTCACCTTTAGGCTCCATAAACTTTAGCAGCCTTCTCACAAAATGTTCTTCAAAAATCACATAGTCTAAATTTTCACAGTGCATATCTAACAAATGAGTCCATAATTAGACAGGGAGAAGAGTACCATCATGTTCTAATTCTTTGACATGTAAAGCCTGATACCACATCCCTGTTCCAACATATAAAAACATATGGCACAAAATTGAATACCATTTAAATTCCACCTTTCCATCTACAACATATAGATTGTTCTTAATCTTCAATAACTGCTCATGCATCTTGTCTGCTATATATGTTGCATAATCAAATGCTTCAGTAGTTGAAATATCTTGTACATTTGTAGCTAACATCATCATAGGAACTGGGATCTTATCCAATGCATCTCTTCCCAGTACATGGCACAGAGTGTGGTAAGTCTTTACAAAGTAATGCATGAACTATGAAACATCAAAAGGTTCGTCTTCACTATCTAATATTCTAATTAACTTTCCATCAATTCCCCTTGCTCTGTGCTTAGGAAACTTGAGTACTCTATATGCATGCCAAGCTCTTTTGTATTCAACTTTTAGGATGTTGAAATCAATCTTTTTGTTTGCAGCAGGGTTAAAGCCAAATACCTTTGTGATGAATGCCTTTGTTGTATTAATCATGACTTCATTATTCCCTACCCTAACAGTCCTAGAAGTAGGATCATATCTCTGTGCAATAGCCCTTACCAAGTCAGGATTTACAAATACATTAGGGAACATCAACTTCACCACATCCAAATTCCAGGCATTATAAACAAGTACTTTGTACTCCTTCCTATCATGCCAGTGCTTAAATGGAGTCCACCCATGCACAGGCAATTTAGCATCCCAGCACCCAAATCACAAATCTAATAGTCTATCATTAGGCCTGCCTGGACCGTATGTATTCACTGGCCTTCTTGAAGACGCATGCAACTATTTCATTAAATCCTCATCCAGACTCCTCTTAGAAGTCAAACGCTGACTTGTTTGACTCATTTTTTGAAATAACACTTCACCAGATTAGGGTTTTCTCTTCTAAGAATGCTCAAAATATCCTCTACCAGGTAGTAAATTAGCAATTCACCTTCAAACAGACACAACAGGCAAGAATAACTTACAAGTTTTAGTTGCAAAACCTTGAAATCACAATATTTTCTCATCTAATTGCTCGTTGCACAGAAATCCTCTTCATGTTTATGAAAACACTATGAAAAACCCTTACCTGCAACTTTAATTGAGCTTACAAATTAGTGCTCGATGCATAAATGCACGTCTTTTCAGCCATTACTACAAATTTGTGATACGTGTACACAGAAAATTTAAATTCCAACCATTGATACAGAATTCATATTGTGAGATGGACGGTCATGAATCAACCGCCAGATTTGGAAATCTAGGACTTTATGTGAAAAGCAGCCAGCTCGGTGGCCAATCAAATTAATCCATCTCAGACACACCTTCTTGCTAACTTTTCAACTTTTTTGTCCTATGTGGCCACGTGGTATCATTTTGCAATGGTGCAGTAGAAAATAGATCGCCACCTTTTGGCTCTGCGGGTGTGCGCTAGGGATTCCATGTGGGCATCCGTTATACAAACCTTATGTATGTCCTTAGCACCTGTCTTCACCTCGCAGCCCTGCGGTGCAAACATGACGTCACCTTCAACATTGTGTGGGTTTGTGATATCCTACCAAGTGGCACTTTCAGACCCTTACAAGGATATAAGACTAATATTTTGCAATGCATATGACTTGATGGGCTAGAACAAGTAACTCAAGACCTAGGGGCTAGTTAGCTCACGACATAAAAGACATAAGGTTATAACTTACCTAACCGGGAACCTAGGCTAGACAGTCTACAACAAAATAGAACATAAAGTAAACTCTTGACTATTAGACTTAGGGTTTTAAGGAAAATAAGTAAAACACTTGCATGAATGTTTCAATGCTAGATGGACGGATGTAGTTGAATTCCATAATGAAATGTCCGAAGCGCTAGACTAGCGAACGCATACCTCCAGAATCAATCTAGAGCTGTTAGATTTACAAAGATCAATGGATGAATAATTATTATATATTAATATAATATAATATAATTATTATATAATAAAATATATAATTCTAATCATTATATAATATATTATAATAAAATATTTAACCTTTAACATATATTATAATATTTAATATAATATTAATTATAATTATTATATAATATATCTAACCTATATTATATCATCAAAGTGGGCCTGACTTCATATAATATATCAAACCTATATTATATTCAAACTTTAACGCCATGTATCATTCGATGAATGTTTCAATCCCAGATGGACGACTATAGTTGAAGTCTGGAATGAAAGTCTAAAGCGCTAGACTTGGGAACTTAAACCTCCAGAATCAATCAAGAGCCATTAGATTTATAAAGATCAATAGTTGAGATTATGCGATAGTTTTCAATTCCACGGCTCGATGTACGTGCTGTATAAGTATTAAATTATTAATTCATTTAAAGTGGGAGTACTTAGTATTAGTACAACTACAACTACAAACTTGTACTGAAAGTGAAGAATAGAATAGAATATAAGAACTTTTAAAAAAATTAACTTCCTCGAGAATAAAATAAAATTTATAACTTTAATAAAAGAATGTAACACGTTTCACTTGCTTTACTTCACAGTTGGCACTTAGCATTTAGCAATTTTAATTGATATTATTTGGAAGCGAGAAGGTCAAGGACTCAAGGAGATTGCAGTGCACCAAAAATTTTAATATCAATTGTGCGATGTCACGGAGTCACTCAGTGCTAGTCTTCGTATTCATCTTTTCCAGGTAAGTGAAATACAAAAATACTTCATTCATATTACTATTGCTATTACTATTCTCCTTGAAACTTCAATTTTTTCAATCTTGGGGACTAGGGCTTAGAAATTAGGGTTGATTTTTTACAAGCATGTCTACCAACACTACCAAACCAAAAATTGGGAAAACCAAAGAAAGAGATAAAATAAACTACGTTGGACTACTTAAAACCCCAAGTTTTACAAAGGAATACCATGATATTTATGACCCTATAATCTTTGGAAGGTTTACCTCAACACTCAGATATTCATTGGAGAATAAGGTACATCAAGCACAAACTAACCTCAAAAAACCAATACCAAATAGCGAGTTGACTGCACCATGGGTGGTTGGATTGGGATGCCTGATGTTCCCTGGGGTTTTCCCTTTCCCTAAATTTATCATGGTCTGTGCCCAGAATTATGATGAAAATAGAAAAGCAATAGTTATAAAAGATAGCCAAGAAGTAATGCTTCCCAGTAATGCAAATTGTTGGGTTTTACCATTGAAGAATGTGGAACAGTGCACATAAACCTAGAAAGACTTGCTAGTACTTATGAAATAGTTAGTGAAAATGAAAAAAATTATGAAATCTCTAACATTGGATAGTACCCTACTCAATCAGAATCATAAGCCTCCTTATAAATTGATATTTTTAAACCATGGGTTTAGGATATTGTTTCCATGCTAGTGTTTTGCCTTGGATTGGATATTAACAATCAAGTGGATGCAAGCCTCCTTGAAATGGTATACAATATCCATCAATGCAATCCACCTACTAAATACAGATTTCTTGAGCACATTGCAAGATCCATGCAAGATTAGTTTTTAAGGATTAAATTAAGTCAAAGTGAATCTCCCACTCCCAGTTCCAATAGAAAGACATTTAGGTTCACAACCTACTTGTGCTATTTTTTCTAGTGCAGTTTGCTAGGATGTTTCAGGACAACAAGCATCAAATTCAGCGTCAACAAGATAAAAATGTACTACTGGATTGGACCCATAATATAAAGATGTACCATAATCAAAAGAACTACAATCATTTTGTGGACTACTTTTTGGCTCCATTGTATCAAACCATTACAAATACTCCAATGCCTAGATTGCCCAAGTCTTATGGAAATTGCATTCGACTGGGAAATGAAATACAATTGGCTAACTGGTACTTCATGGAGGAATATATTATCCTAAGATTTTATGGATCAAGAGTAAAGCCCCACAAACTTCCAATACATGTGACAGAGAGGATTTTTGTATTGGAATACATAAGGTAGATGGAGAGTATAGATCAACTACACTTTGTTAGTCAGCAAAAGAAGAGCATATTTCCTTCCTTACCTTTTTCATGTGGAGGGTTCACATTTGAGAGAAAAGAATTCACTGTGGCACATGAAATTTTACAACTTTTTAAATTTGATGTTGACTCTCACTGGCAGTATGACCCATGTGATGTGATTAAAACAAGGCTTATGGCCAATAAGAATGCTCCAAGTAGAATTCAACATGAAAGTAAATCCCTACTAGAAATGTTGAAAAACAAGAATTCTTGGGATGAGGTCAGAAAAGTCATGGAAGAAATTGCTGCTCAAAGAGGTATTTATTTTGAAATATTGTCATTAGAAATAATGGGATCACATCCAATTCCACAAACACAGAGAGATGGAGAGGTGGCACTAGAAAACAAGAGATATGACAATTTCTATAGAAAAGGTGTTATAAAATCTACGTATACAAAAATTCCATAGACTCTAAAAGAGGCTTGTACAAAGGAACGCTGGACACACTCAAAAATTAGTGCCTTTTGGTCTATGAGGAAGGATCTTAGTTATCCAAAAGCTACTGTAGAATTAGAAGAAAACTTAGAAGATGAAAAGTTCAGCAAATTATGGGATATAGATCATCCCATTGTCGATGAAGCATCTAATGTTGAAAGTGATGGTGAGGATGAAGAACAACCCAGAGATCTTAGTGCCTTTACATTCAAACCTCGTATGAGTGAGACCAAAAGAGAAACATATACTACAGGGGCATCAATAGCCCAAAAATTGGGTTATGAAGGTGTTGGTTTGGGGCCCACAAGACAAGGCATTTGGATTGTACCAGATATATACCCTAGAAAACCTAATGATCTTTAACTCAGCATTGGAGGTGATGAACAAGCCAAAGGGCATACACATATAGATCAAGAGATTAGATTTATTCTAGCTTTAAATCCTCAGAGTGAGATCCAATCACTAATAGTACCACAAGGGTCTTCTGATCTGCATGTTTCTCATTCTTTTCCTATAGGAGATGGTGGACATTCTAGTGCTACTGGTGGAAAATCTAGTGATGGTACAGGTAATAGTAGTACTGGTCAGAAAGAGCTGCAACAACAAACTCACAAGAGGCCATCAATAAAATTAGATGATACTATAGACAAACTTAGAGAACAAGGCCTTTTGAATACTAAGAAGCAAAAGATTATGACAGGTTTTGATTCCACGTCCACATCAAAGCAATTGTTTCCAGAAGGCACCCCCCTCCTATCGTTAGCATCATTGGGATAGGAATGGCTAATCCTCAGCATCAATTAATTAAAGATGCTGCCAACACTACAACTACTCCTTCGCCATTCAAAGCTATGTCAAGCATCACAGATTCTGATTACAAAGCTGAGTTTGAAAAGAAATCCAAAATATCTAAAACACACAAGAAAAAAGTGCTAGAGATAGATACCACTACAACTTCAGAGCTTGCAACAACCAAGGTATTGACTACATTTGACCCGAAAATAGAAAAAATGGATTACATGATTATTGTGCCCAAAATTCAAAATAAACTAGAGGACCAGATGCAGCGCTCTGACTATGAGGTGAGCACCATCCAAGTGGATTTTTCTGGAATGCAAAATTCTGACAAAATTAATGTATCAAAAAAGAACAACGAAGTGTACACATCATTGCTAAAGCAAGAGAGAGAACAAAAAAGGTATGGTTGTTTTTTAATTTCCTGGTAACTTTGTTGAATATATTGTCTAAAAATCAGAGTTGTAATATAGATAGGTCACAGGTTCCAGTAATTGAGTTACAACAGAAGAAAAATATATTTAGTGATGTTAATTCCATTCAAATTATTCATTTTCATTTGACTTTATGATTTACGTAATAGGTTGCAGACTCATATAGAAAATTTATAGGGAGACATAGCAAATAAAAAAGCTACGAGGAAAGTAGTAGAGAACAAGACCAAAGAATTAGAGAAAAGGATAAAAACTTTGACTCTACATCTACAAGTGAAGTGAAAAAATAGACAGAGGTGGAAGTATAAAAACTGCAGAAAATATTAAGTGAAAGTAAAAAAAGTTATGATATTGAAAAAGCCAATTCAAAAAAATTAGAACAATCCTTGAATCAAGACAAAGACAAACTACAGGTAGTAGAAAAAGGACATCTGTGGGAAGAAAATGTGGAGAGAGAGAGAGAAAAACTCTGAAAATCTGCAGATAAAAGTGAAGAATGCAGAAAATGAAATAAAATCCTCCAAAAATAAAGTATCTAAATTTTATAGAAACACAATGGTTTATATGAAACATAACATGTGGGAGAAAATTATGAAGAGGCTTGATGATATGTCTAAAATGTTTGAATTCATTCATGATCTACTATTATGTAGTAATACACTCAAAAAATACATTGCTGAAAATGGATACATGACAACTTCAAAATTGTCAGATGCAAACAACATTTTGGAATCAATCCACAATGCTATTAATGAAGAATTGGAATTGAAAGGAATTGAGAACTGTATTGATGCCATAATAAAGGTCTCATCTATCATTGAAAAATGTGAGAATCTGGAAGAAGCACAACATATTTTGGAATAAGCTGCAGTATTGACAAAGAGGATGCAAACAAAGGAAGAATACTTCAAAAAGCTTGGTTTGTCAGGGGCTTTTGGCCCATCATGCTGATACATTGGAAAGGATACTTTCAAAAAGAATATGGAGGATAAAATGAAGCTGGATAAGGACCAATTTCCTCAAAATCTTGATGAGGCAAACTTTTTGAATTATATCTCACCACTGATAACCTTGAATGGAACTTTTAGTGAAACATTGAAGCTAAGTAAATATGTGAATTATAAACTTATATCACACTTACAACTCACAGTTATTAGGTTAAGAAAAGTTACACTTCAATCAAATGAAGAGTGGAGCACTGTACAAAAGCTGATAAAATGATTTAGTAATGTGTTTCCAACAGAGCATTATGCAAAGTTGGTTTTGAGCAAGTTATTGTACATTGTAAATGTAGTACTTCAATGTATTCCTTCGGACCTTCATTTGAAAATCTATGTAACACTACAATCCATTTATGTGTTCATTGTTCAAATTATTAGTACTATTTAATTGCCTACTTCAGGAAAACTCTAGTTTCTACATACACATTAAAATTTTGCTAATGTTGTATATTAATATGCTACTGTTGTTGATTACTATGCAATGCAATAAAGGAAAACAAATGAAACACCACTATGGTTATAGAAAAGAAAAATTACTTTGCATTTAGTTGAATGCTTGTAAAACTTATCAATATCATAGAATAATAATATGAAAATATTAATTTTTTATATAAAAAATGAAGAATGTACATCACCGATAGACAAATAAAATGTCATCATTAACATTTTAGAGTTTGGAACATGAAATACAGTATAAATATCTAATAACTTCTAATTCCCTTCAAATTGCCAAATCATCTCGTCATTCTCATTTTCCTCCCTTTGACCATGATATCCAGTGTCATCCGGATCATGTTCTTCATTTTCTTCTATCTCCATATCTCCACTTAAGAGTGTCTCATCAACACCACTACCACTACATGTGCTTCCGGTATTCATTGTGTCACTATCATTTGTGCTATTATTGTTTGAAGTGTTGCACAACCCTCTTCTTTCACATAAGGACCTCCAAATTGCGAGTGCTTTATCAAAAGGAAAACTCTGGATATCATGTCTAGTTGTATACATTCTCAAGTAGTTTTTCAAATTCTTGTCAAGTTTATTTCTTATCTTTGATTTCAAGAACCCCAATGCACTGAAAACTCTCTCATCCTCCACTGACCCCAATATCATGGTTTGACATAAATCAGCAAGTTTGAAAATTTTTGATAATGCATCATGCAATATTTCACTTTGACTTAAGGTTGCCCAAAGCTTTGTTATCAATAACTCTTGGTGGGGAGCCTCCATGAGTTTAAACTGTTTAATCATTGAAGTTGCAAATCGACCTGATTGCTTTGTAAGCTTAGTTTAATTTAAAATTCCTTCTATTTGTTGTCCATCGAGTTCTGTACTTCTACAAAAATGATCTATTAAGGTATTTATCTTGTTTTTATAATCACTTGGCTCATAGTTGACCCAATATTGAGGATACTGTTAGACTTAGGGCACACAACTGAGAGGGGGGGTGAATCAGTTGTGCAAAACTTTCTCCAGTTAAACACTTAAATCTTCTTTAGTGATTAGCAGAATATTAATCATGAACCATAATGCATTCAGATCAAAAATAGAAACACATCAACACATAAGACACCAAGATTTTAATGTGGAAAACCCAGTTAAGGGAAAAACCACGGGGTGATTAACCCAAGATTGTATTCTCTATTAGAAGAATAGAAAGAACGCACATGCCAATTAGGGCTCACTACCCGAGCACACTGCTCACAAGAGGCTCACTACCTACAAGAGACACATTGTCTACAAAGGAATAAATACCACATACATGAACTGGAGAATAGCATCTTCACCATGCTTGAATCAATTCCATTTAAGCCCAATACTTTTGCTCTGCCTTTCACTCTCTTCCTCACTACCACACACTCATCACCATAACACACTTTGGAAAGACTTCACAATCCCTTATTTATACAAGACATCGACTTAGGAATAATCATCTAAGTTGGAAAACATCTACTAGAACATCCGCAAGACGTGTAATACATCCGGTCGGCCAGTCTCAAGAAGAACACCATCATCCAGTGGTTAATTTTCAAATGTGCACTCTAACTTCAATGCGAACCACCAACATGAACTGAACATGATCCAAAGATCACCACAACTTTTCTAGAATCACCAAGAGCATCCCTACTTCATCTGCTTGCTGGAATTTTTCTCTCCTTCATCCGGAGCTTTAAGAACACAGTCACTATCATAAAGGAATAGGCACTTCCAGACCTTCAAACCATGAACCAATAGAGTTGACACTTCACAAGGACATCCTCAACACTCCTTCAAATCTGTAGAATGGGATAATAGATTTATGGATTTCACCGGACCTATCTGTGTCACTCTGTCACCTTTGAACACCTGCCGGAGCTGATTCTACTTGAGCGGCCATAACTTCTTCAGATCTTCATGCGGACCTCTAAAAACTTGACTGGATCATCTCAAGACTCATATCTACAAACCCTTTGAACCACAACCTCTAATCTACATCTTAGCTGGGATCTCCACTTCACTGTCTCCATTTCTCCTCTCTGCTCATCCAATCCTTCTCATCAATGCAACATGAGTATGTTGACACCAATGACAACACCAGTTAGACCCATACTTGCAACAATCTCCCCCTTTGTCATTGATGGCAATATATGATGTGAAAAACCATCAAGACAAGAACTTCTCCTTACTATCACAACTCCCCCTATCAGCAACAACCATTCACATGTCTTCTCTTCCTTTACTGCTCCCCCTTTGATCATCAACCACTTGTTTTTCACATGTGTTCTCTCCCCCTTTGACATTAATGGCAAAGGGCTCATACTTGCAAGTCCAACACTTTAGAATCATACCTGCTGCTCCCCCTGAGTAGCAGCTCCCATCAATCCAGATCACAAGATATGACTGTGATATCCACTAGACTGATGCACCTCAGTACACCTTAGATCATCACCGGAGGGGCAATAACCCCTAACTTCTCCCTGAGATACTCAAAAGAGTCCTTAGGTAGAGGTTTAGTAAAGATATCTGAAATCTGATCCTTTGAGGGCACAAACTCCAATCTGACTTCATTCGTGTTCACTTGCTCTCTCAAAAAGTGAAACTTGATAGATATATGCTTAGTCTTAGAATGCAACACTGGATTCTTAGATATATTTATTGCACTTGAATTATCACAGAAGATTGTGATAAGCTCCTCATACTCTACTTTAATGTCTCTTAGCATCTGCTTCATCCACAAAACTTGAGTGCAACTATCTACTGCTGCAATGTATTCTGCTTCAGTTGTAGACAGGGATATTGCCTCTTATTTCTTGCTTAGCCAAGAAACCAATCTCTTTCCCAAAAAGAATGCTCCACCACTGGTACTCTTTCGGTCATCCACATCTCCTGCCCAATCAACATCTGTATATGCATGAAGAGAGAAATCATGATCTCTAGGATACCACAGACCATAATCAACCATTCCTTTTAGATATCTAAAAATCCTCTTGATTGCCATGACATGAGATTCTCTGGGATCAGCCTGGAATCTAGCAACAAGACCAACAGCCTGCATTATATCTGTCTAGTTTGAGTGAGATACAACAATCCTCCAATCATTGATCTGTACTTTGTCTGGTCTACCTTAGGAGAGTCATCATCTTTGCTCAACTTACATTCAGTTGCCATGGGAGTATTCATTGGCTTTTAATCTTCCATCCCAAATTTCTTCAACAATTCTTTCACATATTTGGTCTAAGAAATAAAGATTCCTTTCTTTGTTTGAGTAATTTGCAGACCCAAGAAGAAATTCATTTCACCAAGCATAGACATCTCAAACTCACTTTTCATTTGATTTGCAAAAGTTTTACACATACTATCTCTTCCTCCAAAGATGATATCATCAACAAATACTTCAACAATCAAGATGTTTTCATGATCAATTTTGAAATATAAGTTGCTGTCAGTAGTACCTTTGTTGAAACCAATCTTCAAAAGATGCTTATCCAATCTTTCATACCAGGCTCTTGGGGCTTGCTTCAATCCATAAAATGCCTTCTTTAATTTACAGACCATATCACCATGATCAGACAATTGAAAACCATCCAATTGTTCACTGTACACTTCTTCTTCCAAGTCACCATTTAGGAAGGCAGACTTGACATCCATCTGATACACTTTGAAATCTTTGAAGGCAGCAAATGCAAGAAATAATTTGACTGCTTCAATTCTTGTCACCGAAGCAAAAGTTTCTTCAAAATCTACTCCTTCTATTTGAGAATAGCCTTTGCAGACCAATCTGGCTTTGTTTCTGATTACTTCACCAACTTCATTCAGTTTGTTCCGGAAGACCCATTTGGTTCCAATCACATTCTGTTTCTAGGTCTAGGAACAAGATCCCAAGTGTGATTTTTCTCAATTTGCATTAGTTATTCCTCCATGGCTTTTGACCAATTTTCATCATTGCAAGCTTCATTCACTGTCATAGGTTCAATCTTTGAAATCAGACAACACTCTTCTGAATCTTGAGCAATTCTTCTTCTTGTTTGTACTCCTTTGCTTTTATCACCTATGATCTAATCTTCAGAGTGGTTCAATCTTACATACCTGGGAACTTTGGGAGTTTCTTGCACTTGTGATTCTTGACTAGACTCATTGAAGTTCAACTCTTCTTCCTGATTTGCCGAATTAGTTTGAATCTCAATTTCAGAAGGGGCTTGGGCTTTTTGAAACATAACACCATCCTGATCATCTTTATCATATTCATAAAACCTTGAGGGTTTTTCAATTCCTTCATCAACCTTCACATTTGTACTTTCTATAATCTTTCTTCGTCTCTTGTTATAACACCGGTATGCTTTGCTTTGAGTAGAGTAGCCCAAGAATATTCCTTCATCACTTCTAGCATCAAACTTTCCTAGATCCTCATCTCTTTTATTGTAACATTTGCTACCAAAAACTCTAAAATACCTCACAGTAGGAGTGATGCCAAACCAAAGTTCATAAGGAGTCTTACCGGTATTGCTTCTGATTTGAACTCTATTGAGGGTATAGACTGTAGTACTGACAACTTCTCTCCAATAGATCTAAGGAACATTTGATTCCATCATCATGGTCCTGGATGGTCCGGTTCTTTCTCTCAACTACTCCATTCTGTTGTGGAGTCCTGGGGGTAGACAACTGCCTCTTTATTCTATTTTTCTAATAGAACTCTATGAACTCTCCAGATGTGAATTCTCCACCTCTGTCAGACCTCAGACATTTCAATTTTAACCTGGTTTTATTTTCTACCATAGCTTTGAATATTTTGAATTTCTCAAGAGCTTCTGATTTCTCTTTTAGAAAGGTTACCCACACCATCTGAGAATAGTCATCAATTAGCAACATGAAGTATCTATCACCTTGCACACTTCTAATTCTTGCCGGACCACAAAGATCAGTATGAACTAGGTCCAATAAACCAGTAGAAGATTGTTCCTTTCTTTAAAATGAGACTCTGCTTTGTTTACCCAACTGACATTCTTTGCATAAGCTATTTGTGGGTTTCACTAATTTTGGAAGATCTCTTACAGCTAGAGTATTACTTATCTTGATGATATTATCAAAATTCACATGACACATTCTCCTATGCCATAACCAACTATGATCAACTTGCACAAATAGACAACTTTTACCAGTACCAACTAGATGGAAAATATTACCTTTTGTTTAGGTACTGAATGCAATCTCTATTCCAGAACTCTCAAAGATCTTGCACTTTCCATTCTTGAATCTGAGATCATAGCCTTTGTCCACCAACTGACCAACACTAAGAACATTGTGCTTCAATCCTTCAACATACAGTACATTTCTGGTTTTATACTTTCCATCAAAAGAAATAGTTCCTCTACCTCTGATTCTACTAGCAGAATTGTCACCAAACTTTACCATTCCTCCTTCATACCTTTCCAAATCTACAAACTTACTTTTGTCACCTGTCATATGGTGAGAGCATCCATTGTCAATGACCCAATCGTCCTTTTCTTCAACTTGGGTAGCTAGAGCTCTTTCTGCAACTTTATGATTGATAGATTTGGAGGATATTGGTTCTTCTTCCTTGATAACAATAAACACCCATTCACTTCTGGATTTGTTTTCTATCTCTGATTCATCATCTGTTACTCTTTCATTGTCATCTTCTTCATGAACATAGTAACAATTCTTTTGGAACCTTGATCTATTAGGATTTGGCCTTGAAAATCTTTCAGGACACTTTGAGGCTAAATGACCAATCTTATTGTAGTTAAAACACTTAAAAGGTAGTTTCTCTTCATACTTACTGGATCCTCTTGGTAGTCTTTTTGCAATAAGAGCTTCAAGGTGAGCAGATTCAGCTTCTTCTTCTTCCAGGTCTTTTCTTGATTTTTCATACCATGAAAGTTTCTTTGAGGAGTTCTCTCCCAGCTCAAACCTTTGTTTACCTTTTACAGAGGCACTGACTTTGAATGCAGATTCAGTCTTGGGGGGGTCATCTCCAAACTCTATCATTTCAAATACAGCCAGTTTCCCAGCCAATTGATCTCTTGTGACAGTTGTATGGGCTCTGAATTCTTCAATAGCAGCAACCTTGATTTTGTAAGATTCAGGTAGAGATCTAAGAATTTTGCCAATAATCTCATTTTCATCCAAGACTCCACCAGCATTTCTAATTCCACAAACCAGCTCATTCACTCTTGGCATAAAAGTAGTAATATTTTCATCATCTCTCATCTTCAATTTTTCAAATTTCCCTTTTAGACTCTGTAACCTTGCACATTTAACATACTGGTCTCCTTCATGCAAAAGTTTCAGTTTATTCCAAATCTCAAAAGAAGTTGGTAGGTCAATAACATTTGAGAGCTTTGAGTCAGATAATGCGCTTAGAAGAGCCTCTTTGGTCCACAGATTGTTTCAGCATCTGTGATCTTGTTTAGGGTTGTCGAACCACCCTATGGAGGTACATACTATTTTGTAACCATAAACCAGTACGCCATTCCCATACACTGCAAGTGACATTTCATGTGACCTTTCCAAAGATTAAAATTTGTTCCATCAAACTTTGGGCTATCCTTCTTGTAGGATGACATCCTGGATCTCCTCAAGTGGTTAAACTCTTTTTAGAGGAACTTAGCTCTAATACCAATTGTTAGACTTAGGGCACACAACTGAGAGGAGGGGGGTGAATCAGTTGTGCAAAACTTTCTCTAATTAAACACTTAAATGTTCTTTAGTGATTAGCAGAATGTTAATCATGAACCATAATGCATTCAAATCAAAAATAGAAACACATCAACACATAAGACACCAAGATTTTGACATGGAAAACCTGGTTAAGGGAAAACCACGGGGTGATTAACCCAAGATTGTATTCTCTGTTAGAAGAATAGAAAGAACAAAATGGCACATGCCAATTAGGGCTCACTGCCTGAGTACACTGCTCACAAAAGGCTCACTACCTACAAGAGACACACTGTCTACAAAGGAATAAATATCACATACATGAACTGGAGAATAGCATCTTCACCATGCTTGACTCAGTTCCATTTAAGCCCAATACTTCTGCTCTGCCTTTTGCTCTCCTCCTCACTACCACACACTCATCACCATAACACACTTTGGAAAGACTTCACAATCCCTTATTTATACAAGACATCGACTTAGGAATAATCATCTAAGTTAGCAAACATCTACTAGAACATCCACAAGACGTGTAATACATCTGGTCGGCCAGTCTCAGGAAGAACACCATCATCCAGTGGTTATTCTTCAAATGCACACTCTAACTTCAATGTGAACCACGAACATGAACTGAACATGATCCAAAGATCACCACAACTTTTCCAGAATCACCAAGAGCATCCCTACTTCATCTGCTTGCTGGAATTCTTCTCTCCTTCATCCGGAGCTTTAAGAACACAGTCTGTCATTACTATCATAAAGGAATAGGCACTTCTGGACCTTCAAACCATGAACCAATAGAGTTGACACTTCACAAGGACGTCCTCAACACTCCCTCAAATCCGCAGAATGGGATAATGGATTTCTAGATCTCACCAGACCTATCTATGTCACTCTGTCACCTCTGAACACTTGTCAGAGCCGGTTCTACTTGAGCGGCCATTACTTCTTCAGATCTTCATGCGGATCTTTGAAAACTTGACTGGATCATCTCAAGACTCATATCTACAAACCCTTTGAACCGCAACCTCTGATCTACATTTTAGCTGGGATCTCCACTTCATTGTCTCCATTTCTCCGCTCTGCTCATCCAATCCTTCTCATCAATGCAACATGAGTATGTTGACATCAATGACAATACCGGTTAGACCCATACTTGCAACAGATATACTATAGACATGGCTTCAAGTAGTTCATCATGAGGGAATTGATCTCTAATCTCTGAGGAAAGAGATTTCGTAATATTCTTTAAAGTAGTACTTACAAAAATAACAATCTTGTCAAAAGTTTCCCTTGAAACAGGTTCTCTAATAATATGCTTGACCTTGTTAAAATAGTGCATTGGTATCTCAAATCCCTTTACAAAGACACATAACTCCCTGCTACCATTAAACTGTAAAAAATTAGCAGGATTAGTCACATTTGTTATCAAGTGCCAGCTGCTAAATTTTGGACTTATGAAGGACCTGTCTGATAGATATAGATTATCGAGGGTCATGCATATCATTCGATGCACTTTAGTATATTCAAAAATATACATAGTTATTTCTTAGGCTTTTTTCATAAGCACTTTCATTTCCTCCAGTATGGGAAGAATACCAGCTAAAATGAGGAGTGTCTCTATATCACTTAACCTATGTAAGAGGTCAGGAGCCCTGTTAACTGAGAAGCGATGGTCATACATTACACCAATCAAGGATTGCTATTCTGCAAAAACTCTTTTCACTAGTTCATGCAAGGAGATCCATCTAGTATCAACATCCTTAAGAAGCTTGTTTCCTGTAGTTACTCCCTCAGCAAAATTTGAAATTTTAAAAACTATTTGGCACTTCGGCAAAAGTATGAGTAGAGCTCACGGACTAGATCTTCAACTTTTGATACTACAAGAAACTTACCATTTTAAATGCTAAATTCATTATGTGGGCCATGCAGTGGATGCCAATCATGTATGGTGAAATAGAAGTTTATAGCTTTACGCACAGACTGTTCCTATGACCTTGCATTACTGAAGCTCCATTCGCCCCTACACACACCAACTTTCTAGCAATTGTGCAGTCATCCATACCTCTAATTTCAATCAAAGATTTCTTAACTATCTCAAATAGATTTTGTGATGTTGTATTCTCCTTCATTTTAAATAAAAGAGAGTAGATGAGGTTGGCAGACATGATTTGCCACAGTATACACATGCATACATACCCAAGAAGTATTATCTATTGTTGTAACTTCATCTAGAGATAATGCAATAAAAGTTGACTCTTTTATTTTTTCCTATAAATCATATTTGTTAGGGTTAGCCGGCAGAAGATATCAATTAAATGCAAATAAAGATTAAACAGAGAAATGGAAATACACAGAATTAATAACAGCGAGAGACAAGATTTAACGTGGTTCACCCAAACTCGGGCTACATCCACCAAACAGAGAGTCCAATATTATTATCCAGTAAATCAAAATGATTACAATCAGCAATCCCTGCAACTCAATACTGCTGCAAATGCTACAATACAATGCCCAAACCCTAACCCAAACCCCGGCAAGGATACATGGCTAGTGTACAGTACTTTCCTGATCAGTCACCACCTACCAACAATCTCCCACTTGGAGACTGATCAGGCTCCACACCAACACAATCTCCCACTTGGAGACTGATCCTGGATGACACCGCTGCGTAGGCAGCTCCTACTGAAAATAAGTACCCTGGACTCTACTATTCTATTTTTGTTGTTTTCAGTCTAGAAGACCAACCGAAGCTGAAGAGGAGCTCAGCTTCTCCCTTGTCACTGCCTTTGGAAACATATCCGCTGGATTGTCATCTGTATGTATCTTTTCCAGCCTTAACTATCCATTATCCAACACCGACCGAATGAAGTGATACCTCAACTGTATGTGTTTGGTCTTTGAATGCAAGGCAGAATTCTTTGCAAGATGTATGGCACTCTGACTGTCTGTATACAAAGAACTGTTAGCCTGTTGTTTACCTAATTCTTCCATGAAAGATTGCAACCATATCATCTCCTTACTTGCCTCTGTTGCAGCTACATATTCTACCTCTGTGGTGGATAAAGCAACCACCTTTTGCAACCTGGAAATCTAACTCATCGATGTTCCACCTATAGTAAAGACATAACCTGTAGTACTCCGCCTGGTATCAATATCCCCTGCCAAATCTGAGTCTACATAACCTGCTAAATCAGTATTAGAGCCCCCAAAACATAAGTGTTTATTAGATGTACCTCTCAAATATCTGAGAATCCATTTGACCGCATGCCAATGCTCAAATCCGGGATGACTCATATACCTGCTAACGACTCCGACAGCATGTGCAATATCTGGTCTCGTGCATACCATGGCATACATTAAACTTCCTACAGCTGAAGCATATGGTACCTTGGACATTTTTTCTTCCTCCGCTTGTGTCTTTGGACACATCTCCTTAGTCAATTTCAAATGACTACGCAAAGGTGTGCTAACAGCTTTTGCATTCTCCAAATGGAATCTCTGCAACACCTTTTCAACATAAGCAGCCTGAGATAGAGTCAATTTTCTGTTCTTCCTATCTCTGCAAATTTTCATACCAAGGATTTGTTTTGTTGCCCCCAAATCCTTCATATCAAATGACTGTGCTAACTGATGTTTTAACTCTCTGATGTGATCCATGTTAGACCCAGCTACAAGCATGTCATCAACATATAAACATAAAATAATGTAGCTGTCATTATCCAACCTCTTAAAATAAACACAATGGTCAGAATTACACCTGTTGTAGCCTTGCTCAGCCATAAAACTATCAAATTTCAAATACCATTGTCGAGGTGCTTGTTTCAGGCCATACAAACTCTTCTTCAATCTGCACACTTGTTTCTCCTTACCTGTGACCTTAAATCCCTGTGGTTGTGCCATGTATATCTCCTCCTCCAAATCACCATGGAGAAAGGCAGTTTTCACATCTAGCTGTTCCAAATGCAAATCTTCAGCAGCCACAATACTTAAAACAGTACAAATAGAAGTCATCTTGACAACCAGAGAAAATATCTCATCAAAATCAATGCCCTGTTTCTGTGCAAATCCTTTTACAACTAACCTGGCCTTAAATCTTTTCTGACCTCCATCTTCCTCTTTCAACCTGTAAACCCATTTATTTGGTAAAGCCTTTTTACCTGCAAGTAACTTACATAATTCCCAAGTCTGATTTTTCAACAAGGAGTCCATTTCTTCTTTCATGGCAAGCTCCCATTGAACTTGTGTATTCACCTGCATAGCTTCATCATACCCTTCTGGTTCACCAGCATCTGTTAACAAAATAGAATACAAAGAGGGAGAAAACCTTTCAGGAGGTCTACTTATCCTTGTTGACCGTCTAACATTCACTGGAGTTTGTGGTATTTCTGGTTGCTGTTGTGGAGCATGAGGAGCCACTGGAACATCACTATTTGGAGTATCATCCAGCACCACATAATCCTTTTCTTTCTTCTCATGCTGCTGCAACTGATCTTTGTACAACACCTTCTCATTGAATATAACATCCATGCTTCTCACAATTTTCTGATTTTCAAAATCCCAAAGCCTATAACCAAATTCATCAATGCCATATCCAACGAAGGTACATTTTTTTGATTTCGCATCCAACTTGGTTCTATTTTCAGAATCTATATGTGCAAATGCTTCACAGCTGAAGGTTTTCATAAAAGAATAACTCACCTTCTTACCTGTCCATGCTTCCTCTGGAATACCACAGCCCAAAGGAACTGAAGGACCTCTATTAATTAAATATACAGCAGTGTTGACAGCCTCTACCCACATGTTTAAAGGCAGCCCAGCATGCAATCTTATAGTCCTTGCACGCTCCATTATTGTCCTATTCATGCGTTCAGCCACTCCATTTTCCTGTGGAGTCCCTGGAACCGTTTTCTGCCTACAAATTCCATTAAAGGAACAATAATCTTCAAATTCTTTGCTGCAATACTCACCGCCATTATCAGATCTGAGACATTTTAATCTTTTACCTGTCTCATTCTCAACCAAGCTTCTCCATTTTTTAAATGTTTCAAATACATCAGATTTCTGTCGAAGGAAATAAATCTAGACCTTCCTAGTTGCATCATCTATGAATGTAACATAATACCGAAAGCCACCGAAAGAAGATACCTGAGCTGGTCCCCATACATCTGTATGCACAAGCTCCAATTTTTCATTTTTCTTTTGCTTCCCATCTCTGAGAAAACTGACTCTCTTTTGTTTTCCATACACACAACTTTCACAGAAATCTATATTAATACATTTCAGACCTGGTAAAACTTTCTTAGAAAGAAGTACCTTCATACCTTTTTCACTCATATGCCCAAGTCTGTTATGCCACAGTGTTGTTTCAAAACCTGTAGCAACTTTTCCAGTCTCTTCCTGCAAACCTGCAACAACTGTTCCTGAACCTGTTTGTTTTTCCTCTGTAACAGCTAAAGTAGAAGGAACAGTATGACCTGTACAAAGATATAAGGTGCCTACTTTCACACCTTTTGCTACTACTAAGGCACCTTTTGAAACCTTCCAATTTTTATCAGTAAATGTAACAGTACAACCTTGTTCAGTTAGCTGCCCTGCTGAAATTAAATTCCTACTGAGCCTTGGAACATGCCTTACCTCTTGTAGTAGCCAATGATTCCCATTCTGCAACTTAATCTTGATTCTTCCCTTTCCAACAATGTGACAGGGTTCGTTATCTCCCAAATAAACTAGCCCAAAATCCCCTTGGACATAATCAAGAAAATAACTTCTATGGGGCGTAGCATGAAATGAGGCCCCT
Organism: Cunninghamia lanceolata; assembly: GCA_027924645.1. Lineage (NCBI taxonomy): Eukaryota > Viridiplantae > Streptophyta > Pinopsida > Cupressales > Cupressaceae > Cunninghamia > Cunninghamia lanceolata. The sequence continues at coordinate 18,173,409 of BSBN01001715.1, forward strand.
GAATCTAAAACCCATGAATCATTAGCATTATCTAGGGAAAGAATCAAAGTGTCATCTTCAGATTTATTACTTACCACATTTGCTTCCTTATTGCCTTCTTGTTTGTCTCCTTTATTTTTCTGAGACCAGCAATCTTTCTTCAGATGACCTGGTTTTCCACAGTACCAACAATCCTTCTGTCCTCTGGTTTGGGATCTTTTGTCCTTTGATTTTCCTCATGACTTCCCATGACCTCCAGAACCTTTTCCTCTCTCCTTTGATCTGCCCCTGCTTTCTGCATTCAAAACACTGCCTGATTTGGATCCACCTGAGCTTTTCTTATGAATTTCCTCACTCAGAATAACACCAACAACATCATCAAAATTTAGGGTATTTGAACCAGAAACAGAGTTACTAACCGCCATTACCAAACTATCCCAGCTTTCAGGCAATGAACATAATATCAAGAGAGCTCTAACTTCTTCATCAAATTTTACATTTACAGAAGTCAATTGACTGACAATCGTATTAAATTCATTTAAATGACCTGTCACAGATCCACCTTCAACCATTTTCAAATTAAACAACTGCTTCATGAGAAATACCTTATTTGAGGCTGAGGGTTTTTCATACAATTTAGCCAAAGCTTTCATCAGACCATCTGTTGTCTTCGCTTCCATTATATTGAATGCCACCGACGGTGCCAGGCATAACCGAATGGTTCCTAGTGCCTTTCTGTCAAGAAGATTCCAATCCTCATTAGACATTGTTGCCGGTTTCTTGGCTACTCCTTCCAACGGCCTCCATAAATCCTTTTGATAGAGGTAATCCTCCATCTGCATCTTCCATAACTGATAGTTCTGCCCATTGAATTTATCAACCTTCATTTTACCCTCGTCCGCCATTGCTCCCACTCAACCATGAGACTTTCCTGCAGACGATAATCAAACACAACCTGCTCTGATACCACTTGTTAGGGTTAGCCGGCAGAAGATATCAATTAAATGCAAATAAAGATTAAACAGAGAAATGGAAATACACAGAATTAATAACAGCAAGAGACAAGATTTAACGTGGTTCACCCAAACTCGGGCTACATCCACCAAACAGAGAGTCCAATATTATTATCTAGTAAATCAAAACGATTACAATCAGCAATCCCTGCAACTCAATACCGCTGCAAATGCTACAATACAATGCCCAAACCCTAACCCTTGGCCGCCTTTTATCAAGCCTTTTTGTCGGTTACAAAAATTAGGGTTTTCTTATGTCGGTCATAAAAAAATAGGATTTTTTTAAGTCGGCCCTAGGATTTTTTAAGTCGGCCCTAAAAAAAAAACAACACCCAACGAGGATACATGGCTAGTGTATAGTACTTTCCTGATCAGTCGCCACCTACCAACAATATTTTTCCACATCAACAAGACAACTTGCCCATTCCCATCCACTATTTATTGACCAATGTGTTTTAGGAAAATTAGGAATGCCCATAAAAGATAATAAACTATTATATTCTGGGTAGTCTATCATAGGACGCTCTCTGGTCAAAATATGAAAAACAACACCCAACTAAATAGTTTTTTCCATTTGTGCTTCCCCCATCATCTTTCTAAATTGATCTCCAATTGAACCTCCACCTACATGAATCTTCGCCTTTCTTTGCATATGTGCATCATATTTGAAGGCATTCTTTACATGAAGACATTCGTCCTTCATTTTTGTTGGGAATTAAGGTGTCTCAACCTTGGTAATTCCTTGAATTTGTTATTGTAATGTAATTTATTTTACTTAGCCTATGTTGTATTTTGTTGCACATCCTATTTTGTCATTTAATGTGAAGTGGCACGATGAGTTGTCACTCCACTTGTAAGATGACTAGGATGGTCAATGTTTAGTGGAAAATTGGATTTGTCAATGTTTTAATGTTTAGATATTTAAATCTGCCTCTCCACTATACATTGAAGGATCTAGGGTCGAGTGGAGAGCACTATCATACCCTAGGTCACTTGCAGATGTAGGGAAACTTGGATTAGGGAATTAATTATCAATTTGTCCTTCTCTTACATCCAATTAACCATTAAAACCCTAATTATGTAAATACAACAACAAATTGACGAATAACAGAAAAAGCTCTTGCAGACTGGAGTAAAATAACAAATCATAGAATACCAATTTTTGGGGTTCCGAGGTGGAACAGTTGGGGACTATGGTGTGGGTACCCAAGTCCAAGGTACCTACTTTTTCAGGGAATCTAGACCTCCTTCTGACATTGATCAATCCTGTAACTTATGTTTCCTAAAATTTGTCTGTGGAGAACACTGTTGCAGGCACCCTAGTCCTGGAAGTGCTCCTTTGTCTAACTTTTCTTCAGATCCCAAAGCTTGATGCCTACCAAGCCTTCCTGCAACTCCACTTTTTCTAAATGTGACACCTGTAACCTGTAATCACAAGATTTGGTTTGGGGGTTGTGGTGTTTAGAGGCTTGCCTCAGTCAAGCCCCAGAGGACATTGAAGTCTCTAAACACTATTGTCAGATAAAGAGGGCATGCCCTTGTGAGGCAGAGGCCAAAAACTAAAGGAATCAATGATAAAAACACAATGATATGTCACCTTGTAGTGAAGCTCTCATGGAGGAAGAGGCTCTTCATGCCATGAGGAAATTGATGCTCAAATCTGCAAATATCAACACACAAAACATACAATTCTGATCTTGTAACACAATAGAAGCCTTGAATCACCTTGAGAATGCTTAGAGTTCACAATGATCATCTAGTTTACAAATGAATGCCTAAACATGCTTATATATGCACCTACAAGCATTCCCGCCAAGATTTTAAAAATCAAACTTTACCATGTCGGCAAAAGAACCAACTAACAGTCATAAACTGACACCCAGAAATTGGGGCTACCCTAAAATAGGGCAGGACTAGGGCATGGGCACCCAAGTCCTCCCCCTGATTTTAGGCAGGGCATAGGTCAAGGGGTCCTCCTAGGTCCCATTTTCCATGAAACCTAGGTCTCATTCCATCGGGATGCTAAAATATAAACTAAAATGCCCTAAATGCATGCTAAAGACCCAGGAGCTAAACCTTATGAGGGAAAATCCCCCAAGGGGACATTTTCTGACGTTACATTTAGCCCCCACTTTAATGTATGTATAATGCAAGGCCAATACATGCATTAAAGTAAGGTCACAAACACAGAAAACACATCAAGCATGGAGAAGACACACCAATCACATAAAAGATAGTAACGGGCACAAAAAACACAGAGAAGATAGTTACAGTCACGTAGAACACAGAGAACATAGTCAATGCATAGAAGACACATTAATGCATGGAAGACAGAAATGATATCTTTTCTTTTCTTTTTCTCATATATATGAAATGCAAATGCAAGTACTAGAAAGTAAACAAACCTCCCATAATACAGGATGCACTACCTTAGGGCATAGGTCTCTATATATATGGGGCAACACACATGCAAGACACTCAAAACCTCCCAAAATACAAGAAGCACTACCTGAGGGCACTGGTCTCTGCATATGGGGCGACAAACACGCCACACAAAATAAGCACACCAGAACACACACACTTGAAGACACAGAGAAAATATAGTAGACAAGTGATGGAGTGTACATATTTCTAGGTCCAACACCATCTCAAGCACATTACAGGCACACACCGATGATTGGGCTTCACCACAGCAATCACTGAAAACATGCTTAAGGGTTGAGTTAGTCATAGAACCGCTCCCCAGCTCCACAAAGGACTTTTGAAAATGACAAGATGATGCAATCTGCTCTATGAAATACACCATCCTCACTTCCATAGAGGGCTTAAGAAAAATTAAGAAAAAGGATATGCTCAATATCCCACCTCCGCAGAGGGCTTACATGATTGATTGATTGCAAACAAACTCAGGATGCACGATGCACTACTCTGGGGTGCAAGTCTTTGCATCTGAGGTCAAACACATTGCTAACATCTATAATAGATAGCTTACCTTATATATGCCCCCATCTTAAGGTGGTTGATATCAGTTATCGATATCAAGCATGTTAAGGTAGGAAGAAAACACACAAGGGAACACTGACTTTCGCAAAGCCCATGCCCCCCGGAGGTGACATGTACTTTACGATCACCAAATATTCCCAAAAACACATCCCCGCAAGAAACATGTTAGTGTCTACAAGATCATGATAAATAACAACATCAATGCATATGGTTAACCACACAAAGAGCCAAGGTTATACAACAAATTTGGAGTTCAAGGATAACTATGAGGTTATATCATGAAGCTCTCTGAATCGAGTACTGCCAAGGCTAGATTCAAAGGCAAACAAAGGTGCATGGAGCAGTAGTATTGTTAAGGTTTGTAAATGCAATAGAAACATCATAAAATTTGCTATGCAGAAAGCATGAGTGCTTCCACTAGCCAAGCATCGGATAAGATATACAACCCCATTGCCATATTAGGAACTATAGTCCATTTTTTTATTGCTCTCGAAAGGGACACTAGCTCTGCATCAGTATAAATGTTTGTCGTCATCCACCCGCTAGATGGAAACACTGGAGGAAGGGAAACAATAAATAAGAGAGGAGAAAATAAGTGTCTTAGGGACAGTCATGTAGGAGGGTGGCCCTAGGTCACCAACCACGACGCTATGTCCGTAAGATAGAACACACAACAATGAAATCAGAGAGAGGCAATTTAGAAGAATGATGATACAAATAGAAGGTCACAATAGAGGCGGTCTCCTGGTATCCCAAACCTTATGGGAGAATCTGATGTCATCCCAGGAGACCTAAACAACATATAACACATCATGAGGGAAGCACATCATGAGAGAGATAAAGGGTTAGAGATACTTACCTGTAGGGTCTTCATATTATATCTTGGAGCTCTTGAACCTCTTGGAGAGGTACTCCATCATGTTTAAAGCAAAATTTGAGTGGTTCTAATGAAAGTCTTGTTTGTTATCATATGATGATTGTTCATTAAATCCTTGCTTAAATGAAACTTTTTGTTTCTTATGAGGGGGAGAACCACTATTATTTCCATTTGTTGATTGTCGTCTTGCTCTTTTTTTATTTTTAGCGAGTTTTCATTGTTGAATCTTTCTAGAATAGTAACAGGAATCATCCTATACCATCTTACTTGTCTGTATCGGTTGTTGTTCTTTCTTTTCTGATGCATTTTGATTATCTCTTGATCCATAGAGGGATAATGAAGGAGGAACCTTAGCATAATTTCTGTTTCTTCATGGACGAGGTGGATTATCCACTTGTTTCTTATCAACTTCGATCATACCCATGATACTATCATAATCCAAGTAATCATCCTCATCTACTTCCATTAAACCTTGTTCCACCATATTATTTTTGGTATGCTTAGGAAAAGGATTAGTGAAGATTTGTAAATTCTAATTTGGCAGAGCAACCGACTTATTTCCATTATCATTCACACCCGATACCTGGATGACATTTGAATTAATAAGGTCTTGTGTCTCATGTTTAAGACACATACATTGTTCAATGTCATGTCCTTGCATCTGATGATAATGACAAAAGGCATTAGCATCGAAGTAAGGTCCTTGTTTACTAGGATCAATAGGCTTGATCAGGGGAAGCTTCAAAATATTGTTACTCACAGCTTGATTCATGATAGAATGATAGGACTCAGATATCGGAGTAAACTTTCTTGGTTGATACGATGCTTTCTTTGGATTGTTTATAGAGGACACATTCATATTTGGTCCATTGATCTTGATGAAACTCCTATTATTGTTCCTCTTAAAATTGTTTTGTGATGATCCACCCATGAACAACTTGAGTCGATGGATTTTGGTTTTCATACTGACTAGACGAAAGTTGATAATCACAAAGGGCAGTGCATAAATGTTGAAAGGAGTTATATTTCATCAAGAGAATCTTATCATGAATATTAGGTTGTAGATTTGTAATAAATATCTTTTGAACATCCTCGTCTTACATTTGATACTAAATTTGCGCATAAAGTCCTTGATATCGACCAATGAATTCAGTCAACTTTTCTTTGGGACCTTGTTTGCATTGAACCAAGTCAATAAGAGTGACTTGGGGTCTAATATTTGCTTGAAAATATTGTAAAAATTGATCAATCAACTACGAAAAGGAGTGTATTGAATTTGGAGGCAACAAGCAAAACCATTCTAAAGTAGTATCTTTGAGAGTTCGCGGGAAAAGTTTTGCTAACAAATCCTCTTCAAAATAAAAATCACTATGCATAGTTGTAAATGCTGTCACATGGATATTAGGATCTCCTTTTCCACCATATTTTTCAAAGCAAGGAATCTCAAACCTCTCAAGCATAGGAGTTCTCAAAATTGCATAGGATAACAGATTACAAGCATGATATGTTGGTAGACTGGGCTGCAAAGAATTTGTCAAATTTGTTACCTTTTGTTGTAAAGCAGTCATGCCCTATAAAAGTTGGTTTAGGATGGCATCATTGGGAGATATAGTTTGTTGTGAGGAATTGGAACCAAGGTGAGGAGGTGATTGAGCTTGAGATACAATATGCGAACACTGAGAATATGTTAATGGTGGTTGGACGTAGTGATAGGTAGAAGATGGTTGTGAGTAGGTAATAGGTGGTTGGAAATGAGTGGAATAGATAGGTTGTTGAGAATAATTATGTATAGAGGCCAAATTTTGATAATCAAATCCTACAGCTTTGTAATTAGTGCTATTAGATACTCTAATACCAATGGTAGCATTACTACAAGCATTTGCATCAGTTGTTAAGATCATTGGTGTAAAAGTCAATATTCCCGTAGATGGTATAGGTATGGATACTTAAGTATGAGATGGTGATAAAGTGTTATTTATCACTTGTGCACATTTAATCACCAGCATGATATTGGTTTGTATAATATGTGCTAGACCACGAATTGCATTTACACCATCTTTTCCCTCTTTTATCAATTCTCTAATGTTATGAATTGTAGGGACAACTTCTTCAGCTATTCTCTCATTTTCCATAAATGATTGAAATTCAGCTAGCTCTTTATCCAATTTTTCTATTTTGTCATCAGATACATATCCTATTGCCTCAATAGTATTATCAACATCATGAAAAGTTTGTTCTTCCATTGTGGTTGGAGGATGTATAATATCTTGCACAATTTGAGTTTCTCCCTTTGTAAAGAAGGTGTCCAAAGTACCAACTTCTTCAAGAGCACTAGATCCCATTAATCTTTTACTTCTTCTCAAAGGGATATTTTTTTTAGGATAGCATGTCATAAATCTTATAAAAGCATACAACATACAACACACAAACTAAGAGAACAAATCCTGGGAGAAGGATATGATTGACAGCCAAGATACTTGGTTTCTTGTACTCTTTTTAATGCAAATGAATAAACCAAAGGGTGCTGTAAGGATTTCAGTCAAGGGCAGAAAGTTATATGTCTAATATCAGTCCAAAACAGCAATAAGATCACTCTCAACACACTCTTGATGCGAATCCAAGATAATGCCAAGTCAAAATATAGTGAAAATATGTCAAAATAGGCGCTTTTTTTTACCAAAATTCAATGCAAGAGAGCATAACAAAGGGTGTTGGAGGCAAATTATGATGTAAAATGAATAATATCAATAATAACAGCCACTTGGTGCCAAAATACCCAGCACAACATGCTTTTAGTACCACTTAAGGTAAAACCCTAGTGAAATATAGCAAAATATGTAATTTTTCACGGTTTTTCAATTCCAAGACCTATCAAAAGGGGTGTTGTAAGGAATTTTAGGAGGCACAGAAAAGAATATCAATAATATCAGTCACCTCAATCCATAAAATTTATCACAACACGCTTGGAGTGCAAACTAGGTCAAAACCTAGGGCAAAAATGGCCAAAATGTGTAATTTTTTGTAAAATTTTCACTACAAGAGCCCGATAAAAGGGTGTTGTGAAGATTTTTATGAGGGGAAGAAAATTATTACCCTGATAATAGAAAAATATTACCAAAATAACTTTCACAACACACCTATGGTGCAAGTTTGGAGATTCGATAAGGCCAAATTTAGTGAAAATCGTTGTTTTTGAAGCCCTAAGTCTGAGATCTTGGGACAAAATTATATTTGAATGTTTTGAGGTCTGATATATTATTTAAATTAAATAATCTCAAATCTTAAAATTATTTTCAAGCCTTAACGAGCAAAATGCCTATGCAAATTTAATGAAAATACATCAAAATTACTAGTTTTTTGTTGAAATTTTCTATGTAAAAATGCAAATATTTTAAATCTAAATGAAAATTCACACTAAAGTGCAAGACTACAGCCAAATGCAAATTTGAATGAGCCTCTAACATCAATAGAATAATATGATAAAAGATTTTGCCTACAAACCCTAGATTTTGGAATTACTAGGTTATATAAAATTGTCTAAATTTCCACAAAACCCTAGCAATTAAATGATGAAAATGCAATGTAAATTTCTAATTTTTTTGGATTTTTTTGTAGTTTATATCAGATCTGATGCAAAAATCATTAATTAGGAAAATTTAGAAAGAACTGATGCAATTTGGTAAGCCAAACAATACAATTTTTTTGTATTTTTCCAATTTTTCAATTTTTTTGAATTTTTCTCAATGCAATAAAATGAATGAATGAAATCACACCAAATCTGAAGAAAAACACTCAGCAAGTTGCAATTTAAGTCCAAAACGTGGGCTCACCAAAATTTTTAGTGGAAAAATGGATTTGTCAATGTTTTAATGTTTAGATGTTTAAATCTGCCTTTCCACTATACATTGAAGGATCTAGGATCGAGTGGCGAGCACTATCATTCCCTAGGTCACTTGAAGATGTAGGGAAACTTGGATTAGGGAATTAATTATCAAATTTTCCTTCTCTTACATCTAATTAACCATTAAAACCCTAATTATGTAAATATGACAAAAAATTGATGAATAACAGAAAAAGTTCTTGCAGATGGGAGTAAAATAACAAATCACAGAATACCTATTTTCAAGGTTCCAAGGTGAAATATTCAGGGACTATGGTGCAAGCGCCCAAGTCCAAGGTACCTATTTTTTTGGGGAATCTAGACCTCCTTCCGACACTGATCAGTCCTGTAACTTATGTTTCCAAAAATTTATCTGTGGAGGACACTATTGCAGGCACCCTAGTCCTGGAAGTGCTCCTTTGTCTGACTTTTCTTCAGATCCTGAATCCTTGATGCCTGCCAAGCCTTCCTGCAACTCCACTTTTTCCAAATGTGACACCTATAACCTGCAATCACAAGACTTGGTTTGGGGATTGTGGTGTTTAGAGGCTTGCCTCAGTTAAGCCCCAAAGGACATTTAAGTCTCCAAACACTGTTGTCAGATAAGGAGGGCATGCCCTTGTGAGGCAGAGGCCAAAAACTAAAGGAATTAATGATAAAAACATAATGATATGTCACCTTGTAGTAAACTCTCATGGAGGAAGACGCTCTTCATGCCATGAGGAAATTGATGCTCAAATCTACAAATATCAACACACAAAACATACAAGTCTGCTCTTGCAACACAATGGAAGCCTTGAATCACCTTGAGAATGTTAGAGTTCACAATGATCATCTAGTTACAAATGAATGCCTAAACATTCTTATATATGCACCTACAAGCATTCCTGCCAAGATTTTAAAAATCAAACTTTACCATGTCAGCAAAAGAACCAACTAACGGTCATAAACTAACACCAAGAAATTGGGGCTGCCCTAAAATAGGGCAGGACTAGGGCGCGGGTGCCCAAGTCATCCCCCCTATTTTAGGTAGGGTACAGCTCAAGGGGTCCTCCTAGGTCCCATTTGCCATGAAACCCAGGCCTCATTCCATCAGGATGCTAAAATATGAACTAAAATACCCTAAATGCATGCTAAAGACCCAAGAGCTAAACCTTATGAGGGAAAAGCCCCCAAGGGGACATTTTCTGATGTTATAGTCAACACACTCCATGTGGAGATAGGCGTCCCTTTTGTGTGGTAGAGGTTTTCTGCCATGTGTCAGCATCTTCACTAGTATGTAAGAGAATCTTGACCGAAACAGTTATGACAGATTCCTATGACAAAATCTATGACATCTAAGAGTCAGAAATAGAAGGATCTATGACAGGTGAAGACATGTGTCCCAAAGCATCTTGGAAGAAGGAATCTTTGGACACCCCACGGAGGGTTATGACATGTTGTAAGAGAATATGCTATTTATAGCCTTTTATGATAGATTCTCTTACAGCTGTAAGTTATTACAGCTATGACAGATTCTATGACAGTTGTAAGAGTCGTAAGAGCATCTGTCATTGCCCAACTTGGGAATAGGAGACCTTGTTGGGATGGGGTGACTTGACAAGTGTCAGGAACATCTTACAATGTTGGACAAGTGTCCATAGGCGTGGGTTTTGGGCCATGAGGCCATGTTGGATGCCCATCTCAAGACAGAACCATTTTTGCCTTGTATTTTCTATATAAACAGGTGCTTTGGAGAGGAGATGTATTATGTGATTGATAGGTACTATTATGCTGTCAGATTGTCTCCAGATATGAGTGTCGAAGACTCCTACAAGAGCATTGGCTCTAAAATTGTATTGTAACCTTAATTGTTTACTAGAATACATTTGAGCTATGTTTTGGAGTGTCGCATTTTTCAACAGTAAGGGTTTTTCCCACGTATATCTTGTCTCTCTCTTCTTCTGTCTTACATTCTTGTGTATGTGTTTTCTGCAATATCTCTGTTAGTGGGTTAACATTGTTGTAACTGTAAAGATTAAAATGAATTTGCACTCATCTCTCCTCACTAGATTAGTGTAGGAAGCAATTTTTGTACACCTAGCTTCCTTTCAGTTGGTATCAGAGCTTGATCACCTTTGGTCCTAGTTGTAGGGTAGGGATTTTTTGAGCTAATCTTAGGTTGAGTAGGAGCTTTGTGCAGAGCATTCTATAATCTTGTTGCAGGAAAGAGATGGAAGCCACATCTAGAAGATTAGATGTGGAGAAATTCAATGGCACAAATTTTGAGTTATGGAAACTTAAGATGGAAGACATGCTTGTTGATCATGACCTATGGGAAACTGTATCTGGTGTAAAACTAGCTACAATGACACAAGCTGATTGGGATCTCAAAGATTGAAAGGCTAAGGGGCTCATAAGATGCAGTCTAGCTAATTCTGTCATGTTAAATGTCCATGAGGAGAAGACCACGAAAGATCTTTGGAAGAAGTTGGGAGATGTTTATCAGGCCAAATCCCTGGTGAACAAACTTTTTCTAAGAAGGAAGTTGTATTCTCTAAGGATGGAGGATGGAGGATCTATTGCAGATCACCTGAATGCCTTCAACATGTTAATTGCATAATTGACATTTGTTGGTGTGAAGATGGAGGAGGAGGATCGTTGTATGACCTTGCTTCGTTCTTTCTTGAACTCATGGGATCATCTTGTTATAGCTATTAGAAGCACCACATCCACATTCACAATGGATGAAGTGGTATCTTCGTTGTTGTCTGAAGAGATGCAAAGAAAGTCTTCTAAGGCAACCAAAGATGCTCTTGTGGTTCATGGAAGACCCAAAGAGAAAGGGAAAAAGAAGGACAAGAAAGTTGAGAAGGGCATATCCAAATCCTGTGGGAGATCCAAATCTCCTGGGAAGTCCAAGGCTCAATGTTGGAACTGTGGAAAAACTGGGCATTTCTGAAAGGAATGCAAGGAAGAAAAGAAAAAGAAGAAGAAGAATGTCCCAGATTCAAATTCTAACAAGTCTCAAGATGATGGTGATGCCTTCATCACAACCCTGGACACCCATGCATCTGATGATGTGTAGTTGATTGATTCTGGTGCATGATTCCACATGAGCTTGCATCTAAGCTAGTTCATGAAGTATGAAGAGTTCGATGGTGGAAGAGTGTACTTGGGTGACGATTCTCATTTGAAGATTGTTGGTCATGGAAGAGTCTCAATCCGATTCCCTGATGGATAAATGAAGGGGATCACTAGGGTTATGCACATCCCAGGCTTTGCACGAAACCTTCTTTCTGTAAGTATGTTGAATGATGCAGGTGTGCAGGATGTCTTTTCGAAGGATGGATGCAAGATGACTAGAGGATCTATGGTGCTTGTGAAGGGTACTCAAAGAGGTACTCTATTTCAGCTAGAGGCATGCACTTCACAGTGCAATAGTTCTTCTGATTCGAAGAAAAGAGCTACATTCACTTAATCTCCACCATCTGAACAAGCAGTGAAGAAATCTATTGTAACAAATTCTGATGGTAGTGCATCTTGTGTACCCAAGGGTGCTCATGCTTTGGAAGTTAAGCTTCTTGCTGAAAAGAATATGTTATGGCATTTGAGTTATGGCCACATTATTGAGAAGGGTCTTAGAACCCTGAAAAATAAAAACCTTGTTGAGGGGTTAAATGATTGTAATCTTGAGTTCAACTTTTGCGAATATTGTATATATGGAAAGCAAAACTGTGTTTAGTTTTACTCTAGTTCTCACAAGTCTTCTGGTGTATTGGATCTTATTCATTCTAATGTGTTTGGTCCTATTAATGTTCCTTGGATTTCCAAATATGTATATTTTGTATCTTTCATAGATGATTACATTAGAAGGACATGGGTTTATTTTATCAAAAGCAAGACTAAAGTCTTTAGTCAGTTTAAAGAGTTTAAATCTTTTGCTAAAAATCAGACTAGTAAAAAGATTAAGTGTTTGAGAACTGATAATGGTGGTGAGTTTTGTTTGGCAGAGTTTGATAAGTTCTATAAAGAGCAAGGGATTGAAAGACATAAGACAACTCCATACACCCCGCAGCAAAATGGAGTTGCAGAGAGGATGAATAGGACACTGATGGAGAGGGCTAGGAGTATGCTTAGTGGAGCAAGCCTTGAACAAAAGTTTTGGGCTGAAGCTGTAGCCACTACTTGCTACCTAGTAAATAGGTCTCCTACATTATCTCTTGTTGGTAAGACACCTATGGAGGTGTGGTCTGGTAAGAAGCCTTCAGTTAGACATCTTCATTTTTTTAGTTGTGAGGCATATGCACATGTGCCTAGGGAGAAACGGTCTAAATTAGAGAACAAGGCTATTAAGTGTATTTTCATTGGCTATGGAGTCGGTGTGAAAGGATACAAGATTTGGGATCCTGTGGATGAAAAAGTGTTGGATAGAAGAAGTGTTATTTTCAGAGAGTTAACACCTTCTTCTATTGTTCTACAACCAGAAGAAACAGAAAAGAAAGAAGATGTGGTTCAGTTTCCTTCTACCCCTGAGAAGACTGAACTAACAAACCCTGTGAGACCTGATGATGAGAGCTCTAGCAGTTCTGAAAGCTCAGAAGAAGAAGCAGAACCTCAACCTCAGCCATTGAGGAGGTCTACATGAACAAGAAAGCAACATGATAGGTTTGGTTATTCATTGATTGATTTTAGTTGTGCTTTTTCCTTGCTTACTAACACTGATGAGCCTAGACCTATAACAGAGGCTATGGGCATGAAAGATGCAGGTTCCTGGAAGGAGGCCATGGAAGATGAAATGGATTCTTTGGAAAATAATAAAACATGGGACTTGGTGCCTTTGCCTGAAGGACGAAAACCTGTTGGATGCAAATGGGTGTTCAAGAAGAAATTTGGTGTAGATGGCAATGTTGAAAAGTACAAGGCCAGACTGGTTGCGAAGGGGTATTCACAAGTGGAGGGAATTGATTATGGTGAAATTTTCTCTCCCATTGCAAAGCTGACATCCATTCGGTTCTTGTTATCTCTTGCAGCAGCTTATGACTTAGAGGTGGAGCAGATGGATGTGAAGATAGCATTCCTTCATGGTGATTTGAAGGAAGAGATTTACATGTCACATCCAGAGCATTACATAGAGAAAGGTAAAGAAAAATTGGTTTGCAAGTTGAAAAAGTCTTTGTATGGTTTGAAGTAGTCTCCTAAGATGTGGTACTTGAAGTTTGATGTCTTTGTGTTGTCAGTTTAATTTCTGAGATCAAAATCAGATCATTGTGTGTATTATAAATTAGACAATGATTGCATTCTCATTATTACATTGTATGTTGATGATATGTTGTTGATTAGGAATGGTAAGAATATGATTTCTGATTTGAAGTCTTAGTTGTCAGCACAGTTTGAGATGAAAAATCTAGGGGCAGCTAGGTACATTCTAGGAATGGAAATCAGAAGAGACGGAGCTAACATAAAACTTTGGTTAAGCCAAAGTAAGTATGTGAAGACCGTGTTGGGTAGGTTCAGCATGGTAGATTGTAGACCATTGTGTGTTCCTATTTCTTTGGGGAAAAAGTTGTCTATTAATGATTGTCCAATATCTCCTAGTGAGGTGGAGGACATGAGCAGAGTACCTTATGCTAGTGTTGTTGGCAATTTGATGTATGCTATGGTCTGCACAAAACCAGACATTGCCCAAGCAGTGGGAGTCCTTAGTCAATTTATGGCTATTCCTAGATGGATACATTGGGATGCAGTTAAGCGAGTGTTCAGATATTTGATGGGTACTTCTAAGTATTCCATATGCTATCATGGTAATGCTACAGGACCTCTGTATTCAGTTTGTATTCATGGATTCTGATTGGGTGGGTGACATTGACAGCAGGAGATCCACCAATGCCTATGTGTTCACTATGTTTGGTGGTGCAATTAGTTGGATGAGTAAGTGACAACCTGTGGTTGTTTTGTCCACGACAGAAGCTGAGTATATGGTAGCAACTCATGTTTGCAAGGAAGCCATTTAGCTTAAGAGATTGTGTTCAGATATTGGTGTTGATGTAGGATAAATTATGATTTGTTGTGACAGTCAGAGTGCGATTTGCCTAGTAAATAATTTGACTTTCCATGCTAGAACAAAGAATATTGATGTATAATTTCACTTCATGTGAGACATGGCAAAGGATGGGAAGGTGAATTTGGAGAAGGTAGACACTTTGAAGAATGTTATGGATGCATTGATGAAACCAATGGGCACATAGAAGTTCAGATGGTATCCGGAGTCTGTGGGCCTCTCAACCTATAGCAGTTAAATCCTGTTATGTCTATTGGCTCTTACAAGGTGTTTGACAAGTGGGAGAATGTTGGGAATTAATGTGTCTCAACCTTGGTAATTCCTTGCATTTGTTATTGTAATGTAATTTATTTTACTTAGCCTATGTTGTATTTTGTTGCACATCCTGTTTTGTCATTTAGTGTGAAGTGGCACGATGAGTTGTCACTCCACTTGTAAGATGACTAGGATGGTCAATACACTCCATGTGGAGATAGGCGTCCCTTTTGTGTGGTAAACATTTTCTACCATGTGTCGGCATCTTGACTAGTGTGTAATAGAATCTTGACCGAAACGATTATGACAGATTCCTATGGCAGAATCTATGACATGTAAAAGTCAGAAATAGAAGGATCTATGACAGGTGAAGACGTGTGTCCCAAGGCATCTTGGAAGAAGGCATCTTTGGGTGCCCCAAGGAGGGTTATGACATGTTGTAAGAGAATATGCTATTTATAGCCTATTTATGACAGATTCTCTTACAGCTGTAAGTTATGACAACTATGACAAATTCTATGACGATTGTAAGAGTCATAAGAGCATCTATCATTGCCCAACTTGGGAATAGGTGACCTCTTTGGGATGAGGTGAATTGACAAGTGTCAAGAACATCTTACAGTGTTGGACACATGTCCATAGGCATGGGTTTTGGGCCATGAGGCCATGTTGGACACCCATCTCAAGATAGAGCCATTTTTGTCTTGTATTTTCAATATAAACAAGTGCTTTGGAGAGATGTATTATGTGATTGACATGTACTATTATGCTGTCAGATTGTCTCCGAATACAAATGTCGAAGACTCCTGCAAGAGCATTGGCTCTCAAACTGTATTGTAACCTTCATTATTTACTGGAATACATTTGAGATGTGTTTTGGAGTGTCGGATTTTTCACCCATAAGGGTTTTCCCCACGTATATCTTGTCTCTCTCTTCTTCTGTCTTACATTATTGTGTATGTGTTTGCTGCAATATCTCTGTTAGTGGTTTAGCATTGTTGTAACTGTAAAGATTAAAATGAATTTTCACTCATCTCTCCTCATTAGATTAGTGTAGGAAGCAATTTCCGCACACCTAGCTTCCTTTCAATTTTCCATCTTATCACTGATTTTTCCTGTCCACCTATGATTTGTTTTTCATAAACTTTGCAAATATGTTTTTCTATGGTATCAAATTTTAGTTGCAACCTCTTGTCCCTATGCTATTTCCAACTGTAAATCTTACACTTGCATTCTGTGGGAGGTTCATCTTTGTTTGCATTCTCCACTGGTTCAATAAATGGGAATTTTGACACCCAATCGATATAAAAACTCCTTGACATTTCCCACTCATGCCCCTTTTTGAGTTGGCTTTTATTTTCCCCTTGCATGCACTTGCAGGATCTTCATCTTCATTGATTTCTATAACTTCATTAACTTCATTATCACTTGTTGAGTTTGATTTATTCATATTATCATTCATGCTACCTTGGATATTCCCTAGAACATAAATATCATTTGTGGCACTGTCATCATTCCCGCTACCTTGGATATTCCCTCGAACATCATCTATGGTATTGTCATCATTCCTGCTACCTTGGGTATTCCCTTGAACATCATCTATAGCATTCTCATCATTCATGGTACATTGGGTATTCTCTGCCCCTGGAAAATCATTTGTGGCATTGTCATCATTCCTGCTACCTTGGGTATTCCCTAGAATATCATTTGTGGCATTGTCATTCAAGTCAATAGATGGTACAGGTTTTGATGTTGTAGCTCCATCAGATGGACCACCAACATTGCCAAAGTATGACGTTATATTTCTCTGTTTTAATGACCTTGACCTCTCTTCACCACCCTCAGACAACTTCTTGCTCGACATCTCTCACAAATTAAAAGCTACAAAAAAAATGTCATTTTGTTCAAGAAGGAATCATAGATGATAGAATATAGATTCCTGATTCACTGGGTCCTAGATTAAGATATCTCCCTAGTCCTAGACTCCTAACTACTACTCAATAAATATCATCTGTAACAAATTACATTGAAACCAAACAAAGACATAAATAATCAACATGAATCTTATATTATTACATAGTAAAGAAATGATCACTTACCTTTTCTGTGACTTGCCAATGCTTGTAGCTATAACTTCTCTATGATCCAAAATGAATTGAGGATTCGAGAGCTTAGAGCTGAACAAAATGTCTAAAGGATTCATTAGAGTTTCAAATGCATTTATATCAATGCATATTTGGTGAATACCACGGGATTTTCAAATGGTATTGTAATAATTTGGTGAATCACCCGTACTATTAATAGGACACTTGTAAATGTTAGGTGAAATGGACCTCCATCAAACACATATGTTGTAATTTTCTAGGCGAATAAGGCCCTCGAATTAGCATGGAGTTATAATGGTATTGGCAAAATTGGTCCTCATACATGTGAACCATTTAATTATACTGGTGAAATTGGTCCTTGTACATGTCAACCGTTTAATAATGTTGGTGAAATGGGGTCCTCATCTGTGTCAACCATTTAATGATAATGGCGAATATGTGGGTGAATTAAAACATGCCTTCGAAATTACTAGTGAATCACTGATAGAAATGCATAGAATACCATGGAAAAAGTACTAACTATAAATGACTGAAAAATTAATAAGGTGGCGAATTGAAACGCATTAGACCGAAAATTTGAAAAAACCGGGCGAATTGGCCCCCTGCCAATGGGAATGTATTCGCCAATTCCCAATTTGTGGATATGAAATTTTCACCAATTGGCAAAGATTCACCACTAAAAAATCCCTAATAGATACTTGAATACCAGTGGTAGAATTACTACAAGCATTTGCATTAGTTGTCAAAATTGTTGATGTAAATATAGACATTCTCGTAGTTGGTATAGGTGTCGATACTTGTGTATGAGTTGGTGATGACTTGTTATTAATAACATTCACACATTCTGTCACCAACATAAAATTATTATGTACTATATGTGATAAACCTTGAATGACATTAATACCATCTTGTCCTTCTTTTATCAACTCTCTTATGTTGTGAATCGCAAGTATAGCTTCTTCCTCTATCCTTTCATTTTTCACAAATGCTTGGAAATCGGCTAACTCTTTATCAAGTTTGTTTATTTGCTCATTAGGTACATGTGTTACCACCTCAATAGTGTCATCAACATCATGAAATATTTGATCTTCCATAGTGTTTGTATGAGGTATAGTGTCTTACAAAATTTGTGTCTCTCCTTTTGTAAAGAAGGTGTTCAATGGATTTTTAGAGGTAGGAATATTGTTTTCTTCAGGAGTACTAGATCCCATGAGTCTTCTACATATTATTAAAGGGATATTTCTATTAGGGAAGAGGGTTATAATACTCATACAAAATCATGCAACACTCAATGGACAAACTAATAGAACAAATCCAAGGAGCAAGATATGTGTAGGATGCAAAATGCTTGATTTTTCACTTTTTTCATAATTTTTCAATGTAAATGATTAAGAGAAGAGGTGTTGTGAAGAATTTCAAGAGGGATAGTGAATAATAAGCCTAATAACAACCCATTGATGCAACAATATCTTTCACAACATGCATATGATGCAATTCTATATGCAAAATAAGCCAAAATCTAGTGAAAATGTAAGATTTTTAAACCCTAGACATGAAATTTTGCAATAAAGACACTATGATGAAACACTACAGTTAGAAATTAGTCCTATTGAGTGTTTTGAAAGGGTAGTAAAATTTGAAACAAGATTTTAACTACAAACCCTAGCTAATGCAAAACTAGGTTTTTGTGAAAAATGCACAATTTCAAGCAATTTTTATCAAATTAAGCATTATAATGCAATGCAAATGAATGATTAATCATGAATTTCTGTAATTGAAATCAGATTTAATGAAAATAACATAAATTAAATGCCAATTAATTCAAATTATGCCAAAATACAAGCCTAAGATGCCATTTTTTTTAATTTTTCAAATTTTTCAAAATTTTCAATTTTTTTGTAATTTTCAAATGCAATAAAATGAATGAATGCAAATCTATCACACAACACTCAGCAAGGTGCAAAAAATTCAAAAACATGGGTTCACCAAAATGTTTTGTATTAAAAAGGAGGGATAGGGTTGATGGGATGTTGATTTGTTGTTTTTGGGTTTAGATCCTCCTTTCACTACAAACATTCAAGGACATATCAACCGAGTTGAATCTCTACTAAGCGAGAGAATTCACCTAATATGTTGGGCTATCACTTGGAATGATGTGGAAACTCAAAAATTGCTAATTAATATCTCACTTTAATCCTTAAATATGTAAGAAACCCTAATTATGCAAAACAGTGATCAAATTGATAGATTCAAACAAATAATTATAGACCGAAATAAGAGATAGAGATTAATAACTAACCATTTTTTGAAGTTTAGAATTTAGAATATTCAGGGACAATGCCCTGGGCGCCCAAGTCCAAGGTATTGTTTTCTTCACAGAATGCAGAACTCCTTCTAGCACTGATGATCACTATTTCATCTATTTTCGTCACTGAAAATGTGGACACTGCCCTAGGCACCCTTGTCCAAGGCAGGCTATTTTTTGGGATGTTGGGGCTTCTTCAGATGTAGAATGTCACTGTAACACTAATTCCCATCTCTATGATTCTAGAGGACATTTCCCTAGGCGACCATGTCCTGAAAATGCTTTGTTTCACTTCTTTCTTTCAGATCCTAAATCCTTGTTGTCTGTAACCTTCCTCTACAACTCCACTTCGCGAAACTCAGTACCTGTAACCTACAATCACAAAGGAGTGTGGTTGGGGGTTGTGGTGTTTAGAGGCTTGCCTTAATCAAGCCCCAGAGAGACATTCAAGTATTTCAAACATCATTGTCAAATAAGAGTGTGTATCCCTACAGGATAGAGGCAAAATCCAAATGATAAATGATTAAAACACAAATAAATGTCACCTTAGAAGTGTATATCTCACATAAATGAAGGCTATTCAATCACAAGAGAAGATGAAGCCAAATCTGCAATCACAAACACAATAACAATGCTCTACTCTGCAACAATGAATATCATGAAATCAAAAGTATGCATAAAGTTCACAATCATCTTCTAGTTTACAAGTGAAATCCTAAACATGCTTATATATGCAACTACAAACATTCTTGCCAAGAATTTCATAATTCAAACTTTTGGTGTCATCCTAGGACCTAACAACAGTCATATAACCGACACTTAAATTTAGGGCTTGACCCAAAATAGGGCAGGACTAAGGCGTGAGCACCCAAGTCCTCCCTCCTTATTTTAGTCAAGAGTCATCTCAATAGCACCCCTTAGGTCCTATTTGCCATAAGACTTCAGGGTTTTCTCATCAAGATTTAAAATTAACTACCTTGATGCTTTAGACTCTGATAATGCTTTTCTAGTCGAGGATGAATTGTTGCAAGAGGTCCTTGAGCTCCAAAAAGAGATGGATAAATTAGAGGAAGTTAGGCTTAAGAAGGCTAAGGAGGAGGAAGACAAAATAAGAAAGGCTATGAACTTTAGGGATAAATTGAAAAGGAGAGTTGATCATTTGAAAGCATCTTGTCAAGCAAATCCCTCTATTGGGCTTAATCAGTCAAGTAATCCCAAGACTAACCCTGCAATAAGTAGCAATACCAAAAATATTCCTTTAGGAAACACTCATACCAATACTTGGAGTGATCCCCTATTGTCATTTCAATTTTAGGGACTTCTATTGATGGTACAATCTCTCAGGGCTTGGATAGAGGGAAGAAGCCTTTAATCATTGATCCCACAAGGGGTATAAGATCCGGTATAAATATTGCATCCCAGAAGCTCACTGCATCTGAAATACAAGAACAAAATGATTTGCAATTGAAAAGAGAGGTTGAGAATTTTAAAAGGGAGTTAGAGAGAATGGAGCAGTTGGATGCTAAAGAAGAAATGCAGAGAAATTTTGATTTCCTAAAGGTTTCCTACAAAGCTGGAGATACGACAACCTCTAGTTCCCAAAATCCTCCTATAACTTCATCATGTCCTAATTCAATAGTTGGCCCTTAGACATCAACACATGTGGGTCAGTCTCCCCACTTCTCCAAACCACATAATATGGGTGGTTGTGGACAAAACCCACCTTATAATGAAAATGCAATCACTCAACCTAGTGGACACAATGTAAGCCAACAAGGAAAACAGGGTGGGGAAGGTCAGAATGCTATGAGACAACAATAGAATACTCAATTTACTAGAAGGCCTTTACAGTTAGGAAGGTATAGGCAATTGGATTTTACTAGAATCCCTAGTTATCCTAATGATAGCCCTAATGAAACCAGAGATGCATTTGTTAGATTTTCTAGAAATAATGCATTATTAGGTGAAAGTCATCTGAGGACTTTTTTGAATTTGATAGATGATTTTGAAGTTGAAAATGAGGATGTAATTATGAAGTTATTCATGAAATATCTGACTGAGGATGATAGGGATTGGTACAGAGGTTTACTTGAGGCAAGTATAGGCTCATGGGAAGAATTCAAGAGGGTGTTCAAAGAGTAGCATGGTGACAAGATAGATCCTAGGTTTCTGATCAATGAATTTACTAGTATATCCAAAGGTCATAATGAGATGGTCTCATATTTTAATACAAGATTGTTAAACCCATGAATAAAATCCCTCCAGATATGAGACCAAGTGAGCCCATATGTTTGGTGTTATATGGAAATGCTTTTGATTCCAATATGAATTGAGGGGTAAGGAGCCTCAATCTTTGAGGAATGCTTTCCGAATAACTATGCACATTAAGAGTAACAAAAGAGCATTTGGGAAGGTTGGTAAGAGAGATGATGTCAAATTTATGAAAAACCCTAAAGGACCTCAAGATAAAGCACCATCTTCTGAAGATAAATTGGATAGAGTTATGAATGCTCTTAAGGACTTAAGTTATAAGGTAGCTAAAAATGAGAAGGTGTTATTCAATGACATACCTAACTATCATAAGCATGAGAGAATGCCTAGGCTGTCTGATCAACCTTATAATGCCACATGGCAAAATGGAAAGCTAGTTTTCAATAATCAGAAAAAATGTAGCTAACAGAGAAACTTCTGATCCATTGAGGAGACCTAGTGCAAATATGGTTGAGGACAATATTTGGTTCATAGCATGCCAACTGCCTCACTCTCTAGTTCAGTGTGTAGTGGTACAATCATTTCAAGAGTATGTCATGTCTGATGAGGAGTATGATGAAGATAGCTACAATCAAGATCATACCATCAATATGTTCTATTCTAAACCATATGTGATGGTAGAGGATTGTGTTTCTTCTGAGGAGAAATACGATAAGATTAATAAGAATAACCAGAGGTAATGTGAAGAAAGTAACCATCAGTAGGATTTTTCTGATCATGAGAGCAATGGTACAGAAAATGTGAATGTGTATGTTGTAGATACTAGAATGAGTGGGATTAGATTGAGAAAACCTATAGAATAAGAGATCAAAGCCCTAATTGTAGCTATTGTTGCCCAAGCTAGGAGTAGTTATGATTTGTGAAAAAAACTATAAATACTGATCAGGGTAAGCCTGGTAGTCTTTTATCAAAGAAACATCTACTACTATCAAGAGTCTTGAGACCATGAAAGAATCAAATAAAAGGGGCAAGTTGCCAAGAAATTAGAAAGTTCAGTTTGATATGTCAAATAAATGTTAGAAAGGAACAAAAATAGAAAGAGAATCAGTCAAACCTGATGCTCCTAGTGTTTGAAAGGGAGAAAATCAAGAAAAATAGAGGTAAGTAAAGTTATCCAGGATTCATGTATAATTCCCATGTTTGATATGACCCAAGTTCTATCCCAAATGAAAATTTGAATTCCTTTATTAGAGATGATGAAAATAGATGAACATAGGAACAATGCTTATAAAGTAATTGCAAGTATATCTGAAGTAGCACCTAAGATTCCCAAAGAGTCACATGTTTCCCAGAATGTAAACCAGTAGGTTGGTGAAGCCAAGAGTAAAGAGATGGGAACCCCTAAGGTGTATGTAGGAGAAGAATTGACTAAATCCCCATCTTAGTTTGATCCCTTTTATGTCAGTCTACTTATAAATAACAAGAAGGTTAGAAACTGCATGATAGACTCAGGAGTCGCTCTAAACATTATGCCCCTAGAAGTTATGAAAGAGTTGGGATTTTGGATTGATACATGCTATGGCCAATGTTATGCCATGGATAATAGAGTTGTTCTAGTTATTGGGATAATGAAGGGTGTTGACTTAAGGTTTGCAACATTTCCTGATAAAGTATACAAAATCCACATAATTGTTGTGGATATCCCACCTCAATATGGGATGCTCTTATCAAGACAATGGACAACATCAGTTGGGGGAAACATATAGCTAGACCTGTTTTATGCCACTATATCAATGAATGGAAAGGAAGTTAGATTGGATAGTGAACCTAGGTTACATACAGTAGTAGAGCATAATAACAATCCTAATCACTTCAATCAACAAGTCAATTTTTGCAATAGTGATATGGATAACTTCAAAGTAGAACTAGATCAAGAAGCTCCATGATGCACTAATCCTTTAGAAGCTAAAGCCTAGACAAATCAAGAAGGATTATGGCAAATGTACTTTGATGGTGCATGCTCTAAAGCAAGAGTAGGAGCAGGTGTGATTATCATTGCACCTAGTGGTAAAACTTTTAAACGTTCATTTATACTAATTTCTCTTCCACTAACAACACTGTAGAGTATGAAGCATTACTTCTTGGCTTAAACATGGCAGTCAAGCATGGTATAAAATTATTGAGAGTTTTTGGAGATTCTAAATTGGTTGTCTCATAGGTGAGAGATAAATATTTGACAAAGCATAGAAGAGTTAAGCAATACAAGCATGTTGTGTGGGACACCATAGAACTGTTGGATGTATTTTCCATTAACTGGATAGAAAGAAAAAAGAATGTGATGGTTGACTTCTTGGCCAATATAGGCCTAAGGAGTGATGATATTACTTGATTTGGAATCTCTAAAGTTGAGGTTAAAACCAGACCATATGTGCCAAAATTTATCTATAACCGGTATGTTTTCAATGATGATATAGATTTTCTAAAGTTCCTTCAATGTGAAGATAAGTACCTTTCACAAGAGATAGATTTCAATGCATTCGTGGAAGTTGTCAATGAGAAGGAAACTATCTTTGGGACTAAAGTAATTCAGTTAAAGACAAATAAAATCCTAAGGGGATTGGTAGCTTTGGAAAGAGCATTTGAAAATAATGATAGCAATGAGTAGAAGCATGTACCAATCCATAGAGATGATTTAGAGTAGGTTGATTTAGGGACTATTGCCTCACCTAAGAATGTATACATTGGGAAAAGGATCAGTCCCAAGGTAAGAATAATACTTACTAATTTATTAAAGAAATACAAGCATGTTTTTGCCTAGTCCTATGATGACCTAAAAGTCTATAGAGAGGATCTACTCTAGCATGAGATCCCTTTGAAACCAGATGCCAAGCCTTTCAAGAAAAAGTAGAGACCCATTAATCCAATGTTGATTCCAAAAATGTACTAGGAACTAGAAAAGATGAAGGATGGTGGAATCATCAAACCAATCAGGTATTCTGCATGGGTCTCAAATTTGGTGCCAGTAAGGAAAAAGAATGGGGATCTAAGACTCTGTGTTGAATGTGTCCTCATTAAACGATAATTATCCTTTACCCAACATGGAAATAATGCTCCAAAGGGTCATAGGGAATGAGTTGATGTCCATGATGGATGTTTTTTTAGGATATAATCAAGTGAAATTAAGGAATCAAAACAATATAAGATAGCTTTCACTACTCCCTTGGGCATGTATGTCAACATTAGGATGCCATTTGGGTTGACCAATGCCCGAGAGACATTCCAAAGAGCCATGGATGTTGCTTTCTTAGACTTGATTAATGTAATTATGGTTATGTATCAAGATGACATAACTGCTTTTTCAAAAAAGGTTGAAGATCATTGCATGCAATTTGAACAAATCTTCAGGAGGGCTCTAGAGTATGGGATATCTCTCAATCCCAAGAAATGCATGTTTGCAGTATCAGAGGGGAAGTTTTTGGGACATATTGTGTCCAAAGGTGGAGTAAGGATAAATCTAGAGAGACTGGCAGCTATTGATAAGATATCAATCCCCAAAACCATCAAAACAATAAAGTTTTTCTTTGGCTAGATTAACTTTGTAAGAAGGTTTATTTCCAATTTTGCATATATTGTTAAACCTATTTCCAAGATGCTAAACAAAGGAGCCAAGATCATATGGGATGATGATGCTATTAATGCTTTTGTAGAAATAAAAAGAGCTATTAAGGAGGCACTAGTGTTGAAATCCCTAAATTTTAGTAAACCTTTTCAGATATTCGCATTTGTTTCATTCCACACTATTGTAGTAGTTATGTTACAAACAAATGAAGAGGGCTTCTAGCAACCCATTGCATTTTTTAGCAAATTGCTTCAAGTTGCAGAGATGAAGTGTGATATGGCAGAAAAACATGCATATACTTTGGTGAAAGCCATGAAAAGTTTCAGACACTATTTGGTTAGTGTGAAAGTAGAATCATATGTGCCCAATGCAACTATGAAAGATGTGTTAGTCCGGAAAGAGGTCATTGGTCAGAGGTGCAGATGGATCAACAAGTCAATATTGATGTCTGGATCACAAAACTAGTCAAAGGACAAGGACTTGCCAAACTGATGGCTGAAGCTAACCTGGAGGCTGCTCAAATCAATATTATTGAGGAAGAAATAGGGGTGATATGTAGCTTATAGAGGAGCCAATGGTATGCTGATATCATTTATTATTTGACACACCTTAAGTGTCCTCATGGGCTCACCATGAATCAACAAAGAATGTTGAAGTTGCAGGCTGTGAGGTATGTATTTTTGAAAGGGTATTTATATTGGAAAGACAATAGCAGTGTCCTCTTATTTTCCTTAGATAAGAACCAAGATGAAAGAATATTGAAAGAAATGCATGTAGGAGTATGTGGGGGTCACTTTATAGCTAAAATGATAGCTCAAAAATTATGAGGGCGGGATATTATTGGCCTACCGTATTTTTAGACTCCCATGCATTTACAAGAAAATGTGAGGCATGTCAGAAGTTCTTTAGAAAGCTCAAATATTCAGGTGCATTTCCCCTTAGGCCCGTGTAGGTTGAGGCCCCCTTCTATCAATGGGGCATAGATTTTATTGGTGAAATCAATGAGAAGTCTAGTGGAGGCCATAAATGGATCCTTATAGCCACAGATTACTTTACCAAGTGGATAGAAGCTATCCCTACCAAAAAAGCCACAAGCAAGGTTGTGAAGGCCTTCATTCTAAATTGCATCATTGTAATATTTGGAGCACCAATTAGATTAGTAATGGATAATGCTATGTGCTTTAGATATAATGATTTCATAGGTTTCTGCAATATATATGGCATTGAGATGTCATATTCTTCCCCTTATCACCCCCAAGGAAATGGTCAAGCTGAGTCTAGTAACAAAAGCCTGATGAAAATCATCAAGAGGATGTTGGATAAAAACAAAAGGGCTTGGGATTTTAAGCTAAGTCTAGCTTTATGGGCTAATAGGGTGACTATCAAAAAGGTTGTTGGCAAATCAACCTTTGAATTAGTTTATGGCACTCAAGACAAGTTGCCAGTTAATAATCTCCTACCTATCTATAAGTTCATTCAAGAAGAGGATTTGGACATCCCTAAACCAATGGAGGAGAGGATTGAATAGTTAATTGAACTTGATGAAGTAAGAAGGGATGCACAAGGAATAATCTCAAAATACAGTAGAAGGCTAAATACTTGTTTGACAAAAGAGCTTCAGATAGGAAGTTCAAAGTGAATGACATGGTTCTAGTATGGAATTCTAGGGCACAAGACAAGGGTAAGTATGGAAAATTTGAAGCCTTGTGGTTAGGACCCTATGTCATAACAGATTATCATCGAGGAGACTCATATTTCATCCAAGCCTTGAATGGTGAAATCCAAGAATTGCCAATGCATGGACAATTCTTGAAGCAATTATTTGCTTGATCATATCCATGCACATTTGTATTTTTAGTGTAAATAGGTGTGTTGCCTTGTGTGTTTTTCCCTACTTCCTAATTTTGTGGTCTGTTGCCTTCTTAGAGATTCTAGATCCTCGCAATGACCTTCCAGTCATTCGTCTCCAACTAGAGCCACTATTAGGACTATGAGAAATCTTCCCTGGCTCCATGTGCATTTTGCCCCCAAATTCTATCTAAGTCCCATTTTATGCCTCCATTGTTGAACCTATTTATAATAAATGATCTAAGATGTCTTTCATAGGTTTCCATATGTCTGTCTTCTGAAATGCAAGGAAAAAGATCTAGAAAATTGGTTAAGTCCCAAAAATCCTAAGTGTTTCCTTTTGTTTTTGCCTTGGTCAAGGTTTCAGAGTTTCAGGCTCCTGTCTTCTATCGTGTTGTCTTTATCGGCTCTGAGGTTTGAGTTCAAAATTTGTCTAAGTGTCTGAATTTGTCTTTTTTGAGGTGGAGTTACGGAGTTCGAAGTTTCGGCCTTTCATCTTCTTCAATATTGTGGTTGGAAGGAGGGTGGCCTGAAGACCAAAGTCCGGTGAGCTCTATTTCTGCTATGTGTTTCGAAGGTCAAACTTTGGGCCTTTGGCCTTTGGTCTTCTTCATGACAAGTGTCAGAGAGAAGCCTTGGAGTCTGAAGTTCAACAAGTCTACCAAGGTGATCATTAATATTCTAAGTATGTGGTGGATTTTTGGTGGTTGAAGTTGCAACCTTTCATCTTCTCCATGTTGCAGTTGGAGAGCTCAAGGGCTAAAGTATGGCAGTTCCTATTTCGCATTCATTTTGTCAGAGGTCAGGGTCTCAACATTCCTTCTTCAGTGATGCATGATGAAGGATCGAAGGCTGAAGTCTGACAGGGTTGAATATTCTAAGTGTAGCAGAGGTTAGATTTTAGGCTTCCTTCCTTCTACCTTCTTCCTTTTGGAAGACAAAAGGAGGAAGGCCCAATGGCCGACTCCCGACAGACGATTGTTTTTCAAAGGCATTCTACCATTCTATGGAACCATTTGGGTGGGCCCGCGGTAGACTAGCAGAACCGCATAATGCTGCCATGTGGCATAGGGTGAAATGGCAAAGGTCCAAAGGCTGACTCTCGATAAAGGTTCTTTCTATTACAAAGTGGAGGGTGGAGGTTGGGGCTTCATTGTTTCCTCTTCCTATGGACATAAGGCGGAAGGGTGAAGGCCCAGAGACCGACTCCTGACACTTTCATAATGTTGGGTGAATATTTTGTTCTCAACTAACTAAGGAAAAAATGGTTATATCAACCATAGTATGATGAGATTAAATCTCTCCTCCCAGAAAGGGGAGGCTCCCTTCTTATTGCTATCTGAATCAACTAATGATTAAACTATGCTTATTTACACTACAATTATTCATGAGGGCATTTCCATTAACATATTCTCTTTCTTCAAAATAAGAGAAATGAACTACAATAAATACCTTGATGATTACAATGGCTAAGGAACTAAATAACACCAATTGTAGCAATAATAACCAATATACAATTCCATTAGATGAAAGAATAACAGGAAAGATACCGGCACTTAAGAGTAACTAGAAAATCCACAGGAGCACAAAATCTTTTGTCACTTTCCACGATGTATTAACTTAAATAATCCATGCAACAAATTATAGCTCAAAGACTATTAACTTGCAACACCATAAACTCACAAGAATATAGATGATACTTGTGGTACAAAGTTTGCAATCTCTTAACCAAACTCATATACAAAACATATATTTCCAAAGATAATATGATAACACAAAGTTTACCAATATTAAATTTGATTTCCTCTCAACAATGAAATACTAGATTACCCACAAACCAACTTCAAGATAATATGAATAGAGAGACGAAAGAACACTCTTTCATACAACAAATGTTTTCCTAAAACAAAGGTTGGAGACAAATTTGCTTCTTTTGTTGATAAGTTCTTGATTTGCACTTTCAA
This sequence comes from Cunninghamia lanceolata, assembly GCA_027924645.1. Classification (NCBI taxonomy): domain Eukaryota; kingdom Viridiplantae; phylum Streptophyta; class Pinopsida; order Cupressales; family Cupressaceae; genus Cunninghamia; species Cunninghamia lanceolata. Next base: position 18,202,508 of record BSBN01001715.1, read on the forward strand.
CACAAAGTTTAAAATATGCTTCACAAAATTGGCAGACCTTCGCTTCAAATATTAAAAGTATCATTTACATAAGAGGCCCTCTTTATTTATAGGGAGAGATTGAGAGAAAAAATAGGAAAACTGTAACTACTTTGACTTATTCAACACAAAAGTTCAAAATGATTTAGGACTTCTCTATTTTTACATGTAATTACATATTTGAAAAATACATGTAAATATGTCCAGAACAAAAAACATAGAGCATGAAAACATTGAAAAGTAAACTAAGGCATGATCGACTTTCTCCACCATCCTTTTCCATGAAATCCACATACTTCTTCATCACTCCTTGCATTTGCTCGGTATCTAGTCTTGAAGTTTAGAAATGGCAAGGACCCTTGTTATTGAATCCTTCACAGTGCGACAGGCTTTCTCATGCATTCCCAAGAACACTTTGAGGTTGTCCAAAGTTAGTCGGATAGCCTATTGAATCCACTCTTGAATTGCGCATGAGTTGAAAAAAGCTCTCTTCAATGATGCAAGGGGATGAAGATGACAAGGAGAAAAGAAAATAGTAGAAATAAAACACTAAAGTCCCCTTTTAAAACCCCTAAATAATATTAAATGAAGAACATTTATTACACTTGTGTAAACAAGCAGTTGCATGGTCGGCCCTTTTTTTACCGACGATGCAACCTAGAGGGAAAATATGTAGGGCCAGCAAATTTCGCTGACCTTACATAAAAAAATTACAAAGATGCAGTGGTGGCAAAAAACACTACCACTATATGTAAAAAATCACAAAGATGTAGTGGTGGCAAAAAATGCCTCCACTGCATATAAAAAATCACAAAGATGCAGTGGTGGCAAAAAACATCGCCACTGCATAAAAAAATGCCACCACTGCATATAAAAATTCACTAAGATGTAGTGGTGGGAAAAAATGTTGCCATTGCATATAAAAATTCACTAAGATGCAGTGGTCGCAAAAAATGCTACCACTGCATATAAAAATTCACAAAGATGCAGTGGCAAAAAAAAATGTCGCCACTACATATAAAAAATCACTAAGATGTAGTGGTGGCAAAAAATGCCACCACTATATATAAAAATTCACTAAGATGTAGTAGTGGCAAAAAATGCCACCACTGCATATAAAGATTCGCTAAGATGCAGTGGTGGCAAAAAATGTCGCCACTACATATAAAAATTCACTAAGATGCAGTGGTGGCAAAAAACACTATCACTGCATATAAAGATTCACTAAGACGCAATGGTGGAAAAAAATGCCGCCACTGCATATAAAAATTCACTAAGATGCAGTGGTGGCAAAAAATGTCGCCACTGCATATACAAATTCACAAAGATGCAGTGGTGGCAAAAAACACCGCCACTGCATATACAAATTCACAAAGATGCAGTGGTCACAAAAAACACCGCCACTGCATATAAAGATGTGGTGGTGGAAAAAAACACCACCACTACATATAAAGATGTAGTGGTGGCAAAAAATGTCGCCACTGCATATAGAAAAATTTACTAACTCCCAAAAAGTGAAATTTACAATTAGACTTGCTTTACAAAATTTGAGAAACCAACACAAAAAGATGCTTGGATGAACTATCTGAGGCTAGGAGAATATGTACAAGGACAATTGTGATTGCCTCGTTTTACGAGCTTAGAGTTGTAGGCTACAAAACGGACAAGTTTCGTAGGGTCATCCTACAAACTGAGCTCAGCTAAATTTGAGGATAACACATAACTATACGAAGGCGAGGTCGAGGCTTCCATCCTTCCTCTTCCAGGTATTATTAGTGGTAGGGGTGATGGCCCGAAGCCCGACTCCCGATGCTTTCATCACTATACATTGGCGGGGTCGGGGCTTCCATCATTCCTCTTCCTAGTGCCAAAGGGTGCAAGGCGGAAGGCCCAAGCTCCGAAGCTTGATATTTCAGAGCTCGACTTCTTGGCCTTCTAGATGCACCAAAAAGCTTCTCAAGTGGTCATTATTTTTGCATTTGGGCATGTAACTGTATTTGTCCTTTTAGAATATTCTTTCCATGGACAGTTGCACTCGTAGCTTGTTATGATGATGTCAAATAAAAATGTAACATGTGTATGTGGCTGGTAGCTTTTTTGCTCCCTTGTTTCTATAAGAGGGAATTCAGGGCCACTTTGTAAGTCTTCCAAATCTTTGTTTTGGGTAGTAGTGTGTTTGTATTTTTTCTAGAGTGATAGAAGAAAATTATATGGTATCTTTGTGTTCAAATCTGTAGAGTAATGATTTTCAATTTTGAACGTATTTTCACGCTGGTTGCAAAATTGTCTCCATTTGTATTGTCAATGAAATTAATATGAATGTTGAATATCAAGGATATTTTGATTCATCTTTGCAGTCCCCTGTAATGTGTGTATTGCCTTTTGCTTTCTCTTAAGGAGAGAAATAATTACTTGGGAAATACTCTATTAATTTTGTTCTACATTATGGTTTAAAGGACAATTTTGCAATTCTAAGTATAGGAAGCATTAATGCAAGGTATTACTGCTATCAGTCGATTTGTGATGAAGCAATATTGCTTGAAAGATACACTTGATTTATGTAGCTTAACTCTGTAACCCGTAGATTAGGCACTGATCTCTTACTAGGCTAATATGTTGATTCAGATCCATCCAAACAATCAAAATCATTTCTATTTCTATATTGTTTTAGAGTAGAATTGGAGTAAATAACCATTCTCAATCCTGGTTTGAACTGATTTGCCAAAGGATTAAGCCAAATCTGATAGGAGTCATTCATTTCCTTGGTATATTTTCATTGAGAACTTCTATTTAAACATCAACATCTAGCATAAGTCCAGAAATACCTTTGGATGTTGTATAGGTACACTTACCTTGGTCATGCATAACCAAAAGTGTAGAGGATTTCAACTCATTGTTGAATCTTATTCATTGGCCACTAACCTAGAATCCTTAATCACAAGAAATTAGCTAAATCTTTAAAGGATTTTAGACAAACGGTTGCAAACACCAACACAACACACACTAATGTTGAAGCCTTGGTATCCCTCATTCAATATTTCTATTGAATCATTTAACATATTGATTGTTTGGTTTAGGCTACCCAACCTTTAACTACACTTCTAGTTGGATTCATGCTACAAATCTATTGGTAATATGCTAGTTCATTTCTTGATGATAGATTCAACTACATTAATATTTTCTCACACAAATTGTGCTTATATTTTGGTGGATGTTGACCTTTTTAAATCACTTCTAGTGAAGATTATTCTTTAGGTGGTAAATTATCCTTAGGTGCAACCTTTAGACTACAAGGGTTTACCTTTTTGATGTTATCATTGCTTTGATAGAGGACACTTGGCTTTGGATTATTTGTGTTCTAAACACACAGTTGTAGAGGTGGCTTCTTGGTGGTGGGATGTTCTCCCCCAACATTTCATTGTTGTAAATTCTCTCAATGATCTTCTTCCTTCTAGCACACCATCTCTCCCTTCAAAGTTGTGTTAGTATCAGTTTTTATTTTCCCTATTTCTTGGGTAAGTTATTTTCCCTGTGGGTAAGCTATTTTCCCTATTTCTTAGGTTTTTCCTACACTTTTAAGTTTGCTTAGTTTAAATAAAGTGAGTTTAATTAGTGAGTGGGTGATTTGAGGTGTTGGCATCCTACATGGGAGGTGGCATTTGCTATCTTGGGAAGATGCTCTTTCTATATTTATCCCGTATAGTGGCTTCTCCCTATTGGTTGGTTTTTCCACCTCTCCCCCCTCTCTGGTCTATATAAACTCACTACCTAGGTTGTATTTTGCATCTTGAATACATTATATAGTTACTCTGCCATTCTTTGTATGAATCTTTGAGCTCTTAATGCAATTATGTCACATCAACATTTGCATATCTCTTGGAATAGCTGGTTTGCTTCTAATTTGCATTTCATTTTATGTAGCTTAGAATCTCTCTCATAAATTTCTTGGGTTTTGCATCTTGTTCAAGATTTCTAACATGGTATTAGAGCTTTAGTTTTGAGATTCTTGAGTTCATTTGATTCCTGATTGAGAGATTAAGTTCTTTGTGAGTTCTTGTCAATCTCATATGCTCTTCTCTTGCATTTTTTAACGATCTGGAGAATCAATAAGGATCTAACAAGACCCATTAACCTCTTTATTTTGTATGCATTTTTTTGTGAGATCTGGTTGGTTGCAGCATTCTGGTTATTTTGGAAGCATTTTTAGCTATTCCATAGCATCCAAAAGGTTTGAGAAAGTCATATTTGGCTTTCATTTTGCCAAAATCAGAGATCAAGAATCACAACTGCAAATAGGTTTGGAGAGTGGTTCTAAAATATTACTCAAATTTGGGGCATTTTGAGGCCAAATGGACCTTTCCATTGTGTTTGGAAGGCCCAAAAACCCCCATTTCCATATAAAATTTATCCATATTGGGACACTAGAGCCTCTGTCAAAAAAAAATTGGAGGGGCGTTCAACTTTTTCGGCACTCGGGCCCAAATTTAAAAAATCATAACTTTTGCTCCTAGAGTCAAAAGTTCAAGAAAAAATATGCATTGGAAAGCTAAAGACGAGCTCTAACCAGCCAAGGTGTTTCTTTGTCATTTTTTCGTTTTTTTTTAACCCGAAATTGCAGGTTGAAGCTAGTAGCTATTTTTTCTTCCACAGTCCATATCTTGTGCCTCAAATATCCATTTTTTGAAAACAAATAGGCATTGGAAAGGTATTCAAGAGAACTACACAACTACATAAGATTTTTTTCAGATTTTGTAATAGGTCCATTTTGGATCAAATGTTTGGTTTTAGTTGTTTTGAGACCTATGACTATTGTAATCTGCTAAAAGGCTTTGTAATCGCACTAAACTATAAAGTGTCAATATTGTAATTTTAGGGGAGGTGAATTTCTGATACTAGTGAAAAAAGAGGGGGTGTATTGGTGTCTTGTGTGCTCTCTTTGAAAAAAATTATTCTTCTTTCATTTCCACACAACAACAATAATCTTTTCTGTAATTAAAATGGATCTAGTAATAGTACCTACACTCACACCCTACAACTACTTTGATTGGAAATCTAAAATGACAATCTATTTAAAGAGGCAAGGATTGTATAGAGTAACTATGGGTCTTGAAACTAAACCAACTCTAATTACAGAAAATCCAAAATGGTTTAATAAGTTGGATGAAGCTTTTGGAACCTTGTGTATGTCTATATCTCCATATTTGCTTTTTCACGTTGAATATGTTTCTACACCAAATGATTTATGGACCACTTTGGAAAATCTCTTTGGTAAGAAGGATGAAATAAGAGGACATCTACTAGAGAATGAGCTCATAGGGTTAAGTCCTACCAGTTTTGATACTATTCAAGACTTCTTCACTAAACTAAAGGCCATAAGATTGCAGTTGAAACAATGTGGGATTAAAAAGAAAGATTCTCAATTAATCTTAAGTATTCTTTCCAAGCTTGGTCCTAATTATTCTGTGTTTGTTTCTACATTTCATGCCACTAAAAGTGCCTTAGGAACCAATTATAGAATGCCTTCTCTTCATGATTTTGCTAATGAACTCACAAAGGAGCAAGATAAATTGGTTCAAATGGGCACAATTAATCCCTCTAAATCTCATTCCTTGGTTACAAATTAGGGCACTAAAGATCAGAAAGGGTCTAGCAAGCAGAAAAAGAAACAATAGAATCAAGGAGAGATGAAACAAGATCAAAAATTGACTACTCCAAAAGCTGCCAATCAAGCATCTTCTTCCAAAGGTGACAAGCCTAAGAAGGAGAAGGAAAAGTGTGACTATTGCAAGAAACCTGGTCATGATGAACATAAGTGTCTTAAGAAGCAGATTGATCACCTGACACATCTTCTTGAGAAGAACAATATCAAGGTGCTTCATTCAGTCAAATAGAGTTCATCTCAAGAATCTTCAAAGGACATAGACAAAATTAAATGTAAAGGAAAGGGTAAGGCCCTAGTTGCTATTACTTCACAAGACTATACCTAGATCATTAACTCAGGTGCTTTGCACCACATGGTTTTGCCTCTTTGGAGCCATGTTCTCTATGATATATACTCATGGGTGATGACACTCATGTTGAAGTTCATGAGAGAGGTTCTGTTGACATGGGCAAAGGAACATTTCATGATGTTCTTTGTGTTCCATCTTTGTCAACTAATCTCCTATCTATCTATTAGATCACTCACACTAGCTCTAGCAAGCAGGTTGAGTTCACTCTAGACACAGTGGTAATTAGTGAGTTGCACAATGGGTCTATAGTTGCTATGGGAAAAGTTGATCATCGGTCTAGACTATATCAGTTTTCTCACTTTGTTCCTAATTATCCTTCACTTGATTTTCTTACTCACTCAGATGAGGTGAGTTGTTTATGGCATCGGTGATTTGGCCACTTGAGCTATCACTACTTGCAACAGCTCAGTCAATAGGTCATGGTTTTAGGGTTGCTTTCTATTCAGTTTTCTGATGGTGTTTGCCAAGGATGGATTCTTGGTAAGCATCCTGAAGAGAAATTTGATAAAGGCAAAGCATGGAGGGCCACACAGCTTCTGGAGTTAGTCCATAGTGACTTAGCAGGACCATTTGCACATCCTTCTTTTAGTAGGGCTTGATATGTTCTCACATTCATTAATGACCTTTCTAGATACACATGGATTTATTTTCTCAAACAAAAGTCCAAGGTCTTTGAGTCTTTTTAGGACTTCAAAACTTTTGCAGAGAACTAGTCTAGGAATTCCATCAAGATTCAGCGTATAGATAATGGGGGGGAGTATATCAACTAGATATTTGAGAAGTTTTGTGTTTCATAGGGTATTGATCTTCAACACATAGTTTCCTACAGTCCACAACAGAATGGTGTTGCAGAACAAAATAACATATCATTAAAAGAAATGGCCAACTGTATGATTCACTCTAGGTCCATGGCACCTCAATATTGGGCAAAGGCCATAAACTATGCCTATTACATCTAGAATTAGACTCCTCACCGAGCTATGAAGGGGGTCACTCATTTTCAAGCTTGGACTGGTGAAAAACCCATAGTTAAGCACTTTCAAATGTTTAGTTTTCCTACATGGGCCCACATTCCAATAGAGAAATACAAGGCTATGGATCCGCAAAGCAAGCCTTGTATATTTGTTGGGTACCCAGATGGTGTCAAAGGCTACAAGCTTCTCCACCCCACCAATCATGAATTGTTCATTGAGAAGAGTGTTCATTTTAAGGAGGATGTTTCCAATTTTTCTCCTACCACTTCTCCATCTACAATCACTTTGGAGACATTACGAAATGATGATAGTTCTTTTGAGGATCTTAATCCTCCTGCTCATGATGAGGAGTCTTCTTCCTCCACTTCAGATGGTGACGATGATGATAAGGATTCATCTTCCTCTACTCCTAGTCATCATTTAGAGGGTGATGATCCTCCTCCATATTCTTCTATTAGGCCTCTTTGGGCTCATCAGGCATTGGGGTCAGTAGCTGATTGGGTTGGTGAAAGGTCACAGTTTGAGTAGGCTCCACATATATTCATTGCCTTAGCTTCCAATCCATAGTCTTTTCAGGAAGCTTTTGGTGTCCCCAAGTGGGACACTACTATGCAGGAAGAGTTCAATTCCTTGAAGACGAACCATACTTGGGATTGTTATGTCAAAAAATGTACCCTTAAGGGCTTTCCCCTCTTAAGGTTTAGCTCTCGGGTCCTATTATTGCATTTAGAGCATCTTGCATGTTATTTTTGACTTCCGATGAGAAAACCCTAAAGTCTTATGAGAAATAGGACCTAGGGGATTACATTTTGACGAATCTTGAACAAAAATGGCAGGGTGGACTTGGGCGCTATCTCGCTAGTCCTTCCCTATTTTGGGTTTTCTCTAATTTCAAATGTTGGTTTAGTGATCGTTATTTAGGTCCTATGCCGACATCTAAAGTTTAAATTATAAAATTCTTGGCTGGAATCTTTGTAGTTACATATATAAGCATGATTAGGTTTGATTTGCAAACTAGATGGAAATTAGATGAGCATTGTGATTTTGTGAAATTGATTCAAGGCATCCATTGTGTTGCAAAGAAGTACTTTGTTGTTATTGTGTTTGTATTTGTGGATTTGACATCCATCTCCTCATGGCATGAAGAGTATCTTCCTTCCATGAGATCTACACTTCAAGGTGATATCTACTATATTTTTAATCATTTATCATTTGGATTTTTACCTCTATCCCACTGGGATACGCACTCTTATTTGAAAATGGTGTTTGGGAGACTTGAATGTCTCTCCAAGATCAAGACAAGCCTTTAAACACCACAACCCCCTCCCACACTCCTTGTGATTGCAGGTTACAGGTACCGAGTTTCATGGAGTGGAGCTACAGAAAAGGAGTGGCAAACATCAAGGATTCAGGATTTGAAAATAAGCCAGACATTGGAGCTTTTCCTGGACTAGGCACTAGTCCCCGTGTCCTCTAGTTTTCTTGAAGCAGAAACAAAAGTTGCAATGAGGATTACTGTCGGAAGGAGATTAGAATTCTGCAAAGAAATAGATACCTTGGACTTGGGTGCTAGTCCCCGTGTCCCCAACTTTTCTGCCTTCTAGACTTTGAAAAACAATGAGTTAAGGTTCTCTGCCCTTCTCCTTATCTTAAGAGCATTTGTCGTAATTCATCAATTTGCTTATTATTTTGTGTATTTAGGGTTTTAAGTGAAATTGAGCATTAAATTAAGATATTGTTTGACACATCCAAGATTCCACATCTTCCCAAGTGGCAGCCCAACCTGATAGGTGAATCCTTTTGCACAAATTGGAGGTTCAACTTAGTTAATATGCCCTTCGAATGTTTGGTGGGAAAGAAGGATTCCACATAAACCCTTAAAATCAAACAAACCACACAACCTCTTTTTGCCACAAAACATTTTGGTGAACCTATGTTTTTGGATTTTTTAGCACCTTGTTGAGTTTTGTGTGATATATTTGCATTCATTCATCTTATTGCATTCGAAAAATTACAAAAAAAATTGAAAATTTTAAAAATTTTGAAAAAAATTAGCATTTTTGGCTTGCATTTTAACATAATTTGAATTATGTTGCATTCAATTTTATTAAATTTCTATAATTTTCATTAGATCTGATTTAAATTAAAGAAATTTGTCATTTAGTATTCAATTGCATTGCATTTTTGTGCTTAAATTGATAAAAAAAAATGCTTGAAATTGTGCATTTTTCATAAAAACCTAGTTTTGCATTAGCTAGGGTTTGTAGTCAAAATCTTGTCTAAAATTTTAATACCCTTTTAAAACACTCATTAGGACTTATTTCTAATGGTAGTGTTGCATCATAGTAGTCTCCTTGCAAAATTTCATGTCTAAGGTTTGAAAACCTTGCATTTTCACTAGATTTGGCCTTATCGTCTCTATAGATTTGCATCACAAGCATGTTGTAATGGATTTTGCTGCATTAATTAGATGTTATTAATGTTAATATTTTCTTCCCCTCCTCATATTCCTTACAACACCCTTTCTACTAGGCCTTTGCATTGAAAATTTGTGAAAATTTGCATATTCTAGCTATATTTTCACTAGGGTTTGACTTAGATTGGCACTATAGGCATGTCGTGACAGATCTTATTGCATTGGGTGAATGATATTACTGTTATAATCTACTTTCCATCACAATTTTCCTCACAATACCCTTTCTCTTATTCATTTGCATTGAGAATTGTTGAAAAATTGCATGTTTTAGCACATTTTCACTAGGTTTTGACATGTCATCACTCTAGATTTGTATCAATAGTGTGTTGTTAAAGATATTTCTGTATAATTGGACTGTTATTAGGCATATTATTTTCTGTCTCTCTTGAAATTCTTCACAGCACCATTCCTTTCATCCATTTGCATTGGAAAAAGTTGAAAAATCTAGCATTTTAAGTTATTTTCATACATACTTTTGCACTTATTCTTGCATAAATGTTGAAAATATTTTGAAATCTGATTTTTAATTCATTTGAAAACATACACATGGCACCTTCATGTCATTTTTATATGGTATCTTTGCAGGCATTTATCAAAGATCTTGATTTTGACCAATTTTTAACCCTCATGAGTGAACATCCTACAATATTAGAAAGCTTAACTGAGTTCATCTCCATGAGTAGCAATGAAAAAGATAATTTTGATAGTACTTATCCTATATCTACTACATGTGATGATGACATAAACTTGTCCTCTATTCATTCTTTCAAAAATGATTCTTCCCATGAGGATATACTAGTACAAGACAATGAGATCACTGATACCTTCCCAACAATAAGAGAAACACAAGCTTTGCAAGACAACATGCCTCCTACAACTAAAACATAAGAACACATACTTCATGATGTTGAGGATGTGATAACATATGTCTCTAATGAACAAATAGACAAAATTGACAACGAACTAGCCGAATTTCAAGCATTTGTGGAAAATGAAAGGATAGCAGACCAAGCTATACCTGTTATTCATAGCATAAGAGAGTTACTAAAAGAAGGACAAGATGGTATTAATGTTGTTCTAGGTTTAACACATATAGTACAAAATAATATTATGCCACGATATGATCTAGATAATTACACATCTCTCCCTTGGGTAGTAGAAGACTTAATACATCACATTGAGAATGATGAGTATGAAAATTCTCTTAATGGAATGGAATCATTAGTTAAAACTTATGATGATGAGAGTGATAATGATACAACACCTAAACTTCTTAACAACACTTTACCTTGATTTCATCCCAATGCTCTCCCTAGCCAAGATGAAGCATTGGTGAATGCAGAAAGACATCTCACAGAACAAAAAGCTTATTATGACTATTTGGACTATGATGATATTATTGCTACTATAGAGGTGGATAAGGAAAATATTGAAGTATTACCTCATCCACAAGGACATGGTATTTATGCTGAGGTCCCTCCTCTGTTATCCCTTCAAGGATCAGGAGATAATCAAAATACATTAGAAAGACAAATGGAACAACTTGAAAACAAGAACAAATGTTGGGCTATGGTACCTTACACACCTCTTTCCTCTAGCATTCAAGATTGGGAAGAGGATGATTTGCTTGATGACAACCCTTAGTTTGGTTGCCCCTACAAGTAAGTATTTCTAACCCTTTACCTCTGTGTTGTGTTTCCCCTGTGATGTGTTATGTGTTGTTTAGGTCTCCTAGGATGACCCTTGATACTCTCATAAGGTCAGGGATACTGGGAGACCACCTCTGTTGTGACCCTTCTTCTATTTGTATCATCATTCTTCTATATTGCTTCTCCTCTATTTTCATTGTTGTGTGTTGTCTTACGGACATAGCATTGTGGTTGGTGACTTGGGGGCACCCTCCTACATGATTGTCCCTACGGCACCTGTTTCTCCTCTCTTGATTTATTGTTTCCCTCCCTCTAGTGGTTCTATCTAGTAGGCAGATGATGAAAAACATATTATACTGATACAGAACTAGTGTCCCTTCGTCAAAAAATAAAAAATGGACCTAGTGCATACATGACGATGGAGTTGATATATATTATCCGATGCTTGGCTAGTAGAATCACTCTGTGTGATCTTGATGTTATCTTATTGCACTTACAAAACATAACAATATTGTTGCTTCATGCATTTTGTCTATCTTGAATCTTGCATTCCTCAGTTCTTTATGCAAATGATTGTATGCATTGTTAATTGTCATGATTATATGGATGCTAACACCTTTTCTTGCAGGGAATTGTGTGTTTGTGGGAACATTTGGCAATCGTAAAGTACATGTCACCTCTAGGATGTGTGGGCTTTGCGAGAGCTTATGCTCCCTTATGTATTTTCTTCCTACCTTCACATGCTTGATATCGGTACATGATATTAACCACCTTAAGGTGGGGTCATATATAAGGTAAGTTGTCTATTCTAGATGCTAGTAAAGTGTGTTTGAACAATCTTGAAATCTATTTCATATACCTCCTTTGCACTATAAGGCATCTCTGTGATGTAGGTGGGGTTGTATACTCATACCTCCTTTTCACCATAAGGTGTCTCCGTGATGCAAGTGGGGTTGTATGCCATGCTTCCTTTTCACTGTAAGGTGTCTCCATGATGCAGGTGGGGTTGCATTTTTAAAAGTCCTCAAAGTAGGCGAGGAGTGGATCTAAGACTATCCTAACCCTTAAGCGTGTCTTCAGTGATTGTTGTGGCAAAGCTCAATCATCGATGTGTGCCTGTAATGTGCCTGAGATGGTTGTGAACCTAGCAATCGGTTTCTTTCATCGCTTGTCTACTATGTTTTCTCCATGTCTTCTATGTGTGTGTATGGTGTGTTTGTTCCCAAGCATAGTCTTAAAGACTAGTGGCGATGAGTCCCTCCTATGCTTTGGGATTTGTATGGTGTGCTTGATTTGTATGGCATGTTTGTTCTCAAGTGCAGTCTTAAAGACTGGTGGCGATGAGTCCCTCCTGCACTCTAAGATTTATTTTGTGTGTTTGTTCCCCCATGTGTGCAGTCTTAAAGACTGGTGGTGATGAGTCCCTCCTACACTATGGGTTGTGTATTTACTTTCCTTGTACTTGCATCTGCATTTCATATATATGAGAAAAAGAAAAAGAAATAATCACTGCATTCAATGTATTCATTGTGTTCTACATGTCTTCAATGTTGTTTTCTTTGTGTTTTGTGTGACTGTAACTATCCTCTCTGTGTTTTGCATGCCTATTACTGTCTTCAATGTGCTTGGCGTGTCTTCACTGTGTTTGATGTGTTTGTTGATTGTACATTAATGCATGTATTGGCCTTGTGTTTATACATACATTAAAGTGAGGCTTAAATGTTATGTCAGAAAATGTCCCCTTGGGGGCTTTTCCCTCTTAAAGTTTAGCTCTCATGTCCTATTATTGCATTTAGAGCATCTTGCATGTTATTTTTGACTCCCGATGAGAAAACCCTAAAGTCTTATGGCAAATAGGACCTAGGGGATTACATTTCGATGAATCTTGAACAAAAATGGCAGGGTGGACTTGGGCGCTAGCACCCTAGTCCTACCCTATTTTAGGTCTGCCCTAATTTTAAATGTCGGTTTAGTGACCGTTATTTGGGTCCTATGCTGACATCTAAAGTTTAAATTATGAAATTCTTAGCTAAATCTTTATAGTTGCATATATAAGCATGATTAGGTTTCATTTGCAAACTAGATGGAAATTAGATGAGCATTGTGATTTTGTGAAATTGATTCAAGGCATTCATTGTGTTGCAGAGCAGTACTTTGTTGTTATTGTGTTTGTATTTGCAAATTTGACATCCATCTCCTCATGGCATGAAGAGCATCTTCCTTCCATGAGATATACACTTCAAGGTGATATCTAATGTGTTTTCAATCATTTATCATTTGGATTGTTTCCTCTATCCTGCCGGGATATGAACTCTTATCTGACAACAATGTTCAGAAGACTTGAATCTCTCTCTGTGGCTTGACTGAGGCAAGCCTCTAAACACCACAACCCCCTCCCACACTCCTTGTGATTGTAGGTTACAAGTACCGAGTTTTGCAGAGTGGAGCTGCAGAAAGGGAGTGGCAGACATCAAGGATTCAGGATTTGAAAAGAAGCCAAACATTGGAGCTTTTCCTGGACTAGGGCGCTAGTCCCTGTGTCCTCTAGTTTTCTTGAAGCAGAAATAGAAGTTGCGGTGAGGATCAGTGTCAGAAGGAGATCAAAATTCTACAAAGAAATAGGTACCTTGGACTTGGGCGCTAGTCCCCATATCCCTGACTTTTATGCCTTTTGGACTTTGAAAAAAAGTGAGTTAAGTTTCTCTGCCCTCCTCCTTATCTTAAGAGCATTTGTCGTAATTCATCAATTTGCTTACTATTTTGTGTATTTACGGTTTAACTGAAATTGAGCATTAAATTGAGATAGTGTTTGACACATCCAAGATTCCACATCTTCCCAAGTGGCAGTCCAACCTGATAGGTGAATCCTCTTGCACAAATTGGAGGTTCAACTCAGTTAATATGCCCTTGGAATGTTTGGTGGGAAAGGAGGATTCCACATAACCCCTTAAAATCAAACAAACCACACAACATCTTTTTGCCACAAAATAGGGATTTAATTCCCCTTCCTAAGGGAAGAAAACTTGTTTGATGCAAGTGGATCTATCAGAAAAAAATTCCACATATGGGTTAGTTGATAAGCATAAGACTCCCCTGGTCGCGAAGGGATTCTCCTAGGTTCCTGGGATTGACTACTTTGAGACTTTTGCACCAATTTCCATAATGAACTCCATTTGACTTATTCTTTCTATTGTTACAGCTCATCATTGGAAAGTTCATCAAATGGATGTAAAAAGTTCTTTTCTTCATGGTGACCTTCAGGAGGAGATATAAATAGAGCAGCTACAAGGGTTCATACATGATCCTTCACTTGTCTGCCATCTTTGGAAGTCTCTCTATGGCCTCAAACAAGCCCCTCGGGCTTGGTATGCCAAGATGGACTCCTTCCTTCTATCACTTGGGTTCACTTGGTATCATTATGATCCTAATGTGCATATTATGTAGAAGGATGATACTCTCACAATCTGTGTTCTCTATGTTGATGACTTGTTGATTATAGGGAGTTCCGCATCCACCATCAAGGTAGTGAAAACTACCCTTCATGGTCATTTCCTGATGTCAAACTTGTGCCTTCTTCACTACTTATTTAGGATTGAGATCACTCAATCTTCATCTAGTATCTTCATGGCACAACCCAAGTATGCACTTGATATGTTCTCAAGATTTTGCATGGCTGATTGTAAGCCTGCATTGACTCCATTTCTATTTGGGGTCAAACTTGAGGCTCACTATTATTCCCCATTGGTGGATGCTACCTTATATCAGGAATTAGTTGGGACTCTCATATACTCGACTCACATGAGGCCTGGTCTTGCATATGTTGTGGGCTTGATCTCTAGGTTCATGCAGGAGCCACATGAGCTACACTAGAAAGTAGCTAAGTTGATTCTTCACTATGTGCAGGGCACTCACAGTTATGGGATTCACTATGTAGTGGGCATGGATAATGACTTGGTGGGACACACAGATTCAGATTGGGCAGGTGACTCTTAGGATCGCAAGTCTACTTCAGGGTATTGCTTCTCACTTGGTTCCGGTCCAGTTTCTTGGTCGAGCAAGAAGCAGTCTACAATTGTTCTTTCATCTATAGACGCTGAGTATCAAGGAGTAGTTAATGCTACTACTGAGGCCATTTGGCTTCAAAACATTCTCACTGAGTTTGGTGTTACCTTCTAGAATCCTACGGTCATCTTTTGTGACAACTAGAGTGTGATATAGATCTCTCGCAATCAGGTCCATCATCAGAGGACCAAACACATTGAGATCGACATGTACTACATTCAGAGTTTATTCATGAGTAGATTATTGATCTCATGTACTATCAGACATCAGAGCCTATCGCAAACATCTTCACCAAACCCTTCACTGAAAGCAAGTTCCTTCATTTGCGATCTTTGTTGGGGGTACGGCTAGTGTCCACTACAGGGGGTCTTTTAGTCCTCTTTTCTCTCTCTATTCTAGGGTGTGTTCTCTCTACTTTGTTCTATGGGGCTTCTTCTCTTTGGGGGGCAATTCTTTGTACATGGGTGCCTCATCAAGCTTGATTTGTCAGGGCCCATCTTTTGACCCACCTAAGCTACGCTTAGGGGGGGTGTTAGTGTAGGTTTTTATTTTCCTAGTAGGTAAGTTATTTGCCCTATTTCCTAGGTTTTTCCTACACTTTTATTAAGCTTGCATAGGTTAAATAAAGTGGGTTTAATTGGTGAGTGGGTGATTTAAGGTGTTAACATCCTACAAGGGAGGTGGCATTTGCTATCTTGGGAAGATGCTCTTGTTATCTTTAGCCCGTATAGTGGCTTCTCCCTATTGTTCATCTTTTCCACCTCTTCCCTCTCTCTGGTCTATATAAACTCACTACCTATCTTGTATTTTGCATCTTGAATGCATTGTCTAGTTACTCTACCATTCTTTGTATTAATCTTTGAGCTCTTAATGTAATTCTATCATATCTCTCGAAATCATTGGTTTGCTTCTAACTTGCATTTTAGTTTATGTAGCTTAGAATCTCTCTCATAAAGTTCTTGGGTTTTACATCTTGTTCAAGATTTCTAACAAGTTGGAAGAGCTTTCTCTGATTTTTGGATAGCATTCCACTAGTGGACAACTGGATGTTGATTTGAGGGGGGATTCAAGGGATTCTTTTCTATAGGATTCTTGCACATCAGATTTCTCACCCTTGATCCCTTCTACCTATTTGGATTCTTCTACGATGATGATGGATACAAACTATCTTTCTTTATATTCTAGTCCTATCAATAAGAGGAACTTCTCCCCCTTTTGGTTCCCAGACTAGATTTTGAGTGTATAAACACTTCTTGGATAGTAGCGCATAAGTAGAAAGGTATTTCAAAAAATGTATTGAATCCTCATAATTTGATTGCCCATTCCTAGTTTAGGGGAATAAAGGGAGACAAACTTGGTTTAGGGACTATATAGCCTTGGGTTTATCATGGTGTTGACAACCTTTAGGGTTGTCAAAGCTTGGTTTTATGTTGCCTTGTGGTAGGGCTATTTGTTTGTTGTATTATGGTTATTTTTGGAAGTCTTTAGCCTTTTTGTTGTTAGTTTACTATCAACCCTTTGTTGGATTCTAGGCTTCATTATTTTATCTATCTTGGTCATCGTAAAAGGTTTGGGGCCCTTTCAAAATCCCCTTTTACCATTTACCAAAAAATAAAATAAAATTAATAAATCAATAAATCAAAATTATAAAAGTAATTTCCATTATAAATTAGCTTAAAAATTATAAAATTAATTTTAATGCTTATAATAAGTTTAATTAGAATTTTATTTATTTATAATTGTTAGAATTAATTTATTTAGATTCTTTTTAGTTAGAACAAAATATAAAGTTAATTTAGTTAGAAAATTAATTTAATATTTTTTTGTAAGTAAATGTGACCTGAGAGGATCACACCCCTTGTATTAACTCAGAAAAGAAGCATACATATCATTGCCTTGAGTAAGGATGAGCCAAAAGGGTTGTTGTGTATGACCAGACCCAACCAACTTACAAAAAAGTGTTATTACAATCATTCCCTAACTACTTGTTGCTATCTCTTAAACTTGCTAGCCCTGGCTCTCTTTTGACTTTCTTCCCTTTGTTTATGCTCTAATTTGGAGCCTCTATGACCATACAAAGAAACATTTTGGAGGAAAAGCAACACATGCCACTTCTCTAATTTACTCTTGGCTCAAGAGCCCTTGATCTTTCTTGTGTGCTTTTAGGGATGAGTGGAAATCTTGTAGGTTCCTAAATAATAAGCCTTATCAAAGAGTTATTTGATTTGAGGGAAAGGGTCAATTATAGCTCAAATGCAAACCCCACCAATTGTCACCTCCCCAAAATTGTAGTTATAGTCATTCAAATAATTCTCTAGCTCCTTAGGGGGAATGTATACCTCATTGATATAGGCCTCTGATACAACTACAGTAAATATTTTTTCCCCCATTAGATCCATGTGATTGGAGAGGAATATTGAGACCAATAATCTATTCCTTTGAATCTAGGGATTGTCTTTAATAAACTCCAGTCGCACTACCTTCTAGATCACACTCTCCATGAGTGGAGGCCCAATGATAAAGGATTCCATGAGTTTTGATAAATCCATGTATTCCTCTAATGGAGCTTCCTAGTTTAAAGGGGGAAGGAGATCCCAAAATCCAACTGGGAGGGTGACATCTTACTTTTCCACTATCAATGTTCTCTCTAGAATGGAAGGACTCCTCAAATAGGTACAAGGCATCTGTGGGCCATTATACTTAAGCATCAAGGAGGCTTTTATAAATATTCATTGCTCCAATCCAGATGCTAGGGATCCTCATGGGAAATATTTGTGATTCACTCTGATACACTAAAGTGCTTAAAATATTATTTCAGCCTGAGCCTTTCTATCAAACATTGAATCCTATGCCTGACTTACTTGACAATTTTAGATGTTAATTGGAAGTAAAAATTATCTCTAGCCAATCATCCTTGCAAGTGTTGATTTTAAGTTTTCTTGTATTTGTGATTGCTACATTTGTCAAGGTATTCACTTCTTTGTTTCCTTCGTGATAGATATGTTGGATGGTGTTTCACTCAAAGTATCCATTAATGACTATGCCTCCTCCATAATGCTATTGATTTTATAGTTTAGGATTTCCCTCTTCCTTAGAGAATTTACGATGAGCGTCGAGTCTCCTTCAACCTACATGCAACAAATTGTTAGTTTTGTAGACCTAGAGGTCGAGCACAAGTGATTGTGCCTCAACTTCATTATTCATTCCTGGTTGGATCTTTTTGGATGATACTACAATAAAATCTCTATTTTCATTTCTTATGATGCAACCTACCCCAGAAGGGCCTAGATTATCTGTCGAGGCATTGTTGAAGAACAATATGCATGATTTGATGGTGCAACCCATGTGGTTATGATGCAGGTAGGCATGGTGGCCCATTTCTTTTTCTAAGCATCAAGTCCCTCCTTCCAAAGTTGCTTGATGGATTGGACAAGGTATATAATGCATTATGCATTCATTTTAAGGGGAGGAAATTTTTTGGTTACATAGTAGAGATGAGGTAAAGAAGAAAACATGTGTGAAACCTAGGGTTTCCTCTAGTAATAGGTTTTTATGCATTTTATTTGTAATTTCTTATGGGTTTTCTCTCAAAGGATAGGATGAATTTAATGTGTAGATTCAACATGTTTTCAACTATTTCCATGAACATTTTGAAAACTTTTGGTAATCTAGTAATTTAGCCTAGTCACATTTGTTGATTTGAGTGTTTTTCTTGATTAGTTGATTATTAGATATTGTAAATGCCTTAAAATGCTTTTGTAAGGTATATTTTCATGACAATACTGAATTAATGGGTTGTTTATGGATTATTAAAGAATGCTTGAGTTGATGTTCTACGATTCCTTCTAGCTACTTGTTTGTATGTGTAGAGCCTAGATTATGCATTAAACCTACAGTTATAATCTTTGTTGATATCTTGATTAGGTATCATAGTTTTATTACATTGGTGTCCCTTTTGTTTGAGAATCTATACTCTACTACCCTCACTAGATAAAGATATTGATATGCTGTCTATCCAACCTCCTCTTTCCCTCCAACATACCAAAAATAAACAAAATCTTAGTAATTTCATCCTATTTGTGTTGTATTTTCCACACATATCCATGTCTACATGTATGCACCAACATTAGGGGTTATCATAGCATCATATTTAGACTCCTTCCATGGTTGTGTATCTACTTAATAAAGTTGTATTATTCTTGAGTTCTTTGAATCAACATACAGATACTTAGTGACAAATTTTGGGGCATCCTATGCATTGGGTATGATTTGTATCAAGGTTTAATTTCATGATATTATTTGTGGACTATCATTTACACCTTAGGGAATTCCCCCTTGGTGTAGAAGAACCTAAAGAAGAAGAATATCTTACCCACATTATCAACTTGGTCCATTGTTGACTCATCTTGATCATAAGTTGGAAATCTTTATCTTGAGTTTGACACCCCTAGAAATAAAGAACTGCTTGGGGACCCTTCTCATATTCTATGTCTGTGGATCCCTTCTCATATTCTAAGTCTAGGGTGCTCGTGTCATATTTTATGTGCTTTGGCACTTTGGCAAGGTTTTGAGTTGTTAGGGAGTGTTGGGAATTAAGGTGTCTCAACCTTTGCAAATTCCTAGCATTGTTTATTTAATTGTGTATTTATTTATTGCTTAATTTTTTATTTACTTGCACATTTAGTTATGGTGGCATTGTGACATGTGTTAGAGTTGGCTATGATTGGAGCCACCTAGGATCTAGGACTTCATGAAAGCACAAGAGAGATCAAATGAAAGAATAATGCAATTCTATCAATGAATGCAAAAGATTGATGTTACAATGTACATAATATGCCTTGCCTATAAAGACAAGGTGAGAGCTAGAAAGGTGGAGTGGAAAATGGAGATATTCCTACAACATGTGTCAATTAGAGGATGATAACTAATTGCACATGTGGAGGATAAGACAACTCAACACACAACTAGACTCAACTAGAAACACCTAGATATCTAGAAGACTCACTAAGTCAACTTAACATGTGTGAATTATGTGTGATGTGTGAATATTATTTAACTAATAAATAGTTAAATAAGATGAATTATCCACACAAGGGTAAACCAGTTAGGTGATAACCATGTTCACACCAACACCCCCACTTAAGTGGAACTTAGGGAGTAGCTAACTAAAGCAAGATGCAATGATGGATGGGTCCCGGCTACTAGGCTATGTTAGGTACCTATGTATAATAAATCTCAAGTGGAGAAAAGGAGAAAACCTCATTGGACAAAACACCTCTCCAAAAGTGAGAATGCATGAAACAATGAAAGTGAAAGAAGAAGTGATAGTAGGAGGACTCAACATGACCCCCCAAGGACAACTTATATCACATATGTACAATCAAATACCCCCCATAGGAGAGCAAGTTGGAGACTATAAGTCCCCCCCCACAATGAAGTAGCTCCTATGCCGATGGTGAATGCCTGAAGATGAATGTTGGAAAGAGTCCTGTACCTGCAAACAACATTTCTCCCCTTAGGAAGAAACCAATCCAAAGGCTGATATAGAAGAAACTCCATCTCTAGGTATAAGGGAAAAAGCCTCATGATGGATGCCTCTAAAGACTGCTCAAGTGTCTACATGTCAAAATGAAAGAATGACACAATGCAATGAGGTGTGACCAATCTAAAATCCTAGGTAGACTCATGAAGAACAACCTCCAAAGACGAGGTAGATGGGATAACAGTTGTGCTGTAACTATCATCAAAGAGGAGAGATATCCCCTCAAGTGTGTCCAAATCTACAATATGAGACTCACAAACCAAGTCTAATATACCTGTCAAGAATGTATCCCACAAACTTATGTCTGAAAGAACTGTATGATCCTGCTCAACTGAAGTAGAAGAAACCTTGTCGATGTCGATCTCTAAAGAAGCAAGAGGATGAGGTGATGGAAGCTCAACACTAGTCTCAAGAACTGAAGTGGGTGAAAGAACACCAAGGTTCAAGTGACCAAACTTCTCCTCAGAAACATGATCAACACTTGATGCAGGAGTGTGAATATCCATCAATGGATCTACATCATCAGAAGAAATAAAATGGGAGAAGGTATACAAGTGAGATGCATGATCAGTCATCCCAATTGCAATGATATCTCTACTCTCCAAGTCTCGTATGATCACTGAATCAGGAGTGAACTCAACTGTCTTCCCTGCACCACAATGAGTAATCTGGTAGATGGAAAGAAGATTGGTTGACAAGGAAGGTACACACAACACATTGTTGAATGTATTCTCACCAATATCAATTGTCCCTTTTCCAATTACATGCATGTATGTACTGTTACCCATCAAAATAGGTGTCAAAGTACATGAATCAAATGAAGAGAACATCCCTTGTGAAGATGCCATATGATGAGAAGCCCCTGAATCAAGAAGCCATCTCTCTGACTGAAGACTTGTTGAAGCAAAGAGTGCTTGTCCTTTTCCTTTGATTGTCCCATTGGCAATGCATGTTGTCCCTGTCTGTGTAGGTGATGGTGGTGTCGAAGAAGAGGGTGTACTAGGTGATGATGATGGCATTTGGATATTGTACTTTTGAATAATGTGAGTCAACTCATCAATTTTCTTCTCATAACACTTATGCTCATCATGTCCTAGTTTCTTGCAAAATGCACACTTTGGTCTCTCCTTCTTAGATGATTCCTCCTTGGGAGAGGATGAGGACTTAGGTGATTTGGTTGATTCCTTTACTTGCTCATTGTTCTTGAGATTCTTATTTTTCTATTTCTTGCCTTTGCTAATTGAAGTCTTTTGATCCTTAGAACCTTGAATAAGAAGAAGAGCTTGATTCCTAGAAGACTTCAATGTGCCCATGTGTACTAACTTAGCTTTCTCCCTTATGAGTGATGCAGCAAACTCATCAAGTGAAGGCATTGTAAAAGCTTTCCCAAGTGCATCCATCGTAGCATAAAAGGTAGAAACAAAGACTGAATAGTCAAGACCAAGCTTGGCAAGGATTGAAAGAATCAATTGAGTGTCCTCTTTCTTAATTCCACATTGTTTGAGATATAATCTAAGTGATTTTAGTTTTGTGAAGAAGTCTTGGATGCTTTCAAAATCGGATGGATTCAAACCAATTAATTCATTCTCCAATTTGAAACCTCTTATTGTATCTTGTTTACCAAAGAGATTTTCTAAGGTTGTCCACACTTGATTAGGTGTAGTACAAGATTCAATATGAAAAAGAAGGTTAGGAGAGATAGACAAGCATAGTTTTCCATAGGCTTGATCACATCTATTGTACCACTTTCTCTTTTCTGCAGTTGTAGCTGGTTCAATTTTTGTACCCATTGTTACTCTATGAATTTTCAAACTTAAATGAATCTCTATTTTAGTTTTCCACTCATGATAGTTATATGGTGTGAGTAGAGGAAGTTTGTTTGAATCCATGATGCAAGAGTACAAAAAAGAACACAAGAAAACCCCCTGTTACTCAATCAAAGAGATCACCCCCCAAAAAGAATGATTGTGGCACTTTATACTTAGTGCGATTTACAATTGTCCTCAAAGGACCAAAATGTGAAAGTACTAAACCATCTTAAAACTGAGATTCAAAGGAGATTACAATTGCACACAATGACTAACCACAGCAAATAGATCCCTTCAAAACAAGTTTCACTTCCTCAAGTGTCAGAATGCCCAAGTTATCACTCAAAAGCCAAAAAATTGACAAATGAAATAAAATGAAATTGGTTCTAAATCAGAGAAAAGTGCATGAATTTATTTGAAGAGCTCCTGAATACCTTTCCGATGCTGCAAGAATCGCAAAAATCAGAGATCGTGGCAGAAAGTTGTGAGCTTAGAAGCTGAAAATGAAGATCTGTCTTCAAACTACTGTAGCAGTCACCTGCAACAGAATTTCAGAAAAATACTAACACTACTGTGAAGTGCTCTCTGTCAGCTTTTCAACGATATCTCATTTGCCCAATTTTGCCTCTGTGGACAAAAGTTATGCAAAAATGAAAAAAAGCCCCCTTTCAGGGCTTTGAGGGGCAAAATGGCCCCCTGGCACTGATGTCAGCGGACTATTCTTGGAATATTCCTTTTCACCAAAAAAAACCCCCTCCCAGAAAAGCCAAGATCTGACAGAATATACCCTGCTGGAAAATGAAAACCACCCTCAGGAGGAAAAAACTACTAGTTTGTCTCCTGAAACTGCCTTTGACTAGCATGAAACCACCGGTTATTGGTCTTGAAAACCGCGTATCTTTGGTGGAAACTGGCTTCAATTTTCAAAAAACCACTGTTTGGGAGAGAAAACTATTGAAAGATTAGCGGGTTTATGTGGCAGAAACTGCCTATTGTATTGACGAAACCGCAGGTTTAACCGCTGCCAGGGAAAAGGTATACCACCGTTGTATTAGTGGAAACCACCGAAGTCTCTGTAGGATGGCCAGGAAGTTTAAGTCTGTGGACTTGTTTAAACCACTGGATAAGGGACTTGTTTAAACTACGACCAAAAATGCTCCCAATCACAAATGCTCAAGAATATGCCGATGGATTATGGTTCAAAATGCTGCCGACGGAAAACAGGCTAAAGGAATATGCCGATTGGAATGACCGCCGAGATTAGAAAATTGTCAGCGTGTGTTTAAGGTGCCTGTTACACCAAGGAACAACCGACAATTTTAGACTACGAGCTAGCAAGGTTTTGGCAGTGAAGATGGGCCACTGGGAAATGTAGATTTGAACAACCAATAAGCCTTAGAAGATTTTCCAGCATGAATTTTCAATGACTATCGGAAGATGGTTTTGACTATTGTTTAAAGGGTCGATGTGATGAAACTGCTGCCTGAGGACAATGCCCACTAGATCTTTGAAGGGGCCATGAAGACTGCCTATGGGCTGTGTTGTGACACTGCTAGATTTTGATGGATGCTAAAAATTTGGATAGGTATAAGTGCCAGTCGATGAAGAAGGGTGTGGGGATGCCCGAACCACATGGCACCCGTACACTAGTTGCCAGTACCTGCGAATCTAAGGTACCCTGCAACAGGGTACAATCCGCAGAAATTTTTTTATTAACCTAGCAAAAGATTAAAAAAACCAGTGTATAATACCTTTTCCCGGTGGTCGAAAAATATGTAGATTCCTCTGATGCCTGTGTACAACCTGCACAAGTAGATTCTGGTAATATGCTCTGCGCGTAGAAATTCCGTACGACCAAGGGCAGTGGTAAAAAAATTTACCTTTTGCAATAGTAATGGATTTTGGCGTTTGGACAGTTGATCCTTACTGATTTGGCTACTCCAGACGCAATGGCGATGTTTGATTTGGGCCAAACTGCTCCAAAATTGCTGGTATCTCCCAGATTACACCAAAGAACCCCAAATTGAAACCCTCATCAATTTTGCCTCCGATGTCTGATTTAGACGAAACAAAAGGTGATCTTGACTTTTTCGGCTGCTCCGGATGCAATGGTGAAGTCTAATTTGCAACAACATGCTCCAAAATGTACTTTCAATAAAGGGTAAGAAGGGGAAACCCTCACAAAACTGGTATTTCTATCAAGTCTTTCTGATTCTCCAGGCCATCATTCGATGCAAGAGAAGAGCATATTCAACTATCAAGATCCACCATAAATTTCACTCGAGATCTCTCAAAAAATGACTAACACAAAGTGATTCTTCCTAGAGCTCTGATACCATGTTAGAGTTGGCTATGATTGGAGCCACCCATGATCTAGGACTTCATGAAAGCACAAGAGAGATCAAATGAAAGAATAATTCTATTCTATCAATGAATGCAAAAGAT
Organism: Cunninghamia lanceolata; assembly: GCA_027924645.1. Classification (NCBI taxonomy): domain Eukaryota; kingdom Viridiplantae; phylum Streptophyta; class Pinopsida; order Cupressales; family Cupressaceae; genus Cunninghamia; species Cunninghamia lanceolata. Next base: position 18,227,493 of record BSBN01001715.1, read on the forward strand.
TGATGTCACAATGTACATGATATGCCTTGCTTATAAAGACAAAGTGAGAGCTAGAAAGGTGAATTGAAAGGTGGAGTGGAAAGTGGAGATATTCCTACAACATGTGTCAATTAGAGGATGATAACTAATTGCACATGTGGAGGATAAGACAACTCACTCCAACTATCAACAACTCAACACACAACTAGACTCAACTAGAAACACCTAGACATCTAGAAGACTCACTAAGTCAACTTAACATGTGTGAATTATGTGTGATGTGTGAATATTATTTAACTAATAAATAGTTAAATAAGATGAACTATCCACACAAGGGTAAACCGGTTAGGTGATAACCCTGTTCACACCAACAACATGTCATCCTACTTAGAATGTGACTTGGATGGTTAAGTCAAACTCACATGGATTTGGGCATCCCATTTGAGGTGGCATTAATATGCCATGTGCTAGCATCTTGTGGTATGTAGAAGAGGATATTCCATATGACAGAATCTATGATGCGTAAGAGCCAAGTATAGAGATTTCTATGACAAGTGAGGACAAGTGTCAGAGAGTATCTTTGCATGAGAGAAAGGCATCTTTGGGCACCCAAGTTGGGCTATGACATGTTGTAAGAGAAATATGCTATTTTTTATTCATGTATGATGGATTCTCTTACAACATTAAGTGTTGTCATGTTACAGATTTTTATGACAACTCTAAGATGCATAAGAGCATCTATCATTGCCTATTTTTAGCATGGGGCACTCTATCCTTGGGAAGTCAAATCTGCCATGTTATGACATATGTAAGAGAGTGACAATATGTTGGACAAGTGTCCTTGGGATGTGTGAAATGGACATGTGGCCAAGATCTCTAGAGGCTTCTCAATATTGCCTTGTATCTCTATACATTGCATAGTTTTGGAGTTGTAGTTGCATAGTTGATGTATAGGTACTGTTATGCTACTGAAATCACTCTAGAAATGACATTTGAAGACTCTTGGAAGAACTTTCATTGCAAGTGTATTGTAAATTGTTATTGTTTCGATAATACATTGTGCAGGTTCTAGAGTGTGGGGTTTTTCACCTGAAAAGGTTTTCCCCATGATATATCTTGTGTCTCTCTCTCTCTGTCTACATTCTTGTGTTGTGTTTGCTACTATAATATCTCTTTTATATGTTTAACATTTCTACAATTATAAGGATTAAAAAGAATTTTCATACATCTCCCCTTATTAGATCAGTGTAGGAAGCGTTTTTGTGTACCTTGCTTCCTTTTAGTTGGTATCAAAGCTTGATCACCTTTGATTCTAGTTGTTGGGTAGGGGTTTTTTGTATTGATCTTTGATTGAGTGGGAGTCTGTGTAGTGTATTCTATAATCTTGTTGTAGGAAGGAGATGACAGGCACATCCAGAAGGAAAGATTTGGAAAAGTTTAATGGCAGCAATTTCAATTTGTGGAAACTCAAAATGGAAGACATGCTTGCTGATAGAGACCTATGGGAAACAAGTTCTGGTACAAAACCAATGGAAATAGCATAGGCAGATTGGGATCTCAAAGATTGTAAAGCTAAGGGTCTTGTGAGACTCTATTTAGCTGATTTTGTCATGTTGAATGTTCATGAGAAGAAGACTGCGAAGGAGTTGTGGAAGAAACTTGGTGATGTTTATCAGGCTAAATCCCTAGTAAACAAGTTATTCCTATGGAAGAAGCTTTATTCTCTGAGGATGGAAGATAGAGGATTGGTTGCAGACCACCTGAATGCCTCTAACATGCTAGTTGCACAGTTGACATTCATTGGTGTTAAGATGGAGGAGGAGGATCGTTGTATGACCTTGCTTTGTTCTTTGCCAGATTCGTGGGACCATCTTGTCATGGCCATTAGGAGCACTACAACCACCTTCAAGATGGATGAAGTGGTGTCTTTGCTATTATCTGAAGAAATGCGGAGAAAGTCTTCTGAGTCAGCTAAGGAGGCTCTTGCAGTTCATGGTAGACCCAATGAGAAAGGGAAAAAGAAGGACAAGAAAGCTGCAAAATGGCAAATCCAAATCCCATGGGAGATCCAAATCCCCTGGAAAGTCCAAGGCACTATGTTGGAATTGTGGAAAAATTGGGCACTTCTGAAAGGAGTGCAAGGAGGAGAAGAAGAAAAAGAAGAACACCTCTGATTGAGATTCTGAAAAATCTCATGATGATGGCAATGCTTTTATTGCTGCCTTGGCCACCCATGCATTAGATCATGTGTGGCTGATTGACTCCGGTGCTTCCTTCCACATGACCTCACATCAAGGTTGGTTCACAAAGTATGAAGAGTTCGATGGTGGGAAAGTGTACTTGGGTGATGACTCTCACCTAAAAATAGTTGGCTATGAAAGAGTCTTGATCTGATTCCTTGATGGACGAGTGAAGGGGATCAATGGGGTTATGTGCATCCCTGGTTTAGCATGAAACTTTCTCTTTGTAAGTAAATTGAATGATGCATGTGTGTAGGTTGTCTTCTCGAATAAAGGATACAAGATGACAAGAGGATCTATGGTGCTTTCTAAGGGTACTCGGAGAGGTACTTTGTTTCAGCTGGATGCATGCACTACTCAATGCAATAGTTCTTCTGATTCAAAGAAAAGATCTTCAGTCACTTCATCCTCACCATTGGAACCAACAACAAAGAAATGTGTTGCTTCAACTTCTGATGGTAATGCATTTTGTTGTAAGTATGGGCCTAATTAGTGTTGTCATTGATGTCAACATACTCCTATTGCATTAATGATAAGGATTGAATGAGCTGTGTGTTGAGGATATTGAGAAAATTAGTCTCAATCAGGAACAGTGAAGATCAGTGATGACAGTAAGGTAAAAGTCCAAGATAGGATGAGTATCAGAGGATGCGGTTTAAAGGGTTTGCAGATATGTGTCTTAAGGTGGTCTAGTAGAGATTTTAGAGGTTTGCATGAAGATCTGAAGAAGTTGTGGCCGCTCAAGTAAAACTGGTTCCAGCAGATGTTCAGTGGTGACAGATAGGTCCGGTGAGATCCAGAAATGCATTATCTTGTTTTGCAGATTTGAGGGAGTGTTAAGGAAGTCTTTGTGAAGTATCAACTTGATTGGTTCGTGGTTTGAAGGTCCACAAGCATTTATTCCTTTGTGATAGTAATGACAGACTGTGTTCTTGAGGTTCTAGATGAAGGGAAGAAGGATTTCAATAAGCAGATGAAGTGTGGATGTTCTTGGTGATTCAGGTAAGCTTGTGGAGGTCTTTGGATCATGTCCAGTTCATGTTGGTGGTCCACATTGAAGTTGGAGCTTGCAATTGAGAAATCTTCTGGATGATGGTGTTCTTTCTGAGATTGGCCGACCGGATGAATTACACATTCTACGGATGTTCTTGTTGATATTTACCTACTTAGATGATCATTCCTAAGTTGATGTCTTGTATAAATAAGGGATTGCGAAGTCATTTCAAAGTTGTCCTTGTTGAGATGAGTGTGTGGTAGCAAGGAGGAGAGCGAAAGGCAAAGTAGAAGTATTGGGCTTAAATGGAACTGATTCAAGCATGGTGAAGATGCTATTCTCTAGTTCATGTATGTGATACTTATTTCTTTGTAGACAGTGTGTCTCTTGTAGGCAGTGAGCCCTAATTGGCATGTGCCATTTTGTTATTTATATTCTTCTAACAGAGAATACAATCTTGGGTTAATCACCCAGTGGTTTTTCCCTTAACTGGGTTTTCCACGTCAAAATCTTGGTGTCTCATGTGTTGATGTGTTGATGTGTTTCTGCTCTTAATTTGTTGCATTGTGTTTCCTTGATTGATTTATTATTATACTATTAAATTGCAAAGTGGAGTTAAGTATTTAATTGGAAGAAAGTTTGGCACAACTGATTCACCCCCCCTCTCAGTTGCGTGCCCTAAGTCTAACAATTGGTATTAGAGCCAAGTTCCTCTAAAAGGAGCTTAACCGCTTGAGGAGATCTAGGATGTTGTCTTACAAGAAGGATAGTCCAAAGTTTGATGGAACCAGTTTTAATCTTTGGAAAGGTCTCATGAAATGTCACTTGCAATGTATGGGAATGGTGTACTGGACCATGGCTACAACACAGTATACACCTCCACAGGGTGGTCTGAAAACCTAAAATGAAATCACAGATGCTAAAAACAATCTGCGGACTATAGAGGCTCTTCTAAGTGCATTATCTGATTCAGAGCTCTCAAATGTTATTGACCTACCAACTGCTTTTGAGATCTGGCAAAAATTGGAACTTTTGCATGAAGGAGAAGAGTATGTTAAATGTGCAAGGTTACAGAGTCTAAAAGGAAAATTTGAAAATCTGAAGATAAGAGATGATGAAAATATCACTACTTTTATGCCAAAAGTAAATGAAATTGTTTGTGGAATTAGAAATGCTGGTGGAGTCCTGGATGAAAATGAGATTATTGGCAAAATTCTCAGATCCCTACCTGCTTCTTACAAAATCAAGGCTGCTACCTGTTGGGTGAATATTTTGTCGTTAACTCGCTAACGACAAAATGGGTATATCAGCCACAGCTATGATGAGACAAAGTCTCTCCTCTCAGCAAGGGGAGGTTCCCTCTAATTACTTGACTTTTGCAAACCAAACAACTTATCAACTTTATATACACTAAAAACTATGTTTGTGGTGGTTCCATCTCATCTCATTCTCTTTTTTCAGAATAGATGTTTATACTTCAAACTCTTGATAGAAGACCTATAAATTATCACAAAATTACAGAAACACAAAGTTTTCTGTTACCTCACTTGCTACTTGTAAATGAAACTATTTGAAGTAGAATGCAGCCCAAAGTCTTCACTCCTCTTCAAGATGATAAAAGTAAATCGAATATAACAACTTGAAGCACAAAGTCTCCAAACTATTGTATTCTCACAAACATGAACATATAACCCACAAATGATTTGATAACACAAAGTCTATCAGAATCAAATTAAGAGCGCTCTTCAATCACTTGAAACAAACTCCACACTTCAATTATTATCAAATAAGATTATGATAGCAAGACGTAAGAACAAAACTATCACAACACAAATAATCCCAAGACAAAGATTAGAATTGAACTTGCTTTCTTGTATTGATAAATATTTGAATATTGATTTTCACAAAAAGCACAAAGTCTTGATTTGCTTTTCAATTTGCTAGAGTATTCTTGCAATAGACAAAAGATCCTATTTACAAAAGAGGCCCCCTTTATTTATAGGAAAAAGCCTTGAGAAAAATTAGGAAGTCTACAACTACTTTGACTTATTCAACAAGAGAGTCCCATTTGACTTAGGACTTCTCTTGTTTCACATGTAATTACATTTTGGAAAATTACACGTGTAGGTGTCCAAAACAAAATTCAATTTACATATTGCTCTGGAAAAATAAGCTAAGGCACTAGCTTCCTCCATCTTTTTTCCTCAAGAAGTTCTGATACATAGTTTGAACGACTGACATCTCGCATGCATCTGGTTTCGCTGTGTTTTCAGAGATGGTGCGAGCTCAAAGAATTGAATCTTTCACCGCCTTTATCACCTTTTCATGCTTGTCTAAATTATCCTTCAGATTCTCTAGAGTTGAATGTTGATCATACAGGTTATCCATTAAGAGCACTGAGGGAGCTTCCTCTTCAAATTTCATTTGTACCATTTCTTCAAAAGAACTTATCATTTCCTGTGCTGTGAGGAAACTATGATCTTCCCTTGTCAAGGTGCAAGGAAGTTCTTCTAGCCGGTGTAGGAGTGTGACATCACTATCTTCGCTGGCTTCTCGAGCTTGGCACAGATCCTCAAGTAGACTCTTTATTGTGAAAATATGATGAGCTAGAGTCTCCTTAGTCTTAAGATATGACTCCCTATTGGTGATGACCCCAATGGTGATCAGATTCTTTATCTTGATCTTCTTCATGTCTATCCACTCTTCTAGGCTTTCTTCTTGATCTTGCAGCTCTTGTGAAAGTAGATCTACCAGATTGTCTAGCTCAGCTTTAGCTTTGTCCATTTTCTCTTTCCTTTCCACAGCGGTTTTTAGCAGAACTCGTCCTTGAGCCAACAACCGTTCCACTACATCCCCCACTACCTTACCTCTGGCTTGTGCTTTCTCAACCTTCTGTATCAGGGGATCTTCCACTGTCACTGCCATAGGTTCTACTATTTCTGATGACTTCACTATTTTCTGAAGGACAGCAGCTAATTGTTCTGCTTTTGCTTTGTATTGCTCCTTCTCCTTCCTGACTTCGTCATACTTTTCAAGTAGGGTACTGGCAATGGTCTGGAAATCTGCCTTAATACCTTCATGAGTCACTTTACCCAATTCAACCCTTGAGATGACATAACTGCTTATGTCAAAAGTATCAACCGTGGCATCTTCAGGAGGTTTGGCAATTTTGGCATATCTGATTCCCTTTTCAGTGACCAGCCTAGAAACAGTCTTAGGCTTCTTCTTCTGGTTCTTTGCTTTCATGGGCAACAGTTTTTCAATGTCAATCTCATCAGGTGAGATGGCTTGCTTCTTCCTCTTTGGAGTATAGGCAGATAGCCATGGAGGAAGTAGAGAATCGCCAATAGCCGGAGAGGGATCTCCTACTTGCTTGGCTGGTTCTGTGCTTGTACCCGTGATGGTGACAATTGGACTTGTGTTGGTAAACACAACACCTGTATCATCAACCTTTTGTGAAGCATCCAGAAGGTTCTCTAAAACAGTTTGTTCCCCAATATCAAAAGATGGGGAAGACAAGCTTGGAATGGAACCAGAAGAATCAAAAATAGTTCCAAGACTAGCCCTCATGGATTGAGGAGTATTGTCAGAAGAAACAACAAAAATTGGAGAAAGAGGAACACTTAACATTACTGGCAAACTGTCAGAAACCAGAACATGAGGAGGAGGTGTAAGAACTTGTGTCTCGGAGGGAAGATCTTTCATAGGAGTTTGAGGGGAACCATCAAGCCGTTCTACCTCTATATCTTCATCTACCCCTTGTTCAGCTTTATCAGATACTTTTGTCCTAGACTTTTGAACATTTTGTTCTTCAGTCTGAACATCTTCAATTTCCATCTGATCATCATTAGTATCTTCAACATCTGACTTAGGGGCGTTAGAAGCTTCTGTGGTTTCCTTCTTCTTCCCTCCTTTAGATACAAATTTGATCTTTGGTTTGCATATCTTGGAGGAAGAAGGGGTGTCACTCCTATTTTTAGTTCGGTTCTCCACCTTCTTACCTGTTTGCTCCTGTATCTCTTCTTCAGACCCTATAAGGAACTCTTTCAACTTAATTCCCTTGCTTTCCAACCACAAGTTGGTGTTTGCCAATATTGGTTGGAATCTTTTCCTGATAGATGTTTCCTCTTTGACTGACCATTTCACCTCTGGGAGAGGTGAAGCTTCAACATTCTCTGCCTCATATTTGTGATCTAGGACATCTCCATCATCCTCCATTCCATCTGGAATATCAGCGAGTCCTAATTCCTCAATTTGACTTAGATGAAGCCTGCAGAAATCCAATTTTCTGATCTCATTTTGAGTCCTGAGATCCGCCCATATATCTTCGACCATTGGCACATGAAAAGTTGACTTCCTCTTGATTTTATCTTGAACCCTTCTAAAGTCAAAATGATTTCTTTTCTTGAAGGTCTTCATGGTGACCAACTATAACTCGAAGTCAATTATCTTTGCTTTGTTGGTAGATTGAACCGAGTACCTCCCAATTTCAACGAGAAACTTTATACCTGACTTCTTCAGGTCCATTTGTTTGTTGTGTACCACAATTAGTTATCTGCAAAGCTCCATAAGAACAATGCGATCACTGGGATACTGTGGTAGCATGTAAGGGTAACTAGGATAGTACCCTACCTGAAGATACGTAAAGGTGGGAAATTGTAAAAACAAGCAACCAAAAGAATTTACAACTTGCCATGCTTCATCAGAAACTCTTTTTTGAACCAGTTCACCATCCCACAAGCACATGAAAACTGAGAAGAATGTATCATTGACTCTTCTGAAATGATGAATTGACCCCTTCAGAGTGATTTGGGGGTAATATTCATACACTGGGACTAATCTCATGTCCCCTACTTGGGTTAAACCTAGAAAGTTCCTCATGCTTGCAGCAGCATAGACAAGGTAAGAGGTCATGTAAAATTTGAAGTTGGTGTTGACCCTTATCAATTGCTCATGCAATGCATTACTTATTTGTTCACCCCAGAATATTTTCTGGTTGCCTCGTAGAATCACCTTGATGTAAGTGTACATCCAGTCCTGAAACTTAGAAGCAGAAGAGAGTCCTCTGATGCGACTCAAAAGAGTAATCAAATCACACACTTCTTCCACAAAATCACTCCTATGAAGGTCCTTTGGCCATCTAGTCAAATTTCCCCTAGGAATCTTTAACCATTTGCTGTTTATATGCCTCCTAGCAGATTCTGCGTCATTATCATAGTCTTGTTGACCCTGAGCAAAATCAATTTGCCCAACATTTTCAATTGGCAAACACATGAAGATTTTGTCCATGAATTCTGCATCCAATCTCATGATTACATTTCCCTGTGAGTCTGTCACAGCTCTAGTGTCCCTGTTGTAATGGCTGGCCACTTGTAGAACAAATTCAGGATTGTGTGCACTGACTGGAAATGACGCAACCAAATGAATACTGTTGTCAATGATTTTTTGCATAGGTTTGGAGGGATTTGCTTGTTTAGTTCTATCTATGAACTCGGCCATGTCTACGTGCCCAATTTTCGTGTCTCTGATTTCATCAATGTTTGACTATACTGCCGTTACCGGAAAGACACCCTGGTACTTGTACTTCATGGCTCTAGACTTTGACGGAGATGATTCTGACATGAGCTCCAAAGAAAACTGTGAACCTGAACACCACGAACGCTGATTGAGAACTGTAAAAGGCCATGATCTCGCAGTTAGGGGAAAAAATTTGGATAAACTGGGTCAACTGCATCTTGACGATCATGGACAGGAAAGCATGCGTTTGAAGGGCTTGAGTGCGCAAATCAGGGCGAAGGCGAAAGCGGGCTTTTAGCTTTGGAAAGACGAACTTTCCCAGTGTTGGGAAAAATTTAGGAAAACATGTTTGAGCAGGAGATTTCACCGCCATTGCAGGTTGAAAGAGTTTTAGGTGTGAAGGCGGTTGAAAACGCCGCTGTTACATGTGGGAGATTATTGATTAACATGCACGGGTGGTCAAAATGACCGCTCCTGCATGTAATGGGGAGTTTGAAACTTCAAATGTTAGGGCGGAGGATTTCACCACCTTCACAGGTAAGTGGTTTTAAACTACGTAAGGGTCTTGATGTGAGGGCGGATGATTTAGCCGCCTTTACATTAAACGGGAAAAATTGTTGTCTTGCAATGGCGGGTGATTTGGCCGCTTTGACAGGTAGGATAGGAGTCAACAATGCAAGGGTTTTGGTGGCGGAAAACACCACTATAATAGGTAATGCCTTCGGTGTTTGAGCGGTGATTATGACCGGCGATGCATGTAGGGGTTTGTCTTTGATGTTTGTTCGGTAGATTTCGCCGTTCACTGCATGCTTCGGAAATAGTTCAAGGTTGAAACCTAGTGATCACTTGTGTTAAGGCGGTGATAACTACCGTCAATACACATCTTCAAAGGTTTTGGAGCAGTAAAACCTAGCAGCCGTCAAAAGAAAACCTAGGGCACCTATGGTGTATGGGCGGAAACAAATCCGATGCACACCACATACAGACATCACATAACAAGAACAAAACCAATCACAAAGAACAACAAACAACAAAAAACAAAAACATAACAAAACAAAATCTAAAAGATACACATAAACAAATAAAACGTGAGAAAAGGGAATAGAAATAAAAGAGAAACTTACCCGTAAAGTTGGTTCAAAACACTAACCCTGATGTCGATGAATTTGATTAAGTATCAAATCGACGCGATCGATCGACGCGAGGGAATCACCAGAGAAAGAGCTTAGGAGGAATGAAATAACAAGAACAATCAACAAAAAGACATATTTAAAACTTGAAAACAAGCTTTAATGAGTGGCACGAGTGGCCATTAATGGTACTCAACGTTCAAGATTCTGAAAATCTTGTTCGGGCAGGTATTTCGGTCGTTCCGACAAGTTCAGTTAACAATTATATGTAACGGCGGGCGATTGGGCCGACAGTGCACAAAAAAGAGAAAACAAACGCATGTAATGGCGGCAAAATCCGCCGCCTCTACATGCAAAATAAAAAGCATATGCAAAAGCAGCGAAAAACGCCGCTATTGCATGTAAAAGAAAAATAAGCCAAAAAGAGATATGCAGGAGCGGCAATTTTTGCCGCTCTTGCATATCAAGACTTAAAATTTTACTAACTCTTAAAAATGACCCAAATTGACATTTTTAGTGACTTACAACTTGAACAATCTTCACGTATATCGAGAAACCGAATCAAAGGGATGTCGTAAACCGGTCTAGAATGTCAAACGACTTCACGCGAGATCAAGAGAATCTTGTCTCGATCCACGAGCTTAGAGTGTAGATTCACGAAACGGACAAGTTTCGTGGGGGGTTGTCTACAAAACGAGCGTAGCTAATTTTGAGAACAACACTACCATTGAAGAATTTAGAGCCCATACAACTGTCACAAGAGATCAATTGGCTGGCAAATTGGTTGCATTTGAAATGACAGAGTTTGGAGATGACCCCCCCAAGACTAAATCTGCATTCAAAGCTAGTGCCTCTATAAAAGGTAAACAAAGGTTTGATCCGGGAAAGAACTCATTAAGGAAACTATCATGGTATGAAAAAGCAAGAAAAGACCTGGAAGAAGAAGAAGTAGAAACTGCTCAACTTGAAGCCCTTATTGCAAAGAGGCTGCCAAGAGGATCCAATAAGTATGAAGGAAAATTGCTTTTTGAATGTTTTAACTGCAATAAGATTGGTCATTTTGTCTCAAAGTGTCCAGAAAGATTTTCAAGACCAAATCCTAACAGATCAAGGTTCCAAAAGAATTGTTACTATGTTCATGAAGAAGATGATAATGAAGGAGTAACAGATGATGAATCAGAGACAGGAAACAAATACGGAAGTGAATGGGTGTTTATTGCCATCAAGGAAGAAGAACCAATATCCTCTATATCTGTCAATCATAAAGTTGTGGAAAGAGCTTTGGCTGCCCAAGTTGAAGAAAAGGATGACTAGGTCATTGACAGTGGATGCTCTCACCATATGACAGGGGACAAAAACAAATTCATAGATTTGGAAAGGTATGAAGGAGGAATGGTAAAGTTTCATGATAATTCTGCTGGTAGAATCAGAGGAAGAGGAACTATTTCTTTTGATGGAAGGAACAAAACTGGTAATGTACTATATGTTGAATAATTGAAGCACAATCTTCTCAGTGTTGGACAGTTGGTAGACAAAGGCTATGATCTCTGATTCAAAGATGGAAAATGTAAGATCTTTGAAAGTTCCAGAACAAAGATTGCATCCGGTACTCAAACTAAAGGTAATATCTTCCACTTGGTTGGCACTGGTAAAAGTTGCTTATTTGTTCAAGTTGATCAGAGTTGGTTATGACATAGGAGGATGTGTCATGTGAACTTTGATAATATCATCAAGATAAGCAACACTCAAGCTGTAAGAGATCTTCCAAAATTAGTCAAACCTACTAATAGCTTGTGCAAAGAATGTCAGTTGGGTAAGCTAAGCAGAGTCACATTCAAAAATAAGGAACTGTCTTCTACCAGATTATTTGGACTTAGTTCATACTGATCTTTGTGGTCTGGCAAGAATAAGGAGTGTACAACGTGATAGATACTTTATGTTGCTAATTGATGACTATTCCTGGATGATGTGGGTAACCTTTCTAAAAGAGAAATTAGAAGCTCTTCAAAAATTCAAAATATTCAAAGCTATGGTAGAGAATGAAACTAGATTAAAATTGAAATGTTTGAGGTCTGATAGAGGTGGGGAATTCACATCCGGTGAGTTCATAGAGTTCTGTGAGAAACGTGGAATAAAGAGACAGTTGTCTGCTCCTAGGACTCCACAGTAGAATGGGGTAGTGGAGAGAAAGAACCAGACCATCCAGGAAGCATCTAGGACCATGATGATGGAAGAAAATGTTCCTCAGATCAATTGGAGAGAAGTTGTCAGCACTGCAGTCTATACTCTCAATCAAGTTCAAATCAGAAGCAATACCGGTAAGACTCCTTATGAACTTTGGTTTGGCATTACTCCTACTGTAAGGTATTTCAGAGTCTTTGGTAGCAAATGTTACATCAAAAGAGATGAAGATCTAGGGAAGTTTGATGCTAGAAGTGATGAAGGAATATTCTTGGGTTACTCTACTCAAAGCAAAGCATACTGGTGCTATAACAAGAGACTGAGAAAGATTAGAGAAAGTACAAATGTGAAGGTTGATGAAGGAATTGAAAAACCCTCAAGGTTTTATGAATACGATGAAGATGATCAGAATGGTGTTCTGAATCAAGGAGCCCAAGCCTCTTCTGAAAGCCAGATTCAAACTAATCCGATAAATCAGGAAGAAGAGATGAGTTTTAATGAGCCTGATCAAGAAGCAGAAATGCAAGAATCTCCCAAAGTTCCTAGGTATGTGAGACTGAACCACTCTGAAATTCAAATCATAAGTGATAAAAGAAAAGGTGTACAAACAAGAAGAAGGATTGCTCAAGATTCAAAAGAGTATTGTCTGATTTCAAAGATTGAACCTAAGACAGTGAATGAAGCTTGAAATGATGAAAACTGGACTAAAGCAATGGAAGAAGAACTAATGCAAATTGAGAAAAATCACACTTGGGATCTTGTTCCCAGACCTAGAAACAAGAATGTGATTGGAACAAAATAGGTCTTCCAAAACAAACTGAATGAAGTTGGTGAAGTAATCAGAAATAAAGCCAAATTGGTCTGTAAGGGTTACTCTTAATTAGAAGGAGTTGATTTTGAAGAAACTTTTGCTCCGGTAGCAAGAATTGAAGCAGTCAAGTTATTTCTTGCCTTTGCTGCCTTCAAGGATTTCAAGGTATATCAGATGGATGTCAAGTCTGCCTTCCTGAATGGTGACTTGGAAGAAGAAGTGTACATAGAGCAACCGGATGGATTTCAATTGTCTAATCATGGTGATATGGTCTGCAAGTTGAAGAAGGCACTGTCTGGACTGAAGCAAGCCCCAAGAGCCTGGTATGAAAGATTGGATAAGCATCTTTTGAAGATTGGTTTCAATAAAGGTACTGCTGATAGTAATTTGTATTTCAAAATTGATCATGAAAACATCTTGATTGTTGAAGTGTTTGTTGATGATATCATTTTTGGAGAAAGAGATAGTATGTGTAAAACTTTTGTAAATCAAATGAAAAGTGAGTTTGAGATGTCCATGCTTGGTGAAATGAATTTCTTCTTGGGTCTGCAAATCACTCAAACAAGGAAAGGAATCTTCATTTCTCAGACCAAATATGTGAAAGAATTGTTGAATAAATTTGGGATGGAAGACTCAAAACCAATGAATACTCCCATGGCAACTGGATGTAAATTGAGCAAAGATGATGATTCTCCTAAGGCAGACCAGACAAAGTTTAGGTCAATGATTGGAGGACTGTTGTATCTCACTCAAACTAGACCAGACATTATGCAGGTTATTGGTCTTATTGCTAGATTCCAGGTTGATCCTAGAGAAACTCATGTCATGGAAATCAAAAGGATTTTTAGATATCTAAAAGGGACAGTTGAGTATGGTTTGTGGTATCCTAGAGATCATGATTTCTCTCTTCATGCATATACAGATGCGGATTGGGCAGGAGATGTGGATGACTGGAAGAGTACCAGTGGTGGAGCATTCTTTTTGGGGAAGAGATTGGTTTCTTGGCTAAGCAAGAAACAAGAGGCAATATCTCTATCTACAACTAAAGCAGAATATATTGCAGCAGTAGGTAGTTGCACTCAAGTTTTGTGGATGAAGCAGATGCTAAGAGATATCAAAGTGGAGTATGAGGAACCTATCACAATCTTCTGTGACAACTCAAGTGCAATAAATATATCTAAGAATTCGGTGTTGCATTCAAAGACTAAACACATATCCATCAAGTTTCACTTTTTGAGAGAGCAAGTGAACAAGAATGAAGTCAGATTGGAGTTTGTACCTTCCAAGGATCAGATTGCAGACATCTTTACTAAACCTCTACCTAAGGATTCTTTTGAGTATCTCAGGGAGAAGTTAGGGGTTATTGCCCCTCCGGTGATGAACTAAGGTGTATTGAGGTGCATCAGTCTAGTGGATATCACAATCATATCTTGTGATCGGGATTGATGATGGGGAGCTGCTACTCAGGGGGAGCAACAGGTATGATTCTGAAGTGTTGGAATTGCAAGTATGTGCCCTTTGCCATTGATGTCAAAGGGGGAGAGAAGACATGTGAAAAACAAGTGGTTGTTGATCAAAGGGGGAGCAGTAAAGGGAGAGAAGACATGTGAATGGTTGTTGCTGATAGGGGGAGTTGTGACAATGAGGAGAAGTTCTTGTCTTGATGGTCAAAACAATTTTTCACATCATATGTTGCCATCAATGACAAAGGGGGAGATTGTTGCAAGTATGGGCCTAATTGGTGTTGTCATTGATGTCAACATACTCCTATTGCATTAATGATAAGGATTGAATGAGTTGTGTGCTGAGGATATTGAGAAAATTAGTCTCAATCAGAAAGAGTGAAGATCAATGATGACAGTAAAGTAAAAGTCCAAGATAGGATGAGTATCAGAGGATGTGGTTTAAAGGGTTTGTAGATATGTGTCTTAAGGTGGTCCAGTAGAGATTTCAGAGGTCCGCATGAAGATCTGAAGAAGTTGTGGCTGCTCAAGTAAAACTAGTTCCGACAGATGTTCAGTGGTGATAGAGTGTTATAGATAGGTCCAGTGAGATCCGGAAATGCATTATCCTATTCTATGGATTTGAGGGATTGTTGAGGAAGTCTTTGTGAAGCATCAACTTGATTGGTTCATGGTTTGAAGGTCTGCAAGCATCTATTCCTTTGTGACAGTAATGATAGACTGTGTTCTTGAGGTTCCGAATGAAGGGGAGAAGGATTTTAGTAAGCAGATGAAGTGTGGATGTTCTTGGTGATTCAGGTAAGCTTGTGGAGGTCTTTGGATCGTGTCCAATTCATTTTGGTGGTCTGCATTGAAGTTGGAGCTCGCAATTGAGAAATCTTCCGGATGATGGTGTTCTTTTTGAGATTGGCCGACCGGATGAATTACACATTCTGCGGATGTTCCTGTTGATGTTTGCTGACTTAAATGATCATTCCTAAGTTGATGTCTTGTATAAATAAGGGATTGTGAAGTCATTTCAAAGTTTTCCTTGTTGAGATGAGTGTGTGGTAGCAAGGAAGAGAGCGAAAGGCAGAGCAGAAGTATTGGGCTTAAATGGAACTGATTCAAGCATGGTGAAAATGCTATTCTTTAATTCATGTATGTGATACTTATTTCTTTGTAGACAGTGTGTCTCTTATAGGCAGTGAGCCTCTTATGAGCAGTGTGCTCGGGCAGTGAGCCCTAATTGGCATGTGCCATTTTGTTCTTTCTATTCTTCTAATATAGAATACAATCTTGGGTTAATCGCCCTTTGGTTTTTCCCTTAACCAGGTTTTCCATGCCAAAATCTTGGTGTCTCATGTGTTGATGTGTTTCTGCTCTTAATTTGTTGCATTATGTTTCTTTGATTGATTTATTATTATACTACTGAATTGCAAAGTGGAGTTAAGTGTTTAATTGGAAGAAAGTTTGGCACAACTGATTCACCCCCCCCTCTCAGTTGTGTGCCCTAAGTCTAACATATTTTGGGTACCTAAGGGTGCTCATGCTTTGGAAATGAAACTCCCCTCTAAGAAGACAATGTTGTGGCATGAGAGACTTGGTCACATTGGTGAGAAGGGTCTTAGAACCCTGAAAAATAAAAACCTCGTCGAGGGGTTAAATGATTGTAATCTTGAGTTTGACTTTTGTGAACATTGTATAAATGGAAAACAAAATTGTGTTTAGTTTTACTCAAGTTCTCATAAGTCTTCTGGTGTGTTGGATCTAATTCATTCTAATGTGTTTGGTCTTGTGAATGTTCCTTCAATTTCTAAATCATTATATTTTGTATCGTTCATAGATGATTACAGTAGAAGGACATGGATTTATTTTCTTAGAAGCAAATCTGAAGTCTTTAGTCATTTTAAAGAGTTTAAAGCTTTTTGTTGAGAATCATATTGGTAAAAAGATTAAGTGTTTAAGAATTGATAACGGTGGTGAGTTTGTTTGGCAGAGTTCAACAAGTTCTATAAAGAACATAGGATTGAAAGGCATAAGACAACTCCTTACACCCCACAATAAAATGAAGTTGCAGAGAGGATGAACATAATATTGATGGAGAGGGCTCGGAGTATGCTTAGTGGTGCTAGCCTCAAACAAAAGTTTTGGGCTGAAGATGTAGCCACTACTTGGTACCTGGTTAACAGGTCTCCTACCTCAACACTTGTTGATAAGATACCCATGGAGTTGTGGTCTGGTAAGAAGCCCTCATTGAGACATCTTCATGTGCCTAAGGAGAAGAGCTCAAAATTGGAGAACAAGGCAGTTAAGTGTATCTTCATTAGCTATGGTGTTGGTGTGAAAGGGTACAAGCTTAAGGATCCTGTGGCTAAAAAAGTTTTGTATAGCAGAAGTGTTATCTTCAGAGAGGTAACACTTTCTCCTATTGTTTTACATCTAGAATAAAAAGAAAAGAAAGAGGATGTGGTTCAGTTTCCTACGACCCCTAAGAAGACTGAATCGAAAGACCTTGTTGGACCTGATGATGAGGAGAGATCTAGCAACTCTAAAAGTTCAAAAGAAGAAGAAGAACCTCAACCTCAGCCTTTGAGGAGGTCTACATGAAATAGGAGGTAACCTAAGAGGTTTGGTTATACATTGCCTGATTCTAGTTGTGCTTTTGCTTTGATTTCTAACATTAATGAGCCTAGAACTATGAAAGAGGCTATAGGTATGAAAGATGCAGGTTCCTTGAAGGAAGCCATGGAAGATGAGATGGTTTCTTTGGAAAAGAATAAAACATGGGACTTGGTGCCTTTTCCTGATGGATGAAAACCTTTTGGATGTAAATGGGTGTTCAAGAGGAAATTTGGTGCAGATGGCAGTGTTGAGAAATATAAGGCCAGATTGGTTGTGAAGGGGTATTCACAAGTGGAGGGAATTGATTATGGTGAGATTTTCTCTCTCGTTACAAAGCTAGCATACATTAGGTTCTTGTTATCTCTTGCAGCAGCTTATGACTTAGAAGTGGAACAAATGGATGTGAAGACAACTTTCCTTCATGGTGACTTGGAGGAAGAAATTTATATGTCACAGCCTGAGCACTACATGGTGAAAGGTAAAGAAAAATTGGTTTGTAAGTTAAATAAGTCTTTGCATGGTTTGAAACAATCTCCTAGGATGTGGTACTTGAAGTTTGATGCCTTTGTGTTGTCAATTAGATTTATGAGATTGAAATCAGATCATTGTGTGTATTACAAGTTTGACAATGATCACATTCTCATTATTGCACTGTATGTTGATTATATGTTATTGATTGGGAATGGAAAGAATATGATTTCTTATTTGAAGTCTTAGTTGTCAGCACAGTTTGAAATGAAAAACTTAGGGACAGCCAGGTACATTCTGGGGATGGAGATCAGAAGAGACAGAGCAATCAGAAAATTTTGGTTAAGCCAGAGTAAGTATGTGAAGATCGTGTTGGAGAGATTCAGCATGGCAAATTACAGACCATTGTGTGTTCCTGTTTCATTAGGGATAAAGCTATATGTTAATGATTGTCCAAAGTCTCCTTCTGAGATGGAGGATATGAGTAGAGTGCCTTATGCTAGTGCGGTTGGCAGTTTGATGTATGCTATGGTCTGTACAAGACCAGACATTGCCCAAGCAGTGGGAGTCCTTAGTCAGTTTATGGTTA
This sequence comes from Cunninghamia lanceolata, assembly GCA_027924645.1. NCBI lineage: Eukaryota > Viridiplantae > Streptophyta > Pinopsida > Cupressales > Cupressaceae > Cunninghamia > Cunninghamia lanceolata. Next base: position 18,245,469 of record BSBN01001715.1, read on the forward strand.
ATCCTGGATGGGTACATTGGGATGCAGTGAAGAGAGTGTTTAGATATTTAAGAGGTACTTCTGAGTATTCCATATGTTATCATGGTTATCCTATAGGACCTCTACATTTTGTGAGTATTCATGGATTTGTGGATTCTGATTGGGCAAATGACATTGACAACAGGAGATCCACCAATGCTTATGTGTTTACTATGTTTAGTGGTGCTATTAGTTGGATGAGTAAGCAACAACCTGTGGTTTCTTTGTCCATGACAGAAGTAAAGTACATGGCAGCAACTCATGCTTGTAAGGAAGCCATTTGGCAAGATTTCAAGTTGTTAGGGAGATCCTACACATTGGGATAGATTCCAAGGTTCTAAGTTCCCCCAAAAACCCCATTCCATTAGTGCATTTTGGTGCTAGGTTGCAAGGTTCCAAGTTCCCCTAGAGCCCCCATTCCCCCAATGCATTTTAGCATCAGGTTCCATGTTTCCCTAGAACCCCCACTCCTCCAACATATTTTGGTGCTAGGTTCCAAGGTTCCAAGTTCCCCTAGAACCCCCATTACCCTAGTGTATTTCCTTTAGGTTCCAAGGTTCCAAGTTCCCCTGAAACCCCCATTCACCTAGTGCATTTTGGCACTAGGTTCCAAGTTTCCTTGAAACCCCATTCCCCTAGTGCATTTTGGCACCAAGTTCCAAGGTTCCAAGTTCCCTTAGAACCCATAACTCTAGTGCATTTTGGTGTCAGGTTCTAAGGTTCCAAGTTTCCCCTAATCCCCCATTTCTGTAGTTTATTTTCACTAGGTTCCAAGGTTCTAAGTTCCCCTGAAACGCCCATTCCCCCAATGTATTTCCTTTAGGTTAAAAGGTTCCAAGTTCCCCTAGAACCCCAGATCCTGACAATATACACTTTTTTTTTGTGAATTTTTAAAATACATGAGGACACACCACCAACTCTCAAGACCACCACTAATGATCTTTTTGAGGCCTAATAACAAGGTTGGTGGACTCTATATGCCTAAAGACTCCTATGGACCCCTCAATGATAAAATTTCTATACTAAGGCATTGGAAAACACTCTAAATATACGTGGTTTTTTGGTGCAACCCATGTGGTTACGATACAAGTAGGCATGATTGCCTATTTCCTTTTTTGAGCATCAAGTACCTTCTTCCAAAGTTGCTTGAATAATTGGAAAAGGTATATAATGCATTTTAATTCATTTTAAGGGGAGAAACACATTTTTGGTTGTAAAGCAGAGCTAAGGTAAAGAAGAAAATGTGTGTGAAACCTAGGGTTTTCTCTAGTAACATGTTCTTGTGCATTTTCTTTGTACCTTCTTTTGGGTTTTCTCTCAAAGGATAGGAGAGGACATTGTAATCTTAAAATAATAAATGTAATGTGTAGATTTAACATCTTTTCAATTGTATCCATGTGCATTTTGTAAACTTCTAGTAGTCTGGAAATTTACCTCAGTCACATTTATTAATTTGAGTGTTGTTCTTGATTAGTTGATTACAAGATATTCTAAAATGCCTTGCAATGCTTTTGTAAGGTATCTTTTCATGACAATACATGAAGTTTATGGGTTGTTTATGGATTATTAAAGAATTCTTGAGTTAATGTTCTACAATTCTTTCTAGCTACTTGTTTATATGTGTAGATCCTAGTTTATGCATTAAACCTTTAGTTATAGTCTTTGTTGATATCATGATTGGGTATCATAGTTTGATTACACTGGTGTCCCTTTTTTAGAATCTAGACTCTACTACCCTCACTAGATAAATGCATTGATCTGTTGTCTCTCCAACTTCCTTTTTCCCTCCAACATACAAAAACATAACAAAATTTTAGTCTTTTATCTCATTTGGTTTTACCTTTCACACATATCCATGTCTAGATGTATGGACTAGCATTAGAGGTTATCATAGCATCATCTTTAGACTCCCTGCATGATTGTTTATCTACTTAATAAAGTTTTAGTATCCTTGAGTTCTTCAAATTAGCATATAGGCGTTTAGTGACAAAATTTTGGGCATCCTATGCATTGGGTATGATTTATAACAAGGTTCAATTTCATGATATTACTTGTCCTATCATTTAAACCTTCAGGAATCCCATCATTGGTCTAGAAAAACCTAAACAAGAGGAATATCAACCCACCTTATCAAATTGGTCCATTGTTTCATTGTCCTAATCATAAGTTGGAAGTATGTATCTTGATTTTTACACACTTGGCACTCAAGAACCACCTGGCTTTAGGGATTTGAGGAGCCTTAACTTTGAGAACCAACATAGTTAGTATTCTCTTGTGAGTTATAGTGCATAAAAAAGTGCCTACTTTGGGGAGGCATTCCTTACCCTAGTAGAGGCTCAGGGGCCAATCCAATTTGGCTTTAGATATATCATTCAATTGATATCCAAGCTTCACTGAATAGATACTAGATTTGGCACAATTCTATTGAATAGAACCAAGTTCATCTATTGTGAAAACTTTCTTGGTTGTCAAGATGTGCTTGAGTTCAAAAGATTGACTCTCCTCAATTCCCAATCCTACTAGGTCTTTCTATCTCCAATATAACCATCCGTTATTAAAATTTTCTTCCAAGTAATCCTACACCTTTTTCCCCAAGTCAAAGTGAGTATCTCTTTTTCCTCCTCTAGGTCCACTTTGCTTGAAAGTATCTTATACCCATTCCAAGAATCTTCCCAGAAAATAACCAAGTGACCATCTCTAATTTCCCAAGTTATGTGATTTGTAATCAAATTTGTACAAGAAACCATTGAATTCCATATGTACAAACCTCTAGGAGGATTCTTTATGATGAGTATTCTAATTTATTTTTGGCCATCAAGGTATTTATTGCAAACAATATTTTCCCATTTTGAATTTGGATTAGAGTATAATCTCCAAATGAGCTTAGTTCTCAATGCCTTGTTTTGAATCTCACTGACGAGACATCATTGTACCTCACATTTTAACAAATAAATGTCTGATGTCAACCCAGGTCGTGTCCATAACTATTTATAATAGGGTAGTTTGGGAGTCCTTGCCTAGCATTTTTTCCTATCTTTTTAAAGTAACTTGCACACACTCTTAACTATACTAACTGAATCTAAAAGAATAATTCAACTAAATTATAACAGATTTCAACAAGATTTGTTAGAACACAAGCAATCTATTGAGAAAGGGGTGAATCAGAAGATCAATAAAACTTAAAACTTCAAGCCTCTAGAATGTAGATCAAATTAATTTTTAGTGCAAAAACATCAACAATAAGAAAGCATGCACACATGAACACTAGATATACATGGAAAACCCAATATGGGAAAGACCATGGTGAGAAAATGTTGCTAGGATCTACCATCCTAATCTAGCCTTATAAATGAAACCATTTATTACAATGATTAAGAGCACCAACTATAAGGAGTCACCAAACTGCTGATTTAAGAGAACCAACTCTAAGGAGACTACAATCCCCTGATCTGAGCACCAACTCAGTCCACAGGAGGCACCAACCTCACTGAATCTTTACATATTCAAGTATGCAGCCATTTGGTTCTTCATAAACCTCAAATGCATCTATTCAAATCATATACAGTCTTCTCCTCTCACTCTACTCACCCAGACTCTTTGCACTAAATTCTCCTCACGCATACTTCATCATCTTCATATATATTATTCTATTACAATTACTTTTATATATATGTCTGTCTCTACATATTCTCATACATCTGCATGTCCTCACTCCAATCTTTCTACACTTCCACTTTTTACATGTCTAGAAAAACAAATCTGCATGTAGCTTTGTGCATGTAATAAATCTATTTTTCTGTTGTTACAGTTGTAGTTCTATTAATATCTAAGTGCATGCAAAAATCTACTTTTATGTGTTGTTTTCACCATCATCACCATGCATCCACTATTAGTCCTTAACCGTTAATTAAACATACAGTCTACGCACCAAAATAGCCATTTTATTCCTTTCAAATCTAATCCATCTATCTTCCTTCTCTATCAGTGAAAACATCTTTTTACTAACCTTGGCCTTCAACTCCCTTATCAGTGAAATTAACATTTCACTAACCTTAGGCTTAAGTTGCTTTATTGGTGAAATATATCTTTTTCAAACTTTGACTTTTAGCCCTTTATCAGCGAATATTTATTTCTTTGAACTTTGCCCTTTGTCTTCTTTATCAGAAAATTCTCGTTTCTTTGAACTAACTTTGCCCTTTGTCTTCTTTATCGAAAAAAATCATATTCCACAAACTATCCTTTTCCATTGTCTTTTCTTTTCTATTGGAAAAAGTTCCAAATCATGAACTTTCCTTTCAAGATTTCTTTTGTTTATCGGTGAAGTTGCCTATTAGCAAACCTTGCTATTAGCAAACTAAGAGTTTTGTGAACCAAAACATTTCCCAATGAAGTCTTTGTCAACTTTTCTCTTTATCGGCAAAAGTAGAAAACCCCAAACTTACTCTTCCTCTAACACTTTGTCATCAACTTCACCTTAGTCAGCAAAAGAACCCAACCATGAACTAACTCTTAAGTCCTCTGTCACCTAATCAACAAATCAACAAAAAATTGAAGTCATGAACTAGTTCTCAAAAGAAGAACTTTTCCAATAACTGAGCCTTTATACTTCAAGATTCCTCCTTCCACACCTTCTTCTTCGTTGTCAGTGAATTGGCAGAAAACAAAACTTTCAAACTTTAAACTTTGGCTGAGACTTAAACTTTTTCTTTCTTCAAAGGCTTTAACAATAATGCTTCCCCTTTCTTCTGTTAGTGAATCGACAAAAAATAGAACTGGTGAACCTACCAGTTTTTGAACCAAACATTTTGTTGACTAAGGGAAAAACTTAATGCCTTAGTGTTTTTCATTCCCTTCTTCCTTAGACACTTTTTCTTCTATGCACTCCTTCTCTACCTTAGACACAAAACTAATGCCTCAGACATCAACTTTTGACATCAATGACAATATATATCAACAAGATTAACCACAAATAAATATTTGAAAAAAAGAAATACTTATGCTTTGGAATAAAAAGTGCTTGGAAATAAACTACTTTTAACTACTCTACACTTTTACTTAAATTGAAACTACACTATGAAAAGGAAAGTTTTGTAATTTTCTTTAAAATAACATCCACAACAAATAACACTCTCATCATTTTTATAATTTTCTATATTTTTTATCAACTCAAACAAAGGCTATTCAACACACAATGATAAACATCTAAAAGGGCCTATAAGTAGAAGTAAGATAATAAAATAAATAGAAAACAATTCCACAAATGCATGCAATAAGGAAAACATTTATCTATAGGATCTTATGTCCTTTCTCTCCAGTTGAGTGGTTGGCTCCTCTAGTGGTTAGAATGCTCTTAATCACATACAATGAATTATAACTAACAGAAACAAATATAAAATAATTTTGTACTCATGAATTTAGAAAAGGTCCATCATATATTGCTTCAAAGTATAAACTAAAAGATAACAAAGCCTATGCACTAGATAGTATTAAAAAGTATATAATATCACATAACATCATCTAACATATTTATCTCCTTGCTATCTAACTTTATAACTACACCTAATTTAATTCCTATGAACAATGCTACAGATCAACTCATTTCAAGCATGTCGATTGCTATCCCAGTTTAACTAAAATTCATTAATTGAAAGTAATTACATAAGTATATTAACAATTAAGACAAGAGTGTTTGGATCAATAAAACTAGAAAGTAGTGCTTAAGCATCTAATTCTAATAGGAATATACTATGCTAAAAGTTATTGTTGGAAGCTAATAAACAAGAGGATGGTTAAATTGGTCATATTCTACATGCAAGGGAACAAGCGTGATAGGTTGGAACTTTGTAGATAAGCATACTCTTACTCTTTGGAATCTACAAGTTCTGAAGTCTATAATCCCACCATCTCTAGAACTCGGCCTCCCTAGATCTAGTGAGATTGTCTGTAATGACCCACTTATTTTTTTATTTTATTTTATGAATGCAGCAGCAACAAAACACATATACACATAGAAATTCAAACACAGAACCATAGATACACATATGTTGGAACAAGAACTTTATGACTTGATATCTTCCAATGAGTTTTTGTACAAAATGAAAGTGCAATTACTGAGAAAATGCAAACCACGACAATCTTATATGAATTCCAGCTTGACGGAATGAATGCTAGAAACCACTAAATCCTTTGCCAAATGCACATCAGGTCTCTGAATGACCTCAAACCAAATGCAGAAGACACCTTTGACTTAGGCGCCCAAACTCCAATGTAGAAAACTGATTGAAAATGGCATAAATGGCCTTACACGAATTCCAATGTGCTTTCCAGGCTGGTCGTACACCTCTAGAGAGGCAAACTTTTGCAGCAAATTAAATACTCCATGAAAGGTCCTAAAACTTAGGAAAATGATCGCCCTGGTATGAGAATCAGTTGGGTAAAATACCCAGGAGTTATGTCTTCATTTTTCTTCCACGAACAAAACTTTGATTCAGCCCTATCAAAACCAACAATGTCTGAATAATGCAAACACTTTAAAATTTCATTGAAATCCTTCAATATGTACTTGTACAACCTCTGTGTGAAGCTGCTCCTGAATGATCAGCTAGGGATTATCTCTCAAATCTAAAACTAATGTTAACTATGAGGGTTTTTGTCCTCAAAGCCCTGGGATTGATGGACAAGCCAACAACATACAATATTAGCAAATATTCAACATACCCAAATGAGGGGACTTTGCACCCTTTTATTCTTTTCTCCTTGAAAACATTTAGAAACTTCCTCGACTTGGGTGCTCAAATGAGAGGGAAACTTTTCTTTTTGAAAAATTGGAAAGAAAACTTTTATTTCCATCCTTTTTCCCCTTATTTCCATCCTTTTCTTTATTTCTATCCTTTTTTTTCCTTTATTTCCATTTTCTCTACTTTTTTCCCTCTAGGCATTCCTCCTTTTGCACAATTATTACATTTTATTATTTATTAAATATTCACATGACCCTCTTTTAAAAATAACTTTAAGTTCTGACTCCTAGGCATAGGGGTACAACTTAACTTTATAATTTGTCTTTTATCATTAAATGGCCCCACTTTTAATAAAACATTATAATATACACTTCATAATTAATTATTAATAAAGTTTTACTTTATTAATAATTAAAATGTCATAACTCCAAAAATATTCATTATTTTTCGATTCCATCAGAACTAGGAGGTCAACCACAGACACCACTACTCATCCAGATGTTTTTTTCCAAAATAGAAAGGTTGGCCACTGACACTCAAATGACTTACTATAAATAGTAAGTGCCTTAAAATAGAACTCAAAACCTCTGAATAGCTTAACCTTAGAATGTACCAACATTCTGGAGAGGTAAACACTGTTGACTGCCACCTGAAGAGCTCATTAACGCTCAACTGGACCCTCTAATCACTAAACACTAGCCTATGAGGGTCAAATGATAGGCTAATCCTCTGAACTCTGATGCTCAAGAAAATGGGGACATTACAGTCCACCCTCCTTGAAATTGCTTGTCCCCAAGCAATCTCCACTGCAAAGAAACTCCACTCTATTGGAGGCCCAAAGGAAGAATGGTGAAATGTCCCACACATCTATAAGCAACTCTTGAAGCACCAACATAATCATGACAATGCAAGGATAGGACATACCATATGTCCATCTCATGCGCTCCAAAATTGTGCATCAATACCGACTCACATATAAGTAAATCAACGATGAAATTGGAGGCTCTCTGCACAATGTACATGTTACGTAAATCACATGTAATCTCTATCTAGAATCCTAATGCACTAGAAGGATCCTGAACTCTGCGATCAATCCTCAACTAAATGTCGAGACCCCAAATCACTCTGAAAAATGCCCAACTACTTGTCTAATGCACCCACTGGAAAAATACTAAACCATGTTCAGTACTGTTGTGAACAACTACCACGACGTAGAGAAATCTAAACGGAAGAATCCTTGGATCCCACAACTAGAATGGAAGTCTGCCATGCATATCATCCTCTGACTTCCACTGTGTTGCCCTAACCTCAACTTCACTATGATGAGAATGATGAAGTAGCCCATCAGGATCCATCCAATTCAAAATGCCATACCTGACACCACCTGGATCCCAATACAACTGAACTTCACATCCATTAGTCATGAGGAGGTAAATATATCTCAAAGAGTATGAACCACAACATCCCCCTTCAACCTTTGCATAACTCCTATGGATGTACTGATTATCCCTCCTAGGTGTTGGAAGATATGTAATTGCTCCTCCCAAGTTGAGGGAATGATATATCTCTCCTCCATCACCGTTGTAAGGACTACTCAAGTCATCATGCCTGCTAACACTGCAACCTCTCTAAAGCCATGTCTCCACTGGAAATTTTTGTACCAAAGGGGTTACAAACTCTTACTGGTACACATCTGCATGATGGTAGTCTGATCTCTAACTCTACGAGTAACCCTTTGCAAATAACACAATCGGACACCTGCAATCTCTAGTTTCATCTTCTATAGATGGCAACCCTCCATCCCACAATGGATGGTGTAAATTTTGAGCCAATCCATCCTTACGCATCATTAGGTCATCTGTGTGTGGACTAAAGGACAAATGATGAGCACTCCTCACTATGCAGTCAAGATAAAAAGCACTTGCCTGTGTCAACATTTAACCATCATAGTCATGGGGGACACACTCCTCATTACTTGAATCAGATCATGGCTCGTATCTCTGATCCTAAACAGCTAATTGGGTAGATACTCTGGCAACCCTCTCTACGTACCCAATAGCATACTCCCTATCATGAAACAATTGGAGATATTCTTATTTTATCTCCTCCAAAGCACTCCTGATGAATTGCAAATCATGAATGTGAGTACCAGTCGAGACCCCATACTGTCTCTCCTCAAACTCTTCTGCCCAAAGAAGGTACTCGACATACTTATGAGTACAATCAAAATAAGATAAGGTTGAATCAACCTTCTCTCCCGAAACCTTCAGCTGATCTCTCCATCTCTGTGGCTCAATAAGCTATCGATCAAAATCAATGGATGGTGTAAATTTTGAGCCAGTCCATCCTTACGCATCATTAGGTCATCTGTGTGTGGACTAAAGGAGAAATGATGAGCACTCCTCACTATGCAGTCAAGATAAAAAGCACCTGCTTGTGTCAACATTTAACCATCATAGTCATGGGGGACACACTCCTCATTACACGAATCAGATGATGGATCATGTCTCTGATCCTAAATAGCTAATTGGGTAGATACTCTGGCAACCCTCTCTACGTACCCAATAGCATACTACCTATCATGAAATAGTTGGAGACATTCTTATTTTATCTCCTCCAAAGCACTCCTAATGAACTGCAAATCACGAATGTGAGTACCACCCGAGACCCCATACTATCTCTCCTTAAACTCTTATGCCCAAAGAAGGTACTCGACATACTTATGAGTACAATCAAAATAAGATAAGGTTGAATCAACCTTCTCTCCCAAAACCTTTAGTTGATCTCTCCATCTCTATGGCTCAATAAGTTGTCGATCAAAATCAGTTGGATGGGATATAATCTCTAATTTGCTTCCAGGTTAGGGAAACAAATCAACATGAGTACCGACCCCGCCACTAGATGATGCCCTACATATCTCCTATGAAAATGATGGAGTAGTGTGGTGATCTGTCACACAACTCTCTGGAGAATCCACCAACTCATCACACGAGCTATCAATAACCTACTCTGCATCACTTGTCATGGGACTATCCTCAGAGACCCCTGATGCCACTCCTAGTTCTCTGCTATTCTCAACCAAAGCACTCATCCCATCTATATCACCTGCACCTGCAACTATAATGGATGTAGCCACATCCACAAAGTGCTCCTTACCACTATCCATAGGTGTATGCTCATCACCAGTAACTGTCATAGATATTGGAACTGTAACTACTAGAGATGAAGACTGTGCTAAGCTCAACTCCACGGTAATCTCATCTATCCATAACTTTGACTCTTGAAGGGCTAATTGAGCACTCTTTAAAGAGTCTATGGTGACCTCAAGCTCATAGATGAGATCATCAACCTCCTCTTCCTTTTCCTTCAGTGCATCATAACAGATTCTATCTGACTTGAGAAGATACTCTTGGTCAGATAGTAACTGCAAGTAGTTATTCTTCATTATCCCAACTGCTTCACTGAGTGCATGAAACTTTGTAAGGGAAAGTCCACTATCACCATGTTCATCTATCTCAGGAGTACTCCAATAATAAGTTGCCAACATCTGTTGAGAAACATCAAAATGCTCTAAGACTGTATCAATCATACTATCACTAACCTTTAATTGCCCTACCAAATGATGATATCCCTGTGATGAATCAATACTACACAAATCTTCTGATTTGTTATCAGCACTATGATAAGTGGCTGATTTATCACTGCTCACTATTTGATACCCATCATCATGTGAGCCATCGGCATTGCACATTTCCTCAACAAAGGTACTGTTGTTATGTACCACACGAGATGGCTCCAATGACATAATAGAAGTTGTTGATTGGACACAATCATTGCACACTTCTCCCCCATTACCAAAAAGTAGATTCTCTGATTCGTTCACATCTTCTAAGGTCTAATTTGCAAAATTAGACTTGTTGTAGCTTGAATCAACATGACATAACTCATTTTTAACACTCAGATATTGAGTGTCAATGTTAGGGAACTCCACACATCCATCATCCTCACAAGGAATGATTGCTATCTCATGAGTAAGCTCGACATTATGACTACTGTCATAAAATAGAAAATCAGGAGCTACATCATACTTATCTATAGTGTCCTCAAGGATCTCAACCAAGACTTCATCCTTTGCTAATTGACCATTACCACGTGCTGGTTCAAGAGGTATCTCCAAAGGAGAATCAAGTGTATCATGTGCCATAACCTCAGTCCCATGGCTGCAAGGTAAATCAGCATGTGTATAAGTCTCCTTAACCTCAATGACTTCATCACAGGATCTTCTTTGTCCTTCTAGATAATGTGACTCCTGAACCCCAACATCTTCATGCAACATGTGCATCTCCAAATATGCCTCCTTCATGACTTCTTCTTTAATGCATCCATGTGTCAAAATGAGGTCTTCCTCAAGCTCCTTTACCTCATTATCCATGCATTGGTGGTTAGGTTCCCATGGTCCTTTGCATAAGAAGAAAATTTGATTCCTTCTATTATTTTCCTTTCTTGATACTTCCTTTGATGTCACTTCATAAATTTGATCAAAAGCTAGGTTGCCTATAAGTGGGTCCTCTTCTTTCTCATACTCTATCGGTTGCTCCTCATGTTCACCATACCAACTGGTGACATCATCCTCCTAAAGCAACACTGATTTGAATTCATCTTCATACTCATGCTCAAGAGATGAGTCATTAGCAATACCCATATATGTTGTCCTATAACCTTGTCCACTTGTAGGCTGATCATTGACCGCTGATGTACCTTTCTCCTTTTCAAATTCATCTTAGAGACTCCTAGACGCTTCATTTATAGGTGTAGATGGGATGCTATAGTGTCTAGACTTTCTTGATAGAGAGTCTTCATACCACTGCAAGTTACGCGTTAATCCCTACTGTAACAACATGAGATCATGCTATATAGAAGTTAAGGTGTCCATAGTACTAGGCTGCCATTGTTTCTTCACTTTTCTATCTTGCTTCCAATGCTCAAAATAGCAATTGAAGGGAAGATCTTTTTTTACTCCCTCTGGAAGTGTGTAGTACTCTTCATATGCAATCGTTTTACCAACATCAACTGTGAAACCCATCATTATAACTGCACCTGGGACCTGTGGGTTATGGGCCCACACACAAATATGTAAGTAGACAACTAAAACCACTGAATCATACACCCAAACAGGCTGGCAGGAAAACTAGCTCTGAAACCATTGTAATGATTCACTTATTTTTTTATTTTATTTTATGAATGCAGCAGCAACAAAACACATATACATAGAAATTCAAACACAAAACCATAGATACACATATGCTGGAACAAGAACTTTATGACTTGATATCTTCAAATGAGTTTTTGTACAAAATGACAGTGCAATTAATAAGAAAATGCAAACCACAACAATCTGATATGAATTCCATCTTGACGGAATGAATGTTGGAAACCACTAAATCCATCGCCAAATGCACATTAGGTCTCCGAATGACCTCAAACCAAATGCAAAAGACACCTTTGACTTAGGCACCCAAACTCCAATAAAGAACTGATTGAAAATGGTAGAAATGGCCTTACACGAATTCCAATGTGCCTTCCAGGCTGGCCATACACCTCTAGAGAGGCAAACTTTTGCAACAAATTAAATATTCCATGAAAGCTCCTAAAAACTTAGGAAAATGATCACCCTGGTATGAGAATCAATTGGGTCAAATACCCAAAAGGAGTTATGTCTTCATTTTTCTTCCATGAACAAAACTTTGATTCAGCCCTATAAAAACCAGCAATGCCTGAATCATGCAAACACTCTAAAATTTCATTGAAATCCTTCAATATGCACTTGTGCAACCTCTATGTGAAGCTACTCCTGAATGATCAGCAAGGGATTATCTCTCAAATCCAAAACTGATGTTAACTATGAGGGTTTAAGTCCTCAAAGCCCTGGGATCGATGGACAAGCCAACAACATACAATATTGGCAAATATTCAACATACCCAAATGAGGGGACTTTGTACCCTTAAATTCTTCTCTCCTTGAAAACATTTAGAAATTCCTCAACTTGGGCACTCAAATGAGAGGGAAACCTTTCTTTTTGAAAAATTGGAAAGAAAACTTTTATTTCCATCCTTTTAATCATTTTTCATCTTTTTCCTCTTATTTCCATCATTTTTTTTATTTTTATTCTTTTTTTCCCTTTTCTCTATTTTTTTCCCTCTAGGCATTCCTCCTTTTGCACAATTAATTCATTTTATTATTTATTAAATATTCACATGACCCTCTTTTAAAAACAACTTTAAGTTGTGACTCCTAGGCATAGGGGTACAACTTAATTTTATAATTTGTCTTTTATCATTAAATGGCCCTAGTTTTAATAAAACATTATAATATGCACTTCATAATTAGTTATTAATAAAGTATTACTTTATTAATAATTAAAATGTCATAACTCCAAAAATATTCATTATTTTTCGATTCTATCAGAACCAGGAGGTCAACCACAGAAACCACTACTCATCTAGATGTTTTTCTCAAAATAGAAAGGTTGGCCACTAACACTTAACTGACTTACTATAAATAGTAAGTACCTCAAAATGGAATCCGAAACCTCTGAATAGCTTAACCTCAGAATGTACCAACATTCTGGAGAGGTAAACACTGTTGGCTGCCACCTGAAGAGCTCATTAATGCCCAACTGGACCCTCTAATCACTGAACACTAGCCTACGAGGGTCGAATGATATGCTAATCCTTCAAACTCTGATGCTCAAGAAAATGGGGACATTACATTGTCCCATCTTCATCAAAACCTGACATCCCTAGAGCTAGTGAGTCTATCTCCACAGTTGAATTTTAACTTCTTTAGAACTCACCAAAAATACCCTATGAGCCAAAAGATGTCTTTTGCACAACACATCATCATTATTTTGATTTCATTGGTCAACATATATTAAACCAAAATATGCAATCTATTTATACTTAAAAATAATTAATAATCTCTTATACAAGCATAAATTCAGCATGAAAGGGTTAAACAAGGAAGGAAATGTTACTTTTTCTAAGAAATTCATGAGGCCACAATTGGCCTCATTACTCTCCCACATGCCTAGGATCTTATAGGTCCTCTAAGAGGTTAGTGAGAGGAAATTGCTTTCCTTTGTCCCATTCCTTCTTCCTATTATGTTCTTCCCATTTAAGGCTATAGTTGTATTCCTTATTCTTGTTCTCCTTGTGGTCATCCATGAACCCTCATGTTCTCTACATCTCATTCTCCCACTTTTCAAATTCCCAATTAAATTGAGTCATCGACACATTCATTGGTGTTGGAGGGGAAAGGAGAGGTGGTTGAAACCTCATTCCTACCATGCATCCCTGTATTTCACCATCATCTCTATTATTGATTGAGCTCAATGTAATGACCACATGACATTATTAGGGGAGATGATTTCTTGTCTTTTTAATTATATGGGTAATGGATTGTATCGCTCCTCAGAAGTGATGAAGGTCAGTTTAACTAGACTTTGAATTGCTTGCTATAAGGCTTCATAAGAGGTCTTAAGGATCTTTGTATATATGTCCATCCCTCTTACCAGTGTCTATGCAATGTTAAGTGGATTCATCTGCTAGGGAAAATATTGTGTAGTAGTAATGTTTTGGTGTAGGGTGAAAGTGGATTATCATCTATTTGTTAGAGGTCTCATAGATCTGTATGCAGTTGATGCTAACATGAACTTAGTGACAAATCTTGGGGTTCATATGATATTGGGTATGGCTACCTAAGGGCCTAGAATCTAAATTGTTTTTCTGTTGTTGAGACCTTGGAGAATAGCCCCCTTGGCCTTGTAGAGCCTAAAGATGAAGGTGAATTTGCCTACTCATAATATTGGTCCATTCATGCTACTATTTTAGCATAAGTCCTGCCCATTACCTTTGATGACACGTCCTTTTCCTTAGGTTATGGTCCAAGTCTTTAGGATTTGTGGAGCTACATGTTTGAGAACCAACAAGGTCACTAACTCAAAGCATGTGTTAAGCACAAACACATCTCAAGAAAATCAAACAATTCAAAGCATCCAAAAGCCTACCAAAGTCACCATTCCACAAGGACAAACAAATCAACCCCAAAACAATCCAAAACAAAAATACACCTTTTGGGGGGAACACATGGAGGTTGTATTCCCCAAACTAGTCCAAGAAAACATGGTAACATTCCTTGTGACTAGACCATTCGATGACACAAAGCCCAAACCTACGTGGTACAAATAAAATGAATACTATGACTACCATCGCATCACAAGCCATTCCACTAGTACGTAAATGAAGTTAAAAAACTACATCCAAGATCTTGTTGACTCCAACAAGATTGGAGTAGAAGGAAGCTCATCCTTTTCGCCAAATGAACAATTGGGCATATATTAAAATCCCCTTTGAAAGAATTACTAGTCCCAACCTTCCACATTTAACCAAGGTCACTGCCATAATAATCACACCAATAATGTTTGCTACAACAAAACCCCTTATTCCTATAATATCATCATGGGGCATATCGACTATGATTGCACATGAGTTACAACCATAAAAATCAAATTCAAATCTTCCTACTGTGCCATCACTACGAGGTATGGTAGGGTCACCATCCAAGGTGCTTCATCCTCCTCCTCCTCACAAGCTACCTAATATAATCTCTTAGAGTATCTTGGGAAGACTCCAACACAAATATCCATCATGGAGCTCCTCAAGACATCACTCATCCATAGATATATTGTATCATGTCTATAGGAATCCTAAATCTCAAATGACATCAACCCAAGGCAATTCCAAGCCCTTGTAGACCATCTATCATCCACCTATCAACTTGCATTTAGTCAAATATATATGCCTCTCGTCGATCCATCCCATAATAAACCCCTCCACATCAAGGTTTTGATTGCCAAACATAAGGTAAAATGAGTCATGTTGGATAATGGATCTAGCTTAAACCTATGCACTCTTAGGCTCATAAAATAGTTGGGATATTTTGTGGCTAACTTGGAACCACATGTCATCACCTTCAAGGCCTATGATAACGTAGAGTGAGAATCAAAAGGAAGAATTTGCCTTCCCATATAGGTAGGGCCCATCCTGTAGCAAATGACTTGTCATGTTGTTGATCTTGATCTTCCATAAAACCCCCTTCTTGGCTAACCATGGCTCCATGCCATGCAATCTATCCCATCTGCATACCACCAATGCCTAAAATTCCCCCACAACAACATGGAAGTCACTATTCACTTCAACCCACAACCCTTTGAGTATTGCAAAGCCATGGAAGCTTCCTTCCATAGAGCCTATCATTGCCCTAGCACTAACATCACTAATCACAACAAGTTTAAAGCATCATCTTCATATGTCAATTCTAGCTCCCTTTCTTCTACTTCATATCCTTCTAAAAATTTCAAATCCACAAAGATCAAAATCATCAACAATGGATGTGGAGAATATGAGCTACACAACTTATTTCATGTAGGCCAATTTCCTCTATCTCTATGATCATATGGCCATCCTCAACAACGACCTCACCCAAAGCCACTAAAAACCAAATAATTCAGGCCCACTACCTTCGTGTCCACTAGCACCTTGCTTGAAGAATAAATTGTCAATTCCATAGACTATTGGTTGTACAAAGATGAATCAAATGAAGAAGAATCCACACTTGGCTAAATAAAACAAAACTACCCTATATCACTAGATATTTGTGAAAACATGAAGTATAAGGGTGAGGGCCTTGGCCCCCATGAGCAAGGCATCATCAATCTAATTTAGGTAGATTTCTATGTTGATCACTATGGACTAGGATACATGCCTCTTGGTCTAGAAACAATGAGCCTCGTGTTGCCTCTACAAATGCAAAATAACCCTCTAATGTCATTGAAGCGTCATGGATGGAACCATCGTAGCCTCTTTCAAAGATCTTGATATCTCTAGCCTATTCCAAGAAATTGCCATCCTCACCATCGACCTACCACTCTAATACCCTAACCTTATCGATTAGGACCAACAAGATCCTATGTCTCTTGACACCTTTCATAACAATGAGGAAATCATCAAATTCCTGGGGCTCTACAATGGTATTTCTTCAAGAGATCATAAATCAGGCTTTGACATTGACCTTGATGCAACTGCCTAATTTGGGGAGCAAGAAGAGTTCCTTAGTCACCAAAAATAAAATAAAAAAACATCCCCTAGTGAAAACCTCGTTGAGGCACTATCAGACACAAAAGAGAATAATAAAGACATGTCTATCAATGAAGACCTCCCTGATGTGCCAAATGATGAGGAACTCAACCTTCCCCCAGCACTTCCACATTATCACTAGAATGCGCATCCATCCTAGTTGAAGACACACAAGAAATAAACTTGGGAATAGAATAGTATTTGAAGATCACACACATGGCCGCATCCCTCTCATTTACAAATAAACACAACACTTCATCCATCCTACAAAAGGTATTAGATATTTTTTCTTGGTTCTACACTGACATGCCAAAGTTGGATCTCTGTCTCATGGTTCACCACCTTGTGGTCCATCTTGTTGCAAAACTAGTAACACAAAAACTAAGAAAAATGCATCCATGAATTGTTCTTCTAATCAAAGAGGAATTACAGAACATCCTATAAGTGGACTTCATCCACCCTATTGACTAACCAGAGTGGATCCCCAACATCATGCTAATTAGTAAGAAACCTAAAGGCATCTAAGTTTTCATAGTATTCAGAGACCTAAACAAAGTCTATTCTAAGGATGACTTTCCCCTTCCTCACATCAACATCATTGTCGATCTCACAGTAGATCATGAGATGCCCTAACTCATGGATGGGCTCTTTGGGTATAATAAGATTTAGATCACCCTCGAAGATCAGCACAAAACAACATTCACCACACTATGAGGCACCTTTTTCTATCAATTCATGCCAGTCATGTTGAAAAATGTAGGGGCTACATATCAAAAGGCAATGGTAGTTATCTTCCACAACATGCTTCATGACATCATGGAAGATTATGTAGATGATCCTCTCAAAAATCCAAAACAAGAGAAGGGCACCCTTACATCCTTGAGTGAATCTTTGACTACTTGAGAGAATACAAGGTGTGCCTTAATCCCAAGAAATGTGTCTTTGGTATCACATCCAAAAATCTTGTAGGCTTCATTGCCTCTTATCAAGGCATTGAAGTGGACCCTACCAAAGTCACTACTATCATAGAGATGCCACCTCCAAGGAACCTAAAATAGCTTTGTAGTCTTCAAGGTAAGCTTCAAGCTATCAGAAGGTTCATTACACAACAAACAAACAAATTCAACCATTCTCCCACCTTCTCAAAAAGAATAACAACTTTCAGTGGGATGAATCTTGCCAACAAGCCTTTGAAAAAATCAAAGAATATCTCACATCACCGCTATTTCTCATGGCTCCCATTCCAGATAAGCCCCTTTTGTTATATATATCAACTACATCAGTCACATTGGGGGCACTTTTAGCACAACATGATGAGACAAATCATGAAAGGTAAATCTGTTATATCAGTCACACATTGGTTGGTTACGAGCTCAACTACACATGAATGGAATGAGCATGCCTAGTTGTCATTTTCAACTCCCAAAAGTGATCCACTCAAATACATCTTATCCAGGGCTTCTTTAATAGGAAAATGGCTAAGTGGGTCATGTTGCTAAGCGAGTTTGACATTGAATATGTAGACAAAATAGTAATCAAAAGTTAGTTTGTCATAGATTAGTTGGTAGAAGCACCTTTAATAGATCATTATCCACTTGTCACGGACCTCCCTGATGAATCCATTTTCACAACAACAGACCTTACATCTTGGAAATTACATTTTGATGGCTCATACACAATTGATGGACTAGGTACCAATATCTTATTCATCACTCCATAGGGGGATTTCGTACTGAAGGCTATCAGGTTGGGTTTCCCTTGCATGAACAACATAGCAGAATATGAGGCCTTGCTCATAGGTCTTAAAATAGTAGTACAATGGAACATCCAATAGATCTAGGTCTATGGAGATTCTCAACTTGTAATCAAGTAAGTAAATGATTAATATTAAATAAAAGATGACAATCTCATCCCCCACAAATGGATTGTAGACAACTTCAAGCAATATTTCACACACATCCAGATTGAACAAGTTCCCCACCTACAACAACACAAAAGTTCCATGGCCACCATTAGGTCTCTATTAGATATGCCACAAGATAGTTAACACTGAATTCTTCATTGAGTAGCTCCTAATACCTGCATATGACACCTTAGAATCTGAGCTCATTTATGATATTGTTGGTACTGACTCCCCATGGTATCATGACATCTACACCTATCTTCATGACCAAATCCTTCAACCTACCCTCTCACCAATTATAGAAAATGTTCCTCAATTGCACCTCCCGCTTCACCGTCCTTGGTGATACTCTTTATCAAAGAGGCTTTAGCGGTTCTTTACTATGGTGCCTAAACATGGAAGAGGCTAATCTTGTGCTTAAAGAAGTCCATGACAGAATCTGTAGTTCTTATACTGGTGACACGGTCCTAGTGAAGAAGCTTCTTAGAATAGGTTAGTACTAGCCTACCGTGGAACATGATGCATGTCAGTATTTCAAATGGTGCCTAGCCTATTAGCAGTATGGAGACTTGATCCATGCACCATCACAAGCATTATAACCCATCACTATTCCTTGTCCCTTTTCTTAATGGGGCCTTGATCTTGTTAGCAAGATTCATCCATCCTCATCTAGTGGCTATAAATTTATTATCATTGCCATGGAATAATTTACTAATTGGGTCAAAGTTATTCCTCTCACCTTCACTACATGTAACCAACTATATGAATTCATCCTCCATCATCTCATTTTTTGCTATGACATCCCCTCCACCATTGTTACCGACAATAGTAAATCCTTCAAAAACCATGAATTCCACACTCTCTACGAGCACTTCCACATCTAACATCATTGTTCCACTCCATATTATCCCCAAAGCAATGGTCAAGCAAAGGAAACTAGCACAACCTTGCTCAAAATCCTAAAGAAGACTATCAGTTACACTAGTTGTGATTAGCACCTTCATCTTAATCCCACCCTATGGGCCTATCGCACTATCATCCAAACACCCACTAGTGCCACTCCATATTCCCTAGTCTTCAACTCTAAAGCTAGCTTGCCAATGGAGATCAAACTCCCATCATTGTGCATCTCCTTGCATGACCTCATTGATGATTAGTATCAAGTTACATTCCTTCATGAGTTAGAGCTACTTGTTGAGTGATGCCTCAATGCCCTAAACCACCTATAGGTTATCAAAATTATCTTCACAAAAGATATTGTTGGTAGCAGTTAGTGCAGAGACTAGAACCTACTACAACTAACCGCAAAAGCAGTGCGGAGCACAAGGCCAACTAGGCCTAGGAGGAATAGACTTGTTTTCTCAGGGACACATCCCTAATGTAATACTATGTATAGATAATAGCAGAAGTAGTAGTAGAAAGTAAGATAGATAGAGGATAATATAAGAATAGATCAAAAGTTACATGCTTTCTATTGTATTACTTGATGACTATATATATGAAGAAGATATAAGGGTCTTGAAGGACTGTTTTATTGTTTAAAATTTGTATGTTGTATTATATGTTATTATAAGTTACCACATTATGTTATTTTGTACCGCAAATAATCTAACTCTTCTCTCACTATTATAATTGGGGTATAAAGACTACACGCAGGACACTAGGGCTCGGAACTTCGGTCTATGACCCCTCTTTCCTTGCCAACATTTTGGTTTTGTTGTTAGGACCTTGGCAAAATAGTGAAGAATAAGGTGGATAACTAAAAAGGAAGAACTACATAGTAGAAAGAAGTGTTAAGGGGAACATTATAAATAAGGCAAAAAAAAAACATGACTTGCAAAAGATTCTCTTAGGTCCTAACCTTGTGAGAGGGGGTTAGGCACCTAAGGGATGACGAATAGAAAGGGGGGATCTAAAAAGATGTGACAACTCAAAGTAGGCCGACCATGGGATACATAGAAGGACTAATGAAATACCACATCCTAAATACCCATGGAAAAAGGAGATAACAAAAGATTAAGAGAAGTTAAGGAAAACATTCAATTAACAATAGAAATGAACATGGAGGAAAAGAAGCAAAAACAAACACATGAATGTCAAGAAAGGTACCATAGAAGGATGGAGAAAGCAAAGGAAATGGAAATGGAGCATTCCACAAGGGTTGTGGTTGAAAAAGACATAGAGAAGTAAATAGAGTGCATCGAAGGGGTTGCAATTGATCAAAACAATACTAGTTTACCTAATTCTAAAGAAATAAGTGAGTGTGCCACAAGGGCAATAGCTGATAACATAGAAACAAAATTATATAACACACCAAGACAAATGAATCCCCATTTAGAGAAAGCAACATAAATTCTCAATAACTTGGAAGGAAGTATCATAGCATATGAGATATCCAAAAAAATATGGGAAGAAGGGTGTAGTGTTATGGAGATCCCACCACTATCGCAAATAAACAAAACACCACATATTGAACCAATCTAGTATTTAGATCACAATTAATGAGAATTTTGAACAACTATTAAATCCTATTAAAATTTTACAACCTTTAAAGTTTGATGCAGAGTATTTGGAGAAATTGGTCAATAAGAGTGTAAGGAAAATAAGAGATGAGGGTTTACAAGCAATACCAAATGAAAATAATATCATGCTCAATAACGTAATTGAAATAAGAGAAGAAATTTGGATTACACCATTAACTAACAAAATGTCTCTAGCTAATGAAATAATATCTCCTAAGTGCCACTTTGAGGGGTTGCAAACCCCAGACAAAGAGTTATCTCATGTGCCCTATAAAACAAAAAGAATTTTTACAACAAATACAAGCAACAATTTAAGTGAACTAAAAAAATCTAAAGAGCAATAGTTTTTGGAATTCTACAACACTATATTAGGACATGAATATTTTGATATAGAACTAGCAAGAGATAAGGGGAGAAGACACAGACCAGTGCAAAAAAATAATCTTAAGAAGAAAAGTCAAAAACCAAACAAAGAACACCACAAAGAGGATAAAAAACCTAAATCTACAATTGTCACATTCCAACCTTTTTGACTCAGTTATAATTTGAACTATTGGTTATTACTTTGATTGTTACTGTTGGGTAAATCACGTGTCTGTAACAGGTAAATTGTCGTGAACTAAATGCATGAATTTGAACCTAGTTTATTGATGGATTAAAATATATATGATTATGGATTATCTTTCTCAAGCTTCAACTATGATTTTGGGACTAACCTATTGATGAAAAATTGAGTGCGACTGAATGCAGGAAACGTCGAAGACGAGAACATGGCTAAGGTAGAAATGCCCTAGCCACTAGAAAGAGTTGGCAAGATGAAACCCCGATACCTGCACACACGTACACCATAGTGCATCATATAGTCTTGCATTTTGATTAGCTTCATTGAGTTTCCTATGGCATTATCTTATTGAGCATTCGTTTGGTGTGATTGACTTATGTGGATTAGATAAAGTATTTAATTTCATTTGCTTCAAGTATGTTGATCTAGTGCAAATATCGACGTGTTTTCAATAATAACTATATAAATTAATTACAGTTGGTTTATTTTTAAATATTTAAAGTGTTATCTATATGTATGTATCTATGTATGTATGTATGTATGTATGTATGTATATAATGTAATTTATGATTATATATAATAGTGTATGATATGCATTGATACTAGTTAAAACCAAAAATAAATAAGATTTTATATTTTTATAAATATACAATATTTATGATTTAAAGATATATAATTTTAAAGTAAATCTAATTATATAAATGTAAATACTCTTGCATTGTTTAAAAAGGGAGATAAACTACATGTATTAAATAAAAACTTAAAAAGCATGAAAAAGAGATAAAAGCCCCATGTGTTATACTTTCAAGAGAGTCAACTCCAAGAGAGAACTTGGAGTTCTAAAAGTTAACGCACCAATAATAGAGGCTTTAGAAGATAAAAATGGAGGCATAAGGAAGTATACAGACACAAAAGAAAAAGAAAAAGAAAAGAATTAAGCGGAGCAAAAAGAGGAATTTGGGACACACTCGCACAGAAAAGAAAGGAGAAAGGCATAGTAGAGACAGAGAAAGGGAACGATAAACATTCTAGCTGGGAACCACAAGAGGACTGAGGAAAGGCTTATAGAGAGATAAAAATAATGGAGGCTCCATTAAATGGGTATTTTTCCTAATAGTTCAGTTATACTTTATTTGTTGAATGACCTGTATCAATCTTAAAAACAGTAATGGATATTATGCAATTGGATACGATCTGCTATAAAGTTAAACAAACTTTTTTAGGGGGGATCAACTTTTAAAACTCATTTTCTTCTCCCAACCTTTAAACTTCTGGTCTTTAGCGTTTAATTCATCCTACTCTATGTTATCTATTTCGGCCTAAGAATGACTTGTTTTCTCTGCGAATTGTCTATTTTCGTTGAATTGTCCTGCTGTGTGAAACAATCTCTTTATGGTTTTGTTGTGATGTTCACAACACGCCCCATTATGCTCCTTAGCAAAATGGGGACCCCTGCTGATGTCTTGCTTTTTGCTTCTGCTTGTGTTTTTTCTGCTTCCTGGTGGTCTGGTAAAAATGAAGGTCAGGTGCATCATCATCATGATATTGCATAAGGTAGGTCATCATCATGAGGTCTGTTTGTCAAATTTCATATTTTGTTTCTATGACCTCATATTTTGAAAGAGCTTGAAATTTCATGCAGGTTTGCCTTTTACTTCACTTGAAAATTCGTCCATATGTGAAAGTTATGCACGGTCAAAGTCTTGGTCAAACCTGATAATCGCAGGAGGATCATCATTTTATTTTTATTCTAAGTCATGTTGACAGGATCATCATGATCTTCGCATTATGCAGCATCATGATATCTTTTAGGAAGGTCATATTATAAACTCGGTTTTGCTGAAGAGCATCATCATCATCATATTTGAACCCCCCCCCCCGATAATATCCTGAGGTTCAATTATCATGATGACATTAACTTTAAGTCAGGGTAAGTTCCCCGTCGAAGTGGTCTGTTGTATCGCGAGCATCATCATGATATTTCAACATTACCTGATCTTTTCATATCATGCTGATCACCCTTAGAAAAATCCACCTTCGGCATATTTGCATGCGCGTGTTATAATCCTATCGCAGGGTCATCATCATGATATTTACTGAACTTCGAATTATGATGATGACGACTTCATATCATCTTGATCTTTCACAGGACATTCGCTGAAATTCGCTAGGTGTTGGAAACGTCATCATGATAATTCGAGCAGGAGGATCATCATCTTCATATCCTCCTGATCTCCGGTTAGCGTAATATCATGATGATCACCCTATCTATTCAGAAGAGTTCGATATTACATTTCTCAACAGCATCATCATATTTTGTAATATCACCCTAGCGCAAATATCATGATGACCAGCTCATCCTTGTGCTCTGAAAGCGAAATATGATGATGATGTCATCATCATATTTTTATCTTGTCATATTGTCAAGATCATCATGATCTTGTTTGTTCGCCCGATATTTCGCCAAGTCCTCCTGCCGATGAAATACAACCTTTTGCAAATATCCTGATGATCATCATCATCATCTTTTTTCCTTCAAACAGGATATATTTTTCAAGCATGATCCGTTTCCCGAACATGATGATGACGTCTTATTCCAAGTTCGACAAAAGCAATTATGATGATCATCTTCATCATGCTGATCTTTCGACAGGGTTGCCTTGACCGCGAAAGGGTCATATTCACTTCATCATCCTGATCATGCTCCTTAGGTGACCCGATATCACAAATAGCCCCCTGATCTTAACCGAACATGATGATGACGTCATCCTTAGCATTTCAATGAAGCCCGAATATCATGATGACGTCACCATCATCTTCCTTTCCTCGGCAGCATGATCATATTCGCATCCTCCTATTCTCCTTCATCATGATGATGATGATGTTGTTCCTTTCTCCTTATGCAGAAGTCAAATATCATGATGACATTCATCTGAACCTTCAGGAGGGAGAGCATCGTATTTTCTGAATATTATCATGATGATGAGGTATATCGACTAACCTGTTTTTTTGACGCACCGACAGGGATGATCATGCCGATGGGCGGGAAACGAGGCGGTGGAGTTTTAAAGTGTTTTTTTTTGGCGCCTCTGGCATTTTTTCGGTCAGCGATGGTTGACCCGTGTAGTTTAAGCAGTCTGAACGCGTTTTGACGCGTTTTTGAGCGATTTTCTGATCCAATTTTCTCCATCTTGCGCAGTCACCATGATTTAAACGCTTATTCTATTTTCATGTTGTTTTTGTGATAAATGTGAAACTTATTGCTTGTCTTGTCTTGCAGGCTTGCAGTTGAGGAAGCAGCTGGAAAGTCAACACAGTGACCTCATGGAGGTAGAAGATCTGATCTCAGGAGCAAAAAGATAGAGATGAAATGCAAAAGGTCAAAGCCATTCAAGTGAAGAGGAAGGTCGCAGCTGGAGGTATTATCACAACAGACAAGCAGAAGTTATTACCCAGCTGCTGGAACTTCTCAGAAGGGGCAATATTTCGCCCAGATTTGACCACTGCTCAGAGATATTTTTGAGAACTGGTTCACCTGCATTTATTGCTGTAACTAGGGGTTTGAACCAGGGGTTCAGTTAGGTTTTTGCTGTAGTGAGGACAATCAAAATGTCTTTATATTGTGCCTCTCTACACTGTAATACTTTACAACAGGGGCTACATAACAGAGATTCTAGGAAAACACAGCAGTTAGCTTAGCATAGTTTAGAAGTAGAAGAAGGAGGTCGCCTGTTTGTCTGCAGTAAGGTGCGCGTGGAATGTCTGGCTGCCTTATTGTATCTGTAAAGCTTGTAAGTTCTCTGTAGTATGATCAATGAAACTAAGAGTCATTCTTACATTGTAAATCATGTATGGCTATTCGTTTCTAATACAATAGAATCTGGAGTTCTGCATCTATCTTCTGAGTGTTCTCCTGCTCTTCTTTGTGTTTTGAAATATCTTCTTTGAGAGCTTGCAATTTTAAATGTATGTTTGTGAAAATGCTCAGGACTTACATTTAAGGGTTTTACTGTGGATTTGATCAAATTACTGTGGTATTTACATAGTGCATAACAGAAACACTTAGATCCTTCTGTAGATTAAGTGAGGTATAGAGTAGATCTTTCTAACTTTTCCCAACCCATCTGAAATATTTAGCTGAAAACGTAGAAATCCAGAGGAAATTGTCTCAAATTTGAAGAAGCATGATAACAGAGCTATAAGTAGACAGTTTTCATAAACAGATAAAGAAGAAAGCTGCAAAAATCCAAGAAAATCCTCTAAAACTTGCAGCCCAGTAACACCTGTATGCAAATGAACAGAATACTTGTTGAAATCTATGACCTCTTTGCATATTCTTAGTCCAGTAAACCACAAAATAAACCTAAACTACGTAAGGCCCCTTGAACATTACAGCTTCACATTGACCAACTGAACTTGACCAACCGAACCATTGTAGACTTGGGATTAGTCGAATCACCAAATGATTCCTTCTTGTCTTTCAAGTATAGTTTCAGTTCATTATATGTGAATTTTAACTTATTGTTATGATTGCATCAAAACAGTCATCAACAGGTTTTGCAACGACCTTCTTTTTGTGACATTTTTAGAACAACCTCTATTAGTTTATTTTTCTCATCTAGAGTGGCCTTGTTATATTTTCATAGGTCTGTGTTTTAAACTTGTTTGACCTTCATGTGATCGGCTCTCCTCAATGTAAGGTCAGCCTCTTCCATATCATCGGCCTTGTTTATTTGCAACAGTATCAAGTTTTAGCAGCCTTGATGGTCATAAGCATCAACCTCTTATGCATGGTGTCGACCATCTTCTAGCAATGCAGCCTACGCTTAAACCAATCCTTGATTTCTTTTCATTATTGGCCTCTGTTGCATATCATCGGCCTTGTAGAATTGATTAATCACTTGTTCAAAGACGACCTTTTAACTATGCATCGATCCCTTTTATATTCAAGTCTGTCTCTTTCCCATTTTCTTTGGCCCTTATAATTTGAATGGCCTGTATATTATATGTATAGTGGACTCTTACTTACTATTATGGCCTGTTTTCAATTTGAGCAGCCTTGTGCCTTGTTACTTTATCATGGCCAGTGATAATCCAATCGACCTGTGAGAGTTATTTTCAACCTTTATTAAAATATTGTAATCAACCTGCAGTCTTAAAATTCAAACGGTCTACCTAGATACTGTATCGGCCTTCTATACAATGTAATAGTGTTTCTATATAATGTATCAGATTTTTTTAATAATGTAACAGCTTGCTTGTTAGAATGCAACAACTTGTATGTTGTGAAGTGGATGATGTGTATGCATAACGACCTCGCTTTATTTCAATTGGCTTGTGTATCTCTAAGAGTGGTTGCACCTGTCGGCCTTAAATGTTTAACATCCATCTTCTTCTTACCTCTATAGAAGTGTTGTGTCGGCATGTCCCCTCTAAACTGTCGACTTAAAACCTTGTTTCAGCCTTTGAGAAATTTGTTTCAATCTTCCATTAATCTTTATGGCCTAAGTTGTGGCTATCAACCCCCCTTTTATTGTCTTTTCCATATATATATATATATTAATCATATAAGTGCCTAGTGTAGTTTAAGAAAGAATAAATGTTTAGATTTTGTAAAGGTTTGAGTA
The DNA here is from genome assembly GCA_027924645.1 of Cunninghamia lanceolata. NCBI lineage: Eukaryota > Viridiplantae > Streptophyta > Pinopsida > Cupressales > Cupressaceae > Cunninghamia > Cunninghamia lanceolata. The sequence goes on from BSBN01001715.1 coordinate 18,273,032, forward strand.
CAATGTTATATAACTTATAGCTGAATAAAATTTGATTAAAGATCCTTCTTGGTCATTGAAGACCACTTACTTCATAGATTGGAACTATCTTTACACCCTGATGAAGAAAGTATGAAATGATATAAACCACATGTTTGATGGCATTGAAAGTGCTTGAAAATCATTATAAGATGTACATCCTTATAGAGATTATGAAATGTATTCATATTTTAGTGCATGTATTACTAGGTTTGTTTTGCTAGGGATCTAGTTCATTTCTTTTCCTAAATTATAATTTTTCATAGAGTTATTTTCTTCAATGAGTATGATTGGGTTACTTTCGAGCTAGGATGTCAAATGTGGGTAAACAAAGAAGGCTTTTCCTCTTTTCAGGATTTGACCATAAGTTTTATAAGTGCTTGGTCCAAGCCATGCTCATTGAAATAGATGAAAGATTGTCTAGCAAAATTATTTATGTGTTTCTTTTCCACATCCCATTGTGAGATATTGCACATCATTGTTAGATTTGCATTTAGACATTAGGTTGCAGCAGGTGTTCCCTCCTGCCAGTCGTTTCCAGGTTGCTAGGCATTTTGTGCAGGGTCGGGTATCCTTCATGTCATGAAGGATTCTAGGGAAGTGTAATTACTTCATGGTTGGGCAGAAAAGCACCTGGGCCATGTTTCCATCTCTCAGCTTGCAGATGACCATGTGGGTTAGTGGCGGCTAACAATAGTGATTCAATTATTATTCATTACTTGTACTTGATTATTGTACCTTATTATTCATTGTGATGACTTATGGCATGAGAGATTAAGATGTATATTGTATATTCTTTTATAGTGCTAACACTCGGTTATGGCATGTGGATTTGTAAAATATAATGACTATTGTTGATTTATGGAATCTATCTTTTACTTGAGTTAATGTAAATAAGTGGATTATTTACTTCAGTAATTATTGTTATGAAATGCATACTTTACAACAATGGACACACCAGTGAAACTTCCAATATTCGGCAAAGACACCATAGAATCCGCAAAGCACACATTTGTGTTAGAATCAATATGGCAAAGGAAGGGAACTAAAAGAGACCAAGCAAAACTATTCAATTTTGTAGGAACCCTGAGGAACAAAGCACTAGGATGGTATAGAAAAACTTGCCCAGAACATGATAAAGAATGGGATGAAATCAAGAAGGAATTTCTATCCAACTTTGAATCACCAAAGATACCCACAGAGAGTGTCAATAAAATGTGGGAAATGGTACAAGATGAAGGAGAACCCATAAAGGAATATGATTGGAGATTTAAGGAAATATCCAGGAAACTAGAAGAGCCTTTGACAGAAAAATAATGTATCGAATGGTTTGTTTCTAGACTAACTCCTGAAATAAGAACATCCCTAGATGGAAAAGTATTCAGTACATATTCCAAAGCAGTAACTTTATCCTACCACATCAAAGCCCAAACATGGAGAAGGGAGGAAAAAGCCAATGAAAATAAAGAAATAGAAAAACTAAAACTAGAATTATAACAATCAAAAATTAAACAAGAAATATTGGCCAAATAGGAAACTAGTCTATAGAAACAAAGAGCGAATATCTAGTGCACATATTGCTCTAGAGAAGGTCATATAAGGAATGAATGTTTGGCACTCAAGGGAAACAAGAGAGCCACCACACTAAGATTAGACCTAAAAGTAGTCCCAAGAAAGACACAAATTGTCTATTGTGGAATATGTGGAGAGTGGGATTGACCACGAAATTGATGATTGCCCTTCATTGTTATTTAGGCTCAGGGGTGAAGAAGAAGAACACGAGCCATGGTGAAACCATCACCACAATAATAAAAACACAGTAGAGCAAGAGATGGCATATGTTAAAGGATTGGAAGAAAGGTCTTTTATACCAAGATCATGGGTACAAAGTGCCTAGCTGGAGGAACTAGAGAAATATCAATACAATCCATAACACACCTCTGTAGAATCAGATAGGGTATCCAAATAACTACTCAACTAAGGATAGAGGATACTATAATAACAATAGAGGTGGAAGAGGCAAAAGTAGAGACTGAAGAAGAGGGGTTGATGCTACCTGCTATAAATATAGTAAGCAGGGGCACTATGCCAATGAATGTTGGTTAGATAAAATAAAGGATGCAAATTTTGTGGAGATATAGAACATGACCTATTTACTTGTGAGAGAGCAAAACAATACTTCAAAAATGCTCCACCACAATCAAAGAATGATGGGTTAAATAAAGGGGCAAAGATAATGCGCAAAGTCCCCAAAAATACACCACAAGGAGCAAGAAGATGTCAAAAAGAAGATAAGATTGATATTGATGATGAACAAGAAGCACTAGAAAAAGAATATCAAGAGAAAAAGCACAAATTAAAATAAAAAAAATCTTAGGAGAGTATAAAAAGAAAAATGAGGCTGCGGTAATAACAAGGATAGGAACATATACCACAAAATCAAAATACACAATAAATGAGTCAGAGAGTGAGATTGATGAGGAAGAAATAGAAGAAGAAGATTTTTTCTCAATCAAGCAAAAACACAATAACCTAGTTGAAGAAGCTAAGAAAACTATAAGGCACAAACAACAGAAAGAATAAAATCATAATGCCTTTTTTCAAAGAAGGAAGCTTTTGCATTAAAACAACTAGTTGTCCTCGCAAAATAGAATAACTTAATTGAAAAGTTAAAATAATTTACAAAATATTGGAACAAACAAGTTATTTCAAAACTGTAAATCTGAAAAACAACAAAAACATCTAGATCTTGGAAAAACAAGCCCCTGATGATAGTTGCACATATCAATCATAAGAAAAATAAAACAAGTAATGGTGGACTTAGGAGTAGATGTGAATATACTGCCCAAAAGAATATGGGAACAACTAAGATACCCATAGATTAATGAAACTCCTTATAATATTAGTCTAGCAAATGGGTCATCCATAGGAACCATAGGGACCTCGAGAAATGAAGAAAACAATATACTAGGGGTAAAACAATTGGTAGACTTTGAGGTCATAGAAATGAAAGAACCATTTGACACTTTCAACACATTACTAGGATTGCAATGGTTTGTGAATGCCAATGGAATAATAGATTCTAGGAAAGAACTATCTTTTGCAGATAAGAATAAGATAGTACATATACCACTAAGTTTTACATATGAATAATGCATACATGGAGGAAGTAGCACAAGAACAATATAGTGATGGAGAACCTAAAACAATATACTCACTAACAAAATTAACAAAACTTGAACCAATGGAAGATCCTACCTCTGAAGGGGAGATAGACATTGCAAGTAGCAATGAGAGCACAAACAATGAAGATGTGTTGAATGCCTAGCTATGGAATGAACCAAAACTATAATCTAAAAAAGTAAGAAGAGCCAAGAAATTTTTTGCAATACATAGAATAGGACAAAACATGTCGCATAGTACCACAAATAAGAATACTACATCGCAAACAATACCATCATCATCATCTACACCAAGTATCCACTCTACAATCCAATACTCTCACATATAAACCATATTTGACAAGGAATATCACACATAAAGTTACCTAGATATTCTAGGGTGGGAGACCTAAATGAATATTTAGACGAGATGGAAAGAACATTCGATAGAGAAGACTTGAGAATAGATTCCCTTCATCATACATTAGTATGCAGTGGTACAAGATGGTGGAACACACATAATGTTAGCAAGATAGTTGCTATTGCACCAAAAGATCAACCTATTAATGCTCGATACAACCGCCAGAGTTAATGAATCGACGGGAGGTAGTTAAGCCTTGTCATGAACCCAAGCATTGTGTTGCACAATAAAGGAGACCAAGGGAGCTCACCTTGCAACAATCCCCCCAATGCAAGTGAGGGGTTCGAACCTGTGACCCAGGCTCTACTACCAATTGTTAGCAAGACGGTTGCCATTGCACCAAAAGATTGACCTATTAATGCCTAATACAACCGCTAGAGTTAATGAATCCACAGGAGGCGGTTAAGCCTTGTCACGAACCCAAGTGCTGTGCTGTACAACACAAGGAGACCGAGGGATCACACCTTGCAACACACAAGAACAACATTCCTAGGTGGCACATGCTCAAAATCCTGATAAAAACAAGATACCTAGAAGAAGAAGGGGAATTCAAAAACATACCCAAATATGATGAAATAATATACATCCAAATGTTTTATTGGACCTTAACACCCATAGTCCAAACATGGTATATTAACCAAGAAAAAATAGCAGAGACTAAAAGTTGGGAAAAACTCCAAAAAGACTTTTTAAATACCTTCTCTTTCTATAGCCCTAATAAAAACATTAACATGGCACTCCAAAAGATAAAATGGATTATATTTCATCTGGAAGACAAACAACAACAACAAACACACATAAACCAACAGATGTTGGCCCCACACAAACAAAAAGGTTTCTAGAAATTAATAGAGTGGATGGAAGAAAATAAATGACATGAGGAGATGTTATATTACACAAGAGAATGAAAATAAAGATAAACTAGAATTAGATATAAAAATCCAACAAGGAGAAAGAGATATATCATCCAACACCAAACCTAAAGAAAAGTATTACAACCAACCATTGAAAATTAGAGAAGAAAGCATAGTGAAAGAAGGATATCCAACACTAGCCAAAATAAGAGATTATTGGGATGGAGAAGAAGTAATGAAAGTTGCAGAGATTTTAACAAAGCATGAGGACCTCTTCCTTAGAACATTTACAGACCTTAAGGGTATTAAAGAAGAGGACATAATCATGAAGATTTAGTTGAAAGAGGGAGCCAAGTCATAAAAGAAAAGATTGTATAGGCTAAACGTTGATATGAAAAAGAAAGTAAAAATACAATTGGATAAAATGCTAACACCAAGAATCATAAAACTGGTGGAAGTTGCAGAATGGATAAGTCCTATGGTGGTCTAAAATTTAAAAAAAAACTAGAGATATCAGAATATGTGTATACTTTAGGGATTTAATCAAGGCATGTATCCATGACCCATTCCCAACACCATTCATAGAAGTACTAGAGTCAGTTGCTAGTAGGGAGACCCACTCCTTTACTAATGGGTTTTTTGGCTACCATAAGATCAAAATCCAAGAAGAAGACCAGCCAAAAACAATATTTGCTTCAGAATGGGGATCGTACATGTATATAGTTATGCCCTTTGGGCTAAAAAATGCACCAGCAATATTTAGCCAAATTATGGTGAATGCTTTTAAAGACTTCATACATGACTTTTTAGAACTCTATTTGGATGAGTGGATAGCCTACAGACTGCTAAAAGATCATGTCCAAGTGCTCTAGACAATGATGGAAAGATGTAGGAGCTTGCAAATTGCCCTAAACTTTTAAAAATGTGTCTTTGCAATACCATTTGGTACACTATTAGGGCATATAATCTCAAAGGTCTTATGATGGAGCCACTAAAAGTAACATTAATTATGAACCTGCCACCACCAAATAAGGCTTCAAAGGTGAAAACATTCTTGGGCTATACTGAATATCATAGGAAGTTTATAAGGGGATATGATACTATTTCCACACCAATTGAAGAACTATTAAAAAAGAAAACCAATAAAATAATTAAATGGAATTAACAGTGTCAACAATCATTTGACACATTAAAATAAAAAATAGCAGAGGCTCTGATATTAGTATTTCCATACCAGACAATACCATTTCATGTCCATGCAAATGCTTCAAGAATATCTATTGGTATAGTATTAGCTCATCCTAGAGGTAACAAATACCACACAATAGTATTTACAAGTCGCAAATTGTCCCACACCAAGAAAAACTATACAATAACTGAACAAGAAGCTTTAGCCATGGTGTATGCATTACATAAGTTTAGACACTACCTATTATCTACACCTTTACATTCTATATTGACCATGAGCCACTAAAGTATCTTCTCAATAGACCGATAACACAAGGGAGGATATGCAGATGGTTGTCGTTGTTTCAAGAATTTGATTTTAACATTATGGCAAAGCTAGGAAAGAATAACCAAGGTCTGAACTATTTGTCTAGAATTGATATAGGAGAAGAACCGAATAACTTTGAAGAAGATTAACTAAGCAAACCTATTTAGGGTCACTGTAGTACTAGAATATTTACACGATGTGGAAAGCTTGTTATCAATAGGAAAATTTCCAAAAAGCATGTCACCAAGTGAGAAACAAACATTGCTATGGAAATCTTTACCATACACATTAACTAAGGGATATTACATGCAATTGGGAGATATGATATAATAAGAAGAGTAGTCTTTGAGCATGAAAGGAAAGACATCCTCTGAGAAGCTCATGAAAGCATTTCCAAAGGGCACAACTTAGGAGATAGTATTGCAAAGAAGGTAATGTTATCCAGTCTATGGTGGCCAACGTTGTTCAAAGATGAAAATCTCTGTGCTAAACAATTTGACATCTGTCAGAGAGTAGGCAAGCCTACCGCAAGGGATGAGGTGCCATTACAGACTGTCCAAGCACAAATACCATTCAAAAAATGGGCCATAGACTTTATTGGACCCATAGATCCACTGGCTTAGTGTACTAAATCTAGATTTATAATTACATTGGAGTACATTACAAAGTGGGCGAAAGCATAACCAACTAGAGATTGCACAACCAAGATTGCAACAAAGTTTCTATATGAAAACATAATCACTAGGTTGTTAGGGTTCAGTTAGGTCAAAGCAATAAACACTAACAATTATATGTAGATTAAATAACCCAAATATAACAATGAAGAATAACACATAAATTTAACGTGGTTCACCCAATATGGGCTACATCCACAGAAAATCAGGCATCTAATGATTTTATTATCCAGTACAAAACATATTAAAATCTCACAAATTCCACACCTGCAAGATACATCCTAGCCGCTTATATCAAGCTTTTTGGAAGCTTCTAGAATTAGGGTTTGACAATGTCATTTTTCTTTTGTCAGTTAACAAAAATTAACAATCGACTCCAAACGGGCAAAAAAGAGGGAAAAAAATTCAGGGGCTGCGCCCCCAAACCCCAGCAAGGATACGTTACGAGTGTATAGTACTTGCATGATCAGTCACCACATACCAACATAGGTTTGGTTGCTCGTTGAGCATAACAAATGATCAGGGAAAACACTTTGTAAATAAGGTAATTGTTGGGTTATTGAGTATTTTTATGATAACCCACAACAAAAGTTCTCCATACCATCTGAAGGCAAATGGAGCAAGTGAGGCACTCAATAAAATTATAGGAAAAGCATTAAAAAAAATATCTGGCAGAAACAAAACATACTTAGACATCAAAATTCTAGTTGTGCTATGGGCATATAGGACGTCATATAAAAGAGTAATTCCAAGTTTACTCCATTTGAGTTGTATACGGAATGGATGCACGGTACTCACTTTGTAGTTGACTAAAGAAGAATCATTAAAACAAAGGTTAGAAGACCTTACAAAATTAGACGAGAAAATATTACTTGTCGCATATAATCAAAACTTAGAGTGCAAGAGACAAAAAGCCTGGCATGACATGAATTTGTACCATAAAACATTTTGAAAAGATGACCTAGTACTATTATATGATAGTAAATTCAAGAAACAGGGAAAACTAAAAGTCATATGGCTAGGCCCCTATTACATCGACAAAATTTTCAAATCCAACACAGTTAGGTTAAAAACAATTGAGGGCAAAACATTAACATGGTATGTAAATGGTGCCATATTGAAACACTACCATCAACTGGTAGAATAAAATCAAAACCTAGGAAATTCAAATTTGTAATATATGTACGATAGATACCATAAAGTATATACCACTGGGAGAAGGAAGTCGTGGAAAAGTAACAACTATAAAATCCCATGAAAACCAAATAGAAAAATGCAGTAAATGCACAAAGTCACCATTACAATTATAAAAGAAAGATCTCAACAAAGACTTCGACACCATTTTGTACGTTAAGTATTCATGAGCTCCAAATGACATTCTAAAGCAAAGAAAATCCTAGCTAATAATATAATGGTGATGGTAACTCCAGTTTTGGTTGATGTCTCTAACAAACCTCACCTGAAATATAAGAAGTTTCCCTACAAGGTGATGGAGGTCGATCCAAGTGGGGCTTTCTCCATCATCCTATTTGATGTGATATATACAAAGGATGTGAGGAAATGCATCCATGCCCCAATATCAAAGATAAACCACATGAAGTTTGAGGAGCTCTGGAGAATTCTCCTCTAGCCAGATCAGATCCAATACCTACCACAATACCATGAGATTAAAAAGAAGAAACTAGACATATAGAATGATTTCCCCAATTTCTTCACAAAGCATGGTTGGGTTAGAATCATACTGAGTAGAATTCATGTTGAATTCATCTACCTAGACAAACCCTACCACATCACAAAACAAGCAATATAAGTGGTGACAAGCCTTTGCACTACAAGAGAGCTACCATTGAAGAAGGAAAAAAAACATGAGAAGGTTACAGAGCTGATTGGAGCTACCTATGATGGGAGAGGTTTGAATGTGACAAAGATCACAAATCCTATAGTGTGATATGCCACCATAGGTATCACGTATAAAATTTACTATGCAAACCAAGAGGACTCAACAACCGGCATAGCTATTCATACCACATATCAGATGGTTATAGAAGGGAAATACTTTGATCTATATGAGGTCCTCAGTGAGCAGTTGATGGAGAACTTACAAAAGACAAAGAATGCATAGTACCAATTCCAGTATGGTACTCTCATTATATGCTTAACATTTTACTTCATGAACGCACTGCCATCTTTCTCTAGAAAAGTTTGGCAAACACACATATTCGTAGTTGCATAAATAAAATATCATGTCCATTAATTTAAGGGCACACCAACATACACTACGACATAATGGGGGGTTTTTCAAAGCCTTGTAATAGTAAATGCATAATAAGGAGAGGATATCAAATGAGATGGTGAAAAAGTATGCAAAAGATATAGTTTTTCTGGTGGATAAGGATTTCACACTAATGGAGGTAGTAGAACCTAGGGTTTCTTGGATCCCTAAGCTACCTTATGAAATGAGTAATGAACTCATAGAGTCCTATGCTCAAAACCTCCTCAAACAACTGAAGGACCAGAATGCAGAGAGATTTGGGACATTCAAAGAGTTCATGGAGAAACAACATAAGAGAAATGTGAAGGAGCGATTAGAGAAAAATAAGGATAAATTACATGAGAAATGGGGAATCTCACACCAAGAAACACCACAAATTAGCACAACTACACTACAAGTGTGAAGGTCAGAGAGATTACACTTGGGGACTCCAAGATCATAGGATGCAATAGAACAAGGAGCATCCCCACAAAAAATGTTGGTATCTACACCACAAAAAGACCCTTCTATACAAGAGATATCGGGAATACTAATGTAAATGAGTGCAGAGAAGAAGCAAAAGCTAGAAAGGCAAAAGCAAGGGGTCAAGAAAAAGATAATACAGGAAGTAGGGGAAGAAATAGATGAAGAAGAAGTAAAAGAAATTAAAAACCCACCATAGAAAAGAACAACAAGAAGCAAAAGATAAACAACAATAGAAATAGACACATAAGAGGAACCCCAAGAGGAAATAGTTATGGATGCTGAACTCTTAACAACAACCATCAATAACAATAAGGGAATACTCAAACAAATTGTAAAGATGTATGATAAGGTGGGTCCAAAAAATAAAGCAGTCATTGAGAGAGCAATGATAAGACATATAAGGATGTTTGAAGACACCTTAGAGAACATCGTTGAAAACTTCCCAAATCAATTAGCCTCCATAATAAGAGAAGAGAGAAAGCAATGGAATTAGAGGAAGAAATAAGGAAGCAGGCATTATAGGAGGTAGACCCAAGCCTCTCCACCACACAAAAATAAAATTTGATTCAACTACAGGAAAAGGATTTGAGGACTAAATAAAGGGTGGATACATTAATGGCTTTAAATGAGGAAGAAAAAGGAAAGATCAAAAAAGAAACAGTTGATATCATAAGGCAAACATATGTGATGCTAATGGAAGAGGAGAAAAAGAGTCGGTAGGAACAACCCACACCTTCCAAAGGCAACCCATCACATAGTCATCAAGTTGAAGGACCATAACAACAACCACCCTCTATGCCAAGGGCCTCTTCCTCCACTGCAACTTCCCACATGCAATCCATTAAGGAATTTTTGGCACAATAGATATAGATACAATCAATGCTCACACCGCAACTGTTGCAGCTACCCTCAATAGGGTCACAAGTAGACTTAACAAGTATTTCCCCAATTCAAAAATTCCAATTAGGGGATATTTTTCATAGCACAACCTGAGAAGAGATATTAAAGCAGCATGTTGAGAGTGCGAAGTAGCTAGAAGATGCCATAGCTACAATAAAGAATAAACTACCCCAGTTGAAAAGAGACACATCGTTACCATTGGGGTAACAACTAAAAATGTTAGTGGATGGGGTCAGAGCAGAGATAGACACCTAAGCAGCCACCATAAGAAATAGAGTAATGATAGAGATAGAAAATAATGGGATGGATGAAGCAAGAAAAAAGTGTGTAGCAGCACACACATAGTTAGAAACACAAATCAATACCCTACAATAAACAAATAATGACATCAACACTTTGTATCAATTTTGCCTAGATAGTGGCCTACACTCACAAAAGGCCTAAAAAACTAGATAGACCAGATCTAGGCACAAATCTTACAAGGGGTAGGCACGTATGACCCAACTCAAGATGTAGATGGCATGATAAGGGCCCAAGTAGAAACAATGCACACTTAACTCCAGTAATTGCAAGACCAAAGAGAGCTGATCAAAAGCCAATTCAAACAACTATAGGAGGTGGTCAGTCTAAGATTGGACCACATAACAAGTATACTTAGTGAAGCAAAGAAGATGGTACAACAAGTACAAATCCTAATTGAGATTGTAGAGGTTGAGAAAACATTGGTTCAAACCCATGGACAAATCCAAGTACTGCAACAAGAAAAAAATCAATGGGATACAATGTTTGCATAGCTGAAGACAATATATAAAAATATTCCACCCGCAAACTAAAGTAATTTTGCATGTCTTGAGGACAAGACATGGTTCCAAAAGGGGGATGATGTTGGCGGCAACTAGTACAAAGATTAGAACCTACTGCAATTGGTCGCAAAAGGAGTGTGGAGCACAAGGCTGACTAGACGTAGGAGGAATAGACTTGTTTTGTAAGGGATACATCCCTAATGTAATATTGTGTATAAATAATAGTAGAAGTAGTACTAGAAAGTAAGATAGATAGAGGGGCATATAAGGACAAAGCAGAGGTTACATGCATGCTATTGTATTACTTAATCGCTATATATATGAAGAAGATATAAGGGTTTTGAAGGACTATTTGATTGTTTAAAATATGTATGATGTATTATATGTTATTATAAGTTACCGCATTATGCTATTTCATACCAAAAAGGATCTAACTCTTCTCTCACTGTCATAACTAGGGTATAAAGGCTACATGTAGGACACTAGGGCTCAAAACTTCGATCTGTGACCCATCTTTCCTTGCCAATAGATACAACAAGAGAATTGATGAGGTATAGATAACCTCATTTCTTTGATGGAACAAATAGCCCTTTTTGCATTACCCAATTCACTAGCCTTGCCAATTTATTTATTTTTATAAGCAATATTTATCTATTTTTAATAAAATGTTGTACAAATCCTTATTTCCTAAATTGATTGAAACTAGCTTTTAAATGTTGATTTAATGGCATGAAAAGTTGGGTAATTGTGTAGGTTAATGCGTTGCCTACAAAAGAAGTGGACATCATGCAGCTGTGGATGAATGCGCCGGAAGTTGAGGGTGCCAAAAATTTTAGGCATGCATTAAATGAAGACTTTGTTTTAATTTTGTTATTTATGTGGTTACCCAAAAGACATTATGGTCCACTCGGAGTCCTTTTTATGTTTAAGAGATAGCAGTAGTAAAGATTCTATTTTTTAGTTATAAGACTTCTTCAAATGGCATTTTCTCACCATTTAAAATTTAGGAGTTTTTGAAGTAGTTCAGTTTTAATTGTTGCTCGAAACATGGATATAAATATATAATATGGATGAAGGAAAGACAATCCCTTAGTTTTTGAAATAATCAGAGTTGTGTACTTGCAATTTTTCATGAATGTGAACGATGTTGTTCTGAGTTTAGTTTCTTTGGAAATATGAAGATTTGAATGGAGTTATCATGTGTTGTTAAAGTGATTGAATGTGACTTGAGTTAAGACAAGTTTCTCCCATGAATTGGCCACAAGACTGTAGGATAGATAAGTACTTTCATTTTTGTGGATGTTTTTATTCAGTTGAAGATAGTTTATGTTTAGTTTTCTATCGTTAACCTACAGGGTGTGTTGTTTAAAAGTTAAACTATTGTGTATTGTTGTTTCAAAACTTTCTATGTTGATTAGAAGTTTCCAGCGCATCTGCCTGAGTTAAAATTACTATTTTCTGATAGTTAGAATTTGGAATGTTTGTAGCATAGCAAATTGCATTTGTGAATTGTTAGCATAGAATTTATCTGCTTTCTAGTGTAAAATTTATATTGTTTCTAGTCTAGAGTTTTCATGCTTTTTAGTATAAAATTTGAATGCTTTCTGTAGAAGGATATAACTACTGCTTCATTTCATGTATTATTCCAATCTTTTAACAGAACTAGAAAACTGTTTCTCAATGAAATATCCAAACTCCCTATTGCAGACAGCCTCAGACACTACCTCGGTTGATAAACTAATAATTTTCATCTAAAGTGTTAGGACCTTATGACAGCCTGTCACTTTTTGGCGTCATTGCTGGGGATACGTGATCTTTTCTAAGTGTTATTAGGGCATGCTTGGGAATTTCTTGTAGTAAACACCCAAAAATAGTCACCAAACCTCTCTTTCTGCATGGTCAGGAAATGAGGCCCACACGGAAGATTCATACCAAAAACCCCTCAATAGTAATTCCAACCATAAATAGGGAAGAAGAAGTCTCAGCTGAAGAACTAAATTATGAATTGATCGAGTAGGATGAATATGAGACCTCCCATCGTACCCTAGAAGTTTTGCCAATTGACCCAATCTTTAAGGAGATAGTTATTCAACCAATCAACCTAGTCTTTGAGGAAGAGAACCTTCCTTTTGACATTATGGCTAACAATCTCCATAATGATGATATGGTGAGAAGACCAACAACACAAACCTTTACCTACCCTATTGCTCTCAACGAAGATGATGATGCACCAATGAAAAACATTTCACCATCTATCTTGCCGATTTTCAGGGGACTTTCTTCTGAAGATCCTGACCAGTTCCTCTTTGAGTTCAAAGTCTTGTGTCAAACATACGACTACAAGAATGACAATTAGAAGCTTAAACTTTTTCCCTCCACTCTGAGAGATGTTGCAATGCGTTGGTTTATGGGACTAGCTTCTGGATCAATAACTACATGGGATGACATGGAAACTGTTTTCTTAGAAAAATACCAGAGTTAGTGACAGGAAAGAAGAGTTGTTCAAACTAAGACAAAAAGAAGATGAGAGATTGGATGATTACCTTGATAAATTTATCTTTCTAACCAAATGATGTGGTGAGGAAGCCATAAGTCTGGAGATTCTAAAGACTATATTTCTCAAAGGAATTGATGAGGATGCTAGGAGAAGCTTAGATTTAATGGGAAAAGGAGATGTGTCCCAACTCAAACTTACCGATATCTCTAAGTTATGTCATAATTTTTCCCGTACTCGAGGAGGAATCTAAAAATCTAGCCTCTTAAGAAGCTCAAATGACATAGGTAAACTGTGAGAGGAAATAGCAAATCTAAAAATTGACATTCTTGTTCAATTGAACACCACCTTAGATGGAATACAAGCCAAAACATGTAACCCTAAGACCTTGTCCATCTATTGTCCTAGGTGTCAAAACAAGCATCTATTAAGAGAATGTCCTTTGGACAAGGCTGACAATTGCCAAATTTGTGAAAAGAATCATACCACTTATCAATGTGAGATTCTGAATGCAATCAAGACTTCTAAAAAATGACCATCTCACACTGAGGAGGAAATCAATTTCGTAGGCCAAAGACTTGGAGGAAATTTCTCCTATGGTTAGAACTCCAACCCTACATGGCGACCTCCAAACCCTTGGGACAATACACAGTGGTCAGCTCCATGGCCTTTAGTACCACCTAGATGGGGATTGGGGACCACCTGAATGGACGAACCAAGCTTAGGGAAACCCCCAATGGCCAAATCAGCAATGGCATCCTCATAATCAACATCCACAATGGAATCAACCACCAAATCAATTCTATAATGGTCCGAGATGAATGCCAAATCTGCAATAGAACCTTCTCACGGCTCCTCAAAACCCTCAGTAGAGTGAACAAGTTAATCAACCACCATTATTGGCACAACCTGTTCCTAATCCTAAGAACACACGTCAAAATGCCCCAATGTATGTTGCTGACCAGGATAACATGGCAGGGGTCAATGCTATCTATTGTGGAAACGTTCAATTGAGGTCAAGAAAAATTCTTAATCAATCGACCATTGTTGAAGTTACAAAAGACCCAGATGAAAGACTTAACATTGAACCAGAGACTCTTCTTGTACCTACAAAGCATGACTCTAATAAAAATTAGGAGGAATCATCCCCACTGCAATCCCAGGCAACTCCAGCACCTATCATAGAGCCGTCTCAGGAAGAAGTTGCCAAACAACCATCAACAACTTCAGGAAAAGATCTCATACTAGGAAAGAAAACCCAGGCACCTTTTCCGATCTGTCCCAGATCAAATGTTCACAAGAACCTGCCAGAAGTATCATTGTCTAACAAAACTACTCTAATACAAGAAATTAAATGACTCCATATCAATATTCCTCTGTTACAAGTGATCAAAGAAATTCTTGAACTAAATTAGCTAGTTAAATAATTGTGCATTAAAACACCAGGAAGGAAACAAAAACATATTAATACGGTGCACATCAATGGATATCTGGCTAAACTTTTAGCTGGAAAAACCTTAACCCCAAAATATGGCAACCTAGGTAGTCCACTTATAACAATAACAATTAATGAGGTAGCAATACCTAATGCATTGGTGGACTTGGGAGCAACCATTAACGTTAGACAGTGGATGTTATGGGAAAACTTGGACTCACTGATCTATGCCCCACAACTACCATATTACAGATGGCAAATCAGGCCATAACTATTCCCAAAGGAGTCTTAGAAAATGTCCATGTCAAGGTTGATGATTGGGAATATCCAATTGACTTCCAAGTTCTTTAGTCCCTCACACCCAAAGACAGTTACCCAATAATATTGGGTAGGCCATGGTTAGCTACAGTTGCAGCCAAAATTGACTGTAGAGTGGGAGGAATGGTCATTTCATATGGTCTCAGTAGCAAACATTTAAGTCTATATCCCCCTGCTCAACCTGTAGAATATAACCAAGTCTGGGTGGATGAATCAGATGAATCCGATAAGCAAGAGAATCTAGCTTCACTTGCCATGGTAGTTATTAAACAACACGACAAAGAACTGGAAGATGAATTAGAAAACATCCAAGATCTTTCCATAGGCTCAAGAGATGAAGAGACTTTAGAGGTGGAAGAAATATTAGGACATCCAATCCACATTAATGATGAAGAACATGATTATACCAACTTCACAACTCGACCTTGTCCCCTGGCAAATATCATCTTGAAAATAGATCATTTCTTCTTAGATATTGCTAGACTCCATAGAATCATACCACATAGTTGTCCTCTCAACACATTAATAGAAGAAGTTCACACTATCACCTCCAATTACCCTGGAACCAAGACTATCATGTTATTACCAGG
Source organism: Cunninghamia lanceolata (assembly GCA_027924645.1). Lineage (NCBI taxonomy): Eukaryota > Viridiplantae > Streptophyta > Pinopsida > Cupressales > Cupressaceae > Cunninghamia > Cunninghamia lanceolata. The sequence continues at coordinate 18,288,932 of BSBN01001715.1, forward strand.
AAAGACTTAAAATATCAATAGTTGGTTGATAGAATCTGATGAGCACAAATTATTTGATGTTTTGATGAACGAGTCCAAAGCTTTTGCTTGGGACTATATAGATATGAGAGGAATCGACCCAAGTGTTTGCACCCACCACATCTATACCGAAGACGTTAGACCAGTCCATCAACCTCAGTGAAGACTCAATCCTGCTCTCAAAGATATTGTCAAAATTGAAATTGAGAAACTCTTACAAGTGGGATTTATTTATCCTATTTCAAATAGCAAATGGGTTTCACCCTTGGTGGTAGTGCCAAAGAAAAATGGGAAATGGAGAGTGTGCGTTGACTATCGAGAACTCAACAAAGCAACCTACAAAGATTATTTCCCACTGCCCTTCATAGACCAAGTTTGGATAATCTAGCACGAAGGAAGTATTTTTCATTTTTGGACGGGTTTAGTGGATATAACCAAATACAAGTGGCAGTAGAGGACCAGGACAAAACTACTTTCACCTGTCCTTGGGGAACATTTGCCTATCGAGTTCTTCCCTTCGGGCTTTGTAATGCTCCTGCCACATTTTAAAGAGTTGTTTTGGCTATCTTTGCTGAACTTGTAAATGATTGTGTAGAAGTCTATATGGATGACTTCACAGTCTATGGTTCCACTTTTGATGAGGGTCTCAAAAATTTGGATAGAGTGTTGCAACAATGTGAAGATCATCAACTATCTCTAAGCCATGAGAAATGTCTCATAATGGTAGAACAAGGTATAGTACTCAGACACCATATTTCAGCTGAAGGGATAAAGGTTGACCCTAAGAAAATTGAAGTGATACAATAGCTGGAAACCCCAAAGAATCAAACTGATGTTAGAAGTTTCTTAGGACATGCTGGTTATTACCAGAGATTCATAGAAAACTTTAGTAAGATTGCAGCTCCCATGTTCTCTCTTCTACAAAAAGATGTGGATTTTACCTGGACAGAAGAATGTCAAAAGTCTTTTGACATCATTAAGGAAAAGCTTGTCTCAGCCCCAGTCCTACGGGGACCTAACTAGAAACTTCCCTTCCATATATATGTTGATTCTTCCGATGACGCTATTGGAGCAGTGTTAGGACAAGAAGATGAGAATGGAGGGAAATATGCTATATATTTCATCAGTAAAAACTTGAGCCCCACAGAATGAAATTACACCACCACAAAGAAGGAATTTCTAGCCATAGTTCATGCAATAAACAAATTCTGGCATTACATTATAGGATACAAAGTGACTATATTCATAGACCATTCAACTATCAAGTACCTGATGAACAAACCCTCAGTGAATGGATGAATAATTAGATGGTTATTACTTCTACAAGAATTCAATGTGACCATAATGGATAAGCCTAGAAAATTCAACGTAGTTGCAGATTTTCTATCCCGGATAAATCAAGATGATGGAGATTATACTCCTATGCAGGATGAATTTCCTGATGAAAATTTATTTGTTGTCTCCATTAAAACACCTTGGTTTGTAGACATTGCTAATTACTTAGCCACCTCTGAGCTTCCCCCATACTTCACATCAAAACAAAAATAACACCTTGTTTAGGAGAGTGCTCACTTTAAATGGATTAATGGCATGTTATTCTGATATGGGCCTGATTTAGTCTTGCGACGTTGTGTCAGACCAGATGAAACATACAGCATCCTTAGAGCTTGCCATGACGACCCATCTGGCAGACATTACTTTGCCAAAAAAACTTCCCATAAAATCTTAGGTGCAAGATACTATTGGCCCACTATGCACAAGGATGTGAAGAACTATGTTCGTCATTGTGATGAATGCCAATGAGTGGGAAGACCTATGGCATCCAATGAAATGCCTCTGCAACCACATGTAGCTTTTGAACCATTTGAAAAGTGGGGATTGGATTTCATTGGTCCTATAGATCCTCCTTCGTAAGGAAAAGAATATATTCTGGATTGTACGGACTATCTTACCAAATGGGCAGAGGTCCAAGCCCTCAAAGTTGCTAGAGAAGAACAGGTTGCAGACTTTCTGTATAACAGAATTTTTCTCAGATTCGGAGCCCCTAGGTCAATTGTCACAAACCAAGGACCTCAGTTTATGTCCAAAGTTCTATTAGCTTTCACCAATCATTTCCAGGTAAGCCATAAAAAGTCGTCACCCTATCACCCACAAGCAAATGGACAAGTATAAGTCACTAATAGGGAGCTCAAAAACATCCTAACAAAAATAGTTTCATCAGGTAGAAAGGATTGGGCCAGGAAACTACCTATGGTTGTTTGGGCTTACAATACAACTTGGAAATCCACCACTGGTATTACCCCTTACGAACTGGTCTTTGGGAAGAAACCTTTTCTGCCCATTGAATTTTAACTCCAAATGCTTAGAAAAACAATGGAGCTAGACTTCGATCTTGATCGAGCTCAAGTAGAGAGAGTCTTGTAGCTTAGTGAATTAGATGAAATTCGCCTAGAAGCCATTCATTAGACTAAAGTAGCTCAACAACAATGAAAGGCCTGGCATGACAAACACATCAAAGAAAGAAAATTCCATTCAGGAGATTGGGCGCTACTGTTTGATTCTCGATACAAGGACCAGAAAGGTAAACTTAGAACTCATTGGCTGGGTCCATACGAGATTTTTGAGGTATTCCCAAATGGAGTAGTACAACTCAAACCCATTGACGGTGATTCTTGAACCCTATTAGTCAATGGACATCGACTCAGGATCTACCATAAACCTGTCAACAAAGAAGAATTTACTCGACTGGTAGAGATGCACAGAGAAACTCAATGTGTTGATTCTACTTTGGCAGAAACAATACCATAAATATCTTGTAGAATTTATATATATATTATGTTTGAATGTGTGTATATGCATTTAGGAATAATTCTTCATATTTTCTTCTTAGTTTTTACCTAAATTTAATCTCTATTTCGCAGGGTTTCATCTTTTAAGAAGTGTTACAAATTCTGGCACACCTCCTAGTGATGCTCTGAAACTTGTTGTCTAAGTAAGATCCATACCTTCACTTTGTTCCTATATTTTAGTTGCATCTTTCAGCGATGCTCCAGAACCTTGTTCCTTCATTCCGGCTGCATCTTTCAGCGATGCTCTAGAACCTTGTTCCTGCATTCCAGCTACATCTTTCAGCGATGCTTCAGAACCTTGTTCTTGCATTCTGACTGCATCTTTCAACAATGCTCTGAAACTTTGTTCCTACATTCCGGCTGCATCTTTCAGTGATGCTCCGAAACTTTGTTCCTATATTCCGGCCGCATCTTTCAGTGATGCTCTGGAACTTTGTTCAGGGACTGCATTCTGACTGCATCTTTTAGTGATGCTCTGGAACTTTGTTCCTACATTCTAGCTTCATCTTTTAGTGATGCTCCGAAACTTTGTTACTGTATTCCGACTACATCTTTCAACGATGCTTCGAAACTTTGTTCCTGCATTCTGACTGCATCTTTGAACGATGCTCCAGAACTTTGTCCTGCATTCTGACTGCATCTTTTAGCGATGCTCTGGAACTTTGTTTCTACATTCTAGCCGCATCTTTCAGCGATGCTCCAAAACTTTGTTTCTCCATTCTGGCTACATCTTTCAGCGATGCTCCATAATTTTATTCCTTCAGCCGGCTGCATCTTACAACGATGCTTCAAAATTTTGTTCATATCCTCCATATCCATTCCTTTGATATCTTCTTCCATCATTGTTAACTTGTAATTGCCATCCATGAAAATGTTCCTATTATCTGAAAACACACCATTCACCTCCCAATCCACTGTGAACGCCATCATGAGTTTGACATCTCCAATCATAGTAAATGAACATTATTATGATAACCTTTCGTCATAATAAATTGTAGCCACCCCATCTTCATATCATAATAAATTTAGACACTCCATTATCATATCATAATCAATTCATTCCGTTCAAACCAGTTAGTACCGCCACCTAGGATGCTATTACGTCAACAAAGACAAGCAACTTTCAAATCAATAACGGGACGGAAGGTACGTACATCTTTTATTTTTAATAGATCATTTATTGTAAATAAAGATAGATAAGTTGGCACGAACCCTTTTCTTTTCCAAATTTAGCAAATGTGTGAATTATTCCTTTATTAGAGAAGGTGGCGGCTCATTCACTCTATCCCATGCAAAGTCATAATTAACTGTTGAAAAGCCAAGAACCCTAAACCAACATTACCAAAATCCAAGTGGCCTCAAAACCTGCATTTCCTTTAATCTTCCTATCAGTTTCCTAAGCAGTTTTACCACTCTGGGTGTCGTGATATTTCAGTAGTCTTTGAGCAATATGGGAGGAGCCAAACACAAGTCTGAGCCAGCTTCACCAGATAACTTGCTGACATTGGGGAATATTTCAAAATTATTTCAAAGAGTAGGATGGCTATACTTCATAAAGAAATGTGGAGGGCACCATGCACAGTTGGTCAAGCAATTTGCCGAGAACTTTGCAAATGGGCAGTCGATTGTGCGTGGGAAGAAATTCAAGGTAAGTCCTTGAATTATCTCCAAATTATCTGGTATTGGAAATGAAGGTATTAATTTGTCTGAAACTATAAATATTTCCTATCAGAAAATGATAGAACTTTTTGCACGGGAAGGGGAACCTCACCCATTATTAGTTGTAAATACCCAAGGGCAAAACAAGGGGTTTCAGAGAATGTCCATTGCAGAGCCATGGTGAACATCAGTCGCATGGATTATTAAGTATTTCACCTATGAAGGGCAATGTGCCACAGTAGTTGGTCCCCCTTTTCGACTGCTCATTCATTTGTGCCATGGTCTAGAAAATCCTGAATTGAAAGTTAACATTCCTGCCTTCCTCCATGATTCCCTTGTAGGTATGATAGAACATTTCAACATTGGGTCTGGACCTTTGAAGCATCATGGTCTTATATAGTTAATCTGCAAATATCAGTTTCATATAAAAAGAAAACTAGATGAGAAATGGCAGAAATTTCTGTAAAAAATTTGAGAGCCTTGAACCTCTGAGACAATTTGAGGTAGGTGAATCGTCTAGTAGGGCAACCCAAGACATGAGAGAACTCTCCCCTGCACCCCAAGGTGACAGAGAAGCTCTTGGTGGAGAAGCACCAAAAAATCCACCAAACCCTCCAGACCATGAAGAAAGGCCTAAATCACATAATGTACCTGAAACCCCAGAAAAATGAGAAAATGTGGATTTAGTAGACTAAGAGGAGGAAGGTGTTTAGCCCCGTAAAAAGGAGAAGAGGCCCAAAATGAAACTACAAAGACCTACTTCTCTGATAAGGAGCAAACGGTTAGCTGATGAGCCTAGTTGTGGCGCAGCCTGTGAATTACCCCCAATTCCCAAGAAAAAGAGAAAAGAAAGGCAACCCTGTGAAAAAGTGACTCAACCCGATGAAAATGGATCTCTGATTTGTGCAGATGTAACTCAAAATTTGGAAAGTGATGAAACCCCTACATCTAGACCATCAATTGACCCATCTAAGGAGGACCTAGAGGAAAAAGGAGAAAAAGGACAAGAGGGAATCAGTGAACAAATGCCTAATTATGTCCTAGTTGAAGAAGAGGAGGGTCAAGAATATGAGATTGTTGAAACAACTTCTTCATTTCAACAGCCATGAAACATTCAGGAAGTTGATACAGTGCTTGAGGAGAGACAGTTGTCTCCCTTAAATAATGTTGATGATATAGAACAAGGTCCATCTGGGGAAATTAATGAAGAGCACATATCTGGCAATGAAATAGAAATTTTGTTTACTCCCCTCTCTACAGATGTAGAGGACAATAAGGGTGAGTCTATGACATTAGAAACAAAGAAATTAAAAGCAGAAATTATGCAGTTGAGAAATAAAATACAATTGAGTGAAGAGTAGTTGAACAGGTAACAACATGAGATAGAAGAACAGAAAGAGCTTCTGGAGCAAAAGGATCAAACTATTAGAGAGTTGCAATCCCAATTGCAGCAAAGTGAAGAAAGAGATAAGCACTGTCTGGATAGTCTATTTGAGAAAGATAGACAAATCAAGAATCTAACCTTCAACCTAGAACAATGCCTGAGGACATTTGCAGAGGAGCAGGAGAAATAGAAAATTGAATTAAATAAGGCCATAAGTAGAACTATTGAATTGGAGCAAGATTTACAAGAAATTAATATTAGGCCGACTGTGGAATCAAAAGAGGTTCAAACTAAACCAACTAAAATGGAATGGTTTTAGATCCACATTCCTCCCATGCCAACCAAGTGGATGGAGCAATGCTATTTCTTAAGACAATCTGGAGCCGAGAATGCTAGACTTAAGAAAGAAATAGTATTTTTGAAAGAGTCTTATGATAGATTATATCAGGCCAAGAAAGAAATAGTATTGTTGAAAGAGTCTTATGATAGATTATATCAAGCCAAGATGGATGCATGCCAGATTGGAGAGTTATTGCTGGCCTGTAGGAAACCGTCCAGATTATATTCCATGTTCCTTAATGAATAGTTGTTAAGATGGAAGCTCCTGAGAATCTCTTGCAATTTACCACATGATCCTGATGACCAACAATTCCTTGAATCATTTAAAGAAGCATATCCTATACAAAAGAATTTATTATGTGAGTTCTTCATTCATAATATATTTCTCGAAAAACATAATGATTTCTTCATCAATCTGTTCTGTGGGGGAAGTTCAGTTAAGGGCATTTTTGTCAAATATGCAAAATCAAATTCAGTGGTAGGGCAGAACTAGAGAATATCTTCATGCAGAGAATTGTGGGATTACACATGAGGTACCCCAACCAAAAACCTTTTGCTTTCAAAGCTCAATTCAGGAGAACTAAGAGTTATGAACATATGAAAGAAAAATATAATGAGAGCATTAGGATCTGCTATGAAGATTTCAAGATTAATGGACCTTAGTTGATTGACAGAGCTTGGAATGCCTGTGAGGAAAGTGTACCCCCTTGCCTATGTATTTAAAAATAAGAGAAATGATTTCCCCCACTAACCTTAGATGGTCATACAAAAGAGCCAAGGCATTGACATAGATTCTTTAGCAACTAAAGACTAAGTGGATAGGAATGAGATATAGACCGCCTCTACTTTTACAGCCACCCCTTGCAATCTTAGGGGTTACAGAATAGGAACCAAGGGACTTACATACCTGGCAGCTGAGAATCAAACTTCACAAAGGTTTTCTGAAGGTCCCTAACCATATTGATGAAGAGGCAGATGAAGTATATGATTTGAGCTCAAAATATGATGAATTGAATAGGAAAAGAGAGGCAGAGAGACAAAGGATGCATCATAGAGCAGGAGGACCTTCTCAAGGTTAGGAAGGGGAGGAATGATGAGGTATAAATAACCTCATTTCTTTGATGGAACAAATAGCCCTTTTTGCATTACCCAATTCCCTAGCCTTGCCAATTTATTTATTTTTATAAGCAATATTTATCTATTTTTAATAAAATGTTGTACAAATCCTTATTTCCTAAATTGATTGAAACTAGCTTTTAAATGTTGATTTAATGGCATGAAAAGTTGGGTAATTGTGCAGGTTAATGCATTGCCTACAAAAGAAGTGGACATCATGCAACTGTGGATGAATGCGCCAGAAGTTGAGGGCGCCAAAATTTTAAGGCATGCATTAAATGAAGACTTTGTTTTAATTCTGTTATTTTTGTGGTTACCCAAAAGACATTATGGCTCTACTTAGAGTCCTTTTTATGTTTAAGAGACATCAACAGTAAAGATTCTATTTTTTAGTTATAAAACTTATTCATATGGCATTTTCTCGCCATTTGAAATTTAAGAGTTTTTGAAGTAGTTTAGTTTTAATTGTTGCTCGAAACATGGATATAAATATATAATATGGATGAAGGAAAGCCAATCCCTTAGTTTTTAAAATAATTAGAGCTATGTACTTGCAATTTTTCATGAATGCAAATGATGTTGTTCTGAGTTTAGTTTCTTTGGAAATATGAAGATTTGAATGGAGTTATCATGTGCTGTGAAAGTGATTGAATGTGACTTGAGTTAAGACAAGTTTCTCCCATGAGCTGGCCACTCGCAGGACTATAGGATAGATAAGTACTTTCATTTCTGTGGATGTTTTCATTTAGTTGAAGATATTTTATGTTTAGTTGTCTGTCATTAACTTGCAGGGTATGTTTTTTATTAGTTAAATTATTGTGTACTGTTGTTTCAAAACTTTCTGTGTTGATTAGAAGTTTCCGGTGCATCTGCCTGAGTTAAAACTACTATTTTCTGATAGTTAGAATTTGGAATGTTAGCATAGAATTTATCTGCTTTCTAGTGTAGAATTTATATGCTTTCTAGCCTAGAGTTTTTATGCTTTTTAGTATAAAATTTGAATGCTTTTTGTAGAAGGATATAACTACTATTTCATTTCATCTACTATTTCAATCTTTTAATAGAACTAGAAAATTGTTTCTCAATGAAATATCCAAATTCCCTATTGCAGACAGCCTCGGACACTACCTCGGTCGATAAACTGATAATTTTCATCTAAAGTGTTAGGACCTTATGACAGCCTGTCAAGAATCATATCTCATGAATTCAAGATTGGTGATTTTGTGCTAAAAGAGAATTAGGAGAACCTTTAGGACTGGGAAAAGAAAGATAAATTTGATCCTAATTGGCTAATTCCTTATGTCATCATTGCCAAATATGGTTTAGGTGCTTATCAACTAGTTACTCCAGATGGTCAGGACCTTGATGAACCTCTAAACATAATACATCTCAAACTCTTCCACACCTAGTATGTAGAATATCCCAATCAAAAAAATCTAAAAAAATTAAAAAAAAAATGTCAAAAAATTAGAAAAAGTAAAGAGAAATAAATTGTCCTATGGTGAAAACCACTTTTTGTGGCACCTTGGACAAGTATAATGGTGAAAACTTACTCACAGGTGCCATGCATATAAGCCAAACTCTATTATCTATTAGGTCCTCTTCATACCATCACCTAAATCTTCTTGCCATTTAACAATCTACCATTCAGTTCCTAGTCTTCCATCCATTCATACCCATATCATTTCTAGTGTTTATTGAAAGGAAAAATGCAACCACGAAGAACATTTCCACATAACGCCATGAGAGATAAAAATGCAACAAATCACAACCATGATAACCAGAATCTAACTTACAAAAGAATAGGCCAAAGATACCACAAGGTGACACAAGATATATCATGGGAAAACCCTCGAGAGGGAAAAACCTAGCCTCCAAAAGCATCCACACTCAATGTATTATTTAGCAATGAAACATTACAATACACTTACAGAGTTTCCATGAAGACTTCTGAAACATCAAGCTCCTCCAATGCATCATCCATGTGTCCAAGAATTAATCCACACATTCCATGCCATGCTTCACATTTGCACTCACAAGAGAAACTCAATACAATGATAGTCCACTCAACCAGCCAACCCAAACCACTAACCATGTGCTTGCTTTTATAGACTCAATCTCACACAAATACAACTTGTGGTATTGAGTAAAACCATGTGACTCAAAACCACAAGTTCACAAAACCATTGACCCCTCATTTAATTCTTGCAATTAAGTTTTCACTTTATGCTCTAATTAATTAATTAATTATTCTATATCTCCCACACATAAAATAACTAACCCAATGTTACATACAACTTTTACAAGTGGCCCCAAATAAATATTTAATGTGGCTAAACACATCACTTGAGATGCACCACAAATAAATATTTATTTTACATAATTAAATATTTTGTTTTTATGCAAGGTGTACAATACACCTTTTTCCTAACATTCTCCCACTTGTTGTATACATTGCATAAGGGTAGATCAATGAAATACATCATCATAATGAAACCACATGAATCTCTAGCATGATCTCGTGCATCATCAAGATACTTGCAATGTTACATACAACTAACCCAATGTTACATACAACTTTTACAAGTGGCCCCAAATAAATATTTAATGTGGCTAAACACATCACTTGAGATGCACCACAAATAAATATTTATTTTACATAATTAAATATTTTGTTTTTATGCAAGGTGTACAATACACCTTTTTCCTAACATTCTCCCACTTGTTGTATACATTGCATAAGGGTCGATCAATGAAACACATCATCATAATGAAACCACATGAATCTCTAGCATGATCTCATGCATCATCAAGATACTTGCAATAAAACCAAAGTGACCACCATCTCGAGTAAGAACTCCTCTCATCCTCCAACATGCCACCTATGGAAAAAAAGGAACATGCCAAGGTGAAGATGCACCAATCCAAAGAACACAAGCATCAAATCCAAGTGATAACAAAGGCTCCAAGCTACTGTCAAAGGTAAAAACCCACATGACTAAAAATAACATCCACATCATATGCCAATGCATCCAACCATCCATACCTTCTAGGTATCAACAACATCAATAAACTCATGCCAACAACATATCCAATCCACATACCACAATCACAGGCTCCCCGTATAAAACTTGTCAATGAAGAACATACATATCCAGGAACTCCCACTACATGGGTAATGTCAAATTTGAAAATAGATCAAGCATATCAAGTCTACCAATCAACACTCAAACTAAGGTGTGTCTAAACACCATGTAGTACCAAGAACAATCACAATGATCCACACATGCAACACAAGACACTGCATACTACCTCATAACATGTCACCATAACTCTCCCAAATCATATAAATATGAACCACTAGGAAGTAGCCATAAGTCAAAGAGAGAAAACCTATAAATCATATCATGTCCTTCTGCCAACACCTTAAAGTGCTAAGCTGTGTCAAGTATGACCTCCTCTACAACTTCAAATGAAAAGCCTTAACAACAACCAACCACTCAATCTCATAGATCTTGAATGAAACATATGTATCATGTGTAACCAACATGGATGTAAGCCTCTCTAATCAAGGAAGATCAAACTCAAATATCCATTCCCAAAACTAGGAACAAGCCTAATCACATCTCCTAAATCCTCATAAATGACATCATAAATCAAAACCATATGAACAAGGAGATAACCATGCCAAACACCCCTCAAATGAACCCTCTAGAACTAACAATCATAACTCAAGATCCATATCTATGTGAAGATAAAGCATAAAGTAAAATGCATCTAAAAAGATGGGCAATACCTCTTAGATGATAATTTGCTAAGTAGACCAAGAGTGGGGAATGATAATGCTCCTCCATGATACACCAAGCCGTAATGACTCTCTCCAAGAACAATCTCCTCTAAGGTCCATGAACTCACGTCCATATAAAGGTGAAAGGCTCCTTGATCTTCCTGCTGAAACCTCCAATGAGTAACTATCTCAACAAATGTCTCTAATCCCAATAGAACTCCAGCCTCACCCAAGTCTCCAAGTATCCATGAGAACCTTCATGATCAATCAATCCATGTTAAGCTTCAAATGTAGCACCACACTATCATGAAACTCCCAAGCACATGATCGATGTACTCAATACCAAGAGAAACAACTAGACCAATGTTAATGCTCCAAATGCATAATTAGGAACCTAACATAACATCATGATCTAATTTATCCTCTTAGGAGATCACATGCACCAATGCATACATCCTGGTCTCAAGAGAACTTGCATCATGTCAAAACTCAAATTCAAAATCAAGAGTAAACCATGACACAATACTAAACACCTCTAAACCAAGGGTCAACATCTCCAATCATATGAAGATAACCATCTCCTAACAATAGTGCCCAATATGTCAAAGCACTCATACTACATAAAAATCATAATCCAAGAGTGTGTCCATGACACCTAACCACTGTAGAAGATCGTCCATCACTAGGCAACGAATACACATCACTACCAAAACTCCCACTAAATCGTGATACAAGCTATCCATGGCATCATGATAACCATCTCCTAAATGAAGATCACCCATGGTCCACACACAGCTCTTACACCAATGAATCTAAAGTAGAACCAATATCTCCAAGCCAAGAAGATAAACAAACACAATCAAAATCTCACACTAAACTGTGTAACCAAGCTATTCGTGACATCATGATAAACATGCTACAAGTCCTAACAACTAACTATCCAAGCACTCTAATCATCCATCCTCTCATCCCAATGCAACATACCAATGCACAAATGACCACTGACAAGGCCAACTAACAAAGTCTACATCAAACACTGAAAAGACCTCATGGATATAGGTAGTCCATATCCAAGTCATCAACCAATGGGTGATCAGTCCATAAATGATAACTTGCAGATCCCAAAAAATAAGCATGCAAACTCATCATCACACCAATAACCTACAAATTGAGATAACAAGAAGATAACCATGTAGACCTCAATACTCAAACACCAAATCAATCACATATCTGATTTGCCAAACAAGTCCACAAACAAGTAACCATAGTCAAGGAACCAATCAGACATCTAGGAGATAAGAACCATTTTTTAAAACTAAACCACACCACCACTTGTAATCATGAATCAAACATCATAATCCAATCTGTCAACTGCATACATGATCATGTCATGTCAATGCTGAAATGTACTTGCATATCCATGACACCATAATAATCACCATCACTATACCTATACTCAACTCCCATTGAAACGAGACTCCTAGTCTCTCATGTGTATCAATCATGTCCTCAGATCAGAAGACAACTTGTGTATTGTTTCCATCAAAGTCAAAACTTTGAAAACACCTGTAAACTTGTATCAAGAAGCACCAAATCTAAAAACGTGATGTACCATCATATTGGTCTAATACAAATGTGCACTTCGCCAAGTTTGTGCCCAAAGAATCATCCGAATGCTCATGTAATCACACTCTGAATCTTAGGCTCCCACAAGTGATCAAACAAGTACAAATCACTCTCTACACCCCAAATTGGAAATATACCTAATCCACTATGTAGTACACTACAATAAGTCTCCAATGCATGTTCAAAATCCAAAATTTGATTCAATATATGAAATTTATGACTATTTTACCATTTCAGGGCAATGCCAGCTTTAGGTATCAAATTCTAACCCAAAAACCAAAATTTGATGACCAAACCTATACCACAACATAGTTCTGAGAGAGCTCTTTTCGACGCCTATAAGAAGTCAAAATTTAATACCATTTGTTGGCCCACCCTCTGCCCACTAGGCGGCCAGGGGCTAACCCTTGGGTTGCCAACCCCTAGCCCTGGGTGTTGGTTGCCCAGGTGATCGGGGTTGCGCCTAGCATCCCTGACTGCCCAATGCTCTAAACACATTTTGAAAAAAAAATTTCAATTAAACTTTATAAAAGGAACTTTATAATTTTTTTAATATATTTTTTTTCTTCCGTTTGTAGACCTGTGACATACAGAAATTTTCCCTACACCTGACTACCATATATGGATTCCGTACAATGGTACGTAATTTTTTTTTAATTTTTTAATTTTAATTTTAATTTTTTGAAGATTCCTTGTAAGATTCCCTAGGGCAAAAATGGGCAATTTTTTTCTGTCACCAAAATATATCGAGTTTTATATGAAAATATAGGTTTTTGGGTCTTCTGGACTCAATTTGTTCTATCAATGAATTGTAGTTAGGGGGACCACTCCTGTATATTGATTTCAAAAAAGGAATACATTATTTTTCCACATGCAGGGTGGATCAAGAAAGTGGTGCCAAAAAGAGGCTACATTAAACCAACATTACTTATATCTATTTATGTCTACTTTTCTACATTACATATCAAAGCCAAAATTTGAGCCCAAGGTATACCCAAAAGATAAATTAATCTAGACCAATGAGTAGCATTATCGACATTGTTACCCACCCTGCATCTTCATAGCTAATCTCCCAACATGAAGCTCCGGTCCACTTCACTTGGAAAAATGATTCGAGTGACCCCTTTAAAAAAGGAAACAACTTTCACAACCTTCTCCCTATGCACATCCTCTATTCACTCTTCACTATAGTGCACAAAGCGTGTCCATGGACCCATTACTGTGCTATCCTTTATTAGCATCAACTAGTTTTGCATAGGAAAATTGCAACTTGGGACAATGTTAACTAGTGTATCCTGTAGCCCTCCCAAAATAATCTTCTTGATGAAAGATTCCTCTAGGATGTAGACCACCTCCTTCTCTTCCCATAAATCTAACAACACATCCACAAACATTGAAGCAATGTTAGTATTCACCCGATATCTATGGTTGACAACCAAAAACTTCTCCCCTAAGACCCACTATTTATTGAATGTGATAATTCTAATCTTGGTCTCGACGACCTTCTTCATATGGTTTTCTATGACCGCCTTGAGAAAGACTATCTAACGCTCCTTCAAGATGAGCCTCACACTCATGTTCATAGCTTTACTAGAAAATAGAGAGGATAAAATAGTTGTAGATCCCACTATGCTTAAATAATTCAACATTAGATCCCAAAAATATATTATGATCTAGTTGTGTCTATTAATTGTGAGAAGGATAGTCGAGTACCAATTCTCATGAGAGATAGAAATGCTAGTTTCCCACCAATCTAATTTAGCTACCAATTTCATGTAATAATTGTTGGATAGATCAAGAAAATATCAGCAATAATTTTTTTACAATAAAATACAAAAAAGACAAATGTTTCAAGATGAGACTCATGGGAAGTCACATCGTCATTTAAATATTATACTAATTAGTATTATCTCTTATTTGTTATGCCTAACAAATGCCTAAAACATTTATTACTAGCCTACTTTTTTATTTTTTCTGGATTGATATAAAGTTTTATGTTATGTCAACTTACTTCATTAATTATATATACTATAAATATTATACTAATAACCGTTATATAGTATTTATATATTTATCCACTTTATACATATATATGTTATGTAATTAAATAATATTTGATTGTTATTGCGGACAAGAGCAATATTCAATATAAATTTAGGTAATTTGACAATTACCATAAATAAAGTCTTAAAATATTATATGAACAACCAAAACATATATTTCTAATACTTTTCATATAATTTGAGTAAATGAATAAATTAACTAACTTTTTGTTTAGTAGAAAAGTTATTATTCCCATCATAATAGGGTAACTATAACAATCAATATTTGCTAGTCCTTTTAATTGGTTATTTTTAATTATAATTTCTAACATGCTCCAAAAATAAGGACAAGCTCAAGATATTAAAGACGAGAAGAACTTAGGTGAGGGTGAAACATCTTAGAAAACATTGTCCATTAAAATAAGTCAAAAAATCTTATAAATATATATGGTAAGGTGAGAAGAATGACGTTATGTTAAATGTTTGTAAAGATAAAGAATCATCATGTTAGAGATGGACATACTAATACAAATTGTTGGAAGTTACATATTAAATTACACACAAATATAATATTTTTTAAAGGCACTTGTTACACTTAAAACATTCCAATCAAAATAGACTCGAAATATAAGGAATTTGACACATGTATAGAATTTGATATAGTAAGCAAGGAACAAAAGAAGAGGAGTAGTATTTTTCAAAGGCACTTGTTAATCTTAGAGCATTCTAATCAAAACAAACCCAAAACATCAAGAAAAATGGTATGAATATATAATTTGATATAGTAAGTAAGGAAAAAAGGAGACGAGTAGTATTTTTCAAAGACATTTGTTACACTTAAAACATTCCTAATCAAAATGGACCCATAACATAAGGAAATTGGTATGGATATACATTTTGCTATAGTAAGCAAGGAATAATAGTAGACAAGTAGTATTTTCAGAGACACTTGTTACACTTAAAACATTGTAATCAAAATGAACCCAAAATATAAAGGAAATTAGTATGGACATACAATTTGATATAGCAAGCAAGGAACAAAAGTAGATGAGTAGTATTTTTCAAAGGCACTTGTTATACCAAAAACATTCTAGTCAAAATGAACCTCAAACACAAGGGAAATTGGCATGGATATACAATTTGAAATAGTAAATAAGGAATAAAAAAAGATGAGTAATATTTTTCAAAGACACTTGTTACACTTAAAACATTCTAATCAAAATGAATCCAAAACATAAGAGAAATTGGCACAAGTATACAAGTTGATATAGTAAGGAACAAATAAAGATGAGTAGTATTTTTCAAAGGCACCAACATTCTAATCAAAAGGAACATAAAACATACCGAAAATTGACATGGGTATAAGACTTGATCTAATAAGTAAAGAACAAAAGGAGATGAGTCATATTTTTAAAAAAATACCCATTACACTTAAAACATTCCAATCCAAAAGCACACAGTTAAATCCAAAAACATTACTCTTTGAACTCTATGGACTATGGAAAGCTCATGCCTACTAACACCTATTACACTTAAAACATTAACCCAAAACATAAAGGAAATTGAAATGGACATATAATTTAATATGACAAACAAGAAACAAAAGGAGATGAATCATATTTTCAAAAACACTTATTACACTTAAAACATTGTAATAAAAACTAACCTAATTTTCATCTTTACAATTGTAAACTCTCTTTTAAGCCCCTACCCACCCCCTAAAAACACACAATCGTCAAAACAAACCCAATTTTCTCACCTTTATAATTGTAAACTCTCTTTTAATACACCCCCACCCAACCCCAAACATAATGCAATCATCAAAACAAACCCAATTTTCACCCTCTACAATTATAAACTCTCTTTTAAGACCCTTATCCACCACCCCCCAAAAGCATGTAATCATCAAAATAAATCCGATTTTCACATTTACAATTCTAAACTCTCTTGTAAGCCCCTTACCCACCCCCCAAAAAACACGTAATCATCAAAACAAACCCAATTTTCACCTTTACAATTGTAAACTCTCTTATAAAACCCTTACCCACCTCCAAAAACACTCTAATCATCAAAATAAATTCAATTTTCACATTTACAATTCTAAACTCTCTTTTAAGACCTCTACGCACCCCCAAAAAAACACGTAATCATCAAAACAAACCCAATTTTCACCTCTACAATTATAGACTCTCTCTTAAGACCTCTATCCACCACCCCCAAAAACACGTAATCATCAAAATAAATCCTATTTTCACATTTACAATTCTAAACTCTCATGTAAGCCCCTTACCCACCCCCCAAAAAATATGTAATCATCAAAACAAATCCAAATTTCACCTTTACAATTGTAAACTCTCTTTTAAGACCCCTACCTACCTCCAAAAACACTCTAATCATCAAAACGAACCCAATTTCCACCTTTACAATCACAAACTCTCTTTTAAAACCCCTACCCACCCCTCCACTTGGGCACCCCCAAAAAGAACAAAAACCAAAAAAAAAAAAAAACAAACACAAACTTTCCTTTCATTTAACCTTATCTATTTAAAAACCCTCCAAAAACAAAAACAAAATATATCAATCGATTAAGAAGGTTTGCCAGATGAGCGAGTAAAACGGATCTCCCAAGTTAATAATGATGTTGAAATTTCCCCCAATCCAATTCGCTACACCCACGTGGGCCCACACGGGATGTTCCCCTTGCACCTCCTCTTGGACACGCAACGTGTTAGGAAGTTACGAAAACAGCTGTCACCCTTTTACCCTTTTTATTTACGCTACAGCCACCCTTTTACCCTTTTTACTAATTCTAGAAGCTAAAAATATTTGAAGCCCGCGCCCGCCTTAACGACGACGACCGCCAACCTAAAATGTTTTCGGCAATCGACGGAATAAAATATTTCACAAAAACAAATAAAAAATATTTTGGGCAATCGACGGAAAAAAATATTTCACAAAAACAAATAAAAAATATTTTCGGCAATCGACGGAAAAAAATATTTCACAAAAACAAATAAAAAATATTTTCGGCAATCGACGGAATAAAATATTTCACAAAAACAAATAAAAAATATTTTCGGCAGTCGACGGAATAAAAAAAATATTTTACAAAAACAAATTAAATATTTTGCCAGCCTGGCAGCTGCCTTTTACTTTCCGCAATCCCATTTTTCGTACCAGAGCGCAAAAAAACAATAATATAATATAGTCGGTATTGGAGGATTAAATTTATTTGTAGGGAAATGTCTGGTAATAGAGGGGCATTTTGAAGGGCAATTGCCTCTCTTGCTTCCGTTTTCTTCCCTTTTTTCTTGAATGCGTCAAGTCCTCGTCTGCAGATTTGTAGGCTTCTAGAAGGGCTTTGTTTCGTTGCTAAGATTGGGCTTGTTTCGTCTCTGATTTGGCTATATTTTTTGCGAGGTTTTCAGGGGTTTTTAAGTCTGTTTTTGAGGGAGAGGGGATAGATCGAAGGGCATAATGGGGCAACAGTCTTTGATATACAGCTTTGTGGCGAGAGGCACCGTTGTTCTCGCTGAGTATACGGAATTCACAGGGAATTTTACCAGTATTGCCGCGCAGTGCCTGCAAAAGCTTCCGGCCAGCAACAACAAATTTACCTACAACTGCGACAATCACACCTTCAACTACCTTGTTGAGGATGGATTCGGTATGTTTTTCTATCCATTCATGGGCTTTGACTTTTTTGGCTTTTTGGGGATTGTTTGCACGAATTTGTTCATCCGTTGGCTTCTATTCGATCTTTAGGATCTTGGCCTCGCTGTGAAATTGTCTTGGTGCGTTTGTTTTGGTGTACTTTAGAATGATGCGTTGATGTTATTTTCTGATAATGAATCGGATCCCATTTTATTTTGATTTCATTGGCCTTGTTATCCATAGGGCGATCCATGTAGAAAATGTCGTTAGGCGACCTATAGGCATGTTGATCTAGTGATAATGGTATGAAATAGGCACTCATGGCGATCCATTAGAAATACCCATATGCGTAATGACAAGGGTGGATGTGGTAACCTGCTGATGTTAGTAAAATACACATGGAAACATGCATGATAATAAGAGGCAGGCGAAGAGTTTGCTGTACTCTTTGACCATATGTGCCATCTGATTTGTGTTATAGTGCCTTGGGCTTGGAGGCATGCATGTCATAAGAACTGTCCTATCTATTAAAGATTTTAGATTTTCAGATATCATTGTGTAGTGTTTTTTATTCCGACGTTTCGAGTTTCCTTTGAAACCCCTCTTAAGGGAATTTACAAGATCAATATTGGCCTGTCTATTATGCCGAGCGAGGAAACAGTAATTTTATCCCGGTCTTTGTCTATGCTTTCTCCAATTTGGTATGCCGTAGGGTTCATTATAGTTCATACCCTCCCTTGTGGTCAACAAGTCCTCAGTCTCCACAATCAGGCATTGGAGCTTTCTTGCTTCTTTTGTTGGGAGCGGGAGCTTTCTGATTCCATGTTGAATCAATTGTTGTTGGTTACGCTCTTCAACCTGTCAGTTGCGTGCTCTGCCCTTTCCGTTGATCTGGGCATAGGTCCATGGCTAAGGTCATAATTCCTGTTATTATATGTAATCCCTGGGTCATGATCCTGTAGGCTCTAGAGATCAGAGTAATGCCCATTGGAGACTTCTTTTGCAGCCAAGGTTTGAATTCTGTGGTCCGAATAAGCATAAGTGTTAGGCCCTGAGCTTTACCATTTAAAAATTGAATCAGCCTTGAAGCAATGCCAGCAAAGCTCGGTTATTTTTGGCCTTGATGACAATTTGCAGGACCCTCTCAAATTTATAATTGTTTTTAATAAATGGCAATTTAGTTGTGACCTATCTTTCTGTTAAGTTCTATATAAACTCATTTTTAATAGTTTGATATGAATGCCCTGAAAACCTGGAGCCTATCATAAAAAGTGTTTTGTACAGAACCATTCAACACAGTTCCAAAATTTTATCGTGCAAACTAGGTCTCAACTGACTTCTAATTTTTACTTAGACACCTGAGGCTTGCGCCTTGCCAAATCCTCATGGAGTTGACTTCACTTTTGGAGTTTGCTTTTTTTTTTTTGGGACCTGGAACAACATTTATAAACTACTAGCAATAAAAAAAATTTCCTGAAAAGCTGTTACTTGGTATTTATTCTGGTTTAGAATTAGCAGACAGGATATGGAAAACTTAGTTAATTGATGGCATCTTTTTTTTGTTATTTAAATGAACTGTTATTTTTTAGCAAACACTAAGGCTAAAGAAGTACCAGTATGCTGTGGGAGAAAAGAGTAAGTGGTAGTTGAGTATTGCTTGCATAAACAGGATAGAACTAGATAGTTATTTTGTATTTTACAAGTCCATGTCTTGTAGAATGTTTGCAACAAAGGTGTTCATTTCAATCAATGAGTCAAGAGTTAGAATTTAAGGTTTCATTATATTTTTATTTTCATAAAGCTACATTTGTGTTAAAATAATGTTTGATCTAATGCTTGCCTAAATATGGAACTTACATTTCCTCCTGGAAAGTAAATAAAGAATTTGTTTGACCTTGATTTTTTTGAAAATATAAGTTCAATTATTTTCATAATTGTTTGCATGGATTCCTCACAGTTGGACATTTCCAAAGTTTATTTTGGTTCATTTCTTCGAACTAGGAAAAGTCTGACAAATAGGATTTATTAATAAATTTTCCTGATTGATGCCTCACAGTTTGATATCTCCAAGTTTATTTTGCTTCTTTTGTTCCACTTAGGAAGAGTTTGATAAATTTAGGTCATTTTTTAATTGATATGAGTGATAACTCATAGTTTGACATTTCCAAGCTTTTTTCCCTCATTGTGTGTTCTTGTCTAACATTCACATGTTAAAGGACATGCATATTCCTTTATATTTTGGAAATATTTCAAGATGTTGAAAGAGTCTGCTAGCTTTTGTGAAATCTCTCTTAAAATTTTTGGATGTTTGCAGTAATTTTGAATTCTTTGGGTCTTCCAAATATATAATAAAACATACACTTATATCACTTGATTAACAAATACATGCACCTTCTCTTGCTTTTTCTCTTTATACACACACGAGTGCTCACATATACATACATATACACATACATATATTTATACTGACACACCCACAAATACACATACACACATATGTGTGTAACTGTATGTGTATATACAGATATGTATGCTTGTATATATATGCACGCATGTGTGTGTGTATACACATACACATATATACACATATATACACATACATACAGATATATGTATATAAGCTTTTTACAATCAACTTCTGGTTAAAAGCTGAGGCATGACGTCTTCATTTTACGTTCTTGTCTAACATTCATATGTTAAAAGGACATGAAGATTTCTTCATATTTTGAAAACATTTCAAGATGTTGAAAGGTTCTGCCAGTTTTTGTGAAAGCTCTCTTACATTTTTTGGACATTATCAGTAATTTTGAATTGTTTCAGTCTTCCAAGTATATATCGAAACATATACTCTTCCATTTTTATCACTTGACTAACAAATGCATGTACATATGTATATATATATACACATCTATAAATATATTTACGTATATATTTAAATATATTTATAGATGTGTATATAAATGTATATATATACATTATTGTGTATATATGTTTACATATATACACAATACATATATATGTAAATACATTTGTATATATTTACAATATTATGTATATATATTTACATATATACGTACATATATATGTATATATAAATCTATTTTCATATATATATATATGTCAATATATATATGTATATATACATCTGTATATATGTATACATACAGGGTTGCAGGATATGCCAGGGTAGAACCCCTGGTGTGTGTAGCACCATACCAGCTACAGGTGTGGATATAATATGACCTGGATATTGCCCAGGTACTGCATCTGGCCATACCCAAAAAATCCTAATTTATTATTTTCTTGCTGAGCCAGATACATGTGGATATGGTACCCTCAAATTTATTTCTGTATTTGGAAAAACCTAACCCTAAATTCTTTCTATAAATATATTCATAAGTTGCAGTGTGGATTTTCCACATGTTTGTAGAGGTGGAGCAGAGGTGTAGAGATTTTGCTTTCTGCTTCATCTCAGCTTTTGTCCTCTGTGAAATCGTTAGACATGGTTGAGCCGGGAATGACTCACGGCTCACTGCCCAAATATTTTGCAAAAGCCTTGGATAACATTTGCTTTGCTGAACTCTTTAAGTAATTATTACGTTGTTACCCTGCTATATATTGATACGAAGTCATGTTAGTTCCTCCTCTGTTTTCCAATGTCCAAGAGTTGGATATATTGAAACATCAAGGTTTAATATTTGTTGAGTTTCACTTATGTCAAAAGAAAAGTTAGATTTGTTTGTTTTCGGAGGACTTAATAAGTGTTATGTTTAGGAATGTTTTAAAAGCTTAACTTCTAAGTGGGGCCCTCCACAAGTTTAATATTTGATAAATTTCACATCTTGCCTTTTGCCTCACATTCCAAAACCAAGATAACTTTATACTTGCACTTGCACCCATAGGAGGTTCAAGGAATACGCCGATAGGAACAACCGACGAGTTCAGAAAATTTTCCGGCGTGAATTTTTTTACGGCGTGAGACAATTCCGAGCACTATAATGCTCACATATAAAAGCCTATTGGCTAATTAGTATTTGGTCAAGTTTTAAGTTATATTGTGTTTTATGTTTAGCTTAATTTTATGTTTTAAAAATAAAACAATTTTTATTTTTTCTTAAATTTGTTTTAAAATAGTTAACTTGTTAAGTTTAATTTTATTTGTTTATATTATTAATTATATGATTTTAATTTTACAATTCTGACATAGCAAGAGGATCCTCTGGTGCATCTTCATCTAGTTATGAAGTGTAGTTGTTGGTTGTACTCAATCCAACTATTGTAGCTCTCCAAAGAATCTTGATGATGTGGAACTCCAATATTAGGAGAATAGTGATGACATTTTTGATAGCATCTGATTCTATCCATGTATTTGTTTTGATAACAAAATTGTATAAACATAAATATTTTGGAATATACTAGCAATTATGTGTCTATATTGCTTCTGGAGTAATGAAAATATCTTCTAATAGCTTATAAACTTGTGTTGTGTGTGTGTGTGTGTTTTATAAATGCTGTGTCCATATCAGAGGGTCTTGAAAAATATCTGTATGCATGTATGTGCAACTTTGTATATATGTATATAAGCTTTTGCAATCAACTTTTGGTTAAAAGCTGAGGTGTGACATCTTCATGGGAATCTCAACAGGGAAGGTTTTGAGTATTCTTTCCTTATGCTCATGCTTTGGTTAACTTGGTGTTATAGCTGATGGGTATCCCTGGGGCTGTGTTTTGGTTCCTTGAGAGCTCAATATGGGTTTATGATTGGGAGGCCTTTGACGTTTAGATGAAAATTTAGGCATATTTTATATTTGTATACGCTACCAACTGGATCTTTGCATGCATGTTTCCTTTGACATACTATGATCATTAAAGTAATACAGAAGTCTCATTATTTTTTGATTGGTAAATTTCCTTTGTAAGTTGTCCTTTGGCTTGGATGCCATGATGGAGGAGTAGCTATTCTGTCAAAATTTGCCCAGGACCAGACCTCGTCTGTTCAGGTATGCCACATCCAGAATTGCATGCGGTAGTCTACCTCAATTAACATTCAACATTTTGTAAATTTAGTAGTTAACATGTCTCTTGGGGGTTTGAACATGGTTCTCCACTATGAAATCCTCAATGACTTACCACTTGAGCACATCCCATACAAAAAATTTGACACTTTCCTCACTAATTTATTCATTTACATTCAGTGTAGAAACCAATATGTTTTGGTTAAGGTAGGTTAGGCAAAGTCAGAAAGATCTGTTTGGGAGAAATTGGAAAAGAAAATGAGAATAGGTACAAAAAGAGTTTTGCTCTTGCAGGTTTGCAAAGGGCGGTATGACGAAATTATCAGTATATAGATACTGATACTGGAAAACCCTTTTTCAGAGGTCCTAGAGTACAATGCATTGTGGAATGGCCGTGGGTGTCTGTATCTATACAAAACAATTAAGATTTGTATTAAGAATATAAAAACAGAATGTTTTTGTATGCAGATGTTAAACGAACATGATTCTGGAAATTTGAAAATAGAGAGGTAAGCTGTTTTGTATTACTTCAAAGTTATTTGAAACATACTTAGAAGTTTCAATGAAATAAGAAAAACCCAAAGAGCAGATGCTCAAAGGCAGCTATAAAATGTGAAGCACAATTAAGCCATTTAGGAAACGTTAAAAGGAATGGGTAAACAAAATGATACGGTCAGAGATGGTTTAATCTTAAAATAACTGATATTTGTAGGGTGTTATTGTTCTCTTTGCTTTTATGGTGATGTTTAATTTTGTGGAGGTTACAGTCAAGCCAATATGGCTTTGGTTGGTAGATTATTATCTATAATGTAGTTTGTTTGTAGATGCAGTTTATGCCTTAGGGTTTTGGTACTATGTTTTGTTAGATGGAAATCATATGAACTACATTTTGTGGGTTCTGATGGTTATATGTAGACGTTTGTTCTTGATGTAGTAGGGTTGGGGCACCTTGATAGATCCCCAGTATTTATTTATTTTTAAATATTATACCCGTAAGTTTTGACTTCGTGAACCGAACCCGTGATTATATCCAT
Source organism: Cunninghamia lanceolata (assembly GCA_027924645.1). NCBI lineage: Eukaryota > Viridiplantae > Streptophyta > Pinopsida > Cupressales > Cupressaceae > Cunninghamia > Cunninghamia lanceolata. The sequence continues at coordinate 18,313,455 of BSBN01001715.1, forward strand.
TCAGTTTCTATAAAATAAGAAGCTGCATTCAGGGTTGGAATGCAACTCATGAAATCTCTTGGACAGATGGAAGCAGTATATTATGGTTAAGGTAGGTTAGGCAAAGTCAGAAAGATCTGCTTGGGAGAAATAAGAAAATGAGATTAGGTACAAAAAGAGTTTTACTCTTGCAGGTTTGCAAAGGGCAGTATGACGAATTTATCAGTATATAGATACTGATACTGGAAAACCCTTTTTCAGAGGTCCTAGAGTACAATGCATTGTGGAATGGCCGTGGGTGTTTGTATCTATACAAAACGATTAAGATTTGTATTAAGAATATAAAAACAGAATGTTTTTGTATGCAGATGTTAAACAAACATGATTCTGGAAATTTGAAAATAGAGAGATAAGCTGTTTTGTATTACTTCAAAGTTATTTAAAACATACTTAGAAGTTTCAATGAAATAAGCAAAACCCAAAGAGCAGATGCTCAAAGGCAGCTATAAAATGTGAAGCACAATTAAGCCATTTAGGAAACGTTAAAGGAATGGGTAAACAAAATGATACGGTCAGAGATGGTTAAATCTTAAAATAACTGAAACAAAAGTTTTGGAGGGATGTGTCAGATATGGAGCCCTGTCCATTCGTTGTAAGAAGAATAGACTGAGAAGATGCTTCTGAATAATTTCCCCAAAGATAGACTTCATATCATTAGAAGTATTTGATTAGTCAAATATGGAGCCCTGTCCATTCATTATAACAAGAATAGACTGAGAAGATGATTCTGAATAATTTCCCAAAGATAGACTTCATATCATTAGAAGCATTTGATTAGTCAAATATAGGATCTTGAAATTTGTAAAGACACCTTACAAGCAGAGAAAATTTCTATATATTACTGTCTTGAATATAGCTTCTCATCTTTTAAGAATCCCAGATAAATTTGTGTTTCATTCAGTTGTTTGGATATGTTCTTATTACATTGGAAATTCACTTAAGGTAGGGCAAGATTTAACATAGATTTACACTGAATTAATTCAAAACATCAAACGAGTCTTTTGCTACTCATTAATATGGTTTTAGGAAAACCAGAATATACTGCTTCCATCTGTCCAAGAGATTTCATGAGCTGCATTCCAACCCTGAATGCAGCTTCTTATTTTATAGAAACTGAATGGATATAATCATGGGGTCGGTTCACGAAGTAAAACTTAGGGGTATAATATTTAAAAATAAATAAATACCGGGGATCTATCAAGGTGGCCCAACCCTACTACATCAAGAACAAACGTCTACATATAACCATCAGAACCCACAAAATGTAGTTCATATGATTTCCATCTAACAAAACACAGTACCAAAACCCTAAGGCATAAACTGCATCTACAAACAAACTACATTATAGATAATAATCTACCAACCAAAGCCATATTGGCTTGACCGTAACCTCCACAAAATTAAACATCACCATAAAAGCAAAGAGAACAATAACACCCTACAAAGTGAAAGCTTATAGATACGAAGTCTTGTCATTGTTGTAACTTTGTTGCTGTCTTGTACAACAAAGTGAAAACTTAACCATACAAATTTAAAGGCATGTTTTTGCTGGTGACCTTGCATTGCTGCAGGAGTGCTCAACTGCCCTTGGTTGATCAAGCCTTTGTTTTCTGTTTTGTTCTGTCAATTGTCAAACCTTTGTTGCTGTCTTGTAGGAAAAAGTGAAAGCTTAATGATACAAATTTAGAGGCATTTTTTTGCTGGTGACCTTGAGTGGCTGCGGAGGGAAGGCTTGAATTTTGTTGTACCTGCTAGGTTAGTTCAGTAATGGTTTTTTTGCCAAATGGAACTCTCTCAGCACTTACATGTTGTGGTAAATTATCTTAGATTTATGAATTATGAATTGGTTTTTGAATGCAGATTCATTAAGAATGACAACGGAGCTGAAAACGCCATCCCCCATGAGACCATCATACTTCCAATCACTCCCACTTTTACTGCTCAGTTGGTCTCTTGAAATCTGCTAGCTAGAAAAATAGGAAAAATTCAAATTTTGAGCAAGTTTGATTTTGATTTTCAATTGGAGGGAGGAGCTAGAAGTTGTAAGCAGCAAAATGGCATCCTTCATGCAATGTAATATATCTGTCAAATATTTTCCAAAATATTATGTCAGTATTGCATGTAGACCCCTGGAAAACTGTAGCAGAGCAGCGGAGCTGTTTTGGAAGTTCTCTCTTGAGACGATATAAGTTAAAACTTAACTTGCATGTTTGAGTTGTATTACATTATATGAAGAATTGTCATGCATTTTTAAGTAGCCTTAGTTGCTTACCAAAGCTTTAAGTTATACAGCTCATTTCCATTGTAGTATCACTAGGGCCAACCTTAAACATAATACATTATTTGGTTTTGTGATATTCTCTATAATATTTAAAATTTTGATCTGTCAAATATCTTCCAAAATATTATGTATCAGTATTGCATGCAGACCCTTGGAAAACTGTAGTGGAGCTGTTTTGGAAGTTCTTCTCTATTGGGATTTAGGTTAGAACTTCACTTGCATCGTTGAGTCGCATTACATTATATGAAGAATTGTCATGCATTTTCAAGGAGCCTTGGTTGCTTACCAAAGCTTTAAGTTATACAGCTCATATCCATTGTAATATCACTAGGACCAACCTTGAACACAATAAGTTATTTGATTTTGTGATATTTTCTATTAAACTAAAATTTTAATATCTTATTTGTTTTTATGCTCTCGCCAATTTCAAATCCATTTGTATGGGCTTTTTAATAAACCTTTTCAACATTTGCAAGATGGGGAAACTTCAAATGTTTTTCTGTGCTCTTTCCAATCAAATTTGTTGAAGTCTTCAAACTATGCTTTCCAATGGAGTACCTTACGCTCCGTCGGTAAAAAGGGAATGCTGGAAAATGTACTATTAGTAACATACTGTGAACTTCACTCCGTCTCCACTACTATCACATTACTTTAATGTCGCTTGGAATGCCCAGTGCTATTGTTATTTCCCTCGAGTTCCATAGATATCTGTACAAGAGAACAGAATAAGCCAGAAGGAATAGACATCACTGTCATTGCTGCTGACTGAAGTGAATTTCTATTTTTGGTTGGGTTTTGCAGCATATTGTGTTGTTGCAGATGAATCTGTTGGAAGACAAATGCCAATGGCTTTTCTAGAACGTATCAAGGAGGACTTTAAGAGGAGATATGGTGGTGGAAAAGCTGATACAGCTATTGCGCACGGCCTGAATAAGGAATTTGGGTAAGGATGCTGCTGTTGCTTATGGCCTGATAATGATGAACTATGCCATGAATTATGAATAACACCTTTCAAATCCTGCAGTTCAAAATTGAAGGAGCATATGCAATATTGTGTGGATCATCCAGAAGAGATCAGCAAACTTGCAAAAGTGAAGGCTCAGGTTTCTGAAGTGAAGGGTGTTATGATGGACAACATTGAGAAGGTAAATCTGCTTGATTGGATGCTTTATGGTATGAAATATGATTTATACATCCGTTTCTCATTATGTCAGGAAATTGTTGTTTGTGAATGTTGTGATAATTGCTTCTGTATTTATGTGATATTTTTTTTATATTGATGTAAATTTTACAAAGTATACAAAATATGTGCTGGGGAGAGAAATGATTGTTGCACAAATATTAGAGAAGAATCATGTTCAGAAGAACACCATGGAAGTCACCAGCAAAAGACCAGAACTAAGGTACTGGTCCAGGTATGGGGATGGTATGGGGATTTGGGTAATTGCCAATACGGTAAATTTTTTTTGAGGTTGGGCACATCCATACACAAAACATATAAAATTCATAAATATATACATATTTAAATATTTTAGACTAAAAACAGGATATAAGTTCAGATAACCACATAACATGCATATAATGAACACAGCCACCATAAAAATATATCCCATGTAGAATGCAAAGTCTTCAACCATCACCAGGGGCAGAGAGAAAGCTCAGAATGCAAAAGCCTATATACATTGGACATTAAAGATCAAGAACTTAAGTTCTGAGAAGTATTGGATTGCAGTGATAATTCTTAGGAAGAAACAAATGATCTGAAGGTTATGAAGATTGTTGCCTAGTTCATGAGGTATGGGACTTCTAATGAACTTCAATGAGTTCAAGAATTTGAAACATTGAAGGTCCATTCTAATGGACAGAAAGAGATGATTGAAATTTGAAACTAAATGCTGCCAAGAGTATTTTTCGTGCTTGTCAGCCCTGTAATTTATACACCCAAGAAAATTAGATGTAGTTACCGAGGCTGCAGCTTGCTCAGATAGAGACCATGGAGAGTTCTAACAGGATCCCTAGAACAGGGCCAAATGCCTATTGTAAGTCATTAGTGCTATGACAGCTGACATATTTATCATCTGGAATACATAAATGGAAAAAGACACCGTGAAATGAAAAATGCATTTACTATCTTTACTATGGAAAAACCCATGGATTCTCTGCAGGTACATTCTGGATTCTGCATTTGCAGCTCAGATTCACACAGCATGTGCCTGGACGAATCCTTCCTGCAAATGCAGAACCCTGTCCAAACCCACAACAAACTAAACCAGAATAATAATCCAAATTGAATCGTACCTGAATCCCGGGCTGCAGGGGAGCAAACCAGTAATAGAGGACCAGAATAGAAAAGTCAAGGCTTTCAAAAGGCTCTATCCTAAAAATGTTGTATAGCACTAAGCCACTATCTACCAAAACTATCCAAATATAAACGAGGGACATGACTTAAGACAAGGAGGCCGGCCTGTTGAGTTTTATTGATTTGAGCAGATTCAACCTCCTTGCCAGGAAGGTCAACTGTGGCTTGGGCTTGGGATGTCATGCTTTGTATATGTTTCTCCATAAGATTTTTACCTAACTGGGAGAAATATCTAACTTGAAAGGGATAACAAAATTGTTGGAATCCTAACCATCTTCAGTAGTCACGTTCCAATGCATTTTGAATTAGAACTTGTTTACCATGGAAATTGTTAGTTAATTCTTGAATGCCATCAATAGTCGTAGAAGAGAAGACATTAGGAACCGTAGGCTCCCCATTAAGGTTAATCAAGTCTTCAGCAGCAGCATCATTAGGTTCTTGCAAAATAGGAACACCGCCATGAAAATTGTGTTCAAGAACAAAGCATTGGTCATCCTTATATCACTTGCTCGCAGGGATCAAGTTTACAAAATGATCTCATACCCTACAGGTACTCCTAATTTACTGTATGGGTATCCTTGTCCAAAAACTATCCGAACTCAGCTTTAGGTGCTTTGAGAAGCAAATCCAGCTGCAAAGCAACCAAGGAGAAGGTGACTTCGCTATTGAAGTTATTAAATGCTGTTCTTTTATCTTGAAATTCATTCTTATATCCAATCTTCCCTAAAAACCAAAGGTTTTCGGTGGAAAAACTTAACCAAAACTTCATATAAGATTTGGAAAAGTGCTTGTCAGAATTAATAATGTCAAACAAACTATAAAACTAAGTAATAGACTGTTTACCAGTAGAATTAGCCCAAACAATAAGAAACAATCTCCACTATTTTAGCAAAATTTCACAAATTTCTCATTTCAACACATAGAACAAGGGACAACATCAAAATTTAAAATTTAATAGAAGAACTAATCACAAGTTTTTGGTATAAAGAAGCCGTTTAAAAATTTTAAAGTAGGCCCAACGCAGGAGGACTCTACCAAATCATTGATTTCAACTTGATCAACTAACCCCTACTTATTATTAAGGTTATTAAAATTTTCATGAGAGAAGGCTAGTTTATTATGAGTTGCTTGGAAGAAATCATCAGCAGTGGAGGTGCCTTGAGCCATCTATAATATAGTCTCACATATCCGTGTCAAGACTGAGCCTAACATAAGATGATAAGCCCTTAAGGAACAAACTAGCATGGAGTAAGTCCTCCTTTGAGTCTAAGGCATTTTATAAATTAATTTAATATTATCCCAGGGAATGAGCTTGCCATTGTGAGTGATCTTTAGCAATACTTATTATTTCTATGGAAAATCAGTTTGTAGCTGGAATATCCTCTAGCCACAGCCAAAGCTTTATTCTTATAAGCAAGGTTCCACCAAGGAGATCTGAAGGGTTGACATGGCCCTGACCAAGTAAAGACATCATGCCTAACAACAAAGTGCTCAAGTGACTCCCACGTTCTTCTTATAGAACCCCAAAAGGAACCAAACATAAGATATAAAGGATTCAAGCCTTTCCGATCATGCTTACTTTTAGGCACCCCATGTCTGATATAGTATCTAACCAAGACTTTACCGGGCTCGTTCCCAAAAATAGTTCTCAAAGACCACTTGACCGCAATAGTAATGCCCTGTAGCCTAAGATCTTTTAAGCCCAAACATCTAAAAAACTTATGTTTGTAGCCGGTGCTCCAGGCAGCTGCAGCCTCTTCTCATTGCCCCTATCATCTGACCAGGAGAATTTGCTAAACATTTTATGAAGCATATCAACATGGGAGTTATTAAAAAAGCCAGCAAGAGGAGCATAGTAAATAATTTTTAGTAAATACTGTATGAAGACAATTTTTTGACACACTTGAAATTTTCTGTCTAAAGAAAGTAGATGGCCCTGCACTTAGAAACATTGATATTATTAATCTTGTCAAACAGCTATTGCCACATATCTTTGTAAGTGGGATTGAGAGGAAAGAGAATACCAAAATATCTGACTATTATTTTAGGGCCTTACCAATTCAAATTCAAACAAGAAATATCTGTGAAATTTAATCTGAAGTTGTGGAATTAAAATGTTACCAATTAGAGGTATATCAAAATCAAAATTCATTGCATTTATAAATTGTTACATTGAAAGTTGAGTCACAGGGTTCACCGAATTTTGGCCATGAAGTTAGAAAATCGGCGGACTTAAAAACATTACTTAAAATTCGTTGAAATTTTCCTAATGTTCATACGAATAAAGGGCACAGTTTTTTTAATAAAATAAATAAAAAAAATGTTTTTTAGGGTTTTTTTTTTCTCGTTTTTTCCTTTGAAGGGAACACCCGCGATGTTTTATTTTATCACTGCTTTGGTGCCACGATTATTTTCTCCCTGGCCTGCATTATCTCTCCAAGACCATGAGATGTGACTGGAGTCTGGCCTCCATTATCATCTCAAAGACATTTTGATTTTCGTCAGCCTTCAGGAGTGCGGCGAAATCCCTGCAATTGCTGCATTTTCGAGTGGCCTGAGCTTTGTTTGAGGGCCTGTCTAGCTCAAGAAGAATGAGCTTTCATTACTTATATTATCCACAAAATTATCAAATTTGTGGAGAATATATAACAATTACAATAAATTATCTAATTTGCGGAGAATAAGCTTTATTACTTATAAAACAATTGCAATAAATTATCAAATTCACGGAGAATGAGCTTTTATTAATATGTTATTTATTGTAATTGTTTTGGTGAGCTTTTAATACTTGTATTTTATTTGGTAATTTTGTGGATATATTACTTATATTCTTTTTTAAAAAATCAAATTTTATAAGGCGAATTTAATCACGATTTTTTTTTTTGAATTTTTTCCCCCACGATCTTGAATCTTGTGACATATATTGAAAGTATAAATTGTGAAATGTTCCAACTTAATGGTGTTCTTCTCCAATACACATTCATCAAGGTTGTAATGCACAAAATTTTCAATATGGTTAGTAAAGTCTCACGTTATTTCTGTGCAGTATTGTCCGTCATGGATGGTATGGGATGTTTGTGCCATTATTGTTTAGCTGTTGGCATATGCTTAATACAAGTATAGCAATGTCCAGTTGATGTGGGCATACAATTTTGAGAGGTTTTTGAACTACTTAATTCATGACTTTTTAAACTTCTATTTGGATGCAGTTTCTTGTTTTGATACTATCAAGGATGACAAGAAATGAAGGTATTTTAAGTAGCAAATAAAAATTCCAGCCAAGAATATTGCCAAGAAACTCACAGATTCTTGCTTGTGAATCTGAATTTGATTATCATGTCAAATTGGCACACACAATCATGTTGCAACAGGCACTGCAATGTTGAGCCTCTAAGCATTGACATAGTTTTCTGGGCATCGACAAAGTGATCTTGTAGGTCAGTGGGTAATGCAAGACAGAATGTGATGTCATTTCATATCCTGTATAGGCCTTATGTCAACCTAAAATTATCATCATAAATTTTTTTTTAAGGCCCTGTTCAACTACAGTGATCTGTAGGTAAATGGTTATGATTTCCGCAAGCATTTTCTGAGTTTTTTGATACAAATGTATGGATATATAGTAATGCAAGACTGCCAAATCATTTCAGGTTTCATTTGCAAACCATGTTTTCTGTTTAATCATATAAGGGATTGAATCTGTTGTGAGATTGCTATGTTTGGATGATTTGTAGTTTCTTCACCTGAAAATCTCTTTAAATTTTTGTATTAACAGGTTCTTGATCGTGGTGAGAAGATTGAACTTCTGGTTGACAAAACAGAGAACCTTCGTTTTCAGGTTTGGTCCCCAATAGCTTGTACTACACAACAGGCTTTATGGTCTCTTTTTTTTCTCATCAGTACTGTTTATTGCATCATGTCAGTGCTGCTTAAAAGTGTAGTTAGTACTTTCCTCACTTCTTCCATGTAAGAAGAGCCAAGTGAAAATTCATCAGGAACTAAAAGGTCACTGTTTTTGTCATTTTTGTTCAGGCGCAAGACTTTCAAAAGCAGGGAACTCAGTTGCGCAGAAAAATGTGGTTTCAGAACATGAAAGTTAAATTGATAGTCCTCGGTATTTTGGTGGCCTTGATTCTAATCATAGTTCTTTCTGTATGTCATGGATTCAATTGTGGGAGTAAGTAATCTTGGTCAAGGAAGTTCATTTTGAATCAGATGAACTGTTTTGGCATGGTAGCATGGCATTTCATATATTGTGATCCTCTCTCTGTCGGCATTGGGTGAGGTACTTTTGTAATGTTCTTACGAGGGGTTGTTGTTAGACTGCCACTATTTTGATATTACATTCTGACTGGTATAACAAAGGGGAAGGTTCAAGATTATTACTACAGGGCAGAGAACCTGTTAGGGTATATGTCTAGTGTATTATACAAGGACGTGCATTTTTTATTGTTTTAACTATTCATTGACTTTGATAAAGTTTGTGCTTTAAAAGTGATTTGCAGATGGTGAATTGGGTTTTGGATTATAATGTTGATTCATCTTAACTTTTTGAAATGAACATACAGATTTCTTTTAAATTACCTGACAGTGAATGAATGCATATATTAGTAAGGGGCGTCTTTGCCTGTATGTAGTAAATAAAAATCTTTTAAATTACCAGACAGCGAATGAACATATATTAGTAAGGCAAGTCTTTGTCTGGATGTAAATAAATACCAACTCCAAGATATCCACACATTTCATCTATTAATATTTCTCTTCCTAACATATGCATAGTGTCAGGATTTTTTGAGCAGTGCTACAAATCCATTTGACACTCCCGAGCTTCCGTGAGGAGTTTACTACCAATATTATACATTATTGGTTAATGGGAAGTAAAAATCACATCAGAATCAGTCAATAGGAGCGATTACCTCTTCGTGTTTTTTTTTTTTTTTTTTGGTATATCTGAGCAATTCTTGGCCTGTCTTATAGCTTTGTAGCTGTAATAAGCTAATTAATGTATCAATGGTTATTGAAATTTGGATTGTTTCTATGTTTCTCTACACATGCAGTTTAGTTTCTTGGGTGTGAAGCTCTTGAATACCTAGGTGCTAGAAGTGGATCTCTTTACATTTGTTTAATTACCAAAATACCCCTCTAATCTTTCCTAGGCCCTATTTGGGGGTTTTGCTCTAAAGGTTAAATGCCTTGGTTTATGCTGAGCTTTAAATATTTTAGATGGCTGGCGAACCTTTAATCTTTGACTTGCTTATTGTATATCTGGTTTTGGACTATCGTGCTGGATGAGAGCTAAAATAACACCCTTAAGTTTATTTAGTGCGTATGAAACATTCCTATGAGATTTGTAGGTGCGAATGAATAGGAAATGGAAGTGACCCAAAGTCACGCTATGTCAATATATGAAATGATAAAAATACCAGGCTTACAATGAAGTTTTGAAATTGAAAATTTTGATCGGTAAATCTTGAACTTTTTAAAATCCATTGTTTCTGTTGGAAATTTCTTTGAATTTACATTCATAGTTATGGCAAACTCAATTTATCACTCAATAATTGTACGCAATGCAAGCGAATGTTAATCAGCTTGATATGGAATGAATATTTTTTTTATTCCGACATTTCTTTTGTAAAACCAAAGGACTTTTTTTATTAACGTGTTACTTTGCCATGCACTTGAGGCCAATGGTTAACCCTAGGAAGTGTTTTAATGACTGCTTTGCTGATGTTTATTTTCTCTTAACGTTCTTGGAATGAGGTTTGGTATGCAAATTTCTGTCAAAGGTTGTCTAAAGCTGTGTGCAACGGTGTGAATGTTTTGATCATATATGGAAGCACATGCTGAGCAATTTGGCCTTTCAATACCAAAATTTAGAGAATTTATTAAGAGTTTTGTTCAGTCATTACTCCATTCCGAAAAAGTCTAACTGGAGAGATATTAATCCTTGTATTCTTTTTTATATTTGATGCATAAATTGATGTCATGTTTGGATGATATTGTTAACGTAGTAGAATTATGATAGCGCTTGTGTTAAAATTATCTTTGAATTCTTGTGAACTTGTCATAAACAAAATGTTGCAAGTAGATCAAACCTGCTCTTTTCAGTAAGATATAATCTTATGGTGTTTAATAGGAGAGAAATTTGAGGTGGCTGAACCTTCCTTTATACGTGCATGCTTGGGGCTCTGCCTACTGAGGCTTCAACATGGGTTTCTTGGATGTGGAAGATCTCAACCAATATATGGTGATGGTGTATAAAATTTATCTCTAGAGTTTATCTTTGTAAGATATAATAGAATCTTTTGTTGGTTTCAATATATATTTTATTTTGGACAAACTATTCTTTAGCTAGATAACATGCATGACTTTTGTTAACTGAACTATTCTTGGTTGCTTCTTACCAGCCTTAATTAACTCAACCTAAACAACCTTGATAAGGATTAATCTCTAGTATGTTACCCCTAGCTTGATTTCTCCATGGCTGTTGCTCTTTTTGTGGCAGTGCATTGTGGGCTGAAATTATGCTCTCTACTTCTCAGCTTGTGACTTACGCTGCCGTAACACTTTTCTTCATAATTCTTGAGGTGATGCTGATTCCAACACTTCGTATTCCAATACCCAATATTGTTGTAATGACTGATAGTTTTTGCATGGACTCTCGTTAAGTGTTGCTATTAAAAAATCCCCTCCATAAAAAGCTTCAAGACTTTGGACATTGGTTGTTTCCTCAACCAAATATGCATGGGTAATGATCCAAGTAATTGTATGTTACAGACCATTTCCTTCCACCTTGGAAATAAACAATGGAAGAATTGTCTTTTTCATATCTTCATTGGCTAACTTAATGCTTTGACTCTGTTGCTTTGATTACCTAGTGGTGTAACATATGGGGGAATTCTTTAACACCTCTTCTATTATTCACAAAGTGAATGGAGTGTTGAAGCACTAATTTCTCCTTTGCTTAATGTGTTCGTGGAAAAATAATGTCAAGCTTGTTAGAGTTATAAATATATTCCTGGTGATCACTTCCTTTAATGAGCCCTATTCAACATTTCTTTTAAACCTAATATGATGCCTGCCTTATTTTGTGCGGTTGCCATTAGCTTCAATTTTGTCATCTTCTAGAGTTCTTTGATGTCTTTTCAATTTTGTAAGCTTTTCACAACCTTTAGAGTTGTCATCTTGAGACATATGATGTACCTTCCTACCCAATTCAACATTAGGGGAAAATATGTTAGACTACTACTTGGGCACGATCCATCATGAATTACTATTATCAAGCACTTATGTTGACTGTACTAGTTCTTGGGTGTGATCCTTTTTGGATTAATATTGTATTATGTTATTGCATGTGAATTCAAACCATTGCAAAAGTGGGGCCCATAATTCTATTGAACATAAAGTGTACCTAATAACAAGCACCATTAGCTAGTTTACTTGGTGATTGTAGATTGCATGTGGACCCAAACCATTGCAAAAGCGGGACCCATAATTTTATTGAAGGACAAAGTGTATCTAATAACAAGTACCATTAGCTAGTTTACTTGGTGATTGTAGATGTTGGTTATCAATGTAACTCAATAGTTGTTGTAACCTATTAAAGAAAATTTAATACATATATTTTTGGAAAGTTAATACCAAGTACTTAAAAAAGAGATTTTTCAGAGAACTTCATTTGATCCCGAAAAGGTGAAGCAAAAAATGCTTTTCTATCAATTCTTGCTGACAAGACTCTTATGGACGCATGGACAAAAAAAAACCCTCATTATAACATTTAGAGTTTTTGGTTGTGATGCATATGCACATGCATAGGGAGAAACAATTGAAGTTAGACAATAAGATAGTCAAATGTATTTTCATTAGCTATGGTGTTGGTATGAAAGGGTACAAGCTTTGGGACCTTATTGTCAAAAGTTTTGTACAACATAAGTATTTTTTTCAAAGATTTAAGTCTTCTTCCACAATTTTGTAGCCAAAAGAGGATGGGAAAAAGATGTGGTTCACTTACCCCCAAAGATTGAGAAGGTTGAATTAGAAGCTTGTTTAAGGATATGAAGAGGAGAGCTCAAGTAGTTTAGATAGCTCCAAAGAGGAGTTCCACTTGGCAAAGACAACTAGACAAGTATACTCCTCTTGATTGGAGAGAGATTTTTTTATTGATTATTAATATTGATGAGCCTAGAATTGTGAAAAAGGTGATGGATATGGGTCCTAGAGATAATTTATAGACGAGGAGATGACTACATCGAAGAATGACACATGGGACTTGGTACTGATTTTAAAAGGAAGAAATTTTGTTGGATGTAAATGGGTCTTTAAAAAGAAGATTGACTTAGATGGTGATCTTGAAAAGTATAAGGTGAGATTGGTTGTAGAAGGATATTCCCAAGTTGAGGGGATAGACTTTGGTGAGATTTTCCCCAGTTGCTAAGCTAACATCTATTAGGTTCCTATTATCTATAGTAGCAACTTTTGATTTAGAGATAGAATATATGGATGTGAAGACAACATTCTTGCATGGTGACTTGAAGGAAGAGATCTACATGACACAACTCAAGCACTATGTGGAGAGAGGTAAATAAACATTGGTTTGTAGATTAAAAAATCTTTGTATGGTCTTAAATAGTCTCTTAGGATGGGATACCCAAAATTTGATTCATCTATGTTGAGCTTGGGATTTCTGAGGTCCAAATTAGATCATTGTGTTTATTATACAATAGATGATAGCCAACTCCTTGTTATCACATTTTATGTAGATATGTTATTTTTTGGTAACATTATGGATGTGATTTGTGATTTGAATCTCAACTTTTAGCATAGTTTGACATGAAGGACTTGGGGGCTGCCAAATATATCTTAGGTATGTAGATCATAAGAGATAGAGCAAACATAAAGCTTTGGTTGGGCTAGAGTAAGTATGTGAACTATGTGTTAGAGAGATTTAACATGTCAATTTGTAGACCATTGAGTGTTCCTATTTTGGTGGGGACTAAGTTATCTATAAAGTGGTGTCCATCTACACCTTGTGTGATGGAGGAAATGCCTTGAGTGCCTTATGCTAGTGCTATTAGGATTTTAATTTATGCTATGATTTGTACAAGACTAAACATTACCCAAGCGGTGGGAGTCCTTAGCTGATTCATTGCTAATGTTGGATGAGATCATTGGGATGTAGTTAAGAGGGTCTTCAAATATTTGCAAGGTACCTTCGAGTACTCGATTTGGATCAGGGCGATTCTATAGGGGAGCATCACTTAGTGAATATTCATGGATTCAAATTGGGTAGGAGATGTCGGTAGCAAAAGATTTACCAATGGATTTGTGTTTAGTTTATTTGGTGGTGCTATTCAATTAGTTGGATGAGTAAGTGGAAGGCTATGGCCACTTTGTCCACTCTAGAGGTTAAGTACATGGCATTTACTCATACTTGTAAGGAGGCCATTTAGCTTAAGATATTATGTTTAGATGTGGGATTTAGTCAAGGAGCTATCATAGTTCATCATAGTCAAAGTGTTATATGTTTGGAAAGAACTCAACCTTTCATGCAATGGTGAAGCACACAGATCTCTAAAACTATTTTATTTGTGATATGGTAGAGGGTGGGAGGGTGATGTTGGATAAAGTTGACACTTTGTAGAATGTTGTAGATGCATTGACGAAGGTAGTCGACACAAAGAAGTTTAGGTGGTGCAGTAAGCCTATGTGCCTCTCAGACCTGAGTAGATAGTGTTCGTATTCTTTTGCTCTTGCAAGGTGTTCAACAAGTGGGATAATGTTAGGAAATGCGTCTTTGTTGGTGTGAATAGGGTATATTACTTAATTGGTTCCCTTTTTGTTCCTTTTCACACCTAGTTAAGTTTACTTAGGGTATTTAATTTTTGTGTCTCAAGTCATATTTAGTTAAGTTTACTTAGGGTATTTACTTTTTGTGTGTCAATTCATAATCCTATGTTGTCCTATGTCTCACCCTTGCCTATTTATATAAATGTTCTCTTGTACATCTTCATCTTGTATGCATTGTACCATCATTGGCATATAACATTTTTCATTGCTTCTTTATTATGTGAAAGGTTTTTTGGTGTTGCAGAGTGTTCTTGCTCTTGTAAGTCATTTTGGTGACTTCAACATGGTTTCAAAGCTTTGATTATACAAGTCACTTCTCTTTTTTAAGGAGATTTTGCTAAGTTTTTTCAACAATGCATCTTGGTCCAGATCATACTTCATGGTTACATTCAAAACGTCCAAATATTATGAATTAATTATAAACTTGATAGGGTTTGACTATAGTCTTGGAGGACATTTTTTGACCCTTACCTTGGTTGTACAATGTTTGTACCATTGGCACAAGCATCTGTACCATTCACATAATTATACTTTGGTACGCTGATCTGAGTTTTTTATTTCAAGAAAAAATATTATTTTCTGGGTATTGCGAGCCAAGCACTCAAAAGTTGTTTAAATTAACATTTTTTTGAGGGTACAAGATCTCTGGACCCTTTTACCTTAGATTTTTTATTATTAAAAACTAATTTGTTAATGGGCATAGGTTTGTAGCTCATCCCAACCCCATGCCCTTAGGTTGCAGGGTACCATAGGGGTACTTGCTCCCTACCACAACCCTACTATGATAGGGTAACAAGCCTCTTCGGGCCCCACCCTTTGCAAGGTAGGGGTAGGAGTACCACCCCTTGTGGTAGGGGTGTTGGTGATGAGGCCAATCATTGCATCATTTTATTTCCATAAAGTAATCCCTTTTTCCTCAAATTTCATATCCTTCCATGTGGATTTAATGGTAGTATAAAAATAATTACTTGTTTGGAATAGATATAAGACGTGTAGTTCAGTCTAATTTTAGTTGTTTATTGAAGTTTAATTGTTGATGATACTAATAAATATGTTGAAACAAAAGTTGTGAATTTGATAGAAATAGATTTTTTTTGACATACTTTGGAAAAGACATCCCTTGATTATCAAATAGCTCCAAAACCACGATCTATGGGGTAGGCAATCTTAATATTAGACAATTTGAGAAGATTGTGGCCCAACTGAGAATAAAGGAAAACCCTTGTTTCTCTTCCAAACTACAACAACCAACTCCACTCTTTAGTTTATTTAATGGAAGGAACCACTCTTTAGTTCATTTAATGGAAGGAAGAAGTCACCAATATCAACAACAGAAAAATACCAAAGGAAATAGCCACCTTTGAAGACTATTCTCCACTTTCTTTGGCATGACCACAATGCATTCATTACACAATGATTGTTCCTTCATTATTTTGTTATAGTTGTAATTTTAAAGTCCTAATAGCATTGTAACAGAAGAGTGCATATAGGAACAATGCTGAGATGTAGGAGTAATCATAGGAATGTCTTTAGGAAGTTTATATGAGTTCTAGATAAAAGAGATCGGTTGAATGAGAAGTAAGAGACATAGGAATTGTAAGCAAAAATATAGTTTTATGAATAGATACTTTTGAGTTTATAGTCTTTCATGTATTTTTATTCAACAAACTTAAATGAAATGAGATTTACAACTATGCATGTTTTGTTTGAGTTTGTGAGTAATTGAATGTGATCTTTAAGGCATTCTAATTCTTCCGAAGGAGCAGGCTACTCACCTAGGAGAAGAAGAAGAAAATTTATATTTTATAGATAAGTTCTATTATTTTTATTTGCATGTATGAATGTTAAATTGCGAGTTTATGTGTTAGTTGTTTTTGTAGTATATGTTTGTTAACCTATAGGTTTGTTAGTCTTTTCGATTATTTTTTGTGGAAATCTTCATTTCGTAATGTTATTGAAAATTGTTGTCCCAAAAATACAAAAAATGCAAAATCTTTTATTTCAATTGATTTAGTTTCAATTGTCATAAGCATTGAATTTCTTAGAATAGTTCCTTTCAAGCAAGTTCCTTTTAAAGCATAAGCATTCCCCCTCTTAATTTAGTTTTGATTTGATACTTTTAATTTAGTAATTTCAATTTGGTGTGCAATTTCATTTATTAGAAGTGGGAAAACTCCTAGTTAGATTTTCAAATTCCTTATTGTGGACAATCATTGGAGATCACTTGGGTTGACAAGAGATAATTTATCTATTAAAATGAGAGATTCAATGATGTCTCATCACTTTTTGGCACCATTGTTGGAGACATACTTTTAGTTGTTATTAGGGCCATTATTGAAAAATCCAAGCTAGTAGTCTTTTTTAGCAATAAAGTCCTATTGTGAGTAAATCTTCCTTCTGCATGGTCAGGAAAAGGGATTTACATGGTTGATTAATATCAAAGAATTGCCAAATCCACACAACAATGACTATAGATGAGGGAAAATAGTTGATTGGGAAACAAATTTAGGAGAAGAATTGTCATCTTAGTTCTTGGAAAATCCTCAGGTACAACATCTTAGTAAATAAGACCAACCAAAAAGTTCACAAATAGCCAAAAATTTGAGCAACTGAAGGATTTTATTCCATAAAACTTCATGAAGAACCATAATGGATGAGAAGAAAGGAGGGTAGAAAGAACATTTACCTACCTAATTAATTTAAATCTTGATGAAGAAGTTCCCAAGAAAAATATCTCCCCTCCATCCTACCCTATTAGAAATTAGGATCTTAGGATACTAATAATTACAAATAAAATGGGAATTATAGAAGCATATTGATCTTATTTCTTACAACTTAACAAAATCCCTAGTATGGATTCAACTATATAATATACCCATATAATTTCAGATGTTTCAATTGATGAAAATTGGAAATTTTCTCGACGAGTTCATCAATGTTGATAATGTTAAGGAAGGCAAATCTAGATTGTATGCATGAATTTGCATAAAACACGATTTATCCAAAATCTTTCCTAAAGCCATTGTTCTAGACTTGGGGACAAGAGAATGGGTTCAAAATATTAAAATGGAAGGCCCCAACCTTAAATGTAATCTTAGCCATAAATCATATAAAAGTTTTATGTCTAAAACTTAGAAAGGCAAGGGATTAGGCTGGAGAAAAATGATATTTTTGTTAGAAATTAGAATCTTAAGTTACTAATCCTCACAAATAAAATATAAGATAAATGAAATGAGAATTACAAGATGCACAGATACAACATATTACACAATATAGACATGTGGAAAACCCTTTCAGGTAAAAAACCTCACAAAGCATCATTTTATTATAAAACACTTACAAATTTGTCTATAAAATTATAGACAGAACATGGGGATATCACTTCTCCAAACTTCCACATGACCAATAATACCTCTTATGCATAGTGATAGAGTTCACTATAAATCTCCAAATTGAATTACCTCTCAATGAGAGAGAAGCTCCTTAATTATAGAAGGGGTGACAAAATACCTTAAGGGGGTATTAATCACACTTATTTAAAATGACCATTTATAATAATTAATAAATCTAATAGTTTATTACATTATTAATTATTAAATGGTATATACTTTGTAAAGAATATAACAAGCATGAGGTTTTATAACCTTATATTAAAACAATATATAATCACTATAAAGGTATGACCCCTAGTAATATTATACTCTAATACTCCCCCTTAATGTTAATAGTAGGCATAACCTATCAATTTCTATAAAAAATGAAGTATCCTAGCAACATAGTTCTTCTTTGACATAGATAAATGGGGACACAAATATAAGTCAAAATGAAGATCACGCATTTCAGACTAAATGAAACTCATCTTGTCATAAT
This sequence comes from Cunninghamia lanceolata, assembly GCA_027924645.1. Lineage (NCBI taxonomy): Eukaryota > Viridiplantae > Streptophyta > Pinopsida > Cupressales > Cupressaceae > Cunninghamia > Cunninghamia lanceolata. The sequence goes on from BSBN01001715.1 coordinate 18,331,850, forward strand.
TTATAATCCTAGTGTTTTAAAAAATGATGCTTTTAATGAGGTCTTATAAAGTATTTATTAGAGCTCAAGACTTCTCAAACTAGCCTCCCCTAGGTTCATTACATAGTGCCCATAGGACTTATATAATATAATGATTTTACAAGTGGAAGAATTATTGAGAGAAGAATTACAATATGCCCAAAGGACTTATTTAATAAAAAATACCCATAGGTCTTAAATATAATGCCTAGAGGTCTTATTTATGCCGTTTAGGTCTTACATCCATATTTTAGCAACTAGGAAGTGCCATTGTTATGCACACTCCCCCTTAATGACAACTCCTTAAGGCCAAGCATTGATTTGAATTTGGAGAATTTGCTATTGCATAGAGGTTTGGTATGTGATTTTTGGAATTCTAACCTAGTTGTTCTTGATCACAGTATATTTGCCACCTAATAATCAGTCTAACATAATAAGAGAGTAATCTTATGATGGAAATCTTTCCCTTGAATGAACTTCCCTTGAATTTTAATGTGCTTTATTTCAAGAAATAGAAGTCTTTTGGTATGAGTAAATAGATTTGATTATCATATAATAAAGTGGGACTTTTACTAGTATCTAGAGAAAAACTCTTCCAATAATCCCCTTGAATGGACTAGCCAAAACACTCCAACTAGGATATTTTTGTAGACCTCACAACTTGAAATTAATGAAGACTCTTAAGGCTAGCCCCCTTCCAAGTAGGGGAAATTTTACCATTGCAACCAATTGGTGTGTCAAAACATGCACCAATAGGTATCTTGGTAGATACCTCAAGTAATCATGTTATTTTGGATTGACCTACACCCATGAAAATCTCAACAATTTGTAGTTTCATGGGATTAGTAGGTTACTAGCGTCAATTCATCATAGATTTCTTGAGAGTGGTGCATCCAATTAATTCTCTTTAGTGGAAAGGGAAGAAGTTTGTGTTGTCAGATCAATGTGAGAGAGCCTTTCAAGTTCTCAAGGAGTGGTTACCTCCCTCAGGAATCCTTCTAATGACCAATCTTATAGTAGATTTTATGGTTTGCACATATGATTCCTTAGATGTGTTGGGAGTTGTCCTTATGTAGGAGGATCGAGTGATTGCTTACAAGTCACAAAATCTCAAGGATTGTGAGTTGAATTATCCTACCCATGATTTCGAGTTGGCAGTGGTCATCCATGCACTTGTGTGATGGAGACACTTTATTTTGATCCATTGATTCACATTGTGTACTACTCATCATCGCCTTTAGTATATTTTCATGTAACCAAACTTTAATTCTTGAAGTTAGCATCGATGGATGAAATTTTTGTGTGAGTATGACTTTGGTGTTCATTACATCAAAGGAAAAGAGAATGTTGTCACAGATGCATTGAGTAGGAGGTGAAACTATTATGTCGTAAAATGTCCCCCTAGGAATTTCACCTCATAGTTTAGCTCCTAGGTCCCCTCATTTTACTTATGCATGGCTTAAATTCATCTCAGAGCAAATTCCTCCTAAACCCATGTCAAATGGGGTTTAGGGGCCCAATCTAAATGCTAATATTTGCTAAAAATAGGCTCTTGGACTTGGGCACTTGCGCCCTAGTCGAACCCTATTTTGCCAGAACCCAAAATTCATATGTTAGCTTATGACCATTAAAAAGGTTTCTTTGTTAGCCTTGTCAATTTGAATTATGAATATTTAGCAGGAATGCATATATAAACATGTTTAGGACTTCATTTTAAACTAGAAGATGATTTTGAGATTAAGGTGAACTTATGATCATTGTGCATTCAAGGCATTCATTATGTTGTAGAGCAGAATTGTGTTGTTATTGTGTTTGTTGTTGCATATTTGGCTTCATCTTCTCATGGTGTGAAAGATCTTCATCTCCTTGAGAGTTACACCTCCGAGGTGATATCTATTTGTGATTCAATCTATCTACTTTATCATTGCTTTTGCCTCTGTCCACCAAGGACACACATTCTCTATCTAACAATGGTGTTGGAAGGCTTGAATGCCATTCCGGGGCTTGACTAAGGCAAGCTCCTAAACACCAGAACCCCCAACCCCTCTCTTATGAATGTAGGTGACAGGTGCCGAATCTTGCGGAGAGGAGTTGCATGAGAACATAACAGAGCATAAAGATTCCAGATCTAAAGAAAATGACAGGAAATATCCCTCATTAGACAAGGGCACCCGCTCTTTTGTCCTCCAGTTAGTATTGTCAAAAATCTCTGAGTAGGTTACAGTCTGAAGCACATATTGGTTCCAAGCCCTTAGAAAAAGTACCACCTTGGACATTGGTGCCTGCTCTTTCATCCTTGAAGTTTCCTCTTTTTGAAATTCAAATCCTAGTATGTTTCTAATTGGCATTTAGTGCCTTCTTGTGCGAGCATTTGTCGGGATTCATCCATTTGCTTACGATTTTGCATAATTAGGGTTTTAGGCCTAATCAAACTAGGGTTTTAACAAGTAATCAAAAATTTCAAATTTCCTTATCATTCCAAGTGACACCAAACCTGTAGCTGAGTCCTCTTGCAAAATTTGTGATTCAACTCAGTTTAATGTCCTTGAATGTATGTAGTGAAAGGAGGATCTAGTTAAACTATCATTCAACATCAACAAACCCTCTTCCCTCTTTTCATACATTACATTTTGGTGAACATGTGTTTTGCTAAACATTGCATCTTGTTGAGTGTTGTAAATCATATTTGCATTCATACATTCCATTTTCATCATTCTACATTCAAAAATCTTGCATAAAAATTGAAAAAATTGAAAAAATCAAGCATCCTAGGCTTGCATTTGGGCATAGTTTACACTATTTTTATTGTATATCATTTAAATCTTTGATATTTATATCAGATCTGAGATAAATTACAACAATTCTATAATCATTTACCTTGCATTTACATACTTTATTTGCTAGGGTTTGCTTGAAATTTTGCATTCTTCATTAACCTAGTAATTCCAAAAGCTAGGATTTGTAGGTAAAATCTTGTTTCAGATTCTACTACTCCTTTGAACACTCTTTCAAATTTGATTTTGGATTGTAGTGTTGCTGCATTGTACATTTTTGCATTTACATTGGCATTATTAGAACATTTACATTGAAAAAAACAAAAAAATCAAGCATTTTAGGTTATAAATAAGCATAGTTTTGCATTTGCTTCCTTGCATATGTCCTAAAAAAATATTTCAAACTAGATCTTGCATCCATTTTAAAACATACATTTATTGTTCATCTAGAAATTTGGCATCATTTCACACTCTTGCTTGAAAATTTGCATGTTTTTAATTACACATTGTGTATTTTAATGCTAAGGGCTGTATACACTTTCTTCAAACAAACTTACAAATCACTCATATTGCCTTGTTCTGTTGCATTATTTCATTTTACCCACTTTGTTTGCTGTGGACCCTATGTGTCTTTTAGTACCTGTTTCCCTCAAACAAGTGCTTAGGTGTGAAATAGTCTCATATCTAGGGGAAAACTTTGCATGAGTTGTCTTACTCCTCATCCTAATAAGAACATCCTTGTAAGGAGAAGTCTTAGATTAATGGGTTCTAGTGCTCTCGACAGTAACGGTGTACCGACATCAGAAAATCCATTGAACACCTATTTTACAAAAGGAGAAACACAAACTTTGCAAGATATCATACCTCCTTCAACCATAATGGAAGAGCAAACATTTCATGATTTTGAAGATACTATTGAGGTCATAACACATGTACTTGATGAACAAAAAGCAAACTTGATAAAGAACTAGTAGATTTTCAAGCATTTGTGGAAAAAGAAAGGATAGTAGAAGTTGTGCCTGTTGTTCATAATTAAGAGAGTTGTTAAAAGGACAAGATGGTGTTAACATGCTCCGTGGCTTAGCATATATAGTGAATCATAATGTTATGCGCATGACCGAATGCGCAAATGCTATTAATAACATATCATCACCTATGCATACACAAGTATCGACACCTATACCAACTACCGGGATGTCTACTTTTACATCATCAATTCTTACTACTATTGCACAAGCTTGCAGTAATGCTACCACTAGTGTTGGAGTATCTAATGGCATCAATTCATAGAATTACAAGGCTATGGGATTCAACTATCAAAACTTAGCACCTAGGGTGACTTCTTATATGAATAATCATTTTCAACCACCTCTCCATTCCACCTATTCTCAATCACCTTTCACTTACAATTGTTCCCAACCACCTTTCGTTACCACTAATAACCAATCACCTCAAAACATCATGACCACAACTTCTAATTCTTCTCAACAACAAACCACATCTCCTAATGATACCCTCTTAAATCAACTCTTGCAAGGCATGACATCTTTACAGTAGAAAGTGACAAATTTGACCAATGCTTCTTCCCAACCTAGCATACCAACATACCATGCTCGTAATCCCCTATCCTATGCAATCTTAAGAACTCCTATGCCTGATAAATTTGAGATTCCTCGCTTGGAAAAATACAATGGTAAAGGTGATCCTAATACTCATGTGGCAGCATTCACAATAATGTGTAGTGATTTCTTCTTTGAAGAGGACTTGTAGCAAAACTCTTTCTGCGATCCCTCAAAGATATTGCTTTGGACCGGTTTTGCTCCTTACCTTTGAATTCAATAAACTATTTCTCTTAGCTAGTTGATCAATTCTTACAACATTTTCAAGCAAATAGTGGACCATCAATCTCATTGATTGATTTAGTTCATTGTAAACAAGGTCCGAAAGAGAAGTTAACTGAGTACATCAGTCGATATCAAGCTCTCTTCATACAAATCCAATACTTGATTACAGATGAGGATGTTCAGAATATATTCATTACAAATTTACAACCTAATATCCACGATAAAATCCTCTTGATGAAGTATAGCTCTTTTCAACATTTATGCACAACCCTTCGTGATTACCAACTTTCGTCTAGTCAGTGTGAAAATCAAACTCATCAGCTCAATTTGGTCAATCCACGACTGGACCTTCACAAAACAACTTTGAAAGGAACAAGAGTTTCATCAAGATTAAAATTCAAATAATTTTCAATCACAAGTGTTCGCTATTAGTAATCCCAAATAGGCACCTTTTCAACAGCCGCAATATCGATAGTTTACTTCATATCTGAATCTCTTCAATCAATCATGAATCAAGCAGTAAGCAACAGTCTTTTGAAGGTTCCTCCTGTGAAACCACTTGATAGTAACATGATACAAGGACCTAATTTTGATGCTAATGCTTTCTGTCAGTATCACCAATTGACAGGACATGACACTAAACGATGTATGCACCTGAAACATGAAATTCAAGGCCTCATCGATTCTAATATAATACAAGTAACTAGAGTGAATGATAATGGGAATAAGTCAGTTTCCCCTCTGAATCAGAATTTATAGATATTTACAAATCCATTTCCTAAGCATAGCGACAACAATATGGTAGAGCAAAATACAATTGAACAAGAAGATGACTATCTAGATTATAATGAATGATAGTTGGTATGATAGAAGTGGATAAGGAGAAGGTTGAAGACTCACCTCATCCATGAAGAAAAGGTATCTATACTGAGGTTCCTCCTTTGTTATCCCTTTAGAGATCAAGAGTTAACCAAAATACACCAGATATACAAGTTAAACAACCGCGACAAGATACTATGATACAAGAAAAGGTTTCCACGGTAGAAAGTGTTCCATTCCACCATGAAAGGTTTATTCATCTAAATAAGAAAGAAAAGGATTGGAAAAGAACCAGATGACTATCATAAGTGGGAAATAACACTAATTCACCTCCTCACAAGCAACAAAAGATTTCAAATATTTGGGGATTTGACAAACAAGCACCACATGACCATCCTGGAAATAAGAATCAATTAGATATGAACTACTCATACTTTGTACAAAACTTGATAGAGCACCTTTCTAAGATGCTCACAAGTCCAAGCTCCCCTTAGCTAACAGGTAAGTATTTCTAACCCTGGTGGCCACCTTTGTCGTAGCATAGTTTGCTCGTTCACATGGCCTCCCCTCTTGTGTTGAGTTCCCCTGTGATGTGTTACGTGTTGTTTAGGTCTCCCTGGATGAGCCTTGATACTCTTGTAAGGTCAAGGATACCGGGAGATTGCCTTTGTTGTGACCACTCTTCTATTTGTATCATCATTCTATTATTCCTCTCTATCTGTATCATCATTCTATTGTGGCGTGCCTTAGGGGCATAGCGTTACAGTTGATGTCTTGGGAGAATCCTCCTACGTGGTGTTCCTAAGGCACTTGTTCCCCTCTCTCATTTTATTGTTTACCTTCTTCTAGTGATTCTACCTAGTCGGTAGATGATGAAAAACAAACAACTAACTGATATAGACCGTGTGTCCCTTCAACAAACAATAAAAAAAATGGACCTATTTCATACAAGATGACAGGGTTGGTATATATATCCAACGCTTGACTAGTAGAATCACTATGTGTGATACATCATGTTGTCTTATATTTTTTAACAAACCATTGCAATACATCTGCTCCATGCACTTTGTATCTCACCTTGTTGTTACACTCAGTTTTGATGTGCCTACAATATAAGCCCAACAGCTATACTCGGATTTGAACCCGTAAGTGTAGCCTTGGTTTCTTGGATGTGATTTATTACATGATCTCTTGTGTTTATCTTAGCATATCTTATCAATGTGATTGTGGGAACATTTGACAATTGTGGCACATGTTCCCACCTTTGGAGGAATGGGCTTTGTGAGAGCCCTTGTTCCCTTGCGTGTTTTCACTCTACCTTAATGTGCTTGATATCAGTAAGTGATATCGACCACCTTAAGGTGGGAGCATATATAATGCAATCTGTCTGCTTCTTTTGGTACTAATGAAGCGTGCTTGTAAGCCGTCTCCACAAAGTGGGATGCTGTATCTTCAGCACGAGTGCACATCCTTACATCAGTTGCAATAAAAAAGCCCTCTCTGTGAGGTGGGATAATGTATCTATTGAGCTAGTGCATATTCTTTTATACAAAATCCCTCATCACGAGGTGGGGTGGTGTATCTCTTGAGCTAGTGCAAATCCTTTTATATAAAGTCCTCATTGGGAGGTGGGGTTGGATCTTGAGCTATCCTTCCTTAAGTGTGTTTTTGGTAGTTTTTGTGGCATAAGCCCAACCGTCAGGTTGCCTATGGTGTGTTTGCGATGGTGGATCTTAGCAATAAGCTCCTACCATTGCCCTTGTTTTCCGTGTTTAAGACGTGTAGTATGTCTATGGCATGCTATACGACGCTCGTGTATTCCATGTGTCTTCTGTGTGTTTTCCCTTGTGTGTAGTTTCAAGGATGTAGTGATGAGCTCCTCCCACACTTAGGTTTTGTATGGCATGTCTTCCCCCAGGTGTAGTATCAAGGGTGTAGTGATGAGATCCTCCTACACTTTGGGTTTTGTATAGTGTGTTTTCCCCTGTGTGTGGTTTCAAGGGTGTAGTGATGAGCTTCTCCCACACTCAGGTTTTGTATGGCATGTTTTCCCTCCCTGGTGTAGTTTCAAGGGTGTAGCGATGAGCTCCTCCTACATTTTGGGGTTTTGTGTTGCAATTTTATTTCCATGCATTTATGTATGAAAATGCTATATCAATGTATTCATCATGTTTTGCATGTCTTCAATACTATCTTCTTTATGTTTTACGTACCTGTTACTATCTTCATTGTGCCTTGCATCTCTTCAATGTGTTTTCTAGTGCTTACCTAAGACTGGGGGCTAGAAATAGTTCTTCAATTTTGGTGTATGCCTTAGATTCATGTGCTTAGCATGTTTGATGTGTTTTAGACCGTACTTTAATGCATGTATGGGTCGTAAGATCATACACACATTAAAGTAAGGGCTAAATGTTATGTCGTAAAATGTCCCCCTAGGACTTTTACCTCATACTTTAGCTCCTAGGTCCCCTCATTTTACTTATGCATGACTTAAATTCATCTCGGAGCAAATTCCTCCTAAACCCATGTCAAATGGGGCTTAAGGGCCCAATCTAAATGCTAATCTTTGCTAAAAATAGGCCCCTGGACTTGGGCACCCGCACCCTAGTCCAACCCTATTTTGTCGGGACCCAAAATTCATATGTCGGCTTATGACCGTTAAAAAGGTTTCTTTGTCAGCCTTGTCAATTTGAATTATGAATATTTAGCAGGAATGCATATATAAACATGTTTAGGACTTCATTTTAAACTAGAAGACAATTTTGAGATTAAGGCGAACTTATGATCATTGAGCATTCAAGGCATTCATTATGTTGCAAAGTAGAATTGTGTTGTTATTGTGTTTGTTGTTGCAGATTTGGCTTCATCTTCTCATGGTGTGAAAGATATTCATCTCCTTGAGAGCTACATCTCTAAGGTGATATCTATTTTGTTACAATCTATCTACTTTATCATTGCTTTTGCCTCTGTCCACCGAGGACACAAATTCTCTATCTAACAACAATGTTGGAAGGCTTGACTGCCATTCCAAGGCTTGACTAAAGCAAGCTCCTAAACACCACAACCCCCAACCCCTCTCTTGTGATTGCAGGTGATAGGTGTCAGATCTTGCAGAGGGGAGTTGCAGGAGAACAGAGCAGAGCATAAAGATTCTAGATCTGAAGAAAATGAGAAGAAATATCCCTAATTAGACAAGGGCACCCGCTCTTTTGTCCTCCAGTTTAGCATTGTCAGAAATCTCTGAGCAGGTTACAGTCTGAAGCACATTTTGGTTCCAAGCCTTTAGAAAAAGTACCACCTTGGACACTGGTGCTTGCTCTTTCATCCCCGAAGTTTCTGCTTTTTGAAATTCAAATCATGGTATGTTTCTAATTGGAATTTAGTGCTTCCCCATGTGAGAATTTGTCAGGATTTGTCTGTTTGCTTACAATTTTGCATAATTAGGGTTTTAGACTTAATTGGACTAGGGTTTTAACAAGTAATAAACAAATTCCAAATTTCCTTATCATTCCAAGTGACACCAAACCTGTAGCCGAGTCCTCTTACAAAATTTGTGATTCAACTCAGTTTAATGTCCTTGAATGTATGTAGTGAAAGGGGGATCTAATTAAATTATCATTCAACATCAACAAACCCTCTTCCCTCTTTTCATACATTACAGGAACACGGTCTCATTTTTTGCCTTAAGTGTAAATGTGTAGAGTTGTATTCTTGAGTAGTTCCTAGAAGGTCCATGGTATTAGGAGGTTTGAAATGTGATAGAATCTTAAAGGGCCCTTATGGTCAAATTTTATAGCTTTTCCTTGGAGTTAGAGGGACTATTGTAGCATCTTGGTCATATTTATGTTCTAGTTTTAGGTGGTCTTCACATTGTTGTGTTGTCTAAGGCATGTCATACACCTTATGCAATGAATCCAAGTGTAAAGAAGATGCATTCCAACATTTGGAAGTTGTATTAGTGGGTAGGGATGCGACATGATATCATTGAGTTTATTATTAGATGCCTTGAGTGCTAGAGGGTAAAGGTAGAGCACCAATATATCGTAGGTCTTTTGCAACCACACAACATTCTTGAGTGAGTTTACCTTTGTCTACTCACTACCATGATACTATCATGGTGATAATGGACAAGTTGACCAAGGTTGCCCATTTCTCACCCATGAGGACATCTTATAATGTCAAGTCAATGACACATGTCTTCATGTAGGATATTTTTCACTTACATGGAGTACCTTGCAAGATCACCACAAATCATTATCCTATGTTGACATCTATGTTTTGGACATCATTATAGCATGCATTGGGTACTCAACTCTAGTTTGGCTTATCACCTAGAGATAGATGATCAAATTGGGAGGGTGAATTGGGTGCTAGAAGACCTATTCTATATGTATGTTATGGATTAGTAGTCCAAGTGGGAGGACTATTTGTACCTTGTTAAGTTTGTGTATAATACTAGGTATCATAGCTCTCTTGGCATGTTTTCATATCAATTTTTGTATGACCATCCTTGCTAGACTCCATTGAGTTGGGATTGGATTGAGGATCAAGTCACCCTTGGATCAAAGATGCTTCAAGATATGGAGTAGCAGGTTGTTCAGATTAGAGAGCACTTGTTGACTACCCAAGACCAATAGAAAAAGTATGTTGGTGCCAAGAGACTGGATCAAAATTTCTCAATTGGAGATTGAATGTTTTTGAGAGTGTGAGCACACAAGAGCCTGATCCATTATGGAAAAGGTTCTAGGCTTACACCATGATTTATTTGGACTTTTAAAATCCTAGAGAGGATTGGTCTTGTTGCATATTGGCTTGCCTTCCCACCTAGTCTCTCCCACATCCATGACGTATTTCATATTTCCGTATTTAGATAGTATATTATAGATGTGATGCATGTTCTTAATTGGGGTACCTTGTAAGTTTGGGAGGGTAGGTGGCTTTCTTTAGAGCCCATCCATATATTGCAACATAAGAGGTTGAGTCATCAAGGTCAAGACCTAGATTAGGTAGGGGTCTAGTGGGACCATCTTGATGATACAATAACTACTTGGGAAGATGCTATGTGGTTGAGAGTTCTTTATCCTCATTTTTTGAAGGCTTCTAGGAGTAAGCCTAGTCTTAGGAGAGACGGAGGAATGGATTAGGCATATGTTACTTGAATGTCTATTTAACTTTCTTTTGACACTGATATCATACTTATGACTGATGTTTTATATTTCCATCAATTTACTTTATTGATGATGTTTGTATTGGCATCTGGTGTCCAACTATGTATTATGGGATGCATAAATTGTGACTTTTTATGTTTGGGCTATTGTTGTGTTATTAGCTTCAGTATTTTCACTATATCTATTATATGTAATTTGATTATGTTATCTATTTCAACATTATGACTATTGCAATTATTCATTTATGCATATGTGATATTGGGACCATGTTTCTTTAGATGATTTTTAGTTGATGTAGTTTATTGATATTATTTCATTTGATATTATACTGCTAGTTGTTTATGTTGTGCTTTGGATATCTTTATGTGGAGCATATACACCTAATGTTTTGTTGAGTGTGTAGGCATATGTTTTCCCCAACAATGGTTAATTGGAGATGATTGATTTGGGTAAATATGTTGTGTTAACTTCCCCATCTCACTCAATTCAAGTTATGAGATGTATCTTGTGTATCCTTGTGAGGCCATAATCCAAACCAACATTGATTCTGGATCCATATGTTGTGGATAGACATATAAATTATATGTTTCATTTGTATGTTTTTATTTAACTCTTGATTGTGCCTACATTTTATTAGTTTTCATAATGCTTGAGTTGGAATGTTTGCAAATATCATATATGCTTTAGTTGAAGAGTTATTTATTTTAATTGCCTCCATAAAAGGGTCTTATGCATTTTTAATATTTTTATATTTAGAAAATGCAATAAGTTAAAATAAATTATTTGAAAATTAAATTCATTAGTCAGTTGCATGAAATTGCTATATTGACCATTTAAAAAATATTTTCATAAAAGTATTTGAATAGAATGTTAGTGAAATAAATTGTGTAAATATCTAATTTAAATTATGCACTTATGAATTAGCTTATGGGAATGTGAAAAGGTAAAGAATGTGACTTTGGGGTTTAGGGATTTTTGAGTGAAAAGGGAAAAGGGAATGGTTTATCAAACACTTGTTCTTTTTTTCTCTATTTTCCTCTCCTCCTCTATTGTTCTTTTTTCTCTATTTTCCTCTCCTCTATTTGTATGAGTGTTTGCTTGTTTGCAAAGATTTTCCTTGTGGGTGCTTGAGGATTTCTAAAGTCTTGGAAGTAAGATTAGATCTTGGTGAAGCTTGCAAGTTTTATTGTGTGTGCAAGAAAAGATCTTCTCCAATTTTGCCTGAGGGTTTACTAGAGAAACCAAAGGTATTCTTCTATTTTAATTTTATGCACATGCTTGTTTGATTCTTTTTTGAACTTGACCACACTAGGTGGTTGCATATGGTTTACATTTCATAGGTTGTGATTTGAATAAGAATCTTAGTGTAGGTTGTTGTGTATTTATTTTTAGAAATTTCAAAATATTGCCATTACTTTGGCAAACTTTCTTCAAAACCCTATGTGATATGAAAAGTGTGTTGTTCTACATCATATGCTCATGAGGGTATTATTACTTTTTGGAAAATACATTTTTTAAAATTGAACAAATTTTGAATCTTCCATTACTGGTGAATTTGATTTTTACTTAATGCTTGAAATTGTGAAATTTGAATAATGAGCCTTGTGAAACCATTATATTTTGTGGGATAAAATGTATCATGTTGTAAATGTGATTTCCTATCTTTTGGATGTGGGTATCATTTCTTTTGTCCTTATTTTCTGTTCCATGATCTTTTGGGCCATTTTGAGAATTTTAGTGTTAGGATTGAATGATAGGGCTAGAAGTAGAGTGGACCCCTATTCACCATTTGAAATTAGGATAACCCCATGAGAAGTGCATGTAAGGGGATAACATTTAATAAGATAAAATAGATTGGGAATCAAACATTAAAAATACATTTGATCAAGGGATAACCCATTCCATGTACTTAATACATTGAGAGGGTTCATGCAAGGTAGTGAAGGACATCATGCCAATCTAGTTGGATTGGATGACTATCATTGAGAAGCCCTATTTGAGATGATGTCATACTTCTCAACATCCATTCATGTTTGAAAATCATCATGATGACACTCTACGTCCTATGTCTAGTAGGCTTCTCCTATTGCTCATTGTGTCATTGGTACCCAATATGAGTATGTGATTGTCTTTGCATGAGTGTTTTAATAGTGTCACACTCATTTCTTGTTATTGGTGGTTGTTACCATTCTCTTGTGTTTTATTGGTTGTCATGCCATAACCCTTATACACCAATGTTGATTTTGACTGCAATGTGCATGATTCTCGGTGTGTTGTGATGCCTTGATCTTGTATCATCCCTATATTGTATTACATGTGTGTGTATGATTACCTAATCAACTGTGACTCAATATAGAGGGTTGGGCCTTAGGGTCCCACATGTTTGGGTGGTATTGATTTCCATTGGGGCTAGCTAGATCTAGGACTATGCTTAGAGAGCATGTAGAGTTCATTTTTATGATTGTGATATTGTTAGGCCTTCATTGTAACATTTATGTGAAATGTATAATTAAAGACTTTTGTCACTCATTGGCTCAATTTGTATTAGAGTCATGAATGAAATTTTAAGTCATGGTGAACTATCCACATTTGGGATAGAGGTTCCATATTGCATTCTTTCAATTATCGTCATATGCTTTGATTGGATATTGTATAAATTGAATCTTATGATGTGTCCATCCTAATTATGATGTGTATGAATAGTTGATTTTAATTTTGAATGAGACTATGAATTATATGGTATGCTATGAACATTGATATTATTATGGTTTAGAATCATTAGTTTGTGTTTTTCTTTTAACTCTTGGTAAGAGCTAAGACCCTTCATGTATGTTATTTGTCATATGGAAGGAATATGTGTATATGTTAGTGCATAGTATCATTTTGGATTAAAATGAATCTTTGGATTTTGTCAAATTTACACATATTGATTTGAACCTATAAGACATAACAAATGTTTGGTTCAGTCTATTTCTAAACAACACTTGGATCGAGGTTGTTACACTTTGTTTAGTGTTTATCTTGTATTGTCCTAGCCCTCGACTTGTCTTGGGTTGTGTGACCTTGTTTATTGCCTTGTGAGGTTGAAACTTAGTGCCTAAGGTTACTCAAGGTTATAAGTATGAAAAGATCACCTGGTTATCCTAGAAATCAAATTTGGAGGCTTCGAGACCACTTTAGTGCAAAACTAGGCTATTCACTACCCAAGGTCACCTGTTTCCAACAAGGCAACCTCACCTGGTAATAGGGATAATTCTGGGATCACCTGGGGTGAATTACACTAGTAAAAGGGTTGACTTGACCTATTAATAAAGGTGACCCTTAGATAGTGGGCACTTCCTGATTTATTTTTAGAAAAAAATTCCTTAATGAATGTTGCTCCCCTATGTATGCTTTTGCTACCTATCATCTTTGTTTGAAGATGTATGGGGTACTTTGTAAGTTATTCACTCTTTGTGTTGAAAGTCATGCCTTTGTGTGAAAATAGCTAGTCAACAGTTGATTGATGGAGGTCTTAGATCTCTTGATTGACCTACCTCTTTTGTAGGTAATCCTTGTGTTTGGGTGTCAATTCTACATCCTTGTGGACGTTGGTTGTGTTCTCTTGGATTGTGTAATGAGGTGAGGATCCACCATTAGTCTAATCCTTATGTTCATGAGAGAACAAGATTGTGGACTAGTGTCCAAATTTTGTCATTATAAAAAACTCTACCCTCTCATATGGTCTCCATGGTGATATTACCACATGACAAGGTTAAGACTTCCACTTGTGTCACCATGCTTAGTTTATTGATGTCGTGTGCTTTGAGTGTCAATGTCTTGTGTTGTGGCATCTCAAGTGTGTAGGCATGTAGTGTGGCATGTTGATGTCACATTTGTATCATAAAAAAATGTTCATTCATTCTTGATTACTAATGTCTTGGGTGAAATCTTGGGGCATTACACTCAATGCTAACTCCAACCACATAATTGGTTCATAGAAAAGTATAAGATCATTACCCAATAGAAGTAGAGTTAATGGGTATAAAATGTTGCTAGAGATTTGCATAGGAAAGATTACCAAAGAGATGAGAGGAAATTCATTAATACCACCTGACAACAAACCTTTCACAATGAAATCACCCTTTTTTAAACACCAAGAGCTTACTAGACATAACTCCTCTTAGTAGCCAACTATCAAAACTTTGAGGAGTCCCTACTAATGAGAACTACAACACCCCAATCTTTATGTCCTCTAAAAGAGAAGACACGATCTCATATTTTCTCAAACACCCAATCCTCAATTGTCAATTGTAGCAAAACAACAAGTCAACATCAAAAACTCAATATTGACACATTGTTTTGAAATAGCTATGAACATTCTATCCCTTCTTAGTTTTATCAAAATAAACTCTTAATATTTTAGATCTAATTGCTATTTATTAAATTCTAGATTTAAAATCACAAAAGTCAATTTATTTCCACACAACGCCTTAAGTCTAAAAAAAGTAGTTTGGTTTATAGGGTGTAGGACAAAGATAGGTTGTAGACTTTGATAGCCTTATGTTTTAAATAGAGAAAAATGTATTGAGAGTTATATTTGCACTTATATGATTGTAAAGAGTTGGATCTAGACAATGGTGTTTATCTTCCTTCCATTTGTCAAAATTTTCAAAAAGAAAGAGTGTTCCCTTTTTCTTAAAACTCTTTAATCATGCTAACTTCAATTACTATTTTCACTAATATAAAACTTCATAAATTTAATTATACACAAAGTAAAAAACCACTTGATATATGGCTTAGTTTGTGGATTGAGCATTGTTGTTGTTAGGGTGTATGGCAATGCCTCTTTGGGCTATGTTGGCATGACTATGGTCTAGTGTG
This sequence comes from Cunninghamia lanceolata, assembly GCA_027924645.1. Lineage (NCBI taxonomy): Eukaryota > Viridiplantae > Streptophyta > Pinopsida > Cupressales > Cupressaceae > Cunninghamia > Cunninghamia lanceolata. Next base: position 18,347,336 of record BSBN01001715.1, read on the forward strand.
ATTTAGTCAAGTTTATTGTTTCTAATCTTCAACTTATTCCAATATTGAAAAAGTGCTCCTTAACTAATCCTTCCCTTGGAAGGTATTATAGCATTTCCTAAATTACAAACTTTAAGTAATTTCAAACACACAAACCAATCAAATTAATCAATTGTTTCGTAAATTTTATATTTTCAAGTTTTGATTTTTTTTAATTTAATAAAAATTATACAAATTTATTTAGGTATCGACACTAACTATATATATATATAGTTAGTGTCGATACCTAAATAAATTTGTATAATTTTTATTAAATTAAAAAAAATCAAAACTTGAAAATATAAAATTTACGAAACAATTGATTAATTTGATTGGTTTGTGTGTTTGAAATTACTTAAAGTTTGTAATTTAGGAAATGCTATAATACCTTCCAAGGGAAGGATTAGTTAAGGAGCACTTTTTCAATATTGGAATAAGTTGAAGATTAGAAACAATAAACTTGACTAAATCACACTAGACCATAGTCATGCCAACATAGCCCAAAGAGGCATTGCCATACACCCTAACAACAACAATGCTCAATCCACAAACTAAGCCATATCCAAACTATGCTTTGTCTTCAAGCAACTGTTCATCATATAGACTATCTAACAAACAATCCACAAACATACAATCAACAAGTCGCTAATACCACAAAGATTAACCACTAACCAAGAACAATCCACAAGTGACTATCCCAAACCAAAATTACAAAAAGCATCCACAACTAAAAAGATAGACTCAAGTGAATTACAAAACGGACAATTGGGCGATGGGTAGATGAATTTTAGACAGATACCAATAAGCAATTTAACATGAAGGAGCTCCCAAGAGGTGAGAAGTGATTGTGCATTAACTTTAGCCTACCAAATATACTAACTTAGTTTATTCTATGTAAACCTAAAGAGCTTCCACATCCATTTGATATTAAGACAATGGGCTAGAAATGATTTCCTTTTACAACTAGAAAAAAATCTTAAGCAGTGCTAACTTCAACCACATAACTGAGTCACATACAAGTAGAATATCACCACCCAAAAGAAGTAGAGCTCATGGGTATAAGATTTGCATAGGAAAACTTAGTACGATACCAAGGCGACTTTTAAGCAATGAGGAATCAGAACTTGTTCAGTTGACCGCTACTCAGTGTCCACCTTATCTAAAAAAAAAAAGGAAGATTCTTGAGGGGTTGACCTTTAACAAGGATTCCTTCGTATCAATCTTTTACATCATCGACGCTTTTCGTTTTAGTCAACTCTAATGCCATGCCAAAACTTTCGAGAGCGATGTTAGAAAAGAATCTCCAATAAAGTCGTATGACTCCTAAGGTATCTTCCCTGCATATTCCATGTTTTTATCTTCTAAATAATGTTCTGAATCTTGAAAATAATGAGAAAAACATATATAGCCACTAAGTTTTGAAAATAATGTGAAAAACATATATAGCCATTAAGGTGTGGTCTTTGTATGGACCAAGATCCCACAAGCATAGCTATTTTATACACTTTTATTTTAATTAATATATTATTATAATTTTAAATAAGAATTTTATTAATAGATTATCACCATAATTTTTAAGTAAATTATTTTAAAAAACATTATCAAATGTTTAGGGTACATATTGATAGTTTCAATAAAAAGGTTTTGATTATTCAATTGTTAATTATTGTAATGGTAAAAATTGTCTATTTACATTTTTTTTTTTAATGTTTTGAATTCATAATGATTAGGTTGTACATCGACTAGTGTGTAAGATGATTTGTTTTGTGTGGAATTTGACGAATAATTTTATCTTTGTTTGTCCCCATCATCTCTTATCCCGAAAATCTAGTTCCAATCTTCATATCTAGTTGTTTATAACCTTGGTTAGATCTATGGAGGTGGAATTGATCTATCTTTTCTATAGTTGTAGATTTGAACCCTAAACCTTTAAAATTGAATTTCTTAATTTGGGCCCATAATTCCCTCCCTTACTAGCTGTTATAAGCCAACTAAAGCACAATTTTTTTCAAATTGACATGCTAGATTGGTTTATCTAAAGACTAACTAAGGATCTAGGATTAAGTACATCTATAGTTCAATTGCAAATGAATGGAAACAATTACATCAACATCCTAGGAGCATACTGCATACTTGCTTGTTATTTTCAACCTTCCTTTAGTATTGTTGTTTTAATCCATCTAGGGGTCTAACTAAGGAGAACATGTCCCTTACAATTCAACATATTTCCCAAAGGTCTTTATGAACACCACTTGTCCTTACAAATATTTAGAGCATAAACATAGAAGTGAACAAGTTTTGGATAGGCTAGATATGCAAGTTATAGGTTCAAATTTATGCATAAGATTTAGTTGTGCATATATAGGGATACCCTCTACACATCTAAAAGTGAACCTATATAGCACACACTTAGACGTATAGGTAAAAAAAAATCATCTAAGAGGTTATAAAATTATGGCATCATGGTAAATGGATTCTTGACATCTACACAGATGCATCTTCATCAAATTCAGAGCTATGCATCCATATATTTAATTTAAATATTTATTTTCAATAGTTCTAATAATTAGACTTACCTCTTAAATCTAGGTTTGTTTGTGTGAATGGGGTATATTACCTAACTGGTTCCACATTAGGTCCTATTCACATTTGTCTAGTTAAGTTTACTTAGGGCAAACTTCAGGTCCACTAAGGATAGTTATCAATTTGTGTCTCAAGTCATAAGATTAAGGAACTTTTCATAATCTTATGTTGTCCTATGTTTCACCTTGGTCTATATAACCAATGGCTTCTCATTGTATTTACATATTCATGTCATATTCATGTATATTGTGTATTTTCACCCTTTGATAGAATATAATTATTAGTTCATGTTAGGTCTATCTTGTGTTTTCATTGAAGTTCCTAGATCTTGGGTGGCTACCTCCATAGACAAATCTTGCATGGTATAGAGTATTTTATACCAACTCTTACATGGTATCAGAACTCGTAGAATTGTTTTATGTTAGTCTTTTTAGAGAAATATAGGATTTAAATCTTGGTTGATCTTGAAAAGTTGAGTATGCTCTTCTCTTGCATCATATGATGACTTGGAGAAAAAAATGATATAAATACTAGATTTGGGATGGTTTCTTCTTTGTAGATTTATATTGCAGATTCATTTTGGAACATGCTGGTGTAAATATAAGCTCATCATTGAGTTCAAGGTGTCCAAGAAAGTTAGTTTAGCCTTTTGATTTGTCCAAATTAGACATTGGAGGCAAGATCTACAAGGGTTTGAAGTTGGGAAGCAGTTACCAGATGGGTCAAATCTGACCCTACCATCATGTTTGGAAGGTCCAAGAACCTAAAGATTGACTATTAATTTATCATTTTGGAGCACTTGACTTCTAGCCTAAATTTTTTTCTCCTATCTCATCGTATGGATAACAGGGAATATTCCATGCACATACACAATATTCCTCAACATCTTCTATTGATGTAGGTGCTGGCACTAGCGTATGGGTAAAAGAATAAATTTAAATTCTATTTTTTGAATTAAAATTTTTAGAATTTTTAAATTAAAAAAAAATTAGAACTGGGTAACAAGTGTTGATAGGTTCGTAGACCTGTCATCCTGTACCCGTGCATACAATGCCAACCTATTGGGGTCAAAGCCTTTCTGGTAGTCTAAGTTGGTAGGAATACCCCCAGCTAGTGGCTTTAAAGGCTCCTCCACCACAACAATGATGATCATTCAATCTGCCACCGCCAGCATCAGTCAAAACCCACCACCCTCTTCCCGACAACATCAAACCACCACCAAATAACTACCTCATGGTAGACAGTCCCCAGAAAATTACCTTTCTTACTAACAAGTGGTTTTGTACCACACATTGATAGTTTCAAAATTTAGATTGGCAGTTTTTGGTGTACAGAGATAGTTTTCATAAAACAAATGATGGTTTTGGATCGTGCAGGCATATTCTATCACCTAGGGAATATTACATCACTGATGACACTAACATAATCATGATGTCATCAATTTTCTACCTCCAACTATGCCCCCTCTCCATCAACATTTTGGTTTTGACACTTAACTTTAAAGGCCTCGTTCTCAGTCACACATGCTCCTTTTTGTGAGCATTTTTTTTTGATTTGGGGTAAAATTTCATAGACTTCACAATGGTATAGGCCATTTTTTATTTTGGTGTCTAGTTTTTCTAAAAATTATAGATTTTCACACCTATTGCTAAGCAATTCTCATTTTGGGAACTTCCAGGGTTCCGTTTGGGCTCATACAGTAACATTTTTAGGTGATTTTTTTGAAAGTGCATAATTTTTTTGTGTACTTTGTAGCGGTGTAATCAGATTGATCCAATTCTACATCAAAATCATACTTTCAATTTGTGGGATAATTTGGCATTTGCATGTACTAAGATCAAGACCACTTTGCAAGTGGAAGCTATAATTGCACTAAGTACAAAGTACTAAGATCATATATTGACGGGGGATCATTGATTGAGTAAATTTAGGGGGATCTTCTTGTGGTTGTGATTTCATTCTTCTTGATTTGTGTTCTTTCTTGCTTCATCATGGAACAACTATGGTTCCACTTCTAACACCTTACAACTATCCTAGATGGAAATCTACAATGGACAAATTATTAAGAATTAAAAGGTTGTATAGAGTAGTTCATGGGCTTGATGGTGAACCAACTAGTGATGAAGTTAAAAAGAATAAGTGGTTGAATAGTTGTGAAGAAGCTATTGGATATTTGTGCTTGTATGTCTCTCTTGAGTTGTTTCACATTGAGCACTTGGATACACCTATGGCTATATGGACTGCACTATCAAAATTGTTTGGCCAAATAAATGAAATCCAATGACATTTGTTGGAAAATAAACTAATAAGTCTTAATCCATGCAATTTTGACAACATATAGGACTCCATCACCAAATTCAAGTCACTAAGAGCATAATTGAAGGATTTTAAAATTTAAAAAATTAGATACATAGTTGATGTTATGAGTTCTCTCTAAGCTAGGACCTAATTATTTAGTGCTTATGTCTACTTTATATGCTACAAAGAGTGCTTTGGGGAGTGAGTTTAAGATACCTTCTTTTGAGGATTTTTTGATGTCACACATTAGGGAGAAAGATAAGATTATTTGAATGGGCATCTTGAAGTCTTCAAAATTAGAAGCCTTGATTACAAAAAATGAGAATGATTCTAGTAGCAAAGAAAAGAAAAAGAACAAGCCTAAGAAGAACACACAACAATAATCCACATCCACTTCCACAGAAGAACATAAAAATTCCTCTTCCAAAGGGGAATCATGTAAGAAGGAGAAGCTCAAATGTGCATATTGCAGGAAATCAGGGCGTGATGAACATCGATGTTATTTAAAACAAATTGATGAGTTGAAGTATCTTATAGAGAAGAATAAAATCAAATTTCCTTCAATTATGTTGAAGGGGGTTCATCTTTGTCTTATTCATCTTCAAAGTCAGAGACATGGATGAAGGATCATTTAATGATGTCCTTTGTGTGCCTTCATTTGCAACCAATATCCTTTCCATATATCAAATCACACATGGTGGAGCAGGGAAGAGTGTTGATTTCACACCAAATTATGTGATTATTCAGGATTTGCATAGCAGATATATTGTTGCAGTTGGAAAGGTAGATTATCAATCCTAAGTGTACACCTTCTCACATTTTTCTCTTATTGTTCCTTCAGTTGATGTACACACTCAAGCATTTAGTGTGGACACTTTTGAGGAGATACATTATGGCCATTTGAATCTTGGTGTTCTTTCATCAACTAAGGTTCTAGAGACATGTGTTGACACTCCATCATCTCATGTTGCATCTAAAAAGTTTAATGTTGCTACATCCATGGTTTCTAGTGATTTAGTGTAGCAGGATCACCATCTTTCAGATTCAACTCCATGGGATGAGCACTTGATAGACATTGCTGGTTTGTTTTGTGAGTCCTATATTGTAGATTTGGAGGACACTATTGAGGACATTCATATCTTCTTTGATGTTGGCTCTTATGGAGTTGCATCATCTTCTTCAAATGTGATGAGGGCACCTTTAGAACCCCTTGTTCTTTTTCCACATGATCATTTGTCATAGTTTGGCATTGGGTTGGAGATCCTTGAGCAACATTTGAAGGATTCATTATCTTTGGATCATGTTCTACATCCATTTCCACTAGGTTATTGGATTATTCAAGTCTTTAGTTAGGCCTGGGATTCCTAATTTGATTGTGGCACCTTTTAACATCGACATGGTGACACTTGAGTAGCTTCTAGGTACATCATATATCTTGAGTTTTCTTTCTTTATATTCCTTTCAAGAATGAGATGACTTCTTGTATACATCTTTGGCTTTGTTTCTTCCTAAGGGGAGGAATGTTGTTTGACATTCTTGGATCATCTTTGGTATTCTTTGTTGAGCATCTACCATCAGTGCAGGGGATTCTACATTGAGGGGAGGCTACATGAACTATCTTATTCTCTCTTATGGGGGGACTTCTTCCTCACATGGGTTTTTTTCTTCTCATACATTGGAGAGCATCTTTCTTGTGTTTTCTCTCTTTTGGAGAGGGTTTTTTCCTAGAGGTTTTTCTCCTTTTCTCCATTTGTGAGATATTGTTTTGTACACGGGTACCTAAAATGGTCTTGTAGCTGGGACCCATCTTTGCATATTCTACCTAATTTTCACTTAAGGGGGTGTTGGTGTGAATGGGGTATATTACCTAAATGGTTCCACATTAGGTCCCATTCACACTTGTCTATTTACGTTTGCTTAGAACATACTTAGGGTACACTAAGGATAGTTATCACTTTGTGTCTCAATTTATAATATTAAGACACTTATCATAATCTTATGTTTTCCTATGTTTCACCTTAGCCTATATAACCAAGGGCTTCTCATTGTATTAATCATGTCATATTCATGTATATTGTGTATTTGCATCCTTTGATAGAATAAAATTTTTCTTTCATGTTGGGTCTTTCTTGTGCTTTCATTGAAGCTCCTAGATCTTGGGTGGCTGCCTCCATAGCCAAATATTGCATGGTATATAGCATCCTATACCAACTCTTACAAGGTTAATTGTTTGTGTAAATGTTTTTATTTATTAATTAGCCTAGATTTTTTATGTGAGTGCAATTTATTCCCTTATATAAAATAATGAGCCAGAATTTCTTTACACCCCCTAAGATTTTATCCCTAGGGTTTATTCTTTCTCCATTATAGGGTGAATTGGATCTAATGTTTTTGACTATCAATACATTTATTTCAAATCTTATTAGGGTTTGGATCCACCTTTAAGTATTTATCATTAATTTACTTATTTTTTAGAGCTTGGACTTTAATGTGAGAACTCTTTAATCCCTACCCTCTAACCCTTTAGAACTATGGTTTCATCTTTGATTTTAGGTTTGATATCCAATGGTTTCTTTTATATTATACTAGATCTAACATTTATCATGGATACCTCTTCATTCTTTGATGATGATTTTTTTTTTCTTGCATATGATACCATAGGGAATGATTATTCTCTATGATGGCTCCACATTTCTCATTTTGCCTAAGGTTCCTTATTAGGTTTATAATTTTCACTACAAATATGTTTTGAAACCCTAACTATGGCATGTTCCATAATGTTTACACACGTGTGTGCTTTCATGAATATCTTTCATTTACATGTACATGATATTAGATTCATAGTCATCCACGTATAATTTTATGCTTTATTATGCTATATATGATTCTCCATATTTATTCTTTTGTACAACCTAAAGTGATGTTCATTAGTGCTTCATTATTTTATCCTTTTAGTGGCCATATCTTTAAATACCTTAGGATTATCTCCATGTCTTTCTATGTTGATATTTATGTTAATGCTCCTTAATTTTATGATGCCTTACCTTTGAGCACTCATCCTATATATGTCCACAATCCTATTTCTATAGCTCTTTCTCCCACTATTTATGTGGTTTGCATATATTCATGTCCTTCACTTCATGATGAGTCATATCCTCTTAGGGGCTACCTACTTTCCATGTCATTACTACTCCATAGAATTATTGTACAATTAGATATATATATATGTTATAAAACCTAAGGGACATATTTTACTTGATCAACTTAATAATACTCTAGCTAAATATTTTTTTGGGATTTAATGCATTCATTTGAGACTTATTGAAATGTTTTGAGACAAGATTTAGCTAAAATAACCTTTCTTGAGCCTATTTATCAAAATAATTCTAAGATTTCATTTGGACCTAACAAGTTTCCTCTAAATATTATTCAAGAAGATCAAATATTATATACTATGGTTAAATATGGGTATGTTTAGATCTATCAAGCCTTAGTTGATAATGAATTTGCTTTAAGTATTGGTGGCAAAGACTTCTTGGATATCATTTTACTAATTTACCAACATCTAAATTCATTAATAAAGGATTTTATAATGTGGGCCACAATTCTCTTGGTTTTTTTACTTTACCCATTACTCTTGGACCTATTACGCTCGATATTAGGTTCCATGTGATGTTTGATTCTTTAGTGTATAACATTTTTTTGTGTCATCCTTGGATACATGCTATATGTGGCATACCTTCTACAACTCATCAAACTTTGAAGTTTATTAACCACTTTATTACACTTACGTTGACAATGATCACTTCGTCTCCTTGATCTACACCTCATGTTGATTCTAAGGATAATTAAGGTTCTCTTGATTTTACATGTTCATGTGCTATAGAACATAAAGTGAATGATAGAGGTTATGCAATTCCTTCTATATATATGGATCTTAGTAAATATGGTCAACCTCCTTCAACTTTTCATGATGATATTCCTAAAAATGAGGGTGCTCCTACTCATGGATCTAAAACTAGTGCTAGTTTTGATTGTGGTCCATCTTCTCAACTAGATAAAAATATAATAAATGTTTTTCTATTCTATATAAACTTGGTTATACTTGAAAAGATCTAGGATTAAAGGAATCAGGTAAATTATAACCTATTCAACTATCAAAAAATCATAATACTATTGGTTTGGGTTTTTCTATTACTAAAGGTAAGGGAACAAAAAGTGTACAACATAAACTATTTCAATCAAATTATAAAGTTAATCATGATATAAATTTACAATTGGTGCATCTTGAATTTATTTACATAAATTTACTCAATTCTACTCCCATTTAGATACATTTGCTAACTAAGGCTTTTGTTGAATTCCTAAGTGTTTATGAGGACTTGCCTGAGTTTCATCATGATAGAGGTTTCATATGCTTTAGAGGTTTGTTCTTAATTTGGGGAAACCTCTTCAATAGGAAATTCTTTAGAATTATATGATAAATTTTACCCACTAAACCTCTATTGAGGATAGAAATACATTTGTTGGTGATGGAAATTTTGATGTTGAAATAGATAAAAACAATAAAGAAATTAAAGTACTAAAATTTGGTGAATGAACATTTTTAAATAACACAATATGTCCATATTGCTTCAAGATTATAGAACTTATTTGCATGGTATTATTAGAACATGTCTAACATCTCTAGTGATGTTGTCTTGCATAATATTGTTCTTTATCCAAATGCTAAACCTATAAAACAAAAAAATAGAAAGATGCATCCTAAATTTGCTTTAATGGTGTTACCCCGCTTTATTTGTTTTCAGGTCTTACATGTTTTACTGCCCAATCTCATGGTCCGTCAATTTGTCTAAGTCATAATGGTTTTGTTTTTGCCTTTATTTCTTTCGAAAATCCTTAAGAGTCACGTGCACTTGTGTTTTCCTAACCTAGTCGCTGGCCCTCTAAAATTTCTAACCTTGTCGCGTGGTTATGAAGTTATCGAACCCGCTGACCACCTGACTATGTATTGCTTTGTAGAGTCTTTTCAAACTCCCATCTGTTCATTTTTATAGTCACCAAGTCAGAGGTTTTCAAAACTTTAACACCCCTGACTTGAGGTTCTGAAGTTCCAAATTCCAGCGACTCCGCGACATGGAAGTTGGGGACTGGTTTTCAAGGCAATAAAGATCATTTAATGATGAGTACAACACACGAGGTAGATGTCCTTTCAGGATTTTCATGTTAGAAATGAAAGCAACACTACTTTAATGGAAATATGATTGGAATAAATTTCAGCAATCTTAAGTGTGCATTAACAATGGAGATTGTAACAAAACATAAAACCCACTACAAAAAAGATGTCAAACATGAAGAACTCAACACAATGACACAATGTTTACGTGGAGAAAACCCTTGCAGGTAATAAACTCCACCAGGAAAGAGGCACAAGTTTGTATTAATCTCAACAAGATTGTACAATACATCAACTACACAATTCTCTCAAGTCCTCAATCTGACAACATTCTAGCAGCACCTAAGTACCTAAAATTTGTATTGTAGAAACAGATACATGGAAAATACTTATAGAAATATTTTCCACTCCATTCTAGGCGTTCACCTTCTCTCTCCTAAGATTCTCCAACCTGTAAACATTAATTACCATCTTACAAGCATCTTACACTTGTCCAAAAACAACCATGCAAAGGTTGGGGGCCCAAGACTAAATCTGACCTCTTACAACATTTTATGACGCATCATAACCATCATAGATTCCACAAAAGAGTATCTTTCCAAGATAGCAACCTTGGGCTAAATATAGAAAATATACAACTAACATATCTGTCACATGCATCATAGAATCTCAGAATCTTATGACAATTTGTAGCTGTCATAGATTCACTTACCAAACATTATGACAGTTGTCATACATGCCAAAAATAGTATATTCCTCAACAAAGCATGCCTACCCTCATTTACTTCAAGTTTTTACATTTGCTAATAGTAAAAGTCACTCCGTAATTACCTCTGGTTACTCTGAAATTACCTCTGCCAATGAAACTAGTACATCTCCTCATGGATAATTACAAATTACATATAATAAATGGAATAAATAGAATATTGGGATTTACAAGGTTAATGGCACCTTATCCCAACATTCTCCCACTTGACATTATACATTGTAAATCAACCCATAGGAAATCAAATGAAAAATAATCAGGCACTAGAAACAAGGCCCATGGCCTCTTCGCACCACACGAACTTCTCTGTGCTCACAGGCTTGGTCAATGAATTTGCAACATTCTCCTGAGTGTCTATCTTCTTCAGCTCAATCTATCCATTTGTAAACAACTCTCAAACAAAGTGATACTGAACATCAACATGCTTAGTCTGAGCATGATACATAGGATTCTTGGCCAAATAGATAGCACTCTGGCTATCACAACCAATCTAAATGATCCTACAATCAAAACCAATACCTGTACATAGTCTCCTCAACCAAACTGCCTCCTTAAAGATATGAGTAGTAGCCATATACTCTGCTTTTGTAGTGGACAAAGCAACTGTGGGATGCCTCTTACTCATCCAACTCACTGCACCTCCAAATAGAGTAAACACATCGCTAGTGGACCTTGTAGTGCCCCTCCGTTCGCACTTTGGATGTACAGGTGAACTGATCAAGGCGCATGAATGTGAAGGTATAATAACATGAATAATTAAGGTAAGGTAAACAATTGATGTTGTACAATATTGATAGATGTTTCATCCATGTGTGGTTTCATATGATAGTTAATGTGTTCTATTGATAATCTCCATTGCGACACTGATAATGCAGGCTTTCACATTGTTTTGCATTCCAATGTTTAAGATGTCGATCTTACTACAATTGCTATATGTTAGAATGGATCTCATGGACCGATTATGTTAGATTTAATTGTTATGATGGTACTTCTGAGACTTATTCAATTTCATGCACCTATATGTTCAGTGTATGGTTCTGTTCAGATAATGAGGTAGATTCGATTTGGTTATGATTATGTGTTATCTAATCTAGATTGATATGATGTGGAAAGGATGATGTCGCATCACTCGCTTGCGAGTGCCCTGCGATGTTGTGATTCCTTTTTCACCTAGTGTCAGCTTATATGCATCTATATATGCTTGACTATGTCATTTGTTGCAAGATGCAGGTATCAGGCATCGACTCCACCTAAATTAATAGGTCTGAGCATGCTCTAAACCCAATGGATAAGTTGTTCCAGAAATAACTTAAGGTCCCACATCTCAAGTCATCATCCTCGATCAGGATGCATGACATGTCTAGTTCAACCTGTCAGTTCTGTCAGTTCTGTCAGGTCTTGCAACTGATTGATATTTGATGGAGCCTGTTGGTTAAGTGCGTGTTTGGCCCTGGCTTGTGAACATGTTTGATTTGGCTTTTAATGGCTGTCCTACTTAGTGGGTTATGCTGTATGCCTATATTTCATTATATAGTCATACTAATATTTGACCCACTTTAATATTTAATAAGGTCATATAATATTCTTATTATTATTATTAATATTTAATAAGATTAAATTGGTAATTGATAATTACCTAGTTCAAATAATTATTTAAAGTTGTTTGAAGATGAATTATTTTATTACTACTATTAAATTGATTTATTTAAGGGAAGGTTGTTTCTCTAAGGGTTGTTGCTTGTGAAATTGGAAAAGCAAACATTTCAATGTAAATCTTGAAAGAAGCATATTTGTTGCCGTATTTGCATGTCATAAACCTAGATCATCATAGCATGAATTATATTTTTGATTTTTACATTAGATCTTCCTATAATTATAAGAAAGTAATCGCCATATATATTGGCATTAAGGTTTGCACATAATCATATGTTATCTATATATTAGTATTAAGATTTCTATATAATCTTATAATTGCTAAATGTTGGTGTTGGATCTTAGAAACGATGGTTTTTATCTATTTTTAAAAGGGGTTACGAAGTCATCTTGCTAAGGATCTGTTAGTTTGTTCATATCCTCTAATAGATAAACTAATGATGTTCTTTGTGTATGTAAGTATCTTTGAACCTTGTCAAATAGTTCAAGTACCTTGTCCATTAGAGTATTCCTTACTTCTGCCTTCTATTAGATCTAGATGGAAATGTTTTTCTTATGTGCAGTAAGGTCTCAAATAAATATGGACTTTGGATCATATAAAACTGCCCACTTTTGCATAGATTCTTCAGGATCCAATTCTTATAGTAGATTGTATTAAACATCTTATTAGCTCTTCATTTAGTCAATTTATATTTTGGGTGTCTTGTTCCTGGGTTGTTCAAATCTTCACAATATTCTGTCAAATAGTCATGTGCATTGTCTATGCTTCCAAATTTTGCATGCATGTCTGCTAGGGTAGTTGAAGCTAAACATTTGACAAAATGCCTCTATCATTTATCCTCTTTGGACACTGTTACGTTGTTCCAAAGCTCCATTTGTGCATAGGTACATAGGATGCTAGCAAATGCTATGAAGTCTGGTCATACACTTTCCAAAAGCTTTTGCTTGAATGTTCTTAAAGCCCTCTCCACGTACCAATTTTTAGTGTATCCTACAATCATTGTATTTCATGATAACAACTTGAGAGCTCCATATATGTTCATTCCTTACAAAGTCGTATAATAGGTGGAGATGAGTTACAGGATTAGGTCTTGAATCTAATGCAAAATATAGTATATCTCTTATGTGTTATCTCCCTATCTCTGCTTATTTTTACACTTGTTGTTGATGAAAAGATGTAGTTTAAACTTTAAGGCATAAGTGAATTTCATGTTTTACTCTATGAAGAAAGAGCTCCTATACGTTCTTAGGTCCTTAATAATAATTCTAGTATGATTCATGTTTAGGATTTATGAAGACAACTTTCTTTAGGTATTTTATTTAAGAATAGTTAACCAAGGTTAAAGATAGAACTTTTCTCTTGATTAGTGGATTAATATTATGCCATAATGGTAAAGATCACCATTGGATGGTTTATCATTACTTATTGCACAAGCAAGGAATATATTAAATATGTCAATATGCTTACGTTAAACTTAGATGGAAACTTGTTCTTTTAGGCTTGCATCTTATCGGAATTGTAGTGAACCCTTATATGTATTATGATCTTATATCCTTATTATAAGTAGTTATTGGTGGAATAAGTTAAACTAAAGTGATTTGATTATTTCAAATAGATATGTAATTCTTATAGTCATTATATTACACTTTTAGCTCGACGTTGTTATATATATATTGATAATTAGTTTTATAAATTAATTAATTAATTATATACCTTTATGTGCTTTGTGACTACATAAAGAATGTGTCTCATTGGATAATAACATATATATATTATATTAGGGTTTTAGTATAAGAAATGCTTTAATTGGAATTAAATATATTATGTTTTCTTTTATCAATAACATGAATGCATTATATATAATATATCCTCTTTAATGAGCTAAGTTTGTTAATTCACTATTTATGTAAGTAAATGGAATAGAACTTTATCAGATAAATTATTACATAGGAAAACTAGTGAAATGAGGTGATGATTTACTTAATTTTGGGTTAGCAGTGAACCTATCGTTTGTATGGAAAATGTGTTTTAATTGGATTGATAGTTGGCCTTATGTTTTAATGCATTAGTAAGGTGAAAATAAGGGTTTATGTGTGTGTGTTAAAGATAACATGCATATTGTGGAATATCTTACTAACAACTATCAATTGGGCTTTCGGTTAAGATAGGCATGTTTATAAATTATGCATGTATTGGTTATTGAATGATGGTTTCTTAAACATAATTATAATGGTTTTGTTAGTAGAAATATAATATATGGGTTTGGATTATAAATGTTGTAATTAGCATTTAATTTATTAGTATTTGTAATTAATATTAACTATGCATTGTTAGCTTGACGGTTATATGTAATTGATGATTGATTAATATAATAGATAGAATTAATATTAATTAAACTAGACCTAGGTTTTATGAAATTCTTGGTGGAGATATAACTTAAATCCAGTTGCTAATTTGATAAAATAGAATTGCTCTAGTAAGAAGAATTTATGTTGTCAATGAGTTGATTAGTTGAAATTGCTTATTGCAAGCAAAATTTTCATGTGAGTTGGTCTATGTGTAAATTGTCAAGTTTAGGTTCCAGAGGCATAAGGTAATATGATTCGATGGCATATATCCTGTTCATAGGTGTCTTGAAATGAAGATGTTGTAAGAACATGATGTCTTTTGTCTATGTATGTGGGTCTTGGTAAACAATAATGTGAGATGATGTACATACTGTGTTGTGAATATATTATGATGGGATTAAACCTCCTTCACGTATGTGTTGATATCAAGCTTGTGTGTAGTATTGTAATGGGGAGATCTTGGAAATCGTAATGAGAAACTATTTTGTTCATGGTTGAGATTTGCGAGCAAGATGACCCATACCTTGCTCCGGATATGTGTTGTTATGGTTATTGCGATTGATTAACTGAAAGTTTTAGGAACAATGAAGTAAAGGTTGGTCCTTGTGATTATGTTTAATAAGCAAGAAGGTAAATGCCTTGCATTGTTTATGTATACTTATCAATATGATATTGATTGTCTTGCTTGATGGTTAGGGTTTCTAGATGCAGGTAGGGGAGTGGCTTTCAGTGTGGGGCCGGCGCCCAAAGTGGCTATCAGGATAACCCATTGAAAGTTGTTAATTAAGTGAAAACCTAAAATGAACTGGGGGAAAGGGTAAATTACACATTAACAAGATAATTGGATTTCCTCTCCCATGCCTATAGTGCTCGTTTAGACTAAGGATGGGTAGAGAAGGCCTGGTTGGCAAGATCAACTTCCTTGTCCTCACGAAAGGAAGGTTGATTCTGCATGTGTCACCCTATGGGGTCGGCGCCTAGTGAGAGGCTGTCAAGATAACCCATGTTAGAACCGTGCGATGACACTCTCCCTATTGTAGCCTAGCATTCCCTAGTTGTACTCTCCCCATTTGTTAAGTGTTTGCCTCTGGAAGTGGTGTTGAGTTGTTTGTGATATTAACTTGTGCGGTTGGAAGTCATGTGTTGTCTTTGTTCTTATAGTCCTTTATCAACCTGACTGTCTATTGTAGTGGGACCTTATGTTATCTCCTAGCTCGGGGGGTGGACCTCAGGGTTCCACATGGTCGGGTGGAAGAGCTTTATCCATTGGTTTTTCCCTTGCTGTTGTTCGTGAGCGAGGAGGACTTATCTTGTGTATCAGACATCAGATCTTGTCCTTGATATGAAGACAGTTATTTATGCTCATGTACTATCCTGTGTATCAGATTATTCATAATGTTTGTAATCCAATGTAATAAAAAATTGATGATGTAAACACTGTAATTTTGTGTCCTCATGTGTATGAAAATTGTAGTTGTACTTGATTTGGATGATTACTTATCTGATGTCATGGAAATGTATATGGTTATTCATTTAATGCAATAGTTACAAAATGAATCATTGTTGTCAGAGAACATGATAGTAGTTGTCAGTAATGCAGCCATGGAACCCTGAGAGAACATTACTTAGTATAGATAAGTTAAATGTTACTTTATTATCTCTTTCAATTAAAAAAAAATGTCCTATTTGTATAGTGTAATTGTGTTGTTCTCTAGAGTTCCTTGGCGGGGCATTACAGACCTTCGACTATCCAAGTCACCTGCCCAATCTACATCAACAAAACTCTGTATGTCCAAAGATTTATCAGCACTTTCAGTACTAGGACAAACCAAACAATGATCAAGAGTACCTGCAATATTTTTAAACACCCTCTTCACATAATTCCAATGCTGTCTACTAGGGTTAGACATAAATCTGCTCAAAACTCCCACTGATTGGGCAATATCTGGCCTAGTGCAAATCATTGCATATATCAAACTCCCTACAACACTAGCATATGACACATTAGACATATTCTCAAAATCATCCCTAGTCTTTGGACACATATCTAATGAAATCTTAGTACCAATGAGTAAAGGAACTCTAATTGGGTTACAATCCTGCAAACTAAACCTTTGCAAAATAGTATTCACATACTTACTTTGTGACAACCAAGGTTTCTGTTAACTCTGTCCCTCTTGATCTCCATTCCCAAAATATACCTTGTAGCACCAAGATCCTTCATCTCAAATGCACCTGAAAGTTGGGCTTTAAGCTCACTGATCATACCCTTAGTATTGCTGAAAAACAACATATCATCAACATACAAAGCAATAACCAATATAGAATCATCAACACAATAAATGTAAACACAATGATCCTCCTCTCTTCTAACAAAACCCAATTTCAAAACAAATTAGTCAAACTTTTGATACCACATTCTGGGGGATTGTTTTAGACCATAAAGAGACCTCTTTAACCTGCAAACCCAATGTTCTTTTCCTTTTACCTCAAAACTTGTAGGCTGTTGCATATAAATTTCTTCTTTAAGATCTCCATGCAAGAATGCAGTCTTAACATCTATTTGATCAATCTCCCAATCATAAGCTACAACAATGGATAAAAGAAATCTAATAGAAGTCAATTTAGCAATAGGAGAGAATATCTCACCAAAATCAACTCCCTCTCTCTGGGAGTAGCCCTTGGCTACCAGTCTAGCTTTGTACTTCTCCAATGACCCATCTACTCCAAACTTCTTCTTGAAGACCCAATTACATCCTATGGACTTTCTTCCTTTGGGAAAATGAACAAGATCCCAGGTGTTACAAGAGTCTAAAGCTATCATCTCCTTGTGCATGGCTAACTGCCAAGACTCACTATCATTTGCAGAAATAGCTTCCCTGTCAACTAGATTCTGTTGTCTTGTGTATCTCCTCAAGGGTGGAGTAAGAGACTCTACTCATTCTTCTACATGATCATCTGCAACAACTTCTTCTGTAACAACATACTCATCTTCATCAGAACTACTCGAATCTTTTTCTTCTTCTTCTTCTTCACCCCCCAATCCATCATTCTATTCTTCTTGAGGTGCATCTTGCTGCTCTAAATCAAAGTGCACCTTCTTTACCTTTTCTTCTTTTTCTTTTGGCTGCTCAGGTTTAGAAATAGCTCTAAGTTTCTTGAAAATAACATCTCTAGAAAAGATAATCTTGCAGGTTAGTGGATTCCAAAGCTTATAACCTTTCACATTATCACCATATCCAATGAATGTACACTTTTTAGCCTTTGGATCCAACTTAGATCACTTTTCCTTAGGCACATGAACAAAAGCCTCATAGCCAAAAACCCTTAAATGTGAAATAGAAGGTTTATTACCTATCCACACTTCATAAGGTGTCGAATCAAGAGCCTTACAAGGAGATCTGTTTATCAAGTAGCAAGCAGTACACACAACCTCTACCCAAAAACATTTATCCAACTGTGCATCACTAAGCATACTTCTAGCCCTTTCCATAATTGTTTAGTTCATCCTTTTTACAACACCATTCTGCTATGGTGTATACAGAGTTGTCTTTTGTCTGATTATACTTGCATGCTTGCAAAACTCATCAAATTCCTTAGAGCAATATTCACCTCTATTGTCAGATCTTAATATTTTTATCTTTAAACCTAATTGGTTCTCTACTAAGACTTTGAATTCCTTAAACTTAGTGAAAACTTTAGATTTATGTTTCATAAAATAAATCCATGTATATCTAGATACATCATCAATGAAGGTGACAAAATAACAAGATTTTCCAATAGATTCATTATCCACAGGTCCAAACACATCCGTATGAATAATTTCTAATTTCTCTTTTGCTCTATTGCTTCCTGAAGGAAATGATTTTCTATTTTGTTTACCAAACACACAATGCTCACAGAAATCAAAGTGATCATTAGAATAAGAGAAACCGTCCAACAATTCTTTATTCTTAATAGTTTTTAATACATTATTACTTGTGTGGCCCAATCTGCAGTGCCACAACATACATGTATTTTTAATAGTGGCCTTAGATACATAGGAGGCATTACAAAGTGTAGTGGCTTCAATCTTAAACAATTTCCTAAATCTCTTCCCTTTCGCTACCACCAAGTTCCCCCTCTCCAATTTGCAGCCATGCTTGTCAAATATCACATCCATTCCCAAATCATTCAACTTTGGAATTGAAATTAGATTTCTAGCTAATCTAGGAACATGCAAAACACCAGGGAGGGTTTGAATCCTCCCATCACTAAAACACAACAATAACTTTCCTTTCTCGACAATCGGATATGAAGAGTTGTCACCAAGGTAGATATTACCTCCATCATATTCTTCATATGTGGAGAACCATTCCTTATGCGGGGTCATATGGAATGAGCATCTTGAGTCAACCAACCAGTGATCATTAGAAACAAGATTACTTGTAGAAAGTAAAACTTCTTCACCTGCATTTGAGGACTTATCCGAAGCACTCTCCCATTATTTATTGGGGTTTTTGCACTCCTTCACATGTCCTCTTTTACCGCAGTTCCAACACTTAACTCTGTTCTTTTTACTTGTATTCTTAGACCGGCCCTTGGACTTTTCCTTAGCCCCTTTCTGATCTCCTTTAGGTCCCATTTCCTTAGACCTTCCCCTGACACTGAGAGCATCCCATGAACTATCTGAACTCTTCTTCCTCAATTCCTGTGACAGTAGCACTGAAACAAGAGCATCCGACTTTGGATTCGCAAGGTTAGCAGTGATAGAAAGGATAACATTCTCCCAAGACTCAGGTAAAGAACAATGAAGTAAGATACATTTATCTTCCTCACTAACCTCAACATCTACTAAATCAAGTTGACTCAATAACAAATTAAAAGAATTTAAATGCTTTGCAACTGATTAATCTTCTCACATTTTCATGGAAAACAATTTTCTTATTAAATAAGGTTTATTTACCATACTCTTGGCTTGATAGATCTCACCCAACTAATTCCACAACTTGTGTGCGGTCTCCTCCTTTGTGACATTCAACAGGACAGAGTCTGAAAGACACAACTGGATGGTTCCCCATGCCTTCTTATCCAGTCTATCCACTCATCTTGAGAGACATCATTAGGTTTCTTATCTTTTTGAACAACCAACCATTGGTTTCTTTCTTCCAACATATCTTCCATTTTTAGCTTCCACAACTCATACCCCGTTTCATTGAACTTCTCAATGTCTAATCAAGAGGTTGATGCAACAGTGGATCCAGCCAAATAACAACACAAGATCTGCAAAACAAACACAACCAAATCTCCCACTACAGCTACAAATTCTACACTACCACCCAAGAGTCAAAGCTGGCTAGACTTTGATACCAAATGTTAGAAATGAAAGCACCACTACTTTAATGGAAATCTGATTGGAATAAATTTTAGCAATCTTAAGTGTGCAATAACAATGGAGATTGTAACAAAACATAAAACCCACTACATGAAAGATGTCAAACATGAAGAACTCAACACAATGACACAATTTTTATGTGGAGAAAACCCTTTCAGGTAAAAAACTCCACCAGGAAAGAGGTACAAGTTTGTATTAATCTCAACTAGATTGTACAATACATCAACTACACAACTCTCTCCACAAGTCCTCAATTTGATAGCATTCTGGTAGCACCTGAGTACCTAAAATCTGTATTGAAACAAAAAATACATGGAAAATACTTATAGAAATGTTTTCCACTCCATTCTAGGCATTCACTTTCTCTCTCCTAAGATTCTCCAACCTGTAAACATTAATTACCATCTTACAAGCATCTTACACTTGAACAAAAACAACCATGCAAAGGTTGGGGGCCCAAGACTATATCTGGCCTCTTACAACATCTTATGGCATGCCATAACTGTCATAGATTTCACAAAAGAGTATCTTTCCAAATAGGAGCCTTGGGCTCAATATAGCAAATATACAACTAACATATCCATCATATGCATCATAGAATCTCATAATCTTATGACATGTAGCTGTCATAGATTCACTTACCAAACATTATGATAGTTGTCATACATGCCAAAAATAGTATATTCCTCAAGGGACCATGCCTACCCTCATTTACTTCAAGTTTTTACATTTTCCAATAGTAAAAGTCACTTCGTAATTACCTCCGGTTACTCCAAAATTACTCTAGCCAGTGAAACTAGTACATCTCATGGATAATTAGAAATTACATAGAATAAATGGAATAAATACAATATTGGGATTTACAAGGTTAATTGCACCTTATCCCAACATTTCAGAGGTGAGCAAATCTCAAAGTTGTTTTCTCAAGGCATGAATTTAATGCCACGTCAAGTCAACATTTAAAACATATCATGACATTCTTCCAGCATACATATTTTCTCCCAGTGGTAGATTTTTCTCTAAGTTATGTAGCTACCATTACTCCTATACTGTGCCATTACTTTTTTAGTACTTAGCCATTTTTCTCTGTGTATCTAGTGGTGATGAAATTCAAATATCAAGGAGCTCCTCACAATTCTGGTATTGAAAGCAGCTGGTCTGGTATAAGTGATACTAAGCTTGGTCATATTGATTTGGAATAATTTTGGTCCCATTTGTAGCAGGAGGATAAATCACCTTTTGCAGAGTGGTTTAGCTCATGCAAGAGGTTTTCCCATCTCTATATAGAGCGAGGACCTGGTTGTGGCTTGTGTGAGAAGATACATCCCCAAAGCCCTTGAAATTAGAGCAAAGGATGGGTCAGTGGTAGGAAAGATTGATCCTGGAACTATCACCGTGCATTAAGGATTCTAGAGAAGCAGGAATTTGAAGACATGTCTATTGCCATTGGAATGGAGTTCTTTCGAACAAACTAAGATTGATGCAAGAATTCCATCGTACGGAACTGGTTAAAGTCTGAAAAAAGAGGTAAGTCTCAATTGCCCCAAAAGCTAAAGAGAGCCCATTTTAAGGATGAAATTTTAGACATTATTACTTTGCTGCATCGTGTAGTTGGAAGTGAAAACATAGATTCTTTTGAAGATTGGATGTGTCATTTTATCCTATTGATATGCAGTAAAGATAAATTTATAAACCAGGCTAAAATTATTAGTTATCATTTGAACAAGCAACTGGTTGAGTTTCAGGAGACTTTAACTTTTCACATGTATTCATACTTGGTATATATTTTAGCCAGTCAAGAGGTTGTTTGGGCTGGGTTGAGGCCACATGGGTCTTTAACTCCAAACACACTTGTGTATAATTATTTTCCTTAGCTCAAAAGGGATGTGGGGATGAAGGATTACTGTCGTGTAAATGATGTCTTTTTAATGTTTATAGTGAGAAAGTTGGATGGTAACCTTGAGTTGAGAATTTCACCTAAAGCTGCTTCCTTGATCATGGAGTTTGGAAGTTTCTACATCTAATTTGACAGGTTCACCTATTTGAGAGTGGCGGGTTATGAAAATGCCCTGACCAAATTGGCCAGGTACCCTAGTGATTTTATTACTTTTTTGAAAGTTTGTAAACAAATGTCTGCTGTAAATGTTAAATATCGAAACAAGAGGAAGAAAGGATATGATTTCCCGCTGAAGCTATCTTCATATTCCTGCAAAACAAATGAGATTTCCAAAGGGGTGGAACATGTTTTGAGTGAATTTAATCTTCATTCTTTGTCAATGAGACCCAACTTTGATAGCAAAAATTATGTGAAACTAAACTTTCATGGTTCTAGTTCTTATGAACATTGTCCAAGTTTAGAGGATTTTTGGGAAGATTGTGTAGACAACTGGGAAGTCTAAAGAAGAAATTGTATGAGACTCACACTGAGTCAAATTCAAGTATTTGGACTTTCTATATACATTCCAGATGGTGTTGAGGAAAATTCTAAAATAATTGATGATGAATATCAAACCCTAGTTTCTAAACCCCTTCCTTGAATTAATTGGTTAGAGGAGGTTGTGGATCTAAGAATTCGTTCTACTGCTGTAATTAAAAGGACTAAAGATTGGTTGGCTGGGAGATGACGTGGATGTGCTGGCTCTCCTCATGAACAAGGAAATTCTAGGACCAATGAGCCAAGGCCCATACAAAGTTCTAGTGTGTGCATTTCTTCTGGGAGTCAAGAGACATTGCAATCCAACTCTAATTCACAATCTAGAGGTGATGGAGAAAGACCAAAGGAAGTTCTGAAATTGAAATCAGCCCGTGAATTGGATAGTCTCCCCTTGCTTGCTTTGAAAAAGAAAAATCCCCAAGCAAAACCTACGCCTGTGGTTTTTGATTCTATTTTCCAACAAATTTTTGATGATGTTTCATTTCCTCCATTCATGGAAATTCGTTCTTCTCCTGCTGCTGAGGAAGTATCCATTTCTGTTTCTATTGATAATCAAGTCAAAACTATTTCAAGCAATGTAGATACTAGTATAGTGTCATCTTCACTAGGATGGTTAAAGAAAGCTGTAGATAAAAAGAGAAAGGCTATGCCTACAATAAGAGTTGAAGTGGATATGGTTGCCAAATTGCTGTAAACTACCTCAAAGCCCAAAAAGGCCAAAAGAATGTCTAGGATGGTAAATGACGCTGCCTCAAGTCATCAGATGTTAGAGATTGCTAACCCGGTCAAGGACCTAAATGAAGATGAGATAACTAAAGTAGACTACAAGATAAGTCACATAGACTTAGGTCCTACTATGGAGGGAGAAGCTTATCATGCCAACTTCTCAGTAAGTGCTTTGATTAAAAGAGCCAAGGAGGAGAGGAAAGGAAACATAAAACTTTAATCTCAAATTTTATCTTTGAGCAACTTTATACATTCTATTGTGACATCCATGCCTTAGGATGTACCTGATTCAGAAGTTGTAGGAGTTGATGCAAGTACTGTGCAACAAATAAAAATGAATCTAAATTTTGCTAAGGCTGTTACTAAATGGGTAGAAAATTATTCTATGAAATTTTATTCTTCTTGACCAGGGCAACACAGTGTTACACTCAGGTACATAATAAAAGGAAAGAGTTAATTAGTGAGCTTCAACAGGCAAGGAAAGAGAAAGGCATACTTATGCACTCTCAAAGGAAGTTTTTGAACTAGTTGCCATGGATCCTCTAACACTTGTAAAAGAAAATTTGGCTAGTGATCCCCGTGAAATTGATCCTCCTGGGATGACTCATTGGATTGGAAATTGAGCATGTATGACAATCTCATTGAATAGATTAACAAGGCTTTGCGTGAATACCTTGATATAATGATTGTTATTCAGAATGATTGCAGAGCACTAGATGTAAATATTTTGGATGAGTTTGGAGAGAACTTGTGGGATCCTAAAGAAATCACAAAAGAAGCTAAGGATATGCTTTCCAAGGAACTCGTAGATCCTGACATTATCACTAGAGAATCACTTGGCAAAATAGGCCTTATGCAAGTTTACCTTAATGGTTTCAAGAATAGAGGTGATGATATTCATGAAGCTATAGCAGGGATATGTAAAACATTGGCAAGATTCAGAACTAGGTTGCAAATTACTACAACTCCAGGAAGCAAGAACATCACTGCTATCATAATTAAGTATCAAGAATACAGGTTAAGAATGAAGGTGCGAGAGAAGATGGTAGAGGATCAAGGCGGGGAAAGTGTCGAAGACCTAAAGGAAGGTGAAGGGGTGGCAAATTAGACTTTATTTCTTTTATGCATTTCTTAATATTTGTCTCAAAGACTTTCTCTAAAACTTTATTATTTTAAAAATAGTTGTTTTCAAGAAACCATTCTATTTTCTAAAGACAGCTATTATGTGGACAATATATATAGATGTAGTTGGGACATAGTATGGATCTTCTTTTTGGGCAAACTTTGTTTTACTCATTAAGTTAGATATCTTTGGTATGTTTTAATTTTAGTTTTCTTCAATATAGATAGAGAAATACTGTTGGATGTTTGAGGAGACATAGTCTCTGTGTTGTGGTGTTTGAAATATTCTTCTTCTTATGTTGAATGCATTGTCAGTGGTTATCTTTATTTATATTGGAGAAGTAGATATTCATTAACCTCATTACTGTGAATGTTTATCTTTGAATGAATATGTCATGGTGATGGAAATTTAAATTCTTTTCTCAGTCAGTTGTTATTCAGTGTTTGAAGTCTTTGAACTTCTTTATTTTCAGTCATTTTTGAAGTGTGAATTTTCCTTTCAAAGATTTTAGGTCAAAAGCCTTACCTTTCTCTTTCTTTCTGGTTAAAAGCAACACGTAGTTTAATTCATTGTATATCATCCGATGGTAGTTGCCACCTTGTAAAATAAGCAGAGAGTTGGTTATAAAATACTATTGTAACTGACTCAATTGTGGTTACATTTGTCATTGTTTGGGTGAGAGAATATAGAGTTGAATGACAAATCTATAAACCAACAAATGGTCAAAGATGAAATTGAAATTTTATTGAAAGATACCTTCATTAGACCCATTGATTATTGTCCATGGATTTCAAATATAGTTATAATGGGTAAAATTTATGGATGTATTCATATATGTACTAATTTTGGAGATCTTAATAAGGCATTACCCAAAGATGATTTTAAATTATCTAATATTAATATGATTGTTGATTCCACTGTAGGACATGGGCTGTTGTCATTCATGGATGGATTTTAAAGCTATAATCAAATTCATATAAACCTCCAAGATCAACATAAGACTTCTTTTACTACTCCCTAGGGCACATTTTTTGATGTAGTTATGCCATTTGGATTTGAAAATGATGCTGCTGTTTATCAAAGGGCTATGACTTAGATTTTTCATGGGGTAAAAGCATAGAACTGTGTCACACTTTTGGCTGACTTATCAACACAAGTGAATTTAAACATTTCTAACTAAAAGTCATTTTTTTCAAACATATGGTCTAGTGAGATTCATTCTAGCTAAGTTAGATATGGGCCACAACTTTTCCAACTAGAAGTGTCCACTAAATACATATGTAGCACCACTTGGAGGTCAATTTACCAAAAAATACAAAATTTCAAAAAAGTTGACGTTTCAACAATTCCTAGTCATGTAAATAATTTAAAAAAAAACCTAAAAATACCCTTTTGTAGATTTGTAAGTGTAGTTTTAAATAATGTGGTTTTAATAGTCTAATTATTGTTAATATTTTTTTTTATTTTTACTAAAAGTAGGTCATCAACACCAAAATATAAGGTTGATTGTCTTATCAAGAAAAAATAGTAAAGTTTATTAAAAAAAATATGATGCTCTAGAGAAGAGATTCCATGTCAAGATGATATAATTTTTTTTCTATTTTGGATAAATAGTCAAGACAAAAGCTGACATCCCATCGAAATAATTATTTTTCAGTACACGCAACTTTTAATATTTATTTAAAATTATATATTTATCTAAATGCATAAAAAATAAATCCATGCATTAAAGTTTCAAGTTATAAATACACAAAAAATTTGAAGGAAAAAAAATTCCTATAAAAAGAGCGATGTCCCACTTAACTTCATTTTTTAGCATTTTATCAACAACTAAATTATAGTGTCAATTTTACAAAAAAATGTATTCAAATAATTTTTTAATTTTTATAAAAAATACAAACATAAAATACACTAAAAAATATACATTTCATTAATTTACATCATTTCAAAATTCAAAATGTATATGTCACTTTTTAATGATTCAAGTTAAAAATTTAGATCAGCATTGGCCGTTTCCTTTATAAAAGTGTGACCCAACTTTGTGCTTTTACCCCATGATTTGATGCACAATATCCTTGAGGATCATGTGGATGACATTTTGGGTAAATCTAATAAATGAACTAGCCATCTCTAGATTTGAGGATAATATTTTAGATGTTGTGATAGTATCAAGTCCTCTTGAATCCAAAGAAATGTACATTCGATATAGATAGTGGTCACCTTTTGGGCTTCATTATATCTAGGTGGGGCATTTAGATTGATACAAAGAAGATAGTTGATATTGTTAATATTCCTCTACCTTGAAATATCACACAACTTCATATTCTCCAAGGTAAAATATAAGCCATTTTATTCTTTATTTTATGGTTAGAAAACCATACTTCACCTCCACTAAAATGTCAAAGAAAGATACTAAGTTATAATGGAATGATGAATGCCAAAAATATTTTGATGATATGAAACAATATTTGATGAATCCATCAATTTAATACTCATTATTCATGGTAACCTCTATTACTATATGTTTCTACTTTTGAGTCCACTATTGGTGTGTTATTAGCTCAAAATGATGAGAATGGTAAAGAGCATGTTGTCTATTATATTAGTCACACTTTGTTGGGTTACGAGTCATGATATGGAGAGATTATGATTGTCCATGGTATTTTCTTCATAGAAATTTAGATAATATATGTTGCACAATAAAACACGTGATAGTAAAGAAAGATACTTTGAAATGCATGCTTTATAAAGGTAATCTTTTAGGTAATGCAACATAATGGGTCATGTTACTTTAGAGTTTGATCATAAGTTTGTTTATCAAAAGACTATTAAGGGACAAATAATAATCAATTAGTTAGTCATAACACCATGTCCTAATTATACACCTATTGGTACATCAATTACTAATGATCATTTAATATATATTGATTATTCATCTCCTTAGACCATGTTCTTTGATGGTTCTATATGTATGACTAGTTTGTGGGTGGGTGTTATATTCATACCACCCTCAAATGATTCGATTCTTTTATCTTATCTCTTATATGCTCAATTCACTAATAATATAGTTAAGTATGAGGCATTGATTATAGGATCCATTTCGTATAAGGCAAGGATGGTTGCTAAGGGTTATTCCCAAGTAAATGGAATAGATTTTGGTGAGAGATTTTCTCCAATTACAAATCTTTGATCCATTAGAACTATGTTATCTATTTCTATGTCATTTTACCTTAACATTGAGCAAAAGGATGTGGATACAAATTTCTTGCATAGTAACCTAGAGCATGAGATCTACATGACACAGCTACATCACTATGTGGTAATGGGTAAGGAAACATTAGTTTGCAAGTTAAAAAAATCTCTTTATGGTATCAATTAATCTCCTAGAATATGGTACTAGAAGTTTGATTTCTATGTTTTAAGGTTGGGATTTGTTATATCCAAATAAGATCATTATGTTTATTATAAGCAAGATGGTGATCATTTTATTATTATCACTTTGTACACTAACAACATGCTGATATTTGGTAATAGTAAGGATATGATTAGGGATTTGAAATCATAAATTTTGTTACAACTTGAGATGAAGTATTTGATGGCTACTAAGTTTATCTTAGAGATGGAGATTAAGATATAGAGCTAACAAATAACTCTGGTTGAGAAAAGGGAAGTATTTTAACTCTATTTTGAAGTGTTTCAACATTTCAAAATGTAAACTAGTGAGTGTTCCTATTTTATGGAAACAAATATTTTAGTTTAGTTTCCTACACCTATAAATATGGAGGACATGTTTCATGCACCTTATTCTATTGTAGTTGGAAGCCTTATGTATGCTATCTTTTCACTAGACTAGACCATTGCCCAAGTAGTGAGAGTCTTGAGATGATATATGTATAATCTTAGAAAGAATTACTAGGCTATAGTGAAAAGAGCCTTTAGATATCTTCATGGTAATTCAAATTACTCTATTTTATATCAAGGATATACATTACCATTATATTTTATAGTTGTGTCTTCATTAGCATTATTACTTCACAACCATTGGGTCAAAACTTTATCATCAAGGAAGTTTAGTAGCAGGAATCTTTTGTAATAAGGGAGTTACACAATATTGATGCAGGAGCCTCACCTTGAATTATGTTTTTAAGGTCATTTTGATGTGTTTTGATTAAATAATGTCATTTGAGACTGTTTGGGGTCCTTTAGAACCATTTTAGGATGTCTAGGTGAAAAGTTATCACATGATGCAAAAGTTGCAAAAGTTATCATTATTGTAAAAAACAATGCATTAACTTTGAATAACTTGTTAAAGGGAGTTAATGGTTGGTTGGGGAAGTTGTAAATGGTTGTAGTTAATTTTAAATGGCATGTTCACATGCCCAAGAAGATGGGAGAAGAGTTTGAAAGAGAAACATTTCCTTTTGCACATGTTTCTTGCATTATTTTCTGTATAATCAGACTATTATTTGCATGGTACAGACTGGTACAGACTAGTATGGTCTTGAAGGTTCCTGGCGAATTTGGAGGACATTCTTAACTTTCTAATGCTTTTTGTTTGAATCAATTTAATTAAGTTTTGAGTGAGATATGGCAATTTCATTGAGGGCAGGTCTGTAAGTTTATTTTTCTAAAAAGTTGCAGTCTGAAAACATGCATGGTACGGATCTGTACGGACTGGTACAGACCTGCACACATCTTGGGAAGTTGGTACTGTGTCTTACCTTACAAATGCCTTTGGTTTCATGTATTTTTTTGAGTTTTGTGTGAGTTATGACATTTTTACTAAGAGTAGGTCTGAGATTGGACTAGGGTTTCCAGCGACCTAGAAAATTCTATATCTTTGTTTTCCACCATCAAAAAGTTGTGAAAATTGGTAGAAAGTTTTGTTTTAAAGATATCTAAAAACCCTTTTGGGCTCAAGCCTTTAAAATTTTGAATGTGTGAGGAATCAATGACAATATGCTCTCTTTTGCAAGAAAACAGTCCTTAAACCCTAGTTCCATGAGGGTTTAATGAAATCTATGCAAGGTTGGGTTATGAATGTGTGGTAGATCATTGATACATGTAAAAGGGCTGAACAGTCCAAGAATATCATGTTCCATGTTGTTTCCTCTTTGTTGAGTGCCATTAGGTTTCAGGATCAAAGTACCAAATTGTACTAGGATGCAACAAACATTGCTTGTAATGGGTCATTTTGAGAAATGTGTCAAGTGATTTGTGTTTGAGTCCTTTCTTTGCATCAAATATGCTAATGGATATTCATGGATTTGTAGACTCATATTGGGTAGGAGATGTTAACAATAGGAGGTCTATGTGTTCAACCTATTTAGTGGTGCAACCACTTGTATGAGTAAGCAATAGGTTGTGGTGTCTCTTTCTATTATAGAGGTAGAGTATATGGTGGATACTCATGCCTATAAGAAGGAAGTCTAGATTTAGAGATTGTGTTCAAATGTTGGTGGAGTTAGGGAGTAGTGAGAATTAATTGTGACAATTAGATGCTATTATATTAGAAAATAACCTGACATTTCACATGTGAGCAAATCATATTGATGTACAATATAATTTTGTTCATGAAATGGTGGAGGATGGGAGGGTTATGAATAAGAAGGTGGACACTCTAGTGATAATTGTAGATGTTTTGATGAAGCCTATGAGTATAGAGAAGTTCAAATGATACAACAAGGCTATGAGATTTTCTATCCTTAGTATGTAGTTAACTTTTATGGTTTTCCATTTCACTCTTGCAAGGTGTATGACAAGTGTGAGAATTTTGGGATTAGATGTCATACACCTTGCAAATCATAATGTCTTATTTATTATTTTTATATTATTAATGTGTTCAAATATTGGGGCACCCCACTTGAGGTGGCACTTTGTGTCACCTGTAGTATATATTTGGCACTTTATAAGTATCCCTTTGTATCATGGAAGATGCTAAATACAACTATGACAGTTGTAAGGTGTATAAGAGTTACCAAGATAGAAAAAGCATGAAGAGAGGGAGTTCATTGTGGACTAGGAGAAAAACAAGGAGGATCTTTCGTCAACTATGCTAAGCATGATCATCTTTCCAAAAGATGAATTAGTCTAAAATTACACGCCCTAAGTTGGTGGAGGAAGACAAAGTGATGTTTCTAATTTTATTTGTGGTTTCACCATGCTTTGTGGGGGCATTGTATTTTGTGATTGATTTGGTTACCTAAACTTACACATGGTTTCAACACATGGATTTATAAACCAGTTACGTTTTCTAGTTTTGGGCTTGGTTATATTTTGGATGCTTAAGGTGGAGATATGATGTAATTTAGTTTATTAGGGGTTTATACTACTAGAATTTTTCCAAACTTAGCTGATGATTGTGTAGAGTGGATACTCTAATTGTATTATATCCATGGTGTTGCTTACTAACTAATACATTGATACTCCTTTATTGCTAGGTGTTTTCCTAAAATGGTTTTCCCAAATTAAATACCACATCAACTACATCTTTATCTATTGTATGTTATTGCATGTATGATGTATCTTCATTAAATTGACAAAAATATAGCCTCTTTGGCACTACTATTTATGAAGATTAAATAAGAAAATTTTAAAGTATTACTTTTAGTGTCTAGGATGGTTGGAAATTTATAGTAGATTTTAAAGAATGTGGCAAGAAAGTTACATAGTCTCCTTGCAATTGAGAAATAAAGAAGACACGTAGAATTTTCTTAATGATTATTACACATGAATCAATTCAAAAATAGCAATAGTCCCCTTCTATTAGTTTGATCCTAGGTTCTCTTAAATTACGAAGAGGCATCAGAAGAAGTTGATTTGGGCCAACCCTCTTTCATGTATAAGAAAGGTAAAGGAAAGGGGTTATTTAGAATTTTGAAAGAATAATGTGATATAGATAACCATACAATTACAAAGAGGCATCAGAAGAAGTTGATTTGGGCCAACCCTCTTCCATGCATAAGAAAGGTAAATAAAAGGGGTTATTTAGAATTTTGAAAGAATAATGTGATATAGATAACCATACTTGACAAAGTATTCACCATTGGATTAACATTCTAGACCAATTCATTATTATCATGTATATCATGTATTAACTATTGATTTAAACATTCTTAAGATTTAAGAGTAGGTGGTTGGAAAAATGAATTGAGATCTACTAGTATTAGGATGGAAAGAGTTTAAGTCTTGTGTAGGAATTATACCACCCTTTTCCCAATATTATTTCCTTTTTTTTGAAAATTTCTCAATTCTTCTTATCAAGAAGTGGGAACCACATAAAACCAAGGGTCTCTAAAATTTCATAGGGTTGTTTTTCTCAATGTTCTAAATCAAGTCTTTTTTAATTAAGTTTCTAAACTTAACCAACACATTAGATGTTATGGATCCTTTATGAGGATTATTCTCTAAGAAAATATTTTTTTGCTTCTTGATTATGATCATGGTGCTCCACAATCTATCTTTCTCCTAGCACGTTCTCCAACTAATTTATCCTCAGGTGATCAAAACTCCCCTAAATTTTGACATGGTGATAATATCCCATTTTATAACTTGCAAAAATTTGAACTTTTAACACTACTAATTTCTTAGAATTTAGATATATAATTTATTTTTGAATAGTATTTAATTAAAGACAATGAAACATGTAGAATATAAAATTCAATATTAAATAAGTGAAAGTTAATAATCCATTATCAGCAGCTTTCGAATATTACATTTGAGATCTAAAAGGTCAAGTAATACTTATGTGAGATAAATTTTGGAAATAGCTCCGCACCCTCTCTAGAAGATTAATGGTAGGTCCCCATATATATGACACACTTTAGGAGGTACTTGTGTAAAAACACGACATGTGCCCATGTATTGTGCTTACACACCACAAACCTTGGACAACACAATCCTAGTATTAATGTGTGTTTTGACACACCAACATGATGGAACATTATTAATTACTTTCCTTGAAATGTTTGTCAACCTCAAGGGTCTTCTTCAAATTATCATTTAGAAAATAAGACCAAAAAACCATAGTAGACAAGCTGATTTACTATCCCATTCAAGGGGCTTCAATAGAACTTCTGAAGATTCAAACCTGCCAAAAGAACCTAAATTCTTTAGACACTTACAAATGGTTTCCAAAGTTTTATCCAAATTAAAGCCCTCAATTCTCAAGATAGTTTTCAATTATTTGCTCCAATTCTAAATTTGAGTGAACCTCACACCAAAACTGATCAATCATAAAAAAATTAACAACCCACAAATTCTACACACTTTGAACATCTACTACACAAAATACATCATCACAAAAAATCTCTACAAATTACAACTGAAGAAATCACCAAATAAGTTAATGAGATACGTGGAATATGAAAGTTCAAGATGAAGTATAATCCTAAGACGCAAAAGATTTTTAATATTTAAAATTTTTTCAGTGATAATAAAAGTAATTCCATATACAATTTACATGTAAAGATGTTCACAAACACAACAATAAATCTAAAATCCAAGTTTTACTTGTTTGTTAAGAGAAATTATGAAAATATATTAAAATATTTCCACTTGCTCATTTAAAATTTTCCAATCTTTTGTAGACGAGACACTAATCTAAAACAATGAACAAAGCAAAAAAGAAACTAAACTACCCTATATTAACCACGACTTTCAAAAAAAAATAAATAGGGGGAAGAAAGGGTTAGAAATTTCTAAGCCTATCAATCTTATTATTCACTCATCATTTGGTAAATAGATAAACTTGATGCTAACCATTCCACGTATGACCTATTCTCGTGATCATCACAAAGGAAGGTGCAATCTTCAAAGTGACTTCAAACATAAAAGATAAATGCTGAAGTTAATGCAACACCAATGTGCTCAGGATTACCATGCAAAATGCCTCACCATCAAAGAAGTATCAGTGATTTGAACACATATCAAAATGATTGATATTTGTTGAACTAAATACATAAGGAAATAGTCACATGCTTAGAGTTTGAAAACTCACAAAAAAAATGAAAACTTCAAAAGATGAAGTCACAAAATTTCAATTATATTTCAAAAGAAGAGTTTTTAACCCTTTTGAATGAGCCATACATCCATATTTATAGGTTTTGAGGGATAGGAATTTAAAAATTCATTCCCTCTAAAACCTACAAAAAGATAAAATATAAAGAATATGAAAATACATTTTGTCTTTTTGCACTTTGTTCTATTACACAATTATATCTTAGCCAAAATATGACATGTGAATGAGTGTCCCCAACTGATACACACTCCCTAGATATCTTTAGCAACTTCATGTACCAACTCTTGTAAATGAGATGCAAACTTTTCTAACTCCACCTTAACAAGATGTAGATCAAGACCATCCGAGTGAGTGAATTTGACATCAATCTTCATGATCAATTCCTAAATCTTCTTCTCAAATATCTTGAATTCTACCACTTCTTGCTAGAAATATTCACAAATGACCCATATCCTCATCAAATGGTTAACTGACATCATGGCAAAATTAGGATCCTTGGGAGATTCCTTTTTCACCAACTCCTGAAATTGATCTTTCAAAATTGGCATCTGCTGAACATTTTAATCTTTTTCTTAAATGGTACATCCTAACTTCTCCATAAAATCTTTCATAACATCAATTGATAACAAATCAAAAAATTCATTTGAGACTTATAAGCCAACTTCCATTTATGGTGCACATCAACCTCTCGGTCACTCAAAATACCTTCATCTACCAAGTGTTAGAAATCCATTTCTAACATTTGGACTATATGAGGAAAAATACTTTCAATAGCTTTCAATTCATTCTTTAATCCTACCATTAACGCCTCAACAACATCCAATTCTTTTGGTAATGACATAGCAATGCTAGTAACATCTTGCATTATCCTATGCCCAAGAGTTACCAATTTTGCATTCCAAGCACAAATGAACCTCATAACATTTCATAATTCACCTACAAATGGTATTTGCTTCTCTATACTTTAAACATGTTGTGGAACCATGTCTAAAAAAGATGAACCAATAGGACCAACCAAATATTCAATGTATGCTATAAAATGAGCAAATTTATGTTTTAATTATTCTTTTGTGGCCTTATCCTTATCCATCTTATGTATTAGCCAATCTATTGATGATTTAGCAATATGATTTCATTCCTCCCTTGATGGATTTCCCAAATAGACTATGGTTATTGTATAGTTTGAAGGCTGGATATCTACTATTTGAATATTTGAAAGTGGTGTTATAATTTGAGCTTGTCTATTTCCATGACTATTAGTTATGATTCAAGATCTTACTCTAGCTTTCTTTAGAGGAACCATCTTTGGGAACATAATAACTAATTGAGTGAGATCATCTAATGTGGGTTTAGCAATCATGTTTTTCTTCTAAATTATTTGGTCAAACCACTTTGGAGTATTCGCAGTAATTATCTTTTCTTGTTGGACAATTTCTTCATGTTACTGCTAAGTGCCTTGACCATGGAGAGAACTAGTAAGAGGAGGAGGAATAGGTAGATTGGATGAAGGAGATTAAGTTCCATTACGAAATGTAGAAGGTATCCATACTTGGGACTGGGTAGGAGTTTTCTTAGGAGGATATTTTGGAGGGATTACAAGGGGAGAACTTATATGTGGAGGGATTAGAGGAGAAGTGATAGGGGACTGGGATGGTAACCTAAAAATTTCTTTAGAAGAGGAAGGTATAGATATATTGATCTGGTCTTGCTAGATTCCTAGATACCATGAGAAAAAGATCCAAGAGGAATATTCTAATTGGAAAGAATCTCTAGACTTTGAGGTGGCCCCTCTCCCTACTTTATTGTACCTAAACACACAAAATTTATTTTGAGAGATTTTTTCTTGCTTACTAGCCTTACTTCTTCCTCTTCTAGTTCTTCTTCTTTGTCTTGGAAGAAGATTATAATTTGCAAACTATGATTTGGATCTAGTATGTAATTTGTAAACTAGACTTCGAGTCTGGTTGGTAATTTGTAACTGATTTACAAATTACAAATTACAAGTGAAGAGCAAGAGTGTAAAATAAAAATCAAACTTTAGGTCCATTTTGTAATTTGTAACTAAATTAAAAATGACATGTGAAGTGCAAAGTGTGAAATACCGACTAGACTTTAGGTCTAGTTTGTAATTTGTAACTGATTAAAAATTAGATTTGAAGGGAAAAGTGAAAAATAGAAACATGAAAAAGTGTGCTAGGTTTCTATAGGGTTTGAAATTCAAAATTTCAATGATAGAGAAAGGAAAAATATTCACACAAAAGAGGTTTGGATGAGGACTACATAGGTACTGAAAACCTACATTTTCTTGAAAGATTCATTAAATGTTAACCCTAAGGGAGATTTGATTGGAACCCAACTTGAAAGATTCAATTTTCTCATAGGACTATGAAGAAAACCCTACACTCATGTCATAGACATTCAAGAGAAATCCTAACAAGATGGGAAAAGAAAAACATAGTAAAAACTGAAAATTATGCATAAAACCAACCTAAAAGACACCAATCTTGTTGAACAAGGGAGAAAGAATGTGAATCATCAAGAGATTGACCATGTTCAAGGCTAAGGGTAGTAGGAAGATATTCAAAATGGAAATTAAATGGGTGAGAAGGTGGAGTATCAGGGCTTAAAGCAAATAGGGTTACAAATTGGAATTCAAACATAATTTGCTAATTACAAACTATAATTAGATCACAATTTACATAAATTTCAAATTGGAGTTCAAACTTAGTTTTTATTTTACAACTAAAGAGAAACCCCTTGACTTGAATTTTTTTAAGAAAATAAGCTAACTCCAAAACCCAAATAAATCCCCCACCCTTAGTTATTTCACACATCCCTACATGTTTACATAGGCTAAGACATGACAATAAAAATTCAAAACCAAGGATGAGTTAAAAAACTTAAAAACAATAAGGGTCCCCAATTTTGAAGAGAAAATAAGGATATGTTATGGAGGCCGCAAAAAATGCCCCCTTGTTAAGTATGAAAAAGGAGAATGATAACAACTAGGATGCACACTAGATCAAACCATCTTCCACAATAACATTCAAGGACAAGACTGAGCCAAATCACTACCGAATGAAGGTGGACTCAGCTACAAATCTTGTTCTCTTGTTTTCTATAGAAAGATCAGATTTAATCAAGTCTCTTTGTCAAACCCTAGGTCAATAATGCACTTAACCCTAGTTCTATAATGATCTGATTATAACAGAAGATGTATAGCAGATATCTAGAAACTAATTACACAGGGAGGATCAAGAAGATGATAGAAGTTGTATCCCATAAGCAGAGGTCTTAGAGGACTATTTCAGGACTGCCCAAGTCCTGAAAGATAGAATCTACATAAACTGTAAACTGGAGAAATATCACAAAGGCTGCCCTTATGCCAATTCTGGAGTTGGCAGGGGTAGAAAGACTAGGGTGCCACCGCCCAAGTCTTGCACAAAGGAATATTCTATAATTGTTGTTGGATCCTGAAACCCTGATCCTCGCTCAGTCTTCTTCTATCTTCATATTTCTCGGATCTCACTCCTCTAACTTGCACACAAGAAGAAGAGAAGGGGTTTGGGGGTTATGGTGTTTAGGGACTTGCCCCAGTCAAATCTCAGGATAGCATTCAAGCTTTCCAACAGTGTTGATTGATAAAGAGTGTGTGCCCTTGCAGGGTAGAGGCTAAACATAATAACAATATGATGAATCAAATGATGATAAACAAAAATGATATCACCTATGTGATGAAGCCCTTAGGAGAATGAAGGTCCTTCAACTCATAAGGAGAGATAAATGATAACTTCAAACCTGCAACAACATGTACACAATGACAACACAAATCTGCTCTAGAATCATAATGAATGCTTTGAATGCTCTTTATTCCAATGCTTCAAGTTGGCTATCTCCATCTAGGTTCATAATGAATTCAAAAACACACTTATATATGCTTTCCCGCTAACATTCATGAAATTAAACCAAAAGAGCCGACGAGGAGAAACCTCTAAAGGGGTGTTAGGCCGACATAAAGTTATTTTATCCCTGACCAATCAGGGAAGACTTGGGTGGTGGCACACAAGTCTTTAAGCCCTTTTTAGGTCTGGGATAAGGTAAAACACGGGCCCCTTATTCCTAATTTACATTAGTTTCAGGAAATTTTTCATCGGGATGAATATTTATAATGTATAATGTAATCACGGGGACCTAAGAGCTAAACAAGGAGGTAAAAAGACATGTGTCCACTTTTTACTCCATAACATTTAGCCCCCACTTTAATGTGTGTATGATCTTATGATTAGTACATGCATTAAAGTATGGTCAAAGCACGTCAAACACATCAAACACTAGAGCAAAAACACACCCTAAGTTTGGAGAACCATTTCTAGCCCCCAAGCCTAGGCAAACATAAGAATATATATTATAGTCATGTAAAACACATAGAATATAGTAAAGAAGCATGCAATACACAGTGAAGATAGTAAAAAAGCACATAATACACAAAGAAGGCATGAACGTAATCACACATTACATAAGGCATACACGAAGAGAAGACATGATTAAATAATTATATGAACCTAACTAGGCGATGGGGGGAGCTCACCGCTGCACGCTGCCATCAAAAGCACATAAAGGACATAGCGTGGGGGGAGCTCATCGCTATGTGCCACCAAAAAACACACAAGACACATGATGTGGGGGGATCTTATTGCTACACACTGCCACTAAAACATGTAAGAAACGTAAGGAAGACACACGAAAAATGCATGGAATACACGGGCACCGTAGAGTATGTCATCAGCGAAATATACATCTTAATCACATAAAACACAAGCGATAGGAAGGAGCTCATTGCTACGCTCCACCATCTAAGACACACCAAAAACACCTGACAGTTGAGCTACGCTACAACAACTGATAAAGACATGCTTAAGGGTGAATGACTCAAGATCCAACCCCACCTTCGTAGAGGACTTTTTGAAAGTATGTGCAACCACTCAAGGGAATACACAATCCCACCTTCCATAGAAGGGATTTTAAAAACATACAACCCCACCTACATCACGGAGATGCCTTACAATGAAAAGGAAGCATGTGCACAAAGTATACAACTCCACCTACATCATGAAGATGCCTTACAGTGAAAAGGAAGCATACACAACACACAAAACAAAGTATACAACCCCACCTGCATCATGGAGATACCTTACAGTGATAAGGAAGCATACACAAACACACTTTATCATAATATCTAAGATATCCAAGCATTTACCACAATATATACCCCCACCTTAATGTGTTTGATCTCGTTTGTTGGTAGCAATTATGTTTAAGGTAAGGTTGAAAACACGTGAGGGAATAAGAGCTTTCACAAAGCCCATGTCCCAAAGTGACATGTGCTTACGATCACTGATTGTTTCCAACAATCACAATAGAAACACATTAGTATTATATGCTAACAATTAACAAACTTTGGATAGAAAATATTAAGCTAAGATAATAACCAAATCATCTTGTGAACAATTGATACAGAAATAAGACAACATACCACTTAAACAAACCAAGGCTATACTTGCAAGTTCAGAACCAAGGATAGCTGTGAGGTTATACTTCAAGTATCTCAGAATCGAGTGTAGCTACAAGGTGAGATACAAAAAGATTCCAAAGTTCCTAGAAGCAGATTTAGAGTATTGCAAAGGTTTGTTACAAGAATGTCACAACACGACACATGATCATATCACAACACAAAGTGATTCTACTAGTCAAGCGTCAATATCAAATCAATCCCATCTTCATATATGGACTAGGTCCATTTTTATTTTTGTCGTAAGGACGCACAGTCCTTATTAGTGTATATTTGTTATTGTCATCCACCGACTAGTAGAGCCACATAAGAATGAAATCATAAAAATTGAGAGAGGAGACAAAGGTGACTTAGGTTCATTATGTGGGAAGATGCCCCTAAGACATCATCTGTAACACTATGCCCCCAAGGCTCCACACACAACAATTGCAATAAGAGAGAGGAGCATAGAAGAATAGAGAAACAAATAGAAGACATGTCACAACAGAGGTGGTCTCCTTGTATCCTTAACCTTACAAGAGTATTAAGGGTCATCCAAGGAGACCTAAACAACATTTAACATAATATGGGGGAAAGACAACACAACACATATAAATATATCTATTTATGAGGAGGCCAAACTTGTGAGCATATTGGAAAGGTGCTCCATGAAGTGTGGCCCAATGAGGGAGAAATACTTACCTGCTAGCTATTGTCCTTAATCACATCATCTTCTTCCCAGTCTTGATCTTCATCTTTGTTTACCATCAAGGGTTCATGATTTTCCACATTCATAGACATTTCTGAAGAGGAAGACAGTACAAAATTGATTTTATGATTTTGTGATAGATAAATTTTCTCTTGAAGGTTTTCTCCTGATCCTTGTAAGGATGGCATAGGAGGAACCTTGGGAAAAAATTCCCTTTCCTTTCATTCGAGGTGGTGTTGGAGTACCTTGAACCGTGATCACCAGTTTGAAGCAAGAAGGCACATTACGTACCTCATGCACAATGATTTTAGGAACATTAGTACTCTTATCCACTATCCCCTTAGTGGGTGGAATAAGTCTATTAATGATGACTGAATTAACTTTGTTTTCACTTTATTAAGCTCAACATCCATCCCCAAAGGATTTAATGTGAGGGACCTTTCTTCATCCACCAATGCTTCATATTTTGAAAGGAGAGCATTGGAATTGTTGGTTTTTCTTCTGAATCAGCATTAGGGTTTGCCAGTTCTAATGCACAGGCAGATTCAGCCAACTGAATACAGGAGGTTGCGTGAGCTCCTCCCCTTCACTTCTGGTTCTGCCGCACCAAGGGGGGTTTCCCTACTTGATAAAAGTATAACCTTGACTAGCTCAATGACAGAAAGATTTAACTTGACAGCAACAGGCAGAATACCCTCATGTAAGGACCAAGATTTGTATAACAAATCACAAGGTTGGCAACATTCTTGGACATAATGTCTGGTTGGGTATGAGAGCATGCAGGGATCCTAATCCTACTCCTACAACTAACAGGTGGAAGGATGAAATGGTTTGAAATGGTGCTTGGAGGGATGGGACTTTCCTAGACCCATTGAACAGACAGATTCCCAAACCAGTGCCTTATCTGGGCAGCAGAGTCATATCTAAGACTGTAAATGTCTCCCCATGACAACATAAATTCATATCCAGAGGACCTAAGAATAATGCTACTGCCCAACAGCAACATGTCCAAGAAAGAGTATCATTAATGATCATACTTAACAGATCCTATGATGCAATCTATTTTCCTTTGTATCTGATCAAAAGCCTATTTAACCACTCCTTGAGCAGACGCAATAAATCAAACATACAGTATACATATACTGAAAAACTTGGAAGCCTTTGACAACCTTGTTTGAAAGGAAAACAAATGACATACAGGAGACAATCAGAAACAATACACACACAGGTGTTTTTCATTTAGAATCAATCTGCATAGAAGGTCATCACAGAGAAAATCATCATTTACAATCCAAGATAGATTAGTACACCAGACTAAGGACCGAGTCTGTAGCAAAAAATGCCTTTCAAAATGTGAACACCTGTTCAGAGTCAGAGCAGAAAGCCCAAAAACATCCCCTCCCAAAATGTAACACAGCCAGACCATTTATACAGAATCGTGTACATTCAACAATTAATTACATGGCCAGAAGTCAAAAATTCACCAGATACATTCACTCTGAGGAAAATGGCCTGCAAAGAATAAGCGCAGCAGGGGACAAAACATGGAGAAGTAGGAAAAGGACAAGGGGCAGATGAGCTCGAGCCTTGTGCCACTGTCGGAGAATTTTCTTGCCATAAATTAGATACATGGCCGTTCAACCATTCGCCCATGCCTCTGCAAATCACCATTGATGGCTCAACCACCCATATCTTCTCCTGGAAACAGTCGCACAACTTAAATGGAAATTTCCCGCTCAAAACGTGCCTGAAGCCACAAAGGCAACTCATACTCCATCTTTAAAACATGGCTGTCGACCCTTCCATCGCTTGAAAATCGATGGCACCAAATCCACGTTGAAAAGTCACTATCCTACGAAAATGTGCCACGTAGGCACCCTGAAAATGCATGTTTTGCCTTGCATATCATGCCATCGGCATGACCAGGACCATCGGGAAGACCTTCACATCTGCATAAATCAATATCCCACATTCGTCCTGCAGAGACCATTTTATCATTTTAAAAACATGGCCGCATGGATACTAAGTGTTGAGCGTTTTACCGCGCTCGACACACGACCCTTCGCCCACAGCCCATCGCCATGACATATACCATCGGCCTTCCTCAAAAATCTCCTGCCGATCACAGCGGTCTCGCCGATGCCTATCGTAATCCCCTGTCGGCCAGACTCCTCGCTCCCATCGGCGAGATCAACACTATCGGAGCAACTGAACACTTCTTTGCTGACCTCAAGAGTCTTACCGATAACACCCAGGCCTCCCACCTCCGTCGGTGTGACTTACACCGTCGGAGCAACACCTCAAACCTACGCCGACTCCAAAAGTCACGCCGACGCCCATAGGCTAGTTACCGCCTATCGGCCAGACCCATGCCATCGGCTCAATCAAAAACTCCCTCGCCGACATCACATGTTATGCCGATACAGCTCCATCGGCCAGAGTACCCCTGTTGGCCCAACTCTCCACACTCGCCGATGGCAACTCCATCGGCCAGACCTGCGCCATCGGCCAACAATCTGCCCGTTCACCCGATAGCCAAAGTCTTGGCAATAGCACCCCAAAACCCTCGTCGGTGAGACCCAGTCCGTCGGCAAGCCACAAAACACCTTCACCGATAGGTAAAGTCTCAGCGATAGAAGATAACACGCCATTGGTACCAAAAAGATCACCAAGACACATGCAAACTCATGCCGATGGAGAAAACAAGAAGACCACCTCCTTCAAGAAAGATGATGTGGATGTTACAAAACACTGAAGCGGTGCCAAAACTGGAAAATTTTTTGGATTTTTTGGGATGGTGCCTGCATAAAAATTGCTCAAGAACTGACAGTCAATTCAGGCACCAACAGGAATGAAGGGAAGGTAAAGTGTTGTTAAAAGAATTGTTGATGATTGTATCTTTAGTGATGTCAAAGGGGTTTGAACATGCAACCAAAGGAGAACTATCCACGGTCTTCACATATTTAGAGATATCCAAGGTAAATAGACATTCAACCAAAGGAGGAAGATCAAGAGTCTTCACTTCCTTAGTGATATCCAATGTACTTGAACATTCGATCAAAGGTAGGAGATTTATAGGATGAGCCATAGAGGCCTCATGTATTACATTATTAATAAAAGATTTAAGATTATTAGATGAATGTCCTTTATCTATCCATGGATGATCCTTCGTGAGAGGAGGTTCTTCATTCACTAATGCTTCATCCTTTGAGGAGAGAGTATTAGAATGAAGGGAGGGTATGATGATGTTTAGGGATGTGTCAATAATTTCATCCTCTTGCACCAAAATATCCTCATAAGTGGGAACACTTTTGGGAGAGGGACGCAAATCATGGGGTGAAATAGGCAAAGCTAGGTCACCATCACATGTATTAAAGATTAGATCCATGGAATTATCATGACTTGTAGTAGAAGTAAAAGAAGAACCACCATGATCATCTTTCTCATGACTATTCATGGAGATGAACTCAGTAAGATCTTCTAATATAGTAGGATATACACCCATGAGAGTTGTGAAGCTATCAAAATTAGATATATAACAAAGGATTTCATATATGGAACACATAAATACATCAATATCATACATGGATGCTATGTGATCTAAAACATGAGGATGCATATTAGTGAATTTTGTGAAAGTTTCAAAGTCTATAATGTATGCAAACAAAGATTCTAAAGATGAATGACAAGAAGCATCCATAATGAAATGAGAATGTGATATGGAACATCAATGTATAACCAGATTTATACATTAATCGAGTATCATCAATATGAGAGACTTTTGTACACCAAGACACTAGTTTGAAGAAACCAGGTTTTTGAAGCTTTTTACAAAGATAAAAAACACAATAATGTCACTACAAATAAAGTGATTATGATGTTAAAGGTGCTGCAAAAAAAGGTAATACAAGAAACTTTAAGATTTCTTTCAAGGATATGTAAAAGAGATGTCAAACTTCTTATGTTGAAATACACAATGTGTAATTACAAATGTATGAATTTTCAAATCTATGATGTGAAATGATACAAAATTTTTAAATCAAGGATGTGAAATAATGCAAGATTATTATGCCAAATTAGATTTTATGAATATTTAATGCAACCAATATGAACTTGCAAGAGAATTTTTAAAACCCTAGTGTAAGATTTTATCAAAATGCAAGATTTTGAAAGCCTAAGTATGTACTTTTTTCAAATTTATGCAATATTTTCAAATGAATATTGATAAGTATGCAATGAATCAATGCAAGATCTAATTTGAACAATC
The DNA here is from genome assembly GCA_027924645.1 of Cunninghamia lanceolata. Classification (NCBI taxonomy): domain Eukaryota; kingdom Viridiplantae; phylum Streptophyta; class Pinopsida; order Cupressales; family Cupressaceae; genus Cunninghamia; species Cunninghamia lanceolata. The sequence continues at coordinate 18,391,379 of BSBN01001715.1, forward strand.
AACAAGATGCAAATGCTCGAAGCTACGGGTTCACCAAAATGTTAAGTATGAAAAAGGAGAATGATAACAACTAGCATGCACACTAGATCAAGCCCTCTTCCACAATAACATTCAAGGACAAGACCGAGCCAAATCACTGCCAAATGAAGGTGGACTCAGCTACAGATCTTGTTATCATGTTTTCTATAGAAAAATTAGATTTAATCAAGTATATTTTATAAAACCTTAGGTCAATAATGCACTAAACCCTAGTTCTATAATGATCTGATTATAACAGAAGATGTATAGCAGATATCTAGAAACCAATTGCACAGTGAGGACCAGGAAGATGATAGAACCTATGTCCTAGAAGTAGAGGTGTCAGAGGACTATTTCAGGACCACCAAAGTCCTGAAAGTTAGAATTTGAAGAAACTATAAACTCAAGAAATGTTGCAAAGCCTGCCCTAATGCTAGTTCTAGAGTTAGTAGGGGAAGAAATACTAGGGCACCACTACCCAAGTCTTACATAGAGGAATATTCTATAATTTCTATCAGATCTTGAAACCATGATCCTCTCTTAGTCTTCCTGTATCTTCATATTTCCCAAATCTTGCTCCTGTAACTTGTACACAAGAAGAAGAGAAGAGGTTTGAGGGTTATGGTGTTTAGGGACTTGTCTCAGGCAAATCTAGGGATAGCATTCAAGCTTCCCAACACCGTTGATTGATACAGAGTGTGTGCCCTTGCAGGGTAGAGGCTAAACATAATAATAATATGATGAATCAAATGATGATAAACAACAATGATATCACCTATGTGATGAAAACCTTAGAATAATGAAGGTCCTTCAACTCATAAGGAGAGATAGATGATAACTTCAAACCTGCAACAACACACACAATGACAACACAAATATGCTCTAGAATCACAATGAATGCTTTGAATTCTCTTTATTCTAATGATTCAAGTTGGCTATCTCCATCTAGGTTCATAATGAATTCAAAAACACACTTATATTCTTTCCTACTAACATTTGTGAAATTAAACCAAAAGAGCCGACAAGGAGAAACCTCTAAAGAGGTGTTCTAGGTTGACATAAAGTTATTTTATCCCCGATCAATCATGGAAGACTTGGGCGGTGGTGCCCAAGTCTTTGAGCCCCTTTTAGGTCAAGGATAAGGTAAAACACAAACCCCTTATTCCCAATTTACATTGGTTTTGGGCAATTTTGCATCGAGATGAATATTTATAAAGTATAATCACATAGACCTAGGAGCTAAACAAGGAGGTAAAAAGAAATGTGTCCACTTTTTACTCCATAACACTCCTAAAGAAAGAAAATATTCCTAAACCCAACCATGCCATATGCACAAAATAAAAAGATGAGGTTTAATTAGGCCTTGATTAATGAAGTGGACCATAAGCTTCCCATCTAAAATATAAGTCATGATATTATATTCCTAAGGAATTTAAAATAATAACACTTCCTAGCAATTTTTTTTCAATGCCCAACTTACATAGGAACATAGAATTCCATTCATACTTTAGTTGGAATAAAAAAATTCCTAAATAATATCTACATTATCTCCATTTGAGTACATTCATTTGATTCTTTCCCTTCTCAAACTTGCAAATCTTGGTTAGGACAACTCAAGTATCAAGTCATTATAACTTCAATTTATTAATATTTACTTAGGTAGAGGCTATCTTTAGATATAACATTATATAATATCTAGAGTTTCCTTGGTTGATTTCTTAGACATAGTTCCACTGCTCACCAAGCATCCATAGCCTTGGTAGAGATTACCTGAGTCACCCAGAATGAGTGGGGTATTTTATTTTATTTATTTACTTATTTTTGCTTGGTAAACTATTGACATTGGTTCAACTCCCTTTGTATTATATTTTAACCAAAATCAAAACATATAGTTCAAACCTTAGAGCTTGTAACCAACCATACCAGGGTTTAAAACAAAATAGCCTATTCAAACTAACCCAATCCCTGCCACCCATTTCTATACAATAAACAAAACCTTCATCTTCCTACCCTACCACCATCTCCTATTCACTATCCCTTACAACATAAACATTTAAATAGAAAGATTACAGTAAACACGGGCTCCCTGCATCAGACATTGTCGTCCTTGGTGTAGTATTGGTTAAGCAACTCCTGCATCCAATCATACTCCACTTCAAACCCTTCCAACTTCTTTAAAAATCAATGCCCTTCACTGCTCTGTGGCGTTAGGTTACAATTTTGTTCTCCCTTGGCTCTGAAACAAAAGGCCACCATTTCACCGCGTCCCCTACAAAATTGACCCTATGAAAATCTTCTGACAATGGCACCCCAATCCCATATTGAGCCACCCCAACCACCTCCTACCACCCACCTCTAAAATTTGGTTCTACAAACTCTTCCATCGGTTGCTTAATGGTGTTTTTTTCCTTGTTGAGATCAAGCAAGACTGCTAAGAACATGAATTAAAGATCTGAATTAACCCTATAGCAATTGCTATTTCTCATGAAGTCCTCACCTAGTATCCATTCTATGGAAAAAAGAACAATCCCACTCTTTGGTTTGAACACCACACCCAACCGTTTGTCTATAATTTGGCTGAGGAAAGACATTTGGCATTTCTTGCATATAAGACATATTAGGGTTTCCATAGCTGCTAGGCTCTTACTCACACATGCCACCACAAAAAATGAGTTGCTACCTTCATTGTCCTACTCCAATATAGTGCTCTCCGCATGCTTCACCAACCACCTTACCTTGGGCAGATTGGTTGGTCTGACGAAGGATTGCATTGGCACAATCATTATAGTGCACTTCCCATGACAAGTTATTCTCTGCAATAATCGCTTCATTTACTAGCTCATCGGTTTCAAGGTTTCCTTCCCTTAAAACGTGATTGCACACCACATATCAAATCTCTCCATTAGTTCAAGTGCCTCATTTAACAACAATTTTAACTTCCAATTTAACATAGTCTTGGTTCTCAAGGCATTTATGACTAACATGGAATCCCCTTCCACCTCCACCCTTTTAACTCCTAAGCATTGACAAATATTGAGACCAAGAATTAGTGCTTGAAGCTTCACTTTGTTGTTAGTCCCCTTCACTAACTTCTTTTCTACCTTTCCCAAAATCTTTCCATTCTCATCTCTAACTAAACAACTTGCTCCCAACCTTCCTGGGTTGCCTTTTGAGGCACCATCAAAATTCAACTTTGCCCAACCCTCTATCGGAAGACTCCACCATGTTTCCTTCTTTTTTGGATGTCAACAACACCACCCCTATTAACGGGGGGTTAGTTTATTTATTTATTTTTCTTCATTTTCTTTCTCATTTTGTAGGCAACGAATCCTACCTCTGGGTTTTGGTCCACCATGGTAATCAACTTCTTATTTGTATATTTTTAGTTTATTACAAAAAAATTGAACCTAATATCTTAATTGTAGTCAATTGGATAAACAATTGCAAGAATAATTAGTGTGTATATCATGGTGGAAGAAAGGTATGCCAGATAAATCTTTGTAAATGCTTACACCTTCTAAGACATGAATACAACTCTACACAACCTATTATGAATGAAAAAGAAAAGATTATTGATAAGAAAATCCAAGAGAAAGATTAAGGCCAACTCACATGTCAAACTTAAATTTGACACAAATTAGATGAAACTTTGAAATTCAACTTCTCAGCAGAAGGCAAGAAACTAGATAAAAGTAAACACACAAAGAAATTGATAGACCCATAAAGAAACAAACCAACAAACAAAAGGAAAGAAATGAAAACCAAAATTGGACTATGTACAAAGATGGACCTTTACCTATTAGGCCTAGAAATAATGCTTGAGATACTGCCATTCATGGAGAGTGGAATAGCCTTACCATCTAAAGTCCATAACTTGAAGGTGTTTTCTCCTAGAATTTTAGTGATTAGGTAGGGACCTAGCCACAACATTTCAAATTTACCATGATCCCATTTTCTTTCTTGTACCTTGTCCCTATATTGTTTAGAATGTGATAGACAATTTACAAATGAGCTAGACTCCAATGCAACACATGAACTTTCTCCTTGCTAAGGGAAATCTCCTAGTCACTTTCTCTCTCATAGCAAGATCCAATCAAGTGGAGGTAGGGCTGGGGGGTTGTTCTATTCTTGAGGGAGTAGAATGTCATGGATGGTGATTGGGTTGTTTTGTTAATGTGTGTGTGGATGGTTGTTTCGATGAAAATATTTGATTGTGGTTGTTGTGGTGATAATAGTATGACCCGAAGGGTCACTAGTCTTGAGTCTCCTGAGCCTAGCACAAAGGCTATTCTATTTATTTATGATTCATAGATGCTCTTGTCTCCTTTCCTTGTTTTGGATTGTTTTTGTATTAGTTCTTATTGGTCAATGATGTGTTGGCGATGTTCTTATTCTTCGATGGTTTGTTCTACATTTTGTTGATTGTGAATTGAATGGGGAAATTTCTTCCCAATCTCATCAAGGATGGATATTATCAAATCTTCCATGATGCTTGGGCATATTGAATTCTTGGAAAGAGGGGGAAAAGTTTGTGTTGTTGACTATGTTGAAGATGTTGACTATTGACCTCGTGATGGTATCAAGGGTTTCTCTTTGCCTAACTATTTTTCTTTGTGTCACACCCCATTTTTGAACAATTTAATTATGTTATTTTAAACTAATTATTAGTTAGATGCTTTGATTATGTATTTTGAACTATGATTATCATGTTATGTTAGCAAAAAGGAATTTGATGAGATAGATTTGCTTTAATCTATGATTATACAGAAACAAATATAATTATCGAACGAATATAAAGGGTTTACTTCATGATTATTGATTGATTAATTATTTATTTCATGTTATTCATAATGTGTTTAATGGACTAACTATTGTGATTATTAATGAGGTGGATGTAGGAAATTAGTTTTTTCCCCTCCTAAATGAGGAAGGAGAGTATCATCAGAGAGAGGGAAATGGATCAGGTAAATGGACAAGATAACATGCCTTGAGAACTTTCACACACACAGACACAAGTAATGTGTCATTTCTATGTGTTTGGATACCATTCTGGTGTCATGAGTAAGTCAGTACCTTGCTTAGTAATATTTTCATGGTTTGATAATGTAGTTGGTAATGTGATTAGGCTTAGAGTGAACCTTGTCATAGCTGATCTTTTGTTTGGTTTTCTCTAAGTCAATAAGGTTGATATTGTGCTTTTGATTTTTTGTATGTTTGAGAAGTAAACATATATGTGTGAATATACAAATATAAGTATGGTTATAAACATGTAATTGCTTATTAACACAACATTGTTTAATTTTATTGTTTTAAAGATTTAAATTTTCAAATCTAGAAGCTCACTCCATGAAGTGGAGCTAGAGAGCCTTTAATCTACATTTAATGTAATATGTGTGAGTAGACTATGGATAGGAGTGGAAGGACAACCCCATCACATCCTGTTTAATGCCTAATTTACTTCAATTTTTTGGCAATAAGAAGGGGAAGAGTGGATGGAGAAATTGCAGGCATAAATCTAGGGAATGTGGTGGATTTATGTTAGTTTTGTTGTTTGAGCTCATAATATAGAGGAAGGGATTAAGGAAAAGGGAGAAGAAATGGAGAAGAAGAGAAGAGGAGACACTAAGGGCAATGGTTTGCAATATTGAAGTGTTTTCTTCAGGGGTTTAGCGTGTTATTTTTCTCAAGGAAATGTATTTTTTTGTTTCGTAAGCCAGAGATCACAAGGGGGACCTCCTCCCCATCAACATACTCAACTTATAATCCAGTTAGTCAACTCAACCAACTTAGAAGCCACATAGATGTTACTTGGGGGATTCAAACTTGGATCTCCATCTTGAGAACCCTATGGCCTTGCCATTTAAGCACAACCCTGTTCAAAAGGAAATATTTTATTTTAATTGAGGAGCAAAGCCATGAATAGGCTCATGAGTGTTTATTGAAAATATTTTTGATTTGGTTGTGAATTACACTATTTCATTTAAGGATTTATGAATGTAACCACTATGATTTTGAGTATGGTAATCAATGGTTTTTAAAGGTAAAAATCATTAAAACTTTGAGAACTCAGGTTTGGTAGGCTATATTCTTAGTGATGTGTTTTTGCAATGTATCGAGTATGGGTTTTATTAAAAATCAATGTGATTATCATTATCATTATCGACTGTGTTGAGTTGATAAAACCACTGTTTTGTTTTGAAACAAACCTTTATGAAATTATTACTTATGTAGTTGGGTATCAACAATGATATATAAACCCTCAGTGATATTTTTAATACTTTGCAGATGTATGTAATTTCTATGATTTATTTTGGTATCGACCATGTTGATTTCACCCTTAATCTTTCTCTTAATAATGTTTTGTATTTATGATTATCACAATATCAAGTCTCAACTATGTGGATTTTCATCCACAGTCATATTGATATTAGTGTATAATATATGTGATATCTCATTATCAGTATCGACTATGTGTCATCCATAGTCATATTGATAATAGTGTATTATCTCATTGATGATATTGATTGTGTGGATTCTATCCACAATCATAATAAAAATATTATTAATATATGTGATTATCTCACTATCTAGTAGTGATGGTGTGGATTTCATCCACAATCATAATGAAAGTATTGTTTGATATATGTGTTTGTCTCAATTTCAAGTATTGACTATGCGGATTTCATCCACACTCATATTAGTAATAATGTTTAATATATGTGAATATCACATTATTAAGTACTGACGGTGTGGAGTGCATCTATAGTCATCTTGAAATGACATATCATGTATGAGATTAATACTTTGTTAAGTTTTGATTGTGATATTGTATTCACAGATATATTAGTTTTTATGTGGTAGAGAAAAGACACTTCTCTGAGTGTTGACTGTGATGTATATGCTTCAGATATACTATTATAGAATTACAATATAGACATTTCTATGAATGCCAACTGAGATAAATATATCTATATCTATATAGTTAATTGACAGAGACTAACTAATTCTCTGTGTCAAATGTGGTTGACTGTGAAGAAAGTTTTCTCAGTTACAGTGATAGTAAAGTATGAGATAGTTCTCATCTTGTGTGGTAGTTGTGTTAAGTATTTTACTTTAGTTGAAAAGGCTTAATTCTTTTAAATATGATAATTTATTATCTTATGTTTATGAAGAACTATATGGATTGACTGCTAATATGTTGTGACAAAATTATTGTTAGCCCCGAGTTGAAACATGGTATACTATTGAGAATTTCACAGTTTAATCTTGTGATGTTATACTTAGGTATATTCGTAAATGATTTTGTATCATACATATATGCATTTGTAAATATATATTTATCCATTTTCAGATTATAGGAATTATTTCTATTGATTATATGTTTGAGCCAACTTAGATAGAGCAAGAACGGAATTAAGAGTTCCATTTATTATATTATTATTTTTAATGAAAAGGATATAGTTTGTAAGAACATATTATATTTAATTCTAATTCATGATGATAAAATATGATTAAGGAATCTATGAGTTACCTCTGCTTAGAGTTTAAGTCAACAGGGAGTAAGTAACTCAGGTTGATTAAATTTTAAGATGAGATTGTCTTCTAAATATGAAGTTGGGAATGCAGGTTTGCACAACATTATAGGGACAGTGTTAAACTATCTACTTGATCTATATTCTAAAATCGACTAGTTGGAAATGTAGTTGGAGTTAAACTTTGCTGATCACCTAGCCAAGCCTATAATAGGTTCAATATTTTGATTAATTTTATATTCTTGAGTTTAGAGTATATACTTGAGATTACTCATATATGATATGATAGTATGTGTTAACCAATTTGAGATAGAGGTGTGTGAACATACGACATGCATATCCATTTCAGGAATGTGTTTGATTATTAGAATCTTTGGCCAAAGTAATGCAAAAACACTGCTTGCATTGTCGGTTCATAGTGTCTTATTATGATTGCATAATAGTCAGTACAAATTATACTTAGCTAGAAGGATCTAGAGTTATATAATGGATTTCATGTAATAGACACAACACTAGTTCTTAGAAGGCATGTTGGATCCTGTTGATTTCCTAATCCACTTCCCTCGTGAAGGGTAGGGCCACTTCTAGGTGGAAGGTGTGCGGGGGATCACTAGTCTATGGTTGGAGGTAAAGCACTCAAGTAATGCTCTCCCTCTAGCAACTGATTAAGCCAAAGACTTGGTTATATACAAAGAGAGATTTGATGATTCAGTTATATGCATATTGTACTTCATTGATATTATTATAATCATGATTACTTGTATAATTGCACTTCATAGCATCAAGTTGATGATGCAATTTGTAATAAGTGCTTTATGAATGTAATATTGTTATTCATTGATTATGAAATGTGGAATTGGAATAATTCTTTCTCAATATTATTATTGTGAAATGATTTAATGGTACATGAAGGTATTTATTTTAAAAAAATTGTGTAGTGAATGTCTTGAATCTAGTTAAGATTTGTTTAGGTTAGAGGATAGCTGTTCGTTACACTTTGGTTCTGTTTGGTGCATTGACCTTGTGATGAAATCAAGGGTTTGGTCACTTGTTTTCTTTTTGATGTTTTCCTAATGTTTTTGATTTTTTTTGATAGATTAAAGCTATATGAAATGTAGTACAACTTTTTGGTTCTTTTTCTCTAAAATGTGATCTAATTATCTATGAGTTGAAAATGAATGTAATCTAAATGAATTTTCCAATGCAATGTAAACTATATTTTGTCATTTTGTGGAACAATTTTTGACTCTAATCTAATGAATTGGGAATAATAACTAATCTATGAACAATGGGAATAAAATTTAATCTAGGATTGCAAGGAAAATCTAAGCTAAGAAATTAAAGGCAAATCTAATCTAATGCAATAAAGAAAGTCCTATCAAGAGAAAAGAAAAAATATTTACTTCCTCAAGAGCAAAGATTTGTTCTAATTACTATTGAAAACATGAAAGGAATTTGGTATGAATTGGGCATGAGTGTTGAGTGAGTCCTCAAAAGTCCTTCATGACAACCCTCTCTTCTTTTGTAGTAGTGGGGTCCCTGTCTTGACAACAAGGATGAAGATGGGAAAAATTGAATTGAATTGAGATTTGAAGACAAAAGAATTGAGACTCGAAGATAAAAGAATTGGAAAATAGGGATGACTGACATAAGCATTTGAATTGTAAGAAGCACAATGGGCTTGAGTAATTAAGCTAACAATAAAAGAAAAAGGTACACAAAGTCCTGCAAAAGCGTGAGAATGCTATGGATACAACTATATGCAAAGCAAAGAAAGAGCAAAGATGCAATACTAAATTTCCTCCTAAGGGAAAGATTTAAAGATTTGCAAGAACAAAAACTAAAGAAAGAAACTAAGAGGCTCAAAGGATTGTGAAGAAGTTTGAAAAATCTTGTGAAGATGAGACGAGCATTCCCAGCCTTGAGAATAATAAAGAGGTGAGGGGTATTTATAGGTTAGAAATCAAAACGAAAGGTGGTGATGATTGGGGAGTTAACAAAATTGACTGGGGAGTGATCTGCCTCTAATTGGGAGTGAACAATGGTTGGAGAGTAGATCATAGAAGAAGAAATGGAGATAGCACATGAATGATTAGGAAATAAGAAAAGATTGATTGGAAGTTAAGAATGGACTAGTTGAGAGTGTTGAAATAGTTAGAGGGAGTTTATAATTAGTTAGGCATGAAGATTCCTACAATTTAAAGTCAAAATGGAGCAAATCTGGGATAGAATTAGAAGAAAACATGCATGACAAAAGACAATAGGGTTGCCCCTTTCAAGAAGTGGGTCACCCCTTTTAGCAGGGTAGGTCACCCCTGGAGACTACACTTAAAATGTAGGGTCACCCCTAGAGACCCTGAAGGCATAAGGGGTGACCCATAGGGGAGATTTGCATAGGTGGTTTTAGGGTTGGAGAATGGTCTAGAAGGGCTGGAAATGGTTTTAGGACCTTGAAACATGACATAGGACATCTACAAAGTGGGTCACCCCTTTTACTAGAGTAGTTCACCCTTGGAGATCCTGATTCAATTACAGGGTCACCCCTAGAGACCTTGAAGACATAAGGGGTGGACCAAAAAGAATGGATCAGGTAGGTCATATGGAGCTTCAGAGAGCTCATTTGAGCACATACAAACTCCTTTTTGGGTGTCATTTTTTAAATTGTATTTTTTTCAAGCACTATGCAATGGTGCCATTGGTTTTTCTTGAAAGTGTTTTAAAATTATAGTTTTAGCTCATTATTTTTCAGGGTATCCTACTAGGCTAAGTAAGTGGTTAGGAGGTACACAAGACCTTGGAAGGTCAATTAGATGGTTATAGAAGAATGAACGATGGAAAATCCCCTAGGGAAAATGGATTTCCCCTCTTGTGAAGTGGATTGGTCATCTTGTCAATGCTAGAAAGCAACAAGAATGATTTGTTGAACATGGGTTAGGTGACTAGGATGATAGTGTGTAGGACCTTAGAAGGTTAGCTTGGAGGTTAGGGATGCACAATCAAAGAGAAAAACCAATAAAAACATGTCACCAAGAGAGAAGCTACTAAGAGGTCTATATATTTCGTGCTTATATTTACATTATTAAGACTATAGCTCATCATCAGATTGCCATGTAGGCATGTGCAAATCTTTTTCACACTTACATATTTATCATCTCAGGGATAGTAGTCTACATGAAAGGTCGACGCCATTCTTGAACTTGGCCTTACCTGTTGTTATTGTCCCACATTTACAACTAAAATAACAAGTATTAGTTTAAATTCATGATATATTTTGAAATAAACATTAAAATGAGAACGAGAAAATATACTGTTGATGCATGAGTTCTTAGTGTACCTAAGTCACCTTGCCTTACCATGAAGACTTGTAAGGATGAAGACACAAAATGAGGACAAAAACCTAGACCAAGGAAGAAAAGGATGATAAACACATGCTAAGCTAGAGTAGAGAAGAAGAAATTCTCCTTTTATTGCAATCTTTGAAGGAACGTAATTGATTTTAAGGGATTTTTGAAAAGTTTTACAAATTTTTGGGTTTTTTTAGACTTTCTAATTTTTATGGTTTTTCTGAAGATTTTGTGAAGGTTTGACTTGAAACCTTGAGGTATTTGAGAGACCTATGTTTACTAAAGAGTTTTTCACTCTTGCCCCCTTACATAGAGACTTAGATAGTTGAGTGCATAGTTTTTCTCTTTTGACTCCGTGGAGGAGTGACTTGTACTCCGACATTGTTTTGCACCTATTTTTGTGATATTTGATTGGTTGAGATCTATATGTAGCTCTATTTGACATCTTGTACTTCACTTTCCCTCTTGTGCATATGGTTGGTTAAAGATTTTATTTTTCTTATGGGAATGCATACCAATGATGATCACACATGGATGATGCAATTCATTTTTGTCTTTTTGATATGAATGAGATGCAACATGTATGGATGTGATTTACAAATATGAAATGTCAAGTACTATGTTCTAATTTCTATGAATGCCATGATATTATGGCATGTTTTATTGTTTTGTATGTTTGAAATGTATGCAAGTGGAACAAACAACGTGAATGCTCAGTAGGATTTTTGACCTAGGGGATTGCAAGTTGACTTGGTATAGGAAGACCTGCTAAACTTTTGAGATATAATTTTATTAGGGAGTCAACTGGAAATAGGAGGGAAATAAAACAATTTCTAAATTCATCTTTGCAAAAGGTTAAATATTGATCCTTATCTAGACAAAACACTCTGATGAGCTTTCAACTTAGACAAGAAACAAATTTTATTGGTACCTTCTAAACTTAGATCATAGATGGCCAACAAGATAGAATTGGGGTAAAGGAAGGGCTCTAGATTAAAAATATGGTCCTAAAAATAGTTAGAGTCTTGGCTTTGCCTAGCTAGTGCACGTGTGTGCTTTGTACGTCTCTTTTTTATTTTCTTCGATAGATGCCAACCTCGTAACTTTGATCTTAGACTTATCTCCACCCAAGAGTACAGACATCAATAATCCTCTCTTTTCATTTTTTTCTCTCATTTTTTTGTATTTTTGCAATATCTTTTCCTGATTCTCATTTTTTGTATTCTCTCTCTTCTTGTACTCTTACTTTTTACTTTTTCATGATCTCTTTTCTTTTTCTTTTTGCACTCATGTTTTTTTATTTCTTCTTGTGGAGTTATGATCCCCTTGATGTTTTTGGCTAGGAAAGATAAGGGGTTGGGCACTACCAAGAGCTTTCACTATCTTGTCAGACTTCTCTTTTGCTAAGGAGGAATGATGAAGGTCTACTTGCAAGGTTCTATTGGCTACTATAGGTTTGGATAGTGACTTCACTTAGACTTGATATCATGATTCATTAAGACCGGGATCAATATAAAACTAAGAGTTTGAATTCATTTTAATTTTTGTTGGGAAATGTAAAGGGGAATGCTTGATGGTGAAGATGATTTTAGGGAATCTCAAAGACTTAGAGGGTTTACCTATACTGAGGCAACCTCAAAATATTTATTAGGGAAACAATCAAACAAGATAAAATCACTAACAAGTGCATGGTGAACATAATGAAAATGTATATATTTTCTCCTTTTTGTAATTTTATACTTTTTATAGATTTTTGAGTTTATTTGATTTTTTTGGATTTTGACATTTTATGATTTTTACAGAGTTTTTAGATACTAAATTCTTCTCCTTCCATAGTGCATAAGAGGTAAGTGTTGTTTTTGATGTCTTCATTAACTTTGTATGGACCTATCCAATTTGGTTTGAACTTCACTCGAAAGTCTTTGCAAGTACACTCAAAGACTTGGTGTAAGAATATCTTTGAATTCAATGAGGTGTACTGACATTTTTCATCATTTGATAGTTTTCCTGTTAGCTTTATTGTTTTTTGTTCTTGTTGAGTTTTTATGTTTGTTTTAGTATTAGTTTTGAACTATTGAGAAGCAATTAATGATGACTCTCCTAGTTTCTTTGTGGGTTTTGGTTCTCCTTTTTTCTTAGTGGTGGTCTCGACCATATGGATACTCATGTCTGGCTCAATTGGAATGGATACTAAGTTGAATGGAGCATAAGAATTTGTTGAGTGGGGATTAAATGGGAATTATCTTGTTTATTCCTCCCTTGTACATTTTGAGGTCTTAGATACCTTTGTGATTTGTTTAGATTTCTCCTCTTTTTCAAAAAAAAAGATTTTTGGGTCATTGGTGGTTTCCATGATCTTTCCCTTCTTTTTGGTTTGTTCAACTCGATAAAGACTAAAAGGATTAGGGACTCCTTTGATGATATGGGTTTGTACCATGTGAAAGAAGTAGATTTATTTAAATAATGTGGAGGGAATGACCCTCATCCTATGGATCCAAGGCATCCCTAAGATCATATTGTAATTGGTCTCTTTGATGATGTGAATTTAATTTAGAGAGTTTTGGGATCCAATGTGATTTGAAGATTGACCTTACGCATGGTTTGAATGCCTGGGTTATCATTATTTCTAAGGATGGAAGTTTCCCATGTGATTTAAGTTTTGTCATAACCCATTCTTTAAAGAAGAGAGAAAGAGACTATGTTCATTGTAGGCCCATCGTTGATCATTACATGTTTGATGGAATAGTCTTTAACTTGGACTATTAAGTAGAGGGGGAGATCACCCTATTTATTTGTGTCATCATTAGAAGGCAATTTTTCAAAATCAAATGTTGAAAAACAATTTTCATTTGGAGTGTTTTGAAATTAATGGTATAGATCTAAGGCATTGAAGAGAGAATTCTTGTGCGTAGGAGAACTCAAGAAGTTCTAGCATGTGAGAAAATTTTGAATCATTAGAAGTGTTATCCGGTCATTTTGGTCCTTGGGTAACACAAATTTCCTGATCTTTGTCTAATTCTTCAAGGCCTAAGGTGTTTTGATCAAAGGTAGTTTGACAGTTCTTGGGACTATTTCCTTCATCTTGTGAGAATGTGTCCATGAATGGTTGATCTTCTAGGAGGTTTTATATGAAGTGATGGTACTCCTAACATGATTTGATATCATTCCCCCTTCTCTTGTGAAATAAATATTATTTATCATGATTGTAATTTTAAGGTTTACAATGATTGTTGTATGATTGTTTGTTGATTCTCAGGGGATAGTTGTTGGCATTTTAGTTCCCCAAATTCATATAATTTTTGTAATCACAATTGTTGTTGTTCCTAGATGGTCAAGTGTCTACTGAACCATCTATGTTTTGATTTTTTGTCAAATATTTGTTATTTCTATTGTGGTTTATCAACCTTCCATTGACATCATACTCCCTTCTACTATTAATAGTAGCTTGTTCATTTCTAAGGGAACTTTTGAGTGCTTCTTTGTATGATCTATAAGGGAACTTTCAAACTTTTTCTTGTATGCCATTATTGAGAGTGTGTAAGAAGAGATCACAAAGTTCATTATGATCCATGTTTGGTGCACTAGTTGAAGAATATAGAACTTTCCTCCATTATGTGATAAAGTGTGCAACTGGCTCATTAGTTGTTGTTTGATTATTAAAAATTCTGGTATTCCTATCTTGACCAATTTGTTTATGTCAAAGGAAATCAAAAAGTGATTGAGGAGTTGCCTAAAAGAGTTGATCAATGCTTTTGGAAGTCGATAGTACCAATCTAGAGTGATACCCTCCAAAATGTTTGGAAACTTTTGACTACCACCCCATCCCAAGGAAGGAGTTCTCACACTACTATGATGTAGGCCTTGATATGAGAGTTGAGATCACTTTCTTCTTTAAATTTTGGAACCTTAGGGAGAGGATGTGGTAGTATGACATGACGAATGTTGTTCTCAAGAGGTTCCTTTAAATACTCAAGGTATGTTCCTAAGAGGGAGTTATGTGTAGAGGGTCTTATTCCTCCAAAAATTAGCCCTATAGATGGAGCTTGTTGTGCTTGTTGAAGGGGTATGCTAGATTGTTGATATTTGAAGAGAGTTGGATAACTAGATGGTGTCATGTTTATGTTTTGAAGATTGGGTGGGATTGTTTGTGGTTGATTCTACATCATGGGAATCCCACTTTTTTGATTGAAACTTGTCATGTTGAATGATGAGGAAAAGGGTGACATGAATGCTTCATTACTTGTGTTGTAAGTATGGAATTTTAGATGAGGGGGATTTTGAGCTACCCCTGGTTTGATTTTATTTTGTCAATGAAAGTATTTCTTTGCACCCTAGGTCTTTCCTCAATTTTGTTTTGGTAATATTGTTCAACACTTCTAATCTCAACGGTCTTGATCCATTGGATGAAGGTTTCAATAAGGTCTGTGGGTGAGGCTTCCTTTGTTCTTTGTATTTTTCACCTTGTAATGGATTGCTTTACATTGGGGTTTGATTAGCCCCTTTTGTTCTTTATGGTGACACTTGACATGCCATGGATCTTTTATCTTGATGTGCTACATGGAGTAATTTTTGTGTCTCCTAAGATTCTTGTAATCTCTTCTCTTGATAGATCACCTCATTGTCCATTTGGGTGGTTGTTTTCCTATGGATTGTTATGGGTCAATCTTGTTGATGGATCTCAGAATGAACACTCACTTGACATGTTTTGATTTAGTTGAAGTTGTGGGGCTCTTGTTGGATGACCTTTGAATTTGAGTCTATAGACTTTTATTGACTTGAGATTGAAGCTATTGAATCTGAAGGTGAGCTAGTTTCATTGGAGGGGACATTCCCCTAGACTTTGTGTGATTTTGTCCTTGATTGGGGGTGCAGGAAACACTATAGAATGAATGAGATGAATATGGAAATGAAAGATAAAAGTGAAATGGAAGAAATGTGCAAAAATGTGAAAGAACCCATCCTAAAAGGATTTTCTCTTCACGTTAGGTTCAACAAAATATTTGGTTGGTGAATTTGGTGTCAAAAAATGAAAATGGTGATGAAAAATGGGATGGAATCAATGAGAATGCAAAAAGATCAACCGTGAGGTTTTGTTTTTCACATCGAGTTCACCAAAATATGTGTTTTTAAGAATGTGACTTAGATAATTTGTGAATGAGTCAGACTCCAATGTGACACATGAATCATCTCCTTGCTAAGGGTGACCTCCTAGTCACTCCTGCTCTTGTGGCAAGAGCTAATCAAGTGGAGGTAGGACTGGGGGTTGTTTTGTTCTTAAGGGAGAAGAACATCATGGATGGATGTTGGGTTTGCTTAATGTGTGTGTAGATGGTTATTTTGATTAGAATGCTCAATTGTGGTTGTTGTGGTGATAATATTATGACTCAAAGGGTCACTAGTCTTGATTCTCCTAAGCCTAGCATGAAGGTTTTTCTATTTGTTTATGATTCAAAGACACTCTTGTCTCCTTTTCTCATTTTGGAATATATGTTGTATCAATTCTTTTTAGTCAATAATGCATTAGCAATGTTCTTGTTATTTGATGGTTTGTTCTATGTTTTGTTGATTATGAGTTGAATAGGGGAAGTTGTTCCCAATCTTGTCAAGGATGGATCTTATCCAATCTTACTTGATGCTTGGGCACATTGAATGCTTGGAAAGAGGGGGTAAAGTTTGTGTTGTTGACTATGTTGAATATGTTGATTATTGACCTTGTGATGGTATCAATGGTTTCTCTTTGCCTTAATGTCTTTCTTTGGTTTTGTTTGATGCATTGACCTCATGATGAAATCGATGGTTTGATCACTTGTTTTCTTTTTGATGTTTTCTTAATGTTTTTGATGAATGCAAGCTATATGAAATGTAGTACAACTTTTAGTTCTTTTTCTCCAAATTTTAATGTGATCTAATTATTTATGAATTGAAAATTAATGCAACCTAAATGAATTTTCTAATGCAATCTAGACTACATTTTTATCATTTCATGGAAAGATTTTTGATTCTATTATGATGAATTGGGAATAATAACTAATCTATGAACAATGGAAATAAAATTTAATCTAGGAATGCAAGAAAAACATAAGCTAAGCAATTAAAAGAAAATTTAATCTAATGTAATATATAAAGTCCTATCACTAATATATTACATTAATTTTTATGGTGCGACAATTTGCAGATTGACACAATCCAGAATGGCAAAAAATGGAGATGGAGGGAAGCTTTGAGGAGTGAAGAGATGGGCAAAGATTTCCTCGAAGGGAGCCCGAGCAGGCTTGGTATCAAGAGAATTGGGACAGAAGGGCCACCGGTGCTGACCAAAACCTTCACCTCTAGGAAGAAGAGCAATGGAGAAGGAATGATGTTCAGCTTCCCCAAGGAAGGAGGCATCAACAGAATGGAGGGTTTCACCATCCAAGGTAGTGGACTCAAAGGCAGCATGTCCATCCCCTACAAAGAAACCCAAATTTACATTGGAGGGGAGGGAGAAACCCTAAAGGTGGAGGCCAGCTTAGGGATTTTCAGAGACACAATCTGCAACCTAGAAATCAAATACCTAGAAGGAGGGAAGAAGATAGAGAAGAATAAATAACAATCACCCTAAGCACAAATCAGATTCAGGACCAAGTCTTGAAACTAGAAAATACAACATTAATAATCAAATGGTATGGGAAATATTTAAATTGGCAAAGTTTGAAAACCTGGTGGTGTGACAAATGGGGAAAGGATCTAGAATTTAAGAGATTGGAGAATGATTTTTTTGTAGTCATCTGCCCAACTGTTGCCATTAGGGTTCAAATAGAAGAAGGGGTTTGGATTCTGGACAGCTGTGACTTTTACATCTGCTGGTGGAAGGCAGGATTTGATCCAATATCACACCAAATAAAAAAAGTTCAAGATTGGTATCTCATGCCCAATCTTCCCCTTGAATATTGGGATCCCAGGATTCTAGAAGAGATTGGAAATGGTATGGGAACCTTTGTGTGTGCTGAAGAAAGATCTAACCTAGAAGGGTCTGGCACATTTGTTAGGTTAGGTATTGAAAAAAATCCAAACCGAAGAATTCACAGAGAAATCAAGATTTCGTTGGGATTGGGTATTTGGTCACAGAACTTGATCCACAACTCGATCTCCACAGACACATTGGTCAAAATTCTGGGGTGGAAAAGTGATAATCACTCAGGAGAGAAATCGAAGCAATCTTCAAACAAGCAACCCATACCTACCACCGATGAAGATTAAAATTTTGCTGAAGAAGCCCTTCCTCCCCTCCTTGAAGCAGAACTACAAGTCGAATCCAAATTAGGGCAGAGATATGAAGATAACTAGAGTATTAAGCCCATAGATCAAAAACTGTCTCAAGTCATTGAAATAATCGGCAACAAAGTGAGGGAGGAAGATTTGGATTCCCTTATTAATGTGGGTAATGAACTGGTTGACATTGCTAATGCAGATAAAAGAGGTGAGATTGACCTTGATAATTATGAAGATGAAGACTGGTTTGTAGAACATGACCTAGAAATTGAGGGAAATTTAGCCTTTATGGATGAAGAGGAAATTCCAAGCAAAGTCTTGAATACTCCCACACCAAAACCCCCAGAACAAGGGGGGCTCGGTCTGAGAACTAAGGATCCAATCAAAACTTCTCCTGACTGTGGAGAACACAGAGGAAAAGGAAGAATTCCAAACAAGGAAAAGCTAAAATGGGATGGGGAAGCGTCAGGCCAGTTAAAAATTGAAACATTGTTGAAAGTAGGGAAGGGAGATCCCCTTATTGAACAACAATTAAAATCATGACTTGGAATGTTAGGGGCTTAAATGCCCCTAACAAAAGATGCCTGCTGCGGTAGCATCTGAATACTCATCTTCCAGACATTTTCTTGATTCAGGAATCTAAACTAGGTGAACAAGAAAGAACAAATTTAGGTTTGAAGATGAAGAATTGGAAAATCTGTGGGGTCAATTCAGAAGGAGCCTCAGGAGGGTTGTTAACTCTATGGAAACCTCAAACAGTTCTAGTAGAAGTAGTGGCTTCAAGCAACTTTTGGCAAGCTTGTAAGGTAAGGAGTTTAGTCTCCAATTTAAGCTTTTTACTAATCAATGTTTATGTGCCTAATAATTATATTCAAAAAAGAATTTTATGGAATGAATTGGACAAAGTTTGCAAGCTTCCAGATTTTGAGGTATGCATTCTGGGAGGGGATTTCAATGCTATCTTAACAGGAGCAGATAAGAAAGGGGGAGTTGGAAGGAAACTCCAGTCTTAGCTTGACTTTGAAAACTTTGTGGATAGGAATGAGCTTTGCGACATCCAGATGGGGGGTGGGCAATACACTTGGACAAATAGAAGGTTGGGTTTTTGTAATATAGCTGAGAAACTGGATAGGTTTCTATTCAAAGGAAATCTTAGTAGATTCCCCTTCATTCTTGATAGTCAGCTGCTACCTCTACTAGGGTCAGACCATTATCCAGTTTGTTTGGAAATTTTGGGAGAAAGGGGCCCAGCTAGAAGCCCTTTCAAGTTTGAAAATATGTGGTTCAAGCATAAAGATTTCTTGGATTTGATCAAACAATGGTGGAATGATACACAACCAGCTGAATCAAAATGTTTTGCGTTGTTGTCAAGTTGAAAGTAATAAAGCATAATCTAAAATTATGGAATAAAAATAACTTCAAAAACATTTTTGAGTAGAAGAAGCAGTATGTATTAGATTTGAAAGCCCTCTCAGAAAAGATTATCCAAGAAGGAATGGACAATCAAAGCTACTTAGAGGAAAAAGCTTTGATGACAAAACTAAATGATATTCTTTCCAAGGAAGAAATGTTTTGGAGACAAAAGTCTAGGGAGGTTTGGCTGTCTGCTGGCGATAGAAATATAAAATACTTCCATAATGCAACAAAAGCAAGAAGAGAGGTGAATATAATTACAAGGGTAAGAGATACATATGGAAGACTTATAGAGGAAGTGGAAGAGGTGAAACAAACGGTGGTGGACCATTTCCAGAATCTGTTAAATAAGGGGGAAGGCTCCAACCTCACAGTCCAAAAAGAGCTTGTGGGCTTCATTCCCAAGTTGGTAATAGAGGCCCAAAATGAGATGTTAAACAACAAATTTTTAGAGGAAGAAGTTAAGACTGCTCTTTTCCAACTCCACCTAGACAAGGCGCCAGGTCCAGACGGTTTCCCAGCAGGTTTTTTCTAAAAATGTTGGGACATAATCAGCAAAGACATTCTGGAGGCTCTAGAGGAATCCAGGACTTCTGGACAACTGTTAGAGGAAATTAATAATACCTTTTTAGCTTTGGTCCCAAAAAAAGAGAAGCCTGAATTTCTGGATGACTTTAGGTCCATTTCTCTTTGTAATACGCTTTACAAAATTTTAGCCAAAACAATGGCTAACAGGTTAAAATTACTTCTTCTAGATTTGATTTCTGAAGAATAGACAGGGTTCGTCACGAATAGATCCATCCTAGATGGGCTAATAATTGCCCAGGAGGCCATTCATTCAATTCAAAATCTGAGAAAGCAAGCATTTCTAATAAAACTTGACATCAAGAAGGCATATGATCAAGTCAACTGGCATTTCTTGTTTAAAGTTCTGGAAGGGTTTGGCTTCAATAAGCTTTGGCTAGACTGGATCTTCTCTTGGATTGCAAGTCCAAGATTCTCAGTCCTAGTGAATGGCACTCTAGAAGGTTTCTTCAACGTCTCCCGGGGGCTAAGACAGGGAGATCCAATTTCCCCTTTTCTTTTTATACTAATGGCAGAAGCTCTCAAGAAATCAATTTCCAGAGCCTGGAACTTAAGGGAGGTCATTGGAATTCAAGTTACAAGTGGTGTTCCGAACATCACCCATCAGCAGTTCGCTGATGACACTATGTTGTTCGGGAAAGCCCAAATCAAGGAGGCTCGAAGCTTCAAGTCAATTCTCTGAAAATATACAACAACATCAGGACAAGAGGTCAGCCAAGAAAAATTAGAAGTTTTCTTCTTCAACATAGTAGGGAGATTGGAAGCTCAGATTTTGAGGATCCTTGGCTTTAAGAAAGGATCTCTTCCCTGCAAATCTTTGGGGATTCCGCTGGTTAAAGGTCTTCGGCCGGGCAACACTTGGAACAATTTGTTGGAGAAAGTTAGTTTGAAGACAACTTCTTGGAAAAATAATTGGCTCTCATGGGCAGGCAGACTCACTAAACTCAAGTCAGTTATATCTGCCCTACCGACCTATCTAATGTCCTGCCTCCCTCTGTCAAGTATAGCAAGCAAAGCTTTGAATAAGAAGATGATTTTTTTTTTTTTGGCAAGGGTCGTCAGAACAATTCAAGTTTCCTTTAATCAAATGGAAGCAAATTTTTGAATCCAAACAAAGTGAAGGAACGGGATTAAAAAACATTTTGCTTCAAAATAAAGCCCTTGGAGCCAAATTGGTGTGGACAATTTTCTCCAACCAAGATCTTAAATGAGTGAGAATTGTCAAGGCCAAATATTTAGATGAAGGAGCAGACAACATTTTCACCGCAAGGGAGCTCCCCTCTGGCTCTACAATTTGGAACTTCATACGTAGTTACAGAAACCTCATCTCTGATCATCTCTCATGTGATATCAGGAGTAGAAACTTAGCAAACTTTTGGGATGATTCTTGGCAAGGTTTACCCAAACTGGCCGACAAAGATGATTTGTCAAATGTGAAAAGGTCACAAAACAGGCATGGGGGGGATAAGGTAAGAGATTATTTAACTCCGTCTTTCCACAATGGTCTGCTCACAACCAAGTGGAAGAGACCTATAATTCTTGGTTTAAGTCAGGCGGAAGTGGGAATTTTTGACAGAGTTCTAGAGAATCGACATATTAGCTATAGGCAGGGTCAGGATATCCTCCGATGGATGGGATCTCCTAATGGAGTCTATAGTGTCAAAGAAGGTTATAAAAAACTATCGGAAAGCCCAGAAGAAGCCTCTGCAATCCCAAGGGAATTGTGTTGGAGCCCAAATTGTCTTCCAAAGGTAGGGGTTTTCTTATGGATAGCTTCACAAGGCAGAGCCCTAACTGCTGATAGGTTAGCCAAACTTGGCATTCAGGGCCCTTCGAGATGCTGTTTGTGCAAAGAAGCCTCAGAAGATGGTGATCATCTTTTCCTAAATTGTCCTTTCTCTAATCATTGTTAGAATTGGCTAATGAACAAACTTCATTGGAAATCTACTTTGCCAAATAATCTATCAGAGTGGCTCATGTGTTGGTCGAGTTTTAAAAAAAAAGTAGTTTACCACAATCTGTGGTCCATCTGTCCCTCATTGCTGACCTGGGAGCTCTGGAAAGAGAGAAATAGGAGACTCTTTCAAGAAAAAGAAATTTCTCTTATCACATTCCTTAATAAAGCAGAAAGTAATGTAGTCGAAGTCTTCAATTCAAAGTTGAGTGACTCTAAACCCTAGTAACAGTTTTTTTCAGTCTGGGATGCATTGATAAGACAAGGATGGTCGGGTCTTAAATTGCTGCCTGTTAGTATGGAAGGTGGTCAACTCACAACACAAAAAAGGAAACTTTCCAAATGGTCCCCCCCAAACCATGACTGGTTCAAACTAAATTTTGATGGGGCTTCATGAGGGAACCCTGGTAAATCAAGGGTTGGGTGCATCATTAGAAACTAGGAGGGTATAACAATTGGTAGCCTAGTAGAGTCATTGCCAGATGGCACGAACAATGAAGCAGAGTTGGAGGCTTTAATCCTAGGCTTAAGGCTTTGCCACAAACTTAAGCTTAGGAAAGTAGCCATTGAGGGAGACTCCCTTTTGGTAATCAATGGGCTACGATCAAGGAGAATGCATAATTGGAAACTAGCCACAAAATTGGAGATAGCTCTGAGTTTGATGGATCGGTGTGAGATGACAACTATCAACCACATCTATAGAGAGGCCAATACAGAAGCAGACTCTCTTTCTAATCAGGGGGCGGATGGAGTATGTGTTAAATTTTTAATCTCCCTTGAGTAAAAGGCTGGGTGGTAGGGTGGGCACCCAATCCATGACATCTTGGATGGGTCACTGCCATAAGTTAACATTATGGCAAGTTAATCCCGGTCGACATTCAGCTATCATTGTTGGGTTTGCGGCCTCTCTGATTTGACTTGCTGTACGCTCCACATCCTCCTTCCTCTCTTATCTTCACAGTTAAATGAATGTAGACATCATTTGGCACTGACAAAGAAGCATCTAGACGATTGCCTTCAGCTTTTTCTTCAAGTAGCCAGCTTGCCCGATGGGTAATAGAACCCTGTAGCTTTGGTGGAGTGGGCAGAATGGTGGAGGGTTCCAGTTTCATAGCAAAGATCTCTGTTAATGGACTGTTGAACCTAGGAATGTCAACACCTCTCCAGTTGGAGAGCTCAGTCCGTTAGATGGCTTTCAAAGGAGCCAACACAGACCAAAGACTCAAGCAAATCTTGCGGAGGCATGAAGGCCTTCTTCTCCCAGTGGTAAAGCTCATTTTGGGGAAAGATTTCCTATCTGTAGATGAATTTTATAGGGTAGACTCACACATCTCCTCCCAGTTTCTAGCTTCTATCCTGGATGCAGGGGTGTCAACAGGAGCATCGAAAAGTCTGATGCTTAAATTGTTCAAACAGGAAATCCTCGGTGGCCTCAATACCATACTCGGTGCAGTCATCCTTGGGGTGGGTATCCCCTGCCCAAATGACATCGCTTCCCCGAAGGATCCTCTGGAGGTGGTGAAAGTTTCCCCCTCATTCTCGACCTGAAAGGTATTGCATTGATCGAACACCAGGATCGTGTGCTTCAGGTTTATGACTTTCTTCAGAACATGCTGAGTGAGGATAGGGACATTGGGGAAGTGGAATGGGTTGGCAAGCTCCAATCCATGGCAGTGGGGCTCGACCTTCTTTAATATCTTGGTCTCTGAATCCCATCTCTCTATGATCAGTCTCAGTAGGCATCTATATTCAGCTTAGTTTCTAATGGTATAGTAAGCCTTAATGGCAATTTTGCCCATATGACTCTACAAGGTCTCAGTAGTAGTAGCTATGAAAGTCAATTTTTTTTTTGGTTATAGGAAAATAGCTTATAGGCACCTGCTTTTGAAAGTCAGTTTTATTGGTTGCAGGAAAACAACTTATAGGCACATGCTTGTAAATTTCTCCTTCTTCTCAATACATATTTCTATCTTTACGAATAATATATATATATATATATATATATATATATATATATATATAAAGTCCTATCAAGATAAAAATAAACAATTTATTTAGTTCCTCAAGAGAAAAGATTTGTTCTAATTACTATTGAAAACATGAAAGGAACATAGATTAAATTGGGCATCAGTGCCTGGTGAGTCCTCAGAAGTTCTTTGTGGCAACCCTCTCATCCTTTGCAGCAGTGGGGTCCTCTTAGCAACAAGGATGAAGATGGGAGAAATTGAATTTAATTGATCTTTGAAGCTAAAAATTAGAAAATGGGGATGATTGATACAAGCATTTGAATGCTGACATGTAATGGGCTTGGTCAATTAAGCTAACAATAAAATAAAAAGGCACACGAAGTCCTGCATGAGCATGAAAATGCAATGGAGACAACTATATGCAAAGAAAAGTAAGAGAAGATATGCAATAATGAATTTTTCTCCTAAGAGAAAGATTTGAATCTTTGAAAGAACAAAAAATAAAGAAAGAAACTAAGAGTCTCAAAGGCCTGTGAAGAAGCTTGAAAAAGCTTGTGAAGATGAGAAGATCATTCCCAGCCTCGAGAATAATGAAGAGGTGAGGGGTATTTATAGGTTATAAATCAAAAATAAAGGTGGTGGTGATTGGGGAGTTAACAAAATTGATTAGGGAGTGACCTAACTTTGATTGGGAATGAACAATGGTTGGAGAATAAATCATAGAAGAAATGGAGATAACACATGACTGATTGGGAGATAAGAAAATATTTGTTGGAAGTTAAGAATGGATTGATTGAGAGTGTTGAAATAGTTATAGGGTGTTGATAATAAGTTAGGCATGACGAATCTCAGAACCAAGAGTCAAAATGGAGTAAATTTGGGCTAGAACTTGAAGAAAACATGCATGACAAAAAATGACAGGGTTTCCCCTTTTAGGAAGTGGGTCACCCATTTTAATAGGGAAAGTCACCCTTGGAGACCACACTTAAAATATAGGGTTTCCCATAGATTCCATGAAATCATAAGGGTTGACCCACAAGGGAGGGTTTACATAGGTGGTTTCAGGGTTGGAGAATGGTCTAGAAGGGCTGAAAATGGTTTCAGGACCTTGAAACAAGCTAGGGGACATCTACAAAGTGGGTCACCCCTTTTACCAGGGAAGGCCACCTTTGGAGACCCTGATTCAGGTGTAGGGTCACCCTTAGAGACCTTGAAGACATAAGGGGTGACCTAGAAATAATGGATCAAGAAAGTTATATGGAACTTTAGAGAGCTCATTTGGGTACTTAAAATTATTTTTGGATGCCATTTTTTTTAAACTACATATTTGTGAACAAGAACTACATAGTGGTTCCATTAGTTTTTCTTGAAAGTGTTTCAAAATTATACTTTCAACTCATTTTTTCTTAGGGTATCCTACTAGGCTAAGCAAGTGGTTAGGAGGTGCACAAGACCTTGGAAGGTTAATTGGATGGTTTTAGAAGAATGAATTATGGAAAAACCCTTAAGAAAAATGGATTTCCCCTCTTGTGAAGTGGATTGGTCATGTTGTCAAGGCTATAAAGTGACAAGAATAATTTGTTAGACATGGGTTAGGTGACTAGGATGATAGTGTGCATGACCTTAGAAAGTTATCTTGGATTTTAAGGAGGCACAATCAAAGAGAAAAACCAATAAAAACATGTCACCAAGAGAGAAGCTACTGAGAGGTCTATATATTTCACGCTTACATATACATGATTAAGACTATAACTCATCATCGGACTACCATGTAGGCCTATTAATCTTTTTCATACTTATAGTCCCATAAAAAAAGAAGGCCTCAAATCCTAAAATCCTTAACTCTAGCCCTTTTATCAAGCTAGCATTTCACAACCTCCTAGTGTTTACTAAAATTTTGTAAATAAGCATTGTGTTTTTCCTCCAACTGAAGGAGGTTTAATAAACGACTTTCTACAATTTGATCCTCAAGATATTCATTCATAAATCAAAGAACAAGGATTTTTAGATTAATTAGAAAAATGGGTTCTTGCCCATAAACTAGATGATACGATGAAGTTTTAAGTGTGGATTTTGTCCTAGTTCTATCTTTCCACAAAGCATATTTTAGCTTGTTGTGGAAATCTCTAGGGTTCTTATCCAACATTGTTTTGATTACATCTAAGATATTTTTATTAGTGGAGTAAAATAAACCATGACCTTGTGAGAAGCAATTAGAAGAATATTTTATTTAGAGATCTTAAAATCAAACACCCATTCAGTAAATTACAATCAAGAAAAGTTTGGGCCATTATCATATACTAGAGCATAGGGTATCTCAAACTTGGTAATGGTGTATTCTTCTAATAACTTAATTATTGTCTCAATGGTATAATTATTTAAGTTTTGTGCTTCTATCTACCTTGTACAATAATCGATATCTATAAGAATTAATCAATGTTTGGATGATGAGCTTGTATTGATGACCTCAATAAAGTCTAGTCACAATTTGGTAAATGGATGAGCCTCAACCACTGGATGTAATGACTTTGTAGAGATGCATTCTCTATGAGAAACTAGTTAACAAGTATGACAATTTTGCACATGTGCATGCACATCCTTACAAACTTTAAGCTAATAATACCCATCTTGAATAATCTTATGTGCCATAGTATCACTAGATCCATGGCCTATTCCAAATTTGCCATGAAATTCTTTTAAGACCTCTATTACTTCTTGTTTTTCCAAACATCTTAGGTAAATCACTTCATGGTTCTTCTTATACAATGTACCTACCTTTATCATGAAATTTACTAATTTTAATTTTAAGGCCCTTGTTTGAGTAGAGATCATAGTATTTGGGTAATTTTGGTGTAACAAGTATAAAATCACATCCCCGTACCAATTATCTAAAACTATATTGTGAATTGTGTACTATTAGCACATAATGTGAGGATCAATTTCAACAATACTCTCTCTCAAGCCTTGAACTTGTACTATTTTCATAGGCTATATCTTGATATCAAATTCTTGCAATAAAATATCCCACTTTCCTTCTCTCTCCAAGATCATTTTGTTTAAGCATGTCCTTCATTGCTGGATTTGGGACTATGGAAAACACTCCACTTCGTAATATGTAGTGCCTAAATTTTTAACAACTTTAGCTATCATTGAGTATCTAACTTCATGAAGAGGGATACTCATCAAATTCATGGGCCTTTCACTCCCATCTCTTTTGCATGTGATTACTACAAGCATTGAGTGTTCAAAATAAAACAAATAAATATAGAATGTTTTTTTATAATCAGGGCTAATCAACACCAGTGTATCAACCATAGCCCATTTTATTTCCCCAAATGCCCTCTATGCTTATGGGGTCCATTAGATCTTCACACCTTTCTTTAACAGAGTACTTAGTGTTAGGATTAAGGTGCCATAAACCTTTTAAATCCTATGAAATTTGTTATTCCTATTATTCTTTGTAAATCACCGATAAGGGATGAAAGGTTTCACTAAGTAGTGATCATGTTTCAGCCGCATGTGTGATCTTAGTATTTGATGGATGTTGGTTATGGAGAAAATTTCATTCTAGGGGGTGTAGGGGAGGGTACCTCCCCTGTGGGGTCCGGGGGTTGCGTGCCTCGACGGGGTTTCAGGGGCTGCACCCCTGAAAGCCACATTATATACATATCTTCATTGTAAATTTGGACCATTCATCATTAGGTCATAGATCTAATGGTAGAGGTCATGTTGGATTTTTTTTCCTAGAAGGCAACCCTTTTACAAGGATATTGTATTATGACTGTGAATGAGTAGAGTAGAAAGTTGAGACTGGAAAAACAAATGCTGCTAGATTGAAGACTAAAGAGGAGATTGATAGTGTTGTATTGTAAACTCTATTCAAGTTAATACAGATTGGTGCATCTCTTGTTGTGTGGAGTTTTTTTTCCCAAAAGAGTTTCTCCATGTAAACACTGTGTTATGTGTTTGATCTTCTATTCCATTATTTCTTTGTGTTGATTTCATACTATCTCCATTTTGGTTTTACATAGTTAAATATCTATATTATAGTTGTAATCAAATTTTCATTGATAGTTGTTTACCTTCATTTATAACACTTAGAGGTCTAACAATCTTAGCAAAACTTGATATAAATTTCCTCACAAAATTGATCTTTGTAAAGAAATATTTCATTTCTTTTTTGTTACCAGGGAGGGGGATTTTCAAAATGGATTCAATCCTTTTAGGATTAATTGAAATCCCTTTCTCTAAGATCACATGACCAATTAATTTCCCTTTCATTACTCCAAAGAGACACTTCTTAGGGTTTAAAGATATTCTATGGTTCTTGCATCTCTAAAGAACTTTTCTAAGGTCAACAATATGATCCCCTCATTTCTTGGAAAACATAGTAAGATCATCTATATAAATGACCTATGAATTTTACAATAAAGTCCTTGAAATAAATATCCATGGCTCATTGAAAAGATTCTCTAGCATTTATTAATCCAAACAACATCCTTTCATATGCAAGCATTCCCCATTTTGTAGTAAAAGTAGTCTTCAACCTATCCTAGGGATCTCTAATTACATGGTTGTATCCTAAATAACCATCTAGGAATGACATCATCTAAGATCCATTCAATATTTGCAAGACTTCAGCAAGAGAGGGTAATGGAAATTATCCTTATTAGAAGCCCTATTCAAATTGCTAAAACCCACACAAAGCCATATTTTGCTATTATTTTTCCTCACTGGAATGAGGTTTGCAACCCAAGTAGAATGTCTAACTAGGAATATAATATAGGTAGATAAAAGTTTTTTCACTTCCTTAAGAATCAATGGTTCCAATAACAATTTTACTTTTCTTTGCTTCTAACTAAATGGTTTTAATCCTATCTTGAGAGGAATCATGTGGGTTATGATTGAAGTGTCATAAGATTTTAGATCCTTATATCCTCTAGCTATTGTTTTAGAGGAATCTATAAGTAATTTGAGAATCTACCTTCTTTCCTCATCTATACATGCCTTACCAATGAAAACTTCCTTTTATTTTTTACCATTACCCAAGTGATACACATCAACTAGAGAATCCATCAATTTCTTCAAATCAGATTTATATTCCTATCTACCAATATTAAATAGTTTTCCTAGTGTGACCATCCATTTTGGGATGGTATTAGTCTTCAAATTTAGTACCCCTTCATCATCCCACTTAGTGTCATCCCTCTCCTTTTCATCAACTATAAATGTCTTTGAAACACACCAAAGATATTGATGAAGTCCAGGATATGTTTGTCATCATCAAAGACCTGGGAATTTTTATATTGTTAGGGACCAAAGGAATGGACACAAGCTCCATAGAGAATTTATACAATTTGGTGTGCATTATAAGTTCTAATGTACTAGCAATGACAATGAAGATATTTTTAGTACAATTCTTTCTTCTTGGTACAACCTTGATGTTGAAAGAATTAAAATCCTTGATAAAATTCTTAAATTTACTATGGTAATGAGATAATCCTTTATCATTGCACTTATATATACTTTAAATTTGTCAAATAATAAGATTTGAGTCACCAAAAACCCATAAATTCTTTACTTCTTTGCTTTTTCAGTTGGAGCCCATGAAACAATGCCTTGTATTTAGCTACATTATGAGAGAAAGTAAATTGTAACTAGTATGAAGCTAAAAATGATTTTCCATTTGGATTTACCAATTTTAAACTAGAACCACACCCCTACTTGGATTTAGAACCATAAGACCTTAAAATTTCAAAGGTGTTGATCATTTGGCTTAGATTTTGTATCTTGACATTTTA
The DNA here is from genome assembly GCA_027924645.1 of Cunninghamia lanceolata. Taxonomy (NCBI): domain Eukaryota; kingdom Viridiplantae; phylum Streptophyta; class Pinopsida; order Cupressales; family Cupressaceae; genus Cunninghamia; species Cunninghamia lanceolata. The sequence goes on from BSBN01001715.1 coordinate 18,421,244, forward strand.
TTTTAACTTTGTAGCCCTACCATTCACTTCCAGAGTATAAACTCCCAACTCTTGTTCCACATAAGCTATCTCATTGGGTTTTGTTATACTTTATTATAACATGTTTTAGCCTTCGATCTCTTTCAATTCAAAATTATTAGCCATGCCACACCAAGATAACCACATGTGAGAAAAAATTATTGCCATGTATCCATTGATCCTATTTTACCAATCTCCACCATGTGAGCAAGGCTGCGTAGAACTTCCACACCTTGTGGATCATCGAGTAATAAATTTATTAGATTCTCTATAAGAGAGATGGCCTTCCCAACAAAATGTTTTATGCCTAAGAATTGTTGGAAACTAGCCAACTCATTGTCTAGTTTCTGAATTCGAGCCTTTAGAACATGGGCTACGAAGTTCTCAAGAGGATCAAGAGAAGGTTGTGTTTTAGATATCACTGGCAAGGTGGGGATGTGATCTAAAGATGGTTGCACTCTAGAACTTTCTGGGACAAATAGGTTATCAAAATCAAGTTCCAATATGGGAAAACCAAAGCTAGCTAAAGGACGGGAGCCCATTAGGATTCGATAACTTCTTACAGGATATTCATACTTGAAGCACCGGGTCACAAAAATCATAAAGAAATTACGAGTATTACGACACTCATGTACTCTTAGGAAGTGATAGAGAAGAAATAATGATGTCAAGATGGATATACTAATTAAGGGATAGAATAATGAGAAAAAATTGTTTATGTTTTTGTTTTCTAATCTAAGAGAAAAGAAAAAGTGTTTAAGTGTTTTTGCTTTCTAAACTAAATGATCAAGATAAAGTAATATATATGCAATATAAATGTCTAATTAACTAATCAAACACAACAATGAGATCTAAAAGTACAAGTGTAAGATACATCGGGTTCACAAAAATGTGAGATGTAAAAATAAGCCTAATCAATCATGGAGCAACTAGATCAATCTTTTCTCATCACACATTGGAACACAAGCCACCAATGACTTGAGGGCTTGGCAACTATCCCTAGAGAAGAGCCAAGATATGGGTTGGTGGAGGATTTGTTCCTTTGTTGCAATGATTATGGATTGATGACAAGTGTGTTGATAAAACTATGCAATGAAGAGACTTAAGGAGCTAACTAAGTAAAAGTGCAGATAATAGTTATAGAAGACAAAAAAACATGAGAAAAACTAAAATAAGTAGATAGAGAGGAACCTATCATTGGAAGCAAGGCCTGTTGGAGCTAGACATGGGTGCTGGGCACCCTAGTCCTAGGGTTTCGAGACAGACAAACTTCTGCATGAAGATCTTCATCTTTGTATACTTTATCTTTCTATCATTGATCGATACCTAAAATCCTTGATCTGGATCTGCACACACAAGAGGAGAAAAATAGTTGTGCTATATAGGGGCTTACCTCTGTCAAACCCTGTTTTGGTGTTACCACCTCCATAATAGTAGATGATAGAGAAAGTGCATGTTTGTAATGAACAAAGGTAGATAATTGATAAAGATTGCAATAATCAAATATAATGAAATGAACTCACCATGAGCATGAAACCCTAGTTGGACTTGATGTTGCAACACTAGTCACACATTAGGAGTAGAAGGAAGAAGATTCCTCAAATACCTATAAAGGTTAGTGCAATAACAGTAATAACATTTCACAAGTAGAGAGCTTAAGAATTGTAGAGAGAGCTTGTTGATAGATAGATCAAATGTTCATTACTTCATCATATGTTCATCTATGTAAATAAGTGAGAGAGAGTTACATATATATGAATCCCAATTAATTTTCAGAAGAGTCATGTTAGGTCGACAAAAGGTGTACCACCCAATGTAACAAGGCCAACACTTCAATCTCAAACTTTGCTCAGGGCCAAAAGGCTGGACTTAGGCGCTCTAGTCCCAGCTAAATCAACTCCTGAAATCTCAATAATTAAAAGATTTACCATTATTTCTTATTCAAGTGTTAAACCAGACACTTCATGGATGGAGACAAACACACATGCTAAAAGGAGTGCTAAACCTAGTGTGAAATTGTAAGTGGTAACAATTTCCTACACTACAATAGCAATAAACTATTAAGAATTTGAAGATGATGTGAACTAGTGATTTTTGAGATTTTGTGTGTAGATTCTAAACATATATTTTTTAAGATTTTAAAAAATATATTTTTCTTTTTTAAGTAATTTTTAATAACTTGATTTTTATAGTTAATAGTATTTTTAACAAGTGACATTTATTCCATAACACAACTTTTTAATAAAGGAAACAACTTCCTACTCAAAAACCTGGTTTGATTCTTGAGTGGTCATGAACTCTGATAGCCTAGGGGTCCCCTTATTCCCCCCTCCTCCAGTACAGGTTCCAAATGGAATAGCCTTGGGCAACACTTTTGAACCCATGAAAAAATATTTGGAATCCGATCCTAAAGCTTGGAAAGAGGCCCTTTTGGGTCAAGACCATAGGGATCATGTGCCTGGGAATGCTAACCCAGTGTTGTTAGAGACAAAAGAAGGGACAAATCTCAAGTTTTCTGACTCGATGGTGGATAGAATTATTTCCTCCATGTATTTTACACTAGTAGGGAAATTTTTTCTCATTTTGCCCTAACATAAACATAGTGCAATGGCAGGAGGTTTATTCCCTTTTAAATTAACCTCTAAGGAAGATCTTTTGGTGACTCTATCTGGATGTCCTTGGATTTTTGGTAAACATAACCTCTGTCTCTATTGATGGTGGCCAAGCTTTGATCCCTTTGCGGACTTGAACAAGATGGCTTCAGTTTGGGTTAGACTGTCTAGTCTCCCACTAGAATATTGGGATGAATAAATTTTCATGTGGATAGCAAACTCCTTTGGGCACTACATTTCTATGGACAATGCCACCAAGACTAAATCTAGGTTAGTCTTTTCTCACTTTTGTTTTAGCATAGAGACCCATAAAACCCTCTCGAACTCTATTATTATTGATTCAAAATATGGGAAATGGACACAACCTATTATGTATGAAAACTCTACAGTTTTCTGTCAAAATTGTTCTAAAGTTGGGCATGTGATCACATAATGTAAAGCCCCAAGGAAACCATCCCACAAGTTCAAGAAACCTATGGATAAAGAAGTGGATACCTTAGAAGGTTACCTTTTCAAGGAAGATATTATTAATATCATAATTTATCCTCTTTGGCCTAAGGTCCTAGAAAACCTTGCTAAAAGTTCAGAAGATACAGTGGCTAAGATTAACAACATTACGTCAACAAATGAATAATAGGGAGACAAGCAAAAAGCGATGGGAGAGGAAGAACCTAATCGGGTGGAAGAGAGGAACAGGAAATCCCTTCTTAGGAGACCCAAGAAGTTACAAATACCCCAGAAGAAATTTTTTCTAAATCCTTAGAGGGAGATGTAACAATAGAGAAATTATTCCCTGCTGTGGTGGTGAATATTGTTTAGTAGGTCAAAAATTATAGTTCTCTTAAGAAGGAAAGTGGGCCTTTTAGGAAGGAAGGCTTATTATTCCTTACCAGGGATCAATTTTCCATAACTCTAGGAGTTGGGCCAAGAAAGATAAGTACATATCAGAGTTCTTGTGACCTGGAGGGATGGTCTACTCCTAAGAAATAGGGTAAGGGTCACACGAAGAAAACTGTTGATGTGGGTATTGATGCAAAATAGGGAAGGCCTTCTCAACGAGAGACAAGACAAAGAGAGATAACTAAGGAAATAGCTAATGGAAGACAATGAACATTGGAGATTTCCTCCAAGAAAATATGCAAATGAAAATCTTATCTTGGGATATCAGAGGACTCAATAGTCCTCAAAAATAATTTTTAGTCAAAAAGTGCATTTTTGAAAATAAGATTGATATTTTACTAATACAAGAAGTTAAAATGTTAGAAGACAACTTCAAAGCTATAGCTAAGAATTCATGGCCAAATGCTGATTTTATATCAGCACAACTATAGGGGTCTCTGGTGGGCTTGTGACTATGTGGAACAAAAATAATCTTAAAGGTGTTTATAGATCACACAGTAGAAGTAGTTTGGAGGTGAGATTTGTGTCCTCTGATACGGAATGAACTCTTATTAATATCTATGCCCCTAACCCAAGGAATACCAGGAAGGAAGTGTGGGAGGAAGTGTCATCATGTATTTTGACCAATAAGGAAGCCTGTTGGATGGTGGCAAGGGATTTTAACACCCCTCTATATCCTTTGAAGAAGCTTGGAGGTATTATGGACTTCTCTGACAACATGGGAAATCTTTCTAAATTTTTGAATAATACAGGTCTCATGGATATTGAGTTGAACAATCAACTATTTACCTAGACTAATAGAAGAAGGGGGGATGAGCTTATCCAGGTTAAACTTGACAAATTTCTTATTTCTTCAAACTGAGATATTCTAAGCTTTTCTAAACTTTCTGTCCTATTGTGAACTGTGTCTAATCATAATGCTTTGTTGTTCAATTGGAAAAAAAGGCCTCACAAAGGTCCCTACCCCTTTCAATATGAAATTATGTGGGCCTCTCACCTTGACTTTAGGAATTGTATCTCTAACTAGTGGAACATCCATATCCAAGGGTCTACTATGTTTAGATTGGTTCATAAACTTCTTTATGCCAAAAATAAAGTTAAAGGTTGGAATAAATTTTTCTTTGGCAATGTGCTTGAACAAAAGAAGCCGATTTCTGCTAAATTTTCTCAGGTCCAAAATAAAATGGTGGATGAAGATCTATCTAAAAACACCTCACTTTTAGAAAGCTCTTTTCTCTAGGAATGGAAGGATATTATGAAGAAGGAAGAGATTTTTTGGAAACAAAAATCTAGAATCTAGTGGTTGAAGGAAGGGGATAGAAACACAACTTTCTTCCACCTATCTATCATGAGGCATAGGAAAAAAACACTATGTCCAAGATTATTAATGAGAGAGGATCAAAAATTAATTCTAATGATTAGATTGGCCAACTTGCTTCCAATTACTTCTAGCCTTTTCTATTGGAACAACCTATTAATACTGATGAGGATCTAGTTGGGAAGTTGTTAGACAATATTCCTTCTATGTTGATTGATGAGGACAATTCTAGTCTCACAAAACCTATTACCAAGGAAGAGGTTAAAGATGTTGTCTTCTCTATGTGAGCTTTTAAGGCCCCAAACCTTGATGGGTTTCGTCCAACCTTCTTTAAGGAATTTTGGGATGTTGTGGGCTTTGATGTTACTACTTCTTTCAAAGATCTTTTTAGGATTGGTAAGTTACTTAAATAGATTAACAATACTTTCATCTCTCTTATCCCTAAAAAGCATGATCCTATCTCTATGGTGGATTTTAGACCCATAAGCCTATGTAATACTGTGTATAAGATTTTTTCCAAGATCCTAGTTTTTATACTTCAGCCATTATTGGAAGGACTGATTGCTTGTTGTCAAAAAGGCTTTGTCCCTGGTAGAAAAATTCCTGATGCTGCTATTTCTACTCATAAAATTTTGCACTCTATGGATAGAAGCAATCTTCCAGGAATTGTGTTTAAGCTTGATATCTCTTAAGATTATGATAGAGTTTCATGAGACTTCTTATTCAAGGTTTTTTAGAAACTTGGCTTTTAGTTGAAGTTCATCAACTTGATCAAGGAGTTTGTGACTACTGTTAAATTCTTAGTGCTATTTAATGGGATACCTAGAGGCTTTTCTAGATCTAGAAGAGGGATTAGGCAGGGGCACCCCTTGTCTCCTTATATTTCCATCCTAATGGCTAAAGTTTTGGGGAGGAATATTGTGAACCTTTTAAGGACTAGTGAGCTAAAGGGTATAAAGGGTGCTACTATGGTTGACCCTTCTGTTATTCAACAATTTGTTGATGATGCTATTCTTTTTGTGGTGGCTTCGGTTATTGAAGCTAGGAATTGGAAACAACTTTTAAATGAGTATGCTAGGGTCTCTGGCCAATGTATTAACTATGAGAAGAGCCAAATATATATTTTTAACACTAATTTGGATTTACAATAGAAAATTAAAGCCACATTGGTTTGTTCCAGTGCTTCTCTTCTAGGATTATACCTTGGGCTCCCATTGACTATGAAAGAAGTCACCCCTCCTTCTAGAACTCTATCCTTGAAAGAATTCAAAAGAAGCTGGTAGGCTGGAAGGGAAAAAATTTAAGCCACGTAGTTAAATCCTAGCTTCTTAAAGCTTTGCTTGAAGGTATCCCCATATATTTTGGTGCAGGGGAACCTAAGCATAAAGACATCTTATGAGGTCAAAGTGCATTTTTTCTTATTTGTAATGTTCATACATGATTTGTAATGTCATGAAGTCTATTGGTATAAAAAAAACTCATTTGGAAAGCTTGGAAAGCCATTTTTGTGCCAAGAGACCTAAAAGGTCCTAATATGGTCAAGGTTGGTCAAAGGGTCAAAATGGAAAAGGAAAGGTTTGAGAGGTTGTAAATGGTCATAATTAGTCCATTTTGTCATGTTAAAGGTGGTCTAGGATGGAGATTTTGTATAAAGTTGTCAACATTGGAAAATGGCAAAAGTTGTAAAGTTGTCAAGGCAAGATTAGGGGAAATGAAGAGTCATTGTGTTAAAAGAGGGTAGTTGTTCAGTTAAACTGATGTGGAGGTTGATATTGTGTATGTGGAAACCTATTTAAGCATGTAAAACTCGACCAAAATGAATAGATGTGAATTGGATTTAAAACTTGTGATTTTAAGCCCTTATTCTGTAGTTCTAACTATTTTTTCTCCGGTTCCAGGCCTTGTATGGCCATGTACGGCATGGAACATGTACAATATTAATGTGATATTGAATTAGGATGAATAAGATTCATTTTGGTTCAAGTTTCATCAAATTTGGTGCAATATTGAGGGAGATATGAGTGTTTTATGGACTGTAATTTTCTGATTTTCCCTACAACAGTCCCGTTGTAGCGTTTGGTACGGTTCTGTATGGACATATACATGGGAAATACATATATGGTTGGAAATAAGATTGAGTTACCTTTCAAATTTATCTGGTGTGAGGTCTTAACTCGATTACTAGATGAAGATATCACATTTTTTCTAAAACTGCTCTGTTAACTAGGTTAACTAGGGTTTTGGTAGGAAAAAAGTCATAAAACCTCATTCCACCATGGGAATCCTCTAAAACTTAGTGGAATGGAAGTAGAGGGAGTTATTGACATGTTGACCAAGGCTCAGGATTGAAAAATTTGTTTTGGTGTGTTTAAATTGATGCCCTAGGTGACTGTAGCAGCATTTTCCTTGTTATTTTTGCATTTTGAAGTGTGAAAACAAGCATAGAATGAAATTGTCTTGAATCCTGACCACAAAACCCTTGAAATACATTGTTTTTCCATCCATGTAAAGTGTCCAAGGGGTCCAGAGAGTTTGGTGGTTCCATCCAAGGGTACTTGCTTCACAAACTAGGCCTATTTAGGGCTAAAAACCATTAGGGGGGTTATTGGTTAAGGCATACTTTCCAAAACAACCCAAACCCAATCTGGAGTATGTTGTGGGGAGGCATAATGGGTATCTATTTCATATCTGAGAGTTGCATTTGGGTGTTTGTACAAAAAGTTATTGGGACTGTTCTCTGTTTGTAGGGCTACTAGCCTTTTTTGAGGTTTGTGAAGGAACTAATAGTTCAAAGTTTCATCCACCTTTTCCAATTGATGGAATGGGTCCCCTAACATCCCAAACAAACATTTCCATGATGATCCTTGAGTTTATTTCTTCTGTTACCACTTTTGCATAAAGATCTTTGTTTTTGGGCTTGAAGGTGAAGTAGAACCTTGTCAAGTTTGTCTACCTTTCTCCATCCAATTTGCCTCTACATCATATTTTCTTACTTTTTTCAAGATGCCTATTTACTTGGATGAAAAATTTGAGAAAATTTAGAGAAATTTTCTATGGGCTAGATTTGAAGAGAAGAAAAGAATGGCCCTTATCACTTGGGATAAGGTTTACCTTCCCAAAACCATGGGGGCCTTGGGATTCAAAAGGTCCATCTCGTGAATAAAGATTTAATAGCCAAGGTGAGGTGGGGACTTTTTAAGGATGGAAAGGATTGGGGTTTATTTATGAAAGCTAAATACCCACATAATTTAGGGATTGGTAGATTTATTGATCAAGTAGAATTGCCTAAAGGATTGGTTATATGGAACAATGTGCTTAAATCTAGGAACCTTCTTCATAAAGGTATCAAGTTGAAGCTAGGTAGTGGTCGGTTGATTAGGTTTTGGGAGGATGCTTGGTTACAAGACCAGCCACTCATCAATTAGAATGCCTTTAGCAATCTTGCTGGTTCTATTAGAAACTTCTTTGATGAGGTTTCTAACTATATCCTATATAATGAGGGGGTAAACAATGGAGGAATTTACTTGATTGCTACCCCAATCAGAATGACTTGATCTTGGCTACCACCAATCTACAACAGGAACTTCATAAGATCAGAATTCCTATTTTTCCTAAAGAAGATGAGATGATTTGGACTCAAGAAAATACAGGCATGTTTTTTGTCAAAACTGCTTATAGTCTACTGTTAGACCCTACACTAGGAATAACTTTTGGAAGATAATTTGGAATCATTGATTGATTCCTAAGGTCAATTATTTATGGTGGACATCTGCACACAATAAGATCCTCACTCAAGACAACATCAAGAGAAGAGGATTCTAAATTACTAATAGATGTGTGTTATGCTTAAAAGAGAAAGAGTCAGTTTCCCATTTTTTTTTCCATTGTGACTTCTCTAGGGAAATTTGGGAAATGACTGTAAAAGTTGGGCATAAACTAGGTTATGAGGGATAATTTTACCTCGTTTGTCAAGGCTTGGAACTATCCCTTCTCCCACCCTATGTTTAAAGAGCTATGGATTTAGATTCCTCCTCACATGGTTAGAGCTTGTGGAAAGAGAGGAATAACTGTATATTTCATGATGTTGTGAAGAGTCCTAAGGAGGTGATTTTTGCTTTCTCCAAACTCTTGGCTAAAAATGTTTCCATTTTCAATTTGATCCTGAGGTCCCCCCTAAGCCTTATGGAAATCAATATGGTAAAAAATGGGGTATTCATACTGATATTAGTAAGATTGATAACTCCAAGAAGATGGCACACTTAAACACCAAGTGGAAACTCCCTCTAGAAGGCTGGACCAAATTGAATTTTGATGGTGCCACGAAAGGAAACCCAGGCCCGCCTAGTGGAGGAGGAGTTCTAAGATCCAACAACGAGGATTTTATTGTTGTATATGCTGGAGGGTTGGGGTGCATAATCAATAATGTGGTGGAAGCTATGGCCATGTTGTGGGGGATAAAAATTGTGCTGTCTATGGGAATTACCAATTTACAAGTGGAGGGGGACTCTAAACTTGTCATTGAATCTACTATGGGTTAAGCTCATCTTGGTTGGCATGTTGTCAATATTATAGATGACATTAAGGGCCTTGCTCATGGTTTTGAGAGATAGGATTTAGCCCACATTTATCATGAAGGTAATGGTGTAGCAGATGCTTTAACAAACCTTGGTACATAAATTTTAATACTTGGAGATGCTGGAGGCACTTAGGAAACCTCCCTAGGCATATTAAAGACCTCTTTCAAAAGGAGATGAAAAATCACTCCCATGTCTAATGAAACTCAAAACTTGGTTTATGATTAATTCCTACCTAGTGGATGATTTCAATTTTGTTCGTGCTTCCCTTTTGGGCTAGGGTGGCAAGATTACTAGATCTGAGATGGATGTTGAGTTGATGAGTTAGCATGATGTTCACGTGGTTAGCGATAGGCAAATGGGATGGCCAAGATATTTTAGATGCTCGACAACGTTTCTGAATGATAATGACAATTTGGATTTGTACAATTATTTAAGTTCAAGTTATTTGAACTTAGATAATTTCAACACCCCCGACGACACTAGTTTGGAAAGTTCTAGTATCCACCTTATCCCATGGGGATAAAAGTAGAGGTGTTAGAAAAAGTAATAGAACCTTTCTGTAACAAATTCTTATCCTTTTTCCTTGTTTGGCTTGCTGGTTTTGGTCCGTTACTATGGAAGGAGATAGGTTACATACGAAGCCAGTATCCTACGATGAGTTCAAGAAATATGATACCATTTGGTATATCTATAGCGAAGGGGAAGTGGCTTTGTTCCTTTAGTGTCTCAATAGGTATGACCAAAACCTGTCAATGCAATTTACAGACTCTTGGGATCATAGATAGGTGCAATTAGGTGGGGTTGGATTTGAAGTTTCTGAAGAGGTTGGCCAGGCCACTGATATGTATTGCAGAGGGAAGAACCTCAAAAAGTAGAGTAAGGTCCCTTCTTAACCATCTTTTTCAATGAGGGTGAGGAGCTAATGAAAATGCATGGTGGATTTGAAAGAGAGAAACTTTTGTCCCTGTGGGATAAGGTATGCTACATGATCATGAAATACTTTACTTTGGAAGGTCAATTCAAGTGCTTTTATCATTATCATTTTTCCTTGCTTAATCATTTTAGGAACAATTTATTTCTTAGCTTCCCATTTTACCTATTCTCATCTCTTGAAGCCTCTGTCAAAGGAGCCAAAGATAGTCATGCTAATGACCCTGCTAAACCCCCAATTCTGCTACACCAAAGGTTAATCTTGAGGCTTTACCACTTTCACCTAGCCCAGTGTCCCTCAAAGCCTATTAAATCTTGTCCCATTGAAATCCCCCTTGCTGTGTCTCTCTCTTCCTCTAGAGGCAAGCTTAAGAATCATGTTTCTTTGAGGGAAGTTACCCCTTTGGATTCCTTGGTGGAGGTGGAGAATGTTGTTTAGCCCAAGGGCTTGGGGTCTAAACCCAAACCTCCCTTGAAGATGTCTACCCCTAAAACCCCTACGTTTGGTGGCTCTAAAACCCCTAAATCTGGTGGCTCTAAGAGTAATTCCCACAAAGAGGTAGCTGCTAGCCTTTGTGCCCTCAAGAAGAGACCTTAGAAGGAGGACCTCAAGCCTTCTTCTAAAGGAAACTTGGAGGAGATTATGACTACTAAAAGAAAAAAGGCTAAAGGGTGCATTTAATATGAAGAAGGTGAGTGCAAGTTTATTGATGTTGAGATGTTTACTTCCAAAGATAAAACCATTACTGAGATGGTTCAGAATGGGACTGAGAATTTAGGGTGTGAAAAGGATTCTATTCAGATGGAGAAAGGGGAGCTGAGTATTATTGGGGAACAGAGGATTAGGAGGCCTATCATAAGAAGGTCTAGCAGGCTTGCTGGCATGCCTACCACCACTCTAGAGGACACTATTGAGACTATTAATTCTCAACAAGGAGAGGAAATTGAAGATTCCCCTAAAGACTCTAAACAAGGTGGGGAGGGTCCAAGCCTATTTGCAAAGATGAATGCACCTTACTTGGACTCTGAGGTTGCTAATCACCCTGCAGATACTCAAATTGATGTTAATAAGGATTGTGCTACTTGTTCCCAGACTACTATTGAGGTTGCTGACATCAAGAGTAAGTTAGCTAAGATGGAGGAGAACTTTAGTATCTTGACTCATTTTATCACTAAGATTATGCATCGTTCTGCTACCACCTTAGCTGTCCAGTATAGGGAAAGCATGGGATTGGAGTAGATAATATGAAGAATTATGAGGAAATCTATCATTCCTTAGTAAAGACTAGGAACAATTGTTTAATTAGTTCTTCTATCTATGTTCTCTTGTTGTTGTTTTTGGTTTTTGATTATGTATGGTTTAAACTACTACTGTTAATGTGCTGTTAGTGTGCTTCTTGTGCATTGGTTCTGGTTGATTTTAGGCCTGTTTTGTTTGCCCTCTGGGCTCTTTTGTAAAGGGATCAACACCCTCATTTTTCTGCTTATCATAATAAAAAACAAAAGGATAAAATTATAAATTCTTAAACATAGATTGGTAACACTAATATCTAGTGTGCACATATTTTTGTAATTTTTTGTTGCATATTCATTTATTATTAATTTTTTGACATGAATTGGAGAAAGGTTATATTTCTCTATTTGGTAGATATCATGCTTTGAGATTTAATATCATATTTCTTATGGTTAGAAGTAGATGCTTATTTCTTTGGATCCTTGCAGATGTGTCATTCTTGTGAGGTGTCATGTTTGATCCTCCATTTAGCTTGTTGGTTGTTTGTTGACTATGTATGGGATGTTGGCCACATGTCAATGATGGATTAGCTTGTTTGGTAGTTCTTATTGGTTGAGAGAGGTGTTTTCATGGTGTTTCCCTCTTCTCTTTAGCTTTAGTTCTTGCACTGGTCTTGGTTTTCGATCTTCATCCTTGTTGGAGAGTGTTTTTGACATGCATACATGCCTTGTCAAACTTGTGTGGCCTTTGGGCTCTCATTTTGTCTTTTGGAGGTTGTATTGGATTTCTTGAGTGTTTCTGGGGCTTGTAGAAGCCTTGTGGTGGTGTGAGTTTTTTCTTGATTTTATGCCTTTGAGAAAATTTTGTTCAGGCACTATGTCAGGGACTGTAGCACCCAGGAAGGACTACAATGCCCTAGGAGGACTCTTGAACCCCTAAAGAAATACAAAACATAGGGAGGACACTAGCACCTAGATGGGATACTACAGAAAAGTTATAGAGTCCTAAAAAAGTGTCGGAGTCCCAAATTTGTGTTGTAGTCCTATTTTAGACTGTGGTCTTTGAGACTTCAGACAGTGGGCACTTCTTGACATTTTTTGGAGAAACTTTCCTGATCAAAGATGTTCCCCTTGGTCCTTTGAGTCTGCCCATGTGTTCATCTTGAAAGGACATGATGTTTTTTAGAATTTGTGACCACTTTTGTCTTGAGAAGCGTGCCTCATGCTATTTCAATTGGATGTCATCATTCTTGGTTGAGGTTGTGATCTCCTAGTGGATCCTCTTCTGGTGTAGGATTTTCCTTGTGCTTAGAGGTTATGATGTGTCATGATGGGTTGAATTTTAAGTGGTTATTATTGGAATTAGGGCTAACAACTAAGAGGGGAGGTGAATCGGTTGTCTTAAAACTTTAATACTTGTTGCAGTTAATTCTTCTTGACCACTTCTTAATAGATTAATGCTATAAGTAAGAACCAATAACACATGAGTAGAAACACAAATAACACACTTGACACCAAGATTTTTAATGTGGAAACCTGGTTAAGGGAAAAACCATGGTGGGGGTTAACCCACAAAGGTTATACTCTATTAAAAGTATTACAAAAGAGAAGGCACATGCCTTTGGGCTCACTACCTAGAGCTCACTGCTCAAAAGAGGCTCATTGCCTACAAGAATGAATACAAATTGTTTGAACTGATGAATAACATCTGCCAATGCAAGAATTTAGTTCTGGTTAAGCACATAATATTGATCTTATACACTTCATCTTCACTTTACCTTGTTTACTGTTCTGCCATGATCTAGACCTTAGATTTCTTTTCTTTCATACTTCTATCTGCCCTTTTTACACTTACTCCATATTTGCATCTCCACACACTTCAATACACTTGAATCTGTCAGCTATATATATCCTCCTCAAGAAATTACATCACCTTTCTGTCGGACTTATGAAGAACTTAACGAATAATACAAGTACTCTATTCTGTCAGCTAAATCCATACACCAATATTGATGCGTACCAGAAATAACATTTGCAGGTCACCATACATGTCGGCTACTAACATTATATCCCATACGCAACTCACCAAAACACTTCTACTAGATCCGCACAAGGATTCTAACACAAGTCAGCCTGTTCTTCACAGAACTATTCTGTCATATTAGGACCTAGTACTCAGATGCTCATAACTTTTAATCCCTTTGTCATCAAAGGTTGAAATCTTGGATTTCGATTGTCCTAACATTCCTCTACACTCCTTCAGATTCACAACATACAATGATTAACTGGAGAGATCTGCTGATTAAAATACTGAATTCTGGCATATGCCATGTTCCTATCTATCCAGACTTGACAAATCTTGGAACTGACTTCCGGTATGATTTGATACTGCACTGCAAATGTGTGGAATGGACTTAGTTGCCATCAATGACAACACATGACATGTCTTATAGTGTCTCTTGCCAACAATCTCCCCCTTTGGCATTGATGGCAACACTTAGTGAAAAATGACTAAGTGTCATGATTGGCTCCCCCTGCTATGTACATTTATATATTCTCCCACTACTCCCCCTTTGATGGATTCTTCATTTTCTTTCATTTTTCATTGTCTCTCACTCCCCCTTTGACATCAATGGCAAAGGGTGGGATCCACAAACCAAAATTTACCCAAGAAGTCTGTATACAAGGCCTCATATGTACAAATAATCCATGTATTATATTTACATGAGATTGAGAATATCTGCAAAACTATTTTTCAACTGTACAAGTTCAGAGGCCCAACTTCTTTTCATGCCATCCAAAATTGAGATGTGTCCACTTAGTAGGAATACCTGTGTTTGTGCTTTCTTCAAATCTGAAGGATCACCTGTCCAGACTGCAACTTGAGCTTCTGATAAAGCAGTAAACATTATTTCTAATTTGGGGGTAATCAATCCCCGGAGCTCACACATTCTCTCCACAATATTGCTCTTTTCTTTAACAAGTTTCTTTATTTCATTAGTCAAGCTAATTGCTTGACACTCCTGACTTACTAGACAAACTGTTAGAGGATCAAAATTTTGAGATAGATTCAACAATTTTTGTTCTTGCTCCTTTATCTTCTTCTCAATATCCTCAATAAATTTGGGCCTAGATAGACAAAATTTGTATACATCACCTCCGTTATTAAGAGCATTTTGAATACTCTTTATACTAATATCAAGTACCTTTCTATCATTCCCTATTAGGCCCTTTAGCTCACTATATCTCTTATCCGAAAATTCATTTTAGAGTTTAATCTCTGTAGACTTCTCAAAGGACTCAAAGTGTGTACTTACAAAATTTACAAGGCTCTTCAGATTTCCGGAGGGAGAATCAGATGGATTCTTTTGGCAAGTTGGCATTATCTTCTCCAATATACTGGATGTAAGGTCTAACAGCTCACTATCCTCTATGTGAGATTTCAATATCTTTTCTCTTGCCTTGGCTTGTGTGAAGGATTCTATCTTCATCAAATGGACCGGAGAGAGAGTATCCAGGTTGATTGGTCCTTGAATCAGATCTGGTTCATCAAACTCTAGCATTTCTTTACTTAGGAAACTCTTCACTACATCTGCATTGTCTCTTGCCACAATTTATGGACCACCTTCATTTCCTTGAGTTTTCTCAGTGTCAGTATCAGGATTATTTTATTTGGGTGCATCAACATTTGCACCATCTTCTTCTGCTTTATCTTTCTTCCCTTGACTTCTTCTTCTTCTTGGTTGTTAGCCTTTTCTATTTCATGCTTTTCAAACTTCAATGAATCATCTTCAATTTGATCATCTTCTTATGTATTCATCTCTATATCTTCTTTGTTAGAATTATCTGGAGGAGTTAGGATACCTCCTGCATCATCAATTTCATTTGTCATCTTTTCATCTTCCTTGTTCACTGTTTCCTTTTCTGGAACAGAGGAGTCATCTAACTCAGTTTGCTGCTCATTGATCTTCAATTCTTCAACATCCAGAATTGAGGAGTCAATTTCATCAATAGTCTCTTCCTCAACAATAGGAAGATTGTGTCTTTTCAATGCATTTAGGAGAATATCCTAAGTATCTTTGACTATCTCATCTGTTTGACCAAGCATGAGTTTATTCATTCTTTTCTTGCTCTTGAAGTCATCCTTCACTTCCTTGAATATCATGTTCATTTGATCTAGAGTACTATGAGGGCACAAATTTATCAACACATGCTCCCTAATTTTGATGTCTTTACCTTTTGCATTTTCTTTTCTTAACTCCAAAATATCTGCTAGACTTCTCAGAATTTCAAAAGTTATTTCAATCAAAGCCTTATTATAGATGTTTAGATATTTGACAGTTGCTTCCTCTAGGACCCTCTTATCGACATCACTATAATAATCAAAGTATTTAGTCATTGGCCTTAAATTCCCATCTATAGTGACTGATTTGATGATGTCATCCATAGAGAGAGTAAGCTTTTCAACAAATATTTTAGTCTTTTGCCTCTTGCTTTCCCTTTTGCTTTTGGAGGGTTTTTCCTTAGTTACCTTGGCTGTATTTGTACCTGAGGCCTTCAACTCTTTGATCTCAATATTAGAATAAGTTTCTTCTACATCATTTTCCATGCTTTTATATGGGTGGCCTTAGTTTTCACTCTTTTCCCTTCCTTTCCAGATGATCTTCCTTTCAGTTTCTTAGGATTTGTAGGTTTTGGGGAAACAGGGGCAGTAGCAGAGCTTCTAGTAGTCCTTGATGTGGAGGAGGATTCTACCGGAGCACTTCCTTGTTTCTTATCCTGCTTCTCCTTCTTTGCCTTTTCAGTTCTTTCCTTGAATTACCTCACAGCTTCCTTTGTGAGGCCTAGATTCTTAGCCAATTGCTCAATTTCTTTTCTTACTTTCCTTTTGGTTTCAGGTTTTCTGAGTTCATCATGTAGTTGTACATTTAGTTGCTCATATGTTCCAAATATTTCAATTGTTGTATCTTTAGGCTTGCTCAAAAGGTGTTGAGCATACATATTCAAGATTTTTCCATCTACCTCATACCCCATGGACATGATCCAAACAGTTTTGGGTTCTACTGCTTCCATTAAGTACTGATCAATGTCAACCATAAAGCATATTTCATTCTTGTACTTCTCAACAACTGATTTGGGGATTCTTTCTCTAGAATGCATCATATTCTGAAAATTCTTGAAGTATCCCCAAATGGCAGTTTTATGTGCTTTATAGTCACCAATGCTACGTAGATGATCTCTGATCTGAAAAGCCACTGGCTCATCATTAGTCCAATGTACACATTTTACTCCAGGTACCTCATTCATAAAGTAAAAAAATAAACATAGAACCAAAGTACCATATTTAAAGGTGTTTTTCTTGTTTTTCTTAATTTTGTTCAAGTTATTAATTAGTTCGTTCTGTAATAATTCACACAAGTCATAATTTGTATTTTCCTTTAACATTTTGTATGCAACATATATGGCCATTCCAGAGACAGAGTTCTCCCTGCTGGAATGATAGATTTTGTATCTGTTAGATCTAGGGCACACAACTGAGGGGGGGTGAATCAGTTGTACAAAAACTTGCTTCTACTTCAATCACTTGATTCTACTTTGTTAGTTAACAGCATATCAATTAACCATTCATGAAAGAAGAAAGCATAACACCGGAGTAGATAAACATCAACACATTAGACACCAAGATTTTTGATGTGGAAAACCTGGTTAAGGGAAAAACCATGGGGTGATTAACCCAAGGATTATTCTCTATTAGAAGAATAAGAAAAATGAATGGCACTTGCCAATTAGGGCTCACTGCCCGAGCACACTGCTCACAAGGAGGCACACTGCCTACAAAGAGACACACTGTCTACAAGATCATAAGTATCACAAACTTGAACTGGAGAATGACATCTTCACCATGTCTGGATCAGTTCCATTTAAGCCCGAGTCACACCTACTCTGCCTTTTGCTCTTCTGCTATACCACACTCATCCGCTTCACACACACTGTGAAATGAATTCACAAACCTTTATTTATACAAGACATTGACTTAGGAACAATCATCTAAGTTGGCAATCAATAATAAGAACATTCGCAAGATGAATAACACATCTGGTCAGCCACCACAAGATCATTCGCAGGATGAACAACTCATCCGGTCGGCTAGTTTGAACAAGAACTTCATCCGGAAGAATATCTTCAATTCTGGGCTCTACCATCAATGCAGACCGACAGCACAACCTCAACATGATCCAAGAACCTTCACAAGCTTGCCTGAATGACCAAGTACATCCGCACTTCCTCTACTCACTGGAATCTCTTCTCTTCCTCATCCGGAACTTCAAGAACACAGTCTACTGCCACTGTCATACTGCAAGAGGTGCTTCTGGACCTCCAAACCATGCACAAATCAAGATGACACATCAAAAGGACATCCCAAACACTTTGTCCAATCCGTAGAATAGGACAATGCACTTCTGGATCTCACTGGACCTTTTTGCAACACTCTGTCATTCCGGAGCATCTTCCAGAACTGGTTCTACTTGATCGATCACAACTTCTTCACATCTTCATGTGGACCTCTAAAATCTTAACTAGAGCATCTCAAGACTCATATCTACAAACCCTTTAATCCGCATCCTCTGATACTTGACCAATTGAGTACTTTTGCCTTCTTCTCATCACTATTCTTCACTATTCCTGATTGAGACTAATTTTCTCAATATCCTCAGCACACAGCTCATCCAATCCTTCTTATCAATGCAATATGAGTATGTTGACATCAATGACAACACTGGTTAACATCATACTTGCAACAGTATCCAATTACCATTGAATCAAACTTGACATCTGGATCAATAATATCATTGATAGTCATTGCCCTTTTGTCGAATTTGGCACCGGTTACATCAGGTACATTCTGGTTCTTCACAGATTTTAGCATGGGTAAACCACTCGTTGAATTCAACCTAGTTACAATCCTGATAGCATCCTTTGTAATTTTGAATGGTTTCAACAACCACAAAAACTCATCATGCATTCGTCTTAAAACATACTAGACCCACTCATCTTCATCGAATATTGGAAACCCTATAATCTGAATGA
Organism: Cunninghamia lanceolata; assembly: GCA_027924645.1. Classification (NCBI taxonomy): domain Eukaryota; kingdom Viridiplantae; phylum Streptophyta; class Pinopsida; order Cupressales; family Cupressaceae; genus Cunninghamia; species Cunninghamia lanceolata. Next base: position 18,439,921 of record BSBN01001715.1, read on the forward strand.
AATGTTTGTCATGCAGTGCCTTATACACAAGTTTAAGGTCATGATTTTCATCCCTAAGATGACTTTCAAACAAATCTACATACCTTGAGTCCCCAAATTCATCTATGTTCACATGAATATAATCTCTAATATCTTCAACATGCAGCACACCATAAGGAACACTTGAAAATGCACCTAATGGGTCGACTTCTACTGATTTGTGTGGATGATTTTTAAATTTGGGTTGATGCCTTTCAGTAATAACAACAACTAAAGGTGTATCCATTGCAAAATATTATAGGTTCAAAGCTTCACAGATAAATACCTTTTTCACAAAATTAGGGTTGGCGGGCAAATTCACCGGTTACACTTCAAATCCTTGAAATCTTTGTTCAGACGCTATTCTTCTTGCTCTTTTCGAATGCAAAGTAATTCAAATGAAGAGTGAACGACCTTTTTATATTCCACAAAACCTAATTTTCCTTTGTAATAAATGCTCTACCCTAACACATTCAGTTACACTATTTCTGCATACAGTTGACCTTCAATTGCTTTGCAAATCATCATAATCCACTTCTTTTCTTCTAGAAATCCTTTCAAATGATCTGTAATAATCCAAATTATTTTCTTCCATCATGCTAGATTCAGGCACCTACTTACTGGCTGGGGAAAATTTAATTTTTAGTGCTTCTCCCCCTGAGCCAGAGCTCCTAATTCAATTCCCAAGGGAACTATCAGCACCAGATTCTGGTGTGGACCCATTACTATTGTTTGTAACACTTTTCTTGACCCATATCTTGCTCATTTCATTCTAGATCTTATTCACATCAATTTTGCCCTTTCCTTTGTCTTTTCTATGCTCATTTGGTTTTCTATTTACTGGACCTCTTCTTTCATTATTCTTGCTTCTGCAGAATCTTGCAAAATGACCGGATTAGTTACAATTGAAGCACACAACATTTCTTTGCCCATTTGATTGATTTCCTCTTGATCTGCACTGATTGGCCATATGTCCAAATCTATTGCATGCAAAGCATTTGTCATTGCCATTTCCTCTATTGATTGAGTTATTCATTTTCATACTTCTGCATTCATTGGATCTATGACCATATCTTTTACAATTGAAGCATTGATTGGAGAAGGATGGACTACTTTGATTCATTCTACTTCTGTATTGAGTAACTCTATGACCAAATTTATTACACTTGAAACAATTTCCATTGAAAGATGGATATCTTTGAGCATTAGGCTGTCTTACTAGAGATCTTCTAGGTCTGTTTCTCCTATTCCTTGATTGAGAACTTCTTTGTCTGGATCCAAAGCTTTCACCTTTACCCAAGGCCATGCTTATCATTAGCCTTCTTCTGACTCTCAAGCAACACTTCAAGTTTTGCTGAACTTATCTTGAACTTCTCCTTATATTCATTTGCAACTTCTAGGTCATGTTTGAGAACGCCAATTTGCCTTTCAAGCTCTTCCTCATTGTCTCTGCTTTCATGTCGATCAGACTCTAGATGGCTACCAATTATGTCCAATTTGCAGCATTCTTCTGTACTTTCTTTCAGAGATTGATTCAATTTTTCTTTAGTCTTCTTCCTTTCTTCAATTTCCTTGGTTAGCCTCATCACCCCAGATTCCATCTCATGTTTTAGGACAACAATTTCTTTAGCTAACTTCTCACATTCCTTTGTCTTCTCTTTTAGGGCCTTATCCTTGTTATTGTCTTCACTATGATTTCCTAGTTGAAAAAGTTGCCCCTTCCTCTTTTCATTAGACTTGGTCAATTTTTCTTTTAAAGTCTCAATGAAGTCTTCAACATCTTTAAGGTTCTCTTGCAGTTCTTTGATTTCTACTCTAGACTGATCAATATCTTCTAAAGTGATTTTAAGTTGTTCCTGGAGGTTGTATTCATCTATTTTATTGCCTTCCCAGATCTTTCTCAAGCTATTAAACTTTTTCAAAGGAACTTCGCTTTGATACCAATTGTTGGAATTAAGGCTGACAACTGAGAGGGGGGTGAATCAGTTGTCTTAAAACTTTAATACTTGCTACAATTAATTCTTCTTGACCACTTCTTAACAGATTAATGATATAAGCAAGAACTAATAACACATGAGAAAAAACACAAATAACACACTTGACACCAAGATTTTTAATGTGGAAACCCGGTTAAGGGAAAAACCATGGTGGGGGTTAACCCACAAAGATTATACTCTGTTAAAAGTATTACAAAAGAGAAGGCACATGCCTTTGGGCTCACTACCTAGAGCTCACTACTCAAAAGAGGCTCACTGCCTACAAGAATGATTACAAAAGGATTACAGATTGTTTGAACTGATGAATAGCATTTGCCAATCTAGGAATTTAGTTCCAGTTAAGCACATAATACTGATCTTATACACTTCATCTTCACTTTACCCTGTTTACTGTTCTACCATGATCTAGACCTTAGATTTCTTTTCTTTCACACTTCTATCTACCCTTTTTGTACTTACTCCATATTCACATCTCCACACACTTCAATACACTCAAATCTATCGGCTATATATATCTACCTCAAGAAATTACATCACCTTTCTGTCGGCCTTATGAAGAACTTAACAAACAATACAAGTACTCTGTTCTGTCGGCTGAATCCATACACCAATATTGATGCGTACCAGAAATAAAACTTGTAGGTCACCATACATGTCAGCTACTAACATTATATCCCATACGCAACTCACAAAAACACTTCTACTAGATCCGCACAAGGATTCTAACACAAGTCAACCTGTCCTTCATAGAACTATTTTGTCATATTAGGACCCAGTACTCAGATGCTCATAAATTTTAATCCCTTTGTCCCTGGAGGCTAAAATCTTGGATTTAGATTGTCTTGACATTCTTCTACACTCCCTTAGATTCTCAACACACAATGATTAACTAGAGAGATCTGCTGACCAAAATACTAAATTTTGCCATATGCCCTGTTCCTGTCTATTCAGACTTGACAAATCTTGGAACTGACTTCTGGTATGATATGATACTGCATTACAGATGTGTGGAATGGACTTAGTTGCCATCAATGACAACACATGACATGTCTTGTAGTGTCTCTTACCAACAATTATAACCCTCATTCTATTCCATGTGGTTACGAGAGTGTGATGTTGTGGATTAACATCCAACCTCTATCATGGAGTGAGTTTAATTCTGTCATAAGGTTATCATGGTGGCCTTGCCACATGATTGGTTAGTCTTCTTCGTGTGTCTTGTTGGTGTGTTTGGACCTTGAGTGGTTGCTCTGGTTGTTTTAAAATCATGTCCTAGAGTGTCATCATGCCACACTGTGATGATTCTAGTGCATGATTGTGTAATTGGGGCATGCCCATGTCACAATTACATTGCAACAAATTTGTTCGTCCTATTTTTGTCCACTAATGTCTTGGTGTAAAAGCTGGGGCATTACATCACATGGAGTTACATTGGGTCTAGAGGGACCTACAGTGAGCACCACATGAGGATCTTTCTTGCCATCATCACCACATATGATTTTGAGGTTGTTTACACCTGGTTGATTGCATATTTAATGTGGCCTAGAGCTTTGTGCCACCTTGTACCTAACACAGATTATCTATGAGGCTCAGGGTTTCTACATATACATCACTTATGATTGTTGCAGATTATTAAGGAAGAAGTTGAGAATGAATTCCATAATGGAGAGATGTGAGCATGAGCATGAGAGCTTGAGGAGGAGGACGATGGAATAGTATGGTATGTGTGAAATGTTCAAGGGTGGGCTTGAGATGAATCCCATTGTAGTGAACTTCAAACCCTATGATTGGGTGAAGAGAAATTATTGCATTAGATTTTTGTGAGTATTATTTTATTTGATAGAGGTTGGCCTAGGCTAATTGTTGCCAAGGAACAAGTAGAAATGTATAAATCCCCTTTATGGTGGATTATAAATTGGATTGTGAATCAATAATAATGTAGATACTTTTGGAGGTTGGGTTTTGTTGCAAGTATGTGCTTATCGATGTTGTCATTAATGTCAACATATTTGTGTTGTCATTGGTGTCAACTGTGCTCTTGTTTTGATGATTTATTGTGTTGAGATAGTTGCTTTGTATTGAATTATATAAGTGTTGAAGATAATGTGAAAGTGTTCTTGATATTGAAGTTCCCAAGTTCTTTTGAGAAAATTTGGTCTCCTAGTGAAAATAGTGTGTTGCAGAGTTTCCTGGCTTGTAGAAGTACAGTGTAGTGTTGTACTCCGCATATTCTGTATACTGAATATCTTTGTTTGTAGATTGAAAGTTATGATAAGGGATGTCTGTAGTTGCTATGTTTCAAGTTTGAGCTTCTGGTGTGAATATTTGAGCGAGTTCTGTTCACCAGAGTAAAAACTATTTTTCTGTGTAGTTAATGGTGACAGGGAGAATGTGTTTTGCTTTGCATTTCTCTACATTTAAGTTTTACAGTCTATAGTTTTGGAATTAAGTTTGTAATGAAATTATGTGCCTTCAATTCAAATGGTTCATAATTTGGTGATCCACAAGCGATCTTTTCTTTATGACAATGGTTGACAGTGATGTTCAAGTGCTCCAGTTTGAAGAATCTTATGGACAAAGTGTTTAGAGGTTGTGCGGATGTTCTTGGTGATTGTAACATGCTTATGGATGTCTTTAGATCTTGTTCCTACCTTTTGATTCATCTACAAAGTACAATCTAGATAGTGCATGAAGCGTGTTCCTAAAAGTCTTAGTGTTAACTCCAGTCTTGGCCGACCTGGTTGTTCTCACTACTTGCGGTTGTGCTTTGAAGACTATGGAAGCATGTTGTTGTATGGAAGATTGCAATTAAGTCCCAACTAAGGCATGGCATGGTCCACATTCACTCTTTTCTCTCTCAAATCTATTTAGGTCCAGACCTATCTTAATGTATGTATGTTTGCCGACCTTGGAGATTGTTCCAATGGTTGATGATTGTAATGCCGACCTTGATGTTAATTCCAAGGTTGATGAATTGTAAAAAAAATGTAATGAAGTTGTGAATTAGGGATCAAGTATGTGAATACGAAAAGGTAATTGTGAAGCAAAAAAGTAGAGCAGAGCAGAGGATATTTATTGTGCTTCAATGGAACTGAACCTTGGCATAGTGTAGATGCTACTATCTCAGTTCACCAACTCTAGTAGTGAGCCACCCCATTGGCAGTGAGCCTCTTCTTTTGCAGTGAGCATTCTAGGTAGTGAGCCTCTAATTTTTAGTATTGCTATTACATATTATATTGTGAGCTAACACTCACTGTGGTTTTTCCCTTATTGGGTTTTCCATGTAAAAATCTGGTGTCTCATGTGTTGAACGTGTTTAAGTTTCTGATTTCATGCTTTCATGGTTAAAATACAATAACAGTGATTAAGTGGTTGATGTGTTAATGGTTTTGAAGTTTTGGTTACAACTGATTCTCCCCCCTCTCAGTTGTCTTGTGCTTTTCAAAAGGTTTTTTCCATCTTTAATGGTTTTCCTAGGATATATCTTGTGTCATCTTGATGGTTTGTTTTGTGGAATAATACATTGAGTGTGGAAGATAAATAAATTTGTGTTGTTATCTGTTGTGGTTATTTATATGTGAGGTTGCATGGCTGAATTGTAACAAGTTTTGATCATTAAAAAAGTGTGGAAACAATAGATTTTGTGGCTATTTCAATGAGTTTCCACTATGCATAAGGTTTTTTTTGTTATGGCTATAAAGTTAGATAGTCCTTCATTGGAACCTCCTACCATGCTTACAGCAAATGGAATCATATCTAGTTGGATCATGGGAATAGTGTTGGTGTTAGTTAGAATCTTGGAAGTGAAAGGTAACAAATATAAGATTCTAGGAAAAGGGAAAACTTATTTCTTCTAATAGATCATTATATTGAGGCAAATTACAAGGGAGCTTGTGGATACATCACCGAATTTGAGGTAGTTTCAAGGATTTGTAAGTAGATCATTAAACCTAAGGTAGTTAGAGGAAGTTTATGCTTGTTGACAAATCACTGAATGGAGGTAGCTTGTGGACAAATAATCAAGTGTGAGGCAGTAACAAGGGTTTGTATGTAGATCATTGAACTTGAGGTAGTTGACAAAGTGTTGTGAAGTTAGATAGTTGAAGAGTGGGAAGGGAGAAAGTAGACCTCTAGTTGTGGTAATTTGTGATTGAGTGAGGATAAAGGAAGTTTTCCTTCAGATAGAGCATTGATAGTAAGGCAATCTAATAAGTGGTACACATAAATAGGAGTGAGTAGGGTGGGTAGATTATTGACTATTGAGGTAATCTACTAAAGTATTTTCAATAGATGTACGAGTGAGTAGATAGAGCAAAAAGATAGAAGAAGAAATAGGTAAATGTAATAAAGAAGGCAAGATCAGAAATGAATGTGGTCAGATGGAGGAGGAATGTGTTCAGTTGCAGTACATTATGAGGATTCTAGAACTAAAGAAGAAGATACTATGGAAGAAGGAGCATAGATAGGGACTACAAATGAAATTTTTGATGAGCCAGGAGACATTTTATAGAGTTGTATGCAAAAGAGGCAAATGTTGTGCACTGGAGCTAGGTCAAATCTAAGGGTTTGCAGAAGAGTGGAACCAATATGCATCATGCTTCAAGGTGACCACAAAGCATGGTGTATAGCTAGCGATGGCAAGTGAAGGACCCACTTTTCAAATAACCATAAGAGTTTGATGCATGAGCATCCAAAGGTATGAGAATTATTTTAATTATCAGCTTTCACTAGGCTGTTTGTTTGTAGGTCGCTAGGGAGTTGCAAAAGCAACTGTCGCATTTCTCTATAAATGATTACCAAGGCTCATAGTTTGGAGGATATGTTGTGAAATGATGGAGTAACATCATGTTCACATTTCAGATGATTTAGGACACCAAAAGGGTGTAGTGTAGCCTTTGAGTCTTAGTTGGGTTAACATGCTTACATGGTTTTCACTTGTGCTAGCTTTTTGGGTGTTTGCACCAATGAAGGAGTTCATATGGAGGTATATTGGGTCTAGGGGGACCTATGGTGAGCACCACATGAGGATCTTTCTTTCTTTCATCACCACATGTGATTTGAAGGTTGTTTACACTTGGTCAACTACACATTTCTTGTGGCCTAGAGCTTTGTGCCACCTTATAGTTGACACAGATCATCTGTGAGGCTTGAGTTTGTTATTTATACATCACTTATGATTTTTTGAGATCATCAAGGAGGAAGTTAAGAATGCATTATAGAATGGAGAGGTGTGAGCATGAGGAAGAGAGCTCAAGGAGGAGCATGATGGGATAACATAGTATGTGGGAAATGCTTGAGGGTTGGCTTGAGATAAAGCCCATTGGGGTAGAACTCAAACCTCATGGTTGGTTAGAGAGTGATTCCTACATTGGCTATTAGTGAGCATTATTTTATTTGATAGATGTTGGTATGGGCGAGTTGTTGCCAAGAAACTTGTAGAAATGTATAAATACATTTTGTAGTAGATCATAAATTAGATTATGATTCAATAATAATGTGGATGCTTTTAGAGGCTAGGTTTTTTCCCTCTTTGAGGGTTTTACCATGATATACCTTGTGTCACATTGATGGTTTGTTTGTGGAATAATACATTGAGTGTGGAAGCTATATAAATTTGTGGTATTTTTATCTATTATGGTTATTTGATGTGACACTGCATGGCTAAATTGCTGCAAGTTGTGACCATTCAAAAAATATGGAATCAATAGAGTTTGTGGCTATTTCAATGAGTTTTTATTGTGCATGAGGTTTTGTGTTTGTTATGGCTATGTAGTTGGACAATCCTTCATTGGACCCTCCTACTATGCCTGCATCAATATTTTGCATTTTGGGAATTATTTGAAGGGAAGAGTATTTTATAAGAGAATTTTGCTCACATTTTTCAATTTTTTACATTTTTGGCATTTTTTTAAGGGAAATTATTCAATAGAAAACATTATTGTGATGCATTTTTGTGAGGAGATGGGAAATAAAAGAATAAGGAAAAATAAGACTATGTGTTGATATTTGATATAAAAGGACTATAAATTAAATGAAGAAAGGTTGCAAAAACATTTCAAAGAGAAAGAAGGTATGCATTTTTAAATTTAATTTAAATATCAAATAGTTTAATTAGGATATAAATTTCAATTGTTTATTGCATGAGGATCACTCTATATAGTTATATTCCTTAAAACTAAATTTTTATCTTTCATAATGTACCAACTTGTGTTAACATTTCTTAATATGTGCTCTCAACTTCTTCATATATGTACAACTTCATCAACCCCATGCAAGCATGTCATATTCATACTAGTACCTTTCACAATTGAATTATAGATGTAACAAGGGTTAGTGCCAACATACATCTAAATTATCTTTATTCTAAATGTGCACTTGCCTAATTATCTAAGTAGTATAAACTGAACACAACACCGGGTCTTAGTTTTGTTTCCTAGTTCACTATCTTTGAACTTCAAACTTAAAATCCTAGTTAAAATCAGATCAAACTATTTTATGTAACATTTCTATCACTTGAAAGTTATTTATATATGTCATTATATCTATCTCTTATATATTCAAACTTCTCTCTTTTAAATGATATGTGAAGGGGCTCAACATACTAAAAATAGAATGGAAGTAAAACCTAATTTAGTTACTAGAATAGAGGTTGCCCAACCACATACAATTGACATTAGGGAGGAGACCCAACCACACATTAATGTTGGAGAGGAGGCCCAAGGACACATTAAGCATGTTAGAGAGGAAGCCCAACCACATATTCTTGATGATGTTGAAGCTCATAGATTATTCAATATTGAAGAGGGGTTAGAATCAATTCCCTCTATAGATACATATATGAATCTAATTAAAGAGGTTAAGGGTAAACTGTTGGCAAGAGACACTATATGGATTCATGATTGTTGTCATTGATGGCAACAAAGTTCATCCCACACATCCGTAGGACATGGTGTGTCTCTATCGGAAGTCAGAGTGAAGAATGTTATGGTCCGGTAAACAAGAACGGAGCATGTGGCAAGGTCCGACAGATAGGTCTGGATCTCTCAGAGGAAGTATCTTGGTGAAGTGCAGATTTGGGGAAGTCAAGAGGACTACCTTGAGTGATAGATTCCAAGGATTTAGCCTCCGGTGATAGATGAGGAAAAAGATATGAATACTTGAGTACCAGGTTCCTGAGTGACAATATGAACAGAGGAAGAACTGACTGGCAGAACATTAGACTTCATTCCGGATGTGTTACTGATGAAGGAAAAGGTTATTAACGCATAAGTTATGTTTGGCCGACATGATTGATGACTTCTACAAGTATATGCTTGATCCACATTACTTGGTGTGCAAGGATTCAGCCAACAGATCAGAGTTTGTGAAAAGATTGACTATTCCGGGTGCTGACTTGAAAGGTGATGAAATTACTTGTGTGGATATATATACAAGATGGATTTAGTTGTGAGAGGTGTTGTTGTCATTAGTGATGTGTGAATAAAAGAGAAGAATAGAGCAGAAGTAGTAAAGAAGGTCTAGTATGTGAAAGAAAGCAGCATAAGAAAAGAGGAAAGATGAAGTGCAGCAGATCAGTGTACTGAGCCTAACCAGAACTGAACTCCAGCATATGTAGATGCTCCCAATCAGTTCAAGTATTGTATAACACTCTTTTTGTAGACAGTGAGTCTCTTGTAGGCAGTGTGCCTCTTATGAGTAGTGTGCTCGGGCAGTGAGCCCTAATTGGCAAGTGCCATTTTGTTTTTCCTTATTCTTCTAACAAAGAATAATCTTTGGGTTAATCACCTCATGGTTTTCTCCCTTAACAGGGTTTCCACGTCAAAAAAATAGTGTCATGTGTATTTCCATTTCATGGTTATGTTTGCTTATTTGAATTAATGCTGCATTGATTAATAAGAAAGTTTAGAAAGAAGAAATAATTAGGATAACTGATTCACCCCCCCTCTTAGTTATCAACAATTGGTATTAGAGCCAAGTTCCTCCTAACAGAGTCTAACAGCTTGAGGAGGATCTGGTAATTCAAATGGATGCATATGGTTTAAGGGAGCAACTCAAGACTGCCCTTGATGATCTTGAACAGTCAAACTCTGAAGTCAATGAATTAAAGGAAAGACTCAAACAGGCTAATGATTTCATGAGAGAACTAAAAGACAAATTAAGTCTCTCTATGAAAAAGAGGAAGGAGCTGCTTTAGCAATTGGCAAGTCAAGGTGAAGCAAATGATGCAAATGAAGAGCTGAAGGAGAAAACCAGGTTATGTGAAAAGTTATCAAAATAAGTCATTATGGTAAGACATGAAAATGGAATCAGGAGTTATGAAGTTTACCCAAGAAATTGAAGAGAAAATAAAAACTGAAGACAATCTAAGACAATCTCTCAAAGATAAATCGGAAGATTGCCACCAAATGGATAGAATTATCAGACATCTTGAATCTGATCTTGAAGATGCTAAAGAAAATGAAGAAAAACTTGAGGATCAAATTGTCTCTCTCAAAAGGGATCTTCAAACCACAAATGAATATAAAGAGAAATTCAAGATAAGTTCTGCTCAACTTGAAGTTCTTCTTGGAAGTCAAAAGAGGGTAGATGACAAGTGTGGTTTGGGATATGAGAAAGGACAAAGCTCCGGATCCAGTTAGAAGAATTTTGGATCAGAAAATCTAAGGAACAGGCCTAGAAGACCTCCAGTAAGACAACCCAATGCTCAAAGATATCCATCCTTCAATGGATACTGCCACAGCTGCAATCACTTTGGTCACAAAGCTAATCAGTGTAGAAAGAGAATGAATCAGACTAATTCATCTTTCTCCAGACAGTGTTTTAACTGCAAAAGGTATGGTCACAAATCTCATGAATGCAGAAATATGCAAATGAATAAATCATTCAATGGTAGATGCTTTGCATGCAATAGAATAGGTCATATGGCTAATCAATGCAGATCAAGAGGATATCAATAAAAAATGCAAAGAAATGTTGTTTGCCAAATTTGCAATAGATCTGGTCACATTACAAAATTCTGTAGAAGAAAGAATCAGGACAAAAGAGGTCTGGTATATCATAATCAGAGTCAAGATAAGGGGAGACAAAAAGTGAATGCGGATGAAGTTAAAAGTGAGATGAATAAGATTTGGGTAAAGAAAAGTACAGAGAATGTAGAGGTTGGATCCGCACCAGACTCTGGTGCTGATATTCCTTCCAGAAATTAAAAAGTGAGCTTTGGCTCAGGGGGAGACACAAAGAAAACCTTGTTCCCCCAGCCAGTCAATTGGTGCTGGAACTGGCACAAGAAGAGTTGCGGATTGAAGGATTCATAAGGGAAGCATCCAAACAAACTGTGGTTAAGATTTGGAGGATCCGCAAGATATTTAAAGATCAGGATTGATCTGGTTCTTCAAGTCATCCGAATAAGGCAAACTGAAATAATTTAGGTCGAGCATTTATTGCAACCTGACATTAGGGTTTGCAGAGAAATATAAGGGTTTTCTCATTAATCACTTGTTCATTCTGCATTCAAGAAGAAATGAAAAGTGGAGCTTTGCAACAAAATTCCTCAAGTTCATCAAAGATCATTTGCAGAAGTCAATTCATCCAGAAATCAATCCGGCCAACTCTGTGAAACCTAAACTGCGTAAAAGGTATTCTTCGTTCTTGATATCCTTTAGTAAGATTGTTTGATGATGGCTACTCTGAATATAGTAAAGATTTCTGATAGACCTCGCCCCACATTTAAGAAACATCCATACAAATCGTTGGAAGTAGATCCCCTAGGAGCATTTTCTAGTGTTTCGCATGGCATTTTGCACACCGAAGATATTAGGGTTTACATACACGCAAATGTTGAAGAGTTTGGGGAATTCAAACTAAGAGATATCTATCACAAACAACTGTTAGATGATTCATTTGAGCTCAAACCCCAATACAAGGGCCTCCGAAATAAGCACTTTGCACAATACATACATTTCCCCTATTTTACGGAGGATGAATGGGTCAGGTACATTTTGAGCAGAATACATGACAAATTCATGTGGTTAAATGGACCATTCAAAATCACTAAAGATTCCATCAGGGCAGTTACCAGATTACACTCATCTGGTGGGATTCCTGTTCTTAAATTTGTAAAGAATCAAACTGTGAGTGAGGCTACCAGATCTAAGTTTGACAAAAGAGCAATGACAGCAGATGACATTTCTGATCCAGATGTCAAGTTTACCTCCATGATCATTAGATATAAAATATATCATTCTAGTAGGGAAAATTCTGTACCTGGAACTGCCATAGACACTGCTTATGAAATGCTAAGAAAGGATGCAGACTATGATCGTTGTCAGCTTCTCTTGAACCAACTCTTGGAGAATCTACAGAAAATAAAGAAAGATAAAAATAATTCATTCAAGTATGGTGGATTAATACTGTGCTTATTCTTCTACTTTATGAATGAGCTTCCCAGATCTAGTGGCTGGGTGTGGAAGAATGATAGACCAATAGCTATCCAAATTAGAGATTATTTGCATGGACTCAGTGATGACAAAGCACAAAATATAGCTCTGTGGGGATATTTCAAGAATTTTTAGAACATGATGCAAGCAAGAGAAAGGATTCCCCAGTCTCTTGTTGAGAAATACAAAGACACAGTCTGTTTTATGGTAGAGATTGATCAGTGCCTAATGGAGGCAGTAGAACCAAGAACTGTATGGATCATGCCCATGGGGTATGAAGTTAATGAACAAATTGTGGAGTTGCATGTTCAACACATGCTAAGTCAGCCAAAGGATCCAAAGGCAGAGAGGTTTGGAACCTTTGAAGAGCTGAGTATAAAAGTTCATGTGGAACTCAGACAACCAGAAATGAAGAGGAAAGTAAGAAAATAAGTTGAAGAAATTGCAAAAGGCTTAGGCATCTCAAAGGAGACACTTGATGCCAACAGGGAAAAGAAGCAAAAGGCTAAGGAAAAGAAGAAACATGCAAAAAAGGAAAGCAAGGAAAGTGCTCCAGTAGAAACCTCAACCCAGACTAGATCATCAAAGAGATCTGCACCTGTCACAACCAAAAGCTCAAGAACATCAAAACTGGAAGTCCAGACATCTGGCAAAGGAGAGAAAAGATCAAAGACAAAAGCCACAAGGGCTTATGCCAGTCAAAGAGATGAAGAGGAAACTGAATCAGATGAGGAAATAAAGAAACTGAAGAAGAAGAAATCATCCGGTGAACACTCTACCAGTCAAGGAGAAGAAGAGAAGGAAGAGGAATTTGCTGAAAAACCCACTCTATCCTTAGATGTTGTAGTGAAAGCAGTCACTATGGATGGGAACCTGCAACCTTTAACAGAATATTATGATGAATATAATGAAGCAGATAAAAGGATTCTGGAGGAAGCCATAGTTTAATTTTTGAACACCTACAACAAAGATTTTATTGAAATTATCTCTCTAATTCCCAAAAGCCTAGAGAAAAGGCTTCAAATGAGGAAGAACAATGCTCGAGCAAAAGATCTCGAGATCCGAGAACAGGTCGCCATTCAACTCTTCCCTTCAATCACTCCGCAGCAAATGAATATGATCTTTAAAGAGTGCAAGAATGAGTTCCGGAGCAAAGCTAGGATGAATCAGCTCATGCTTGGTGAAACTGACAAAGTGGCAAAAGAGACTAAAGAGATCCTCTAAAATGCTCTTAAAAAGTTCAACATTCCCATCACAGAGGACTCTGGTAAAGACAAGGGCTCATAATCCCCTATTCCGGAAGAGGTGGCTCATCAACAAACAACTATCTCTCCTCCAGTTTCCCCTATAGCCTCCGGATCTAAAGGAGAAGACAAAATACAGGAGAAAGAAGCAGAAGTGAAGGAAAAAGAAGTTGACAGTACCAAGGTTGCAGAGGGAGAGAAGACCTCAACAGAAAAGACCTCAACTGCTAGTGGTACGAATGTAGAAGGAGAAAAAGCTCCAAGGGACAGCTCTAAAAATGCAGAAGAGAAGAAACATCTGTCTCCGGCAAGAGACACTGCACAAACTGTCCAAGAATTCCTGAGCAAAGAAATAATGGAGATTGATGAACCAGAGCTTCTACAAGGTCCATTCAATTTTGATTCTCTTTCTCCGGTACAGACAATGAAGATAGCTTCATTTGCTAATGCAAAGGCTAAAGAAAAACTCCTAAAGTCTCATATGGAAGACTGTGAGTTGATAGAAGCTGCTTTCGGAGTGCTAGAAAAGATTATGCCATCGTTTCAGAAGGATCCCACAGCCTCCTCATCTGGTAATCTCAAAACTCTAGTTAGCAATGTTAATACACATTTTGATTCTCTAGAGAAGTCAGTTGAAGAAAAGGTTCGGAAGGAGTTTTTAGATAAGAGATTCTCAGAGGTTCAAGGGTTGATCATTAATGATAGGAGAAATATGAATATTGGGATAAAGAGCTTAGAAAATGCTCTTAAAGATGGCGGTGAAGTATACAAATTTTGTATTTCCTGGTCCAAAGCAACAGTGGAGATTGAGAAGAAAATGAAAAAATAGGAGGATAAACTGTTAAAACTTTCTCAAAATTTTGATCCACTTTCTACATCAATAATAAATCAAGAATGTCAAATGGTTGTAGTTTTGAATGAGATTCAGAAGCTTGAAAAAGAGAAGAAAAATAGAATAAGCAGGTTAAGTGAGCTCAGAGGGATAATTGTCCCTAAGTTAGAGGCCATGCATGAGGCCATAAAAGAAGCTCAAATCACAGATCAGACAAATGATCCAACTGATCTAAAAAGGGTAGATGCGTTTGCTTTTCTATTGAGGGGTCATATATCAATTTTAGACAGAATGAAGCAAAGTTGGGCTACTAAATTCATTCAACTGAAAAACAACTTTTGCAGACATACTACAGTATATGTAAGTATTCCATATGTATATACTTATGCAGCTAAGTATAGTAAAATTTTTGAAAATTTTGGTATGCGGACCCTACCCTTTGCCATTGATGTCAAAGGGGGAGTGAGGAGCAGTGAAAAATGAGGAATCCAACTAAGGGGGAGCTCCAGAAAATGTATATAAAAATAGAGCATCAGCCAAGGGGGGA
This sequence comes from Cunninghamia lanceolata, assembly GCA_027924645.1. Classification (NCBI taxonomy): domain Eukaryota; kingdom Viridiplantae; phylum Streptophyta; class Pinopsida; order Cupressales; family Cupressaceae; genus Cunninghamia; species Cunninghamia lanceolata. Next base: position 18,454,995 of record BSBN01001715.1, read on the forward strand.
CATAGTGTAAACACTTAGTCATTTTTCACTAAGTGTTGCCATCAATGCCAAAGGGGGAGATTGTTGGCAAGAGACACTATATGGATTCATGATTGTTGTCATTGATGGCAACAAAGTTCATCCCACACATCTGCAGGACATGGTGTGTCTCTACCGAAAGTCAAAGCGAAGAATGTTGTGGTCCGGTAAATAAGAACAGAGCATGTGACAAGGTCCGACAGATAGGTCTGGATCTCTCAGAGGAAGTATCTTGGTGAAGTGCAGATTTGGGGAAGTCAAGAGGACTACCTTGAGTGATAGATTCCAAGGATTTAGCCTCCGATGATAGATGAGGAAAAAGATATGAATACTTGAGTATCGGGTTCCTGAGTGACAATATGAACAGAGGAAGAACTAAATAGAAGAACATCAGATTTCATTCTGGATGTGTTACTGATGAAGGAAAAGGTTATTAAGGCATAAGTTATGTTTGGCCAACATGATTGATGACTTCTACAAGTATATGCTTGATCCACATTACTTAGTGTGCAAGGATTCAGCTGACAAATCAGAGTTTGTGAAAAGATTGACTATTCCGGGTGCAGACTTGAAAGGTGATGAAATTACTTGTGCGGATATATATACAAGATGGATTTAGTTGTGAGAGGTGTTGTTGTCATTAGTGATGTGTGAATAAAAGAGAAGAATAGAGCAGAAGTACTAAAGAAGGTCCGTTATGTGAAAGAAAGTAGCATAAGAAAAAAGGAAAGATGAAGTGCAGTAGATCAGTGTACTGAGCCTAACCAGAACTGAACTCCAACATATGTAGATGCTCCCAATCAGTTCAAGTATTGTATAACACTCTTTTTGTAGATAGTGAGTCTCTTGTAGGCAGTGTGCCTCTTGTGAGAAGTGAGCCCTAATTGGCAAGTGCCATTTTGTTTTTCCTTATTCTTCTAACAGAGAATAATCTTTGGGTTAATCACCCCATGGTTTTCTCCCTTAACAGGGTTTCCACGTCAAAAAAATATTGTGTCATGTGTATTTCCATTTCATGGTTATGTTTGCTTATTTGAATTAATGCTGCATTGATTAATAAGAAAGTTCAGAAAGCAGATATAATTAGGATAACTGATTCACCCCCCCTCTCAATTATCAACATAAACTTTCTAAGAAAAATATAGATCATTTAGTTGGAATTGATATAGATAAATTCAAATTTTATGCTGAACAATTTGGTCAAGTTAATAAGAGGTCATTGAATACAACTTCAAAGGAAATATTTGACAAGCATTTTAAACATCATGATATAATTGGTAAATCCCAACTATTATAAAGTATACTTACTTGTGATGATATGAAAGAGCTATTACAATTGTTGGATGTAGATTTCATAGAAAAGAGGAAAATACAACTAGAAAAAGATGTTCTTTAAAATGTTACAAAAGGTTTGAGTTCCATTGGCAAAAAATCTCAATTTTTTGATAAGAGCATTTCAAGAAGAGTGATTTGACTTCTATTGTAAGTCTAAATTGTCAAGAAAACATCAAATTTATTCACTTTTAAGTGAAATTGGTTGAAGTAGAAAGACTATATCAATATATGTGTAAGGGAGAAATGTTTTGGATGACAATATTATATAGAAGGTAATTAGGCATTGATGTCTAGGGATCCTCAGTTTGAAAAGATTGAAGATGGTGTTAGGAGGTTGATCTTAATTTTTTGGCATGATCATTCTCATCCTTAATCAAATGGTAGAGATGTTCTCAAACATAGGATTGGGCCAAATGATTATGAATTGCATACAAAACATTGGTTGGGCATAAGACAACATGAGATGTATGTTACATTTTGTGATGTCAATCCTTGTATTAAGATTCAAAAAAAATGTTTGAAATATTAAGGCCATGGTACATGAAGACAAAAAAGTTTTTGATACTTGTTGTTGTCATTGCCATATTGAATTTAATATTTACTATCAAGTGTTTTAAAAGATCAGACAGGAAAATGGTGACGGTGTTAAAAATGCACCTCCTAAATGGTTAAGTATGTTTGTAGCATCCATCTTATGTGATAAATCTAGTGATGATGTAGATGGTCCAATGAAATGCATAGAAAGACTTTGTGAAACATATAGAAATTTGGTGAAATTGCCTTTGAGAAATGAAGACATTGACATGTTGAAGATGGTAAATTGCAAGAGGTAAAAGTACAAAAAGTATCAAACAATAGTTTGCAAATAAGTCACAAGGATAGATTATGTAGAAGAGGAACTACCAACTAGAACATTTATGTAAAATTTCTATAAATTGATAGAACCATACATACGTCATGAATTTTTTGCTAAGTGGCAAGCAAAAGAGTTTAAGTTGTTGAGAGATACTTTCCCACCTAGAATAGTCTAATTAGTAGTCGACTTTGCAGAGAATTACTCTTTTACCCATCAAAAGGAGATTCAAACACAATATCATTATTGAGAGAAGGTGAATATTATGGTGCATATGTGTTATTGACATGCATAATTAGATTTGGATGGTGATGATAATACATATCTAGAATGATGCATTAAGAAATAATATCACTTTTATATTAGAAATGATAAAGAGGATGACACACATTTCGTACAACATTGCTTTAACAATTTTTTTCAAAATCTAGCAACAAGGAGTGTAAAATTTGAGAAACATTTTGTATGGTCAGATGGATGTGCGTCACAATTCAAATCACCCAGAACACTTTTTTACTTTGTATATATGATTGACTTCTTAGTATACCTCACATTTGGATTTTCTTTGAGAGTGGCCATGGAAAAGGGTGAACATGATGGTGTAGGATCTTGCATCAAGCATGCTCTAAGAAAACATCAAATAAATTATGAGGGAGATCATAGAAATGATGTACATGACATCATTGAATTGTGTAAGAATAATTTCATATTTGAGTTCCACACAGCTTCATGGAGGAACCCACATCTACACACAGTGTTTTAGAAGACAACAGGTATGTATTATTTGAAAAAAGTTAACTTGTTGAGTATTTACTTATATTTATTTTATTTGATTGTGATTACAATTAAAATTTTGATAAATTATAATTGAAATTCATGTTTGATGCATTTATAAAATTTGTAGGTGTGGATCAAAACAATGTGCATGGATGTAAGAGGGTAGAGAAAATAAGGTATTTGTATTATGTCATGAGTATAAAAAGCCAGACATGGACATTGTATACTAGGGATTACTTTTTCTTTTGTTGTGATTGCATGTTGGGAAATTATGAGAATTGCAAGAGCCAATAACATGGATATATCACATTCCTTTGATATAAGACATTCCTTTGATTTCTACTAATTATGACCACATATCATGATTGACTAAAAAAGGTATATATCACAACTTGTAGAATTTTTAAATTTTAATATGATGATAACATTTAATTAATTTGGTTCTTAAAATTTAGAATTCAAAATAGGTTCTAAACTTTTTTACATTTCATTGTGGTAGGAGATATTTCTATAGTCATAGTAGAGGATGGAAACATAGAAGGCATAAGTTATTATTTATTACATTGCATAGAAGAGAGAATTAAGTTAATAAACCATAAACAAGTAATGAATGATGTTTCCCATAGGTTCAGTTATAGTGCAAGGAACATATTTGAAAAAAAGTCATAATCCTTCAAAATAGGATTCATTTTATTAAAATATTACCAACCTCACAACATGGTGTATCAATATAGCCACCTAGTAATTGCTACTGGTATGTCTCTTCATCCCGTTCCACACACTTGTGGACATCATAAGTGGATACTAGATAGAGATGCTCATGAGAAAATATTACATGTTATTGAAGACTAAGTTGAACCAATCGATGTGGTATGAAAATGTGGACAAGAACTCTCATTTCATTCCCTATAATCTCTAGACTAGATATATATGTACTTATTTAAATTGAAAAGATCTAGACTCATTTACATCAAGCATAGTTAAATGAATATTCTTTACTTACACTTATTACATAATGAAGTTCCTATAGTAAATTTAAATTATTTATTTTATATGGCCTATATTATAGTATATAGTTTAGATGCATTATACTTGTCCTTGTCTTGATTATGTACTTAAGGGGATGGCTTAAGGGGACATGTACTTGTTCTTGTATTATGTACTTTAAATTGAAAATATGTAGATTCATTTACATTGAGCATATTTAAATGAATATTCTTTACTTACATTTATTGTTTTTTTATTAGTAAATTATGGTCTCCTGGGAAAATTTCTCCCATTATATTAATATAATAAAAATATTATTCAACAATTTAAGAGGAGCATTACATTAGTAGGGGGTAATAGACAAAACACCCCTAATTTACTTTCTAAGTAGTCTAAGCTATGAACATCCTACTATAGTATAGAATATATGTTTCTAATTCTACTATGTTGGATGAATAGATCAAAATATTATTGATATTATAATCCTTACTCCACATCTAAGCTATATGAGAGGAGAAAATGTAGCCAAGCACCATCATCATTCAATTGCAACCCCAAGGCTTGTTTTAAGAAATCTAAACCTTTAGCCAATTTATCCTTCTTCTAGATTCATTCTTTGGCAAACCTATAGAAATAAAATTCCTCCACTAAGAAAAAACAATGCCATTACCTACGAGAAGAGTACCATTAAGAGGAGGAATCGTAGCTTCAAGAACTGCCTCTATGACAATATCCTCCAATCTCCCTGAAAATTGGCTTTTAATCAATTTTTTGGATAAAATCTTAATAATCTCTTTATCTTCCACATGATCCAAAATAATTACCACAAACATAGAAGAAATGTTATAATTTACTCTACATCTAGGTCTACAACCTTGTATTCATCACTAAGAACTCATTGAATAGCAAGGGGAATTTAAGCATTATGAGACTTGAAAATGAATTTCAATCTTTGCTATGTAATACCATTGATAAAATCCATTTGTCTCTATTTTCTCACTAATCTCACTAGATTATCCATTGAAATAGAGGGCATGAAATCTGAATGGGAAGAATTCTTGAAGAGCTAATAAATGTAATGCTCTTCAACATTAAAGCCTCACAAAAATTGTCCTGACCATAATGATAAATCTTAGAGAGCACCTTATTAGGCATGAGCCGAACTGACCTTATTAATGATCAATATAACATAAGCCTTGAGAAATTAGTTCTAGAATGAACAATGATGAATGTTATAATTCAAAGATGACTGAAATTAACTTTTCATCTTTTAATTAGGAAATAAAATTTTCTTCTAAATTTGACCATGGGTCTAAACTTGAATCTATAATGAAATCTTCTTCCATGGTTATTGCATTATTGGCTAAGATATGTACTTCAAAACTAATTTCCCTAGATATATGATTTATGGTATAACTTTCCAATTTATCCAAGAGAGGCCACACTTGAAGTAAAAGGTTATTGATTTTCTAGTTCGAAGAATTCCTTTTTTTAACTGCATTGATAACTATCATTGAATCACCTTCAATTTCCACTTTTCTACATTTGTAAATATTACAAATATGAAGCCCAAGAATAAGAGCTTGAGTTTATCCTTCATTGTTGGTTCTAACTTTGAGTTTTTTGGCCACTTCTCCAACCATTTTACCATCTTCCCTTCTAATAATACAACTTGCTCTAGAGCTACTAGGATTACCTTTTGAACCTCCATCAAAATTCAACTTAAACCAATCAAGTTTGGGTGGTTTCTAAATTGCTTCTTTTGTGATTATAGAAGATTCAAATCTTCTATCCCCATTAATGGGGGAAGTTTAAGACCATGCTAGTTTCTCATCATTTCATTATCCGATGAAGAAAACTATTTTCCTTTTAAAGATTGGGAAAGGGATCTATTTTTACTACCTCAACCACTGCCAATTCTAGTTTATTAAAGAACCATAGTTTTGGTAATGCTTTTTATTAAAATATTCTTTTGGTTCTTTCTTTCTAGATTTCTCATACAATGATTGACAAACTAATGATCCATAGACTTGAAAGAAAGGATTGATGCTTTATAATGGACTAGGATCGGAAAAGATTGTCATTTGGAAATGAACTTTTCTAGCCCAATCTAGAACACAACCATTGACAACATTTTTGTGCAAAGAAAAATTTAATTAATAAGTTATCCACTATTTCTTCTCTCTTTTTGCATAGAAAACACATAGAGGGACCACTATAACCAAGCTTCTAAAATTTCTTAGCTATAAGGACTTTCTTCTATAGTGTTACCCAAGAGAAAGCCCCTCCTTTTGGAAGGCATAGTTTGTTCCAATATAAATGAGTAGGAATGTTTTTTTTTTCTTTATTTTCTTCCTTAATTATGAAACCAAGATTAGTAAAATAGTCCCTAGATTTTGAACACTTCCATATAATAATATTATTTCCTTCCAAAAGAAGAACCTTCCTTTTAACCAAGATCTCCTAAAGCATTGAAACCTTGAATTCTAGTAGATCTAGGCCCTATAGCTCTTCCTATTCCTAATCAGTGATAACATTCCTATCTACTAGACCCAAATAATCTATAACTTTCTTACCCCAAATTGTAGATAATAGATGTTTTGAGTAGCTAAAATCTTGAATAGAATTAATTATAGGCAAGCCATTCCATGAATCTTCCCAAAAATTAGCACCTTTACTATTTCCAATCTCCCATGTAAGGTGATTTGTAATTATTGGTTTGCATGTTAATATGAAATTCCATATGCTTGATCCATTTGATGGTTCCAAAACAATTAGAATTCTATATGGGCAATTAGAATCTATTTATTTATTTTTAAGGATTTTCACCCATTTTAGGTTCGGTTTAGAAAATATATTCCATACCAATTTAGCCCCCAAAGATTTGTTTTGAGTAATTCAATTTTGAAAGCTAACACCTCCATCTTATTTAGGTTTACAAATTTTGTCCCATGCTATCAATAGAAATGTCTTATCTTTTGACATGCCTTGCCAAAAAAAAATCCCCATTTTTTGTTCTATTTTTTATTGGATTTTTCTAGGATCTTAAGATACGACATTAAATAAATTGGATTGGCTAAAATAATATATTTTAGAATAAGAATTCTACATTCCCATAATGACCATCGACCTTTCTATGAAGCTATCTTTCTAGAGCATGATTCCTATAGCGGGTCCTATAATTTGGTTGAGTAATAACCTTTAAATAATGGAATACATAAATATTTATTTGGGAGATTACTCAGATTGAAGTCTAGAATATTTATGATATCCCTTTGAATGTTTGGATTTGTGTGAAAGAAGAAGATTTCAAACTTTATTGTATTAATTTTCTGACCTGAAGCCTTCATATAGTTAATAAGATTTTTTTAATGGTTTTGGCCTCTTGTCTCTTTGTTGGCCCAAATAATAATGTGTCATATACAAATTATTGATGAGATAAAGGTTTTATCTCTTTTGTAATTATGACACCTTTCCAATTTCCTTTATTACTCTCATTTTTGATGGATCTTCCCAACACATTTGCCATAATTATGAATAAAAGGGGGATATTGAATCTCCCTATTAGTGACCTATAGAGGCCTCAAAGAAACCTTATGGAATACCATTAAACAATATAGAATATCTTGGGCTAGCAATGAGGTTGAAAATCCAATCTAAGATTTTTTTGTAGAAAACAAATATTTCCATAAACTTCATCAAAAATCTACAATCAACTTTATCATAATCCTTATTTATATCTAGTTTCAAAATCATGTTGTTTCTCTTAGTAGTATTATAGAATGAATTGATTCTTGAGCTATGAACACTCCATCTAGGATAGAATGACCAGGAACAAACCCACTTGGCTCCTTAGCAATAATATCTGACAATAAAATTTCTAGTCTATTTACTCTTACTTTGGATAATATCTTGTATACCATGTTGTACAATGGTATAGGATGAAAATATTCAAAAGAATTGATAGTATCCTTTTTTTGGATAAGAATGATGAAAGTATTATTTAAATCTTTCAAAAGTGTTCCTTTATTTCTTGCTTTTTTAGCTGCAAACCATATATCTTTGCCCACAATGCCCCAACATTTGTGAAATAAATTGACCAGAAAACCATTTGGACTAGGGGCTTTATCTAGATGGAGTTGAGAGGATGTGATTCTAATTTATTATTCTATGAAATGACTAATGATGAGCTGATTTGAAACCTCTTTAACCAATTTAGGTATGCTATCCAAAATATGCCTTTGGTGCTTTAAATCTGACTCCAAATTATTTAAAAGATTCTTAAAATAATGGATTGCTTAATGCTTGATTTTCTTGTCTTCCTATATAAGAACCCCTTCGACTGATTTTATGCATGCAATTCTATTTTGAAATATTTGAGTTTTGGTTGAATTGTGAAAAAAATTATTGTTTCTATCTTCGTCTGTTAACCATAGTTCTCTTGATTTTTGTCTCCAGAAGATCTCTTCTCTTGATAGAATTTCAAAATATTGATCAATTAATTATTTTTATTTTTTATAACTCACCTAATCCATCCCATTTTGAATGGCCTCTGCATTTATAATTTCCATCTTTTCTTCTATTTTTTTCAAAGATGTTCTTGAAATGATCAGATTCCATTTTTTTAGGCTTTCTTTAACATACCTTAATTTATTAAATAAATTAAACATTTCAGAATTTTTTTGAAGTTGAGCTGCTTCTGACCACCATTTTTCAATATTAGAGAAAAATTATTGATCTCTCCTCCACATATTTTCAAATTTGAAGGGACACCTCTCTGGTTTTTGTTCTTCTCTAAGAAAAAGTTGTATAGGAAAGTGATTTGAGCCTAAAATTGGAAGAATATTTAATTCACAAGAAAGGGGAAGAGAAGACCAATCACCACCAAACATAAATTTGTCTAATCTTTCTTATATATTGCTGAAACCAATTCTCCTATTGGTCCATGTGTAAATCTACCATTTTTTGTTTTAAATCAAAAGGGTTTTCTTTTGTTTTGAAATCAATAAAAATTAGTCGGGATTGATTTTTCTTTCTCATCCCCCCTCTCTCATCTTCATCATTCATAATAGCATCAAAATTTCCAAAATATTATGGATTGAATATGATGAAGTCTGAAAAATAATCTGAGACTTTTTTCTTTTGCATGCAAATACAAATTGTTGGCAAGAGACACTATATGGATTCATGGTTGTTGTCATTGATGGCAACAAAGGTCATCCCACATATCCGCAAGTCATGGTGTGTCTCTACCGGAAGTCAGAATAAAGGTTATTGTGGTCCGGTGAACAAGAATAAAGCATGTGGCAAGGTCTGACAGACAGGTCCGAATCTCTTAGAGGAAGTATCTTGGTGCAGTACAGATCTGGGGAAGTCAAGAGGACTACCTTGAGTGGTATATTCCAAGGATTTAGCCTCTGGTGATAGAAAAGGAAAAAGATATGAATAGTTGAGTACCGGATTCCTGAGTGACAATGTGAACAGAGGAAGAACTGACTGACAGAACATCAGACTATTTTTTGGATGTGTTACTGATGATGGTAAAGGTCGTGAAGGCATGAATCATGTTTGGCTGACATGATTAATGATATCTACAAGTATATGCTTGATCCGCATTACTTGATGTGCAAGGATTCAGCCGATAGAACAGAGTTTGTGAGAAGATAGACTGTTCCAAATGCTGACTAGAAAGATAATGAAATCACTTGTGCGGATATATATAGGATGGATTTAGTTATGAGATGAGTAGTTGTGTGATGTGATATGCAAACAAGAGTAGAGCAGAACAGAAGCAGTAAGAAAGATCCGGTATGTGAAAGAAAAGCAAAATAAAGAGAAGAGGAAAGATGAAGTGCAGCAGATCAGTGTACTGAGCATAACCGGAACTGAACTCCAGCATATGTGGATGCCTCCAATCAATTCAAGTATTGTATAAACATTCTTTTGTAGACAGTGTGTCTCCTTGTAGGCAGTGTGCCTCCTTTATGAGCAGTGTGCTCGGGCAGTGAGCCCTAATTGGCAAGTGCCATTTTGTAATTCCTTATTCTTCTAACAGAGAATAATCCTTGGGTTAATCACCCCGTGGTTTTCTCCCTTAACAGGGTTTCCACGTCAAAAATACTGTGTCATGTGTTTTTCATTTCATGGTAATATTTGCTTGTTTGAATTAATGCTGCATTGATTAATAAGAAAGTTCAGAAAGAAGAAATAATTAGGATAACTAATTCACCCCCCCTCTCAGTTATCAACAATTGGTATCAGAGCAAGGTTCCTCCTAATAGAGCCTAACAGCTTGAGGAAGATCTGGGAGTTCAAATGGATACATATGGTTTAAGGGAGCAACTCAAGACTGCCCTTGAGGATCTTGAACAGTCAAACTCTGAAGTCAATGAACTAAAGGAAAGACTCAAACAGGCTGATGAATTCATGAGAGAACTAAAAGATAAATTAAGTCTCTCTATGAAAAAGAGAAAGGAGCTGCTCCAGCAATTGGCAAGACAAAGTGAAGAAAGTAATGCAAATGAAGAGCTGACTGAGAAACCAAGTTATGTGAAAAGTTATCAAAAGAAGTCATTATGGTAAGACATGAAATGGAATTAGGAGTTATAAAGTTCACTCAAGAGATTGAAGAGAAAAGAAAAATTGAAGACAATCTAAGACAATCTCTCAAAGAGAAATCAGAAGATTGCCACCAGATGGATAGGATTATCAGACATCTTGAATCTGATCTTGAAGATGCTAAAGATAATGAAGAAAAACTTGAGGATCAAATTGTCTCTCTCAAAAGGGATCTTCAAACAGCAAATGAATATAAAGAGAAAATTCAAGATAAGTTCTACTCAACTTGAAGTTCTTCTTGGAAGTCAAAAGAGGGCAGATGACAAGTGTGGTTTGGGATATGAGAAAGGAGAAAGCTCTGGATCTGGTCAGAAGAATTTTGGATCAGAAAATCCAAGGAACAGGCCTAGAAGACCTCCAGTAAGACAGCCCAATGCTCAAAGATATCCATCCTTCAATGGATACTGCCACAGCTGCAATCACTTTGGTCACAAAGCTAATCAGTGCAGAAAGAGAATGAATCAGACTAATTCATCCTTCTTCGGACAATGCTTTAACTGCAAAAGGTATGGACATAAGTCTCATGAATGTAGAAATATGCAAATGAACAAATCATTCAATGGTAGATGCTTTACATGCAATAGAGTAGGTCATATGGCTAATCAATGTAGATCAAGAGGTTATCAGTCAAATATGCAAAGAAATATTGTTTGCCAAATCTGTAATAGGTCAGGTCATAATGCAAAAGTCTGCAGAAGCAAGAATCAGGACAAAAGAGGTCTGGTATATAATCAGAATCAAGACAAGGGTAAACAAAAGATGAATGCGAATGAAGTTAGGAATGAGATGAACAAGATTTGGGTGAAGAAAAGTTTAGAGAAGGTAGAGGTTGGATCCGCACCAGACTCTGGTGCTGATATCCCTTCCGGAAATTAAGAAATGAGCTCTGGCTCAGGGGGAGACACAAAGAAAACCCTGTTCCCCCAGCCAATCAAGTGGTGCCGGATTAGGCACAATATGCGGAGTAAAGGGTTTGTAGATATGAGTCTTGAGATGATCCAGCTAAGATTTTAGAGGTCCGCACGAAGATATGAAGAAGTTGTGATCGATCATGTAGAACCTGTCCCGGGAGATGCTCCAGAATGACAGAGGATTACAAAAAGGTCCGAAGAGATCCGGAAGTGCATTGTCTTATTCTACGGATTGGACAGAGTATTTGGGATGTCCTTGTGATGTGTCATCTTGATTTGTTCATGATTGGAAGATCCGCAGATGTTCATAGATCAGGACTGATCCGGTTCTTCAAATCATCTGAATAAGGCAAACTAGAATAATGTAGGTCGAGCATTTATTGCAATTAGATATTAGGGTTTGCAAAGCAATATAAGGGATTTCTCATTAATCACTTGTTCATTCTACACTCAAGAAGAAACAAAAAGTGGAGCTCTACAACAAAATTCATCAAGTTTATCAAAGATCACTCACAGAAGTTATTACATCCAGAAATCAATCAAACCAACTCCGTGCAACTAAAGGCGCACAAGGTATTTTCCATCTTCAATATCTCACTGCAAATCTTTTTGAAGAATGGCTACTCCGAATATAGTTAAGATCTCTGATAGACCTCGCCCACATTCAAGAAACATCCATACAAATCTTTGGAGGTAGATCCCCTAGGAGCCTTCTCTAGTGTTCCGCATGGTGTATTGCATACGGAGGACATTAGGGTTTACATACATGTGAATATTGAAGAATTTGGAGAATCAAAATTGATGGATATCTATCATAAACAATTGATAGATGATTCCTTTGAGATTAAACCTCAGTATAAAGCCATCCGGGATAAGCACTTTGCACAGTGCATTCATTTCCCCTATTTTGAAGAAGATGAATGGGTCCGGTATGTACTGAGTAGAGTGCATGACAATTTCCTATGGTTGAACAAGCCTTTTAAGATCACCAAAGATGCAATTAGGGCTGTAACCAGTCTACACTCATCCGGTGGAATACCTATCCTCAAGTCTGTCAAAAATCAGATAGTTAGTGATGCAACTGGATCAAAATTTGATAAGAGAGCTATGACAATTGAAGACATCACTGAACCGGATGTCAAATTTGCATCTATAATAATTGGTTACAAGATTTATCACTCTAGTAGGGAAAATTCTGTTCCAAGAACTACAATTTACACAGCATATCAAATGCTAAAAGAGAATGCAGACTATGATTTGTGTGAGCTTCTTCTAAACCAACTTTTGGAAAATCTGCAGAAGATTAAGAAGGACAAGAAGAACTCCTTCAAGTATGGTAGTTTGATCCTTTGTCTATTCTTTTATTACATGAATGAGCTTCTCGGATCCAGTGGATGGATATGGCAGAATTATAGACCAGTTTCCATCCAAATCAGAGATTATTTGCATGGACTTGGAGATGCTAAAGCAAGAAATACAGCCCTGTGGGGATATTTCAAGAACTTTCAGAGCATGATGCAAGCAAGAGAAAGAATTCCCCAGTCTCTTATTGAGAAGTACAAAAACACAGTATGCTTTATGGTAGAAACAGATCAGTGCCTAATGGAGGCAGTAGAGCCAAGGACAGTCTGGATCATGCCCATGGGGTATGAGGTTGATGAATAGATTATAGAACTGCATGTTCAACACATGCTTAGTTAGCCCAAAGATCCAAAGGCAGAAAGGTTTGGAACCTTTGAGGAGCTGAGTGTGAAAATCCATGTGGAACTCAGAGAACCTGAGATAAAGAGGAAGGTGAGAAAAGAAGTAGAGCATATTTCTCAAGGCCTAGGCATCCCAAAGGAGGCACTTGATGCCAACCAGGAAAAGAGGCGAAAGGCTGAGGAAGATAAGAAAGAGGCAGAAAAGAAAAGCAAGAAAAGTACTCCGGTGGAAACCTCAACCCGGACCAAATCATCAAAGGGATCTACACCTGTCACAACCAAAAGCTCAAAAATATCAAAATCGGAAGGTCAGACATCCGGTAAAGGAGAGAAAAGGTCTAAAATAAAAGTCACAAGGGCTTATACAAGTTAGAAAGATGTAGAGGAAACGGAATCAGATGAAGGGGTAAAAGAAATAAAGAAGCAGAAGAAGAAAGGATCCGGTAAACTCTCCACAGGCCAAGACAAGGAAGAAATGGCAGAGGAATTTGTTGAAAAGCCCACCCTGTTTCTAGAGAGTGTAATCAAATCTGTCACTGTGGATGGAAATCTTCAACTAATGGCTAAATTCTATGATGACTACAATGAGGCTGACCAAAAGATCCTGCAGGAAGCCACAATCAGGTATCTGAACATATACAATAAGGCTTTCATTGAGATTATATCTCTAATTCCTAAAAGCCTAGAAAAGGAGTTAGAAATAAGAAAGAACAATGCCTAGGCAAAAGATCTTGAGATCCGGGAGCAGATAGCTATTCAGCTATATCCTCAAATTGATCCCAAGACAATGAACATAATATTCAAAGACTGCAAAGATGAGTTCAGGAGTAAAGCAAGGATGAATCAACTCATGCTTGGTGAGACTGACAAGGTGGCCATGGATATAGAAGAGATCCTCCGGAAGGCCTTCAAAAGGTTTAATCTTCCTGTTGTAGAGGACTTGGGTACTGATCCCTCATCCACAAGTGCTGTAGAAGAAACTTCTGAGAAAGCAACAGAAGAGATGGGCCCTGAACAAACCAACATTTCTCCTCTAGTTTCCCCTACAGTCTCTGGATCCAAAGAAGAAGAGAAATTACAGGAGAAAGAAGTAGCGGTAAAAGAAAAAGAAGTTGACAGTACCAAGGGTGCAGAAAAAGAGAAGACTCCAATAGAGAAAACCACAACTGATAGTGATAAGAATGTGGAAGGAGAGAAAACTCCAAAAGACAGCTCCAAGACTGCAGAAGAGAAGAAACATCTGTCTCTAGCAAGACACTGCACAAACTGTCCAAAAATTTCTAAGCAAAGAAACAATAGAGATTGACGAACCGGAGCTTCTACAAGGTCCTTTCAATTTTGATTCCCTCTCTCTGGTACAGACAATGAAGATAGCTTCATTTGCAAATGCTAAGGCAAATGAAAAACTCCTAAAGTCTCATATGGAAGAATGTGAGTTGATAGAAGCTGCTTCCGGAGTGCTTGAGAAGATTATGCCATCGGTCCAGAAAGATCCCACAGCCTCCTCTTCCGGTAATCTCAAAACCTTAGTCAGCAGTGTTGGTACACATTTTGAATCCCTAGAAAAATCAGCTGAAGAAAAGGTTCGGAAGGAGTTTTTGGATAAGAGATTCTCAGAGGTACTAGATTAATCTCTAATGATAGGAGAAATATGAGTATTGGAATAAAGAGCTTAGAAAATGCTCTTAAGGATGGCGGTGACATTTACAAATTTTGTATCTCCTGGTCAAAAGCAACGGTTGAAATTGAGAAGAAAATAAAAGAGGAACAGGACAAACTACTGAGTTTGTCTCAAAGTTTTGATCCTCTCTCTTCCTCCATAGTAAATCAAGAATGTCAAACTATTGCAATCACAAATGCAATCAAGAACTTTGAAAAGGAAAGGAAGAATATAATTAACCAGATGGGAGAACTTAGAAGGATTATTATCCCTAAGTTAGAGACCATGCATGAGGCCATAAGTGATGCTAAGACTACCGCCCACACAAATGATCCGACAGATCTTAAGAGGGCAGAAGCTTTTGCATTTTTGTTGAGTGGTCACATTTCAATTTTGGATAGAATGAAGCAAAGTTGGGCTACATAACTCATCCAGTTGAAGACATCCTTTGCAGATATTCTTCAGTTTATGTGAATATGTAATATACAGCCAAGTATAGTAAAATTTTTGAAAATTTTGGTGTGCGGACCCTACCCTTTGCCATTGATGTCAAAGGGGGAGTGAGGAGCAGTGAAAAATGAGGAATCCAACTAAGGGGGAGCTCCGAAAAATGTATATAAAGACAGAGCATCAGCCAAGGGGGAGCATAGTGTAAACACTTAGTCATTTTTTAAGTGTTGCCATCAATGCCAAAGGGGGAGATTGTTGGCAAGAGACACTATATGGATTCATGGTTGTTGTCATTGATGGCAACAAAGGTCATCCCACATATTCGTAAGTCATGGTGTGTCTCTACCGGAAGTCAGAATAAAGGTTATTATGGTCCGGTGAACAAGAACAGAGCATGTGGCAAGGTCCGACAGATAGGTCCAGATCTCTTAGAGGAAGTATCTTGGTACAGTGTGGATCTAGGGAAGTCAAGAGGACTACCTTGAGTGGTATATTCCAAGGATTTAGCCTCCGATGATGGACAAGGAAAAAGATATGAATAGTTGAGTACCGGATTCCTGAGTGACAGTGTGAACAGAGGAAGAACTGACTGACAGAACATCAGACTATTTTTCAGATGTGTTACTGATGATGGTAAAGGTTGTGAAGGCATGAATCATGTTTGGCTGACATGATTAATGATATCTACAAATATATGCTTGATTCGCATTACTTGATGTGCAAGGATTCAGTCGACAGAACAGAGTTTGTGAGAAGATAGACTGTTCCGGGTGCCGACTAGAAAGATAATGAAATCACTTGTGTAGATATTTATATAGGATGGATTTAGTTATGAGATGAGTAGTTGTGTGATGTGATATGCAAACAAGAGTAGAGCAGAACAGAAGCAGTAAGAAAGATCCGGTATGTGAAAGAAAAGCAGAATAAAGAGAAGAGGAAAGATGAAGTGCAACAGATCAGTGTACTGAGCCTAACCGGAACTGAACTCCAGCATATGTGGATGCCTCCAATCAGTTCAAGTATTGTATAAACATTCTTTTGTAGGCAGTGTGCCTCCTTTGCGAGTAGTGTGCTCGGGCAGTGAGCCCTAATTGTCAAGTGCCATTTTGTAATTCCTTATTCTTCTAACAGAGAATAATCCTTGGGTTAATCATCCCATGGTTTTCTCCCTTAACAGGGTTTCCACGTCAAAAATACTGTGTCATGTGTTTTTCATTTCATGGTAATATTTGCTTGTTTGAATTAATGCTGCATTGATTAATGAGAAAGTTCAGAAAGAAGAAATAATTAGGATAACTGATTCACCCCCCCTCTCAGTTATCAACACAAATACCATACACCGATTAAGAAAAAATGGAAATTATTAAAAACACCTTTTTATCTTGCATGCCTGCCAATATTGAACTTGATTGATGATCTTCAATTTAATAGTTGAAGGCCTCCAAAAGGTATCCATACCTTTAGAAGCTCCAATGGATTCCACAAACTGACCTTGCTATTTCCTCAATTTGTAAGCCATAATCTCTACTTCTTTATTGTTTAGTTTTATTTCTTGTAATAAAATATATCAAAGTCTAATACATCCATTTGACACTTGACTAGACATCTTTTTTTAGGGGCATTTAATCCCCTAACATTTCATGTTGTGATCTTCATTGCTCATTGGGAAGGGGTACTCTCTTCCCAGATCTTAGCATCATGTTAATTTTCATCTATCCTTCAACCTCCCCTTCTTTAATGAGAATTTTGTTATTTGATTTTCTCCATTTGATTTATTTTATTTTTTGTTCTCCATAATTTAGTTTATCTATTTTGGATACCGATTGGCTAATTCCTCTTTCTTCTAGAGAGATAATCTCTAAGTCATCTTCTTTATCTTTTTCCACCAAAGATTCCTTTGATATTCCTTCTAGGGATACATTTTCATCAAAATAATTTTGGTTCTCTTTTTCTCTTGAGACCTTGTTGGGATTATTCTACTATAGATTCTTACACGTTTCCCATCTATGAGAAAATTTTGGCATTCATTAGTGATTCCAAATAGCTCTAATGCTATATCAAAAATATTCCTTTCATTAGAAGCTTTGAATTCCAAATCTCCTAATTTATTCTCTTCCCAAATTTTATTTTCAAATTAGGTCATATCTTGATTTGGAGGAACATGCTTGCTTCTTTTTGGAGGAAATTCCTTATTAGGTGAAGGAGTTTTAAAAATATTAATTTCCTTCGATTCTTTATGTTTCTTTTGAGAAACATTTCTCTTCTTGATAGGGTTTTTCTTTAGGGATTATTTAACTTCTATTTTTAATTCCATATTCCATCCTTAGATTGAATTTTGATGGAGGAGGGAATCCAATCTACCAAATTAAGGTAAACACAACTTCACACATATAATCCAAATTCTTTTTCATTCACATAGGATCTAAGGAAGTTTCCTATTTCCTTTAAAATTGGAGGACTCTGGTATTCTGAAGGTAAATTATATAACCTAATTCACATAGGAGTTTTAGATATTTTATGATTGAGGGGGATCAAAATTCTACTCCCAAGCTTTTAAATATAATCCAATTTACCCTTCATAAACTAAGGCCCTTGAAGCTTTTTTCTTTTTTCTTTTTTCTTGAGATTCACATTCAACTTGGAAAAATCCTTTAGGTAGGTTTTGGAAAAGCATGTTTTTCCCCCAATTCTCTTTACAAGGTCATTTTTGGATTTGATTAAGAGATGACCATTGGTTAGCCCATTTAATGAAAAAAATCATGCTTTTTAAGTGAGATTTTAATCTATCCATTTTCTGTTAGTTTTGGATTAATAACAATTTCTAAATATCTTGGTTTGGTTTCTACTTCCCTAAGGGAATCCTATTTACACCAAAAACATAATCTGAAATTTCTATTCTTCTTTCACTAATTTTTGTGTAGTTTTGATTCAACTTGAGTTGAATTTCTCTTCCCTACAATCTCCATGAAGAGTTGTCTTCTCTAATGCTAGCAAAAGGTTTAAGGTTCTGTTGGTTCCTTGTGGAATATCTATCATGCCAATATTGAAAAGAGTGGGTGTTTTTGCATCTAACCTTTTTCTCTTCTTGATATTTGTTATTGATTCTCCATTTTTTACTAGAACTGAAGGAGCCCATGTTTATTTTGTGTCTATTTTCTGATTGTGATCAAATAATAATTACTTCTTTTCTTTTTCTCAAAAAATTGCATTTTTCACATCCATTGCATTTTATTCATATAGTAGAGCACACTATTGATATCAATTTTGATAATATAACATGTACACATATTTTTTGAATTGATTATAAATTACTATAAAGAAGCTACTACAACTTACAATATGATTAATCAACCCATACTAAACAACAAATTTCTAAGGACTCAACAGTCTAAATACCTTGATACCAGCCCGATATACCAACTTATACAACACAAAACATTAAAAATGAGAAGAGTATCTCAAAACAACTTGTTACATCAATATGTATATCATATCAAAAGTCCATGATTATTAAAAAAACTACACTAAATAGGCATATTGAAGAGAAAGTCACTTGTTGGACAACTTTCACTATATTTGTCCATCTCACCATATGTCCCAATTAGTGGAGTGATTTCAAAAATAACATCATTATCTCTAACCACTTCTAGATCTGCATCAAGAGGTAGTTCTTTCTCTTTTAATCCCATGTCCTCCAAGAACTTGTTGAAGGTGAAATTTTTATAATATCTTTCTTGAAACTTCATATAATGTTTAATAAATTGATCATCCACTTTCCCAACATCGTGAGGCCAGAATTTGGCTGTTATGATTTTAGATCTCTTCAAACACATTTGGCCTTCATCTATTAACACTAAAAAAAATTCCTTAGAAATCTCTAAAGTCATCAATATCTGCATAGCAACATTATGAAAAATGAGTCTTCTTGAAGACTTCGTAAGGTGCCTCCTCTTGCCCTGATAGTTTTCCTCATTTCTCAATTCCCACAAAATCCAAAGAATTTTAGTAGTAAAAGTGAGCCAAAAATGATTATAAACCATATTAAATCCATCAACATAACCAAATAAAATCTCTTACAAAGAAATTCTTTTCCTTCTATCCCAACCCTTAAGACTAGAGAAAAATAAAAACTAAACACTTTTGACAAAACTGCACTAAAAAGAAGATGCTCAACAGACTTAGATAGGTTGCAAAAACTACATAAATTATTGACAGGGTCATAACTGAAACAATTAATGCCAACAACAAGCTTCTTTAACAAAAACAACCACCTAAAACATGAATTTTTTGACTCAATAATATTGGACCAACAAAACTTAAGGACTTTAGACCATTGCTTTTGATTGAGGTTGAAACTCCAACATGTGTTAACATAATTGGTGACATCCTAGGAGTTGGTCAGAATCTCATACAACTTCTTAGGATAGATTTTAAGAAATACAGATCCATCTTCTTCCCACATGATGTTATCATAATCTCAGTGTTGAATATAAGTTCAATGGGGAATTAAAATTTGAAACATGCTTTCTTAAGGACAAAAAAATGTACTTTGAGAATGAGGCAACCCATAAGTCTTGATGGGTTCCTACCAATCCTTCAATTGGCCATTGATCAATATGTCACTAAAGGTACTCATTCCTTTATTGTCTCACTTCTTAGCTGAACACCACTGGAGGAGGGCCAAGGGTTTATTACTCTAGTGGAGATTCCACCAGATGGATCTATAGCTGTAAATTTTATTTCCAAACTGATCCCAACAATTACAATCTTTGATGTAAATTTTTAACAATTCCCAAGCCTTCCAAAAACTATTGAATACACTAGAGCCAAAGGGGGAGACATAAAAATTACCAAACAAAACATCATGTGGGTGCAAACCTTTCCATTGTCTAGCATTCTTTCGAACAACCAACGTAATATTATTTCTTACTAGCACTTTCCAAGGCTCTTCTCCCTCAAAAGACTTAATTATACATTTGATAGGTAAAGTTATCCTTTGAATCTTTAAGTCTTTTAACCCTAGGCCACCAAGATCTTTCTTCATGCAACACCACTACCATTTAACGACTCTCTTCTTATTTCCCCTACCATATGACCAAAGAAACTTTCTAATAATTTTTTGAATCTCATTGATATGGTTGCTATAAAGAACCAAACTAACTTGAGTAGTAGATAATGTATGAGGACAATTTCTTTTGATAGATTTGGATTCTCCCTAGTTTTGAAAGATAGTTCTTGTCCCATCTTGTCAACTTTCTATCAATCTTATCATGCACCCAATCCCACATATCCTTAAGAGAGGGGTTAATGGAGAAAAGGATACCAAGGTATCTTACCTACTTATTAGGTCCTCCCCAAAGAAGGCCTTGTTTATTGAACTGAGATAGAGGAGTCTCATTCCAACTGAGGAGAGTTGATTTTATTTCAGAGATTTTTTCCCTGGAGGCCTTACAAAAAATACTTAGTTTCCCCATAAAATTTTCAAAGTTATTCTCATCCATATAAAAAAAATTGTTGTGTCATCAGTAAACTAGATGTTAATCAATTCTTCATTATTTGGCAAGATCAAACCTTTGACATTCTCACCATTAGTGGTAGATCTCAAAAGAAAATGCAATGCATCGGAGGCAATAACAAATAGGGCAAGGAGCTAGTGGACACCCCTGTCTAATAGATCTTTGGAGAGGGAATGGCTCTATTAATGACCCATTAACATCAATTTGTGTAACAACATCTCTAAAAAGGACTTTTATCATATCACAAAATCTAGGAGGAAAGCCAAAATCCTCAAGAGTCATGATTATAAATGAGCACTCAACTCTATCATAAGCCTTCTCAAAATCCAAGAGAAGCATGCCAACATTCTGATTAGTAACTTTAGCCTAGTTCATAGCTTCCTAGTTGGTTATAAGATTTTCCAAAATATATTTACCTTTTATAAAGCCAATCTACAAGGTATTAATAAATTTTGGCAAAATATGTGTCAATCTTAGTGCCAAAACTTTAGCCATAATATTGAAAGATACATTAAGTAGAGTTATAAGTCTCTAGTTTCTAATCTACCATCTATCACCCTCCTTAGGTAACAATTTAATGATGCCTCTATTTATCTTACTCCCAAACATACCTTTGATAATGGCTTCTTTATAGACTAACCACAAGTCATCCACAATCCAATTTACATTATTTTTATAAAATTCAGTAGGTAAACCATCAATACTAGGAGACTTATCATTCTTAAAAGAATTGATGGCTTTTATAATCTCTTCTTTTCTTATGTCACTATTCAAGATGTCAACATCCTTCTCTTTAATCTTCTTTGGTATTAACCTCCTACATACACTAGATGGGCATTCTTACAATCCATATTATTATCACTAGCAGTGAAAAGCCTTGGAAAAAAATAAACTCCTTGATTTTGTTTATGTCAACCAGTCTGTACATTATCAATCCATATGGACCTAATTTCTTCTCTTATATTCTTCATTTTAATGAAATTGAAGAATTTTTTTGATCCCTTGTCATCGGCCTTAAGATAGTTAATCATAGCTCTTATTTTCATACACCAAGCCTTCTTTGTCTATAAACATTTCAATTTATGTCTGGTATCTGTCATTACCTCCACAAGAGATTCATTATCAAGATCCTTCTACAGAAGATTCTCAACATTGTACAAGTCTTCTTGAAGTCTACTTTCCACTTTCCTCGCATCCAATGCCATTTTCTCACCAATTTTTTGAAATATAATCCTCCAACTTTTAGTATTCTCATTCCATAGCTCAATGTGTGACAAGTTCTATAGGAGAATTCTATTAATTTCTCTTAATGTAAACATTCCATCATTACAATCATGATTTTAAGTAGCTCTGTGTTGAGCTCGAAGACATTATCCCTTCTAATCTTACCAGCATTGCAATTATTTTGTAATACAATCCTGGCCTCAATAGGATAGTGGTAAAAAATGGTGTTGGGATGAACTTTCACCTTATTACCATTATCACTAGGATCAAAGATGAAAAATCCTCATTAGCATATAATCTATCCAATCTATAATAGATTCTCTTACCTCATTTTTGAAAATAACACCAAGTATACCAGATGTCCTTGCTATCCTTTTTACCATTCTCTAGAGGATAAAAAAGTTTTAAGTTTTTCTTCATTTTATTCCAGAAATATTGCTCAAATTCCCTTTCCACCTCATATCTAAACCTTCAGTTTTGTCTTCCATTTGCTCCACCATATTGAAATCCCCACCAACAATCCATGGCACTCTTGGCAAGGTCTCCAACCTTTTCCACATCTCAATTCTTTCCCTATAATCACCGGTTGCATTTATTGCACATAAACCAAATTTCAAATTATCTTTTTCAATCAACACCCAAACACCTCTATTACAATTAGAACAACTAGAATCCTTCACAAAATTAGTCCACTTTCTATTCATTAGGATGGTAGTTACCCCTCCCTTTATCATGCTTACTGACAAACTGGATTGCATCTTTCCAAATAAATTTCAAGTTGGTTTCCAATTGGAAACCCACTACTTTTACTTGAAGAAACAAAAATAAATTCCTTTCCTCTTACTAAAGAAATTCCTTATAGTGTATTTCTATCATGAGATTCCAATCCCTTGATATTCTAGCTAACGAAATTTAGAGTCATCAATATTAGGAGAGGTATTAGAGAATTTTTGTTTCCTATATATCCTATCAAAACAGCTAGGAATCTTCTCTTCTTTTCCCTTCTTATTTTTTCCCCACTACCCTCTCTGCTCACTTGTTTTCTCTTCTTTTTTTCTTCGATCTTGTTAATGATTTTATCAATATCCATCCCTCTTTCTTCTTCACTAAGAAGGAGAGAGGTGCCATCAAAATTATGATCTCTTTCCTCCTCCATGGTGTTTTCCTTTGTTAAGAACCTGAAATCCTCCTTTGGCTCTAGTGTAATAGGACTATCAACTTCAACTATTTGTTGAGTGTCATCTTATATCTTATCAGCCGCAAGTTTTTCTCTGATTTTGTCCATCACAAGCTCTTGAGAATTTTTCTTATTCTATTTATTTTTTTCATTTGTATCAATTTTATTACTGGGAAACTCAAGATTTTGAGTGTCTCTATTGAGGCTCTTCATTTCATCAATTTTCTCTTTCAAGCCTTCTAGATTAGTAACAACTTCATCCATGGCCTCGGTCATACTATTGGGTTCTACAACATTATGAGTGCCTCCCTTGAGACTCCCAATATCATCAAAGTTTCTTAACCCTTCCAAATTAATATTATTTGTAATTTCTTGAGCTTCTCTTTCTTTATTATCATGACACTCTTTATCTTTGGTTTTTTCTTTAAACTCAGGCTTGAAATTATTATTTTTCCTTCTTATTTTTGGGCAATCTCTTTTTGTATGCCCTACTTTTCTGAAGAGAAAGCATGCATTCAAACCTCCCAAAATTTCAACATTGCAATAGATTATATTATTTCCCATGTTTATCATAATTGTTTTGGGATGTCAACTCTAGGAGTGAGAAACTAGGACTCTTGGATCCAAATGAGGTAGAGAAGTCCTAGTTTCTTCCAACTAAAAAACCCTCTCCAATGTTTGTAGTAATTGGGGAATAAATGCCCAAAATTGTGGTGGGAGATTTTTAATTATAACCCATATGGGAATAGTGGTCATTAAAACTTCTTTGAATTCAAAATATCTAGAGACCAGGCTACACATTTGAACATGGATTTCCCAACATTCTAGTATCCTTTATTTAGGGCACAATTTTGCATGTTATGTTTCTTGAAAAACACTGTAAAGAACCCTTTTTGCACCATTCTACAAAAAGAGACATATAACCCTTCTTCTCCTCTGGTTTGCAGACCTTTGACTCCTCCATCTTCTATCCCCTGCACTTCAAATCTAGCTTCTACGAGGACCTCAAGTTTCTCCTCTCCACTAAGCACTTCCCTGTAGGATTTATTCTTCTAGTCAGCTTCACATTCATTAACAATCTTATCTTCATCCATAGATAATGCCTCTTCCCCTTCCATAACTCCACATGCTTCTACCATAACTCCCAGACGTACACTAGTTAATGCCGCTGGGCACAGGCATGAGACACTTGACTATAACCAATTCAAAAATTTAAAACAAAACCAACAATAATCAATGCAATAAACAATAATTCTAATGAGTAACCAACCTAAAAAATACCCTTGACCCCCAAAAACATTAACAATGACACCAACATGACAAAGACAATGAGGAAAAACTGATCACGATGAAGAACACTAATTAGAGTCAATTCAAGAAGAGAGGGCTTCCCCAAGGTTGAAAATGGTAGGTGAATCTTCATCTCCTCCATCAACCTCAAAGCACCTCCTCTTCCCTTCCATACTTAACATACATTTATTGTATATTGAAACCTATAAGAAAATTAAATTGTTTATTTTATATGGCCTATATTAAAGTATATAATTTAGATGTATTATACCTGTTCTTGTCCTCATTATGTACTTAAGGGTATCGCTTTAGGGGATGGATTAAGGGGACATGTACTTGTAAGTTGATTATATGTGTATCATACTTATTTGTGTCTTGTAACTTTTGTCCTAATTGTATCTTTTAAGTATGACATAGAAAAGAGTTGTGATGGATGCATGACTAAATCCAAATAAATGGTTGTCCTTATGAAGTTATGAGCATTTCTAGCTTCCATAGGTGAGAGTTACTTTTCTTATTCGTTAATTTATGGATTGCCTAATGATAGTGAGGAAAAATGTAAAAGAATATGAAAAGATATATCATGATTAAAGATATTAAATATTTTGTTTAGGATGAATTGTTGATTGCTTATGGTCATAAAATATGTGTTCCTATTTGTTTATGATATAACTAAAATGTATTTCCTAATTTTTTTTGTGTTTTTAAAAAGAAATAATAATTTACCTATTTTTGTTTTGAAAATAATTTGAATGCATTTGAATATCATATAATTATCATGTTTAAGTAATTAAAATCTAAAAATTTGTCAATGAATTATACTATCACAATGAAGTAACTATGAATCTTCCCGTATGTCTAGAGCATGGTTGATAGTTAGTTTCCATGATTGTAGGTCCTTAATCTTTATTTTTAGGTTTATAATTTTTGGGTATGTCCCTTCTTAACTTATTATATTAATATATAACCTTATCCTATAACTCTTTTTTTATAGAAAAGATTCATAATATTATTTCTTGCTTTGCAGTTCTTTCTTTCATTATTGTTTGATCTACTAGCTCTCTTAGCACATTAAAAATTATACATTAGAGGTATTAGATCACTTAAATAGTCACCCTTAAGGCTTATTCCTTTCTCAAGTAATTAGAGTTAGAGTAAATAAATGATATTTATATGTACATATTTCAATTTGATTGTAAATATCAACAATCAAATATCAACTATTAACTCATTGATTCATATAATCAACACAAAATAAACACATGTCAAATATAAACATCCATGTCAAATATAAATGTCCATGTCAAATATATATCAAACATAAATTTCTATGTCAAATGTCAAATATAAACATCCATGTCAAATATCAAACATAAACATGTCCATGTCAAATGTCAAATATAAATGTCTATGTCAAATATAAACATAAGATAAACATGTGTCATGTAATATAAACTAGCTTGTTTGATCATCAACTTGGCTCCTAGTCAAGTGACCCTTAGAGTGAGAATCATACTCTGATAGATTAATATAGCCCTACAAAAATGTGCATAGACAATTAAATTAGAACATATACATTTCATACATACATACATAAATACATACATACATACATACATACACACATACATACATACATACACACATACATACATATATACATACATACATACATACATACATACATACATACATACATACATACATACATACACACATACACACACAGGCATACATACATACATCCATGACATTTATATGTTTTAATTTGATTGTAAAGTTAGAAATGTATACATAAATTATCTCACCTACCCACTATTTTTGAGTGAAGCACACCTGCATACATGCCTTGTGTTTGATCTAAGAATATCAACTACTACCACACATTGTACATGCATGTAAAGAAAAATAATTTCAAATAATAATTGTGTAGGACTTCATGCATATGATTTAAATTTTACAATATAAATTTTAACTTAAAAACTTAAAAATTATACTTGTGTCATTGTACAAGGAGGAACACCTTCTCCAAGCAAATTTCTATATGTCAACATATATGTACTTGTAGTCTATGCAACAACCTCTACCTTTGCCAAAGATCTCTCATCCAATAATTGTAACAATGACGTGTGCAAAGGATTGTGAATGTGAGATGGCATTGAACTTGAAGAAATAAACTCCGTGAAACCCATGCCTCCTATAAGTTGCTTGAGTGCATCATCTATCTAGATTGTTGATGAGTGATAGAATGATCTATAGATGGTACTATTGAGGTACAAAACTCCTACCCACTAAAGGATTTGATTTGATCTACGTCACAATGTTGGGAGCCAAGTGCTAGACTCTCTAAATCTACAAGGACATGATCCACATATGCACCAACACTTGAAAAAGGGATTCCTAGTTGTGATGCTATCACTCAATATACCCTCATTAGGTCCTTAGACAAAAAGTGCGTTGACCTATGAATTTGACCATCATATGTAATATGGTCAAGATCCTCTAGGGATGGGATGGAAGTAACATGATAGGGATCTAACTATGATGATGATGGTCCACATGGTGTAGATGACTTGCACGCATGCCTCATCAAGTACCATCCCACTAATCTAAATATATAGTCTATGTCTGTACAACAATCTTAGCAATACCATTAATTGCTTCCCTTTGGGAAGCAATAACCACATGATCCACCAATAACGCCAAGGGATGGAGAGATCATAGGAATCCTCTCACCAACTAATTTTCTATACTTAGAAGGCTGTCGATGTACACAACGGTATGCTTGCCTATCACATACCCTACCACGACCTATCCCAAATGTGGAGGTAAATAAAAATAGTTGATGTTGAGGTCTAAGTAAACCTTAGTGTACAACTATTGTGCAAAATATAATGGAATCCAGTCATTATTAGGATAACAACCATGGGTAGAAATAAATCTAGGGTATAAAAATGGTGCCAAATGATGGCACATGCACTTGATGATGTAATATCCCCTAACACTAGATTTGGGTGTATACTATGAAAAACGATCTCTTTTAATAAGTTCTTTGGGCATATTTTGTTGGACAATAGTTAAAGAAACATCACTAGACACACTTTGTTGCATTTGGGAAAGAATTGCTACTAAAGTATCACTAGAATAAGCACTAGCACCACCTAAAGAATTTCTAATACAAATCAAACTTTGCATTATAACATTGTAGTTTTATCTATAAATCCTTGTGGTCTACGTGCCCTATAAAATTAACTGCAATCTAATAATTTCCCTATATATATGTCCAAATAGTTTAGCCATGTTCACTATACAAAATAAAGAAATTTTTATGTACATGTAAACTTATACCTTCAAATTATTAAAATTGCACACACACACACACACACATATAAACCTATTCTTGATTTTAGATCCTATCAAGTAAGTTTGTGTGGCATATTTTATCCTAGATACATGTACATACATTCATACAAAAAGCCATAAAAGTATTCAATTGAATAATGGAATCACATACAATACTGATCTTCATTGTTACAATAGATGTGAACAATTATAAAATAGAATATGTATGAAATTATACCAAATGTCACTTATGTCTACCAAAAATTATAATGGATGAATAACTCACAAAGATATATGAATTAATGAGATCTAGCTCATTGAAAAAGGAAATTGAATTGTTGATATATTCACATTACAACATACATATATCAACTTAAGTAGGTAATTATCATAAGATCAAGCATTATTTTATAGTCTATCAATGTAACATACTAATTACTATGTTTCGAGATTTAATCATGAATTGAATCAAGAAGCCATTGAGGTTTAACATGAATTAGATTAAATTTAATATCCTTCTAGTTGTGCTAGTAAAGTCTTATTGAAGTGGGAATTTCAAGAACCTTTTAAATGAATGCTAAATGGAATATAGATCTCTCCATTGAGCTAAATATTTTTGACATTTATGTACATGCCTTAGATTGGGATAATTTATTTCCATTATCCTCACATGTTTTAAGATAAAAATTTAAGATTAATTTGGATTGATGAGATTTTTACAATATTAGGTAAGAAAATAGGCCTCAGAGCTATACTAATTGAAATCCAAATATTTAGATGTTAGGATGAAGAGTTATAGTATACATTTCTACACCTATTGTGGCCTTAGATTCTAAGGAAGGAATGAAAA